>OY283152.1:118019582-122819582 GCA_958299815.1 Sarcophaga carnaria | reverse complement strand
TGGAATCATGGGTCCGTACTTTTTCAAAAACGATGGTGGCCAGAACGTTACAGTCAATGGTGATCGGTATGGAGCCATGATTATTAACTTTTTCATTCCTGAATTGAATAACCATGATGTCTAGGAGATGTGGTTTCAACAAGACGGCGCAACATGTCACACAGCTCGTGCCACAGTAGATTTATTGAAAGACACGTTTGGTGACCGTCTAATTTCACGTTTTGGACCTGTGAATTGGCTTCCAAGATCTTGTGATTTAACACCGCTAGACTACGTTCTGTGGGGCTATGTAAAGTCATTGGTCTATGCGGTAAAGCCACAAACGCTTGACCATTTGGAAGACAACATTCGCCGTATTATTGCCGATATACGGCCACAAATGTTGGAAAAAGTCATCGAAAATTGGACGTCCAGATTGGACTACATCCACGCCAGCCGTGGCGGTCATATGCCAGAAATCATATTTAAAATGTAATGCCACAAGATTATCTTTCGGATAAATAAAATTCATGTCAATCGAATAATCCATCGTTGTTTTATTGTAACTTAGAATTCTATACCTCTATAAAAAAAACACCCTTTAGTTGCGCTGATGTGATAGAGGAGGACATAGTTTATCACTTTCTTTTGCGGCTGTCCAGCCCTTAAAAATTTTCGTCTCAGTTACACACGGCTTTTGTGAGTGCTAGCTCCCATAGCTCTTCGTGAAGCACATTCGATCTCTTGGTAAAAGAAATAAATGAGAACATGGGACCCAAGGCGACTGAGAAATCGAGAAGTTGCATATTGCAAGAAGTCTCAAATCCCATGGAATTGTTGGGACTTATCTGGCCCGATCACAAGGTCTAGATAATTAACGGGTAGCAGTAGATAAATCCACTTTGATGGTCATTCTTACCAAGTGCTGGCAAAATTCATTTAAATTTTCCATCTATTTAATGCTTCAACTCCTAAAAATATGCTTTAAATTTTTTATTGTTTAAATTTCCTTCCAAAATAATTGCTGACTTCACTGGGATTTATTGTACAAGTTTAGACCCGTGAATCAGCGTGTGTAAGAGTCCATATTTCATATTCATTTGCCAGCATAAGTGGCACAAATGATTGCATTTGCTGTGCCACAATAAAAGAACTGAAGAAGAAATCTTTGCAACACAAATTATGTATTGTCGTCGTCATCGTTATTTCACCTTAAATTGTGCGACTGTTGCTGTTACTTCTGCTTCTCTTATACGAACAAAATTTAATGACGCTGTAGAATTTTGTGAAGCATCACAGTGATTACGAGAGAATTTCTAAACAAAACTGGTGCAATACAATTGTGATCTCTCTCTCTGGTGGTAAAGAGAAAAAACTTCTTCCAATGGAGACATTAGCAGCACTAGACGACCAAACCATGAGGATGCTTAAGATTTTATCTTTGATTTTCTATGGCTGCTGGTGCTGCACATTCACATTCATTCACATTCACATTCAATTCCGGTTGCTAAAGCCAACTGCTGCCAACGGTGTTCATTTGTGGCTGTACTGTTGCCACCACTATTGTCTTGTACTGTTAAATGGTAACCCTCAATGAGAGTGTATAGGTGTGTATATGCAGGTAAATGCTTAAAATTAATTTTTAATCATATTTTTTAAAAGCTTTTTGCAAAGCCAACACAAAATTATAAGCGCTGTCATTAAGTTGCCAACCAAAATGAGGACAGTTAAGCAGAGAACAATGGCTGGAAGGATTTCTAAGGCAACTTATTCATGGCATTCACAAAATAAGCGAAACAAAGTTTCTATGATAATAATTAAGCATTAAAAATTGTTCCAAAGGCGCAACAATGGTTCTTAAGCAACAGTTTTAAAGCATACTTTTAGGTTGCTTTAATATTTAAACTTTAGAATGTAAAAGAAACATATTTTAAGGCGCAAAAAACACCATGAACGTTATGTAGAGTCATAAGACCCAGCACTCGCAAAAGATGAGTGCAATTAAAAACCCATTTCGACGAATTGAGATACCTTAAGAGGTTATCTGGATTAATACGTGATATCCTGAAGATATTATGTGAGAACCTTTTGACAAACCCTATAAGACGATGGTTTTTAAGGGTTGGACAGCCGCAAAGTAAGTGATAAACGGTCTCCTTCTGTATAATATCGGCAGATTTGCAACTGGAATCACATTAAACTTTAGTCCCATCCGTCGAGCATGATCTGTTGCCAGAAAAAGCCCAGTAACCACAGCCACCAATCCAGATACGTCTTACGACTAGATGGTATGGAGGAACTATGTCTCCAAATCAAATTGGATCGAAGAGTCCTGCAACTAGAATTTGCCCATGGCCCATAAAGTCAATTTGGTAGCCCATTAAATGAAACCTAGAACCCTCACAATCTGAGGATATAACGGGTGATTTTTTAGCTTTAATCTTTTTGGCAACACTGGTTTAAACAGCTAACGCACGTTTCGTGTTTGGTTTCACTGTCAAACATCTTCAGTTTGGTCTATAATTTAACCATGAATCGTCTTACAAACGAACAAGGCTTGTAATTCGTTGAATTTTATTATCAAAATGCGTGGCTCTGTTAAGAAAGTTCATCGCGCGCGCTTCTTCCATTTTATGGTCAGTTATGGTCGAACCACTGAAGCGGCTATTCGGGCTATTGTGACTAAATTTCGCACCAAATTTACATTGTTGGGGACATTAAACCACCAACACGCTTACGTAGAGTGCGAACTGAAGAAAATATCACAGCTTTATCGGCCAGTGTTAATGATGACCATCAATTATCGATTCGTCGCCATTCGCAGCAATTGAGCCTCTGTTACTCAACAACGTGGAAAATTTTGCGGAAGGATTTTGGGTGTGAAGCCTTTCAAAATACAGCTGGTGCAAGAATTGAAGCCGAACGACCTACCGCAACGCAGAATTTTTGGTGAATGGGCGGCTCTTGGAAAGTTGGCCGAAGATCCACTTCTTTATCGAAAAATTGTGTTCAGCGACGAAGCTCATTTTTGGCTCAATGGATACGTAAATAAGCAGAATTGTCGATTTTGGAAGGGAAGATCAGCCAAAAGCATTGCAAAAGCTACCAATGCATTCAGAAAAAGTCAAAGTTTGGTGCGGTTTATGGGCTGGTGGCATCATTGGACCGTACTTCTTCAAAGATGCTGCCTATCGTAACGTAACTGTGAATGGTGAGCGCTACCGTAAGATGATATTCAACTTTTTTTTTGCCCAAAATGCAAGAGCTTGACTTGCATGACATGTGGTTTCAATAAGACGGTGCCACATGCCACACAGCATGCGTAACAATGGACTTATTGAGAGGCGAGTTCGGTGAACAGTTTATTTCACGTTCGGGACTGGTCAATTGGCCGCCTAGATCGTGCGATTTAACGCCTTTAGACTATTTTTTGTGGGGCTATGTTAAAACTCATGTCTATACAGACAAGCCCGCTTCATTTGACGCATTGGAAGACAACATTGAAGCATTTATGCGTGAGATACCGGCCGAAATGTTGGAAAGAGTATGCCAAAAAATGGACTAAGCGGATGGACCATTTGAGGTGGAGTCGCGGTCATCATTTGCATGAAATAATCTTCAAACATTAAATTATATGGACCGTACACTATCGATTCAAATAAAGATTTCATGCATTTTTCTGAATTTTATGTGTTTTTTTTGGAAATATTTTCCTATAGCTCTTAAAAAATCACCCGTTACAATCGACAAAGGTTACGGGGATCCTATGATCTAAGAGCGCTCCACCTACAATTTGTACTTTTCCGTAACCAGGGCCGGATGTTGTTCAACACCTAATGGCGAATGAACGAATAATGTTCGTAGTACATTGAGCAAACAAACCATTGAACACCTGGTCATAATGGTGAGAGAATGTAAAGCGCTACAGCAATTGAATTTTTTGGGAAGTCGATAAACGTACAGAGGCAACTGAAGTGCGTAGAACCTGAGAACAGAATAATGCAGAGCCTCCTGTCGTAATAAACAATCGTATGATTTCGGGAGCAACTCATACATCGGGTTTTAATAGGAGGAAGTTCCATACTCATTCAGGTTTTCAACTCCTTTAGAACTCGTTCTACTTTAACCACAGTTTTCGCTTTCGCAGGGCACAACTTTTGTACCTTTTCTGTACAGAGTCACCTGCAGGATCCTTCTGATCACTAAATAGCAGGAGCCATATGGAAAGAAACCCGCTTCAGTCCTTAGGAAAAGTGTTTCTAAAGAATGATAGCTGCTCACACACACCAATACAAAAAACTTTCACCAATTCTCACGCCCTTTTCCTCTCTTTTTGTTTAGAAAAGAGTTTGGGAAAAGTAAAAAGAGTGTGTATTTGGCAAGCAAAACCTAACGAAACAAAAAACAAAAACACAGGACAGTCTGTACACTGAGTTTCACTTATTGTTTAAATATGTGTGTGTGTGAGCGTGTAAGAGTGTGTGTGTGTATAAACCAGAAAAATTGGTATTTGAAATTTATACGATTTTCTACGTGCGTATGTATGTGTATTGTTGTGTATAAGCAAGTGCATTGGTTACATTGTCTAAGAGATTTATCTTGCAAAACAGAAATTGTGCCGGTTGCTCTAGTAACCGACAAATTTCTGACGCCATCATCACTAACATCCTCAACAAAACAAAAAAAAATACTTGAACAGGAAATTGTACACTTACAGGGACAACAAGCACAAGCATACACACACTATGCATACAGCTTCATACTCTGTTTTACAGGGAAAAAGAAATGAAGAAAAATCAAGAATGAGAAAAAAATTACCAGAAATTTTTTGCTTTTGATTTCAATATTCCAAGAAAAAAAGGTCACCTTAAAGTTTAATTTATTAAAAGCACGGAAATTAATTTCTTACTGCAATTAAGGTTAAGAGAAATGATTTGGAGTTACTTTCTAAAAGACTTCCATTAAAAACCATGGCTTTTTACGAAAAAAAAAAAAAAAAAAAAAAAAAAAAAATTTGAAAGCAAGTTTTAAAAATGCATCGTTCTCCGCCAAACGGGTAACAAAGTTGCTGATGTGAATTAATTATCGATAACCATTCATATCCTATGTAACGCTCGTCTTTCTCGGCCAGGACATCCATATGTGGTCGATTGGCCAGTGGATCGCACACTGCATTACAGAAAAAGTACGTTTTTTAGTCGGATTATTCGTATGTGGAACTCAATTCCTGCAGAGGTCTATCCTGTTACTTATGGTATAAAAATATACAAGCCTAGTGTCCACTCTTAAGGCGAAATTCTAGACTAGCGACACGTGAAATATTGTACAACAACACTGTACCTAGAGATTCACAGAATAACACTCACAGGCATAGCTGCCAGATAAATGAGGCACCAAATCGTCAAATATTTGAGGAAAAATCGTCAAAAAATCGTCAGAAAAAATTAGTAAATAATTATTAAAAGTTTTTAAAAACCAAAATTATTTCTATTGTAGTAAAACATATATAAAGTCAATGTATGTACATATCTGAGTTCAAAAATAAAACATTTAACAGAGAATTTATTGGAAATTAAAAGCTAACGTCCCTCATCTTCATTTGTATATTATTTTTCCAAAAAAAAATGGAGAAATTTTATATCATTTTCAGGAAAAAAAATTGTTTAAAGTTTAAACAGTCTCTCCCAGTGTTGTTTATTGACATATAAGGGCAGCAATAATATTACATCATCTGAATCTATGGGTGGTGTAAATATTAAGGACTCAGAAGCTCTTGACATTCTGAGCATTCTGAGCATTCAGTGTAATGTTAGCTGCAACCGACACATTTTTCAGTTCCTTCAATTCCTTCTTATTTATTTATTTATTTATTTATTTATTAATTACAATACAATTACAAATTATATTCTAATTAAATACGAGCGGAGTATCTTGACCATATGCTCGGTGTAGTGTCACAGATCAGAGTCTCTGGTGGAAATCGAACCCACGACCCTTATGCTAATAGTCTAGCACACTACCCTCTAGACTACCAGGGCACCCTCCTTCTTAAGAACTTATGATCTTACTATTTGCACCATTTGTAACAACCGACCGAGACTGGAATACAACTCTCAAGTATGGTTCGGTGCCTCAACATCTATTTTGAGGTTTCTCGATCGTGTACAGGAGAGGCCGTAGTAGCTCGTTAATGACGGTAGCGTACCCCACGCCATTGAATCATTGGTGCATCGTTGCAATGCGGTTTGTGTTTCACTGTTCTATCTCGTCGACAAAAGGATTTTGCTCGAACGAAATAAGGCGACTTGATCCCGAAAATCATATATTCCTATGTAACGCTCGTCTTTCTCGGCCAGGACATCCGTATGTAGTCGATTGGCCAGTGGATCGCACACTGCATTACAGAAAAAGTACGTTTTTTAGTCGGATTATTCGTATGTGGAACTCATTCCCTGCAGAGGCCTTTCCTGTTACTTATGGTATAAAAATATACAAGCCTAGTGTCCATAAACGCTGTTCTCTCTTTTCTTATTCCGATAACATATTTTCATAGCTCAGAACACAATGCCATCGATCAACTGAGTGTTGGCGCTTGAATTTGTTCTTCCGATGGTAATATTAGAAGCCGAACTCGAATTTTTAAAATTGTCTGCAAACGACAAGTGATAAATTATTCTCAACTACGAGGTTATTTAGGAGTTGTAATTTTGTGGCTTTTAAGGGTTAAAAAGGAATAAAAAACATAAAAATCGTCACAGGTATTCGAAAGTAACTTAAAAATACAATACTTTACTCCTGGTTTTTACTAACTAACATAAATTTCCAATACTTAGTAACAATTGCAAAGTAAATACAAAACTTAAAAGTGGCTTTTAATGTACTAAAGTAAAGAATATGATGTAAATTTTTAAAAATCTTCAAAATAAGGGCATAAATCTGGCAGCTATGATTGTGAGGCCAACCGCGGCAGCCATTTAAATGAAATAACTTTAAGTTGGCATTACTTTTCAAGATGGCGACCGATTTAACAGCTGTCAAGTGATTTATTCTCTGTTTGGTATGGCAATTCATCATGAATAGACTCACGCCTGAACAACGCTTGCAAATAGTGCAATTTTATTTCGAAAATAATGGTTCTATGCGGGAAAACGTATCGCGCACTACGTCCATTTTATCGTCGACAAAATCGTCCATCAGAGCAGTTAATTCGATTAACCATGGAACGTTTTCGCACCACGTTTACTCTTATTGATAACTCGCATCCCCAGAGACGCTGTACGGTGCGTATAGAAGAAGCTATTGCTGCTGTAGAGCGTAGCATTGAGGAAGACCCGAATGAGTCCATCCGCCATCGAGCACAGGAATTGGATCTGTCTCCATCCACTTTATGGAAGATTTTGCGGAAGGATCTTGGTTTGCGTGCTTACAAAATCCAACTCGTGCAAGAATTGAAGCCAAACGATCATCCAGTAAGGCGTAGATTCGTCGAATGGACCCAAAACGCGATTACCGTTGTTCCCGATTTTCATAAGCGAATTTTGTTTAGCGATGAAGCGCACTTCTGGTTGAATGGCTACGTCAACAAACAAAACTGCCGCATTTGGAGTGAAGGTAATCTTCAAGTGTATGTGGAAACACAATCCAGTTACATCCAGAAAAACTGACTGTTTGGTGCGCTTTATGGGCTGGTGGAATCATTGGTCCGTACTTTTTCAAAAACGATGGTGGCCAGAACGTTACAGTAAATGGTGATCGGTATAGAGCCATGATTATTAACTTTTTCATTCCTGAATTGAATAACCATGATGTCCAGGAGATGTGGTTTCAACAAGACGGCACAACATGTCACACAGCTCGTGCCACAATAGATTTATTGAAAGACACGTTTGGTGACCGCCTAATTTCACGTTTTGGACCTGTGAATTGGCCTCCAAGATCTTGTGATTTAACACCGCTAGACTACTTTCTGTGAGGCTATGTAAAGTCATTGGGTCTATGCGGTAAAGCCACAAACGCTTAACCATTTGGAAGACAACATTCGCCGTATTATTGCCGATATACGGCCACAAATGTTGGAAAAAGTCATCGAAAATTGGACGTCCAGATTGGACTACATCCGCGCCAGCCGTGGCGGTCATATGCCAGAAATCATATTTAAAATGTAATGCCACAAGATTATCTTTCGGATAAATAAAATTCATGTCAATCGAATAATCCATCGTTGTTTTATTGCAACTTAAAGTTCTATACCTCTATAAAAAAACACCCTTTACTTCACAGCAAAACAATAAATTTGATCAAAATTTTAAACTATTTTTGTTTTATTAGAATTTTTAAATTTAAACTTTTAGATCCGCCAACCCATTCATTATATTGACGCACATTATGCTCTCATATCTAATTTGTAAAATTCATAATGCTGAGAACATACATATATGTGACGTATGAGTTATATTTAATTCAATTCGGTTCATACATGCCAAAATCGAAGTTTTTTTTTATTGCATACTTTTCAGGGTAACTATTCCAGTACATGTAATATGATGCGTATGAGTAATATATTTCAAATACAATTAAAAAGAAAGTATACCCCATATAATTTGGAATTAAGCCACATGATTTTTCGATTCTATGCAATTCTAGGCTATATTCTAGATTCCAGGAATATTACAGGGTGATGAACAAAGAAGGATTCAAATACCTGCTGAATGTGTTGATGGCAAATTTTGATTAGTAACAATTCCAAAGTAAATGCAAAGTGGCCTTAAAGTGGCTTTTAAGTTCTAAAGTAAAGAAGATGATTTTTAATTTTTAAAAATCGTCCAAATAAGGGCGGGCATAAATCGTTAAATCGTCAATGTGATATTTTTGGTGCTCAAAATCGTCAAAATGACGATAAATCGTCAAATCTGGCCGCTATGCTCACATGCCGGCCTCGTGAAATGAGCGACTGGTCAGTACAATGCCAAAAGCAAGTGCTTGCATACCGATATCCGAAATGCAGGTTACAGGAACGCAAAGTCTCCATATTGAATGGCTTGAAGTCAGATGGCAAAATTAAGTCCGTCAGACTTATAAAATGAATACATTTTTGAGACTTATTACGCGAACCAGCGCCAAGCTGAACATATATGGCGTTAAAATGCTTACTTTATTGGTCATTGCAACCGTTTAGTCAGGTTTACAACCTAGCTACTCACACTCAGTGGTGGAACCGTCGGTTTAAAGTAGATTCCGAAGGACAGATTTCTGAGAAGCTTTTCATGGCAATTTTTAGTCAGAATTTTTCCCAAAAGAGCGCTGAGAGAAAGGCGCCAAGGTAATATTTTTTCCAAATTCTAAGCCAGGAGTTGAATCATAGCCTCTCGTCTAATAAGCCATAAACACTGCTTACTAGACTATTGTTACATACATAAATCGAAACGACCTAACAATAAAAACGATAAACAAAAGCTACCAGCTACACCAACACAATACACACGACACAAATACACACTAATGAACGTGTTGATTATCTAAAGCTGTACGCACACACATATGTACAACGAACCTGGTTGCGCTTGGTACCAACAACAACATGTATGTGAAAAAAAAGGGATGGACAACGTAAGCAAGGTAGGCAAGCGGTAGTGTGGTGTCAGTGGGTCTCTCGAGAGGGCGGGGGCGGGAGCCTTCCGCATCGAGAACGTTCGTCATACTGATTGCATGCGTATATAAAAGGGCAACAAGGCCAGCAATCAGTCAGTGTTAATTCAGTCAGTCTTGTGTGAAGACGCGTTGCGGTTGTAATCAGGGAAGATCTAACGAACAGTTGTGAGTGCTAACGCGGACAGAAGTGTGAAATAGAATAGTGTACAAGCAAATTGTTGTTGTATCGTTAAGTTGTAAACAGTGGCACACAAAAGTAGTGTAAAAAATAAAGAGAGTTTAAGAAAAACTAAACACATATTTGTTTTTACTTGGTTTGCAATTAACGAACTCATCTTTAAATGTTTTTTAAAAAGGTAAAAAACGTAACACCATATACATAATTGGTCATTACAACCCTTCAGTCAAGATTGCGACCTTGTGTCTCTCATCGCTTATGTTGTGTGTGTGGCGGGACCTACAGTTTAAAGTCGATTCCGAACAACAGATTTTTGAGAAACTTTTCATGGCAATTTTATTTTAACGCACAGAGTTTTTGCCAGAAATCTGCTGAGAGGAAGTCGCCAAAGAAAAATTTTTTCACATTTTGTTCAGTTGGACATATCTGACCTGAGGTTTGAACCGTGGCCTTGCGTCCAATAAGCCTCACACACTGCTTAGTAGACTACGGCGACTTCAATAATGCTTTTTACTTAGTTGGCTAAGATGTTTGGTTCCATCTTGCAGCGCAATCAAGTGATTTACTTGCGGTTAACATTGGTCGAACTCGTGCAAACCTGGCGACAATAAAGCTAACCATAGGGTTGGTTCTATACATTCTTAGTTTGTTGGAAATGCTGGAAAGTGATTAAGGAATTGAGAGTTTGCCTGGACAGATAAGGCTTTCCATTTCCTTTCCTTAACCCAGTAAATGACGAAATAAATGAACTTGAATCCATAAAAACAATACAAAATTTCAATAACACTTTACACACATAATTATCGACCTTATCTTCTTATTGCTCTTCGTTGATGAATTACTTTTCTTGTGTTGTTTTTTAATCATTTTTCTCCCCAAAAATTTTCTTGTTTTCTCATGAAATTAAAACACGAAATTGCAACAAAAAGAAGATAAAAAAAAACAGACGCCGATTGCGTTGTGTTTCAGTATCCATTGACAGCAACACTCTTGAAAGCGATAAGAAAACCCAACACCAGCATTGTCTGAAAGTGTTTCGTAGCGCCTAACAGTTATGGTCACGGAAAAAGGATATTTTTCAACTTAAAGGAAAAAATTAAATGAAAAGAATACTGATACGAGACCGTTTTTCAGTCATTTTCTTTCTTTTGGTTTTTGTTTTAAGCGAAGGTAAAAAAATAATTGACAGCTTCGAAGATACTTATTCAAGAAGGGAGATAGGGTGGGGGAGGCAATAAAACTTTTGTTTTTGGAAGAGAATTTCCATACAAACATTGTCAAACAGCTGGTGCAGATTCAATTGCAAAAATAATTCTGAAATCAATTCTCTTGCATGGTTGTACTACGCGGCTATAGAGAGCTTTATGGCTAAAGGGGCTTTGGAATTATCACCGTCTTCTTCAAACATAAAAAAATCACGTTCCCTTCTTCTATACCTTCTGCAAAAATTTTGAGAACCTAGCCAACGTGCTAAGCTTTCCAATATGCGGTGTCTAGCATAGACAGAAACCATGTATCTAGGTAAGAGAAAAAGGAGCTGTTTTATATATTTTTTATACAGATTCTGCTAGCTTAAGCTAAAGGTAAGGTAGGTGCTCTCCTCCACTCCGAAAGAGTAAGTTGGGCAGAGGAATTTATTCTAGTCTTATAGTGGCTAAGGGGACCTCCATGGGGGGTCATATGGGGAGTTGTTTATAAAGGGTCCGCCAAATAACTTTTTTTTTGAAAATGCTTTAAAAAAAAACTACTGAATATTTTCTCAAATTTCTTTTCTGATTTGAAAGTAAAATCCTTCCGGTTAATAATGGAAAATAATTTCATTCAAATGGCTGCCTCGGCTGGCCATGCAGTAGCCTACACCAGAAGATGCCGATTTTTGGCAAAAAAAAAATCATCTTTTCAGCTGAAGCTCATTTTGATCTGGGCGGGTATGTAAACAAGCAAAATTGTCGCATTTGGGGCACAGAAAACCCGCACGTATACATTGAAATGACGACGCACCCAAAACTAGTCACTGTTTGGTGCGGATTTTGGCCCAGAGGCATAATTGGGCCATTTTTCTTCGTAAATGAGCATGGAGTGGCCGTTACAGTCAATGGCGATCGTTACCGGGCCATGTTGAACGAATTTTTGTTCACAAAAACTGAAGAGGAGGACAGGACGGCGCCACGTCCCACACAGCAGAAGCTACACTCGATGTTTTGCGCCCTGTTTTTGAAGATCGCATTATCAGCCGCAGAGCTGATGTCGTTTGGCCACCTCGGAGCTGCGATTTGACACCGTTGGACTATTACTTGTGGGGGTGCCATCAAAGCTAAGTGTTACGCCGACAAGCCAGAGACAATTGACGCTTTAAAGGAAAATATTCGTGAAGCCATTGGTGAAATACAGCTGCACACAATCGATAATGTGCTTAAAAATTGGACCGATCGTGTAGGCTACTGCATGGCCAGTCGAGGCAGCCATTTGAATGAAATTATTTTCCATTATTAACCGGAAGGATTTTACTTTCAAATCAGAAAAGAAATTTGAGAAAATATTCAGTGGTTTTTACTTTTAAAGAATTTTCAAAAAAAAAGTTATTTGACGGACCCTTTAGTTCGCTTACAGCACTCAACCATGCTTCCCTGGGAACATTTGATGGAAATATTTGATGATATTTCTAGGGTTACGATGTTTAATACATGGGCAGCCTTAGCGTAGAGGCAGTTTGAAACCCCCTAAATGTATTACCCAATATGTAACAGTGTAGGAGAAATTTAGTTCAGTTCTCTGCAGCCTGGCAGGCTTATTCAAGAGTTTTTATATTTTGTAGTGAACTTTATGACCCAGATCTTCGCAAAATGTTATTTGATTTGATATAAATTAGCTAGAGAATCCAAACATCCTTGTGAATGGATTTCATCTCCTTTTAAAGTAAAGTTTCTCTTGAAATTTACTTTACAAAATCGAAAAAAAAAATTTCAAAAGAAAAGTTTTAAAATTTCTTTAAAACTTTCAAGCAAAAGTTGTTTTTTTTTTTTACCCCTTAAGGTGGAAAAAAGTAAAGTAAAATGCCCCCTTAAAAGTCAATTTGTCAGTTTAATTTACAAATTATCTGTTGCTGGTTCATTAAATGTCTGTTCTGTCTGTCATACGCTACGCTACGGTTGGTTTTATTCTACGTTTTTAAGGCAACTTTTTCTTAAAACAGGATAATATGACTGAAAATCAAGGAGAAACCCCTGTGTTATAGCACACAAGCACATGCATAAGCCAGTAACAGTCAGTCATTAATAAACGAAACACTATGATAGAGAGAGTGGGAGAGCGAGAGGGTTTTACTTGTGTTTTACACCCACAGCCAACAGTGGTGAGTGGTGTGTAAGCATAGGAGTAGCAATATAACCAGAAACCTGTCGTACAGGTTTTACTTAAACATATACGAGCACAGGCACACACTTACACCCACATTTATGTAGATTGTTAGAGACAAACAAGCAAGCAAGCAAGCAAGCAAGCAAGTACAGGCTCCATCTCTTGTAACGGTAGCTACGAACACTTAAAAAGTCATTCATCTTGAAGAGAAAGGTTGTGTTTTAAAGCGAACGAACGAATGATACTTACATACACGCACACACACACACACACACAGAATACAGCTCTCATATATCTATGTAAGGAGAGAGCGAAGAAAATGGGCCAAAAACCCACTCAAACAAAAGCACGGGGGTTTTAAAATATGTACACCTTTTGAGTATAAAAACACGGAATGTCAGTCGTCAGTTAGTTAGTCAGTCAGTCAGTCAGTCAGTTATGATGTTGATGATGATGATGCTGCTGCGGATTATGTGGATGATGGCACACAAACATACACAGACAGAAAGAGAGAGAGAGAGAGAGAGAAACTGAGTTTATTTAGTCACATGTCCTCTGCATGCCTGCTTTTGAAAATCTCTCACTGTCAGTCAGTCAGTCAGTGAGCAGAAACACTTGAAATGAAACGTTATATTCGGCTCTGTGTAGTCATGTATTGGTGGCATGTGTTGTTTAAAAAAATTAGAAATGATGGAGAGCAATAAAACACATGAGAGAGAGAGGGCGAGAGACTATACATGTGCAGTTGTAGTTGTAGTTGTAGTGTTTAGTTGTGTTAAGTAATAAATTAACTTAAAAACTCTATGAATGACTGTAACAAACAAGCAAACAAGCACTACAAAACTACCAACAACAAAAAAAAAAGAACTCGTTTTTCATTCTTTTGCATAAAACGGCTTAGAAAACCGGCAACACTTGTAACTGTCTAACTAAAAGTGTTGCCCTCCTTTTTTCACCAAAATTAAATCCTGGATTTAAAACCTGGCAACCTGTTAGCCTATGAGTCTTGCATAAGAAAACCAAACACCAGTAAACCTGCCACCCACAAACAAGCATTCTTTTTGGCTTCGAAAACATGTTTGAAATGAAAGAAAATGAAAAAATGAAAACGAAAAGAAGAAACAGAAGAAGAAAAAAGAAGACTTTGCAGATCAAATTCTTACAACATATGCATGCACACATACACTTGCTAGGGCAAAAAACCAAATGGGAGTACAAAAAAAAAAACAAGAAATTCTTTCAGTGTTGACAGCATGTATGCCTGTATAGGTTTTGTTGGAATTTAAACACATAAAAGAAGAGGAAGAAGAAAATACCTTAACGTACGGGTCGTTTCCCAAAACAAAAGGAAGGAAAAAGAAAAACTTTAAGCAGCCAAAGTATTAAAAAAAATAAACTGAGAGACTTTTAAGTCCCTGTAGTCTAGTAGCTAGTGTGTTGGCTTATTAGCCTAGAGACCATGGCTCAAAACCCAAAACGAAATATGAAAAATTATTTCTTCAGCAACTTCTTATCAGGAGTCTTCTAGCAAGAAATCTGAGCGTTAAAATAAAATTGCCATGAAAATGTTCTCTAGGTTCACTGTAGGTCCAGCCACTCATGGATAAAATTAACACATACACGGCAAGGAAGGTGTGAGAAGCTAGGTTGATAAGCTAGGTTGTAATGCTAGCTTAAGAGCTGTAATCATCAATTACACACATAAATTGGCCATAACAACCCTTCAGTCAGGATTACAGCCTAGCTTCTCACACCACTTATGTTGTGTTTGTTGATTTTATATCGGGTCCGCCATCTAACGTTTTTTTTTTGCAACTAGTGCTTATTTCGTGAATGGTAACACTTAGCTTATGTCTGATTTGACAGATAATTAGTTTTCTTCTTCCGCTGAACGAATATGTTTGTGTATACGCTTGAACAACGCTGTTAAATATTGCGACATTACTTTGAAAATCATCGTAATGTTGCATGCAGAATGTGTGCGAAAATTGCGTACGGATTTTGGAAGAAGAGAAGCACCGTCAGCTCCGTATGTTTGTTATCTTGTGGAAAAAAGTGAAAAAAACTGACATCCCCATCGATAAACCAAAGCGTGGAAAGCCAAAAACAGTGCGTACACCCGAGAATATTGCTGTTGTGGCAGAAAATGTGCGTGAAGCACCATCAACAATAATTCACCGTCGTTCTCAACAATTGAACATTTCGGAAACATCAGTGAAACGAAGTTTGCATAAAGACCTTGGTATGACGCCATACAAAGTCCAATTGGTTCAGGAGTTGAAGCCAATTGACCATCCAATGCATTTTCGCTTCGCTAAGTGGGCCTGCGATCGTCTTACAGAAGATGCCGATTTTGGCAAAAAAAAAAGTCATCTTTTCAGATGAAGCTCATTTTGATCTTGGCGGTTATGTAAACAAGCAAAATTGTCGCATTTGGGGCACAGAAAACCCGCACGCATACATTGAAAAGCCGATGCAACCAAAACGAGTCACTGTTTGGTGCGGATTTTGGTCCAGAGGCATAATTGGGCCATTTTTCTTCGAAAATGAGCAAGGAGTGGCCGTTACAGTCAATGGCGATCGTTATCGGGCCATGTTGAACGAATTTTTGTTCACAAAAATTGAAGAGGAGGATATTGGCAACATTTGGTTTCAACAGGACGGCGCTACGTGCCATACAGCCGAAGCTACACTCGATATTTTTCGCCCTGTTTTTGAAGATCGCATTATCAGCCGCAGAGCTGATGTAGTTTGGCCACCTTGGAACTGCGATTTGACGCCGTTTGACTATTATTTGTGGGGTGCCGTCAAAGATAAGTGTTACGGCGACAAGCCAGAGACAATTGACGCTTTAAAGGACAATATTCGTGAAGCCATTGGTGAAATACAGCTGCACACAATCGATAATGTGCTTAAAAATTGGACCGATCGTGTAGGCTACTGCATGGCCAGTCGAGGCAGCCATTTGAATGAAATTATTTTCCATTATTAACCGGAAGGAAGGATTGTACTTTCAAATAAAAAAAGAAATTTGAGAAAATATTCAGTCGGTTTTTTAAAGCATTTTCAAAAAAAAAAGTTATTTGGCAGACCCTTTACATGAGTGGCGGGACCTACAGTTTTAAAGTCGACTCCGAACGACAGATTTTTGAAAAACTTTTCATGGCAATTTTCTTTTTTCTCTCAGAGTTTTTGCCAGAAATCTGCTGAGAGGAAGTCGCCTAAGGAATATTTTTTCATATTTCATTTTGATGACTGATGTGGAGTTTGAACCGTGGCCTTACGTCTAATAAGACAACACACTGCCTACTACTGCCTACTTAAGTACGTTAAGTAAGAAGTAAGAATTTCTGCAGGGGCAAAGGCTCGAAATTATTGGATGAGATTTCTTCAATGAAACAATGGATTTGGCCTCTGATATTGAAGGTTTCCTCTCTGATATTATGCCGCTAGTGGGATGACTCCACTTTCTTATTATTCTTGTCTAGTTCCTTTGCCTCTTCTCATTCATCTGTAACACTCACATCCTTTTTCATTGTTTCTTCGTCATAATTTTATTATTTCTCGTGATTTTTCTTTTTCCTGCGAGTTTAAAAGTGCCCAAAAAGATTTCGTCCTTTAATCCTTGTCTATTAGTATCTGAGGTGAAATGACCCACAAACACCAATTAAGTAAGTTAAGTAAGAAACAACTTGTGTCTCAACTAATTTCTGCAGAGGCAAAGCCTCGGAATTATTGGCTGAATAGCGAATTTGGTTTCTGATATTAAAGGTTCCATCTCTGACATTATGTAGCTGGTGGAATGACCGCAGTTTCTTATTATTCTCTTTCAGTTTCTCTGCTTTGTCGCCTATGGCACTTACATTGTTTTTCTTATTGGTTTCCTAGTCATTCTTTTATTATTTCTTGTAATTTTTCTTTTTATTTCGAGTTTTAAGGTCCATAAAACGGTTTCGTCTTTAAATCCTTGCCTATCAATATTATGCCTTCTAAGGTGAAATGACCCACAAAGTCTTTTAATTTTTCAAATATTCTCTTACACCACCTACCATATAAGCAATACATGATACAGTTGCAATGTATTCATTATTATTGTTGTTGGTGTTGTTGTCGTTGGTGTTATGGTAGAGTTATATGAGTTTTTTTCATTTTCTCTCTTCTTTTTTTTTCTTGTCATATTTTAATTTTTTTTTCTTTTTTCTGTGTGTTTTGCTACTCAGGATGCTATAAACTTTTCTGTTTATTTGTATTCTTTTTTTGTTTTGTTTTTTTCTTATTTTCTTAGATAAAATGAAAGAGATAGTGTGTCACAATAAGTTCTAAAAGAAGATGGAGAGCAGAGCAAAAAAACCAAACAACAAAAGTAAAGGATTTATCAAGTACTCGTACTCATACTCATACTCCTACTTGTCTTCGCATATATGTATGTGGCGGCAACTAAAAAGTCTTGCAAAACAACACAAACAAACTCATAAATTTTCTTTGGGAAGCTGCTCGACCTACATACATTTAAAGAGAGTGAGTAAGACTGAGAGAGCGACAGAGAGAGAGTGGGAGAAAGAAAAAAGAAAGTGAAAAACAAAAACAGCAACAGCAACAAGAACAAGAACTGGCAGTAAACATCTAAGAAAAGAAAGAATGTGAAGATTTGTTGGTGTTGTTGATACTCCTGCATGATATACACACTTACGCCAGCCGTTTTACTTACTCAGCTAAGTGCTGTTACTCATACTCTCCCCGCCCCCCTGAACACTCTGCTTACCTCCCTTGTACTTACTCTCATTGCTTTGCTGTAAAAAGTTTATAAATTTTCTTACAACACTCGCACACACACTGGCACTCTGAATTATTATTTCTTTATGTTCTCTTCTCATTTTGCTGGCTATTGTTATTGCTTTTGTTGTTGTTGCTGTTGTTGGGTTTTAACTCTCTAATATGGAAAACAATAAACAACACAATGCAATGCAAAAAAACCAGTTTTCATACTAAACATCAAGAGTAAGTTGTAGTAAAAAAGGAGCCAAGAGAGAAAGGAGAGGAGAAGAGAGCAAAAGTGTGTGTTTATGTTTTGAAAAGTTTAAAGGAGTTCGTTAGGTTATGTTCGTATGCTGTTCGTATGCTGTTGGTATGAAGTTGTTGTTATTGTTGTTGTTGTTTAGGTTATTACTGTATTATAAAATACAATGTTTTATTGCCTTAGCAATGGTCAGCCATACCCAACAGTTGTTTGGTTGGAGTTGCAAGCATTTTGAATGGTTTAATGTTTACGAATGCTGTAGCAAAGGGTTATTCATTCAGTTTTTTCAAAACTGTCAGTCTAACAAGGTGGTCAGGGTGTGAAATATCTTTCTTCTAAAGTGTTATTAACGCATAGGGAACGTTAAACAACCCAGGAATTCGGAAAAAATCGTGAAAACTAATTACAAAAGTGAGGTTTTAACGTTTCTACTCAGCATTACGGATAGATTATGGTTACCATAGTCGATCAAATAGCAAAATTACAAAAAAAATATAAAAAAAAAACTGGAAGTGTTGCATGTATTCCAGCCAATGTGTGCAAGACTATGTTGATTTTCTTGTATGCCGGTAGCATAAGGAGCAGAACGACACAGCAAGATCACTTTCTAGCCAAATTATTCGATAGTCAATGAGCAATTTCTTCAATTGCCAAGTTTCGTCCTAGTAGATAAACAAATAATGCGTAGAACATGTACTTTAAATGGAAAAATTTTACCAAGTCCCCAGATGATATAGGGAGGGCTATCATAGAGTGGAAGCAGCATGGCCATAAAAGATTAGATCGCCACAAAACAATAATTCAAAACAAATATCAGAGAGCATCTCTTTCCTGGCACCAAGTCAAGGTTTTTGCTTTAAATCGGAATAGCTAGACGCCCTCCATAGCTAGATTGAACATTTCATATGTGAAATACCGTTAGGTTCGGTTAGGTTAGAGGACGTGTACTTGTCAATGAAGACAACAACAGTACCCGGAGGTCGAATTGACCCATTGTACAACGTCCTAGTTTCTCACACCGCTTATGTTGTGTGTGTTAATTTTATAAAGGGTGTTTTTTTATAGAGGTATAGAACTTTAAGTTGCAATAAAACAACGATGGATTATTCGATTGACATGATTTTATTTATCCGAAAGACAAACTTGTGGCATTACATTTTAAATATGATTTCTGGCATATGACCGCCACGGCTGGCGCGGATGTAGTCCAATCTGGACGTCCAATTTTCGTTGACTTTTTCCAACATTTGTGGCCGTATATCGACAATAATACGGCGAATGTTGTCTTCCAAATGGTCAAGCGTTTGTGGCTCTACCGCATAGACCAATGACTTTACATAGCCCCACAGAAATTAGTCTAGCGGTGTTAAATCACAAGATCTTGGAGGCCAATTCACAGGTCCAAAACGTGAAATTAGACGGTCACCAAACGTGTCTTTCAATAAATCTATTGTGGCACGAGCTGTGTGACATGTTGCGCCGTCTTGTTGAAACCACATCTCCTGGACATCATGGTTATTCAATTCAGGAATGAAAAAGTTTAGTAATCATGGCTCTATACCGATCACCATTGACTGTAACGTTCTGGCCACCATCGTTTTAGAAAAAGTATGGACCAATGATTCCACCAGCCCATAAAGCGCACCAAACAGTCAGTTTTTCTGGATGTAACGGTGTTTCCTCCACATACACTTGAGCATTACCTTCACTCCAAATGCGGCAGTTTTGTTTGTTGACGTAGCCATTCAACCAGAAGTGCGCTTCATCGCTAAACAAAATTCGCTTATGAAAATCGGGAACAATGGTAATCGCGTTTTGGGTCCATTCGACGAATCTACTACGCCTTACTTGATGATCGTTTGGCTTCAATTCATGCACGAGTTGGATTCTGTAAGCACGCAAACCAAGATCCTTCCGCAAAATCTTCCATAAAGTGGATGGACATCCAGGATCCAATTCCTGTGCTCGATGGCGGATGGACTCATTCGGGTCTTCCTCAATGCTACGCTCTACAGCAGCAATAGCTTCTTCTGTACGCACCGTATAGCGTCTCTGGGGATGCGAGTTATCAATAAGAGTAAACGTGTGGTGCGAAAAAGTTCCATGGTTAATCGAATTAACTGCTCTGATGGACGATTTTGTCGACGATAAAATGGACGTAGTGCGCGATACGTTTTCCGCACAGAACCATTATTTTCGAAATAAAATTCCACTATTTGCAAGCGTTGTTCAGGCGTGAGTCTATTCATGATGAATTGCCAAACCAAACTGAGAATAAATCACTTGACAGCTGTTAAATCGGTCGTCATCTTGAAAAGTAATGCCAACTCAAAGTTCTATACCTCTATAAAAAACACCCTTTACATGAGTGGTGGGACCTACAGTTTAAAGTCGATTCCGAACGACAGATTTTTGAGAAACTTTTTCATGGCAATTTTATTTACTCTAAGAGTTTTTGCCAGAAATCTGCTGAGAGGAAGTCGCTGAAGAAATACTTTTTGAATTTTTATTTTGATATTTGGCCTGGGGCTCGAACCCTGGCTTTTCGTCTAATAAGCCAACACACTACCTACTAGACTACGGCGACTTCATTTGCATTTCTTTCATTTCTTCCCAGTAAATAAACAGATAATATAAGAAGGGCTATCCTAGTGTGGAGTCAGCATGGCCATAAAAGATTAGATCGCCACAAAACAATAATTCAAAACTTATGTCAGAAACCATCTCTTTCCTGGCACCAAGTCAACGTTTTTGCTTTAAATCGGAATAGCTAGACGCCCTCCATAGCTATATTGTACATTTCTTATGTGAAATACCATTATGTTACTTTAAAAATGTTTGTCTTAAAATGTTTCCTTTAAATTTCCTTAATAAAATTCATTTTTAAATTACATTCTAATATCCTTAAGACTTCTCTTATATCTGCTCAACTTTAAACTAACCTGACCTCTGTAAATCTTTTCAATTAGCCGGAGTTATCATTTCGAGTTTAATACTCTCTCTCGCATTACATTGTAAATAATAAAAGTACGCCCCAACCCCTTTACTTAGTCAATTAATTACACAATCCAAGACTTCTATGACTGTAACTGAGATTCAATTAATAATAATTATTAGCTTTGCAAGCCAAAGTTCAATTTTAAAACATAAAACACATCACGACTAAAAAAAAATCTCAGAGAAAAAAACTGCCTTCAGATACACTCAGAAAAATAAACACTCCGTATACATACATTCATGACAATGAAATGCAAACAATACAAGAAAAACTAAATAAATATACACTTTTTCATTTTCTCTTCTACCTTCCACTCTTCCTTTCACGCACCCTTTCGTTTACTTCCCTCTCTTTCTTTTTTGTTTTTTTTTTGTCTGTTATTTAATCAAATAACTCTGAGAACTTTACTTTTTTTTTTAATGTCACTTTATCATGCCATTTTAGATGGTAGTAAACGTAACACAAACACAACAGCAATAACAATGGCAATAACAATATGTAACAACAACAATAACAAAAAAAGAAAATAACGGTAACAACAAAAAATATCAAGATAGACGACATAAACAAACAATCTTAAGAAAGTCTATAATTTTGTGTCAAAAGCTGATTATTTTTGTCATTCTATTACAAAGTGTTCGTGGCCATTATTGTCAATATTGTCCTCCACTCTCTTGCTTCCATTCGGTCTCTCTTACACACACATAATCACGAATACACGTATACACCTTTCTGTTATATAAATTTGTTGCTTTTTCTTTGTTTTCTTATTTCTTGTGAGTCCATAATTTTCATGACTTAATGTCACCTTCTATTGGGGTTGCCATCGGCATAAAAAAAGTGTGCACAACTAAAAAAAAGTAGGCAAAAAGTAGAAAAATATTCTAGCCTCAATCTATACAGGTTAAAGAGCAGTTTTATGGTTAAATAAAGTCCACTTTCTTATACAGAGAAATGACAATCGCAGGTAATCGCAAACTTCTTGACAAGGTCAGAAGGTCTGCGGCCATTTACATAACTGGCGCTCTGCGCACCACCCCCACGAAAGCTTTGCTCGCAATGCTCAACTGGCTTCCTACTGTGCTTCTCGCTAAGCAGGCGGCTAAGTTTGCTGCTTAATGTTTGCTTAATGCCCTGTCTCGTTGGCACATTGTACCTTCTGGTCACTCCACTATTCTGGAGGTTGATCCAGTGGCCCCCGTGAGCATCGACTATATCCCTGCTGAATATTGTCTCGATAGGGGTTTCCACTCTTTGATTCCGAGTAGAGACGACTGGAGCGTGTTTCAGGCGAAGGTGACGGCAATTTACCGGGCCGCTCAATGGATCCTCGTCAACGATGCTCCTTTCACCCGCATCTCGATCTTTTCTGATAGTCAGGCCGCGATAAGATCTCTATCGGGATTTGTGAATAACTCTACGATCGTTAGGGAATGTCGCCGCTGTCTCGACCTTCTCTCGGGGCGCTTCACCAGTGTCTCTCTGGTGTGGGTCCCCGGGCACAGTAACATTCCGGGCAACTGTAGGGCCGACGAGCTTGCCAGAGCTGGTGCGCTTCTTCCGGAATCCTCTTCAATTGAACTGGGTATGCCACTTGCCTCGGTCAAGTTGACCATTGCGCGAAGGTTCTTTCGAGACGCCAACCTATCCTGGGTCAATGAGAAGACCTGCTCCATCGCTAGACTCACCTGACCCTTGATGGATAGAAGGCGTACCAACCATTTACTTGGTCTTGGTCGTAGCATCATCTCAATCACAGTGTAGTAGACACGCCGAGGGAATGAGGCTCCCATTTAACGACTTCTGCCGTGGATGCAGGTCCACTGAGGAAGAAAAGACTGTTGTCCACTTTCTTTGCCAGTGTCCGTCTCTTGCTAGGTGTAGATATAGGTTATTTGGCTCCCCATTCCTTGTTAGCTTAACGGAGCTATTGACATCAGGCATATAGCTTCGTTCATCAAACTTTCTGGCTGGTTTTCCAGTGTGGGGTAGTCGTGCTTTTGTTGTGCAGCCCTTGCGCTGACCAACTTCTTCCTTTTTCCCTGATTTTTGTGGAACTTGGTCAGACCGAACCTAACCTATTATTATTACATAATAAATAGTCTTATTACGAAAAGCTTTAATGACCCGATAACCTTGTTCCTACCGAATCCGCAAAAACGTCATACATCCCCATCTCCATTTCGAACCATACACGAATCTTTGTTCATTCATGAGGTGCGTCACATTATTTTCCCATTTAAGCCAGAGATGAGGAAGGAAAGGAGACTGCTTTTCACAGACTGGGTACAGTCCCGGCAGTATATCGTTGGAGAAAATTGTACCTTGTTGACGATCTGGAGAAACTATCACGCATAGACTCATAGGTAGTCTAAGTAGCTTCATCAGAAGCTGCGGGAGGTTTCGGAACTAGAGGATAACGGAAACTGTGGTGTGTCACAACAGGCCCTATGGGGCCCATCTACTAAGTACTGTAAATGTTTTGGAAGATGGTATTAAGGAAGCCATGTTTTTACGTCTACAAACTGTTACCACGTAAATAAAATTGCCGTGGAAAGTTTCTCAAAAAAAAATCTGTCATTCGGAATCGACTGTAAGCTGTAGGTCCCACCACTCATGTATAGAATTAACACACACAATATCAGTAGAGTGAGAAACTAGGTCGTAATCAGAGATCAGCAATTTATCGTTTTTTCACTACTCATAAGTACTTATGAAATTTTGAATCTAAATGAGTCAACAATATTGAAATTTGACTACCTACTCTAATTCATTCGTATTCAGTACAACATTGATTTATAAGTACAAGTTGCAATGAGTATGAGCACAACGTTGACATCAAACTCATAACATTCGAACTATGTTTGATTCATACGCCTACTCATTCAGATTCATAAATTCAGAAAAATACTTCTAATAATACTTAGAAATGATTCGAGTGATTCGAATCATTCGTCAAAATTTACAGTCGTAGTTGTTGTTGCATTTACAAACAAAGAAGAAAGCCAAATAAACAAAAAAGACAAAGACAGCAAGCAGAGCAAACATGCAACCTTCTAGGGAGTACTTTAGTGTTCGTATGCGATTCATACTTATTTTGTGATTCGTGTATACGATGAGTCATGGAGAGTCCAAATCAATAACATCGTGCGTGTTGTTAAGTATGAGTACCATGAGTATTTCAAACTTTGAATATAAGTAGTATGAGTATGGCATTAAAATAAGTATGAAAGTATCAGAAATTATAAGTATGATTCGAATCTACACATAGTTTTGAATACTCATTGCTGACCTCTGGTCGTAATGCTGATTAAAATGTTGTAATGACCAATTATGTTTGTATGTGTAAAGTGTTACCACGAATCAAACTTTAAGGACACAGAATAAGGTACTAAAATGACTAACGAACGACCGAATGAGCTGCAAACACAAGTTTTTTTACCACCAGTACTACTGCTCCTTGCATCCCAGAAGTTCAATTCTCAATAAGAATACTTGTAACTACTTAAGCGTCCAAGGAAAACATCACACTTTGTTACCAACAACCATAGCTGACAGATTTGACGATTTATCGTCATTTTGACGATTTTGAGCACCAAAAATATCATATTGACGATTTGACGATTTATGCCCGCCCTTATTTGGACGATTTTTAAAAATTAAAAATCATCTTCTTTACTTTAGTACATTAAAAGCCACTTTAAGGCCACTTTGCATTTACTTTGCAATTGTTACTAATCAAAATTTGCCATCAACACATTCAGCAGGTATTTGAATCCTTCTTTGTTCACCACCCTGTAATATTCCTGGAATCTAGAATATTGCCTAGAATTGCATAGAATCGAAAAGCTTAATTCCAAATTATATGGAGTATACTTTCTTTTTAATTGTATTTAAAATATATTACTCATACGCATCATATTACATGTACTGGAATAGTTACCCTAAGAAGTATGCAATAAAAAACTTCGATTTGGTTATGTATGAACCGAATTGAATTAAATATAACTCATACGTCACATACATATGTTCTCTGCATTATGAATTTTACATACATATTAAATATGAGCATAATGTGCGTCAATATAATGAATGGGTTGGCGATCTAAAATTTTAAATTTAAAAATTCTAATAAAACAAAAATAGTTTAAAATTTTGATAAATTTATTGTTTCGCTGTGAACTACAACTGCTCCGGTTGGAAATGGATTTTTATTTCATTTATATGGCTGCCGCGGTTGGTCTCGCAATCATAGCTCACAGATTTATGTCCTTATTTTGAAGATTTTTAAATATTAAAAATGTTCATCATATTCTTTACTTTAGTACATATTAAAAGCCACTTTTAAGCTTTGTATTTACTTTGCAATTGTTACTAAGTATTGGAAATTTATGTTAGTTAGTAAATTACAAGCAGTAAAGTATTGTATTTTTAAGTTACTTTCGAATACATGTGATGATTTTTCTGTATTTTATTCCTTTTTAATCCCTTAAAAGCCACAAAATTACAACTCCTAAATAACCTCGTAGTTGAGAATAATTTATCACTTGTCATTGCAGACAATTTTAAATATTCGAGTATGGCTTCTAATACCATCGGAAGAACAAAGGCAAGCGCCGTTATTTTGTTTCGTACGACCAACACTCAGTTGATCGATGGCATTGTGTTTCGAACTATGAAAACATGTTATGGGAAGAAGGAAAGAGAGAACAGCGTTTATGGACACTAGGCTTGTGTATATTTATACCATAAGTAACAGGATAGACCTCGGCAGGAATTGAGTTCCACATACGAATAGTCCGACTAATAAACGTACTTTTTCTGTAATGCAGTGTGCGATCCACTGGCCAATCGACCACATACGGATGTTCTGGCCAAAAAAAGACGAGCGTTACATAGGAATATATGATTTTCGGGATCAAGTCGCCTTATTTCGTTCAAGCAAAATCCTTTTGTCGACGCGATAGAACAGTGAAACACAAACCACATTGCAACGATGCACCAATGATTCAATGGAGTGGGGTACACTACCGTCATTAACGAGCTACTACGGCCTCTCCTGTACACGATCGAGAAACCGCAAAATATATGTTGAGTCAGCGACCCATACATGAAAGTTGTATTCCAGTCTCGGTCGGTTACAAATGGTGTAAATAGCAAGATCATAAGTTCTTAAGAAGGAGGGTGCCCTGATAGTCTAGAGGGTAGTGTGCTAGACTATTAGCGTAAGGGTCGTGGGTTCGATTTCTATCAGAGACTCTGATCTGTGACACTACACCGAGCGTATGGTCAAGATACTCCGCTCCTATATAATTTGTAATTGTATTGTAAGAATAAATAAATAAATAAATAAATAAATAAATAAGAAGGAACTGAAGGAACTGAAAAATGTGTCGGTTGCAGCCAACATTACACTGAATGCTCAGAATGCTCAGAATGTCAAGAGCTTCTGACTCCTTAATATTTACACCACCCATAGATTCAGATGATGCATATTCAGATGATGAATATTATTGCTTATATGTCAATAAACAACACTGGGATAGATTGTTTAAATCTTAAACAACTTTTTTCCTGAAAATGATATAAAATTTCCCCTTTTTTGTAAAAAAAAAGATTAAATGAAGATGAGGGACGTTAACCTTTAATTTCCAATAAATTCTCTGTTAAATGTTTTATTTTTGAACTCAGATATGTACATACATACATATATTGACTTTATGTATATGTTTTACTACAATAGAAATAATTTTGGTTTTTAAAAACTTTTAATTTATTTATTTATATTTTGTGACGATTTTTTGACGATTTTAATAAACGTCTTTAACGAATTTAACGATTTTTTCTTAAATATTTGACGATTCTCTGCCTCATTTATATGGCAGCTATGCCAACAACCCACGCAAGTTGGTACTTTTGTTTCAAACACTCGTACGTTTTCAATTCTTCAAATCAATGCTTCTAATTAAATGCAATTTTTACAATGGTAGGTAGGTAGGTAGGTAGGTTAGAATGGTAGCTTTGATACCAAAAGCTCACTTGAGCACAAATAGCGGCCCGTTGTGATGCCACAGGTAAATTTAGTGTCTATACTGACCAAGTTCCACCAAACTACAGAAGAAGAGGAAGAAGTTCGCGCAAGGACTGCACGATTTTTACAACACCGTGAAAAAATACAGCCTACATGGCAACACTGCTTCCCAAGGGAGAGGAAGAGAGAGAGAGAGAGTGTGAGTGAAAATGACCGAAAGACGCATAAAATCAACAACAATCAACAATAATGGAAGCAAAAAAACTTTTTTTTTTACATTTAAGTTATTGCCGTTGTTGTTGTTGTAGATTTAGTTGTTTAAGTTCTTATTGTTGTAGTTGTTGTTGTTGTTGTTTTTATGTTTTAAGTTTCGGTCAAAAACATCTTCATTTTTAATGGCATTGTGTTGGTTGGAAAATCAACCTGTTTTGTTTTTGCTCTTTTCCCTTTGCTTTCTTTTTCTCTTGCTCTCTGTTGTCGTTTGTATGTTGGTGGGAGGTCGTTGGTCGTTGGTCGTTCTCCAAAGATCTGGCAAACAGACAAGAATTTCTTAACAACAGATAAGACAACTAAAACAAATACAATAACAATACAGAAAAAACTTTTTCTCTCTCTTTCTATCTCTCTATCTAACTGTGTTATGTGTTGTGTGCTGTCCTCGTACACGTCGTCGTTGTAACTTATAAAATTGAGTAGCCGAAGTATTTATCATTATATTCGGTTTTTGTTTTATTGTTGTTGTTGTTGTTGTTGTTGTTATTGCCAGTATAACGTCCATTATGATGTTGTTTTTTTTTTGTTGATTTCTCTGTGTTGTTTAAGCAAAACTTTTGTTTTCTTGGATTTTTTGTTTCTGCCACCGCCCGCTCTACCTTTTCGTTTTCGTTGTGCTATAACGACTGTTTGCTTGTTTTAATGTTTTAGCACACAGCATACACACACATGCATACATACATGAAAAGTGAAATTTTTGTTTGGGGATTCCTTGACACACACCCTCACCCTCACTAAGTAGCAGCATTGGTGTCCTGTGTGTGTGTGTCATGTATGATTTTGTATATGAATTTCATTTTATTTTGGCATACTTTACGGCTGTTTGAATATTATTCAAGGCCAGCCAGGCATTTTTATTAACAAAACTATTGAATTTTTTTTTTCTTCCTGGGGTAAGGATTTCAAACAAAAAAAAAAAGAAAGAAAAAAAGAAAAAAAGAAAATAAAAGATTTGTAATAAAAATAAGAAATTGAACAAATTGATAAGCATATAAATTCATATTTTCTTCATAATTTATTTAATTTGGAATACTTTAGGGCTTTAAAAAATAAAGAAAATGAAAAGGAATTGTTTTTCTTAGTTTTTATAATTTAAAAAAAGTTTTTTTTATTCCCAAGTGTAATTAAATTTGATATTTAAAGTGCTTTTAAACGGACAGTACAGCATATGCAGATAATATTGCTCAAGAGCAGATGACTTCCACTCGCCACTGAGGAAACTAAGCTTATAAAGGGTGTTTTTTATAGAGGTATAGAACTTTAAGTTGGCATTACTTTTCAAGATGGCGACCGATTTAACAGCTGTCAAGTGATTTATTCTCAGTTTGGTTTGGCAATTCATCATGAATAGACTCACGCCTGAACAACGCTTGCAAATAGTGCAATTTTATTTCGAAAATAATGGTTCTGTGCGGAAAACGTATCGCGTACTACGTCCATTTTATCGTCGACAAAATCATCCATCAGAGCAGTTAATTCGCACCACGTCTACTCCTATTGATAACTCGCATCCCCAGAGACGCTATACGGTGCGTACAGAAGAAACTATTGCTGCTGTAGAGCGTAGCATTGAGGAAGACCCGAATGAGTCCATCCGCCATCGAGCACAGGAATTGGATCTGTGTCCATCCACTTTATGGAAGATTTTGCGGAAGGATCTTGGTTTGCGTGCTTACAAAATCCAACTCGTGCAAGATTTGAAGCCAAACGATCATCAAGTAAGGCGTAGATTCATCGAATGGGCCCAAAACGAGATTAACGTTGTTCCCGATTTTCATAAGCGAATTTTGTTTAGCGATGAAGCGCACTTCTGGTTGAATGGCTACGTCAGCAAACAAAACTGCCGCATTTGGAGTGAAGGTAATCCTCAAGTGTATGTGGTGGAAACACCGTTACATCCAGAAAAACTGACTGTTTGGTGCGCTTTATGGGCTGGGTGGAATCATTGGTCCGTACTTTTTCAAAAACGATGGTGGCCAGAACGTTACAGTCAATGGTGATCGGTATAGAGCCATGATTACTAACTTTTTCATTCCTGAATTGAATAACCATGATGTCCAAGAGATGTGGTTTCAACAAGACGGCGCAACATGTCACACAGCTCGTGCCACAATAGATTTATTGAAAGACACGTTTGGTGACCGCCCAATTTCACGTTTTGGACCTGTGAATTGGCCTCCAAGATCTTGTGATTTAACACCGCTAGACTACTTTCTGTGGGGCTATGTAAAGTCATTGGTCTATGCGGTAAAGCCACAAACGCTTGACCATTTGGAAGACAACATTCGCCGTATTATTGCCGATATACGGCCACAAATGTTGGAAAAAGTCATCGAAAATTGGACGTCCAGATTGGACTACATCCGCGCCAGCCGTGGCGGTCATATGCCAGAAATCATATTTAAAATGTAATGCCACAAGATTATCTTTCGGATAAATAAAATTCATGTCAATCGAATAATCCATCGTTGTTTTATTGCAACTTAAAGTTCTATGCCTCTATAAAAAACACCCTTCTTCCAACAAAAGAACCTTATGCCTTTGGAAAGGGACATGAGTGCAGTAGAGTGCACTCAGATTCAGCAAACCTGAGACAGAAAAATCAGGCTGAGCAGAAGTTCTTAATTTTTTGTATAAGAAATGGACTAGGATGTGCAATCTAAATGCGTTGTAAATAAATGAATGTCCCCTATACTTTATTGGCTTCCCGGTTGACTACAGGCTTGAACTTTAACTTCAAAATTCTTATTTCTGTTTAGAATTTATCATTAAAGATTCTGTTTACAACTGCATACCGTACAACAGGTTTCAGGAAGCATTAAAAGCAAATGTCCTTGTTTAAGGTTATGCCCCCTGTATGCTTATACTCAATATTACAATTAAAACCCATGGCTTATTCCATAAATCCTTTGGAAAGGCCTGTTTTATTATGTTTTTTCTTCCTTAAAAACAATTATTGTGGCAAAACCTGGTGCCCTGTTAGCCAGTAAGCCAGGGTATAAAAATATTATTAATGAAGGGGTTTTTTTTACCAATTTCATTGCAATATTTCGTTAACAAAAATATTTCGCTTATAAATACAAGAAACCATAACGAAAACGAAAACATATTTGGAATTTCTGTCTCATTTTAGTGTGTTTTTTTTGTGTCTTTTTCACGCTCTCATTATAATTCATAGAGAATCGTAACCTAAATGCGTAGCATACTTTCAGGGATTTTCTTGAGGTTTTTCTTTCTTTCCGAGGGGTTTTCTTGATTATTTCTGTTTCCTTTTGTAATTTCTTGTAGAATTTTTTGTTCTCTGCCGTTGTTTAACGCATGTCCAGCATATCAAATAGCTTTAGTTTAATAGGCGGCTTTAGCAGGCCTTGTTGCCACAACCTAGCAAACCTAAGATGACGGAGCAATTTGGGACCATGAATTTTGTGGTTTTTTTTTTTTTTTTTTTTTTTTTGTTTTGATGACCCCTCCCCCAAAATATCATAACAAATTAGATTGTTTATGGCCGGCCAGAAGGTCCCCTTCAAATATTATTTTGTTAATGAATAATTATGCAAAATGATGACAGGGAGAGAGAAAAACTTGGCAAAAAATAAAAGAAAAAAATCTCCAGTAAAGTAGAGTACAGAACACAGTGTAGCTTGGAAAACTTGTGGTTATTTTTGCACTTTACGGGACAACAAAATAAATTGCCGCTTAAAATAATTGATTGGAATTATATTTCAGGTTCAGTTTATTTTTTAAGAAAATTTCTTACGTTTTAAGAGAAAAATAGTAAAAAAAAATATGCTCAACGCCTATGAATTTAACACTTTGGCAGTAGATTGAATGGCTAAGGAGTAACATATTGAGACGCATTAGAACAGAATTGCCACGAAGATTTTCCCAAAAATCTATCGTTCGGAGTCGACTAAAACTGTAGGTCCCCTTTCCCTCATGGAAAAAAATTACCCCACACATCAAGAGTGTGTTTCAATGCTTCATAAAGGCTGTTTTTTATAGAGGTATAGAACTTTAAGTTGCAATAAAACAACGATGGAGCATTCGATTGACATGAATTTTATTTATCCGAAAGATAATCTTGTGGCATTACATTTTAAATATGATTTCTGGCATATGACCGCCACCCACGGCTGGCGTGGATGTAGTCCAATCTGGACGTCCAATTTTCGATGACTTTTTCCAACATTTGTTGTCTTCCAAATGGTCAAGCGTTTGTGGCTTTACCATGGCATAGACCAATGACTTTACATAGCCCCACAGAAAGTAGTCTAGCGATGTTAAATCACAAGATCTTGGAGGCCAATTCACAGGTCCAAAACGTGAAATTAGGCGGTCACCAAACGTGTCTTTCAATAAATCTATTGTGGCACGAGCTGTGTGACATGTTGCGCCGTCTTGTTGAAACCACATCTCCTGGACATCATGGTTATTCAATTCAGGAATGAAAAAGTTTGTAATCATGGCTCTATACCGATCACCATTGACTGTAACGTTCTGGCCACCATCGTTTTTGAAAAAGTACGGACCAATGATTCCACCAGCCAGTAAAGCGCACCAAACAGTCAGTTTTTCTGGATGTAACAGTGTTTGCACCACATACACTTGAGGATTACCTTCACTTCAAATGCGGCAGTTTTGTTTGTTGACGTAGCCATTCAACCAGAAGTGCGCTTCATCGCTAAACAAAATTCGCTTATGAAAATCGGAAACAACGGTAATCGCGTTTTGGGCCCATTCGACGAATCTACGCCTTAGTTGATGATCGTTTGGCTTCAATTCATGCACGAGTTGGATTTTGTAAGCACGCAAACCAAGATCCTTCCGCAAAATCTTCCATAAAGTGGATGGACACAGATCCAATGCCTGTGCTCGATGGCGGATGGACTCATTCGGGTCTTACTCAATGCTACGCTCTACAGCAGCAATAGCTTATTCTGTACGCACCGTACAGCGTCTCTGGGGATGCGAGTTATCAATAAGAGTAAACGTGTGGTGCGAAAACGTTCCATGGTTAATCGAATTAACTGCTCTGATGGACGATTTTGTCGTACGTTTTCCGCACAGAACCATTGTTTTCGAAATAAAATTGCACTATTTGCAAGCGTTGTTCAGGCGTGAGTCTATTCATGATGAATTGCCAAACCAAACTGAGAATAAATCACTTGACAGCTGTTAAATCGGTTGCCATCTTGAAAAGTAGTGCCAACTTAAAGTTCTATACCTCTACAAGCACCAGTGTGACAAGCCCACAGTGCCCTATCAAACATTATCATTCTGAGATTATTGCTGGATAGTCTGTTGCCTGACTCAGATCTCCTCTTATTCTAATTGCACAATTTTAAGTCGCATTAAAAATAATTTAATTTAAAAAACTTGAATAAACTTTCTCATTTCCCAACTTTTCATATTTATTTGCGTTCCCTGCTACGATTTGTTACATTTAATTACAGTTTCCCTAATTTAAACAATATCCTGAACAAAATTGCACACTCACTCCTTCACCTACACGTAGAGTGTACATATATCATCAATGATTTCAAAAATAAACACACAAAAATTGGGGCATAATTTTAGGCGGAACAAATTTGTCAACGACAAATTGAAAAAGTTTTACACACACACGCACGCATTACGTTTACACAAACATATAGCCAAGAATAGACATACCACACAGATTCATGAGTATTAAATATCCGTTAGATTTATCCGTTATAGAAAAAGCAAATGTTGAAAGTTTATACACTATTTGTGTTGATTAAGTAAATACCATGCACACATGCACATAAATGTGAAAGGCAAAAGTTACCGTTACATGGCAGAGTAAGAGAGAGAGAGAGCGAGAGACAGCATGAATTAAAACAAAAACCATGTCGAAGAATATTCAACAAATTCTTGTCGCAATTACAAGTTGATTTGATGGATGGTTGACTGGCTGGCTGGTTGGTTGTGTTGTTTTCTCTCTGTCTCTCCCTCTCTCTCCCTCGCTCTTCAACAATAATTTGATTAATGGATTTTGATTGATTTGCAATCTGTAGACTTTCTGAAATTTTTATATTAAAGGGGAACTAGTGGAGGCAGGGGTTGAGGGAATATATTTAATAATTCATAAGCCTTAATGGAAAAAATATAGTTGGGGGAAAGCATGCCGCTGATCATAATGAAAAAAAGTCATGAATAATTTCCATTTTAAGTTCGGCAGTTAAAGAGAGAAAAATAATTGTGTACGTCACTCTCCCGTAGTCTAGTATGTAGCCCGCGGTTCTAACTCCACGTCATACACCTCCAACAAAACGAAAATATGAAAAAAAAAATATTTCTTCGGCGACTTTCTCTCAGCAGATTTCTGGCAAAAACTCTGAGAGAAAAAATAAAATTGCCATGAAAAAAGTTTCTCCAATCCGTAAATCATTTTGAAGTCATCCGTATAACATTGATGGGTCCACGCCCTACTCTTCCTGGGTTAGAGAGGTCGTAATCCAACTGAACTGAGAGACTGGGTTGTCACACATCTGAACTGTGTAGAGTATGCCATAAATTTTAAACATAACCGTCTACTGTAATAGGTTCTAGAATGACAGGGTTGCCATCTATTTGTTCCTAGAAATAACATTCATTGTGAAAATATTTGGCTTTCTTATGATGTTTTGGAAGTCGCCGTAGTCTAGGAGGTAGTGTAATGGCTAGGGTTCGAGCCCCAGGCCAAACATCAAGACAAAATACAAAAAAATATTTCTGCGGCGGCTACCTCTCAGCAGATTTCTGGCAAAAACTCTGAGAGAAAAAAGAAAATTGCCATGAAAAGTTTCTCAAAAAATTTGTCGCTCAGATTGGACTTTAAATTGTAGGTTTCGCCACTCATGTATAAAATTAACACACACAACATAAGTGGTGTGAGAAGCTAGGTTGTAATCCTTACTGAAGGGTTGTAATGACCAATTATGTATGTATGTATGTATGTACGTCACTCTAATACCACTCTGGGGATGTATGCCGATGCACAGTAAAATCTTAAATGGAAAGATCTCTTGGTCATTTGCCCATAAAAATATAAATCCTTGTGGTTTTGATACCCAAATCTAAGTCAATTTGTAAACAACATGTCACACAGCTCGTGCCACAATAGATTTATTGAAAGACCCGTTTAAAGACCGCCTAAAATTTCACGTTTTGGACCTATGAATTGGCCTCCAAGATCTTGTGATTTAACACCGCTAGACTACTTTCTGTGGGGCTATGTAATGTCATTGGTCTATGCCATGGTAAAGCCACAAACGCTTGACCATTTGGAAGACAACATTCGCCGTATTATTGCCGATATACGGCCACAAATGTTGGAAAAAGTCATCGAAAATTGGACGTCCGCGCCAGCCGTGGCGGTCATATGCCAGAAATCATATTTAAAATGTAATGCCACAAGATTGTCTTTCGGATAAATAAAATTCATGTCAATCGAATAATCCATCGTTGTTTTATTGCAACTTAAAGTTCTATACCTCTATAAAAAACACCCTTTATATAAAATCTGGAAACCATTTCTAGCCGTTGTGGTCAAAGTAAAACTAATCTAGAATGAATCCTTAGGTAGTTCAGTATTTTCTTAATGTTTTTCTAAAAAAATGTCCCTCCATCTATACTGTATAATAGAAAGTCTTACAAATAAATCCAGAAGACCAAGGATATTGGTCTTACCAAAAAAAAAAATAAAAAATTCAAAATTGTTTTGCAAAATTCCTTGGAAAATAAATTTTTTTCAACTCCTATATTACAACGCCTTAAAGTAGGCAAAACATGTAAAATTATGCTTAAGAATTTCTTATTACTTTATGTCGTATGCATGGCTTTTTAACTTTTCAAATAAATTCTCAAAAGATTTCAAATGAAAAACATTTTTAAGAGCCCCTCATCAAAGTGAAACTATTTTCTGGGAATATTTTCTTGCGAAAGAAAAATTCTAATAATTCTGTGTACATTGACATGCCATGCTATGGCATGCCAATCTTGAATATTTTTCCAACGAATTCAATTAATTTTTTTTGTTTAAATACCACCCATTGCTTTAAGGGTGGCCACCTTCCTTCGTTTGTTGTTGTTTTATTTTTTTGTGCTTCTGTTACTGTCACATGTTTTTCTAATTTTTTCCCGTTTCTTTGCTCTCTCAATAGCAAATTGCTTTCAATAAAAATGATATGACATGACCTGAACGAAAAAACACACGCACTTATATTGTTGTTGCCGTTGCTGTTGCTGTTGCTGTATCAGTGTTTATGCTTTAATAATGACCTCTCTTAACACTCAGTTACTAATGGTGATAAATACAATGCCGCTCAATAGTTGAAAAAACAAAAACAAAAACCATAAAAAGAGCAAAACAACAACTACACTTACATGCCTAGCATGGGTGTCGCTCACTTATGTATGCACTTTAGTGTGTACATCACTACACAAAGCACATTTTTTTTGTATTTCTCACTCACATGGTTTAGGTGTTGTTACACACACAACAGCTTACTTGCGTGAAACAGAGAAAAAGAGAGAGAGAGCAAGTTCTCTTTTTGGTAATTATCAATTAAAACACATAAGAAATGGTGGAGGAGAAGGAAAAGAATATAAAATCTTATCTCTTGAAGACATGCAACATGTATCAACACGTAACACACACACACATGTTTCTATACAACTACACATACATTTATGTACACTCACTTACTCACTGTAATAGATAATATCTCTCATGTTAAATGATGTTGTTGCTGTAAGCAAAAGTGTATTAAAACGTAACAAAGACATGGTACTCCTGCACATCTCTCCTTAAACCATACACATGTACAGTGTTGCATGTACAGTAAGAAATAAAAGTAAGTACATGTGTAAACTTTTTTACATATTTCCTATTTTTAATACCATTTAACTTAAAACTTAAGAAAAATTAAAAAAAATTCTTTGAAAAAATAAGAAAAAATTAATGAAACTTGTATGTACTCGAAGTCGCCGTAGTCTACTAGGTAGTGTGTTGGCTAATTAGACGTTAAGCCAGGATTCAAACCCAATGAATAACCAATTATGTATGTATGTATGTAAAGGGTGTTTTTTATAGAGGTATAGAACTTTAAGTTGGCATTACTTTTCAAGATGGCGACCGATTTAACAGCTGTCAAGTGATTTATTCTCAGTTTGGTTTGTCAATTCATCATGAATAGACTCACGCCTGAACAACGCTTGCAAATAGTGCAATTTTATTTCGAAAATAATGGTTCTGTGCGAAAAACGTATCGCGAACTACGTCCATTTTATCGTCGACAAAATCGTCCATCAGAGCAGTTAATTCGATTAACCATGGAACGTTTTCGCACCACGTTTACTCTTATTGATAACTCGCATCCCCAGAGACGCTGTACGGTGCGTACAGAAGAAGCTATTGCTGCTTTAGAGCGTAGCATTGAGGAAGACCCGAATGAGTCCATCCGCCATCGAGCACAGGAATTGGATCCTGGATGTCCATCCACTTTATGGAAGATTTTGCGGAAGGATCTTGGTTTGCGTGCTTACAGAATCCAACTCGTGCAAGATTTGAAGCCAAACGATCATCAAGTAAGGCGTAGGTTCGTCGAATGGGCCCAAAACGAGATTACCGTTGTTCCCGATTTTCATAAGCGAATGTTGTTTAGCGATGAAGCGCACTTCTGGTTGAATGGCTACGTCAACAAACAAAACTGCCGCATTTGGAGTGAAGGTAATCGTCAAGTGTATGTGGAAACACCGTTACATCCAGAAAAACTGACTGTTTGGTGCGCTTTATGGGCTGGTGGAATCATTGGTCCGTACTTTTTCAAAAACGATGGTGGCCAGAACGTTACAGTCAATGGTGATCGGTATAGAGCCATGATTACAAACTTTTTCATTCCTGAATTGAATAACCATGATGTCCAGGAGATGTGGTTTCAACAAGACGGCGCAACATGTTACACAGCTCGTACCACAATAGATTTATTGAAAGACACGTTTGGTGACCGCCTAATTTCACGTTTTGGACCTGTGAATTGGCCTCCAAGATCTTGTGATTTAACACCGCTAGACTACTTTCTGTGGGGGCTATGTAAAGTCATTGGTCTATGCGGTAAAGCCACAAACGCTTGACCATTTGGAAGACAACATTCGTCGTATTATTGCCGATATACGCCACAAATGTTGGAAAAAGTCATCGAAAATTGAACGTCCAGATTGGACTACATCCGCGCCAGCCGTGGCGGTCATATGCCAGAAATCATATTTAAAATGTAATGCCACAAGATTATCTTTCGGATAAATAAAATTCATGTCAATTCGTCGTTGTTTTATTGCAACTTAAAGTTCTATACCTCTACAAAAAAACACCCTTTATATGTACTCAGTTTTGCACCCGTTTTCCAGAAAAAATAAAATCAACGCTGGTAGTAGTAGTCATCGTAGCCTAGTAAGTGGTCCGTTACCTTATAAGACGAGAGCCCGTGGTTCAAATACCAGCTAAAACGTCTCCAGGAAAACGAAATATAAAAATTTTCTTCTAGATGAGATGAAAAGGATGTGATCCACATACAAGCATACATAATTGGTCATTACAGCCCTTCAGTCAGGATTACAACCTAGTTTCTTACACCATTTATGTTGTGTGTGTTAATTTTATATACAAGTGGCGGGACCTACGGTTTAAAGTCGACACCGAACAACAGATTTTTGGAGAAACATTTCATAGCAACTTTATTTTAACGCTCAGAGTTTTTGCCAAAAATCTGTTGAGAGGAAGTCGCCGAAAAATACTTTTCGTTTTGTTGCAGATGTCTGACCTGGGGTTTGAACCGTGGCCTAACGTCTAATAAGCCAACTCACTACCTACTAGACTGATCCACTATGAGCTGTTAAAACCCTGCCCAACTAACACGGGAGACATGTAAAGACAACAATTCATTCATTTGAAGCTCGTATTGATTGAAAATCACCGTGAATGTGCAACCTGATACGAAGTCCTAACAATGCCCGGTCACAGTTTGATATGCCAATTAAAAAGTATTAGGTAAACACAGGATGGAAAGTTTTAACTCCTTAATCCTTCTAATTACTATTTGTTTCGATAGATACAAAATGCTCTTACTGGAATACGCTTAACTTCTCGAGCAGAGTATCAAAAATTGGCTCAATTTATCTTTGGAGTCCAAAGACGAGCGTTAAATTGACTACAGAACTCTTAATGGTTTGTTGTTGTTTAATTTCATTCGTTTACATTTTATTTCTTTTTTTCTGGCTTAAAACTTTACTAAACACCCTAAAAATATGATGATTTACCACCCAGTATAACAATTAAATTCTCTTGAAAAAAAAACAAAAACTTCAAATACCCCAAGGACCCTGTCTTAACGCAGCTTATCATTTATAAAAATACGGCAGAAAAAGAAGAAATGAAAACCATCTGAAAAAAGTAACGAACTTTAATATTTAAAAGGGGATTTAAATATTTAACAGGTTCTCCTTTAAAAGAAACACATACAAACAGAAAAGAAAAGGAGAGAGAGTGTGCGAAAAAAACCAATTCTGCAGAAACTGGTTCATCCTCAACTTAAAGTATATTTAAGAACAAAAACAAGAAGAAGAAGAAACAACACAACAAACATGGCAAACAAAACATGTTTTAAATTTAAAAATAAAAACAAAAATAAACTTTTATTTTCTCTTGTTCTTTTTATTATTAAAAAAGAAAACACCAACAAGTGCATCAAAAAGTGGCTCAAATACTGGCAATGACACTCACTCACAGCAGGCAAAATACACCACACACAAGCACCAACACACAGCTTTGCCAGTACAACAATATCATACAACTTATCTCTTAACAACGACAGGGCACGAGGGTATAACGAAATAAAATACAGCAGCCTTGTATAACACAAACAATATAAAGGTAACGAAGCAAACACAATAAAAAAAACAACAGCAAAAACTTACTCGAGCACACACACACAAATAACTTTACTGATGAGATTCTCAGTTACTTATACAGAGAGAGTGAGAGGCCCAGAGCGAAACGAAATGAAAACAAAACACATTAAAAATATTGTTGGATAATGCAGGTTTACGATCTTTTTCTTTTGTTTTCTTCACTCTCTCTCTGTCTCGGGTTTTTTAATAATGATAATGAGTGTAGCCCCACACACACGTACACATACACATGCATGTTTAACTACTTGTATGCTTACATATACAATATAATGGTTATGCTTGGACTATTATTTAGTTTTTCTCTCTCTCTCACTCTCTCTCGTTATCTATCTTATCGTGTGGGCACACACAGAGTAAGTTTATCTCATATTTTTTTAAAACTACTTTGTAAGAATCCTTTAGAGTTGTTGTTAAAAAGGCCAACAAGTACAGTGGGTTAGTAAATTTCAAAAATATGCAGGATTTTATAAAGAAAACAAAGTGATTTACAAGCCATAGTGCAATTTTAAAATTAAATAAATATGTTGTGTGTATAAAGACTCATTTTGTAAGTCTATGTATGTATGTGTGCATATTTAAGTGTGGCTGTGTGTTGGGTGTATTTATAGTAAAAGATGAACGGTATACAACAATAATATTAATAACGGTTGATGTAAACTTCTAAAGTTGAACACACTGAACAAACACCCACTGACTAAAAGAAAAAAGAAACGGCATTAAAGAGAACGAAGAAAAGAAGGAAAAAAGAATAAAAAACCTGCCATATTTGGCACATAGAGAGTTTAAATTGCACAAAAACAGGATGGTTTATTACACTTAGGATCGTTGACTGTAAATACAGGGCAGAGGATTTTTATTTTTCGTTTTTCCTGCTTTAATAATGGCAGAAAAAAGCAAACAACAGTTAGAATAAAACATAAACAACAACAACAACTGCAATATTAAAACTAGCAGCATGAAATATGTGAAAAAAAACTGAAAAAAACTTAATTTTTCACTTTAATTTTTAAGTATGAAGTTAAAGTTTGAAATTTTTACATTTTTCACAAACGGGCTGTAGAATGTCATGTCACACACCGACTAATACGCATGAAAGTAGAAAAAACACTTATTAGGCAATTACCTAATACAGTGGGGAGCAGAAGTGTGTATATGTCGTTATACTCTTTACTTTAATTTGTATAGAATTCTTAAAATTATATTGGCTTATTGCAAAGAAAATAAAGTATAAAGAATGTGCATTTTAACATATTTTGGAATATTTTTCAAAAATATTTCATGACGCGGGGGGAAAGATAGAAGGGAAGGATACAGAAACCAAGAGCGTAACAATGCGTTGTTCTCATCGTGCGTTTTTGTTGTTAGATCACTTTTTTGTTTATTTTTCTGGTGTTAAAAACAGTCGTCGGCACCAATGACCCTCAGGAGAAGAACGTCTTCGGCTTTTTACACACATAGGACACGAACATCAAGAATGTTCGTTAAGAAGAGCGTAAAAATCTTGTCAGCCTTTAAAGAAGAAGGTTCATGTCGCTTTTTTCAGACTTCAATGATACACTCAAAGAAATATCACAGTAGAATTCACTAATATCAATGAGAAATGATTTCGATTTTTGGAAGAGTACTTGCCAAGTTAAATACTGTGTCTTTAGGGATTTAGTGCAGTACAATTTTTCTATATTTTCCGATCACATATACATATCATTGGATTAATAAGTAGACTTGAAATTATTACTAACAATTTTCCTCTAGGTTAACACATGCCTATGGTTATGGATTAGTGAGTGAGAGAGAGAAAATAAGTTGAGAGAATTTATTTAATTACAGCCATATAAAAGTGTTGGTAATATACTCTATTTTTATTTTCATTTCATCAACATACATATGTAAAGCTGTCTATCTTTGGCTTAATAATTTTGGATAAATAAAAATAAAATAAAAAATCCATTCTATTATTAAAAGAACATAAAGCTATCCATCTTTGGCTTAAAAATTAGACCATGTTTTTTAGATAAATAAAAATAAAAAGAATAAAATAACAATTTTTTATTAAAAGAAAAAGAAACGAGTATTCCAAAGCATTTAAAAAAAATTATACTATGGGACAAAATAAGAAAATGAATACGCCCAGCTAATGACATAGAACATTTTTAACACAAAATATTCTTCGTGTGTTATTCTGAAATAAAATGGTAAAGCATCCGCAGCACATCTATTCTTGTCGCAGTCTGATCGGCAACTAAATCAAAAACACAAGAATACATACACATGTACATACGTACGATGAGAGCAACACATTGTTACGCTCTTTGTTTGTGTTTATTTTCCTTCTGTCTTCCTCTCCCCTCTTCCAGAAATGATTTTTAAAAAGATTTTGGTGAGAGCGGGTCGTAATGTTACAAGCCGCCATAAGAAATTTTACTTCTACATGATGCGTATTCTTTATATCCATATTCTTTGCTTATTGTTATTTTACATGAAGCGATTTTCTAATGCAAACGGAAAGAACTTGGTTATCAGCATCGGCGAAGAATGACTTCTTTAGGACACAACCAAAAACCGGCCTAAAAGTTTAAAGAAGCTAGCCATGGGTACGGCAACAAGTTACAAAGGCTCCATATGGACGCTAACGAGAAAGTATGAGCTAAATGAGAGAAGTCGACATTGAACTTGAAACTGTTATTGAGCTATGAACTTATGCCGAAGTCGTTAGCAGATAATGGAAGTCTTCTTGCATGAGTACAGACTATCTGTATAATTCTGTTTAGTTGGTTGCTACGCTTTCTATATAATCCAGGCCAGATGTATATGACATTCCTTCTCCTCCTAGGATTTGTAAGCGTTCAATAGATATCTCGGCATGAAGGTTAACTTAACGGAGGAACAAGGCATGGCTATTTGGTAGGAATATGCCTAGTCTCGCCAGGTCTTTGGCTACACAACTACTTGGGATATTCCTGTGACCACTAACCAATGTGAGATGATCACAACGATAAGTAAATCAAAACTACTGCGGTAGTTACTAATTATTTTAGAGAAAGCCATACTCAAAAGAAGTTTCATTCCAGTTTAATAGATAGAGAGAGAAAATAGAGATGCTAATGGTATGAGACCCCCAACTCAAGATCAATTGTATGGCATATTAAAGGGGCATTACTTCAGTCGAAAAAAACACGCCACAATTACCTAGGAGGCAGAGAGATAGATGCCTTATCTTTAGAAACATCTAAAGGGTCTGCCAAATGACTTTTTTTTGAAAATGCTTTAAAAAAAACTTCTGAATATTTTCTCAAATTTCTTTTTTTATTTAAAAGTACAATCCTTCCGGTTAATAATGGAAAATAATTTCATTCAAATGGCTGCCTCGGCTGGCCATGCAGTAGCCTACACGATCGGTCCAATTTTTAAGCACATTATCGATTGTGTGCAGCTGTATTTCACCAATGGCTTCACGAATATTGTCCTTTAAAGCGTCAATTGTCTCTGGTTTGGCGGTGTAACACTTATCTTTGACGGCACCCCACAAATAATAGTTCAACGGTGTCAAATCGCAGCTCGGAAGTGGCCAAACGACATCAGCTCTGCGGCTGATAATGCGATCTTCAGAAACAGGGCGCAAAACATCGAGTGTAGCTTCGGCTCTGTGGCACATAGGGCCGTCCTGTTGAAACCAAATGTTCCCAAATATTCTTCTCTTCAATTTTTGTGAACAAAAATTCGTTCAACATGGCCCGATAACGATCGCCATTGACTGTAACGGCCACTCCTTGCTCATTTTCGAAGACAAATGTCCCAATTATGCTTCGGGAACAAAATCCGCACCAAACAGTGACTCGTTTTGGTTGCGTCGGCTTTTCAATGTATGCGTGCGGGTTTTCTGTGCCCCAAATGCGACAATTTTGCGTGTTTACATACCCGCCAAGATCAAAATGAGCTTCATCTGAAAAGATGATTTTTTTTTGCCAAAATCGGCATCTTCTGGTGTAGGCTACTGCATGGCCAGTCGAGGCAGCCATTGGAATGAAATTATTTTTCATTATTAACCGGAAGGATTGTACTTTCAAATAAAACAAAACAAATTTGAGAAAATATTCAGTAGTTTTCGTTTTTAAAGCATTTTCAAAAAAAAAAAAACATTATTTGGCGGACCCTTTATTTAAAGTTCGATAATATCCCTGAAAGTGGCCATCTTAGAGTACCAGTTATGCCTATTTAGGGTTCTGGCATTTAATAAATAAATACAAATATTGGGCTTAGTTGACTAAATCAATTCCGTTCAAAAGCTGCATATCCTCAATGGGAATATAGAAGTGCCCCCTGAAGGAATAATTTACAAGCGTGATAGGTTATTTAATTTTATTCCGACAAATGTAGATTAGGACCTGTACAGGGTTGGCATCTTCAATGAACTCCTAATGAACTTCTAATATTTTTAATAAATTTATTCACAAACTATTTTGAGTTGAGCTTTTCCATAAATTTCTGGATAAGTTTTTCCATTTTCTGCAATATTTTCTTTCTTCATCTTCTTCTTTTTGTATATTTTTACTTTTTATCCTTTCTTGTAATTATTTTTTTTTTTTTGCTAAACTTACGACTTTTAATGGCTAGAACAACCATTAAACACCTCGTTACCAATTTTTCTTGTTTCAAGCAAGAAATATTGTTTTTAGAAGTACACTCCCTCAACAAAAGGTAAAATGACATTTTTAGAAACGATAACTTTTTTCGATAACTTCCTTAACACACCCCTCTATTCAACCTTTCAAACTCATTGCCAGACAATAAAGGAAATAAATTGAACGTTGAAGCATTTAAAATCATAAAAAATTTCTTTTAGAATATTGAAAAAGAAAAGAATTTTTTTTTTAATTTTTTCGTTTCAAAATTTTCAATTTATATGCTGTCAGTAATTGCCATAAAAACTGTTAGTTTTTCTTTTTTAAATTCATGGTTTTTATTTAATCCGTGCAGCTATTCACTGCTTATCATGTAATTAAAGCATATAATAAGGGAGGAAGGGACAAGGGGGGAAAAGGGGGGAAATTTAATGAGTTTTTTTTTTTTTTGTTTTTCTACTCACTTTTTGTAAAACGTTGAAACGTATGCTGAAAACTTTCTTACAGAAGCTGATGATGGCGTATGTTGTTGAGTATTAAAACACAGTTTAAGTTAAGTTGACTGCAGGCGTTTAGTGGCGTTGTAATACGCTGTTGAGCTATTAACGATGTTTAACGTTAGTTTAGCAGCAGGAGTGGTGATGATGCAGGCCGGAAGGGAATGGTAAAACTTTCCTTTTTTTCTTCTTGGAATGATTGTTGTTGTTTCACTTTTTTTTTTGTTGGATTTTGAGTTAAACTTTTATGCGAAAAATGGGAAAAATGATATTGCGTATGTAATTTATTAGTTTTTCATTAAAAAGATTTCTTTTTTTTTAATTTTTTCACGTTTATTATTTATTTATTAGGGAATTATAATTTTTTTTTTTTGTTACAATTTTTTATATTTTCTTTACCTTTATAAAAATTTTATTTTTAAGGAGAATTTAGAATTTATTTTAAATTTTTTTAATTTTAATTTCAATTTTATTTCTTTTTTTAATTTATTTTTGAATTTATTTTTTTTTTTTTTTTTTGTAAAATTTTTTTGTATTTTCTTTACCTTTTAAAAGATTTTTTTAAGGAAAATTTAAGAATTTATTTTTAATTTTTTTTAATTCAATTCTATTTTTTTATTTTATTTCTTTTTTATTTTATTTTTAAATTTATTTTTAAATTTATTTTTATTTTATTATTTTTTTTATTTAAAAAACCCCTTCAATAGTAAATAATTTATTTTAAATGTTTTTATATTTTCTTTACCTTTTAAAAGATTTTTTTAAGGAAAATTTAAGAATTTATTTTTAATTTTTTTTAATTCAATTCTATTTTTTTATTTTATTTCTTTTTTATTTTATTTTTAAATTTATTTTTAAATTTATTTTTATTTTATTATTTTTTTTATTTAAAAAACCCCTTCAATAGTAAATAATTTATTTTAAATGTTTTTATATTTTCTTTACCTTTTTATAGATTTTTTTAAGGAGAATTTAAGAATTTATTTTTAATTTTTTAATTTCTTTTTTTTTATTTCATTTTTTTTTATTCCTTTTTTAATTTATTTTTAAATTAATTTTTATTTTATTATTTTTTTATTATTTAAAAAATTCCCTTAAATAGTGAATAATTTATTTTAAATGTTTTTATATTTTCTTTACGTTTTTATAGATTTTTTTAAGGAAAATTTAAGAATTTATTTTTAATTTCAATTTTATTTCTTTTTATTTTATTTTATTCTTTTTTTTAATTTATTTTTAAATTAATTTTTATTTTATTTTTTTTTTTATTTAAAAAATTCCCTTAAATAGTGAATAATTTTTTTCAGATTTTCTCTTTCACTCTTTTTTATTCTTTTTCTTGGTTTTATTGCTCTTAATTTTTTTTTAATTGAAATTTAAGCCATAAACTTTATTTATTGCTGTTTTATCATTTTAAAAATTTAATATCATTTCCACTTTTCTCTTTTGCACTCTCTTTCGCACTCTCTTTTTCCATCTGAAGATCTCTAAGCAGTTTTCTTTATTTTTTTAAGTATTTTTCATGACTTTTCGCTACCACTATTTTTTTTTCTTTCACTGTCTTTGGCTGTGGCAAGACTCTAATAACACTTGTAACTGTTTTCACTATTACATTATTTTATCGTCCAACCTTTCTGTTTTTTACGTTCACACTCTCCAGCTCTTGTTATCATGGCCTATCGGTGTTTTCATTTTTCTTCTCTTTTTTACGTGTAATTTGTATACCTTTTTAACTTTGTATTGGTGTTTACTATTTCTATTTATCACTGTGATGTTTTTTTAATTTAATTTCTCTTCCATATTCTTCTTCTCTCTTTGGCTCTCAATCTCTTTGGCTCTTTCTGTTTTTACAGCAACCGGTGCTTGTCTGTCACTCACTTTTTTATCAAATTATTTCGTATTTTTTTATCACTGTGATATTACATTATCTTTCACTCTTTCTCTCTCTTTCTCTCTCTTTTTTCCCGGTTGTTTTTCTCTTCATAACTTTTTCTCTTATTTCTCGAGTTAATTTTTTTATTTTTTTTTTATTATTTCGTTGATCACTGTGATATTTGTTTATAAATTATACTCAATCAACAGTTCTCTGGCAACTAACGATCCACAACGGGTAAAAGAGCCATCTTTAGCAAGCAATGTACAATTCAAATCTCTCGCTCTCAGTTTTATTTGCCGTGAATCTCTCAACTTTATTTAACTTAGTTATAACAGCGTATAAAATGCATGATTCTTTTATGATCTTTAATCCTTTTTAACACCTTTTTTATTTACAGTTATTTTAATTTATTTTAATTTCTCTTTCTTTCTTTCTTTTTTGCTCATTTTGAATACAATAATTTTATCTATAATGAGAGAATAAATATATTTTTCGAATAAAAACACATACATTAATATCACTTTCTCTCTCTCTCTCTCTTTCACTCTTAAACATACACACACACACACACACAAACAACAGAACAATTAATACTCCTGAAACTATGCAATACTTCTGCTTGACAATAAAATCAAAAATTAAAATTAAAAACTTTTTTAAATAATTATTTCGATTTAAATATTATTACTCATTTGAACAGAACACTATTCTAAGGACTACTACTTACTAAATTGCTCATTAAAAACCTTTCATCAGGCTTACGATCTAGTTCCTCAACCATGGCTATAAGTGACGGGCCTAAAAGTGGACTTTGAACAACAGAGTTGAAACACTTTTCATGGTAATTTTTAATTTTACCTTCAGAGTTCAGATTATTAAGTGATCTTAGATTGGAATTATGTTGCTAAACCTTTTAAAGCAGACCAGAAAATGTGGATTGTCATCATCGCCCATTTATTTATATTTATTTGAATTCGTTGGAAAAAAAAGGTCAAAGTTCTGCTTTCTTTTCTGTTCAGGAGACAAGCAAAATAAGAATGTTGTAGTCAAAGGAATTTCTTTCTTATTTACCTGAAAGTATGCTTCAATAAAAATGCCTGCAAATGTATTGCTCTCTATTTGGCGTTTTTTCTTGGTCTTCTTATCTACTAAAGCAAGTGAAGAAGAAAACCTTTTTTTTGGTGTGAACCCATCATTTCATTTTTTTTTAATTCCAAGAAATTATTTTCGTTTTCCAAAATAATAATGAGATTGAACTGAAATTCGATGTTAATGTCGTTAACACAGACATCAAATTATTTAAATTTACTAATGACGTATGATTATTAATATTTATTATGCAGACGATATACGCAATACTCATACGTACCATGTACATATAAACTCTTGTCTGTTTTAATGTGTACGAATGAATGGCTCTTGAAGTAAAATAATCTCTCGAAACCATTGGCAATATTGATTGCTTTCTGGGTCATAATAAATTCGTAGCTTTGCTTGTGGCAGTAGCCAAGGCTCAATGGACTAATCTCCCTACCACTATACCCAATACAACACTCCGATTCATTTTTACAGACCGCGTGAGATCTAAGCAACGACACTTGACAACTTTAAAATTCTACAACCAATTACACGCTCCTACTAAGCCTGAGAAACTTTAAATCCAAAAACAAATTAGAAGACGTATTTTTCTCTTTTTCATATTGAAGCCCTTGGGGTCAAAACAAGGATTTCATTGTGCCCAAATGTGGCAAATGAAATCCGTAATAAACCACATTGTCGGCGCTGAAGATAGATTAACGAGTCAACGTCTTAGCGACTGTACAGTGGCACGTATCAACTATCGCTAATTCAAGAATTCAGGCATACAGATTACAAGATACTACCACCAGCACCACATATTGAACGAATTGTTCGAATCTGAATGGATCTGTGGGTGGGTAACTTTAAATACGAAGAATAGGTTAGGATAGGTTAGGTTAGGTTAACGTGGTAGCTTTAATTTACCAAAAAGCTCACTTGAGCACGCATAGCGGCATATTGTGATGAGCACGCATAGCGGCATGTACTGACCAAGTTCCTCCGATCCAAGGAGGGGGAAGTTGGTCAGAGCAAGGGCTGCCCAATACGAAGAATACAGCGCAGCAAATCTGGTAAAGGCGAGATGAAGGACGTACGGAAAGTCTGTTTATATTTGTATTCAAGGTACTCATGCAAGAAATAATGATCTTGGCCACATGGTTATGAACTTCTACAGAAATTAAAGAGATTAGGAAGAGTAGGAAAAGTATTCTTGGCATTTTGTATACATGCCCAGTAGAAGAAAAAAGCACTTTAAAAACAGACCAGCAAATATGGATTGTCATCATCGCCTATTTATTTCTCTCTCAAAAAAAGAGGCCTCTCAGAGCTATTTTCAAGCTGATGATCACAATATTAGGAGAATATTTATTTATCTTCCTCTGTCCTTTACTTCTTTCTGTCCTTTGCTTTCACTGCTTTAATACAGGATTAAATTTTAATTTTTTTCATTATTTTCAATATTTGTTTGCATTTTGTTGTTGTTGTTCAATTGTCATTCATTGCTGTTCTAATATTTCAAAACTAATGACTCGTATTAATTTTACACTTCCGTTAACACAACAAGATAAACAATTTCCGTTTTTCCAAAAAAAAAAAAAAAAAAAACACAATAACAAATCTAAATCTAACAGGGAAAGAGAGTAAAGTGAAATCCTCCTCTTTTAACAGGATATTAAAAAAACCACAGCCTAAAAATATGCAAACATTTCAATGCATTACGATAATGATGATGCTGCTGCTCTCTCTCGTTATAATTAAACGGAAATGCTTCAAAAGAAAATTAAACACTTAAGCACATATACACATACAAAAAACATCAATACATACATATGTATGGAAATATAAATACACATACACTGGCATATGTACAGGAATACGTAGTGACGTCGGGAGTCCCGCAGGGCTCCGTACTTGGGCCACTACTATGGAACATTATGTACGATGGAGTACTTCGACTGCGATTGCCAAGCGGGACTACAATTGTGGGCTTTGCAGATGACATTGCCATAGTCTCGGTAGCTAAGACGGTAAGGGAAATAGAGGAGAAAACGAACACAGCGATTCGAAATGTTGGAGCATGGCTGGATGAAGCAGGTTTGAAACTTGCTGCGCATAAAACAGAGGCCGTCTTGATAAGCGGCCGGAAGATAGTGGAGAAGATGGAATTGACCGTTGGAGGCACAACGATCGAATCGAAGAGGGCGATAAAATACCTGGGAGTGACTATCGACGACAGGTTGAACTTCAAGGAGCACGTGAAATACATCGGTGAAAAAGCATCTGTAACACAGGGAGCACTGGCGAGGATGATGCCAAATATTGGAGGACCAGGTCCATTTAAAAGGAGAATAATTTCGGCGGTAGTAACGTCGATAATGCTGTATGCTTGCCCAATATGGTCGGAGGCACTCTCAGTGGGAACGACGAGGAGGATATTGTCCTCGGTGTATCGTCTAAGCGCGATTAGACGGATAAGTGGCTTCAGGACAGTGTCTGATGAAGCAGTTTTGGTATTGGCAAAGACAATACCAATAGACATATTGGCGGATGAGATGAGAAGGATATACCTTCGCCGTCTCGAGTACCGGGGACAAATAGCGGCTATAAAAGCGGAGGAACGAAGGCACAAATGGCAGTCACGATGGGAGAGCAGTTTAAAGGGAAGATGGACATTTCGTCTTGTCCCTGATGTAACCCTTTGGATGAAGAACGAACATTGCGAGTTGAACTACTACGTGACCCAGTTCCTAACTGGTCATGGGTGCTTCAGGAAGTACCTGCACAGATTTGGTCATGACACTTCCCCTATATGCCCAAACTGTGTAGATGAGGAGGAAGATGCGGAGCATATTCTAACATGCTGTCTCAGATTTAGATGGCCGGGAGAAACGAATTTGGACCAAACCGGCTAATGGAAGAGCTGTTGAATTGTAGGATTCTATGGAGTCAATGAATGGTCAGAGAATGGTTGAAGTTATGCTAGAACTCCGAAGACTAGAGGAACGGAGAAGAAATTTGACTTAATGTGACGAAGCTTTCAAGCTAACCAGCTCTCCGCGAAGTAATACCTTACGGCAGTCCCGCGGGGGGAGAGTGGTTGAAGTGTGTAGGGGGTGGGTTTAGTACATAGGCACCAGTGATGGTGAATCGTGCACTCTTTTGCTGGAACAAAAGTGACTTTCGAAGAATCCCACCTCCGGCTCAAGACAAAAAAAAAATACATACATATGTATGGAATTATAAATGCACATACACATGCACACACACTGATATATGTATGTATGTGTACAATATTTTGGTGAGTAATGTGGACAGTAATTTAGGAAATTTCAAATTTTTTTGTTTTTAATTTAAAAAGAAAACAAATTTCTTTAATTTTCTTTTCCAAGAATTAAACATTTTTTTATTAAATTTTCTTCATACATTTTGGTTGTCTTTTTTGATATTTCTTAACAATTTCGATTATTTTTTTTTTTTTGTTTTTCTTTTCTAAGAATTTTTTCCAATTTTCCAAATTCTTTTAAGCAATGATCTTCCAATTTTTATTTTAATTTTCTTTGAAAACAGAATCATTTTTTATTGATTTTTTGGGAATATAATGTATTAAAAATTTTATTTTTAAAAAATTTTATTTTTAAAAAATTTTTTCTTTAAAAATTTCTTCAGATTTTTCTTTTTTAGCCTCCCTTATGAAATTTTTTTTATTCCTAATTTAGTTTTCCTTAAAAATTTTAATTTTAACTTCAAATAAATATGTTTTTTTTTTGTTTCTAGTGTTTCACAGTATTTTTATGAAATTATACTTGTTGACCGCCACCATTTTACACTTCCGTTTCCGCTCATTATTTGCCTGCATATCAAATTGCATTAAATAAGGGAAATTTATTTAAATGCAAGGGCGGTTTTCGTTTCTTCTTTTTTTTTTTTTTGTTGTGCTTTAACAACGTTAATGATGATGATAATGATGATGTTGTTATTGCTGTTGTTGTTAATAATAATAATGATGACTAAGTTATTATTGTTGTAGTTGCTGTTGCTTCATTATACAGTTAATGTTGAGTTATTTTAATTGCAATTTTTTTCTTTCTTTCGTGTTTCTCCAACATCCGTTTTGCTCATACATTTCTCATACATTTCTCACTCTGGTTTATCTCTCTCTCTCTCTCATGCATAAATTGTAATTTTTTTTGTTTTGTTTTTGTTGTTTTTCATTATTTCATTATAATTATGATGCTTAATTGCATTTTACGTTTACACTTCACTCGCGAGATTTTAATGTTGTTCGGTTGTGGTTTTTTAGTTGAAAAAAATTTTTTTTTTGGTTGTTGACGGTAAAAAAAAATTTCATGACTTTAAAAACGAAAAAAAAATATTCATGAAATATAGTGGTTTCTAGTAATTTTCATGTGGTTTTATTTAGTAATTTTATGAAATAGAAACATATTTTGAATAAAATTTAATAAAAATTTGAAAAAAAAATACAGGAAAAAATTTTTGTTCAGAACAAAAAACTCTTTTAATTGTTTAGGTTATGTAAGGTTATGTCATTAGGTCGAAATATTAAACCTATTGTCTTACAATATTTCAATAAATTACATCCAAGTTCTTGTATATACCAGGCAATGCCTTACTGACTTACTTAATTGGGCATTACAACCCTTAGGTCTTCTTTCATTCTTCTCCCCCGAGTCACAACTTCAGCAGAAATTCACTCGAGAACGTAGGTCCATACTTGGCAGTACAAAAATCCCATAAGAAATGTCGAACCGATAGAGAAAAATGAAGAATCCTCATGGAATGGAATTTTTTTCCAAGGCTTAGATCACATATGAGGTTTATAAGGGAGACCTTAAAATAATTCACGGTTTGCGACGCTCATGGACAAGCTTAGACGTTTGATATGTCATTTGAAAGGTTGCCACCTAAGCTGCCGGACGTACATATGTATGTGACTGTGGTTCAATGACAATTGTCATCTAATTACCAAGGAATTCCTCTATGGTAAGATTCCCTAATGCCCTTATCTCATCAAGAGTATAACATCCGCAAGAAACATCATAGGAAGATCAATACAGCAATTTTAAATATTTTCACAATGAATGTTATTACTAGGAACAAATAGATGGCAGCCCTGTCATTCTAAAACATGCTACATACATACATAATTGGTCATTACAACCCTTCAGTCAGGATTACGACCTAGTTTCTCACACCACTTATGTTGTGTGTGTTAATTTTATACATGAGTGGCGGGACCTACAGTTTAAAGTCGACTCCGAACGACAGATTTTTGAGAAATTTTTTTATGGCAATTTTTATTTTTGCCAGAAATCTGCTGAGAGGAAGTCGCCGAAGATATACTTTTTGTATTTTGTCTTGATGTCTGGCCTGGGGCTCGAATCCTGGCTTTACGTCTAATAAGCCATCACACTACCTACTAGACTACGGCGACCTTCAAAACATCATAAGAAAGCCAAATATTTTCACAACGTATGTTATTTCTAGGAACAAACAGATGGCAACCCTGTCATTCTAGAACCTATTTCAGTAGACAGTTATGGTTAAAATTTATGGCATACTCTACACAGTTCAGATGAGTGACAACGGAGTCTCTCAGTTCAGTTCCATTACGACCTCTCCAACCCAGGAAAAGTAGGGCGTGGACCCGTCAATGTTACACGGATGACTTCAAAATGATTTACGGATTGGAGAAACTTTTTTCATGGCAATTTTATTTACTCTCAGAGTTTTTGCCAGAAATCTGCTGAGAGGAAGTCGCCGAAAAACTTGTTTTTGTATTTTGTCTTGATGTCTGGCCTGGGGCTCGAACCCTGGCTTTACGCCTAATAAGCCAGCACACTACCTCCTAGACTACGGCGACTTTATACACAACATAAGTGGTGTGATAAACTAGGACGTTGTACAATTCGGCCTTCGGGTACTGTACTTGTCTTAATTGACAAGTACACGTTCTCTAACCTAACCTAACCTAACCTACGGATTGGAAGGAGAAGTAATGGCGCTCAAGGCAATAATCTTTAGTTTGAAATATTCCCAAATATTGCAATCAGTGATGGACGTATAGAAATGAAAGTAAAAATACTCTCGAACAATCAGTCTGCCTGCAAAGCTCTTAGCAGTTACACTAATCCGGTTTCTCTGCATAAAATTTGATATGGACGACTGGAACACTGTGTCTGCTATAGGCACTTGTAGGGTATGGGCAAATACGAGAAATTTCTGAGGATTGAAACACAATGCTACACTTGATCACAAAACTGTATGGCACTGTGTTATAAAAAGTACAGGTTGTTGCATCAATATACGCAAGGAGAACTGGACTTGTTGACACTCAAATTAAAGGATCTGGCCCTTGAAAGATGGATGCGCAATAGATCAGCAGTGCTTGCACTAGAAAAAGCAATCTTGGGGTCCCTCCTCATTTCAATCATCTGCTTTGTTGATCTGCTTGGGGACAAATGCTTTGTAGCTTAAGACGTGAAACGAAATAAATAAAATCTAGAGTGTAGGCTTTGAAACTTCTAAAAATCTTATGAGGCAGAACCCAAAGAACTTAAAACATCACCATCTGACTATTTCAATCCAAGTAATCGGTGTTGTAATAGCAACTCAGGCAAAAGAACTTTAATGTTCTTATCGTATCCTTTATGCCTTAAACTCATTTTTTTGGAATCCCTTTAAAGCAATCATTTTTAAGTTTTTTTTTATGCCAGAAATATTACGGCGACATCTTTTTTAATATCCATTCTTAGCACATGTGTATTTAAATTTACGTTCTTTTACCATTTTTCTTTTTTTTGGCATTCTCTTCATTCTTTTTTTAGAATTTCTAAGAAATTTATTTTTATTTTCGTATTCATTATTTGAATTCGTTGGGAAAAAAAGGTCAAAGTTCTGCAAAATAAGAATGTTGTAGTCAAAGGAATTTCTTTATTTTTTTTACCTGAAAGTATGCTTCAATAAAAATGCCTGCAAATGTATTGCTCTCTATTTGGCGTTTTTTTCTTGGTCTTTTTCTTTTGTACTAAAGCAAGTGAAGAAGAAAATCTTTTTTTTTTGGTGTGAAGCCATCATTTCTTTTTTTTTTTGAATTCCAAGAAATTATTTTCGTTTTCCAAAATAATAATGAGATTGAATTGAATTTCGATGTTAATGTCGTTAACATAGACATCAAATTATTTAAATTTACTAATGACGTATGATTATTAATATTTATTATGCAGACGATATACACAATACGCATACGTACATACGTACTGTGTGTATACTCTGTTGTCTGTTTTGATGTGTATGAATGTATGGCTCTTGAAGTAAAATAATCTCTAGAAACCATTGGCAATATTGGTTGCTTTCTTGGTCATAAAAAATTCGTAGTTTTACTGGTGGCAATAGCAGACATCAATAATTGTTTGTAAAGGAATAGGGCCTAATGGACTAATCTCCCTACCTACTATACCCAATACAACACTCCGATTCATTTTTACAGACCGCGTGAGATCTAAGCAACGACACTTGACAACTTTAAAATTCTACAACCAATTACTGGCTCCTACTAAGCCTGAGAAACTTTAAATCCAAAAACAAATTAGAAGCCGTATTCTTCTCTTTTTCATATTGATTCCCTTGGGGTCAAAACAAGGATTTCATTGTGCCCAAATGTGGCAAATTAAATCCGTAATAAACCACATTGTCGGCGCTGAAGATAGATTAACGAGTCAATGTCTTAGCGACTGCACAGTGTAACGGTTCAACTATCACTAATTCAAGAATTCAGGCATACAGATTACAAGATACTACCACCAGCAGCACATATTGAACGAATTGTTCGAATCTGAATGGATCTGTGGGTGGGTAACTTTAAATACGAAGAATAGGTTAGGATAGGCTAGGTTAGGTTAACGTGGTAGCTTTAATTTACTAAAAAGCTCACTTGAGCACGCATAGCGGCCCGTTGTGATGCCACACGTGAACGCAGCCTCAGTTCCTACGATCCAAGGAGGGGGAAGTTGGTCAGCGCAAGGGCTGCACAATACGAAGACTACAGCGCAGCAAATCTGATCAAGGCGAGATGAAGGACGTACGGAAAGTCTGTTTATATTTGTATTCAAGGTACTTATGCGAGAAATAATGATCTTGGCCACATGGTTATGAACTTCTACAGAAATTAAAGAGATTAGGAAGAGTAGAAAACAGTTCTTCACATCTTGGATAAATGCCCAATAGAAGAAGAAAGCACTTGGGGGCTTCCACTATGCAGGTAAACTCACTGATCTGTTAAGGATAAACACTATGGCACTAAATAGCTTCATCGGAAGCTCTGGATGGTTCGATCCATTCGTTCTCACCTGCCTACCGACTAAAGCCACACCTTAATAGTAGATAGAAGCAATAGGAGTGATGCTACTGTTCGAGGAAAATAGCACCGGAAATCGTTTTAGCTGTAACAGTAATATTAGAACACTAACTAACACTGAGAAGTAGTACAGCTCCGCTAACAGTGGTTACGGTAGTTTAACATTTGGAATGTTAGAAAGTTTTCCACTTTCTATACAAAACAAAAGACCGACATTTTGACAGGTTATATTAGATTAAGTCGTAGGGGTTGCTCTTAAATTTTGCAGAGTAGCTGCGAACGGAGCAATGAAACTGAGCGCCATGTAAGTATAGAAGCTATTGACATGCCAAACTTTTATCTTTATCTGATCTAGGTCACCCAATTGACTACGCTTTCGATTGTGATTCTTATGACAAAAATAACGTGATAAATTCTTCTATGGCACCTTCTTCTGTATCTCCTAGAGAACATCATGCATGTATTCACTGACAGATTAAGAACACGCGACGTAGTCTAATGAGAATTATATTCGAAACATTTGAATCCGCGTGAATCCGATATCAAAATATATCATCGACGGGAGATATGCAACTACTGACAGTAAAGCGAGCAAAATTATCACTAGAGGGCGTCTACACCCTATCATAGATTGTCGAAGAATGACGAGTGGTTTTAAAGCAAAGAGGGAGGCAATCAACGACAGCCACCATGTGGGTTAATGTACACAAGGTTAGGTTAGGTTAGAGGACGTGTACTTGTCAATTAAGACAAGTACAGTACCCGGAGGTCGAATTGACCCATTGTACAACGTCCTAGTGTCTCACACCACTTATATTGTGTGTGTTAATTTTATACATGAGTGGTGGGACCTACAGTTTAAAGTCGACTTCGAACGACAGATTTTTGAGAAACTTTTTCATGGCAATTTTTATTTACTCTCAGAGTTTTTTGCCAGAAATCTGCTGAAAGGAAGTCGCCAAAGAAATACTTTTTGTATTTTGTTTTGATGTCTGGCCCGGGGATCGAACCCTGGCTTTACGTCTAATAAGCCAACCCACTACCTACTAGACTACGGCGACTTCTAATGTACACATTGACAGTTAAGATAATAACATAGCTGATGCAAAGGTACCAACAAGCAATTCTTATGAACTCTTATGAAAGATGGTGTAAGGTATTCACTTTCAAACAAAAATTTCAGTCAGGGTTAAATAGGGGTTAAATAACCCTTTAAATAAATTGAAAAAAAAACTTCAATTAATAATGGTGCTTAAATTCTTATGGATTTTTTACTGACTGACTAATAAATTTTTAATATCAATTTAATTGTTGGGCTTATGGTAGGTGGTTTTTTACTTTTCCTTTCTCTCTTTTTTTAAAGGCTTTAAAAAATTGAATTTTTTTTTGTATTTTCTTTTCAAAATCCTTTTAAATTTTTTTTTTCTTTTTCAATTTTTTATTTATCAGCGCCGAAATTATGAATTTTTTAACAACAATGTCTTCTACGTGGCCACATATAAACAGGCATTTCAATAATAACACAAGCAGCAACAACAACAACAATCACACAATCACAGTAAGAAGAGGGGAAAATCAAAAAAAAAAGAATTTTTTCGTAACCAAAATAAGGCAAAAGAATACACGCACTTGTACGCTGCTAAGTAAAAAAAAAAGCAAGCGGTAAAAAGCAACAACAGCAAGAACATTATCAACGATAATCATTCAATAATCCTTCATATTGGCTACAGCCACTGCTGCTGCTGCTGCTGCTACGGCTAACGCTGTTATTTAGTAGTATTAGTTGTTGTTATTGGTATATTACGCATACCACCACATAACAGCGAAAATTTAGGGTGAATTTTTTTTTCGTTTTTTCCCGTAATTTTTTTTTTTCGTTTTTTTCGAACAACAATCAAAAATATTTGTTACTTAAGAAAAGCACACACTTAAGTGAAACAACAACAACAACAGCTTACACTTAGAAAACAAGACAATGAGAATAACTGTAAACGCTTTGCTAAGAAACAACACACATTTTTTTTCTATTCAGAAAATCTTACTTTTTATTTATTTTTTTTTTAATTGAATTTCCTTTTTTATTTATTTAATTGCATGGGGTTTTAATTTTTTATTTCCTCTTTTTTTTTAATGAATTTCACTTTTTCTCTTTGCTTTTTTCATGTATTTTCTTTTGTAATGAAAAATCACACGCGTAAAGTTTAGTTACGTTCCAAATTGACCCGACGACTGGAACTCCATGACTGAATTTCAATAACGTTTACAATTGCTGTTAAACCACCTTATCTGTGTGCAGCTAACGTCAACGTTCTGCTGTAGTTCAACGTCAACGTCACGAAAGCTGTGTGTATGAACCTGTGAGCCTTGTGAACATCTTTTTTTTTTCTTTCCTTTCATTACGTTTCCCTTGTTTTTGTGTTTTTTTTTTCTTTTCGAACACACTTTATTGTGTACGTTGCTGTGTCGTTGTGGTTGTTGTTGTTATTAATGTAAGAGAGCTTAACCAGCTGTGCAAAAAGCTTTTTTCTTCTTCATTGAATTTCTATTGTTTTTGTTTTTGTTGTTTTTTTGTTGTTGTTGTGTTCGTTTTCTAAATACCATGATTTTCTTGTATTCTATTCTGTAATGGCTCGTTTAGTTAAACAGTTATTCTACATGTGACGCTGTTTTACGCACATTTCCAAAGTTCCATATTCCAGCAGGTGTTTTCCACACACACAACATTACTTACTTTAGCAAAACAGCACGAGAGCCAATGCCAGATAGAGAGAGCACAATAGAAAACGAGAGCATAAAGCTGTAAACAGGTTTTTATTAAAATATCCCATAGAATAATGTGCTCTTGTGGATATTAAATAAATTCCCATGTTTTGGTTTTCTGCAGGGAATTTTCTTTCAATGTTCGTGTGTGTTTGTTGCAAAAAAGTGTTTCAAACACTTCGTATGACTTTCTTTGTTTTGGTTCTGTGTTACAAAAAAAAATCCCCCTCTTGAAATAAAAGCTTTTGAAAATGTGGGTGAAAGCTTGATTGCTTATAAAACCTGCGCAATTATAATACTAATCTCTCTCTCTCTCTCGCTCTCTTGTTTTCTTTAAAAAGAAAAAAAAGCTTTCTCTGTTAGATTTTTGCTTTACTCATGTCCTTGATAAAAAATGCCATACAAAATAAAATTAATTCTTCAGATTTTTTTTCTTTCTTCTTGTTTTTCCTTTTTTATATGTGTGCGTGTGTGTCTTCAATTCATTTTTTACAGCCTGGCAATGCTTTTGGTTTTTGTGTGTATTTTTTTTCGCCATGTGCCGGTATTTACATGTTGGTTTCTGCTAATGCCACTGTATTCTATGTAAAGTTTTAATTGTTATTGTTGTTGTTGCTGCTGTTGCTGCCGCTAATGCCGTTAGTCTAATGGCATTAAAAAAAAAGTAAAGCAATGTATGCGTATTAAAACTGTTTTATAAAGTTTGTCTCTATACAATCTGCTCACACTCTGTCTCTCTTTCACTTGCTATCAATCCTTTGCATTGTGTTTTGCTTATAAATTAACAATGAGTGCGTGTAAGAGCTATAGAGAGTTATTAGTGTTGCAACAGTGAAGTTCATAAAAATAGCACAACTTCATTTAATGAATTCGTTTATAAAAAAGATCGACTGGATCCCATGGCAGCCATTGAAATGGCAGATATGTACCTTACCCGTTTACAATGGTCCAAGAATTCGAATGAGGGTAAGCCTTTATAATTAATAAGGCGGTCGGTCTTTCCTTTTCAAGCCCTTGAAAGCATCCTGCCTTTAATTTGGCTCTGGCGTCCACCATTTTAAACCGATTGCCTCCACTTTTCCATCTTCATCGCTTTCTTACTTCATGTAGAGTTGCATTAAGCATCCATATTTTGTGATTTCTGTTACGGAATTCGAAAAAAAAGCAAAAGAAGTGAATTCCTCCAACAAATTTTGCTAAATTATTGACCACCACTGTGTATCTGTATTCATAAACGTAACCATAATCTCTTGTTTAAGTTTTCTTATCAGTTGTGAGTACGTGCGTATGTGTGTCTTTGTGTGTGTGTATACAAAACTTATTTTATATTGTTTCTTAGGAGTATATGTGCATGTGTATGTGTTTGAGAATAAAAAAATTCATTTCCTCTAAGAGTTACACACCCACCTGTCATCTGTGTTTTTATTTCAACTTTTTTAACGCACTTCTACATACATTTCGGCACACACAGACACACACACTAATACGGTTTTATTGCGTTTCGAACAAAGTTTGTTTGCTGATGTGAGTGGTGGAAGGGGGGGATATTAAAAAATATTTAAAATGTGAATGACTCTTAAAGTACTTACGGTATTCATAACGGTAATTAGTAGATACAAATTGAAATCGTTTAAACGATTAAAGACGACGATATTTAAGCATGTTTGGCAGTGTATAGATGCCTAAATACATATGAGTGTGTGAGTGTATAAACATTGTGTGTGTTTGTTGTTAAGTGTTTAACAGTTTTAGGAGAGAGAGAGACTGTATTAAAGAGAGTGTTCTAAAGAGCATGTGTTGTTATTTGCAAGGAAATAAGAGAGTTCTGTGCCAAGCAAGCGATGTAAATGAGTGCGCAGATCATGTAAGTATTTAAAAGAGAGAGAAAAAGAGTTTTTAAAATGTGTTCAAAAGATTTATTTTTTTTTAAATTGAGGACAAGGAAAGAAAATAAAAGAAAAGAAAGACACAGATTTGACGTTCGACTTAACTCATGCTGTGCTCCAGTACGATTTTTTTTTCGCCGAGGATGGGTAAATGTACCTAACCGCACCATAGAGGAAGTCGTCACATCCCCCGTGTGTGGGGCCCTCACCCACTAAATCTGCCCCTCGTCTCCTGTGGGCTTGTTTGTGCCCACTCCGGAACTACGGTGGTATTACTTCGGAGTGGAGTCCTTTTGGCCCTTTGGCCTCTCCATGTCTATATCCGCGACCGGATTGCGTATTGAAAATTGAGGAGTCATCTAAACGTCTCCACTATTCCTTTCATCTAGATCATCGTCCCGGTTACGCCCGGTACGTGTGACAGTATCACCTATACCAACATGCTTATTCGTTCTGCAGCTTCAAGATCTCTCTTCTTCCGTCTCAGAATGCGCTCTACGTAATTCACTACCGAGGTACAATTTTCACTACTCGCAGTCATAACCCCGACAATGTTAGCGGCTGTGATTGTTCAAACTATTGACGTCAGTACAAAGCGATAGCTCTGCCAGCGTACACACTCGGAGACAGTGTGCTCTGCGTCATCAATTACCTCCCCTTCCTCGTACAGACAGTAAGGGGAGGCGGCCTTGCCCATTCTGTGCAGAGATTTCCTAAAATATCCGTGACCCGATAGCATCTGTGTAACGTAGTAGTTTGCTCCAGTACGATGGCAAATATATAGAAAACTCTTGCAATTAAGTCTACACGCTAACAAGAAAGGTAATACCGTTGCCTCAGCTTCCAGTACAGTGTACATTTTTTTATTTTTTTATTTTTTAAGTAATTTTTGGTCACATTGATCCTTACAAATTCTTATTTTATTATGTCTTATGTCTGTCTCTCTCTCGCACTCTCCAAAGCACGTTGGAAAACACGCACTTTTAACGCACTCAATTGAACTCCAAAGAATGCACACAACATGAAGTAAATTTTTGTAAATTATTGTGGAATCTTCTTACATTGTGACTGTTCTTCACTCATTATTGTTGCGTTAAATACAAATAATTACGGAATAAATTTTCACACATACGAACACATACACATACGTTACCACGCTTACATAAAACAGCCGTTAAGATGTAGTAGCAGAGAGACAGCGAGAGCTAAAAGCAAAGCATAACCGGTTTTAATATGTGCATGAGAAAAACAACAAAAACAACAACAACATAAATGCGAGTATAAATAAATTAAAATGGGAGCATGTATAGGTAAGTGTATAGCACTGCTATACACAATAAATACAGGCTGTCTGTGTGCCTTACACACAACTTGAAGGTTTGTGCGTGTATGTAAGCACAGTGTAATGGTTGTTAATTTTTATTCTGATTATTTTGTTTTTCTTTCCATTTTTTTGTGTTTCTCTTCTCATAATGCTTATTGAGCGTTATTTGTGTTGATTCTTACGTTAACATTTTTTTATTATTATTATGAATGTGCATCTGTATGTACATGTGTGTAAGTGTGTGTGTTTTTTTATGTGTATTGAGAAAAAAACACCTGAGACTTGTGTCAGAGAAATCGTGTTGAATGCGTATGTTAAATATTTAATTATACTTGAGACTGCACAATACAAATGTACGGAGGAAAAGAGAAGAGAAAAATAAGGCAGAAAGGAGAGGAAGAAGAGCCGAACAACAGCACAGGTTTTTATTTATGAATGCAAAATTTTATCTCTTTTGTTTAATCCTTAATTTATCTCTACCGTGTAATATTTGTTTTTCATTCTCTTCTCTTTTTCTTAACTCTTCTTTCCCTTTATACTGAGCTGTAGTTTTTGTTTTTTGTTGTATTTTCTTGTATTTTTATTGGTCATTATAAAGGTTAAACCACAATTCGGTTTCAAAAGCTACATTTTATTGAAAATATTAAAGTTTTAGGCAACCAAATATAAAAATATGCACCTGAAAGTAGGCAACATATTTTTTAAAAGGTTTTTGTAACATTTAAAACAGTTTATCAATTAAAAATATAATATTAAATTAAAATACAACAAAAAATTGATAATTTCCAAAACAATCAATTTATAAGCCTAAAAGTAGACTTTAATTTTTAAAATTTTTGTCCTAATTACAGCAATTTATTAGAAATTTATTGAAATATAATACAGAAACTGTTACTAGTTCTTAAAAATGGCACTACTTTTGTTTAATATTTAATTTTTCGCCTTAAAGCAGGCAACATATTTTTCAATAGCAAACAAAGATCTTTTTAAAAGGCTTTTGCAATACTTCAACGATTTATTAATAACAAAAATAACGTAACAGCTTAAAATTTCCAATAATTCTGCAAATAAACAATTTATAAGCCTAAGAGTAGACAAACATTTTTGCAAATGTAGTAAAAACAGTAATATTTGCAGTAAATCATATGTCCACCTATCAGAAGCATAATATTTTGCTGTTAGCCTTACCACAACGGCCAGTTTTGAAACCTGTCAATGGGTAACCCATTATTTTTTAAGTGTCCTTGCAATAATGAATGCCTTGTGTGGCTCTTACTTCAACATGTTCATGTTTTGATGGTTTTTCTTGTTGTTGTCATTGTTTTAATATAAAATGCACACACACACAATGACACAATACTGTTATAATTAAAAGAAATATTGGCCTGAGTATCAAATTTTGTTCAATTTTCCATTTAATAAAATTCAGTTATTAATCGTTCTTTATTCATTCATTATTATTTAAATATTAAATGTATTAAGGGTTGTGTAGGTGTATGTGTGTTGCAAGGACTCGTATAAATTATTGAATATCTCTTAAAGGCTATTAAATTATTTATAATTGCATTCACATTTCAATTACAAACGCCCCTTTTTGTTATGCAACACTTTATAAATTTAATAACAGCCTTAAGGTAGGCCACATAATTCTTTGACTGCGCAAAATGGTTTTTTATTAATTAAACAATTAATGCAAGGTGTTGCTTTAATAATTAACATAATTATACCAAAAAATAAAAGAAAATTAACTTCTGGGATTATAAAAACTCCATATTTCACTAGATATAGTAGATGCAACTGTATCGAAGCATACTTATAGGATAACATCCAAATTTGATATTGGCTTAATGATGTATGTAAAGGCAGCTCTTATTTTAATTATTTACTTGGCTATTACAACCCTTTAGTCAGGTTTACAACCTAGGTTTTTACGCCACCCATGTTGCAGTCGCCGTGGTCTAGTAGTAGTAGGTAGTGTGTTGGCTTGTTAGACGAAAATCCAGCCCCAGGCCAGACATCAAAATAAAATACAAAAAGTATTTCTTCGGCAACTTCCTCTCATCAGATTTCTGGCAAAAACTCTGAGAGTAAATAAAATTGCCATGAAAAGTTTCTCAAAAATCTGTCGTTCGGAGTCGACTTTAAACTGTAGGTCCCCGCCATTCATGTATAAAATTAACACACACAACATAAATGGTGTGAGAAACTAGGTCGTAATCCTGACTGAAGGGTTGTAATGACCAATTATGTATGTATGTATGTTGTGTGTGTTAATTTTATCCTTGAGCGGCGGGACATACTGTTTAATTGAGACTGCAAAACAACAGATTTAAGCAGCTTTTCATGTCAATTTTATTTATTCGCAGAGTTTACTTCAGAACACTGGTGGTGAGGAAGACTTATTTTTTCATATTTCGCTTTATTCGAGATGTCTGTGCTAAGGTTTGAACCACGGGCTCTTATCTAATAAGCCAGTACAGCTGCCTACTAGCCCACTGCGGCTTCAAATAACTTTCACCTCTAATAACACTTAATTTTTGTTTTATTAATGTAATTTGAGTTTTTCACCCAAAAGTATGCTTCAATTTTAAAGGGTGTTTTTTATAGAGGTATAGAACTTTAAGTTGGCATTACTTTTCAAGATGGCGACCGATTTAACAGCTGTCAAGTGATTTATTCACAGTTTGGTTTGGCAATTCATCATGAATAGACTCACGAATGAACAACGCTTGCAAATAGTGCAATTTTATTTCGAAACGAGATAACCATTGTTCCCGATTTTCATAAGCGAATTTTGTTTAGCGATGAAGCGCACTTCTGGTTGAATGGCTACGTCAACAAACAAAACTGCCGCATTTGGAGTGAAGGTAATCCTCAAGTGTATGTGGAAACACCATCCAGTTACATCCAGAAAAACTGACTGTTTGGTGCGCTTTATGGGCTGGTGGAATCATTGGTCCGTACTTTTTCAAAAACGATGCTGGCCAGAACGTTACAGTCAATGGTGATCGGTATAGAGCCATGATTACAAACTTTTTCATTCCTGAATTGAATAACCATGATGTCCAGGAGATGTGGTTTCAACAAGACGGCGCAACATGTCACACAGCTCGTGCCACAATAGATTTATTGAAAGACACGTTTGGTGACCGCCTAATTTCACGTTTTAGACCTGTGAATTGGCCTCCAAGATCTTGTGATTTAACACCGCTAGACTACTTTCTGTGGGACTATGTAAAGTCATTGGTCTATGCGGTAAAGCCACAAACGCTTGGCTATTTGGCAGACAACATTCGCCGTATTATTGCCGATATACGGCCACAAATGTTGGAAAAAGTCATCGAAAATTGGACGTCCACATTGGACTACATCCGCGCCAGCCGTAGCGGTCATATGCCAGAAATCATATTTAAAATGTAATGCCACAAGATTATCTTTCGGATAAATAAAATTCATGTCAATCGAATAATCCATCGTTGCTTTATTGCAACTTAAAGTTCTATATCTCTATAAAAAACACCCTTTATAAAGTATTTTATATGTTATGCTCTTTCCTTTTTTAGTTATAAAATTATTGCAGAGTTTTCAGAGTTGTAGAGTATGATGCCTACTTCTAGGCATTTAATAATAAACATGCCTCAGCTTAAATTTAACAAATAAATAATAACGGCAATAACAGCAACATCAAAAAACTATGGCAATAATATTTTCTATAAAGAAAAATACATAACAAGTCAGCTTGTTACACATACCAAGGCAGGGTTTTAAAATAAAATTCAATTTTCCCTCTTTCTCTCTCTCTCTCTCACTCTCTTTCGTATTCCTTTCTGCCACTTTTTGTTTCTTTTTTTTATTGCTTTGTATACACTATTAAAGTAGAGTGGCTGACTAGCTGGTCTTGTTTTCGAGTTTTTAATTAAATTCCATAAAATTTAGTTTTCACACCTTTTCACAAAACAACAACAACAACAACAACACCAATAAAAAAAAGCAACTACAATGTGAAGTAAAGGACATTAAAACAGTAAAAAGAGAAGCTTTTTCCTTCTAATTCCTATTTTTATTTGTGATTTTATGGTAAACATTTCAAAAAATAAAAATTTTAAATGGACAACCATTTGTCCGGCTCTTTTAATTCCACAGGCACACACACACATACAGTCATGAGCATTTGCATAACTACAGCAACAACTAGAAACACATGACTTTTATTTACAATTCCCCCCATAGTTGAGTTAATACTCTCTACCACCATATGCCTCTCTCTCTCTTTCTTTCTCTCTTTACCTGCTTTAATGTTGTTGGCCATTAAAATTTCATGATGATGGCAATTGTAGAAGAACAAAATCATTCCCTCTCCCTTACTCTTTTAAAAGCAGGTTTTATAAGTTTATAAAAGTGTATGTGTATGTGTGTGTGTATATACAAATAAACAGTTTATTATTGCTTGCATTGAGTTTTTTTTTTTTTTTTTATAGCTTTACGAGCTAAAGGTTGGGAATCTTCGAAAGACATTGGTAGCCCGGCCTACCAATGTGCACGATTCGCCGCAAGACTTACTCTCGGCTTGCTAAACGCATACGTACTAAACCCAACCTAGTTCGTCACACTTTCAACCATTTGCCCCCCCCCCCCGGGACCACAATCAAGTATTACTTCGGGGGGGTGGAGATTCAGCGAGTGCTGCCTTCAAATTCTGCTGACCTTGCTCTCTCAGCCAATCTTTGCTGCGTCAACACCTTCCTTGCGAAAACACATACTGCGTTCCAATTGTCACATGAGGTTAACATCAGGTTAACTATGTTATCGGGCGTTACCTGGAATCCTACTGTCCTCTCCAGGCAATTTCGTTGAACAACATATCGCGGGCAAGTAAAGAAAACGTGCTCCGCCGTCTCCCTTTCATTGGGACATTCTGGGCATGCCTCGTCTACATCATGACCATACTTATAGAGATATGTTCTATAGCATCCATGGCCGGTTAGTAACTGTGTCAGGTAGAAGTTCACCTGACCGTGTCTCCTTTTGGTCCATTCGCCTATGCTCGGTATGAGTCTGTGGGTCCACCTTCCTTTGGTTGAATTGACCCAGTCATGCTGCCATCTATGCATAGCGTCATCCACTAACTGAACAGGACTGGGGAGATCCATTCCCCTCCTTGTGTCATGTTTCCTCCTCTCTACATCCACTACTAGCCTCAGGGGCATCATCCCCGCAATCACCAATGCTGCATCAGTAGACACCGTGCGAAAGGCAGAAATCACCCTGAGAGCTGATCTCCTGTAGGCCGTTTCTATACCTGCTCTATAGGTCCTCTTATCCATGGCCCCGGCCCATATAGGGGCCGCATATATAGCGATCGAAGTCACTACCTTCATCAGTAACCGCCTCCTCTCCTGTTTTGGGCCTCCAAGGTTAGGCATTAATCGGGCAAGTGCACATGATGTCGCCGCACACTTTCCACCGACGTACATCAGGTGTTCCCTAAACGTGAGCCTGTTATCAATCATTACTCCCAGATATTTAATCGCCTGCTTTGATGTTATGCGCTGGTCACCTACCGTTATTGTAATAAATTCCATCCTCTTCCTACTGCTTACAAGTAGTACATCCGTCTTGTGATCAGCAAGTTTGAGACCTATTCCCGTGATCCAGCTCCTGACTATGCCAACCGCAGTGCTACATGTTCTCACTAATTCATCCAAATGTTTTCCTCTTATCACCAGGGCAATATCGTCCGCAAAACCAATGATCTGTGTACCTCTAGGGAATCTAAGCCCCAGTACACCATCATACATGACATTCCATAGTATTGGGCCCAGCACGGAACCTTGCGGGACCCCCGCCGATACCGCATATGTCTTCCTGCCATCATCTGTGTCATATAAGAGCACTCTATCCTTAAAGTAGTCCTTAATAAGTTCCAACAAGTAGTTCGGTACATCCTTTCCATCTAGGGCTGTTAAAGTGGCATCCCAATCCGCAGAGTTGAATGCGTTCTTGACGTGCAGGGTGATGATAGCGCAATACTCCTTATCGCCCTCCAGCCAGCGCTCACCACTGATAGCATCCTTTGCTATTGTCATAACCATCTCTATTGCATCTATTGTGGAACGGGCTTTTCGGAAACCAAATTGGCGATCCGACAAGCCTTCTTCGCCCAGGAATGCTTCCAGTCTCCTACAAATTATCCTCTCCAAAAGTTTTCCAGCTGTGTCGATCATACAGAGCGGGCGGTAGCCCGATGCATCCTGCGCGTTGTTACCCTTCGGAATTAGAACCAGTCTCTGTCTCTTCCATATCCTAGGGAACGTCCTCTCCTGAATACAAGCATTAAAAACTTGTCTAAACAGCTCAGTATTACTTTCAATGGCCGCCTTAAGCGCAATGTTTGGGATCCCGTCGATCCCCGGTGCTTTGTTAAGTTTCATTTCCCCACAGACTGATTCCAATTCCTGCCTGCTGACTTCTGGGATTTCCTCCGGTGACCGTATATCCCGAACGCAGTATGTAATTTCGGCTTTGCGCGGAAAAAGGTCCGCAACGATTGATTGCAGCTTAGCTGCACATGACGTTGCTGGTGGTCGGAAGCAGTTCAGCTTTCTCATCACCACCTTATATCCAGTTCCCCAGGGATTCTCGTCCACATCGGCGCACATTTCCCTGTAGCATCTTCTCTTGCTGAGCGCAATGGCCCCATTAAGGCTGGTCCTACACCTTCTATATCTTTCACGCAGTTCTGCAAATTCATCCCGGCCTCTGGCCCTTTGGAATAGCCGCCGTGCGCGCTTGCATTTACGCCTCAGATCCGCTATATCCGCGTTCCACCAGTAGACGTGTTTCTTCCCAGACATATTACGCCTCCTTGCCATAGAAACGTTGCAAGCCTCCGTTATGGAGCGCATAAGTTCCGTCGCCTTGTCATTCGCGTTCCCGAATAACCGAATATCCTCCAATGCGAGGACAAAGGTTTCCCTGTCAAAGGTGGAGTCCTTCCAAAGAGGGTTCGGCGGTGCGGCAGGAACGTTGTGTCCCGTAGAGCGTTCCCGGATCTCAAAAATGATAGCCTGATGATCGCTATGTGTGTAGATGTCAGACACCAACCAGGTAGATGAGGTCGCCAGTGAGTCGCTGACGAATGTCAGGTCAATTTTAGAGCAGCGTCCATTTCTCGAGAATGTATCCCTATCACCACTATTAAGTAAAACAACATCCAATGTTGCAAGTGCGTCGAGTAGGCATTCTCCTCTTGGATTAGTGAATGCCGAGCCCCATTCAACAGCCCAAGCATTGAAATCCCCGGCAATTACCACAGGTCTCACGTGCCTTGCTTCCTTAACGATGTCATCTATTCTGCGTCTATAGTCTTCTATTGATAGGCTAGGGGGAAGATAACAGCTGAAGAAATGTACCCCATTAACGGTGCATTTCACAAAGCTCTCCCACCTGCCGTCGACATTTCCCATTGGGAATTTACCACAGGACCACATCGAAGCCCTATTGCATTTGCTGGCTATCCAACGCTGGTTTTCAGTTGCTCTGTAGTGCTCGCTCAGTACTGCCAAGTCTATCCTCTGCTCCCGCACCGTCTGTTTAAGTAGCTCCTGCGCCGCTTCGCAATGGTTCAAGTTCAACTGCAGGACTCTCATTTACCTGAGTATGTCAACTTCCGTCGTGCCGCTAGATAGTGTGCGCACTTATGTCCTCCCGTGATATGCTTCGCGTCCGCGTCCGGATCGCCTCTACAAAGAAGGCAGTGAGGGTCACGGTCGCAAGCCTTGGCAATGTGACCTTGCCCTCCGCATTTGAAGCAGTGTTTGGACCAGTCACTATTACTGCTACACTTTCCTGCTACATGCCCGAACTGCAAGCACTTGTAACATCTCCTTGGGGTTACCTTTCTCAGTAAGCGGCAAACTGTCCACCCTACACGCAGTTTACCAACTTCCTCTGCCCTGCCTGCCAGCTTCATAGGGATTGCGATTACCGCCGTCCTAGTACCTCCTGGAACGTTCCTGATCGTCTTGAGAGCCGACGGTTGTATTTCCCCGATTTGGTCCCTCCATGCGGCGATTATTTCCTCCTCAGTTGTTACTTCATCCAGGTATCTGAGTTCGAATGTAGCCTCCTCAGTTATTGTTCTGACCTCTATCTCTTCGGCCAATAAGCTCCTTAGCTTAGAACGGTGCATCTCCGTAGCCACGTCTGCCGATCTTCTAAACTCCAGAAGGATTTCGCCCCTTTGTGTCTTCTTCACAAGCTGGACATCCTCGCCAACTGATTTAAGCTCCGGGGCATTCCTTACCTTCCTTAGAATGTCCGCAAACGATAGTTTCTCGGTTGGCTTTATTATCACTGCGTCTGGTCTTGGAGGTTTTCTGCGCTTCCTAGTTTTCACGATCCAATCATTGTGCTCCTGGGTGTTTTCCTCTGTTGCTGCGGGCACTACCACAGTCTGGTTCGTAGCAGTTGCTGGTCGCCCAGGCGAGTCACTATTCCTAACCTCAGCGGCAGGCTTGGCTAGTCCACGAGGACGGGTTGTCCTGGTCTTCTTTGGAGGTGTTCTCCTTGGTTTTTCCAATTCATCCCTCTGCCTTTTGGAAGCACAAGGTGTCCCTTGTTGCATGATCGTCTGTGTGCTTCTGTCATTGGTTCTGACCTTTACCTCCTGTTCCGCAACTTTATCCTTAGCGGCTTGCTGGTATAGTGACGATATAGAAGCTACTAAATCGCGCATCGCTTGGTGGATGGACCTCCTTCCTCCGCCCATCATCTCGACGAGTTCCGAGATTCTGTCGCCTAGCTTGGTGAAATCATCCACCTCCTTTTCAGGAGCTTTGCTCCTCTGTAACTCCGGTGGTGACGAGCGAGATCTCTCGCCGTTCTGCTTCAGCGGTGGTGAGTGGACTAACCTCGAAGCCCTCCGGAAAGGATTCAGGAAAGGGCTGTCCTGCTGGGTCTCCTTTGCACCCTCGGTGCCGGCTGGAGAAGTAGCGCCTGTAACGTTATATAAATTGTTGCTTGTGTTGAATTCCATTTTATTGGGTCCCAACTTGGAGCCGTTATCTTGGATTCGTTGTGTAGTTACCCTTATTGTGGTCCCATGGTTATCTTTGCAATGCAGGGAGGCAATGCGAGGGTTGACACAAGTCCTCATGAGAGCTTGTGTTCAGAGCCAGACCGGGAGCTAAACAGAAGAAATTCTTAACTGCCCCTACACCCCAACTCAACGGGACGAGTCCAAGATCGTTCTCCAAGGCTTGCCAGGTTTTAACGGGACGGAGACAGATGGTGTATTAGCCTGAAAGCCGTCTGTACCAGATTTCACTCCAGCACATATTGGTAACAGAATACCCCATCCGCCAGCCCATGTCATCAAATCCAAATAGTAGTGTAGTCCAGTATACCATAATCAGAATCTTACTGGAATCAATTCTGATGCCTATACGACTAGGCTCCGATCGTCCACATCCGTTGGGTGCGTGCTTGCACGCATGCTGGTATGTGATTCCCACGGTGCTATCGTGATACCACGGTAGTTCAATACTTTGAGCGGCATTGTTTCGCTTTAAAGCATCAGTGTCATTGGGTATATGCCAGACTTTTCATCCGCACCCTCTACCTTTGCCCTCCCATTTAGTCGCCTTTTACGACAAGCAGGGAACCACTATGGTAGTATTCTAATCCGCTACCACACGGTAGGCTTGCTTGCATTTTTTTTTTTTTTTTTTTTTTTTGTCTTGAGCCGGAGGTGGGAATCTTCGAAAGACACTTTTGTTCCAACAAAAGAGTGCACGATTCACCATCGCTGGTGCCTACGTACTAAACCCACCCCCTACATACTTCAACCACTCTCCCCCCGCGGGACTGCCGTAAGGTATTACTTCGCGGAGGGCTGGTTAGCTTGAAAGCTTTATCACGTTAATTCGAATTTCGCCTCCGTTCTTCCAGTCTTCGGAGTACTATCAAAACTTCAGCCATTCTCTGGCTATATTGACTCCATAAAATCCTACAGTTCAACAGCTCTTCCATTAGCCGGTTTGGTTCCAAATTCGTTTCTCCCGGCCATCTAAATCTGGGACAGCATGTAAGAATATGCTCCGCATCTTCCTCCTCATCTACACAGTTTGGGCATATAGGAGAAGTGTCATGACCAAATCTGTGCAGGTACTTCCTGAAGCACCCATGACCAGTTAGGAACTGGGTCACGTAGTAGTTCAACTCGCAATGTTCGTTCTTCATCCAAGGGGTTACATGAGGGACAAGACGAAATGTCCATCTTCCCTTTAGACTGCTCTCCCATCGTGACTGCCATTTGTGCATGGAAGTCCTTCGTTCCTCCGCTTTTATAGCCGCTATTTGTCCCGGGTGCTCGAGACGGCGAAGGTATATCCTTCTCATTTCATCCGCCAGTATATCTATGGGTATTGTCTTTGCCAATACCAAAACTGCTTCATCAGACACTGTCCTGAAGCCACTTATCCGTCTAATCGCGCTTAGACGATACACCGAGGACAGTATCCTCCTCGTCGTCCCCACTGAGAGTGCCTCCGACCATATTGGGCAAGCATACAGTATTATCGACGTTACTACCGCCGAAATTATTCTCCTTTTAAATGGACCTGGTCCTCCAATATTTGGCATCATCCTCGCCAGTGCTCCCTGTGTTACAGATGCTTTTTCACCGATGTATTTCACGTGCTCCTTGAAGTTCAATCTGTCGTCGATAATCACTCCCAGGTATTTTATCGCCCTCTTCGATTCGATCCTTGTGCCTCCAACGGTCAATTCCATCTTCTTCACTATCTTCCGGCCGCTTATCAAGACGGCCTCCGTTTTATGCGCAGCAAGTTTCAAACCTGCTTCATCCAGCCATGCTCCAACCTTTCGAATCGCTGTGTTCGTTTTCTCCTCTATTTCTCCTACCGTTTTAGCTACCGAGACTATGGCAATGTCATCTGCAAAGCCCACAATTGTAGTCCCGCTTGGCAATCGCAGTCGAAGTACTCCATCGTACATAATGTTCCATAGTAGCGGTCCAAGTACGGAGCCCTGTGGGACTCCCGACGTCACTACGTATTCCTGCTCTCCTTCATCCGTTAGGTATATTAGCTTCCTGTCCTGAAAGTAACTATTCAGAATCTCCATTAAGTATGGCGGCGTAGCCATGTTAAAGAGGGCTCTCATAATACGCCCCCAATTCGCCGAGTTGAACGCGTTTTTAACGTCAAGTGTGACAACCGCGCAGTACTCCTTGGTGCCAAATCTCCATCTTTCGCCCTCTATTGCATCTCTTGCAATGTCGACCACTCTTCTTATCGCGTCAATAGTGGATCGTCCTTTCCTAAATCCGTATTGCAGGTCCGAGAGAGCTCCTCCTGCCTCGGCACACGTCAGTAGTCGATTGTATATAATCCTCTCCAGTATTTTTCCCATCGTGTCAAGTAGACAGATGGGCCGATACGACGATGGTTCCCCTGGTGGTTTGCCAGGTTTTGGAATGAGAACCAATTTCTGCTTCTTCCATCTACGTGGAAAAACACCCTCGACGAAGCACTTGTGGAACACCTTGGCGAACATATCCGGTCTGAGCCTGATAGCCACCTTAAGTGCCCTATTTGGGATTCCGTCTGGCCCCGGTGTCTTCCTATCTCCTATTCCAGTGCATGCTGCGAGTACCTCCTCTCCTGTTACCTCGGGTATGGTATTAATGGCCTCCGGCTCCCTACTTATAAAAGTGTAGGGCTGGCCTCGTGGGAATAATGTACCAATTATCTCCCGTAGCAAAACTGGACAACCTAGTTTAGGCTGTTCTCGAGCACCGATTCTCTTGCAGACGACTCTGTACGCCGTCCCAAAAGGATTGATGTCAGCTTCCTGGCATATCCGCTGAAAGGATAGTTTCTTGCTCCTTTTAATGGCTCTTCTAAGTTGATGCCTTAGATCCTCATAGGAAGCCCGTTCGACTTCCCATGTCGGTCTTCCTCTCGTACGCTGGGCCCGTCTTCTCGCCCCAAAGCATGCCGACCGCAGTCTTCGAATTTCGTCATTCCACCAGTAGCAGGGGGAACGTCCCCTACACACAGTTCTCCTAGGCATAGCAGCATCACATGCAGTGTTGAGCATTTGGTATACGCCGCTCACTAATTCTTCGACCGTGCTGTCAGTCGTATGAAAAGACGACAACATCAATCTATACGTCTCCTCGTCAAAGCGGGAGTCCTTCCATTTCGGTCCCGTAAACTTCGGCAATCCGTTTCCTCTCGTTGGCTTGCTTGCATTGAGTGTGTGTGTGTGTGTGTGTGTGTGTGTGTGTATCATATTTCCGTGACATGCACTACAATTTGATTCTTTTTTTTTTTCGTTTTGTGACTCGAGTGCACTTTTCAAAAATTTTGTTACTGTTATACAGTTATATGTTACATTTACCGTTACAGTTTTATTTGTAAAATTTATTTTCATTTCCTTTTTACATCCTCTCGCCCTCTCTCACTCTCTTAGTCATTAATTCATTGAAATTTTTGTAGGTTTTATGGAAATTTTTTTATTTTTAAGCTCTCGTTATATTTTTTTCCATTAAAGTTTACCGGTTGTGTGTGTGTGTGTGTGTATTTCAAAAAAAAATGTTGCATATAAAAAGGGAAATATTTGTAAATGAATTCTATTGAAAGCAAAATAATCTTCAGAAGCATTACCTCGTAGTTATTAGTCGAATGCAATCTCTTTTATATAAAGAGCGAGAAAGAGAGAGAGAGAGAGAGAGATAGAGAGAGAGAGAGTGAGTCACCTCATCGTTAGTTAGTTCAGATAGGCACTGGCCCCCTTAAATCATTCAAAAATACTGACTTAATATCCCGCGTTTGCTTCTGCGAATTCCAGGGCAAAATACGAGATGTGTTCGACCGTCCCATATTCCCCTTCATTATCACATAATCTACGGAAAGTGGGAAGTGGGAATGCATGTGTTCTTAAACTTAATCTCAATTGCCCCATAACTCACTGAAACCATTCTGATCCATTGGGTTTTCAAGTTTTATTCGTTAGCTTTACTAGCTTTCTTGCTACCTTCCTCGCCAGTACACCTGTGATCTCTTATTTTATATATTCGCCCTAAAAGTATGCAAAGAAAGAAAGACTTTATCCATTTAAATTAAAATTATTATTAAATCTAAAGGCATCCTAAAAGTATGCAGCACAATTTAAACATATTTTTTAGTAATTAGTCGAATGCAATATCTTTTATATAAAGAGCGAGAGAGAGAGAGAGAGAGAGTGAGTCATCTCATCGTCCAGCCAATATCTCCTGGTTAGATTAGTTCAGATACACACTAACCCCCTTAAATCATTACAAAATCCTGACTTAATATCCCGCGTTTGCTTTTGCACCATAACTTACTGAAATCATTCTGATCCACTGGGTCTTTAAGTTTTATTCGTTAGCTTTACTAGCTCTCTCTTATTTTATATATTCGCCCTAAAAGTATGCAATTATCTCATATGGAAAGACTAAAAATATTATTAAATCCAAAGGCATCCTAAAAGTATGCAGCATAATTCACTCTATTTTCACTCTTAAAGTATGCAACATTTTTGTAAAAGCTTACCTAAATCCTTAAAATATACAATGCCGTTATGAATAAATTGGTTTCCCCTACAAGCAAATACTTTTGCGGTGTATTTTTCAAAGTGCTACCATCAAGTTAAATACCCGTATTTGTTTAATTATTTATAAAGAGAAAATAAGAGCATTAAATAAATTATTTGGAAGCTGTGATAAACTTGTCAAAAACAATTCAATTGCATTACAACACACTAACAACTTCCCCAGAGAACACTGGCTGACGTTTTTCTGATGCCAGCATGTCTAGAGACAGGAAAGAGCTGCTACAGACATTTGCACAAAACAAATTTACAAAACATAAGCAACGAAAGCTAAATAGTGTAACAGAAGTAGACGAAATGAAAGACGAAACCGTGTCAAAGTTGATATCAAATTACTTTCTGTTTCTCCCTTTTCCTTTCTTTTTCTTTGAATTTCCTTTAACGTTTCGTAGCAAATAGTAATTTATCAATAAATGTTTAAAGAGTATAAAGGGAAAAGAGTTTTTAAAACAAAACCTGCAAAAAAACAAAAAAAACCAAAAATAAATGAAAAGTGATAAATAGCTGAAGCATACTTTTGGGGGTTGTGTCAGGTAATATTAGAAAACCATGCATAATATGAAAACAAGCAGCTGTTTACTCGCTCCCACTCGCTCTCATTCTCTGTTTTTGGTGTCTTCTGTGGCTTTATAAAATATGTAAAGCATATTTAAAGGTGTTAAAAAGTAATTTGTTGCATAGAAATGAAAACCAACTTTTACCGCAAATTGTAATAAATTTTTGAGAGAATTTTTTCTCTCGAAATGTTTGTGAACACATTTATTTTAAATTTATGGCTCATAAGCAATCCTTAAATTATATTTGAAAAATGTAAAGCATATGTTAAGGTGCTATAAATAAGTCTGCCAAGCATATTGGGAATGACTTAGGGCGTTGGTTAGTTTAGGTTAGATGTTGGACTCTCTTTGTACAGAGGGGATGCGCTTCGACCAGAAGTTCGGCCCTTTGTTATACCACAAACCAAACTCCAACTCGGAGTTGATACAGATAAAATGTGTCAAGTCAAGAGCCCCACTTCTTATTTCAAGAGTCGGGCACTGAAAGATAGTCTCCTCCTTCCCCTCAGATCCATAGCTCCTGCAATAATCATTCGAGGGAATCTCAACTCTTCCAATTGCCTTCCAATTGGTCAGCGGACTGTGAGGTGCGCTTTTGTGCGATAGATAGCCAAGCGATTTAAAAAAGAAGATAATCAGTCCTCTTCTTATCCCTGACAATATTGCACGTACGGCTCTGCTAGCCACTACGTTGCGTTCAAATTAAGTGAATTTAAATTCTAAAGAAATAAAACACTCAAGGAAAAAAATCAATAATTTATACGATCTTAACCGCCTTAACTTATGCTACCAAAAAATAATTTTTAAGAATGCCAAGAAGTATTTCATGGAAAGTCAACAAAAATCATTTTTATTTTAAACTTTTAAACGTGCTTTTTGCCAATTCACTATGCTTAACAACGTTTATAGAAAAAGCCAAAAACTTTGAGAAGCAGCCAATAAGTATGCTTTAAAAATTAAAACAATTTTTGATTTAAATTTTTTTTAATTTTCATAAAACCATGCATGGTTTTAAAGCTTAAACGTTAACCAAGAAAAATCAAGAAACGTGTTTATGTGTTATAAAATGATAAAAATGGTTATACTGATTGTTAGCCCAAAAATAGGCTGCAAGATTTGTTAAGATTATAAAATTCAACAAAAGCCAGAATATAGGTATTAATTGTAATGCTTGTGATAGATTTATAACGTGTTCATTTTAAAACCTTGCTAATGCTTGATTTAAAAAAATTACTTAAAGTATTGCCTACTTGAGGGGTGAATTTTTTTAAATTTATTGAAATTGTAAAACATTTAATATTAAAATTTTTAAATTTCCTTGTTTGTATTACAAGCTTTAAACTGTTGAAGTGGCTGGAGTTATTTAAGGATTTTCTTTTTTTGATTTCAAAGGAAGAAATATTTTTGTTTTCAAAAATGATGTTGCCTGGCAAATAAATGTGGCAAAAAAAATGGAAAAAATAGTTTAAGGCATTGCAATAACACTTATTAGTTAGTAAAGAACTCAAGAAATATGGTTGAAGACCGAAAATTAAATTGTTTTTTAAGCCTAAAAGTATGCTTTTCGTACGTACGTAATTGGTCATTACAACCCTTCAGTCAGGATTACGACCTAGTTTCTCACACCACTTATGTTGTGTGTGTTAATTTTATACATGCGTGGAGGGACCTACAGTTTAAAGTCGACTCCGAACGACAGATTTTTGAGAAACTTTTCATGGCAATTTTATTTACGCTCAGAGTTTTTGCCAGAAATCTGCTGAGAGGAAATCGCCGTAGAAATACTTTTTGTATTTTGTTCGATGTCTGGCCTGGGGCTCGAACCCTGGCTTTACGTCTAATAAGCCAACACACTACCTACTAGACTACGGCAACTAAAGTATGCTTTTGTGGAATTTAAATCTTAAAACAGGACTAAAATCCTCTCCTACCTCTGTTACAATAGCTCTCGATATTTTTGCAACCCTAAGAGAAAAATTATAATTTTATTTCCTATCAATTTCCAAATATGTTGCCTACTTTTTGGCTGATAAAAATATTACATGCTTATTTAAATACAGAGTAAATAAAATATTAAAATTAATCCTTCTGCATAATAAATACTGGCTGGCAATTTAAATACTCGATAGCTGATAACTAAACAACAACATGTCATAATTTTAATTAATCCTTCTTAGAAAAAAATACAACAACAACAACAACGACATTATCCAGTACGATTATTTTTAAAATATTCAAAATAAGAAAAAAATTTTGCAAAATAAGCTTAAAATTCATAAATCTCTACACCAACCAAGCTACACATATAAATTTCAGTACAAAATTATTACAATGCCCGGCAACCTTACATGTGTGTGTGAGTGATATTATTGAGTATGTATTAAAATGCGCTTCATTGATTACCAGAGACAACCGAGCTAGTGATTAAATATGAATGTGTGAGTAGGTACGTGTGTATTACACACAAATGTTACAATTATAGAGACAGAAAGGGAAAGGGGCAAAAGAGGAGAGAGCGGGAGGGAGAGTAAATAGGCTAATAAATATGCTGTGACATGTAGAACTAAAATGCGTTTACGTTAGCAAGTAAGTGTGCAAGTGGGTGCGACGGAAGTGCTTGTGTAGGGGTGTAGTTTACTTGGGGAATTTATGAAGAGTGACAATTAAAAGCCACTCATACAAATTGTCATTTTCATTTGCAAATATTTAATAATATAGACACAGTTATTTATAACAACAGCAACAACCAGGAATATTAATGAGTGTACAAGCACACAAACTTACAAACATATGTATGTACATGAACTGATTAAACTAAATGAGCATAAAAATGATTTTTTTTTTCGTTGTACTCTCATTATCATTGTCTAATAATGACAGCAACAAAAGCAAATAAAATATAATTTCAAACAAAAAAAGAGAGAGAGAGAGAGAGAAAAGTACGTGAACAAGAGTGTGAGAGTGCAAGAGTATTGATGTAACAATTTCTCTTATAAAATATGTTTTTTTCTCATGATTTTTGTTGCTATTTGTTGTTTTTTTATGTATTTGTTTGAATATGTGTTCATGTGTGGTTGTGTTAGGTTTTTATATTGACTTATTCATAAAGTAAGTTGTAATTCCAAATATTTGTTTTGTATTTTTATATAACGGGTGATTTTTTAGCTATTATCTCTTTGGCAACACTGGTTTAAACAGCTCACGCACGTTTCGTGTTTGGTTTCACTGTCAAACATCTTCAGTTTGTTCTCTAATTTAACCATGAATCGTCTTACAAACGAACAACGCTTGCAAAACATCATTGAATTTTATTATCAAAACGCGTGCTCTGTTAAGAAAGTTCATTGCGCGCTTCTTCCATTTTATGGTCAGTTTAATCGACCCACTGAAGCGGCTATTCGGGCTATTGTGACTAAATTTCGCACCAAATTTACATTGTTGGGGGCATTAAACCATCAACACGCTTACGTAGAGTGCGAACTGAAGAAAATATCGCAGCTGTATCGGCCTGTGTGTTAATGATGACCATCAATTATCGATTCATCGCCGTTCGCAGCAATTGGGCCTTTGTTACCCAACAAGGTGGAAAATTTTGCGGAAGGATTTTGGGTGTGAAGCCTTTCAAAATACAGCTGGTGTAAGAATTGAAGCCGAACGACCTACCGCAACGCAGAATTTTTTGTGAATGGGCGGCTCTTGGAAAGTTGGCCGAAGATCCACTTCTTTTTTGTTGAAAAATTGTGTTCAGCGACGAAGCTCATTTTTGGCTCAATGAATACGTAAATAAGCAGAATTGTCGATTTTGAAAGGGAAGATCAGCCAGAAGCATTGCAAAAGCTACCAATGCATCCAGAAAAAGTCACAGTTTGGTGCGGTTTACGGGCTCGTGGCATCGTGGGACCGTACTCCTTCAAAGATGCTGCTGCGAATCGTAACGTAACTGCGAATGGTGAGCGCTACCGTGAGATGATATCCAACTTTTTTTTTTTGCCCAAAATGCAAGAGCTTGACTTGCATGACATGTGGTTTCAACAAGACGGTGTCACATGCCACACAGCACGCGTAACAATGGACTTATTGAGAGGCGAGGTCGGTGAACATTTTATTTCACGTTCGGGACCAGTCAATTGGCCGCCTAGATCGTGCGATTTAACGCCTTTAGACTATTTTTTGTGGGGCTATGTTAAAGTTCATGTCTATACAGACAAGCCCGCTTCAATTGACGCATTGGAAGACAACATTGAAGCATTTATTCGTGAGATACCGGCCGAAATGTTGGAAAGAGTATGCCAAAACTGGACTAAGCGGATGGACCATTTGAGGCACAGTCGCGGTCAACATTTGCATGAAATAATCTTCAAAACAATAAATTATATGGACCGTACTATCGATTCAAATAAAGATTTCATGCATTTTTCTGAATTTTATGGGTTTTTTTTATATTTTCCTATAGCTCTTAAAAAATCACCCGTTACTATAAACACATACACACACACTCAGTTAAAGATCCAACAAACATGGCAGCCAGTATGATTTCAAATTGAATATGATGTGATGTGCAGAGAGTTTTTTGTTTATTTGTGTATGTGTGTGTGTGTGCGTTAAAAAATAACAGTTACAACAATAGCAACACGATATAACAAATAAACTGTTATATTTGATATAAACATGTCATATATTTTGCATTTTCATTTCCATTTTATTTTAAAAAAAATTTTTTTTGTTGTTATTCTGACAAACATTTTTTTTTTTTTGGTATACAATATTAGCGAGGGGAAAAAATTAATTCTTAACTAAATGTGCTTGATTAAAGTCGCCATAGTCTAGTAGGTAGTGTGTTGAACTAACTTAGCTTAGAAAAAGCTATTGTTACGTTTTTTACCTTTTTAAAAACGTTTAAATATGAGTTCGTTAATTGCAAACAAAGTAAAAACAAATATGTGTTTAATTTCAAATAAACACTCTTTATTCTTTACACTACTTTTGTGTGCCACCGTATACAACTTAACGATACAACAACAATAATCTGTTCATTCACTTTACTAGTTCACACAAGTATTCACTGGATCTTTACAACCACGACTTATTTTGTTCACACGCAACTTTACACAAGGCTGACTGAATTAACACTGACTGCTGCTTGCTTTGTCCAGCCCTTTTATAGTCCGACACAATCAGTCTAACGAACATTCTTGAAGTGGAAGGTTCATGTTGTCGCCTTCTCGAGAGTTCTGTTGTTAGTACATTATTGCTTGTTTACTTTGCTTATATTGTCTATCACATATTTGTCGTAGCTGGTTTATTTTCATTTCGTATTGTTGTTGGTACCAGGCGCAAGCAGGTTCGTTGTACATATGTGTGTGTGCAGCTTTAGTTCATTGTATTCTTAGTGTTAGTGTGTATTTGTATTGTGTGGCTTTTGTTTATCGTTTTTAATGTTAAACGATATTAGCTCGTTTCGATTTATGTAACAATATCTTCAGCGACTTCTTATCAGCTGTCTTCTGGCAAAAATAAATAAAATTACTATGAAAAGTTTTTCAAAAATCTTTCATTCAGAGTCCACGATTAAACTGTATGTCCCGCCACTCATGGATAAAATTAATACACACAACATGGATACTGTGAGAAGCTAGGTTGTAATCCTAATTAAAGGGTTTTAATGACCAATTAAGTAAGTAAGTAAGTAAGTAAAATTGCAGTTTCTCTCTACCAAACTGATAAAATAAATTTGAAAAATATTTATGTGTTTGTATATATGTAAGTAAGAGCGTGTGTGTATGTATTTGATTTGTTTGTTTGTAATTGCAAGGATGTGCCATTCATTTCAATTTCATTTAAAATTCTATTGTTTTCCACTAGGATACGGGGGAACCAACACAACATCCTCCCACTTAAACATAGATTTTAACACCCATTTTCGTTACAACACAGTAACTCAGTAAATATATGTATATGGGAACCAGAAAAATATTTTTAATTTATTTGAAATAAAAAATAAAAATTTCTCGAAATTATTTTAGAAATGCTTGAATAAACAACGAAATTATTATTTGGATAGACAAACAAAGAAAAAAACCAAAAAAACTCGATAACTGACTTCAATTGATATGCAGGAACAATTTGAAAATTTTTATTTTATTTCGATACAGACAATTACAGGCGGGAATGTGATAAAAACAAAATTAAAATAAAAACAAAAAACCCTGAAACAACAAAAATAAAACGAAAAGAAAAGAGAAAAAAAATTGAATATGAATTTGCATAAAATTGTTATTGAAAAAATAGCTGCTGGAGTGTGTAAAAGCATTCAAAAGGTCCAGTGGTTTTTAAAATGAGTTCAGAAAAACGCAAAATTTAAATATTAAAACAATAACAACAATGGAAATGAAACTGAAAATTAAAATTAAGAAATTTAAATCAAATGCTGTGATAAAACAGCATATTGAAGGTAAATAAAAATAAGTCCACTTAAAAAACAATTGCTTACATAAGGGGATCAGAGAAATCCAACATAACAAAAAAATTGTTGCCTACTTTTAGGATGTTTATTATTAAATTATTTTAAAAATAATATTCTCTGCTTTTACTAACTTATTATATACAAGGGCAGAAATGCCATCTGACATTGGGTGTTTTAATGATTCTGTAGAATCAATAATCCAAACAAGACCTCCGAATAGAATATATTGCGTTCTTAGAATATATGGAATATATTGACAGAGTCTAGTCTCATAAATTGGTTTTTGAACCAAAGGAACAACGATCTATCAGAAAAAATGTAAAGGGTGTTTTTTAAAGAGGTATAGAACTTTAAGTTGGCATTACTTTTCAAGATGGCGACCGATTTAACAGCTGTCAAGTGATTTATTTTCAGTTTGGTTTGACAATTCATCATGAATAGACTCACGCCTGAACAACGCTTGCAAAGAGTGCAATTTTATTTCGAAAATAATGGTTCTGTGCGGAAAACGTATCGCGCACTACGTCCATTTTATCTTCGACAAAATCGTCCATCAGAGCAGTTAATTCGATTAACCATGGAACGTTTTCGCACCACGTTTACTCTTATTGATAACTCGCATCCCCAGAGACGCTGTACGGTGCGTACAGAAGAAGCTATTGCTGCTGTAGAGCGTAGCATTGAGGAAGACCCGAATGAGTCCATCCGCCGTCGAGCACAGGAATTGGATCCACTTTATGGAAGATTTTGCGAAAGGATCTTGGTTTGCGTGCTTACAAAATCCAACTCGTGCAAGAATTGAAGCCAAACGATCATCAAGTAAGGCGTAGATTCGTCGAATGGGCCCAAAACGAGATTACCGTTGTTCCCGATTTCCATAAGCGAATTTTGTTTAGCGATGAAGCGCACTTCTGGTTGAATGGCTACGTCAACAAACAAAACTGCCGCATTTGGAGTGAAGGTAATCCTCAAGTGTATGTGGAAACACCGTTACATCCAGAAAAACTGACTGTTTCGTGCGCTTTATGGGCTGGTGGAATCATTGGTCCGTACTTTTTCAAAAACGATGGTGGCCAGAACGTTACAGTCAATGGTGATCGGTGTAGAGCCATGATTACAAACTTTTTCATTCCTGAATTGAATAACCATGATGTCCAGCAGATGTGGTTTCAACAATACGGCGCAACATGTCACACAGCTCGTGCCACAATGGATTTATTGAAAGACACGTTTGGTGACCGTCTAATTTCACGTTTTGGACCTGTGAATTGGCCTCCAAGATCTTGTGATTTAACACCGCTAGACTACTTTCTGTGGGGCTATGTAAAGTCATTGGTCTATGCGGTAAAGCCACAAACGCTTGACCATATGGAAGACAAAATTCGCCGTATTATTGCCGATATACGGCCACAAATTTTGGAAAAAGTCATCGAAAATTGGATGTCCAGATTGGACTACATCCGCGCCAGCCGTGGCGGTCATATGCCAGAAATCATATTTAAAATGTAATGCCACAAGATTATCTTTCGGATAAATAAAATTCATGTCAATCGAATAATCTATCGTTGTTTTATTGCAACTTAAAGTTCTATACCTCTGTAAAAAACACCCTTTACATACATACATAAGTAATTGGTCATTACAACCCTTCAGTCAGGATTACGACCTCTTTTCTCACACCACTTATGTTGTGTGTGTTAATTTTATACATGAGTGGCGGGACCTACAGTTTAAAGTCGATTCCGAACGAAAGAAACTTTTCATGGCAATTTTATTTTAACACTCAGAGTTTTTGCCAGAAATCTGCTGAGAGGAAGTCGCCGAAGTAATACTTTTTGTATTTTGTTTTGATGTCTGGCCTGGGGCTCGAACACTGGCTTTACATCTAATAAGCCAACACACTACCTACTAGACTATGGCGACTTCTAAAAAAATTTACAGTTCTAAAATAATCCCTCATCAGTCCTTGATGTCATGCCATTTCTAAACAATCCTTCCTGACTCACATAAGCTTACAGATATTGCAATCTTGCCTGTTGTGTCATGATAAATGTTCGCTTAATCTCATCGCTAAATCTATCAGTTCGAAGAAGCCTCATAAGAGCTTCATCTAAACGATCGTTTTATCAGACTCTCATCTTGCAGCACTTCTTCTCTTGCTAACTAAATGGTAGAATTATAAACAGAGTTGGCTTCAAGTCATTCAGTGTATCGCTTCCAAGTTGTACGTGATCTGCCCGGGCGATGGCTGCATTAACGATTCCAATGAAGCAATGCTATGCAAATACTAACGGCTCTTTGCAAAGTTTGTGATTAATCCTCCAGGAATTGTCGTTTTGGATGGTAGCTGATCAGAATATATGATGGACGTGGAAGCTACAGGTACTTATAAGCAATTACGTGCAATTTCTGTGACATTTTGACGTTCATTAACCACATTTCATTGGCATAAGAGGCGGTGGTTGGACACAAGGTTCGATGTACGTGGATTCTTACAAATGGATAAACGCCTAATAATACCTACCAGTGCCCATTGATTTCTAGAATGGCCAAGCCTGGAGTTTCTGGCTTCTTCTTCTAACCACTTTATTCATCAATTCTTTGCAACATTTTGTTGAAATACTTGCAGTAATTGCGTAACTAATGACGACATTCATTTATTTGTTTAAAAAAGTAAAATTAAGTAAAATTACTATAAAAAAAACCATTGCCTACCTTAAGGCTGTTAAATAATATGTTAAAGTGTTGCATAATAAAAAGGCGTTTGTAATTAAACTGAATACAATTTTAATAATTAAAATAGAGATAATTAATAATACAGATGAGCTATGTTCTGAATTATATGCAATTACTTCGAATTAATAAAAATAAAATTCAATATTTTCCATTGTATTTTTGTTGATAACAGTGGGTGTATGTTTAATATTTATAATTTAGAATTAATATTCTACAAATGCCTTAAGCTTTTATAATAAAAATTGTATGGCTTTTAAATTTTAATTTTATTTAAAATTCTACAAACATTTAATTTTTTAATTTTATTTAATTTAATTTAATTTGTATTAAATAATCTTTGCTCTTTATTAAAAACATTTAAATAAGAGCTGCTTAAATCGTATGGAAATATTTTTGATTTTTTTCCTGCATTTATTTGGATTTTAAAACATATTTTTCCGTTTCAATAAATCTAAAACTGAATATTTTGAATATTCTAATCCCTTAAGTTATTTGCACAACAAAACTATTGCATATTTTTAGGTCACATAGAAAATTTTGTTTCAATAAATCAAATAATAACGAAAATTATACACACACAAAAAGAAGCATACTTTTAGGAGTTGTTTTTATAAATGTATTACACATACGATGCCAAAATTAAATAGCACACAAAATAAAAGGATATCCTCGACAAAACAATTTTAAAACGCATTGAAAGTAAAGAAAGAGAGAGAACAAGAGAACAAGAGAGAAGGAGAAATATAATAGCAAAACACAACACAAGAATTATGGCTGATTATGCTTTACAACCGTAAAAATGCCATAAAATCCTCACCCATACAAAACCGTTACTCGTATAGAAAACATAACAACATTACAACAACAACAACATTAACATGATTAAACTACACACTGGCCCTTTAAAAAATCGCCCAAAATTTAAAAGACACAATCAAACACACACATACCAAAAAAAATATCATAACCATCGGCTTTGGAAAAACCACATAAATTTATACACGAGACCGGCAACATCGTCATTCCCATAGATTCGTTATTAAATGTTGCTCTCCAATCGTCTTTTTTTCCTCTCTCTCTCTCTTTCTTTTTTATGTTGTTTCTTTTGTAGTGGTGGTTAGAAGGCCATAAATTTTAATCACCTCTTATTGTATAATTTTCTGTTGGTAATTGTTGTCAGTCTATGTCAGTCAGTCAGTCAGTCAGCCATACGTACAGTCACAGTAAGTAGGTCTATAGAGTAAAACAAAAATAACAAAAGGAAAAAAAATACGAAAATTACTCTCTTTCACATAACCCAACAGCAAAAACAACGTTAATAATGTACTCGTATACACACTCATACACACTCTTTCAATAGAACACAGCCAGAGAAAGATTGCAATACGCACTCAAAAATTCACGTTATTGTTATTGTATCACATGAATTGGAGAGTATTTTTATAACACTGTATATAAAACGATACAATAACATTAAAGCCTGGCACAGAGGGAGATACAAAGAGCAAGAGAGAGACAGTGTAATAATATTTGTTTGAGTGTGAAAAGGTATGAATGATGCTGTGTTATTGATAATGAATTGTATATTGGAAATGAAGCAAATTGCGAAGAAGATAAAAAAGAATACGCAATAATTTTCATGTTCATTTTAACATTAATTAAGCATGAGATAAATGGACAAATTCATACTCATCTCCTCATAATGAAGAACACAAAATACATATATGTACAAGAAGAGCATTTTTAATTGTACAAATAAAATTAAGAATTCAGATTATTTGATAACAATCATTTCTGGTCTGACGATATCTCTTCGATAACAATAATTTTTTAACGATATCTCTTCGATAACAACAATTTTCTAGTGATATCTCTTCGATAACAATTATTTTCTAGCAAAATCTCTTCGATAACAATTATTTTCTAGCAAAATCTCTTCGATAACAACAATTTTCTAGTGGTATCTCTTCGATAACAATTATTTTCTAGCGATATCTCTTCGATAACAATAATTTTCTAGTTATATCTCTTTGATAACAATAATTTTCTAACGATATCTCTTCGATAACAATAATTTTCTAACGATATCTTTTCGATAACAATAATTTTCTAGTGATATCCCTTCGATAAAAATAATTTTCTAACAATATCTCTTCGATAACAATCATTTTTAAACAACACCGCTTCGATAACAATAATTTTCTAGCGATATCTCTTTAGTAACAATAATTTTCTAACGACATCTCTTCGATAACAATAATTTTCCAACGATATCTCTTCGATAACAAAAATTTTCTAACCATATTTCTTCGATAACAATAATTTTCTAGCGATATCTCTTCGATAACAATAATTTTCTAGTGATATCTCTTCGATAACAATAATTTTCTAACGATATCTATTCGATAACAATAATTTTCTAGCAACATCGCTTCGTTAATAATATTTTTTTAATGAAGGTTTATTGTACAAAATGTTTGTTATAGGAAAAAAGGCGCTTAATATGCTTCATTATGTACAGGATATTTTACAACAACAAGAGAAAAAATTTAAAAGAAAAAACTGATGAATACATCCGTTAACAGCTAAACGGAAATTAAAGTTTATTTCAATTTATAACATATCGTTTGTGATACTTGTATTTTAACTAAATTCTTCGATAACAGTAATTTTCTACCAAAATCTCTTCGATAATAATGATTTTCTAGTTATATCTCTTCGATAACTATAATTTTCTGACGATATCTCTTCGATAACAATTATTTTCTAGCGATATCTCTTCGATAACAATAATTTTCTAACGATATATCTTCGATAACAATAATTTTTCACAATATCTTTTCGATAATAACAATTTTCTAGTGATATCTCCTAGATAACAATATTTTCCTAGTGATATCTCTTCGATAACATAATTTTTTAACAACATCTCTTCGATAACCATAATTTCCTAGTGATATCTCTTCGACAACAATATTTTTTTAACAACATCGCATCGATAGCAATAATTTTCTGACAATATATCCTCGATAACAATAATTTTTTAACGATATCTCTTCGATAACAACAATTTTCTAGTGATATCTCTTCGATAACAATAATTTTCTAACGATATCTCTTCGATAACAATAATTTTCTAGCGTTATCTCTTCGATAACAAAAATTTTCTAACGATATTTCTTCGATAACAACAATTTTCTAGCGATATCTCTTTGAGAACAATAATTTTCTAGCAATATCTCTTCGATAACAATAATATTCGATAACAATTAAAAAATGCAATCATTTTTAGAAAACATGTTCCCCTAAATATTTCCAATTTAAGAACATTCAATGGCAACAGTTTCGGTGTTAAATTTGAATAGTCTCTAGTTGTTGGCATTACTGGCTTTTGTTCAGAATAAATAATAGTTTAAATAACACATGTGCTACGACAGGGAGTGAACATTTATTCGCTTATTTAAATAAATTATCGTTTATGGTAACAATAGCAACGTATAATATAAAGTATTTGATTGTTAAATGAATAATTTCTTTTTAAAGCATACAAATAGGCGACAACAGCGAAACATTTTTATTGCCTTTATTTGAAAATGTTCACACACAAGTATAATGGAACACCGATACAAATTGTTCACTCTCACTGAAATACCTATGTACATGCATTTATAGAATTATAGTTCTTTTTCATAATTTTTTTTTTCTTAATTTTTTTAAATTTAATGTGTATTTAAACTACACAAGCCTTAAAATAGACTACAATATAATTTTTTGTAAAGAAAAAATCACGTATTTGGGGGTGTATGTGACATAACTAAGCCCTCCTTCTTTTATTTTAAATTATTACACCATGGTTGTTTTAAAAACCGTTAAAATACAACAAAACACAACAATAACAACAACAAATAAGGGATAGGCAAGTTCACAAAACGAATGATTAATGGTGTTTGGCGAATACAATTTTTTTTTCTCTCACTTCTACACAAAGAGAGGGAGGAGTGAATTAATTTTGAAAATGTAAAATGTTTGAAAATATTCGTCTTGATAGGATTCCTGCTGTCCTGTGGAATGGTTTCTAAGTAAGAAATTATAATAATCGAAACATTACTATTTTACATACCGAGAATTGTCACTCGATAACTTTTGATGTGAGAAACAATTCTATGAGTGCGTGTAGTTCACTGATAGTGAACAATTTGTATCAGTATTCGATTGTGTTTGTGTGTGAACATTTTCAAATAAAGGCAATAAAAATGTTTCTAAAAATATTTGTCGCCTATTTGTATGCTTTAAACAGAAATTATTCATTTGACAATCAAATATTTTATACTACGTTGCTATTGTTCGAATAGACCATAATTTATTTAAATAAACGAATAAATGTTCATTTGCTGTCGCAGCACATGTGTTATTTAAACTATTATTTATTCTGAACGAAAGTCAGTAATGCTAACATTGAGAGAAAAGAAAAACAGCGAAAGTCTATTCAATTTTAGTACAGGAATACTTTTCTTTCAGTGTTCTCAAGTTGGAAATATTTGACAAACGATTATACCAAAAAATTCTGGTAAATTATTCTTATCGAAAAAATTATTGCTACAAAATTTTAATCCGTAGAGGCTGATTATCGAAAAATTATCGATAGAAAATTTTAGTTATCGAATAGTTATCGATAGAAAATTATAGTTATCGAAAAATTCTCAGTAGAAAATTATTGTTATCGAAAAATTTTCTATGAAAAATTGTTGTTTTCGAAAAAATTCTATAGAATATTATATTACAAATAATAGTTATCGAAAAATTTTTTATAGAAAGTTATAGTTATCGACAAATATTCTATAGAAAATTATCGTTATCAACAATTTTTGTGTTGGAAATTATAGTTATCGAAAAATTTTCTATGGCAAATTATTGTTATCGACAAATTTTCTATGGCAAATTATTGTTATCGATAAGTATTCTATACAAAATTATTGTTATCGATAAGTATTCTAGAGAAAATTATTGTTATCGACAAGTTTTCTAGAAAAAATTATTGTTATCGATAAGTATTCTAGAGAAAATTATTGTTATCGATAAGTTTTCCATAAAAAATTATTATAATTGATATAAACAAAATTATTATAGAAAATTATTCGAAAATTTTCTATGGCAAATTATTGTTACCGAAGAATTTCTATGGAAAATATTGTTATCGATAAGTATTCTACACAAAATTATTGTTATAAATCAGTATTCTAGAGAAAAGTATTGTTATCGGCATGTTTTCCGGAGAAAATTAATGTTATTGATTATTATTCTATAGAAAATTATTGTTATCGATAACTTTTCCATAAAAAATTATTATAATTGATATAAACAAAATTATTATAGAAAATTATTCGAAAATTTTCTATAGCAAATGATTTTAATCGAAAAATTATCGGTAAGAAATGATTATTATCGAAACATTTTAATATATTTTCTATAGTAAATTATTGTTGTCGAAAAATTTTCTATGGAAAATTATTGTTATCGATAAGTATTCTAGAGAAAATTATTGTTATCGGCAAGTTTTCTGGGGAAAATTAATGTTATTGATTAGTATTCTATAGAAAATTATTGTTATCGATAACTTTTCCATAAAAAATTGTTATAATTGATATAAACAAAATTGTTATAGAAAATTATTCGAAAATTTTCTATAGCAAATAATTGTTATCGAAAAATTTTCTACAGAAAATGATTGTAATCGAAAAATTATCGATAAGAAATGATTATTATCGAAACATTTTATGCAGAAATTGTTCAGAAATTTTCTGCAGAATATCACAACAAAAAATTATATCGGGAAGGCTTATTATATAAAATGTTTGTTATAGGAAAAAAAGGCGCTTAATAAGCTTCATTATTTCCAGGATATTTTACAACAACAAGAGAAAAAATTTAAAAGAAAAAACTCATGAATACATCCGTTAACAGCTAAACGGAAATTAAAGTTTATTTCAATTTATAACATATCGTTTGTGATACTTGTATTGTCCTCAACAATATTTAGTTGCATACTTATAGGCATACAGGCATACATAGTAGGAAGACTTTTATTATATGAGCACATGCCGAAATAAAATGAGACTAAAATAACCGTGAATATAGTGAGTGTCTCTATAAATACAATTTAAAATAGATTCTGTACAACACAATACGGGCATAAACCAATAATATTTTATGGGAATAAAAAAGCACTTACAGTTCATTAAATATTTAATAATGCTGCTGTCAGTTTACGTTTTTTTTTGTTGATGACAATTTAATTTTAAACGTTCGTTAGGCAGTATTTAAAGGGCGGAGACGTTTAAGGAAGATGTTATTAGCGTTAACACTTGAATTGTGGCTCAGTTTGTATCTAGGAGGTGTTGAAATTTTCTCTTACTGTAGAAATGTAGGTCCTAAATTGAAGTGATGTATTTTTTTATGACACTTTGATTGTTATACCATGATACGACAACAAATTAAATTTAATTGTTTTCGTTTTAATATGGACAAAATAGCAGAAAATTGAAATTGAAAATAAAAATAATTTTTTTTGTGCACCACACAAAATGTCTAAAAATATTCTACGAAAATATGAACACCTAAAAGTAGGCAATAATATTAGAAAAGTTACAATTCAACAAATTAAATTTAAGAAATAAATGCAATAATTTCCAAGGGGTGTTTATAAGCAGATTAAATAATTATTTCAGCACTTTGTTGCCTATTTCTAGGAACTATTAAAATTATAATGTAGTCTTGTGTGCTCGCCACACTTTAAGTTGTAAAATATTTGAATAATTCTATTAATAATCCTTTAAATTATGTGCACGGCTTAGTTTCATTAGCATTGTTACTTTAATCCCACGCCAACGGTGTGCATAATTAAGTGCATATTATGAATGCTTTGAAGCCTGTTGCATATTTTGGGGGAGAGGAGAAAATGTACCGTTTTTCCTTTGAATAAATTTGTAACATAGACAAAAAAAATTATTGCTATCGAAACACGTTCTATGGAAATTTATGTTTATGTAGAAAATTATTGCTATCGAAAAAATTCTAATATAAAATTATTGTTATCGATAATTTTTCTTAAGAAAATTATTGTTATCGATAAGTTTTCTATAGAAAATTATTGTTATCGATAAGTTTTCTATAGAAAATTATTGTTATCGATAAGTTTCCTACAAAAAATTATTGTTATCGATAAGTTTCCTATAGAAAATTATTGTTATCGATAAGTTTTCTATAGAAAATTATTGTTATCGATAAGTTTTCTATAGAAAATTATTGTTATCGATAAGTTTTCTATAGAAAATTATTGTTATCGATAAGTTTTCTATAGAAAATTATTGTTATCGATAAGTTTTCTATAGAAAATTATTGTTATCGATAACTTTTCTAAAAAAAATTATTGTATAGGTTATTTATTGTATATCGATAGGTTTTTTATAGAAAATTATTGTTATCGATAACTTTTCTTTAGAAAATTATTGTAATCGATAACTTTTCTTTCGAAAATTATTGTTATCGAGAACTTTTCTTTAGAAAATTATTGTTGCCGATAGATTTTCTATAGAAAATTAAATAAAAATCTGTTTCAAAAAAATTAAAGTTTATTTAAAAAGAGTACCTAAACTTAGAAGACTGTGTGCTTTAAAAACTTGAAATGAAAAATCTGTTCACAAACATCATAACGATCAATGCCTTTAAGCCAACATATCAAATTCAAAAACGTTTTTTTCTTTGAACACAAGCATGACTTGGCCATAAAAAAAATTGGCTTAAAAACCATGTGACATATTATCACTTAAGAGAGGTGGTGTTAAGTGGTGATAAAAATCAAAAATATGCTCCTAGAAAGCAAAAAAAGGATTTGAAAATGTTACAAAAAAAGGAATTTTTTTTTTTGGTACAGAAACTATATTTGAATGGCCTTAGTAAACTTCTTAAGAACCACAATTTCTGGATTGTTTGTTGCTAGTTTTTTATGGCGATTGTTAAACAAACAAAACCACTTAAAGTGGCCAGCATTTTAATATGGTATGAGCCACACACACTCCTTTACTCTTACATACATTGTTGAGAACAAACAGTAATTTTTTTTCAGTTCCTGTTCAACTTTTATTATACGTTTCCCCCCTTTCAGTGTCTCTCTCTTAAGCTCACTTTCCTGGCCATGGCTGTGTGTTAACCAGAATAGAATAGCTCAGTAGGAGTGTGGGCGTTCATGTTAAACTCGCGTGTGGTTTTTATTTTACTTTTCAAGTTCGTTACAAAAATAAACGCTGAAGGTTAAAATGCAAATTCCAAAGAAAAAGGCAAAAAAAACAAACAAAAATACAACACGTTTTAACAAAAACGAGAACAACAACAAGAACAAAAAAAAACAAAATAACAAGTATTTTAAATGAAATGAGCAGCTAAACAAACTGAACAAATACTTGGAAATTTTTTATGAAATGTTGAGAAAAAAAAATAACTACGAGAAGGAGAAGGAGAACGAGAATAGAGCAACAAAAATTTAAAAATAATAGTTTATAAAGTACATACAATAAATAAATAAGGAAATGAATGAATGAATGATTGAAAAAGGAACAGAAATAAAGACGATTTAGAAGGGGTTTCGTTTCTAAAAGATTTGCGAACAGATCCGCTGTACTAATCCATGCTTTAAATACGCATTAGAGCACCTTAACGTATGAGGAATATTTATTTCCTTACTACAGGTTAGCTAGCATACGATATTGTGAAGAGCACCTTAAGTTATGCTGCATTTTATTTAAGAAGTGTTCATAACTATGTATGCAGGCATATTCTTTTTGTGGTACCTAGGTTCTCTCTCTCTTTATCTGGCCTAGAGAGAGAATATAAGAATGTAAACTCACGCCTTTGATGGGACATACATGCAAAATGATCATTCCGACCGCTATAATCAGGATTACAACCTAGCTTCTCACGCCACTTAGGTTAGGTTAGGTTAGCGTGGTAGCTTTAATTTGCCAAAAAGCTCAGTTGAGCACGCAGGTGAGCGCAGCCTATGCACTGACCAAGTTCCTCCGCTCCAAGGAGGGGTAAGTTGGTCAGTGCAAGGGCTGCACATTTTCCAAAAAGCACGACTACCCCACGCTGGAAAACCAGCCAGAATGTTTGATGAACGGGGCTATGTCCTTGATATCAATGGACGATAGCTCCGTCAAGATGACAAGGGTCGGAGAGTTAAATAACCTATATCTGCATCCCGCAAGGGATGGGCATTGACAGAGGAAGTGGATGACAGTCTCCTCCTCCTCGGCGGATCTGCATCCACGGCAGAAGTCGTTAAATGGGAGTCGCATTCTTTCCGCGTGTCTACCCATAACACAGTGGCCTGTAAGCATGGCCACTGTGATCGAGATGATATTACGGCCAAGTTCAAGTAGCTGGTTGGTACGCCTCCTATCCATTGTGGGCCAAGTGAGCCTAGCGATGGAGCAGGACTCTTCATTAATCCAGGACCGGTTGGCATCCCGGGAGAATTTCCGCGCAATAGCCAGTTTGAACGAGGTAAGTGGCATTCCCACGTTGATTGAGGAAGATTCCGGAAGTAGTGCGCCAGCCCTGGCCAGCTCGTCGGCCTGCAATTTCCCGGAATATCGCAGTGTCCGGGAACCCAGACAAGTATGACGCCGAGGCGTCCAGAAAGGAGATTGAGGCAGCGCCACTTACGTTATGTGCGTTAATTTTTATACATGTGTGCCGGGACCTACAATTTAAAGTCGACGACAGAATTTTGGGAAACTTTTTCATGGCAATTTTATTTACTCTCAGAGTTTTTGCCATAAAACTGCTGACAGGAAGACGCGTAAGAAATATTTTTTTCATTATTCGTTTAGTTGGAGATCCCTAATCTGGGGTTTTGAACCGAGGCCTCACGTCTAATAAGCCAACACACTACCTACTAGACCACGGTGACTTCAGCCTTTGATGGGAACTTCCATCAAAAGCCATGAAGGGAGCGGCCTTCATGATTATTGCTCATGCAGATGATGTGGTTGTGGAAACTACACAAAAAAATCGAGATTTTCCTTTGGAAATTCTGAAACCTTTGCTAGAATTGCAATGGAAATAATGCAACGAATATTGCGTATTTTAATCCATGAGTGGCGGAATCTACAATTTAAATGTCGACTCCGACTGTCAGATTTGCCAGAAAACTTTCATGGCAATTTTATTTACTCTCAGAGTTTTTGCCAGAAATCTGCTGAGAGGAAGTCGCCGAAGGAATATTTTTTTTCATATTTCGTTTTGATGCCTGACCTGGGATGCGAACCCGGGCTTTACGTCTAATAATCCAACACACTACCTACTAGACTACGGCGACTACTGAGACTGCCTCCCAAAATTTTTTTTTCAAATTTCGCCTTGTGCGAGTTATTTGAGCTGGAGATTTAACCACGAACTCTTATCTAATTAGCCAACACAGATTTGTGTATTAAAGTACCGTGAAAAATTCAATGCCTCCATATGTCGATGAGAACTTGGCACTTAGTTGATCTTCCGTACACTAAAGTGCGATAGGGCACATCTAGATCCTCATTCCATCGATTAAAAATCTTTAATTGCAAAGCAAAACTCGTGGATTAATTTCTGTTTGAGAGCAGCATGAATGAAATTCCACAAAAATTAATCGGTTTTTTTTTTGGTTGAGTTCCTTGATCGCAATCCATCTTCTAAAGGCCCCTTAAAACTTACAAAGCGTCTAATTTTTGTCTCCTGAACTTTTTGGGTTAGGGTAGGTTGGGTATTGCCATTGGCCTAAAAAGGACGTTTCTCATTTTACTGTGTTCTAAAGAATTCAATTACGTGGCTATACATTAGGAAATAAAGGGTCCGCCAAATAACTTTTTTTTTGAAAATGCTTTAAAAAAAAACTACTGAATATCTTCTCAAATTTCTTTTTTTATTTGAAAGTACAATCCTTCCGGTTAATAATGGAAAATAATTTCATTCAAATGGCTGCCTCGGCTCGATTTTGGCAAAAAAAAATCATCTTTCCAGCTGAAGCTCATTTTGATCTTGGCGGGTATGTAAACAAGCAAAATTGTCGCATTTGAGCCACAGAATTCCGCATGCATACATTGAAAAGCCGACGCACCCAAAACGAGTCATTGTTTGGTGCAGGTTTTGGTCCACAGGCATAATTGGGCCATTTTTCTTCGAAAATGTGCAAGGAGTGGCCGTTACAGTCAATGGCGATCGTTATCGGGCCATGTTGAACGAATTTTTGTTCACAAAAGTTTAAGAGGAGGATATTGGCAACATTTGGTTTCAACAGGACGGCGCTACGTGCACCACAGCCGAAGCTACACTCGATGTTTTGCGCCCTGTTTTATCAGCCGCAGAGCTCATGTCGTTTGGCCACCTCGGAGCTGGGATTTGAGACCATTGGACTATTATTTGTGGGGTGCCATCAAAGATAAGTGTTAAGCCGACAAGCCAGACAATTGACGCTTTAAAGGACAATATTCGTGAAGCCATTGGTGAAATACAGCCGCACACAATCGATAATGTGCTTAAAAATTGGACCGATCGTGTAGGCTACTGCATGGCCAGCCGAGGCAGTCATTTGAATGAAATTATTTTCCATTATTAACCGGAAGGATTGTACTTTCAAATAAAAAAAGAAATTTGAGAAAATATTCAGTAGTTTTTTTTTAAAGCATTTTCAAAAAAAAAAGTTATTTGGCGGAGCCTTTATTAACAATTAAAATTTTACAAGACATTAGAAACAAATGTCATGGCAGTTGCTATAGTTTTGACCTTTAATTTGTATTTAAAAGCAGACTAAGTTTACTAAGGCCTTCTATTCAAAAAAAAAAAAACAATTGAATTCTTTTTATCGAACTTAACATTTTAAATTCTACAAAATATTTGTTTAAACACTTTCCTGGCACCATGGGGACATGTATGTAAGTCTTTAAGAAAATAAAAGAAAATGTAACACGGAAGAACTAAGACGGAATACGGAAATATTTTTTCTTTCTCTTTCTTGTATTATTGGTTTGTATGTGTAAGTGTATGTAAAGCAATAACACAGTAATAATCTATAAACATTTATTATTTCCAAACGACATGCCATGACCATAAAACTTGCAAAATGCAAAAATGTCGAGGAAATATTTTTCAAACACTTACACTTAAAGCAACACACACAACACAACACATACTCAAACCTATTGCAAGCCTTAAGGAAGAAAAAAGAGGGACAAACAGAGAGAAAGAGAGAGTAGTATTCTAACAACGTAATGAATTTCTTATTTTCTTGCATATGGGCATGGAAATATGGTCAATAACTCTTGTTTAGTATACTACTATGCAATCTAACAAAAACATTTACACACATGTATGCACATACGCACACACTTAGTTATAACTCACCACACCACACCACCTTCAGTACAGTTCAATGTCAATGCATACAATTGTCCGAAGAACTTTGAAGGAAAGTAAAAGGAAAGCAAAGTACACCCAGAATACAGTGGCCAAAGTCTATTGCTTCTTATTTACATAAACATTAGAGTTCATGAGAGTCTTTGTTTACTTCTCTCTCCTTCTCTCGCCCTCTTGTGTTGTTGTATTGTTATGTTTGTGAATGCATTTTGTTATTATAATTTAAAAACCTTTTTTTTTTTGTATGACTAAGTATTTGCATGTTTCATATTACCTTGCCTTCATACAGGGTTGAGTTGAAGAACATTTTCTTGCAAATTATTATTCAAACAATGTTTACTTCCTCTCTCTCTCTCTCTCTCTCTCTCTATCTCTCTCTCTCTCTCTCTTTACAATAACTGCTATCCTTGGCTTAACTAAAAGGCATTGAACAAGAACATGAAATTATTTAAGCTTTGACTTGACTGTGTGTTGAAATTTTATGACCAACAATAAACTGCCAAAGAAAAACACAATTTTAAGGAAACTTGTTGCAACTTTGTTGATGCAATAACAACAATTTTGCTTTAATGACTATTGTTGTTGTAGTTGTTGTTGTTAGTTAGTTTTGTTGGTAACACCTGTATAAATAAGGAAATATGCAATTAATTTATTTTAAATGACAGCATATGAGCTGTTTGCAAACATATCAGATTTTTTCTCTCTTTTTTTGAAAAAGAATACCAATAGCCGTAAAAGAGAGGCAGTAAAGAGCATCAAACTTTAAGAATTTTTGGAATTTTAGACTATTAAAGGGTTTGTGATTTGAAATTCCAAAACGAAATAATTGCATAAATAGGTCTCTCTATAAAATCGATAACTTTTCAATTTAATGTCCTGCTAAAATGATCTCTCACAGAAAGGTTAGATTAGGTTGAATAGGTGGCACTCCACTATACGAGCAGTTGCCTAATTCGGAATTGCATGCTAAACAACCACAACGATCCTTAAAGTAATCGGCAAAGTTCAGCCTGATTTATCCATCCGGAGAAGCTGTCACGGACATTTGATCGGTGTTTGCTTTTGATAATTCATTGGAAAAAGTGTTTGTTATCGATAAATTGTGTAAATAATATATTTCTTCTCAGTAAATTTGTTAAAAAAAATTGTTACGACAGTTTTTGAAATAAAATAAAAGTTATATTGTTATCGAAAAATTTGCTATAGAAAAATTGTTATCGAAAAATTCCTATAGAAAAATTTAAAGTGAGGTGAGCAAATAAGACTACATTTAAATTTTTAATAGTCTCTAGAAAAATTTACTATAGGAAAATTGTTATCGAAAAATTTCCTATAGAAAAACTGTTTCCGAAAAACTTTCTATAGAAATTTTGTTATCGAATAAAATTCTATACAAAAATTGTTACCGAAAAATTTTCTATAGAAGAATTGTTACCGAAAATTGTTTTTCTAGAAAAATTTTTATCGAATCGAATAACTTTCTATATAAAAATTGTTATCGAAAAATTTTCTTTAGAAGAATTGTTATCGAAAATTATTTTTATAGAAAAATTGTTATCGACAAATTTTCTATAGAAAAAATGTAATCGAAAAATTTTCTATAGAAAAAATGTAATCGAAAAATTTTCTATAGAGAAATTGTTATCAAAGAATTTTGTATAGAAAAATTGTTATCGAAAAATTTTCTATAGAAAAATTGTTATCGAAAAATTTTCTATAGAAGAATTGTTACAGAAAAATTTTCTATAGAAGAATTGTTATCGAAAATTGTTTTTATAGAAAAATTATTATCGAAAATTGTTTTTGTAGGAAAATTGTTATCGAAAAATTTTCTATAGAAAAATTGTTATGGAAAAATATTCTATAGCAAAAATGTTATCGAAAAATTTTCTATAGAAAATTTTCTATAAACTGCTACCGAAAAATATTCTATAGAGAAATTGTTATGAAAGAATTTTCTTTCTATAGAAAAATTTTTATCGCAAAATTTTCTATAGAGAAACTTCCGAAAAATTCTATATAGAAAAATTGTTATCGAAAAATTTTCTATAGAAAAATTTTATCGAAAAAATTTTATATAGAAAAATATTTATTGATTTTGTTATTAAAATTTTTGTATACCAAATTATAATCGAAAAATTTTTATAAAAGGATTGTTATCGAAAAATTTTGTATGTATGTAAATATTGTTATCGAAAAATTTTCTATAGAAAAATTATTATCGAAAAATTTTGTATAGGAAAAATTTTATCGAAAAATTTTCTATAGGGAAATTGTTATCAAAGAATTTTCTGTAGAAAAATCGTTATCGAAAATTTTCTATGGAGAAACTGTTACCGAAAAATATTCTATAGAGAAATTGTTACCGAAAAATATTGTATAGAGAAATTGTTACCGAAAAATATTCTATAGAGAAATTGTTATCAAAGAATTTTCTATAGAAAATGAAAAAATGTTATCGAAAAATTTTCTATAGAAAAATTGTTACCGAAAAATTTTCTATATATAAGCATTTATTGAAAAATTTTGTTATTTAAAATTTTGTATAAAAAGTTATAATCGAAAATTTTTTATAAAAAGATTGTTATCGAAAATTTTTGTATAGAAAACTGTTATCGAAAAATTTTCTATAGAAAAATTATTATCGAAAAATTTTGTATAGGAAAAATGTTATCAAAAACTTTGTATAGAAAAATTGTTATCGAAAAATTTGTATGGAGAGTTGTCATCGGCAATTTTTTTTAATTTTTCTACTTAGAAATTTTGTAAAAATATATTTATTATCGATAAATTATTATCCTTTATAAGGAGACTGAGAGTAGAAAGAAGGAGCGAAATTATGTTTAAATTTTTCAATTTTCTTTCGAGAAAAAAATAATTTTCCAACATTTTCCATTAATTTATTTTTTCTGTTTTTTGTTTTAGTTTTCATAGCATTTTGTTGTCAACACAAGAGAACTTTAAAAATTATTAGAGTTTTTATTTTCTATGGCTGTGGCCTAGACACTGGCTGGTGTCATTAAATGCTTGTACTGCACGAAGTGATAGTTGGTGTGGAATGAATGAAAATGAAATCTTTCATAATTAAATTCTAAGCCAATTAAATTTAAAAACTTCTTCCTCTTCTATATCTGGCTTTTACACCAACCTTAAGCTTTTATTAAAAATAGTTTCAAAACTTTAGAAATTTTTGAGAAAAATTCATTATGCAGCAGATGACTTTTTTCGTTTCTCATTTTCATTTTTCTTTTTTTCTTTTGGGGGGGGGGGTTGGGGTTTTTTCATTAGAAACTTTAAATATTTACTTGTGAGTGTAAGTGGTAAGTATACCTGACCTCAAGTTTAAATGTTACTCTTGCATTTTCCATGAGAGTTCTTATATTCATTTTTTTCGTTTTTGCTTCCTCTTTTTGTTTGTTTGTTGTTGTTGTTTTTGTTGTTTTTGTTATAAATTTTTAAAACCATATTTACATGCATTTTGTTTAAATACATGACTTTTAAATGTGTACGTGTATGTATACATGAATATGCTTTCACTTACAGTTATTTGTAACACACATACAGAGAGAGAGAAAGAGAAAGAGAGAGAGTAAGTGGGATACTTGCAAAATTCGTATTGCATGAGCTTTAACAGCAATTAAAAGGAGCAAAAAAAATTTGTGTTGGCCCCTAAAAGTATGCCACACAATACATTTTTTTGTTTTGTTTGTCTAATTTTGTTTGTTTAGCAAAAGAGCTGCACATAAACTTAAATTTTACAAAATTTTCTGTTAAATTAAAAGCACATGACTTTAGCTCCTCTTTTTCTTTTTGTTGTTTTTATTACATTCAGAGCCAACAAAAATAAACTGATTTTTGTTAAAGACTTCCGTTTATTTAACTGAAATTTTTTAATTTAAAAATTTCCTTGAACAAATTTTAAAAAGCTGTGAATATTTTATCTAAAATTTGTTATCCATAAACTTTTGTACAGGAAATTATAGATAAAATTTCGTAACAGTTTTGCTAGTTATAAAAATTATTTATTTTACTTATTTTTACAAAAAAAAATTATCGATAAATTTTATTAGTTATCGGAAAATTTTCTCCAAAAACTTTAATTTGGAAATAATATAGAAATGTTTTATTTTAGTTAAATTTTCCATGGGAAACTGTAATATTTTAAGAATATTATCGATAAAATTTTCATTGATAAGTTATCGATATCGATAACAAAATTATATAAAAATAATATGGCATAAATTTGTATTATAGATAAATTTTAAGACTGCGAAAACCTTTTAGTTAATGAAAACTTTTTTACAAAAATTTTTAAGTATACTTTTATAGAAAAATAGTTATCGATAAATTCTTTATTCAGCAAATTTTAATATAATTTCGTGAGATGTTTTCTGGTAGAGAAATTCTTTATTTTCTTAAATTGCATTAAAAATATTTATCGATTATTTTTATCGATAAATTTTATAAAAAAAATAAATGAAAAATTTTCTATAAACAATTTTAAAAAGTTTTCCAAAGAAATTTTTGGAGTTTCAAAGATTTTATGAATAAAATTTCATATCGATAAATTTTTATCGACATATCATCAATAAGTTATTGATAGAAAATATAGGGAGAATTTTAAAAAGTCTTCCAAAGAAAATTTTGGAGTTTCAAAAATTTTATGAATAAAATTTCATATCGATAAATTTATGTCGATAAAAGTCATCAATAAGTTATCGATAAAAAATATAGGGGGAATTTTAAAAAGTTTTCCAAAGAAAATTTTGTAGTTTCAAAAATTTTATGAATAAAATTTCATATCGATAAATTTTTATCGACATGTCATCAATAAGTTATCGATAGAAAATTTAAGGAGAATTAATTTTGGTTATAGAAAAATCTTACAAATAGAATTTTTAACCATAAATTTTGTAAAAAAAATCTTGGTTATCGAAAACTTTTACACAAATTACAGCAATTTTCGAGTTAAATATGTTTCCAAATAAATTCGTAAAAAAAATGTCTTCTTATTAAAAAAATTTCCACACATTAGTTTAAAGTGAAGACATTTTGTACAGAAAATCAAATATTTCTTAATGTTACTCGCTTCTAAGGAACACTGCAACATTTGCCAGTTGTTTAGCAACATGCAGTAGCATGCAAAACTGTTGCTAAACAAATGCTAACAGCTTAGTGGCACCAAAAAAGTATTTTTTTTTTGTTCTCTTACTCTCTGTTTCTCACTCTATTTGTTTAATTTAGTTTTAATAAGTGAATAACACTCTTAATCTCTTCTTCTCTGAATAAATCTTGTTATAAAATGTTAGACAAAAAAAATTAACAGCAACAGCAGACTCATACACATTATTGTGGGTAATGGAGAGCAATACAGAGATCATGTTTTTTTTTTACTTTTGGAAACATTATAAAGAGCAGCAGCATAAGCGTAGAAAAAAATATTTTCAAGTGTTTAATTTCTTTAATTAAATTCTTTTTAATTAATTTTTTAATTAAATTTGATTTGTTATTAAAAAATTATAAGAATAATGATTAAGGAATTTGACCTGCCTTCTAAAATACAGCGACTTCGGAAGGTTAAAAAACGAAATTCCTTTGTAATTCCTGGATGGATAAAGAGTAGATAAAAGGACAGAACCTGCTGTTATTTCTTACTTACTTACTTAATTGGCCATAACAACCCGTTTATCGGATTTCGGCCTGCCGCAACACATCCTTCCAGGCGTCTCTGCTTCGTGCGTGCCTACGCCAGTTGGTCACACCAATCGATGACAGGGCTTCCTCGATTTGGTCCTTCCAACGGATACAAGGTCGTTCTCTTCGCCGACTTCCGCAGATTCCCGCATCAAATACCCGTCTCGCCAGAGCATTCTCCTCCATTCGAACGACATGGCCGAGCCAGCGCAGCCGCTGGATATTAATACGCTGTACAACGTCAATGTCGTTGAGGAGCTCATACAGCTCACTGTTGCATCGGATACGGAAATCATCGCCAACTCGCACTGAAGCGAAGATCTTGCGCAGTACTTTTCTCTCGAACACTCTCAAGGTCGCTGCATCTGTACTTAATAGGGTCCATGCCTCTGCGCCATAAAGAAGCTCGGGTAGGATGAGTGTCTTGTAGAGTGTTAGTTTTGTCGCACGAGAGAGGTCTCTGCTACTCAATTGCCTATTGAGACCATAGTAGCACCTGTTCGCAACAGTGATCCTGCGCTTCATCTCCAGACTGACATCATTTCTGGTGGTAACAGTATAGCCAAGATAGATGAATTCCTTGACCGTCTCAAAAGTATAGTTATCGGCCGTAATCTGCCGCGCATCTCTATTTGTCGATAACATATACTTTGTTTTGCCCTCATTTACTGCCAGACCCATCTTATTAGACTCCCGTTCAATAGCACTAAAGGCAACAGTAACATCTCGCTTGGTACGCCCTATGATGTCAATGTCGTCAGCGTACGCAAGCAACTGGACACTTTTTTGAAAAATAGTGCCCGCCTTTCGCAGAACACTCTCCATGACGAAGTTGAAGAGGTCGCATGATAAGGGGTCGTCTTGTCTGAAACCTCGCACGGTACCAAAAGGTTCGGAGAGGTCCTTTCCTACCTTGACGGAGCTGCAGGAATTGCTCAACGTCATTCTGCATAGCCTTATCAGCTTCGCAGGTATACCGAGCTCAGACATTGCGGCAAAAACACGATCCCTTATGGGGCTATCGAAGGCTGCCTTATAGTCGACAAAAAGATGGTGTGTGTCGACTTGTTTTTCGTGGGTCTTTTCCAGGATTTGGAAAGTGAAGATCTGGTGAATGGTGGACTTGCCAGGTCTGAAGCCGCACTGATAAGGTCCAATCAGTGTTTTGACGAGTGGCTTCAGTCGTTCACACAATACGCCTGTAAGAACCTTCTGCTGTTATTTCAAAGTAAAATATTCTAATCGCATGGGAGCACTCATGTGTATCTTCCAAGCGGGAATCTAAGCCATTGAAGGTGCTCACTTCAACTTGTACAGGAAGTACAGGACATAGCAATACTATTTGACAAGCAGGTCATCTTCCGAGCACTTGACTTATATGAAATTAAGACGAGAAAACTGTGAAACTATCTGAACAAGCTGAATCAACTGGAGAGAGGAAATAGGATTCGGTTTTGCTAGATCCCAGAAGAGACAATAGTCATGGCAGTTTTATTTACTCTCTTCTTTATTCCTTCGCCAGAGGAAGTCGCCCAAACAAATATTTGTTTTCATATATACGTACATACATACATAATTGATCATTACAACCCTGGTGATTTTTTAGCTATTATCTTTCTGGCAACACTGGTTTAAACAGCTCACGCACGTTTCGTGTTTTGTTTCACAGTCAAACACCTTCAGTTTTGTCTATAATTTAACCATGAATCGTCTTACAAACGAACAACGCTTGCAAATCATTGAATTTTATTATCAAAATGCGTGCTCTGTTAAGAAAGTTCATCGCACGCGCTTCTTCCATTTTATGGTCAGTTTAATCGACCCACTGAAGCAACGGCTATTCGGGCTATTGTGACTAAATTTCCCACCAAATTTACATTGTTGGACATTAGACTACCAACACGCTTACGTACGGCCAGTGTGATGATGATGACCATCAATTATCGATCTGTCGCCGTTCGCAGCAATTGGGCCTCTGTTACTCAACAACGTGGAAAATTTTGCGGAAGGATTTCGGTGTGAAGCCTTTCAAAATACAGCTGGAGCAAGAATTGAAGCCGAACGACCTACCGCAACGCAGAATTTTTGGTGAATGGGCTCGGTTGGCCGAAGAGTGAAGATCAGCCAGAAGCATTGCAAAAGCTACCAATGCATCCAGAAAAAGTCACAGTTTGGTAAGGTTTATGGGCTGGTGGCATCATTGGACCGTACTTCTTCAAAGATGCTGCGAATCGTAACGTAACTGTGAATGGTGAGCGCTACCCTGAGATGATATCCAACTTTTTGTTTGCCCAAAATGCAAGAGCTTGACTTGCATGACATGTGGTTTCAACAAGACAGTGCCACATGCCACACAGCCCACGTAACAATGGACTTATTGAGAGGCGAGCTCGATGAACATTTTATTTCATGTTCGGGACCGGTCTATTGGCCGCCTAGATCGTGCTATTTAACGCCTTTAGATTATTTTTTGTGGGGCTACGCTAAAGCTCATGTCTATACAGACAAGCCCGCTTCAATTGACGCATTGGAAGACAACATTGAAGAATTTATTCGTGAGATACCGGCCGAAATGTTGGAAAGAGTATGCCAAAAATTGGACTAAGCGGATGGACATTTGCATGAAATAATCTTCAAAACATTAAATTATATGGACCGTACTATCGATTCAAATAAAGATTTCATGCATTTTTCTGAATTTTATGTGTTTTTTTTTTGAAAAATTTTCCTATAACTGTTAAAAAATCACCCATTACATGAGTGGCGGAACCTACAGTTTAAAGTCGACTCCAAACGACAGATTATTGAGCAACTTTTCACGGCAATTTTATTTCAACGCTCAGAGTGTTTGCCAAAAATCTGCTGAGAGGAAGTCGCCGAAAATTTTTTTCATTCATTATTCGTTTAGTTGGGATGCCTGACCTGGGATTTGAATCGTGGCCTTACAGCTAATAAGCCAACATACTACCTACTAGACTACGGCCACAATATTTCACATTATTCAAGCTGCCTTAGCTGGGGTTTGAACCATGGGCTCTCAGGCTACTAGACTATATTATACTTGTAACCTACTAGTAACAGCGCCTTGAAATACCGAAACTTTTTAAACTTCCCTCGTATACTTATACGTTGTGAACTGGCAATAAATTTTTGAAAAAAAAAATAACATCCAGTCTTTCCATCAATGTGTGCCAACTAGTGCATCTTTTGAATACCACAACTCCAGTTACTTGCAGCCAAATTACTTGTCTTTACCAACTCTATGCCGGATAAACTTCATTCCAATAAACCAAAAAAATTTCCTCTGCCATAATATTTACACACTTCCTCATTACTTCTAAGAAATTCAACTTTTTTTCTTCATTTTCTGTGAAATTATGTCCGAAAAAAAGTTTCAGTTTTTTTGCATTTTTTAATACCAAAAATTAAGCGACTTACTCTGCAACAAAGTCATGTTATTTTTCCACATGGAGTCGATCGCATAATTTTAAATGATTTATGAATGGTTGTAAGAGACTGGATCTCAATTTCATAATCTCGCCTATATTTGATCATAAATATTCCATTTTTTGATTACCAACTACATTTGCATGATAATATTCGATATGAACAAACGATATTGATTGCCGCAAAAGGGTGTTCAAAAGAGAGGCGTATTTTCAAGGGAAAAAATCATTCTCATTCTCACAAAACAAGTTCCTACAAAAGTGGTAGTCCTTCAACAATATTTTGCTTTTTTTTGGGTATCCTTCCTCTTCAATTTTTCATTATTTGTAAGGCATTAACATTGTGCAGCCCTTGCGCTAACCAACTTACCCCTCCTTGGATCGGAGGAACTTGGTGGAACCTGTGGCATCACAACGCGCCGCTATGCGTGCTCAAGTGAGCTTTTTGGCAAATTAAAGCTACCATGCTAACCTAACCTAACCTAAGGCATTTCCATGCCAAAATAAGGGGTGTTTTTTATAGAGTCATAGAACTTTAAGTTGCAATAAAACAACGATGGATTATTCGATTGACATGAATTTTATTTATCCGAAAGATAATCTTGTGGCTTTACATTTTAAATATGATTTCTGGCATATGACCGCCACGGCTGGCGCGGATGTAGTCCAATCTGGACGTCCAATTTTCGATGACTTTTTCCAACATTTGTGGCCGTATATCGGCAATAATACGTCGAATGTTGTCTTCCAAATGGTCAAGCGTTTGTGGCTTTACCGCATAGACCAATGACTTTACATAGCCCCACAGAAAGTAGTCTAGCGGTGTTAAATCACAAGATCTTGGAGGCCAATTCACAGGTCCAAAACGTGAAATTAGGCGGTCACCAAACGTGTCTTTCAATAAATCTATTGTGGCACGAGCTGTGTGACATGTTGCGCCGCCTTGTTGAAACCACATCTCCTGGACATCATGGTTATTCAATTCAGGAATGAAAAAGTTAGTAATCATGGCTCTATACCGATCACCATTGCCTGTAACGTTCTGGCCACCATTGTTTTTGAAAAAGTACGGACCAATGGTTCCACCCAGCCCATAAAGCGCACCAAACAGTCAGTTTTTCTGGATGTAACGGTGTTTCCACATACACTTGAGGATTACCTTCACTCCAAATGCGGCAGTTTTGTTTGTTGACGTAGCCATTCAACCAGAAGTGCGCTTCACGGCTAAACAAAATTCGCTTATGAAAATCGGGAACAACGGTAATCTCGTTTTGGGCCCATTCGACGAATCTACGCCTTACTTGATGATCGTTTGGCTTCAAATCTTGCACGAATTGGATTTTGTAAGCACGCAAACCAAGATCCTTCCGCAAAATCTTCCATAAAGTGAATGGACACAGATCCAATTCCTGTGCTCGATGGCGGATGGACTCATTCGGGTCTTCCTCAATGCTACGCTCTACAGCAGCAATAGCTTCTTCTGTACGCACCGTACAGCGTCTCTGGGGATGCGAGTTATCAATAAGAGTAAACGTGGTGCAAAAACGTTCCATGGTTAATCGAATTAACTGTTTTGATGGACGATTTTATCGACGATAAAATGGACGTAGTACGCGATACGTTTTCCGCACAGAACCATTATTTTCGAAATAAAATTGCACTATTTGCAAGCGTTGTTCAGGCATGAGTCTATTCATGATGAATTGCCAAACAAAACTGAGAATAAATCACTTGACAGCTGTTAAATCGGTCGCCATCTTGAAAAGTTATGCCAACTTAAAGTTCTATACCTCTATAAAAAACACCCTTTACTTTCAATTTTATTTCTTATTATTCACATGGCTTTCATTTATTTTCCCTACTTTCGTGACACCCTTTAACAATTACTCCCAAATCAAGTGGAATTTCTTCAATTTGCCGTAGCACATGAAATAAATTTTTTATCGCCAAATTTGCTATGCAAACTAACTGGCTTGATTCATTATAACTGTTCTCTCACACAAATACATACATGCATAAAAACTATTTACCGTTCAACAGGAAATCATTGAAGTGAGCGTTAAAAGCCGTCTTCATTATTTAAAAACCAATCAACAGCAGCAGTTCAGCAACTTCTTGAATTTATTTTTCACACACTTTTATTAAAAAGCTCAAGAGGTACAAAAGATTTCAATTGCATTAACCCATACGGAGCCAACAATGTTATTAACAAGAAAATATTTTTCAATGAAGAGTGTTGGTTGCCTGCTTACTTCCTTCCATCCTAAGGGCTTTTACGAGCGAAGTTCTCGAAGTCTATTAACTTTACAGATGGGCTTACGATGACACGTAACCTGTTAGTCGATTTTTTTTTTTCGGGAAGGAGGGTAAATGCTTTATGATGATCGTCACCAGACAAGATATGTCGGACTCTCCCACTGGGTATACCGACTAAAAAACTGCCTTGTCTCTTCACCGGGGAATCATTCCACCTCGGAAACAAGGTTGTATTACTTCGAGGTGGACCCCTTTTCTGGCATATGTTCCAGCTCCGCTCTATTCTCAGTCAGCTGCATCTAGATCAAGTTTCTTCCTTCGCAGGACTTGTTCTACAAAGTGTTTTACTGCGTTCCAGCTCTCTTTACTGTTTATCATTTTCAGCAAGACGTTTGTAGGGCTAATGACGCCGATTTCAGCTTCGAGTCGCTGACGATTTTCGGTCCATCGACAACAGCTGAAGGAAGTGTGTTCGGAATCATCTAACGTTTCTTTCTCTTCATAGATACAGAATGGCGAGCGGCATTTCCCCATGCGATGCAGGTACTTCTCTGAAATATCCGTGACCGGTCAGCATCCGGGTTATGTAGTAGTCCACTTCGCCGTTTTTTCTGTTTTTCCACACTTGCAACTCGGGAATCAGTTCCATGCTGTTCATTTTCCCAGCGAAATTGCCATTTTAGGAAGACTTCGTGCTTTATCGCTTCTACGATCTGTGATTGAGTCGTACTTTGCCTGGCGTTGAAGATCATCCGGCGCTCATATGCTTGTAGGTCTATGGGAACAATTCCGGCTATAACTAGGACAGCTTGTGTCGATTCTCTGCGCAGACAGTAGTTTTCTAGCCCTGATCCGGGTTTATAAAGTAGTAGCCCAGTTTTCAGACCCATATTGAAGTATGCTATCTCCAGCCTCCATGAGTAGCTTCCTCTTGCTTGAGAGGGGTCCACCAATGTTTGCCATCAGTCTACTTAGTTGAGTTGTTATTCTAGCTGCTCTCGCTGTTGCATACTCTCAATAACCTCAAGGTATTTAATCGCTTTCTTCGTGGGAATAACTAAGTCGCCTATGTTGATTTCGATCTCGATCGGAATGTGTCGTCTGGTTAGTAGAAGCAGCTCAGTTTTATGCATGGCCAGTGCTGTAGGCCGTGAGATTCTAACCAGTGCTTAGTCCGCATCATGACTTGTCGTAATCTGCGTTGGACTTTGACTGTGTTTCTGCCCCTAATGACTGCTGCGATGTCGTCTGCGTATCCGACTAGGAAAGTATCCTCCGGCATCTCTATTCTTAGGATTTCATCGTAAGTCGCGTTCCAGAGATCTGGCCCCAATATGGACCCCTGCGCCGCTCCGTAAATGACCTGCCTTCTTCTTGGCCCTTGGTTTGTGTCGTATATCAGAACTCTATTCCTTAGGTAGTCCTTAATAACTCTCATCAAAAACGCTGGAACAACCTGTTAGTCGATAGCGGACTTAAAGCATTGGAAGCCAGATTATTCTTGCCTTAGAGTAGGACTCCCCTATCGGATATCCCATTAGCAGTTATTAAGCCATGTCGCCGTGATCCAGTAATAAGTGTATTGGCTTTCTTGCTAATGTTATCGTTGTTGTTATGTTCGTGAAGACGTGCCTGCAGGCATATTTGGGTACCACGGCTTCCTGCCCCTCTTTATTGAAGAATTCTTAACCCCTAAAGCATCCAATATATGCACGTTGACATAGCCACATAAATTAAATATTTTACTTGGCATGACAACTCTAGCAGCCTACGGTGCACTTCGATTAACTGTAAATAATCGTTTTTCATTTATTTCTCCATTATCACGTTAAACGATGAGAAGTCATTAGAATAAGAATTTCATTTTTCAGTTTCAAACACCTGTAGCAAACAAACTGGTTCGCATGCATAATTTCTTCAGTAATTTTCATTAAAGCATGCATTAGAGATGGGTAAGTGACTACTAAATCCGTGCTTATTATAGCACGATGGAAATAGAACATACAATCGCCTAAGAACAGTGGGGCTACATATTAAGTCCTCTAACTTCAGATGAAATAAACTTGTAGCCAGATGAGTGAGGCGTAAATGTGCCCTTCATTTTGCATCATTACCTACATATCTATCTTTTCTGCCATTGACAATCGCTTCAATGTCATATCATCACTGAGTAGAATACAACATAAGTTTCTCCTTAAGTGTCCTTGAATGACTCCACTATTCAGTTCAGAAATACCCTTTAACCTCAGGGCACTAGAAAAACTTTCCTTTCCAATGCCTATAAACACTCCTATTGCAACCGATGGACATTGCTCCTTAATATCAAGGTTAGGTTAGGTTAGGTCAGAGTGGTAGCTCTGTTACCACAAAGCTCACTTGAGCACGCATAGCGGCCCTTTGTGATGCCACGGGTGAACGCAGTTCCTGTACTAACCAAGTTCCACCAAAATCAGGGAAAAGGAAGAAGTTGGTCAGCGCAAGGGCTGCACAACAAAAGCACGACTACCCCGCATTGGAAAACCAGCCAGAAAGTTTGATGCACGAAGCTATATCCTTGATATCAATAGATGATAGCTCCGTTAAGCTAACAAGGAATGGGGAGCCAAATAACCTATATCTACACCTAGCAAAGAAAATGAACAACAGTCTCCTCTTCCTCAGTGGACCTGCATCCACGGCAGAAGTCGTTGAAAGAGAGCCTCATTCTTTCTGCGTGTCTACCCATGACGCAATGACCTGTAAGCACGGCCACTGTAGTCGAGATGACATCACGACCAAGGCCAAGTAATCGGTTGGTACGCCTTTTATCCATCTTGGGCCAGGTGAGTCTAGCGGTGGAGCAGGACTCCTCATTGACCCAGGATAGGTTGGCGTCCCGAAAGAACCTCCGCGCAATGGTCAACTTGACCGAGGCAAGTGGCATATCCAATTCAACAGAAGAGGATTCCGGAAGGAGCGCACCAGCTCTGGCGAGCTCATCGGCCCTACAGTTTCTCGGAATTTCACTGTGCCCGTGGACCCACACCAGAGAGACACTGGTGAAGCGCCCCGAGAGAAGGTCGGGACAGCGGCGACATTCCCTAACGATTTTAGAGTTAATCACGAAACCCGATAGAGATCTTATCGCGGCCTGACTATCAGAAAAGATCGAGACGCGAGTGAGCATAGTTGACGAGGATCCATTGAGCGGACCGGTAATTTGCCATCACATCCGCCTGAAACACACCGCAGTAGTCCGGCAGACGGAGAGAAATATTTAGGTCCAGTTTCCCAAAGTAGACACCGCCTCCAACCCTATTATCGAGTTCCTTCCTTTCACAGTATTCGTTCAAAATGTCAAAAACTAATAGGAGATCATGGGTTTTACAATCGAAATGAATATTAAATGTTTTGTTCGGGAACTTAAGAGTTCCGCGTAAGAAAAAAAGTCACCGTGATCTAGTAGGTAGTGTGTTGGCTTATCACAAGTGAAGTCTTGATTCAAACCCCAGGTCAGGCATCTCCAACAAAACGAAATATGAAAAAATATTTCTTTGGCGACTTCCTCTCAGCAGATTTCTGCCAAAAACTCTGAAAGTAAATAAAATTGTCAAGAAAAGCTTCTCAAAAATCTGTCGTTCAAAGTCGACTTTAAACTGTAGGTCCAGCCGCCCATATATAAAATTAACACACACAACTGCTGTGGTGTGAGAAGCTAGGTCGTAATCCTGACTGAAGAGTTGTAATGACCTATTATGTATGTATGTATGTATGTAGGGAAATAATGCCTTTGTCGCTTCGTGGTAATATTCTGAAGGTGTGAGCCATGACATGTCTGACATGTTACACAGGGGCATTAGTGTTCCGTTAGGTTAGGTTAGGTTAGAGGACGTGTACTTGTCAATTAAGACAAGTACAGTACCCGGGGGTCGATTTGACCCATTGTACAACGTCCTAGTTTCTCACGCCACTTATGTTGTGTGTGTTAATTTTATACATGAGTGGTGGGCCCTACAGTTTAAAGTCGACTCCGAACGACAGATTTTTGAGAAACTTTTTCATGGCAATTTTATTTTAACGCTCAGTGTTCCGTTTGCCTCGCTTTATTTTCCGGTCTTTGAGTGCAGAACTGTATTTTGAAACACTTCAATACAACTAACATATGGCGTTCTGAACATAAAAATTTTTTATAGGCATTCACACTCTGTTTAGTCACCGTGACTTTGGAAAAGAACTCACACTTAATCATTCAAACAGTCACGGTGATTAAAAGAATATTTTCTCTGTTATTTCTTGTTTTTTTCCCAGTGAATTCTTTTTTAAACTAAAACTACCACGTTTTCTTTATTTAAAATCATTTCAAAATAGTGCAGTGACTACTAACCAACTTGTCACTTGCTTATCACCATCACCATCAACTTCAGAACAAACAAAAAATCAAAAGAAACCTCATTTGATTAGAGTGTTTTTGGTTGGAAACTTGCTTTTCATTATTGTTTGCCAATAATGGCTGGTTGGTTGTTTGGTGTCAGCTATTAACGTTAAGAATCGCAGCGTTTTAACTTTTTTTTTAGCAACTGGTTCTAGTTTTTGATCGTGTGACAGCCAGCAGCATGCGGTAGAGAGACAAACAGTCATTTAAAACCAGCAAACACCATTTAAAACAACTTTTAACATCGCGACAGGTGAATAGTATTTAGTTACCAGCCAAGTTTAATTTAAACACATACACCCGTGATGATGACAAGACGTGACTGGTTCTGTACTAACTTGAGACAAAAAAGGTGCATTTTAAGTGAATAGATGAACTTGTGAAACTTTTATTATAAAATAAAACAACAAATAAATCACTAAAGCTGTCATTGGCGTTGTTGTTGTCGAAAGAATCATGACACTTGAAATGATTTTTAAATAAGTTTTCCTATGAAATTGATTTGAATTTCAAAATTTCTAACACACGATTTGTGAAGTTCATTAAGGGGTTAGTATACTTCCCCTGAAGTCACCGTAGTCTAGTAGATAGTGTGTCGGCTTATTAGACGTAAGGCCACGGTTCAAACCCCAGGTCAGACATCAAAAGGAAAACATGAAAAATATTTCTTCGGCGACTTCCTCTCAACAGATTTCTGGCAAAAACTCTGAGTGTAAATAAAATTGCCAATGAAAAGTTTCTCCAAAATGTGTCGGTCGTAGTCGACTATAAACTGTAGGTCCCGCCACTCATGTAGAAAACTAACACACACAACATGAGTGATGTGAGAAGCTAGGCCGTAATCCTAACTGAATGGTTGTAATGGCCAATTATATATGTATGTATACTTCCTAAGGGTCTTTATTCAACTCTTTTTAAACAAATGAATCTTTTTATATGATTGATGATCAGGCATCGTTCGAAGTCGACTTTTAGGCTTCGAACCCAAGACCCACCAAATAGTTGTTTAGCAGTGCTATGGCATTTTTTTTTTCTTTTTTGTGAGTAACATAGCATGTAGCTTCCAAATAAGTTTCCTATTCAGTGTTATCCATGAGGCATGTAGCCTTAGCAACTTTTTTCTCAACATCTATCGTTTGGGGTCGACTTTAAGGCTTCGAAGCCAGGACCAACCAAATAGTTGTTTAACAGTCCTATGGCGTCTTGTTGTCCTTTTTTTGTCACTTACATAGGATGCAGCTCCCAAATAAGATTCCTATTCAGTTTGATACCCAAGTATTTGACCACTTCCCTGGGAACAATCTCAATGCCATGTATCCTCTTTACGGTAAATGATAACATACTACTGCATTTCTATAATGTGTGTCCAACATCAGTTTCATGCTACCAGATCTTTGATTCTAATATCGTGCACAACCTTGGCAACATTCCTTAAAGCCAATAAAGTTAAGGTTATGGCCTTTAGGCTCAAAGTACATTTGTTCAGGATGAATACCGCCAACTTATAGGTTCTGTGATGATGAGAATGAATCATCATTCTTGGAACCAGTGAAGCTTTAATAAACACATATGTACACACATAATTCGTCATTACAACCCTTCAGTCAGGATTACGACCTAGTTTCTCACACCACTTATGTTGCGTGTGTTAATTTTATACATGGCGGGACCTATTTATTTATTTATAGTGGCAGGACCAACAGTTTAAAGTCGACTCCGAACGACAGATTTTTGAGAAACTTTTCATGGCAATTTTTATTTACTCTCTGCTGAGAGGAAGTCGCCGAAGAAATACTTTTTGTATTTTGTTTTGATGCCTGGCCTGGGGCACGAACCCTGGCTTTACCGTCTAATAAGCCAATACACTACCTACTAGACTATGGCGACTTCAAGCCTTAATACATTCCAAAAGAAAACATTTGGGTACACATAACGTAGTAGCTGAATCCTTTTCGATATTTCAACGTACGATTCCCGTGTCTAGAAGCTCAGTGCATCTAAACGACCAGGTCCTTTGGCTTGTGGGTAAAGTAATACTAAAATACACATACATACATACATAATTGGTTATTACAACCCTTAAGCAGCTTCTCAAACCAATTATGTTGTGTGTGTTAATATCATACATGAGTGGCGGGATCAACAGATTTTTGAGAAACTTTTGCATGCCAATATTATTTATTCTCAGAGTTTTTGCCAGAAATCTGCTGAGAGGAAGTCCTTGAAGGAATATTTTTTCATATTTTTTTGTTTGGATGTCTGACCTGGGGTTTGAACCGTGGTCTTATGTCTAATAAGCCAACACACTACCTGCTAGACTACGTCGACTTCAATACAATTACTAAAATACTGTCTGAAATTGCAAATACATTCTAAACCACGATTATAATGCACTTTGTTCTGTATTTCAAACTAAAGAGAACCATTAAAGGGCCGAAATATAACACTCTGATTATGATAAGACGAAATTTATAGCGTAAACTGACTTGTGACAAAAAACCTTTGGTTTTTGGAAGGAAAATACTTTCAAGGAAGTCGCCGTAGTCTAGTAGGTAGTGTGTTGGCTTATTAGACGAAAAGCCAGGGTTCAAACCACGGATCAGACATCAAAACGAAATTATAAAAAATATTTCTTCGGCGACTTCCTCTCAGCAGATTTCTGGTAAAAACTCTGAGAGTAAATAAAAATTGCCATGAAAAGTTTCTCAAAAATCTGTCGTTCGGAGTCGACTTTAAACTGTTGGTCCCGCCACCAATGTATAGAAATTATCACACACAACATGAATGGTGTGAGAAGCTAGGCCGTAATCCTGCCTGAAGGGTTGTAATGGCCAATTATGTATGTTATATATGTATACTTTTAAAGATTCCAAATATGTATATGTATGTATGTATAGAAATGAACAAATCTTGCAAATTTATGAAAAAACCCTTTTACTTTTGTATCACATTCGTGCTGGTGTAGCGTGTTTATTTTTTAATAAAAAAACCATTGTCAGCAACATTGTTTATAATGACATTAATAAAGCATTACTTGCATACGATGGCATTCCGCCACTCTTAATTAGTGAGCTCAACAACATTCAAATGACTGACGTTGTGTGGTATGTAAGCTGACACCAATCCATTAAAGGCAACACGATCAACACTTGTTGCGTTGTAACAAAATGCCTAATCAACATTAATTGTGTATGAAAACTTGAGTGAGTTAAAACTTTAAAGTAAGGATTACATACAAATTAATAACAATAACAACAATAATATTAATTTAAACACTTTTAAACACTTTTTTGTAACTGAAACAAAGAAATAGGGGTAGTTTTTCTTGTTTATAATTCTCCTGGGAAGAGCCCGAATGATCTTCCGGAGATATTAATTGTAATTACTCGTAAAGAATTACAATTATTGTAATGTGAAAATTAAGAGAAAAGGAAAGAAATCGAATTAATTTCTAATTTCACTAGTGGAGATAATGAGAGATAAAGAAATTGTCTTTCTTACCTTTTTTGTTCGATGATGTAAATTCAATAACTTTACTTAATGAGTTTAGTATTTCACCACTTAGCCACAAACTAAATATTTCAGATATGATTTTTTCCAGGTAAGTATATTATTTCATATAAATTATACAATTTTTTGATAACTTTGGGTAAGTATAATTAATTTATGTTATTTCAATAATTGTATACAATTTAGGTAAGTATAAGGTAAGTATTAATTCACTTGATAGTTCAATTTATATAATTTATTTTCCTTTTGTATAATTTTAGCACAAGTTATTACTTCTTTACTTTTATTTCTTTTATTTTTGTCACTTCTATTTCTTTTTACTATTAATAATGTTTTCTTAGTGTATATATTAAATTAATAATTATAAGCAAAGTATCTTTTGTATTTATGATGTATACATTCAAATGTTCGATATGAAGTGAGTTTTAGTAGGTTTTTATGTTTTTACCAAACCTCTTTTTTTTTCTTAAATAAGGTAACGGTATGCTTGGAGGCATTCCAATAATTTACAAAACTCGGAGACATTCTTTTTATGTTAGTGGATTTAATGTAAAACCAACAAAAATAAAAAATGGAATGGATTGTCTCTCAACTTATGTTAGTTAACATAAAAATTATTTAACAAAATTAACTGATTTTGTTTTTGTTTGTTAAATAATTTAGGTGTTCGAATCAAGTTTGAACAGTAACTGTTTTATGCAATACTGTTAGAAAACATAAGCACAGAAAGATCAATAAACACAATAAACACACATTTACTCTCATGAAATCTACCACAAATATCTTTATTTAAATGCCTATGTACGTACATACTCATATGAATAGGTAGGTAACTAAGAAGAGCATAAAAATTACCCAAAACTTTTAAACATATTTTGTGGTTTCTCTCTATAATTTGTTGTTGTGAATATTATTTAAAAAAATGTAATTTTAACAGCATGTGTACTTATACACACATACATACATGCATGCATGATGTTTGTTTTAATGCTTGTCGTTGTATTTCCTAATTGCATTAAATAAACCCAAACATATGGGGTTTAACTGTTAACAACAACAGGCATTTAATCAACAAAACCACAAAAGACATGTATGCTACGTAGATATGCATGTAGATTTATGTGTATGTGTATAGATTTTACTCGACTCTGCTATATTTCTGTATAAAATACTAACCACTCACTCTATATTTCTTTTCTCTCTCTCTCTGTCTTTGATACTCCTGTCCCTATGGGTTTTCCATATTCAGCATGTAAATAAAGTTTATTGTGCCCAAGGATTTTGCATTTGCATTTTGCAATGGTTGCTATAAACATGTTGCTGTATATGTTCGAAGTTGTTATTGTTATCTTATAAGTCATATGTTGCAAGCTCACTCTATAAAACAGTGAGAATATATTTTTCATATGTGTGCGTAAGTGTATTACTTGAACACTTTATAAATCAATTGCAACAATTAATTGTGTATGCCTGCCTATCTATTGTAGATTTCATTAATGATTGCATTCATTTATTCATAACATTCTCTCACTTTCTCTCTCATTCTCTCTATCGTTTGTGGTTTATTTTAAATCAGTGTTAAAAATTCAGTACTTTAGTACTTTTTTCAGGACTTATCCATTTTAAATATACCGCACTACCACCGAGGCTCTTTCAGTACTCTACTCAACTAAAGGGTCCGCCAAATAACCTTTTTTTGAAAATGCTTTAAAAAAAATACTGAATATTTTCTCAAATTTCTTTTTTTATTTGAAAATACAATTCTTCCGGTTAATAATGGAACTTAATTTCATTCAAATGGCTGCCTCGGCTGGCCATGCAGTAGCCTGCACCAGAAGATGCCGATTTTGACAAAAAAAAATCATCTTTTCAGATGAAGCTCATTTTGATCTTGGCGGGTATGTAAACAAGCTAAATTGTCGCATTTGGGGCACAGAAAACCCGCACGCATACATTGAAAAGCAGACGCACCCAAAACGAGTCACTGTTTGGTGCGGACTTTGGTCCAGAGGCATAATTGGGCCATTTTTCTTCGAAAATGAGCAAGGAGTGGCCGTTAAGCTGGATTCACCCATTGTTTCGGAACAAAATTCTTGTTCCGGAACAAATTCAGTTTTTTGAGAGTTTGTTCCGAAACGATTCACCCACTTCGAACAATTGTTCTGTAAAAACAGGGCTACCATATGAAATATTTTTGCAAACGATGCTTGTTAGTTTTACAATTAGGCAGCACAGTAGCAGATGACTGCAATTAGTTTATTTTCTTGGCGTAATTTTTTAGTTTTTTTAGTAATATTCAACAGTTATTTGTTTTTTATAATTAAACAGACAATATAAACAAACAGTATTAAACAACCGCTCTGTATTTTATTATACAATACATGCATACAAATATACATATAATATGATGTGGCAGCTCAGTTCAACTTTACTTCAAAAATTGAAATATCTGGCAGCACAGTACGATTGTTTCAGAACAAAAATTAAAATTAAACCAATTCGAGCTGAAATTGTTCCGAAGCCACAATATAACCAGTAACGAAACGCGATTTGACAGCGCATAGGCCAAACATGAAAGGGACAGCAAATATTACCAAAAAGTATTTCTATCCGTCTGTTTGCAACTCGGTTTTGTTTATTTATGTTTTTTTAGTTTACGGGGTGGGTTTTTTTTTATTGGCGAGAGTTAATAAAAAATTCAATTTTTGTCTAAAACTATTAAAAAATAATAAAAACAACTAATAGCAATAACAATTTTAACTTTTCCTTTCAAGAAATTAAAAAATATTGGAAACTCACCAAGAAAATTTTTTATGATCAGTACGTCTTATTCTGATCTTGTAATATTTAGCTTCTTAATTACCTCTTGCACAAGAAACTATATTCATTGTGTCCGAAAATCACCCACATTTCGATTAATATTTAAATATTTAAGAATCTTTAAACTTTTCATTGAAGAAATTAAAAAATATTCAAAATTATCCCTTTTTTAACACAAAATAAATGTTTATTTACATTTAGTTTTTCTACTTTAACCGCCAGTTTTCATTCTGTATATCTATTGCTTCTAACACATTTGATTCGCAAAACATTACAACATTTTATTTCTCCCTCTAAATTGGCCTATGCTTTTATGTTATGAAGGTTTTTCATCTGTCAAAAGTTTCGTATCTGTATGCCTGTGTCCGAAGCAATCTTGCTCTCTTTCGCTCTCTCTCTCAAAAAGAGAAACGTCAAACTACATATAAAAAAAAATTGTTTCGGAACAAAATTTTTGTTCCGAAACAATGGGTGAATCCAGCTTTACAGTTGAACGAATTTTTTGTTCACAAAAATTGAAGAGGATGATATTGGCAACATTTGGTTTCAACAGGACGTGCCACACAGCCGAAGCTACACTCGATGTTTTGCGCCCTGTTTTTGAAGATCGCATTATCAGCCGCAGAGCTTATGTCATTTGGCCACCTCGGAGCTGCGATTTGACACCGTTGGACTATTATTTATGGGGTTCCGTCAAAGATAAGTGTTACGCCGACAAGCCAGAGACAATTGACGCTTTAAAGGACAATATTCGTAAAGCCATTGGTGAAATGCAGCTGCACACAATCGAAATTGGACCGATTGTGTAGGCTACTGCATGGCCAGCCGAGGCAGCCATTTGAATGAAATTATTTTCCATTATTAACCGGAATGATTGTACTTTCAAATAAAAAGAGAAATTTGAGAAAATATTCAGTAGTTTTTTTTTAAAGCATTTTCAAAAAAAGTTATTTGGCGGACCCTTTATTAATGCATTAATGCATGTTCAGCATAATGCTAAAGGTAGAATTAGCCTTTAGCCCCGGTTAGCCAAACGTCCACGAAACATACGTTCGTTTTTCGAATACGAAAAGCAATGAGCAAGCTTTCCGAACAGTAATGTAATTTCCGTAAGCATTTACATTGCTCTTCATATGCTGAAAAAGAAAGTATTTTCTATTACGTTCCGACGATGTTTTACTAAACGGGGCTTTTACATTTTGTTACGTTCCGAATCAACTGTTTTTGTTTTGTAAATGAGGAACACATAAGTTGTTAGTTTTTCTGTTCCATTCCGTTTTGATATAAATAAATAAATAGTCTAGTGTGCTGGCTTACTAGACGTGAGCCCACGGTTCAAACCCCATGTGAGACATCTGCAACAAAACGGAAAATGAAAAAAAATATTTCTTCAGCGACCTCCTTGTAGCAAAAACTCTGGAAGCAAATAAAATTTCCATGACAAATTTTCTCAGAAATCTGTCATTCGCAGTCGACTTTAAACTGTAGGTCCCGCCACTCATATATAAAATTAACACACACAAATTAAGTAGTATGAGAAGCTAGGTCATAATCCTGATTGAAGGATTTTTTTACAAAAGTACCATTCGATGCAAAAAGTTACTTTTTCAGTTATAGTTCAGTACCATTTCAAAATTTTAATTTTGCAACACTGTTTTAAGTTTAAAACTTAATTATCAATGCGGTTAACGAAAGTACATACAGTGGGCGTCAAAAGTGAGTAAACACCACTGAAATAATTCATTTTCTTAGGATAGCGAGAAAAGTTAATGAGAATAGTTGAATAAATTTCCAATAATAAAAACGTTTATTTATTACTTATAAAATGTTAAAACAAAAACAACAATTCATGATAAAGGAACTTTTTTTATACTTAAGAACATAATAGAAAATTTAAAATTATAGTGGGTGTTGACTCACTTATGGCGCTCACTGTATGTATATCAATAGATATCGTTTTAAGGTTGCAGAAAAAAAATGTTAACGTGGCGTATATTTTTTTATATTTAATTAAACAAAAAAAACAAATATTTGTTAAAATGTTTAAATATTCTCTTAAATACCTTTCTTTCACAGTGGCAATACCAATTTAAAAAATATAAACATGGCAGCACATTTTGCTTACCTTTTGTACATTTGTTTACCTTTTGAATTGTAAACAGGGCGTTCCCCTTTAACTGCTAGCTACCTGCTGTGTTTTCCAAAGCAAACTTTCATTTTAAGGCAAATTATCGATAGCACGTAGATCGTGAGAAAAATCCTTCAGCAATGTCTAAGCAATATGAGATTTGTGGCCACCAGTTTCCGTACAATAGTAACAATCCTGGAACGTAAGTGTTTTGAATGCAAACATTTTTATTCATTCATGATTATAATGTGTTTCAATTGCATAGCCCTGCAGAAGGCCAGGCAAAAAAAGCTAAAGCAAAAATTATGCAGACGAAGAAGCCACCCGAAATAAATTCAACCAAGAAGCAGAAGCCAAATAAATATAAGAAAGAGTCTTCCAAGGGAAACAACGAAACCGATGATCATATTGCCCTTGCGAATAAAGGACACCAGCACACAACACCAAAGGAAAAACATGAAATAAGTTTTAATACAGGCAACCTGGTTACAATTTGGAATTATAAGCTTTCGGCTTGGAATTCAAACAGCGATACTGTCAATGTCATTGGATTAGCAAAACGTATGGGCTTATCGCTTAGCCGTGATGACATCATAGATATGGACGTGTATAAAGAAAATCAAAATTCCTTTGTTTACGAAGTTTACTTTTCCTCCAAGCATGTGAAAGAAGCATTTATAGAGAAAAGTCATATTTTAATGGAATTTTCTGAAACCAAATCGATAGTAATTTATTAAAACACTTGATTTCTCATCAATGTCTCTACTACGCGTATGCATAGACTTAAAGTTTATTTTTTAACCTCATTTTTATTTTTAAGTTTTTTTATTACAACTTGAATTCAATGAATGTTTGTTTTGTTATCGAAAAGTCTTATTGTACTTCTGCGTTTAATTTTTCTTTTTTTTTAATCTTTTTAAATGGATTTAGATTTAATATTTTTTAATAAACCTCGTTGTACTATCGACTTCTTCATGAAAGTAGATTTTTTTATGAAAAAACAACTAAGTGGCATGTATGTATCAACAACTTCTTCAATTCTTTGTTTGCAGCGATGTATCACAGATTATTGAAAAAAAAATGGAAAGTTTCCGAAGATGAGACTCATCCATGTAACAGCAGGATAAACCTTTCGATTAAAGTTATCAAACTATTTACTATGAAAAATTAAGTTATCGGCTAAGTTAAGTTTTGTAGAAAATTATCGATCTCGAAAGATTTTATTAAGGAAATCCATTTATTAGAAAATCTAAATATTTTCTATAGAAATGTATTGTTATTGAAAAATTTTAAAAGAAAATTATTGTTATCGATAGGTTTTCTGTAAAAAATTATTGTTATCGAAAAATGTTATTAAGAAAATCGAACATTTATTAGAAAATCGATATATTTTCTATAGAAATGTATTGTTATCGAAAAAATTTTATTAAGAAAATCGAACATTTATTAGAAAATCGATATATTTTCTGTAGAAATTTATTGTTATTAAAAAATTCTAAAAGAAAATTGTTGTTATCGATAGGTTTTCTGTAAAAAATTATTGTTATCGAAAAATTTTATTAAGAAAATCGAACATTTATTAGAAAGTCGATATATTTTCTATAGAAAAAGTATTGTTATAGAAAAATTTTTAATAGAGAAAAAAGTTATCGAAAAATGTTCTGTAGAAAATTATTGATATCGATAGGTTGTTTATAGAAACAAATTGTAATCGATAATCTTTCATTAATGATTGTTGTCGAAAGATTTTCTATAGAAATTTAGTGCTATCGATAGGTTTTCTATAAAAAATTATTGTTATCGATAGGTTTTCTATAGAAAATTATTGTTATCGATAGGTTTTCTATAGAAAATGATTCGTATCGATAGGTTTTCTATATAAAATGATTCGTATCGATAGGTTTTTATAAAAAATTATTGTTATCGATACGTTTTCTATAGAAAGTTATTGTTATTGATAGGTTTTCTATGGAAAATGATTGTTATCGATAGGTTTTCTATAGAAAAATATTGTTATCGATAGGTTTTCTATAAAAAATTACTGTTATCGATAGGTTTACGATAGAAAATCATTGTCATCGATAGGTTTTCTATAGTAAATTATCGTTATCGATAAGTTTGCTTTAGAAAATTACTGTTATCGAAATATTTTCTATAGAAAATTGTATGTACTTATCAAAAAGACAATAAAATTTTTTTCTAAAAATTAGAAAAATCTCTTAAAAGAACTTGAAGTTAGAATACCCTGTATATTGGTGCATTGCTGTTAAAATGGGATTCCAAACGAAAAGGTTTGCTTTCTTAAAGTTGTCCTCTCTTACTTAAAATGTGTCACAGTATTGTCAAATATTAATATTTTGTTGACACTACAGAATTCTTCTGAATACTTACACATACGCACACAAAGATGTTTAAACACATGCTTTTACTTTCGTCTTTAAGTACAGGACGTACAGTAGCTACACACAGCTGGTATTGACACATTAAAGCTGTTTTAAAATGAATAATAAGTAGTGATGACACAAACGCACACACATACACAGAACTCTCGATCTCTCTCTCACTATATAAATAGCAAACGAAATAGAATTCCGTTGATGCAAAAGAAAAATAAATCACACATACAAAGCAAGCAATGAGTGGAGAGTGTACAGTGTGGGGAAAAAGAACAGTTATAAAGTCATGAAAGAAAAACAATGTGAGACAATTTAGTAAAAACGGAAATTGCCAGTTTAATGTGTCAAATGATATGTGCTGATATTTCCGGTAAAGAGACACAATTTTACTTATACACACATACATATGCATATATTTATGTATGTATGCGTGAATTCAAATTCAATTAAAAAAGGAAAAAACCTATTCTCTTTAACAATTCAGAGTAACAGGTACCTGTTAACAGATGACAGCTGAATTTTTTTTTCTGTGTTTTCTTGGTACGCCCGCACCCCTCTTTTTATACAATATTTTAATATTTAATTTGAATTTTTTGTTGTTGTTGTTATGTTGCCTTCGCTGTCAATAGTCCTTTGGGATTTTTGTTGTTTAAGCAACCACGTAATGCTTGTAAATGTTTGTCATTCTAAAAATTGATTTGACTCGCACTCTCTCTTCTTCTCATTGTTGTTTTTGTCATTGTTATACAAAAGCAAGAGTGTTCTTAGTGTCTAACAAAAAGAAAAAATAGAAACAGAAGTGAGATGAAACCGATTTCGATTTAGTCAAGTTAGTCAACTATGCTTAAAACAGTACGGGACATGTAAATAGAAACAGAGGAAACCAGTCATAGAATGTAAAGGACACGGACAATAGCGGAAGAGTAAGTTCAATGTTGTTGCATAGCAAATAATATTTCTAGTCGCGAGGAAGTAACAATTTCGGTGCATGAGAATTAATATTTAATATTTCAATCAACATGCTAAGGACTGTGATAACAATGATTTTGATACGGAGAGTCGGGTCAATTTCCGGGTATATGAGAAGCAGATGACTGATACCCCTGGATCCCAGTCCAGATCCAGGGGTTCTTGGCAGTCTATCTCTGAAAGAAGCACCGGCTTGCTGCTGGGGTTTTTCGTAATCCAGAATGAAAATGGTGACGGGATTCTGGACGCGAAATTGTAATATTCTATGGCTGAAAAAGATCTGGGAAAACTGCCAGACAGATTGTTACAGGGTATGTAGATATGAGAAGGAGTGGGAGACTATAGAGCACCATCTATGAAACTTTTCAGCCCTTGGTTGGGAAAGTATGAATGAATGAAACCTTGATGTTTGTAATGTAATACAGCTGCTGAGAGTGTGTGGTTTCATACTCAAATAGGTAATTGATATGTTTTTTGTTCCAGTGCTTTTTATCATTTTTCCATTTTTTTCCTATTTTTTCACTCTCTCTCCCTCTTCCTTTTTTTTGATTTCCTCTAGGACGAGAAATAAATACAATGACTTCCGAACGTATTGTAATGGGTGATTTTTTAAGAGCTTTAGGAAAATTTTTCAAAGAAAAACCCATAAAATTCAGAAAAATGCATGAAATCTTTATTTGAATCGATAGTACGGTCCATATAATTTAATGTTTGAAGATTATTTCATGCAAATATTGATCGCGACTGCGCCTCAAATGGTCCATCCGCTTAGTCCAGTTTTGGCATACTCTTTCCAACATTTCGGCCGGTATCTCACGAATAAATGCTTCAATGTTGTCTTCCAATGCGTCAATTGAAGCGGGCTTGTCTGTATAGGCATGAGCTTTAACATAGCCCCACAAATAATAGTCTAAAGGCGTTAAATCGCACGATCTAGGCGGCCAATTGACCGGTCCCGAACGTGAAATAAAATGTTCACCGAACTCGCCTCTCAATAAGTCCATTGTTACGCGTGCTGTGTGGCATGTGGCACCGTCTTTTTGAAACCACATGTCATGCAAGTCAAGCTCTTGCATTTTGGGCATATCATCATGGATATCATCTCACGGTTGCGCTCACCATTCACAGTTACGTTACGATTCGCAGCATCTTTGAAGAAGTACGGTCCAATGATGCCACCAGCCCATAAACCGCACCAAACTGTGTCTTTTTCTGGATGCATTGGTAGCTTTTGCAATGCATCTGGCTGGTCTTCACTCCCAAATCGACAATTCTGCTTACTTACGTATCCATTGAGCCAAAAATGATCTTCGTCGCTGAACACAATTTTTCGATAAAGAAGTGGATCTTCGGCCAACTTTCCAAGAGCCCATTCACCAAAAATTCTGCGTTGCGGTAGGTCGTTCGGCTTGAATTCGTGCACCAGCTGTATTTTGAAAGGCTTCACACCTAAATCCTTCCGCAAAATTTTCCACCTTGTTGAGTAACAAAGGCCCAATTGCTGCGAACAGCGACGAATCGATAATTGATGGTCATCACTAACACTGGCCGATACGGCTGCGATAAATTCTTCAGTTCGCATTCTACGTAAGCGTGTTGGTGGTTTTAATGTCCAACAATGTAAATTTGATGCGAAATTTAGTCGCAATAGCCCGAATAGCCGCTTCAGTGGGTCGATTAAACTGACCATAAAATGGAAGAAGCGCGCGCAATGAACTTTCTTACCAGAGCACGCATTTTGATAATAAAATTCAATGATTTGCAAGCGTTGTTCGTTTGTAAGACGATTCATGGTTAAATTATAGACCAAACTGAAGATGTTTGTCAGCGAGACAAAACACGAAACATGCGTGAGCTGTTTAAACCAGTGTTGCCAAAAAGATAATAGCCAAAAAAATCACCCGTTACTTGCCAACATGACTGTATACGTTCTCCAATCAAGCAATTAATCACATAAAGTTGCAGCAATTCCACACTTTACTCCAGTTTATTATCAGCAGTTTGTGTTTCATAACACGATTCTTATGCTCCCATCCACTAGGTTTTATTTTCCTGCTTCCATTGTAAAAGATTGAAGTAAAAGAAAACAAAATCCTTTTCCCAAAACTATTTAGTTGCCCAGCAGTGTATTATTATTTACTGGTATTACACTATGAATAATAATATTGTAAACTTGTCAACCACATTACCATTACAATTCAGCACACACACATATACACACCCACAATGCACACATACCAAAGAGCTTGAGAGAGAGGGAGAGCGTAAAGCACAGTAATTGTGAAGCATTTTAATACTCACACACAAATAATACGTAAACCAGGCTACAACAATACAATAGTGGGTAAAATGTTATTAAATACCAAAAACAAACTAAATGAGAAAGAGAGGGCGTGTGGTAGAGAACTAAAGACGGGAAATGCATAAAATGCTAAAGAAGACAAGGAAATCATTTGTAAAGGAAATAATATCAGGCTACTTTATGCTGTAATGCTCTCTCTGTCTCTTTCTCATACTTATTGCTGTTACAACTACAATGGCTTTCATAACCCTGTATTATACATATATTATGTATAACGGTATATTAAAGAAGTAAGTTGAGAAGTAGTATAACGAAGTATAAAAGCAAGGAATTAACGTCATTGTAATAACAATGACTTTAAGTCACGATTTAACAATATTTCTTGGTATACTTTTTTCTGTTTTTTTTCCTTTTTTTTGTTTTTGTTTGTTTTTGTTTTGCTAAAGGTTTTTCTGTCTTACATTTTTTTTCTGTGTTTTATGGTTGATGTTGAAATTTCTTTGAGCGAGAAAGAGCGTTTTTTTGTGCTGCTACTGCTGCTTCTGCTTTTTGCCTTGACTTTAACATGACAAAAGAAAAATAATGTTTTCCTCAACTAATGTCTTGTAAAAATACGGAAAATTAATAAAAAAAAAAAGAAAAGAAATAAGAGACAAGTAAAAAATATAAAAGAAATTTTAAAAACATTAGCGTAGATGCAGAGAAAAAAGTAAAATAAAATAAAAATGACATCAAAAATAATCACAGTTTAGTGTTTAATTGTTCAAGAATTTATTTTTTTTTTTTGTATAATGGTTTATAACAGCTTTTTTCATTTTTTTTAACGGAAATTAATTAAATTTCACTTTTTCCATAGAAATTCGAATTGAAAAAATTCATATTTTTTTTTTGTATGTATGATTACAATTTCAATTTATTATTATTTAATTGTTTGCAAAAATGTCGTATGATCTAATAATAATAATACACGCAGTTATAATAATGAAATAATAAACAATTAATTTTTATTCATTTTTTTTATTTTTGTCAAACTGGTTTCAATTTTATGAATTATTTAATTTATTGCCATAAACTTTTTTATTTAATTTTTGTTTTTAATAAAAAAAGAGAACATGTTTGAAAAGAACTTAAGCGTGAATTAAAATTCATTCATAAATTATAGACAAAAATTTTAACTAAAAAAATACGCAGATTACATTGTATAGGGTTATCCATCCACGTACATCTAGTTGAAAATTTGCTGGCCTATTCCCGTACATCTGTGACGTAAGAGATCGCACTATCTCGTTGGCCACATTTGCCATTATTCCCACATTCGATGTAAAAAAGTTCCATCCATATCATGAGCTTCCTTTTGAACACAAAGTATGGAAAACCATTTAAATGCGAAAAAAAACTCGCATATCATTAGACTTTAAAAAAGTTTTAAAAAAATTACTCTTAAAATGTTAAAGAAGACACAAGAAAAAATTAAAATAAAAAAAAAACTTTTAACAAAAAACCATCAAATAAAATGTAAATAAAACTTTAATATTTAAACACACATAAAATAAATAACAACACATACATGCACACATAATTTTTTATTACTCTTTTACAACAACAAATAATAATAACAACGCAGTGAAAAAAAAACAACAATTCTCTTCATTAGCATCGGAAATCCATTTATGGTTGACTACTCAACAACATTTATTCCCGTAAATTCATACACCAACAAACAAAAACGAAGTACATATAGTACAAACATTGACTAAAAATAATAATAAAAACAACAATGGTTTATCATTAAAAAAAAAGAAAAACATCATTATTATGTTTTACAATTTAATTTATAACAATAAAAACAAAAACAATACCTACAGAATATTCTGTTATTCTCTTTATTTGTTTTGTTTTGTTTTCTTTTTTAGAAAGTGAATATCAATTGTGTCATTGAACACAGCATGTAGCAGAAAAGCAAAAACAACAAAGTTGTTATTATTTTTTGCAGAAAAACAAATAAACAAAAACAAACAAAAAACCGTTAAAAATAAATCAAAACAAATTGCACGCCATATATGCTGTATTACTCATCTGCTCCTTTATCTTTCACTTATTTTTAGAATGAATGGTGTGTGCACTTTACTTAAAATGCTGCCAAGTCCTTTTTGTTTACAATTACGGCTACTAACGATGAGGATTAAAAATATTTTCTAGAATCTAGATCAAAGGCTTTTAAGTTGATTTTAAAGAATTTTCTTATGAATTCGTATATTGTGAAGCAGAAATAATAAAAGTTTTAATGGCCATCCTAATAAATGCAATTTTACTTTTTTTGTGTGTTTCTATTGTTAAATGTTGATTAACTTCGCTGCCTTATGTAAGTGAACTTGTATGTGGACTTCCATAAGAATGGTTATGTAAGAAACAGAGATCAGCCATGAATTCGTTTTTTCGCTACTCATAAGTACTCATGAAATTTTGAATATAAATTTAACTACCTACCTCTGATTCATTCATTCTCACTACAACGTTGATTTATAAGTACAGGTTGCAATGAGTATGCGTACAACGTTGATATCAAACTCATACCATTCGAAATATGTTTGATTCATAAGCCTACTCATACTCGGATACGCATAGGTCGTAGGGCGGTACATAGCAATACTGTCTGGCAGTTATGCCGCCATCCGATTACATGACTTCTATGCGGTTGACTAAAAAAAGTCTGAGAAAATTTAGATTGGAGAAATAGGGCAAGCCTCTGTTCGATCTCAGGTCATCTGGGAATTCAGGATTTATTTCTGTAAACTGGGAAGAGAAGTTTGAAAGGCTATACTCGGTGAAAAAAGGATTCATAAGCCTACTCATACCCGGATACGGATAGGTCGTAGGGCGGTACATAGCAATACTGTCTGGCAGTTATGCCGCCATTCGATTACATGACTTCTATGCGACTGACTAAAAAAAGTCTGAGGAAATTTAGATTGGAGAAATAGGGCAACCCTCTGTTCGATCTCAGGTCATCTGGGAAATCAGGATTTCCTTCTGTAAATTCGGAAGAGAAGTTTGAAAGGCTATATTCGGTAAAAAAAAAAGGATTCATAAGCCTACTCATACCCGGATACGGATAGGTCGCAGGGCGGTACATAGCAATAATGTCTGGCAGTTATACCGCCATCCGATTACATGACTTCTATGCGGTTGACTAAAAAAAAGTCTGAGAAAATTTAGATTGGAGAAATAGGGCAATCCTCTGTTCGATCTCAGGTCATCTGGGAATTCAGGATTTCTTTCTGTAAGCTGGGAAGAGAAGTTTAAAAATATATACTCGGTTAAAAAAAAGGATTGGCATGGATTGGTTTGAGGCAATCTAACCTTTTGTTGTATAATTACAAAGAAAGGAGACTTGAGTTCTATTCAGAATATTCAGGAATAGTCTGAGAAAAGTACTTGTTTAGAAAATATTAATTATCAGAACATATACTTGAAACCTGGATAAGGTTTGGGCATCTCAGATGGGAACATCCGTTTGTTAACCCAGTACCAGACAAACAGTTGTTCTTGATGACACCGAACAACATTCTGAAGTTTGTCAGGGCATGAGTATTGTGGGAAGACATTATAGAGATGCTATGCGTAAAGGATAGTACAATATAAATCACATGGTCGCAGTAGTCTAGCATTTTTACAAGTCAATAATTATAACTAATGGAAGTCTTGTGGATTCAAAGCATTTATGATTAAACTCCTGTTGATCAATCCATGTTTAGCAACATGTTGCCTACATTTTTCCAGGCCTTTAAGGCGTAAAGTTTTTATTTTATAAAATTTAATTAAAATTTTAATATTATTTTAAGCAAAACTATTTCAATATCCCGCATTATTTGGCGTGTGTTAAAAACGTATTTAATAATCATTAAAATACCAGGTACTCTGGTGTATAACTTTGTGGTAACTGTAGCTGTAATAATGTGGTATTTGCATTAAATTAAAGCTTTAAAATTATTTAAATTAAATAAAATACAAAAATTAAAATAAAAACAAATATAAACACATAATTAAACTGGTATTTAAAATGTAATTTTCTTCCTTTGCCGGGGTTATTAAAAACATTAAAAAAATTACGTATTTTATATTGAATTGTATTGATTAAAAATATTTCTTCTTTTTTTGCATTAAATTTTTAATACCAAAAATGTGTTACACATTTTTATTGTTTTTTAAACATTAATGCAAATAAAAATATGCAATAAAATGAAGTTTTTATGACAGACAGCCATTTTTCATAAATTAAAGAAATATTGAACTTTAAATGGATATTAAAAATATGTTGTTTAGGACATGTTGCTAATGGCTAGAGGCAACATGTTGCAATTAAATAATAGTTGAAAGGCAGAACTCTAAATAACTACTAACTACTTACATTTAATACTTCCTTCTTCGTTGGTCACAACAATCAATGACAGGACAATCCCAATGACAGGTTTTCCCCTCTGTACTAACGTTTGCTGATCCTTGCATCATAGGAACACACGATTAAGACATGTTGCTAATGACTAGAGGCAACATGTTGCAATTAAATAATATTTGAAAGGCAGAACTCTAAATAACTACTAACTACTTACATTTAATACTTCCTTCTTCGTTGGTCACAACAATCAATGACAGGACAATCCCAATGACAGGTTTTCCCCTCTGTACTAACGTTTGCTGATCCTTGCATCATAGGAACACACGATTAGGACATGTTGCTAATGACTAGAGGCAACATGTTGCAATTAAATAATTTTTGAAAGGCAGAACTCTAAATAACTACTAACTACTTACATTTAATACTTCCTTCTTCGTTGGTCACAACAATCAATGACAGGACAATCCCAATGACAGGTTTTCCCCTCTGTACTAACGTTTGCTGATCCTTGCATCATAGGAACACACGATTAGGACATGTTGCTAATGACTAGATGCAAAATGTTGCAATTAAATAGTTTTTTGAAGGCAGAATTCTAAATAACTACTAACTTCAGTGATACATACTTACATTTAGCACTTCCTTCTTGGTTGGTCACGACAATCAATGACAGGACAATCCCAATGATAGGTCTTTCCCTCTACACTAACGTTTGCTGATCCTTGCATCATAGGAACACACGATTAGGACATGTTGCTAATGACTAGATGCAAAATGTTGCAATTAAATAGTTTTTTGAAGGCAGAATTCTAAATAACCACTAACTTCAGTGATACATACTTACATTTAGCACTTCCTTCTTGGTTGGTCACGACAATCAATGACATGGCAATCCCAATAAATGGTCTTCGTCTCTACACCAACGTTTCCATCAAACGAAAGAACGAGATTGTCGATTCTGCATAGCGCTGGAGCCGTATATGCGATATGGAAAAACGTATTCCCCTGTGGTTGGCGCATAAATTAAATCACTTTACCCTGCAACATGTTGTACAAAAATGTTTATAAACATTTTATAAATAAATTCATTAAATTTTCTTAAACGGTAGAATTTATAAATAAATATGATTTAATTCTATTGTATAAACAATCTTTTACATACATGCGTTGTCTTCAAGACGTTGAACTTGTTCCCTTTTTTTAATTTTTGATGGCTGCTTTGTGTTTTGCGCTTTTATGTTTTAATTCAAATACGATGAAGGTGTTATTGACTACCAATTTCCTTAATTTATAAATAAAAATAAATGAAAACACGTTCAGTAACCAAATTTATTGATGTTTATGGTTCACGTGCTGCAACAGGAATTTCAAAAATGGCAAGGGAAACGTTTAAATTGTTTGTAAAATTTATGATCCCATTTGACAATAAACAAAATTATTATTCATATGCCGAAAACAATTATTAATTAAAAATAATTTAATAAATAAACCTGCATGAAAATGCTTATAAACATTTGTTTAGAAACGTTATACATACATATGTATGTATGTATATTTGTAATTGTTATTGTAAAAATATTCTGACGGGTTTGTTAATTTGAAATATTTTATAATTTAATGTTAACACTAAACCTACCGACATATTATATATACCTATTTCTACCGATGGCGGTCAATAAACCGCTTTGGGTAAGTCCCTCTTATTCGCCCGAATAGCTCCTACTAAAGTAGTTCTTTTTGATAAAAGATGTACTCTTAAACAATTATCGGTGGTCCGCACCCTACAAATGGTTCAGTGAGTTTGAGAACAACAAATTCACTCAGTGGTATTGCTGATGGCCTCGTCTCATCTTTTCCCAAATACGGAAATCCATTCACAATATATTTACTTTCAAAGTCCGATGCCAACTAGATTCCGAACTTATCGGGTTTATTGGACATACATATATTGTGTTAATCGGCATCTTGATTTTGCAGCAAATAGCTGTTCATCAACAGTTATATTTTCAACTAGTTTGTTGACTATTTTCTATAAATGTATTCGATACCTTGGAAATGAGAGCAAATTTGTCAGTCTGCAGACGCTGGCTCCTTTCGCTTCTTCTGTGAAACGATTTCTGTTCATTGTTCATGAAAAAAATGCAGGACCCCATTACTTATTCCATAAATAGGAAACGTTCAGGTTTCGTGTTTCATATGCGCCATGTGCATATAAAATTGCAATGAAAGCATCTAACGCTAAAGTTATACTCCATTTGGATCCTAAACCTCGACGTGCTTCTGATCCTGTGCACATTTTTATATGATTCATAATTCCCTGGTCAAGTATCAACGAAATAGTGTTGCGTTTCGCATATCCCGTTGGCCCTGATATTTCTCCTATATATAGCGGAGATCTTCCAGGTCCAGAACCTTGGTAAATTTTTTTTTTTGCCAAACAGCTCCATCAACTGGAGAACAATCTCATTCTTTTTCGTCCCCTACGCGTGTTCGAAATGTTCTCTTCCTCATTATCCGTGTCAGTGTCTAATGGATCATATATACTATCCTCACTTCCAGAATGTTCTTCTTCATCAACTTCAGAGCCAGTAATCTAATTTGAATAATCGCTATTTTGCCTCACATCAGCAGTCGCTCTGCACCCAATATAAAACAAGCACATGGCGTTTTCCTAGAACTCAATCGGATGATATTTTCTTGGAAAACTACTGTTTTTGTGTGAGAGAGAGATTTTGAGATTTCAATCCAGATAACTTCATAAAATTTCATATATATTCTAGCGGTCAAAAGACCGCTCAGGGTAGACAACGGTAGAGTACATATTAATATCAGAAATATATATTGAAAAATTAAACAGCCATATATTTTAGAAAAACTCATGCAGTAAGTTCAAGAAAAATAAAAACCTGGAAGTTAACACTTTGATTAAAGTCTCAAAAGCGGTCATTTGACCGCTTTGGTAGGTATAGCGTTAAATGTCCTTTTTATTATTTAAAATTCTAAATATTTACTATATATTTTTTTTAATTTTAATTTACATATAAGCATACTTTAAAATAAAATAATTAAATAAAATTTATTTAATTTAAAAAATAAATTTTAATAATTAAGAAATAAATAAAGCAATAAAAATATTAATGACCCTTGCAAAAATAAGTTTTTTTTATAATAGTAGCAACATGTTGCGAAAGTTACTGTCACTACGGTTATCACACACCACCATAGCTGCCAGATAAATAAGGCATCAAATCGTCAAATATTTGAGAAAATTTCGTCAAAATCGTCAAAAAATCATCAGAAAAAATATTAATTAATTTTTTTTTCCAAAAACGGAGACATTTTATATCATTTTCAAGAAAAAATTGTTGAAGGATTAAACAATTTATCCCAGTGCTGTTCCTAATCTATGGATGGTGTAAATATTAAGGAGTCAGAAGCTCTTGACATTCAATTCCTTCAGTTCCTTCTTATTTATTTATTTATTTACTTATTTACTTATTTATTAATTACAATACAATTACAAATTATATTCTAATTATATACGAGCGGAGTATCTTGACCATACGCTCGGTGTAGTGTCACAGATCAGAGTCTCTGGTGGAAATCGAACCCACGACCCTTACGCTAATAGTCTAGCACACTACCCTCTAGACTACCAGGGCACCCTCCTTCTTAAGAACTTATGATCTTACTATTTACACCATTTGTAACCGACCGAGACTGGCATACAACTCTCATGTATGGGTCGGTGCCTCAACGTCTATTTTGAGGTTTCTCGATCGTGTACAGGAGAGGCCGTAGTAGCTCGTTAATGACGGTAGTGTAACCAACTCCATTGAAGCAATGCGGTTTGTGTTTCACTGTTCTATCGCGTCGACAAAAGGATTTTGCTTGAACGAAGTAAGAGGACCTTTCCTGAAAATCATATATTTCTACGTAACGCTAGTCTTTGTCGGCCACCACTTCCGTATGTAGTCGATTGGCCCGTAGATCGCACACTGCATTACAGTAAAAATACCTTTTTTTTAGTCGGACTATTCGTAAGTGGAACTCATTACCTGCAGAGGCCTTTCCTGTTACTTATGGTATAAATATACACAAGCCTAGTGTCCATAAGCACTGTTCTCTCTTTCCTTCCTCACATAACATGTTTTCATAGTTCGAAACACAATGCTATCGATCCCCTGTGTGTTAGTCGTACGAAACAAAATAACGGCGCTTGCATTTGTTCTGAATATATTGAGGATCTGTAGTTCTTTATGGTAAGCTAATAGATGTGGCTGTCAACCTAAAAACATGGAATGGATATACTTAGGCCATATATAGCATTTTTTGATACTTAAATTGTCCATTTCCTCTGGCCTGGGAATCATCCAAAGTTTCTAATGAAGCCACTTGAAAATCTTCTAATCATTCTCCATAGATGAGTGAGATTGTCAGCATAGTAAAGGGTCCGCCAAATAATTTTTTTTTTTTGAAAATGCTTTAAAAAAAACTACTGAATATTTGAAAGTACAATCCTTCCGGTTAATAATGGAAAATAATTTCATTCAAATGGCTGCCTCGGATGGTCATGCTGTAGCCTACACCAGAAGATGCCGATTTTGGCAAAAAAAAAATCATCTTTTCAGATGAAGCTCATTTTGATCTTGGCGGGTAAGTAAACAAGCAAAATTGTCGCATTTGGGGCACAGAAAACCCGCACGCATACATTGAAAAGCCGACACACCCAAAACGAGTCACTGTTTGTTGTGGATTTTGGTCCAGAGGCATAATTGGGCCATTTTTCTTCGAAAATGAGCAAGGAGTGGCCGTTACAGTCAATGGCGATCATTATCGGGCCATGTTGAACGAATTTTTGTTAACAAAAATTGAAGAGGAGGATATTGGCAACATTTGATTTCAACAGGAAGGCGCTACGTGCCACACAGCCTAAGCTACACTCGATGTTTTTCGCCCTGTTTTTGAAGATCGCATAATCAGCCGCAGAGCTGATGTCGTTTGGCCACCTCGGCGCTGCGATTTGACACCGTTGGACTATTATTTGTGGGGTGTCGTCAAAGATAAGTGTTACGCCGACAAGCCAGAGACAATTGGCGCTTTAAAGGACAATATTCGTGAAGCCATTGGTGAAATACAGCTGCACACAATCGATAATGTGCTTAAAAATTGGACCGATCGTGTAGGCTACTGCATGGCCAGCCGAGGCAGCCATTTTAATGAAATTATTTTCCATTATTAACCAGAAGGATTGTACTTTCAAATAAAAAAAGAAATTTAAGAAAATATTCAGTAGTTTTTTTTTTAAAGTATTTTCAAAAAAAAAAAGTTATTTGGCGGACCCTTTAGAAACCAATTAGCTTTCGCCCAGTAAATTAAGAACAGTTTAATCCTATTTCTCGTCTTACTTATTTGGTCATCAGAACCCATCTTCTCCCATCATCTATGTGTATGTGTTAATTTTAGCCATGAGTTTTAACATCTACTCCGAACAACAGATTTTTGAAAAAAGTCGTTGATGAAACAATTTTTCGTGTTCTTCTGAACTGTGGTTTGAACATGAGATCGTGTCTTATAAACCAACAGACACATTACCTGCTAGACTGCGGCGACTCGTCTCTCTAGCTCCTGCAAATATCATTTGCCATGTGTTTCGCGCAACTTCTAATAATGCAATGTCCAGTAGGGGCTCCAATCAGATTGGAATTTGAATCCGAACTCGAATTCCTATAAACACACTTACATAATTGGTCATTACAACCCTTCAGTCAGGATTACGACCTAGTTTCTCACACCACTTATGTTGTGTGTGTTAATTTTATACATGAGTTGCAGGACCTACAGTTTAAAGTCGACTCCGAACGACAGTTTTTTGAGAAACTTTTCATGGCAATTTTATTTGTTCTCAGAGTTTTTGCCAGAAATCTGCTGAGAGGAAGTCGCCGAAGAAATATTTTTTCATATTTTCGTTTTGATGTCTGGCCTGGGGCTCGAACCCTGGCTTTACGTCTAATAAACCAACACATTACCTACTAGACCACGGCGACTTCAATTCCTATAAAAGGCTCTTTAAATTGCTAACTGGTGTTATTAAACCCTACTTGTAAACCTCTAAACATACATATGTTTGTTAAAATGTTGCAGCAACATGTTGTATATTAAGAACACTGTTGAAACTACTCACTCTCTCTCTCTCTCTCTCTCTTTCTGTTATCTCGTTATTACCATATTGCTGTGCGGCTTACTTTAACTCTCTTTTTTTAAATAGAAATTGTTTGTAAGCGAAGCTTAAAACGTTGCGGTGTTTTTTTGGTTTAAAAGCTTTTCCATTTCAACTCGATTGATTAGTATTAACAAGACGGTGTTAAAGTCAACATTAATTGCTGGTTAATATTCAAACTGCCAGATTTAAATACAAGAAGTGAAATTTTTGTTTAAACAAAAACCTAAAATTGTTGTCATAAGAGTGTTAAAAACAAAAGAATACAAAAAAATAATAAAAGAATGAATCTTTTCTTAAATTTGGCTTTATTGGCCGTGGCTTTAGTAACAGTCTCGGCTAAATTGGAGGAAAAATTCCACTGGAAACAATTGGTTTTCGACTGGCCTTCGAAAGAAGCCGAGGAAAAGGCTTTGAAATCCGGAGAGTATGTGGTTGAAAATAATTTACCATTAGGTTTGGAAAAATGGAAAAATAAATTGTTTATAACAGTGCCAAGGTGAGTGGAGATTTTTGCTAACAAAAATAAAAAATAAAAATAATAAAAGACATTAGCATTGTATGTGACTTAAACACCTGCTTTGAAGTGGTCATTAATTAAGAAATCTTTCCATATTTAAAATTTAAAAGTTTTTACTTTAAACAATCTGTCAGAGATGTCTAAATACACTACGACAACGTCATTAATTATAAGTTTTCGTATAATTTTTGTTTATTTCTTTAATTATTGTATTATTATTCTCAAATTATTTTTGCTTTTTTTTGGGGGGAATTTTTTTTTGTTTCTTTCTGGTCTTATGTTAATTCCTAGAATGATTTGTTTGAAAATAATTTTAAACTCGTTTTTCTCTTTTCTCTTTTTTTTTTAATATGCATAAATATTGCTTTTATTAAATTTCTTTTTTTATTGATTCTTTGAGTTTGCAAAACTATAATTTATTAAATCATATGCAAAAATAAAAAAAAAGTGAAACTACAAAGTGTGGAAATTTTTTTAAAAATTTTTAATTTAAAACATATTTGTTAATAAAATTCATTAAAAAAATGCATTTCATTGTAAATTAAACAAAGCAAAAGAACAAAAAATTAAATAAAAAATAAAAACTTTAAATTCCCAAAACATATTATAAAATGCCCAAAAAAAACTTTAAATTCCCAAAAAAAAATGGTTTGATATCCAAAATTAATTTTTTAACATCCAAAAACACTAAAAATTCCCGAAATATATATAGAATTGTTAGATTAGTTTAATTTACATTTATTCGCTTTCAGGGGGCGATTTGATGGTTGGTCCTGACCCCCCAGTCTGCCACCTCTATGGCCTCATCAATGGATGGGTCATGGAGAAAGAGCAGAGGCGTTGGGGGAACGGATCGGGTTGTTTTGTTTCTAGTGTCTATGGCCTGCTGTAGACAGTAAGAGAACAGGTTGGTTGCTAGGCTTGGATAAAGCCAGCTTAAGGCTGTTTGTCGGTTTTATCACGGGGCACTGCGAGATTAGGTCACTGACGGGGATCTCGAACAGATCCCAGCCGGACTATTGCAGGGCGTGTTGCGATGAGGAGTTGGAGACTATCGAACACCTCCTCTGTAACTGCCCAGCCATTGGTAGATTGAGATTGAGGACCCTTGGCAGGGCCTTCTTTTGGGAGCTTGAATTCGGTGTCGAGAGAGAAGATCAAGGCTCTCCGCAGATTCATTAGTGGCTTAGGCTGGTTGAGAGGTGCTAGGACTTCATCGGTGTAGTCGCGCTCTCCCATCCTTTTGTTGTGTGTGGTCTGTGTGATTCCTCCGCTTCCCACTCCCCCCTTTCCCATATACCCTCCTTTCATCGTATCCCCTATACTATCCTTCCCTCCTTTAGGACGTTGTACAATGGGTTAATCCGACCTCCGGGTACTGTACTTGTCTTGACTGACAGGTACAAGTCCTCTAACGTAACCTAACCTAACCTTAGTTTACATTGGCAACCGCCTTAAAAAGCATATTTTACTTGGGTTCTAAAAGGTCCGAGTGTAACACCAAAGCTGGCTTTTCTTGACTATCCTGATTGTTATATGCAGTTGTGGAATCTATCCAACTTTAGATAGACACATTCTAGCAATAACTTATGGTTGTCTAAGGGTCCTGGCTTTAGCATCTTCCTTATGATTTCAGCTTCGCAGAAGCCTTTCTGAAATACTTCCTGTTATTATAGCTATAAGGTCCCTAAAATGAATTCTGATTGGGTTCAATGCAAAATTTTGTTCTATATTTAGCCAGAGATTCCTTTATTTCGATATTTCCTTGTGCCTCTACAGAGAAATAAACACATAAACACATACATACATACGTAATCATTTAAATATTGGCTTCAATATCCCCGGCATCCAGGAACCCATATAACAGTAACTGTCGAATGCCAAGCTATCTTCTTTAGAGATACGGCGTCCTCAGAAAATTTAAGATGCGGTGTACACTCTCTTTAGGGGTCTAGTGTCTGTCCATATGCGTACTTCTCTACACTTCAGACGAATTCTTGGAATCTGTACCAAAAAGATTCCACAACCAACTCTGTAGCCAGAGTTGTATGCGTCAGTGAATACTTGCATGACGTTCTCTGGTATTAATAAATCACTGCCTGAGTTGGCTGATGGCCTAAAGTGTTCAAAATATTTCACAGCCTTTTTAAAAAAACGTGTTAATTTTACTTTTATTGTTAAAAATAATTGTTTTTTTATTTATTAATAATATTTATTCATTCTTTGTAGTCTTTTTTTATGGTTTTGCAAATATTTGTAAACTCATTTAACACTTAAACTGGAATTATATTGTGTTTGAATTTCAAAACAACAATAGAAACAAATTGATTTATTTCCTACTAAAAAAACGTCATCTGAATACATTCAACAGATGGGAATTAAAACCGGTTTTAAGCAATTAATAGGGTTTTAAATCGTTTAAATTAAATTATAATTATTCTTATTACTTTAACGATCTTAAATAATATATAAAAGAAGAAGGTTTTAAGCAGACAATTACTGCTCACAACTACTTACACTACAAGCCATTACGAATTTAACCTTAAAAAAATTCAAATAAATTGATTAAAACGGATTAAGCGGATTTGCTAATGACGTCTTAGATATTTAATTGACACTTACATCCACGCACATGCATACGTGCACATATAGATTTGAAAAGTCATTTAAAGAACTATTAACCCAGAAAACATTGAAACAACGTTATTAGGGAAGAGATTTTTGAACGAAATTTTAACTGTAACTGAAAGACTTAAAAGTTGCTTGAATGCTTGATTTTAAAATTTAATTTTAAAAATAAAGTTCGCTAACTTAACGTCGAAAATGGTTTTCTTACTAGAAACCTCAATCTGTGGTGGTTAGCTGGATTTATTATATCTTCATGAAGTTGTCTTCCAGTCGACCGCTCTCAATAAAAACTGCAATGTAAAGCTTCTTGAAAGAGGGAGGTGATCTAATGGGTGATTTTTTAAGAGCTATAGGAAAATTTTTCAAAACAAACACAAAATTCAGAAAAATGCATGTAATCTTTATTTGAATCGATAGTGTACCTTCATATAATTTAATGTTTGAAGATTATTTCATGCAAATGTTGACCGCGACTGCGCCTCAAATGGTCCAGCCGCTTAGTCCAATTTTGGCATACTCTTTCCAACATTTCGGCCGGTATCTCACGAATAAATGCTTCAATGTTGTCTTCCAATGCGTCAATTGAAGCGGGCTTGTCTGTATAGACATGAGCTTTAACATAACCCCACAAAAAAAAATAGTCTAAAGGCGTTAAATCGCACGATCTAGGCGGCCAATTGACCGGTCCCGAACGTGAAATAAAATATTCACCGAACTCGTCTCTCAATAAGTCCATTGTTACGCGTGCTGTGTGGCATGTGGCACCGTCTTGTTGAAACCACATGTCATGCAAGTCAAGCTCTTGCATTTTGGGCAAAAAAAAAGTTGGATATCATCTCACGGTAGCGCTCACCATTCACAGTTACGTTACGATTCGCAGCATCTTTGAAGAAGTACGGTCCAATGATGCCACCAGCCCATGCATTGTTATGCATTGGTAGCTTTTGCAATGCTTCTGGCTGATCTTCACTCCAAAATCGACAATTCTGCTTATTTACGTATTCATTGAGCCAAAAATTAGCTTCGTCGCTGAACACAATTTTTCGATAGAGAACTTCCTTAACAGAGCACGCATTTTGATAATAAAATTCAATGATTTTGTAGGATTGGTGGTAAAAATTTTAAAAGTTTTTAGTTTTTTAAAGAGCTCAATTGAAGAGCTCTGTTCTCTTTATTCTATTCAATCCAATTGATTGCGATATGGGATTTATTTCCTCTTTTATACAGTTTTTTAGCTGATCCGACAATTTCGAATCAACTCCCTTAATTCTATATATTTCTATACTTATTACATATGTTTGCTTAAATGTTCTAGTGACCTATATTCTATCAATACATGTGTTTGTGTGTATGCAACACGATCCAAGCCTTCAGCCCAACACCAGTAATGCAAACAAAGCATAATTCCCACGCTAGCCAGCGGAGAATACACAACAACAACAACATGCACATAATGTATTGACGACTTGAGCACGCGTCAAAAGCAGCGAGAGTCAATGTCCAGAATTATGTTAATGACACACTCGCTTATGTTATTTGATATTCATTTGTTTATACATGTTGTGCTGTTAATGATCATTAGCTTATACAGAACATTGTGTTGGCATAAACGGCAGTAGGGTCGTGCTACAATTTGCAAGCGTTGTTCGTTTGTAAGACGATTCATGGTTAAATTATAGACCCAACTGAAGATGTTTGACAGTGAAACAAAACACAAAACGTGCGTGAGCTGTTTAAACCAGTGTTGCCAAAAAGATAATAGCTAAAAAATCACCCGTTATATACGGGTGCATAGCACTCCTTAGACAGATACCGTTATATCTGTAAAATTTCGGATTTCAGAATATTACCGGAAAATAACCTACGGTCCGCTAAAATAAAAGAAAATTTACAAATAAACAACCTTTTGTGTGTTGGGTTATACCCCAAAATGAATAGAGGCCTACTTACTCACGTTTTTACACTTCACTCTTCTCACTGACAGTTTTTAAGAGAGAGAAAAACTTAATTGAAAACGGCCACATAAAAACCTCGAGATTTTAAATAAAAGAACAACAACAGCAACAGAAGAAGAAAAACCACAAAAATTAAATTAAATTTAAGCAATTGTGGTTGCCAAAAATAACAACAACAACAACAACAGCAACCATGAAGTAAATTAACAGCCGAAGTAGTAATCAAGCAGCAGCAGTAGATGCCACAACTTGATACCCACTACCATACATGGTAGAATTTCATTGTTGGAAGTGCAGATGTAAATGACAAGTTAAGCCGTATTTAAAGAAAGTTTTTCACACGTAAGGGAGGAGGGAGTTAAGGGAGGAAAGTTAAATTAAAATTTATCGTTTATTTTTTTTTTTAGCAAAACAAGCATTGTGATTAAGTCGACGCCTCCATTCTATAACGTTCTAAGTACACTTAAATACTGTCAAGATTTAGTTAAGATGCGCCGATCCGTTCCGAAGTTATAGGGAAAAATCTCCTTAGAATACACATATGGTCGTAAGTCGCGTGAAAACTTTGAGAGCTCATAACTCAAAACACACTTTTTCGACTTAGAATGTCATAGAACGGAGGCGTCGAAGTAACACTCTCTATACTTAGTTAGTTGACGCACTCTTCTTGAAGGACAATGTTGCACTTAGGCCAGCATTTTGTACCATTGTTGTTGTTAATGTCCAATATTCAAACCGTAAAACAAACAGTTTTAAAACCAAAATAAAAAATAACGGTTTACTTGAATTTGCCGTTGGCAACGCTGCTTTTAAAACGTTTTTAAGTCAATTGTTTTGCTTTAAGGAATTTTTGTTTTTAAAAGCAAAAATAAATTGAATGTCTTACAGAAAATTATTTGCAAGAAAAATGCTTAAATTGGTCACGTTTTTCATGCACTTAGAGAAAAAACCAGAAATTCAAATTTGAATTTAAAACTGAAATGGAAAATGTTTAGAATTTTCCAAGTGTATTAAAATGATTGCAAGCATCTTAAGCTGGAAATTATTGAATACCATTGACAATTGCTGTAAGACATACATAAATCTACTTGGCTGTTGTTACTTTTAAACGTTTTAAAACCATTAATTATTAAAAACGTTTTAAAATGCTAATTTATGCCAGACATTCACTAAGGCTTCACATTTAAACAGCAATTGAAAAAAACGTTTCGAAACATGGTTTATAGGAAAAAAGAACGCAGATATTTCCCATGGCCTTTTTGACTTTAACAAAGTTTTCCATCATTTTGTTTTAAAGTGCATACATACATATATGTACCGTTAAAAATTAAAATTTAATTTAAAAAATAAAATTAAAATGCATAATTTTGTTGTAATTTTTAGATGGAAGTCAGGCATTGCATCGTCCTTGAATTATGTGGATCTCAATACCTCAGAAAAGACACCCAAACTTAAACCCTATCCCAGTTGGGAAAACAACAAAGTACCCCAAGAGAAATGTGATGATGGTTGTAAATTAAGAGATAATGCCACCATCATTTCAACTTTCCGCATACAAGCCGATAATTGTGATCGTTTATGGGTATTGGATACTGGCTTGGCGGATATTCTCGGCGAAGGCAAACAAGTTACCGGCAATTCTATTGTAATATTCGATTTGAATACCGATAAATTGATTAAAAGATTCACCATACCCAAGGATCAGGTCAAACAGGATTCTTTCTTTGCCAATATAGTAAGTTAAACCCCAACAAACATGGCTTGGTATTTGTTTTTATTTAAAAATATTTTTTTTTTTATTACTTTACCTTTAGATTGTGGATTCCGATCGTTCTGAATGCTCCAATGCTTATGCTTATGTACCAGATTTGGGAGCCTATGGCGTTATTGTATACTCCTTGCAAAACGATCGCTCTTATCGCGTGAAACATAATTTCTTCCATTTTGATCCTTTGCAAGGTGATTTCAATGTTGGCGGTGTAAATTTCCAATGGACTGATGGCGTTTTTGGCATGGCCATAGGACCCATGAAACCTGATCATTCCAAGGATATTTATTTCCATGCTTTGGCCAGTACCAAGGAATTTAAGGTCAACAATCGTGTTTTACAAAACGAGTCGCTTGTTACCAGCCCTGAGGCTTATTATGAATTCAAATATGTAGGCGATCGTGGCATGAATGGCCAATCCACCGCCGAGGTCTTTGATCGGGAAACTAATGTTATATTCTATACCCAAGTGAATAAGGATGCCATTGCCTGTTGGAATATTAAGAAACCCTATGTACCTGATAATCAAGGCCTCATAGATTCAGATTCTCATACCCTGGTATTCCCTAATGATATGAAAATCGATGACAAAGGCACCATTTGGGTTTTATCAGACAAAATGCCCACTTATTTGTACAAGGAATTGGATCCAGCTGCCGTTAATTATCGTGTTTTAATGGGTAATAATCGGGACCTTATTAAAGGCACCACATGTGAAATGTGAATGTGTTAACTGATGCTAAAAAGAAAGAAATATTTATCTTACACTTTAATTAAATAAGTAGCTTTTAAGTTTTCTCAAAGAAAGAATTAATAAAAATAAAAAGAACAAAAATTCTTTGTCTTGAAGTGTCCAAAGATTTATCAAAGTAGATTTCTTTATTTTAATTGAGTCAAATATCAGATTTTAATAGATTTCCGGCAAGTTGTACTTTTTCGCCTGGTTTAAAGGCTGGCATACCCAAGTAAGGACAGGTGGAACAACGGAAAGCATCGCCCAAGTAACACTGGAAAACGAAAACATATGGTCAAGTTAGCAAAAGTTGTTTGAAATATTTTTTGGAAAACCTACGCTGCCACAGCTCGATTTAGCATTTTGTGTTTCGATTTTAGTTTTAGATTTTTCAGCTGCCAACTCCTCAGCCAAACCACAGGAACAATCTTTGCAGGCTTTTCGCTTGCCGGTAGTGCCACAAACTTAAGAAAAAAGAAACAAAAATTTTCAGATAATCGGAGAACTCAACTGATAAGTTTTCTTGTCGTTTTTGTTGGATTTAAAAAGGAAATTATGTACAAGGAACACATAAAAATAATTATAGTTATTGTTATGAAGAGGGACCATACGATGTATTGCACTGCTCTCAACCTATACAGGATAATTCCATAATGCCTCCACCAAGCCTATTGCCCTGACAAATTTCAGAATGCTGCTCGGTGTCGACAAAGACAATTTCCTGCCCAGCACTTGGTATGCATTAATGCGCACAGATTCTAATATTTAATGTGTTCCGATGACTCTTCTCATCAAAACAGAAACTATATATTGGGTTCAACACGATTCCCATTCTGAATAAATGTACTTTGAGACTACAGCGCCCTGTCAAGAGACCTGTTACTAACCTTAGGTTATTCTCAAACTCAAACCTCTTCTTATTGCTATATCTCAACAATAGCTTTTTTGTCTTGAACCAATTCGATTTGAAGAGTCTTTGCCTCTCTTATCTTTACCTCTCGTTGAGCTTGCCTTTTCAGACATCTGTTTCCACACCAAACTAATAGAGGCGTGGAAGCTCCCCTCCCCACAGTTTAATTTGATGATGGCGATCAAGCCAGTCAAGCATCAAAAACTTTATACTTTAATCTTACCTCTCAAAGATTCGGGATCGGGTTTCTTTTTATCTTCCTCATCCAGTAAATCATCCTCATTGATAAGATCCTCTTCGACTTCATCATCGTCACCAAGTTTCCAAACGGCTGGTGCTGCTGTCGGCTTAGGCTTAGCAAATGATAGTTTAACAGTCGAACCAATTTCATAGCTTGGTTTCTCACAGGTTATTGTCTTATCGTCTAATTTGCTATTAATAAAGCCCAACATTTTCAGTTCCTGCATAATGCTGTCTGCAGACCCCACAAACGTTAGAATGTGTAGTTTTCCCTTAGTTTTCAAAAGTTTCAAGAGTTGACCGAAGGCATCTGTCAGCTGGGCATTATCCACCACAATCAAATCAAAGGTACCATTAGCATGATTAGCTTTAAAAGAAAAATGTTAAGCGTTAAATATTCTGGAATATGTTCCATCACAGGCAAAGCATTACTCACCCAAACTTAAACGATTTACGTTTTCCACTAAAACTTCAGCGCCTGTAGCTGCTTTTAACTGTTCCACTTGTTTTTCCAAGTTCTCCGTTTGGGACCATATGAATAGAGTTTTCTGTAAGCCTTTAAATTGTTCCATTTTTCCTTTTTCTCTTGGTTTTTTGCTTTTTGAGCGTGAATTATAATAAAAAAAAATTTAGCAATTCATGTAAATTTCACAAAAATAATTTAAGTGTGGTCAATACAATAAAGGAAAATTAGCGGGAATTTTTATAGTGTTTCTTAACAGCGCTTTTTGCTGTATTGCAAGCATAGAGAAATTATAAATTGTTTTCTGACAATGGAAATATATATTTGTTGATATACCATTTTCTAATTTTACACTTGGAGGCCTATTTACCGATTTATATACATTTTAGAAAATAAGGCACAAGTAATCTATGTAAATATGTATAGACATCACTAACATCAGTTATCACTGCGCTTTTTCTATCGTCCTTAATAATTTGATAACTTGGCCACACTTTACAAAGTAACTGTCACATTAATTTCATCAGCTGACACAAGAAACAAAATAACCAGCAGCTGATTAGAAAAGTAAAGGAGAAAACTGTGCCTGTGGAGAAAACAATATAAACAAACCCGCTTTTTATTAATTAAAACAAAAAGGATGAATACAATACGTCCTTGTGGATGTAAAGGCGTACGTACTTGCTTAAAATGTGAAGCTGACTTCAAGATAGAGAAGCCAAATTTAAGTCAAGAATTACAAAAACTTGATGCCTGGTCTTGGTGTATTAAATGCGAACGTTTATACCGCGGATGGAATTGCAAAGCAGTACAAAATGAACATCCGGAACATAACCAAGAGCAAGGCATTGAATTACCCGGAATTTTGGTTAAAGAGAAGTTCCTTAATACCAGCGAAGGCATGGAAATAATGCATAGTTTGGATGAGTTGCCCTGGTGTGTGTCACAAAGTGGTCGTCGTAAACAAAACTATGGTCCCAAAACGAATTTCAAGAAAAAGAAATTACAAAATGGCTCTTTTAGCGGATTTCCTCAGACTACTAAATTTGTACAGGACAAGTTCAAGGAAGTGAACTTATTGCATAATTTTCAAACCATAGAACAGTGTTCATTAGAATATGATCCTTCTAAAGGGGCTTCTATTGATCCTCATATTGATGACTGCTGGATATGGGGAGAACGTGTAGTAACGGTCAACTGCTTAGGGGATGCTGTGCTGACGCTAACACTGTATAAGGATGTTTTAGAAAAGAATCTGTCAGATATTGGGAAATATAATTTGGATTTGGTAGCAAAATATGAAAATACTCTAATGCAGCCGTTGATGCAACATGAACTGCTAAAGAAGTTTGAAGATAAAGTCCTTAGAATAATAATGCCAAAGTAAGTATCTTTAAAAAATGTATTCGCTTTAGTTTTACTAGTTTTTACTTATATTTTTAGCTTATCCTTAATTGTTTTATATGGTCCCGCAAGATTTCAATTTGAACATTGTGTTTTAAGAGAAGATGTTGTGGAGAGACGTGTATGCTTAGCATACAGAGAATTTACACCAATGTATTTAGAAGGTGGTGAGTCATACGAAAAAGGCCAGGAAGTAACTAAAAATGCTCAACAATTTTGGCTTACTGACATTTGAAATATAAAATAAATTAAAATTAAATTCAAATATATTTTTATTCCACAATATGTTCTGTTAACATTTCTATATTATCTTCGTTTTTCCATAAATATTGTATATTAGGCTCTACTACATCATTTAGAGCAGTTAAATCTTGTAAAGTTTCTGTTGTTTCTTCAGGTGCTTGAGTTTCGTTTACTTGTGAAGATGACTTTATAAAATCTAACAAAGTTACTTTAGCAGGCAAGTTAATACGATGTACTCTTCGAATGTGATGTCTTAAATTCGTTTGGGAACTTAAAACTTTGTGGCATATGACACATTTATGTTCTGTGTGTATTTCGCGTAGATGTTTAAACAACTCCTCGGTTACACTAAAAGCTTGGGTACAGAATTTACAAACATGGCACTTTTGTATATGAGTCTTAAGATAATCGGATTTGGCAAAAGCTTGAGGACAATACTGGCACACATAAATAGCAGGTTCATTGGATTCGCTATCCAAAGTTAGAGAATTTTGTAGATTTTCAATATCCTTTACTTCTACTGCTTTCAGATTTACAGTTAACATTTGCTGAGGTAAGCAATAATTCTGTTCATCATCTTTAATAAATTGCTGTCGATTATCACGTGCCTGAGTTTGCAATGTTGCGGGTATAAATTGTGTCACTACAAAGGCGTCATTGCTATCCAATGCAATACGTTTAGAACGACTTGTGTTACTACGTAATGATGTATCTTGTTCTAATGGCTTTAATTCATGAGATTCGGTAACGGTGTAATGGTTTAAAGCATTGTCTTCCTCTTCAACTACTTCTCTGAAGCTTATTTGGTTTGTTGCTGGTTTTGCTTCTTCATCTTCAATTTCAATAAGATATTCTTCATCTATATACTGATTTATGGACTCTTCATATATGTCGTTTAATTGTTTGTTAGCCAATTTGATTTTTTCGTATGTAGTGCAGCAAATTTTCAAGTCCTCCAAACATTGGTAACATAAATATGGAAATTCTTCTGTTAATACTAATAAATCCTGTTAAAATCAGAGATTTAAATTAACATACATTTTAAACAATATTTTATATTACCTTTGGTTCTGTAAAAATATTTATTATTTCGAAAAATGTTTTATCCATGGAATCACCACCTATACTTCTATCATTTACCACCACTTGAGGGCTTAATGTTACTTTACAATCCCATATATTTATATCGCCTTGTTGTAAGCAAATACGACATTGCTGTTGTGTTTCAGTTTGTAAATTTAAATTACAATCCATTTTTAATATAAAAAATGAATTCGTTGTAATAATAATAATTGTAATTGTAAAAATTCTTTGGCTCTTGATAATAAACAAATAGAACAATAAACAAATGCTATCAATTCACAGTGAGTGTTAAAGAAATGTAATGTTTGAACACAGGGTAGTTATATTTTCCATTAACTTGGCATTACTGCTCAGTGTAATTGAAATACCGTTATATTTTTTTGTAACGTCTGCTGGTTTAATCATATTGTGAAAAACCTTCGATAATTTAATAAATATGAGTTTTTTGCGTACTATTATTGAATTCATACAAAATATGTGTTCGGAAGATGGCGAGATAAACAATATGTTTAAAGATATTGATGAAATTAGTCTTGAAAATTCAAGAACAAATAATCAAGTCGAAGGTAAGTAAGACATTGAAGAATTGAGGTTAAGTTCAACAATTTTGAAGTGATTAGGTATTTTTTAATCCAAGTTTGGCTGCTGGAGGCAGTGTTTATTCCCATCATACTGTTTGTTGGGCTATTTATTAATATTAAACGTTTTTAGAGCTCGATAGAGAACACATACGCCTTCAAATCGAACTAAGCAATTTAGAAACAATTATCAAGCAAAATAATCAGGCTGAAATGGAAAGTGCTATTATGGCCATGAAAAAAGTCTATGAGAACACTATGGAGTTGGAGCGCCTTATTAATGACATTGATTATACGAAAATCCTACAATGCCATCATATGGAAATGGAAGCAAGATGTCGCAAAGAATGGGAACCAATATATAACCAATTCGTTAAAAATTCCCAGTGGCATGATCGCATGGCACAACGCCATATTGTGCTTGAATTTAAACAGGCAGAGGAAAAATTAAAATCCGCACAGGAAACCATGCGTAACCAAAAGGAAACAATGGCTAAGTCTTTACAACAAAGTTACGCGGTTTTAGATAAGGCAGGCTTGAAAAGGAATGAAATTATAGTGAATATAATAAAAGGTGTTTCGGTTATAGAGAACTTAAAAGAAGAGGTATGTTAAAGGGGATTTAATTAATTTCGAAATTTAAATGTTATTGTTTTTATCTTTTTTATAGCTGAAGAAGTTAAAGAAATATGATGTTGATATAAATGGTCTAAGAAGGGAAAGATTTAATTTGGCTAAGCAAACTCAACATAAGGTAAGCAGGCGGGCATTTCAATTTTTATATTAATTTCTTTATTTTGACAATATTTTGTAGATTTTCAATCCAGTCATTACCTCTAATAATATGAATATTACAACTTTAAATTCATCACAAACTTTGTCAGCCATGAACTATATTATGCCAAAGTTGCCTTCATTTACGGACATTTTAAACAGTTTTAATGAAAGGTCTTCTAGCCAAATAACTGTCATTAAAAATACCACCAATGTAAACGTCAAATCAATTCTACACAATTCCAACGATGGCTCATTTAAAAGCAATCAATCCCTATTGTGTAAACAAACTAAACGTGTACACTTTAAAGTTGAACTGGAAGAGTATCTAGAGGATCACAACAAAACCTTATTAAGTAATGAATGTGCAAACGATGAAATGGAAACGGTTTTGAGTCCTTCAAGCATAAAGGAAATAAGTGCCAAACAGGAAGATTTGGTAAACCAGAGTATACAAAATGACATTGAAACAGTGGACTTATTAACACCCAGCCAAAAAAATATTGAAACTGTTAGCGATGCAGGCAATACAGCAGATGCTATGGAACAATGTAAAAATACGACGAAACCAGCTGTTGAAATACTGGAATGTATAACCTTTAAGGCGCCACAACCCATAGCACCCAGGCAAATTAATAATAACCAGACATTTGATAAGGAGAATCTTTTAAACACAACAGCTAGCGGTTCTAAACAATTAAACGATACCTATAGCGTTTATAGTAATTCGGCAGAATCTATTAAAAACTCTACAAATGCTTTTAATAAAACATTTTATGAGGAATTTATTAATGCCTCCTCATCATCAGCAGAAGTTTCACCTAAAGCTCAAGACACTAACAAACGTCCAGTGTTAAGAGATTTCGAATCGTATCTTAATGAAAGAAAAGAATTCTTATTTACTTTGAATGCTAAGGATACCCCAGAAAATGTCCAATCAAATGAACGTGAACAGGATGCACTAATGTTTGCACAAACAATCGCCAATCAAGAAACTAATAATGGAAACAAAAATAATTTAGAAACCGATTTTTTGGATTTTGGTAATGAAAAGGATTTCACATTTGATTCCGATGATAATATGACTGAAAATTATGATAACACCGATATGGATTTCATGTAAACAAGTTTAGTTTAATTTAATTCAGTTCTTTTTTTCTCAATACCTTTTTAAATTCTTTATTAAGTTGTGTTTTTTTTCTTTCTTTCTTCATTTGTTCTTACTTACTTCTTAAATGGAAAATTACTTTCAATATGTTTGTAGTGTGTAATATTCATAATCTCTTAATATGTTGTTTCGATCATTATTACATGCCTATACGTAATTGAATTTTTATAAAATAATAAAAAAAATAATACTTCATAGAAGATATAATAAATAAAACAAATAAATTTAAATTAAAATCGAAGCACAAACGAACTAATTAATGGGTATCAATCAGTTTGATTGTTAATAAATACATTTTCATAAACTTTTCGAAATACGTTTCGCTAAAAGTTTTAATAAATAAAATACGTGTGTATATAAGTATATAAAAGCAGTATGTTTGTTTGTTTAAAAATTATCTAATAATCGGCTAAATCGAAATCATCATTATCCAATTCATCCAGTTGCATACTTTGGAAATCCACCTTGTAACGCAAAATACCTAAAGACCGTAAGTAAATTCATAATAAAAGAAAAAAATAAAATAATGATAGCAATTAGAAAAGAAAAAAAATAAATAAAAATTTGTTAAATTAGAAAAAGAAATTAAAAAACAAAAATTCTAAACAGAGCAACAAAACAACGTAAACATATAATCAAAATCAAGTGAATTTTTAACTGGGGAAGCTAAAAGGTGAGCGCAAATTAAGTAGTGCATATAGAATAGGGCCTCCTTTCAACAGGGACTTTCGAACTTTTTCGGTTGAGCTTGATCTGTCAACTTAGTTGTCATTTATTCCGTTTGTTTTGTCGAATATCCATAGAGGAATAGACATGGATAATAGACGGCGGCGCATGTTCACTAATTGGACTCTGAAGCAGTTTCATTTTCAGCGATCCACGATTGTATTGTACATGTCCTCAAACCAACCATCCAATCAATGGGTAGAATTATTTTGATTACTTCGTGGATATGATAAATACTAGTCATCTTTAAGGTTCCTTCTATTTGTTGTCACTTAGAAAAGGTTAGCATACAAAGACTTTGTAATTCAGCATCGAGCGACCAATTAGCCTTGTTTATAGTCATACCTCGATGAGCAGTCATACATTCCTGTCGATGTAAATGGCATGTGATAAAAAATGCATAAAGCTGTCGAAGACCACATCTAATAATTTTGGATAACAACCGCAGATATACGATGGCCACCAAACGAACTGTCCGACTACATCTATGGGGTTGTGATTTCTCAAGACAGCCTAACGCGTTTTCTTAGGTATAATATTGATAAACAATACAGATTACGACAAACATAAGCAAGTAATACGATAACAATGATAATCAATAATAATTAAATATTTAATAAACGGACTTTTCTAAAACTTCTCTTTCTAGAAAAAGAAAAATTCGCGAAAAATGAATTGAAAATTAAGCAAAAAAAAATTAAGCTATACTTAAGTAAAAACCTAAAGGAATTGTCTAGTATTCTAAAGTTAAAGACAATTTAAAGAAAAATAGATATCAATTCAATTTTCATGTTTATTACGGTTTTCTTTACTCAAATTACGTGGTTAGCAGCTTGCAATAAATAAAAATAGAAAAACTAAATAATAAAACTCTTAAAGAAGGAAAGTAGTCATATAGGAAGATGGGAATAAGTTCAAATGTTATTTAAAATTTCTTTGTTAAACTCCTAGCCACCTTGCAGGTCTTGCTTGCGTTGTGTGTGTAAAGGTAGTAGCAGTGACCGACCAGACAGGCAGACAGACCATTTAGTATTTATTTTCTTAGTTTTTCTTTTAAATTAATAATGTATGATGAGAACAAGCTGCTTTATTAATTACTTTTTTCATTTCTTTCTTTTCTTGTGATTTCTTTTTTTTTTTGTTTACTTTTTCTTTTTGTTACGTTTCTTTCTTTTTTTTTTGAAATATGAAAATGCTGGAAATAAATATATATTGTATGATAACAAATTTAATAATCGTCAAGATCAACATCTTCCAGGGGTTCGTCAGCTTGTAGCGATTGGAAATCAACTTTATAGCGTAAAATACCTTTATAAATATGATTAGCAATTGAATACATATATATTTTTTTAAAGGGTTAAGCATTGTAAAACAAAAGGGAGAAAAAAGAAGAAAAGTTTATAAACCAAATTTTAGTTTAAGTATGACACATAATCACAAAAATATACTTTACTAGCCTACATCGTAATATAAAGATACACGATACACAAATATTTAGAATAATACAACACTTACCACCTATGCCACCAAAGCCACGCACAAATTGGCTGCCTTCTTGAGATTTATCAGTGATTATTTCTAGAGTGGCACCAAACATTTTATAATTGTTCGCCAGCCATTCTAATAAAGGCTGAGATTCAATTAATTCCATTTCTACTCCCGTCTGAAAATAAACAAAAACATTTTTTGATACAATCAATAAAATTGTACAAAGCATTTTTAATAAGCCTTTGCAAGGCACAGTTTGAATTTAAAATGCAAGAACTTGATAATATTTTGAAGGCTATCTGTCTCGTCAACGTTAAGGAAGGGGAAGGTTTAGGTTAAATTTAAATTTTCTGACTCTCTAAAAAGCAAAGCTTCGTTGTAACACCCATAGTATCTATTCTGTCATTTATTTACAATTTCTGGCAGTCATTTCTCATTTGGACTAATTATGCTGGAGTTTATTGTGAGAATCTTAGAATATAGCTTCATTATAAACGAGATGACTACAGCACGGTTTAATCAGGCGTAAAATATTTGCTCGTTTAAAAACTCTTGAGGCAATGTCTTCGTATAATGCAGATCATTTCGATATTTTCATTGAGTCAGGCTACCCTGAGGACGATAGAATCGGAGTTGTGTAAGATCAGCATAGTAGCCATTGGATTATATAGATCAGTCGCTATTAGATTCTGATTGATTGTAATATTCCCAGGAACGAGAAGCTTGTTGTAAAATCTAGATTTGGTTTTCCTTTTGTAGGTGATATGGTTGGTGGTCCTAATTCTCCAATCTGCTAATCCTATTCAGGGGAAACTTCCTCGAGATGGAACAGAGTCGTCGAGGGATAATTGGGGATGCTATGTACCAAGAAGTTTTTGAGCATTTATCGACGGTGGCAAAACTAGCACGCTGTCGTTAGTAAGTCCAATGTAAGGGTGGCTGGCGACTGGTTTCTTACTGGACATTGTGAATTCAAACCATTACTGGGATCTGACACAGATCTTATTCGAATTTCTGTAGGGTATGTACAGATGAGGTGAAGTTGGAGACGACAGTGCATCTTCTTTATGATTGTTTTGGTCTTTGTAAAAGAAAATTAATTATATAGCTTTTAGTCAAATCACCTTTCGCTAGAAAAAATTCTGGTTACCCAAGAATACAACGTTTCAACCTCCTAAGGTGATCCCTGGTTAGATTTCAAGCAAGTTTTGTTGTGTAACAACTTACAAATATCAACAATTTATCAAGCACACTCAAAAAATGTAACAAGCTGTTACAAAACAAACAAAGCCAGCTAGCAAGAACATACTGCTCTTACACAACGCAAAACTCATAAGAACAGGCAGATATTCGAAAAATAAGGGATTTTTTTCAACAAAGTATTTAACCCTTGTTTTGTAAACTTAAATCGTATACAAATGCCTACCTCTTTATCAGTAAAATGAGATTTATCCTTTTCTTGTTCCGGCGTTAAATGCAATACAGTGGTTGATGTTGAATTGGCATGATTTTTTAGAACATAACGTTGGATATCCAAATTTTCCCAACATATTAGTGTTTCAACTGAGCCCAACTCTAAGGCGCGCAAAGTATCCTCAACACCAAAGCAATATTTACCAGTGTCCTAAAATTGCAACAGAACAGATACAATTTAATATATTTTGTATGGAATTCTGAATACAATCATTGCTTTATTACCTGAGATATTTCATCGAAGTAGCGACCAATTAGTTTCTTTTCTTGTATAAATTTAACATTTTGTAAAGATTCTGCCGCTAATTCAATAGCCTGATTGAAACCATTTTCACCGCCATAAGACACATCCACAAGCTTAATAACTTTTGATTGCAGTCTCTAAAAGGTGTTGTAAAATAAAATTGAATTGAGTTGAAAAGGAATTCCTGTACAGGGTCTTAAAAATCATTCCAACATTGCAAACTATTATAAAAATATAACACTTACCGGATCGAACATATCAGATTGGCTTAATTCAGTTTTAAAATCTGCACTACCCGCTAATATAAGACCAGCTATGTTGGGTTTATCGTTTGTGATAAACAATTGGGTAGCGACTTCGGCAACTTTACGTACATAGTTATGGCGTTTCTCCATACGCAAACGGGCAAAACGCAATGCTGATTGACCACCGCGACCGTGTTTCTTCGGCAGATCAACGGTGAATTTGTGCAAAACTTCACGGGTATTGCCTTGCAGGGTGCCAAACAAAGCACCATTACCATCCATAACAATAAAACCAAATTTATTGTCATCGGCCAAGAGGGCGGTCAAAGCTTCAGTGTGAAATTTATTGTCACACAAATACAATGATGTATTAATAGGCTTGAAGGGTTCAAAATCGATGTTCACCTTCTTTTCTTTGCCCTCTTCGGTAACAATGGTACCGCAGTAAATAACCAAACCATTAGGAGGCACTATATGGGTTATAATAAAAAGTAAATTTAATTTTTCCAAAGAACATACTTTCAAGCAATGAAACTAACCTTTGGTATACAATTTAAGTCTATGTTGGACCGAGGTTATAGCACCCAAGACCGAGAGGCGATTGACACGTGACTTTATATTGGACGCCGTACCAAATTCATCAGCCAACATTTTGCTGACTCTGGATATTTGATCTTTAGGCGGAATTATTAAGGAAATCATGCTGGTGCCATTGCTGGAAACACACAAAATCAAATACACACACACATAAATTGTCACTAATCAAGCATATTGGATAATCTAACCTTTTTTTGACGCACACGCGATAGTGGCACACAAATGATTTTTAAGGATATTTTATTAGCACTTAAACCACTTACCCACGAGCCATTTCCAGACTTTTGATTAGTTTCTTTATTTTCCATATTTCCACATTGCGATCTGCTGACGTTTCTTCTCCAGACATATTTAATGTTTTCTATTGATGACTGACACCCCTTTGCAACACCACACAGTTTAAATTGGATTAAATCAGCAATCAGAACAACTTTCTCTGCCTCCTTTAGCGTACGTTAATGTCAAAGGTGGTACGCTTCTAATGTTGGGTGTTATTTTTTTTAAGAAAATAATTTGAAATTTTTTAAAAACTTCTGTGGTATTTGCCTTCAATAATTTTTCTTATTATTTTCACCCGTTTGGCTTCGTTGTCCGACGTCCTTCTATTGAAAAAAAGACAACAACAAAAACAACAAAAGAAAGAAAGAAAACCAACCATCATGAACTGAATATGAATATTTTTGAAAGAAAAAAGGCGCAGGTCATTATTGTCTGTATGTATATAATGGCAAATTGTTTGCCATTGTAATTATTTTAAAAGAAAACTTTGTTATTCAAACTATTTTAATTAAACATTACACACTTTTCATTTATTTTTTGTATAAAAGTAATTTACTTACTGTCAAAGCCAATTAGCAAGGATTTTTTTCGAATTTTCAAGGATTTTCTTTGAATTTCTAATGCATTACTTTAAGGATAAACAAATGAATCAGACAAAGTACGAAAATGACTGAGAGAATTTTACAGTTTGCATTTCGGCGTTAAGTTGGCAACGCCAACATCAATAACAAATTATTGCTGTATTCGCGTACTCAAAAGTTTTTACTGGTTTTAACTGCAGTTATGGCTTGCATTTGTTTACAAAAACAAGAATTCAAGAAATGAGAGCAGTGTTACCGTTGCGCAAGTAACGTTTGCAAATTTTTAAATAATCTTAACAAGATCCATTCGCTAAACAATATAAAGGGTGTTTTTTATAGAGGTATAGAACTTTAAGTTGGCATTACTTTTCAAGATGGCGACCGATTTAACAGCTGTCAAGTAATTTATTCTCAGTTTGGTTTGGCAATTCATCATGAATAGACTCACGCCTGAACAACGCTTGCAAATAGTGCAATTTTATTTCAAAAATAATGGTTCTGTGGTCGACAAAATCGTCCATCAGAGCAGTTAATTCGATTAACCATGGAACGTTTTCGCACCACGTTTACTCTTATGGATAACTCGCATCCCCAGAGACGCTGTACGGTGCGTACAGAAGAAGGTATTGCTGCTGTAGAGCGTAGCATTGAGGAAGACCCGAATGAGTCCATCCGCCATCGAGCACAGAAATTGGATCTGTGTCCATCCACTTTATGGAAGATTTTGCGGAAGGATCTTGGTTTGCGTGCTTACGAAAATGAATTAGAACAAGAAGTAAATGAAGAAGTAGCTGAAGCTGAAATTGAAACGAGGAAGCAAAACAGGAGGAAATTGAAGAAGAGCCAATTGAAAAAGGTATGCATTTCGTTTAAGGATTTGCAAGCGTTGCTGAATTATACTTACAAATTTATTATTTAGGCTCTAAACGAACATCACGCGGCAGTAAAAAAGTAAACGATACCTCTATAGACGCAGAATCTCCAAAGAAAAAGGGCAAATCTGTTAAGAAAGTGAAAAAAGAGGAAAAGAAGTTGGCGGTTAACAATGACTCAGTGGCGTCAATTTCATTTGAAGTAAAAACAGAAACTAAAAAAGCTAAGAAACCCACAAAACGTAGTCGCAAAGCTGTTAATAATTCCAGTGAACCGGTTGAAGAAGCAACTGCAAATGGTGATGCTGATGCTACGGAAGAGGTTTTACCAAAAAGTAATAAATAATTACAGCAATTTTAGATTTAAGTTAATAAGCTTTTATGAAACTTTTCAGAGCGTTCACGTAAGGCTGTTAGTGCCGAGAAGGAAATTGTAGCTGAAAAGCCTAAAAAGGGACGTGATAGAAAAGCTACCAAAGCAGCACTTTAACCTACCTCGTAGAGGGAGAAACAAAATAGTTTAATGTTTTACGAATCAAATGTGTTAGAAGCAACAGATATACAGAATGAAAACTGGCGGTTAAAGTAGAAAAACTAAATGTAAATAAACATTTATTTTTTGTTAAAAAAGGGATAATTTTGAATATTTTTTAATTTCTTCAATGAAAAGTTTAAAGATTCTTAAATATTTAAATATTAATCGAAATGTGTGTGATTTTCGGTCACAATGAATATAGTTTCTTGTGCAAGAGATAATTAAGAAGCTAAATATTACAAGATCAAAATAAGACGTACTGCTCATAAAAAAATTTTCTTGCTGAAAGTTGCCAATATTTTTTAATTTCTTGAAAGAAAAAGTTAAAGTTGTTATTGTTATTAGTTGTTTTTATTATTTATTAATAATCTTAGACAAAAATTACATTTTTTATTAACTCTCGCCAATATAAAAAACCCACCCCGAAAACTAAAAAACCATAAAACAGAGTTGCAATCAGAGAGAGACAGAAATACTTTTTGATATTTGCTGTCTCTTTCTCCATGGAAAGTTAAATGTCAAACTCTTGTTTCTATTCTGTATATTTTGTAGTTGTTACTATTTTTCCTGCATTTCTTTTGCTAACTTTTTGCGCAAATTTATTAAATAATAAGCGATTACTCAAAACGAGAGCTTAAATGAAGATAATAATAAGAGAGCCAAGTGTTATTTTAATGCTAGACAGAGATGGAAAAGTTAAAACGATCGTTTTTCCGTTACTAATGTTTAACATTTAAATATACTTTCAAATATAATTTTTATTTCTAGAAATAAAACAGAGTTAATAGTTAGATGTAGCTAAGGGGCTCAATCTTTAGAAATAGTTATGTATTGAATGCGTATTCTTTCACACGTACTGGACTGCGCTTTAGACGATATTAAAAACTATCAGGGATCTAATAAATTTCCTTCCAGCATCTATTTCGTCCTAAAACGGTCCAAGCTGGGCGACAAAAGTCTAGAGATTCTGCAATCTCTACTGCTCCGCCAAAGCTGTCAATTCCCCGTGTTATTAAATAATTGATCAGCCCAAAGAAGTGTGCCAGCAGAAGTGTAACCAATTATGAACACAAAATAAAATTGATTAAATTACTTGAATAAATACTTCAACTGCTGGGGTTTGATAAAATTAATTTAATACTGGTGATAGTGTTTTTTTGCGGGGCATTGTGACTTCAACTCCCGTTGGAGTACGTCCTCAGTAACTGTCCAGATCTGGGTAGGAGAAGAGTGAATACCCTGTGTAGGAGTTTCTTCGAAAGTTTGAACTATCTGACTAAAAATGACATGTTAGCTTTCTTACTTATGTAGCGACATTGAGCCGCTTGGGGGATGTACGCACATCCTAGTGTGGCTGACTCGTATGTGTGCACAGCCTGGAGTCATATTATATCCATGGACGAAGGTAAAAGTAATTGAAAAAAATTCAATTTTATTGTCCTTTTAACTTTTATTAAGCTATTGGTAACTCCGTTTTCATTCACTTGGGTATGATGACATAACAGGGGTTGTTTCAAAAAATTATGAATGAGCGCCAAAAAGAAATAATAAATAGAAAATTGTGTACAACTGAAAGTACATCAGTTTGCGGCGTTTGCTGAAAAAATTTCACGAAGATATTGCAAAATTTTCAAGAAGCACAAAATTTCATTTTATTTTTCAAAATTTGTTTTATATTAATTAAAAAATTATAAATTGAACGAAAAATGCCACCCAAAAGGGCCAGCAATAAGAAACTGCAGACAAAATTAGCAGTAGCATCATTGGCAGCAGACGCCGAAATATTTAATAATGGCGAAAAGGAGCTGGGGGAGGTAATAAGCGTGGATTCTAGGAGTTTAACAAATGGATCGGAAAATTTGGAAGCAGATCTTCAAGAGACGACAAATGCAAAGGCGACAAAACGCAGTACGGGACGTGGAAAAAGTGCTGCGCCCACAGAATCTGAACAGCAAATGATTGTGGATAAAAAGCCGGCCGCCAAAGGACGAGGTAAAAAGAAAACAAATGAAATTGAGGTTATACAGAACGAAAATGAATTAGAACAAGAAGTAAATGAAGAAGTAGCTGAAGCTGTAGAAGAGAAGCAAGCTGCGGAAGAAGTTGTAACAAAGCCTAAAGGAAAAGGCAAAAAATCTGAAACAAAAATAAAAAAGATAAAAGCTTCAAAGACAAATGTAAAAATACAAAATGCTGAGGAAGTACTTGAAGAAGTGGTGGCTGAAGCTGAAATTTCCGTAGTGGAAATTCCGGGTAAGAAGTCCAAAGTTATTGTGGGCAAACGCAAGAAACAGGATGCAAATGAGAAAGAAATTGAAAACGAGGAAGCAAAACAAGAGGAAATTGAAGAAGAGCCAATTGAAAAAGGTATGCATTTCGTTTAAGGATTTGCAAGCATTGCTTACTTATACTTAAAAATTATTATTTAGGCTTTAAACGAACATCACGTGGCAGTAAAAAAGTAAACGACACCTCTATAGATGCAGAATCTCCAAAGAAAAAGGGCAAATCTGTTAAGAAAGTGAAAAAAGAGGAAAAGAAGTTGGCGGTTAACAATGACTCAGTGGCGTCAATTTCATTTGAAGTAAAACCAGAAACTAAAAAAGCTAAAAAACCCACAAAACGTAGTCGCAAAGCTGTTAATAATTCCAGTGAACCGGTTGAAGAAGCAACTGCAAATGGTGATGGCGATGCTGATGCTACGGAAGAGGTTTTACCAAAAAGTAATAAATAATTACAGTAATTTTAGATTTAAGTTAATAAGCTTTTATGAAACTTTTCAGAGCGTTCACGTAAGGCTGTTAGTGCCGAGAAGGAAATTGTAGCTGAAAAGCCTAAAAAGGGACGTGGTAGAAAAGCTGTAAAACCAGCCGAGGCTGTAGAAGAAGTTGTAGATGCCTCATTAGACGAAACAGAAGTTGCAACAAATGGACAAGTTAAAGACGAGAATGAAGATAAGTTGGAGGAAGTTAAAGGTAAGAGCACCTGTTGTATCTTGTTTTATATTCGACTCTTTAGTCGTTATTAGGTTTCATGGTTATGTAGCCAATGTAACTCGTTGCTCTATTAAGCTCTTAAGTACTGTATCAGATGGAAAGCATGTTCAAAAATGAATAAAAGGGCTAAAAACTATTGCAACATTAAAAACCAAAATTTGGTGGCACTTAGACTACCAAGAACTTTTGAAAACGTTGATATAGTTGCTCTTGACGATTATAAAACAGATAAGTGATTTAAATATGTACAGTCTATCATTATAAAACACTTTACGCGAAGTACTTAAAACGCAATATGCTCTAAAACCGTAAACGAAGTCTATTGGAATTGCGCTTTGAGGGATAGGACTTTTATTTGTGGAGTAAGGGTACATCTTCTTTCTGTAGTGCTTGTATAACGCGGGGGCGCCCGAGCTTGTTTAGCTTTCCCGCTTTTCCTTCTATTTTCCGTTCTACTTGATTTTGAGATCACCTATTCCTATAAGCACATTTTCGAGTTCGAGATGTTTTCATAACCTCTCTTCCTAAGCTAACATCATCAAATGAACTTCTATTTTTGTTTTTTTTGTACTATAATATTGCCACAAATGTAACTCAACACATGTTATTGCTTTACATACTTTTAACACAAACTGGGAAACTACGACACAATTTTCTTTTCTAAAACAACTTCTTCCAGAATCTCCGAAGACGAAAAAACGAGCTACAAAGAAAACAAAGCTTGAAGCAGAACCAGAACCAGAGCCAGAGCCTCAGGAAGTAGTTACAGTTGAGTCGACAACAAAAGCACGAGGAGGTCGGAAACGTGCCGCACCGTCAGCTAACAAAAAATCTAAAAAGGCTGCGGAAGCTGTGTTGGACGATGCAGAGGATAATGAATTGGAAGACGAAGCAGACGGTGGTAAACGTAAGTTAGATGTGACGTCGTGCGGCACGCAACTGAAAAATCTCTTATTTTCCTGTTTTACAGCTTCTAAAACAAAAAAGAAAATTGACTCGGCTGCACCTCTCAATGCAACTAATACGACATATAATAAAGAAGATTTTGATTTGGCACCCCTTGCTGAGGGTGAAACTGCCGAGGAGCCCAGATATAATTTGAAAATATCCAGCTGGAATGTGGCCGGTCTTCGGTCGTGGCTTAAGAAAGGCGGTTTGACATTTTTGGACTATGAGCAACCCGATATATTTTGCATGCAAGAAACTAAATGCACCACGGACCAGTTGCCAGAAGAAGTTGAACGCATACCAGGTTATCATCCCTATTGGCTATGCATGCCGGGTGGTTATGCCGGCGTAGCCATCTATTCCAAAATTATGCCCATCAATGTTGAGTACGGTATTGGTAATAAGGAATTCGATGATTCTGGCCGTGTTATTACTGCTGAATATGAAAAGTTCTTTTTAATAAATGTCTATGTACCCAATTCGGGTAGAAAACTTGTAAATCTAGAGCCACGCATGAAGTGGGAGCAATTATTCCAGGAATTTGTACAGAAACTAGATGCCCGCAAACCCGTTGTTATCTGTGGTGATATGAATGTATCACATCAAGAGATCGATTTGGCCAATCCCAAGACCAATACACGCAACGCTGGCTTCACCAAGGAGGAAAGAGATAAAATGTCTGAACTCTTGGCTTTGGGTTATGTAGACACTTTTAGACATCTGTACCCCGATCGCAAGGGTGCTTACACATTCTGGACTTATATGGGTAGTGCCAGAGCACGCAATGTCGGCTGGCGTTTAGACTACTTTATTGTGTCGGAGCGTTTTGTTAGCCGTGTCGTTGATAATTGTATGCGTCAACAGTGTTTGGGCAGTGACCATTGTCCCATTACTTTATACTTGAAAATGTAATAAAATTTTACAGCAAATATTTTCAATGGAAACAAAAATCAATACAGATTTTATTTTTATTTAAGAAAAAAAAACATCTCGTGTAACACTCTCTTTAACATTTCCGACTACCTCTTGGTTTTACAAAAAAAAGTACAATTTTCTATTTTTTTTTTTATTAAAAACTAAACTTGTTCTTATCGGTCTTTGTTTTGGCGTTTAACATTTTAATTAAAATTGTTTGTTTAAGTTTGTCTTATAATTATTTGTCTAAAGACTCTGTTTTCGTTTTTTTTATTTTTTAAATTTAAAATTTTTGTTCGTTTTTATCTTTTCAAATTTCCTTAAAACAACAAAAAAATCCTTACGTAAGGGGTTTTTCGTTGTTTTAATAATTTTATTCTTTGTTTCGAATCTGTATATTAGTGTTTAAGATGTAGTATTTTATCGATAAATAAAAAACGGAATAATAATAAATTCAATCACAATTGTTTCCATTAAAGAAGCCTGCAGTGGATAAGTGGTTTGTGTACGACAATTTGGACAAGGTTTCTTATTTTGGAAGTCGAAATGTTTAGATGCAGGAATGATGCTCGAAAATTTTATCAAAAGGGTAAGCGTCTAACCGAAGATTTTAAGCCCGGAGCGTCCTCCTGCAGAGATGAGAACGGAAACCTGATAACAGGAGGTTGTGGAGGAAACACTTCTCTGCTCTGCTACAAGGTGATGACGACAACAATACCGCCTTTAGAGATGATGTTCCGAACCCGATCGACGATGACGCCGTGGAGATTCCGCCGCCTAGCCATGAAGAGGTCTAATTCGCGATTATGCATCTTAAAAACAATAAAGCGGCGGGTCCTCCCCGCTGAATTGTTTAAGACCGGATGTAATGAGTTGGTAGGGCGCATGCACCAGCTTATTTCCAAATATGGAATGCCCAAAGATTGGAACCTCAGAGTCCTCTGTCCTGTCCTGCAAAAGGGAGACCCTAAGATATGCGCCAACTACAGGGGTATAAGTCTTCTCACTATCACATATAAGGTTCTTACAGATGTATTGTGTGAACGACTGAAGCCGCTCGTCAAAACACTGATTGGACCTTATCAGTGCGGCTTCAGACCTGGCAAGTCCACCATCGACCAGATCTTTACACTACGCCAAATCCTGAAAAAGACCCACGAAAAACAAGTCGACACACACCATCTTTTTGTCGGCTATAAGGCAGCAATGTCAGCTCGGTATACCTGCGAAGCTGATAAGGCTATGCAGAATGACGTTGAGCAATTCCTGCAGCTCCGTCAAGGTAGGAAAGGACCTCTCCGAACCTATTGGTACCGTGCGAGGTTTCAGACAAGGCGACCCCTTATCATGCGACCTCTTCAACTTCGTCATGGAGAGTGTTCTGCGAAAGGCGGGAGTGCATCGTAATGGCACTATTTTTCAAAAAAGTGTCCAGTTGCTTGCGTACGCTGACGACATTGACATCATAGGGCGCACGAAGCAGAGGCGCCTGGAAGGATGTGTTGCGGCAGGCCGAAATCCGTAAAACGGGTTGTCATGGCCAATTAAGTAGTAAGTTTTTTTGCCCTCCCTCATGTTTTAAAAAAGAAATGCTACATATATTTTATAAGATAAGATAATTATTTATTTATTTATTTTCAAATGCCTTTTACAAAATACAAACTTATGATTACGATTTATATAAATGGGAAGGTAAATACCATACATGTATACACTAATTATTATTATTATTATTATTATTATTATTATTATTATAATTATTATTATTATTATAATTATTATTATTATTATTATTATTATTATTATTATTACTATTATTATTATTATTATGGTTATTATTATTAAATGTTTAATAGAAAAATTATATAAATTTTTGCCGCCTTACAAACAAGTTCTTACATACTTTATCACAGAATGTTTGAAAAGTATCACAAGATCTGTTTATTATCACAAATACTTTGATTGGATTTCAAAGTAGGCTGTTGTGTGTGTATAGGTATTTCCATGCTGGTACAAGAATCTTAATTATAAAATTGATTACAAAAATTGAGCAGGTATTCTCTTATTGCCATTTCAGCCAGATAATAAATGGCTTGTAATTGTTGATACAAAAGCTGGGTGTATACATCGAGAGTTAATTGTTCATGAGGAATGCTAAGCATTGGTAGCATGGACATCATGGAATTATAAGTCATATAATAATGATTGTCGTAATAAGTGCTATAGGGAAGAGATGATGATGGTGGTAGTGGTGGTGGTGGCATTACTTCATTCATTGGCACCATAGCTGTAGAAGGGTAACCAACGAATGGATATGGGTTAGTAGGGTATGCTGACACTGATGGCATAGCATCATTTGTTGCCGATAATGCTGTAGGAGAGCGATCAGCATAATAGTACGGCGTATAAGGCTGAGGCATATCATAATTTGTTGCCGGTAGTGCTGGAGGAGAGCGATCAGCAAAAGGGTAAGGTGTCAAAGCTAACGCTGGAGGAGAACGATCAGCATACATGTAGGGCGAATACGGGCGAAATGCTGCAGATGATGATGGTATACCATCATTTGTTGGCAACAAATGTGTAGATAAGTTATCAATATATGCGTTTGGAGCAGTTGGTTCTTCGGTTATTGGTGGTATCAATTCATTTGTTGGCATAAAAGATGTAGAAGTGTTATCAACATATGCATTTGGAGCAGTTGGTTCTTCAGTTATTGGTAAAGGTGTAGAAGTGCGATCATTGTACCAATTTTCAGTAATAGCCCAATTTTGTTGTGGCATAAAGCGTTTGCGATAATTATTATATTCTTCTTCTTGGTTTACGTCTTCGTCTTCATCTTCGCCTTCATTAACGCTTTCAATTTTCATTTGCGAATAAATTCGCTTTAGTATTACATTATTCGATTCGAGGTTATTGGGTTGAGATATGTCGACAACGTTTATTTCAGTCTCATTTTCATCGCATGACATGGTTTCCTCGTCTAGTAAATTCGGCTCCCTTTTAGTACAATAATCCAACGGTAATTCGTTGGTATATTGATTGCAGTTTTGGCGTGCACAATTATTTTTCATTGACAAATCCATGTTCTCAATTGGTTTATGTATATACTTATATAGCATTGATCCTTAAGATAAATTCTTTTTGCAGTTTATTTTGTGCGCTTTACTGATTGAAATATTGAATAAGTTAGATTTGACTACAGCTGCAAGACTATAGATTAACTTAATTAGTGACTCTATGCAGTTTTAAGAGATGATAATGTTCCTTACTTTTCAAGGCTATCGGTTGACTAAATCCGTCAAATTATTCCACTGTTTTTTTTTTTAATTTAGCGGCGATCACAATTTTTTAGTTTTTTTTTTTTTTTGAATCAAATTGTTATCCGTTTGTAGCTTTGATCCAGACCGACTGGCGTCTTAAGCGAAACTAAAGGGTTACTTCTTCTGTTCGCGGTTTATAAGGCAATTAGGTAGAGTCTGTAGTGGTCATACCCAACTTTTCTATCATAAAAAAAGGATATTTTTTCTTTGACTCAAAAAATGGCAAAATGGCATGCCACCATATCGTGTAACATTATACCTGCGTCGGTTGAATATTGTTCAAAGTGCCGTGCTTTACATACCAGAATTTGTTCGCTTGTCATGTTTGTAATGATTGTGTACCTGTTTAACATGGAGCATAATCAATTAATTTTTCATTTATTTTTAACGCTTTTACCCATAAACCTATGCCTACAAATCTTGAACGATTTATTTGGTATTGAATTTCAAGGTTATTTTTTCTGTTAACTTCTCTGATTTAACCCTCAAAGTTAATTTTCTTTGATTTATAATTAAAAAATGATATACTTTCATTCCATTTGAGCATAAGGCCCTACAATGCCCACAACGAGCTGAATTCTATGCTTCGCAGCCGTACAAGCCAATCATATTTCTGCAGCTGTTAAAAATATGCAATTTGTCTCGCGCGAATCGCTTCGGGAGATCCGTACTAGACGCTTGTCTGTTGTTTATTTCTGCTCTATTCTCTATTTGGTCTCTAGGGATACAATGCTTCCCAGATAACAAAATGAATGGACATTTTTAATATGTTGCCACTGAGACAATGTGGAATTGTTGCTATTTCCCGTGGTCTAGAAGAAGGGCCTTACTATCTAATGTTGTCTTTTTTGTATGGCCTCTTCAATTTGGAAAATGGAAAAGTTTTTTCCATTGAGCCTTGCTAATAAAAACAAAGAAATTTTAGTCCTAGCAAAGGAGAGATAATCTTGACGATTGCCCGGTTTATGTCCAGCCTCCAACTATCCTTTTCAAATGATTAAATTAAATCACTAATTTTAGAAAAAAATTTCCTCATACGCTTATAGTACCACGTCATTTGTCACCACGTCATCTGTTGCTACGTCACCTGTTACCACGTCATCTGTCATTTCAACAGATTTTAAGAAGATGTCCTCAACTGTTTTATATTTCTATTTCTGTTTTTCCAATGGAAACAATGATTTTGAAACCACTATTTCGTGGATAACCCCTAATACTTTCTAGTGGTCTTCAGTTCATTTTGAGTGTGTGGTTAACTTTTGTCTCTCAATTGATTTTTATCTGAAACCACAGGATTTCCCCGTAACGAATTTAGAATGGAATCATAAAATTACTTTCAAATCCGCTTATCAAAGAAGAAATTCAAATAATACCACTTCATCTAGTTCCAGAAATAATATTTTGTTCCAAGAATGTTTTCATAAAAATTGCTTTTACAAGCGCCAGAGCCTAGCCATTTCTTAAAAAAATAAATTCATCAGAATTCACAATGCAAAATGTTTTTTTTGTATCCTTTTGTAAATCCTATATTGAGGATATTTTTCTATTTCAGGTAGACAAAAATGAGAGGTAGGACATTCCATCCCTCTTACACGCGCACATCATTCTACGACATATGTACATCATTAGACTGCAGAAATTACCTGCTCAATCGAATAAAGGATTGTTTTTGTTGTTTTTATATTTATTTGTCTAAGTTTGCTGGTTACTGGTTACTAGTACTTGATTTGAACAGAATTCAAAGGAAATTTCGAGCGAAAAAAATATATTTTCAATTTCACAACGTTTCCATTTATTTTTTTTTTATTTTTAATCGTGATTAATGACCGAAAATATGATTTGTTTTCTTTCGCTAAGTGATACAGCAGAAGAAAGTGTAAAAGATTGTTGTGTTAATATGATTAAAGCAATAAAAAATTAGCCCAAATGAACTTCTATTTTTGTTTTTTTTTGTACTATAATATTGCCACAAATGTAACTCAACACATGTTATTGCTTTACATACTTTTAACACAAACTGGGAAACTACGACACAATTTTCTTTTCTAAAACAACTTCTTCCAGAATCTCCGAAGACGAAAAAATGAGCTACAAAGAAAACAAAGCTTGAAGCAGAACCAGAACCAGAGCCAGAGCCTCAGGAAGTAGTTACAGTTGAGTCGACAACAAAAGCACGAGGAGGTCGGAAACGTGCCGCACCGTCAGCTAACAAAAAATCTAAAAAGGCTGCGGAAGCTGTGTTGGACGATGCAGAGGATAATGAATTGGAAGACGAAGCAGACGGTGGTAAACGTAAGTTAGGTAGGTAGGTAGGTAGAGGTGGCTGCCCATCCAAGAAAGATTTTTCTTGTTGATGGACACACTTAGGCCGCATTGGGCCCATTGTGCTACCACAATCATCCATTGTCCCCTAGTCTCGAAACCATTCGGAGCTCCTGATGAAGCGATTTAGGCTGCCAATGTCAATCTCTGACAGTTCCTCCAGATCATCCATGTAGTAAGTACCCAAGTACTTCCTTCTCCTTTGACATAGAGCCGGGCATGTACCCAGCAGGTGAGAGACAGTCTCCTCTTCTTCCTCATCTCTGCAGCTTCTACAGAAGTCGTTGGCAAGGTGTCCAAGTCCAATGCGCCTCGCATGCGTACCCATAATGCAATGCCCCGTAATGACACCGACAACTACACTGAGCGCGCCTCTTTGGAGTTTGAGTAGACTCTTTGTGCGCCCCTCATCCAGCCTTGGCCAGATTTTACGAGCCGTTCTACCCGTGTCCGAGGCCGCCCACCTGTCGTTGACGGAATCGACGATCGCATTATCAATTATGAGCTTGCAGGTCCTCATTGGTAGGCCTAGATTCGAGAACTCAGCGGTGAGCTCGATGGTCGTGCCCCGCCTGGCAAGTTCATCAGCTCTACAGTTGCCCGGAATACCACTGTGTCCCGGTACCCATACGATATGGATGTCATATCGTTCCGCTATCTCGTCGAGATATCTGCGACAGCCGTACACCGTCTTGGAGTTCATCACGTTAGAACTCAAAGCCCTGATAGCCGCCTGGCTATCAGAAAGTATGGTAACGTTCCGCTTGGAGACCCTTCCATCCCCAATAATACTCGCCGCAGCCTGTATGGCCACCACCTCCGCCTGAAAGACACTGCAGTGGTCTGGTAGTCATATAGACTGAGCTATTCCAACTGATTCCGAAAAAATTCCACTGCCAACCGCTCCGTTCAGCTTAGAGCCATCGGTGTAGATTTGTACGGAGTCTCTAAACAGGTGGGTCACACCACCCTTCCAGGCTCCGTTATCCGGAACCGATGTCCTGAATCTCTTCGTGAAGTCGTACCTCGGTGTCATGTAGTCACTGCTCCCTCAGGATTCTTGCGTGGCCTATGCCCGAGTCATGCCACTGTCCAGTCGCCCAGAGACGTTTACTTATTTTAGCAGCCACTCCCCTACAGAAAAGGTCAAGCGGAAAGAGGCCCAAAATTATCACCAGTGCCGACGTAGGTGTAGTGCGCAAGGCACCACTAATGATAATACAGGCAGATCTCTGCAGTCGCTGTATTAGTTTCGAATTAGTTTTAATTTCAAGGGATTCCCACCAAACTAGGCATCCATAGGTCAAGATAGGTCTGACCACCGCTGTGTAGATCCAGTGTGTCATCCTAGGTCCTAGGCCCCATTTTCTCCCCAACACTCTGTTACAAGCATACAGGGCAATGGAAGCCTTTTTAGTTCTGTTAATGATATTCGATTTCCAAGACAGCTTCCTATCCAGAATAAGCCCTAGAAAGTGTGCCTCCTGTTTGAGTTTCAGTTCCGTCCCGTTAAGTTTCAATGGACGAAATGTCGGTGGCTTGTACCTTCTTGTGAAGAGTACTATTTCCGTTTTCACCGGGTTAACACCCAAACCACGTTCAGATGCCCACACGCAGACCCTCCTCAGAGCCAGTTGCATCCTATCTCTGATAGTGTCGACAAATCTTCCGGAGATAACAAGAACAATGTCATCCGCATAGGCAATTGCCTCACATCCATTTTGTTCTAGTATCACTAGTAGCTCATTCATCACCAGATTCCACAAAAGAGGAGAGAGTACTCCGCCCTGTGGAGTTCCCCTCCCTATAGCCCTGGTTGTCTGTGAGCTCCCAAGTGTGGGGTAGATTGTTCTCCCACAAAGTAGCTTAGTTATCCAGTTCACTATAGTGGATCGTACACCCAGACTATCCAGCGCCCTGGTTATAGCGCAAAGTTCCACATTATTGAAGGCTCCTTCGATGTCAAGGAAAGTAGCCAGAGTGTATTCCTTCTGTGCCAGCGATTTCTCTATCCTGCACACCAGGCTATGTAGGGCAGTCTCAACAGACCTCCCCTTAATGTATGCGTGTTGTCCCCCGGAAAGGAGATTTCCATCCAAGGTCTGACGCAGATTCACATCCACGAGTCTCTCCATAGTCTTCAATAAGAAGGAGGATAGACTTATGGGTCTGAAGTCCTTGGGTGTAGTATGAGAGTTTCTTCCAGCCTTCGGTATGAAGACTACCCCCACTTTACACCATTCCGACGGTATATGGCCCATCCGAATACTGGCGATAAACATCGCCCCAAGCATTCCGATGTGTTTCATTTCCAGACGTTGCAAGAAGGCCGGATATATTCCGTCCGGTCCCGGAGATTTAAACGGTCTAAATCCGTCTATCGCCCATTTTATCGCGTCCGCAGACATGATCGAGCAGTATTCCCACTGTGATTCACTCTCCGAGACGGTTGTTCGCGCATCCGAACCTTGTCCCGGTGGAAAGTGGGTGTCCACAAGAAGATCCAAAGTTTCCTTCTCAGAGTTGGTCCATGAGCCATCCTCCCTTTGCAGTACACTGGGTATAAAGGATGTTGTCGAGAGAATTCTCCTTAGCCTAGAAGTTTCGTTGATAGTTTCCATGTTGCTACAGAAATTTCTCCACGAGTCTCTCTTAGCCCGTCTTAGAACTCTCTTGTATTTTCCAAGGGATACTTTATAGTCCCTCCACTGATCCGCATTACCGGACTTTCTCGCCACATTGAAGAGTCGTCGTGACTCCTTTCTGAGCATGTCCAGATCCCGGTCCCACCAGGGTGGTTTTTTTCCACCCCTGTTGACCCTTTTCGGACATGCTTTTTCAAAAGCCCCTACTATGACCTTTGTGAATTCAGCTACTGTAGCCTCAAGTCCAGAAATACTATCTGTTCTACAGTTCGTGAGTGGGTCCAAGCCCAGCCTGACAAGGCGATCATAAAGATCCCAATTCGTATTTCTAGGATTTCTAATCGCCCTTACAGTATTGTTCCCCCTACCAAGGGAAAATTCAATAAACCTATGATCAGAAAAGGAGTGCTCCTCCGAGACTCTCCAATCTCTGACACTATCATAAATATTGCCGGAGGTAAGGGTTATGTTCAAAACCTCCCTTCTGTTTTTCGTTATAAATGTGGGCTTATTACCCGTGTTACAAACTAATAGGTTATTAGATATAATAAAATCAAAAAGAGACTCACCCCGTTCGTTGACGTTCGTGCTGCCCCATATAGTGTGATGAGAGTTGGCATCACAGCCAATCAGCAGGCCAACATTTGAGCGCTTTGCCTCTGTAACCAGTCTCTTCACTGGATCTGGTGGTGGGTGACTGCTTAGGTCATGCGGCATGTAACAGGAGGAGATCCAATGTTGCTTACCATTGATCTCCGCCGTTAGTGTGGTTAGGTCTTCATTGCTGAAATTAGGAAGCAAATATGCCATTAAGTTGTTCTTAATGAGTATACAGGATCTGGGTCTACCTACACATTTGGCATGGACCAGCCTATAATTTTTGTGCCCTAATCCACAAACCTTATTGGCTATGGACCATGGTTCTTGGATCAGGGCTATGTCTTCTCCTCTGTTCGCCAGCCGGAGAAGTAGTGCAGCCGATGCTGCCTTAGAGTGATGGAGATTTATTTGGATTACTCTGTTTCATCCTCTCTCCTCTCCACCATCGTAATGTCTAGGCCATAATCTTCTTGATCAGCCTCGTCCAGGAGATCAGATTCCCTTAACAGCATATCAAAGGCAGATGCTATATTCGACCCAGTGGAAGAGAGAGAGCTAACTCTGGACCGGGTATGAATCTGCGTTGAGGATGCTGTAAGGTTATCCTCCTCCTTTTCTTCATTAACTGATGCGCCCATGTGTTCGTCTTGTGGCTTGTCCCCCTGAGGGGCGTTGTCACTCGACTCCATGGGGCGATTATCCTTTTTATATACTTTTAGAATAATGTGTTCAAATCCAAAGGCCACCACACCATTGGATTTTGCCAGGTGCTCCAGGGATTCCTGATTGATTATGATAGTCGCACAGCGAGATCCATGGCGTTCCTCCAACTTTGCAATTTTCCAATTGTGTGTTGGTAACTTTGGATTGCACATTTTTATTATTCTTAGCACTTTTTCTGGCTCCTTTGGAGTTAAAGGTATCCAAGAGCGTGTTCGGGGTCTGCTAGGTATGGCATCCTTGGGCACTACTTCTAGTTTGGCGCCCTTCCAGATTTCACCTACCCTCATTATGGCGATGGAGAAGAGATCCAGGGCTCTCTTATCGGCGCACGTTACTAGCTTCACGTGTCCTTGGTGCCAGCCACACATTTGGTAGACTGGAACTGGTCCCGGATTCTCCTCCATTACTTCTAGGAAGACGTCTGCAAGGGCGTCTGCTACAAGTCTCCAGTTCGACGGTGTAATACTGCCGTCTGGATCTGAGCGATCTACAACCGCCATTTCTATGCTGTCTTTTAGCACCTCACTGTATAAGGTGTTGGTGCGATGCGAGCTGCGTGATTTTTTAGCGCCTGGAGCGTCTCCATCAGAAGATCGCTGTCTTTTGACAGCCACCTCCATGGTCGACGTCTTGTCTAGTTCTTCGAGCTTTTCCTTGGCCCAGGCCAGTGATTGCGCTTCGCGCTGCGTGCGGTTATCTATTGGGATCTTGGAGATCCTGTCTAGAACACGCTTTGCGCTCAATCGCTCCCTGTACCTCTGCTTCGATTCTTTCATTTTCTGAGCCGTGTCAACCTTTACATTACCAAGGCCACTCTTGCTGGACGAAGGTCCGGCTTTTGGAGCAACCTTGCTTCTGGAAAGGCCGACGCTTTTGGCTTGTTGTGTTCTACTATTTTTTGAGGTACTAGGTTCTTGGTCTGCTTTAGCATCAACCAAGTCTTTTCCCTCTTCTGTGGAGACGGGCGTCGGCTTAACACCCGTACGCGGATTTTTACGAGTTCCGTTCTCGTCCTCACTAGTGGAGGCGGTTTCCTGATTTTTCTCTATTGATTTTTTTTCTATTTCATTTTTCATTTTTGGTCACACGAGTTGCGGATAAGGGGAAGGTCCACCTGAGCAGGGATCCGCTGTGCCCAGGTAAGGCTAGTTAATCCTGGAGGTCGCCCGGTATCCAGGATACTCCGTTAACGACTGGGATATTTTTGATGGGCCCCCAGCCAGGCTGACTATCGGCACGGGTCGTATAACACCTTAGTCCAGCCCATACCTCTATCCTATGGTGAGAGCCATAATTCATTCGACCTACAATCAAATGAGTATGGACTCCCCCCTTGGCTGGTGGACACCCCATCGGGCAACCACCATTACCAGCCGACACCCACGTGGAGGGTTTGGTAGAGGATTTTCGTCGGCCTAAACGTAAGTTAGATGTGACGTCGTGCGGCACGCAACTGAAAAATCTCTTATTTTCCTGTTTTACAGCTTCTAAAACAAAAAAGAAAACTGACTCGGCTGCACCTCTCAATGCAACTAATACGACATATAATAAAGAAGATTTTGATTTGGCACCCCTTGCCGAGGGTGAAACTGCCGAGGAGCCCAGATATAATTTGAAAATATCCAGCTGGAATGTGGCCGGTCTTCGGTCGTGGCTTAAGAAAGGCGGTTTGACATTTTTGGACTATGAGCAACCCGATATATTTTGCATGCAAGAAACTAAATGCACCACGGACCAGTTGCCAGAAGAAGTTGAACGCATACCAGGTTATCATCCCTATTGGCTATGCATGCCGGGTGGTTATGCCGGCGTAGCCATCTATTCCAAAATTATGCCCATCAATGTTGAGTACGGTATTGGTAATAAGGAATTCGATGATTCTGGCCGTGTTATTACTGCTGAATATGAAAAGTTCTTTTTAATAAATGTCTATGCACCCAATTCGGGTGGAAAACTTGTAAATCTAGAGCCACGCATGAAGTGGGAGCAATTATTCCAGGAATTTGTACAGAAACTAGATGCCCGAGTTATGTTATCACAGCAACCCCCACCAAAACCCAGGAGAACCATCTAGACAGCAACAATTAAAGCAACAACAATTAGCCTAATATTTGTTTTGTTCTTTTTATTGTAATATTTTATTTATAATTAAAACAACAACAAAACTTTATTTTTTTTTATTCTTTTTTGACACACTTTTAATAATAATTTAAGTTGAAGTTTAAAAAGCTAAATCAGCAAAATACAAACATTTCTTTTATTCATTTTATTGTATTCTTTTTCTTTATAATCAAAACAACAACAAAACTATTATTTTATTTTAATGTGACTGACACACTTTAAATAATAATTTAAGTAGAATTTCAAATAGGTAAATCAGCAAAATTAAACATGTTATAAATTTGTATAAATTCATACTTACTTACTTCCTGTCCACAAACATTGTAATATTCTTTTTTTTTTTTTACACTTTAAAATTAAAACTAAATTACGTATGCATTTTTTTTCCTTTTATTTGACTCATCAATAATTTTCGTTTTAAGTTAATTAAGAAATAAAGTTTACTGTTGTTACAAGTGTCAAAGAAATAACAAGTGTTGTAATTTAACTGGCGCAGTCGGTAAAGCCAGCTTCGGGATAATTGTGTTGAAACTAAATTAAAAGAAAGTTATTAATTTTAAATAAAATATAATCAACAAGAAAATATATCATCCTTGCACCGTATAAGGGGCCGTTTGTTTGAAATTTCGAGGGAATATCGGAAGGAAAAACAGGTATCGAATTGACATCGGTACAAGGCTTTACAAGGACATTAGTGGATCACAATACCCGAGTGGAATAAGCTGGAAATCGCATTCCCAATGAAAGCAATATATCTCATAGGGGCTCTGTAAGTACTGTGTTGAAAGCATATATTCATACGTAAAATAAAAACAAGAGAAGATAATAACAAATAGAATTTAAAGAAAGATTAAAAAAAAAAAAAAATATATATAAAAAAAAAGAAGAAAAAAATAAGAATTTAATAAAGAAAAATTTAAAGATTATAATTAAAAGAAAAAAAAGAATTACAAGGAAATTCAATTTAAAGAAATTTTTTTTACATATTTCGATTTTGTTAAAAATAATAAAAAAAAAAAACAAAAAAAAAAAAAACAAATCAAGTAAAAAGAAAAAGTTATAAAAAGAAATTTGAAAAAATATCTATACGAGGGAATATCGTATAATTCAAGAAATTTTTTTCATAAGAGTAACAAAACAAATTTTATTAGAAATTAAAAAGAAACAAATCAAATAAAAAGAAAGAATTTATAAAAAGAAATTTAAAAAGATTTATACGAGGGAATATCGTATAAATCAAGAAATTTTTTTTATTAAAAGAAAATTAATATAAAAATAAAAAAGAAAAGAGAAAGAAAATATTATGAGAAATAATTAAGTAAAATAAGAAGAAAGAAGTGGAAAAGTTTAAATAAAGAAAATAATAATTTGAATTAAAATAAATTTTGTGTGAAATTTATCGGCATTATCTGTACGTAGCTTGAATTTTTTTTTATCCAATTCAGAGCAAATTATTTAATGCAAATAGAACAAGTTTTTAATATAATCAATATATATGTTACATAACAAAATTGAGAATACAAATTGAATTACAACATCAAAAAAAAAAAAAACGAAATTATCTCTAAAAAAAAAAAAGAAGAAAATATTATAATTAAATAGAAAATTAAATTTGATGAGTAGTAAATCTCGTTTTATCCCATACCCTAAAATTTTTAGATCAAGGAGCCTTCCTCGTATACCGGAGGATATTAGATTAGATTATAAGATGCCTTCAGATACAGAAATTCCAAGCACAGCATTGAATCAAAGGACAGTTAACTCTAACGACATTTTTAATTCTCTTAGGATTCCAGATGCAATCAAAGATTTACCAAAATTTGATGGTAATCCAAGATTGCTTCACGAATTTATAAGCAATGTGGAGGAGATACTTCTTCACATTGGGGGAGCGGATAACACTCCCTTCGGACAGATTCTCTTGAGAGCCATAAGAAACAAAATAGACGGTCAGGCCAATGAAGTCCTGAACATGTACGGTACATCCCTTAATTGGGATGAAATCAAAGGAAACTTAATTTCACATTACTCGGATAAACGAACAGAAACCTCCCTTATAAGAGACCTTCATTCCCTAAAACAGTACGGCAAACCAATTGAGAAGTTCTATAGTGAAGTTATGGAAATTCAGGCAGCTTTATCCAACAATTTATCGATTCATGAATCTGACGTTAATGTAATTAACGCGAAAAGGAATCTATTCTCAGAGATGTGTCTGAATTCATTTCTGTCAGGGCTACGGGAACCTATGGGTTCTACCATTAGAGCAATGAGACCAGAATCATTGCCGGTAGCCCTTGATTATTGTATTAGGGAACAGAATATTCATTATATCAGGTATAATTCAAACAAACCAAAATATCCTCAGTGGAGACCAAATTATCAATATACTCCATATCATAAATATTCGCAAAATTATTCGAATAACGTTCCAAAACAAGGAAACTATTATCAACCCCGAGGAAATTCTAATTTTTCGGCAAGACCTTACCATGTTAATAATAATAATTTTGAGCCAAATTTGAGCAATTATAATCGTAATTTTTTCTCCCAAAATTCCCAAATGAATCGCGAAAATTTTTCAAATTATAAACCCAACCAGAGTTTCGATAATTTATCGCGACAAACAAATTTGAGGCAATCACTACCACCCCCAGAACCAATGGATACTAGTAGTGGATTTTCAAAATTAGAAAGGAGTACTGGCAAATTTAAAACTAGCCCGAGCACTCAATTCAGTAAGATATCAAGCAGAAACGAAATGAATAATAATAATGAGTTTAGGAGTCCTCAAAATAGGAACCCTACCCCATGTATTAGCCAGGCTGACAAATTAAATCTGGACCAATATGAAAACTACAATATTGACGACAACCAGGATTTTCGGCAATTAGCCTCAGGCAACAGACAGGATATGTAGATTGCAATAAACATGGTAGTATTTTACCTTATATAAACATAAACTCCCCATTTGGCAGATAACTGAAATTTTTAATAGACACCGGAGCTTCTTCTTCATTCATAAATCCTGAGTTTATAAACCCTTTAGACATTGAAAAATGTAATCCAATAACTATATCTACCATCTTACATAAATATATAATTGACAAGCAAGTGACACTACCTATTTTCAAGGAGATAAAAAAATCAGGAACTTTTACCTTCTTGGTTTTCAAATTCCATGGTTATTTTGACGGGTTGTTGGGTTTAGATTCCCTGACAAAAATAGGAGCGAAAATTGATCTGGAGAACAAAATAATAACCACGAATGATGTGGCAATACCTCTTAAAACGAAACCAAATTTCTCATCCGATAAATTCATAATAGCGGCAAACTCGAAACAACTCATAAAACTACCGGTTGATTCTAAAGATGGAGATATTATTGTAAATACAGTAACTATGGACAATGGTTTATTTATTTCTCCTGGCATTTACTTTGCAAAGGACTGGTTCAGTACAATAGAGATAGTTAATCCCACTGAGAGTGATCAAATAATTTTCTTAGAGCAACCCCTCAAAACGGACCCATATGATTCGGAAAACTTCGTCGAACTCAATAACCTCAATACAGATCACAAATCAGGTGATGAGCAGATTAAAAATTTATCTGAATTACTCCGAACGGAACACCTAAATAGTGAGGAAAGACAGAAGCTTTTGAAATTATGTGTTAAATATGATGACATTTTTTATAGAGAGGGCAAAGACCTAACATTCACAAATGAAATAAAACATAAAATTAAAACAACAGACGACATTCCTATTCACACTAAGTCTTATAGGTATCCTTTCGTTCACAAGGAGGAAGTGCGAAAACAGATATCGGATATGTTAGAACAAGGAATTATTAGACCGAGCTTTTCTCCATGGAGCTCTCCAGTATGGATTGTTCCAAAGAAGAAGGATGCATCGGGCAAGACAAAATGGAGGTTAGTTATTGATTATAGGAAGCTAAACGAGAAAACCATCTCCGATAGGTATCCACTTCCAAACATATCAGAAATCCTGGATAAACTGGGTAAATGTCTTTATTTTTCGACTTTGGATTTGGCAAGTGGCTTCCACCAAATTGAAATGGATCCCCGAGATATACCTAAGACAGCCTTTACCGTAGAGGGTGGTCATTATGAATACGTGAGGATGCCTTTCGGCTTGAAAAATGCACCCTCGACTTTCCAAAGAGTTATGGACAATGTCCTGAATGATTTGGTTGGAAAAATTTGCTTGGTATACTTGGATGATATAATTATATTTTCCACATCTCTCCAAGAACATATTGAAAATTTGGAAAGAGTTTTTCTGAAACTAAGATCTTCGAATTTTAAAGTTCAACTGGACAAGTCAGAATTTATGCGAAAAGAAATTGCTTTTTTGGGGCATGTAGTCACGACAGAGGGCATAAAACCAAACCCAACAAAAATAGAGGCTATTCAAAAATTCCCAATACCACGCACTAACCGTGAAATAAAATCATTCATAGGCCTACTTAGTTATTATAGGAAGTTCATCCCAAACTTAGCAAAACTTACAAAACCAATGACAGAATGTTTGAAAAAGGGCAGAAGAATAACACTAGACGATAGATATGTTAAAGCTTTTGAAACATGCAAGAACATAATAATTCTAATGAACGACCCAATATTGCAATACCCTGACTTTACAAAGCCATTTCTGCTCACTACAGACGCAAGTAACATTGCACTTGGAGCAGTCCTTTCTCAAGGTCACATAGGTACTGACAAACCCATTTGCTATGCAAGTAGGACTCTTTCTGAAAGTGAAATTAATTATTCCACTATTGAAAAAGAACTTCTAGCCATAGTGTGGGCAACCAAATATTTCCGCCCTTATCTCTTCGGTCGCAAATTTAAAATAATTACTGACCACAGACCACTTACATGGCTAATGAGTCTTAAGGAACCCAAATTCAAAATTAGTTAGATGGCGCCTAAAGTTGGAAGAGTATGATTACGAAATCATTTATAAAAAAGGAAAACTAAATAGTAATGCGGATGCTTTGAGCAGGATTAAACTAGACAATAGTAATGTCGCTGATGTAAACTTGTATGATTCGAGTAAACTGTCCACAATACATTCATGCGATGAGAACTTGAATGATGGGATACCAATTTCCGAAAAACCGTTGAATGAATTCAACTTACAACTTTTATTAGAAAAATCAGACGAGGGGCCCAATATGACTGTTGAAACAATTTTTAGAAATAAACAACGTCGAACTATAAAGGAGAAAGAATTTTCTCAAGACACAATAATCCAGATTTTCAAGAAATTCATTCCCTCAGGTAAACTAACTGCCATTTTCTCCGACGAATCAACTTTTAAAACTATTCAATTAGTGTATTCAAAATACTTTTCAAACGGAAAACAGTTTCGTGTCGTCCGTTGCACTAAAATTTTAATGGACGTAACTGATAGCGATAAACAAGTAGAGCTCATACGGAATTGTCATGAGAACAGAAACCACAGAGGAATAACCGAAACATATGAATATCTTAAAAGACAATATTACTTTCCCCTCATGCAATCTATTATGAATAAAACATTGAACAACTGTGAAATTTGTAATGCGTTGAAATATGACAGACACCCACCAAAATTAAAATTTCAAATAACAGAAACTCCAGACGAACCTCTTCAGATCCTACATATTGACATATATACTATAAGTGGTAAATGTATTTTGACCATCATTGATAAATTTTCCAAATATGCGACGGGGTATACGTTACCATCGAGAACTAGCGTTTGTGTACTCAAAGCTTTTAAATCATTCATGAACCTTTTGGGAATACCTAAGAAAATTGTTTGTGATCAAGGTACTGAGTTCACTTCAAATATTTTTAAAGATTTTTGTAAACAATATGAAATAATACTCCATTTCACATCATTTCAACAATCTAGCAGCAACTCTCCAGTGGAACGTCTCCACTCAACCCTAACTGAAATTTATAGAATTATTATGACAACTAGAAAATCCAAGAAAATGGAGGTAGACCACGAAGAGATATTAGACGAGACGTTCATGACTTACAATAATACAATTCATTCCTCTACAAAATTTACGCCATATGAACTTTTCTTTGGAAGACCATATGACTTCTCAAGAGATATAAAATACGATAACGAACATGAATTTTTGTCTAAGTTAAATGAATTTAAAGAGAAGCTATATCCTTTTGTTAAAGAAAAAGTTATGAAAGCTAAAATTAAAAATATTAGTTGCCTTAATAAGATGAGGAAAACCCCAGAAAATAGAGATATAGATGAGCAAATATATAGAAAAGAATGTAGGAGGAACAAATTAACCGCACGATTCTCGAAACATAAGGTATTAAAAGACAATGGTATTACTTTACACACTACTAGGGACAAGAAATTACACAAGTCAAAAATGAAGCTCAGACCGCGAAAATAATCGACTCTTATTTTAACATTTTGTACTTTCAGCACAGCCTTAGCTTATGGACAGATTTTGGAAATACAGAATTTTGACAATGATCAGAATATGGTCGCCCTGGAGATCGGACAGGCAAGAAAGATTGAGAGTTATTTTAACTTCATCCATATAATAGATTTGGACAATTACAATTCACAAACCTCAAAATTAATTAGCATTGTAGACAAATATGAGAAAAATAGCCTTCTAAAAGATGCAGCTAAAGTTTGTAAACTGAAACTTAAGGGACTTGAAAACAAACTACAGACACTAAATCCATATAAACGTACAAGACGAGGACTATTCAACGGTTTAGGCTTTGTAATAAAATATATAACTGGAAACATGGACGCAAATGACGCTGTGACCATAAATAGACAAATACAGGAACTTCAGAACACAGCATCGAATTCAGCAATAACAGAGGAAAATCAGAAAGCTTTGAACATACAAATGATACAGAGATTTAAAAATTTGACAGAACATTTGAATAATAATCAGGAAAACATTTCCAAATTTTTGAAAAAACTGTCAGCAGAAACAACTAATCATATTCTTAAGGAAAATAATGCGTTATTAGAAATCCAATATATGAATCAGTTGGATTATAGTATAGATTTACTATTTAATCATATTTCTGATATAATAGAGGCTGTAATGCTTGCAAAGCTAGGCATAATATCAAAGCTTATTCTTCATCCAGAGGAATTGGACGAAATAAGACATCATTTTACATCTCAGAACGTTAACTTAGTTTCAGACGAACACCTTTACGAACTTCTGGAACTCCAGGCATATTATAATAATAGCAACTTAATTTTTAATATAAAATTGCCGAATTTGTCTAAAGATATTAACTCACTTTTCCACCTCATTCCTCTTCCTATAAATAATACAAAAATAATCAAAACAAAACCCTATTTAAGTTACAATAAACACAACCTCCAGTACTTAACAGAGATTTGCCCAAAGATTGAGAGCTTTTATTATTGCAAAAGGTCAAACGACTTCGAAAACACTGTTAATTCGACTTGTATCGGCAGAATATTGAATGGCAAAACACCAATATGTCCTGTGAATGATGTGGGATTCACAACAAATATTTTCCAACCGGAAGATAATTATATAATGTTTATTAATGTAAAAGATTTACAAATAACTTCTGATTGCAGACAAAATTTTACAATTAAAGGAACCTCTCTTCTCCACTATGCAAATTGTTCCGTCACTGTAGCAGGGACAACATATAAAGACAATCCTACAGCCCATTGGGACACAGTTTTTGTCGCACCACCAAATCTCAAGAAAGTGCAGATTACATCAATATCAGAAACTTTAAGTTTAGAGAGAGTTAAAGATTACAGCTTCAATAACAAAAATGATATTCTAAAACTAAGAAAAGATACAACCCAAAGAGGAAGCGTAATAATGGTAACAACATTAATCTTCATCACCTTAACTATTACTAGCCTGGTCCTGTTATGGAAAAATCCCAGAATTCGGTATTATCCTAAGCCTACTGATATCGCTCTGTCCCCACCAAATTCGCTGTGGCCATCGCTCTACTCTAAGGGGGGAGGAGTTATGTTATCACAGCAACCCCCACCAAAACCCAGGAGAACCATCTAGACAGCAACAATTAAAGCAACAACAATTAGCCTAATATTTGTTTTGTTCTTTTTATTGTAATATTTTATTTATAATTAAAACAACAACAAAACTTTATTTTTTTTTATTCTTTTTTGACACACTTTTAATAATAATTTAAGTTGAAGTTTAAAAAGCTAAATCAGCAAAATACAAACATTTCTTTTATTCATTTTATTGTATTCTTTTTCTTTATAATCAAAACAACAACAAAACTATTATTTTATTTTAATGTGACTGACACACTTTAAATAATAATTTAAGTAGAATTTCAAATAGGTAAATCAGCAAAATTAAACATGTTATAAATTTGTATAAATTCATACTTACTTACTTCCTGTCCACAAACATTGTAATATTCTTTTTTTTTTTTTTTTACACTTTAAAATTAAAACTAAATTACGTATGCATTTTTTTTTTCCTTTTATTTGACTCATCAATAATTTTCGCTTTAAGTTAATTAAGAAATAAAGTTCACTGTTGTTACAAGTGTCAAAGAAATAACAAGTGTTGTAATTTAACTCCCGCAAACCCGTTGTTATCTGTGGTGATATGAATGTATCACATCAAGAAATCGATTTGGCCAATCCCAAGACCAATACACGCAACGCTGGTTTCACCAAGGAGGAAAGAGATAAAATGTCTGAACTCTTGGCTTTGGGTTATGTACACACTTTTAGACATCTGTACCCCGATCGCAAGGGTGCTTACACATTCTGGACTTATATGGGTAGTGCCAGAGCACGCAATGTCGGCTGGCGTTTAGATTACTTTATTGTGTCGGAGCGTTTTGTTAGCCGTGTCGTTGATAATTGTATGCGTCAACAGTGTTTGGGCAGTGACCATTGTCCCATTACTTTATACTTGAAAATGTAATAAAATTTTACAGCAAATATTTTCAATGGAAACAAAAATCAATACAGATTTTATTTTTATTTAAGAAAAAAAAACATCTCGTGTAACTCTCTTTAACATTTCCGACTACCTCTTGGTTTTACAAAAAAAAAAAAGTACAATTTTCTATTTTTTGTTTATTAAAAACTAAACTTGTTCTTACCGGTCTTTGTTTTGGCATTTAACATTTTAATTAAAATTGTTTGTTTAAGTTTGTCTTATAATTATTTGTCTAAAGACTCTGTTTTCGTTTTTTTATTTTTTAAATTTAAAATTTTTGTTCGTTTTTATCTTTTAAAATTTCCTTAAAACAACAAAAAAATCCTTACGTAAGGGGTTTTTCGTTGTTTTAATAATTTTATTCTTTGTTTCGAATCTGTATATTAGTGTTTAAGATGTAGTATTTTATCGATAAATAAAAAACGGAATAATAATAAATTCAATCACAATTGTTTCCATTAAAGAAGCCTGCAGTGGATAAGTGGTTTGTGTACGACAATTTGGACAAGGTTTCTTTTTTTGGAAGTCGAAATGTTTAGATGCAGGAATGATGCTCGAAAATTTTATCAAAATGGCGTCTAACCGAAGATTTTTTCCTCCTGCAGAGATGAGAACGGAAACCTGCTAACAGGAGGTTGTAGAGGAAACACTTATCTACTCTGCTACAAGGTGATGACGACAACAATACCGCCTTTAGAGATGATGTTCCGAACCCGATCGACGATGACGACGTAGAGATTCCGCCTCCTAGCCATGAAGAGGTCAAAGTCGCGATTATGCATCTTAAAAACAATAAAGCGGCGGGTCCTGATGGCCTCCCCGCTGAATTGTTTAAGACCGGATGTAATGAGTTGGTAGGGCGCATGCACCAGCTTATTTCCAAATATGGAATGCCCAACGATTGGAACCTCAGTGTCCTCTGTCCTGTCCTGAAAAAGGGAGACCCTAAGATATGCGCCAACTACAGTCTTCTCCCTATCACATTTAAGGTTCTTACAGGCGTATTGTGTGAACGACTGAAGCCACTCGTCAAAACACTGATTGGACCTTATCAGTGCGGCTTCAGACCTGGCAAGTCCACCATCGACCAGATCTTTACACTACGCCAAAGCCTGAAAAAGACCCACGAAAAACAAGTCGACACACACCATCTTTTTGTCGGCTATAAGGCAGCAATGTCTGAGCTCGGTATACCTGCGAAGCTGATAAGGCTATGCAGAATGACGTTGAGCAATTCCTGCAGCTCCGTCAAGGTAGGAAAGGACCTCTCCGAACCTATTGGTACCGTGCGAGGTTTCAGACAAGGCGACCCCTTATCATGCGACCTCTTCAACTTCGTCATGGAGAGTGTTCTGCGAAAGGCGGGAGTGCATCGTAATGGCACTACTTTTCAAAAAAGTGTCCAGTTGCTTGCGTACGCTGACGACATTGACATCATAGGGCGCACGAAGCAGAGGCGCCTGGAAGGATGTGTTGCGGCAGGCCGAAATCCGTAAAACGGGTTGTCATGGACAATTAAGTAGTAAGTTTTTTTTGCCCTCCCTCATGTTTTAAAAAAGAAATGCTACATATATTTTATAAGATAAGATAATTATTTATTTATTTATTTTCAAATGCCTTTTACAAAATACAAACTTATGATTACGATTTATATAAATGGGACGGTAAATACCATACATGTATACACTAATTATTATTATTATTATTATTATTATTATTATTATTATTATTATTATTATTATTATTATTATTATTATTATTATTATTATTATTATTATTATTATTATTATTATTATTATTATTATGGTTATTATTATTAAATGTTTAATAGAAAAATTATATAAATTTTTGCCGCCTTACAAACAAGTTCTTACATACTTTATCACAGAATGTTTCAAAAGTATCACAAGATATGTTTATTATCACAAATACTTTGATTGGATTTCAAAGTAGGCTGTTGTGTGTGTATAGGTATTTCCATGCTGGTACAAGAATCTTAATTATAAAATTGATTACAAAAATTGAGCAGGTATTCTCTTATTGCCATTTCAGCCAGATAATAAATGGTTTGTAATTGTTGATACAAAAGCTGGGTGTATACATCGAGAGTTAATTGTTCATGAGGAATGCTAAGCATTGGTAGCATGGACATCATGGAATTATAAGTCATATAATAATGATTGTCGTAATAAGTGCTATAGGGAAGAGATGATGATGGTGGTAGTGGTGGTGGTGGCATTACTTCATTCATTGGCACCATAGCTGTAGAAGGGTAACCAACGAATGGATATGGGTTAGTAGGGTATGCTGACACTGATGGCATAGCATCATTTGTTGCCGATAATGCTGTAGGAGAGCGATCAGCATAATAGTACGGCGTATAAGGCTGAGGCATATCATAATTTGTTGCCGGTAGTGCTGGAGGAGAGCGATCAGCAAAAGGGTAAGGTGTCAAAGCTAACGCTGGAGGAGAACGATCAGCATACATGTAGGGCGAATACGGGCGAAATGCTGCAGATGATGATGGTATACCATCATTTGTTGGCAACAAATGTGTAGATAAGTTATCAATATATGCATTTGGAGCAGTTGGTTCTTCGGTTATTGGTGGTATCAATTCATTTGTTGGCATAAAAGATGTAGAAGTGTTATCAACATATGCATTTGGAGCAGTTGGTTCTTCGGTTATTGGTGGTATCAACTCATTTGTTGGCACCAAAGGTGTAGATAAGTTATCAACATATGCATTTGGAGCAGTTGGTTCTTCAGTTATTGGTAAAGGTGTAGAAGTGCGATCATTGTACCAATTTTCAGTAATAGCCCAATTTTGTTGTGGCATAAAGCGTTTGCGATAATTATTATATTCTTCTTCTTGGTTTACGTCTTCGTCTTCATCTTCGCCTTCATTAACGCTTTCAATTTTCATTTGCGAATAAATTCGCTTTAGTATTACATTATTCGATTCGAGGTTATTGGGTTGAGATATGTCGACAACGTTTATTTCAGTCTCATTTTCATCGCATGACATGGTTTCCTCGTCTAGTAAATTCGGCTCCCTTTTAGTACAATAATCCAACGGTAATTCGTTGGCACATTGATTGCAGTTTTGGCGTGCACAATTATTTTTCATTGACAAATCCATGTTCTCAATTGGTTTATGTATATACTTATATAGCATTGATCCTTAAGATAAATTCTTTTTGCAGTTTATTTTGTGCGCTTTACTGATTGAAATATTGAATAAGTTAGATTTGACTACAGCTGCAAGACTATAGATTAACTTAATTAGTGACTCTATGCAGTTTTAAGAGATGATAATGTTCCTTACTTTTCAAGGCTATCGGTTGACTAAATCCGTCAAATTATTCCACTGTTTTTTTTTTTAATTTAGCGGCGATCACAATTTTTTAGTTTTTTTTTTTTTTGAATCAAATTGTTATCCGTTTGTAGCTTTGATCCAGACCGACTGGCGTCTTAAGCGAAACTAAAGGGTTACTTCTTCTGTTCGCGGTTTATAAGGCAATTAGGTAGAGTCTGTAGTGGTCATACCCAACTTTTCTATCATAAAAAAAGGATATTTTTTCTTTGACTCAAAAAATGACAAAATGGCATGCCACCATATCGCGTAACATTATACCTGCGTCGGTTGAATATTGTTCAAAGTGCCATGCTTTACATACCAGAATTTGTTCGGTTGTCATGTTTGTAATGATTGTGTACCTGTTTAACATGGAGCATAATCAATTAATTTTTCATTTATTTTTAACGCTTTTACCCATAAACCTATGCCTACAAATCTTGAACGATTTATTTGGTATTGAATTTCAAGGTTATTTTTTCTGTTAACTTCTCTGATTTAACCCTCAAAGTTAATTTTCTTTGATTTATAATTAAAAAATGATATACTTTCATTCCATTTGAGCATAAGGCCCTACAATGCCCACAACGAGCTGAATTCTATGCTTCGCAGCCGTACAAGCCAATCATATTTCTGCAGCTGTTAAAAATATGCAATTTGTCTCGCGCGAATCGCTTCGGGAGATCCGTACTAGACGCTTGTCTGTTGTTTATTTCTGCTCTATTCTCTATTTGGTCTCTAGGGACACAATGCTTCCCAGATAACAAAATGAATGGACATTTTTAATATGTTGCCACTGAGACAATGTGGAATTGTTGCTATTTCCCGTGGTCTAGAAGAAGGGCCTTACTATCTAATGTTGTCTTTTTTGTATGGCCTCTTCAATTTGGAAAATGGAAAAGTTTTTTCCATTGAGCCTTGCTAATAAAAACAAAGAAATTTTAGTCCTAGCAAAGGAGAGATAATCTTGACGATTGCCCGGTTTATGTCCAGCCTCCAACTATCCTTTTCAAATGATTAAATTAAATCACTAATTTTAGAAAAAAATTTCCTCATACGCTTATAGTACCACGTCATTTGTCACCACGTCATCTGTTGCTACGTCACCTGTTACCACGTCATCTGTCATTTCAACAGATTTTAAGAAGATGTCCTCAACTGTTTTATATTTCTATTTCTGTTTTTCCAATGGAAACAATGATTTTGAAACCACTATTTCGTGGATAACCCCTAATACTTTCTAGTGGTCTTCAGTTCATTTTGAGTGTGTGGTTAACTTTTGTCTCTCAATTGATTTTTATCTGAAACCACAGGATTTCCCCGTAACGAATTTATGAATGGAAACATAAAATTACTTTCAAATCCGCTTATCAAAGAAGAAATTCAAATAATACCACTTCATTTAGTTCCAGAAATAATATTTTGTTCCAAGAATGTTTTCATAAAAATTTCTTTTACAAGCGCCAGAGCCTAGCCATTTCTTAAAAAAATAAATTCATCAGAATTCACAATGCAAAATGTTTTTTTTGTATCCTTTTGTAAATCCTATATTGAGGATATTTTTCTATTTCAGGTAGACAAAAATGAGAGGTAGGACATTCCATCCCTCTTACACGCGCACATCATTCTACGACATATGTACATCATTAGACTGCAGAAATTACCTGCTCAATCGAATAAAGGATTGTTTTTGTTGTTTTTATATTTATTTGTCTAAGTTTGCTGGTTACTGGTTACTAGTACTTGATTTGAACAGAATTCAAAGGAAATTTCGAGCGAAAAAAATATATTTTCAATTTCACAACGTTTCCATTTATTTTTTTTTTATTTTTAATCGTGATTAATGACCGAAAATATGATTTGTTTTCTTTCGCTAAGTGATACAGCAGAAGAAAGTGTAAAAGATTGTTGTGTTAATATGATTAAAGCAATAAAAAATTAGCCCAAATGAACTTCTATTTTTGTTTTTTTTTGTACTATAATATTGCCACAAATGTAACTCAACACATGTTATTGCTTTACATACTTTTAACACAAACTGGGAAACTACGACACAATTTTCTTTTCTAAAACAACTTCTTCCAGAATCTCCGAAGACGAAAAAATGAGCTACAAAGAAAACAAAGCTTGAAGCAGAACCAGAACCAGAGCCAGAGCCTCAGGAAGTAGTTACAGTTGAGTCGACAACAAAAGCACGAGGAGGTCGGAAACGTGCCGCACCGTCAGCTAACAAAAAATCTAAAAAGGCTGCGGAAGCTGTGTTGGACGATGCAGAGGATAATGAATTGGAAGACGAAGCAGACGGTGGTAAACGTAAGTTAGGTAGGTAGGTAGGTAGAGGTGGCTGCCCATCCAAGAAAGATTTTTCTTGTTGATGGACACACTTAGGCCGCATTGGGCCCATTGTGCTACCACAATCATCCATTGTCCCCTAGTCTCGAAACCATTCGGAGCTCCTGATGAAGCGATTTAGGCTGCCAATGTCAATCTCTGACAGTTCCTCCAGATCATCCATGTAGTAAGTACCCAAGTACTTCCTTCTCCTTTGACATAGAGCCGGGCATGTACCCAGCAGGTGAGAGACAGTCTCCTCTTCTTCCTCATCTCTGCAGCTTCTACAGAAGTCGTTGGCAAGGTGTCCAAGTCCAATGCGCCTCGCATGCGTACCCATAATGCAATGCCCCGTAATGACACCGACAACTACACTGAGCGCGCCTCTTTGGAGTTTGAGTAGACTCTTTGTGCGCCCCTCATCCAGCCTTGGCCAGATTTTACGAGCCGTTCTACCCGTGTCCGAGGCCGCCCACCTGTCGTTGACGGAATCGACGATCGCATTATCAATTATGAGCTTGCAGGTCCTCATTGGTAGGCCTAGATTCGAGAACTCAGCGGTGAGCTCGATGGTCGTGCCCCGCCTGGCAAGTTCATCAGCTCTACAGTTGCCCGGAATACCACTGTGTCCCGGTACCCATACGATATGGATGTCATATCGTTCCGCTATCTCGTCGAGATATCTGCGACAGCCGTACACCGTCTTGGAGTTCATCACGTTAGAACTCAAAGCCCTGATAGCCGCCTGGCTATCAGAAAGTATGGTAACGTTCCGCTTGGAGACCCTTCCATCCCCAATAATACTCGCCGCAGCCTGTATGGCCACCACCTCCGCCTGAAAGACACTGCAGTGGTCTGGTAGTCATATAGACTGAGCTATTCCAACTGATTCCGAAAAAATTCCACTGCCAACCGCTCCGTTCAGCTTAGAGCCATCGGTGTAGATTTGTACGGAGTCTCTAAACAGGTGGGTCACACCACCCTTCCAGGCTCCGTTATCCGGAACCGATGTCCTGAATCTCTTCGTGAAGTCGTACCTCGGTGTCATGTAGTCACTGCTCCCTCAGGATTCTTGCGTGGCCTATGCCCGAGTCATGCCACTGTCCAGTCGCCCAGAGACGTTTACTTATTTTAGCAGCCACTCCCCTACAGAAAAGGTCAAGCGGAAAGAGGCCCAAAATTATCACCAGTGCCGACGTAGGTGTAGTGCGCAAGGCACCACTAATGATAATACAGGCAGATCTCTGCAGTCGCTGTATTAGTTTCGAATTAGTTTTAATTTCAAGGGATTCCCACCAAACTAGGCATCCATAGGTCAAGATAGGTCTGACCACCGCTGTGTAGATCCAGTGTGTCATCCTAGGTCCTAGGCCCCATTTTCTCCCCAACACTCTGTTACAAGCATACAGGGCAATGGAAGCCTTTTTAGTTCTGTTAATGATATTCGATTTCCAAGACAGCTTCCTATCCAGAATAAGCCCTAGAAAGTGTGCCTCCTGTTTGAGTTTCAGTTCCGTCCCGTTAAGTTTCAATGGACGAAATGTCGGTGGCTTGTACCTTCTTGTGAAGAGTACTATTTCCGTTTTCACCGGGTTAACACCCAAACCACGTTCAGATGCCCACACGCAGACCCTCCTCAGAGCCAGTTGCATCCTATCTCTGATAGTGTCGACAAATCTTCCGGAGATAACAAGAACAATGTCATCCGCATAGGCAATTGCCTCACATCCATTTTGTTCTAGTATCACTAGTAGCTCATTCATCACCAGATTCCACAAAAGAGGAGAGAGTACTCCGCCCTGTGGAGTTCCCCTCCCTATAGCCCTGGTTGTCTGTGAGCTCCCAAGTGTGGGGTAGATTGTTCTCCCACAAAGTAGCTTAGTTATCCAGTTCACTATAGTGGATCGTACACCCAGACTATCCAGCGCCCTGGTTATAGCGCAAAGTTCCACATTATTGAAGGCTCCTTCGATGTCAAGGAAAGTAGCCAGAGTGTATTCCTTCTGTGCCAGCGATTTCTCTATCCTGCACACCAGGCTATGTAGGGCAGTCTCAACAGACCTCCCCTTAATGTATGCGTGTTGTCCCCCCGAAAGGAGATTTCCATCCAAGGTCTGACGCAGATTCACATCCACGAGTCTCTCCATAGTCTTCAATAAGAAGGAGGATAGACTTATGGGTCTGAAGTCCTTGGGTGTAGTATGAGAGTTTCTTCCAGCCTTCGGTATGAAGACTACCCCCACTTTACACCATTCCGACGGTATATGGCCCATCCGAATACTGGCGATAAACATCGCCCCAAGCATTCCGATGTGTTTCATTTCCAGACGTTGCAAGAAGGCCGGATATATTCCGTCCGGTCCCGGAGATTTAAACGGTCTAAATCCGTCTATCGCCCATTTTATCGCGTCCGCAGACATGATCGAGCAGTATTCCCACTGTGATTCACTCTCCGAGACGGTTGTTCGCGCATCCGAACCTTGTCCCGGTGGAAAGTGGGTGTCCACAAGAAGATCCAAAGTTTCCTTCTCAGAGTTGGTCCATGAGCCATCCTCCCTTTGCAGTACACTGGGTATAAAGGATGTTGTCGAGAGAATTCTCCTTAGCCTAGAAGTTTCGTTGATAGTTTCCATGTTGCTACAGAAATTTCTCCACGAGTCCCTCTTAGCCCGTCTTAGAACTCTCTTGTATTTTCCAAGGGATACTTTATAGTCCCTCCACTGATCCGCATTACCGGACTTTCTCGCCACATTGAAGAGTCGTCGTGACTCCTTTCTGAGCATGTCCAGATCCCGGTCCCACCAGGGTGGTTTTTTTCCACCCCTGTTGACCCTTTTCGGACATGCTTTTTCAAAAGCCCCTACTATGACCTTTGTGAATTCAGCTACTGTAGCCTCAAGTCCAGAAATACTATCTGTTCTACAGTTCGTGAGTGGGTCCAAGCCCAGCCTGACAAGGCGATCATAAAGATCCCAATTCGTATTTCTAGGATTTCTAATCGCCCTTACAGTATTGTTCCCCCTACCAAGGGAAAATTCAATAAACCTATGATCAGAAAAGGAGTGCTCCTCCGAGACTCTCCAATCTCTGACACTATCATAAATATTGCCGGAGGTAAGGGTTATGTTCAAAACCTCCCTTCTGTTTTTCGTTATAAATGTGGGCTTATTACCCGTGTTACAAACTAATAGGTTATTAGATATAATAAAATCAAAAAGAGACTCACCCCGTTCGTTGACGTTCGTGCTGCCCCATATAGTGTGATGAGAGTTGGCATCACAGCCAATCAGCAGGCCAACATTTGAGCGCTTTGCCTCTGTAACCAGTCTCTTCACTGGATCTGGTGGTGGGTGACTGCTTAGGTCATGCGGCATGTAACAGGAGGAGATCCAATGTTGCTTACCATTGATCTCCGCCGTTAGTGTGGTTAGGTCTTCATTGCTGAAATTAGGAAGCAAATATGCCATTAAGTTGTTCTTAATGAGTATACAGGATCTGGGTCTACCTACACATTTGGCATGGACCAGCCTATAATTTTTGTGCCCTAATCCACAAACCTTATTGGCTATGGACCATGGTTCTTGGATCAGGGCTATGTCTTCTCCTCTGTTCGCCAGCCGGAGAAGTAGTGCAGCCGATGCTGCCTTAGAGTGATGGAGATTTATTTGGATTACTCTGTTTCATCCTCTCTCCTCTCCACCATCGTAATGTCTAGGCCATAATCTTCTTGATCAGCCTCGTCCAGGAGATCAGATTCCCTTAACAGCATATCAAAGGCAGATGCTATATTCGACCCAGTGGAAGAGAGAGAGCTAACTCTGGACCGGGTATGAATCTGCGTTGAGGATGCTGTAAGGTTATCCTCCTCCTTTTCTTCATTAACTGATGCGCCCATGTGTTCGTCTTGTGGCTTGTCCCCCTGAGGGGCGTTGTCACTCGACTCCATGGGGCGATTATCCTTTTTATATACTTTTAGAATAATGTGTTCAAATCCAAAGGCCACCACACCATTGGATTTTGCCAGGTGCTCCAGGGATTCCTGATTGATTATGATAGTCGCACAGCGAGATCCATGGCGTTCCTCCAACTTTGCAATTTTCCAATTGTGTGTTGGTAACTTTGGATTGCACATTTTTATTATTCTTAGCACTTTTTCTGGCTCCTTTGGAGTTAAAGGTATCCAAGAGCGTGTTCGGGGTCTGCTAGGTATGGCATCCTTGGGCACTACTTCTAGTTTGGCGCCCTTCCAGATTTCACCTACCCTCATTATGGCGATGGAGAAGAGATCCAGGGCTCTCTTATCGGCGCACGTTACTAGCTTAACGTGTCCTTGGTGCCAGCCACACATTTGGTAGACTGGAACTGGTCCCGGATTCTCCTCCATTACTTCTAGGAAGACGTCTGCAAGGGCGTCTGCTACAAGTCTCCAGTTCGACGGTGTAATACTGCCGTCTGGATCTGAGCGATCTACAACCGCCATTTCTATGCTGTCTTTTAGCACCTCACTGTATAAGGTGTTGGTGCGATGCGAGCTGCGTGATTTTTTAGCGCCTGGAGCGTCTCCATCAGAAGATCGCTGTCTTTTGACAGCCACCTCCATGGTCGACGTCTTGTCTAGTTCTTCGAGCTTTTCCTTGGCCCAGGCCAGTGATTGCGCTTCGCGCTGCGTGCGGTTATCTATTGGGATCTTGGAGATCCTGTCTAGAACACGCTTTGCGCTCAATCGCTCCCTGTACCTCTGCTTCGATTCTTTCATTTTCTGAGCCGTGTCAACCTTTACATTACCAAGGCCACTCTTGCTGGACGAAGGTCCGGCTTTTGGAGCAACCTTGCTTCTGGAAAGGCCGACGCTTTTGGCTTGTTGTGTTCTACTATTTTTTGAGGTACTAGGTTCTTGGTCTGCTTTAGCATCAACCAAGTCTTTTCCCTCTTCTGTGGAGACGGGCGTCGGCTTAACACCCGTACGCGGATTTTTACGAGTTCCGTTCTCGTCCTCACTAGTGGAGGCGGTTTCCTGATTTTTCTCTATTGATTTTTTTTCTATTTCATTTTTCATTTTTGGTCCCACGAGTTGCGGATAAGGGGAAGGTCCACCTGAGCAGGGATCCGCTGTGCCCAGGTAAGGCTAGTTAATCCTGGAGGTCGCCCGGTATCCAGGATACTCCGTTAACGACTGGGATATTTTTGATGGGCCCCCAGCCAGGCTGACTATCGGCACGGGTCGTATAACACCTTAGTCCAGCCCATACCTCTATCCTATGGTGAGAGCCATAATTCATTCGACCTACAATCAAATGAGTATGGACTCCCCCCTTGGCTGGTGGACACCCCATCGGGCAACCACCATTACCAGCCGACACCCACGTGGAGGGTTTGGTAGAGGATTTTCGTCGGCCTAAACGTAAGTTAGATGTGACGTCGTGCGGCACGCAACTGAAAAATCTCTTATTTTCCTGTTTTACAGCTTCTAAAACAAAAAAGAAAACTGACTCGGCTGCACCTCTCAATGCAACTAATACGACATATAATAAAGAAGATTTTGATTTGGCACCCCTTGCCGAGGGTGAAACTGCCGAGGAGCCCAGATATAATTTGAAAATATCCAGCTGGAATGTGGCCGGTCTTCGGTCGTGGCTTAAGAAAGGTGGTTTGACATTTTTGGACTATGAGCAACCCGATATATTTTGCATGCAAGAAACTAAATGCACCACGGACCAGTTGCCAGAAGAAGTTGAACGCATACCAGGTTATCATCCCTATTGGCTATGCATGCCGGGTGGTTATGCCGGCGTAGCCATCTATTCCAAAATTATGCCCATCAATGTTGAGTACGGTATTGGTAATAAGCAATTCGATGATTCTGGCCGTGTTATTACTGCTGAATATGAAAAGTTCTTTTTAATAAATGTCTATGTACCCAATTCGGGTGGAAAACTTGTAAATCTAGAGCCACGCATGAAGTGGGAGCAATTATTCCAGGAATTTGTACAGAAACTAGATGCACGAGTTATGTTATCATAGCAACCCCCACCAAAACCCAGGAGAACCATCTAGACAGCAACAATTAAAGCAACAACAATTAGCCTAATATTTGTTTTGTTCTTTTTATTGTAATATTTTATTTATAATTAAAACAACAACAAAACTTTATTTTATTTTATTCTTTTTTGACACACTTTTAATAATAATTTAAGTTGAAGTTTAAAAAGCTAAATCAGCAAAATACAAACATTTCTTTTATTCATTTTATTGTATTCTTTTTCTTTATAATCAAAACAACAACAAAACTATTATTTTATTTTAATGTGACTGGCACACTTTAAATAATAATTTAAGTAGAATTTCAAATAGGTAAATCAGCAAAATTAAACATGTTATAAATTTGTATAAATTCATACTTACTTACTTCCTGTCCACAAACATTGTAATATTCTTTTTTTTTTTTTTACACTTTAAAATTAAAACTAAATTACGTATGCATTTTTTTTCCTTTTATTTGACTCATCAATAATTTTCGTTTTAAGTTAATTAAGAAATAAAGTTTACTGTTGTTACAAGTGTCAAAGAAATAACAAGTGTTGTAATTTAACTGGCGCAGTCGGTAAAGCCAGCTTCGGGATAATTGTGTTGAAACTAAATTAAAAGAAAGTTATTAATTTTAAATAAAATATAATCAACAAGAAAATATATCATCCTTGCACCGTATAAGGGGCCGTTTGTTTGAAATTTCGAGGGAATATCGGAAGGAAAAACAGGTATCGAATTGACATCGGTACAAGGCTTTACAAGGACATTAGTGGATCACAATACCCGAGTGGAATAAGCTGGAAATCGCATTCCCAATGAAAGCAATATATCTCATAGGGGCTCTGTAAGTACTGTGTTGAAAGCATATATTCATACGTAAAATAAAAACAAGAGAAGATAATAACAAATAGAATTTAAAGAAAGATTTAAAAAAAAAAAAAAATATATATATAAAAAAAAAAGAAGAAAAAAATAAGAATTTAATAAAGAAAAATTTAAAGATTATAATTAAAAGAAAAAAAGAATTACAAGGAAATTCAATTTAAAGAAATTTTTTTTTACATATTTCGATTTTGTTAAAAATAATAAAAAAAATAATAAAAAAAAAAAAAAAAAAGAAACAAATCAAGTAAAAAGAAAAAGTTATAAAAAGAAATTTGAAAAAATATCTATACGAGGGAATATCGTATAATTCAAGAAATTTTTTTCATAAGAGTAACAAAACAAATTTTATTAGAAATTAAAAAGAAACAAATCAAATAAAAAGAAAGAATTTATAAAAAGAAATTTAAAAAGATATATACGAGGGAATATCGTATAAATCAAGAAATTTTTTTTATTAAAAGAAAATTAATATAAAAATAAAAAAGAAAAGAGAAAGAAAATATTATGAGAAATAATTAAGTAAAATAAGAAGAAAGAAGTGGAAAAGTTTAAATAAAGAAAATAATAATTTGAATTAAAATAAATTTTGTGTGAAATTTATCGGCATTATCTGTACGTAGCTTGAATTTTTTTTTATCCAATTCAGAGCAAATTATTTAATGCAAATAGAACAAGTTTTTAATATAATCAATATATATGTTACATAACAAAATTGAGAATACAAATTGAATTACAACATCGAAAAAAAAAAAAACGAAATTATCTCTAAAAAAAAAAAAGAAGAAAATATTATAATTAAATAGAAAATTAAATTTGATGAGTAGTAAATCTCGTTTTATCCCATACCCTAAAATTTTTAGATCAAGGAGCCTTCCTCGTATACCGGAGGATATTAGATTAGATTATAAGATGCCTTCAGATACAGAAATTCCAAGCACAGCATTGAATCAAAGGACAGTTAACTCTAACGACATTTTTAATTCTCTTAGGATTCCAGATGCAATCAAAGATTTACCAAAATTTGATGGTAATCCAAGATTGCTTCACGAATTTATAAGCAATGTGGAGGAGATACTTCTTCACATTAGGGGAGCGGATAACACTCCCTTCGGACAGATTCTCTTGAGAGCCATAAGAAACAAAATAGACGGTCAGGCCAATGAAGTCCTGAACATGTACGGTACATCCCTTAATTGGGATGAAATCAAAGGAAACTTAATTTCACATTACTCGGACAAACGAACAGAAACCTCCCTTATAAGAGACCTTCATTCCCTAAAACAGTACGGCAAACCAATTGAGAAGTTCTATAGTGAAGTTATGGAAATTCAGGCAGCTTTATCCAACAATTTATCGATTCATGAATCTGACGTTAATGTAATTAACGCGAAAAGGAATCTATTCTCAGAGATGTGTCTGAATTCATTTCTGTCAGGGCTACGGGAACCTATGGGTTCTACCATTAGAGCAATGAGACCAGAATCATTGCCGGTAGCCCTTGATTATTGTATTAGGGAACAGAATATTCATTATATCAGGTATAATTCAAACAAACCAAAATATCCTCAGTGGAGACCAAATTATCAATATACTCCATATCATAAATATTCGCAAAATTATTCGAATAACGTTCCAAAACAAGGAAACTATTATCAACCCCGAGGAAATTCTAATTTTTCGGCAAGACCTTACCATGTTAATAATAATAATTTTGAGCCAAATTTGAGCAATTATAATCGTAATTTTTTCTCCCAAAATTCCCAAATGAATCGCGAAAATTTTTCAAATTATAAACCCAACCAGCGTTTCGATAATTTATCGCGACAAACAAATTTGAGGCAATCACTACCACCCCCAGAACCAATGGATACTAGTAGTGGATTTTCAAAATTAGAAAGGAGTACTGGCAAATTAAAAACTAGCCCGAGCACTCAATTCAGTAAGATATCAAGCAGAAACGAAATGAATAATATTAATGAGTTTAGGAGTCCTCAAAATAGGAACCCTACCCCATGTATTAGCCAGGCTGACAAATTAAATCTGGACCAATATGAAAACTACAATATTGACGACAACCAGGATTTTCGGCAATTAGCCTCAGGCAACAGACAGGATATGTAGATTGCAATAAACATGGTAGTATTTTACCTTATATAAACATAAACTCCCCATTTGGCAGACAACTGAAATTTTTAATAGACACCGGAGCTTCTTCTTCATTCATAAATCCTGAGTTTATAAACCCTTTAGACATTGAAAAATGTAATCCAATAACTATATCTACCATCTTACATAAATATATAATTGACAAGCAAGTGACACTACCTATTTTCAAGGAGATAAAAAAATCAGGAACTTTTACCTTCTTGGTTTTCAAATTCCATGGTTATTTTGACGGGTTGTTGGGTTTAGATTCCCTGACAAAAATAGGAGCGAAAATTGATCTGGAGAACAAAATAATAACCACGAATGATGTGGCAATACCTCTTAAAACGAAACCAAATTTCTCATCCGATAAATTCATAATAGCGGCAAACTCGAAACAACTCATAAAACTACCGGTTGATTCTAAAGATGGAGATATTATTGTAAATACAGTAACTATGGACAATGGTTTATTTATTTCTCCTGGCATTTACTTTGCAAAGGACTGGTTCAGTACAATAGAGATAGTTAATCCCACTGAGAGTGATCAAATAATTTTCTTAGAGCAACCCCTCAAAACGGACCCATATGATTCGGAAAACTTCGTCGAACTCAATAACCTCAATACAGATCACAAATCAGGTGATGAGCAGATTAAAAATTTATCTGAATTACTCCGAACGGAACACCTAAATAGTGAGGAAAGACAGAAGCTTTTGAAATTATGTGTTAAATATGATGACATTTTTTATAGAGAGGGCAAAGACCTAACATTCACAAATGAAATAAAACATAAAATTAAAACAACAGACGACATTCCTATTCACACTAAGTCTTATAGGTATCCTTTCGTTCACAAGGAGGAAGTGCGAAAACAGATATCGGATATGTTAGAACAAGGAATTATTAGACCGAGCTTTTCTCCATGGAGCTCTCCAGTATGGATTGTTCCAAAGAAGAAGGATGCATCGGGCAAGACAAAATGGAGGTTAGTTATTGATTATAGGAAGCTAAACGAGAAAACCATCTCCGATAGGTATCCACTTCCAAACATATCAGAAATCCTGGATAAACTGGGTAAATGTCTTTATTTTTCGACTTTGGATTTGGCAAGTGGCTTCCACCAAATTGAAATGGATCCCCGAGATATACCTAAGACAGCCTTTACCGTAGAGGGTGGTCATTATGAATACGTGAGGATGCCTTTCGGCTTGAAAAATGCACCCTCGACTTTCCAAAGAGTTATGGACAATGTCCTGAATGATTTGGTTGGAAAAATTTGCTTGGTATACTTGGATGATATAATTATATTTTCCACATCTCTCCAAGAACATATTGAAAATTTGGAAAGAGTTTTTCTGAAACTAAGATCTTCGAATTTTAAAGTTCAACTGGACAAGTCAGAATTTATGCGAAAAGAAATTGCTTTTTTGGGGCATGTAGTCACGACAGAGGGCATAAAACCAAACCCAACAAAAATAGAGGCTATTCAAAAATTCCCAATACCACGCACTAACCGTGAAATAAAATCATTCATAGGCCTACTTAGTTATTATAGGAAGTTCATCCCAAACTTAGCAAAACTTACAAAACCAATGACAGAATGTTTGAAAAAGGGCAGAAGAATAACACTAGACGATAGATATGTTAAAGCTTTTGAAACATGCAAGAACATAATAATTCTAATGAACGACCCAATATTGCAATACCCTGACTTTACAAAGCCATTTCTGCTCACTACAGACGCAAGTAACATTGCACTTGGAGCAGTCCTTTCTCAAGGTCACATAGGTACTGACAAACCCATTTGCTATGCAAGTAGGACTCTTTCTGAAAGTGAAATTAATTATTCCACTATTGAAAAAGAACTTCTAGCCATAGTGTGGGCAACCAAATATTTCCGCCCTTATCTCTTCGGTCGCAAATTTAAAATAATTACTGACCACAGACCACTTACATGGCTAATGAGTCTTAAGGAACCCAAATTCAAAATTAGTTAGATGGCGCCTAAAGTTGGAAGAGTATGATTACGAAATCATTTATAAAAAAGGAAAACTAAATAGTAATGCGGATGCTTTGAGCAGGATTAAACTAGACAATAGTAATGTCGCTGATGTAAACTTGTATGATTCGAGTAAACTGTCCACAATACATTCATGCGATGAGAACTTGAATGATGGGATACCAATTTCCGAAAAACCGTTGAATGAATTCAACTTACAACTTTTATTAGAAAAATCAGACGAGGGGCCCAATATGACTGTTGAAACAATTTTTAGAAATAAACAACGTCGAACTATAAAGGAGAAAGAATTTTCTCAAGACACAATAATCCAGATTTTCAAGAAATTCATTCCCTCAGGTAAACTAACTGCCATTTTCTCCGACGAATCAACTTTTAAAACTATTCAATTAGTGTATTCAAAATACTTTTCAAACGGAAAACAGTTTCGTGTCGTCCGTTGCACTAAAATTTTAATGGACGTAACTGATAGCGATAAACAAGTAGAGCTCATACGGAATTGTCATGAGAACAGAAACCACAGAGGAATAACCGAAACATATGAATATCTTAAAAGACAATATTACTTTCCCCTCATGCAATCTATTATAAATAAAACATTGAACAACTGTGAAATTTGTAATGCGTTGAAATATGACAGACACCCACCAAAATTAAAATTTCAAATAACAGAAACTCCAGACGAACCTCTTCAGATCCTACATATTGACATATATACTATAAGTGGTAAATGTATTTTGACCATCATTGATAAATTTTCCAAATATGCGACGGGGTATACGTTACCATCGAGAACTAGCGTTTGTGTACTCAAAGCTTTGAAATCATTCATGAACCTTTTGGGAATACCTAAGAAAATTGTTTGTGATCAAGGTACTGAGTTCACTTCAAATATTTTGAAAGATTTTTGTAAACAATATGAAATAATACTCCATTTCACATCATTTCAACAATCTAGCAGCAACTCTCCAGTGGAACGTCTCCACTCAACCCTAACTGAAATTTATAGAATTATTATGACAACTAGAAAATCCAAGAAAATGGAGGTAGACCACGAAGAGATATTAGACGAGACGTTCATGACTTACAATAATACAATTCATTCCTCTACAAAATTTACGCCATATGAACTTTTCTTTGGAAGACCATATGACTTCTCAAGAGATATAAAATACGATAACGAACATGAATTTTTGTCTAAGTTAAATGAATTTAAAGAGAAGCTATATCCTTTTGTTAAAGAAAAAGTTATGAAAGCTAAAATTAAAAATATTAGTTGCCTTAATAAGATGAGGAAAACCCCAGAAAATAGAGATATAGATGAGCAAATATATAGAAAAGAATGTAGGAGGAACAAATTAACCGCACGATTCTCGAAACATAAGGTATTAAAAGACAATGGTATTACTTTACACACTACTAGGGACAAGAAATTACACAAGTCAAAAATGAAGCTCAGACCGCGAAAATAATCGACTCTTATTTTAACATTTTGTACTTGCAGCACAGCCTTAGCTTATGGACAGATTTTGGAAATACAGAATTTTGACAATGATCAGAATATGGTCGCCCTGGAGATCGGACAGGCAAGAACGATTGAGAGTTATTTTAACTTCATCCATATAATAGATTTGGACAATTACAATTCACAAACCTCAAAATTAATTAGCATTGTAGACAAATTTGAGAAAAATAGCCTTCTAAAAGATGCAGCTAAAGTTTGTAAACTGAAACTTAAGGGACTTGAAAACAAACTACAGACACTAAATCCATATAAACGTACAAGACGAGGACTATTCAACGGTTTAGGCTTTGTAATAAAATATATAACTGGAAACATGGACGCAAATGACGCTGTGACCATAAATAGACAAATACAGGAACTTCAGAACACAGCATCGAATTCAGCAATAACAGAGGAAAATCAGAAAGCTTTGAACATACAAATGATACAGAGATTTAAAAATTTGACAGAACATTTGAATAATAATCAGGAAAACATTTCCAAATTTTTGAAAAAACTGTCAGCAGAAACAACTAATCATATTCTTAAGGAAAATAATGCGTTATTAGAAATCCAATATATGAATCAGTTGGATTATAGTATAGATTTACTATTTAATCATATTTCTGATATAATAGAGGCTGTAATGCTTGCAAAGCTAGGCATAATATCAAAGCTTATTCTTCATCCAGAGGAATTGGACGAAATAAGACATCATTTTACATCTCAGAACGTTAACTTAGTTTCAGACGAACACCTTTACGAACTTCTGGAACTCCAGGCATATTATAATAATAGCAACTTAATTTTTAATATAAAATTGCCGAATTTGTCTAAAGATATTAACTCACTTTTCCACCTCATTCCTCTTCCTATAAATAATACAAAAATAATCAAAACAAAACCCTATTTAAGTTACAATAAACACAACCTCCAGTACTTAACAGAGATTTGCCCAAAGATTGAGAGCTTTTATTATTGCAAAAGGTCAAACGACTTCGAAAACACTGTTAATTCGACTTGTATCGGCAGAATATTGAATGGCAAAACACCAATATGTCCTGTGAATGATGTGGGATTCACAACAAATATTTTCCAACCGGAAGATAATTATATAATGTTTATTAATGTAAAAGATTTACAAATAACTTCTGATTGCAGACAAAATTTTACAATTAAAGGAACCTCTCTTCTCCACTATGCAAATTGTTCCGTCACTGTAGCAGGGACAACATATAAAGACAATCCTACAGCCCATTGGGACACAGTTTTTGTCGCACCACCAAATCTCAAGAAAGTGCAGATTACATCAATATCAGAAACTTTAAGTTTAGAGAGAGTTAAAGATTACAGCTTCAATAACAAAAATGATATTCTAAAACTAAGAAAAGATACAACCCAAAGAGGAAGCGTAATAATGGTAACAACATTAATCTTCATCACCTTAACTATTACTAGCCTGGTCCTGTTATGGAAAAATCCCAGAATTCGGTATTATCCTAAGCCTACTGATATCGCTCTGTCCCCACCAAATTCGCTGTGGCCATCGCTCTACCTTCAGGGGGGAGGAGTTATGTTATCACAGCAACCCCCACCAAAACCCAGGAGAACCATCTAGACAGCAACAATTAAAGCAACAACAATTAGCCTAATATTTGTTTTGTTCTTTTTATTGTAATATTTTATTTATAATTAAAACAACAACAAAACTTTATTTTTTTTTATTCTTTTTTGACACACTTTTAATAATAATTTAAGTTGAAGTTTAAAAAGCTAAATCAGCAAAATAGAAACATTTCTTTTATTCATTTTATTGTATTCTTTTTCTTTATAATCAAAACAACAACAAAACTATTATTTTATTTTAATGTGACTGACACACTTTAAATAATAATTTAAGTAGAATTTCAAATAGGTAAATCAGCAAAATTAAACATGTTATAAATTTGTATAAATTCATACTTACTTACTTCCTGTCCACAAACATTGTAATATTCTTTTTTTTTTTTTACACTTTAAAATTAAAACTAAATTACGTATGCATTTTTTTTCCTTTTATTTGACTCATCAATAATTTTCGTTTTAAGTTAATTAAGAAATAAAGTTCACTGTTGTTACAAGTGTCAAAGAAATAACAAGTGTTGTAATTTAACTCCCTCCTGCAGAGATGAGAACGGAAACCTGATAACAGGAGGTTGTGGAGGAAACACTTATCTACTCTGCTACAAGGTGATGACGACAACAATACCGCCTTTAGAGATGATGTTCCGAACCCGATCGACGATGACGCCGTGGAGATTCCGCGGCCTAGCCATGAAGAGGTCTAATTCGCGATTATTCATCTTAAAAACAATAAAGCGGCGGGTCCTGATGGCCTACCCGCTGAATTGTTTAAGACCGGATGTAATGAGTCGGTAGGGCGCATGCACCAGCTTATTTCCAAATATGGAATGCCCAACGATTGGAACCTCAGTGTCCTGTCCTGAAAAAGGGAGACCCTAAGATATGCGCCAACTACAGTCTTCTCCCTATCACATTTAAGGTTCTTACAGGCGTATTGTGTGAACGACTGAAGCCACTCGTCAAAACACTGATTGGACCTTATCAGTGCGGCTTCAGACCTGGCAAGTCCACCATCGACCAGATCTTTACACTACGCCAAAGCCTGAAAAAGACCCACGAAAAACAAGTCGACACACACCATCTTTTTGTCGGCTATAAGGCAGCAATGTCTGAGCTCGGTATACCTGCGAAGCTGATAAGGCTATGCAGAATGACGTTGAGCAATTCCTGCAGCTCCGTCAAGGTAGGAAAGGACCTCTCCGAACCTATTGGTACCGTGCGAGGTTTCAGACAAGGCGACCCCTTATCATGCGACCTCTTCAACTTCGTCATGGAGAGTGTTCTGCGAAAGGCGGGAGTGCATCGTAATGGCACTATTTTTCAAAAAAGTGTCCAGTTGCTTGCGTACGCTGACGACATTGACATCATAGGGCGCACGAAGCAGAGGCGCCTGGAAGGATGTGTTGCGACAGGCCGAAATCCGTAAAACGGGTTGTCATGGCCAATTAAGTAGTAAGTTTTTTTTGCCCTCCCTCATGTTTTAAAAAAGAAATGCTACATATATTTTATAAGATAAGATAATTATTTATTTATTTATTTTCAAATGCCTTTTACAAAATACAAACTTATGATTACGATTTATATAAATGGGAAGGTAAATACCATACATGTATACACTCATTATTATTATTATTATTATTATTATTATTATTATTATTATTATTATTATTATTATTATTATTATTATTATTATTATTATTATTATTATTATTATTATTATTATTATTATTATTATTATTATTATTATTATTATTATTATTATTATTATTATTATTATTATTATTATGGTTATTATTATTAAATGTTTAATAGAAAAATTATATAAATTTTTGCCGCCTTACAAACAAGTTCTTACATACTTTATCACAGAATGTTTCAAAAGTATCACAAGATATGTTTATTATCACAAATACTTTGATTGGATTTCAAAGTAGGCTGTTGTGTGTGTATAGGTATTTCCATGCTGGTACAAGAATCTTAATTATAAAATTGATTACAAAAATTGAGCAGGTATTCTCTTATTGCCATTTCAGCCAGATAATAAATGGTTTGTAATTGTTGATACAAAAGCTGGGTGTATACATCGAGAGTTAATTGTTCATGAGGAATGCTAAGCATTGGTAGCATGGACATCATGGAATTATAAGTCATATAATAATGATTGTCGTAATAAGTGCTATAGGGAAGAGATGATGATGGTGGTAGTGGTGGTGGTGGCATTACTTCATTCATTGGCACCATAGCTGTAGAAGGGTAACCAACGAATGGATATGGGTTAGTAGGGTATGCTGACACTGATGGCATAGCATCATTTGTTGCCGATAATGCTGTAGGAGAGCGATCAGCATAATAGTACGGCGTATAAGGCTGAGGCATATCATAATTTGTTGCCGGTAGTGCTGGAGGAGAGCGATCAGCAAAAGGGTAAGGTGTCAAAGCTAACGCTGGAGGAGAACGATCAGCATACATGTAGGGCGAATACGGGCGAAATGCTGCAGATGATGATGGTATACCATCATTTGTTGGCAACAAATGTGTAGATAAGTTATCAATATATGCATTTGGAGCAGTTGGTTCTTCGGTTATTGGTGGTATCAATTCATTTGTTGGCATAAAAGATGTAGAAGTGTTATCAACATATGCATTTGGAGCAGTTGGTTCTTCGGTTATTGGTGGTATCAACTCATTTGTTGGCACCAAAGGTGTAGATAAGTTATCAACATATGCATTTGGAGCAGTTGGTTCTTCAGTTATTGGTAAAGGTGTAGAAGTGCGATCATTGTACCAATTTTCAGTAATAGCCCAATTTTGTTGTGGCATAAAGCGTTTGCGATAATTATTATATTCTTCTTCTTGGTTTACGTCTTCGTCTTCATCTTCGCCTTCATTAACGCTTTCAATTTTCATTTGCGAATAAATTCGCTTTAGTATTACATTATTCGATTCGAGGTTATTGGGTTGAGATATGTCGACAACGTTTATTTCAGTCTCATTTTCATCGCATGACATGGTTTCCTCGTCTAGTAAATTCGGCTCCCTTTTAGTACAATAATCCAACGGTAATTCGTTGGCACATTGATTGCAGTTTTGGCGTGCACAATTATTTTTCATTGACAAATCCATGTTCTCAATTGGTTTATGTATATACTTATATAGCATTGATCCTTAAGATAAATTCTTTTTGCAGTTTATTTTGTGCGCTTTACTGATTGAAATATTGAATAAGTTAGATTTGACTACAGCTGCAAGACTATAGATTAACTTAATTAGTGACTCTATGCAGTTTTAAGAGATGATAATGTTCCTTACTTTTCAAGGCTATCGGTTGACTAAATCCGTCAAATTATTCCACTGTTTTTTTTTTTTAATTTAGCGGCGATCACAATTTTTTAGTTTTTTTTTTTTTGAATCAAATTGTTATCCGTTTGTAGCTTTGATCCAGACCGACTGGCGTCTTAAGCGAAACTAAAGGGTTACTTCTTCTGTTCGCGGTTTATAAGGCAATTAGGTAGAGTCTGTAGTGGTCATACCCAACTTTTCTATCATAAAAAAAGGATATTTTTTCTTTGACTCAAAAAATGACAAAATGGCATGCCACCATATCGCGTAACATTATACCTGCGTCGGTTGAATATTGTTCAAAGTGCCATGCTTTACATACCAGAATTTGTTCGGTTGTCATGTTTGTAATGATTGTGTACCTGTTTAACATGGAGCATAATCAATTAATTTTTCATTTATTTTTAACGCTTTTACCCATAAACCTATGCCTACAAATCTTGAACGATTTATTTGGTATTGAATTTCAAGGTTATTTTTTCTGTTAACTTCTCTGATTTAACCCTCAAAGTTAATTTTCTTTGATTTATAATTAAAAAATGATATACTTTCATTCCATTTGAGCATAAGGCCCTACAATGCCCACAACGAGCTGAATTCTATGCTTCGCAGCCGTACAAGCCAATCATATTTCTGCAGCTGTTAAAAATATGCAATTTGTCTCGCGCGAATCGCTTCGGGAGATCCGTACTAGACGCTTGTCTGTTGTTTATTTCTGCTCTATTCTCTATTTGGTCTCTAGGGACACAATGCTTCCCAGATAACAAAATGAATGGACATTTTTAATATGTTGCCACTGAGACAATGTGGAATTGTTGCTATTTCCCGTGGTCTAGAAGAAGGGCCTTACTATCTAATGTTGTCTTTTTTGTATGGCCTCTTCAATTTGGAAAATGGAAAAGTTTTTTCCATTGAGCCTTGCTAATAAAAACAAAGAAATTTTAGTCCTAGCAAAGGAGAGATAATCTTGACGATTGCCCGGTTTATGTCCAGCCTCCAACTATCCTTTTCAAATGATTAAATTAAATCACTAATTTTAGAAAAAAATTTCCTCATACGCTTATAGTACCACGTCATTTGTCACCACGTCATCTGTTGCTACGTCACCTGTTACCACGTCATCTGTCATTTCAACAGATTTTAAGAAGATGTCCTCAACTGTTTTATATTTCTATTTCTGTTTTTCCAATGGAAACAATGATTTTGAAACCACTATTTCGTGGATAACCCCTAATACTTTCTAGTGGTCTTCAGTTCATTTTGAGTGTGTGGTTAACTTTTGTCTCTCAATTGATTTTTATCTGAAACCACAGGATTTCCCCGTAACGAATTTATGAATGGAAACATAAAATTACTTTCAAATCCGCTTATCAAAGAAGAAATTCAAATAATACCACTTCATCTAGTTCCAGAAATAATATTTTGTTCCAAGAATGTTTTCATAAAAATTTCTTTTACAAGCGCCAGAGCCTAGCCATTTCTTAAAAAAATAAATTCATCAGAATTCACAATGCAAAATGTTTTTTTTGTATCCTTTTGTAAATCCTATATTGAGGATATTTTTCTATTTCAGGCAGACAAAAATGAGAGGTAGGACATTCCATCCCTCTTACACGCGCACATCATTCTACGACATATGTACATCATTAGACTGCAGAAATTACCTGCTCAATCGAATAAAGGATTGTTTTTGTTGTTTTTATATTTATTTGTCTAAGTTTGCTGGTTACTGGTTACTAGTACTTGATTTGAACAGAATTCAAAGGAAATTTCGAGCGAAAAAAATATATTTTCAATTTCACAACGTTTCCATTTATTTTTTTTTTATTTTTAATCGTGATTAATGACCGAAAATATGATTTGTTTTCTTTCGCTAAGTGATACAGCAGAAGAAAGTGTAAAAGATTGTTGTGTTAATATGATTAAAGCAATAAAAAATTAGCCCAAATGAACTTCTATTTTTGTTTTTTTTTTGTACTATAATATTGCCACAAATGTAACTCAACACATGTTATTGCTTTACATACTTTTAACACAAACTGGGAAACTACGACACAATTTTCTTTTCTAAAACAACTTCTTCCAGAATCTCCGAAGACGAAAAAACGAGCTACAAAGAAAACAAAGCTTGAAGCAGAACCAGAACCAGAGCCAGAGCCTCAGGAAGTAGTTACAGTTGAGTCGACAACAAAAGCACGAGGAGGTCGGAAACGTGCCGCACCGTCAGCTAACAAAAAATCTAAAAAGGCTGCGGAAGCTGTGTTGGACGATGCAGAGGATAATGAATTGGAAGACGAAGCAGACGGTGGTAAACGTAAGTTAGGTAGGTAGGTAGGTAGAGGTGGCTGCCCATCCAAGAAAGATTTTTCTTGTTGATGGACACACTTAGGCCGCATTGGGCCCATTGTGCTACCACAATCATCCATTGTCCCCTAGTCTCGAAACCATTCGGAGCTCCTGATGAAGCGATTTAAGCTGCCAATGTCAATCTCTGACAGTTCCTCCAGATCATCCATGTAGTAAGTACCCAAGTACTTCCTTCTCCTTTGACATAGAGCCGGGCATGTACCCAGCAGGTGAGAGACAGTCTCCTCTTCTTCCTCATCTCTGCAGCTTCTACAGAAGTCGTTGGCAAGGTGTCCAAGTCCAATGCGCCTCGCATGCGTACCCATAATGCAATGCCCCGTAATGACACCGACAACTACACTGAGCGCGCCTCTTTGGAGTTTGAGTAGACTCTTTGTGCGCCCCTCATCCAGCCTTGGCCAGATTTTACGAGCCGTTCTACCCGTGTCCGAGGCCGCCCACCTGTCGTTGACGGAATCGACGATCGCATTATCAATTATGAGCTTGCAGGTCCTCATTGGTAGGCCTAGATTCGAGAACTCAGCGGTGAGCTCGATGGTCGTGCCCCGCCTGGCAAGTTCATCAGCTCTACAGTTGCCCGGAATACCACTGTGTCCCGGTACCCATACGATATGGATGTCATATCGTTCCGCTATCTCATCGAGATATCTGCGACAGCCGTACACCGTCTTGGAGTTCATCACGTTAGAACTCAAAGCCCTGATAGCCGCCTGGCTATCAGAAAGTATGGTAACGTTCCGCTTGGAGACCCTTCCATCCCCAATAATACTCGCCGCAGCCTGTATGGCCACCACCTCCGCCTGAAAGACACTGCAGTGGTCTGGTAGTCTTATAGACTGAGCTATTCCAACTGATTCCGAAAAAATTCCACTGCCAACCGCTCCGTTCAGCTTAGAGCCATCGGTGTAGATTTGTACGGAGTCTCTAAACAGGTGGGTCACACCACCCTTCCAGGCTCCGTTATCCGGAACCGATGTCCTGAATCTCTTCGTGAAGTCGTACCTCGGTGTCATGTAGTCACTGCTCCCGACAGCTCCAACTTCCCTCAGGATTCTTGCGTGGCCTATGCCCGAGTCATGCCACTGTCCAGTCGCCCAGAGACGTTTACTTATTTTAGCAGCCACTCCCCTACAGAAAAGGTCAAGCGGAAAGAGGCCCAAAATTATCTCCAGTGCCGACGTAGGTGTAGTGCGCAAGGCACCACTAATGATAATACAGGCAGATCTCTGCAGTCGCTGTATTAGTTTCGAATTAGTTTTAATTTCAAGGGATTCCCACCAAACTAGGCATCCATAGGTCAAGATAGGTCTGACCACCGCTGTGTAGATCCAGTGTGTCATCCTAGGTCCTAGGCCCCATTTTCTCCCCAACACTCTGTTACAAGCATACAGGGCAATGGAAGCCTTTTTAGTTCTGTTATTGATATTCGATTTCCAAGACAGCTTCCTATCCAGAATAAGCCCTAGAAAGTGTGCCTCCTGTTTGAGTTTCAGTTCCGTCCCGTTAAGTTTCAATGGACGAAATGTCGGTGGCTTGTACCTTCTTGTGAAGAGTACTATTTCCGTTTTCACCGGGTTAACACCCAAACCACGTTCAGATGCCCACACGCAGACCCTCCTCAGAGCCAGTTGCATCCTATCTCTGATAGTGTCGACAAATCTTCCGGAGATAACAAGAACAATGTCATCCGCATAGGCAATTGCCTCACATCCATTTTGTTCTAGTATCACTAGTAGCTCATTCATCACCAGATTCCACAAAAGAGGAGAGAGTACTCCGCCCTGTGGAGTTCCCCTCCCTATAGCCCTGGTTGTCTGTGAGCTCCCAAGTGTGGGGTAGATTGTTCTCCCACAAAGTAGCTTAGTTATCCAGTTCACTATAGTGGATCGTACACCCAGACTATCCAGCGCCCTGGTTATAGCGCAAAGTTCCACATTATTGAAGGCTCCTTCGATGTCAAGGAAAGTAGCCAGAGTGTATTCCTTCTGTGCCAGCGATTTCTCTATCCTGCACACCAGGCTATGTAGGGCAGTCTCAACAGACCTCCCCTTAATGTATGCGTGTTGTCCCCCGGAAAGGAGATTTCCATCCAAGGTCTGACGCAGATTCACATCCACGAGTCTCTCCATAGTCTTCAATAAGAAGGAGGATAGACTTATGGGTCTGAAGTCCTTGGGTGTAGTATGAGAGTTTCTTCCAGCCTTCGGTATGAAGACTACCCCCACTTTACACCATTCCGACGGTATATGGCCCATCCGAATACTGGCGACAAACATCGCCCCAAGCATTCCGATGTGTTTCATTTCCAGACGTTGCAAGAAGGCCGGATATATTCCGTCCGGTCCCGGAGATTTAAACGGTCTAAATCCGTCTATCGCCCATTTTATCGCGTCCGCAGACATGATCGAGCAGTATTCCCACTGTGATTCACTCTCCGAGACGGTTGTTCGCGCATCCGAACCTTGTCCCGGTGGAAAGTGGGTGTCCACAAGAAGATCCAAAGTTTCCTTCTCAGAGTTGGTCCATGAGCCATCCTCCCTTTGCAGTACACTGGGTATAAAGGATGTTGTCGAGAGAATTCTCCTTAGCCTAGAAGTTTCGTTGATAGTTTCCATGTTGCTACAGAAATTTCTCCACGAGTCCCTCTTAGCCCGTCTTAGAACTCTCTTGTATTTTCCAAGGGATACTTTATAGTCCCTCCACTGATCCGCATTACCGGACTTTCTCGCCACATTGAAGAGTCGTCGTGACTCCTTTCTGAGCATGTCCAGATCCCGGTCCCACCAGGGTGGTTTTTTTCCACCCCTGTTGACCCTTTTCGGACATGCTTTTTCAAAAGCCCCTACTATGACCTTTGTGAATTCAGCTACTGTAGCCTCAAGTCCAGAAATACTATCTGTTCTACAGTTCGTGAGTGGGTCCAAGCCCAGCCTGACAAGGCGATCATAAAGATCCCAATTCGTATTTCTAGGATTTCTAATCGCCCTTACAGTATTGTTCCCCCTACCAAGGGAAAATTCAATAAACCTATGATCAGAAAAGGAGTGCTCCTCCGAGACTCTCCAATCTCTGACACTATCATAAATATTGCCGGAGGTAAGGGTTATGTCCAAAACCTCCCTTCTGTTTTTCGTTATAAATGTGGGCTTATTACCCGTGTTACAAACTAATAGGTTATTAGATATAATAAAATCAAAAAGAGACTCACCCCGTTCGTTGACGTTCGTGCTGCCCCATATAGTGTGATGAGAGTTGGCATCACAGCCAATCAGCAGGCCAACATTTGAGCGCTTTGCCTCTGTAACCAGTCTCTTCACTGGATCTGGTGGTGGGTGACTGCTTAGGTCATGCGGCATGTAACAGGAGGAGATCCAATGTTGCTTACCATTGATATCCGCCGTTAGTGTGGTTAGGTCTTCATTGCTGAAATTAGGAAGCAAATATGCCATTAAGTTGTTCTTAATGAGTATACAGGATCTGGGTCTACCTACACATTTGGCATGGACCAGCCTATAATTTTTGTGCCCTAATCCACAAACCTTATTGGCTATGGACCATGGTTCTTGGATCAGGGCTATGTCTTCTCCTCTGTTCGCCAGCCGGAGAAGTAGTGCAGCCGATGCTGCCTTAGAGTGATGGAGATTTATTTGGATTACTCGGACCATTCATCCTCTCTCCTCTCCACCATCGTAATGTCTAGGCCATAATCTTCTTGATCAGCCTCGTCCAGGAGATCAGATTCCCTTAACAGCATATCAAAGGCAGATGCTATATCCGACCCAGTGGAAGAGAGAGAGCTAACTCTGGACCGGGTATGAATCTGCGTTGAGGATGCTGTAAGGTTATCCTCCTCCTTTTCTTCATTAACTGATGCGCCCATGTGTTCGTCTTGTGGCTTGTCCCCCTGAGGGGCGTTGTCACTCGACTCCATGGGGCGATTATCCTTTTTATATACTTTTAGAATAATGTGTTCAAATCCAAAGGCCACCACACCATTGGATTTTGCCAGGTGCTCCAGGGATTCCTGATTGATTATGATAGTCGCACAGCGATATCCATGGCGTTCCTCCAACTTTGCAATTTTCCAATTGTGTGTTGGTAACTTTGGATTGCACATTTTTATTATTCTTAGCACTTTTTCTGGCTCCTTTGGAGTTAAAGGTATCCAAGAGCGTGTTCGGGGTCTGCTAGGTATGACATCCTTGGGCACTACTTCTAGTTTGGCGCCCTTCCAGATTTCACCTACCCTCATTATGGCGATGGAGAAGAGATCCAGGGCTCTCTTATCGGCGCACGTTACTAGCTTCACGTGTCCTTGGTGCCAGCCACACATTTGGTAGACTGGAACTGGTCCCGGATTCTCCTCCATTACTTCTAGGAAGACGTCCGCAAGGGCGTCTGCTACAAGTCTCCAGTTCGACGGTGTAATACTGCCGTCTGGATCTGAGCGATCTACAACCGCCATTTCTATGCTGTCTTTTAGCACCTCACTGTATAAGGTGTTGGTGCGATGCGAGCTGCGTGATTTTTTAGCGCCTGGAGCGTCTCCATCAGAAGATCGCTGTCTTTTGACAGCCACCTCCATGGTCGACGTCTTGTCTAGTTCTTCGAGCTTTTCCTTGGCCTAGGCCAGTGATTGCGCTTCGCGCTGCGTGCGGTTATCTATTGGGATCTTGGAGATCCTGTCTAGAACACGCTTTGCGCTCAATCGCTCCCTGTACCTCTGCTTCGATTCTTTCATTTTCTGAGCCGTGTCAACCTTTACATTACCAAGGCCACTCTTGCTGGACGAAGGTCCGGCTTTTGGAGCAACCTTGCTTCTGGAAAGGCCGACGCTTTTGGCTTGTTGTGTTCTACTATTTTTTGAGGTACTAGGTTCTTGGTCTGCTTTAGCATCAACCAAGTCTTTTCCCTCTTCTGTGGAGACGGGCGTCGGCTTAACACCCGTACGCGGATTTTTACGAGTTCCGTTCTCGTCCTCACTAGTGGAGGCGGTTTCCTGATTTTTCTCTATTGATTTTTTTTCTATTTCATTTTTCATTTTTGGTCCCACGAGTTGCGGATAAGGGGAAGGTCCACCTGAGCAGGGATCCGCTGTGCCCAGGTAAGGCTAGTTAATCCTGGAGGTCGCCCGGTATCCAGGATACTCCGTTAACGACTGGGATATTTTTGATGGGCCCCCAGCCAGGCTGACTATCGGCACGGGTCGTATAACACCTTAGTCCAGCCCATACCTCTATCCTATGGTGAGAGCCATAATTCATTCGACCTACAATCAAATGAGTATGGACTCCCCCCTTGGCTGGTGGACACCCCATCGGGCAACCACCATTACCAGCCGACACCCACGTGGAGGGTTTGGTAGAGGATTTTCGTCGGCCTAAACGTAAGTTAGATGTGACGTCGTGCGGCACGCAACTGAAAAATCTCTTATTTTCCTGTTTTACAGCTTCTAAAACAAAAAAGAAAACTGACTCGGCTGCACCTCTCAATGCAACTAATACGACATATAATAAAGAAGATTTTGATTTGGCACCCCTTGCCGAGGGTGAAACTGCCGAGGAGCCCAGATATAATTTGAAAATATCCAGCTGGAATGTGGCCGGTCTTCGGTCGTGGCTTAAGAAAGGCGGTTTGACATTTTTGGACTATGAGCAACCCGATATATTTTGCATGCAAGAAACTAAATGCACCACGGACCAGTTGCCAGAAGAAGTTGAACGCATACCAGGTTATCATCCCTATTGGCTATGCATGCCGGGTGGTTATGCCGGCGTAGCCATCTATTCCAAAATTATGCCCATCAATGTTGAGTACGGTATTGGTAATAAGGAATTCGATGATTCTGGCCGTGTTATTACTGCTGAATATGAAAAGTTCTTTTTAATAAATGTCTATGTACCCAATTCGGGTGGAAAACTTGTAAATCTAGAGCCACGCATGAAGTGGGAGCAATTATTCCAGGAATTTGTACAGAAACTAGATGCCCGAGTTATGTTATCACAGCAACCCCCACCAAAACCCAGGAGAACCATCTAGACAGCAACAATTAAAGCAACAACAATTAGCCTAATATTTGTTTTGTTCTTTTTATTGTAATATTTTATTTATAATTAAAACAACAACAAAACTTTATTTTTTTTTATTCTTTTTTGACACACTTTTAATAATAATTTAAGTTGAAGTTTAAAAAGCTAAATCAGCAAAATACAAACATTTCTTTTATTCATTTTATTGTATTCTTTTTCTTTATAATCAAAACAACAACAAAACTATTATTTTATTTTAATGTGACTGACACACTTTAAATAATAATTTAAGTAGAATTTCAAATAGGTAAATCAGCAAAATTAAACATGTTATAAATTTGTATAAATTCATACTTACTTACTTCCTGTCCACAAACATTGTAATATTCTTTTTTTTTTTTTTTACACTTTAAAATTAAAACTAAATTACGTATGCATTTTTTTTCCTTTTATTTGACTCATCAATAATTTTCGTTTTAAGTTAATTAAGAAATAAAGTTTACTGTTGTTACAAGTGTCAAAGAAATAACAAGTGTTGTAATTTAACTGGCGCAGTCGGTAAAGCCAGCTTCGGGATAATTGTGTTGAAACTAAATTAAAAGAAAGTTATTAATTTTAAATAAAATATAATCAACAAGAAAATATATCATCCTTGCACCGTATAAGGGGCCGTTTGTTTGAAATTTCGATGGGATATCGGAAGGAAAAACAGGTATCGAATTGACATCGGTACAAGGCTTTACAAGGACATTAGTGGATCACAATACCCGAGTGGAATAAGCTGGAAATCGCATTCCCAATGAAAGCAATATATCTCATAGGGGCTCTGTAAGTACTGTGTTGAAAGCATATATTCATACGTAAAATAAAAACAAGAGAAGATAATAACAAATAGAATTTAAAGAAAGATTTAAAAAAAAAAAAAAAAAATATATATAAAAAAAAAGAAGAAAAAAATAAGAATTTAATAAAGAAAAATTTAAAGATTATAATTAAAAGAAAAAAAAGAATTACAAGGAAATTCAATTTAAAGAAATTTTTTTTTACATATTTCGATTTTGTTAAAAATAATAAAAAAAAAAAAAAGAAACAAATCAAGTAAAAAGAAAAAGTTATAAAAAGAAATTTGAAAAAATATCTATACGAGGGAATATCGTATAATTCAAGAAATTTTTTTCATAAGAGTAACAAAACAAATTTTATTAGAAATTAAAAAGAAACAAATCAAATAAAAAGAAAGAATTTATAAAAAGAAATTTAAAAAGATTTATACGAGGGAATATCGTATAAATCAAGAAATTTTTTTTTATTAAAAGAAAATTAATATAAAAATAAAAAAGAAAAGAGAAAGAAAATATTATGAGAAATAATTAAGTAAAATAAGAAGAAAGAAGTGGAAAAGTTTAAATAAAGAAAATAATAATTTGAATTAAAATAAATTTTGTGTGAAATTTATCGGCATTATCTGTACGTAGCTTGAATTTTTTTTTATCCAATTCAGAGCAAATTATTTAATGCAAATAGAACAAGTTTTTAATATAATCAATATATATGTTACATAACAAAATTGAGAATACAAATTGAATTACAACATCGAAAAAAAAAAAAACGAAATTATCTCTAAAAAAAAAAAAGAAGAAAATATTATAATTAAATAGAAAATTAAATTTGATGAGTAGTAAATCTCGTTTTATCCCATACCCTAAAATTTTTAGATCAAGGAGCCTTCCTCGTATACCGGAGGATATTAGATTAGATTATAAGATGCCTTCAGATACAGAAATTCCAAGCACAGCATTGAATCAAAGGACAGTTAACTCTAACGACATTTTTAATTCTCTTAGGATTCCAGATGCAATCAAAGATTTACCAAAATTTGATGGTAATCGAAGATTGCTTCACGAATTTATAAGCAATGTGGAGGAGATACTTCTTCACATTAGGGGAGCGGATAACACTCCCTTCGGACAGATTCTCTTGAGAGCCATAAGAAACAAAATAGACGGTCAAGCCAATGAAGTCCTGAACATGTACGGTACATCCCTTAATTGGGATGAAATCAAAGGAAACTTAATTTCACATTACTCGGACAAACGAACGGAAACCTCCCTTATAAGAGACCTTCATTCCCTAAAACAGTACGGCAAACCAATTGAGAAGTTCTATAGTGAAGTTATGGAAATTCAGGCAGCTTTATCCAACAATTTATCGATTCATGAATCTGACGTTAATGTAATTAACGCGAAAAGGAATCTATTCTCAGAGATGTGTCTGAATTCATTTCTGTCAGGGCTACGGGAACCTATGGGTTCTACCATTAGAGCAATGAGACCAGAATCATTGCCGGTAGCCCTTGATTATTGTATTAGGGAACAGAATATTCATTATATCAGGTATAATTCAAACAAACCAAAATATCCTCAGTGGAGACCAAATTATCAATATACTCCATATCATAAATATTCGCAAAATTATTCGAATAACGTTCCAAAACAAGGAAACTATTATCAACCCCGAGGAAATTCTAATTTTTCGGCAAGACCTTACCATGTTAATAATAATAATTTTGAGCCAAATTTGAGCAATTATAATCGTAATTTTTTCTCCCAAAATTTCCAAATGAATCGCGAAAATTTTTCAAATTATAAACCCAACCAGCGTTTCGATAATTTATCGCGACAAACAAATTTGAGGCAATCACTACCACCCCCAGAACCAATGGATACTAGTAGTGGATTTTCAAAATTAGAAAGGAGTACTGGCAAATTTAAAACTAGCCCGAGCACTCAATTCAGTAAGATATCAAGCAGAAACGAAATGAATAATATTAATGAGTTTAGGAGTCCTCAAAATAGGAACCCTACCCCATGTATTAGCCAGGCTGACAAATTAAATCTGGACCAATATGAAAACTACAATATTGACGACAACCAGGATTTTCGGCAATTAGCCTCAGGCAACAGACAGGATATGTAGATTGCAATAAACATGGTAGTATTTTACCTTATATAAACATAAACTCCCCATTTGGCAGACAACTGAAATTTTTAATAGACACCGGAGCTTCTTCTTCATTCATAAATCCTGAGTTTATAAACCCTTTAGACATTGAAAAATGTAATCCAATAACTATATCTACCATCTTACATAAATATATAATTGACAAGCAAGTGACACTCACTACCTATTTTCAAGGAGATAAAAAAATCAGGAACTTTTACCTTCTTGGCTTTCAAATTCCATGGTTATTTTGACGGGTTGTTGGGTTTAGATTCCCTGACAAAAATAGGAGCGAAAATTGATCTGGAGAACAAAATAATAACCACGAATGATGTGGCAATACCTCTTAAAACGAAACCAAATTTCTCATCCGATAAATTCATAATAGCGGCAAACTCGAAACAACTCATAAAACTACCGGTTGATTCTAAAGATGGAGATATTATTGTAAATACAGTAACTATGGACAATGGTTTATTTATTTCTCCTGGCATTTACTTTGCAAAGGACTGGTTCAGTACAATAGAGATAGTTAATCCCACTGAGAGTGATCAAATAATTTTCTTAGAGCAACCCCTCAAAACGGACCCATATGATTCGGAAAACTTCGTCGAACTCAATAACCTCAATACAGATCACAAATCAGGTGATGAGCAGATTAAAAATTTATCTGAATTACTCCGAACGGAACACCTAAATAGTGAGGAAAGACAGAAACTTTTGAAATTATGTGTTAAATATGATGACATTTTTTATAGAGAGGGCAAAGACCTAACATTCACAAATGAAATAAAACATAAAATTAAAACAACAGACGACATTCCTATTCACACTAAGTCTTATAGGTATCCTTTCGTTCACAAGGAGGAAGTGCGAAAACAGATATCGAATATGTTAGAACAAGGAATTATTAGACCGAGCTTTTCTCCATGGAGCTCTCCAGTATGGATTGTTCCAAAGAAGAAGGATGCATCGGGCAAGACAAAATGGAGGTTAGTTATTGATTATAGGAAGCTAAACGAGAAAACCATCTCCGATAGGTATCCACTTCCAAACATATCAGAAATCCTGGATAAACTGGGTAAATGTCTTTACTTTTCGACTTTGGATTTGGCAAGTGGCTTCCACCAAATTGAAATGGATCCCCGAGATATACCTAAGACAGCCTTTACCGTAGAGGTTGGTTAGAGGTTGGTTATTATGAATACGTGAGGATGCCTTTCGGCTTGAAAAATGCACCCTCGACTTTCCAAAGAGTTATGGACAATGTCCTGAATGATTTGGTTGGAAAAATTTGCTTGGTATACTTGGATGATATAATTATATTTTCCACATCTCTCCAAGAACATATTGAAAATTTGGAAAGAGTTTTTCTGAAACTAAGATCTTCGAATTTTAAAGTTCAACTGGACAAGTCAGAATTTATGCGAAAAGAAATTGCTTTTTTGGGGCATGTAGTCACGACAGAGGGCATAAAACCAAACCCAACAAAAATAGAGGCTATTCAAAAATTCCCAATACCACGCACTAACCGTGAAATAAAATCATTCATAGGCCTACTTAGTTATTATAGGAAGTTCATCCCAAACTTAGCAAAACTTACAAAACCAATGACAGAATGTTTGAAAAAGGGCAGAAGAATAACACTAGACGAGAGATATGTTAAAGCTTTTGAAACATGCAAGAACATAATAATTCTAATGAACGACCCAATATTGCAATACCCTGACTTTACAAAGCCATTTCTGCTCACTACAGACGCAAGTAACATTGCACTTGGAGCAGTCCTTTCTCAAGGTCACATAGGTAGTGACAAACCCATTTGCTATGCAAGTAGGACTCTTTCTGAAAGTGAAATTAATTATTCCACTATTGAAAAAGAACTTCTAGCCATAGTGTGGGCAACCAAATATTTCCGCCCTTATCTCTTCGGTCGCAAATTTAAAATAATTACTGACCACAGACCACTTACATGGCTAATGAGTCTTAAGGAACCCAATTCAAAATTAGTTAGATGGCGCCTAAAGTTGGAAAAGTATGATTACGAAATCATTTATAAAAAAGGAAAACTAAATAGTAATGCGGATGCTTTGAGCAGGATTAAACTAGACAATAGTAATGTCGCTGATGTAAACTTGTATGATTCGAGTAAACTGTCCACAATACATTCATGCGATGAGAACTTGAATGATGGGATACCAATTTCCGAAAAACCGTTGAATGAATTCAACTTACAACTTTTATTAGAAAAATCAGACGAGGGGCCCAATATGACTGTTGAAACAATTTTTAGAAATAAACAACGTCGAACTATAAAGGAGAAAGAATTTTCTCAAGATACAATAATCCAGATTTTCAAGAAATTCATTCCCTCAGGTAAACTAACTGCCATTTTCTCCGACGAATCAACTTTTAAAACTATTCAATTAGTGTATTCAAAATACTTTTCAAACGGAAAACAGATTCGTGTCGTCCGTTGCACTAAAATTTTAATGGACGTAACTGATAGCGATAAACAAGTAGAGCTCATACGGAATTGTCATGAGAACAGAAACCACAGAGGAATAACCGAAACATATGAATATCTTAAAAGACAATATTACTTTCCCCTCATGCAATCTATTATAAATAAAACATTGAACAACTGTGAAATTTGTAATGCGTTGAAATATGACAGACACCCACCAAAATTAAAATTTCAAATAACAGAAACTCCAGACGAACCTCTTCAGATCCTACATATTGACATATATACTATAAGTGGTAAATGTATTTTGACCATCATTGATAAATTTTCCAAATATGCGACGGGGTATACCTTACCATCGAGAACTAGCGTTTGTGTACTCAAAGCTTTGAAATCATTCATGAACCTTTTGGCAATACCTAAGAAAATTGTTTGTGATCAAGGTACTGAGTTCACTTCAAATATTTCTAAAGATTTTTGTAAACAATATGAAATAATACTCCATTTCACATCATTTCAACAATCTAGCAGCAACTCTCCAGTGGAACGTCTCCACTCAACCCTAACTGAAATTTATAGAATTATTATGACAACTAGAAAATCCAAGAAAATGGAGGTAGACCACGAAGAGATATTAGACGAGACGTTCATGACTTACAATAATACAATTCATTCCTCTACAAAATTTACGCCATATGAACTTTTCTTTGGAAGACCATATGACTTCTCAAGAGATATAAAATACGATAACGAACATGAATTTTTGTCTAAGTTAAATGAATTTAAAGAGAAGCTATATCCTTTTGTTAAAGAAAAAGTTATGAAAGCTAAAATTAAAAATATTAGTTGCCTTAATAAGATGAGGAAAACCCCAGAAAATAGAGATATAGATGAGCAAATATATAGAAAAGAATGTAGGAGGAACAAATTAACCGCACGATTCTCGAAACATAAGGTATTAAAAGACAATGGTATTACTTTACACACTACTAGGGACAAGAAATTACACAAGTCAAAAATGAAGCTCAGACCGCGAAAATAATCGACTCTTATTTTAACATTTTGTACTTGCAGCACAGCCTTAGCTTATGGACAGATTTTGGAAATACAGAATTTTGACAATGATCAGAATATGGTCGCCCTGGAGATCGGACAGGCAAGAACGATTGAGAGTTATTTTAACTTCATCCATATAATAGATTTGAACAATTACAATTCACAAACCTCAAAATTAATTAGCATTGTAGACAAATTTGAGAAAAATAGCCTTCTAAAAGATGCAGCTAAAGTTTGTAAACTGAAACTTAAGGGACTTGAAAACAAACTACAGACACTAAATCCATATAAACGTACAAGACGAGGACTATTCAACGGTTTAGGCTCTGTAATAAAATATATAACTAAAAACATGGACGCAAATGACGCTGTGACCATAAATAGACAAATACAGGAACTTCAGAACACAGCATCGAATTCAGCAATAACAGAGGAAAATCAGAAAGCTTTGAACATACAAATGATACAGAGATTTAAAAATTTGACAGAACATTTGAATAATAATCAGGAAAACATTTCCAAATTTTTGAAAAAACTGTCAGCAGAAACAACTAATCATATTCTTAAGGAAAATAATGCGTTATTAGAAATCCAATATATGAATCAGTTGGATTATAGTATAGATTTACTATTTAATCATATTTCTGATATAATAGAGGCTGTAATGCTTGCAAAGCTAGGCATAATATCAAAGCTTATTCTTCATCCAGAGGAATTGGACGAAATAAGACATCATTTTACATCTCAGAACGTTAACTTAGTTTCAGACGAACACCTTTACGAACTTCTGGAACTCCAGGCATATTATAATAATAGCAACTTAATTTTTAATATAAAATTGCCGAATTTGTCTAAAGATATTAACTCACTTTTCCACCTCATTCCTCTTCCTATAAATAATACAAAAATAATCAAAACAAAACCCTATTTAAGTTACAATAAACACAACCTCCAGTACTTAACAGAGATTTGCCCAAAGATTGAGAGCTTTTATTATTGCAAAAGGTCAAACGACTTCGAAAACACTGTTAATTCGACTTGTATCGGCAGAATATTGAATGGCAAAACACCAATATGTCCTGTGAATGATGTGGGATTCACAACAAATATTTTCCAACCGGAAGATAATTATATAATGTTTATTAATGTAAAAGATTTACAAATAACTTCTGATTGCAGACAAAATTTTACAATTAAAGGAACCTCTCTTCTCCACTATGCAAATTGTTCCGTCACTGTAGCAGGGACAACATATAAAGACAATCCTACAGCCCATTGGGACACAGTTTTTGTCGCACCACCAAATCTCAAGAAAGTGCAGATTACATCAATATCAGAAACTTTAAGTTTAGAGAGAGTTAAAGATTACAGCTTCAATAACAAAAATGATATTCTAAAACTAAGAAAAGATACAACCCAAAGAGGAAGCGTAATAATGGTAACAACATTAATCTTCATCACCTTAACTATTACTAGCCTGGTCCTGTTATGGAAAAATCCCAGAATTCGGTATTATCCTAAGCCTACTGATATCGCTCTGTCCCCACCAAATTCGCTGTGGCCATCGCTCTACCTTCAGGGGGGAGGAGTTATGTTATCACAGCAACCCCCACCAAAACCCAGGAGAACCATCTAGACAGCAACAATTAAAGCAACAACAATTAGCCTAATATTTGTTTTGTTCTTTTTATTGTAATATTTTATTTATAATTAAAACAACAACAAAACTTTATTTTTTTTTATTCTTTTTTGACACACTTTTAATAATAATTTAAGTTGAAGTTTAAAAAGCTAAATCAGCAAAATAGAAACATTTCTTTTATTCATTTTATTGTATTCTTTTTCTTTATAATCAAAACAACAACAAAACTATTATTTTATTTTAATGTGACTGACACACTTTAAATAATAATTTAAGTAGAATTTCAAATAGGTAAATCAGCAAAATTAAACATGTTATAAATTTGTATAAATTCATACTTACTTACTTCCTGTCCACAAACATTGTAATATTCTTTTTTTTTTTTTACACTTTAAAATTAAAACTAAATTACGTATGCATTTTTTTTCCTTTTATTTGACTCATCAATAATTTTCGTTTTAAGTTAATTAAGAAATAAAGTTCACTGTTGTTACAAGTGTCAAAGAAATAACAAGTGTTGTAATTTAACTCCCTCCTGCAGAGATGAGAACGGAAACCTGATAACAGGAGGTTGTGGAGGAAACACTTATCTACTCTGCTACAAGGTGATGACGACAACAATACCGCCTTTAGAGATGATGTTCCGAACCCGATCGACGATGACGCCGTGGAGATTCCGCGGCCTAGCCATGAAGAGGTCTAATTCGCGATTATTCATCTTAAAAACAATAAAGCGGCGGGTCCTGATGGCCTACCCGCTGAATTGTTTAAGACCGGATGTAATGAGTCGGTAGGGCGCATGCACCAGCTTATTTCCAAATATGGAATGCCCAACGATTGGAACCTCAGTGTCCTGTCCTGAAAAAGGGAGACCCTAAGATATGCGCCAACTACAGTCTTCTCCCTATCACATTTAAGGTTCTTACAGGCGTATTGTGTGAACGACTGAAGCCACTCGTCAAAACACTGATTGGACCTTATCAGTGCGGCTTCAGACCTGGCAAGTCCACCATCGACCAGATCTTTACACTACGCCAAAGCCTGAAAAAGACCCACGAAAAACAAGTCGACACACACCATCTTTTTGTCGGCTATAAGGCAGCAATGTCTGAGCTCGGTATACCTGCGAAGCTGATAAGGCTATGCAGAATGACGTTGAGCAATTCCTGCAGCTCCGTCAAGGTAGGAAAGGACCTCTCCGAACCTATTGGTACCGTGCGAGGTTTCAGACAAGGCGACCCCTTATCATGCGACCTCTTCAACTTCGTCATGGAGAGTGTTCTGCGAAAGGCGGGAGTGCATCGTAATGGCACTATTTTTCAAAAAAGTGTCCAGTTGCTTGCGTACGCTGACGACATTGACATCATAGGGCGCACGAAGCAGAGGCGCCTGGAAGGATGTGTTGCGACAGGCCGAAATCCGTAAAACGGGTTGTCATGGCCAATTAAGTAGTAAGTTTTTTTTGCCCTCCCTCATGTTTTAAAAAAGAAATGCTACATATATTTTATAAGATAAGATAATTATTTATTTATTTATTTTCAAATGCCTTTTACAAAATACAAACTTATGATTACGATTTATATAAATGGGAAGGTAAATACCATACATGTATACACTCATTATTATTATTATTATTATTATTATTATTATTATTATTATTATTATTATTATTATTATTATTATTATTATTATTATTATTATTATTATTATTATTATTATTATTATTATTATTATTATTATTATTATTATTATTATTATTATTATTATTATTATTATTATGGTTATTATTATTAAATGTTTAATAGAAAAATTATATAAATTTTTGCCGCCTTACAAACAAGTTCTTACATACTTTATCACAGAATGTTTCAAAAGTATCACAAGATATGTTTATTATCACAAATACTTTGATTGGATTTCAAAGTAGGCTGTTGTGTGTGTATAGGTATTTCCATGCTGGTACAAGAATCTTAATTATAAAATTGATTACAAAAATTGAGCAGGTATTCTCTTATTGCCATTTCAGCCAGATAATAAATGGTTTGTAATTGTTGATACAAAAGCTGGGTGTATACATCGAGAGTTAATTGTTCATGAGGAATGCTAAGCATTGGTAGCATGGACATCATGGAATTATAAGTCATATAATAATGATTGTCGTAATAAGTGCTATAGGGAAGAGATGATGATGGTGGTAGTGGTGGTGGTGGCATTACTTCATTCATTGGCACCATAGCTGTAGAAGGGTAACCAACGAATGGATATGGGTTAGTAGGGTATGCTGACACTGATGGCATAGCATCATTTGTTGCCGATAATGCTGTAGGAGAGCGATCAGCATAATAGTACGGCGTATAAGGCTGAGGCATATCATAATTTGTTGCCGGTAGTGCTGGAGGAGAGCGATCAGCAAAAGGGTAAGGTGTCAAAGCTAACGCTGGAGGAGAACGATCAGCATACATGTAGGGCGAATACGGGCGAAATGCTGCAGATGATGATGGTATACCATCATTTGTTGGCAACAAATGTGTAGATAAGTTATCAATATATGCATTTGGAGCAGTTGGTTCTTCGGTTATTGGTGGTATCAATTCATTTGTTGGCATAAAAGATGTAGAAGTGTTATCAACATATGCATTTGGAGCAGTTGGTTCTTCGGTTATTGGTGGTATCAACTCATTTGTTGGCACCAAAGGTGTAGATAAGTTATCAACATATGCATTTGGAGCAGTTGGTTCTTCAGTTATTGGTAAAGGTGTAGAAGTGCGATCATTGTACCAATTTTCAGTAATAGCCCAATTTTGTTGTGGCATAAAGCGTTTGCGATAATTATTATATTCTTCTTCTTGGTTTACGTCTTCGTCTTCATCTTCGCCTTCATTAACGCTTTCAATTTTCATTTGCGAATAAATTCGCTTTAGTATTACATTATTCGATTCGAGGTTATTGGGTTGAGATATGTCGACAACGTTTATTTCAGTCTCATTTTCATCGCATGACATGGTTTCCTCGTCTAGTAAATTCGGCTCCCTTTTAGTACAATAATCCAACGGTAATTCGTTGGTACATTGATTGCAGTTTTGGCGTGCACAATTATTTTTCATTGACAAATCCATTTTCTCAATTGGTTTATGTATATACTTATATAGCATTGATCCTTAAGATAAATTCTTTTTGCAGTTTATTTTGTGCGCTTTACTGATTGAAATATTGAATAAGTTAGATTTGACTACAGCTGCAAGACTATAGATTAACTTAATTAGTGACTCTATGCAGTTTTAAGAGATGATAATGTTCCTTACTTTTCAAGGCTATCGGTTGACTAAATCCGTCAAATTATTCCACTGTTTTTTTTTTTAATTTAGCGGCGATCACAATTTTTTAGTTTTTTTTTTTTTTGAATCAAATTGTTATCCGTTTGTAGCTTTGATCCAGACCGACTGGCGTCTTAAGCGAAACTAAAGGGTTACTTCTTCTGTTCGCGGTTTATAAGGCAATTAGGTAGAGTCTGTAGTGGTCATACCCAACTTTTCTATCATAAAAAAAGGATATTTTTTCTTTGACTCAAAAAATGACAAAATGGCATGCCACCATATCGCGTAACATTATACCTGCGTCGGTTGAATATTGTTCAAAGTGCCATGCTTTACATACCAGAATTTGTTCGGTTGTCATGTTTGTAATGATTGTGTACCTGTTTAACATGGAGCATAATCAATTAATTTTTCATTTATTTTTAACGCTTTTACCCATAAACCTATGCCTACAAATCTTGAACGATTTATTTGGTATTGAATTTCAAGGTTATTTTTTCTGTTAACTTCTCTGATTTAACCCTCAAAGTTAATTTTCTTTGATTTATAATTAAAAAATGATATACTTTCATTCCATTTGAGCATAAGGCCCTACAATGCCCACAACGAGCTGAATTCTATGCTTCGCAGCCGTACAAGCCAATCATATTTCTGCAGCTGTTAAAAATATGCAATTTGTCTCGCGCGAATCGCTTCGGGAGATCCGTACTAGACGCTTGTCTGTTGTTTATTTCTGCTCTATTCTCTATTTGGTCTCTAGGGACACAATGCTTCCCAGATAACAAAATGAATGGACATTTTTAATATGTTGCCACTGAGACAATGTGGAATTGTTGCTATTTCCCGTGGTCTAGAAGAAGGGCCTTACTATCTAATGTTGTCTTTTTTGTATGGCCTCTTCAATTTGGAAAATGGAAAAGTTTTTTCCATTGAGCCTTGCTAATAAAAACAAAGAAATTTTAGTCCTAGCAAAGGAGAGATAATCTTGACGATTGCCCGGTTTATGTCCAGCCTCCAACTATCCTTTTCAAATGATTAAATTAAATCACTAATTTTAGAAAAAAATTTCCTCATACGCTTATAGTACCACGTCATTTGTCACCACGTCATCTGTTGCTACGTCACCTGTTACCACGTCATCTGTCATTTCAACAGATTTTAAGAAGATGTCCTCAACTGTTTTATATTTCTATTTCTGTTTTTCCAATGGAAACAATGATTTTGAAACCACTATTTCGTGGATAACCCCTAATACTTTCTAGTGGTCTTCAGTTCATTTTGAGTGTGTGGTTAACTTTTGTCTCTCAATTGATTTTTATCTGAAACCACAGGATTTCCCCGTAACGAATTTATGAATGGAAACATAAAATTACTTTCAAATCCGCTTATCAAAGAAGAAATTCAAATAATACCACTTCATCTAGTTCCAGAAATAATATTTTGTTCCAAGAATGTTTTCATAAAAATTTCTTTTACAAGCGCCAGAGCCTAGCCATTTCTTAAAAAAATAAATTCATCAGAATTCACAATGCAAAATGTTTTTTTTGTATCCTTTTGTAAATCCTATATTGAGGATATTTTTCTATTTCAGGCAGACAAAAATGAGAGGTAGGACATTCCATCCCTCTTACACGCGCACATCATTCTACGACATATGTACATCATTAGACTGCAGAAATTACCTGCTCAATCGAATAAAGGATTGTTTTTGTTGTTTTTATATTTATTTGTCTAAGTTTGCTGGTTACTGGTTACTAGTACTTGATTTGAACAGAATTCAAAGGAAATTTCGAGCGAAAAAAATATATTTTCAATTTCACAACGTTTCCATTTATTTTTTTTTTATTTTTAATCGTGATTAATGACCGAAAATATGATTTGTTTTCTTTCGCTAAGTGATACAGCAGAAGAAAGTGTAAAAGATTGTTGTGTTAATATGATTAAAGCAATAAAAAATTAGCCCAAATGAACTTCTATTTTTGTTTTTTTTTTGTACTATAATATTGCCACAAATGTAACTCAACACATGTTATTGCTTTACATACTTTTAACACAAACTGGGAAACTACGACACAATTTTCTTTTCTAAAACAACTTCTTCCAGAATCTCCGAAGACGAAAAAACGAGCTACAAAGAAAACAAAGCTTGAAGCAGAACCAGAACCAGAGCCAGAGCCTCAGGAAGTAGTTACAGTTGAGTCGACAACAAAAGCACGAGGAGGTCGGAAACGTGCCGCACCGTCAGCTAACAAAAAATCTAAAAAGGCTGCGGAAGCTGTGTTGGACGATGCAGAGGATAATGAATTGGAAGACGAAGCAGACGGTGGTAAACGTAAGTTAGGTAGGTAGGTAGGTAGAGGTGGCTGCCCATCCAAGAAAGATTTTTCTTGTTGATGGACACACTTAGGCCGCATTGGGCCCATTGTGCTACCACAATCATCCATTGTCCCCTAGTCTCGAAACCATTCGGAGCTCCTGATGAAGCGATTTAGGCTGCCAATGTCAATCTCTGACAGTTCCTCCAGATCATCCATGTAGTAAGTACCCAAGTACTTCCTTCTCCTTTGACATAGAGCCGGGCATGTACCCAGCAGGTGAGAGACAGTCTCCTCTTCTTCCTCATCTCTGCAGCTTCTACAGAAGTCGTTGGCAAGGTGTCCAAGTCCAATGCGCCTCGCATGCGTACCCATAATGCAATGCCCCGTAATGACACCGACAACTACACTGAGCGCGCCTCTTTGGAGTTTGAGTAGACTCTTTGTGCGCCCCTCATCCAGCCTTGGCCAGATTTTACGAGCCGTTCTACCCGTGTCCGAGGCCGCCCACCTGTCGTTGACGGAATCGACGATCGCATTATCAATTATGAGCTTGCAGGTCCTCATTGGTAGGCCTAGATTCGAGAACTCAGCGGTGAGCTCGATGGTCGTGCCCCGCCTGGCAAGTTCATCAGCTCTACAGTTGCCCGGAATACCACTGTGTCCCGGTACCCATACGATATGGATGTCATATCGTTCCGCTATCTCGTCGAGATATCTGCGACAGCCGTACACCGTCTTGGAGTTCATCACGTTAGAACTCAAAGCCCTGATAGCCGCCTGGCTATCAGAAAGTATGGTAACGTTCCGCTTGGAGACCCTTCCATCCCCAATAATACTCGCCGCAGCCTGTATGGCCACCACCTCCGCCTGAAAGACACTGCAGTGGTCTGGTAGTCATATAGACTGAGCTATTCCAACTGATTCCGAAAAAATTCCACTGCCAACCGCTCCGTTCAGCTTAGAGCCATCGGTGTAGATTTGTACGGAGTCTCTAAACAGGTGGGTCACACCACCCTTCCAGGCTCCGTTATCCGGAACCGATGTCCTGAATCTCTTCGTGAAGTCGTACCTCGGTGTCATGTAGTCACTGCTCCCTCAGGATTCTTGCGTGGCCTATGCCCGAGTCATGCCACTGTCCAGTCGCCCAGAGACGTTTACTTATTTTAGCAGCCACTCCCCTACAGAAAAGGTCAAGCGGAAAGAGGCCCAAAATTATCACCAGTGCCGACGTAGGTGTAGTGCGCAAGGCACCACTAATGATAATACAGGCAGATCTCTGCAGTCGCTGTATTAGTTTCGAATTAGTTTTAATTTCAAGGGATTCCCACCAAACTAGGCATCCATAGGTCAAGATAGGTCTGACCACCGCTGTGTAGATCCAGTGTGTCATCCTAGGTCCTAGGCCCCATTTTCTCCCCAACACTCTGTTACAAGCATACAGGGCAATGGAAGCCTTTTTAGTTCTGTTAATGATATTCGATTTCCAAGACAGCTTCCTATCCAGAATAAGCCCTAGAAAGTGTGCCTCCTGTTTGAGTTTCAGTTCCGTCCCGTTAAGTTTCAATGGACGAAATGTCGGTGGCTTGTACCTTCTTGTGAAGAGTACTATTTCCGTTTTCACCGGGTTAACACCCAAACCACGTTCAGATGCCCACACGCAGACCCTCCTCAGAGCCAGTTGCATCCTATCTCTGATAGTGTCGACAAATCTTCCGGAGATAACAAGAACAATGTCATCCGCATAGGCAATTGCCTCACATCCATTTTGTTCTAGTATCACTAGTAGCTCATTCATCACCAGATTCCACAAAAGAGGAGAGAGTACTCCGCCCTGTGGAGTTCCCCTCCCTATAGCCCTGGTTGTCTGTGAGCTCCCAAGTGTGGGGTAGATTGTTCTCCCACAAAGTAGCTTAGTTATCCAGTTCACTATAGTGGATCGTACACCCAGACTATCCAGCGCCCTGGTTATAGCGCAAAGTTCCACATTATTGAAGGCTCCTTCGATGTCAAGGAAAGTAGCCAGAGTGTATTCCTTCTGTGCCAGCGATTTCTCTATCCTGCACACCAGGCTATGTAGGGCAGTCTCAACAGACCTCCCCTTAATGTATGCGTGTTGTCCCCCGGAAAGGAGATTTCCATCCAAGGTCTGACGCAGATTCACATCCACGAGTCTCTCCATAGTCTTCAATAAGAAGGAGGATAGACTTATGGGTCTGAAGTCCTTGGGTGTAGTATGAGAGTTTCTTCCAGCCTTCGGTATGAAGACTACCCCCACTTTACACCATTCCGACGGTATATGGCCCATCCGAATACTGGCGATAAACATCGCCCCAAGCATTCCGATGTGTTTCATTTCCAGACGTTGCAAGAAGGCCGGATATATTCCGTCCGGTCCCGGAGATTTAAACGGTCTAAATCCGTCTATCGCCCATTTTATCGCGTCCGCAGACATGATCGAGCAGTATTCCCACTGTGATTCACTCTCCGAGACGGTTGTTCGCGCATCCGAACCTTGTCCCGGTGGAAAGTGGGTGTCCACAAGAAGATCCAAAGTTTCCTTCTCAGAGTTGGTCCATGAGCCATCCTCCCTTTGCAGTACACTGGGTATAAAGGATGTTGTCGAGAGAATTCTCCTTAGCCTAGAAGTTTCGTTGATAGTTTCCATGTTGCTACAGAAATTTCTCCACGAGTCCCTCTTAGCCCGTCTTAGAACTCTCTTGTATTTTCCAAGGGATACTTTATAGTCCCTCCACTGATCCGCATTACCGGACTTTCTCGCCACATTGAAGAGTCGTCGTGACTCCTTTCTGAGCATGTCCAGATCCCGGTCCCACCAGGGTGGTTTTTTTCCACCCCTGTTGACCCTTTTCGGACATGCTTTTTCAAAAGCCCCTACTATGACCTTTGTGAATTCAGCTACTGTAGCCTCAAGTCCAGAAATACTATCTGTTCTACAGTTCGTGAGTGGGTCCAAGCCCAGCCTGACAAGGCGATCATAAAGATCCCAATTCGTATTTCTAGGATTTCTAATCGCCCTTACAGTATTGTTCCCCCTACCAAGGGAAAATTCAATAAACCTATGATCAGAAAAGGAGTGCTCCTCCGAGACTCTCCAATCTCTGACACTATCATAAATATTGCCGGAGGTAAGGGTTATGTCCAAAACCTCCCTTCTGTTTTTCGTTATAAATGTGGGCTTATTACCCGTGTTACAAACTAATAGGTTATTAGATATAATAAAATCAAAAAGAGACTCACCCCGTTCGTTGACGTTCGTGCTGCCCCATATAGTGTGATGAGAGTTGGCATCACAGCCAATCAGCAGGCCAACATTTGAGCGCTTTGCCTCTGTAACCAGTCTCTTCACTGGATCTGGTGGTGGGTGACTGCTTAGGTCATGCGGCATGTAACAGGAGGAGATCCAATGTTGCTTACCATTGATCTCCGCCGTTAGTGTGGTTAGGTCTTCATTGCTGAAATTAGGAAGCAAATATGCCATTAAGTTGTTCTTAATGAGTATACAGGATCTGGGTCTACCTACACATTTGGCATGGACCAGCCTATAATTTTTGTGCCCTAATCCACAAACCTTATTGGCTATGGACCATGGTTCTTGGATCAGGGCTATGTCTTCTCCTCTGTTCGCCAGCCGGAGAAGTAGTGCAGCCGATGCTGCCTTAGAGTGATGGAGATTTATTTGGATTACTCTGTTTCATCCTCTCTCCTCTCCACCATCGTAATGTCTAGGCCATAATCTTCTTGATCAGCCTCGTCCAGGAGATCAGATTCCCTTAACAGCATATCAAAGGCAGATGCTATATTCGACCCAGTGGAAGAGAGAGAGCTAACTCTGGACCGGGTATGAATCTGCGTTGAGGATGCTGTAAGGTTATCCTCCTCCTTTTCTTCATTAACTGATGCGCCCATGTGTTCGTCTTGTGGCTTGTCCCCCTGAGGGGCGTTGTCACTCGACTCCATGGGGCGATTATCCTTTTTATATACTTTTAGAATAATGTGTTCAAATCCAAAGGCCACCACACCATTGGATTTTGCCAGGTGCTCCAGGGATTCCTGATTGATTATGATAGTCGCACAGCGAGATCCATGGCGTTCCTCCAACTTTGCAATTTTCCAATTGTGTGTTGGTAACTTTGGATTGCACATTTTTATTATTCTTAGCACTTTTTCTGGCTCCTTTGGAGTTAAAGGTATCCAAGAGCGTGTTCGGGGTCTGCTAGGTATGGCATCCTTGGGCACTACTTCTAGTTTGGCGCCCTTCTAGATTTCACCTACCCTCATTATGGCGATGGAGAAGAGATCCAGGGCTCTCTTATCGGCGCACGTTACTAGCTTCACGTGTCCTTGGTGCCAGCCACACATTTGGTAGACTGGAACTGGTCCCGGATTCTCCTCCATTACTTCTAGGAAGACGTCTGCCAGGGCGTCTGCTACAAGTCTCCAGTTCGACGGTGTAATACTGCCGTCTGGATCTGAGCGATCTACAACCGCCATTTCTATGCTGTCTTTTAGCACCTCACTGTATAAGGTGTTGGTGCGATGCGAGCTGCGTGATTTTTTAGCGCCTGGAGCGTCTCCATCAGAAGATCGCTGTCTTTTGACAGCCACCTCCATGGTCGACGTCTTGTCTAGTTCTTCGAGCTTTTCCTTGGCCCAGGCCAGTGATTGCGCTTCGCGCTGCGTGCGGTTATCTATTGGGATCTTGGAGATCCTGTCTAGAACACGCTTTGCGCTCAATCGCTCCCTGTACCTCTGCTTCGATTCTTTCATTTTCTGAGCCGTGTCAACCTTTACATTACCAAGGCCACTCTTGCTGGACGAAGGTCCGGCTTTTGGAGCAACCTTGCTTCTGGAAAGGCCGACGCTTTTGGCTTGTTGTGTTCTACTATTTTTTGAGGTACTAGGTTCTTGGTCTGCTTTAGCATCAACCAAGTCTTTTCCCTCTTCTGTGGAGACGGGCGTCGGCTTAACACCCGTACGCGGATTTTTACGAGTTCCGTTCTCGTCCTCACTAGTGGAGGCGGTTTCCTGATTTTTCTCTATTGATTTTTTTTCTATTTCATTTTTCATTTTTGGTCCCACGAGTTGCGGATAAGGGGAAGGTCCACCTGAGCAGGGATCCGCTGTGCCCAGGTAAGGCTAGTTAATCCTGGAGGTCGCCCGGTATCCAGGATACTCCGTTAACGACTGGGATATTTTTGATGGGCCCCCAGCCAGGCTGACTATCGGCACGGGTCGTATAACACCTTAGTCCAGCCCATACCTCTATCCTATGGTGAGAGCCATAATTCATTCGACCTACAATCAAATGAGTATGGACTCCCCCCTTGGCTGGTGGACACCCCATCGGGCAACCACCATTACCAGCCGACACCCACGTGGAGGGTTTGGTAGAGGATTTTCGTCGGCCTAAACGTAAGTTAGATGTGACGTCGTGCGGCACGCAACTGAAAAATCTCTTATTTTCCTGTTTTACAGCTTCTAAAACAAAAAAGAAAACTGACTCGGCTGCACCTCTCAATGCAACTAATACGACATATAATAAAGAAGATTTTGATTTGGCACCCCTTGCCGAGGGTGAAACTGCCGAGGAGCCCAGATATAATTTGAAAATATCCAGCTGGAATGTGGCCGGTCTTCGGTCGTGGCTTAAGAAAGGCGGTTTGACATTTTTGGACTATGAGCAACCCGATATATTTTGCATGCAAGAAACTAAATGCACCACGGACCAGTTGCCAGAAGAAGTTGAACGCATACCAGGTTATCATCCCTATTGGCTATGCATGCCGGGTGGTTATGCCGGCGTAGCCATCTATTCCAAAATTATGCCCATCAATGTTGAGTACGGTATTGGTAATAAGGAATTCGATGATTCTGGCCGTGTTATTACTGCTGAATATGAAAAGTTCTTTTTAATAAATGTCTATGCACCCAATTCGGGTGGAAAACTTGTAAATCTAGAGCCACGCATGAAGTGGGAGCAATTATTCCAGGAATTTGTACAGAAACTAGATGCACGAGTTATGTTATCATAGCAACCCCCACCAAAACCCAGGAGAACCATCTAGACAGCAACAATTAAAGCAACAACAATTAGCCTAATATTTGTTTTGTTCTTTTTATTGTAATATTTTATTTATAATTAAAACAACAACAAAACTTTATTTTATTTTATTCTTTTTTGACACACTTTTAATAATAATTTAAGTTGAAGTTTAAAAAGCTAAATCAGCAAAATACAAACATTTCTTTTATTCATTTTATTGTATTCTTTTTCTTTATAATCAAAACAACAACAAAACTATTATTTTATTTTAATGTGACTGACACACTTTAAATAATAATTTAAGTAGAATTTCAAATAGGTAAATCAGCAAAATTAAACATGTTATAAATTTGTATAAATTCATACTTACTTACTTCCTGTCCACAAACATTGTAATATTCTTTTTTTTTTTTTTTACACTTTAAAATTAAAACTAAATTACGTATGCATTTTTTTTCCTTTTATTTGACTCATCAATAATTTTCGTTTTAAGTTAATTAAGAAATAAAGTTTACTGTTGTTACAAGTGTCAAAGAAATAACAAGTGTTGTAATTTAACTGGCGCAGTCGGTAAAGCCAGCTTCGGGATAATTGTGTTGAAACTAAATTAAAAGAAAGTTATTAATTTTAAATAAAATATAATCAACAAGAAAATATATCATCCTTGCACCGTATAAGGGGCCGTTTGTTTGAAATTTCGAGGGAATATCGGAAGGAAAAACAGGTATCGAATTGACATCGGTACAAGGCTTTACAAGGACATTAGTGGATCACAATACCCGAGTGGAATAAGCTGGAAATCGCATTCCCAATGAAAGCAATATATCTCATAGGGGCTCTGTAAGTACTGTGTTGAAAGCATATATTCATACGTAAAATAAAAACAAGAGAAGATAATAACAAATAGAATTTAAAGAAAGATTTAAAAAAAAAAAAAATATATATAAAAAAAAAGAAGAAAAAAATAAGAATTTAATAAAGAAAAATTTAAAGATTATAATTAAAAGAAAAAAAAGAATTACAAGGAAATTCAATTTAAAGAAATTTTTTTTACATATTTCGATTTTGTTAAAAATAATAAAAAAAATAATAAAAAAAAAAAAAAAAGAAACAAATCAAGTAAAAAGAAAAAGTTATAAAAAGAAATTTGAAAAAATATCTATACGAGGGAATATCGTATAATTCAAGAAATTTTTTTCATAAGAGTAACAAAACAAATTTATTTAGAAATTAAAAAGAAACAAATCAAATAAAAAGAAAGAATTTATAAAAAGAAATTTAAAAAGATTTATACGAGGGAATATCGTATAAATCAAGAAATTTTTTTTATTAAAAGAAAATTAATATAAAAATAAAAAAGAAAAGAGAAAGAAAATATTATGAGAAATAATTAAGTAAAATAAGAAGAAAGAAGTGGAAAAGTTTAAATAAAGAAAATAATAATTTGAATTAAAATAAATTTTGTGTGAAATTTATCGGCATTATCTGTACGTAGCTTGAATTTTTTTTTTATCCAATTCAGAGCAAATTATTTAATGCAAATAGAACAAGTTTTTAATATAATCAATATATATGTTACATAACAAAATTGAGAATACAAATTGAATTACAACATCGAAAAAAAAAAAACGAAATTATCTCTAAAAAAAAAGAAGAAAATATTATAATTAAATAGAAAATTAAATTTGATGAGTAGTAAATCTCGTTTTATCCCATACCCTAAAATTTTTAGATCAAGGAGCCTTCCTCGTATACCGGAGGATATTAGATTAGATTATAAGATGCCTTCAGATACAGAAATTCCAAGCACAGCATTGAATCAAAGGACAGTTAACTCTAACGACATTTTTAATTCTCTTAGGATTCCAGATGCAATCAAAGATTTACCAAAATTTGATGGTAATCCAAGATTGCTTCACGAATTTATAAGCAATGTGGAGGAGATACTTCTTCACATTGGGGAAGCGGATAACACTCCCTTCGGACAGATTCTCTTGAGAGCCATAAGAAACAAAATAGACGGTCAGGCCAATGAAGTCCTGAACATGTACGGTACATCCCTTAATTGGGATGAAATCAAAGGAAACTTAATTTCACATTACTCGGACAAACGAACAGAAACCTCCCTTATAAGAGACCTTCATTCCCTAAAACAGTACGGCAAACCAATTGAGAAGTTCTATAGTGAAGTTATGGAAATTCAGGCAGCTTTATCCAACAATTTATCGATTCATGAATCTGACGTTAATGTAATTAACGCGAAAAGGAATCTATTCTCAGAGATGTGTCTGAATTCATTTCTGTCAGGGCTACGGGAACCTATGGGTTCTACCATTAGAGCAATGAGACCAGAATCATTGCCGGTAGCCCTTGATTATTGTATTAGGGAACAGAATATTCATTATATCAGGTATAATTCAAACAAACCAAAATATCCTCAGTGGAGACCAAATTATCAATATACTCCATATCATAAATATTCGCAAAATTATTCGAATAACGTTCCAAAACAAGGAAACTATTATCAACCCCGAGGAAATTCTAATTTTTCGGCAAGACCTTACCATGTTAATAATAATAATTTTGAGCCAAATTTGAGCAATTATAATCGTAATTTTTTCTCCCAAAATTCCCAAATGAATCGCGAAAATTTTTCAAATTATAAACCCAACCAGCGTTTCGATAATTTATCGCGACAAACAAATTTGAGGCAATCACTACCACCCCCAGAACCAATGGATACTAGTAGTGGATTTTCAAAATTAGAAAGGAGTACTGGCAAATTAAAAACTAGCCCGAGCACTCAATTCAGTAAGATATCAAGCAGAAACGAAATGAATAATAATAATGAGTTTAGGAGTCCTCAAAATAGGAACCCTACCCCATGTATTAGCCAGGCTGACAAATTAAATCTGGACCAATATGAAAACTACAATATTGACGACAACCAGGATTTTCGGCAATTAGCCTCAGGCAACAGACAGGATATGTAGATTGCAATAAACATGGTAGTATTTTACCTTATATAAACATAAACTCCCCATTTGGCAGACAACTGAAATTTTTAATAGACACCGGAGCTTCTTCTTCATTCATAAATCCTGAGTTTATAAACCCTTTAGACATTGAAAAATGTAATCCAATAACTATATCTACCATCTTACATAAATATATAATTGACAAGCAAGTGACACTACCTATTTTCAAGGAGATAAAAAAATCAGGAACTTTTACCTTCTTGGTTTTCAAATTCCATGGTTATTTTGACGGGTTGTTGGGTTTAGATTCCCTGACAAAAATAGGAGCGAAAATTGATCTGGAGAACAAAATAATAACCACGAATGATGTGGCAATACCTCTTAAAACGAAACCAAATTTCTCATCCGATAAATTCATAATAGCGGCAAACTCGAAACAACTCATAAAACTACCGGTTGATTCTAAAGATGGAGATATTATTGTAAATACAGTAACTATGGACAATGGTTTATTTATTTCTCCTGGCATTTACTTTGCAAAGGACTGGTTCAGTACAATAGAGATAGTTAATCCCACTGAGAGTGATCAAATAATTTTCTTAGAGCAACCCCTCAAAACGGACCCATATGATTCGGAAAACTTCGTCGAACTCAATAACCTCAATACAGATCACAAATCAGGTGATGAGCAGATTAAAAATTTATCTGAATTACTCCGAACGGAACACCTAAATAGTGAGGAAAGACAGAAACTTTTGAAATTATGTGTTAAATATGATGACATTTTTTATAGAGAGGGCAAAGACCTAACATTCACAAATGAAATAAAACATAAAATTAAAACAACAGACGACATTCCTATTCACACTAAGTCTTATAGGTATCCTTTCGTTCACAAGGAGGAAGTGCGAAAACAGATATCGGATATGTTAGAACAAGGAATTATTAGACCGAGCTTTTCTCCATGGAGCTCTCCAGTATGGATTGTTCCAAAGAAGAAGGATGCATCGGGCAAGACAAAATGGAGGTTAGTTATTGATTATAGGAAGCTAAACGAGAAAACCATCTCCGATAGGTATCCACTTCCAAACATATCAGAAATCCTGGATAAACTGGGTAAATGTCTTTATTTTTCGACTTTGGATTTGGCAAGTGGCTTCCACCAAATTGAAATGGATCCCCGAGATATACCTAAGACAGCCTTTACCGTAGAGGGTGGTCATTATGAATACGTGAGGATGTCTTTCGGCTTGAAAAATGCACCCTCGACTTTCCAAAGAGTTATGGACAATGTCCTGAATGATTTGGTTGGAAAAATTTGCTTGGTATACTTGGATGATATAATTATATTTTCCACATCTCTCCAAGAACATATTGAAAATTTGGAAAGAGTTTTTCTGAAACTAAGATCTTCGAATTTTAAAGTTCAACTGGACAAGTCAGAATTTATGCGAAAAGAAATTGCTTTTTTGGGGCATGTAGTCACGACAGAGGGCATAAAACCAAACCCAACAAAAATAGAGGCTATTCAAAAATTCCCAATACCACGCACTAACCGTGAAATAAAATCATTCATAGGCCTACTTAGTTATTATAGGAAGTTCATCCCAAACTTAGCAAAACTTACAAAACCAATGACAGAATGTTTGAAAAAGGGCAGAAGAATAACACTAGACGAGAGATATGTTAAAGCTTTTGAAACATGCAAGAACATAATAATTCTAATGAACGACCCAATATTGCAATACCCTGACTTTACAAAGCCATTTCTGCTCACTACAGACGCAAGTAACATTGCACTTGGAGCAGTCCTTTCTCAAGGTCACATAGGTAGTGACAAACCCATTTGCTATGCAAGTAGGACTCTTTCTGAAAGTGAAATTAATTATTCCACTATTGAAAAAGAACTTCTAGCCATAGTGTGGGCAACCAAATATTTCCGCCCTTATCTCTTCGGTCGCAAATTTAAAATAATTACTGACCACAGACCACTTACATGGCTAATGAGTCTTAAGGAACCCAATTCAAAATTAGTTAGATGGCGCCTAAAGTTGGAAGAGTATGATTACGAAATCATTTATAAAAAAGGAAAACTAAATAGTAATGCGGATGCTTTGAGCAGGATTAAACTAGACAATAGTAATGTCGCTGATGTAAACTTGTATGATTCGAGTAAACTGTCCACAATACATTCATGCGATGAGAACTTGAATGATGGGATACCAATTTCCGAAAAACCGTTGAATGAATTCAACTTACAACTTTTATTAGAAAAATCAGACGAGGGGCCCAATATGACTGTTGAAACAATTTTTAGAAATAAACAACGTCGAACTATAAAGGAGAAAGAATTTTCTCAAGATACAATAATCCAGATTTTCAAGAAATTCATTCCCTCAGGTAAACTAACTGCCATTTTCTCCGACGAATCAACTTTTAAAACTATTCAATTAGTGTATTCAAAATACTTTTCAAACGGAAAACAGTTTCGTGTCGTCCGTTGCACTAAAATTTTAATGGACGTAACTGATAGCGATAAACAAGTAGAGCTCATACGGAATTGTCATGAGAACAGAAACCACAGAGGAATAACCGAAACATATGAATATCTTAAAAGACAATATTACTTTCCCCTCATGCAATCTATTATAAATAAAACATTGAACAACTGTGAAATTTGTAATGCGTTGAAATATGACAGACACCCACCAAAATTAAAATTTCAAATAACAGAAACTCCAGACGAACCTCTTCAGATCCTACATATTGACATATATACTATAAGTGGTAAATGTATTTTGACCATCATTGATAAATTTTCCAAATATGCGACGGGGTATACCTTACCATCGAGAACTAGCGTTTGTGTACTCAAAGCTTTGAAATCATTCATGAACCTTTTGGCAATACCTAAGAAAATTGTTTGTGATCAAGGTACTGAGTTCACTTCAAATATTTTTAAAGATTTTTGTAAACAATATGAAATAATACTCCATTTCACATCATTTCAACAATCTAGCAGCAACTCTCCAGTGGAACGTCTCCACTCAACCCTAACTGAAATTTATAGAATTATTATGACAACTAGAAAATCCAAGAAAATGGAGGTAGACCACGAAGAGATATTAGACAAGACGTTCATGACTTACAATAATACAATTCATTCCTCTACAAAATTTACGCCATATGAACTTTTCTTTGGAAGACCATATGACTTCTCAAGAGATATAAAATACGATAACGAACATGAATTTTTGTCTAAGTTAAATGAATTTAAAGAGAAGCTATATCCTTTTGTTAAAGAAAAAGTTATGAAAGCTAAAATTAAAAATATTAGTTGCCTTAATAAGATGAGGAAAACCCCAGAAAATAGAGATATAGATGAGCAAATATATAGAAAAGAATGTAGGAGAAACAAATTAACCGCACGATTCTCGAAACATAAGGTATTAAAAGACAATGGTATTACTTTACACACTACTAGGGACAAGAAATTACACAAGTCAAAAATGAAGCTCAGACCGCGAAAATAATCGACTCTTATTTTAACATTTTATACTTTCAGCACAGCCTTAGCTTATGGACAGATTTTGGAAATACAGAATTTTGACAATGATCAGAATATGGTCGCCCTGGAGATCGGACAGGCAAGAACGATTGAGAGTTATTTTAACTTCATCCATATAATAGATTTGGACAATTACAATTCACAAACCTCAAAATTAATTAGCATTGTAGACAAATTTGAGAAAAATAGCCTTCTAAAAGATGCAGCTAAAGTTTGTAAACTGAAACTTAAGGGACTTGAAAACAAACTACAGACACTAAATCCATATAAACGTACAAGACGAGGACTATTCAACGGTTTAGGCTTTGTAATAAAATATATAACTGGAAACATGGACGCAAATGACGCTGTGACCATAAATAGACAAATACAGGAACTTCAGAACACAGCATCGAATTCAGCAATAACAGAGGAAAATCAGAAAGCTTTGAACATACAAATGATACAGAGATTTAAAAATTTGACAGAACATTTGAATAATAATCAGGAAAACATTTCCAAATTTTTGAAAAAACTGTCAGCAGAAACAACTAATCATATTCTTAAGGAAAATAATGCGTTATTAGAAATCCAATATATGAATCAGTTGGATTATAGTATAGATTTACTATTTAATCATATTTCTGATATAATAGAGGCTGTAATGCTTGCAAAGCTAGGCATAATATCAAAGCTTATTCTTCATCCAGAGGAATTGGACGAAATAAGACATCATTTTACATCTCAGAACGTTAACTTAGTTTCAGACGAACACCTTTACGAACTTCTGGAACTCCAGGCATATTATAATAATAGCAACTTAATTTTTAATATAAAATTGCCGAATTTGTCTAAAGATATTAACTCACTTTTCCACCTCATTCCTCTTCCTATAAATAATACAAAAATAATCAAAACAAAACCCTATTTAAGTTACAATAAACACAACCTCCAGTACTTAACAGAGATTTGCCCAAAGATTGAGAGCTTTTATTATTGCAAAAGGTCAAACGACTTCGAAAACACTGTTAATTCCACTTGTATCGGCAGAATATTGAATGGCAAAACACCAATATGTCCTGTGAATGATGTGGGATTCACAACAAATATTTTCCAACCGGAAGATAATTATATAATGTTTATTAATGTAAAAGATTTACAAATAACTTCTGATTGCAGACAAAATTTTACAATTAAAGGAACCTCTCTTCTCCACTATGCAAATTGTTCCGTCACTGTAGCAGGGACAACATATAAAGACAATCCTACAGCCCATTGGGACACAGTTTTTGTCGCACCACCAAATCTCAAGAAAGTGCAGATTACATCAATATCAGAAACTTTAAGTTTAGAGAGAGTTAAAGATTACAGCTTCAATAACAAAAATGATATTCTAAAACTAAGAAAAGATACAACCCAAAGAGGAAGCGTAATAATGGTAACAACATTAATCTTCATCACCTTAACTATTACTAGCCTGGTCCTGTTATGGAAAAATCCCAGAATTCGGTATTATCCTAAGCCTACTGATATCGCTCTGTCCCCACCAAATTCGCTGTGGCCATCGCTCTACCTTCAGGGGGGAGGAGTTATGTTATCACAGCAACCCCCACCAAAACCCAGGAGAACCATCTAGACAGCAACAATTAAAGCAACAACAATTAGCCTAATATTTGTTTTGTTCTTTTTATTGTAATATTTTATTTATAATTAAAACAACAACAAAACTTTATTTTTTTTTATTCTTTTTTGACACACTTTTAATAATAATTTAAGTTGAAGTTTAAAAAGCTAAATCAGCAAAATACAAACATTTCTTTTATTCATTTTATTGTATTCTTTTTCTTTATAATCAAAACAACAACAAAACTATTATTTTATTTTAATGTGACTGACACACTTTAAATAATAATTTAAGTAGAATTTCAAATAGGTAAATCAGCAAAATTAAACATGTTATAAATTTGTATAAATTCATACTTACTTACTTCCTGTCCACAAACATTGTAATATTCTTTTTTTTTTTTTACACTTTAAAATTAAAACTAAATTACGTATGCATTTTTTTCCTTTTATTTGACTCATCAATAATTTTCGTTTTAAGTTAATTAAGAAATAAAGTTCACTGTTGTTACAAGTGTCAAAGAAATAACAAGTGTTGTAATTTAACTCCCGCAAACCCGTTGTTATCTGTGGTGATATGAATGTATCACATCAAGAGATCGATTTGGCCAATCCCAAGACCAATACACGCAACGCTGGCTTCACCAAGGAGGAAAGAGATAAAATGTCTGAACTCTTGGCTTTGGGTTATGTAGACACTTTTAGACATCTGTACCCCGATCGCAAGGGTGCTTACACATTCTGGACTTATATGGGTAGTGCCAGAGCACGCAATGTCGGCTGGCGTTTAGATTACTTTATTGTGTCGGAGCGTTTTGTTGGCCGTGTCGTTGATAATTGTATGCGTCAACAGTGTTTGGGCAGTGACCATTGTCCCATTACTTTATACTTGAAAATGTAATAAAATTTTACAGCAAATATTTTCAATGGAAACAAAAATCAATACAGATTTTATTTTTATTTAAGAAAAAAAAACATCTCGTGTAACTCTCTTTAACATTTCCGACTACCTCTTGGTTTTACAAAAAAAAAAAGTACAATTTTCTATTTTTTGTTTATTAAAAACTAAACTTGTTCTTACCGGTCTTTGTTTTGGCATTTAACATTTTAATTAAAATTGTTTGTTTAAGTTTGTCTTATAATTATTTGTCTAAAGACTCTGTTTTCGTTTTTTTTTATTTTTTAAATTTAAAATTTTTGTTCGTTTTTATCTTTTAAAATTTCCTTAAAACAACAAAAAAATCCTTACGTAAGGGGTTTTTCGTTGTTTTAATAATTTTATTCTTTGTTTCGAATCTGTATATTAGTGTTTAAGATGTAGTATTTTATCGATAAATAAGAAACGGAATAATAATAAATTCAATCACAATTGTTTCCATTAAAGAAGCCTGCAGTGGATAAGTGGTTTGTGTACGACAATTTGGACAAGGTTTCTTTTTTTGGAAGTCGAAATGTTTAGATGCAGGAATGATGCTCGAAAATTTTATCAAAATGGCGTCTAACCGAAGATTTTTTCCTCCTGCAGAGATGAGAACGGAAACCTGCTAACAGGAGGTTGTAGAGGAAACACTTATCTACTCTGCTACAAGGTGATGACGACAACAATACCGCCTTTAGAGATGATGTTCCGAACCCGATCGACGATGACGACGTAGAGATTCCGCCTCCTAGCCATGAAGAGGTCAAAGTCGCGATTATGCATCTTAAAAACAATAAAGCGGCGGGTCCTGATGGCCTCCCCGCTGAATTGTTTAAGACCGGATGTAATGACTCGGTAGGGCGCATGCACCAGCTTATTTCCAAATATGGAATGCCCAACGATTGGAACCTCAGTGTCCTCTGTCCTGTCCTGAAAAAGGGAGACCCTAAGATATGCGCCAACTAGAGGGGTATAAGTCTGCTCACTATCACATATAAGGTTCTTACAGGTGTATTGTGTGAACGACTGAAGCCGCTCGTCAAAACACTGATTGGACCTTATCAGTGCGGCTTCAGACCTGGCAAGTCCACCATCGACCAGATCTTCACACTACGCCAAAGCCTGAAAAAGACCCACGAAAAACAAGTCGACACACACCATCTTTTTGTCGGCTATAAGGCAGCAATGTCTGAGCTCGGTATACCTGCGAAGCTGATAAGGCTATGCAGAATGACGTTGAGCAATTCCTGCAGCTCCGTCAATGTAGGAAAGGACCTCTCCGAACCTTTTGGTACAAGGCGACCCCTTATCATGCGACCTCTTCAACTTCGTCATGGAGAGTGTTCTGCGAAAGGCGGGAGTGCATCGTAATGGCACTATTTTTCAAAAAAGTGTCCAGTTGCTTGCGTACGCTGACGACATTGACATCATAGGGCGCACGAAGCAGAGGCGCCTGGAAGGATGTGTTGCGGCAGGCCGAAATCCGTAAAACGGGTTGTCATGGCCAATTAAGTAGTAAGTTTTTTTTGCCCTCCCTCATGTTTTAAAAAAGAAATGCTACATATATTTTATAAGATAAGATAATTATTTATTTATTTATTTTCAAATGCCTTTTACAAAATACAAACTTATGATTACGATTTATATAAATGGGACGGTAAATACCATACATGTATACACTAATTATTATTATTATTATTATTATTATTATTATTATTATTATTATTATTATTATTATTATTATTATTATTATTATTATTATTATTATTATTATTATTATTATTATTATTGTTATTATTATTATTATTATTATGGTTATTATTATTAAATGTTTAATAGAAAAATTATATAAATTTTTGCCGCCTTACAAACAAGTTCTTACATACTTTATCACAGAATGTTTCAAAAGTATCACAAGATCTGTTTATTATCACAAATACTTTGATTGGATTTCAAAGTAGGCTGTTGTGTGTGTATAGGTATTTCCATGCTGGTACAAGAATCTTAATTATAAAATTGATTACAAAAATTGAGCAGGTATTCTCTTATTGCCATTTCAGCCAGATAATAAATGGCTTGTAATTGTTGATACAAACGCTGGGTGTATACATCGAGAGTTAATTCTTCATGAGGAATGCTAAGCATTGGTAGCATGGACATCATGGAATTATAAGTCATATAATAATGATTGTCGTAATAAGTGCTATAGGGAAGAGATGATGATGGTGGTAGTGGTGGTGGTGGCATTACTTCATTCATTGCCACCATAGCTGTAGAAGGGTAACCAACGAATGGATATGGGTTAGTAGGGTATGCTGACTCTGATGGCATAGCATCATTTGTTGCCGATAATGCTGTAGGAGAGCGATCAGCATAATAGTACGGCGTATAAAGCTGAGGCATATCATAATTTGTTGCCGGTAGTGCTGGAGGAGAGCGATCAGCAAAAGGGTAAGGTGTCAAAGCTAACGCTGGAGGAGAACGATCAGCATACATGTAGGGCGAATACGGGCGAAATGCTGCAGATGATGATGGTATACCATCATTTGTTGGCAACAAATGTGTAGATAAGTTATCAACATATGCATTTGGAGCAGTTGGTTCTTCGGTTATTGGTGGTATCAATTCATTTGTTGGCATAAAAGATGTAGAAGTGTTATCAACATATGCATTTGGAGCAGTTGGTTCTTCGGTTATTGGTGGTATCAACTCATTTGTTGGCACCAAAGGTGTAGATAAGTTATCAACATATGCATTTGGAGCAGTTGGTTCTTCAGTTATTGGTAAAGGTGTAGAAGTGCGATCATTGTACCAATTTTCAGTAATAGCCCAATTTTGTTGTGGCATAAAGCGTTTGCGATAATTATTATATTCTTCTGCTTGGTTTACGTCTTCGTCTTCATCTTCGCCTTCATTAACGCTTTCAATTTTCATTTGCGAATAAGTTCGCTTTAGTATTACATTATTCGATTCGAGGTTATTGGGTTGAGATATGTCGACAACGTTTATTTCAGTCTCATTTTCATCGCATGACATGGTTTCCTCGTCTAGTAAATTCGGCTCCCTTTTAGTACAATAATCCAACGGTAATTCGTTGGCACATTGATTGCAGTTTTGGCGTGCACAATTATTTTTCATTGACAAATCCATGTTCTCAATTGGTTTATGTATATACTTATATAGCATTGATCCTTAAGATAAATTCTTTTTGCAGTTTATTTTGTGCGCTTTACTGATTGAAATATTGAATAAGTTAGATTTGACTACAGCTGCAAGACTATAGATTAACTTAATTAGTGACTCTATGCAGTTTTAAGAGATGATAATGTTCCTTACTTTTCAAGGCTATCGGTTGACTAAATCCGTCAAATTATTCCACTGTTTTTTTTTTTAATTTAGCGGCGATCACAATTTTTTAGTTTTTTTTTTTTTTTTTGAATCAAATTGTTATCCGTTTGTAGCTTTGATCCAGACCGACTGGCGTCTTAAGCGAAACTAAAGGGTTACTTCTTCTGTTCGCGGTTTATAAGGCAATTAGGTAGAGTCTGTAGTGGTCATACCCAACTTTTCTATCATAAAAAAAGGATATTTTTTCTTTGACTCAAAAAATGACAAAATGGCATGCCACCATATCGCGTAACATTATACCTGCGTCGGTTGAATATTGTTCAAAGTGCCATGCTTTACATACCAGAATTTGTTCGGTTGTCATGTTTGTAATGATTGTGTACCTGTTTAACATGGAGCATAATCAATTAATTTTTCATTTATTTTTAACGCTTTTACCCATAAACCTATGCCTACAAATCTTGAACGATTTATTTGGTATTGAATTTCAAGGTTATTTTTTCTGTTAACTTCTCTGATTTAACCCTCAAAGTTAATTTTCTTTGATTTATAATTAAAAAATAATATACTTTCATTCCATTTGAGCATAAGGCCCTACAATGCCCACAACGAGCTGAATTCTATGCTTCGCAGCCGTACAAGCCAATCATATTTCTGCAGCTGTTAAAAATATGCAATTTGTCTCGCGCGAATCGCTTCGGGAGATCCGTACTAGACGCTTGTCTGTTGTTTATTTCTGCTCTATTCTCTATTTGGTCTCTAGGGACACAATGCTTCCCAGATAACAAAATGAATGGACATTTTTAATATGTTGCCACTGAGACAATGTGGAATTGTTGCTATTTCCCGTGGTCTAGAAGAAGGGCCTTACTATCTAATGTTGTCTTTTTTGTATGGCCTCTTCAATTTGGAAAATGGAAAAGTTTTTTCCATTGAGCCTTGCTAATAAAAACAAAGAAATTTTAGTCCTAGCAAAGGAGAGATAATCTTGACGATTGCCCGGTTTATGTCCAGCCTCCAACTATCCTTTTCAAATGATTAAATTAAATCACTAATTTTAGAAAAAAATTTCCTCATACGCTTATAGTACCACGTCATTTGTCACCACGTCATCTGTTGCTACGTCACCTGTTACCACGTCATCTGTCATTTCAACAGATTTTAAGAAGATGTCCTCAACTGTTTTATATTTCTATTTCTGTTTTTCCAATGGAAACAATGATTTTGAAACCACTATTTCGTGGATAACCCCTAATACTTTCTAGTGGTCTTCAGTTCATTTTGAGTGTGTGGTTAACTTTTGTCTCTCAATTGATTTTTATCTGAAACCACAGGATTTCCCCGTAACGAATTTATGAATGGAAACATAAAATTACTTTCAAATCCGCTTATCAAAGAAGAAATTCAAATAATACCACTTCATCTAGTTCCAGAAATAATATTTTGTTCCAAGAATGTTTTCATAAAAATTTCTTTTACAAGCGCCAGAGCCTAGCCATTTCTTAAAAAAATAAATTCATCAGAATTCACAATGCAAAATGTGTTTTTTGTATCCTTTTGTAAATCCTATATTGAGGATATTTTTCTATTTCAGGTAGACAAAAATGAGAAGTAGGACATTCCATCCCTCTTACACGCGCACATCATTCTACGACATATGGACATCATTAGACTGCAGAAATTACCTGCTCAATCGAATAAAGGATTGTTTTTGTTGTTTTTATATTTATTTGTCTAAGTTTGCTGGTTACTGGTTACTAGTACTTGATTTGAACAGAATTCAAAGGAAATTTCGAGCGAAAAAAATATATTTTCAATTTCACAACGTTTCCATTTATTTTTTTTTTATTTTTAATCGTGATTAATGACCGAAAATATGATTTGTTTTCTTTCGCTAAGTGATACAGCAGAAGAAAGTGTAAAAGATTGTTGTGTTAATATGATTAAAGCAATAAAAAATTAGCCCAAATGAACTTCTATTTTTGTTTTTTTTTTGTACTATAATATTGCCACAAATGTAACTCAACACATGTTATTGCTTTACATACTTTTAACACAAACTGGGAAACTACGACACAATTTTCTTTTCTAAAACAACTTCTTCCAGAATCTCCGAAGACGAAAAAACGAGCTACAAAGAAAACAAAGCTTGAAGCAGAACCAGAACCAGAGCCAGAGCCTCAGGAAGTAGTTACAGTTGAGTCGACAACAAAAGCACGAGGAGGTCGGAAACGTGCCGCACCGTCAGCTAACAAAAAATCTAAAAAGGCTGCGGAAGCTGTGTTGGACGATGCAGAGGATAATGAATTGGAAGACGAAGCAGACGGTGGTAAACGTAAGTTAGGTAGGTAGGTAGGTAGAGGTGGCTGCCCATCCAAGAAAGATTTTTCTTGTTGATGGACACACTTAGGCCGCATTGGGCCCATTGTGCTACCACAATCATCCATTGTCCCCTAGTCTCGAAACCATTCGGAGCTCCTGATGAAGCGATTTAGGCTGCCAATGTCAATCTCTGACAGTTCCTCCAGATCATCCATGTAGTAAGTACCCAAGTACTTCCTTCTCCTTTGACATAGAGCCGGGCATGTACCCAGCAGGTGAGAGACAGTCTCCTCTTCTTCCTCATCTCTGCAGCTTCTACAGAAGTCGTTGGCAAGGTGTCCAAGTCCAATGCGCCAGGCATGCGTACCCATAATGCAATGCCCCGTAATGACACCGACAACTACACTGAGCGCGCCTCTTTGGAGTTTGAGTAGACTCTTTGTGCGCCCCTCATCCAGCCTTGGCCAGATTTTACGAGCCGTTCTACCCGTGTCCGAGGCCGCCCACCTGTCGTTGACGGAATCGACGATCGCATTATCAATTATGAGCTTGCAGGTCCTCATTGGTAGGCCTAGATTCGAGAACTCAGCGGTGAGCTCGATGGTCGTGCCCTGCCTGGCAAGTTCATCAGCCCTACAGTTGCCCGGAATACCACTGTGTCCCGGTACCCATACGATATGGATGTCATATCGTTCCGCTATCTCATCGAGATATCTGCGACAGCCGTACACCGTCTTGGAGTTCATCACGTTAGAACTCAAAGCCCTGATAGCCGCCTGGCTATCAGAAAGTATGGTAACGTTCCGCTTGGAGACCCTTCCATCCCCAATAATACTCGCCGCAGCCTGTATGGCCACCACCTCCGCCTGAAAGACACTGCAGTGGTCTGGTAGTCTTATAGACTGAGCTATTCCAACTGATTCCGAAAAAATTCCACTGCCAACCGCTCCGTTCAGCTTAGAGCCATCGGTGTAGATTTGTACGGAGTCTCTAAACAGGTGGGTCACACCACCCTTCCAGGCTCCGTTATCCGGAACCGATGTCCTGAATCTCTTCGTGAAGTCGTACCTCGGTGTCATGTAGTCACTGCTCCCGACAGCTCCAACTTCCCTCAGGATTCTTGCGTGGCCTATGCCCGAGTCATGCCACTGTCCAGTCGCCCAGAGACGTTTACTTATTTTAGCAGCCACTCCCCTACAGAAAAGGTCAAGCGGAAAGAGGCCCAAAATTATCTCCAGTGCCGACGTAGGTGTAGTGCGCAAGGCACCACTAATGATAATACAGGCAGATCTCTGCAGTCGCTGTATTAGTTTCGAATTAGTTTTAATTTCAAGGGATTCCCACCAAACTAGGCATCCATAGGTCAAGATAGGTCTGACCACCGCTGTGTAGATCCAGTGTGTCATCCTAGGTCCTAGGCCCCATTTTCTCCCCAACACTCTGTTACAAGCATACAGGGCAATGGAAGCCTTTTTAGTTCTGTTATTGATATTCGATTTCCAAGACAGCTTCCTATCCAGAATAAGCCCTAGAAAGTGTGCCTCCTGTTTGAGTTTCAGTTCCGTCCCGTTAAGTTTCAATGGACGAAATGTCGGTGGCTTGTACCTTCTTGTGAAGAGTACTATTTCCGTTTTCACCGGGTTAACACCCAAACCACGTTCAGATGCCCACACGCAGACCCTCCTCAGAGCCAGTTGCATCCTATCTCTGATAGTGTCGACAAATCTTCCGGAGATAACAAGAACAATGTCATCCGCATAGGCAATTGCCTCACATCCATTTTGTTCTAGTATCACTAGTAGCTCATTCATCACCAGATTCCACAAAAGAGGAGAGAGTACTCCGCCCTGTGGAGTTCCCCTCCCTATAGCCCTGGTTGTCTGTGAGCTCCCAAGTGTGGGGTAGATTGTTCTCCCACAAAGTAGCTTAGTTATCCAGTTCACTATAGTGGATCGTACACCCAGACTATCCAGCGCCCTGGTTATAGCGCAAAGTTCCACATTATTGAAGGCTCCTTCGATGTCAAGGAAAGTAGCCAGAGTGTATTCCTTCTGTGCCAGCGATTTCTCTATCCTGCACACCAGGCTATGTAGGGCAGTCTCAACAGACCTCCCCTTAATGTATGCGTGTTGTCCCCCGGAAAGGAGATTTCCATCCAAGGTCTGACGCAGATTCACATCCACGAGTCTCTCCATAGTCTTCAATAAGAAGGAGGATAGACTTATGGGTCTGAAGTCCTTGGGTGTAGTATGAGAGTTTCTTCCAGCCTTCGGTATGAAGACTACCCCCACTTTACACCATTCCGACGGTATATGGCCCATCCGAATACTGGCGACAAACATCGCCCCAAGCATTCCGATGTGTTTCATTTCCAGACGTTGCAAGAAGGCCGGATATATTCCGTCCGGTCCCGGAGATTTAAACGGTCTAAATCCGTCTATCGCCCATTTTATCGCGTCCGCAGACATGATCGAGCAGTATTCCCACTGTGATTCACTCTCCGAGACGGTTGTTCGCGCATCCGAACCTTGTCCCGGTGGAAAGTGGGTGTCCACAAGAAGATCCAAAGTTTCCTTCTCAGAGTTGGTCCATGAGCCATCCTCCCTTTGCAGTACACTGGGTATAAAGGATGTTGTCGAGAGAATTCTCCTTAGCCTAGAAGTTTCGTTGATAGTTTCCATGTTGCTACAGAAATTTCTCCACGAGTCCCTCTTAGCCCGTCTTAGAACTCTCTTGTATTTTCCAAGGGATACTTTATAGTCCCTCCACTGATCCGCATTACCGGACTTTCTCGCCACATTGAAGAGTCGTCGTGACTCCTTTCTGAGCATGTCCAGATCCCGGTCCCACCAGGGTGGTTTTTTTCCACCCCTGTTGACCCTTTTCGGACATGCTTTTTCAAAAGCCCCTACTATGACCTTTGTGAATTCAGCTACTGTAGCCTCAAGTCCAGAAATACTATCTGTTCTACAGTTCGTGAGTGGGTCCAAGCCCAGCCTGACAAGGCGATCATAAAGATCCCAATTCGTATTTCTAGGATTTCTAATCGCCCTTACAGTATTGTTCTCCCTACCAAGGGAAAATTCAATAAACCTATGATCAGAAAAGGAGTGCTCCTCCGAGACTCTCCAATCTCTGACACTATCATAAATATTGCCGGAGGTAAGGGTTATGTCCAAAACCTCCCTTCTGTTTTTCGTTATAAATGTGGGCTTATTACCCGTGTTACAAACTAATAGGTTATTAGATATAATAAAATCAAAAAGAGACTCACCCCGTTCGTTGACGTTCGTGCTGCCCCATATAGTGTGATGAGAGTTGGCATCACAGCCAATCAGCAGGCCAACATTTGAGCGCTTTGCCTCTGTAACCAGTCTCTTCACTGGATCTGGTGGTGGGTGACTGCTTAGGTCATGCGGCATGTAACAGGAGGAGATCCAATGTTGCTTACCATTGATATCCGCCGTTAGTGTGGTTAGGTCTTCATTGCTGAAATTAGGAAGCAAATATGCCATTAAGTTGTTCTTAATGAGTATACAGGATCTGGGTCTACCTACACATTTGGCATGGACCAGCCTATAATTTTTGTGCCCTAATCCACAAACCTTATTGGCTATGGACCATGGTTCTTGGATCAGGGCTATGTCTTCTCCTCTGTTCGCCAGCCGGAGAAGTAGTGCAGCCGATGCTGCCTTAGAGTGATGGAGATTTATTTGGATTACTCGGACCATTCATCCTCTCTCCTCTCCACCATCGTAATGTCTAGGCCATAATCTTCTTGATCAGCCTCGTCCAGGAGATCAGATTCCCTTAACAGCATATCAAAGGCAGATGCTATATCCGACCCAGTGGAAGAGAGAGAGCTAACTCTGGACCGGGTATGAATCTGCGTTGAGGATGCTGTAAGGTTATCCTCCTCCTTTTCTTCATTAACTGATGCGCCCATGTGTTCGTCTTGTGGCTTGTCCCCCTGAGGGGCGTTGTCACTCGACTCCATGGGGCGATTATCCTTTTTATATACTTTTAGAATAATGTGTTCAAATCCAAAGGCCACCACACCATTGGATTTTGCCAGGTGCTCCAGGGATTCCTGATTGATTATGATAGTCGCACAGCGATATCCATGGCGTTCCTCCAACTTTGCAATTTTCCAATTGTGTGTTGGTAACTTTGGATTGCACATTTTTATTATTCTTAGCACTTTTTCTGGCTCCTTTGGAGTTAAAGGTATCCAAGAGCGTGTTCGGGGTCTGCTAGGTATGGCATCCTTGGGCACTACTTCTAGTTTGGCGCCCTTCCAGATTTCACCTACCCTCATTATGGCGATGGAGAAGAGATCCAGGGCTCTCTTATCGGCGCACGTTACTAGCTTCACGTGTCCTTGGTGCCAGCCACACATTTGGTAGACTGGAACTGGTCCCGGATTCTCCTCCATTACTTCTAGGAAGACGTCCGCAAGGGCGTCTGCTACAAGTCTCCAGTTCGACGGTGTAATACTGCCGTCTGGATCTGAGCGATCTACAACCGCCATTTCTATGCTGTCTTTTAGCACCTCACTGTATAAGGTGTTGGTGCGATGCGAGCTGCGTGATTTTTTAGCGCCTGGAGCGTCTCCATCAGAAGATCGCTGTCTTTTGACAGCCACCTCCATGGTCGACGTCTTGTCTAGTTCTTCGAGCTTTTCCTTGGCCCAGGCCAGTGATTGCGCTTCGCGCTGCGTGCGGTTATCTATTGGGATCTTGGAGATCCTGTCTAGAACACGCTTTGCGCTCAATCGCTCCCTGTACCTCTGCTTCGATTCTTTCATTTTCTGAGCCGTGTCAACCTTTACATTACCAAGGCCACTCTTGCTGGACGAAGGTCCGGCTTTTGGAGCAACCTTGCTTCTGGAAAGGCCGACGCTTTTGGCTTGTTGTGTTCTACTATTTTTTGAGGTACTAGGTTCTTGGTCTGCTTTAGCATCAACCAAGTCTTTTCCCTCTTCTGTGGAGACGGGCGTCGGCTTAACACCCGTACGCGGATTTTTACGAGTTCCGTTCTCGTCCTCACTAGTGGAGGCGGTTTCCTGATTTTTCTCTATTGATTTTTTTTCTATTTCATTTTTCATTTTTGGTCCCACGAGTTGCGGATAAGGGGAAGGTCCACCTGAGCAGGGATCCGCTGTGCCCAGGTAAGGCTAGTTAATCCTGGAGGTCGCCCGGTATCCAGGATACTCCGTTAACGACTGGGATATTTTTGATGGGCCCCCAGCCAGGCTGACTATCGGCACGGGTCGTATAACACCTTAGTCCAGCCCATACCTCTATCCTATGGTGAGAGCCATAATTCATTCGACCTACAATCAAATGAGTATGGACTCCCCCCTTGGCTGGTGGACACCCCATCGGGCAACCACCATTACCAGCCGACACCCACGTGGAGGGTTTGGTAGAGGATTTTCGTCGGCCTAAACGTAAGTTAGATGTGACGTCGTGCGGCACGCAACTGAAAAATCTCTTATTTTCCTGTTTTACAGCTTCTAAAACAAAAAAGAAAACTGACTCGGCTGCACCTCTCAATGCAACTAATACGACATATAATAAAGAAGATTTTGATTTGGCACCCCTTGCCGAGGGTGAAACTGCCGAGGAGCCCAGATATAATTTGAAAATATCCAGCTGGAATGTGGCCGGTCTTCGGTCGTGGCTTAAGAAAGGCGGTTTGACATTTTTGGACTATGAGCAACCCGATATATTTTGCATGCAAGAAACTAAATGCACCACGGACCAGTTGCCAGAAGAAGTTGAACGCATACCAGGTTATCATCCCTATTGGCTATGCATGCCGGGTGGTTATGCCGGCGTAGCCATCTATTCCAAAATTATGCCCATCAATGTTGAGTACGGTATTGGTAATAAGGAATTCGATGATTCTGGCCGTGTTATTACTGCTGAATATGAAAAGTTCTTTTTAATAAATGTCTATGTACCCAATTCGGGTGGAAAACTTGTAAATCTAGAGCCACGCATGAAGTGGGAGCAATTATTCCAGGAATTTGTACAGAAACTAGATGCCCGAGTTATGTTATCACAGCAACCCCCACCAAAACCCAGGAGAACCATCTAGACAGCAACAATTAAAGCAACAACAATTAGCCTAATATTTGTTTTGTTCTTTTTATTGTAATATTTTATTTATAATTAAAACAACAACAAAACTTTATTTTTTTTTATTCTTTTTTGACACACTTTTAATAATAATTTAAGTTGAAGTTTAAAAAGCTAAATCAGCAAAATACAAACATTTCTTTTATTCATTTTATTGTATTCTTTTTCTTTATAATCAAAACAACAACAAAACTATTATTTTATTTTAATGTGACTGACACACTTTAAATAATAATTTAAGTAGAATTTCAAATAGGTAAATCAGCAAAATTAAACATGTTATAAATTTGTATAAATTCATACTTACTTACTTCCTGTCCACAAACATTGTAATATTCTTTTTTTTTTTTTTTACACTTTAAAATTAAAACTAAATTACGTATGCATTTTTTTTCCTTTTATTTGACTCATCAATAATTTTCGTTTTAAGTTAATTAAGAAATAAAGTTCACTGTTGTTACAAGTGTCAAAGAAATAACAAGTGTTGTAATTTAACTGGCGCAGTCGGTAAAGCCAGCTTCGGGATAATTGTGTTGAAACTAAATTAAAAGAAAGTTATTAATTTTAAATAAAATATAATCAACAAGAAAACATATCATCCTCGCACCGTATAAGGGGCCGTTTGTTTGAAATTTCGAGGGAATATCGGAAGGAAAAACAGTTATCGAATTGACATCGGTACAAGGCTTTACAAGGACATTAGTGGATCACAATACCCGAGTGGAATAAGCTGGAAATCGCATTCCCAATGAAAGCAATATATCTCATAGGGGCTCTGTAAGTACTGTGTTGAAAGCATATATTCATACGTAAAATAAAAACAAGAGAAGATAATAACAAATAGAATTTAAAGAAAGATTTAAAAAAAAAAAAAAAAAAAAATATATATAAAAAAAAAGAAGAAAAAAATAAGAATTTAATAAAGAAAAATTTAAAGATTATAATTAAAAGAAAAAAAAGAATTACAAGGAAATTCAATTTAAAGAAATTTTTTTTTACATATTTCGATTTTGTTAAAAATAATAAAAAAAAAAAAAAAAAGAAACAAATCAAGTAAAAAGAAAAAGTTATAAAAAGAAATTTGAAAAAATATCTATACGAGGGAATATCGTATAATTCAAGAAATTTTTTTCATAAGAGTAACAAAACAAATTTTATTAGAAATTAAAAAGAAACAAATCAAATAAAAAGAAAGAATTTATAAAAAGAAATTTAAAAAGATTTATACGAGGGAATATCGTATAAATCAAGAAATTTTTTTTTATTAAAAGAAAATTAATATAAAAATAAAAAAGAAAAGAGAAAGAAAATATTATGAGAAATAATTAAGTAAAATAAGAAGAAAGAAGTGGAAAAGTTTAAATAAAGAAAATAATAATTTGAATTAAAATAAATTTTGTGTGAAATTTATCGGCATTATCTGTACGTAGCTTGAATTTTTTTTTATCCAATTCAGAGCAAATTATTTAATGCAAATAGAACAAGTTTTTAATATAATCAATATATATGTTACATAACAAAATTGAGAATACAAATTGAATTACAACATCGAAAAAAAAAAAACGAAATTATCTCTAAAAAAAAAAAAGAAGAAAATATTATAATTAAATAGAAAATTAAATTTGATGAGTAGTAAATCTCGTTTTATCCCATACCCTAAAATTTTTAGATCAAGGAGCCTTCCTCGTATACCGGAGGATATTAGATTAGATTATAAGATGCCTTCAGATACAGAAATTCCAAGCACAGCATGGAATCAAAGGACAGTTAACTCTAACGACAACGATGCAATCAAAGATTTACCAAAATTTGATGGTAATCGAAGATTGCTTCACGAATTTATAAGCAATGTGGAGGAGATACTTCTTCACATTAGGGGAGCGGATAACACTCCCTTCGGACAGATTCTCTTGAGAGCCATAAGAAACAAAATAGACGGTCAGGCCAATGAAGTCCTGAACATGTACGGTACATCCCTTAATTGGGATGAAATCAAAGGAAACTTAATTTCACATTACTCGGACAAACGAACGGAAACCTCCCTTATAAGAGACCTTCATTCCCTAAAACAGTACGGCAAACCAATTGAGAAGTTCTATAGTGAAGTTATGGAAATTCAGGCAGCTTTATCCAACAATTTATCGATTCATGAATCTGACGTTAATGTAATTAACGCGAAAAGGAATCTATTCTCAGAGATGTGTCTAAATTCATTTCTGTCAGGGCTACGGGAACCTATGGGTTCTACCATTAGAGCAATGAGACCAGAATCATTGCCGGTAGCCCTTGATTATTGTATTAGGGAACAGAATATTCATTATATCAGGTATAATTCAAACAAACCAAAATATCCTCAGTGGAGACCAAATTATCAATATACTCCATATCATAAATATTCGCAAAATTATTCGAATAACGTTCCAAAACAAGGAAACTATTATCAACCCCGAGGAAATTCTAATTTTTCGGCAAGACCTTACCATGTTAATAATAATAATTTTGAGCCAAATTTGAGCAATTATAATCGTAATTTTTTCTCCCAAAATTCCCAAATGAATCGCGAAAATTTTTCAAATTATAAACCCAACCAGCGTTTCGATAATTTATCGCGACAAACAAATTTGAGGCAATCACTACCACCCCCAGAACCAATGGATACTAGTAGTGGATTTTCAAAATTAGAAAGGAGTACTGGCAAATTAAAAACTAGCCCGAGCACTCAATTCAGTAAGATATCAAGCAGAAACGAAATGAATAATATTAATGAGTTTAGGAGTCCTCAAAATAGGAACCCTACCCCATGTATTAGCCAGGCTGACAAATTAAATCTGGACCAATATGAAAACTACAATATTGACGACAACCAGGATTTTCGGCAATTAGCCTCAGGCAACAGACAGGATATGTAGATTGCAATAAACATGGTAGTATTTTACCTTATATAAACATAAACTCCCCATTTGGCAGACAACTGAAATTTTTAATAGACACCGGAGCTTCTTCTTCATTCATAAATCCTGAGTTTATAAACCCTTTAGACATTGAAAAATGTAATCCAATAACTATATCTACCATCTTACATAAATATATAATTGACAAGCAAGTGACACTCACTACCTATTTTTAAGGAGATAAAAAAATCAGGAACTTTTACCTTCTTGGTTTTCAAATTCCATGGTTATTTTGACGGGTTGTTGGGTTTAGATTCCCTGACAAAAATAGGAGCGAAAATTGATCTGGAGAACAAAATAATAACCACGAATGATGTGGCAATACCTCTTAAAACGAAACCAAATTTCTCATCCGATAAATTCATAATAGCGGCAAACTCGAAACAACTCATAAAACTACCGGTTGATTCTAAAGATGGAGATATTATTGTAAATACAGTAACTATGGACAATGGTTTATTTATTTCTCCTGGCATTTACTTTGCAAAGGACTGGTTCAGTACAATAGAGATAGTTAATCCCACTGAGAGTGATCAAATAATTTTCTTAGAGCAACCCCTCAAAACGGACCCATATGATTCGGAAAACTTCGTCGAACTCAATAACCTCAATACAGATCACAAATCAGGTGATGAGCAGATTAAAAATTTATCTCAATTACTCCGAACGGAACACCTAAATAGTGAGGAAAGACAGAAACTTTTGAAATTATGTGTTAAATATGATGACATTTTTTATAGAGAGGGCAAAGACCTAACATTCACAAATGAAATAAAACATAAAATTAAAACAACAGACGACATTCCTATTCACACTAAGTCTTATAGGTATCCTTTCGTTCACAAGGAGGAAGTGCGAAAACAGATATCGAATATGTTAGAACAAGGAATTATTAGACCGAGCTTTTCTCCATGGAGCTCTCCAGTATGGATTGTTCCAAAGAAGAAGGATGCATCGGGCAAGACAAAATGGAGGTTAGTTATTGATTATAGGAAGCTAAACGAGAAAACCATCTCCGATAGGTATCCACTTCCAAACATATCAGAAATCCTGGATAAACTGGGTAAATGTCTTTATTTTTCGACTTTGGATTTGGCAAGTGGCTTCCACCAAATTGAAATGGATCCCCGAGATATACCTAAGACAGCCTTTACCGTAGAGGGTGGTCATTATGAATACGTGAGGATGCCTTTCGGCTTGAAAAATGCACCCTCGACTTTCCAAAGAGTTATGGACAATGTCCTGAATGATTTGGTTGGAAAAATTTGCTTGGTATACTTGGATGATATAATTATATTTTCCACATCTCTCCAAGAACATATTGAAAATTTGGAAAGAGTTTTTCTGAAACTAAGATCTTCGAATTTTAAAGTTCAACTGGACAAGTCAGAATTTATGCGAAAAGAAATTGCTTTTTTGGGGCATGTAGTCACGACAGAGGGCATAAAACCAAACCCAACAAAAATAGAGGCTATTCAAAAATTCCCAATACCACGCACTAACCGTGAAATAAAATCATTCATAGGCCTACTTAGTTATTATAGGAAGTTCATCCCAAACTTAGCAAAACTTACAAAACCAATGACAGAATGTTTGAAAAAGGGCAGAAGAATAACACTAGACGAGAGATATGTTAAAGCTTTTGAAACATGCAAGAACATAATAATTCTAATGAACGACCCAATATTGCAATACCCTGACTTTACAAAGCCATTTCTGCTCACTACAGACGCAAGTAACATTGCACTTGGAGCAGTCCTTTCTCAAGGTAACATAGGTAGTGACAAACCCATTTGCTATGCAAGTAGGACTCTTTCTGAAAGTGAAATTAATTATTCCACTATTGAAAAAGAACTTCTAGCCATAGTGTGGGCAACCAAATATTTCCGCCCTTATCTCTTCGGTCGCAAATTTAAAATAATTACTGACCACAGACCACTTACATGGCTAATGAGTCTTAAGGAACCCAATTCAAAATTAGTTAGATGGCGCCTAAAGTTGGAAAAGTATGATTACGAAATCATTTATAAAAAAGGAAAACTAAATAGTAATGCGGATGCTTTGAGCAGGATTAAACTAGACAATAGTAATGTCGCTGATGTAAACTTGTATGATTCGAGTAAACTGTCCACAATACATTCATGCGATGAGAACTTGAATGATGGGATACCAATTTCCGAAAAACCGTTGAATGAATTCAACTTACAACTTTTATTAGAAAAATCAGACGAGGGGCCCAATATGACTGTTGAAACAATTTTTAGAAATAAACAACGTCGAACTATAAAGGAGAAAGAATTTTCTCAAGACACAATAATCCAGATTTTCAAGAAATTCATTCCCTCAGGTAAACTAACTGCCATTTTCTCCGACGAATCAACTTTTAAAACTATTCAATTAGTGTATTCAAAATACTTTTCAAACGGAAAACAGTTTCGTGTCGTCCGTTGCACTAAAATTTTAATGGACGTAACTGATAGCGATAAACAAGTAGAGCTCATACGGAATTGTCATGAGAACAGAAACCACAGAGGAATAACCGAAACTATTCATATGTCTTAAAAGACAATATTACTTTCCCCTCATGCAATCTATTATAAATAAAACATTGAACAACTGTGAAATTTGTAATGCGTTGAAATATGACAGACACCCACCAAAATTAAAATTTCAAATAACAGAAACTCCAGACGAACCTCTTCAGATCCTACATATTGACATATATACTATAAGTGGTAAATGTATTTTGACCATCATTGATAAATTTTCCAAATATGCGACGGGGTATACGTTACCATCGAGAACTAGCGTTTGTGTACTCAAAGCTTTGAAATCATTCATGAACCTTTTGGGAATACCTAAGAAAATTGTTTGTGATCAAGGTACTGAGTTCACTTCAAATATTTTGAAAGATTTTTGTAAACAATATGAAATAATACTCCATTTCACATCATTTCAACAATCTAGCAGCAACTCTCCAGTGGAACGTCTCCACTCAACCCTAACTGAAATTTATAGAATTATTATGACAACTAGAAAATCCAAGAAAATGGAGGTAGACCACGAAGAGATATTAGACGAGACGTTCATGACTTACAATAATACAATTCATTCCTCTACAAAATTTACGCCATATGAACTTTTCTTTGGAAGACCATATGACTTCTCAAGAGATATAAAATACGATAACGAACATGAATTTTTGTCTAAGTTAAATGAATTTAAAGAGAAGCTATATCCTTTTGTTAAAGAAAAAGTTATGAAAGCTAAAATTAAAAATATTAGTTGCCTTAATAAGATGAGGAAAACCCCAGAAAATAGAGATATAGATGAGCAAATATATAGAAAAGAATGTAGGAGGAACAAATTAACCGCACGATTCTCGAAACATAAGGTATTAAAAGACAATGGTATTACTTTACACACTACTAGGGACAAGAAATTACACAAGTCAAAAATGAAGCTCAGACCGCGAAAATAATCGACTCTTATTTTAACATTTTGTACTTGCAGCACAGCCTTAGCTTATGGACAGATTTTGGAAATACAGAATTTTGACAATGATCAGAATATGGTCGCCCTGGAGATCGGACAGGCAAGAACGATTGAGAGTTATTTTAACTTCATCCATATAATAGATTTGGACAATTACAATTCACAAACCTCAAAATTAATTAGCATTGTAGACAAATTTGAGAAAAATAGCCTTCTAAAAGATGCAGCTAAAGTTTGTAAACTGAAACTTAAGGGACTTGAAAACAAACTACAGACACTAAATCCATATAAACGTACAAGACGAGGACTATTCAACGGTTTAGGCTTTGTAATAAAATATATAACTGGAAACATGGACGCAAATGACGCTGTGACCATAAATAGACAAATACAGGAACTTCAGAACACAGCATCGAATTCAGCAATAACAGAGGAAAATCAGAAAGCTTTGAACATACAAATGATACAGAGATTTAAAAATTTGACAGAACATTTGAATAATAATCAGGAAAACATTTCCAAATTTTTGAAAAAACTGTCAGCAGAAACAACTAATCATATTCTTAAGGAAAATAATGCGTTATTAGAAATCCAATATATGAATCAGTTGGATTATAGTATAGATTTACTATTTAATCATATTTCTGATATAATAGAGGCTGTAATGCTTGCAAAGCTAGGCATAATATCAAAGCTTATTCTTCATCCAGAGGAATTGGACGAAATAAGACATCATTTTACATCTCAGAACGTTAACTTAGTTTCAGACGAACACCTTTACGAACTTCTGGAACTCCAGGCATATTATAATAATAGCAACTTAATTTTTAATATAAAATTGCCGAATTTGTCTAAAGATATTAACTCACTTTTCCACCTCATTCCTCTTCCTATAAATAATACAAAAATAATCAAAACAAAACCCTATTTAAGTTACAATAAACACAACCTCCAGTACTTAACAGAGATTTGCCCAAAGATTGAGAGCTTTTATTATTGCAAAAGGTCAAACGACTTCGAAAACACTGTTAATTCCACTTGTATCGGCAGAATATTGAATGGCAAAACACCAATATGTCCTGTGAATGATGTGGGATTCACAACAAATATTTTCCAACCGGAAGATAATTATATAATGTTTATTAATGTAAAAGATTTACAAATAACTTCTGATTGCAGACAAAATTTTACAATTAAAGGAACCTCTCTTCTCCACTATGCAAATTGTTCCGTCACTGTAGCAGGGACAACATATAAAGACAATCCTACAGCCCATTGGGACACAGTTTTTGTCGCACCACCAAATCTCAAGAAAGTGCAGATTACATCAATATCAGAAACTTTAAGTTTAGAGAGAGTTAAAGATTACAGCTTCAATAACAAAAATGATATTCTAAAACTAAGAAAAGATACAACCCAAAGAGGAAGCGTAATAATGGTAACAACATTAATCTTCATCACCTTAACTATTACTAGCCTGGTCCTGTTATGGAAAAATCCCAGAATTCGGTATTATCCTAAGCCTACTGATATCGCTCTGTCCCCACCAAATTCGCTGTGGCCATCGCTCTACCTTCAGGGGGGAGGAGTTATGTTATCACAGCAACCCCCACCAAAACCCAGGAGAACCATCTAGACAGCAACAATTAAAGCAACAACAATTAGCCTAATATTTGTTTTGTTCTTTTTATTGTAATATTTTATTTATAATTAAAACAACAACAAAACTTTATTTTATTTTATTCTTTTTGACACACTTTTAATAATAATTTAAGTTGAAGTTTAAAAAGCTAAATCAGCAAAATACAAACATTTCTTTTATTCATTTTATTGTATTCTTTTTCTTTATAATCAAAACAACAACAAAACTATTATTTTATTTTAATGTGACTGACACACTTTAAATAATAATTTAAGTAGAATTTCAAATAGGTAAATCAGCAAAATTAAACATGTTATAAATTTGTATAAATTCATACTTACTTACTTCCTGTCCACAAACATTGTAATATTCTTTTTTTTTTTTTTTTACACTTTAAAATTAAAACTAAATTACGTATGCATTTTTTTTCCTTTTATTTGACTCATCAATAATTTTCGTTTTAAGTTAATTAAGAAATAAAGTTCACTGTTGTTACAAGTGTCAAAGAAATAACAAGTGTTGTAATTTAACTCCCGCAAACCCGTTGTTATCTGTGGTGATATGAATGTATCACATCAAGAGATCGATTTGGCCAATCCCAAGACCAATACACGCAACGCTGGCTTCACCAAGGAGGAAAGAGATAAAATGTCTGAACTCTTGGCTTTGGGTTATGTAGACACTTTTAGACATCTGTACCCCGATCGCAAGGGTGCTTACACATTCTGGACTTATATGGGTAGTGCCAGAGCACGCAATGTCGGCTGGCGTTTAGATTACTTTATTGTGTCGGAGCGTTTTGTTGGCCGTGTCGTTGATAATTGTATGCGTCAACAGTGTTTGGGCAGTGACCATTGTCCCATTACTTTATACTTGAAAATGTAATAAAATTTTACAGCAAATATTTTCAATGGAAACAAAAATCAATACAGATTTTATTTTTATTTAAGAAAAAAAAACATCTCGTGTAACTCTCTTTAACATTTCCGACTACCTCTTGGTTTTACAAAAAAAAAAAGTACAATTTTCTATTTTTTGTTTATTAAAAACTAAACTTGTTCTTACCGGTCTTTGTTTTGGCATTTAACATTTTAATTAAAATTGTTTGTTTAAGTTTGTCTTATAATTATTTGTCTAAAGACTCTGTTTTCGTTTTTTTTTATTTTTTAAATTTAAAATTTTTGTTCGTTTTTATCTTTTAAAATTTCCTTAAAACAACAAAAAAATCCTTACGTAAGGGGTTTTTCGTTGTTTTAATAATTTTATTCTTTGTTTCGAATCTGTATATTAGTGTTTAAGATGTAGTATTTTATCGATAAATAAGAAACGGAATAATAATAAATTCAATCACAATTGTTTCCATTAAAGAAGCCTGCAGTGGATAAGTGGTTTGTGTACGACAATTTGGACAAGGTTTCTTTTTTTGGAAGTCGAAATGTTTAGATGCAGGAATGATGCTCGAAAATTTTATCAAAATGGCGTCTAACCGAAGATTTTTTCCTCCTGCAGAGATGAGAACGGAAACCTGCTAACAGGAGGTTGTAGAGGAAACACTTATCTACTCTGCTACAAGGTGATGACGACAACAATACCGCCTTTAGAGATGATGTTCCGAACCCGATCGACGATGACGACGTAGAGATTCCGCCTCCTAGCCATGAAGAGGTCAAAGTCGCGATTATGCATCTTAAAAACAATAAAGCGGCGGGTCCTGATGGCCTCCCCGCTGAATTGTTTAAGACCGGATGTAATGACTCGGTAGGGCGCATGCACCAGCTTATTTCCAAATATGGAATGCCCAACGATTGGAACCTCAGTGTCCTCTGTCCTGTCCTGAAAAAGGGAGACCCTAAGATATGCGCCAACTAGAGGGGTATAAGTCTGCTCACTATCACATATAAGGTTCTTACAGGTGTATTGTGTGAACGACTGAAGCCGCTCGTCAAAACACTGATTGGACCTTATCAGTGCGGCTTCAGACCTGGCAAGTCCACCATCGACCAGATCTTCACACTACGCCAAAGCCTGAAAAAGACCCACGAAAAACAAGTCGACACACACCATCTTTTTGTCGGCTATAAGGCAGCAATGTCTGAGCTCGGTATACCTGCGAAGCTGATAAGGCTATGCAGAATGACGTTGAGCAATTCCTGCAGCTCCGTCAATGTAGGAAAGGACCTCTCCGAACCTTTTGGTACAAGGCGACCCCTTATCATGCGACCTCTTCAACTTCGTCATGGAGAGTGTTCTGCGAAAGGCGGGAGTGCATCGTAATGGCACTATTTTTCAAAAAAGTGTCCAGTTGCTTGCGTACGCTGACGACATTGACATCATAGGGCGCACGAAGCAGAGGCGCCTGGAAGGATGTGTTGCGGCAGGCCGAAATCCGTAAAACGGGTTGTCATGGACAATTAAGTAGTAAGTTTTTTTTGCCCTCCCTCATGTTTTAAAAAAGAAATGCTACATATATTTTATAAGATAAGATAATTATTTATTTATTTATTTTCAAATGCCTTTTACAAAATACAAACTTATGATTACGATTTATATAAATGGGACGGTAAATACCATACATGTATACACTAATTATTATTATTATTATTATTATTATTATGGTTATTATTATAAAATGTTTAATAGAAAAATTATATAAATTTTTGCCGCCTTACAAACAAGTTCTTACATACTTTATCACAGAATGTTTCAAAAGTATCACAAGATATGTTTATTATCACAAATACTTTGATTGGATTTCAAAGTAGGCTGTTGTGTGTGTATAGGTATTTCCATGCTGGTACAAGAATCTTAATTATAAAATTGATTACAAAAATTGAGCAGGTATTCTCTTATTGCCATTTCAGCCAGATAATAAATGGCTTGTAATTGTTGATACAAACGCTGGGTGTATACATCGAGAGTTAATTCTTCATGAGGAATGCTAAGCATTGGTAGCATGGACATCATGGAATTATAAGTCATATAATAATGATTGTCGTAATAAGTGCTATAGGGAAGAGATGATGATGGTGGTAGTGGTGGTGGCATTACTTCATTCATTGCCACCATAGCTGTAGAAGGGTAACCAACGAATGGATATGGGTTAGTAGGGTATGCTGACTCTGATGGCATAGCATCATTTGTTGCCGATAATGCTGTAGGAGAGCGATCAGCATAATAGTACGGCGTATAAAGCTGAGGCATATCATAATTTGTTGCCGGTAGTGCTGGAGGAGAGCGATCAGCAAAAGGGTAAGGTGTCAAAGCTAACGCTGGAGGAGAACGATCAGCATACATGTAGGGCGAATACGGGCGAAATGCTGCAGATGATGATGGTATACCATCATTTGTTGGCAACAAATGTGTAGATAAGTTATCAACATATGCATTTGGAGCAGTTGGTTCTTCGGTTATTGGTGGTATCAATTCATTTGTTGGCATAAAAGATGTAGAAGTGTTATCAACATATGCATTTGGAGCAGTTGGTTCTTCGGTTATTGGTGGTATCAACTCATTTGTTGGCACCAAAGGTGTAGATAAGTTATCAACATATGCATTTGGAGCAGTTGGTTCTTCAGTTATTGGTAAAGGTGTAGAAGTGCGATCATTGTACCAATTTTCAGTAATAGCCCAATTTTGTTGTGGCATAAAGCGTTTGCGATAATTATTATATTCTTCTTCTTGGTTTACGTCTTCGTCTTCATCTTCGCCTTCATTAACGCTTTCAATTTTCATTTGCGAATAAATTCGCTTTAGTATTACATTATTCGATTCGAGGTTATTGGGTTGAGATATGTCGACAACGTTTATTTCAGTCTCATTTTCATCGCATGACATGGTTTCCTCGTCTAGTAAATTCGGCTCCCTTTTAGTACAATAATCCAACGGTAATTCGTTGGTACATTGATTGCAGTTTTGGCGTGCACAATTATTTTTCATTGACAAATCCATTTTCTCAATTGGTTTATGTATATACTTATATAGCATTGATCCTTAAGATAAATTCTTTTTGCAGTTTATTTTGTGCGCTTTACTGATTGAAATATTGAATAAGTTAGATTTGACTACAGCTGCAAGACTATAGATTAACTTAATTAGTGACTCTATGCAGTTTTAAGAGATGATAATGTTCCTTACTTTTCAAGGCTATCGGTTGACTAAATCCGTCAAATTATTCCACTGTTTTTTTTTTTAATTTAGCGGCGATCACAATTTTTTAGTTTTTTTTTTTTTTGAATCAAATTGTTATCCGTTTGTAGCTTTGATCTAGACCGACTGGCGTCTTAAGCGAAACTAAAGGGTTACTTCTTCTGTTCGCGGTTTATAAGGCAATTAGGTAGAGTCTGTAGTGGTCATACCCAACTTTTCTATCATAAAAAAAGGATATTTTTTCTTTGACTCAAAAAATGACAAAATGGCATGCCACCATATCGCGTAACATTATACCTGCGTCGGTTGAATATTGTTCAAAGTGCCATGCTTTACATACCAGAATTTGTTCGGTTGTCATGTTTGTAATGATTGTGTACCTGTTTAACATGGAGCATAATCAATTAATTTTTCATTTATTTTTAACGCTTTTACCCATAAACCTATGCCTACAAATCTTGAACGATTTATTTGGTATTGAATTTCAAGGTTATTTTTTCTGTTAACTTCTCTGATTTAACCCTCAAAGTTAATTTTCTTTGATTTATAATTAAAAAATGATATACTTTCATTCCATTTGAGCATAAGGCCCTACAATGCCCACAACGAGCTGAATTCTATGCTTCGCAGCCGTACAAGCCAATCATATTTCTGCAGCTGTTAAAAATATGCAATTTGTCTCGCGCGAATCGCTTCGGGAGATCCGTACTAGACGCTTGTCTGTTGTTTATTTCTGCTCTATTCTCTATTTGGTCTCTAGGGATACAATGCTTCCCAGATAACAAAATGAATGGACATTTTTAATATGTTGCCACTGAGACAATGTGGAATTGTTGCTATTTCCCGTGGTCTAGAAGAAGGGCCTTACTATCTAATGTTGTCTTTTTTGTATGGCCTCTTCAATTTGGAAAATGGAAAAGTTTTTTCCATTGAGCCTTGCTAATAAAAACAAAGAAATTTTAGTCCTAGCAAAGGAGAGATAATCTTGACGATTGCCCGGTTTATGTCCAGCCTCCAACTATCCTTTTCAAATGATTGAATTAAATCACTAATTTTAGAAAAAAATTTCCTCATACGCTTATAATACCACGTCATTTGTCACCACGTCATCTGTTGCTACGTCACCTGTCACCACGTCATCTGTCATTTCAACAGATTTTAAGAAGATGTCCTCAACTGTTTTATATTTCTATTTCTGTTTTTCCAATGGAAACAATGATTTTGAAACCACTATTTCGTGGATAACCCCTAATACTTTCTAGTGGTCTTCAGTTCATTTTGAGTGTGTGGTTAACTTTTGTCTCTCAATTGATTTTTATCTGAAACCACAGGATTTCCCCGTAACGAATTTAGAATGGAATCATAAAATTACTTTCAAATCCGCTTATCAAAGAAGAAATTCAAATAATACCACTTCATCTAGTTCCAGAAATAATATTTTGTTCCAAGAATGTTTTCATAAAAATTTCTTTTACAAGCGCCAGAGCCTAGCCATTTCTTAAAAAAATAAATTCATCAGAATTCACAATGCAAAATGTGTTTTTTGTATCCTTTTGTAAATCCTATATTGAGGATATTTTTCTATTTCAGGTAGACAAAAATGAGAGGTAGGACATTCCATCCCTCTTACACGCGCACATCATTCTACGACATATGTACATCATTAGATTGCAGAAATTACCTGCTCAATCAAATAAAGGATTGTTTTTGTTGTTTTTATATTTATTTGTGTAAGTTTGCTTCAGAGTAACCAGTAGTTGATTTGAACAGGATTCAAAGTAAATTTCGAGAAAAAAATATGTATTCAATGACACAACGTTTCCATTTAAAGGGTCCGCCAAATTACTTTTTTTTGGAAATGCTTTAAAGAAAAACTGAATATTTTCTCAAATTTCTTTTTTTATTTGAAAGTACAATCCTTCCGGTTAATAATGGAAAATAATTTCATTCAAATGGCTACCTCGGCTGGCCATGCAGTAGCCTAAACCAGAAGACGCCGATTTTGGCAAAAAAATCATCTTTTTAGATGAAGCTCATTTTGATCTTGGTGGGTATGTAAACAAGCAAAATTGTCGCATTTGGAGCACGCATACATTGCAAAGCCGACGCACCCAAAACGAGTCACTGTTTGGTGCGGATTTTGGTCCAGAGGCATAATTGGGTAATTTTTCTTCGATAATGAGCAAGGAGTGGCCGTTACAGTCAATGGCGATCGTTATCGGGCCATGTTGAACGAATTTTTATTCACAAAAATTTAAGAGGAGGATATTGGCAACATTTGGTTTCAACAGGACGGCGCTACGTGCCACACAGCCGAAGCTACATTCGATGTTTTGCGCCCTGTTTTTGAAGATCGCATTATCAGCCGCAGAGCTGATCTCGTTTGGCCACCTCGGAGCTGCGATTTGACACCATTGGACTATTATTTGTGGGGTGTCGTCAAAGATAAATGTTACGGCGACAAGCCAGAGACAATTGACGCTTTAAAGGACAATATTCGTGAAGCCATTCATTGGTGAAATACAGCTGCACATAATCGATAATGTGCTTAAAAATTGGACCGTTCGTTTAGGCTACTGCATGGCCAGCCGAGGCAGCCATTTGAATGAAATTATTTTCCATTATTAACCGGAAGGATTGTACTTTCAAATAAAAAAAGAAATTTAAGAAAATATTGAGTAGTTTTTTTTTAAAGCGTTTTCAAAAAAAAAGTTATTTGGCGGACCCTTTATTTTTTTGTTTATTTTTAATCGTGATTAATGACCGAAAAGATGATTTATTTTCTTTCGCTAAATGATACAGCAGAAGAAAGTGGAAAAGATTGTTGTGTTAATATGATTAAAGCAATAAAAAATTAGCCCAAAAAACTCTCTTCAACGCAATTGCTTGAGAAAAATAAAGTAAAAGTTGCTGTTTTTCAAGGTCATTTGCTACAGACATTTTTTTCGCCGAGGAGGGGTAAATGTACCTAATCGCACCATAGAGGAAGTCATCACATCCTCCGTGTGTGGGGCCCTCACCCACTAAATCCCCCCTCGTCTCCTGTGGACTTGTTTGTGCGCACTCCGGAACTGCGGTGGTATTACTTCGGAGCGGAGTCCTTTTGGCCCTTTCATGTTCATATCCGCGTCTGGATTGCGAATCGAAAGTTGAGGGGTCATCTAAGCGCCTCCACTATTCCTTTCGTCTAGATCATCGTCTCGGTTACGCTTAGCACGTGTGACAGTATCACCTATGCCGACATGCCTACTCGTTCTGCAGCTTGAAGATCTCTCTTCTTCTGTCTCAGAATGCGCTCTACGTAATTCACTACCGAGGTCTAATTTTCATTACTCGCAGTCATAACCCCGACAATGTTAGCGGCTGTGATTGTTCAAACTATTGACGTCAGTACAGAGCGATAGCTCTGCCAGCGTGCACACTCGAAAACAGTGTGCTCTGCGTCATCAATTACCTCCACTTCCTCGTACAGACAGTAAGGGGAGGCGGCCTTGCCCATTCTGTGCAGATATTTCCTAAAATATCCGTGACCCGATAGCTTCTGTGTAATGTAGTAGTTTATCTCTCCAAATTTCCGACCAATCCATGGCCTTATGTCCGGGATAAGTCTCGCGGTCCATCTTCCTCTATCGTCCTCGTTCCATCGTTGTTGCCATTTTGAGATGGTGTTTTCCTTGAAGTAACCGGTTATATGATTTCCATCCGCTCTTCCGCCAACAGATCCACAGGGATTATACCCGTTATCACCAGTACGGCCGGAGCGGACACTGTACGGTACGCCGACGCGACACGCAATGCAGCCGTTCTCTGTACCGATATAAGTGAGTTTGCCCTCTTCTTAACATCTAGTGTTTCGGCCCAAATTTCGCTCCCATAAAGCATAATGCTGTTTCCAACATTCATCAGGAGTCTCCGTCTCGCCGGTAGCGGTCCTCCAATATCCGCCATTAATCTGCTGAGCTGTCCAACGATCTTCTGGGCCTTGTAACAGACATGGATGTCGCAAAAACTGAGAACTTAATGTGAATTCAATGGTCACAGATTGCGTTCGGGTGGCATTGGTAAGCCTCTGTATATGTGCATATAACACTGATTCGAATAAGATCCGAAAGAAGAAAGGGAATATTGATGATTTGTTATTACCAGTTGCACAGGATGGCAGTAGAACTACGTTTGCATTGGCATTTCTGAGGGGCTTGCAAGTTGCGGGAGTCAAGAATATTGAAAAGAGAGCTTCAAAGAACCTGGTACACAATACCAAAGTTTGGTTTACTTATTTGCAGAATGCCGAAATCTGCAAGGGAACTTTTTCTTAAGATTTGACAAGAACGATGTTGCAAATACTACCTCATGTTTGGGTCTTCCAAGCAATAGTTTTGATTATTGAAGTAATTCGCTGCAAACTCACGCAACGAATGATTTTTTTTCAAACTTCTTCGAAAAGTAAAACGAATTATTTTCCTTCCAAACCAGAATCTAAGCAGAAGTCACCATCAATTTTCCAAAGGATAGCACAGTAACCCAAAACTATTGCTCAACCCATTTTCACAATGAGCTTGGTTTCTAGACAATAATAGAGGAGATACAACTTAAACATTATCAGGGTATTTGTCACATTGACTTGTGTGACAGTTTATTTACATGTAAACTTTTAGCGGGATATACGTTAAAAATTTAAAATTAGGCTGCCTTCCAAAATGTATCAATACAAAGTTTGTATGCAGTTCTACTACTGTATATAAACTATGCGTATATGCAAAGTAACCAAACAATGCATCAACTGTAAATCCGATGCCTGATTGCTTTTTGACTGCGTTAAAAATACACATTGACGACGTTTTGAAATAGAATATATTGTATATATTTTGTACAGCGGCATTATGAAACACGATACTTTGTTCAAACACAAAGCAACTAACATTTTGGAAGGCAGTCTTACTGTGTTCTCCTCCCCATACTTATTTTCGAGCAGAAGTTACATTGGAAAGGCGTACAGCTTTTTAAAGACCTTTAAGCTACGTCGGATCAGGGGTTATTTTTGAACATTCAATGGAATGGCGATCGCATATTTTAATACATTCACATGCTCGCTCAAAAACTAATCTGGAAAGCACTTGAATTCAAACACTCCGCACCAAAATTAATCTAGCTTATCCCCATTGCTTACACCTTTATTGGCGTTGTAATTAAAAACGTTAGAGGAAGTTGTGGCGGAGTTCAATGGAGATCTTTAGAGATCAACAAAATTTGCCCCCTGACGAACACATTCAGCGGAATGTTTAGAGACATGAGACCACGACCTTTAGACGCAAAGGCAGCGAGTACAAGATTAGAAATAAACTTGAGAAATACAAATTCCACATGTATGAATACCGACAATTCTATCCGGCGGGTTTAGGTCATTCTCTATTGCTGTGGGAATATTGCAGTGCCTTCCATTTCATCAATTCCATTAAATCTTTGGGAAATATATTACCGTGCTTTTTGGTAAGCAGTCGACTGCCAGGAAGCCGCAACAACATTTAGGTTAATCTACGACTACCGCGAATTTTTCAATGAGATGGTAGAGCAAATTAATTGTTCAGATATGGCACAACCATGCAACTCTGGTGCGAGTTCTTCACAGTGGAAACCCATTTGACAACGCGAGAGCTTAGCGCCAACGATGCAGGAATAAATTTCGATATGCAGTTTCGGAAACGGGTAAGACAGCCAGTAAATCTGGCCAAGGCTTTATAAAGAGTGCATAGAAACTACGCCAAAATCCAAAGGAGCACACTCAACTTAATTGTGAAAGCCATTACTGGACAATGCATTTTGGTAAGCCATGAGAGTCTCATTGTTCAGGACCACATTGATCATTCTGCGGAAACTGCGGATACGAGAAGGAGGAGGGAACTGTACTTCACATATTGGGTATATGCTTTGCGCTATATCGTAGGAATTGGAAGTAGTTGGGTAAAGAAAACTAAACACTGTGATCTCATTCTGGGCCACACGTGGCCTAAGGCAGGATTTTAACGGGCAAATAATTTGTCTTTCATTATTATAAGTGGATAATAAGGTGAGAAACTAGGTCGTAATAATGACTGAAGGATTGTAATGACCAATTATGTATGTTATGTATGGATAATAAGGTAGAAGTAAGCATTAAGCTAAAGGGAAGATCATAGTGCCTATAACTTTTAAAGTTAAGTTTATGTTTGAACTTTTATATTTTATTTTCAATATGGCAACTTCAAACATAAACAAAATGGGCAAACACAACAAAAAAGAAGCTCGTCGTTGCCACGGCGTATTAAAAAACTTCTTTAATTTGGCAAATGTTAAGGACATTGCTCCTGCACTGCCATGTATTTTGAAAAACTTAACTTTATTTTATCAGCAGGTTGTAATAACGAAAAAAAGTTAAAGATGACTTTAAAGTTCACTTTAGCTAAAATTGCCTTTTACTAAACCCAACTTTAACGGCAATTTGTAATATGGCCATATCATAACTCAAAAACTTTTCAAAGTTGAAATTGAAATAAGTAGCACATGTTCTTTAAATTGTTTATAATTTTTTCTTGTATTTTTAAACAGTATTATTCACAATATTTTTTCTATAATTTTGAATAATTTTTTTAACAATAAATAAATATTCTTTAGAAGATTATTTATCACGTTAGAAATTTAACAACAAAAACTTAACAACAGTGTTCACGATTTTCATTTAATAGCCATTAAAAATGGGAGCCGTTACATTCGGATAACCCATGGGATAACCCATTGGGGTTTGTAGATTTATGGCGTGTAATTGTTGAAATTGGGACAAGTAACGCATGTACAGAGAAGCTCTTTGCCTTTGTAAGCGCAAAATATAAGAATTGTTACTTTCAGCGGGAATGCTACCGTGCTCTAAAGCTCGTGGTGATGAGGACTGTGGTGGGTATATAGGTGGCGGGTAATTTCCTGTGTTAGATTTACAGGATCGAAATGAGGACCGGGTGCGTCTGGACGATGTGGAATTTTTTTCAGCAAAATCAGAGGATGGAGGTGTGTAGTTTTGTTCAGCAGGTTCTTGCGATTGAGGTGAATAGTGTGGTGAGTTTATGGGAGGCGTATAATTTTCTTCGGTAGATCCACAAGATAAAGGTGAAGATTGTGGTGTGTACATAGAAAGAGTATAGTTTTCTTTAGAAGTTTCACAGGCAGAAGGTGACGATTGTGTAGTGTTCATGGATGTGTTATAATTTTCGTTGAGAGATTCACAGGATGATAAGGGAGACTGTTGTGGTGCGTATACGGAAAGTGTATAGTTTTCTTCAGTGGGATCGCAGGATGATGATGATGAAGATTGAGGTGGTGTGCAAGTGTTTGGCGGAGAATTTTCTTTTACAGATTCACAGAATCCTGTTGAAAACTGCTCAGTGTACATGGATGGCTTACTATTCTGTTTAGGAATTTCTAACGACAAAGGTGAAGACTGAGGTGTACTTATGGCCGGCATATAGTATTCCTCAGCAGATTCCCTGGACTGAGATGAAGACTGTGACTGAGTTGATTCGAAGCATCTTGAAATTCTACGTCTCCGGGGTGTATTAGCACCTAAATCATATGGCCGGAATAAAGTTTTGGCCGGTATATGCGATATAACGCGTTCAAGCCGGTTTTCTTTATTTTCCTGTTCACGTTGCCTCAAACATAATCCCAATTTCTTGTGTGCGTAAAAGCGATTGAACTTCTTGTGGGTGTATCCATGGCCCAAAGAATGTTCTTGTTGTTGATAATCCTTATCCAAATGAGACATTTCTCGTGTTTTTCTTGTTATTTTTTGAAACTAAAAAATTCCTTTCGTTTAAATATGCTCGATTTGCTTGTTCTATACAGACTGTTAGAATTTTTCAAATACTTTGCTGCTTTTATACTCTCCTGTACAGTGCTGTGTTCATCTCTCTTTCCACTTTCTTTTTGTATTAGTCTTTGGGCTACAAATTCTAGTTTTCTAGCAGGTACTAACACTGTTTTTAGTATCTTTTCTTTTATTTAAAATGAGTCCTTTTTCTTTGGTTTTTATTTTTAGTTGTTGTTTTTTTTTGTTGTAAGCAAAGTAAACAATTTTCACCTTTAAAATCTTTTTTTGTTTCTGAAGATTCTTTTAAATCTTCCAAACAATTGTCGATTGTTTCTTTTCTTTTCAGGATTATCAGAAATGATACAGAGTTTAATTCTATTTCTGGGATTTGTGTGTGTATGTGTAAGAATTATTTTCTAGAATTAAACGCAACACATAAACAGAATTGAAACGTCAGGCGTTACCAATACTGCTGCAACAGCTGAAAAGATTTTCAGATCAGATGGTGTTAGATAAGATACGATCATACTAACATGGACCAATGCTATGAGATCTTGTCCTTAAATGTCGCTGGAGGCTCTGTTGAATTTAAACTCGAGGAAAACTATTTTAACAGGGGTCATCGTGACCTGACAAATCGAATACCCGACACGTTGCTCCTTCACTATCCGGTGGATAGAACCAGTAAATGCCTTGATTTTGAGAAATGCTTTGAAACGACACTGAGTAATACATACTCCTTTAAGAGTGAGATCATTCCGTAGTATACGGATCGAACGAGCATAGATAGGGGGCCTGTAGAGGAGGTGTTCGGTCAGAGTGGAATATTTAGAATATATGAGCAAATTGGCACATGTCTTCCAAGCGGAAGCAACCGCAAGATGTATTCAATTCAACATAGACAGAAAATACAAAAGAGGGTACGTAGCAGTATTAACTGATAGTCAGGCCGTTAACCGAGAACTCGGTTCCTAAGAGATTGAGTCGAAAATAGTATGCGACTGTCTGGACAAACTACTAATACAGTAATCCTTCGATTAACATCGCCTCGATTAACGTTGTTTCGATTTACGTCGTCTAATTTTTTCTTCTCACTAATTTCAATTTGCGTCGTCATTCGATTTACGTCGCCTTTTTTTGGAACCAACTGCGACATAAATCGAGGGATTACTGTAACTTTTTTATGTTCCTTGTTAAAAACATACTACTTTGTAGTATGAGCAATATGAAATTCGATTTACGTCGTTTCGATTTACGTCGTCTTTTTTTGGAACCAATTGCGACGTAAATCGAATGATTACTCTATTAGGCGGGGAATAGACACACCTTTTGCCTGATTCCGTTTGTGTGGATTTCATGGGAATGAGCAGTCAGATGAGTTTGCGAGGAGAGTAGCTTTTACACCAGAGACCTTCAGCGGAGACCTTTAGTGAAAGTGAGGTTGGAAAGAGGCGGAATCTCTTCTCAAGCCAAATGGGTTTTTACTGCGATCGAACAACATCATGAAATTTTCAGTTACAGAGTGTCGAAATGCTCAGATAGGATAGAAGAGGATAATGTGCAAGGGTGAAAGAGCATTAACTCACACCGTGACAAGTGCTGCATGTTGCATGACCTGTAATCCAGATGGAAGTCAACTAAGAATAACAAAGATCTCTATGGGTATGGTGTGCAAAGCAGCCGTAAACTATATCCCATGGAATTTTTACTGTATGTTATATTTAACGAGGGAATAGTTCAGCAGAAGTCGCCGTGGTCTAGTAGGCAGTGTATCGGCTTATTAGGCGAAAAGCCAGGGTTCGAGCCCCAGGCCAGACATCAAAATAAAATACAAAAAGTATTTCTTCGGCAACTTCCTCTCAGCAGATTTCTGGCAAAACTCTGAGAGTAAATAAAATTGCCATACAAAGTTTCTCAAAAATCTGTCGTTCGGAGTCGACTTTAAACTGTAGGTCCCGGCACTCATGTATAAAATTAACACACACAACATAAGTGGTGTGAGAAACTAGGTCGTAATCCTGCCTGAAGGGTTGTAATGACCAATTATGTATGTATGTATAGTTCAGCAGAAGACAACCCCGTGAAGAAGATTGGATTCGACGATCATAGAGCATATCAGGACGAAGTTTTAACCTGGTAACAAATGCCCTAATGCAGTAGCATGTGGCTGGGGCGCTATCTGCTTTACGAGTCCTCTCAGCTAGAGAGTAGTACTCTTTATAGGCTCTTACAAATGAATCTTCAAAATTTTTTTACTGTCTCTCAACGCCTTAAATGTGTTTTGAGTTGGATTAAATTTCTTACAATTTCCAAGAACTTTGTTGTGTTACAGAGAGTCTCCTCAGTTTTTTGTTTGTTTAAAGTATCAAAACTAATTAATTTTCCATTTATTTTCTTTCTTTTCTCTTTTGCTTTCTACAGATAAAAGAAAACATATTGCATTTAAAAACCAGCAGTTTTTTAAATGGCTTTTCTCCGTAATCATCTGCCCCCTGCTGTGTTACAATTCTTGAATTTTTTTGTTCATTCTCTTAATGTCACTATGGTTGCCTCCTCTCTTATCACGTTTTCTCACAATGTGTTCGTTCCCTTTTTTGATTTTTGAAATTTATTGTGTTTTTGATCTTTGAAATCAATGTTCTTATAACAGGTGGAAATATTGGTTTAGTTTTCCCGCTCAAAACTAACAATAAAACTAGTATTGTCTAGGGGCACTGATCTCCTTTTCTTCAGGCAATAACCTTTAGGAATTGCGCAAAACAATTGCATGACCTCAGGGGAAAGTAAACAAATTTGTGTTGAATGTCTGAAGTCGCCAACTTTGCTTTCATTTGTATAGGCCCTAGCTGCCCTATAACTCCAAACGGGAGCAAATAACCCCGTAAATAAGGAGGCAATACCATGTAAAATCCAGACAAAACTGGTTGAGCGTTTGAAGGAGGAAGAAGCGTGTCATAATGAAATGGAGGAGATTCTCAAAAAAATCTAGGATGTGACTCCTTATGATGCCTATGATGATATTATTCGGGCAGGCAAAACGTATTTGAAAACAGATTAAAAGCAGTTGAATAAGATACAGAGACTGTCATGTGTTGGTGTAACCGGCCAGTGAAAAGCTATGCTACCGTGGGCTTTAGGGTTTGTCAGCGCAGGGTAAGGTAGTGAGGCCCAGAGTAACTACGGTTTCCTAGACGTAAGCAATATTCTAGTGGAAGGCAAATCAGCAGAAGACAAGATTGCAACCCGTGGAGAGTTAATGCATTTCTGCAGAAACCCTTGGCTGCATATCCGTACTTATACCTAACAGCGTCCTGCGTTTTAATTCCGAAGGGTAACAACGCGCAGGATGCATCGGGCTACCGCCCGCTCTGTATGATCGACACAGCTGGAAAACTTTTGGAGAGGATAATTTGTAGGAGACTGGAAGCATTCTTGGGGGAAGAAGGCTTGTCGGATCGCCAATTTGGTTTCCGGAAAGCCCGTTCCACAATAGATGCAAAAGAGATGGCTATGACGATAGCAAAGGATGCTATCAGCGGTGAGCGCTGGCTGGAGGGCGATAAGGAGTACTGCGCTATCATCACCCTGCACGTTAAAAACGCATTCAACTCTGCGGATTGGGATGCCACTTTAGCAGCCCTAGATGGAAAGGACGTACCGAACTACTTGATGGAATATATGACACTGATGATGGCAGGAAGACATATGAGCAAGGTTCAGTGCTGGGCCCAATACTATAGAACGTCATGTATGATGGTGTACTGGGCCATAGATTCCCTAGAGGTACACAGATCATTGGTTTTGCGGACGATATTGCCCTGGTGATAAGGGGACAATATTTGGATGAATTGGTGAGAACGTGTAGCAATGCGGTTGGCATAGTCAGGAGCTGGATCACGGGAATAGGTCTCAAACTTGCTGATCACAAGACGGATGTACTACTTGTAAGCAGTAGGAAGAGGATGGCATTTATTACAATAACGGTAGGTGACCAGTGCATAGCAACAAAGCAGGCGAATAAATATCTGTGAGTGATGATTGATAACAGGCTCACGTTTAGGGAACATCTGACGTACATCGGTGGAAAGTGTGCGGCGACATCATGTGCACTTGCCCGTATAATGCCTAACCTAGGAGGCCCAAAACAGGAGAGGAGGCGGTTACTGATGAAGGTAGTGACATATATCGCTGTATATGCAGCCCCTATATGGGCCGGGGCCATGGACAAGAGGACATATAGAGCGGGAATAGAAGCGGCCTACAGGAGATCAGCTCTCAGCGTGATTTCTGCCTTCCGCATTGGTGATTGCGGGGATGATGCCCCTGAGGCTAGTAGTGGATGTAGAGAGGAGGAAACATGACACAAGGAGGGGAATGGATCTTTCCAATCCTGTTCAGTTAGTGGATGATGCTATACATAGATGGCAGCAAGACTGGTCCAATTCAACCAAGGGAAGATGGACCCACAGACTCATACCGAGCATAGGCGAATGTACCAAAAGGGGACACGGTAAGGTGAACTTCTACCTGACACAGTTACTAACCGGCCATGGATGTTATTTGGCATATCTCTATAAGTATGGCCATGAAGTGGACGAGGCATGCCCAGAATGAATGGGAGACGGCGGAGCATGTTTTCCTTACTTGCCCGCGATATGTTGTTCAAAGAAATTGCCTGGAGAGGACAATAGGATTCCAAGTAACGCCCGATAATATAGTTAACCTGATGTTAACATCATGTGACAATTGTAACGCAGTATGTGTTTTCGCAAGGAAGGTATTGACGCAGCAAAGATTGGCTGAGAGAGCAAGGTCAGCAGAATTTGAAGGCAGCACTCGCTGAATCTCCACCCCACGAAGTAAACTTCATTGTGGTCCCGGGGGAGGCAAATGGTTGAAAGTGTGACGAACTAAGTTGGGTTTAGTACGTATGCGTTTAGCAAGCCGAGAGTAAGTCTTGCGGCAAATCGTGCACATTGGTAGGCCGGGCTACCAATGTCTTTCGAAGATTCCCAACCTTTAGCTCGTAAAGCTATAAAAAAAACCTAACAGCGTCCTAAACTTTGTGAGGTCAGCAGGATTGTAGGAGACATTATAGGTATATCCTAAACGTAGCATTAAGAGAGTCAGTAAAGCTGTTTATGGCCTGAAGTTGTCTTAATAAAAAACAATTCTTCTTCTACTAGCCAAAACTGACCGCTTGGGGCATATGTTTCCTTTAAACGATCCACATTTGTTGATAGTAGAGATTCGTTGAGGAAGTAGACTTAATAAAAATGCTGTCTGAGACAACCATCGCGTCTTTTGACCGAAGACCATAAGCAAGTACCCTTGCAAATCTTAATAAAAAGAATTTAAAACAGCAACGACTGATAAACGGCAATTGAAAGCGATCATTGAGGCCCTGTGTTGCTTGTAGAAACCGAGGGATTGGTCTTTCTAATTTCGGAAGCATTGGAAGACATGAAAACTGTCTAAAAAATACTTGCCTATAGGCTGCATACTTTCTTCTATAACAGTTGGTGGTATGTTGTTTCAAAGGCTAGTTGTTGAGGGAAATGCAAGGCGTGTAATTGCAATTCACTGTGATAGCGATTGTAATCTGATATGCTCTTCAAGCGATGGCAAAAAAAACAATCTCTAGCGGATGACTAATGCAGGGTTATTAAGAGAACTGCCACATTCGTTACAGTATATCCTGTTTATGCCTTTTCATATCTCATGCTGCACTGTCATATGATGAGCTGAACAAATGATAAGTGTGAGGTCCTTTTGTCGGAGCAACATATTGTGAAATCGGTTTCTCTGTCGTTTTGTCGTTTGCTGTGAGAGACGAGCGACAATGACCTTCTTTAATGAATAAGTGTCGTCTCTATTTCGTCCTTGTTTGTATTATCGGCAATTGATTGTTTTTTTTGGGAAATCATCAAGGATTATGAAAAATTTCTTTAAATGCCAACGCTGCAGAATGTTTATACACGCATGATAACAGCAGGCTCTTATTAAATACTTGTGAGCAGTGTATAAGTGTGTGTGTTTAGAACCTGATCCTGTCGAGCGAAGTACTTCACATTTCATGTTTTATGGACTTCCTAGAAAAAGGAAGATTAAATCAGCCTCTTAGTAAAGACAGCCTTCGAAATCCTTGGCAAGGAAAACATGTTACTTTTTATTGTTTTCATTGTTGTTTTACAAAAGTGCGATTATTACAACAACAATACCTGCAGGCAAATATCCCTGGGGTAATTATAGTACCAAAGAAAATCTCTTCGTTCGATACTTTTCTCTTAATCTCTGTTTCGCTTGGTTTGTACAATTTGTTCCTTCCTTTTGTCGTGAAGTGCGAAGGAAAAGATGAAACAGCAACAACACCAACAAATAATTTTAATATGTTCCGAGTTGTTTCACATGTATTTACAATTGTTTGCCAAGAACAATTGAAATGAAATCCTGCAAAACATAATAATTTTCTTGGACATAATTGACATGCTAGAGGACAAATGGGTCAAATGTTTCTCAGTAAGTAAGGGTCATGGTCACACAGGATTCTTAAAATGAAATTCATTATGATACGGATGTAGGCGAAAGAAATTAGGAAGAAGGAAGTGTCTTTGGCATTAGCCTTTTATTTACAGGAAGTAAATGCAAGTCCTTGAGTTAGTTATTGGGAAACTTTCATGAAGGCTTTGTTTTTTTTAAATTCAAAACCTAGGGTATGGCTGTTATGTACGGCCTAAGTAGGGTCCTTACGCTGTCAGGTGAACTACAAACAGCGAGCGGAATACGTAACTATCGAGTGCGATAGATTCACGTTAGAACGGGAAGGAGATATAGCAACTGAATGAGAAGTGAAAAACTGGTTAACTGTTTGATAGACGAGTCCTGTACAAAGCCTGCATAATCGAGAGTGAGTATAGAGCGCTGCAGCAATTGAAACTCTCATGACATTTGCAGCTGATCAGACGGACGTTTCAGGAAGACGATAATTGAACAAAGACAAAAGACCTGTGGGCATCGTGACATTTAAGTATAGCGCTCTAGGCGGCCTTCTGGTTCTGGGAGGGCCTCAACGGTGGTCATCGGGATGTTTTTAGTATGTGGAAGCCCCATAATAACACAGAATTTCAATTGCTTTAATTGTGCGTTTTAGAGGGCGGCGTTTGTTAAAGAGGTCTTGCAATGACCCACAAGGCGACGTGAGGCCTCGGTTCAAACATGGGTCAGGCATCTCCAACTAAACGAAGGCATCACCAACTCTTCTCAGTAGATTTTTAGCAAAAACTCTGGTTAGGTTAGGTCGGAGTGGTAGCTCTGTTATCACAAAGCTCACTTGAGCACGCATAGCGGCCCGTTGTGATGCCACGAGTGAACGCAGTCCCTGTACTAACCATGTTCCACCAAAATCAGGGAAATGGAAGAAGTTGGTTAGCGCAAGGGCTGCACAGCAAAAGCACGACTACCCCGCACTGGAAAACCAGGGAGTCAAATAAACTATATCTATACCTAGCAAGAGACGGGCACTGGCAAAGAAAGTGAACAACAGTCTCCTCTTCCTCAGTGGACCTGCATCCACGGTAGAAGTCGTTGAAAGAGAGCCTCATTCTTTCCGCTTGTCTACCCATGACGCAATGACCTGTAAGCACGGCCACTGTAGTCGAGATGACATCACGACCAAGACCAAGTAATCGGTTGGTACGCCTTCTATCCATCTTGGGCCAGGTAAGTCTAGCGGTAGAGCAGGACTCCTCATTGACCCAGGATAGGTTGGCGTCCCGAAAGAACTTCCGCGCAATGGTCAACTTGACCGAGGCAAGTGGGATACCCAATTCAACAGAAGAGGATTCCGGAAGGAGCACACCAGCGCAAAAACTCTGACAGTAAATAAAATTGCCATGAAAAGTTTCTCAAAAATCTGCCGTTCGGAGTCAACTTTAAACTGCAGGTCCCGCCACTCACACAACATAAGTGGTGGAAAGGTTGTAATGACCAATTGGATATTTTCTTTAAAGCGCAAACAACATATTCCAAATGAATTAAAAATATTGTCATATTAATTGAAACGTCAAGCTACAGCGTCCTTTGGAAAAGCCCACAGTACTCTTGCCATTGTCCATAGAACGTAACAAATTCGACGAAAAAAGGAAAACTAATTCAGCAAACAGGGATTAGCCAATTACACGTCGGCCATGCTTTTAATTACTTACGAACAAATTGCGGTGGCAAAAGAATAACGCTGACCTTTTTGGATCAAAGAAAGAATGAAAGAAGCCCATAAATGGTGATAAAAAGCATGGCAAATTGATTGGACAATGCCGGCAAAACAAGGCAAAAAGGTCAAAGCAAAAGGAACGAACAGAAGAAAAACAAAAAAGGATATTGTAAGCAGGGATTTGTCTTAAAGAAGCATGGCAAACTAATATACCGTTATGGTCATTGTAATTTAAATTGTTGCCGGATTAGAGGACATAGCCAAAAAAGGAAGAAAACACAGCATGAAAACAGGCTTAAATGACCTTTAGTTAATGATAATGCAGGATTAGCCTTACATGAGTCCTTGTTCAATATAATTTCAAATAATTTTTGAAAAAGATCGTATGCTTGAGGAGTATAAAAGTCACAACAAGTAAGAGAAAAAAGTTATTTGGCAGTCAGATTTCAAACGGTGAACAAGGTTAAGAAAAAATGGCTCCGTCACACAATCAGGACGCGCAAATCTACGAATCTACACATACAAAATTCAATTGCAGCTATTTACATAAGAAACTGGGTTTACGTCTACAACGCAAAGACAGCCAGGAAGATGTGGGACCATCAGAAACCATCACACGGCATGAGGATGTTACATACAGCTCTAAATCCAATCTATTTCGTCCTTACACTCAGCATTATAATCATGATGATTCCTGTCAATTAAGACAACAGTCACCAGACTGTTCTACACACTGTTCCTTAGGCACTCAAACGGCTGAGGATTACATGTCTCGCTGGCTTTATTATTATTTGTATGCCTATCCATCTATTCAACAGTCTGAGGAAGAATATGCTCTTAAACTTCAAAGGCAACGGACTGCTCTCTTTATGAAATATGTCCTGCAATTTTATGAGACTGGCAATGGCTGGCCTTCGGTCCACCCAAATATTCGGCAGCTTAATAATAATAAAAGTTGAATTTAAGTTAAGGAGAGTAAGAGCCAGTAGTGGTTGTACAAAATAAGACCTTCAATGTTAACTGTTGAGAAGGTTATGGTTTTTCTACTTGTAAATAAATTTTGAAATTAATTTTTAAGTTCAAATATATTTTTTAAAATAAAAAATCGATTGTTTGTTATTTTCAATCATTAATTTGATATATTTAGAGGCTTGTTAATCCAATTCAAAGTATTGGAAAAAAAGCTATGAATTGATCGTGAATAATATTCTTGCAAAGTCAGAAGAATAAACCTTCAATGCATCACAAAATAAATACAAAAAAATTTTCAGTTTGACAACTTCCAGAACATTACTGCTGATTTGCTATTGTAATTCGTTTTCTTATGGTGCAAGAGGAATATAAACTCTCGAAGTTGATTCACGTGTCCGCCTAATAAAAATCAAAATGAATCATGACCATTTGTATAAATTCTAAGTACAAATCTGATGGGAGTCTTAAATATCAGAGATAATTAGGCTCAAAAGGAGTGAAAATAGAGATGGACACTCATCAACTATCCCAACCTTAAATCAACAACTCTTTAGACGCAGACAGTATCCAGTAACAGTCAAATATTGTCTGTAGTCGCCGTAGTCTAATAGGTAGTGTGTTGGCTTATTAGACGTAAAGCCCGGATTCGTAGCCCAGGTCAGGCATCAAAACGAGATATGAAAAAAATATTTCTTCCGAGATTTCCTCTCAACAGATTTCTGGCAAAAACTCTGAGAGTAAAAAAAAACCTGCCATGAAAAAGTTTCTCAAAAATCTGTCATTCGGAGTCGACGTTAAACTGTAGGTCCCGCCACTCACGTTTAAAATTAACGCACACAACATGAATGCTGTGAGAAGCTAGGCCGTAATCCTGACTGAAGGGTTGTAATGACCAATTATGTATGTATGTCTGTTCTGTTCGTATAGAACTTTTGGGATCAGATAGAGCCAGGAGTTGCCTTGATGCGGAATGATACGAATGAGAATAATGTAAACAAGATTACATTTGGTAAGGAAACCATGGTAACGTGGTAATTTCCGCGAGAAGGTACATCCAGCAGTAGCTTGGCGAGAAACAAGTGCTGAGCATCTTTACATTCTGATAATATTACCGTCACATTTTTAGTCTGACAACTTCTAGAACTTTATTGTTGATTTGTTATTGTAATTTCTATTCTTTTCTGTCTTTAGTGGTCTTTCTATATAGTTTTGTAAATGGCGAACTCTTCACAAAATTAATGATACTTCAGAAGAATGATATTTCACAGTTGACCTGAGGCTCTGAAACCACTAAATGGATAGTTCATCAAAGTGTGTCTAGTCTGCTCTCTGTTGTACGAAAGTAAAGGGTCCGCCAAATAACTTTTTTTTTGAAAATGCTTTAAAAAAAACTACTGAATATTGTCTTAAATTTCTTTTTTTATTCGAAAGTACAATCTTTCCGGTTAATAATGGAAAATAATTTCATTCAAATGGCTGCCTCGGCTGGCCATGCAGTAGCCTACACTAGAAGATGCCGATTTTGGCAAAAGCTGAAGCTCATTTTGATCTTGGCGGGTATGTAAACAGGCAAAATTGTCGCATTTGGGGCACAGAAAACCCGCACGCATACATTGAAAAGCCGATGCACCCAAACCAATTCACTGTTTGGTGCGGATGTTGGTCCAGAGGCTTAATTGTGCCATTTTTCTTCGCAAATGAGCAAGGAGCGGCCGTTACAGTCAATGGCGATCGTTAGCGGGCCATGTTGAACGAATTTTTGTTCACAAAAATTGAAGAGGAGGATATTGGCAACATTTGGTTTCAAAAGGACGGCGCGACGCGCCTCACAGCCGAAACTACACTCGATGTTTTGCGCCCTGTTTTTGAAGATCGCATTATCAGCCGCAGAGCTGATGTCGTTTGGCCACCTCGGAGCTGCGATTTGACACCGTTGGACTATTATTTGTGGGGTGCCGTCAAAGATAAGTGTTACGCCGACAAGCCAGAGACAATTGACGCTTTAAAGGACAATATTCGTGAAGTCATTGGTGAAATACAGCTGCACACAATCGATAATGTGCTTAAAAATTGGACCGATCGTGTAGGCTACTGCATGGCCAGCTGAGTCAGCCATTTGAATGAAATTATTTTCCATTATTAACCGGAAGGATTGTACTTTCAAATAAAAAACAGAAATTTAAGACAATATTTAGTATTTTATTTCCTTTATTTCTAAAGAAATTATGAATTATCCGCGAATACATTTATCAGTAGAAAGTATATGTCTTGCCATTGTAATGAAAATGATTCTGATTTTTGCAAACGGGGATGTATTTACTTTGTTCGTAAAATGGTGTACACTCAGGGATCCTAAAACAATAAATAATGAATAGAACAGAACCCTTAAAGGGCTTTAGACATTTGTCTCTTATAAGTGTAATCTTTTAATATTCTTTTTAGGCTTAAAACTTACCAAAAAGATTAAGAGGCGCTTACACCATAGGGTGGCTTTATACTCCTATAGATTTATAAAAATTTAAAGGATAAAAGAAAATTCCCAAAAGAAGGAGTGGAGGAAAAATTTTACCTGCCAAGTAAAGTGTTACATTAGTTAGTGACGGTAATTAAATATTTTACAGCCACTGGAAATTAAAAATAAGAAACCATATGTTAAGAATACTTAAGTCAACTTAAAAAGGATACGCTTATCAGGACACCTGTTTTCAAGCAGAATTTGAACAAAGTTGCCAGTCTTATTTTCTTACTTAATACCGTAGAGTTGAAGTGAACGGGTGAAAATGGTAATTCATAGCATTATAGCGTCTATAAAGTGCTTAAATTTTATAATCCTTGTTGGAATCCTTACATACATGAACTTTAAAAAGGACGATGTAATCGTTTCATAAATTTATAATTTTTGTTTCATAGACCCTCGCGCCAATAGTTAAGCCTTTTCGTATTAGCTGCTAAGTAGGATAGGGCTTACTAGAACAAAGGGGGACTACCGATTCGGATAGGTGCACATATTTTCTCGCGTTGTTAAGAACAGATGGCGGTACGGTTGTAGTAGACGCCGTAGTCTATTATGTAGCGTGTTGGCTTATTAGACGTAGGTTAGGATAGGTTAGGTTAGAGGACGTGTACTTGTCAATTAAGACAAGTACAGTACCCGGAGGTCAAGTTGACCCATTGTACAACGTCCTAGTTTCTCACACCACTTATGTTGTGTGTGTTAATTTTATATATGAGTGGTGGGACCTACAGTTTAAAGTCGACTCCGAACCACAGATTTTTGAGTAACTTTTTCATGGCAAATTTATTTACTCTCAGAGTTTTTTTTGCCAGAAATCTGCTGAAAGGAAGTCGTTGAGAAATACTTTTTGTATTTTGTCTTGATGTCTGGCCTGGGGCTCGAACCTTGGCTTCAAGTCTAATAAGCAAACGTAGTACCTACTAGACTACGGCGACTTTTAAATTATTAGATGTAAGGCCAAGTTCAAATCCTAGGTGAGAGATCAAAACGAAAAACGAAAAATATTTCTTCGGCGACTTCCTCTCAGCAGATTTCTCAAAAATCTGTCCTTCGGAGTCGATTTTAAATTGTGAGCCCCGGCATTCATGTATAAAATTAACACACACAACATAAGTGGTGTGAGAAGCTAGGTCGTAATCCTAACTAAAGGGTGTATGTATGTAAGGTTCTGAAACTAAAGCTCCATTAGATGACAACACTAGGTGACAACAATAATTATGTCAGGCAGTACTTTGAAGAATTTTTTTGACTTCTTAGCAAAGGATCAGATAAGCATGACTTTCAACGGCGAAATTGCCGCCTATTCCTTTGAATTTTTATTTCTTTACATAAAAATATGTCCGTCTGTGCAAAACAATTATGTCATGAAATACTTAGAGAAACACCTAAAAAACGCCTAAGGCCTGGGCAAATAATTTACCAAATCTAGGTCAGCGTTTTAAAGCAAACAAGGGTCAATAAATACAGATTTTTTACTTTTAAAACCACCTTTTCACAGATAAAAAAAACACCATTACGTGTCTGAGACAAAAGGAAATCCCTATTCTTGTTTACCTTTGTCTGTTTATGGGTATGAAACAAATTTTTTTTTTGTAAATGTGTGACTCAGCCTAACTGATGACATTTTTTTACAATAATTAGCCACACGCACACACTGTAAAGGAAACAAAGGACAATAACTTTAGACAAACAAAATTTTAAAGGCGCTTAGAATAAATAGTAGGCGGAACAAAAAGGATCAGCATGAAAATTCTAAAAATGAAAAAGATTTCCAAAAAATATTTTTCGGTTACAAACGGTGTTTTATACACTGTCATGTTAAGGTCTTGTTTTGTTCCTAGTTTTTAAAAATTTAAATAGAAAAAGGACCTCCTTCTCTCTCCTTTTAAAAGGTGAAAAATATTCTTTTCTTCTTTCTTATTTCTCTTAACAAATATGTATGTATGTACGTAATAGAGGAAGAGATTCTATTTTCTGTTTATGGCTCTTAGCTAGGCTAATAAAATTGTTTAGATTTGTACACTTCAATTGTGGTTTCTTTTCTTCCTATTTTTTTGTGATTTCTGGAAAACATATGCTTGGGTTCATTATCCCAAAACACTGTGTCCTTTAAGGATGAAAAGAAAATCTATAGAAAAGGATTTTCACTTACATTTGCTTAAAGGTCGGCAACTAATTGCAACTAGTTAGGTGAACTGACAACATATCAAACGAATGATCTGCATCGAATATGTGACCACCGCCGGAGTTGATGACCATTTTGCCACGATTTATGGCTCCCAGTGATAGGTTCACACATTCCAAAGGATTTTCATTTGCTTTCCTATAGACAATTTGTCGATAACTTGCATTTTGTAAGTTATCGATACATTTTCTATAGAATTTTTTCGATAACTTGCATTTTGCATAGAAATATTGTCGATTACTTGCAGTTTCTGTAGTAAATATGTCGATGAATTGCATTTTTTATAGAAAATGTATCGATAACTTGCATTTTCTATAGAATTTTTTCGATAACTTGCATTTTGCATAGAAAATTTTTCGATTACTTGCAGTTTCTGTACTAAATATGTCGATGAATAGTATTTTTGTATAGAAAACTTGTCGATAACTTGCATTTTCTATAGAAAATTTGACATCTTGCCTTCAAGATACTCCGCAAAAAAGTCGGTACCCGTCAGTACAGAATGAAGGATTAAACGATCGAAAATGTAGAGTTCAAAATTTCGTTTGTAGACCGTGCAGTACTTACAATTGGTCCATCCTTTTTGGAACCACTTGCCTGTAGTCCTTATTACTATAGTAGAGGTAGGAGAAAATCGTTAATTTAAGTTTTATTTTGTATCGCTTGCTGTCGCAGTAATCATTTGGTCGGTGAGGTTTTTGAAAAACAAATGCCAGTGTAAACAACCTACCAAACAGTAATTTTAAACGGGTGTGATAGCTTTTCGTGTGTTATACAAGGGGTTTTGATGCCTAAGAAGCGGTAATATTTCTCACTTACAGTTTTTACCTGTGGTGATCGGCCAGATTAGTATCATTTTAAATAAACTGAATAAAATCCTCAAATTCAGAGATCTTGTTTAGTTTATATGAGGCAATTGCGGTTCGAATGTTGATTTAGCACTGTGAAATCAATGTAAATCCCTACTTAAATTTAATATTTATTTCACTAATCTGTCTATATGTAATAAATAATTCATTTTTGTATTGTATTTGGTACATTAATTAAAAAAACAAATAAAATAAATTAAATTTCTTATGAATTCATATATTATTTGATAGTTTAATTGTTTTTGTTTAATTCAACGTTTAATTAAAAGGGAAAAGGCGGACAGCTACTCCTCCAGCAGCATTTTCTTTCTAATATTTGTGTTTCATTTCAAATCTGACAACTCAACAAATAAATAAAAATCACATGTTTTTTTCTGCTACTTGCCATGAAGTTTATTAGGATTTAATTAAAAATTATCCACAGAGAAATTTAACTGGTTTTGATTATAAATTTTAATTATAAATTCAATAATTAAAATGAATTAATTAATAGAAAAACTAATTAAAGAAAACAACTACAACTCATAATAAAAATCTTCGCGAACTTGAGATGCTTCTGACAGGTTACTATCTGGCTGTTGATGTAATCCATAAAAAGGTCCGGAATCTGTATAATGTTCGGACCTAATACTGTAATTTAGAAACTCAAATAATGTTGGTTTTATTAATTCCGTTTTTTATTTCTTATTTTCTTTTATTTCTTATTTTACTCTAAAAAGTTTCATCTCTCGACTCCAGTCATATGTTCCCACTGTTCTAATGAAGAGCATACAGTCTCAGGTTTAGTTAATAACTTTCAGAAGAGTAAATGATTACTCTACTGCATCCTAGTCGTATATTGGGGCTCTCATTTGACACTTCAGGCCAGCTTTGAAAACGCACATTTGTATGGCAAGTCACTTAATATAAGTACAAATGTCTGCTTCAGCTTGCTGAACGAACTCTGCCGGTTATGCCTCACTTCTTAAAACCCCCATCATATTCCACAATAACACATCTCCAAGTCATCTCCGTTCCTGAAAATTAACTGCACTGAAGCCAAAAGAGTCGCCATAGTCTAGTGGGCAATGTAGTGGCTTACTAGACGTAAGGCCACGGTTCAAATCCTAGTTCAGACATCTCCATCAAAACAAAATATAAATAAATATTTCCTCGGTGACTGCATATCAGCAGGTTTTTAGCAAGAAATCTGAGAGAAAGTTTCTCAAAAATCTGTCGTTCAGAATCGGCTTTAAACTGTAGGTCCCGCCACTCATGTATAAAATTAACACACACAACATGAGTAGTGTGAGAAGCTAGTCCGTAATCCTGATTGAAGGGTTGTAATGGCCAATTATGTATGTATGTCAGCCAAAGGCTCTGGTTCTTTCACTCATTAAAACAAACGTGGACATTCTGCAAGTGACAATATCAGATCCATTTTTCCCTTGTGGAAAGCAATAGTTGTCACCCACAACTAAACTGTTTTATTTAGATTTCAGATAGTTCAGCTGGACTAGACATGTACCAAGATGTGTTGAGCTTCCATTTCTCATTTTGAAAACTAAATACGATAACAGAACTACATACCCAATAATTATGCCCTCTAAAAGCCTAAGAGAGTATTCGTATATTTTTTATCACGAGGGGTTCCACCTGTCTTCGTTTTCCCTGCGCAAAAGTAATTCGCCTGATGCTTTAAGAAAGAAAAAAATTTCTCACGTCGGGTCCTCCCAAAGTTTACGAAGATTTGCTTGGAAAGTTGCTGGTGGAAATTAGGTCAAATACGGTAACGGCGACCATAAATGGTTATGGACGTACTGCCCTAAGCTGAGCCAAATGGCCATCAATGTACGATTAATGGAGATAAATGATTTGGCTATTAGGTGAGGACTACATCAGAAGAATGCCAGACTAAATGTATCGTCATCAGAAGCCAACAGGTGGAAGTAATCTTTCATAAGTCGTTAGCTTGAGCTAACAGGAGAAACATTATGATTCATGAGCGCATCGTTATGACTCGCCTGAAGTTTATGAAGATCGGACTCAATAGAAGCTTGTGATATGAGTTTATTCCAGTTTTATACTGACAGACCTAGTGGTCAAAAGAGATAATATGGAATTAATAACATATCCTACATATCAGCGCAAAAATGTGACCTGAATGCGTTCAATCTAACTGTGCTAAACAAAGACCTCAATACCACTCCTTAGATTGTTGAGTTAGGTTTGAGCAAAATTACTGTCCTATAACTGTATCTACATATTTGACAACTAGTGGTTTGCCTTAGTATTCTTTATTATCATGAAACTAATGAAAACTATTGTAAATAAATGATGATAATTATTGTAAAATAAATTATCAGGCCTTCAGTTAAGTGATAAATGCCTACGAGTATTAGTTTATATTTAATCTATGAATTCAATAGCAATTCTGGGTAATTGGACAATTAAATAGAATATTTCGAGATAACAATAACAACAACAATGCATGACCTTAAACGCTAAGTAGAGAATAGAAATTTAGAACTATTGACACAGCGTGATACAATTCCCTTCCAAATGTCTCAAAGAAATTCAATTCAATTCGATTGTAAAAATGCTTGAAATTCTTAACAGTAAAAGGAAGACCTAAACAAACACATGATTTTATGAAAATAGACAAACAAAAAAAAGAAAATAGTGCTGCCAACTCGACTGTCTGTCATGTTTATCAAAGCAGAAAGCAAGCCAAAAAATGAAAAAAACGAACGAAAACAAAAAATTGCAACCTGCTGTGCTATGCTGTAATCGTTTTGTTATTGTTTTCTAAAGCCAAGCAGCAGTTGACTTAGAAAGATAAGACGTATGTATGTACGTACGCCTGCGCGAATGTATATGCGTTTAAAGAGTACACAGTAGATATAAATGGCACACAAACAAGCCTAGCTTATCGCTTTCGTTTTTAATTCTGTCTGTCTGTCTGTCTGTCTTTTTTACTATCTATGTACTGTTATTGTGATATTATACAGAAAACTAGCACACATACCTCCGTATTTGCAATTTTAGTTTTCAAAAGAATTCATAGAAAAATATTTTATTTTTTTCCTGAGGTTTTGTAAACAACCAACGAATCATTAAATGTTGGCAATCAATAAGAGACTCAAACGACAGTGATTACTCGTCATCCAAATATTTTTTTTAGAAATCTTTTCCGTAAACATTCTGTCCTTTTAACTCCATTATGTTCGATTGGATTCTTGAGAAACTCTACGCTTTTTATGCTATCAGTCACTTGCTACAATATAATGTCATGTTTGAGGTTTCAAAATTGATTTCAATTAAGATTAAGAATTTAATGTTCAACACACCTACACAAGGTCTGTCCAATATTTAATTTTAGGATTCAAACTAGAGACTTCTGAGCTAATGGTTATCAACTGATGGCTTCAAACTGCTGGGCAGAATAGACTATGTGATGTATATTAAGAGTTCTATAAAATACTTTCGCATTGGCAACTGGACAAGAGCATTAAAATAAAAACCGGAGTCTGCCAAGGCTGTGTGCTGTCACCACTCCTCTTTAACTGTGTCCTCGATGTAGTGATGCAAAAGTCAATAAGTCATAGGAGAGGGATTACATGGTGTTTGCAAGACAGATTGTAAGACCTAGACTATGCGGATGATATATGCTTATTACGTCATTCTTTCTCCGACATACAGTCAAAGCTAAATCTAGTCAACGAAAGCGTAAAGCTAGTTGGACTGAAGATGAATATCCAAAACCAAAACACTCAGGATAAATGCCAACACAGCGCGTGGAATCCTTCTGCTATTTAGGCAGTAGCATCGATAAATGCGGTGGTTCAGCAGCATATGTTGCCAGTCTCATTAATAAGGCACGCAATGCTTTCGCCCAACTTAACCATGTTTGGAAATCGTCTAACATATCGAGATGCACCAAAATTAAAATTTTCAACCCCAACGTTAAATCTACATTACTGTACGGTTGTGGAACGTGGAACATGACACCGCGCGATTCCTAGTCTCTTCAGGTGTTCATTAACAAATGCCTGCGAAGAATCTTGCGTGTTTACTGGCCATCCACAATATCCAATGCCTAATTCTGGTCAGATTTAAACTAGTAACCAATTGAGAGGGAAATATGGAGACGCAAGTGGGGATGTATTGGGCACACACTTCGAAGGCTATTAAATGACATCACAAAGAAAGCGATAGACTGGAATCCCCAGGCGCATCGGACGATCATCACACATCTGAAAACGCCAAATTACAACCGAACTATCCAAACTACGTCTACAGTGGAACGAAGTCAAACAACGTGCTGATGATCGAGTTCATTGGAATCAACTTGTTGCGTCATAATGCTCCCTAGAGGATTAAAAGAACATAGGTTCACATGATTATATTGTAATCGGCGCAGGGTTTGTTGGGTAATGAGATATTCTATGAAATCTACTAATTGAACCTCTTAATTTAGTTTGTAAGGGAAGTTACCTCGACATCCGCCTTCAACAATACCAGAAAAATTTCTGCTCCAGGACATAGGGTTGCGCTCGGAAATCGGATGGCTGACGAATTGACAACAGTGATACAGGGTTTATAATCTTTGGCAAGTTAAAGGGGATAGATGTACCGATTGTTTCTGTTAAAATGATTATTTGCCGGTCATTTTATAGGGGGCTTCAAATACGTGCAATATTGCTAGACTTTGTTAGATGTTGATATGGATAAGAAGAGGATTGATTGCCAATTTTTGTTCTTAAGTTTTTGAAACTTGCTGTTGTAAGACAAGCTGGCAGACTTTGGTTAGGTTAGGTTGGAGTGGTAGCTTTAATACCAAAAAGCTCACTTGAGCACGCAAATCGGCCCGTTGTGACGCCACAAGTGAACGCAGTCTCTGTACTCCAAGTTCGTTCGAACCAGGGAAGAAGAAGAAGTTGGTTGCACGTTGGTCAGCGCAATGACTGCAGGCTTACAGACTTAGCTTTGTTTCAAATAACTCCTGCAGGAAGTGAGAATCTGGAGCGTAGAAGTAGACAATCTTTTACCTCATGCATCTTTGCTCGAGTATGGTCACGGAGAGGCAATGATTGTTAGGTTTTCATTCATGGAGATATAAAGATAAGCACGATTTATTTGGCAGTAAGATTGGATTGTTTGATTCCTGCGTTGCGTATTGATTTTGTGCTTGATTTGGGTCTAATCATTGGCCTAAGCGGGATATTATCCTTCAGGAAGCGTCATCACCTATCTTAACCAGAAAATATTTGGAAGATATTGAGGTGAAGACAATGTTTTAACCTAAAATTTTTAACAATTTTGTGACACCCTTTATGTTGGTTTAAAAACATGAATTGCTTTATTTTACCCATTTCCCCACAATTAGCAGCACTTGTTTAATGATTTTTTTTTGTTTGTCTCCGATTAATTTCACTATTTTCCTATAATTTTGTATTTTAAAATTAGAAAAAAAAACATAAAAGTGTTACAATAAAACAATTAACAGACAATATTCATTATTTTTGTTTCATTTTTCTAATTTTCTTTTAAATAATTTGCCATGTTCAACGAAATATCAACAAAAAAACAAAAAAAACTTGGATTAAATGAGCTGAACTACACAAACTGAAGGTAAACACTTCCGTTGCTAAATAATATTACAATTACTCACGTTCAAAACAAAAACATAGAAAATCATTAACGATCGTAAAGAGCTAAAGTGTACTAAACACTAAACTAAAAAGTTTCCGTTTTGCATGCGCCCTGAAGCAGAAAAATGTTTGAATGTTTATAATGCAGTAAATAGGCCCTCAATCGCTAGAATAAAATCTGGCAGTATTTCTATGAAGAAAATGCCCTTTGGATGTTATACAGTCTAAGAAAAAAGTCTACATACAGTGGCGAATGTATTTTTTTTTTCTCAAATCGAATAAGATGTTATTAGCGTTGCAAAAGGCATTTAAAATTAAGAATGTTTGACGGAAAAGCGAATTTGAAAAAAATCATTGGAAAAAAACAATAAAAATTCTCGCTTAGAAAAGTCTACATATGATGGTGTATATAGACTTTTTTCTTTGACTGTATCTGCTATTAAGACGTAAAATTTGGTTTTTTCTAAGCTATCATATAGATATAGTTGAGGTAAGGCTCAGTGTAATATCACAAACAATATCCAATCTGGAGATCAAATACCAAGTCTTTCCATTAGGCCAGGGAGCTGGGAGAACCGTAATCGATCCATGAATAGCCATGCGATATAAAAAAGAAGACAATCTGTGCTCTTCTTATTCTCTTTTCAATTTTAGTTATTGATTCGATTTAAAAAGATTAATTGGAGCCTTATCAAGCCTATAAGGTGGATGCATAGGAGTCTCACTTTTCCTAATCCGCTGCCATCTCATCTTCAATTATGTCGAGCTTTAGCTGTGATTTTTCCTGCTAATCATGATTTCGGCGGATTTAGTGATAATATTTTGCAAATACTTGCAATTCGGTGAAGCCTAGTAGTTAGTGTATTGGCTTATTAGACGTCAGGTCACGGTTCAGCAGATTTCTGGCAAAAACTCTGAGAGTAAATAAAATTGCCATGAAAAGTTTCTCAAAAATCTGTTGTTTGGAGTCGATTTTAAATTGTGGGTCCCGCCACTCATGTATAAAATTAACACACGCAAGATAAGCAGTGTGAAAAGCTATGTCGTAATCCTGACTAAAGGGTTTTAATATTCAATTATGTACAGTGGTGGCCTTATAATTAGAAACGATGCTTCTGGAACAGAGTTATCTAGTGTCCCAATCTGGTGGAAAAACATATGTAAGACGTCCTCCAAACAAAGCCTTTGATCCCAGGTACACAGTGAAAACTAAAAAACAAATTAACAAATATATGTACATGTTACTAAGTCGTTTCTAATTATAAGGCCACCACTGTATGTATGTATGCAATTCGGTAAATAGGCCTACAATTGCAAAAATCCGCAAACCTGATATTTCGTACACATTACAGCTGAATTTTAAATTTATTTCATGAAAAATTATTCTCTTTTACACTTTCACATAAAGAGGCATGCTCGTGCATGCTCAGATAAACAATTTCTCTACTTGTTTACATATTGAGAGTGGCAAAAACAAGAACAACAACAACACATAGCTTATCATCTATGAAGAGCAACCAACTATACCTGCTAACTGTAAAGACATGTGTGATAATAAACCGATGCAAAATTTCGAAAATTAAAACAAACAAACAAGACAATAAAACTATGTACGGTTGTGACAAACAAGATAATTAACAAAATAAAGAGCCTTGCTTGTGATAAGAGAACAATTTTCGTAAACAAAATCCTTCAGTATATAAATCCTAAGAGAAAATGTCAAAAATCTTAGTTTCAATGCAGACACTCTGCAAAGAACAGTTCCTAGAATTTGTTTAAAATTTTAAAAGAAAAGAAGACAATATTTCAAAAAAATTACTTTTTAAAGAAATTGCTTAAAAATGTTAATTTAAAAATGAATTCCATTATGGGACACATGGCTGTGGAAGCAAACGATTTCTATCGCCACAAGAAATTCGATCAAGCGAAACGTACGCGCGCTGATTCTTTCAGCTCAACATCATCGGACGGTCAGTTAAGAAACGAGCTGGAAATTGAGAGAAAAATTCATCCTTTTTTAAAACAAATAAGCAACGTTAACTTGTCACACATTAACTGGCCAGTTTTGGAAACGAAATCTAAAAGAAACCACACAGAAGACTATAACACAGATCAACAATTGCCTGCCGCTAAGAGATCATGTAACTTTTCTTCCGTAGCCTTTAATACAGATCATTGTGAATCTTCCGCCAAAAGACCACAAAGCTTCACGGTAAATACAACCACTCAACTACAGCAGGCAAACGTATTGTCTGCAATAGAAAAGGGATTCAAAAGAAAATTTACACCAGACGGCAACACAAATCAACAATTGCCTCTTGCGAAGAGACCATGTGGCACCTCTTCCATAGCATCTAACACAGATCAATATGTGACTGCGACCGCTACCAGCGATCAACATTTGTCTCCTGCCCAAAGGCAATTTACCTCCAACGTAATCTCTAACAGTAATCATCATGTGCCTCTTACTCATAGGAACTGGACCTCCACCGTAACCTCTAACTGCAATCAATATGTGGCTCCTGCTCAAGGATTAAATACCTCCTATGTAAGTACAAGAATGCCAGCTTTAGAAAAGGAAGCCGAAAGAAACCTTCCAGCAGTAGCCGGCACAGATCAAAATATGCCTCCACCTACCAGACCGCGCAGCTTTTCTGCAAGTATAAGTAGACCTGCCTACCCACTTCCCTATTTAACTCAACAGCCACTAAACAACATGCCTTTAGCTTTAACAAAGCCAACCAAAACAAGTCTTACACCAGCCGCCAGCGCAAATCAACATGACACAGATCAAAATATGCCTCCTCCTACCAGACCGCGCAGCTTTTCAGCAAGTATTAGTAGACCTGCCTACCCATTTCCCTATTTAACTCAACTACCACTAAACAACATGCCAACCAAAACAAGTCTTACACCAGCCGCCAGCGCAAATCAACATGTAACCATCAAATCAGCTACCACAGGCCCACAAAAACCATGTGCCTATACCTTAACATCTGCTAGTGACCAACATAAGACCCCTGTACCAGGCAGCCATTCTTCATCCTATACGCATTTAACTCACCCAGGCATGGCAAACATATTGCCAGATTTGGCAAAGGAACCCAAAACAAATTTTGCAGCAGCTTTAAATACAGATCACGATATAACTCCTGTTACCAGACAACGCAGCTTTTCCGCAGGTACAGGCAGCTTAGCTTACTCAATGCAACCACAACGGACGAGTACATCATTAACTTTAAAAAAGCAGAGAGGCCTTACACCAGCCTCAAATACAGCTCAGATTCAGTCTTCTGCTCAAACACCACCCCTTAACTTTTCCGCAGGTACAACAAGCAGATCCTCATCATTTGGTGTGGCAAACAGTTTATCATCTTCAAATATGGGATCGAAAAGGAGTTTTACAACAGCCTTCAATGCAGATCACAACATAGCTCCTGCTACAAGACCACACAGTTATTCCCCAAGTACGAGCAGCTCAACGTCCTCATTTGCATCCTTAAAGCAACTACGTCGGGCAAATATATCCGTATCTCCGCCTGTAATACCACCAACTGCTGCCATTTTGCCTAAGATAAGCCATGAAACTTTACGCAACATTTGCAAATACCACGGCAATATGGTACGGAAATTTCCCAAAAAGGAACGCACACCTAAAGATCAAGAGAGACGCAATAAAAATACAATTGCCTGTCGCATTAGTCGTCGTGTCAAGAAATTGGAACACATTGCCCTCGAGGAGCAATATAAGGAGTTCACGCAACAAACTTTCGAAATCATGGAAAAGTCCATGAGGGCCACAGCCTATTTACATGAACTGATGAAGTTATGCAAATCCACTGAGGGGGAATCAGAATCACCAGCAGAGTTATCAAAGACAGAAAGTTTGCCCGTAACTGCACAAGAAAAGAAACCCTTTACCATTGCCTTTTTGGCGGGTACAGAGGAGAAGTAAAATAAGATTTTTTTTTAAATTTAATTTTTTTCATTTTTTTTTTCATTTTTAAATTCTTCTTTATTTACATTACTATTTACATATATATTTACATTTTCGAGATATTATCTAATGATATTACAGCGAATTAGATTTGTAATCATAGATATTGAGTTTTTTTTAGTCATATATTATTTAAAGGAAAAATAGGAAAACCTTTATTTGAAAAATAAGAAAAACAAAGATTCAAATATAATTAGAAAAATATATATGTATATAAGTGAATTATATAAAAATAATACACCCTATACATATCATTTTCTATTTGGTGATTTTTGTTTAAAAAGCTGCCTCAAGCCGACTCACTGCAATCTCTTATCAGTTGATAAGAAGAATTTTCCACATTCTCAAAATATTTAAATTTAATTTAATAACGAATAATTATAAGAATAATTATAAGAATAATTTTATAAAATAAAATTAAGTAATATTTTTACATTGCCGTAGTCTAGTAGGTAGTGTTACAAACAAACAAATTGATTTTTAAAAAAATATAATAAATGTTCGCTTATAAAGGGTCCGCCAAATAACTTTTTTTTTGAAAATGCTTTAAAAAAAACTACTGAATATTTTCTTAAATTTCTTTTTTTATTTGAAAGTACAATCCTTCCGGTTAATAATGGAAAATAATTCCATTCAAATGGCTGCCTCGGCTGGCCATGCAGTAGCCTACACGATCAGTCCAATTTTTAAGCACATTATCGATTGTGTGCAGCTGTATTTCACCAATGGCTTCACGAATTGTTTCTTTAAAGCGTCAATTGTCTCTGGCTTGTCGGCGTAACACTTATCTGTGACGGCACCCCACAAACAATAGTCCAATGGTGTCAAATCGCAGCTCCGAGGTGGCTAAACGACATCAGCTCTGCGGCTGATAATGCGATCTTCAAAAACAGGCGCAAAACATCGAGTGTAGCTTCGGCTGTGTGGCACGTAGCGCCGTCCTGTTGAAACCAAATGTTGCCAATATTCTTCTCTTCAATTTTTGTGAACAAAAATTCGTTCAACGTGGCCCGATAACGATCGCCATTGACTGTAACGGCCACTCCTTGCACATTTTCGAAGAAAAATGGCCAAATTATGCCTCTGGACCAAAATCCGCACCAAACAGTAACTCGTTATGGGTGCGTCGGCTTTTCAATGTATGCATGCGGATTTTCTGTGCCCCAAATGCGACAATTTTGCTCGTTTACATACCCGCCAAGATCAAAATGAGCTTCATCTGAAAAGATGATTTTTTTTTGCCAAAATCGGCATCTTCTGGTGTAGGCTACTGCATGGCCAGCCGAGGCAGCCATTTGAATGAAATTATTTTCCATTATTAACCGGAAGGATTGTACTTTCAAATAAAAAAAGAAATTTGAGAAAATATTCTGTAGTTTTTTTTTAAGCATTTTCAAAAAAAAAAGTTATTTTTCGGACCCTTTATTAATTTTTAATTGGTTTTATAAAACAAGCTTGACTTTGTAACAAGGTGGCCGCTGTAGCACATTTGTTTATTTTTATATAAGTAAGCATGTGGCCTTCTGTTTTCGCAGGCAAATCTCTTTTTATAGTGCGATATCTTTCTCGATTGAATGGATAAACGTTACTGCAAATCGCAGAAAGCTTTGGGTTTAGAATAGGTTAGTGATTTCCTATGGAATTGCTAGTTAAATGTTGTTGGCACTTGCATTTTCTTTAGTAAATTTGAAATGATTTGCATTTTCTATAGAATAGATTCTAATGTTATATCCGTAGAATTTTTCTTAACTCTTTCAGATACCCACTGACAATTCCCTCATTTTCGCCAGGACTTCCCTCCATGTGAACGTTGTGAGACCTTCACACAGCACGATTTTCCAGCATGGTTTTTAAAAGGTAGGTCGACTGTCACTAATCTTCTTGAATTTACTACACATGTTTTCAGGGGTTTTCTTGCCAGAGCTCGGACTGATGTAATTTATACTGGTTTCAATAAAGCTTTTGATAGGGTCGATCATAGAATTTTGCTTCTTAAACTTTCATTAATCGGTATTTCTGATATTATTCATCGTTGGCTAGACTCCTACCTCTCCTTTAGGACTCAGAGGGTATTGTTTAGGAATGTATTGTCTAAGGGCCATTATTACAACTTGCCGTTAAACTTGGGTTTAGTTAAAGGTACCTTTAGCTAAAGGGAACTGTAAAGTTACCTTTAACTTATTTTCGTTATTACAGCTTACAGATAAAATTTTTCAAAAATATGGCAGTGCCGGAGCAATGTCGATAAAACTGTTCAATTATACAAGTTTTGTTTTAACGCAGTGGCAACCACAGGCTTCGTTTTTTGTTGTATATGCTCATTTTGTTTAAATTTGAAGTTGCCATAATGAAAATAATATATAATACGGCAAGTTTAAACATAAAGTGACCTTTAAATGTTAAAGGTAGGATGATCCTTCCTTTAGCTTAACGATCACTTCTATCTTATTGGGTACTCATAATAACGAAAAAGAATTTATCTGCCTGTTAAAATCTTCCCTTTAGTTAACGGCAAGTTGTAATAATGGCCCTAAGACTGTTTATGTTACTGCTGGTGTTCCGCAGGGTAGCCATTTGGGTCCTTTACTGTTTTTATTGTTTCTTAATGACCTTCCTTGTGCTATTTCTGATTGTAATATTCTGATGTATGCTGACGACGTTAAATTATTTTATACTTTTGATGATGATCATGGTCAGGCTGTTCTTCAGCGAAATATTGATTTGTTTGTAACTTGGTGCAGAATCAATTTAATGGATCTTAACTTGGAAAAATGTAAATGCATGGTTTTCTCTCGCGGGGGCGTAATTTCGTCCACTTATGTGTTTGATTCTTGCCCTTTGGAAACTGTGACTACATTTCTTGATTTGGGAGTATTATTGGATATGAAATTGTCTTTTATTGCTCATATTAGTATGATGATTGACATAGCTCGGGCTGTTCTTGGTTTTGTGAAAAGATGGGCTAGGGAATTCATTGCTCCTTATATAACAAGACTGCTATACATTTCACTTGTTAGACCTATTTTGGAGTATGCGTCTATTATTTGGACTCCATACTATATTTGTTATAGTGATTCAATAGAGTATGTGCAGAAGCAGTTCTTATTATTCTGTTTACGTGGCTTAGGATGGGATTGTGCCAATGGGTTTCCGTCATATGAGGCTAGATAGGTTTGATAAAACTTACAACTTTAGAACGTAGAAGGGCTGTTTTAGGGGTTTGTTTTGTTTTTAATCTGGTTAAAGGTGATATCGATTCTGAGTTTTTGCTTTGTAACCTGAATTTCAGTATTCCAGCAAGATTTTTTTCGTCCTCTTTTTTTAGATTTTTATAGAACGAACTATGGATGTAATTTTCCTTTTCGTAGATTATGTAATGATTTTAACTTATATTATGATTTTAATTGCAGTGATTGTAATATAAAACGTAGCTTATATGCTGGCATTAATTTGTAAATTATTATATAAAAATGTATTTTCGTTCTTGTCATAGATAGTTCCTGTTTATTGTTACTTTATTCAGCTTGTGATTAAGTTCTCTCTCTGCCTCTATAATAGCATCCCCATTTTTAAAGAAAGGAGGTGTTCGGTATCAACTTTAAACTCTGGGTCCCGCCACTCATGTATAAAATTAACGTACACAACATAAGTGGCGCGAGAAGAAGCTAGGCCGTAATCCTGACTGAAGGGTTGTAATGATCAATTACATATGTATGTAAGTATGTATATAGGATGTCATTAGGTGGGGTATTTAGCTTTCAGATCATATTTTCACCAAGGGACTACCAGCAAACGAACAAACTCATTGTGAGAACAAATCTGGGCAAGACTAGAGAGAAAATTTCTTAAATGGAAAATACTCGACTCCTGGGGGGCCTCACAGAAATGTCTGGAAATATCACTGAATAGTAAACTGAGGTTAAAAATCCATGTAAAAAACACTCCAAAGAGATCCAGAAAGCCTGTAGCACTAGATCTATGCTATGATGTACAGACTTAAGCCATTGAGTAGCTGATAGTTTCCTCCTTCAGTGTGTTTTAAGCAGAATCAGAAAACTCTAAGATTTTAGGAAATTCTTCGTATCTAAACTGAGTTACAGTAGTGAATGCAGCACTTTGAATGCTACATACTCTTTAAGAGAGCGACTATCTTTTGTTATACAGGTAAGTCAAAGAGAGATAGTGGGATAGGATCGAGGGTGTTCTATCAAGATTCAAAATCCAGGGTATGATCTACGCCATAAAAACTTGTACTCTGTTAAAATTGAACACCAACTACAAAAGACGAAAAATAGCTCACGGCTCGCTTAGGGCTAAGTCGAAAATAAGATGGGATTATATGGGAAAGCTGAATCACTTAGACCATCCTTTGCCGGATTGCTGGTCTTGTGAGAATTTACAACAATAAGGTGGTTAATGAGCTTACGATGGAATCAAAACGTTCCTGTGGAGTGGTAAGATACGTTTAGAAGAACATATTTGGCGAAATGCAAGATGGAAAGAGATTTATTTCAATTCAAATGATTGGGTAAAAATATTAAGAAGAGATTAATAAACAACCGTTTGACTGGACGCTCTAAACTTAAGGAACACTTGTTTAAAATAGGGATCGCCTCGAGCTTTTGAGGAGCTATGAAATAAAAAGAAAAAAATTGTTAGCATAGCTATTTATTATAAAACAACAACGACATTAAACCAATCAAAGCATTAAACGAGAGTCTGTCGTACATAACTCGCATATGTTTGAAGTGCAAATAAAACTGTCAACATAAACTTGAAATTTAACACCCGTATTGTAATAGCTTGGTTGATATTCATTGCTTTTACAGCAAATTTTATAAGAAAAAAATTACCATTTAAACCTGAATTAATAGAAATAGTCATGATTTTATATTAGAATTATTGCTACCTGTCCAGCTGGTTTTCAAAATTGAAATGAGAAGACAAAACCAGGTTCAAATTGTGACATCAAAAAACCGCATCATCATAACGATTCATCACGTTTGTAGAAAAAAATTAATTTATCGATTGTAATCGTATTCTTATCAATTATTTATTAAGCAAATCATGATTTGTTATTCTTAATTTACATACGTCCAATAAATATTAATCGACATAGGGACGACCACACTATAAACCGAATAGCAAAGTATTTACAATTAAATTCTCATAAAAAAACAACGATAGCAGAGGTAATTGAATAATTATTTACAGGAGTTTGATTAGCATAAAACACTGTGCCAAAACATATGAAGTCAAGGTTTCAAATTCAAATGTTTCCTAACAATATTGGTCGTATAATTTAATAATGCAAAATGTGCTTGCATGGTTTGTGTCTTGAATAACTTATATGTTCTCTGAACACATGAATATATGGCATCAATAAGTTATTGAATCAAAGATGAAATAATGTCAGATTACTACCAACGACGCCTGCCAATGTGAAGTCGCCGTAGTCTAGTAGGTAGGTAGTGTGTTGGCTTATTAGACGTAAGGATACGGTTCATCATAGGAGAGGAATTACATGGAGTCTACAGGACAGATTAGAAGACCTGGACTATGCGGATGACATATGCTTATTAAGCCATTCTTTCTCCGACATGCAGTCGAAACTGCAAATCACTCAGAATGAATGCTAACGCAACGGAGAAATTCCTAATATACGGCAAGGAAATTGATGAAGTGGAGTCCTTCTGCTATCTAGACAGTATAATCGATAAATCCGGCGGTTCATCAGCAGATATTGCCAGCCGCATTAATAAGGCACGCAAACCTTTTGCCCAACTTAACCCCGTTTGGAAATCATCTAATATATCGAGACGCACCAAAATTAAAATTTTCAAGTCCAACGTGAAATTCAAATTACTTTACGGTTGCGAAACGTGGAATATGTCACCCCGAGATTCCCAGTCTATTCAAGTATTTGTGAACAAATGCCTGCGTAGAATCATGCGTGTTTACTGGCCCTACATAATATCCAATGCCCAACTCTGGTCAGATACAAACCAACAACCAATAGAGATGGAAATAAGAAGACGCAAGTGGGGCTGGCTTTGGGCACACTTTTCGCAAGCCATTAGATGACATCACAAGGAAAGCCATATATTGGAACCCGCAGAGAAGCAGGCGCATTGGACGACCATCACACACCTGGAAACGCCAAATCACAATCGAATTATCCAAACTACGTCTACGTCTCATTGGAACCAACTTGTTGCGGCCCTATGGTCCCTAGAGGAGTAAGAGGAACATATACAGGTCAGACATCAAAACGAAAATATGATAAAACATTTCTTCGGCAACTTCCTCTCAGCAGATTTCTGGCAAAAACTCCGAGAGTAAATAAAATTGCCATGAAAAGTTTCTCAAAAAAACTGTCATTCGGAGTCGACTTTAAACTGGAGGTCCCGCCACTCATATATAAAATTAACGCACACAACAGACGTGGTGTGAGAAACTAGGTCGTAATCCTGACTAAAGGGTTGTAATGATCAATTATGTATGTACGTATGTTAGATTACTAGATTAATATATTAGGCCCACTGTGCTACTAAATTTTTTGGGTTTTCATTGGATATTTGTTTTTACGTGGTGGGTTCCAAGCCCTGCGCACAACCCAAATTTAACGTCCAGGGGATTGGACATTCGCTGCACGCATTAGCTAACATCTAGCGGGTGCTAGAATGCCATCCAGGAGGGGCCACGAGGAGGCTGCGTGTCAACTTGAATACAGCAAGACAAGGATCGTCCTGGTGGTCGCCACGTTGACCACAATCAGAAACTTTACCTTGTTTGCATGCATCCCTCCCTCCTGTATGAGCTCCTCAACGACATAGACGTTGTACAGCGTATTAATATCCAGCGGCTGCGCTGGCTCGGCCATGTCGTTCGAATGGAGGAGGATGCTTCGGCGAGACGCGTATTTGATGCGGGAATCTGCGGAAGTCGGCGAAGAGTACGACCTTGCATCCGTTGGAAGGACCAAATCGAGGAAGCTCTGTCATCGATTAGTGTGACCAACTGGCGTAGGCGCGCACGAAGCAGAGGCGCCTGGAAGGATGTGTTGCGGCAGGCCGAAATCCGATAAACGGGTTGTTATGGCCAATTAAGTAAGTAAGTTAGTGCTACTAAATTCCACTTACTTTAAAAGGCGAGGAAGAGTTCTCTGGCCTCAGCCATTTTCGGATAGTTTCAGCTGGGATGGTAAAATTGGGGTTCCCAGTATTTTCTCAAGTTTTCGCGCTGAACATTGACACATTAAGAGACAGGACGTACTCGATTGTGTAAATTGCATAAAAGCTTAACAAAATCTTTCAAACGAGATGTATCCATCGTGATGCTTTCTGTGCTTCATTCCATGTATGAACCAGTATGGTAGAGATCTTCTGTGATTAATCTTAGGATTTCACTACAAGGCAATCGTGTCAATGTTGTTTGGTCTAATCAATCCTAATTGCGCTGTGAATTTATGTTTCCAGTTGCTGTATTTCAAATCCACAAATTGAGAAATGGCTGCGATGGTTTGTGGCCAGAATATTTGTAGTATTTCTGCGTTTGTCTGTTTTCCCCTGTAGTCCTCATCAGTTTAGGATGCTGCACATGTAACTATAGTAGTCTATATAGCTGAGTCACTTTGTTTTCTATTGTTCTTAATAAAATTAATTCATTTTTTGTAATTAAAGATACGAATGACATTAATTGCAGGCGTAAACAGTTGTAATGGAAACTTTTTGTTATTATAGCCATGGGGATAGCAAGAGGTTTTAATTTCACGTGGATTGTAAAAGTCTAAACACTACTAATTACCATGTAATTAACGATAGAAAATCGATTAAACATTTTTTATTGTATTAACCTACAGCCATAGTCTATCTATCACTAACACTGGGTGTTTAATTTTTAAACAAATGAATTTGTTTAATTAATGTTGTGTTAATAATTTATTCAAATACAAATTAAAAATTCAAATTCTTAAATTGTAATTTCAATTTTAATAGTAAGTGAAATATACAACTTGTTGTTATTGAAATACAATAAAGAGAAGAATGAAAGAAAGAAAGAAAGAAAGAGAAAAAACTGAATAAAAATTGTTAGCAATTATTTGCCAATAACATATTGACCCATTAGCGATTTATTTTGTTACATTACATTACGTTACGTTATGTTATATTATTAGAAATAATTTATTTGTTCATTTGCCTTTAAAATTACAATGCCTGTATAATCAATGTATAGTTTTCAACAACAATAATAATGATGTCGTTTTTCTAAATTTTTTTTAACTGCAATTAATGGAATCAATGAATTGTAAAAATTATAAAATAAACGTCATAATATTGTATTGTATTCTATTGTATTGGATTGGATAATATTAATAAATAAATAACTGCTAATAATATAATATAATATAAAATAATAAGCTTGTACATTTAATGTTTTATTATTTAAATAATCTAAAGAGCCCTACAAGACTTTTTAAGTTAAAAAAAATTACAATAATAATGCTTCTTTCATTTACAATTACCCTACGTCATCATGAAGCTTGTGTCTTAAGTCTTTTGTTTATTTTCTTGTTTTGGCTAGAAATTATGAAAAATTTCTTCCTTTTTCAAAAGTAAATTTAAATAAAGCACGCAACACACTTTATGATTTCAATAAAACTTTAATTTCATTATAAAAGTGAGCGGGGTTTGTCATTATGCGCTAAATACAATGTTCTTTAATGCTTTGGTAGCAACAGTGGAATTTTAGAAAACTTTTTTATACATTTCTGGTGTTAGCTCGACAATAACTTGACAAATGTTGCCTTTAAAGTGCTCCAGCGTTAGGTCACTTATCGCGTAAATGTAATCTTTAACGTTGCCTTATAAATAAAGGGTCCGCCAAATAACATTTTTTTTGAAAATGCTTTAAAAAAAAACCTACTGAATATTTTCTCAAATTTCTTTTTTATTTGAAAGTACAATCCTTCCGGTTAATAATGGAAAATAATTTCATTCAAATGGCTGCCTCGGCTGGCCATGCAGTAGCCAACACGATCGGTCCAATTTTTAAGCACATTATCGTTTGTGTGCAGCTGTATTTCACCAATGGCTTCACGAATATTGTCTTTTAAAGCGTCAATTGTCTCTGGCTTGTCGCCGTACCACTTATCTTTGACGGCAGCCCACAAATAATAGTCCAATGGTGTCAAATCGCAGCTCCGAGGTGGCCAAACGACATCAGCTCTGCGGCTAATAATGCGATCTTCAAAAACAGGGCGCAAAACATCGAGTGTACCTTCGGCTGTGTGGCACGTAGCGCCGTCCTGTTAAAACCAAATGTTGCCAATATTCTTCTCTTCAATTTTTACTATTATATTTACTTTCAGTGTTTTTGCCAGTAATCTGCTGAGAGGATGCAATATTATTTCATATGTCGTTTTGATGTCTGATCTGGGGTTTGAATCATGACCTTTTATTGGAGTTTAAGTTTACTTGAGTTTAAAACTGCCCGTATAAGCTTCCAAAGAATACCCAGACCACCAGAATACCCCAGACCATGTAAGAGAATCAATTTTATTTTCGGGGAATCTGAGGGCTGAGTTCAAGCGAGTGAATTCTCAAATAGCATTGTCTAGAGGGAATAAACAGACAATATGGCGGGGTCTTAATTCGCACTGCTACAAGTGCCGCATGTTGTCTAGTAAGTAATCTGTATGGAAGCTATTAAAATATTACAAAAAGGACCTTCCTAGGTCCATAAGTTTACTATGTTTTACTTGTATAAGTTAATTAGCGTTAAAAGTCAGAAATTTTTGGCGCAATATTGTTACGATACACGTCATCATTTGACCACAGAATGGTAATTTTTGCATTACAACTATAAACTTCTATTAAATGTAACCTTTGGTGTATGAAGACAAAATCGAATTAATTCTGGCTAAAACGGCCAAGTCCATATTTTTGTAAAATGGAATAAAAAGAAGAGCTTATGATTAAAAAAAACTAAACTTGCTTTGGAATAATTATTAAACAAAATGAATTAAATAAAATGCTCGAAGTATTATTATTTTCTTCACATCGGAAATAAATGTGGGGTGTGTTGAGTGTGTTAATAAGTTATGGCCAGTTTAAATACACTGACCCATACACAGAATTAATGCTGCTTAAACAATGAAATTAAAATCACCTGCCAGAACAGTGGAACCTTTTTAATTTAAATTAAATTTTATTTATAAATATGAAGGCGTCCAATGGTGCTTCTTTTATAAATTTCACTGTCTCTTAACAATTGTCAGAGAGCCAATTACTTGCAAGCAAACAAATAATTTCAAACGTGATTTTTGTTTAATCCGTCATTGTCGTCATCGGTTATTATTTGATTATTTTTATCTATGGATTCATAACTACTACTGCTACTACTGTCCCATGTTTAATCGCAAATTGGCTTTGTTTTGTTGTTGTTGTGGTGGTGGATGTAGTAGTTATTGTTATTGGGCAGAGGGAGCGGAAGGTATCTCCCCCTTTTTTTTATAAACAATTTATTTAATTTTTGTTTTGTTGTATTATCATTGTGAATAAATACAAGGCTGACCATTATTGTTTAGTTTAGATGTGGTCTAGACTTGCTGTAAAACGGGTGGAAAGTTTCTTAATTTAGTTGTTAGATTTGAACCTGTTACAAGGATTAAAAAGGATTAAAATTATTTAAAAAAAAATTAAGAAAAATGCTTAACCGTTTCAATATTTTAATCGTTTTAAGTTTAAACGCTTGGCTGGTGTTAGCAGCACCCCAGCAGGCGCCCGCAAAAGAAGTTACAGAAATACGTGAGTGAAGTTCCAATAACGAGAGAAAAACATAAAAAAACAAAGAAACAACCTATGTTTCATACCTAAAAAATGGATTTTTTAATAAATAATTAATCATCCTTCAAAGGACGAAATTTTTTGTGTGAACAATAACAGTGAAAGTGCAAAGTTTGGTTTAATTTTCTGTACAAACTCAAGTATGATTGCCTTTGCAGGAATTTATTACATTTTTCAATTCCATTGGATACAGCGTACAAAAATATAAGAAATGGCAGGTCTTTCCATATTATTTTTCTGGGTAAATTTAAAGATTAACTCAACAGAGTGTCTGTGTTAGGAAGTGGACTTTCCTTGAACGATATAAGCAGAAAAGAGGCCCACTGTGATACTACATACATACATAATTGGTCATTACAACCCTTCAGTCAGGATTGCGACCTAGTTTCTCACACCACTTATGTTGTGTGTGTTAATTTTTATACATGAGTGGCGGGACCTAAAGTTTAAAGTCGACTCCGAACGACAGATTTTTGAGAAACTTTTTCATCGCAATTTTATTTACTCTCAGAGTTTTTTGCCAGAAATCTGCTGAGAGGAAGACGCCGCAGAAATACTTTTTGTATTTTATTTAGATGTCTGGCCTGGGGTTCGAACCCTGGCTTTACGTCTAATAAGCCAACACACTACCTACTAGACCACGGCGACTTCATTGTAATACTACAACCAATCTCTAATCCAATGCACAAACATTCCCTATAGGAAACCATCTCGGTTGCAAAATAGGTCTTGCTGTTGCATTAATCTTTATTGCAAAGAGTTCAGTCATAAATGGCAGATGCTGAGATGCCAACTCTGCTCAAGGCAAATGCGGGGTACTAACTTATGTGGTGAAAGATAATCTCTACCTTATTCTTACACACACAGTTCCAGCAGAAGTCATTTAAGGAAATGCCAGATTTGAAGAATAACGTGCAATATGAAGAAAGAAGACGAGCATTCAGTCAGTTAGTCGTCATATGAGTACAGAAGAGCTTAGTAATGAAAGCTATTTTCATTCTCCGCCTCAAATCCAAAGCTCCTGCAGGAGTCGTTTGAGAGAATATCGGCATGCCATCCAATAGGATAGCTGCCTGTGAGAACCGCAATAAAGAAATTTAAAGACAGAAGGCAATCAGTTCAAATCAGGCCAGCAAAATCTAGCACTATTGAACGCACGCTCATGCTGTTAACAAATTTAAGCCGCTTTGCAAATTCTCTGGAGGTATACCCGGTTTAACTGAATATGCCCTTCACTTTGATAACTAATTTCCGACACTTCCGTATGTCTTGCAAGTTGCAACTCATATAGGAGATTCCTATGAATGATCCACACTTTCCCGGAGAAATCCCCGGTATTTGTTGATTCCATTCAACAGAATCCAAATCGAGTAGCTAAAATACCTGGGTACTAGTTGAGTTGGCTTTGGCCTGCAGTTGATTGAATGGTTTACATGGTGAAAAACTTTTTCACATACAGAACACAGGTCAGGTATGGTGTCTTTTGTTCCAGGCCAGTACGAGTTAAATAATGGGTGATTTTTTAAGAGCTATAGGAAAATTTTTCAAAAAAAAAAACACATAAAATTCAGAAAAATACATGAAATCTTTATTTGAATCGATAGTGTACGGTCCATATAATTTAATGTTTGAAGATTATTTCATGCAAATGTTGACCGCGACTGCGCCTCAAATGGTCTATCCGCTTAGTCCAATTTTGGCATACTCTTTCCAACATTTCGTCCGATATCTCACGAATAAATGCTTCAATGTTGTCTTCCAATGCGTCAATTGAAGCGGACTTGTCTGTATAGTATATGAGCTTTAACATAGCCCCACAAAAAATAGTCTAAAGGCGTTAAATCACACGATCTAGGCGGCCAATTGACCGCTCCCGAACGTGAAATCTTCGGCCAACTTTCCAAGAGCCTATTCACCAAAAATTCTGAGTTGCGGTAAGTGGTTCGGCTTCAATTCTTGCACCATCTGTGTTTTGAAAGGCTTCACACCTAAATCCTTCCGCAAAATTTTCTACGTTGTTGAGTCACAGAGGCCCAATTGCTGCGAACGGCGACGGATCGATAATAGATGGTCATCATTAACACTGGCCGATACAGATGCGATATTTTCTTCAGTTCGCACTCTACGTAAGTGTGTTGGTGGTTGTAAATTTGGTGCGAAATTTAGTCACAGTAGCCCGAATAGCCGCTTCAGTGGGTCGATTAAACTGACCATAAAATGGAAGAAGCGCGCTATGAACTTTCTTAACAGAGCACGCATTTTGATAATAAAATTCAATGATTTGCAAGCATTGTTCGTTTGTAAGACGATTCATGGTTAAATTATAGACCAAACTGATGATGTTTGACAGTGAAACAAAACACGAAACGTGCGTGAACTGTTTAAACCAGTGTTGCCAAAAAGATAATAGCTACAAAAAAGCACCCGTTATTTTGCATCCATCCTGAGCAGAGTTGCATCAACACTCTTAGTTTTCAATCGGTTGACCCCCGAGGACATTCCAGAAAAATCTGCTTTGAGAGAATAGTATTGTGGGCTCGGTATCCACATACATCTGCCATCTGTACGCAGCTCATAATGATTTTAAGGATGTAATTTTAATTTTTTCCATTAATCTTGGTGTTCATACTGGCGTAGCATTTCAGTCATTCCAGCCACTAATTTTGTTTGTAGTGAATAACGTTTCCTTTCACATATGTTAAGTACTATCGGTTAAGGAATTGGTGAACTGGTGCTCATTTCACATTCTGTCGCTGCTTGCAGTGGCGTGCTTAGGCGACCTTAAAAGGACCCAAATCTGTTTCACTCCATATAGTGTCATTTATGATTGAATATTCGATAAATGGGAAAAACAAAACTTAGAAACAAAACTTAGAATAAAAACTTTTGGTTTCTGCGGTAATTTTTTTTTTATAAAATTCTCTAAAGTATATAGGCATGTCGCCGTGGTCTAGTAGGTAGTGTGTTGGCTTATTAGACGAAAAGCCAGGGTTCGAGCCCCAGGCCAGACATCAAAATAAAATACAAAAAGTATTTCTTCGGCGACTTTCTCTCAGCAGATTTCTGGCAAAAACTCTGAGAGTAAATAAAAATTGCCATGAAAAGATTCTCAAAAAACTGTCGTTCGGAGTCGACTTTAAACTGTAGGCCCCGCCACTCATGTATAAAATTAACACACACAACATAAGTGGTGTGAGAAACTAGGTCGTAATCCTGACTGAAGGGTTGTAATGGCCAATTATGTATGTATATAGGCATGTATTTAGGAAGTTTGTATGACACAAGTGTTACTATTTGATCAATAATGAGAGTTCAGAATAGCGTCACCTTTTTCAAATAGGAAACAGTCAGTATTTGTTTAATAAATAAATAAATTTTGTATTTCCTCAATAGACCTTTCAAAGCTAGTACGAATATAGCCAAGTATTTTCCCCTATTAACGGCGTTAATCAAGTGTAAATACTGGCGTGCATTTAAACAAACACTTGGCATGACCGTTGACTGAAATTACTTACTATGCAGGCGGCAGTAAAAAAAAATAGATTTTGTAGTAACTCTTCTGTATTTCAGTATTTCACTTTATTTTTATTTTTTTTTTGTAAATTAGGGAGTATAAGGAGTTACAATAAAAGTCTACAAATTACTTCCACTTTTTTTTAAATTTATAAAACAAAAGAAAACAAAAAAAATCGTGATTAAAAAAAAATATTTTTTTTTATTCACATGAACTTGACAATGAATTGTTTGTTTGTGTATCTCTTAACTATTAAGGGCCATTTTTTGAATGCGAGTTTAAACTCGAGATTAAGTTAATCTCCAGTTAAAGTTAATCTTCAGTTAACAAAGTTTTCATTTTTTGAATGGGAATTTAACTGGAGATTAACCTTGTAGAGCTGCCGTACTTATAAGCAAAAATGGCAACATTTTTTTTCGTTTATTTTGTTGTGTTTACTACTTTTGCAAAGTATTTCACAACAATTTGCTTTTGTATATAACAAAAACAAACAAACAAAAGCTGAATACTGTTGATCTTTATGTACAAAATTATTTTCTTAAAATAATAAATAAATTAAGACTGTCTGTTGTCCATTTGTGTTTTATATAATTCATAGTCACTTAAATATTTGTCTTATTCGGCTTCCCCTCACTTAAAAGCTTTTTTTTAAATAAAATTTGTCAACTACTTTTCATAGTTAATCTCGAGTTTAAACCACCAACGTTGGTTAAACTCAAGATTAAGTAAATTCAAAAACTGAAAACGGAGTTTAACTGGAGATTAACTTAATCTCGAGTTTAAACTTGCATTCAAAAAATGGCCCTAAAAGATTTGTTTTCGTATTTTTCGTATTTTTGTATACAAAAATATTTTATTTGTCAACATGACTAAGAAATTTCAAATTGGGAATGAATAGCAAATTAAATACAGGCATAAAATATAGGTTTAATGATAATGAAACCATTCGTGCACGTTTTTATTTTTTTGAATAAAAATTCATGTGAATGGGCTGTAAAGCCATAAACAAATGTCATGCTGTGCGGAATAATGATGAACTGTTCAAAGTAGTTTTTTTTTTACTGAGTTTTTAATCGAAAATTTACATGACTTTTATAAAATTGTTTCATTTTTTTTCTTGTTATTTTTTAATTAAAATTTATTTAAAAGCTTCATTTATTAGGCTGTAAATTCTTTGTTTTTCTATTTTGGGAACAGTTATTGATAAATGAACATATTTTTTAAATAAAGTTTGTTTCTTAAGTCTTTTGTTTTAAAGTTAATAGAAAACTTTATTACAAAAGTTTGTTCTTTTAGACTCTTGTTAAAAAGGCTGCAATGAAAGGCCACAAACACGCATTTGATTTTACTATTCATGGAGTCAGACGAGCTGGCCTGATATGGACTGTCTTCTATCTTTAAATTCTTTATGGCGGTTTTCACAGACAGCTATCCTATTGGAATGCATGCCGGCAGACTTGGCATTTCCACAAAGGACTTCTATAGGAGTAATGGATTTGAGGCAGAAGAAGAGAATTGCTTTCATCTCTTGCCGTACGTGTGCTACATTGCTAAACTCTTCTGGACTGACAGGTGCTTCCGACGGTCTAAGCATATATCCAGAAGTTTAGGAGTCGTAATCTCTTCTTTATAGCAACTTAACTGAGCAACTTAACTCCAGCCAATCTCAGGGGCTTTGCTGTCTTTTAGCGCTCCTTTCGAATTCCCAGTTATTTTTATGCATGTGTGGTGGGACCTACAGTTTAAAGTCGACTCCGGACGACAGATTTTTGAGAAACTTTTCATGGCAATTTTATTTTTTCTCTCATAGTTTTTGCCAGAAACCTGCTGAGAGGAAGTCGCCGAAGAAATATTTTTCATGTTTTCCTTTTGATGTCTGACCTGTGGGTTGAACCGTCATCTCACGTCTAATAAACCAAAACGCTACCTACTAGACTACGACGACTTTGGAATCAAACGATGCCGAGTACTAAAATTCATTCAACTGCTTGAGAAGCTCAAGTGCTTCTGACGGTCTAAATATGTATTCAGAGGTTGAAGAGTCGTATTCTCTTCTTCATCGTCTTTGCAACTTATGCAACTTAGCTGAGCACTGCCTCACTGTCCCTTCCTTTCCTTTCGAAATCCCAATGTGCCCCAAACTGTATCGATCAGTCGTTATATTCTTTGTTTTTATGAGAGACATGTACGCGTTTTAAAGTCGCCGCAGTCTAGTGGGGAATGTATTGGCTAAACGTGAGACCACGGTTAAAACCCCAGATCAGACCTCTCCAACAAAATGAAATATGAAAAAATATTTTTTCGGCGTCTGCTTCTCACAGATCTCTGGCAAAAACTCTGAGAGTAAATAAAAAATTGCCATGAAAAGCTTCTTAAAAATCTGTCGTTCGAAGTCGACGTTAAACTTTAGGTCCTGCTACTCATGTTTAAAAAATTAACACACACAACATAGGTGGTGTAAGGAGCTAGGGCGTAATCCTAACTGAAGGGTTGTGATGACCAACTATGTATGGTTGTACGTATGTACGGGTAGGTTCTGGATGCAGCATTCAAAAAACAGTCACAAGTCCATTAAACCTTTCAAACAAGTTTCCTTTCTAAGTCTTTTGTTTAAAAAAAAAAAATTAATTCTGCTGAAAAATATTTTAAACGCTCTAACGAGTAGGATGACAGCAAAGCAATGACCAACGACTCTGGACTTTGCCAATTAAAGAAAACAGAAAATCTGTTTTAATTATTGCCCTCTGCAGTGACTGCGTTGAAGTGCATTTGGAGTTCTTAAGCGTTTTTTTTCTAAAAAGTTATACGAAAAATGTACTCGGAATCGTTGGAAAAGATCGAGTCATTGATAATAATAGCGACCATATTCGAGGGATTTTAGTCTCTTGTACTTTTTCCTTCTTACAAAACGCAACTGATTGTTGTATTAAGATGTCGTTATCCATGCAGGCATAGCGTTGAGATTTTTTTACGTTACTATTTTACGTTTCGTTAGATATTTTGTGGTATTTTTTTTCTCTTAAGTTTCTTTTTGTATTATATGTTAAAATTTTTTTTAATTCGTTTGTATTTTTTATTGATTTTCAACAATTTATTTTCTACCATCCAGCCAGCGATATAATCATTTGCACTGAAGCCGATGCAAATATAAACGAATGCATACGCAATTCTTTTACGCAAATGTTGCCAAAAGCTAAAGCCGGCATACCTGAACTGAATTTGCCACCCTTGGATCCATTTGCAGTTGACAAGGCCAACTATCAGTTCTCAACTAGTAGTTTGCAAGGCAAAGTAGGTGTGCGTAATATTAAGATAGTCGGCCTTAGTGATACCACATTCGAATCGATTGATTTTAAAAAGGATGGCGATAAAATCACTTATCAAATGAAAACAAAGACACCGAAAATTGTCATTGATGGCAAATATAAGGCTGAGATCAAAATAAATGATGCCAAAATGAATGCAAAAGGAGATTTTAATGTAACCATGAGTATGTATTCTAAAATCGTTTCTTTTCTGTCTTTTCTAAAATGAATTGTTTTTTTATTTAATCAAACAGCTGATATCGATGCCATTGTCATGTCTGAATCCGAGCTCTATGAACGCGATGGTAAAAAGTATTTACGTGCATTGAATTTCAATATTGAGGCCACTTTAGGTGATATGCATTTCTATGCCACCGGCTTGGTACCGGATCCCACATTAAGTAAGTTTGTTCTCTCTTTGTTTATTTATTTATTTTTAATTCCCATATTTTTCTTTATTTTAGATGATGCCGTTCTAGACTTTATTAATCAAAATTGGCGTACCACGTACAAAACCTTAATAGCTGAGAGTCGTTCAACTTGGGAACCCGAATTCTTAAAAATCACCAATGAATTCTTCTCTCACATACCGTTTGATTTGATACTCCCTAAAAATTAATTTCAATTGCTGTGTTTAATAACTATTAAGGTGTTGTTGTTATAAGTTGAAATTGTAAAGTAAAGTTAAGTATAAAACAAAGCTTTAAAGTTTTTATAGAGGCTTATGTATGCATAGATATGATCATTTGATAAGAATAAAATATGATGAAATTTGAAATTTTTATTCCATAATTCTCTTAGCTGGCCTTTGAGAAGAGGTCTTCGATGCAGAAAGGAAAGAAAAGTTTTCTTTTTATGTTTACTGCTGCATATTTTTATCAAATAATTATAGTAAATAGGCCTTCTGTGACATTCTGTGCGGAAATCTTTCAGGAAGAGCCGCCTTTATTAATTGAGTCTTCAATAAAGATATCTGGATTAGCCAATTAGGCATTAGGAGTGTAGTCGCTGTAGTCTAGTAGGTCGTGCGTTGGTTTAAACCCCAGCTAAGGCATCTCCAACTAAACGAAAAATATAAAAAAATATTTCTTCGGTGACTGCCCTCTCAGCAGATTTCTGACAGGAACTCTGAGGGTAAATAAAATTGCCATGAAAAAGTTTCTCAAAAATCTGTCGTATGGAGTAGACTTCAAACTGTAGGTCCCACCCCTCATTTAATAAATTAATACACACAACATAAGAAACTAACTCGTAATCCTAACTAAAGGGTTGTAATGATCACTTATATACGTATGTATGGATTAGGCAGCCTTAGGCCACTTGAAGCATATTTTACTTGAGTCCATAATTAGCTGAAATGTAGCAGCCCAGGTTCCTCTTCCTAGTACGACATAATGCTGGTTAGGCAGTCAATAGATGAAGAACAGTTTCCTTTTCTTTCTCGGCTCTGCAGCTCCAGCAGAAGTCATTGGCGGTATGGCCAAGACCAGTGCGTCTTGCATAAATGCCCAGCAATATCTCCGACATCTCTAATAAACATGCTGCTTTGGAGTTGAGCACACTTTCCGGCTGCCTTTAATTAAGTCTGAGAGAAATTTACTGTGTTATCATATTCGAAGCCACAAAAAGTTTATGGAATCTATTACTGACAAACCAAATCTGGGCTTACAGGTTCCCAAATAAACCCGAACTCACCCAAAAATTCGACAAGATGGAAATGGATTAGGCACACACATAAACAGTCATGATGTTTGCTTTCTTCCGCTAGTAGGAATAATTTTCCCAAAGTATCGCAATATCCTATCAAACTTTATTGTCATTCATAACAATCATCACTGCATACCATATGTCCTTAAGTTTTGCCTTAAAGGCGCTGCAATGATCCTGACGCTTTATGGAATGAGCGATACCCACTCTGAAAAGATGTCTGCACCCATAAAGCCATCCAGTTTCGAACTTTCCGCGAACATTTGTATAAAGATGGGTCACAAGGTACGTCACACCTTTTTTCCCATTCTACTCTTTTCGGAATGGACGTTCTAGGCTTCCTTGAGAAGTCATGTTGTGATGAACAATTGTGGATACCAATATATGCTTTGGGAAATAGGCCCCATATCAAACAAATGTGTTTGTCAAAATGTTTTTACGATCATTTATATTTTTATTAAAAAAAAAACACGTTCATCTCGATGAATAAGCCTGTAATAGAAAACATTTTTTAAATTTGTTTCCATTAGCTTTCGATTAAGCAAAGCTTTCATCAAGTTTCTGTCTTAAGTCTTTTGTTTTTCTATAGAATTTTACAATTAAAATGTTAGTTTGTTTCTCTGCTTAAGCATTTTGTTTAATTGAAAGTTAATGATTTTTCATTGCAACATTTATTTAACAGAACCTGTTCACACTGGCAATTGGTTTTTGTTCGTACAATTATTTCTTGTTTGCAATTGCATATGTACACACAGCATTTGTATTCTAACATGACTTAATGCTGTCAAGCTATGGATAAAATCAACAAATAATACTTGCATTAGCCCATACTCTCTGTGTTTAAATTTTTAATTCATTTTTAATTATTCCAACCGACCGAACGACACTTTTTCCCAAAGTCCCACCCTTATGGCGTCTATAATGTTTCCTGTAGTCAACGCTGATGGTTTATATGGAGTGTTTTTTTTTTTTGTTTGTTTCTGTTTCATATTCATTTTCATTCTAATTGTCATCGCAGAATTTCAATAAAACCATTGTAAATCAATTAAATGCAGTTTAAATGCCGTTGAGATTTGTGGCGAAACGGTTGGTTTTGAATTGCTTGTGATACCATGTGGCAGATACGTAATCTAGTGATTTTTGTGATCCTAAATTTATTTTGTATTGTTGTTCACACAGCTGACACAGCGGCATCTGTAGAACAAGTGGCAAGTGAGTAGCTTAAATTATAAACAAAAAAACAAACAAAAAAAAAGTAAAAATCATTTAAAAAAGCCTGTTGTTAGTTTATGGCATCAAAAAACTGGGCCTTGTTTGACCTTGAATGTTGTTGTTGTTAAAAAAGGTGACAAAAAAATCAAAAAAAAAATAATTAAAACAAACGTGATGCAACATTTACATATGAAAACATTAAACTTGAATATTGAGCCCCTGTTCTGTAAATTGCATACCAAAAAGTGTATTTAAACGTGCAACATTGGAATTTTTGAGGAGAAACATATAATCTAAATTATTACGTGGGTAAATATTGAGATCGACCTACTAGAGGTAGAAAGCAAACATCATGACTACATTAGAGTGCGTCAAGATATAGAGAAGCTTCCTATAGGAAGGAATACAATATCACGACTCAATTACATGTAAGCTTGCCCTAGTCTCCGAGACGTTGGGAATCTTTTAAGTAAATTGAAAAGGCGGCTATTTTGCCATTTATTTCCTTCTTTTGTTTTTAACCTCGTTGAATAATATTCAAACTGTGACATGGCCTTTTTAATGCTTCCCTTTGCGATGTATTGCCTCTCTACAAATTTCGATTGCCTGTTTATGTGTATGCTTAATACATTTCCATCTTCTCAAATTTTCGGGTGAGTTCGAATTTATTTGGAAACCTGTAAGCCCAGATTTGGTTAGCCAGTAACGGATTCCAAAAACTTTTTGTGGCTTCGAAAACGATAACACAGTAAATTTGCCTCAGACTTAATTAAAGGCATCCGGAAAGTGTGCTCAACTCCAAAACAGCTCATTTGTTAGACTTGTCGGAGTCATTGCTGGGCACTTATGCAAGATGCATTGGTCTTGGCCTTACGGCCAATGACTTCTGCAGGAGCTGTAGAGTTGAGGAAGAAAAGGAAACTGTTCTTCACTTCTTGAGTGCCTGCCTAGCGTTATGTCGTATTAGGAAAAGGAACCTGGGCTTCTGCATTGCAGATACCTATGGACTCAAGTGAACTGTGCTTCAAGTGGCCTAATATTGCTTCTTATCACGTAATCCAGATATTTCTCTGAAAGATTGTCGCATTTCACAGAAGGCCTATTTACTAAATTTAATTGATATCGCATGGAATCATAAAGGGTCCGCCAAATAACTTTTTTTTTTTGAAAATGCTTTAAAAAAAAACTACTGAATATTTTCTCAAATTTCTTTTTTTATTTGAAAGTACAATCCTTCCGGTTAATAATGAAAAATAATTTCATTCAAATGGCTGCCTCGGCTGGCCATACAGTAGCCTACACCAGAAGATGCCGATTTTGGCAAAAAAAATCATCTTTTCAGATGAAGCTCATTTTGATCTTGGCGGGTATGTAAACAAGCAAAATTGTCGCACTTGGGGCACAGAAAACCCGCATGCATACATTGAAAAGCCAACGCACCCAAAACGAGTCACTGTTTGGTGCGGATTTTGGTCCAGAGGCATAATTGGGCCATTTTTCTTCGAAAATGAGCAAGGAGTGGCCGTTACAGTCAATGGCGATCGTTATCGGGCCATGTTGAACGAATTTTTGTTCACAAAAATTGAAGAGGAGGATATTGGCAACATTTGGTTTCAACAGGACGGCGCTACGTGCCACAAAGCCGAAGCTACACTCAATGTTTTGTGCCCTGTTTTTGAAGATCGCATTATCAGCCGCAGAGCTGATGTCGTTTGGCCACCTCGGAGCTGCAATTTGACACCGTTGGACTATTGTTTGTGGGGTGCCGTCAAAGATAAGTGTTACGTCGACAAGCCAGAGACAGTTGACGTTTTAAAGGACAATATTCGTGAAGCCATTGGTGAAATACAGCTGCACACAATCGATAATGTGCTTAAAAATTGGACCGATCGTGTAGGCTACTGTATGGCCAGCCGAGGCAGCCATTGGAATGAAATTATTTTCCATTATTAACCGGAAGGATTGTACTTTCAAATAAAAAAAGAAATTTAAGAAAATATTCAGTAGTTTTTTTTAAAGCATTTTCAAAAAAAAAAAAGTTAATTGGCGGACCCTTTAGAAAATATATGCCGAAGAAAACATAAAAGCTTGCAGGGAATAAAAATTTTCTTTCCTTTTGAATGCATCCCTTTGTGGTGTATTGCCTCTCTACAGATTTCGATTGATTGTTTATGTTTATGCCTAATCCATTTCCATCTCATCCTTTTTATCCATAGATATACTGGAGTTTATTGGCATTTGCTTCACAGCTTTTAATCATTTCCATTCATCTGTGGATGCTTAGTTAGAGAAGTATTACATCTCTTCTGAACATTTAATCGCTTCTAGTAGTTAAGGGCAAAGGCAGACGGTGATTAGGGTTATTTAAGATGTTTAAGAATGCTTCGTGAATAGCTAGAGAAGATCGCCTGTCCATTGTTGTTTAAACGCTTGACTTTGATGAAAACTTCCCGCAGTAATTTCTCTTATGATGTTTAATGTTTTTGCAATAGACTAACTTCCAGATATATCCCACAAGCAAAAGTTTGAGTCCAATAGAGGACAGTTGGTAAATGAATTTTATTACTGTGCCCCAATGGAGGCAAACGTTTTTTTCAATCGTAGGTTACGAGTAACCTCCTCCCATTAAAGGTTTTGATGTTGAAGTTCATTTTTACTCTGCAATACTTTAACAAGAAGTCGCCGTTGTCTAGTAGGTAGTGTGTTGGCTTATTAGACGTAAGGTCACGGTTCAAATCTCCAGGTCAGACATCAAAACGAAAATATGAAAAAAATATTTCTTTGGTGACTTTCTCTCAGCAGATTTCTGGCAAAAACTCTGAGAGTTAATACAATTGGCATGAATAGGTTTCTCAAAAATCTATTTATTGGAGTCGACTTTAGAATGTAGGTTCTGCCACTCATGTATAAAATTAACGCACACAACATAAGTGGTGTGAGAAGCTAGGACGTAATACTGAATGAATACAATGCCTTCGTGGCTTAACACTCTTTACTCTCAAACCGACCCTGTTGGCCAATCTTGAGCTTCCTTACTCGTGATAGTTAACGCGTGCTTAATACACCACACTGGAGATTCGGAGTTAAATTATAATCGTTCTTCAATAGCTACATGCTCTGAAGTGTTAAAAGGATTTTTTTTGCATTGCAGAAGTTGAAAACTTTTTTGCTTTTGTCTTCAGTCTTTTGTTTAATGTTTCAATGGAGATACTTTGGATGAAAATGTATGAAATGAAAAACGTTATGGAAAGTAATTGCGAAAACTATTGAAAAGAATTACTAGTAAATAATTTTGAAGTGACTCTTTCACACATTACTTGTTAATTTTATTTTTTAGATGTTAATTTATGTAAATTTATTTTAAAAAATGCAATAAAATAGCCGTTGTTAATTGCGTTGATTACAATTTGTTATCGAGTAATTATTCTAGGCAATTATTTCTAGTCCTACTTTAAAGTTATGCGTTTAGATAAGTTTAATTGTAAAAATTATGCAGATATTCCACTTAAACTAACTGGGAATTGTTAACAACAATTAATTTTTAAACAAATGACAGTTTATACAGGAAGTTATTACGATAAATTTAAATAAATTTATATCAAACCATCAAGTAATTAAAAAAAACCTGTGCAATAGAATTGTCTCTTTGTCAACAGATTTGTTTATTTATTTATAAATAATAAGTATTTATTAATTAAACAATTTTTATAATTTTGCATTAAAATTATATATTAAAAGTCACCATTTTAGATTATATTTTTAAAGATAAAAGTAAACAAAAGAAAAAGGTTGTTGCACTCGAATTAAATAAATTCAATTTTAATAATATGCACTAAAAAGCTAGACAAAGTTTTAAACAAAACCTTAAATGTCACGTTTCATTATAAAAAAAATAAATAAAAAAAGTTTTTTAAAAGTCTTGGTTAAAACTTGTTTAAGGTTTTCAAACACACAATGAAAATAAACGAAATGTTGAAATAATAACTTGATTGATCACATGGAAAATATTTCTTTGGCATCGTACTGGTACTTTTATGGCATCTGAATTGTTACCATTTAAACGCGTAGTCACTTGACTTATTCGTATTAGAGATTTAAGATATCCGTACCATTCAAATCAAAAAAAAATTGTTTGTACATATATAAGGTTCGGCAAATAGGCCACAAACATCCTAAGCACACGTGACAACCATCTGGCTGCCAGTCTTCTCATTAACAAAATTGGGTTTAAAATGTAATGGTCTGACTCATCATTTCAATCAACTCACGCATCTTCAGTTGGCAATCAACCAATACCTTTTTTGTGGGTGTTCGTAATAATTTCTGGTGAGGACCTTCCATATTAGTCGACAGACCAATCGTTTAAGTGATGTCACTCAGTAATTTATACTCGAAATCGTAGGTATAGACTCTATTAGAGTAGAATCTAAATGTCCAGTTAATTAAGTCCACTATGCAATGCATGCATATCTTGCCAATAGGAAAGGTCATTTGTTTCGAGCCATTTCGACAAATTCTTTAGAGGAAATACAAGTCATCGACAAATTTTCTATAGAAAATGCAAGTCATCGATAAATTTACTATAGAAAGTACACGTTATCGATAAATTTTCTATAGAAAATGCAAGTCATCGATAAATTTTCTATAGAAAAAGCAAGTCATCGATAAAATTTCTATAGAAAATGCAAGTCATCGTTAAATTTCCTATAGAAAACGCAAGTCATCGATAAATTGTGTATAAAAAATGCAAGTCATCGATAAATTTACTATAGAAAGTACAAGTCATCGATAAATTTTCCACAGAAAATGCAAGTCATCGATAAATTTTCTATATAAAGTGCAAATAAACGATAAATTTTTTATAGAAAATGCAAGTCATCGATAAATTTTGTATTCTTAGAAAATGCAAGTCATCGATTAATTTTGTATAGAAAATGCAAGTCATCGATAAATTTACTATAGAAAGTAAAAGTCATAGATAAATTTTCTATAGAAAATGGAAGTCATCGATAAATTTTGTATAGAAAATGCAAGTCATCGATAAATTTTCTATAAAAAATGCAAGTCATCGATAAATTTTCTATAGAAAATGCAAGTCATCGATAAATTTTGTATAGAAAATGCAACTCATCGATAAATTTTCTATAGAAAATGCAAGTCATCGATAAATTTACTATAGAAAGTACAATTCATCGATAAATTTTCAATAGAAAATGCAAGTCATCGATAAGTTTTTATATAAAGTGCAAATAAACGATATATTTTCTATAGAAAATGCTATGTCCTATGATTTAGTTTCGTGCAGATTTGTTAGGGTTGTCAAGAATAGAGTGTGAAAAACGATAGACTCCAGCAATTCCTTCGAGTAAGGAGGCATCTAGTTAATGGGCAAGAATAGAGATTAAGTGATGAAAGTCCAAGCGAGAAAAAGTTGTTTTTCCCTCTTGGACTAAGATTTGGTCAGCTTTACGTAACGGTTGAACAGGCCTTCCTAGCCAGGACTGGAATGGAGGAACATTTTTTATATCCTAATTCGCTTCTCCGTTAGAAATCGTGTGATGAGGCGTCTAGCCAGCAGATATAAGCCCTAGAAGGCAGTATCTCCAGTGATAGATATCAAGTAGAAAATGTCCTGACGACTGATCAGATCATTTCTTCGACTCGGCACTAGGATTTGAAAGACGGTTTTCTACCGCAATTTGCAGTTTCTCCAGAAATCGTGTGAGGAGGCGTCTAGACAACATATTTGTGCTCTCGTAGGCTCCAATGATAAAGATTAAGTAGAAAATGACGATTGATCGGGACTTCCCAACTAGCAGCTTTTGCAGAAATTGTGTGAGGAGGCGTTTATCCCACATGAAATACCTCCATAGTAGGCAGAGAGATTGAATTGTTTAGTTCTCCTTAGACTAGCTTAACCCGGAGGTTGACCAGATTGTTTCTTTTAAGCGATATTTACTGTCAATTAACTATTTCTCTTTTTTTATATTTTAGTCTACGACATACCCACCTGCAATGAAAAGGATGAAAATATCAACGACTGCCTGCTTAAGGTGTTCCAATATATGATACCACGTTCTAAGGATGGCATACCGGAACTGAATGTACCACCCATGGATCCATTTGTTATTAATCGCACCAATTACGTATTCTCACATCCAATATTTGATGGCAAACTATCGGTGCGTAATATGAAAATCCATGGCTTAAGTAAAATAAAAACCTCACAAGTAAATTATAAACGTGAAGGTAAAGGCAGCTCAATGACAGTACAATCGTTCATACCGAAAATGTTTGTCGAAGGCACGTATAAGGCTAAAGTACGTATCAATACGGCCAATATATCATCCCGAGGGCCATTTAATGTGACACTGAGTAAGTAAAGCAAATGCAAACACAGGATTTTTTTTATTGTTTTTGTTATTGTTTTTCTTTTTCTTTTTAGCCAATATTAACGTAACAACTGAAGGCTCAGCTGACTTGAAAAAGAATGAAAAGGATGGCCATCTTTATATGCATTTGACCAGCGTCAATGTGGATCCCACTATAGGCAATATGGTGTTCCTGGCAGATGGTTTAATGCCAGAGCCTTTACTAAGTACGTTTTATTGTTTTTTTTTTTAATTTTTAAAATTTTTGTGGATCTAAAAACATTTTCTTTTTTTTGTGTTGCTTTCCAGATGATGCCATTTTAGAGTTTGTCAATCAAAATTGGCGTTCCATTTATAAAACCATTCTACCAGAGACTAGAGCTGCCTGGGAGCCAGAGATTGTTAAACTGGGCAATGAATATTTCTCTCATGTACCAGTTGATACGTTTTTGAAGGAATAAAGGCCGTGTTTTATAGTTTTTTAATTTCTTTTAAATTTAAACTAAAAATTTGATTTTTTTTGGCACACATTTTGGTTAACAGAGTAGTATTGTTTTTATGAAGAAATCCCTGTGTATACAACTATTCTAATGTATTATTAATCGTTTTGTTAATAAAGAAAGGGTTTTGCTAACAAATTTCAATTTAAGAACATAAAATTTGGTTTGATTGTTGTCGGGACATGGCTAAGTTCCAGCACTGCTAGGTTTATAAAAGACTGGGAAGTAGATATCATCAATACAAGGAATCCTTATTGAGTTTTAGCTGGAGAGTTTAGGAACTCCGATAAGAAAATTTAGAAATTTAAGGAGAAACATGTAAAGAACTTTAGTTTATAATTATACGGTATCAGTATGAGCATTAGGATAGTGTGACTCAGTTCCTAGAAAAAACTATAGGCAGAGAGAGAAAGTTGCAGTCTGGCAGAACAGCCATCTTTATGTACGATGGAATGGCCTTAGAAACTTCCGTGAGGGTATAGAATATTGCCAATAACGGGTCCCAACTGATAATATCATTAAGAAATGGCAAAGATAACTATTCAAATAGCGAATTAGAAAGAATAGAACTTCTGCTGTGAACAGATTTCTAGAAATTGGTGATAAAAGCAGGACGTAGCTAGAAAACATGACAGTTTGATTTGCTTATGGAGACAACTGCCTGGCTTATATACAGTCACACAGATAATTATACGTACCCCCCCTAAAAATCATTTTAAATTTTAAATGATAATATATGGACAAGTCAACTGATTTTTGCGCCAAATTTTTTGTTTTCTGTCACAGCCGAACAAATTATATTTGTTCTCATCACTAAATATTACATTCGCCCAAAAATCAGTTGACTTGTCGATATATTACTGGGCAAATTCCTATCGTGGCCTTTTTCTCGGCACTCGGCTGCGGAAACCGTTCTTTCTCAAAACACTTCGAACTATTTCGGAATGCACAATAACATTGTGATCACTTTCCGCGGTATTTCGTATTTCTACGGCTGTAGTCCTAGGATTTTTATCCACAATACATTTTATATACCGGGCTACCCTTGGAGAAATTTTATACGAAATATACGTCGTACGTATAATTTTCTGTGGTGCCGTATTGGTTTTAAGCAAACTGCAGTCACAAATTCATAGATTTTGGGAATCTTTTTTCTTTATTTCAGTAAATGTGTCGTTACAGAACGCTAATGTAAAGAAATTTTAGATTAGAAGTTCTTTACTTAAAAAAAAAATGATTTTTAGGGGGGGGGGGGCACGTATAATTATCTGTGTGACTGTATGTATACTTGAAAGAGGATTAAATGGGTACTAAATGAATTTTTATTGCACAAAACGGATGGAATTTTTGCTGTCTTATTGTCCTTACCCAATAAATACAAGCCTAAGTAGTCTACCGTAGTCTAGTAGGTAGTGTGTTGGCTTATTAGACGTAAAGCCAGGGCCAGGCCACTTCCTCTCAACAGATTTCTGGCAAAAACTCTGAGAGTCAATAAATCTGTCGTTCGGAGTCTACTTTAAACTGTAGGTCCCGCCACTCATGTATAAAATTAACACACACAACATAAGTCGAGTGATCAACTAGGTCGTAATCCGGACTGAAGGGTTGTTATGACCAATAATGTATGTAAGTAGTCTACCTATTGTGTAAAGACTAATAACCCAGCAAAGAGACAGGCGGCTGTTCATTCCTAAGGTGGGATACAAAGGGACTAAATACTCAAAATCCTTTGTAACAATTTTACCCGTCTCGTGTAGAAAACTTAAGAAAACTGTGACTGTCTACATAGGATATAGGACGGTAAAAAAAAGAAGCCACTTGATCCTGCATAACAGGCGTATAGAGTTGGCCAACGTACTGATGTACCGGCAGCTCTTTTGGATATAGTGGTTGGCATTCAGGAGTTCGTAGACATCAAGGAGATATGACTATATGCTGTCTGATTGATGTAGAAGGCGCATTTGATAATACCCTTCAGCAAGAAAAAAAAACCGTAGAGAACGAAATGATAAGGGTACGCACAACCACCACAGCTCCCTGCACTATTTGAAGCTTGATTGTAGACGAACACTTGATGAAATGCCTGAGAAGGGCAGAAGCAGACTCTTTGTGACATCACTCAAAGAGGTCTTGAGATTGTAAGTCGGGATTGGGCATACTAGTGGAATAGAAGATAAACTCGAGCTGAACTACAGTAATGCCGTTTACGAGAAAGAAAGTGTTCAGTTCTGGAATAAAATATTCGAAACATATGGTTAAACCCGCAGTTGTCTTCCAAGCAGAAGAAAACACAAGAACGGTTTGATATACCAAAACTAACTGACGAATAGGGCGACGTACGGGCACACTTGTTTGGAATATATTACATACATACATAATTGGCCATTACAACCCTTCAGTCAGGATTACGGCCTAGCTTCTCACAGAATATTGGAATATATTAGGCAGACAAAATAGGGCCACCCAGGATCTGAATCCCTTATCATGTATGAATTAATGGCTTATTAGACAAGAATCTATGGCTCAAACCCAAGTTCAGACATCTTAAGAAATATTTCTGTGTCGACTTTCTCTCAGCTGTCATCTAGCAGAAACTCTGAATGTAAAATAGAATTGCCATGAAAACTTTTTCAAAAATCTGTTGCATGAAGTCGACTTAAAACTGTAGATCCCGCCACTCATGTATGAAATTAACAAACACAACATAAGTGGTGTTAGAAGCTAGGACGTAATCCTATGAAAAGTATTTCCCCGGCATCTTCCTCTCAGCAGAATTCTGGCAAAAACTCTTAGAATGAATAAAAATTGCCATGAAAAATTTTCTCAGAAAATTTGTCGTCTGGAGTCGACTTTAAACTGTAGATTCCGCAACTCATAGACAAAGTTAACACAAAAGACATGAGTGATGTGAGAAGCTGTGTGGATTGCAAGGATTCAAGGGTTGTAAAGACCAATTAAGTAAGTATATAAGGGGGTAAGCACACAGAAGTAAGTAAGTGAGCTGAGGAGGAGAGGAGTTGCAAAGCCGTTGACAGAGCTATGAAGTTAAAAATGAAGTTTGGCAGGTGGAAGCGATGATAATGGAGAGAAGTGAAGGCTCTGCTTAAGTGAAATGGGTTTGAGGCAAATTAAGCTTGTACAGAAAGGGAGCTTCAAAGCCACTTATAGAGCCAGAATCTTACTATGGAGTTGAAAATAAAGTTTTGAAGGACTTTATTGACTTTATTGGGTAACTGCACTAAAAAAAGATTTTAGTTATGCATTAGACAAAGTAATAATAGAGTGCTACCAAGTTAAAGGTGATTTAAAGAGTCAAAAGACTTCTCTAAGTCTGTACAGACAAGGTAGAATGTTTATATTACCACTGGGACGACTGACCCACAAGGGCATCTGTTTTGAATCTTGCATTATTTAAGCCAAACATAGACTTTGTTTAAACAGACTGGAGTTGTTGGAAAGTAAAGTATTTTATTTAATTGCTGATATTTTTATTTGCAAATGGTTGAGGTGTTTATTTTTAATGAATTCTGGTTTATTTTTAATTTTTTTTATTTTTGTTTTAATCTGCAAATATTTTATATTTGAAATGAATTTATTTTTAATAATAAAATCTTTATAACTTTTTCAATACAATAAATAAATAAATTTTTATGCATAAAAATTGTCTCAATTTGAAATCCAAATCCAATTCCAATTTGCTAAACCGGTTCCCATTGACATTGACCAACATTTATTCTGATTATTGAGAGTCCACGGCATGTTAACATGAGTGTGTTAATAAATCTTGAGCACAAAATCTTTAAACATTGAACTCTAATAGCCGCGGCTAATAAGTTACAACCACAGAGACGTGGTTTAAATTAAAAAAAAATATGAAAAATTAAGAATTTTCAAACGTAGAATACATGCATGCATGCATTAGAACCTTTTTTCTTAAACGTTTTTTTTTTTTTTTTGTTTATACGTTGAATTATTTTAAATTATTAAAAATTGTTAAAGAAAAGAAAAAGAAAAAACACTAAAAAATGCATTTAAAATTCAAGTTTATTTGATTTAATTGTTTTAAAAGTTTTTAAAAACAAATTTAGTTTGATTGGAAAAATCTTTAAAGTTGAACAAACAGTTGGCCAAGAAACATTGAAAGATAAAGTTGTTGAAAACTTACAAAAAATACTACGCGTGTGTTAAAAGAAAATCGAAATGAATTTGAAATTAATTTTAATAATTATTACGGTTTGGAATCAAAATTTAATAAAATGTGAGGAAGTTACGCCACCTGCATTAGATGCATTAACTGCTGCAGCAAAGGATTTACAAGCCACTACATTGCCAGAACCTTTGCTCACCACCTTAGAATCTATAAGTTTAGCAAACAATAAACAGGATTTACTTATAGAAACCACACCCAGTTGGGAACTAATTTATCCCGAGCAGAACTCTTCTACTTTAACACAACCATCATTATCTTCTACTACCAGCACCAGCACCAAAGCTGTTTTAAATTTGCCCAAATATTTTAAAGGTAATTAAAAAACTCCCATTTTATTTTCTAAGACATCAAGTGTAAAGATTTCTATCACGTTTAATGAGTTCATTTTCATTTTTTTTTTCTAAAATTTTATTTCCAAGCAATTAATTATTTTCTTGAACTGTAACTTAAGAAAAAAAATGAAGAAAAAAACTTTTTTTTTATTTTTTTTAAATTTTTTAAAAATATATTTCATTTCATTTAATTTATTTTATTTTAGTGTTTTAGTACGTGACGACCTTGAAAAAGGTCATTGTTTAGGTTTCAAATATTACATCATTTGCTGTTTAAGGCGTTTTCATTGTGAAATTTGATTTGAAACTAAAAACTGCAGTTATTAAGCAGAGAGGGTCACTCACAATAAATGTCACAGCACAGTGGAAAATATTTCGTAATAATAATTATGATGCTACGGTCGATTTAATAGCACCCTTGAGTAATTTTTAAAAATTTTAGATTTCTAGAGGAAAAATAGTAAAAACTACACACTTTTTAGAGCATATCTCCGTTTATATCTTTCATGGAGCATTTTAAATATTCGTTCTTTCATGTTTTGCAAAACTAATGGTACAGAATGTTCAACTTTTGCCATCTTCTTTACCAATGTAATGTTTTCGTTGCAAAATTCGAGTTCAGTGAGAGTTAACAAGGCTGAGCATATTCAGAAATGACTCTGAGTTAAAGGATTAATATCGATCCTTAGTCAATAGCCAAAAGGGTTTATATCAGGATTGCCAACTTTTAAAAAAATAAAATTGGCACAAAGGATTTTGGCTATTTAGTCTCTTTGTTTCCCACCTTTGGAATGAACAGCTCCCTTCATCTTTGCTAGGTTATTGGTCTTTACACAAGAGGTAGACTACTTACATACATAATTGGTCATTACAACCCTTCAGTCAGGATTACGACCACACACCACCTTATGTTGAGTGTGTTAATTTTATACATGAGTGGCGGGCCACACAATATAAAATCGACTCCGAACGACAAATTTTTTCAGAAACTTTTCATGGCAATTTTTATTTTACCGCTCAGAGTTTTTGCTTGAAATCTGCTGAGAGGAAGTCGCCGAAGAAATGTGTTTTCATATTTCGTTGTGCTGGAGATGTCTGACCTGGGGTTTAAAGCGAGGCCTTACGTCTAATAAGCCAACACACTAACTACTAGACTGCAGAGACTTCCATAGAAGAAGAACTGTTAACATCAATTCAAACCTCAATAAGCGTAACATCGTTTATAGACTTTTTTTGAATAATCCTTGGATCCAACTACATGGTACCACGAGTCACACAACACGATTGATTTTCACCTTATTTGCTGGAAAAACTTGCAGAAATAGTGTTTTTATATTTTGATGATATCAGAATGGTCTTTTTGTTGGACTACATCAAAAACCATGTCTATGCGAATAGTCCCTTAGGTAGTGGGATAGGTAAAGGTGGCCGTCCACTCAAAGAAGTTGTAATAGACACTCGCCAACCAGAACTATTTCCTTTTGTCATGACGCGTATGCAATATAGTACTGTCTAGTAATACCTCCAATAACCAACCGAGAGTACTGCATTGGAGATTGAGCAGATTATCCGTACGCCCCCTTTCTAGGTTAGAGGACGTGTACTTGTCCGGTGGTCGAATTGACCCATTGCCCCCTTTCTAACTTTGGCTAAATTTCATGCGTTATTTTGCCCATATCAGAAGCTGCCTGCCCGGCATTGAGAGAATTCATAACTCCATTGTCAAATATAAACTCTCTAAGGGGGTTTCTTATATGGAGCACCCACTGGAGGCTTCGTGTTCATTTGCATTGTAGAGACAGTTACCTGGAAGCCAACTATATCCTGGCGCCAACATGATATGAATGTTATACCGTGTTTCCTTATATTATTGAGGTATCGGCGACAGGCCTGGAGTTCGTTACGTTATAAAAAATAGTCACCTAACGTTGCAGAATTGAGAGGTTATCGCCGAGATACCACCTAAAATATAAATCAAAATCATCAACTGCTGCAACCAATGTAAAGACACTTATTTAAATGGCAATGCATTTTGTATAAATTCGTGTAATGGGAGGACATAGGCCTTACAATGAAATAAAAGTAAATAGGCCTTCTTCTTTGAAACCAAGTTGATTTACTTTCACCTAAGTTTATATGAATTTTATAGGTCTTGATTTAACTTTTTAAAATATTCTTACGAAAATGAAAAATCTAGATACTGGAGTTTTGTTTTCACATCGATTAGCATTAAAATTATAAACAAAAGCTACAAAAACAACACATTGCAGTAAACAAACCTGTTTACATATTATCGTACTGCTTAATATAACAACAAACACCAGCATAAAAACATGATAAACAAGTAAACAAAAATACACCAACAATACTACAAGAATAAATATAAACAAAAATACACAAACAACACTACAATAATAAATGTAAACAACGACGTAAATATATATTTGTAGAGGTTTCGAGAAAGCGAATGTTCGTGACTTCACATTCATCAGACTGTTTACGTTGCCATATAAAAGATAAGGCAAAGCAGGCAACAGAGTTAGTAAAAGTTCAATCAGTCTTGTGGGAAGACGTGGTGTGTTTGAAGAGAGTAATCGGGGTGTGAAGATCTCCGTTACAAAGATCTGTCGAATAATTGTCTAGTAATTGTCTTTATTTATGCAAAGGGTATAAACAGAGGAATAACAAAGAAAAGCAATTGTTGTTGTTTACATCAAGTTGTGAACAGTAGTACACAGAATTGTGCGAATAATAAGGAATTTTAATTAAAACTAAACACAAATTTGTTTTTATTTTATTTTCAATCTACGAGCTTATATATTTTAAACGTTTTTAAAAGGCCATATTTATAACCCAGTAAATAGGCCTCTAATAATAATTTGATTTTTTTTATTAATTTATGTTTTCTTTGATCTTTCATTCCAGTTGATGATGTCACCAATTGCCAAAAATATTTTGGCCAATGTCTAAGTCAAGTACTCTCCATTGTGTTTCCCAAACTCAAGGATGGTAATCAGTTCCTAAATATACCGCCTTTGGACCCCATCTACTTCAACTCTACAGCCTTTCAATACAATAGTGGTCCTTTTACTGGGTATATAACGATACGTTATGCATTAATTTATGGTTTGACGAGCATGAAATTTAAAAAAGTCGATTTTCAAAAATTAGAAAATCAAAAATTCAAGGCTCGCCTTTCAATGGTGGTGCCACAAATGTCGGTTATAGGCTCCTATAAGGGTGATATGAAGGTGAATAATGTTCGGGTAAGACCGAAAGGTGATTTTAATATAACCATGTCCAGTTTGGGTTTGGAAATGCTCGCCTTGGGCATGGTGTACAGCAGTGATAATCATATGTTCTTGAAGTTCCTTAAAAGTAATGTAACGACCTCGTTGAAGGATTCGAAAGTCAATGCAACGGGCATATTTCCAGAACAGAGATTGAGTAAGTGTTGTTATAATAAAAAAAGGAATTATTTTTTAAAAATTCTTTTTATTTTTGCAGATGATGTTGTAGTAAATGTAGCCAATCAATATTGGCGTGATCTGTTTAATATTGTCTTGCCAGAAACACGCAATAATTGGTCTCCCATTTTATTGGATGCTTTAAATGGAGCCTTGGCCATGGTGCCATTTGATTTTTATTAATTATTGGTTTCAATTAAACGGAAAGTTTATTTCATTTTCATTTTGTTAAACATTTAAAATATTATTTATAATTCATATTCATATTGGCATGATTAATTGTTGAAATTCGAAATAAAAGAGGAAAACAAGTGGGGTGTCTTAAGAGTTTTGTTTTAATTTTTTTGCAATTCATTTTTAGGCTTTCGATACTCTAAACTGATAATTTAATTTTTCCAAAAATCTCCGTATGAGCTTTTAAGAGCGTTAAGCTAGAGACAATCCCTAAATATTTATATTCGCTTCATATGGAGTGTTTCTAAAGCACGCATGTTTCCTAAGTCTTTTGTTTTTGTTGTGATTTTTTGAATCATATTTCCAGTCTGTTGCTTGACAATTTTCAAAGGAATTGATTCCATCATTTATTATCTGTTGTTGCTCACTTATTTTATTGTTTCAAGGTTAAGCACGTCTGAACGTTTAAAATAAAATGTTCACTGCAGAGCAAGTAAAACGTTTAAAAACTCATAAAGCGGGGCTGCTTTACAACACTATAAGCAGGATTAGAATAATTATGGAGAACCATACGTTCAATAAGTGTAGTGTTTGGAATTATAATCGGTTGTTGTATATAGCGCTATTACTAATTAATATGCCTATGCTGTAGACGAAGTAATTACATTTGCAATAACGTGTAAAAAATCTGTAAAAGCTGTCTGTGAAGCAAATGACTTAAAAAATGTTACAAACTTTTTGATTTAAAATTCAAATGTTTTTTTGAGCAACATTTATTTAAGCCACCTTAATAGACCACCAGTTAAATTAAATGCTTTTCGTTTACATTGCTTAAACCGTTATTGTTAAACATTAATTTTTATTAACTTTAGGGTTTGTTTTCCTAAAAATTTCATTTGTTTGGCATAAAAATCATGTGTAACCGGGAACGAAATAATCGTTAATGAAATAATCGCCTTAATATATTAAATTAAATTAAATTAAATATTGTAATCAATTTAATAATATATTTATTAAATTAAATATATTTCATATCACTTAGCTTTGCTTTCATTTAATTTTTTTTTAGTTTCAAGTTTCCGCTCCTCTAATTTCTCTCATGAGTTTTGTTAAGTGAATGAATTGCTTTCAATTGTTTAAATGCTTCGTTGTTAAATACATACATATTTATTTTTCAATGATTTTATGTAATTTAATATTACAAAGTTTGTTTTATTTGTTTAAAATGTTTACACCTCCTACATATTGTTATTGTTACTGTTTTTTTCAATAATTTTTAGTTCAAGGTTAGGAAATTTAGCAAATCGTATTAAATTTTTGGAAATTTTTAAAAAAGGAGTGCTACTGCATGTACGTATACGTATGCTTAATTACTATTTTTAATGTTAGTTTAGTAGTTTACCGGTACAATATCACAAACACCCTCGTATACAAAAAAGAGGAATGATAGAAATAATCCGCAGCTTAATGCCTGCATTTTCTGAAAGCTTTTCCAGCAAAAAAGCCGGATACAATTGTGTTGTGTGGCTCGTGGTACCGTGTTGTTGGATCCAAGTACCGTTCAAGAAAAGTCAATAAACGATGTTCCGCTTATTGAGGTCTGAATTGATTTTAATAGTTCTTCTTCTATGGATGTCGCCGTAGTCTAGTAGGTAGTGTGTTGGCTTATTAGACGTGGGGCCACGGCTCAAACCTCAGATCAGACATCGAAATATGAAAAGACATTTCATCGGCGACTTCCTCTTAGCAGGTTTCTGGCAATAACTCTGAGAGTAAAAATAAAATTGCAATAAAAAGTTTCTCAAAAATCTGTCGTTCGGGTTCGAACGTAGGTCCCGCCACTCGTGTATAAAATTAACACACACAACATAAGTGGTGTGAGAAACTAAGTCGTATTCCTGACAGAAGGGTTGTAATGACCAATTACGTACGAATGCCTGCATAAGACGAAATGTCAGAGTATAAAGCAAATGACAAGGGGATGCAGAGACACTACAGTACTCTATTCAATCACTCTATTGTAGTGTGTTGAGAACCTTTGTTATGTTTACCTTTAATATCTCTCTTAATTCTGTTGCCCCAGACGAACCTCAAGTCCTCAACCTGTCCAGCGGTAGTAGTGGCGAGAAAAAGGCACTTCATTATGGCCACATTGAGATTTTATAGAAGTGTTCTGTTGCCTTGATTAACTTCAAGATTTTGCTTAGTGCCAGCACGGATAACTACTTGTCTACAGGGTGGCTGATATATAATGCAACAAAGTAAAGTAATTTTATTGTTCAAAAGCAAAAAATGTTGGAAATAACATGAAATTTTAGAATCAGTTTAGATTTGTTCGAATTGGCCACCTTTAGTAAGAATTATGGCCTTCAAACGGCCGACAAAGCCATCACAGGCTGCACGAAAGTGGCTCTGCGGTATTTTGGCCCATTCACGGCAAAGCGCCGTCTTGAGATAATCGACACTTTGGTATTTTTTAGTGAGAACCTTACTCTCGAAAATGCCACGGGCGCAAAAGTCCAACGGATTGAGATCCGGAGATTTTGGTGGCCATTGTGCGGTAGAAATGAAGCGAGGAACCTCCTTTTTAAGCCATTCTTGGTTGACGCGTACTAAGTGCGGTGGTGCTGAGTCCTGTTGGAATGTCCATGGTCGGCGGCCGAAATGTTTATCTGCTCAGGGCTTCAGTACTGTCTTTAAGATATTTTCCCGATAATATTCGGCATTTATTTTGACCCCACGGTCGATGAATATGAGCGGGGAGCGACCATCGGCCGTTACGGCGGCCCACACCATTACCATCGGCGCCGCTTGAGTTCTGGTGGCCAATCGCTGGTAGAAATTTTCAGCTGACCTCTTTGGCAAGTAGACCCAATCATTTTATTTGTTCACAAACTGCTCAATTTGGAATGGCTTCTCATCGGAGAAAACCAAATTCGGTAACTGGCCACTTTCGTGCAAGCTAAGTAACTCCTTGGCTCTTTCCAGGCCAAATTTTTTTGTCCATCGGTGTGTCCTCTTGCACTTTTTGGAACTTCAATGGCTTTAGTCCAAGCTCATTTTTCAATATGTGTTGCATCCGTTCTCGCGATATGTTCAGCTCACGAGCAATTTTTCTACCACTGCGGCGTGGATTTCGATCAAATCTGGCCTTCACTATTCGGATCATTTCTGGTGTTGTTACCGTTTTTCTTTTTCGTCCACTTTTTGGGCGCGATGCAACAGTGCCAGTATCACGGTAACGAGCAATGGTACGAGAAACAAAAGATTTATTCACATTTAAATGCTGGAGGACACTAACGATAATTACAATTACACTATCACGCTTGAATTCCATCACGAATAACTTTTTTTCTGAATGCAATAGATCAAAATGCTTTTGTAAGCTTGTAAATAATAAAATGAACTGTCACTGGAATAAATCTGTCATCTGCCAGACGAGCGGTTTACAAATGATAACAACCTGAAGTTGGTTGCAATACATATTAGTCACCCTGTAGTATCTCCTAAGCGCTAGCCCCTGGTGTTTCCTTTGGAGATGAATTAAAGTCGCAAAGCTTTAAAATATGTTTTCTGATGATTGGTTTTTCTTGGCACAGTAGATTCTGTTATTAAGCTTGAATTGATTTCTATTCTATTCTCATCAGTTCTTAGAGTCTAAAGAGCGCCGAAAGAAGGAGGGTTGCTACTTTGATGTATGACTCCTAGCGCTTCCTCTTGTCATTAGCCAGCAAGAGTTTAAATTGTCTCTACCTCGTCTGAATTGAGATAAAGCTCTGCTTACTCCATCTTACCTTTCGCCCTTTCCAAACTCATCTTTCCCATGCCACACAAATGCTTTGATTCAGCAGTAGTGTGAAGGAGCCCCTTTTTGGCAGGCTCAACTGCGCGCTCATTGCTCAGGATTCCTACATGACTAAACTCTACTGACCCTATTTCTCGTGGTTAAATGATTTAATTTGTCCGGACAATCCCAGTTTAATTTCGAGTCAACCTCAAAGGCACAAAGTGCTTGGATGACGACCTAATGAAACAGTTAATGTAGCACTGGGTTCTAAATTCTCAAAGAGATAGCGAAGTGGCATGATATTCGTATTATATGGGTGCTGAGTATAGCAGTATTCTAGGCAACTGATCTGGCAGGACGTAACACAAACATTGAACTTCTTGGTGAATACTGTACAGTGAGAACCCTTGTGAGGTTACGTTAGACAATGTAATTATGGATTCTATTAACATCATGTGGGTGGCAGCGGATACGGATACGCATTAAAGCTGTACAAAACTGGATAGAGGGCTTACGGGAAAGTTCGTTCAAAATACAAAGAAGCACCCTCAAAATTGCATTATGGGCACTCTATCGCATTGGTTTTGGACACATGGGAGGCACTGTAGAGAGGTAAAATGTGTAACGAGAAGAAAAGAAGAGGAAAAAATGGTTATTAACCTATGAGGTGCTTGTCCAGTGCATTGATCTGTTTGGGCATTAGGTTTCGCTTCGTTAGAAGCTCCGAATTGTTCTAGGATATGTAGAAATGGGGCACCATATATGATCTAAGGGTGTCGATTACATATTCTTCATCTTCTCTACTATACCATCAGAAAGAATCAAAATGTTATTGCTACACACAGTCCTCGAAAGAAGCCATAGTTAAACCGCAGAAGCTAATGACTTGCAAATACATACAGTAATCCTTCGATTTACGTCGCCTCGATTAACGTTGTTTCGATTTAAGTCGTCAAATTTTTTGTTCCCTCTAACTTCAATTTGCGCCGTCATTCGATTACGTCGCCTTTTTTTTGGAACTAACTACGACGTAAATCGAGGGATTACTGTAACTTTTTATGTTCCTTGTTAAAAACATACTACTTTGTAGTATGAGCAATATGAAATTCGTCGTTTCGATTTACGTCACCTTTTTTTGGAACCAACTACGACGTAAATCGAGGGATTACTGTAACCAAGTGGATACAGAAGCCTCAGAGAAAAACTACACATGGAATAAAATAAAAATTTTGTTGCGACCCTAGGGTTTTCTTAGGAACTGTGTAAGTATATTTGTTTAGAGTAAACAACTTTTATTTTTTGATGACTCGTGTACATTTAATGATTTTTTTCAATTTTTTTAGGCAAAAAAAATTCTAAGTTTCTTGTATGTTTTAAATGGCCAAAGTCCATAATAAAATAATAAATAAATGCTTGTGTATTGTATTGTATAATTAAATTTTATAATGTTTAAAGCATTAAACAATTAAAAATGTTTATTGTTTAAAATAAACTAAAAATTTTTAAACCAAAAAAAAATAAATAAAAAAGAGGAAGAGGAAAAGTTCAGGAGGTATTTGATAAAAATTCATTTGAAACTAAATTGACATTTAAACTGAGTTCCAAAAAAAATTATTCTGTTTATAATGAAATAAAAAGTTAAAGCTTTTATTATATTGCAAGATATGAAAACAAAAGACTTAAAACACGAACATGATTTAGATTATTTTCTTTAAAGTCATTGCTTTGCGAAAAATCAAATTAAAAAAAATATATATTGTGATTAAAGGGAAACATTAAATAATTGTAGAAAATAATAAAAAAAAATACCTTGAATAGCAAAAAAAAAAATAATTAGAAATAGAGAGAACAATAATTAGTGACAAAAGAAGAAGAAAAAAATACTGAAATTATGATTAAAATTTAAGATTTGAAATTAACGTTGTTTATGGCAGCGTAAATGTAAATGTAGTTTTGTGGTTAAACAAAAGCTTTGAAAAAAAGCTTTTATTCTGCTGCTTATTTGGAAGAAAAAACAAAAAAACTCATATAAAACTGATAAACTTACAAAAATTCAAGACTTTAGTTTCATGCCATTAAGACAGTAACGAATAATTGCAAAAAAAAACAAAAAAAACCAAAGGAAAAAGAAAAAAAACTTAATTTCAGTGTTTTATGTTGAAGCCGATATAAAAACCTATAAATAAACGTGCTCAAGAAACATTTCAAGATTTGCCACACAAAAGTGAGCATTGATTCAAAAAATTATTGAAAAAAAAAAAATTTCGAAATCAAAAAAAAAAAAATTGAAAAAAATTAGGAAATAAAATTAAGAAAATTTGAAAATTAAATAAAAAAAATTATTTGGAAATTAAAACAAAAAAAGTGTTTTAAAAAGATTAAAAAAAAGTCTTATTTTTGAAGTGCTTAAATTACTTCCTTTTCATTGGGGAGCAAAAATAATAAAAAGAAACAGAAAACGGAAAAATTAAAGAAAAAAAAAAAAAACAAAACGACAACAACACCTTAAAGCCAAACAGCATTTACAATCTGTTTAACCAATCAAAATGCAATTATTTATGTTGCAATTGCTAGCTATTGCTGCTGCATTAATCGGAAGTACACAGGCAGCAATAGCAACATTGCCAAATGCACAGGAATTTGCAACATCAACAACATCTACAGCCGCATTGGCAAATGTTGATGCATTATTGGCGTTTCCACAACAACAGCAGCAAGACACAACAGCTGATACCATTAGCAGTAGCGGCAGCAGCGATACCAAAAGCAGTATTAGCAGCAACGTTAACAGTTTTAGCAACATTCAAGCAAATGGTACGAGTAAAATACAGATTTTGTAATACAAACTTTTAGTTTTTTTACTTCTTCTTCTCCTTTATGGTGTTTGATTTTCTGTTTGTAAGTTTTGAAAGTTAGGAAAATGCAAGACAGCAGAAAAAAATCGATTTTGAGAACTTGAAATTAAACAAAATTTGGTTTAATTCCACAGTTTATGTAATAATAATCAACAATATTGGAAAGGAAAAATACAAAACATTTTCTTTGCCACCCCAAAACCCTGTTTGCCAGAAAAACGTTTTTATAGCTCAACAGGTTTTTATGTTTTTCCAAAAAAAAGCTTTTCCTTGCCTTATAAAAGAGACAAATGTTCGAGAAGGAAAATTTTCAATGGAAAATACATTTATAACATCAACAGATAAATTAAAAACTTTAAATTAAAAAAAGAAGCAAAAAACAAACAAAAAAAATTTCCCAAAAGAAAAACCAAAACAAGTTTGTGTCTTAAGTCTTTTGTAAAGAAATTTATTACATGATATCACATTAAATGCGGGAGTTATACAATTAAACGATGCTCTCCAACATGTTAAATAAACTAATTTGTATTTAAATATCTCGGTTTCCTGGAAGAAATGTAGCCAAAAAGGCGAATGTGTTTCGATACCTTAGTAATTTTTTTTATAATTACCAAGAAGAGGCACGGTGACGATACGATCTATTGTGTTACCCTCAATCTATATTACATACATAATTGGTCATTACAACCCTTCAGTCAGGATTACGACCTAGTTTCTCACACCACTTATGTTGTGTGTGTTAATTTTATACATGAGTGGCGGGCCTCACAATTTAAAATCGACTCCGAACGACAGATTTTTGAGAAACTTTTTCATGGCAATTTTATTTACTCTCAGAGTTTTGGCCAGAAATCTGCTGAGAGGAAGTCGCCGAAGCAATACTTTTGTATTTTGTTTTGATGTCTCGCCTGGGGCTCGAATCCTGGCTTTACGTCTAATAAGCCAACATACTACCTACTAGATTACGGCGAATATATTGTGTATCACTATTACGTCTTCTACAATCGCTGTCAGTAATTATAACTCCCTGCTGAGTACTTTCCAATCGCTCAGGAGTTTTCATTTAAGACCCCAAAACGCCACACAGGGTCAACGGTTCCTCTCATAATTTACATATTGGGCTTGAAGCGAATTCTATTCTAAACAAGTATCCTTTGGCCGCTCAGGGCTATTCTGTGTAGTCTGTTGCAAAACTCATACCTTTTCCTGTTGCAATTACCCAGCAAAAGCAAAGAGGATCTGAAGGCTTTCTTCTTCTTTTCTTCAAGAAGAGTGCCGTTTCAAACTTCACTTCCCGCTTTACAGAAAGTGTCTGACCCTACCAGCTCGTCCTGAATTTCCCTATAATTTGGGTTCCTGAAGGGACTGAACTCATTACGATTGGCTAACGGCAAAAAATCTTACCAAAACTCATAATGTTCTTGGGTTAACCTAATGCGATCAGATAGTATTACTGTGGCCTATCCTTTGTATTTATTTTCCAACAGGAATTGAGCACATCATTAGATGGCGCAGACATCTGTGTTTAGAAAATATACACGAGTTGTTCCTCAGTCCATTGTATATCGCTGAATGGTCTGTCGCTTTCCAAATGGGTTTGTTTTATCTTATTACTCAGTCTGCTTGCAAAGCGTTTTCCAAAATTACAGTGTTTTCTGGTTCTGTCTAAGGAACAATCTGACTTGTCGCCCATAATTCTAAGCACAGTCTACATAGCTTTAGTCTTTACTCCCATATGCAATGGGCTTGAATCCAAAAATTACTCTGAAGCAATAACACATTTTTTTTTGTTTATTTATAAAACAAAAGACTTAAGGCAGCAAAAGATTTAAGATACGAACTTTTCTTTTCAAATATTTCATATAATTGCTGTACTATTTCTCATTTTAGTTTCAAAGTCATGGCTATTTAAAATTTCAAAAACAAAAGACTTAAGACACAAACTTTTTAATTAAAAAAATTTTTTTTGGGCTACCATTGATTTTAAAAGAAATAATTTCCATGGTGTCTATGAATGTCTGTGCACTGGAAACTTAAGAAATCCTTTAAAGTTTCCCTCTTTCAAAAGACCAAAACGAAAGTCGCAATACATACATACATACTTTGTTTTTAAATATCTTATCTAATTAATATACATTTTTTTATTTAATTTATAAACCAGGGTTATTTATATTAAAAAAAAACCGAAAAACTTAAACCAGAAACTTTAAAAAAAATATTTCTTTTCTCTCTGCCAAAACATGATTATCATGCAACCATTAATGGCATAATTATGCATAGATTTGGAACAAATCTATTTTATTAGGATTTTTAAAAATAGTTTTAATGGTTATAATTTTTCTTTTTCAATTTTTAAATTTAATTTCAAGCTTTAATGGCTATTTTATAGCCGGTAATTTGTGCAACAGTGTAGCACTGAAGTAATAAAATATTGGAAATAGAAAAACATGTCTTTCTTGTATATGCAACTGATGAAATTTAAAGAAACTCTATATAAATAAATAAAAATACTTTAAGCACTTCCAAAAAGTTCTTTTTGCATCTCGTAAACGAAATTTTTCAACCATTTTTTGTCATGGCATCTCTCCTTTTGTACACACGACTATGTTTCGATATTTTTATCTCCTCTGCATATAATTCTTTAGATATGAATAAATGGGAGTTAAAAATATCGAAACATAGTCGTGTGTACAAAAAGACTGATGCCATGACGAAAATTGTTGAAAAATTTCTTTCTTACAAAGAGAATTTCAATAAAATCTAGGCATTAATCTTAAATTATTCGAACATGCCGACTGCATATAGATCCAGAGAGGAAGCATTCAAAAATTAAAGCAAGAACAAGTGTGCATGAAACGATTTGTCATGCATGTTCAGATTCAGCACACAAGCCATTCAAAAGTGATCGCGTTTGCACAATAAAAACCTGCAGATTCGAAAAAATTCTTTATTACGCTATGAAGTGTACACTGTCCATCTAGCCACACCAATAATACGGTGCATCTTTATTGTGTAAATCGCAATAAACGCCATTATTGAGCTCAATATTTCATATAAAGTTTCAATTAATTATTGCGCAATAAATACGCAAATTGTTATAATATTGAGTAAAGCTTTAAGTGTAGCTCTGTCATAAGTATGTTCAGTGAGCATATGACAATTAACCGAACACGTTTTGTTGATATTTGACAACTCAAATGTTAACAACGACAAATAAATAAAAAAAAAGAGGCAATGCTGTTGAAATAACCAGCTGTTTTGTTTACCAGCTGTCAAATGAATATTGAATAAGCAGCTAAACTGCGTATATTATTATGTCTAAACGCTTAAAATATTGTACTCAATATCCCGAATATTGACTCAATAAAAGTGCATATCTGAACCTAGTATAAGTATCCCATGAGAGATCTAAATCACCTCTCTACAATGGGAGTTCTTATGCAATTGTTGAATATTTTACAATGCCTCAGAACTCAGCACAGTACCACAGTACACAACACAGAGCTTTGAGAAAGCCTTCCTGCAGACTGAAATCAATCTTGAGCTGGCATAATGCCCAGTAATTGTCTTCAATAGATGCCTACGCCATCCAAATTCGTAAATATCAGCGAGCAGTGCTTGTTGAAATCACATACTCTATATACACAAAATATAGACTCACTATACATACATACATAATTGGTCATTACAACCCTTCAGTCAGGATTATGAACCTAGTTTCTCACACCACTTAAGTTGTTTGTCGGAGTCATTTTACTTAAGCAAGACGCACTGGCTTTACTACACACACACGCAAGACGCACTGGTCTTTACCATACGGCCAATTACTTCTGCAGGATCTGTAGAGTCGATGAAGAAAAGGAAACTGTTCTTCACCTCTTGACTGCTTGCCCAGTATTATGTCGTACTAGGAAAAGGAATCTGGGCTGCTATATTTCAGCTAGTACACTAGTGGACTCAAGTAAACTGTGGTTCAAGTGGCCTAATGTTGCCTAATCCATTAATACGTATATAAGTGATCATTACAACCCTTTAATTAGGATTATGAACCTAGTTCCTCACACCACTTATGTTGTGTGTGTTAATTTTTTACGAAAAAATGTCTTTTCGGAAAAATGTCCTTTCATGGAATGAAATGGAAATTTATGTTCTGAAGTCTTGAATACAGTAATCCCTCGATTTACGTCGCAGTTGGTTCTAAAAAAGGCGACGTAAATCGAATTTCATATTGCTCATACTACAAAGTAGTATGTTTTTAACTTAAAAAAGTTACAGTAATCCCTCGATTTACGTCGCAGTTGGTTCCAAAAAAAAGGCGAGGTAAATCGGAAGACGAGGCAAATTGAAGTAAAAAGTAAAACAAAAAATTTGACGACTTAAATCGAAACAACGTTAATCGAGGCGACGTTAATCAAGGGACTACTGTACTTCATCATCATTACGCATAAAAATACATTTTTTTTTAAATTTTCAGTTTCTGTTTCAATTTGTTTTATTTTTGTATTCATAAAATAAAATCAAAAGACTTAAGACACGAACTTTTTGAAATAACTAAGGCAACATAATGTGTTTTCAGAGGCCTCATTACTACATTTGTAACACATATGTATACAAACAAAAGACTTAAGAAACAAACTTTTTTTTTTAATTTCCCATGATTATGCTTTTAATGTTCAAACATATTGAAAATATTTTAAAACAAAATACTTTTATTGAATTTTAATTGTGATGTTTAACTTGAAAACAAAATATTTAAAAGAAATTATCAAAGAATTTCAAAAATATTTCCATATTTGTACAGCAAACAAGGCTGCATTTATTTCAAAATAAATGTGGAAATATTACAGGCTTAAAGTAGTGATTTTGAAATATTTCTTTAATAGTTAAGCAATTAATTAAGAATTTTAAAAATTTCATAACAAGTTTAAACACTGTTTTGTTGACAAAATGAAATATTTTCCAGTCATAATAAGGTGGCAATAAAATAAATGTTGATAAATGTTGTAAACACATAATTGACAATCGATCATTATGAGTTTGAATGCTAAACAATAATTATTAAATTTTATAGAGAAACCCCTTTTGCAAAATAACCCAACAACAAATAATTGCATAAAAATTTTATTAAAAAAATTCACAACTTTTGAGTCATTAACACTGACTGCACACTGCGTCTAATACAGAAAATGAAAATTAATTTTATTTTAAACTACAACACAAAAGAGATCTTTTTTTTGTCTTAATAACTTTTATTTTTAATTTAGTTTTTTTTATTGCCCGATTTAAACCAAAAAAAAGCACAAAAAATTATGAATTTTTCAACTACAAAATCATTTGAGCCAAGCAGCTATATTTACAAAATTTTGTATTGATGTAGGTCAGTTAGCAGTGTTTTTTCTTTCTTTCGTTTTGCCTTTTTGGCTTTTTGTTTCAACGCTTTCATATATTTTAGCTGGTATTGGTAGAAGACCACAAAAATGTTTTAAACAACGTCACTGAAAAAGCGAAGGTAAAGCTTCTGATTGTATTGAAAAGCAAAAAAAAACTTCTTTTGGTTTAGTTTTGATTTTTTCTTTCAATTTTTTTTTTTTGGAAGCCGGTTACATTATAAGCTTAAACGCTGTTTGTCTTTTTTTTATTATTTATTTCACTTTAAGCTATGCTAACAGCTCTGATTTTAGTATCACGCTTAAATCAATGAATGACCGACTGTGTGACTGACTGTGCATATATTTCAGCACGAATTATTGCCTTTGTTTAACGGAAATGAGACCAACTAGTTTCAAATGATGATTTTATGGTTTTATTTCTGTTATTTGTAAAATAATACAATTTAAAAGAAATATTTTTATTTGCAAAATATTATTATATTCACAACTAACACAGTGTTGTTTCCTTATTACTACTGTAGCAGCAATTATTATCTCGTATAATAGTGGCCGAAGTGGCCGATATTATTGCCTTTGTATTGCTTATAAGGCTTCAAGACGTTTAAAAAATATTTCAAGTTAGGTTAGGTCGAAGATATCAAAGAGCTCACTTGAGCACACATAGCGATCCGTTGTGATGCCACGAGTGAACGCAGTCTCTGTATTGACCAAGTTCCACCAAAATCAGGGAAGAGAAGGAAGTTGCTTCACATATTTCAAGTGAAATAAGTTAATTTTACAAACGAAAGACTTAAGAAAGAAAACTTCTAACTGTTGTTGCAGCAACTACATGCATGAATCTCATCCCTACAAGGCAACAGATATTCAATTTAATGTGCCGCAAAATTGGTCGCTAGTTCCACTCTGGGCATAGTTGGATTGTTTTTTGTATGACCCCGCTAATGCGCTCCTCAAAGTTCTCTCTGGAACCACCATTGGTGGCAATTATTACTGCCCAGATAGCAAAATGATCGGATTTTTTCTATAAGCTGTTGTTATAAAAAATTTAGAAGTCGCCGTGGTCTAGTAGGTAGTGTGTTGGCTTATTAGACGTAAAGCCAGGGTTCGAGCCCCAGGCCAGACATCAAGACAAAATACAAAAAGTATTTCTTTGGCGACTTCCTCTCAGCAGATTTCTGGCAAAAACTCGAGTCGACCTTAAACTGTAGGTCCCACCGCTCTTGTATAAAATTAACACTCACAACATAAGTGGTGTGAGAAACTAGGACGTTGTACAATGGGTCAATTCGACCTCCAGGTACTGTACTTGTCTTAATTGGCAAGTACACGTCCTCTAACCTAGTCTAACCTAACCTAGGGTGTCGGTAAATATCGTTTGTAATGAACATGGCCAACCCACCATTTGTGTCGTGATTATGCACAGACTGTTAAAGCGATCAATACATGACTTGCTAGAACGAAAACCTGGTAACAATATTCGACTATCTTGAAAGAATGACAGAAGTTTGCTTTAAGCCAAAGATGGAGAAGGCCAAATAAAGTATGCAATACCCTCTTCTTCCTCAACACATCTATAAGCACTATAGAATACATACATAATCGATTACTACAACCCTTTAGTCAGGATTACGACCGAGTATCTCACACCATTTATGTTGTGTGTGTTAATTTTATACATGAGTGGCGAGGCCTACAGTTTAAATTCGACTACGAACGACAGATTTGTGAGAAACTTTTCATGCCAATTCTACTTACACTGTTTTTGCCAGAAATCTGCTGAGAGGAAGTCGTCGAAAAAATATTTTTCTCATATTTCGTTTAGTTGGAGATTCCTGACCTGGGGTTTGAACCGAGGCCTCACGTCTAATAAACCAATACACTACCTACTAGACCACGACGACTTCACTGTAAAATTTTTTCGGACTGCGTGTCGAAAGTTGAAGAGACATCTAAGTGTCTCCACTATTCCTTTCGTCCAGGCCCCTGCCTCGAATTCCGCTTGTAACGTGTGCCAGTTTCATCTATTCCGGCGTGCCCACATGTTCCGCAGCCTCAAGATCCCTATTCTTGTCTATGAATGCTCTCCACGTAATTCGCCACTGAGGTCCAATTTTCCCTACTCGCGATCATAATCCCGACAATGTTACCGGCCGTGATCGTCCCAACTATCGACGTCAGTGCAGAGCGATAGCTCTGCCAGCGTGCACACTCGAAAACGGTGTGCTCTGCGTCATCAATTACCTCCCCTTATTCATAAAGACAGTAAGGGGAGGCGGTCTTGCCCATTCTGTGCAGATATTTCCTAAAATATCCGTGACCCGATAGCATCTGTGTAACGTAGTAATTTACCTCTCCAAATTTCCGACCAATCCATGGCCTTATGTCCGGAATAAGTCTCGCCGTCCATCTTCCTCTATCTTCCTCGTTCCATCGTTGTTGCCATTTTGAAATGGTGTTTTCCCTGAAATGAGCGGTTATGTGACTTCCAGCCGTTTTTGCCCTATAAATCTCTATTCGCTCCGCTGACAGCAGATCCACAGGGATAATACACGCTATCACCACTACGGCTGGAGCGGACACCGTTCGATATGCCGACGCGATACGCAATGCAGCCGTTCTCTGTACCATTCTCTGTAGAATAGATGAACCAATTTGAATAGTTCACTTGTATGCTTCCTATCCAATTCAGGCCAGATGATTGTAGCAATAAGGCCAGATTCTTCCTCAGCCTAGGATTTGTTGACGTCCCATGATAGGAGTATATCTACTCTAACAACATCATAATCAGAAATAGGCTGTTGTCCACGGGAGTTGTAGTATATGTCAACCAGTTTAGATCTAAATATTGCGCTCAAAATGAGATCTGATAGCCACCTACAGATTTAGAACCATAGAGACTTTCACAAAATATCCAGAGCAGCCCATGGATCAGTTTTCCCATACTTGGAATTTTAGAGAAAAACGCCCTATCAAGACCAGATTTAGATGACGTATAATCAATATTACTGAAACTGAATTTTATTGTAATTGTCTTGTAGATATTGTGAAGAGCTATGCCGTAAACCTGACTAAAGTTTTAATGATCAATGTATGTAGTATGTATGTATGTATGAAAATAAAACATGATTAAAAATTCAAGTACAAGTCTTTGTTTGTTAAAAGAACTATGATTTCTAGCTGGTGATCTTAAACACAATGAGCAGTTTTAGCAATTTTGTAATATGATTTGTTGGTACAGCTTAAAGTAGACACTTTACAACATTTAATATTTGCACATTAAAAAATACAAAGAAAAGAAGAAAAAATATTTAAAATTAAAATAATTATTTTCTTTTCTTCATTTTTTATTTTGCTTTGCTTTTGTGGTTTTTCATTCATACAAAGAAAAAAAAAAAAAAAAAACTCTGAAGGTGTAAAAGAGCAAAAGCGAAACAACAACAACAACGATAACCACATGAGGGAAAAAATAAAGTCTATTAAACAAGTGTTAATTACAAGTGAACACACATTATAAAATTTTTGATGAAATGACCAGAAAAACAACACAACACAACACAACAGAAAAAGAAACAAAAATTTCTCAATTTTTTCAAATTAACCTTCAAAATACGATAAATGATGTTAAAAAAAATACAAATACAAATAATTTCTTATCTTGGCTTAGGAAAGCGTAAATAAATAAATTTTGTGAGTATTAAAAACCACAACAACAAAAGACTTAAGACCAAAACTTCTTATGTGTTTTTAGGCAAAAAACCACAAAAAAAACTTCATTTCAAATCAATTGCCATAAGCAAGTATTTGCTTTCTGTTCAAATTATGACTCATATTAACGGTTTAACTGACAAGTTTTAAAACTTTGTATCTCTAATAACAGTTTTTGGTTGGTTTTCTGTTAAAAATAATTGTCTTAACTCTTAAGGTTTATTTTTTTCTTTTTTTTGTTACAATTTTTTCTTATGTTGTGGCTGTTTTGTTGTCTTAAATTTATTATTGTTACTGTTGTTGTTGGTATTTTACTTAATAAAGCAACTGCAAATTATTTTAGACAGTATTTTTTGTGTGTTTATTTGATCTTGACCCAAATGGTTTTATTTGTTTATATACAAAATCTTAAGTGTATTTAAACGAATTTTATTTGCCTGTCAACAATATTAACACGTTTTTTACTTTATTTGTCTCTTCTACTCAACTGTTAAACAAAAAAAAATTCCTTAGCCGCAGGCAGAGTAACACAAAAATTTAAAAACTTGTTAACGAAAAAGACGTATTAATCGTTTAGTATGGTTCCGATATAAAGAGAATTAGAAATATTTAAAAAAAAATTATAAGACGTAGTCACAAAAAAATTTTTCTTTGTTGGAAATCAATTGTAATACGTTGCTTACTTTTGGAAGGTGCATGCACAGTTCCATCACTGTAGAACTTATGAAAATTTTTTGCTCAAAATTAAGGCTTTTTGTTTGGAAAGTTTTTAACACTTTTTTTTTTAAATATTTTGTCGACATTACAGGAAATTCAGAGTCTGTTTTATAACCTGAAATGCATCAAAACTCACATCCAATTGTAGTATAGTTTTGATAGGTTATGAGTTGACTTCATGGCGAGGGTACACATAACATACATAATTGGTCATTACAACCCTTTAGTCAGGATTACGACCTAGTTTCTCACACCACTTCTGTTGTGTGTGTTAATTCTTATATATGAGTGGCGGAACCTACAAAGTCGACTCCGAACGACAGATTTTTAGAAACTTTTCATGGCAATTTTATTTATTCTTTGAATTTTTGCTAGAAATCTGCTGAAAGGAAGCCGACGAAGTAATATTTTTTCACATTTCGTTTAGTTGGAGATGCTTGACCTGGGGTTTGAACCGTGGCCTTACGTCTAATAAGCCAAAACGGCGACTTTAGGAAAATTTTTAACACTTATTTTAAAAAGTTTTGCCGATATTACAGGAAATTCAGAGTGTGGTTTATACACTGAAATGAAACTTACATCCAATTGGAGTATGGTTTTGATAGGTTATGAGATTACTTCTAGGCGAGGGTGGAAAATACATTTATCCACTCCCTAAATGCCACAAGACTAGAGGGTTCAATCATTTTGATAATACCGACTAAAAACCCATCCTCGTTTCTTGGCTACGGCTTTTTCACTTTCACTTTTTGCCCCACAACCAATTCAACTTGCAACAATTCCTTATCCATTTATCCCTAACTTACTTACTTAATTGATCTTTACAACCCTACGGTCAAAATTACGACCCAGCTTCTCACACCAACCATGTTGTTCGTGTGTTAATTTTATCGTTAATTTAGGCGTGACCTAGATCATGGAAATTTATTTACCTTCAGAGTTTTTGCCAGAAGACTACTGAGAAGAAGTCGCCGGAGAAATGTTTTTTCAAATTCCGTTTTGTTCTGGAAGTCGCCGTAGTCTAGTAGGTAGCCAGGGTTCGATCCCCAGGCCAGACATCAAAACAAAATACAAAAATTATTTCTTCAGCGATTTCCTCTCAGCAGATTTCTGGTAAAAACTCTGAAGGCAAATAAAATTGCCATGAAAAGTTTCTCAAAAGATCTGTTGTTCGGAGTCGACTTTAACTGTGGCCCCCCCGCCATTCATGTATAAAAATTAACACACACAACATAAGGGGTGTGAGAAACCAGGTCGTAATCCTGACTGAAGGGTTGTAATGACCAAATATGTATGTTATGTTATGTATGTGTCTAGATGAGCTAAGGTTTTAACCACGATATCACGTCTAATAAGCCGACACACTACTTTACGGCGACCACATCTATAAATATTGGAGATTAGTTTAGTACTCCATTTCTTTTATTTTCATTTCATAACTGTACGGGTTATGGGGATGTAATGATGGAGTTCTTATTACAAATTTCTTAAACGAGTCCTAAGGATCATAGGATCGTAACATAATAATTCTACTTGCTTCTGGCCAAAATCAAAGCTCCAAGAAAGGTCCATGCTGTCCTATAGAAAGCAGTCTTATTCTCCAGCTATCCCCTCCAAGAATAAGCAGACATTCTCACGGCTTCACTGTGGGGTTCATGGTCTGTTTCGTTATTTCAAAATCGGATTTTCTTAGTGTGCCCAATCTGCTTTTCATAACTTCAATTATTTTAGGAACTGGGTTCTAAAGGAAAGGTTGGCTTTTTTTCCGATATTTATTCTCTTTTCTATTATAAACGAGTTTTCAATAAGTATAAGCTTTGGTATGTAGTCGCTGTAGTCTAGTGGGTAGTGTGTTAGGATATTAGCCGTAAGGCCACAGTTTAAATGCCAGGTCAGGCATTAACAGGAAAATTAAAAAAATATTTCTTCGGCTACGGATTTCTCGGATTTCTGGCAAAAACTCGGAGAGTAAATAAAATTGCCATGAAAGGTTTCTCAAAAATCTGTCGTTCCGAGTCGATTTTAAACTGTTGGTTCCGCCACTCACGTAAAAAAATTAACGCACACAACATAAGTGGTGTGAGAAGCTAAGATTACGATCCTAACTAAAGGATTGTAACGGCCAAGTATGTATGTATGTAAGCTTTGGTAAATTCCTGCAAATAAATTCATTCATTTAGTCTCAGCTTGTAATATTTGTTTTTTATATTGAAAATGTACATAACATTACAATTTGAAGTTCGTTTCCTAAGTCTTTTGTTTTCTTAAATCTAAATTGCTTTGGATTAATAAATATTTGAAATATTTTTACTTTTTATGCCTACAATCACAATAATTCATATAAAAAATGTATGTGTCTTAAGTCTTTTGTTTTGAACAAAAAAAAATCTCATTAAAAATTTTAACCGCAAAATTAAAAGTAGGAAGGTTTCTAATTTGGGGCCAGTTGACCGCTGAATTTTTTAGATTTACAATTCAAAAATATTAATTTATTGTTCCCTGTTTTATAATTTAAATTTTTAATGAAAAGTTTTGTGTTTTTTATAAACGAATTTTAAAATAAAAAAATACCGTAAACCAGTTCAATGACCTTAAGAAAAAAAAAACACTTTCAGTTTCTCTTTTTCTTTTGTTTTCTTTTTGTTGTTTTCTTTACTTTTGTTAATGAATATGCACTGGCAATATAACTGCAATAGATAGACAGACAGTAAGACAGTCAGCCAGCAATGACAATGATCTTTAGGGTCACATAATTGTATGAATCATATAATCATGAATTATTATAATGAATATGAAGAAATAATAATTTTTACATTAAAAATAACAGCATGACAACCAACATTCATTGTAAAAAGGGAAGACAATAGAAAAAAATCCAAAAATAATAGTTTCTTACAGGGTCAAGCCTGACTAGGCAAGCGGCAGAGAAACCTTGCCTTTAAATAAAATGAAAACAAGGAAAAAAATATCAATGACCTCCAGTGTTCACAAGCCCATTAAAGGGTCATAAAGCGTACACACTTATTTTGAAATTTTAAATTCATTCTCATCAAATTTGCTGCTTAAGTCTTTTGTTTTCTTATTATTATTATTTTTTATTCATTTCTATTTTTCTTTTCAGCTGGTAATTTACAAATAACGCCCTGCTCTCTTAGTGATTCCAACAAAGACGAATGCATTAAAAATTTAATGACACAAGTTGTGCCTGAACTGAAGGTCAGTTCAAGTGTTTCAATAATTTACTTCACATTAAATAAAAAAAAAAAAAAATTCTTTTTTATTTGTATTCTAGACTGGCCTGCCTGATTATGGTTTAGGTTCCATTGATCCCTATTTCTATAGAAGAGGCATTTTCCGTTATGCCAATGATGGCATACAAGGTGGCCTTCTGATTAAAAACATGCAAATCCATGGCATTTCCAATTTACAAGTACGCTCGTTTGCTGGCAATTTCACCGATAATGGTTTCATCATAAAACTGGGTCTTGAATGTAAGCAGATTCGGGCTGATGGTCAATTCAAAGCTGATGTGAAATTTGGTGGCTTGCGTTTAGTGCCAAAGGGGCCTTTTAATATTACACTTGGTAAGGTCCACCAGAGAATTTTTAAAAATTCATCCTCTGATGATAAATTTCCAAATTTTTTTCAGACAACGTTCGTGCTACCGTTTTAACTGATGGCAGTTTTGTCAACAGCGATAATAGCATACGATTGCGTTTGCATCGTTTGAATGCGAATGTTGGCATTGGAAATGCAAAAATCATTGCCAATGGCATCTTCTCAGATCGTAATTTAAGTAAGTTTTTGTCTACAAAACATCAAATCGAGTAACAAAACAAATTCTTTCTCTTTTACAGACACAATGATTTTAAATTTGGTCAATGAAAACTTACCCGAAATTACTCGCGTTGGCATACCAGCCACACGTGAACAGTGGGCACCCATTTTAGTAGAACATGTGAATAATTTCTTTGCCCAAGTTCCTATAGAGAAATTTTTAACGCAATAGTTCGCATTTGTAATTTTTGCTAAACCAAAAAAAAAAACAGAAAGAAAGAAAGAAAAAACAAAATTTAATCACATTATATTTAGAATGTATGTAGCTTGTAAGCGATAGAAGAATCAGTTTTAAAATTGTTTTCTTCTTCTCAATAATTTAATCTTTTATTTTTTTATTTATTTTACATTTTTATTGGCATCATATTTTTTTTTTTTTTTTTGTTCGATAACATTTAATATTTTAGTGACGATAACTTTTTTTTAAAAGAAAATTTTATAATTTTAAGCAAAAATCAAAAACAAAGAAAAAACAAAAAAAAAAACAAAATAAATTAACCCACAAAATACTATTGAGTACAAAATAGAAATGAAAAGTGTGTTTAAACTGTTAGACCCTAGAACTTAAAGCAAAATGGTGCCCGTCGTGACTATGATGCTTTTTATCAGACTTTAACAGTTACATACATGCCTTTAATTTGGAAATCCTATTCAAGAGAGAATCTGGGGTACATTTTGTAGCCCTAACTCCACTGGAGGGATAATACAATGGAGTGGATAAAGCGCTTTACTGTTTTGAAAGGGTCATTCTAATATATAGAGGTTGGGACCTACCATTTCATACTGGATGTATTGGAACGCAAGGCAGCCAACCTTGTTTAATGCAGCTCTCGTTTGGAGAACAATAGAGAACTGCGCAGGCAGTCAGTTGTGCTGATTACTAATGCACTCTTGTTCACTCTAACGATTGACCTTCTGTTGATAGTGGCAGTAAGTTACCCTCCAGTTAAATACTGACTCAACCTGAGTTGTGGACAAGCTGCAATACACGATAGAGTCTTAAACACTTTTGAAATGATACTAACTTTGCTTATAGTTTTGATATTAGAATTCTTACTAGGCACTACCGGTCTGATAATCCGGAGATTTCCAGAGGAACCCTTGGGGTATATTCCGATACCTTCATAATGCTGGACAGAGTGGGCTTATATTACTGACTCTGATATTAGATTTCAGCATAAGCTGCCTTGGTATTTGCACTGCAGTGGTGTATTTTTCAAGCTGAGGGCATGGGCATATTGCAAGCGAAGCAAAGGATGTAGAGCAGTGATGCTCAAAATCTAAATTTCCTGTCACATGTGATAGGCAAAGAAAATTCTGCTGACGCTACGTTGATACACCTACACTATAAGCTTACTTGTGTGGTTTCTTATAATGATCGTGTGTTTGTTGCTTTGTTTGTTGTTTTGTGTTGAACTCAGCGAACAAAATCAATTCAGTTGATGTTTAGCACTCGATGAAGCAAGACCTCGCTACACAACTTTTTTGAATGATTTTTTGTTTTTTGCAAATACACGCAGCAAAATGTTTGTTGAAAATTGGGAATATGATTTCTTTTTTATAGGGAATATGGATGGTAATGCACAATGTATTGTGTGTTATCGCACTTTATGTCGTAAGTCCTTTTTTATAAAACGACATTACGAGGCTAGCCATGCATACATACATACATATATCAATATATTCATCAATACATACATACATACACACATACATCAATATATTCATCAATACATACATACATACACACATACATAAATATGTTTATCAAAGCATACATACATACATACATACATCAATATATTCATCAATATATTCATCAATACACACATACATCAATATATTCATCAATACATACATACATACACACATACATAAATATGTTTATCAAAGAATACATACATACATACATGAATATATTCATTAATACATACATGCATACACATATACATCAACATATTCATCAATACATATATACATATATCAATATATTCATCAATACATACATACATCAATATATTTATCAATACTTACATACATCAACATATTCATCAATACATACATACATACATCAATATATTCATCAATACATATATACATACACACATACATCAATATATTCATCAATACATATATACATTTATATGTACATACATACATACATACATACATACATAAGTTCTTTATGTAATAACATACACGCAACACAATAAACCAATTTTTTTTCTTTCTTTTTATTTTCCCAGTGTACGATTCTCAAAAATTAAGTTGAATTTTGTTCTCCGCTGGTTTACCAACACAACCAAAACTATGATAGTATGTGTTTGAGCACCACTGATGTAGATACTCAGATAGCCAGGCTGCTATCATGTCATAACAAGATCTCCGCTATCGTTCTCAATGTTAACTTTTAATGGTTTTCAGAGCGAAAATTGCACTGTTGATGAATCGACATGTTACAGGTCATAGGTGTTCCGATTGTCAAGACACAAATTCGTTGGAAGCAGTAGGGGGTGTGTGCAATATTGCCAGACTTTGTTGTACCGATATGAACAATAAGAGGACTGATGGTCTTCTTTAATGGAATGGTTTACTATTCATTACAAAGCGCGTAATTTTTGGCCCTTAAAGAAAATAATGAATTTCTTTTTATCACAACTTGTAATTTACATAATTGTACGTATATATACAAATATATGTATATATATACATACATACATACATTATATATGTATATATATTTCGTATAATAAATAATAATTTTTTTGATGGAGACATTAATGTGTACTTTTAGGCTTAAGCCAAAAAATGCAAAATGTTTATGCCAGTAAATTAATTTTGTGCTGCATGCAGTAAAAAATGTTGCATTAACTTCCAAATTTAAAAAATAGACTTTTATGTAATATGCGGTCTAACGTTTAAATATCAAAATCAATAGCATACTTTAGGGTACTCCCAAAAAGCAGTCAAGTATTATTTAAATATATACGTTGTACCATACTTTTAGGAAGGCTCTGAGTCTCTTTTTAAAGTTGCCAGATTATATGTTACCAATTTTCTGTAACAACGGAGGAGTTCTTCTGAAAGGAAAAGAAGTGAATTTCAATTAACCCATTAGTGCCCAGTGGCAACTTAAGTTCCAAGCAGAGGTTGCCTTAGTTTTTATGCTCTGAGAGAAAACTGAGTGTAAAAAGCAAAACGGTAATTCGGGCATTAATGGGTTAAAAAGAGATGCTCTAAATATTAGCATCAAATTATTTACAACTGATTAATGAGTTTCAAAAAATGTCACGAAATTTACGAGAGGCATCAAAAGCTGAGTAATCTACGCTGGATCAAACATTGAATAGAAGCGGAAGAGAGTAATAAGAGTGAATGGAACAATTTGAAGGTAACACATGATATTACGAGAGGTAGCATTCTGTGGTATACGAATGAATCAAGACCAGATAAGTAGTGGGCAAGAGGGGGTGTTTTAGAACTCCTTGAGAAATATTCGGAACCTAAGGGATTCGAGAAAACTCATTGGTACCTTGCAAAACTTTATTGAAAGAATAAAATAGGAATAGGAAGTATAAAAGTCGGGAATTATCAATGGTTTGCAATAGCCAGGTCATTATCCGGGGCACTTGACAAGTACATAATTGGTCATTACAACCCTTCAGTTAGGATTACGACCTAGTTTCTCACACCACTTATGTTGTGTGTGTTAATTTAATACATGAATCGACTCCGAACGACAGATTTTTGAGAAACTTTTCATGGCAATTTTATTTACTCTCAGAGTTTTTGCCAGAAATCTGCTGAGAGGAAGTCGCCGAAGCAATACTTTTTGTATTTTGTTATGATGTCTAGCCTGGGGCGCGAACCCTGGCTTTTCGTCTAATAAGCCAACACACTACCTACTAGACTACGGCGACGACTACTACTACTCGATAATAGTATGGAATTGTCTGATCAGCTAGATACAACAGTAAGCAGGAGGATATTGTTGCTGGCAGGGGAGTTTTCGTCCTGCTAATAGGGTCAGATTCTTTATGTAGAGTAGAAAGAGATGTCTGAAGAAGTATAGGTCTTGAAAAGAAAGATAATAGAGAAGAAAAATAGAATCGTATACTCTTGACTTTAAGATCATCTAAAATTTTGCTGGGTAATTACAATAGAAAGAGATTTGATGCATGCATCTATTTACTATTTAGAGGAAGCCTGCGAATAATAGGTTAGGTTAGGTTAGAGGACGTGTACCTGTCAATCAAGACAAGTACAGTACCCGGAGGTCGGATTGACCCATTGTACAACGTTCTAAAGGAGGGAAGGATAATATAGGGGATAGGATGAAAGGAGGGTATATGGGAAAGGGGGGAGTGGGAAGCGGCGGAATCACACAGACCAGACACAACCAGAGGGTGGGAGAGCGCGACTACACCGATGAAGTCCTAGCACCTCTCAACCAGCCTAAGCCACTAATGAATCTGTTCAAGCTCCCAAAGGTCCTCAATCTCAATCTACCAAGGGCTGGGCAGTTACAGAGGAGGTGTTCGATAGTCTCCAACTCCTCCGCATCGCAACACGCCCTGCAATAGTGCGGTTGGGATCTGTTCCAGATCCCCGTCAGCGGCCTGCGAATAATAACTGGCCACTGGATAGGACAGAACTTGTGTTCAGATGTGGTTTATACGCAGATTCTGTGACGAGGAGAACGAGTCACCAGAACACTTATGTACTTTGAGACTTGTGCGGCTTTAATGCATCTCAAAAGAAAACATTTGAGTGCTTATCAATAAATGGATCGTATGGTCGCTGTCCTCCAACACCTCGACACATCTATAGATATTATCAATAAATAAAGGAAGCATAATGTTTTCTAAAGAAACGTTCTTATTTAATTGACATTGCTCCGGTACTGCCATATTTTTGAAAAAGTTAACTTTATTTTATCATTAGGTTGTAGTAACGAGAAGTTAAAGGTGACTTTAAAGTTCACTTTAGATAAAGTTACCTTTAACTAAACCCAACTTTAACGGCAAGTTGTAATAATGGCCCTAAAACAGAGTTTAGTAAGTAGTTTAGTAAACATTTTTCATTTGTTAACAATTTCGAATTTTTTTTCTTAGGTGCGGGTATGAGTCATTTTCTTACAGCGATTACTTCAAATGACAGTTTAAACAAAAGCACTTTTCAAGTGCTTTGTTTTTAATTGAAGTGACCCCATTTGTTGGTAAATAAATTTTGAAAAAACGATTATTTAAATACTATTCAAAGCAATTAGAGTGGGTGTTTAAAAAGAAATTATTTTCTTTTCTATTTTTTCTTTTTTCTATTTTTTCTATGAAAAAAAACCGCAAAATAATTTCGAAATATTTTTGTTTTTTTTTTGGTAGAGAAATAGTGACAAAAACATTTGTTAAAAACAAATAATTGTAATGAATCATGTTTTATGAAAAAAAAGACGAGAAAGAAATCAATTTCAAATCATTATGTATTATAATATTCTATACAATATATTGACAGTTTGATGAATGATAAATAATCAAACATTTGAAGGCTGCTGCTGGCTGTTATTGTTATTTTCTAACAATGACAGTCCAGAGTATTTAAGCTTTTTAAAGAATATTTTTTAAGGGGAATTGTCGTATTGTGTATTTAGTTAAGCCTTTAGGATTATGACAGAGCAAATTTACAAAGACGCTTTCAAGCTGCCATCGATGAATGGATGTCTGTGGCAAACGAAAAGCTTATTTAAGGCAATACCAGCTTACATATGTAATCCCCAGCAAAATATTGGCATTCTGTTCTGTTATGTTTCCCTTTTCTTTACAAAAACAACTGGAATAAATTGTTTTTTAAATAAATAATCAGGAAAATAAAAGAAATATTCTTAACAATTGTTGTTATTGTTACAATTTGGATTAAAATTCTGACAAAGTCATGTCATGCCAAAAGGTAATTGACTTTTTTAAGTTTCACAACCATAACCGAAAAGTACAGAAAAAATAATCCTTTTTTTCGTCTAAAATTAATTGCTTAAATACCTCCTATTATTAATACCGGATTTAATTGAATTCTACTGCGTAAGTGTGAACATTATCATCAGCATCACCATGAAGGCCTGGTTTACAGTAAAAAAAAATCTCAAAGTCCCATAAATTAACAGCAATCAGCAGAGGCAGGCAGCAGGCAGACACTTTTCAGCACAATTTAATTGAAAAACTTTTTTTTTATGTTTCCAGCTCATTTTTGCAGTGGCATTCATGGTGGCAACGAGTTGTTTTTGTTTTTCAGAAAAACCTAGAACTACTGCACTGATGCTAACGAGATGTAAATGCTGCCACGAAATATGCAAGAATCTCTGCAAGAGTGCATAATCTGGTTTGGATAAATGTAAACACTTGATTAAACATTTAATATAAATGGAATGGGAAGGAAACCGAACTAAAATACTTTCCATACCTCAGAGTAATAAATTTTTTTAAAATTTTTTTTTTATTCGAACGTCCCCGGCCTCACACTAACCCACCCTCACCTAACCGCGGAGGGCTCGTCCCCATTACGTAGGGACACGTGCACACTACAGTCCGGACTGTAGCGGGTAAGGGAAAAGTAATGGCAACGATAACATAAATCAGCTACAGAACTTAATCACAAGCTGAATAAAGTAACAATAAACAGGAACTACCACCTATGACAAGAACGAAAATACATTTTTATATAATAATTTACAAATTAATGCCAGCATATAAGCTACGTTTTATATTACAAACACTACAATTAAAATCAATAAAATCATAAGTTAAAATCATTACATAATCTACGAAAAGGAAAATTACATTCATAGTTCGTTCTATAAAAATCTAAAGAAAGAGGATGATAGCGCCGTGAAAATCTTGTTGGAATACTGAAATTCAGGTTACAAAGCAAAAACTCAGAATCGATATCACCTTTAACCAGATTAAAACAGCCCTTCTACGTTCCAAAGTTGTAAGTTTTATCAAACCTAATCTAGCCTCATATGACGGAAACCCATTGGCACAATCCCATCCTAAGCCACGTAAACAGAATAATAAGAACTGCTTCTGCACAGACTCTATTGAATCACTATGACAACGATAGTATGGATTCCAAATAATAGACGCATACTCCAAAATAGGTCTAACAAGTGAAATGTATAGCAGTCTTGTTATATAAGGAGCAATGAATTCCCTAGCCCATCTTTTCATAAAACCAAGAACAGCCCGAGCTTAGCCAATCATCATACTAATATGATCAATAAAAGACAGTTTCATATCCAATAATACTCCCAAATCAAGAAATGTAGTCAATGTAGTTTCCAAAGGGCAAGAGTCAAACACATAAGTTAAGATCCATTAAATTAATTCTGCACCAAGTTACAAACAAATCAATATTTCGCTGAAGAACAGCCTGACCATGATCATCATCAAGCATACATCAGAATATTACAATCAGAAATCGCACAAGGAAGATCATTAAGAAGCAATAAAAACAGTAAAGGACCCAAATGGCTACCCTGCGGAACACCAGAAGTAACATAAACAGTCTTAGACAATACATTCCTAAACAATACCCTCTGAGTCCTAAGGGAGAGGTAGCAGTCTAGCCAACGATGAATAATATCAGTAATACCGATTAATGAAAGTTTAAGAAGCAAAATTCTATGATCGACCCTATCAAAAGCTTTACTGAAATCAGTATAAATTACATCAGTTCGAGCTCTGGCAAGAAAACCCCTGAAAACATGTGTAGTAAATTTAAAGTTAAATTTCTGTCGTATTGTATTGCAGAACCTGAAAATGAAATATTTTCCCAAAAACTATTCTCATTTTCTTCTTCTTAATTTAAGGAGCAAAGTCCTCCCCGAAACTTCTAAAGGGATAGTACTTTGTCCTTGCTATAGAACTTCAAAATGTTTCAACGCTGTTTTCGAAACCTTCTTTTGAGGTACCTGGGTAAAAAGCGATCTGTTATGTGTACATAAAGGACTTGAATTTCAGATTCGCGTACAGGCCTTCACATCACTGCAGTCTCTTCTACAAAATCCTGGGCATCAATCCTCCATGATTGGGTGCAAAAGCGAGCTGTTATGTGTACATAAAGGACTTGAATTTCAGATTCGCGTACAGGCCTTCAGATCACTGCACTCTCTTCTACGCTGAAGTCATGGCTACCGTCATTGCAACGAAGTGGATATTCAGAATACCTAAGCAATATTCCCTAAGAATTACTGATACAAACGAATAGCTTGACAGTTACTGATATACACGAATAGCTAGTCTCCTTGAAGCGCTATATCGACTGCTAAGTTTGTTCATGATTGTCGCATATTTATCTTGAGCGAATGAAACAATATAAACAGCAAAGGGAACAAATAGAGGGGGTTTGCTCTACCTTATATCCTAAGAAAGGTATGACATCTTCTAACAAAAATTGTTAAGGTACAGTATGAGCATTTTTCCTTCTGCTATATTGGCAAAGTCTGGCGCAAATATTCCGACATCAACTGCGAATGGAATGTATGACTGGCTAACATTTGCTGATGACATTGCTTTAATATTTAAACAACGATTTAATGTTCAAAGACATGGGTACAATAGCAAGAAATATGACGACATAAGCATATCTATGAGATCACTTGTAGTGCAGGGCAGAGAAGTCTCTGTTTAGAATCTTCAAAGAAATGGTAAATCAATCAACGATATATGCACTGAAGCCTTTGGTTTAGAATACTCAAAGAACCAAAAGAAGACACAGTCGTTATCTTTAAAGCAAGAATTTTTTCTTTCTTTTTTCAACTGCTTTTAGAATTTCTACACACTTTTATTCTAGAGCCATGAAAATCGTACAAAACAAAATTTACTTTAGGTTTTATACGTATAAAAACAAAAGACTTAAGAAACAAACTTTAAGGCAAAGATTTTTAATAAGATACTCTTACATTTCATCGAATAGCATTCAAAATTGCCTGATGATTGGAAGTCTTTAGAGACGAGCTTTAATGGAGATCGTAATTCTGATGATTGCTTGGCCTGCTTATATGTATGATCAATGCATGATTTTTTTCTGCTGAATACATTCCATTCATTGCGAATGGCCTGTAACAATGTAACAATTTAACAGTCTGCTTTTAATTTTTTCCCAATAACCTCGTTTATAATATTTAGACGGATGATATCTCTTTAATTTTTGTATTAGGTCAGGTCATTACTATTCACTCTTATACTTCCTGTAAGTTTTTCGTTTAGAAGATTCATTTTACAGGAGTAACGAAATGCAGCAGCTAAGCATTGAATGATTTTAAGAGGTGGCATATGTGGTTCATTAATCTCAATATTCCTCACGTAGAAATTTTTTCTCAGTGCAATGGCAGGGCACTGGGACATGTGTGCTATACTGTTACTGGTTCTGCATTACTTTCTAATATTTTTCGTATATCTTTCTGCGATAAATATTGAATCAAGTGGATATGATTACTCACTTTAAAAGAGAATTATTGATGGAAATATTGTTTAAAAAGTACCAGGGTACCAGTACTTCCACGGATTATACTTAGACGGAAATTCTGCAAGGATTTGAAAATAATGTATAGGAATCGCATTTAGTATTAAAAAATGTAAAAAAATTAAAAAAAAAATTCAGAAAAGATAAAAAATCTTAAGAAAATCTGTAGTTTTTGTTTCAATAAATAAATTTTTCTTAAAGTGTTGCTGTTCTATATGCTTCATTACGTTACAATTGTGTTATTCATCACAGTCGAATAAAAATTAAGCCAACAACAACAACAAAAACCATAAAAAGAAAAATCAATAAAATACGTGTGTAAGCATAATCATAACGTTGAAGAAGCCAAACACTAAGGAGAAAAGAAAAGAAACGAAAGAAAGAAAAAAAATGGTGAGAAGCGAACAGAACTTTGTAGGCAATTTTATTTAAATTCTGTTTCATTTTTTTTTTGCCAACTCTTTGGCTCTGGCTACAAACATATATGTAGGTTTTGTTATTGTTATTGTTTTCTTTACCAATAACAAATAAGCCATTCAAGTAAAAGCATAGCAGAGAGCAGAAATAATGAAAGAAAAAGAAAAAAATAAGCAAAAGAATCAATACGACCACACGTACATAACTGTTGTCGTTAGCACTGTCAACGTCCAGTCTATCAGATACACGCGAACCTTTAACGTAAACGGTGCTTTGGAGCGGAGTGGATCCTAAAATTTCTTCAGCACAAAAACACAAAACAGAACGATCATCATCAGAAAAAAAAATAAAAAAAAAAATAAAAGAAAGGAAAATAAAATAAAAACAGAAAAAGTGTTAAATAAAGAAAAAAAAATAAAAGAAAAAACCCAAAATTGAAAAGAAATTTAATTTCAATAAAATATTTAAATCATGCTTTAAAACATATTAAAAATTGAATTAAATTAAATTAAATTATCTCTTAATAGAGTGTGTGCTCTTTGAATTTTTTTTTTTGCATAATTTTCTGATTTAAACAAACATTATTAGTAATAGCAGCAGCAGCAGCAGCTGGGTTTGACATCTTTTGAAATGATGTTAAAATTCATATTCGTAAGCGTAATGCTTTGGCATTGCCTCTTATGCTTGCGAGCCGATGATAATTTAGAGAATTTAAATACGAATTTAACGGATATTAATCATGATTTATGGCCGAAAAACGTGAGTTACGCACAGGAGCATAAATCTACGGTTAATGAAGCAAAAGATGCCCAAGCAGATAAATTAATAAAACCTCAAGAAATATCAGGTAATAAAATATACAAAAAAAATAAGAAAAAAACGAGAAAAATATTTAAATTTCAAGTACAATAAGTTTAAAACAAAAGACTGAAGCAGCAAACCTATAGGAAAATATTTTTAAATGAAAAATACTAAGAGAATGAATATACGTTGAAATAATTCAAATAAAATGAACAGATTTACCAATGCCACGCCCCAATAGAAAAGGCGTTAATAAACAAATTGGTATTATAAAAATACCATTTTTCGAGGTGTAGTTTGCTAATTGAAGTCGCCATAGTCTGCAAGAACATTAAAAAAGTTCTAAGTACACTTAGAACGTTATAGAATGGAGGCGTCGATATCAAGGACTTGAATTTCAGATCCGTGTACAGGTCTTTAGATATTTTTAAATGAAAAATATTAAGAGAACATGTGTTGAAATAATTTAAATAAAATGAACAGATTTTGTAGTGCCACGCCCCAATAGAAAATGCGTTTGAAAATACATAAAAAATTGGTATTAAAAAAATACCATTTTTCTAGGTGTAGTTTTCTAATTGAAGTCGCCTTAGTCTAGTAGGTAGTGGGTTAGATTATAAGATGAGAGATCGTGGTTTAAACTGACAATGACATAATTAGTCATTACAATCCCTTAGCCAGGATTACAATGTAGCTTCTCACAGCACTTACAGTGGTGGCCTTATAATTAGAAAGGCTTTGTTTGGAGGATGTCTTACATACGTTTTTCCATTAGATTGAAACAAAATAAACTTAAACTCGTCACTCCGGATTCTAATTTCTCCAGTTTCTAATTATAAGGCCACCACTGTATGTTGTGTGCGTTAATTTTATAGAAGAGTCGATTTTTGAGAAACTTTTCATGGCAATTTTATTTGTCTTCAGAGTTTTTGCCAGAAATCTGCTGAGAGGAAGACGCCGATGAAATATTTTTTCATATTTTCGTTTAGACATCTGACCTAGGGTTTGAACCGTGGCCTTACATCTAATAAGCCGACACACTACCTACTAGACTATGACCGCAGATCAGACTTAGAGGGCAAAAACGAAATTTGAAAAAATATTTCTTCGGCAACTTCCTCTTAGCAGTCTCCTGGTAAATAACAGTCTTCTGATGCTCATGTTAAGGACAGTGAAGTCTTAGCTTTATCAAGCGGCAATTGGTAAAACTAAAGCATGAGGCTTTCTGTCAAAAACTCTGAGAGAACAAAAAATTGCCATGAAAAGTTTCTCAAAAAAATCTGTCGTTCGGAGTCGACTTTAAACTGTAGGTGCCGCCACTCATGTATAAAATTAACGCACACACCATAAGTGGTGTGAGAAGCTAGGTTGTAATCCTGACTGAAGGGTTGTAATGACCAATTATGTATGTATAGAATCTAGAATATAGTGTTGTAAGCTATGATGGGATACAATGTTAACATTGCCTTCCTTTCCTACAAGGACATTAGCTCCCATAATTAGAACATCCACTCTAGGAAACAAATGACATTTTGGGTAGTGAATGATAAAACTCGCAACACAAGATAACGACAGTCGGGAAAGGTAGTATCTGTGTCTCCCTTTCCTACTTCCTTCACTTTTCCCTATCTTCTCTATTATCCTTTCTCCTTTGGGACGTAGGACAATGGATCAACTTTACCTCCAAGTACCGTATTTGTCTCAAACAATCTTTTAAGCAAGTCCATTATCCCGATGCAAAATTGTTTGTCATTTTTTCATTTCGTATTATTCAATGGCTTCAAGGAAACTGATAGCCGTGTTCAGATTTTCTGAAGCATTACATCACAGTAACTGAAGACAACAGAAAGCACTAACTTGATAGGACTTGATAAGGTCAGGATAATTGAAATTTGACTTGGACATTGTAACCACACATTCATTGTTCGTCTCCAATTAAAGTTCTTATGGGAAAACTGGAATTATTATTGCCCTCAATCTAAATATACGGAGCAGTGCTCCTGGGACAGATATTTTCGTTAAAAGAGCTTGGAAAGGAGCTGTTGTTTATGGAAAACGATGGTTCGTTCACATAAGGTGAGGGTGATTTCCCTTTTCAAGTTCAATGACATGACTTTGCTAGTCTTCTTGTCTGTTTCCTACTCGACTTTTATTTCTTAAACAGTTCTTAAGCAATTTGTTACTGCTGCTGTTGTTGTTGCTTATGTTCACATACAAAGAATTTCAATTAAAATTTAACTCACATAACGAGTGCGTGCTATAGCTCATAAATGTGGGTGTATGTGTGAATGCGTAAGAACGTACGTTAACATGTTTCATGGTAATGTTATGGTAAAGTATTGTTTTGAAATAGCACGACGACGTAAGTAAAGCTTTTTTTGTATGACCTTCAGAATAATGTGTTGTGGTGTGGATACAATCGGTTTCTAAATAATTTAGAATCTAAGAAACAAAAAAAAAAAACAAAAACCTATGATTTGTTTACATTTGCAAATGAAATTTTTAAATACTTCTGGGCCTGATGATGATGGTTGTTGATATGGAGACATGATTTAATTTTTAACGATTGTATAGGAAAATAAAAAATAAATCATGACTGTTGCCTCCCACACGTTCCTCTCTGTACACGTTCCCCACACGCTATGCTAATGCTAATTGATGAGGCTTCTATTGTTTTAATTTATAACCCTTATGGCTCTTATTAGCACTTTACTGAGTTATGAGTGCAATAGCTGTCATCAGAGGGTTAAATTGGTGATTTATAACCAACGCCATACTTATTGACCATAAAAGACGAGATAAAAAGCCTGTTAAAGTGTCACTATGAGGGTAAAAATAAATAAAAAAACCGAAATTTTGTTTGCTTAATAAACTTTCAAAACCATGACGGCAATAAGTACAAAAAAATATTTACGATAAAGTAGGGTAAACAACAAATTGTTTTGCTGTCATATTAGTATTGTTTAAATAACGGAAATATTAGACGTTTTTGAAATTCGTTTATTTGTTTCAAAGCTTTCTATAAATACAAAGAAATTTTGTTGACAAGAAAAATAAAAAAAAACGATATAAAAAATCTTCAGTAATTGTTAGTTAATATCGTAAGAAATTTAATTTTAGAGAAAATTCAAACTAAATGATTTTACAAACTCCTGGAATGTTTAATTTTTTAAAAATAAATTTACAAAAATTTTTACGATATTAAAACTTATTAAAGCTGATGCCATTAATCCTTTAATGCAGTTAAGGCCTGGTCCTTCCTGGATTGTAAACATGCTTCAATAAGCATTCGGATTCATCTCTTGGTACGTTGTAATTTTATCGACAGGAGATTTGATTTTACGATTTCAGGAACTTCTAATCCCTGTGGAGGTATCTGGCAATGGCTCTAAAATGCTGGAATGTATATTAACGGCTGCCTAACCATTCATACATATCGACGCCTCCGTTCTATAACATTCTAAGTCAAAAAAGTGTGTTTTAAGTTATAAGCTCTCAAAGTCTTTACGCACTTTACGACTATATGTGTATTTTAAGTACATTATTCCCTATAACTTCGGAACGGATCGGCGTATCTTAACCAAATTTTGACAGTATTTAAGTTAGAGGACGTAGAATTTAAAAATGCAATAACATTAAAAACGTTCTAAGTACACTTAGAACGTTATAGAATGGAGGCGTCGATATATAATTGGCCATTATAACCCTTCAGTCAAGATGACGGCTTAGCTTCTTACTCCACTAATGTTGTGTGTTAATTTTATACATCAGTGGCGGGATCTGCAGTTTAAAGTCGACTCCGAAAGACAGATTTTTGAGAAACTTTTCATGGCAATTTTATTTGCCTTCAGAGTTTTTACTAGAAATCTGCTGACAGGAATTCGCCTAGTATTACATCTAGTAAGGCAACACAATACGTACTAGGCTACGACGACTCAACTGCTGCCTAACCTCTACAGTGTTTTCAAGGCAAAGGCCATGATCATATTAGGTTAGGTTAGGTTAGAGGACGTGTACTTGTCAATTAAGACAAGTGCAGCACCCGGAGGTCGAATTGACTCATTGTACAACGTCCTAGTTTCTCGCACCACTTATGTTGTGTGTGTTAATTTTATACATGAGTGCCGGGATCTACAGTTTAAAGTCGACTCCGAGCGACAGATTTTTGAGAATTTTTTTCATGGCCAGAAATCTGCTGAGAGGAAATCGCCGATGTCTTGATGTCTGGCCTGGGGCTCGAACCCTGGCTTTACGTCTAATAAGCCAACACACTACCTACTAGACTACGGCGACTTCATGATCATATTAAAAACAGCGCAATGTTTGATGGCTGATGGGATTTTTCCTGAATATCTTTTGTTTGGCTCCAAAACCCAGGCTGCGATAGGTCTTTAGTGAACATTACCTGACGTCCGTCCTCGTCCATGAATGTCATAACGATAAAACTGATATGGATTTTGTACAACGGGTCAATCTGACCTCCAGGTACTGTACTTGTCAAGTAAACGTGATCTAACTTATATGATTTCCAGAACGTAGGGATATTATCTGAAATTGCATTGCTCTTGGAATTAAACGAGGCTGGTAAAGGGTTCATAACATCCGACATGTTACAAGGCAATTCCATCGATAAAGTCCTACTAGAAGCCCTAAAACACTCATAATATTTTGTGGCATCTATTTGACCTGCACGGTCTGTGACGAAATCCTAAACGAACAATCTGGCAGCTGCTTTTGCTAGGTCGTCAATCACTAGATTAGTTCTAATGCTTCCGTGTCTGTGTACCAATGTATAATAATTGTAGTTTAGACAGGCGATGATTGTCTAGTATGGATGATCGTCTTTATCCCTACGAAAACTTGAACAGAACCATTACACCGAATTTGTTCCCATACAATGGATTCTCCGTTCGTTTTACAGGTTCAAACTACGCTCATTATTATTATTCTCTGCTTGACTGAATTGATTAGGAAGAGGACTGATTGTCTTCTTTTCAAATCAACGCAGTGTTGCGTATCTCATAAGCCAGCATGGGAAGTAAGACGATAGTTTTTGCACTTCAGAATAACGAAATTTCTGGTCATTATGGAAGTTGATATCTCTTCCTGCTTTTCTCTGCTAGAAAGTAAAATCATGCAAAGGTATTTCAACTATATAGTCTCTGTTTGATGACTTTTCGCTTGTAACACACAATGGCAAATGTGGCAGACCAGTCAACAATGTTGTGCGAATGGGCAATCACACACGAGAACAATTATGCTGGCACAAAATAGCAGCTTGTAGGCAAGAGAGGTGAGGAGAGTGGTTTTTTGCTGGCATCATTTTTCAATCAACTTCTACCCCGCACAAACCAATACATAAACAACACAGAACCAATACGCATACATTTATAAATCAGCAGGTTCAGAAAATTTGTTTGTATAGAGCATATTCAGTCTTTCATTGTACGTTAGAGTACATGTATACAATTTAATGCCAGATGAAATGGCAAAGAAACAAATATGCCTGTTAAGCGAGACTACAGAATGTGTTGATAACCAGACAATGCTTGATACCGTGTGAAACGCAGGGCTTTCGACGGTTTAATGTAGGCATACAGGATGCCCATATTATACTTTCAGTAAGCATTGCATGAGTAAGTGGCCACTGAAGTTATAAACGGATACGGGGGCAATAGAGTATCAAACAAGGACTCCCCTGTGATTTTTGGATAGTAGAGGTACTACTCAGTACCAGTATGGTACGTGCAGTAGTAAAGGGTGTTTTTTTTTATAGAGGTATAGAACTTTAAGTTGCAATAAAACAACGATGGATTATTCGATATGAATTTTATTTATCCGAAAGATAATCTTGTGGCATTACATTTTAAATATGATTTCTGGCATATGACCGCCACGGCTGGCGCGGATGTAGTCCAATCTGGACGTCCAATTTTCGATGACTTTTTCCAACATTTGTGGCCGTATATCGGCAATAATACGGCGAATGTTGTCTTCCAAATGGTCAAGCGTTTGTGGCTTTACCGCATAGACCAATGACTCTACATAGCCCCACAGAAAGTAATCTAGCGGTGTTAAATCACAAGATCTTGGAGGCCAATTCACAGGTCCAAAACGTGAAATTAGGCGGTCACCAAACATGTCTTTCAATAAATCTATTGTGGCACGAGCTGTGTGACATGTTGCGCCGTCTTGTTGAAACCACATCTCCTGGACATCATGGTTATTCAATTCAGAAATGAAAAAGTTAGTAATCATGGCTCTATACCGATCACCATTGACTGTAACGTTCTGGCCACCATCGTTTTTGAAAAAGTACGATTCCACCAGCCCATAAAGCGCACCAAACAGTCAGTTTTTCTGGATGTAACGGTGTTTCCACATACACTTGAGGATTACCTTCACTACAAATGCGGCAGTTTTGTTTGTTGACGTAGCCATTCAACCAGAAGTGCGCTTCATCGCTAAACAAAATTCGCTTATGAAAATCGGGAACAACGGTAATCTCGTTTTGGGCCCATTCGACGAATCTACGCCTTACTTGATGATCGTTTGGCTTCGAGTTGGATTTTGTAAGCACGCAAACCAAGATCCTTCTGCAAAATTTTCCATAAAGTGGATGGACACAGATCCAATTCCTGTGCTCGATGGCGGATGGACTCATTCGGGTCTTCCTCAATGCTACGCTCTACAGCAGCAATAGCTTCTTCTGTACGCACCGTACAGCGTCTCTGGGGATGCGAGTTATCAATAAGAGTAAACGTGGTGCGAAAACGTTCCATGGCTAATCGAATTAACTGCTCTGATGGACGATTTTGTCGACGATAAAATGGACGTAGTGCGCGATACGTTTTCCGCACAGAACCATTATTTTCGAAATAAAATTGCACTATTTGCAAGCGTTGTTCAGGCGTGAGTCTATTCATGATGAATTGCCAAACCAAACTGAGAATAAATCACTTGACAGCTGTTAAATCGGTCGCCATCTTGAAAAGTAATGCCAACTTAAAGTTCTATACCTCTATAAAAAACACCCTTTATTAGGCTTTGCTATACTTATATAGATAGAGGACTGATTATGTTCTTTCGTTCTTAAATTGCATGGTCTCTATTACAGTTTTCACAGACAACTGCATTGGAAAGCATGTTAATAGACTTGGCATTCGCACAAATGATTTCTGCAGAAGCTAGGGAGAAAGATAGAAATTCCTTTCACCTCGTAAGTTAGTAACCAAATCTTACCGTGAAGAGGCGGAGTTTCTTGACATTAGATTTGCTGTCATTCTGCCTGAACTTATGTATAAGTAATCAAATGCCTTACAAAAATTTTTAATTTTTCTTAACCAAAAATGGAACAATATTCAATACAATACAGCACATACAACTCAAATGTGTTATATTTTCTCTCATCAATTTGGATTTATGAGTAAAGATTTCTAAAGCACTTGCCATTTACCAAAAAAATGATAAATTATTCCCACAGATTTGTACGCAGCATATTGAGATTTCTATTGTTATCTAACAAAACTCCCCCCTCCTATCTGTGTAAATAGGATTGTTTGTTAAACTAAATGCTTTAACAAATAAAGTGTGATAAAATATTACTTTCTTTTCTTGTTAAACCAAAGCAAAGAGATTGCAACAATAAAAAACCACAATGAGTTCGAAAATCTTTAGGGCTCTAAAACATGTTTGGTTTCAATAGCATTAGCATTGGCATTAGCGTGTCGCTATGTCACAGCTTAAATGAATTCAAATTTAAATGAAGAAAAGAAAAAAGAAACAAAAAAAGAAACAGCGGGTGGTAAACGATAGTCAAAGATGTGTTTCTCTTTGTTTCAGGTGTAATAACTCAGAATTTTGGCTATTGTCACACAATACAAGTCTTAAATATCTCTAATAAAACTTATTTATGAGACCATAATCATAAAAAAAATGGCACAGAACTTACACACAACACTACATGTCACATACCACATACAACACCATGGGCCATAGGACTTAAATAAGCTTAAAATTTATGGAAAAATATCTGTATGTGTTTAACGTTAGAATAATAACAATAATATTGACAATATTGACAATATTTATTTGAATTTAATTCACTGCTATTTATAATTCATCTGCGTAATATTTCAAATGTTTCTTCAAAGCGAAATTAAAGTGCTCAAATTTCGTAGCATGTTTTAGCAGAGGAAAAAAAATTAGAAAATGGATTTAGAAATCTATGACAATAAGAAAAATTATAAAGAAGATAAGGCCCTAAAGTCATGTCAATCAATTATCGGAACACTGTTTATCTTTAAAATATATTTTTAATACAAGTTTCTGTCTTAAGTCTTTTGTTTAAACAGTCAGTGATTCTTAATCAGTTGTATATACAAAGAGAAATTATAATTTTAATTATAAATATTGATTTTAATAGAAAATTGGGTTACTTTCAAAATATATTTAAAAAAAAAAACGTGATAAAAAATTAAATCCTAAGAATGAAAACAACAACAATCAACGTTTATGAAAAAAAGCACTGAAATATTTTGCCAGTAAAACATTTACAATTCCCACAATGAGAAAAAAATTTTTAAAATTAATAAAAATTGGAATTTTTAAAATCTAACAAAAACCAAAATTAGTAGAAATTATAAGCAATCCCGTGACATGAAAAATTTTTGAATGGTTGCAATATATAGCCTAGAAATATTTACGATAAAATTTTCTTGTCAGAATTTTTAAATCTTAGAAAAACCAAAATTAGCTAAAAATATAGGCAATATTGTAAAAATAAGCATTTTCAATTTTATGCAATGTAAGTGGCAAAAAAATTTACGATAAAGTTTAAAAGGTAGAAATTTCAAAAACCAAGAAAAACTGAAATTAGTATAAAATATAAGCAATCTCGTAGCATAAAACATTTTTGAATGTTTGCATTATATAGCCTAGAAATATTTACGATAAAGTTTTCTTGTAAGAATTTTTAAATTGAAGAAAAACCAAACTTAGTTAAAAATATAGGCAATATTGTAAAAATAAACATTTTGAATTTTTTGCAATCTAAGTGGAAAAAAGATTTACGATATAGTTTTAAAAGTATAAATTTCAAAAACCAAGAAAAACCAAAATTAGTATAAAATATAAGCAATATCGTAAAAATAAAAATTTCGATAGTTTTACAATGCAAGTGGCAAAAAATTTACGATATAGTTTAAAAATAAAAATTTCAAAAACCACGAAAAATTAAAATTAATATAAAATATAAGAAATATCGTAAAAATAAACATTTTACATTTTCTACAATATGAAATATCAAAAACCAAGAAAAACTGAAATTATAATAAAATATAAGCAATCTCGTAACATGAACATTTTTTGAATGTTTGCAATATATAGCCTAGAAATATTTACGACAAAGTTTTCTTGCCAGAATTTTTAAATCTAAGATAAACCAAAATTAGTTTAAAATATAAGCAATATCGTAAAAATATAGATTTTAAATTTTTTGCAATGTAAGGGGCAAAAAAATTTACGATAAAGTTTAAAAAGTACAAATTTCAAAAACAAAGAAAAACTGAAATTAGTATAAAATATAAGCAATATCGTAACATAAAAATTTTTGAAAGCTTGCATTATATAGCATTGAAATATTTACAATAAAGTTTTCTTGTAAGAATTTTTAAATCTAAGAAAAACCAAAATTAGCCAAAAATATAAACAATATCGTAAAAATAAAAATTTTAAATTTTCTGCAACTTAAGTGGCAAAAAAATTTACGATATAGTTTTGAAAGTATAAATTTCAAAAAATAAGAAAAACCAAAATAAGTGTAAAATATAAGCAATATCGTAAAAATAAACATTTTGAATTTTCTAAAATATAAGTGCCAAAAAAAAAATTACGATAAAGTTTAAAATTAACAATTTCAAAAACCAATAAAAACTGAAATTAGTATAAAATATAAGCAATCTCGTAACAAAAAACATTTTTGAATGGTTGCATTATATAGCCTTGAAATATTTACTATAAAGTTTTCTTGTAAGAATTTTTAAATCTAAGAAAAACCAAAATTTGCTAAAAATATAAGCAATATCGTAAAAATAAACATTTTGAATTTTTTGCAATCTAAGTGGAAAAAAATTTACGATATAGTTTTAAAAGTATAAATTTGAAAAACCAAGAAAAACCAAAATTAGCTAAAAATATAAGCAATATCGTAAAAATAAACATTTTGAATTTTTTGCAATGTAAGTGGCAAACAAATTTACGATATAGTTTTAAAAGTATAAATTTCAAAAACCAAGAAAAATTGAAATTAGTATAAAATATAAGCAATCTCGTAACATAAAACATTTTTGAATTTTTGTATTATATAGCCTTGAAATATTTACGATAAAGTTTTTTTGTCAGAATTTTTAAATCTAAGAAAAACCAAAATTAGTTAGAAATATAAGCAATATCGTAAAAATAAAAATTCTAAATTTCCTGCAATGTAAGTGGCAAAAGAATTTACGATAAAGTATTAAAATTACAAATTTCAAAAACCAAGAAAAATTTAAATTTGTTTAAAATATAAACAATATCGTGGAAATAAAAATTTCAAATTTTCTGCAATGTACTTGGCAAAAAGATTTACGATAAAGTGTTTCGTGTAAATATTTAAAAATCTAAGAAAATTCAAAAATAGTTAAAAATAAAAGCAATAATGTAAAATTAAAATTTTTAATTTTCTGCCTTGTAACACACAAAACAATTTACGATATAGTTTTACAAGTAAGAATTCGAAAAACTAACAAAAACTGAAATTAGACTTTAATGCTAGCTTTCTTATAACATACATATTAACAGGATTTTTAAATAGGAACATTTAAAAAAAATTACGATATTGTCTACAAATTTTTAAAATTTCATGATTTTTGAAAAATAAAAAAAACCAAAATTAGTTCAAATTATATAGATTTATACCGCATTAGTCAAATTTTGATAACAATAACGTAAACCTTTTAAAAATTTACGATACCAATAAAATAGAATAATTTTTCATTGTATGTTGGCATAAATTATTGAAAATCTCCTTAAAAATGTCGCAAATGACCTAAATTTTGTGTAATTATTTCACAACATACTACGCTGCATAGCTAATGGCATAAGGAAAAAAAAACATCAATCATGTGAAGAAAGCCGAAAAGGAAAGATAGGAAAAAAAGAGAAACACTATAGAAGAAGAGAAAACATTGAAACTAATTGCATTGTTTACAACATAAAGAACAATAGCTTAGCAATGAGTAACAATTTAATATCGAGAATTAATAAAAACAACGGGGTAAAGCTCATAAATATGAATTCTCCCAAGAAAAGTGAAAAAATATTTCTTCTGCCATATTGAGGAACACAAATAAATAAATAAAAAAAAATCACCACAGTTAACAATGTTTCTTATTTTTTTGTGGTCAAAATAGATTTAAAATGCAAGACACGTTAAAAACGTAGAAGTATTTTGAATACAATTTTATTTTATTTTAATTTTTTATTATTATTTTTGCGTCGTTTGAGGAAAGAATGAGGCAAAGAAAAAGGAGTTTTTTTTTGAAGACAGGGTACTAAAAGCAAGAATTTAAAGTATTTTGTTGGCTTCTGTTTATTTAAAATACGATATAAACTACTTTTCGGAAAAATTATGCCAAAATACTAAAACAAGGTGTTGAAATAAACAGTTTTTTAATGAAAATAAAAAAACGCAAAATTTAATTAACAAACAACGGGAGAAAAATAACAACACATTATGCAGATTATAAACAAATTTTATGAATAATTTTGGCAGACATTTAATAAGGCTTTAAGAAATAAAAAGAAAACGAGAAAAAAAAGAAACAAATTAACCGATTTGTTATGAATTTTGATTGATTTAAAAGGTTCAAAAAACTTTAGGAAAATATATACATACGGTATATTTAATATAAAATTACTGAAGAAAACTTTACGATATAACCAATAACAAAATTATAAAAAACAAATATTAAATAATTTCATATGCTAACCCATGCTAAGCTAAATTTTCAATTTTTCTTAAAAAAAATATATGAAAATTACGATACAATTTTATATACGATATTAATTTTTTCACACAATTTCTTAAAATTATAAAAACCGAAAATACTTTATATTATTAGAAAGCAAACAGCACAAAAAGTTTTTCATTTTCTTGTACACAACATTTTTAAAAAATTACGATAAATTTAAAATAAAATTTTATTTTTTTTTTATTAAAGAAAACTGAAATTACATGATTTTATAAGCTATTAAAATTCATATAAATTTTTTTTAAATTAAACATCACAATAAATTTTCCATTTTCTTAAAGGCAACATTTTTAAAAAATTACGATAAATTTAAAATAAAATTTTATTTTTTTATTAAAAAAAACCGAAATTACATGATTTTAAAAGCTATTAAAATTCATATAAATTATAGAAAATACTATTTGAAATATTTTAAAAATTTACGATATAACGATTTTTTTTTTCTCAGATCTACTTGATCCCGTAGATAATGCACCATCATCGGCCAATAACAATCGTACAGGCCGTCAATTATTTTACAGTCCCAATTTCTTTTACATACAAAACTTAGGAGCAGAGGCTACAAAATGTGTTACCTCACGGGGCTTAGTGGGCTTATGCATGAGCTTTGACAGTTGCATACAAACCCAAAGATATAAAAGACATTTGTCGCTTTACAATGGTGCGCCATGGGACCAAACACAACAATTAGGGCAACCAGCTATACAACAACAGCAAGAATTTTGTCAATATTACGATCAATACTTGCGTTCCAGCTATGGTGTATGTTGTACGCATTTAGAGCCCGTAATGACTGGGCCAAGTTATGAAAAACCTGCTATGGATATGCCTAAGCCAGATCCACAACCGAACTCTGATGATTCCGAAGTTTTGGAAGCCGATTTAAGCAGCTATGAACCCGAGCCTCCCAAATATGATAATAATGACAATCAGAATGGCAATAATATTGACTATGATCCCATAGAGAATTTAAAACAGGCTTCTTTTGGAAACAACTACAATAACTATATACGTTATCCTTGGCCGCAACAGTTTATCGGCTTTTCGGGGGTACAACAATGGCCACCACCAGTGCCTACCCATCCACCCAGCATAGCCAGTTGGCCACCACCAATACCTACTCATCCACCCAATCATCATTATCCTACACATCCTCCCTTAGGGGGTGGAGGTTTCCAGTATACCACCACCACCAGAAGACCTACCTATAGGCCCACATACTACCCTACCCAAAGACCACTACCCACTAGCAGTCCTACTACAACCACTACCACCACAACCACCAGAAAACCAGTTTTAGTAGATGCAGCGACAATGGGTTTGCCTTTACAGTGTGGCCTTAGAAATGCTGTAAGTCCGGATCAAGAGAGAATTGTAGGCGGCACTAATGCTAGTCCCCATGAGTTCCCTTGGATAGCGGTTTTATTTAAATCGGGCAAACAGTTCTGTGGCGGCAGTTTGATTACAAATGTGAGTTTATTTTCCTTTAGTTTTCAGGACTATTTTTAATGCGATTTTTCTTTAGAATCATATCTTAACTGCGGCTCATTGTGTGGCCCGTATGACTTCCTGGGATGTGGCGGCCTTGACTGCCCATTTGGGTGACTATAATATACGCACCGATTTCGAAGTGAAACATGTAACACGACGCATTAAACGTTTGGTTCGCCATAAAGGTTTCGATTTTAGTACATTGGTAAGCCCTTTCATGTCTTGCAAACGACTTATTTTACCTCCTTTTTAATCCCCTTTGTAGCACAACGATATTGCCATTTTAACCTTAAACGAACCCGTGCAATTTACCAAAGAAATCTCGCCAATTTGCCTGCCCACCTCTGCCGTACAACAAAGCCGCAGCTATAGTGGCCATACAGCCACCGTGGCTGGTTGGGGCAGTCTAAGGGAGAATGGTCCCCAACCGGCTATATTACAAAAGGTACAAATACCCATATGGACCAATACAGAATGTGCTCAGAAATATGGCAGAGCTGCCCCAGCTGGCATTATAGATTCTATGATATGTGCTGGCCAGGCGGCCAAGGATTCCTGTAGTGTAAGCCTCCTTCTGCTTCTGCTTAAAAAATAAATTAAAAAAAATTTTGAATTTTCTTTCACAGGGCGATTCTGGCGGTCCCATGATTGTTAACGATGGCTCGCGTTATATCCAAGTGGGCATTGTTTCGTGGGGTATTGGTTGTGGTAAGGGTCAATATCCTGGTGTTTATACCCGTGTTACCTCCCTATTACCCTGGATCTATAAGAATATTAAATGAATTGTATTTAAGGAAAAATAATTTTAAATATTAAATACGATATTTTTTTATTAGAATTTACGATATGGCTTACAAAACTGGCATACGAGTGAAATTTTTATAATTTTTATAAGAAAATAAAATTAAGAGTGATAAACTAAATTTAAAAGTATTTCCAAAAACATTTTTATTTAAAAAAAGATACTTCTAGACGGGTTACATAAGCTTAAGGGGACTTAGTAGTAGAGGGACTTGTTAGTAGAGCGCCAGCACACTGAGATGTACTCCCCTTACTCTCATGAAACATTATTCTGAACTCAGTACAGATTACACTGGCGTCTCATTGCTGTAAGGTTGTTGTATATACGGTCGATGTCTCTATCGATCGCTGTAACGTCACATAGACATTCTACAGTGAAACCAGAAGTATGAAGTCAAACAGACGAGGGAAAGAGAACTCGCTTCTGGAAAACAGAACTCATACTGCATTCGGAGAAGTATAAGCTCCCGTGGTATCTTTAATGATACCCAGATTAAACTCACTGGGTGTGTAAAATACCTCGGCATCATCTTAAATGACAAGCTGAGCTTCAGACAAAAGTTTATGGGGTCAGCAAACAGGGTGATTATCGCTCTTTATTCCTGCAAGAAGGCCATTAGAAAGAATTGGGGGACGTTCCTGAAGGTTGTCCATGTATTACCGATGCTTTACGTAGTGCAACTGATGTTTTTGATATAAAGGGTGTTTTTTATAGAGGTATAGAACTTTAAGTTGGCATTACTTTTCAAGATGATGACCGATTTAATAGCTGTCAAGTGATTTATTCTCAGTTTGGTTTGGCAATTCATCATGAATAGACTCACGCCTGAACAACGCTTGCAAAGAATGCAATTTTATTTCGAAAATAATGGTTCTGTGCGGAAAACGTATCGCGCACTACGTCCATTTTATCGTCGACAAAATCGTCCATCAGAGCAGTTAATTCGATTAACCATGGAACGTTTTCGCACCACGTTTACTCTTATTGATAACTCGCATCCCCAGAGACGCTGTACGGTGCGTACATAAGAAGCTATTGCTGCTGTAGAGCGTATCATTGAAGACCCGAATGAGTCCATCCGCCATCGAGCACAGGAATTGGATCTGTGTCCATCCACTTTATGGAAGATTTTGCGGAAGGATCTTGGTTTGCGTGCTTACAAAATCCAACTCGTGCAAGATTTGAAGCCAAACGATCATCAAGTAAGGCGTAGATTCGTCGAATGGACCCAAAACGAGATTACCGTTGTTCCCGATTTTCATAAGCGAATTTTGTTTAGCGATGAAGCGCACTTCTGCCGCATTTGGAGTGAAGGTAATCCTCAAGTGTATGTGGAAACACCGTTACACCCAGAAAAACTGACTGTTTGGTGCGCTTTATGGGCTGGTGGAATCATTGGTCCGTACTTTTTCAAAAACGATGGTGGCCAGAACGTTACAGTCAATGGTGATCGGTATAGAGCCATGATTACTAACTTTTTCAGTCCTGATTTGAATAACCATGATGTCCAGGAGATGTGGTTTCAACAAGACGGCGCAACATGTCACACAGCTCGTGCCACAATCGATTTATTGAATGACACGTTTGGTGACCGCCTAATTTCACGTTTTGGACCTGTGAATTGGCCTCCAAGATCTTGTGATTTAACACCGCTAGACTACTTTCTGTGGGGCTATGTAAAGTCATTGGTCTATGCGGTAAAGCCACAAACGCTTGACCATTTGGAAGACAACATTCGCCGTATTATTGCCGATATACGGCCACAAATGTTGGAAAAAGTCATCGAAAATTGGACGTCCAGATTGGACTACATTCGCGCCAGCCGTGGCGGTCATATGCCAGAAATCATATTTAAAATGTAATGCCACAAGATTATCATTCGGATAAATAAAATTCATGTCAATCGAATAATCCATCGTTGTTTTATTGCAACTTAAAGTTCTATACCTCTATAAAAAAAACACCCTTTACATCAAATAAAGTTCGAAAAGGAATGGAAATACCTCCGACATTTGGAACAGTGTTCGGACAATAATTCGTAATTGAAATTGGAAAATACCGCTTTCCTTTTACAGGACCGTTTTGGTACGCTGCTTCCAAACCGGAGGCATGAAGAAATTTGACGATGATCTAAAATGCATGATGTGGTTTGAACTTACCAGAGCTTGCCTTATAGGTCCTACCGGATTTGGAAAGCGCGAATATGCCAATGCTCTCCCATAATTTTAAACTTCAGCGCAATACAATAGAAGCTACGACTAGTAGATGATACACTACGACTTACTGCCGAGGATCCAGACAAAGATGACCCCATATTGAAAGTAAAAGACGACAGTATAGGACACAGTCTACATCACTGTTCAACTCTAGCTGGCGTGTGGTACATACTTCGGGGTTCTATCCTGATATTTCAGATTTGAAACTGGAGAACCTTTGAAGCTTTGTAAAAAGCACAGGTTGGTTCAACGTTAGGGACTTCGTCTTGGATATGAAAATGAAGAGGGGCAAATAGAATATCTTCTACGTCACTGTCCCACTTTCGCTGCAGGGTGACCAGCGAGAATGTGATACGTTCTTGAGATCTAGCTGATGTCTCAGATTTGAAACTGGTGGGGCTTTTGAAAGTTCATTAAAAGCACAGGTTGGTTGTGTGTTGAAGTCGTCGTAGTCTAGTAGGTAGTGTGTTGGCTTATTAGACGTAAGGCCCGGGTTCAAATCCTAGGCCGGGCATCTCGAACGAAATATGAAAAAATATTTCTTCGGCGGCTTCCTCTCAGCAGATTTCTCTCTCAAAGCAAGTAAAGGTCCCGCCACTCATGTATAAAATTAACACGCACAACATAAGTAGTGTGAGAAGCTAGGTCGTAATCCTGACTGAAGGGTTGTAATGACCAATTATGTATGTCTGGTTGTACGGAAGGAACTGCAATCTGAATTCCATGCAATTACCATGGTCTGGTCTAAATCTACTGCATTCTTACCTAATCTAAGGGTCTGGAGATACTTCGACAGAGGAGATTTCAAAATGAGTCTAACCATAGACCCTAAAGATCTTAATGTTATTATTTTATTATCGCTTCCTATTCCTAAAAATTAAAATTCTTAAAAAAAACTTCTTAATTTCCCTTTTATGGACGGGCATAAGTCCCTAAACATTGAAATAATTTCAATATGGCAATACTCACACAGTTAATCTGATCAATGTTACATTTTTGAAAGCATACTTCCGAGATTCATTGAAATATCGCTGGATTTTTTAACCGAAACCCCTAACGTATGCTATAAAACAATTGCTTTAATGGGGAGTGTTAAATTTAAATTTTCAATGAAATATTTGGCCTTAAAAAATGTTTTTTTTTTATTACAAGTTTTTGTTATTGTTTTTTCAAAAAATGATTCAGTTTGAGAATGAAAAAATTCATCACCAATTAAAAAAGAAATTTGTTTTCAGTTTAATGGACCATTGAAGCTGCTTTTATTGTCAAGGTTAATTTCATTATTCATTAGAAATCATTAATTTTTTTATATCTTTTGATGAAAATTTTCCTTTCAAAATTAATTTTTAATAATTCTGAAGAGCTAAATTTAAAAACAAAACAAAAATTATTTTCAAAATTCTATTTTTCTTTATATGCGAATAGGATGATGATAATTATTATGATGATGAGGTTTTTTAAATTTATTTATTGCAAGACAATAAATAAAACATTCGCATAAACATTCAATCACCAAGAGACACTTTAATGGCCATAATGTTAGAGGTGGTGCCATAAAGTTTAGAAAAAAAATGCAGAAAATTATACGATGTATTTATTCTTCTAATGGTTGTTTAAAGAAAAATTAATTTAAAAAAAAAATATACATTTTAATTGTTTTAATGAATATGGATTAAAAACTTTTAATGGTAATTGTTTTTTTAAGAATTGCCGCAATTAAAAACTAAAGAATGGAATTTTAATGCAGATTTTTTTAAAAAAATATTTTTTCCTCAAAATGAAATTTGTATTAAAGTTAGATGTGCAGCAATAACTGTGTTACCGACAATTATAAGGAAAAGATTTGTTATGTCTGCATAATATGTCAGTAACTAGAGCTCTATTAATTTTTTTACGCATAAACAGCTTGTAAATGCTTACAATTCGGTAAATAGGCCTCCAGTTACAAAAAAAAAAAAAAATAAAAAAAAAGTCGCAGTAGTCTTGTAGGTAGTGTGTTGGCTTATTAAACGTAAAGCCAGGGTTCGAGCCCCAGGCCAGACATCAAGACAAAATACAAAAAGTATTTCTTCGGCGACTTCCTCTCACCAGATTTCTGGCAAAAACTCTGAGAGTAAATAAAATTGCCATGAAAACTTTCTCAAAAATCTGTCGTTCGGAGTCGACTTTAAACTGTAGGTCCCACCACTTATGTATAAAATTAACACACACAACATAAGTTGTGTGAGAAACTAGGACGTTGTACAATGGGTCAATTCGACTTCCGGGTACTGTACTTGTCTTAATTGACAAGTACACGTCCTCTAACCTAACCTAACCTACAAAAATAAAGAACAATTCCTTCTTTTAATTCCAGACTCATACCTCACATGGAAGAGAAGGGCACTGGGGCAGAGCACTTTGATTTTAAAATGAGCAGATAACCTCTATCTATTCTAGGTAGCATCAGCTTAACACCCACAATTTACTTAATTTCGCTGTCAATGTTATCAGCTGGACATTCCCTCTAACGGCTGTCCTAGGAATTACAGCCCGTTGGAGGCATAGTTCTACGCGACAATGATCTGAGCAGAATATGTCCAACCTATCTCCACACGATTATAACATGATTACAATTGGTGTTTGCTCAATTTATGACCAGATTTTAGTATTACTGATCGTAAATGGACAGACAATCTTCTAGATTCGTCTCTGGCATTGGTTAATAAAATTCTAAGTACTCTTGTTTTTATCACTGCGACCTACACTCCACGATTTGCATCCGAATAAGCAATTCATTTTGCAAAGCTGTTCCCTGTTGATGTGGTCCTCCACGTCTTCTCTGTAGTTTTATTTTGTTTTACTAATACTCGCCACATATCAAAATGACTGGACATTTTCAATTTGTGGCTGCTGCGTATTAGGAATCATGGGTCAAAGTTGATTTCGAGACCTTACAGGGCCGCTACAGTTGCCACTTCCTTCAGTTTTGATTGTATATTGCCGGAGAAAATGCGATGACAAACAAAACCGTGAGGAACTTTAACATTCACATTCCTAAGACCACTTGTCATAACCTTGTCATACTATGATATGAGGTTTTATGGTTTTATTCCCATGCAGCGAAGTGTATATAATATGGCAGAAGGGTTTAGGATGTCGAATACTTTTTCAGAATTAACCAATATCTGCTACAATGAAAATTGCTCCTACAGCGCTAGACGAAAACTAGCCTGTTCGTTGCAAAATTCGGTGCAGTTCAGTATACATATTCGTAATCAATTTGATCGCGCTTTCAATTCCAGATAAAATGGGTGAATATGTCCTGCCCGTATATTAGGAATTTTGTCATCTGGTTTTGCCCCCCATTAATATATCATTTTCGACCAGTTAGCCACTTTTCGACGTTACCAATCCATTGTTTCGTTAGATGTCCAATTAAAAAACATGCAATAAATGTCTATGTTCTTTAAAAATGTTGTTGTTATATTTCAAATAATAACAACAACAACAATACTACACAAAAAAAATATATTTTATTTTCTGAAAAAAAAAATTAAAAAAAGAATTCAAATTAAATGTTGAACAAAACGAATGAAAATTTCCGTTGACGCACAAACACAACAGAGACAATCACAGTCACAGTCACATCCACATCCACTCACTCAAAATAAATGGCAACATCTTTGGTGTTAAGTAAGTACACATCAAGTCTGTCTAATAGTCTGTTCAACTATAAAATGCTTCTGATAGCCACCTAGTCAGTCAGCCCGGCAAAGAGTCTTGTGGTCTACACACGAGAAAAACTAGAAGAAAAAAAAAAACAACGAAATGTGCTGCTGCAACAACAATCTCTCGTCAGAGCATTAGATTAATTTAGACAAGAGAATTTAAAATAAAAATTATCGAAAGGGGGGGAAAAACATAACAAATTAAATAAGAGAAGAATTCTGTGTTTTGAAAAATGCAAAAACAATGAAAACAACTAAATTAGGATGAACAAAATTCGAGTGGAAAGGACCTGGAATTAAGTGGCTATTTTAAAATGTTTTCTAACATTCTAATAAGGAGTGCACACAAAAAAATTTGGACATACACATTTCTTTGTACGTAGCTAATATTGAAAACACAATTTTGAAAACCCCACCTCACGATGGCATTGGAATAATATGGGATGTGTAAGGTTGCCTAAGATGAAATCTGTTAACCAGTTTTGATAACTTAGAAGCTTAAGTAAATAACCGCCTGTTTAACAGATACATTCACAGATCATTTTTATATTTTACGGCAGACAACATATCTAAGAGGGCTCGTAAGGCAGCTTGTACCACTTATTGCTATATGAGAACAATTAATCCTAGATATGGAGTTTGTTCTAGTATAGTTCGCTGCATCTATTATACTGTTACATACACATAGCCACAAAAGTATACATACGGATAACAAATTTCAGAAATTTTTTAACCAATCCGTTTTCGTTGGAAATCTTTATAATTGTCTGACATCTTTCTTCGATTTTAAGACGGTCTTTTGCTTTGGTTCAGAAATTTGTGAAATTTGTAAATCGGATGCATACCTTTGTGGGCCTGTGCAGGGCCACAATTCAGTTCAATTTCAGAAATTTTTTAACCAATGCAAAAGACCGTTTTAACATCAAGGAAACTATAAAAATTTTCAACGTACAATTTTTAACCGTACGTATAATTTAGTAACTGTGTGTACATACATATTTGGTCATTACAACCCTTCAGTCAGGATTACGACCTAGCTTCTCACACCACTTATATTGTGTCTTTTAATTAAATTAGTGGCGGGACCTACAGTTTAAAGTCGACTCCGAAATCAGAATTTTTGCCAGAAATCTGCTGAGAGGAAGTCACCGAAGAAATAGGTTTTTTCATATTTTCGTTTGGATGTCTGACCTGGGGTTTGAACCAGGGCTTTACGTCTAATAAGCTAACACACTGCCTTCTAGACTACGACGACATCCATTCTACTGTTATCGGACCTCATGTACTTTATGGTGTACCTAAAATAAAAATTCCTGTACTTAATTCCCTGGTGAAGCAAGAAGTGTGGCCCCGACACGTCAGCTTTTCAATGTATGCGTGCGGGTTTTCCGTGCCCCAAATGCGACAATTTTGTTTCTTTACATACCCGCCAAGATCAAAATGAGCTTCATCTGAAAAGATGATTTTTTTTTGCCAAAATCGGCATCTTATGGTGTAGGCTACTGCATGGCCAGCCGAGGCAGCCATTTGAATGAAATTATTTTCCATTATTAACCGGAAGGATTGTATTTTCAAATAAAAAATGAAATTTGAGAAAATATTCAGTAGTTTTTTTTTTAAAGCATTTTCAAAAAAAAAGTTATTTGGCGGACCCTTTATTTGGCGTTGATAGGTAGACTAAGAGCTACTCCGTTAAAACTAGGGGTAGATAGTGTAGGCATGCTACACGGCTATATGATTCTCCCAAAGGGCTTTAAAATACATAGAACTCATTACATAGCCCTCAATCATAAATATGTATATTTTTTTTTTGTATTAAAACTATCACTAGAGGCGAAGTATTTGAAAGAAAAAGTAAAAAATTAAGTACATTTTTGAAGTCTTAAAACGTTTTATTCTTTTAAATGCAAACAAGAAATTCTATTTTATTTGCATTTGGAATAGATACACACGATTTGGTCAGATTGTTTAAATAGATTTTCTATATAAAAACAAAAGAAAAAAAAACAAAACAAAAATAGAGAAAAACTAAATTCAAATCTATTTATCGCACACCATTTGAAAGAGGGGAAAAAAAACTAAAAACGCAAACATGTGTGCGTTAAAATTCGTTTATTTTTTTTTAAATTTCGAAATTTTCTTTCAAATTATTTTTTTTTGTTTTTTGTTTTTAGCATAAAAGTTTTTGTTAAATTTAAAATTTAATTAAAAACAAAAGATTTTAAGCAAATGCAATTGAAATGAATTTCAAGCGAATTCTATCAACGAATTCAATACGATTTTCAGATTTTCGGATTTTCAATACTTATGGTCAAGGCTATCAGCAGCAGAACTTAGACACTGAATAGAAAAATAAAACGAGATTTTCTTTCCTTTAGAAAATTTATGTTTAAACATTAAAATTTCATAAAAAAAAGAAATAATAATTTTTAAATATTTTTATTTGTATTTCGAGTACAATTCGAAAAAAAATAAATAAATTTTTATTACATCCTGTCCATTAGAAATGTTTAAATAAATGCTTTTGCCCAAGTGAAGAAATAAAAATAGAAAGAAAGCAAAAAAACAAAAACAAAACCCAGTAAATGATGAAAAACTTATTTATTTAGTTTTGCAAAAATAGATACAAAATCTACAAAAAAAAATAGAAAAAGAAGAAATGTTAGGAAAATAGATCATTGAACTTGCTTTTCGCGAAAGATTTAATGCCAATTTTCATTTGAATTTGAAGGCAGCAGCAGGCAGCGAGTAACACAAGCAGAAATTTTTGCAAATATTGTTTTGCGTAAGCTAATTAGCAACAAATGCTGTATACAACCAAGCGAATATTATCCACATGATTAATTGATCAGTTTTTCTCTTTTTTTCAATTGTTTAAAACACAGTAAATAGGCCTCTAAGAGCAAAATAAGGAAATTTCCATTATATTGGATAAACGAATACGTAGTTACTGCTTTCCCAGATACAGGCGGTTAACAGATAACTTTTTTTAATATTAAACAGGTCTTTCTCCCCTTTCCTACATCCTCTCCGTTTTTATCCTATTCCCTCTATTATCCTTCCCTCTTTAAGGACGTTGTACAATGGGTCAATTCGGCCTCTCCGGGTACTGTACTTGCCTTAATTGACAAGTACACGTCCTCTAACCTAACCTAACGTAACAGGTCTTTTAACGCATAACGTTGTGCTGTCTTTAGAAATAATCATCCAGGCATTTCTGTTCAAGACCTGCGGAACTAGATACAGTCACACAGATAATTATACGTACCCCCCACCCCCCTAAAAATCATTTTTTTTTTAAAGTAATGAACTTCTAATCTAAAATTTCTTTACATTAGCGTCTGTAACGACACATTTACTGAAATAAAGAAAAAAGATTCCCAAAATCTTTGAATTTGTGACTGCAGTTTGCTTAAAACCAATATGGCACCACAGAAAATTATACGTACGACGTATATTTCGTATAAAATTTTTCCAAGGGTAGCCCGGTATATAAAAGGTATTGTGGATAAAAATCCTAGGACTACAGCCGTAGAAATACGAAATACCTCGGAAAGTGATCACAATGTTATTGTGCATTCCGAAACAGTTCGAAGTGTTTTGAGAAAGAACGGTTTCCGCAGCCGAGTGCCGAGAAAAAAGCCGCGATTGGAATTTGCCCAACAATATATGGACAGGTCAACTGATTTTTGGACGAATGTAATATTTAGTGATGAGAACAAATATAATTTGTACGGCTGTGATGGAAAACAAAAAATTTGGCGCAAAAATCAGTTGACTTGTCCATATATTATCATTTTTAAAAAATGATTTTTAGGGGGAGTACGTATAATTATCTGTGTGACTGTATCTATTGACGCCCAGAAATAAATATTTGAAGGCCTAGTTGCAGTAATTCAGGTCTCTGCTATCAAATGAGAATGATGGACGAGAATTCCGTGACTGCATAATCCATCCAGTTAGTTTGCATATATCCATTGAACCGCCCCAATAATCATGAAATTGACGAGTTCATTAATTTTCTCAAAAACGGCAAAGCCTCAGGGCTAAACAATATTTACATTAAGCTCTTAGAATGAGCGGCAAATTTAGCATTCCCTCGAATGATTTGTGAAACAGCTGCAGATCTGAAGAGGAGAAAGAGACTAGGTAGGTAGATAGGTTGGGGTGATAGCTTTGATACTAAAAGCTCACTTAAGCACGATTAGCGGCCCGTTGTGACGCCACAGATTAACGCAGTCCCTGTACTGATCAAGTTCAACCAAACTAGGGAAGAAGTTGGTCAGGCTGCACATTAAAAGCACTTCTACCCTACGCTGAGAAACTAGCCCGAAAGTTTAATAAGCGAAGCTTTTTCCTTGACATCAGTGGATGATAGCTTCGTCAAGCTGACAAGGATTGGGGAACCAAATAACCTATATCTGCACCTTGTAAGGAATGGGCATTGACAAAGAAAGTGAATAACAGTCTCCTCTTCTTCAGCGGATCTGCACCAACGGCAGAAGTCCTCAGATGGGAGAGAATTCTTTCCGCGTGTCTTCCCATAAAACAATAACCTGTAAGCATGGCCACTGTAATCGAGATGACGTTACGCCCAATTCTATCCATCGAGGGCCAAGTGAGTCTAGCGGTGGATCAGGACTCTTCACTTACCTAGGCTAGTGACTAGGTTTGACCTCATATGTCAGTGCGCGGCTTTTTCTATGAAGAGACGGTGGTATTCGACTTCCCATTTTCTGTCATCCTTGTTCATCCAAAGTAAAGATTGATGCCTTTCAACCGATTGTTTAACAACAACTCAAAAGCTGTATATGAGGTCAATACAGGAGCGGTGCACTTAATGTTGCCTTTGTATTCATGGTTCAAAGAAAATCTATTACAAATTTTTAATTTGTTTTTTAATTAAGGGTATACGGGCCTTCAATCACGCTCCTTACGTGAGAGATTATTGGATACTGTATTATTGGCCGTATATGTGGGCATGTGGGCCATTCATTTACGAATGTTGTAGGAGATATTGTGATAAGAAGGAAGTAGAATCCATACAGCAATTTCTGTATGAATGTCCTGCAATAAAGGAAACTATACTAAGGCATTTCGGGACAGATTATTTTCAGAACTAGGCTATATCGGAAATGTGTTACTATCGAATCTGATAGGATTTGTCAGGAGTAAACAGGACCCGTAAATTTTCAAGCATTACGTTCAATACAATCTAATCTAAGAGTTTACAGAAAAACTAATGGTCTTATTGAAGTTTTTTTATGCATAGATCTCAGGGAATAGGCTTCCAAGTGCATAAGTTTTATTTTCCCAGTAGACACATCAATATATAAGCACCTAATTAAAGTGTGTAGTTTTAATTAATTTTTTTATTTTTCCTTTTTGTTAAAAAAATATCAAATACACAAGTATTGAATGAAATTTAAATGTACTTTTTTGTTAAAAACTAATTGGGTTAATGTACACGAACACGCCCAGTCCCCTACGTTTCACCCGCTAATTATCTTAAAATGAACACCGACCGCTAGCGGTGTTACTCACCTGATATAAAGAAAATTAATTATTTTTCTCTGTTTCTGTTTTAACACCTTTAATCTCTACTACAAAAAACACTTTCAAATTCTCTTATATCTACGATATAAGCTACATATACTACATGCATGCTCTTATAAAAAAAATCAACAAACTTTTCCTGTTGAAATGGAAAATGAAAATTTATTTTAGCACAACTACGTCATGCCACCGCCACCACCACCCTCTAAAGTACGCAACGCACGTGTTTTAATTTTTCTGTGATTTTATTAAATGTTGTTTGATTTTTTTTATTATTATTTTTTAATTAATAAATAATGTTTTTTGGCTTGTAGTTGTTTTATTTAATAAATTATTACTTATTTATTTAATAAATGTCAACGTTTAGCCATAAAATCAAATACAAATCAAGCAAATTAAATGAATTCCGAACAACACAATGTATGTATCTTCTATTGTTACAAATAAATTTGATAAAAATCTGTTGAAAATATTTCTTTTTTGTTTTCAATTTGATTTGAAATAAATACACGTTTATTTCTATTTTTTTGTTTTTATTTTTTATTTTTACTTTCTATGGTTTAATGTTTTTGTTTTAATGACTCTGGCATTTCGACGTAATATTTTATATTCGCAATCAGTCGTAACCACACTAATGCACACACACACCTGCTGTAATAAATTTCAGCATTCAGTTTGGATTTGATGAATAGCCGTCGAAATAGATTTGTTTTTGAGATTTGCTCGCCTAATTTTTATCGCGTTTAAAATTATTTGCACATAAACAAATTGGAACAATTCGAAAACAATTCAAAATCTACATGACAATGCATGTTAAAGGGTGTGGCCATTTAAATATGGACATAATTCATGTTACAATGGTTGTTAAAGTGTATAGCCTCTTAAGTATGATCGTAACAACATTTTTTGAAATTTTTGTTGTAAACAAAACGAAATTAAAAAAAATAATATTTCCCTAGGCGACTTCCTCTCAGCTGTCTATTGGAAAAAACTCTCCCAGTAAATAAAATTGCCATGAAAAGTTTCTCAAAAATCTATCAATCGATGTCAACTTTAAACTGTAGGTCCCGCTACTCATGCAGAAAATTAACACACACAACATGACTGGTGTTAAAAATCAGGTCCTGATTAAGAGGTTTTAATGATCCAAGAATGTCGCCGTAGCCTCTTGGTAGGTATTGTGTTGGCTTATTAGACCGTAAGGCCACGGTTCAAGCCTCAGGTCAGACATCTCGAACAAAATGAAACATTAAACAATATTTGTTCAGCGGCTTTCTCTCAGCAGATTTCTGGCAAAAACTCTGAGAGTAAATACATAGGTAGGTAGGTTTGGTACCAAAAGCTCACTTGAGCACCCATAGCGGCCCATTGTAATGTGTGAGAGTAAATAAAGAAGTCGCCGTGGTCTAGTAGGTATTGTGTTGGCTTATTAGACGTGAGGCCCCGGTTCAAACCCCAGTCCAGGCATCTTCAACTTAACGAAATAAAAAAAAATTCCTCTCAGCAGATTTCTGGCAAAAACTCTGAGAGTAAATAAAATTGCCATGAAAGGTTTCTCAAAAAATTTGTCGTTCGGAGTCGACTTTAAACCACTCATGAATAAAAATTAACGCACACAACATAAGTGATGTGAGAAACTAGGTCGTAATCCTGACTAAAGGGTTGTTATGACCAATTGTGTATGTATGTATGTGAGAGTAAATAAAATTGCCATGAAAGTTTAGGTTAGGTTAAGTTAGAGGACGTCAATTAAGACAAGTACAGTACCCGGAGGTCGAATTTACCCATTGTACAACGTCCTAGTTTCTCACACCACTTATGTTGTGTGTGTTAATTTTATACATAAGTGGTGGGACCTGCAGTTTAAGGTCGACTCGAGTTTTTGCCAGAAATCTGCTGAGAGGAAGTCGCCGAAGAAATAATTTTTGTGTTTTGTCTTGATGTCTGGCCTGGGGCTCGAACCCTGGCTTTACGTCTAATAAGCCAACGCACTACCTACTAGACTACGGCGACTTCAAATTGCCATGAAAAGTATCACAAAAAATCTGTCGTTCGGAGTTGACTTTAAACTGTAGGTCCTTCCACTCAGCGTCGGTGGTGTGAGAAGTAAGGCCACAGCTTTGAGAGGCTAGGACTTCATCGGTGTAGTCGCGCTCTCCCATCCTTTTGTTGTGTCTGGTCTGTGTGATTCCTCCGCTTCCCACTCCCCCCCCCTTTCCCATATACCCTCCTTTCATCCCACCCCTTACACTATCCTTCCCTCCTTTAGGACGTTGTACAATGGGTCAATCTGACCTCCGGGTACTGTACCTGTCTTGACTGATAGGTACACGTCCTCTAACCTAACCTAACCTAACCTAAGGCCACAGCTTCTGATTAAGAGGCCAATTAAGTAAGTTAGTGAGTAGGGTAATAGACAGGTAAGAGCTAAGATTAGTAACCGGTGTTTTGTGAATGCACTGCAGAGCATTTGTTCAGACTGGAGATTACCTCGTGCCCAATATTAAGATTCTGTGAAGATGGGGAATAACACATAATATCGAACCTGTGTGTTGTTAATGCATCCTATAAGGAAACACTTGTGTGCATATTATGTGACCCTTGGTCGTCACATGTGTCCTTTTTGACAACAGTATCCTGAGATTCCTTACATAAATTGATGGCACTGCAGTAGATCGTACGGTTGCAATTGCTATGATGCCTCTGCATAAAAAAGATAATAACAATAGCCACAGTGTGTTGCTCCGTAGAAATAGTTCTAGGCATACTCTTGCATACAATTGTTTCATATTATAGCAGAGATAGAGCTTACATATCTCTCTCCACTTTTTGGTATACAGATTTGAAGAAGCATTTCTTCTCTGAAGATTTGTTTTAAAGATAAAAAATATTTTTTTTTCAAAATTGAAGGTCATTTAAAGAAAAATGAATTCTATTTACAACAAACTTTTGTTGTAATTTAACAAAAAAAAATTCTGCTACAAATTGTTACATTATTGAAATTGTGGGCGTGGCTGTAACAAGACAAGTTAAACGAGAGAATTAAAAAACAAAATACATTCGTCCAGACCATCAATCCAAAAGATGATTTCATATGAAACATTTAAAATTGATTTTAATTTATGAATGGAGAAGCCAAACAATTTTCTCTAGACCGCCTACAGCAGCAGCAAATGCTTTTGACCTTATCTTTCTAACTTCCAAACAAAATAAATTTTTTTTGAAGATTTTGTTTATAAAATCATGTCAAACGGATTGAGAAATATGGAAAATGGCTTTTAAAGCATTGTTGTAGTTTAGAAATTACACTGTGCTACAAATACAAAATATGCGGAATTATTTTTTAAGGTAAAGTCAGGAAATGCCTTTCAAAATAAGAGAGAACCTGTTTAAAAATGAAATGAACTGGAACTGATCAAAATTTGGCCCCCCCGCAAAGTTTTGTGGAGCGAAATAAAAGTGGAAAATATGTTTTAAAACAATTAAAATGAATGCAAAAGAAAAATAGCCAACCATTTAATGTGATAAATAATCGCAATGACTATTATAAATTGAAATTTAAATTTTAAAATATTTTTTTTATTATTTTTGTATGGTATGGTATGTACTGCAAGTAAATATTCAAAATTAAATAAAAAGAAAATAAAATTAAAAAAGAATGAAAAGAGAATAAAAGAAAATTGTAAAGGAAGAGATAAATAAAGTACCCTATAATACCATTAGCCGACATGAGCAGAGCTTTACCAACAAAATTAAAAAATTGATAAAAACTATTAGAAAAGTTTAGCAAAATTTTTATAAAAATCTATCAACAAGGGTCACTATAGCGTTCAATCACTTTCGAAACGATGCAAGAGCTGCACTGAAGAGTAAGAAAAGGTAAAAAGGCTTTTTTGTGTGCCTTGTAGTCGCCGTGGTGTGTGAGTTGGCTTATTAGACAAAAAAGACAGGGTTCGTGCCCCAGGCCAGACATAAAAAAAGATACAAAAAGTATTTCTTCGGCGACTTCCTCTAAGCAGAATTTTGGCAAAAACTCTGAGAGTAAATAAAATTACCATGAAAAGCTTCTCAAAAATCTGCCGTTCGGAATCGACTTTAAACTATAGGTCCCGCCACTCATGTATAAAATTAACACACACAACATAAGTGGTGTAAGAAACTAGGTCGTAATCCTGACTGAAGGGTTGTAATGACCAATTATGTATGTATGTGTGTGCCTAGCTTATATAAGTTGCTACACCAATACGATTTGTGCGACTGCCTGAATCTTAGGTACGGGTTATAAATACTTGGAAGATGTCATCCTTTGGAAGTCGCCGTAATCTAGTAGGTAGTGTGTTCGGCTTAGTAGACGTGAGGGCTCAGTTCAAACCCCAGGTCAGACGTCTCCTACTAAACGAAATATGAAAAGATATTTCTTCGGCGACTTCCTCTCGCCAGATTACTGGCAAAAACTCTCCCAGTAAATAAAATTGCCATGAAAAGTTTCTTAAAAAATGTGTCTTTTGGAGACGTTTTTAAACTGTAGGTCTCGGCACTCATGTATAAAATTCATATACAACAACATAAGTGGTGTGAGAAACTAGGTCGTAATTCTGACCGAAAGGTTGTAATGACCAAAAAAAAATTTCATTCTTCTAGAGATCAATAATAAGTACTGACTGGTTTACGATTATGGGAAATGGTATTGAATTTTGTAAAGATATGCTAAGTCCTCATTTAACCTAGTATTTAAGAGTTAACTGTAGGGTGTTTAACACACAAATTTTTTAGAAAAATTTTATTAAAAAAAAAAAATTAAACAAAATATTGGCAAATAATCAAAAAGAGCGTAGAAAAATTTACGAAAAATTAAGAAGAGAAACTAAAAGAGAAAATAAAGGAAATTAAATTTTTTTGTAAAAATATTGAAATATTTTCAATAAATTAAAATTAAAAATTAATTACAAATATTTTAAAAAATAATACGAAATATTTGGAATATATTTTTATGTAAAAAGAATATTTTTAATTTATTTTTTCTTGTTTATTTTCTTTCCAAAAAAAAAAATCAGAAGAATAAAAAAACTTAAATTGAGCAGAAGAACTATATTTTTCTTTTTTGGTTACCAAAAGAAAATCTCTTTTTGGGATCGAAGAAATCGAATGGATTATGCGCGTGCTGAAAATTTTTCTCTTTTTTATTAGAATTTTCGGACTTTGAAAATTTTCTTCGTAACTTTTTTCTTCCTTTTCTTCTAAATTTCATACTAAATTTTGTAGAAAATTTTTTAAATGCAAATTCAGTGCGACTTGGGCTACATAACTGAACGCGTTGTTTAACTCTTAAGAAAATAATAAAAAAAAAAATTAAAAATAAAAAAAATTAAAATAAAAAATTAACGCAACGATTTATAGAGTATATAGCAAAATAAAAATAAAGAACCGAAAATAAAAAGAAAATCTTTTAAAATATTAACAAAAAGTGAATTGCAAAAAATTAAGAAAAAATCTTAAGAAATTTAAAATTTTCTGCATTAAAAACTTTATATAACATTTGAAAGAGCAATGAAATGAAATGAAAAAATTTAAAAAAAAAATATTTTCAGATACCCAAAATATACCGGAAATAATCCCCAAGACTATAAGTGTGTTTGAATTAAAAGTGTGCGTTTTTTTTCTTTAAGACTTTTTAATGCCGAGCACTTTTCGCCAAGAAAGAAAAATTACGAAAAAACAAAAACCCATACAAACTCGTGTCTTTATTTGATTTTTTTTGTTTTTTTTTTTTGTAAATTTTCCTTTAAATTGTATTTATTTTTCTTGTTTTTTTTTTCAGTGTTTTAATAGAAAAAATTTAAAAAAAAGAAAACGAAATAAAATTTTATTTTTATTTTCAAATGTTTTTGTGCAAAAAAATTTTCTTCAGCCTATAACTCGTAAATTTTATTTGCATTTTTCCTTTTACATTGAGAGTGTGCCAAAAATCGAACGAAAAAAAAACCAAAATTTCCCGTTTTTCTTTTTTTTTGTTTTAAAACAACAACGATTTTAAAAATAAAAGAAAATTTTTGGAAACTTTAAAGTTTTTTTCTCTCAACCGGAAAAAAAAATATCATCAGCTTTTAATACAAAGTTTTTCGTATTCAATTGAAAGAATTTTAATACAAACAAATTCAGCAAAATGAGTTCTGGGTAAGTACTTTACAATTATAAAATTAAATTTTAATTTTAATAGGTACTTAAAGTAGTAAACTTTTACACTTTAATGCTTTAATTTAAAAAAATACTTAAAAATGCCACCACTTTTGGAATTTAAATTATGCGCTCGAAATTATTTGTTTAAAAATAGTGCTTAGTACCTAAAAAGAAATTTAAAGTTGCCTGCTAGAATTAAAGAAAAAATATTTTTTATATAAAACTCTAGTAAAACGAAACTTACAATATTATTGGACCTTGTTTATATTTTGATTGGTACCTTTTTTACAATAAAAATACTATTGTTGTTCGAAAGGTACTATATTTGGGCCTATATTCAATATAGCAAACAATTGTACATCCAAAACATAGGATATGGCCCCCAGTGCATTGTGTTGAATATGGAAAAATAGGTTGAAGGGATAGGATGGAGGCAACAGATTTGAAGCAATTTATGTGTGTCTTGGTAGAAAAGTAGAGGCTAAAGGATACATATTCTCTGCAATATATTGTGCACTCCACTGGATAATCGACCCCGATTGGATGTGCTCTACAAAGAAAAAATCCTATATAGGACCCATAACACAGTGAAGCACAAGTCTAAGAGCTTCAGACTTTGCAATATTTACACCAATCATAATCTTATTTTCGCTCTTATGAGTCATTAAATAACAGTGGGAGGTCTTTGACACATATAATCGATCACATTCACACGACCCCAGCGATGATTTATTGTAGGTTGAATGCGTGTGAGTCATTTATATTTAGCTTTTACGAACCAATCTCTAAAAAGCGTAGAGTGTGGCCAAAGGAATAGAAAGTACTCTTTTAATTGCTTCCAAATGTCTTAGACTAGACTTCAATCGCAATTATCTTTACTGCCCTCAAGTTTTTATGTGAAGTTTTAATTTTCCTTTTCAATATCTGATGCGAAGTTGTCCTCGCAGGCCTCTGCGGATTGCAAATTGCAATCAACTAACATTTAGATAGTCCGCCTGTGGGTTTAAACAGGACGCCCAATTACATTTCGACTAACATGGACACATGCATAGAAACTCTGGATTCATAAGAATTTTTGTGATTATATTCTTAGCATTTTTCTCAGTCAACGACTTATAAATTTACTGGCTTGATTGGTCATTACAATCTTCTCACACCACCCATGTTGTGTGTGGCAACGGCGGTGGGATCTATACTTTAAAGTCGACTCCGAATGACTGATTTGGAAATATTTTTATGGAAATTTTATTTAGACTGTGAAAAGGAAGTCGCCGAAACGATTTTTTTTTCATATTTCGTTTTGTTCCTGATATCTAAGCATGGATTTTAATCATGGAATCTCATCTAAGACTTCGGGGTTTATAATCACTAGCAGTTTATTTTACATTGGGTATGAAGATATAACGGGTGTTTTTTTAGCTAGTATCTTTTTGGCAACACTGGTTTAAACATACCATACATACGTTTCGTGTTTTGTTTCACTGTCAAACATCTTCAGTTTGGTCTATAATTTAACCATGAATCGTCTTACAAACGAACAACGCTTGCAAATCATTGAATTTTATTATCAGAATGCGTGCTCTGTTAAGAAAGTTCATCTCGCGCTTCTTCCATTTTATGGTCAGTTTAATCGACCCACTGAAGCGGCTATTCAGGCTATTGCGACTAAATTTCGCACCAAATCTACGTTGTTGGACATTAAACCACCAACACGCTTATGTAGAGTGCGAACTGAAGATAATATCGCAGCTGTATCGGCCAGTGTTAATGATGACCATCAATTATCGATCCGTCACCGTTCGCAGCAATTGGGCCTCTGTTACTCAACAACGTGGAAAATTTTGCAGAAGGATTTAGGTGTGAAGCCTTTCAAAATACAGCTGGTGCAAGAATTGAAGCCGAACGACCTACCGCAACACAGAATTTTTGGTGAATGGCCTCTTGGAAAGTTGGCCGAAGATCCACTTCTTTATCGAAAAATTGTGTCCAGCGACGAAGCTCATTTTTGGCTCAATGGATACGTAAATAAGCAGAATTGTCGATTTTGGAAGGGAAGATCAGCCAGAAGCATTGCAAAAGCTACCAATGCATCCAGAAAAACTCACAGTTTGGTGCGGTTTATGGGCTGGTGGCGTCATTGGACCGTACTTCTTCAAAGATGCTGCGAATCGTAACGTAACTGTGAATGGTGAGCGCTACCGTGAGATGATATCCAACTTTTTTTGCCCAAAATGCAAGAGCTTGACATGCATGACATGTGGTTTCAACAAGACGGTGCCACATGCCACATAGCAGGCGTAACAATGGACTTATTGAGAAGCGAGTTCAGTGAACATTTTATTTCACGTTCGGGACCGGTCAATTGGCCGCCTAGATCGTGCGATTTAACGCCTTTAGACTATTTTTTGTGGGGCTATGTTAAAGCTTATGTCTATACAGACAAGCCCGCTTCAATTGACGCATTGGAAGACAACATTGAAGCATTTATTCGTGAGATACCGGCCGAAATGGTGGAAAGAGTATGCCAAAATTGGACTAAGCGGATGGACCATTTGAGGCGCAGTCGCGGTCAACATTTGCATGAAATAATCTTCAAACATTAAATTATATGGGCCCTACTATCGATTCAAATAAAGATTTCATAAATTTTTCTGAATTGTATGTGTTTTTCTTTGAAAAATTTTCATATAGCTCTTAAAAAATCACCCATTATATTAGCTTGAAAAATTACTTTAAATACATACGTAAATAGTGTTTGCAATCATACGATGATGAAAAGTTTTGTATATTCTTCAGCGATAGTCTTAAAAAAATGTTGTCAATATGAAATCATTTCTTAAAAAAAACAAAAAAAGAATAACTGCATAGGAATTCAAATTTTTTTATAAGAAAAACTTTCCTAATTAATATAGAAAAAGTTTTCTTTTTTTGTTTTGGAAAATAAATTATTAGTTTGCATATAATTTAAACAACACCCACTTACTTATCAACTAAAATAATGTTTAAACAAAAATATTTAAACAAATAAATATGTATCTACGTATGTATGTATATCTTTAAAAAAAAAATAAATAGAATTTAAAAACATTTAAAAAAATTAAACAAAAAACAAAACAAAAAAAAACATTTTAACAGGACAAATTGTGCATAATTTTTTAAAAAAATATTTTAAAATTAGAATGAACGAAAAAAAATGTTTAAGTAGGTCAGAAATGTTGGGGAATAATTGTAGTTATTCACTCACAATGTATGTATGTACATACGTACATATTCCATTATTTTTTTTAAAAAATAAACAATTAATTAATTAGTTAGACAACGTAGACAAGTTGATCACAGCATTCAAAGCATTCAGAGGAAAAGGAAGGTGGTGTTACTGGTGGTATATTGTAGTATTTAATCCACAATAAATAAAAAATAAAAAATGTATTGACATGTGTTTTGTTTTGACTTAACAAAGCGTTTATCGGCAAGCAAATTACGCCAAAAAAAAAACCCGAAATTCCAATGGGAAAAATCGTTCGAAACTTTTCTTTAAAATGTTTCTTTGGCATCTAAATGTATAATAATTTCTTAAAAGTTAAACATTCGAGTCTTGAGGGACTTACTTTATTATTGTCCAGGGAGTTGAGAAAGCATCTGAATACATATTATCACAGGCACTTTCCACATACTCCTCGCATATGCATTTTGATAAAATCAAACATAGTCTTAGGATTTCATATACCAAATGAACAGTGTAGAGCAGTAGGGGGAACATGTATACATAATATGTACACCCTTCAAGAATTTAAAGAATAGTTATCGCTTCATTCTAAGGGTAGAGGTTTATGATTGCAAAATGAGGAAAATGGAATCTCTTTCCACCTCACACCATCAACTAGTGCCCAACCAGATAATACTATGTTCAGATATGCACTTTTATTGTGTCAATATTCGGTTTATTGAGTACAATATTTTAAGTGTTCAGACTTAATATTTTGTATTGTATATTTTGTTTATTGAGTACAATATTTTAAGTGTTCAGACATAATATTTCGTGTTATATATTTTGTTTATTGAGTACAATATTTTAAATGTTCAGACATAATATTTTGTATTATATATTTTGTTTATTGAGTACAATATTTTAAGTGTTCAGACTTAATATTTTGTATTATATATTTTGTTTATTGAGTACAATATTTTAAGTGTTCAGACTTAATATTTTGTATTGTATATTTTGTTTATTGAGTACAATATTTTAAGTGTTCAGACATAATATTTTGTGTTATATATTTTGTTTATTGAGTACAATATTTTAAGTGTTCAGACATAATAATATACGCATTTCAGCTGTTTATTCAATATTCATTTGACAGCTGGTAAGCAAAACAGCTGGTTGTTACAACAACATTGTGTTTATTTTTTTTTTGTTTATTGTTGTTGACTTTTGAGTTGTCAAATATCAACAGAAAGTGTACGGATAATTGTAATATGCTCACTGAACATGCTTATGACAGTGCTGCATTTTAAGTTTTACTCAATATTATAACAATTTGCGTATTTATTGCGCAATAATTAATTGAAACTTTATAGGAAATATTGAGCTCAATACCCTTCAGTCAGGATTACGACCTAGTTTCTTACACCACTTATGTTGTGTGTGTTAATTTAACGACCGATTTTTGAGAAACTTTTCCTGGCAATTTTATTTACTCTCAGAGTTTTTGCCAGAAATCTGCTGGGAGGGAAGGAAGTCGCCGAAGAATACTTTCTGTATTTTGTTTTGATGTCTGGCCTGGGGCTAGAACCCTGAATTTACGTCTAAGAGCCAACACACTAGACTACGGCGACATATTGAGCTCAATAATGGCGTTTATTGCTATTTACGCAATAAAGGTGCATATATGAATACCGTATAAACATCTCCTTACAATTACGTCGTGGTCTCCAACATGTTTGACTATTTCTTAAACGTAATGTCTTTTAAGTTTTTCATCTGATCGTCTTTAATGAAACTGTTTGTTTTGAAAACGATTGCATTTGCTTGGCTAAGTTACTCGTTTCCAGTTCAAAGGTCTTGTGTTGGTATTCCCAAGGATATTTTAACTTGTCTAAGACTTTTTTTGAAGTCGCCGTAGTCTAGTAGGTAGTGTGTTGGCTTATTAGACGTAAAGCCAGGGTTCGAGCCCCAGGCCAGACATCAAAACAAAATACAAAAAGTATTTCTTCCGCGACTTCCTCTCCGCAGATTTCTGGCAAAAACTCTGAGAGTAAATAAAATTGCCATGAAAAAGTTTCTCAAAAATCTGTCGTTCGGAGTCAACTTTAAGCTGCAGGTCCCACCACTCATGTATAAAATTAACACACACAACATAATTGGTGTGAGAAACTAGGACGTTGTACAATGGGTCAATTCGACCTCCGGGTACTGTACTTGTCTTAATTGACAAGTACACGTCCTCTAACCTAACCTAACCTAAGACTTTTTCAATTCACAACACAAGCTAAAGTTACTTTACAAATGCTATGTAGTTAATACTTTCAAGTACTCTCTGGCTGCTGTCTATTGGGGTTTTTATGATTTACAGCCAGGAAAGCTTCTTTTGGTCTTTACATCAAAAAAAAAAGTATGTTTGCCGATCTCTAAGCTCTTTCTATTAGGAGATGTTTCTTCTTTTAGAAAGAAACCTGTCACTGTCACATAGTACGGTTATGAACCGTCTTCACAATTCTCACCATCTGTTAAAAATTTCTGCATGCCATACCCGATAGTTTTTCTGCGTTTTACGCTAAATTATGTTCTAGGTTGTTAAACAAGTTCAAAAATGAAAATAATTTGAAGATTTCAAGCCATAAATTTCAAATCTTATGTCTTATCGGTCTCAATCGTAAATAAAAAATATTTTCACTTCCCACTAAAAATTTAAAAAATTTTTATTTTCTTATGAAGAAATATTTTTTAACATTTAGTTGAGACATTTCAACGCCTTTATTTGTTTATATTTTTTTTTTTATTTTTTTTTTTTGTTTAATAAAATTTGTTTTTAACCGGTTCAATTGATGTTCGTTTTTGTATTAAAAAAAAAAAGAATTTTTTTTGTTGGCTGTTGAAACCAACCATTTAAGCGCCATTTATTAAACAAATGATTGTTTAAAAGTAGTTTTTGTTTTCATTTTTTTAAATTCTTTTGTTGTTGTTGTTGTTGTTATTGTTCATTGATTTAATTAATAACAATTTAACGCCTACTTAAGCACACTAATTTGTTAGCTGTACAGGGGACTGCCTGACTTCTACTCAAACCAAAATCAATTTTTTTATTTTTTTTTATTTTTTCTTAATAATTTAATTTAATTTGAATTTAACAACAACAACAATACAACAAAATAAAAATCAATGAAATCATTTTTTTATTGTTATTGTTATTGTTATTGTTTTTTTGAAATTGTTTTTCTATTATAATTGCCAAACAACATTTGTTAAATGATTGTTGTTTGTAAGGCTTTTGGCTTTGGTTGTGAGAACAGCTGTTAACATTTGTGTTGTTAAAGGAAAAATATAATATGACGCAAAATGACTCATATATTATAACGGTATTTATATGAAGGGGAGGGGGGGTTACAAGCAATTATACAAAAATATCAATTGCGTTTAAACACTTATTATGCATTACATATGCTTTAAAAACAATTTTTGTAAAGAAATTCTGTTTTATTTTTTTCGTTCTTTGAACAAATTCCTCTATAAAGGTGCGTTCGCTGGCTTTAACAGGAAAAGTTTACATTCATTGTGTATCTTATTGACAAACAATTACAAAGAATTTATGAGCGATTGATCGATCACTTAAGCCGACACAAGCATTCTGAAATAAAATGGAATTAAATTTTTCCTTGTTATTTAAATCAGAATAAAATACGGAAAATATTTACAATTACAAGAAATTTTTTATGGCGTAAAGATAAACCCAATAACAGAGTGGTAGTTTATAAAAATTTAATAGGCAGGAGGCTGTTCCATGTCTCTGGATTGTTGCTTTTGAGATAGCTTTTGATTAATTTTTCGAACATTGATTTTTAAATGCTGCAACATTATAGAATCAGACTTTACTCGTTGTGATAGTAGGAAATCCAATTCTATTGATTCATTAAAACGCCGTTGCAATTTGGCTTGTGTTTCACTATTTAATCCATACTTTTAAGGGAATTGCGCTGGAGAAAACTAAAGAGAATTCTATCCTAAAATTGCAATTGCGCACACCCGTACTTGGTCGCTTGGCCAATGGATCATAGAGTGCATTACAGAGAGAAATAATTTTTTAGCAGCACTGCAGGGTGGCTGATATGTATTGCAACCAACTTCAGGTTGTTATCATTTGTAAACCGCTCGTCTGACAGCTGACAGATTTATTCCAGTGACAGTTCATTTTATTATTTACAAGCTTACAAAAGCATTTTGATCTATTGCATTCAGAAAAAAAGTTATTCGTGATGGAATTCAAGCGTGATAGTGTAATTGCTTTATATTTGGCTGGAAAACCACAGGTGGCTATCGTTAGAGCCCTCCAGTATTTAAATGTGAATAAATCTTTTGTTTCTCGTACCATTGCTCGTTACCGTGATACTGGCAGTGTTGCATCGCGTCCAAAAAGTGGACGAAAAAAAACGATAACAACACCAGAAATGATCCGAAAAGTGAAGGCCAGATTTGATCGAAATCCACGCCACAGTGGTAGAAAAATTGCTCGTGAGTTGAACATATCGCGAGAACGGATGCAACACATATTGAAAAATGAGCTTGGACTAAAGCCATTGAAGTTCCAAAAAGTGCAAGAGGACACACCGATGGACAAAAAAAAGTTAGACTGGAAAGAGCCAAGGAGTTACTTCGCTTGCACGAAAGTGGCCAGTTACCGAATTTGGTTTTCTTCGATGAGAAGCCATTCCAAATTGAGCAGTTTGTGAACAGTATGGGGGCATTTTGAAGAGTAAGGTTCTCACTAAAAAATACCAAAGTGTCGATCATCTCAAGACGGCGCTTCGCCGGGAATGGGCCAAAATACCGCAGAGCCACTTTCGTGCAGCCTGTGATGGCTTTGTCGGCCATTTGAAGGCCATAATTCGTACCAAAGGTGGCCAATTCGAACAAATCTAAACTGATTCTAAAATTTAATGTTATTTACAACATTTTTTGCTTTTGAACAATAAAATTAAAAAAATATACCGCTTTACTTTGTTGTATTATATATCAGCCACCCTGTATCCATTTGTGAAATTCTTGCCGAAGTTTTTCCTATTACTATAATAAAAATTAAAATATTCGAAAGTAATGCCCTCAAGTCGCCGTAGTCTAGTAGGTAGTGTGTCGGCTTGTTAGACGTAAGGCCACGGTTCAAATCCCAGGTCAGACATCAAAACGAAAATATGAAAATATTTCTTCGGCGACTTCCTCTCAGCAGATTTCCGGCAAAAATTCTGTGGGAGTAAATAAAATTGTCATGAAAAGTTTCTGAAAAATCTGTTGTTCGGAATCGACTATAAACTGTAGGTACCGCCGCTCATGTATAAAATTAACGCAAACAACATAAGTGGGGTGTGAGAAGCTAGGTCGTAATCCTGGCAGAAGGGTTGTAATGAATTCCCCTTTGTGAAATTCCTGCTGAAGTTTTTCCAGTCGCTTTCAATAAAAAAGATTCAAATCGAATGTCCACAAATAGTATTCCCTCTTTCCTCTTTACATTCATCCATTTTCCTAGTTTCAACACAATACACTGCATTGGTAGGAGTCATACCCTACGTTTAGGTTGTATTAAGAAAAGAAAAAAAATTGCTTTGTGAGACGGCCACCGATTGCAAACTAAGCTAATTGCTGAAGAAAATTTTCTTCGAAAAAATCAGCATTGAAAACCTGTTGCTTTACTATCCGGTATGTTCAGACCTTTTTTACTATTGCATGAGTTGGACCGCTGCGCAAAACACAGCAAAAATGAAAGCTAACAAACGCAATATTAACACGTGGGATAGTCCCAATTGCTGAGAGCATCTTGTCATCGATAAATTCATATTATCCGGTACACAGAAGCAATATTTTTAGCACAATGGTCCCTTGCAATGATGCACAAATCTAACAACATTAGTAACGCTTCAGTTCTATTCAAATTTCTTTAAAATCTAGCCACTTCCTCATACAATAGGTCGACTAGAAGGACCATAATTACCTTGTAATGCTTGAAAAACAGACAAGCTGCCTTCCAAAATGTTAATTGCTTTGTGTATGAACAAAGTATCGTGTTTCATAATGCCGCTGTACAAAATATATACAATGTATTCTATTTCAAAACGTCGTCAATGTGTATTTTTAACGCAGTCAAAAAGCAATCAGGCATCGGGTTTATAGTTGATGCATTGTTTGATTACTTTGCATATCTACATAGTTTATATACAGTAGTAGAACTGCATACAAACTTTGTATTGATACATTTTGGAAGGCAGCCACACGTTTGAGCAATGTTTACACGTTCTTTAGTTGTTAAACGATTCAGATTCGGACATGGTAAACCTATAATCCTATAAGGCCTATAGTCTTAATGAATATGTCAAAGCCTTCTAATTTTAATTTCTATTAAAACGATGAAGTCTATGACGCCCCGTGTGCCTTATCTGTCTTGAAAGAAATTTTTAATTTTTAAAGGTATTTTCCCGAAATAACCGCCCTTGACCTTTAAGTGTAGAGATGAGGCACTTATTTGTTTATAAACTATAAAATATTTATTAAAATTAATTTTACGACTTGATAATATAGTTTCTTTAAAGCTATGTACATATGTGTGTGAATTAATATAGTATTGTCAACAAAATATTATTCATTTAACCCTGTGAGACCAATTTCTTAATTTTATTAGTTTTTTGATTTAAAAACTCACAAAAAAATATAAAAAAATTAAAAAAAAAATTAAAGCGAAAAAATTTTAATTTTTATTTTTAAATTTTTATATTTTAACGTGTGCAAAAAACAATGTTTTTTGTTTAATAAATGTCAACAGTATTTAAAACAAATTAATTAAAATTCAAATGATAGACTCGCATCACTTTTAACACAATTTCTTTCCCACTTTTTTTCATTTTTGACCAAAAACGTGTAAATTTTTCCTGTTTTTCTTTAACCTGCCAGGAGGAAACACTTCCAACAGTTGTTTGAAAAGTGTATGTATGTATATGGGTGTTTTTTTTATTGCCTTTTTTACCATTATAGTATATACATACAATTTATATTCTTATTTCTATTATTTTTACCTACAACAGCAGCATTTTCTTCATGTTGATTTTGATTTTTTTTTTTTTTTGTTGGACCCGTGCAATTTATTTCAGCCAAATAGACACCAAGTGGGCGGTCTAGCTGCTGTTTCTATTTTTTCAATTTTTTTCTATTTTCCCCCGGTTTTGTTTTTGCTTTTCTTTTATATTTCTTGTTTTAATTCTTCAACGGTGAAATATTATGGCCATTTTCAATATTCCAAGGCTAATAAATGAGTTTTTAAACGTATGATTTCATATGAAAAATATTGTAAATTTGAAGGCAATTGGTATGAGATTTCTTAGGAAACGGAAATTGTTCCCTGATATGCTATTTACGTGCATATGCCTGTTATTATTGATGTGTTCAGTAATCGATTTATAGCAAAGAAATCCTACTTATTCGCTGCAGAATTCCATGGACGAGGTTATCCGTCCCAATTACCCTCTTTACCGAGCTAAAGAGAGTTATTTATCTGTATTCATTGCGCCATAGGCTAGTCGGTAGTGTTATTCGACGAAAAGCCAGGGTTCAAATCCCAGGCCAGACATCAAAACAAAAATACAAAAAGTATTTTTCGGCGACTTCCTCTCAGAAGATTTCTGGCAAAAACTCTGAGAGTAAATAAAATTGCCATGAAAAGTTCCTCAAAAAAATCTGTCGTTCGGAGTCGACTTTAAACTGGACATAGGTCCCGCCACTCTTGTATAAAATTAACACACTCGACATAAGTGGTGTGAGAAACTAGGTCGTAATCCTGACTGTAGGGTTGTAATGACCAATGTAATGTATGTATGCATTGCGCTGAATAAGGTCGTGGCTGTAAGGATACTTTGGGAGCCTTTGGACTGGGAACAAAAATACTGATGCACTTGCTAGATTGGCTTCTCGCTCGATTATTGATAGAATCGTTGGTCCTAATCCACCAATCCGCTACCCCTTCACTCGAATATTGGTAGGGAAGAGCTAGCAGAAGGGCATTGGTTAGAGCGTTGCGTAGTTAGGAGCCTTTACCCTTCTATAGGCCGCAGTAGAACAAGCTTACTGCTTGGACTGAATAAACAAAACTTGAGGCTGGTAACTGGGATCTTTAGGAGACATTGTAATGTCAGGTAGCTGACGATAATCTGGCATAAATCTCAGCCAGTTTTCAGCAGAATATGTAGAGATAAAGAGAAGCTGTGGACGATTGAGCACCTCCTCTAGTCGGGTCTTTGTAGAAGAAACTTAATTACCTTAGAAGAGGGGTTTCCTTTGCCTGAGGAGCATGTATTCTCCATCATCTTTTAACTAATCCAGAGCAAGGGAAGTTCCTCCTTTACCCTTTTCTATGACGAACACATAACATTACATGAAGAGAGTTGAACATCCAAGTGCCATGAGCATTATTATTTCTGAGTTTTTCATCATTTGTTTGACTTCATATAGGGTGAGGTGATCAGGGGGTTTCTCATATCACTAAGTGGATTAAACATATAAGCACTCAGGTGCTTTTAGTGACCGGATGATGTTTTTATGACCCAATTAACCACTATTTGATGTTTCTATTTGATGGAAACATATCTTTTCCTGTCCTCTTTTTTGCGATGTTGTTTCGTTCGCGGGCTCTAAGGGTCTCTGCAGATACCCAGCGGTCTTCACTTTATTTTTGCGATGTTGTTTCGTTCGCGGGTTCTAAGTGTCTCTACAGCTGCCCAGCGGTCTTCACTTTATTTCTGCGATGTTGTTTCGTTCGCGGATGCTAAGGGTCTCTGCAGCTACCCTGCGGTCTTCACTTTATTTTTGCGATGTTGTTTCGTTCGCGGGTTCTAAGGGTCTCTGCAGCTGCCCAGCGGTCTTTATTTTATTTTGTTCGATTTTTATTTATTTCCTGTTCAAAATATAACACAGCATTTCTGGCATGGAGCTGATTTAAATATTTTTTATTTTTTAATTGTTTGTTTATTTTACTGACAATGTATTATTCTTTTCAAAATAAACTTTTTGGAAGTTTTTTCCCTCCGGATTTTTTTCACCAAAAGTTTCCTTCAAAAATTCCAAGTTTTGTTTTGTTCTCTGAATTTTTTTTTTTCTGAAATTTTAATGTCTTTATTTTGTTGATGTATTTTGATTAAATAATTTTATTTTGTTAATTTTCGCACAACAAAAACAAAAACAACAGCACTTTATATATTTATTTATTTATGAAGTTGTGGCGTTTTTGATTCTTTTTTTTTCCGGCGGGCTGTTTAAAAATTATTTCACACTTGATTTAAGCGCAGTGTCAATGCCGCCTTTAAGAAAAAGAAGAAGAGAGAAAAAAAACACAAAAACATTGAACAAATTGTCTGTCCATGTTTACATCTTTCTCAGGCACATTACTTGAACGAGTTGACAGGGTATGATCACAATGATGATGGTGATGATGATGATGGCCCCGCGCAAGGCTTTGGTTATGGTCATGACAATATGTAATGCATCACAAAAATTGTCATCAAGAAAATTACGAAAAAAAACAAAAACAAAAGCAACAAATAATAATAAATTTAAAAAATCTAAATATTTATTTAAGACTTTATGGCCACATAAAAAATAAAAATTTATGTAAGAAATTTACAACGACCAACAACGACTTTATTTATTAAGAAAAATAAACAATTGAACGCTGTTTTGAAATTCGAGTGTGCCAAAAAAAATTTTAACAAGAAAAAAAATCATAAAAAAAAATTGTTTTTTTTTCGCTTTAAAGTTTAATGCACTTGTTGTTTAAATACGGCACACAAACTGAAGAAATAAATTTTTTTTAAATTAAATTATTTAAAAAAGAAGAAAAAAATTCCCATTAAATCATTAAAGCCATTGAATCATAGACGACTGTAATTGCAAAATAAAATTATTCATACAAGTTGTGGTTTTTTTCATTCACTCATTTCATTAACCAGTTTTAAATGAAGAAATTAAAACAAAGTTTCAAAGAAATATCATCAGCGACAGCTTGTAACAGGAAAATTTCTGTTCTAATTGTCGAAAATAGAACACCTAATTACCATAGAACCAGAAAATACATGGGTTGGGTAATAATTTTTTTTTTTTTTTGGAAAAATTACCGCAATTACTTACATTCTTCATTAAACAAACGAAGTATGTCTGAGAATTGTTTTAAATAAAAAATAAATTTTTTTCAATTACAAAAAATATTTGGTGAGCAGATGTCGTCGACATAATCGTGATCATAGAGACAATCATTCCTTCGTAGTTTGTTTACTGAAGCAAACAATCCAGTTCCGGCCAAAAAAAAAAAAAATTGTGGAAGACAGAACCCAGCCCCTCAGCCCACTACCCCTAAGCTGAGTTCAGAGGGTGTTTTCTTCATTTTTAGAAGGGCGTCCCAAACTCTAAATATTAGTTGCAGAATCAGCGTTAAAGTAGTTTATAGACGGCATTCAATAAAGCAATTCCTCTCCAGTATAACTTTAAATTACGCTTCTTCTGTATTGTCTCTATTATCTCTTACTCCAGCTACTGGGTTTAGGTTCTTCTGACTATAGGTGTTAGAGCTTGCGTAGAGGTCCAGTGTTGTGTTAATAGTTATGGTAACATGTTGTGAGCCCTAGAGTTTCGAGTTTTTGAGGTTAGATAGAGAGTTGGTAGAGATAAGTCCATAACGTCCGTAGTTTCAACGTTCCATCTTAAACAGGATTCTCAGAGAAATATCATTTTATATGGGTTCGGGGACATAGGGATATCGTTGGAACAGAGGCGATACGGAACTCGCAATCTTCGGCATGTCACAGGGCATAGGTATTCCGATTGCTTCAGTTACATTACATATTATCCACTCATTTTACAGGGAGGCTCAATATCATTGGTGAAATATTGCAAGACTCTGGCGGCCACATAGGCATAAAAAGAGAATCAAAACTCACTTCTATCCTTAAATTAAGCGGTCATCCATCGCACAATAGCGTTTCTCACAGGCCAGGTAGGCATACCGAGAGACTACGCATTCCGGCAAATGATTTTTGTAAGAGCTGTGAGCTTGAGGAGGAGGAAGAAAATATCTTTTACTTCATAATCAATGCCTGATCTTCTTATAAAAAGACGAAAGTTTCTGATCTCTTAATTCTTGGCAACCCTGACCGAGCTGCAATACATACATACAGGATTACGACCTAGTTTCTCACATCACTTATGTTGTGTGTTTTAATTTTAAACAAGAGTCGCTGGACCTACATTGTAAAGTCGACTCCGAACGACAGCTTTTTGAGAAGCTTGTAGAGGAAATTTTATTTACGTTCAGAGTTTTTTTGAGATGCAGTCGCCGAAGAAATATTTTGTTTTCACATTACGTTTTGTTGGAGATGGCTGACCTGGAGTTTGAACTGTGGACTCTCGTCTAATAAGCCAATATAGTACCACTACACTATTAGACTCCTTCCACTAGCAAGCTGGAAGAGTATGATTTATTTTGGACTGGGATTGGTTTAGGTTAGGTTAGGTTAGAGGACGTGTACTTGTCAATTAAGACAAGTACAGTACCCGGAGGTCGAATTGACCCATTGTACAACGTCCTAGTTTCTCACACCACTTATGTTGTGTGTGTTAATTTTATACATGAGTGGTGGGACCTACAGTTTAAAGTCGACTTCGAACGACAGATTTTTATTTATTGAGAAACTTTTCATGGCAGTTTTTATTTACTCTCAGAGTTTTTGCAAGAAATCTACTGAGACGAAGTCGCCGAAAAAAACTTTTTGTATTTTGTCTTTGATGCCTGGCCTGGGGCTCGAACTCAGGCTTTTTGCGTCTAATAAGCCAACAGACTACCTATTAGACTACGGTGACTTCTAAAATGAGTTTAATGGAACACAATTAAGGGATGTGAAGACCAACCTTTTCACCACAGATGTCAGGACCACCGACTCTAGGGATTGGTTTACTCTAGAGAATGTTTAATCGCCAGGTTGAATATTGATTGTGGTATAACAATAGATCTAAATGCTGGCCTGAATGGGATCCACCATCTAACCTTGTGTTCGAAATTCTTCAGTAAATATGCGATGATACCGTGGAGATTCCAATTAGTGTGAGATTACTATTTTTCTTCAGCATCTATACGACACTGAAATATTTTTTATTTTGTTTTCTTTTTTTTTTTAAATTTAATTTTACTTTTTTATTTATCATTTGTAATCACCCCGTCATTACTAATTGTCTGCTATAAACCACCTCTTCGTTGTTTTTTTTTCTTGTAATTTTTGAAAGAGATTTTTAACGATTTTATATATTTCAATAAGAAATGTTTTTATTTTTATTTTTTTATTTAATATTTCATTTTATTTCTGTTATTATGCCATAATATTTCATCTTTATTAAAAAATGAGAAAAAAACGCTAAAAATAACGTGCCTTGCAGACATCTAAACAAAAACTTTAAAGAAGAAGAAAAAAAACGCAACTTTTATTGCCATTGTGTTGTACCCTTTAGCTGCTCATCTTTTGAAAACTAAAGATGAAGAAAAAAAAATTAATTTTTTCTTTTGTTGTTGTTGTTGTTGTTTACATCTCTTAAAGAGTGAAAGTAAAAAATCAGCATAATATTGTATTTTGAAAGAAAGAGAAAAAATGTTTTTTTTTTCATTTTTATTTTTTTTTTCTGTATGTGCAAAAAAGATCATATTAAATTGGTACCCTCATAAACCATAAACTGCATGTGGCCCCACATCACAGAAAAAAAAAACATAAAAAGCTACTCTGGTAGAAAGAAGAAACAAAAAAAAAACATCCGAAGAAAAGTAGCCAAATTGGTGGCAACAATTTCTGGGGGATTACGAAAGAATTTATGATAAATGACTCGTTAAGGCAAAAAAAAAAACTGTAATTTTTTCTTTTCTTTCTTTAGTTTTTTTTTCTTTCTTTCTTACTTGAAATGAAATACAATTTATTAATAAAAATGTTTCCAAATGTTTTTTCAATGCACAACAAACGAGCAATAAAATGTTGGATAGGTTATGGCCAAGTAATTAAAGTTGTATTCATAAACACAAGAAATCCTAAAAACTGAAGACTAAAAAATATAAACTTCTTTAAACCAATGAAAATGAAAAGATCTGGAAAATATAATAAAATGAAAAGGAATTATTTTGCTAAAGAAAAATCCAAGATCGGTAAGAGGAGCAGACCAAATATAGGAGCTCCAGGTCAACCATCAAGACTTCTATTTGTATTTGTATAAGGTACAGACTTTCATAGCTTCTTCCAGTCCACACGTCTGAAAAAAAATATGTCTGGAATAGTGTCTTCGCTAAAATAGAGATATGAAGCTAATAAAATCTATGCAATGACATAAAAAGCGCTCTATGGTTCGATTGATATGTTACAATTCCTGTCAAGCAACACCACTTTAAGGTTATCCATCTAGTGTCTCATCAAGACTTCCATATGTATTTGTATAAGACATAGACTTTCATAGCTTCTTTCAGTCCACTCCTCTGGGAAAAATCATGTCTGAACTAGCCATTCGTTCATCATTCATATTTGGTCATTACAACCCTTCAGTCAAGATTACGACCTAGCTACACAACATAAGTGGTGTATAGCTTTACGAGCTAAAGGCTGGGAATCTTCGAAAGACATTGGTAGCTCGGCCTACCAATGTGCACGATTCGCCGCAAGACTTACTCTCAGCTTGCTAAACGCATACGTACTAAACCCAACCTAGTTCGTCATACTTTCACGGCAGAAATCACCCTGAGAGCTGATCTCCTGTAGGCCGCTTCTATATCTGCTCTATAGGTCCTGTTATCCATGGCCCCGGCCCATATAGGGGCTGCATATATAGCGATCGATGTCACTACCTTCATCAGTAACCGCCTCCTCTCCTGTTTTGGGCCTCCAAGGTTAGGCATTATTCGGGCAAGTGCACATGATGTCGCCGCACACTTTCCACCGATGTACGTCAGGTGTTCCCTAAACGTGAGCCTGTTATCAATCATTACTCCCAGATATTTAATCGCCTGCTTTGATGTTATCTGCTGGTCACCTACTGTTATTGTAATAAATTCTATCCTCTTCCTACTGTTTACAAGTAGTACATCCGTCTTGTGATCAGCAAGTTTGAGACCAATTGCCGTGATCCAGTTGCTGACTATGCCAACCGCAGTGTTACACGTTCTCACTAATCCATCTAAATGTTTTCCCCTTATCACCAGGGCAATATCGTCTGCAAAACCAATGATCTGTGTACCTCTACGGAATCTATGCCCCAGTACACCATCATACATGACATTCCATAGTATTGGGCCCAGCACGGAACCTTGCGGGACCCCCGCCGATACCGCATATGTCTTCCTGCCATCATCTGTGTCATAAGTGGTGTATTATGTTGTGTGTGTTAAATTTATACACGAGCAGCGGGACCTAGAGTTTAAAGTCCACTCCGAACGACAGATTTTTGAAAAACTGTTCATGGCAATTTTATTTACACTCAGAGTGCTGAGAGGAAGTCGCCGCAGAAATATTTTTTTCATATTTCATTTTGTTAGAGATGTCTGACCTAAGGTTTGAACCGTGACCTCACATCTAATAAACCAACACATTGCCTACTAGACTACGATGACTTCAATGTCTGGAATAGTGTCTTTGCTAATATAGCAATGAAGAGCTTTTGGCTCTAGTTGATCCATGCCTCCATTGCCGTAAATGCTTTATAACGGACCTGTATCTCTATTGTTTGAACAAAGAGTATTGCGATCCCTAAGGAACACATTCTTTGAACTTTCTAAAACACATAAGTGGCTTGCTCTCTTAAGGCATCTGATCTCCACTCTAAAATGGCATACAACTCTCAAGTAAGGGCTGGTGACTCAAAGTCTCTCTTGTGGTTTCGCAACAGTAAAAAGTGCTTTTTAATGACGACATGGTATCCAACTCTATTGATTTTTAGGAAAATCGGCTTATGTTTCATTACTCTATCGCTACTAAAGGGTGTTTTTTATAGAGGTATAGAACTTTAAGTTGCAATAAAACAACGATGGATTATTCGATTGACATGAATTTTATTTATCCGAAAGATAATCTTGTGGCATTACATTTTAAATATGATTTCTGGCATATGACCGCCACGGCTGGCGCGGATATAGTTCAATCTGGACGTCCAATTTTCGATGACTATTTCCAACATTTATGGCCGTATATCGGCAATAATACGGCGAATGTTGTCTTCCAAATTGTCAAGCGTTTTTGGCTTTACCGCATAGACCAATGATTTTACATTGCCCCACAGAAAGTAGTCTAGCGGTGTTAAATCACAAGATCTTGGAGGAAAATTCACAGGTCCAAAACGTGAAACTAGGCGGTCACCAAACGTGTCTTTCAATAAATCTATTGTGGCACGAGCTGTGTGACATGTTGTGCCGTCTTGTTGAAACCACATCTCCTGGACATCATGGTTATTCAATTCAGGAATGAAAAAGTTTGTAATCATGGCTCTATACCGATCACCATTGACTGTAACGTTCTGGCCACCATCGTTTTTGAAAAAGTACGGACCAATGATTCCACCAGCCCATAAAGCGCACCAAACAGTCAGTTTTTCTGGATGTAACGGTGTTTCCCCATACACTTGAGGATTACCTTCACTCCAAATGCGGCAGTTTTGTTTGTTGACGTAGCCATTCAACCAGAAGTGCGCTTCATAGCTAAACAAAATTCGCTTATGAAAATCGGGAACAACGGTAATCTCCTTACTTGATGATCGTTTGGCTTCAAATCTTGCACGAGTTGGATTTTGTAAGCACGCAAACCAAGATCCTTCCGCAAAATCTTCCATAAAGTGGATGGACACAGATCCAATTCCTGTGCTCGATGGCGGATGGACTCATTCGGGTTTTCCTCAATGCTACGCTCTACAGCAGCAATAGCTTCTTCTGTACGCACCGTACAGCGTCTCTGGGGATGCGAGTTATCAATAAGAGTAAACGTGGTGCGAAAACGTTCCATGGTTAATCGAATTAACTGCTCTGATGGAGGATTTTGTCGACGATAAAATGGACGTAGTGCGCGATACGTTTTCCGCACAGAACCATTATTTTCGAAATAAAATTGCACTATTTGCAAGCGTTGTTCAGGCGTGAGTCTATTCATGATGAATTGCCAAACCAAACTGAGAATAAATCACTTGACAGCTGTTAAATCGGTCGCCATCTTGAAAAGTATGCCAACTTAAAGTTCTATACCTCTATAAAAAACACACTTTACAACGCAAAAAAATCCAATTCTTTTTTACCAAACACTTGTAGGAGCCATCCCCTGTAATATAATTTTACGAAAATAATTGTTAAGCATTTAAAAAATGTTAATTCCTTTACCAAAACTCTATTTAAATATTTTTTCAAAGAATTATTTCTTTTAAAAGTAATTTATTTTAGGTTTCCTTACTCTTTTTCCCTCAATTTGAATTTTTTTTATTTGTTTTTCCCTATAAACCAACCGCTAATCAATTTTCCATTTTTGCCAAAAAAAAAACTACTTTGTTTTTCTTATAATGTAGTAGACAAGCATAATGCAACTTATTAATGGATATGATGAGGAAAATATGGGTCAAATCAAACGCCCACCCAAAAAAAAAAACAACATTTCATTTCAGGCTGCCACAGATTTTAAGTGCAAAAACACAAAATGGAGAGTGTAATAAACAAATATAAGCGAAATGTGTCAAAAATTATTGACGTTTTGCTACAAATATAAGCCAAAGAAAATATGTACGTGTGGAATAATGGACGGACAGCTGAATTTTTCTTGAATGATCACTTCTCACGTCATAAGACAAAGATTGTTATTGGATTTCTTGAAATGTTTTTTATATTTTTTCTGCGATTATTTTTTTTAATAATATTAGCAAATAATGGTGTTCTACTAAACCTATGGCGTTCTACTAAACTTAAAAGGAGGCCATTCGTCTTTTAATGATTGACTGATTGATGTATTGATTGATGATCAGATTGATCATAAATTATGTTTTATTTTTGATAAATTTTGCAAAATCATGGTGTTCTATATAAAAATTCTATTTTAATTTGTTTTTAGAATTAAAATTAAAAAATAAATTTCAAACTTTAATGCCAAGAAAGGCGTAAAGAATTTTCAATCAATCTTTGATTGACAATTTGCAACTGATAGTGAAGTAAGTTCTGGAGTCGTTAACTAAGATCAGTTACGCTGCATGATTAAATGCTATTGTCTCGGTAAACAATTATAAAGAGGCTACTGCTACCACATTTTTTTCTTCTTGGGGGACATATAATATTTTTTTATAAGTTTGCTTACGTCAATTATGGAAAAGATTAAGTATTACAACATAAAAAATGGGACCTTGACTATATTTTGCTTTTGAGGGATTTTCTTTTATAAATTTGAAGGTAAATTTTTATTTTAGAATTTTTTTTATATTTTTTTTTTTGTTTCTATTTTCCTATAAATATTTTGCCTTGTTACTTTTTATATTTATTATACTCGCATTAAAATTTTCAAATAAAGAAAATGACTCATTTCAATAGTTTTTCATTTTTTTCTGATGTGGTAGACTGGTTTTTCTCAAAACCATAATTTATCAAATAATGCCTCAAAAAAATTTTTCTTTTTTCTTTGTATAATTCTTCAAATGATTTTCAAATGATTTTAATTTCCATTTTGAATGGCCTAAGTTTGTAACACGAGTATTTATTTTACCACATGATGCCTAACATGTTCGCCTATATTTTTTTCTCTTCTTTTTTAAACGTTTCAATAATTTATGTTCTTTACCAAAAAAAAAGAGAAAAAAACATGTTTCAATGAAAATCATATTTTTCCTCAAAAAAACATTTTCAATAATTTATTTGAGAATTCATTTCAGAATATTTAAGTTTTTTTTTCTTTCTTTTTTATAACGTATATGGCAAGTGCGTGTGAAAATGATGGAAAAGTTTATCGGCGCATGTTTATCGGGCATATTTTTTTTGAAATATTTTTTTTTCTATTTCTTCCGCCATTTGTTTTGTGTTTTTTTCTTAGCGACCTTGAAAATCTTTTTTTAAAGAAAATTTTATTATAACATAAGTCAGCAGCAGCAGCAGCATAATATGCCGGGAAATTTTAATGCACTAATGAATTAGCGTGGGCTTGAAAAAATTATTTTCTTTTTTTATTTGTAAAAAAAAACGTTACTATCAAAGCATCCTTTCCCCTCAGCAATTTTACAGCATTAAACGCACAAATTTTGAAATAAATTATGAACCATGTACAGCTGATTCTAGTTTTGAAATCTTGGATGTATGGATGATGAGATTCTCAGCTATTCAGGCTCTCAATATTATGGACATCTGGCCAAGAGTTCTATCTCAATAATAAGGAGTGGCAACATATCAATAGACGACCCGATTGCCATCGAAATAAAAAAATCTAAAAACTGTAGCATAACACTCTAAAGAGCACAGCTTTATTAAGACAACACAAGTGCCCTTGGCTGGAATTTAAAAGTCAATGGAAGAAGTGTAGCTTACGATATTACAGATTGAGGCTGAAAATTGAGTTGGCACAGATAAGGAACACATGCAATCTATTTATTGACATTCTATGCTAATGATCAATGGGTATCTGTGGTGTAGACCTACCCAAAATGACGCAAGTGTTGTCACCAGATATTCTTTAAATGGAATGTTTTTCTAAAAGAATGAAAAATTTTAATTTGGCATTTGGATTGTGTTTCTTTCATGACCAAGTGGCCACTGATTTAAAGCATTTTCCATTACTCGTGAAAGAATTTCCAAGAAACTCCATAAAAGAAATTTAGAAAGTAGCAGGCCAGTGTCTATCACAAAATCAGGTCTCCACAAAAGTAAAAATTAACCCCTTCGCTTATTATTGGTTTTGATCAAAAATTGTCTTCCTCTTAATCGTAATTCTAGAGGGCTTAAGTGAAGATTATTTATCTCAAAATCCAAAAACTAGAACAGAAACATTTTGTTTAATTTGTATTTGGATTATTTCTTAAATAGTTTATCATATAAAATTAGTCTCTGATAAAAAGAGTATGTTTATGACTTTATTAACATTTCTTTTTTTTTAATAATTTTATACTGAAAACCGTTAAATGATTGTCAATAAATTTTGAAAATGTTAAAATAAATTAACACAATCTTTAATAAAAGTTGTGTTAAAAAAACGAAAAAGTTTAAACAAAAACTTTTAAACTGATTTGGTTTTTAATTAAATTCCAAAAACAGAAAAGCAACACACAATTGGTGATACTTTATTTAGTTTTTTTTTGTTGTCTGTTGAATTCAATAGATTTTTGAAGGCATACAAAACAAGCTGATAAGAAGCAAACAAAAACAACAAAGGCTACACAGATTTAATTACAAAAGCAAAAAACGTAAAAAATTTATGAAAAAAAAAACAAAGACAGAAATACAACAACGAAAACAAAGGCAACAGAAATTATCTTAAATTATAACACTACTCACAGACATATACAAAAAATTAGTGAAAATATTTGAAACAAGTATTCAATTTTCATAATTTATTGTTTAAAAGCAATATTTTAAACATTGTATGGCTTGTATGGTTTGAAAAGCGAAATTTAAACTTTTCAAATTTAAATTTGAAATTTTAACGTATAAAAAACGGTAACCCTCATCCTTACATCTGCATATACACAGGCCTTCAAACATTGCATTCGAAATTACAAACACTTGCGTGCATGTAAGAGTTATGAGAGTGGTGTTGCAGCTCAAATCAAACAAACAGCCTGTCGAGTTACTAACAAATATAGAGTCAAGCAGATCAATATTAACCAGCTGTGTGCTGGCAATTATTATTGTTGTTATTACTATTCACCACCCTCTCTTACCCACCCATTCAATTCGTATACAACGTTTTGTACTCCTAACGAAGTTTATTGTAATTGCAGTAACAATCAATGTTCGTATATCACTGGCTAGTTGTAGTACAATATGTAACTGTTTAATGCAACATGTTGTTGTTTTCTTTTCTTTTCATTGTTTGGTTTACATTTGAAAATATTCCCCCCACCACTAAAGGCGAGAGTCACCACCACTTCAGAGTTAAGGTAGCCAGATGAGTTGGGAAATTAAAAGCAAAACAAAGTAAATCTGTTTTGGGGCAGTAATTATGAAGAGAGAGGCTGGTATATTGTAAACATTGTATTAAAATTATTATGTTTATGAGCATACACGTACATGTATATGTATATGTGAATGTGTATGTGCAAGAGATTATAAACATTGTTTGGAAATTATTATGTTTATAAACATAAATGTGTATGTATGAATAGTTGTAGGTGGTGAGATTTGTTATTGCTTTCTTATTTGGGTTTGATAGCATATTTACCAACCCAAACAAGCAGACTCAAAAATTCTCTCTGTAAACACGATAGATTATTTCAAAGAGAGAGATTTTGTTTTTTATTCCTGTTATTTACAACATCGTAGACATGAGTTAGACTAAACAACTTTGTTTGTTTTTATAGTTTATTTCTTAATTAAATTTATTTTGTTGTTGTATCAAGTTTAGCAGGATAAAGAAAACAACCAAAAAAGTTTTTTTTAACAACATTAAAACATGCGAACATTACCAACACATGCAAATAAACACACCAACCAACCGTCAATATGTCAGCCCAAATGACATTACAATACGTACGTACATTGCAGAAGAGAAAAAAATTACTTTGTCTTGTAGCATGATTACTTGTAATGCAATAAGTGTTGCTGTGCTGCTAGCACAACTGGCTGCTGTTGCTGTTAATGGCTGGTGTTTTATATCAAACACGAATTGTTATTGCTATTGTTGTTGTATACTATAGTATAGTGGAGTAGATGTTGTTATTCATAGTTATGGTGGAGATCGTCACAATCTTGTCGCATTAAGCGTTGGACATTCAATGCGTAAAGATCTGGTTACACTCGCGTTACGTTTTTTCTTTTTTGATTTACACGAAAACAGTGATTTTTAACGCTAATTTTTAACGTTAACATTTTGAAAAATAAATGTTTTTTTAAATAAAACGTAATTTTGTTTAAGAGCAAAGTGCAAAATAATTTAAATAAAGAAATAAATCCAAAAAACAAAGTGCTGATTACAATAAAATAAATTTAAATAATAAATAAAACAGCAAGTGCAAGGAAATATAATATCAAGTTGAAGTAATAAAATAGAACAAATACATATATTAAAAATAAATTAATAAAATATATATATAATTATATTATATATATATAATTATATGTTGTTATATAAATATTTTACGAATTTCATTAAGAAATTAATGTAAAAAAAATTAAAAACAAATATACAAAAAACTGAATAAACCTAGGAAAAAACTAAAAAGAATTAAAATTAAAATAAAAAAATTAATAATAAACTAAGATATTGAACCCAAAAGATTTATAAAAAAGAAAAACAATTTTTAACCGAATTAAAAAATCTTAAATAAGAGAATAAAAAAATAAAAGTGTTATTCTGTAAAAACAATTAATTAAATTTGTATTAATTTTTAATATTTTAAAAATGTATTACAATTGTCACACAATTTTTTGAAGTCATACAAAATAATTCACAAGATCAAACAAATTTTTTAATTTACTGGCCTAAAACATAAGCCTTTATTATATTGTTATAGAAAGAAAATATTTTAAAATATTTTGTAAAAATTTCCAATATTCACAAAGCATTTTATAACAATGCACAAAAATTATTTCCTATTTTTTCAAGTAATTAAAAATACCAGAATGTTTATAAACATTGTTGCCAGCAAACTAATTTACTTGAGTTTTGGGTTTATAAAGTGCGTAAAAATTTCAAAAACAATTACGAAATAGGCAAATAAGAGTGTTTGCCTAGTTAATTTTCTGTAGTGATCTATTTCCAAATATGGAAATAAATTTCTGGTTGCCTGGGATAGAGTTAAGGAAATGTAGGAGACAGACCCTCCATGCAGTAACATGTTTGCACAATGTTCACCAAACGTGAACAATGTCAAGCCAGTATGACAGAGCCAGTTTGTGATATCAGGTATAAGCCAAATATAAGCCTCCAAATCTTACCCACATCCCTCGTAGAGATGTAAAACGCTCTGAACGCTCTCTTTACTCTCTCTATTATATTATTGCTCAAGGAGAGTTTGGAGTCCAAAATACTAGATACTTAACCTGTTGGGTAATGACAATTGAGCTCTATTGAGTATAGGCAAATTAAAGCCGGGATTGACGCCTAAATCTCACGACGGGCGTAAACTTTAAGGCCAGATTGAACGGACCTTTCACCATGCAGTGTGCTGTTTTTACTTCCATTTCCGTATTACACTCCCCAAGAGCGATATACTGGTTGCCTAAGTTTCTATTTTTTGTAAATCAATTTCTATTTTGTTCTCAATTTTCCAGGGATGGAAATTATGAATTATTTTCTGTTTCTAAATTCTATGTTCAATCAAAAAGAAGATTTTGTTACACAAAATTTTAATTTTTAATTTAAAATCTGAGGGACGCAAAACTAAGAATAATTTTCCATTTCACAAAGCCTTATAATGTTACAAAAAATTGTGAGGTGGTGGGGTGTTGAGGAAAAATTCTTGTTGAATTTGTGTGTGACTCAATGTACGTTCCTATAATTTTTCCAGAGATGGAAAAAATAAATTTTTGAGGCTTGTCAAGTTTCCGTTAATTTGAAATCATATTGTTTCCCTTAATCTTTTTGTATTTTTCTTTGGTTTTTTCTTTTCGTTTTCTTTTAAATATCAAAATTCCAAGCCTGTGTCTTTGTTTTCCTTACGGATACGATTCTTTTGAATTTCTTTGTGTGTGGGCTTGTAGTTGTGCTGGCGTTACCGCCACTGTCTAGCCAGTGTATGAATCATTTGGAATTCCTTTTCATATGTGACCTAGAAATTGATTAATAATTTCTAGGGAAACGTAACGAAACGCAACGCAACGCAACAATAATTAATTATTATACAGGATAAGGCAATCGTTTGTAGCTGACGATGGATGATATTGACACTATAAAGTGGCTGTCAATAAAACCAAAAAAAAATTCGAATGATAATGAATGGCCTACAAAGGAAATAAAAATGTATAGAGATGGTGTTGAAGATGATGATGATCTGCTTTAAATGATTGCCAGATTATGGCATTTTTTATTTTATTTTTTGTAAAGCAATTGCCTTTGTAACACACAGACGTTTTAATATTTAAAACTGCTCATGCTCCAATAAATTTTTGAATAAAAAACCACAAAAACAAAACAAAACAATAAAATCAATACGTGTTTTGTTTAAATTTTTGTTTTTTTTTTATTGTATTTAACCACCAAAAAGAATACCAATCTACCGACAAACTGAACAGGGTCTCTTGGTGGGAGTACAAAAGAAGCCAGTTAACTTGGCTTTAAGTCTTCTTAAAGGCAGGCTTTGTTGTGCTTAACACAGAATATAAATCAAATTAATAAGTGTTTATGGAATTATTTTTAAAGGTATTTTAAATTCTTTAAAGCCTGCATTTGGAGTTTTATTTTGTAAGTTTTAAGAACACAGAATAACAAAGTAACTCCTCAGCTGTTCAGTTGAAATAAGAGCTGAAAATTTTATTACAAAAAAATGTTTATCCTCTACAGCTGTTGGCAGAATTTGAGTAAAAATCTGACTCAACATTAATTTGGCTTTAAACTGCTCGAATTCCAATAAAAAATAAAAACAAAAAAAAATATTTTTTTTTTTGAATAAAAATTAAATTAAATGAAAGAAAAGAAAAATAATTTGTAATAAAAAAACGCTCATGAAAATTATTGAAAAACAACAAACGATTCATCATCAATTCATCATATTAATTTTATAGGTTGTTTTTCTTAATTGAAGCGTGTGATAAGGAGGGGTAATGGAAGGCAAAGAATAAAACAAAATCGATTAAAATTTTCTTAGTTTTTGTTTTTTTTCGCAATTTCAAACTGGCTGGCAATGAGTCCGTCCATTGTGTGTGAAGCGCACATGTGAGTTTTTCATAAGATTTTTTGTGTTCTTGCTGCGCTGCTGATGGTGATTGACGATGATTCATCTAATTTTTTGGGGCCAAATATAAGGATGATCATCATCATCGCCATTGCCGTGTGTTTTCAACTTTTCAGCTGTATTGAATTGGTTTTGGTTTTGGTTTCTTCTTTTTTTTAATTTTTTTTTTGTTTTTTTTGTAATTTTGTTGTTGAGTGAAATATATCGGGTTTATTTATTATAAACATAAATTGTATTGTTTAATAATTTTTTTTCCATTTTTTTTGAAAAAAAAGAGCACACAAAATTACCTCAGGTTATTTATTTATTTACAATTTTTTTTTTGTCTTAAATCGTGAGATTTATGGAATAATTTGGTCAACGCCTTGGTTAAATAAAGAACATTCTTTAGACAAAAAAGAAAAAAAAAACTGAAATAAATAAATAAGCTTGGCTAGAAGTATTCTACTCTTACAATTACTTTCTATAAGTAATCTTGAACACGTAAAGATGAAAGCAAAATAGTTTAAGCCTTTTAAAAGCTGTGAGATTACAGATTAACCTCATTTTTTTTTTAAGAAAATCCAAGTTTAATTGAAATTTTTAATATAAAATGTTGTTAGCAACAATGTTTATAAACATGTTTAGCAACATTTTGCGTAATTGTTGAAAACTTTCCGAATTTAATGTTGATTAACATGTTATAAAATATTTACTGTAAATATTTTAAATTATAAGAATTTTCTTTAAATAAATTTACAAAATATTTTATGTAAATGTTTCAGACCATAATGTTTATAAACATTGTGCTAAGCATAGAAAAAACTTTTTGGTGCAATGTTAGCAAATATTGCCGGCTTTAGTATTTCTAAATGCAATGCAATCAATACATTTACTTTACATTTTATATATATATTTTTGATTTATTGAAATTTGGAGGGTACAATGTTTATAAACATGATGCTAATCCACGTTTCACATCTAACACCAAGTTTTATATAAGTGCAGTAAAGGTTGCTGCATCAATGTTGATGAATATGATTTTGAACAATAAATATTGAAACTACAGTTGAAACAATTTTTTGCCAGTGTAATAAATTTGAATATTAGGTATTGAACTTAGGTTCTATTTTGCTATAAAATTGTGAATTATTTTGTAAACTTAAAAAAATACAGTCTTTGCTAAAAAACAAATTTAATTATCCAGAAATATGAGGCTTAATTGACTGGAAACCTTTTTTTTAAATAAAAGTGAAAATAAAATAAAAAAAAAATAAAAAAAAAATATTTAAAAAATAACGACAAACTTTTCTAAAACAAAAAAAATGGCTGCCACTTTACAACAACATCCAGCATCGAATGCTGCCACAACTCCTCGACCAGCAACTAACAATAGCCCAACAAATCCCCAATTGAAACGTCTAGTCTACTCAAAATATCGTGAATTATTGGGCTCCTATAATGGTCAAGCCAATGCCTATATTGATACCCTGCCCGCCTATATGGTGCACAAGGATACGGGCTTTAATTTGGAATTAAAAAATCAATTAGAAAATAATAATGCCACACAAACGGAGGAAATGTAAGTTTTCTTAGATTAAAAAAAAAAAAACAAATTAAAAAAAAAAAACGTAGAAATTATTTAATGTGGGGAATTTTTTCTATTTTTCTAAAAGATTAGATAAGATAAATAAGAAAAAAAAATATAATTTTTTTAAATATTTTTATTCCTCAAAAGAATTTATTATTGAGCTAAATAAATAAAAAACAATTAAATCATTGCAAAATTAAATTTGTTGTTTTGTTGTCATAGTCATATTCATATTCATAGACGCTGTCGTTGTCTTTCAAGTTTAAGATAAATTACGTTCTTTAGCGAAAATTTCTCCATTTAAGGTGGGGGGTCATAAAACGCGGAGAATTTGCTATGTCGAGATGTGAAATACTTTATATGGCTTGAAAACAAATAAAACTGAAAAACATTTCAAGGCTTTTTTTGTTTAAATTTATTTTGGAATTTAATAATAAAAACAAAACAAAAAAATATTTTATAGAATATATTCAACGTTAACTGCAGCAAAACGTTAATAATTCTAATAAATTATATCCCACATACCAGTAATGCATCTTTTACCAAAGATAGCATCTCTTTTCAATGTGATTTATATTAGATTTCAAGCACGTTTGAGTTTAAATAGCAATCTTCTGATAAGAAACCTTATAAGTCATGTTTACTTGATTATCCAAATGACCATTGCCATATGTATAGATTTTACTAATCAGTTTCTCTGAGTTAAGATATGATTATAGGACTTCAACTAGCAAAGGGTTCTGATATCAGTCTTCAAAACGATGAGTATTCAAAACGATGAGTATTCAAAACGATGAGTAGATTCGAATCATACTTATAATTTCTGATACTTATACGCATTCATACATACATACATAATTGGTCATTACAACCCTTCAGTCAGGATTACGACCTAGTTTCTCACACCACTTATGTTGTGTGTGTTAATTTTATACATGAGTGGCGGGGGGACCTACAGTTTAAAGTCGACTCCGAACGACAGATTTTTGGGAAACTTTTCATGGCAATTTTATTTACTCTCGAGAGTTTTTACCAGAAATCTACAGAGAGGAAGTCGCCGAAGAAATACTTTTTGTATTTTGTTTTGATGTCTGGCCTGGTGCTCGAAACCTGGCTTTACGTCTAATAAGCCAACACACTACCTACTAGACTACGGTGACTCTGAATGACTGATTTGAAAAGATTTTTATGGAAATTTTATTTAGACTGCTGAGAGGAAGTCGCCGAAACAAAATTTTTTTTTCATATTTCGTTTTGTTTCTGATTATCTAATCATGGATTTGAATCACGGGTTCTAGTCTAAGACTTCGGGGTTTATAACCACTTGCAGTTTATTTTCCATTGGGTGTCCAGCACTGTATATTAGCTTGGAAATTACATTAAATACATACGTAAATAGTCTTTTGATGTCTGGCCTGGTGCTCGAAACCTGGCTTTACGTCTAATAAGCCAACAAAGTAAAGTGCTATATTTTTTTAATTTTTTTTTTAATTTTATTGTTCAAAAGCAAAAAATGTTGGAAATAACATCAAATTTTAGAATCAGTTTAGATTTGTTCGAATTGGCAACCTTTGGTACGAATTATGGCCTTCAAACGGCCGACAAAGCCATCACAGGCTGCACGGAAGTGGCTCCCGGCGAAGCGCCGTCTTAAGATGATCGACACTTTGGTATTTTTTAGTGAGAACCTTACTCTCGAAAATGCCCCAGGCGCAAAAGTCCAACGGATTGAGATCCGGAGATTTTGGTGGCCATTGTGCGGTAGAAATGAAGCGAGGAACCTCCTTTTTAAGCCATTCTTACGCGTGCTGAGTGCGGTGGTGCTGAGTCCTGTTGGAATGTCCATGGTCTGCGGCCGAAATGTTTGTCTGCCCAGGGCTTCAATACTGTCTTTAAGAAATTTTCCCGATAATATTCGGCATTTATTTTGACCCAACGGTCGATGAATACGAGCGGGGTGCGACCATCGGCCGTTACGGCGGCCCTCACCATTGCCATCGGCGCCGCTTGAGTTCTGGTGGCCATTCGCAGGTGTAAATTTTCAGCTGACCTCTTTGGCAAGTAAACCCAATCATTTTGTTTATTCATAAACTGCTCAATTTGGAATGGCTTCTCATCGGAGAAAACCAAATCCGGTAACTGGCCACTTTCGTGCAAGCGAAGTAACTCCTTGGCTCTTTCCAGTCTAACTTTTTTTTGTTCATCGGTGAGCTCTTGCACTTTTTGGAACTTCAATGGCTTTAGTCCAAGCTCATTCTTCAATATGTGTTGCATCCGTTCTCGCGATATGTTCAGCTCACGAACAATTTTTCTACCACTGCGGCATGGATTTCGATCAAATCTGGCCTTCACTTTTCGGATCATTTCTGGTGTTGTTACCGTTTTTTTTCGTCCCCTTTTTGCAAGCGATGCAACACTGCCAGTATCACGGTAACGAGCAATGGTATGAGAAACAAAAGATTTATTCACATTTAAATGCTGGAGGGCTCTAACGATAGCCACCTGTGGTTTTCCAGCCAAATATAAAGCAATTACACTATCACGCTTGAATTCCATCACGAATAACTTTTTTTCTGAATGCAATAGATCAAAATGCTTTTGTAAGCTTGTAAAAAATAAAATGAACTGTCACTGGAATAAATCTGTCTGCTGTCAGACGAGCGGTTTACAAATGATAACAACCTGAAGTTGGTTGCAATACATATCAGCCACCCTGTACTTGACTACGGCGACTACATCATTCTGCTTAAGCACTCTTAAATTACCGAGTAAATCGTATTTGCCTCAAGAGTTACCTCTTGTTTCAGGAGAATATCGGTTGAAAGCTAATTATAAATGGTAGAATTCATCTTGGGGACACTAGGAACTAGTATGGCAGATTGTCTTCTAAAGCCATTTAAACGCACCATAAAGCATTATCAGTTCAACTGTCAAACTGTACAGTCAAGATGTGACAAAGGCTTTGGACCCGTTTTCGGGCCCTTTATGAGGATTTTCGACCCCTATAAGAGTTTGGAATCAAGAATAATCTCCAGATATTTCAGTGCAGAGGAAAAATTGGCAACTATTTTCAGTAGGAGTCTTGGAGGATTGATTCTCCGGATCTTATTTTTCCTAGTGAATAGAAAATAAACTTCCAGACCATTTCCTCTACTAAGAGAGGACATTGAGCCATTTTGAGTGGCTTTCGGCTTAAATTTAAGCAGTTATAGATGGATCATAAGCAATCGCTTTCCAATTTTATAATTCTTGCGGAGAACATTTCTTATAAAAAGTGAAAATCTTGTATTATTAATAAAAATTTCCCTAGAAATCTTAATGAGCAGTGCATAAAGCATTAAAAAAATTATTATTCATGCTGATGAAATTTTAATTTTTTTTTATACTTTTACAGCTGCGTTGTATAGTATGTAGTACGTGTTTCGTATTTCGGTTCTATTTTTTATTCATTTCAGTTTATTGCGCTAAATTTATCAACATTATGTCATATGTTGTCGGTGAATACCATATTTGTTATACTTTTTTTGCTTTTTTTTCTTTAATTCAATTTAATTTTAATTTTTTGTTGCGAAAATTTTCGTTTAATGACACACACCGGCCTGACCACTCATTCAACCAATTCATGGGGCATTCGCGTTTATTTGCAAACCATTGCATTGCTAATGATATGCCTGCCCTTGATCTTGAACAGAAAATATAAGAAAAAAAAATTGTAAAAAATATATTATTTTTGTCTTTTTCATGTTTACAATGGCAAATGTTTTAAAGAAAAATTTAAAAAAGAGCCAATTGAGTGGGTTTATTTAAATTCTGTTCTTTTCGTAATTTTTTTCCTAAAGAACTTTTTTTTTGATTTCTTTTTCTTGAAGTTGAGTTGCATTAGTTGCAAGATTAAAATGTTCAGATAGAAAAAACGCCAACATATTTAAGGCAACAGCAACTAGCAAACGACAGCCAAGGCTAACATGAACATGAAGTGAAACTAAAAGTGGCTTAAGGAAATTATGTTGGCTTATTAAGTAGAACAGTGTTATAAAAAGGCATTTAACCGCTTAAAAGTTAAGTTTAAAAGTGGACAAAGTATTTATATTAGCAAGTTTTTTATATGAATTTTGCAATTCAACATTGGTTTTAGAAACTTAAAATATGTTTAACTGGTTACATTAGCTAATACACAAGGAGGTCCAAGTGGCCTCTCAAATATGTAGTTTGAATACAGAACCCTTAAACACAATAAACAGCTTGTACAAATGATTGTTGTTTGCATATATAAATGTTTGTAAACATGTTGCAGAAAATGTTTGTAAACATGTTGCAGAAAAAGTTTGTAAACATGTTGCAGAAAATTTCTAAACACTTTGTTTTAAAAAATTTCTTTGCAAAAGCAATTACCATTCTGTATATAGTTTTGGTAGCAACATGTTGACAGCAACATTTCGTCTGGCGGAATATAGTAAATTATTATACTTCCAGATAACAAAGTTTTATGCATTTTTCGATTATAAACGTAAAGTGATTTAAAGCTACATATACAGTGAGCGCCATAAGTGAGTCAACACTTTTGTTCTTAAGTATAAAACAGTTTTGTTCTTAAGTATAAAAAAGTTCCTTTATCATGAATTGTTGTTTTTGTTTTAACATTTTATAAGTAATAAATAAACGTTTTTATTTTTGGAAATTTATTCGACTATTCTCATTTACTTTTCTCGCTATCCTAAGAAATTGAATTATTTCAGTGGTGTTTACTTACTTTTGACGCTCAGTGTATATAATGAATGGACACTAATTGGGAAACCACCAAGTAAGCAATAAGCTTTATTGCTGAAAATTCAATCAGCATTAAAAGCTGGTTGCTCTAGCATCTAATCAGCATATCTAAAGAATTGTGAATGGTCAGCTAAATTTAATTGCTATGAGAATTGGAGTTTATATGACTGGAGGAGTAAAATTGAAGTTAATATTCGCCATAATGAGTTGTAAAATAAATTCAATTGTTGTAAACGCCGTAATGATTGAAAAATTACTACGTTTGAGAATCATTACTTTTGTAGCGAGTGTTTTTAAATTGCAACTTATTGCTACCCGCAATATTATTCCAGCAACATGTTGCAATACATGTTTTGAATATGTTTTTTATATAATTAAGTTTTTTTTATAATTTTTTATTTATTTTTTTTACATTTATTTGAAATTATTTCTACTCTAATTTCAAAATGAAAGCATTGTTTTCTTTCCAAAAAAAAAAAGAAAACAAATGAACAAATAAACAAATTTAATTAATTTTTCTTTTGAATACAACACGAGATTTTTCTTACAAATTACTTTAAAGTAAAATTACTCATTTTAAATGTATGTATGTTTAAAAGAAATGTTTTGCAAAATTAAACGAAAATATAATTTTCATACATAATCACATTTTGGCATATGTTTTCGTTAAACAAACAATCAAAAAAAATATTTTAAAAAATATAAACATTGTTTAATGGCCTCATAAGGTTATTAAAATAAATGTTTATCTTTAATTAATGAAAGTTCCATGTTAATGCTCGTGTTTTTGTACTTTTTAACAAAGATTTATTAATTTTCTTTTGAAAATATTAAAAAAAATTAAAGGAAATGAATCATAGACTTAAAGAAAGAAATAAGAAAAAATATAATTAAATACAATTCATTTTTTAAAATTAAAAAATTTAACCTAAAAAAAGTTTGTTTTAATAACTGAAAATCAATCAATTTCACTTTTTCATTGTATGTGGTATACTGTTATCGAATATTTTTTAATAGAGCTGTTGTTCAATCTGCCTGGGGCTTCAAATTCAATATTTTTTTATTTATTTACGGTACATTTTTTCAACACTTTGAAATAATAATAAATATTTATGGTTTTTTAATGATTTCAAGAGATTATTTGAATATTTTTTCCACAAGTTTTTTTTATATTTTAAATGTGTTACTTTTTACACTTGAATTGATTACAATGGAATTTTTTATATAAAAAATAAACAAAATATAAAAAAGTACAAATTTTTTGGCCAACATGTTTATAAACTTTTTATTGTTAAGCAACAAGTTTATAAACATTTCAACTAATTATTGTCAAAAAAGTAAGCAAAATAAAAAAATGTAGGAAAACAAATAAAAAGATGTTTAATTAAAATAAAAAAATTTCTAAAAAATATAAAATTCTTTACAAAACAAATTATAAGAAAATTTTTAAAAAAAATTAAAAAAAAATTCATATTTTAAAAAATTTTCAAATTTTATTTAAAAGAAATTCTATTAATTTTTGTATACAAACAATTTTATTTATTTGTTGTTTTATTTCCTAATTAAATTCCTTTCTAATTATTTACAAAATAAACAAAATTCCTCTTCTCCTTGTCTACCAAAAAAAAAAAAACAAAAAAAAAAAAAAAATCAAATGAAAAAAACAAAACATTTTGAAAACATGTATTCAAAATGCGCAAAATGCTAATTTTGGAATGAATTTGAAAGTGATTTCAGAACATGAAAAATTTAAAAAGAAACCACCAGCCAAAATCAAATTTATTAATAATTACGACGTTTGTTTAAAGCCGAAATAATGGCGGCAAAATTACATTGCATTTCTTTGAATGGATTTTTTTATTTATTTTTATTTCAAAATAATTAAAAAAAATTAAAATAAATAAATTATATTGAAGACCCAATATACTAACACACGCATTGAACGTAGTCATAAGAATAAAATTCTTAAAAATAATTTCTCATTTTTCGTTTTTCTTTTTTGGCAACAATTTGAAATGAAAATTAATGTTTCGGTTTAAAAATAAATCGCAATACCATTACAAATTTACATTAAAAATAAATGAAAAACAAAATAAAAATAAAAATATTAGTCATGCCATAATTATAAAAAAATTTGTGTCATAAAAAATAAGGTGTTTAATCAACATGTTGCTTAAAAAATGTTTATAAACATCAAATATAGAATTTAAAGCAAATAAATTCATGTCCTAAATATGTTGCTGATACATAGTAAAAGCCTTTATTTATTTATTTATTTATTAATTACAATACAATTACAAATTATATCCTTATTATATACGAGCGAAGTAACTTGACTATGTGCGACACAGTCTCTGGTGGGAATCGAACCCACGACCCTCACGCTAATAGTCTAGCACACTACCCACTAGACTACCAGGGCACCCAGCCTTTATTTTTCTTATTATTCAGGATGCTAGCAACATTTTGCTGGCAATGAATAAGAATTATTTTAATTTTCATTGAAACTAGGTTAAGTAAAATTCCTATCGGCAATATAGTTTTAGGACGTTGAGAATTTTATCCAAATTATCTTTGGCTAGTCACGTTCTGTCACTAAAATCTGTGTAAGCAAAAATCTTTCTTCACAGATTCCTAAGAGACCGAAATTAACGGAGAAGCTGTTGTGTGGTTCCTCTTTCTAGTCATTACAGCTTCGTCAAGAATCGTTTGGGCGCGTGTATTCATGATGGACTCTGATTGAGTTTAGTGCAAATCTTAGTCTGCGCGTAACCATAGCGGCCCAGATTTGACTGGTCTGTATACAGGTGGCTGCATACTACGGAGACAAAGTACTGCAACTATAAGAACATTGCACTCCCCTCAATGTATGTATATAAGGCATTCCTATAATATCTTTTCCAATATTGTGGCGCTGACAAACTTCATAATGCTGGTATAAGTTCTTACCCAGCATTTAATACAAATTCATGCGTTTCTTTTTGGGATCCTTTACAGAGATCAGCAATGAATCGCTTTTTCGCTACTCAGAAGTACTCATGAAATTTTGAGTATGAGTGAGTCAACAGCATTGAAATCCAACTACTCTGATTCATTCGTACTCAGTACAACATTGATTTATAAGTACAGGTTGCAATGAGTATGAGTACAACGTTGACATCAAACTCATTATCAAACATTCGAACTATGTTTGACTCATACGCCTGCTCATTTAGATTCATAAATTTAGAAAAATACTTCTTATAATACTTATAAATGATTCGAGTGATTCGAATCATTCGTCAAAATTTACAGTCTTAGTTGTTGTTGAATTTACAAAGTAAGCAGAGCAAACACACAACCTTCTTGTGAGTATTGTAGTGTTCGCACGCGAATCATACTTATTTTGTGATTCGTGTATACGATGAGTCATGGAGAGTCGAATTCAATAACATCATGCGTATATTGTTAAGTATGAGTACCATGAGTATTTCAAACTTTGAATATGAGTAGTATGAGTATGACATTAAAATAAGTATGAATGCGTATAAGTATCAGAAATTATAAGTATGATTCGAATTTACTCATCGTTTTGAATGCTCATTGCTGACCTCTTATCCTTTAATGCCGCACACGCTTGAAGTATATTCTCTAATGATTTAGAGAACGAATGCTCGTAATTCCTTCTCATCACAACATTGTGGACTCGAGGCGATCCTAATTTCGAACAAATGCTGTTTGGGTCCACACTTCCCCATTACTAACCTTAGACTGCTTCTAAATAGTTCAATGCATGAATCAGAAGTCTTTATTCATCCTTCACCGAATTGGAAGCTAACCTCCCCGCAAGCTTGCTGTTTTGAATCTCCACAGGATTTAGGATACATCAGATAGTGACCCTAATTCTACTACCTAGCTGGTTCAGTTTTCCCATGGACAGGTTAGGTTAGGTTAGGTCGGAGTGGTAGCTCTGATATCACAAAGCTCACTTGAGCACACATAGCGGCCCGTTGTGATGTCCCTGTACTAACCAAGTTCCAATAAAATCAGGGAAAAGTAAGAAGTTGGTCAGCGCAAGGGCTGCACATGGACAATCTCATACTATTTTTCAGCTAATCTCATACGAGCTGAGTGCCCGGATGGTGGTGGCCTAACTGAGATGTAATTTTGCTACGTTCAGTCCTGAGTACTTTGTTGGCAAATTAAATTGGCGTAGACATTCGCTTCGAAGAATTTCTCGAAGATTTAGATTCTCTGTAACATATTTCCCCGATTAAATTTCCTGTTGAAAAACGTTGTTTTTTTTTTCGCTCGTATTTTCCGATTTAATTTCCTGTAACTGCCAAACATACAAACATAATTACCATAATTGCCATATTGGATGAAGTTTTCATTAATTTCTTTATTTGTTTAATAACAATTAACAATTGTGTTGTTGTCGTTGTCATTGTTGTTTTAAATGTCTTAACATTTAGTTTGTTTACCAATATGGTAAGGCAAGTTTATGTTTTGCGTTGTTTTTTTTTTACTTTTGAGAGGAAGTATATGTTCATGCAATATGGCCTTTGGATTACAGAAATAAAAAAAATAAAAGTTTTCTCTATGGTTTCTGAGCAAGACAAAAAACAAAAAAATCACAGTTTCAGTATGAGGCCAAAAATTTATTGATAGGCCTTTATAAGGCTTGTGTTTTTTAGTTTTTAATTCTTTTTTTTTTGTTGTTTGTTGTTTAAAATGAAATAAACAAGTGAAATTTATTTTGGTTTTGGCATCTCCAGCAGGTGTGCTGTGCTGTACTGTGCTGTTTAAATAAGAAAAATTAAAATTTAATTTCTATACAGTAACCCAATTATGGTTTTTTTCTTTACTCTATAGGCAGACAGGCCAGGCCAGTGGTTGCAATAAGTTGAAGTTTAAAGTGTGGCATGTTGCAATATGACAAGAACCTGTCGCATATAAAGAAGACTTTACTTATTGCCTCCTCTCTCTCTCTCTATCTCACTCTCTTCCCCAGATTTATGTGGTTTTCACTTATTGACCGGCCGGTTGCCTGTGGCAAAAACTGGCTTTAAATTTCATTTTATTTAGCATGACTTTTAAGATCCGTCATAAAATCTTTTTTTATTTCTTTTTTTTTTCAAAAAAAAGAGGGTGCTGTGTGTTAACAATGGAAAAATAATGATTTTTCTTGTGTTTTATTTGTGTTTCCACTGTAGCCTGGCGTTTTAAATTGAGTGTTAAACACCATTTTAAATATCTTAATAATCTTCAATAATTGCTAGGCTTTAAGCTTTAATAATCAAGTAATTTTTAAAGCCATAAAGGCTGTCATTTGGCAGAGATTAAGACAATTAGAAAATCATTAAAAAAATATTCTTTTAAACATTAAACAGATTACCCTGAATATTGCCACAAAATTAGTTCAAGCTTAACATAAAAAATTTTAAATTTAAAAAGGAAAAAAAAGATATCTTCAAGCCGTTAGTGAGGCAGAGAAAGCTAAAGGGTCCGCCAAATAACTTTTTTTTTGAAAATGTTTTCAAAAAAACTACTGAATATTTTCTCAAATTTCTTTTTTTATTTGAAAGTACAATCCTTCCGGTTAATAATGGAAAATAATTTCATTCAAATGGCTCCCTCGGCTGGCCATGCAGTAGCCTACACGATCGGTCCAATTTTTAAGCACATTATCGATTGTGTGCAGCTGTATTTCACCAATGGCTTCACGAATATTGTCCTTTAAAGCGTCAATTGCCTCTGGCTTGTCGGCGTAACACTTATCTTTGACGGCACCCCCACAAATAATAGTCCAACGGCGTCAAATTGCAGCTCCGAGGTGGCCAAACGACATCAGCTCTGCGGCTGATAATGCGATCTTCAAAAACAGGGCGCAAAACATCGAGTGTAACTTCGGCTGTGTGGCATGTAGCGCCGTCCTGTTGAAACCAAATGTTGCCAATATGCTCCTCTTCAATTTTTGTGAACAAAAATTCGTTCAACAAGGCCCGATAACGATCGCCAATGGCCCAATTATGCCTCTGGACCAAAATCCGCACCAAACAGTGACTCGTTTTGGGTGCGTCGGCTTTTCAATGTATGCGTGCGGGTTTTCATTGCCCCAAATGCGTTAATTTTGCTTGTTTACATACCCGCCAAGATCAAAATGAGCTTCATCTGAAAAGATGATTTGTTTTGCCAAAATCGGCATCTTCTGGTGTAGGCTACTGCATGGCCAGCCGAGGCAGCCATTTGAATGAAATTATTTTCCATTTTTAACCGGAAGAATTGTACTTTCAAATAAAAAAAGAAATTTGAGAAAATATTCAGTAGTTTTTTTAAAGCATTTAAAAAAAAAAGTTATTTGGCAGACCCTTTATAAAGTATGGGAATGGGGACAGAAAAGAACCATGTGGTATCTCTGGATTTAGAAAGATCACTGAGGATGCTCGATGTAAATCAGCAGAAGTGACTACAGTTTGTATGATGTAGGTATACGTACGTAATTGGTCATTACAACCCTTCAGTCAGGATTACGACCTAGTTTCTCACACCACTTATGTTGTGTGTGTTAATTTTATACATGAGTTGCGGGACCTACAGTTTGAAGTCGACTTCGAACGACAGATTTTTTAGAATCTTTTCATGGCAATTTATTTTTACGCTCAGAGTTTTTGCCAGAAATCTGCTGTGAGGAAGTCGCCGAAGAAATACTTTTTGTATTTTATTTTGATGTGTGGCCTGGGGCTCGAACCCTGGCTTTTCGTCTAATAAGCCAACACGCTACCTACTAGACCACGGAGTAGGAATAACTCACCACAAATCCTATGGCTTTCGTTTTTACATAGGTCATCAACTAAATTCTCTTCTTACACATCCTAACAGCTGCGGCAAAAGTCATTAAATTACAGTCCAAGTCGTTGAGACAGATCTCCAATCGGCCAAAGCACGGTAAGGGAAAACACCAGTAGGGATACAGCATGTATAGTAGAGAAAGCACTTGACAAAAATGCTACCACCGCCAATAAAGTGATCAAATACCTTCGAATATGCTAATATCAACCAATAATAGAATGGAACGGCTGTAGTGATGGGGGCTGCAGTAAAACCTGTAGCATCCGAAACAAAAATCATAAAATTTTCAAAATTTTCTTTGATGTGAACTTAAGCACTTTTTCCTTATAACCGCATAGACATAAATTGACGTCATAGAGCATGTGGTGTTTAAGGTTTTTTTTTTCGCAGAACTAAATTATCGGCGACACATGCACGCTCCAATAATCTAATTTTTATGTTTTTTTTTTAGAAAGATTTGTTGTTTTTTTTTTTTTATCAAAAGAAAATTTAATTTTTTTTTTTAATATTTTCTACAACAAAGTATTAATTTAGCCTTCAATAGAATATTTATGGGCGGCCATATTTATTGTCGAACTGCCAGAAACGTTTAAGGAAACAAATGTACGATGTCAGTTGCTATTGAGAGAAACATTCTCAGGCATTTAGTGACAGTCGTGTTCTATACTATACAGTAGTAGCAGTATAGTATACATAGACGTTGGTAGTATTTAAACATGTGTTTAGAATTTGATTAAAAAATTTTTCAGTTAAGAAAACCTTCGATCTTTGCTAGCCCTGAATGAAAATGAGACGACGTTAATTGTTGTAAATTTTCAACAAAGTTTTCTAGGCATTTAAACAAGATGAGGTTGCTTCACCCACATTTTTTTTTTAAATATTTCTATTGGCTGTGGTTTGTTTTTATTTTATTATTTTTTGTTTTGTTTGTGTAACTTGTCATTAACTTGGCTGTCTGACTACTTGTCTCTATGACTGTCTACCTAGTTGATACTGTATTAGCCAATAATGCATACAAATTAGAGCAAAAACCGCAATGTCAACATGTGGTGACGCAATTTTATTTTCATTTCAATTTCTTATTTTCATATAAAAGAAAGACTAAGAGACTTAGAGTAAAGCAACACGCAGTTAGTTAGTCAGAAAGACAATGTGGCCCAAAATATTTGTATTATTTTTTTAAGTAATACAGTCTTAATGGCTTTTTAACGTGGTTAAGCTGGGGTTTTTTTTTTTTTTTTTTTGTTCGTCTCTTTAATGCTGAGAAACTGGTATATTCTTAAACTAACCTTATTTAGGCACAGACAGAGACAAACAGACAGACATTCGTAATTATTATGAGCTTAAATTATTATTTAAATTCATATAAAATAAAAACAGAAATTAGCCAACACTTTCAACACTTCCTACCACACACTCTTCATTCTTATTCACAAATAGGAATTTAATGTGAAACACATTATTAACACGTTAATAAAATGAAACGACAGTTATCTGTTTCGTAAGCTAAGAAACAAGTTTCGTTCTAGACATCACACAGCTGTTGACTTGGTTGGTGGTAAATTATAGCCCACAAGCGTTCTTAAGCGTTCTTTTCAAAGAAATTAAACCCGCTTTTATTTATTAAATATAAAAATTTAAATTTCTGAATAAATCTGCAAGGCAGGGAGAGAGGTAAAACTGGGTTAATGCATAAACATACCGTTATAATTATTAAACAATTAAAAAACAACAAACCAAATCTACATTACAATAGATTAACGTTAAGCAAGGTTTAAACAAAACTCTTAAATTGTAAACACGTTCCATATTCTCCAAACGTTTGACAGCTTTCACAACTAAATGGAAATTTCCTTAACATTTCCCTATTAGGGTCACAACCCCATTACTTCATTGTCAACAGCTGTCTCCAAGGGCGATGGCTAAGTCTATAGTAAGATGGCGACCGATTTAACAGCTGTCAAGTGATTTATTCTCAGTTTGGTTTGGCAATTCATCATGAATAGACCCACGCCTGAACAACGCTTGCAAATAGTGCAATTTTATTTCAAAAATAATGGTTCTGTGCGGAAAACGTATCGCGCACTACGTCCATTTTATCGTCGACAAAATCGTCCATCAGAGCAGTTAATTCGATTAACCATGGAACGTTTTCGCACCACGTTTACTCTTATTGATAACTCGCATCCCCAGAGACGCTGTACGGTGCGTACAGAATAAGCTATTGCTGCTGTAGAGCGTAGCATTGAGGAAGACCCGAATGAATCCATCCGCCATCGAGCACAGGAATTGGATCTTTGTCCATCCACTTTATGGAAGATTTTGCGGAAGGATCTTGGTTTGCGTGCTTACAAAATCCAACTCGTGCAAGATTTGAAGCCAAACGATCATCAAGTAAGGCGTAGATTCGTCGAATGGGCCCAAAACGAGATTACCGTTGTTCCCGATTTTCATAAGCGAATTTTGTTTAGCGATGAAGCGCACTTCTGGTTGAATGGCTACGTCAACAAACAAAACTGCCGCATTTGGAGTGAAGGTAATCCTCAAGTGTATGTGGAAACACCGTTACATCCAGAAAAACTGACTGTTTGGTGCGCTTTATGGGCTGGTGGAATCATTGGTCCGTACTTTTTCAAAAACGATGATGGCCAGAACGTTACAGTCAATGGTGATCGGTATAGAGCCATGATTACTAACTTTTTCATTCCTGAATTGAATAACCATGATGTCCAGGAGATGTGGTTTCAACAAGACGGCGCAAAATGTCACACAGCTCGTGCCACAATAGATTTATTGAAAGACACGTTTGGTGACCGCCTAATTTCACGTTTTGGACCTGTGAATTGGCCTCCAAGATCTTGTGATTTAACACCGCTAACGGGGCTATGTAAAGTCATTGGTCTATGCGGTAAAGCCACAAACGCTTGACCATTTGGAAGACAACATTCGCCGTATTATTGCCGATATACGGCCACAAATGTTGGAAAAAGTCATCGAAAATTGGACGTCCAGATTGGACTACATCCGCGCCAGCCGTGGCGGTCATATGCCAGAAATCATATTTAAAATGTAATGCCACAAGATTATCTTTCGGATAAATAAAATTCATGTCAATCGAATAATCCATCGTTGTTTTATTGCAACTTAAAGTTCTATACCTCTATAAAAAAACACCCTTTATATTAAATAGTCGGCTTGCCCGTGACCTTGCCATTACATTACAACATTAACTGTTAATGATTGAAATATTTTTTTTAATAATAATTTTCCCCTTCGTCTTTTCCCTTTCATTCTAGGTATGGATCTGGTCAACGCATGCCCTCTCAACAGACCTACGAGGCACCCGCCTGCGTTCAAAATGCCATGATGACAAAAGACAAAAAACCCTTCACCTATACACCCGGTGGCATTGATCTCTCCCAAATCAAATCGGAACGCATGGCCAAGCGTTTGGCGCGCAATGCACAAAATGAAGGTGCTACCGGTCTAAACCAGCAAAATCGACCCACTCAACCACAGTCGCCCGGTGGTACTAGCCCTAGTGCTGCTGCTGCTATGGGCGCCGCGGCCATGGGTATGCCTTTTCAGGTATTACCGCCACCACCACCACCGCCTGGAACTGGTAAGAATTTCAGTGGTGGCAGTGGACCAGCACCACCCCCACCACCACCACCATCCTCCTCTTCCAATTTTTCCAATACAGGCACATTAGCCCCGCCCACCAATGCTAATGCTGGCGGTGGACGTGGTAGTGCACCTAACTCGCCCAATATGCCACGTAAATCACCAACACCACAAAGTTTCCAACCGCCACCACTGGGCTTTAGACCAGAAATAAAAATTCCTCCCAATCCAATGGCCGCTTTGCGTAAAGTACCGCCACCGGTTGAGAAGAATACCTTCTGGAAGGATGAATACGTTAAAGATCGTTCGAAAAGTCCAATGGTGGAAGCCACACCAGCAAACAATAATAATACCGAACACAACGACAGCGTTAACAGTAATAGTAGCTCACCAACGCAAACGACGAATGCCTATAATAATGGTGCTGCCACCATTAGCAACGATAATATTGATGGTGAGATTGATGAGGAAAATTTAAAGAATTCTTTAAGAAAAAAGCTTTCAAAACATTAATAATAATTAAAGCTTCTTCTTATTTTTATATTTTATGGTTATGGTTCATGTCTATGCTTATCCTTTAAACAAAAAAAAAATCTAATTTTCATCAAGAGTTCTAATAAACCAGAGAAAGCAAAAAATATTTATTAAAAAATCTTTTTAACTTTGCCAACAAGACTGCAACAGTTTGGAGGCAGTTATGCCTCTAACTTCCAACAAGAAAGGTTCAGAGCTTGGCTTTCATTACCTTGAGTTAGCTATTACTGCACATGTTATCACGTACTCTACTACCTTCATATTCATAAGTCAGCTTAAAAATTTCTTAACTGGTGATGGCGCTTTTTTAAACCACGTTCAAGACATTAATTCCCATAAAAACATTCCTAACATTTCCACCGAAAAAACAGGGTCCTAAGTGCCCGCTTTTTTTATAAGAAAATCAAATTTCGTTTTAAATAAACCTTCTTCCTAATTTTTTAAAATTCAACACAGGTTTCAGGAAAACGATGCCCACTACGAATACTACGAATAATGCTCCACAATACAATCCGCAAACGAACAACAACACTTATACGAATTATCAACAAAATCAACAGCAACAACAACAACAACAACAAATGTACACGCCACCAACACCAAATCAATCTCCACTTAAACCCATGCAACAATCACCACAATACACAGGAACCCAGACACCATCCCCCATACTACAACAGCAATCTAACTTATCTAGACCCGAATTTCGTAGTGTGGCAGCACCAACATCACCTGCTGTCAATATTTATACACGGCAAACGGACAGTCCACGTTCGATGGAGAATACTACACCACCCAACAGGGCTACGGAGAGTCCATTCAAGTTTGCTCAACAGCAACAGCAACCACAACAACGGGCACCACCAGCTGTTTCTCCTTTAGCCCAGCAATCTACGCCATCGTCGGCTTCATCGGGTGCTTCGGTATCGCCAAATCCTCAGGCTCAAGCAACAACAGTACCATGGCGTACTCAACGTGCTCCATCCCAGCAGCAGCAGCAGCAACAGCAACCAGCGCCATCAGTATTGGCCCAGTCGCATCCCCAGCCCATTTATAATAATGTGCAGCAGCCAGTCCAAAAATCACCAGACTTTTCAACTCAACCAATGCCTTATCAAGGTCCTAAACCGGTAAGTAAGAGAACTTAAAAAATATAAAAAAATATAAAAAGCTTTTAGGGTTAAAGGGAAAGCTTTTTCAAAGCTTTGGAAAAAGATTAGAAAAAAAAAATAATTTTGTTTCCAATACAGCCTTAAAGATATTCTCAGAAAAGCTTTTAAAGGCTGTAAAAAGCTTGCAAAAGCTTTTAAGTCAAGTTAAAATGCGCAACTAATTTGATGAACAATTTTTTGTATAAGAAATCTACAGAAATATAAACACACCCTCAAAGATTTCTTTACTTTTTTTTTTTTGTAAAATCCCATCACGTTTCTTATTTCATCAGCTTGTTTGTTTTAATTAAAATGAAAAATAATTTAATTTTAATTCGATTAAATAAACAATAACACACACTTGTTCATTTCATTCATTTCACAGACCAATGTTGGCTCTCTTTATATTGCACCATTGGCACCACCTACCGAGCCACAGGCCCAACATATTGTACGTCAGCAATTGCAACAACAACAGCAACAACAGCAGCAACGTGACTCACCAATGCGTCAAGTGGCACCAACACAACCACAGCAACCAGGTCAACAGTTACGTTGGATGAGTACCCAACCGCAGGCTAAAGAGCAACAACCAGCCTGGGCCCGTCCCGAAGAAAATGGCAATGTAGTGCCCTCATCATTGAATCGCATAAAGTCACCACCAACTGTTGCAGCAGCTACCGTGCAACCGGGTAATGGTTATGTGCCACCACCACCAGCACCGGCACCAGCACAGAACTTTGGTGCTCATCCTCCCATGAGCACTGGTTTACGTTTGCAAATTAGTACTCCGGCCGCAAACACTCAAGCCCAAACCCAGAATGGGCCCAGGGTAAGTTAGCTTGGCAGATTTGTTATAAGAGGCTTTAATTCAATTGGATTTTCTTAATTAAAGGAACACATTATACCCATACAATTGGAACAGACACCCACTTATGCTGCAGCTCAGCCTAGTTTTAATACTCAAGCCCAGCAATATGCAGGCGGTAATAATGGTAAGTGTTTTTAAAAAGAAATCTTGAGTTTTTTTTGTTCAATTCTCGTGCCTCCAAGTTCATTTTGAGGCTTCTGTTTCGCGTACAGAAGAGAGAGCAGAAGTGTTCCCTTACAACGAAGTCTACCTTAAGGAAATAGAACGACTTGTTGCCGAAAATAATTATTACATAGTAATCCTATTTCTAGTTAAAGTCGCCGTAGTCTAATAGGTAGTGTGTTGACTTACTAGACGAGATCCAGTGGTTCAAACCCCAGCGAAAAATAAAAAATATTTTTTCGGCGACTTCCTCTCAGTCTTCTGGCAAAAACTCTAGGAGTAAATAAAATTGCCATGAAATTTTTTTCAAAAACTGCCGTTGGGAATCGACATTAGACTATAAGTCCCGCCACTCTTGGCTAAAATTAACACCCATAACATGGGTAGTGTGGGAAGCTAGGTTTTAATCCTGACTATAGCTAACACTCTACCTTCTAAGCAACTTCAAGTTATTTGCAACCTAAATAGATCCAAATTTAAAAAAACTCTCCAATGCAAGGCACTCCAATAGTAGGGGCCGTCCCCTAAGTGTGGATTACACAATTTTTTAACATAAAAAAATGTTGACAAAAAATTTTTGTTTTAAAACTTCGCTTCCTAATCAAAATCTTTTTATCTTTATTTTTCAGCCCCTGCTACAGCTCCTGGCTATATTGTGCGTACTCCCAATCAATTTGTTGATCAGGGCTACCATAACTTTGGCCAGCAGCAGCAGCACGAACAACAACAACCACAGCCTCAACGTGTCATGTCACCCACTGTACAGCAATTGAATGCACCACGCATGGTGCAACAAACCCAAAATAATGTTGGTGGTCACAAGACCCATATTGTACCAATTGCTGTGGAGAATAATGAGGGTACCCGAGGACCCATTGTTAAAACACCCATTGTTATACAAAAGTGAGTAGAATGTAATGTTTTCTTGATCACCCTCCTTTAATTTTGAATAAATTTTTATTAAAAAACAAAATGCTTTTTTCTAAAAAAAAAAAAAAAAGCTTACTAAAGCTTGGTTTGAACACTAATAAGCTTTTTATTTTTTCTTTTGTTTTTATTAATTTTGATTTATTTTTTTTTTTTCAAAAACTAAAAATAAAAAACAATTAAAAATTCCTAAAAATTAAATATGAAATGCTTTTTCTAATACCAATGCCAAGTGGGGATTATAATCTTGTTGTCTATGACTGTCCACTTGAGGCTGAGATCAGATTTAGAAAAAATCGACTCAGGTAGCTTTTTATACCTTACCAAGCCCCCCCCCCTCTATTCCATCTGTCGTATTTTATATTTCTGTGGCCCCCCTTATTTTTTTGTATTGAGTTTATCGACTGTGTTCTATATGTGAGTGTTCATTGTAGGCTCATTAAAGCATTTTCTCAAGAGAAACACAAAAGACTAAACAAGCTTTCATTTACTTGTAACCCTAACCCTGTATTGTAAAAGTAATACTAAATAATGTAAATCAAATATTTGTTTCGAAAATAAATCAATAAATTGGCTTAAAAAATATTAATTTTTTTTAATAATACTTTTTGGCTTTTTAAAAAATAAAAACAAAAATTTTATTTCATTTTTATTCTTCATTCAAAAAAAAAATTAATAAAAAAAATAAATAAAAATAAAAAAAAATTAACCACGCCCACATAACATTTCACATTTCATCCACATTATAATTTTAGTGATCAACGTACACCACCTATTCAATCGAAATCGTTTAGAATTTTACAAAAAATCACAGATACTATCGATGATGCCAACAACAATGATGATCAACAGCAATTGCAGCAGCAACAACAACAACAACAACAAGCAGAACCACAATTACAGCGTCCAACATTTGCTCGACAAATGAGCGCTCAACAGGCACGTCATAGCCCTACAGTCGAACAAATGAGACGCATGCAAATTGGCCAAGAACAAGGTAAGAAGAGTGTCAGTGTGAGATCACCTGCAATCCAACAGGGAGCAAAGAATGTAAGCATGAGTTAAAAGTAAAGTAGGGTTAGTAGGTTGGCTAAGAATTCAACCAATGTCTGAGCAGAGAGAGAGAGAGATAGAGAGAGAGAGAGCTCAAAAGCTTTAAAAAGAACTTTAAGGATTACACCAAACCATAAAGGAAATTCAAGCGTTTTTCAAGGAGTCTGTAACTCTAAAAATATTTAAAAGCTTTTAAGAAACAAAGCTTAAGAAAACTTGAAGATTTTTAACAAAAATATTAAAAATCTAAAAACAAACAATCACTTGCAGAAAGCCTTAAGCTTTTAAAGAACTAGCTATTGCAGTTAAAAATGCTTTAAGCTTTTTAGGTACTCTTTGCCTTTGTTTGCCGGAATACGACACCGAAAGCAATATGTTTTATATTTCGTTCTGTTCGAGATGTCTGAGCTGGAGCCACTTTTGTCTAATAAGCCAATGAACTATCTAATTGACTTAGTAAGATAAAGCTACTGCTACTTAAAATATTCATAACAAAATTTTTAAAAGCACAATTTAAAGTTTTTATTTAAAGCTTTTAAAAGCTTTTAAGAAATTTAAAATCTTAACAGCTTTCAGGACATTTATATCAAAGAACAATTTAAACTTTTTATTTAGAGCTTTTAAAAGCTTTTAAGAAATTTAAAATCTTAATAGCTTTCAGAATATTTATATCAAAGTAAATGCTTTTTGTAGCAGACAAATTTAAAGATTATTAGCAGCAAACTTAAAGCAAATTTTAAAAGCTTAAAGCAGAGTTTCTCCTAGCAGGGTCATCAATAATACAGGAAGCTTTGAAAAGCTGTACTTACAAAGCTTTTTTCTAATTATAGCACATTGGCTCGAAAAAAATAAGAAATTATAGTTAGGAATCTAAGCTTTTAAATGAATTAAGATTCATTGGCTCAAAACTTTCCTACAAGTTTTGTCTAGAAGCTTTTAAAAGCTCCAACAGCATTAAATCTAATGAAAAAAAATCAATATTTTACTGTGTAAGAATTGAAATGAAAAACTCTTTTCAAATTATGAAAGCCTTAGGAATGAAAATTTCTTTTTAAATTGAAAGCTTTTTTCTTAGGAAATCTAAGCTCTCAAAACATCTACAGATCCATTTAAGTTAAGTTCACTTTTCCTAAGACATAATTTTCTTCTATTGTGATTCGTCTTATTAACAGACTTGGGTTTAAAATTTAAAAGCTTCACTTTTTTCTCTTTTTGGAAGAAAGCTATGGCTGGTTATGGTTTTTTAATCATTTTAATATTAATTTTACTAAAAAATTAAATTAAAACAAATATTAATAAAATGATTAACTTAAAACAATAACAGGTTTAAAGATAATTTAAAAAAAAATTATACAAAGTCTTATGTGAATAGTTTACAAGGCTTTCACATAAGACTTGAAAGTTTTTTAAAGAAAACATTTGATTCAAAGCATGGATTTTCCTTAATCTCTTTGCAGGTAAATCAGCACCATCTACGCCTCTCGCTAATAAATATTATGAACAACAACAACGCTATCTCTATGGTAAAAAAAAAAAAATTGAAAAAGCTTTTTACCCTTACACTCCCTGATAGAGAATAGCAGTCCTAGAAATAGTTTTTTAACTTTGTTTTGTTTATAAAACTTTGAGGAAAAACAGATTTTAATATTATTTTTGAATTTTTTTCTTTTGTTTGTATGTAGACAACTCTCAACAATATATACCACCTAGTGAACAACAAGTAACCGAACCGAAAAAATATACCGGAAGCGCTATACCAAGCCGATCGTTTAAAATCTTACAAGCCATGACACAACCAGAGAATGCCGGTAAGTTGACAATTCGCTTAAGAATTTCAAATTTCCCCTTTTTTAAATTCCTACGTTTCTAAAGGTCTAGTGTTAAGGGGTTTTATTTTTTTTTACTTTCAAATTCAATTCAAAATATTACTAAATCATGAACGCATCACTAAAGCCCATTTGTATATAGAATTCATCATTTCATTGAATAAAAAATTAAAAAAAATTATATAAAAAAAGAAATTTTTTTCTTTAATTTTTTTCATCCACATTTATACATTTGACGCATCTACATACATACGAATTTATAATTTATTTTTAATTTAATTAAATTTCCTTTTCTTTAATATTTTTTTTTTAATTTTATTTTTATTTTTAATTTTCCAAATACATACGATATTAATTATCTGTATAGGCAGTGTATGAGAGAGCGTGTTAGTTTTAGTTTTTTTTTTAGTGAAAATTTCACCTTTTTTTCTTATCGTTTATTTTTTTTTTTTGATTCTAAAATAATTAACTGCAACTTAATTTAATTAATTTTTATAAACGAGTGTCGTTTTTGTTGCTGTTTTATTTATATATATTTTTTTAATAATTTTTAATTTGAATTTAAGTTGCCTTAAGTATGTATATTTATTTTAGTTTAAGAACACCTCATTATACATTGGAAGACATCAAACAAAAATAAATTGAATCCATTTTGGAGAATTTTTTTTAATAAATTTAAATGCATGATAATAAAAAAAAGAACATTAACACTCGATTTACGGACCGAGCCAATTTGACTCATTAAAAATTTGATCATTAAATATATAGAAAACTTTAATATTACGTTTTAAAATCACACGTTGGTTTTTAGTTAAGTAATGAAAGATGCGTAAACGTTCATTCCCCATACACCACTTCATTTCGCGTTATCAATTGTGGTATACCTCTTTTCACGGCTATGAGCCGTGGTTTAATAGTTTAACAGCCTGGGCAACAGTCGAGAAGCCTGTGATTTTGTTTCTCTGATTGTTACTTGTTTTCGATACATTATTACCCACTTCTGTCATCATTTCGATTTATTCATCACATGCAGCGTTGCCAGTAATTTTTTTTAAAAAACTTTATTTCTTGGCCAAAAACTTTTTTTTACAAAAAAAACTTGTTTTCTACAAAAGTATCAACATTTTTAAAGGAAACACCGGAGACCGATGCCCTCTATTGGTGTTTCTTTGCTACTTTTACCCGGGACTAATAAAATAAACAATATTTTATTCAAAAAATTAAATATTTCGTATTATTGTTGAATTTATTGAAATTTTGAATTTTTCGAAAAAAACTTGTTTTTTTAGAAAACAAATTAAATGAAAACTTTTTCGCATCTGAAAAAAACTTGGAAAAAAAGGGAAAATTTGGCAAATGGCAACGCTGATCACATGTGAGCCGTTTATTTATGGGAAAAAAATCAGAAAAATTGTCTTCTGTTGAAAAAAACTAAAAATAAAGAGAGACCAATCAGATAATGAATAGGATACAACTGATGTAGACCAACGGCATAACGAAATTGAATTAGAAGAGGAAGTCAATAATATTGAATCTTCAAGCAGTGAAGATGAAGATCTTTGTTATATAGCTTCTAACAAAAAAGAGCCAAGGTTTTTTTTGATTCTGAAACCGAAAATAATTTAGACGCTATCGATATATCTTCTGCTAAAGAAATTTTAGCCGAAAAAGCTGCTGATGGCACTTTTTGGGAAACATTGAACGAAGGCAGAAACGTAGGCAGATCACCGATTTATACCATATTCAAAGACGTTTCTGGTCCAACTGCCTATGCTAAAAGGTATATTATGCTTGGTTCGCCAAGTATCGTATTCAATTTGATAATTGACGAAGGTATGACGGCATATATCAAATCATGTACCAAATGGCCCGAAAGTATATGATGGCCCCTACAAGTTTGCTACAACGTTTTAGTTTTAGCAGCTTTCCATGCTTGTATTCTGTATAAAGAGTCGACTCAAGTAAATATTTCACGAAAAGATTTTATTTTCTATTTGGCTGAAGAGCTAAGATGTAAATATAAAGAAGAAGTCGAGGACACTTCCATTCCAATGACAGAAATCCATGCTACTGACGCACGGAAGAATTGTCAAGTTCAACAATCATGCAAAAGAAACAGATCTTCAAACTATTGTACTAAATGTAATTGAAATGTTTGCGGAAAATGTGTTTCAAAAAGGGAGTCTATATGTAAAAAATGCTTTCCATGAATTTTTTGATAATAATCATTTCATTTAAATTGATTTGGAACTATTTTTTTTCGGAAAAATATCAATTTTCTTGTATGAGTCAAATTGGTTCACTTCTGTAAAAATAGATAGATAATCAACAACCGTAAATCTAGTGTTAAAAAAAACAGTGCAATAAAATAAAATTAAATCCATAATATTTAGCCTTTGCTTTACAAACCTATAAAAAAATGATACCACATTCGGGAAATCTGCCATAAATAGTACGTACTTTGCTTCGGCTTTTCAACGATCTTCTCTTCGCCTATCCCATTAACGAATTAATTGTGAACTTCACAGACAGATTTATTGTTTGTAAAACAAATTTTCACAATTTCAAAGCATTGTCCGGGAGTTAAACGATTCACAATGACTGACCAAAATCTTACTGAGCTGAAGTGTCCATACAGAGTAGGAAGATATTATAGTCGTGTGTGTATTACAGCAGTGGGCTCTGAAGTCCGCAGATCATTCCCGATGAGAGGAGAGGCCTGAGCATCTCCTGAGGTGGCACCAGTTGCCACAGCTGTTACATCTCACCGATGTTATGTTTCTCCTGATGATCGTATGGCACACTGAACAAATCCATACAGGACCTGGATTCTGTTCAATGCCAGCTCTTATTAGCAGGGTACAGAGCAAATGCACTGGCATAATTTGCTCAACTTGGGAGAAAAACTTCCGGTTGATACAGCTATCGCTGGGTTGACAATCCTTGGCCGATGTTGAGTCGGGCCGTTCCGAAGCGAAGATCCGATTGTCGTGGGAACGTATTATAGTCATAGTCATGTCTTCCAGTTTAACATTCTTACTCCATATGATGCCCCTTCTACGTTTCTAAATAATAGAATTCACCCATTTCGTACGTTGTCTACATTAAATGAACAACGACTCTGTCTCATAAGGATAGAGACTATGTCACGAACGTTGGACAAAAAACAACCTGCAAATCTATGACAGTTGAAGATTTGACTGACTTTTTATAAGTCTGCGCTGGAAGACAAAAATTCCCCGGTATTTAGCTAATGAAGTCGCCGTAGTCTAGTAGGTAGTGTGTTGGCTTATTAGACGTAAAGCCAGGGTTCGAGCCCCAGGCCAGACATCAAAGACAAAACACAAAAAGTATATCTTCGGCGACTTCCTCTGGCAAAAACTCTGAGAGTAAATAAAAATTGCCATGAAAAAGTTTCTCAAAAAATCTGTCGTTCGGAGTCGACTTTAAACTGTAGGTCCCACCAATCATATAAAAAATTAACACACACAACATAAGTGGTGTGAGAAACTAGGACGTTGTACAATGGGTCAATTTGACCTCCGGGTACTGTACTTGTCTTAATTGACAAGTACACGTCCTCTAACCTAACCTAACCTAGCACTGTCTTACAAGCTCGTTTTCGGCACATTTTGTTTTCGAAAAGAATATCGATTGACGCGTTATATAAATCGCAAAAATTGTCCAAAATGGATTCATTCTAGAATTGATCACAACATTTAACCATCACCACCACCACCACCACCACCACTGCCATTCTTACATTCACGTGCAGGCATTTTCGCAATTGGAACGACACCAGTCATGCCATTTGAAATCCAACTCAATTCACACCATACCATACCACTCAAACACATCGTTACATTTTCATCAATCAAACAATCAATCAGACAGTCAATCAAAACCGTCAATCAATCAAACAATATTGATCAATTTGTTTGTTTTAATGTCAAAATTATAAGTGTTTGTTGTTATTATTGGTATGAAATTCATTATAAGATCTCATCATATCTTTTGTCTTTTTTTCTTTCTCTCTCTCTCTCTCTCTTTTATCACACTGTGTTTATATCTTGTCCTCTAACAACGATTATTGAACAAATGAATCAATCAATACAGAAGAACAGCAAATTTCTCAAATTAATCAGAATCAAAATCAGAATCAAAATCAGAATGAAAATCAGAAACAAAATCAAAATAACGAAATGAACGATAGTGAATCAGAAGCTGAAAGGCATAGAAATTCATTTTCTACGAGCTCAAGTACCGTTGAACCGGTATCATCATGTTCATCTTCATCGATTAGTTCAGAATTGGCATTTTCATCTGCATCTGCATCAAGATCACCCTCACCAACACCACCACCAACACAACCCTTACCCTATCCACCCTATGCCTATCCGTATGGTTATCCATGGTATCCACCACCACCAATGCCACCACATATGGCTAATCAAGGTGGTGAAAATACAAATACACCTGTTTGGCCTTACCCATATGGTATGCCTTCAACAAATACACCACCTCTAGCGCCTGACCATGCCAATCATTATCCGCCCTATCCCTATTATTATCCCCATCCTTATTATGCCCCTATTCCGCCAATGAACTCTAATCCCTTACAAAACAATAACAATGCGATTAATTATCAACCTTCAGAACAGGATTTACAAAATATGTATGCCCCCTATATGCCACCACCACCGCCTTATATGGCTTATCCCTATCCGGTGGCGCCTAGTTATAGTCAAAGTACCACTTCAAGTAGGGCCAGTAGCGTTTTACCCGATATTATTATAACACCCAGTACCGATGATGTACCTTCGCAGGTTATACTGAAGCATCACATTAAGGTCAAGAAGGAGGAGAAACCCAAGCGTGCAGGTTCCCTAGAAATTGATGAAATGTCTACCATAAAATCAAATAAGCCAGGCGAGGGTTGCGTGGTCGATATTTTAACCCAACACTTAGAGAATATTAACAAAAACCTGGAGAACAATCTCGATTCTAAGCGTCAAACAAAGAAGTCGTATAAGAAAAATATCGAACAAAAGTCTCCCGAGGATAACACCTCGCCGGTACAGATTACCATGGTCCATACAGAGTCTGAAAAGGATTTGGAATCTGAAGAAGATTCCGATTCTGAGGTTACACCCAAACAATTGCAAAGAAATGGCCCGGTACGTTTGCAGTCAATTAAATCCGTTAACAATGTAAAGGTCTATCAGGGTAAGCCAGTAAATAAAGAATCGGAGTTATCATCCTCAGAATCAGATACCGAATCGGAGACAGAAGATGAAGATGACGAAACTACGGCCGATGGTGAAAGTGATATATTCGACGAAGAAGAGGTGGAGGAAGAGGAGAATCAGTTTGTTTTGCAAAATGGCCAGGAAGTTTCAAATGAATCAGAGTCGGACAGTGAAGAATTTTTAATTGACGATAGTTTGAGTGTGATCTATGAAGAGGAAAGTGAAATGGAAAAGAGCAGCGATATGGCGAAAACTGTTATACAAGGCGATGGTAGTACAGAACATTTGGAAGATATGGATGCCAAGATAGAGGAAAACGATTGCGACGACGAAGAAGAACACGAAGATTCGACTTCAGTTACGGTTAGATTGCCGCTCAAGTTTTCCTTTAGCAAGACCAAAGATGCCGAAAATATAGCCACCGTAGAAGTGGGTAAATCTCACATAGAGGAGCAGCGTAAAAGTACTGATGATGAGCAACGTAACTTATTTATAGAACAGCAGCGTGAGAGCACTACTGTAAGTGATGAGCAGCGTAACTCATTTAGTGTGGCCACCGTGAAAAGTGACAGTGACAGTGACAGTGACGGCGAGGAATACGATGATTGTGATGTTAGTGTAACAATTTCGTTGACACCCTCTTCATCCAAATCCAATTCCTTGGATTGCCATAAGGAACACAAAAATCTAGCCGATCTATATCCCATAGAAGATATGCCTTTGCCAGAAGAAACTTTAGAAAATATTGAGACCAGCCAGGAGGATGTTTCCGTGTCGTTTTCTTTAAATATGCGCAATAAATTCGCCAATGAAACTGGCACCACGAATAGCGAAATCACCAATAACTTGGCTAATTTGGAAAACTTGGTGGACAAGAGAGAAGAAGTCATAAAGGTTGAGGAACATCCAGAAGAACTGGATTTCTTTGCCACTTTAATGGCAACCAAAATGCAGGCCCAAAAGATTAAAGAACAATCGGCCAGTTATTGGGGCAAATCCACAGAATCTAAGGTAGAAAACAAAGAAGAAGGAAAACTAAGTGATCAAGATAAACAAGAAATTCCAAAAGAACAGAAAGCCAAAGTCAGTCACGATTTGGGTAAGCAAAACTCGGAGAAGAAAACTGAGGAACCACAAAATAAAGCCAACCACGATTTTGGTAAGCTAAACTTGGAGAAGAAAACTGAGGAACAAGAGGCCAAAGCCAGACTCGATTTCTGGAATCAATATTCCCAAAAGAAATCAGAAAGTGAAACTAAGTCTAAGGAAGTTGAAAATGTTAAATCAAATCAAGTGGAAGAATCTAATGGAGGTCAAACTGATTTCTGGAGCAAATACTCCGACAAAGCAAAAACGCCAAGCTCTGCAGAAACTGAAAAAACTCAAGTAATTGAAGACATTTGGGCCAACAAAACAGATGTGAAACTAGTCGCGAAAAACGAAACTAATAATGAAATCAAAAAACCCAAGTTTAGCTTCTGGGATCATTGTTCGAAAGCAACGAAAGAAGAGGAGGCAAAGAAGACAGATTTCCAAACTCCGAAAAAATCTCAAGAAAAAGAGGTAAAGAAGACAAACTGCCCAACACCAGAAAAATTTCAAGAAGGGCTACAGAAGGCAGACTGTCAAGCCCCAGAGAAACCTCAAGAAGTCGAAGATGTTTCGACTAAAAGTCCAAAAGAGAAAGTGAGCAAACCCAAGAAAGTTAAAAAATCATCCAAAACGAAGAAAACTTCTGAAACTGCCAAGAAATCCGAGGAAATTAAACCGATTGCGAACGGAGTTTGTGAAACCACGACTACAACAAACAATAGCGCTGAAGTAGTGGATATTTGGGCAGATCGTGTAGACGATTTGCCGCCTATTAAGCCTATTAAAGTGAAACTCACATCTCTCGAATCAGCTAAGAATTCCTTCTGGTCTACAGTAGCCGAAACCCAAAAACCGCCAGAGGAAATCAAGAAAACTTTACCGCCACCACAAACTGTACAAAAAATTGCCTTTAGCGTCCCAGCCCTTACGTCTCAAGTCCAGGAAGTTATACAGCCTCAACAAGCTGCACAACATTATGAAGAGGCAGAAGAACTTCACGAAGAATTACCCGAGCAAGAGGAGGAAATAGAGGAGGAAGAAGTAGATTTTTGGGCTGAAATAGAAAAAAGTCGTGACAGTAAAACTCCCGAACCAAACGCTTTTATGAATACTTTTGGCGAACAGGAGTATAGCATGTACAACGATGATCAAGAACCTGCGGCTTTTGATCCTTTTAAATATCCCGAAGAGCCACGTGAAGTTGATACGGATGAAGAAATTGATTTCTGGGCTGAAATAGAAGCCAAACGTCAGGCTGAAAATAATGATGATGATGTCACTTTCCACAAGTCAGCGTCATTTTGGGCTTCCAGAGATAGACAAAATTCGGTAGAAGAAACCCCCTACACACCGGTTATAACGAAAGCCTTTAAGGCCAGATTGCCAGATGAACCACCCTGTGCAGATCTTAATATTTGGCAAGCTTTAGAAGCTCACAAGGGAGAGGAACCTGTTATAGTCGATCCAGCAGTAGAGGAAGAAAAAGCTTTGGTGCAAGAGTATGAAGAGATGGTGGAAAATAATCAAGATGATGACGCTTATTCAGTGCACCAACCAGTAGAGGCCACCGTGTGGGGTAATGAAATCCAAGACGTTGTACAACAAGAGTTGCCAGAAACCGAAACAGACTATTGGAGCCAAATTGAAGCACAAAAGCAATTGGAAACCGCTCATGTTGTACAAGAGCCCGAAACTGACTATTGGAGTCACATTGAAGCACAAAAGCAGCAGGAAACTGGACATATTCACCAAGAAGAAGAAATAGAGAAGGAAAGTGAGACGAAAACAGGTAGAGATGAATTAGAAATCAAGCGCAATAACTATAGAAAGGCAATGGCCTTCTTTACCACCTCCATAGATGATAACAAGGAACAAAGCACTGAACGTTATGAGCGTAGTAAAAGCAAATCTTTGCGCAATTCAGCAGCTATTGATGAAGAATCGGAAAAATGGGATTGGGAAGCTGTTAATGAAGCTTTGCAGCATGAAACTAAGCAACCAGTACAAGAGGAAGCAACTGCTACTCCAGTCGATATGGTGGAAGTACCCGCTACGCTTGAAAAGGAAGCAACACCCTTGCCTGAAATTTATGTGGAGCCCAAAGTTAAACGTTTAGCCAATGGCTTGCCCGATTTGGAGGTAAACAAGTTTAATGAAGAAAGAAAAATTTCGGTTAAAGATCGCATTTCGGCATTTGAAACGGGCTCAATAGACAAAGACTCTTCTGATGAACGCAAGAATTCAATTAAAAATCAATCTTTGTCAGTAGAAAGCTATACACGCCAAAGTTCATTGTCAAGGAACAGCAGCACCCAACGTAGTGAATCCGAAATGGATGAAGATGATTCGGGTGTTACGGATATGAATAAACAATTGTCGGAAACCGATACCGAGTCAGAAAGTTTCCCCGAATTAAAAAAAATGTCTTCCTACCAAAGAGCAGCCACACACTCTAGACTGTTTAAACTACTACAAGACGATACAGAATTGCTGGACAGCAGCCAACAGAACGATGAATTCCAATTAAAGCCTAGTCGTCGTAGAATAGTGCACAATGTTAGTATTACCAGAAAACAAAATCCACAGGCCCTAAGTGAGGCGGAAACTATGAGCCAAAGAAGAGAACGCCTGTCCTTGCCTTTACGTAAAAACACCAGCATAGATGCGGACAATCCCTCTACACCCAATAGTCCAGCCTCGCCCATAATGGGTCATGCGGTTAATAAAAACACAATGGTAAGCGATAAATTGGTGAGCGAATTGGTGCAAAGTTTATTGCTTAAAAGCGAAAGTTGCCAATTTAAAAATTTACCCATGGAAAAGCTGCAGGCAGCTGCCAAAAGGGTGCTAGAAGAGGAACTGGATTCCTTGGAAAATACCTCAGTGGAAACGACGCCCAATATGACGCCCAATAATGACTTGAGAAAAGATAAATCCTATAGCGATTACTATAACACCTGGTCGGATGCTTTGGGCACTGAGGAAATACTGCCCTCCAAAACCTTTAAGGCTATACAGGAGACAACACGACCCAGTCGTAGTCGTAGTCCCTGGACTGCCAAATGTCCCAGAGTATTAAGTTCTAAAACTATTAACAGGGATCTGTCGCGGGTTACAGAATCACCAGAAATTTTCTCACGCACCAGCAATAGTCCCGAATGTTTTCGACCATCTAGGGAAAGTTCTGTAAGCAAATGGCGGAAATCATAGTTTTTAGGAACCGGGGGCTGAATATCAAAGAAACCTTTAAGGGTATGAGGACTTATTAAATTACTTCGTAGGTTAAGTATTACATAAGTAAAGATTTTTTTGGCTGTTCCTTAGGTCGAAAAAAGCAAAAAAAAACTTATGGGCTTTTAAGAGTAGGTTACTCTCTCTTTGCATTTAAAAAAAATAATTTAAATTATGATCTTGAAACACAGTTTTTAAAACTGCGGCTTATTCATTAGAAAGAAAACTGCATTTTTTTGTTTTAGAATACAATTCAATATTATTTTCTAAGCCATTCATTCATTCGTTCGCATTCGCGTTCATATTTGCATTACAAACCATTTACAAAAACTCATTGTCATTTCAATGTCATAAACCCTACAAACACAGGCTATGATTCAACAAAATGTCGTTCATTTAATGGTTATCAAAACAATAATAATAAAAAAAAACAGAAAAACAACAACAACAAAAATAAAACCAAAGAACCCAAGAACATGCTCACTCAAGAGTTCATTTGTTATCTTAAAAAAATCAATGAAAAAAACATCTGAAGCACCACCACCAACCACCAACCACCACCACCACCTCTAAATCTCCTTCATTGTAAAAATCTGTGTAGAAAAAAAATCCGTAACAAAATCAATCAATCAATCAAACAATCAGTCAATCAATCAATAACAATCAATTTTCTAAAACAATTTCAATCGAAAAAAAAATAAAAAAACAAAACCATGTTCAAAAATCTTAAGGTACATATAAAAACCAAATTTAATTAATTTTTATTCAAAATTTTTAATTTCATTTATAAAACCAAAAAAATTAACTTTAAAAAGTATAAATATTTGCATTTTGTTTATACTTTATTGCCCAAGCTTTCTTAGCATTTTTCTAATTATGATTGTGTAACGTTTTTAATTTTTTTTTTTTTTATTTATTTCGAAAAAATATTTGCGATAAAATATTAAAATTTATAGGAAGAAAAAAACTATATTTTTCAATGGTACACGGGGATTGCTCGAATATATTTAATTACTCCTACATAATCTTAAACATACTACACCTTCGACACGTAGACTTTGAAACACTTCTATAAAGTAATACAATACAGACATAGGGACAATGTGGACAAAGATATCAATGCGATCCTAACAAATATGAAGAATTCCAACAACATAATTTGTTTATTTTTAATTCGTGACAAATAGGAATAATACATCCTCTTATTCTATCGGGTCCGCCATCTAACGTTTTTTTTCAACTAGTGCTTATTTCGATAATTAGTTTTATCCTTCCGCTGAACGTTCCGTTTTCGCTTCGCTAAGTGAGCCTGCGATCGACTTACAGAAGATGCCGATTTTGGCAAAAAAAATCATCTTTTCAAATGAAGCTCATTTTGATCTTGGCGGGTATGTAAACAAGCAAAATTGTCGCATTTGGGGCACAGAAAACCCGCACGCATACATTAAAAAGCCAACGTACCCAAAACGAGTCACTGTTTGGTGCGGATTTTGGTCCAGAGGCATAATTGGACCATTTTTCTTCGAAAATGAGCAAGGAGCGGCCGTTACAGTCAATGGCGATCGTTATCGGCCATATTCAACGAATTTTTGTTCACAAAAATTGAAGAGGAGGATATTGGCAACATTTGGTTTCAACAGGACGGCGCTACGTGCCACACAGCCGAAGCTACACTCGATGTTTTCCGCCCTGTTTTTGAAGATCGCATTATCAGCCGCAGAGCTGATGTCGTTTGGCCACCTCGGAGCTGTGATTTGACACCGTTGGACTATTATTTGTGGGGTGGCGTCAAATATAAGTGTTACGGCGACAAGCCAGAGACAATTGACGCTTTAAAGGACAATATTCGTGAAGCCATTGGTGAAATACAGCTGCACACAATCGATAATGTGCTTAAAAATTGGACCGATCGTGTAGGCTACTGCATGGCCAGCCGAAGCAGCCATTTGAATGAAATTATTTTCCATTATTAACCGTAAGGATTGTACTTTCAAATAAAAAAAGAAATTTGAGAAAATATTCAGTAGTTTTTTTTTAAAGCATTTTCAAAAAAAAAAGTTATTTGGCGGTCCCTTTATAATTCATTTGTTATCATTTCAATGAAGTTACTGAACATTGACCCACGAAAAGGTGAACTCTAAAAATTTTGTTTTCAAATTACTTGCTATTATAATTACCGTAGTCTAGTGGGTAGTCAGTGTTTGCTTACTAGGCAACAGTCCTGACATTAGGAAATAAAAGGAGTGTATCGCAAATGATAATTGGATCGATTAGATTTTCAAGTGACATCCAAACATTATAAATCCAGTTGATAAAATAATAAATAATTTCTGCCATGATTCTATTGGCTTTTTAATGATTGGTAACAGCAGCAATGAGTATTTAAAACGATGAGTAGATTCGAATCGTACTTATATTTTCTGATACTTATACACATTCATACTTATTTTAATGTCATACTGATACTACTCATATTCAAAGTTTGAAATACTCATGGTACTCACACTTAACAATACGTATGATGTTATTGATTTCAACTCTCCATGAGTCATCGTATACACGAATCACAAAATAAGTATGATTCGCGTACGAACACTACAATACTCACAGAAGGGTTGTGTGTTTGCTCTGCTTGCTTTGTAAATACAACAACAACTAAGACTATAAATTTTGACGAATGATTCGAATCACTCGAATCATTCATCAGTATTATAAGTATTTTTCTAAATTTATGAATCTGAATGAGTAGGCGTATGAATGAAACATAGTTCGAATGTTATGAGTTCGATGTCAACGTTGTACTCATACTCATTGCAACTTGTACTTATAAATCAATGTTGTACTGAGTACGAATGAATCAGAGTACATAGTTAAATTTCAATATTGTTGACTCACTCATACTCAAAATTTCATAAGTACTTATGAGTAGCGAAAAAGCGATTCATTGCTGATTTCTGATTGGTAAATTGAAGTCGCCGTAGTCTAGTAGGTAGTGTGTTGGCTTATTAGACGTAAAGCCAGGTTTCGTGAACCAGGCCAGACATCAAGACAAAATACAAAAAGTATTTCTTCGGCGACTTCCTCACAGCAGATTTATGGCAAAAACTCTGAGAGTAAATAAAATTGCCATGAAAAGAAGTTTCTCAAAAATCTGTCGTTCGGAGTCGACTTTAAACTGTAGGTCCCACCATTCATGTATAAAATTAACACACACAACATAAGTGGTGTGAGAAACTAGGTCGTAATCCTGACTGAAGGGTTGTAATGATCAATTATGTACGTATTTCCTACCACTCATGTATAAAATTAATGCACACAACATAAGGGGTGTGAGAAACTAGGTCGTAATCCTGACTAAAGGGTTGTAATAAGCAATTATGTATGTAAATAGAAGTATAAAGTATTTTTAACATGAAAATTATGAAGCTGAAACCAAGCAAACTATTTCGCTGTTGTTTTTCTAGTTACAACTGTCTTCGTCTAAGTAAACTAAACTTCACAAATTTTTTAACAACTTAAGAAGCTGTATTCTTAGTTTTTCTATAAAAAAAAAGCAAAATGTAAGGGAAATGTTCTACATTTTCACTCATTATTAAACATGGGTAACTTTTCACAGAACAATTGGGCAATTCACACGACTTTGTATCGTGTATTTTGTATTGAATATACTTGGTTGTTTGTGAACGCTCAATGCTATGCTGTATTGTGTATCTCGTGGCATTCAAACAATTTGATAGCCCGAAACCATCACAACTTTTTAAAAACATATGAAAACATATACACATCTTTTTCATTTACACAATTTGATAGCACGAAACCAATACAACTTTTAAAACATGGAAAAAATTTGTATAAGTGTATCGGATTTGTGTATGAAAAATATCAACAAGAATCATATACTGTTGTATGTTCTTCCAACAATACAATGAATACAACGATACAACGGCTTGTGTGAATTGACCAAATATGAAGTGTAGCTTAAAATGTGTCGTCTCAAACAAGCCATTGTGTTGTCTCTGTTGCAACTAAATTCCCAGAAATTTTACATTTTAAAACCTACTACCGACAATACAAATAGGATCGATTATCAATATCAGTTTTTCAGACAATTTCAGACAATTTATTCAGAATCACCAAATTTTATGAAAAATATCTTACTAGTGATGTTAGCTTTGAAGCATTTCTTAGTCTCTTATCATTGTAGAATTTGTAAAAACAATACGAGATATCTTTGGTCTTTGAATTACTTAATTACTGAGTAAATTATAAGGCTTACCTGTGAAATTCTTGATTTCATTTTGCCGATTAGGTTCAAGTAAAGTTGCATTTTAAAGATTTTGTTAATATTTTGAGGTTATTTGCATATAAAAATGATGAAAGGATCTTGATAGTTGTAGTTTGATAAGTTTTTTTAACATAAAAATAGATACTAAAAAACAAGAATAAAAATATATTAATTGTAGCAAATTTTTAATGTTTTAGTCAAAAAATAATTATAAAAATATTAAAAAAATAATATAAACAGGTTTGTATGTAATAAATATTTTATCGCAAATATAAAAATTTTTTTGTAGAATATTTGTAAAGCTTTTTATTTTTTAATAATTTTAAAACATATTTTTTTTAATATTTAATTGTAGTCATTGGAGAGTAAACTCCACCTTTGGCTTAAAAATAATAATGAAAAGCAATAATAAAATAATTAAAAATTTTCAATAATTTTTAAGAAACCTAAAATAACAGTTGTTTTTCAAAATTTACAATAATTTTAATTCATTGTAAATAACACTGTAAGAGAATGGCTTAAAAAAATGAAGTTAAAAACAAACGTTTTTTTTTATAAAAAAACAAGTTGCAAGCAATTTATTTTAATTTTAAAGGAAAAAAGGTGAAGTTTTCTCTCGTTAGATGATTTCTTTCATGCATGCAAGTTTAATTTAATTTATTTTATTTTATTAAATGCTTTATTTTTTGTTTTTGCTCAATAAGTGTAAATGTCTTTAAAAGTATAGTTTAACTGTGGTAAACAAAAATAAAAAAATGTTAAAATGTCTGAAAAGCTTAAAGCTTTCTATGTTTTAGCAATGGGTAGCTTTAAAGCTACTCTTTGTTAACTATATAAAGCTTTGAATGTTTATTTTTTTTAACAAACTCTATAAACTATAAAAATTAATAATTTTTTATGTTTCTCTATTCTTTCCATCTCTTTTTAGGACCTGGACAATCGGATCTATAATTATTTTCTTTTCTGCCATAGAAAATTAATTATAGATTTCCACAGAACACAGAATAAAAACAATCAAAGAAAAATATTTTTAAATGAAATTGTAAAAAAGAAAATGCCTAACATTTATCTGTTGTCTAAACATCATTGAGAGAAATATCGGGTTTATTTTTACTCTTAACTTGAAAGGAGATTTAGTTTTTATATGTAAAAACATATTACGAGGTGGCGTTAATTAATTAATTTTTTGTTTTTTCTTAACATTATATGGAAAATTTAAAATTAATTTTAATTATTCTAAAAAAAAGGTAACAATTCTTAAGGTTAAGTTTGAAACAAAAAAAAAAAAAACAAATAAAAATTCATAAAATATGAAGAAAAAATATAAAAAAAAAATTAAAAAACATTTTAACGATTATTATTAAACAAAACGACATTAAAAACAAGCGCTAACTTATAATTGAATTCATTAAAAAATATATATTTGTTTTTCATTTATTTTTAGTTTTAAACGAAATTTATTTAAATTTGTTTTCTAAACGAATTGTATTGTAATCAAAATAATTATTAACAAAATTAAAAAATATGTATTGCAAGAAATTTATTTTAAAAATTGAAGAAAACTTTTCAAAAATATTTTGTTTTAATTTTATTTCTTATTATTTTGTTATTAATTTATCTTTTATTATTATTTACCATTTAAAAAGCAAAGCATTATTAATAAATAATTGTGTTTTATTATTATGTTTGTAGCATCATTTATGATTCAAAATAAATAAAAATTAAAAAAATAATTCTTTTTTAAAAATATTGCAAAAGAAAGTGGTTTTAATTGAAAAGAACGATTTCTATAAGCCTTAGGTAACCTATTAGAGACTAGGTACTTCTCATTACCGAAGTAACCATTCATTAAAGCAAGGGTAGCATTAGAATACACCATTTATTCATGAGAAGTTTTCTTATCCCAATAAAATCAAGAAATAAACATCATTTATTGTACGACCTACAAGCAATGCTTTACTGCATTGAGAGCTTACAGAGAACAAATGTTTCATCTTCTATGAATCACTAGGAACACATTGGTTGCCTTCCAAAATGTTAGTTGCTTTGTGTTTGAACAAAGTATCGTGTTTCATAATGCCGCTGTACAGAATATATACAATGTATTCTATTTCAAAACGTCGTCAATGTGTACTTTTTAACGAGGTCAAAAAGCAATCAGGCATGGGATTTATAGTTGATGCATTGTTTGGTTACTTTGCATATCTACATATGTAGTTTATATACAGTAGTAGAACTGCATACAAACTTTGTATTGATACATTTTGCAATGCAGCCATTCCCGGGCAGCTGTTAACTACAATGGCAAACATACATTTTGCTCATCACAATCTCGAGGCATTGAGAAATCGCACGCTGTTTGATATATTTGTCCATGTGCTCAGAATATTTCCTTCTGAGACCAAACACTTCTGTTCATGTTTTTATATCTGCCTATGGTTAATTATTACTACATTAAAGTTCCTCTAGTAGCCTACAAATTGCAGCATTCACTCTTATTGCTATTTGCTAAATGTTTCCATAAATCATAGTTTACTAGTTCCGTCTATCGGACAGTTAAGGAGGGAGCTGTCAACCACTTGTTTTATTAGATCAGGCGCCCAGCGAATAATTTCTTATTAGACTTGTGCTCAATGATAGCTTAGGTTAGGTTAGAGGACTTGTACTTGTCAATTAAGACAAGTACAGTACCCGGAGGTCGAATTTACCCATTGTACAACGTCCTAGTTTCTCACACCACTTATGTTGTGTGTGTTAATTTTATACATGAGTGGTGGGACCTACAGTTTAAAGTCGACTCCTTACGACAGATTTTTGAGAAACTTTTTCATGGCAAATTTATTTAAGCTCAGAGTTTTTGCCAGAAATCTACTGAGAGGAAGTCGCCGAAAAATACTTTTAGTATTTTGTCTTTGATGTCTGGCCTGGTGCTCGAACCAAGGCTTTTGCGTCTAATAAGCCAACACAGTGCCTACTAGACTACGACGACTTCCAACGATGTTCAATGATCCTAACTACAGTTTCCACTACCATGTACAACAGACTTATACCTCACATATTCACCAGAGCCGCTGTAGAACAGGCTCTATTTTATGTGGTTATACAAACACCGTTGCAGCTGTAGTCTATTAGGTAGTAAAGTAGACTCTGGCGATTTCCTCTCAGCAGACATCTGGCGAAAATTCTGAGGTTAGAAAACTAACCACAGAGACTAACATTTAAATGTTATTATATTAAGAGGGTCCAAGTATTACAATTTAAAAAAAAATTATCATTGAAATAATAGACCTGAGTTTACTTTTGAAACCGAAAAATGTATAATGCTTTAAAAGAACTTTTTAGACTGTAATTGCAGGCCCAAAAAGAGTTTCGTAAACAGTTAAGTATTATGCAAATTAATTTTCATATACAGTCACACAGATAATTATACGTACCCCCCCCCCCCCTAAAAATTATTTTTTTTTTAAGTTATGAACTTCTAATCAAAAATTTCTTTACATTAGCGTCTGTAACGACACATGTACTTAAATAAAGAAAAAAGATTCCCAAAATCTATGAATTTGTGACTGCAGTTTTATTAAAACCAATATGGCACCACAGAAAATTATACGTACGACGTATATTTCGTATAAAATTTCTCCAAGGGTAGCCCGGTATATAAAAGGTATTGTGGATAAAAATCCTAGGACTACAGCCGTAGAAATACGAAATACTTCGGAAAGTGATCACAATGTTATTGTGCATTCCGAAACAGTTCGAAGTGTTTTGAGAAAGAACGGTTTCCGCAGCCGAGTGCCGAGAAAAAAAGCACGATTGGAATTTGCCCAATAATATATCGACAAGTCAACTGATTTTTGGGCGAATGTAATATTTAGTGATGAGAACAAATATAATTTGTTCGGTTGTGACGGAAAACAAATAATTGGAGCAAAAATCAGTTGACTTGTCCATATATTATCATTTAAAAAAAAATGATTTTTAGGGGGGGAGACGTATAATTATCTGTGTGACTGTATAGTTTTGGATACTTCATTTGCAAGAATGGAAAAATCCACAGAGACCTTGAAATATTTTCATGATTTAACCTTAATACTAATTTAAAAAAATATATATAATGGCAGCTTACATTTTATTTATTGAGAAGAATAATCGATTACTTGCTTATGAAATGAAATGTTTCTGTAATGAAGTATATCCGCCCATGAGTAATGAAAACATGATCGATCTAGAAGGAAAAAGTATAAGGGATTAATATAATTTTATTTGTATGTATGTATGTATTATATTTTATAATAATTACTTTGAGGTTATATAATATTGTTAACTTTATAATATAATATTATAAGTAAATATAAGTATAAAATTCAGAAGATGTACACAAAATTCATTAAGTAATTAAAAGTTAAAGAAACATATTGAGCATAAAATGTTCTTTTTTGTTTTTTTAGTAGTAAAACTTAAAAAATAATATGTTTTACTTATAAATGGTAAAAGTTAAAAATTTAGTTTCTTGTTTTTAATTTTTTGTTTTCAATTTAAAACCTTTGTTTTCAATACAATACAATATTTTTCTTTTTTGTTTTTGTTTTGGCAGGTTCTTATATAGTTTTCTTTAAGACTTGTTTTAAATGCTTCAAGATAAATAGAAAGATAGTTTAAAAAAGGGCTGATATTACTTATATATTGTATTCAAGCTATAGTAAATACTACTTTCTTTTTAACACTACTACAACATTTAATATATTTTGTTTGTTTGATTTTTATCATTTTTTTTTTATATTTTTTTTGTTTAAATTTCCAGGATTTTTTTTTTTTATTTTACTTTGGTATATAAATGTTTAAATAAATTCTGTACTGTTTTGTAATATTTTTTGCATAGTTAACTTTTTATTTATTGTATGTTATTATTTTATATTTTATTGGTTTTAAAATAAAATAAATTCAAGAGTTATTTCTGTCTTATTACGTTCATTTAGATTTCCTATTACACTTTTGCTTTCTAAAAGTAAAATATTTTCTATTTTCGAAACAATGTTACAGATTCGAAAGCATATCGCTGTCATTCAAAAAGTTTAAGCCATGATTTAAAATCATATTTCCCCTTATCAGGAATTTTTCCACCAAATTTTTAATTTTCCTTTACAAAACTATACAAGATTTGAGGATAAATAATGCATTCGGTTAGAAATTTTATTCGCCTAGGGAGAATTAATATACAATAGAAGATAACTTCTAATTCAAAGTCGAATATACATATAAGTTGTCACTAGACCTAGAGTAGTTTTTCGAACTATTACAAAAGCATAGGTTTCGTAACGACTGCTTAAGCCCACTTCACACGGTAATACTTTACGTACGTAAAGTCTAATGAAAAAGTAAAATGAAATTCCATCCGTATGACGAAAAAGAGAATAAAAGTCGTATGATTTATATTTTTTGCGTTTACATGATCGGTATAAGACAATAACAAAGTAAAATAAAAACAGCTGTTAAACTTTTTTCTATGTGTTTACATAAAAATACATCCCTGATCTAATGCGACTTGCTTGTTTTTTGAATCATTTCAAAAAATGAAGAGAGCCATACGACTGTCAAACTTTTCATCCGTATTTTCTCTCAATGTGTGATGGTTTCATTACATAGTACGTTTAGACGATAACATCCGTACTCTTCTACACAAAATTTTGACAGATCATATTACTTGTGGGACCGTGTAAAGTAGGCTTTACTCGTTCGTCCAGACAATATCGCACCAGCAATTATTGCTAAGTGGATCAGAAAAGAATTTCGAATTTCTTTAAATCCAGTCAACCAAAATAGCTCCAATTCGTGTTTGCTAAAGAACTGAAATTTAACCCATTAGTGCCCAGAGGCAACTTAAGTTGCCAGCAGAGGTTGCCCTAGTTTTTATGCTCTGAGAGGAAATAGAGTGTAAAAAACAAAACGGTAACCGTTAGAAAAAAAAGTAATTCGGGCATTAATGGGTTAAAATGCAACAAATCCTGATTTCAAGCTGGCCAAAGAAAAATTGGCTTCTCTCAAATATCATAGAGTTCAACAATTGAAATCATGTGAGCCTTTAATAAATTGTGTACATAACACTCTCGTGGTATTACTTTTACACGAACTGTAGATCTAACTCACTGTACTTCGAAAACGACTACTGCTAAGGAAACAGTTTTATTAGAAACATAAAGCAATTAATCAGGGGCGGAATATTTCCCTTGATTAACTCTTCGATTTCATGATCATAATTTCCAAGTGGATTTCGTTAAACGGTCCTAGAAGTTCACCTTCTCCATAACTTGGACAGTGAATCTTAAAGATCGCTCCCATAAAGTACTGAGGAAAGAGAAAAGAGGAAATAATGTAGAAAAAGAGTAAACACTCTGCACTCTTTTCAATCGTTTCCACCTCACGATTTAATGGAAACAAAATCCCCCCTAGTTTTGTTGATACAACATCTCTCTAGAGATACCGACAAAGCAGACTTTCTGACCACTTGAAAGTGAATTTTTCAGGAAACTTCGTAACCAACTCTCTCGCCTACTTCCATAATCATAATCCAAACTGAAGTTGACAAGATGAATTAATTTAAACAGACTAAGTAGATTTAAATTATGAACCTCTGTTTAAACATTAAACATTCCTTGATTGAGAACAAATCAAGCCACCGATCTACAAATTACAAAGTCGTTAAACGATTCCAGTAGTAGTTTTTCCACTAACTGGTACAGTACATTTGAAAAACCAGTAATATTTCCACAATCTACAAGTCAACCCTCAGCTGAAAATGACCAAGGAAAGAGTACAATAAGTAGAGGAAGTTGATTACACTAAGTTCGATTTGAAGTTCCATATAATGAAGACAGTTTATTTAATTTCTGTAATAAGACTTTAAAGATTGTTATTCAAATGCAATGAGAAAGTTTTGGTGTGTTTGGCACAAATATTGGCACAAAGTAAAGTAATTTCTTGAACTGTTTTTCAACCATAAACTTAATATCTCTGACAACTTTTCATTTTTTTCTTAACTTTTTTAATTTTTGCGCTTAAAACCTAGACCTTATGTTGCTTTACTTTTGGAGACAATTAATTAAAAAGAGTTTAAAAGCTTTATAAAAAAAGCAACTACCAATACTCTACTACAATACTAAAAATCACTAAATCTACAAAATTTGAACTTTGTGGACAATTTGTTAAAAAAAAAATGTTTGTTCTGACTTACAAACCCCACTTAGAAATCCTTTTCATCTGTTGATGCTATTTGTACGGCCATTAACTCTTCGACAATTTTATATTCATGACATTCGGGACACAATAGACGACCATTGGATCTATTTTGTCTTTGTACTTTTTCATGGCACACAACGTGTACTAGTTTGAGATTTTTCAAGGAAAATATTTCCAAAAAGTATTCCAAAACGGATATATCGACCACAGTCTGTTGATGTAATTGGCACAGCTGTTTAGGATTGTCCACCAAGTCCTTGACATTGGCCAACAGAGAAGGTAAAATAGTGCGACACAATTCAATTTGATGATCCAAGTTCCAGACTTGAAACAAAATTAGATTTTCACGTGATGCATATGGATTTATGGTATGCTGTAGAGCACAATCGTTGCTCTTATCCGAATAACCACCCTGGCAATAGAAATCACCCAAATCAGTGCACAACGAAACCGACCATTCATCCAAGATTTCATTTCTCAAAGTGTATTCCTTGATAACTTGTTTGAGTTTCTTATTCGGCACTACACTTCTAGCATCGGGTTCATCATCTTTTTCTTGTTTTTCCGCCACAAAATCATGTTTGGGTTCATGTTTCCTGTCAAACATCATGGAGAAATAATCGCAGCCTATAAGCAAATAACGGAACTTTTCCAATACCGAATCAATAATTTTTCTTGCCTTTGGGTTTTGACGATACAAACGATTGCGTGTTAGTTCATCTTTACTTTTATAATAATAACCACGCACACGATCTTGGGCTTTTCTAGCCAAAGCCTCTTCCTTAGTGTGGCATTTTTCCTCTTGACCCTGAAACCATTCAGCATGTTCAGATTTTTTACTCAAATGGGTTTTGGCCGTATCCCTGCAACGTACCTGTCTTTTCCTTTCGTACTCAGCAATTAATCTCTTAAAATGTTCGGGTTGTTGTTCCATAAATTCGTAAACAATGTCAGCTACTTTTAATAAAGGCAATCTCTCGCGCAATTGTTCAAACTCGAAATCGCTGTCTTGAAAGTAAAATCATAAAAATTAAAATCATTTGCTTTAGGTAAGAAAGACTTAAAATAAAAATATACCTGTTGTTACAATGACATCGGGTCCAGCCACGATCAATAGCGTTTGTGATTCTAAGGTTGAAAAGTATTCTTCGTCAGTAACTTCAAAGCCATTAGAGGCCATATAAATGTGCAAGTCTTTGATCTAAGAACGATAATGAGAGACAAGACTTAGTATTTTTTTTAATTATAAACAAAACCATAATAATTTATATTAAATGAACCCATACGGCAGTGTTTTATGATTTTTAACTAAGTAGAGGCCACATATTCACAGTTGCATGGGTTATGTGTTGATAAATGTGACAGTTTTTTTAGATTTCCGTTCTAAATATCTTGAAAACCACATTATGATTTCTTCATCTCCATATATCCTACAATTTCTAATCATTTCTGCAATCCATTTCATTCCCATTTACAGCATTATACCACGGAACCTAACAGAGACTCCGAATGAAGGATACTCATGAAGTCCTTGCACTGACAAACTAATCGTAACTTACAACCTGTACGAACACCTTATTTCCTGACAGTGGCTCTGAGTCCCTTCCTTCATCCTTTTCAAGATGTTTTCCTTTCAGGACGGTTTCCATTTCAGGAAATGAGTAAGAATAGAATAAAATCTTAGCCGGATTATAACCAGAATCCTTGCTAGACACCCATTACGAAATGCTCCTGAGAGCAGACTGCATGATAACAGTGTTTACGAATTTTTCCTGTCAAAATAATCATTATCATCGGCATAGCAATCCGCCTTTATTTTCCCAGTCCCGAAGTACCTTAGGATACTGTAGCAGAGGCCATAGCACATATAAGCACATATAATATAATCCTTGCTAGACGCCCATTACGAAATACTCCTGAGAGCAGACTGCTTGTAGAAATTTTCCCTGTCACAATGATCATATCATCCGCATAACAAACCACCTTTATTTTCTCAGTCCCGAAGTACCTTAGGATACTGTAGCAGAGGCCATAGCACATAGTCCCAAATTTCCGGGCCTAGACCAACGTATTTTACTGACCATCGGCATAACATCCGTCCACTTATCCCTTTTTATGCTGTATTTTACACTCCGGAGGTCAGAAGAATAATGGAATCATACAACAACAGTGCAAGTGTCTTAAAACTAAGGCAATATTATACACTGACGTTCATAAACCCAAAAGAACAATCTCCTTAATACCCCGCTTTAGGTTTTTATCCAAAATAAATATCCTTGAAAGCCCTTTTATCCTTGATAAAAACGAATTTACCTTGAAATTCATACTCCAAACAGCTTTTGTTTGGCATTAACATTGACATTTCTTTTATACACAGAAGTTGCAAAACTGAACTTGACCTTAATTTCAACCATAATAATAACACAAGAAGACTACCTAACCCTGACCCGAAATGCAACGCATCCTTGAAATGTGGAGGTTGTAAAAACAAAACAGAAACAAACCGAAATGAAAATGAAAACGAAAACAAGCCAAAAGTTTAATGTCCTTCTCAGCCATGAGCCATGAGTAGAAAGTAAATCCGAATGAAAGCAAAACTGTAAGCGAAACGAACGAGGAGAGGACCTCCATTCATTTCAACAACAGGTGGCCAAATGGCAACTGCGCACAAGGTATTGTTGTGTCTGCAGCAGACACAACTTTTATTTGATTTGCTTGACATTGAAATTTTTTGGGTGCAAAACTGAAAAAAAAAGGAAAACAAACGATACCTACAACATCCAACCCCTAGAAAAATATATGAAAAGGAAGTTTATTAAGGATACCAAACAGCAGCACCACCACCACCAAAAACCACATAATCAAACTGAAATTGGAAATACAACACTGGCTAATAATTGGCCCTGATAACAGTTTCGAAGGTCACCTTCACACTATGCCTACCAACCACCAAATCAATAGAAATTACGCAGTAAGAAAAATCCTGGAAGACATAAAAAGTGTGTATTTGGTGGTTTAAGGCGGAATGGGAGGTAGGCTTTCATAGTAGAAATATAAGTATGAAAAATATATACACACAGCAAATGTGTTTGGAGTGAGAGATTTTTCATAGTAATACTTACAGGAAACTTTAATTTTGCTTTAGTCTTCAGCACTTGTAAGGAATTGGCACCCAAACCATATTTCTTGGAACGCTCATTATCGGTTACTTTAAAACCTTTAAGAATAGCTGGTGGAGGTACTGCATCGGGAGCAGCAGCTGCTGCGGAAGTAAATTCTTCCATTGTATGCACAATCTCTTCAAAATCATCTCTTGTTTGTAATTCATCTTGTTCTTGTTGCTGTTGTGCTGTAGCGCTACGCGTTGTTGGAGCCATTATTTCTCTAAGAAAACTAAACATTACTGTTGTTATTTTTTAATTTAATCTGCGTTTCTATTTTCTTATTTGTTTAATTTTAATTCAAACGCCACTAGTTTTGCCAACTCGTCCAGTCCAATTAAGGAGTTTTCACCAACTGGTTGTCCTTATAGCACTTGTTTAAACATGAATGAATGAAAATTGCCCCCCAAAACAAATACAAAAGCGTATACAAAACAGTCTTTTGTTTATGGTTTTTACAAAGGAAAAACAGTGCTGCCTAGTTAGTGAAAGTAATAAATTCCCTTGTTAAAAATTGTTTAAGAAACATAGGCAACTCTAGGCAGATGAAATAAAAACCGTTAGATATTTTTAGTTTAAATTTGATATACAATATAACAGTCACTTAAATAAATTATAAATTAATAGTTACATTAATTAGTCATTTAATATTATATAATGAATGAATTAAACTATAATTTCTCCAAAAAGTGCAAAACGCCCATTCAGTACAGAAGAGAATAGGAAAATGATGCGAATGAAGCTCCAGATAATAATAGTGTTAGGGAAACAACTGTAGTATCAGAATGGCCCACATAGGCCACGTGCCTTATAATGCTGCCTAAATAGCAAAATAAATAATATCAAATAAATTAAGATATAAAAAGAATTTCTCTCTATGTAGCTGTAATCATCTGGTATCTCTCTTTCAAGTTATTTTTACTACACAACTTGGCATTACTTTCAGTTTGTTGTGATGTCATCTGCGAGTTCTTCTGCACTTACTCACACCATCTCTTTTACTCTTGGGCGAAAATAACAATAACAATTCAAAACAGCTGTATTTTTGCGAAATATATTTGACAGCACTTACTACATAAAATAGGATTGACAGATGTGTGTTAGTGTAGGTGAATGAAAAGTAATAAAAAACTAAAACATGAAATAAAATCATAAAAAATACGTTCTATAAACGAATAAAACAATAATAAATAAAATAAACAAAGGTTAAAATATTTACTAAGTAAACATGGACCAATGAAGTGTTATAAATAAAGTGTAATAATATAAGAATAAAACAAATATTCAAAAGTGAAAGAGTGTGTACATACATGTAGAGTGAGTGGTGATGTATTGCTGCTGCCATAAATTTCATGGAGCCATTGGTGTAGGAATTAATTTTTGGAAATAGACGCGTTAAGTGAACTTATTAAATACGGCAGCTAATTAAATAGAAAACGTGCTAATTCGTAAGCGTGATAAGCATTATCAATGTTTAATACTTGGCGCCTGCAATGAAAATAAATACAAAAAGGTGTAAATAGGTGTTTGATATGGCAAAAGCGTTTTGTGTCTTCCTTAGCTGATTAGATGCAACGTAGCAATTTACCATCGAGACACACATACATTCACATCATAACTTTTTAGTCATCAGTTAAATTGCAATAAGCGTAATAAAAAATGAACTGTTGTTTCTATTTGTATTTCCTACCATTCCTCATTGTTGTCAACTTACAATTTAAAAAGCGTTGAATTACAAAAAACGCGTTTTTGTAAAGAAAGCTTTTAGTTTTCCTAATAATTTTGAAATTTAGGTATATTGCTGCTTTATTGCGGAAATACAGCTAGGTATCGCTACTATTGAATGCACAGCGATCTTTTCATCGGTCGATGGTAGAGATACTGAAAATGAGCAACTATCCAGGTGAACACGCTCCATCCTCACACAATTTAGATTTCGGTGGCCAAGCATCTTAAGAGCTATCGCGAAAACATTACGCCCGGCACCAAAAATCGTTGCCCTACTTGTCAACAAAGTCATGAAACGTTCACTTATTTGACGGTCCCAACGGGCCCCAATATTTTATGCCCAGTGGAGTTATGGTTGTGATCAACCAAGGCGAGTTAATTTCTTGAACTAACAATCACCTGACATACTAAATTTTTATTATTTACTGACAAATCCTTTTCAGCGCATAATACCTATTGCAACGAAAGGCCTTGGCCTTATGGTGATACCTTATAACATCTTCATCTATGTTTCCTTCCTTAAACAGCCTTGTTTTCTTTGTTAATATATGACCCAGTATTCATTTTTTATAATACTGCGCTTTGGAAAGTCCTTTATAAAACGGTTTTCTTCCACACGCGGAGAGTTTTTGATGAAGCTTAACTTTACAATAGAAAATCTGTAATAGTCTCTATAGCCTAAGGTTGCGTTGACGAGTGCTACGCCATATTCAGATAAATAGAAATGACTATCAACCCTAGATGATAGGCACACTTGTAGTCTCGTGTAGCAGATTTTAATACCACAGTTTTCCATTTCCACTGGAACCCTCTGGAGCTGCTGACTAAGCTCTTTAGATCCTCAATGCATAGTACAAGCCAAGGTTTTCCATTATTTTTTTTTTTTTTTAAGAAAAACTTTAAAAATTCTAAGAAAATAAATAAAAATAAGTTTTAAGTTGACAACACTGTTTTGTTTAAACCAACCTTTATATAGAGTTTCTCTACCAACGATCAGATTCTTTTGTTTTTACTTTCTTAGTTTTGAGTGTAACAATATGTCTCTTGATACTGCTTTACCATTGAGAGATTTCGACGGAGAGTCTGATGAAACCGATTCAGAGACTGAATTACTCATACGCCGTCATGGTAGTAGTAGTGGTAAGGCTAATGATGGCCATCACCATCAACTAAATACAAAACAACGTTCTCGCAACGGCAGCTATAGCAGCTACACACAACCGCACAATACCAATCGACAAATGCCAAGTTTTCTCAGTCAACTGTTTGGTGTTGTCGGTGGCACAACAACATTTTCGTCGTCGTCGTCTACTACATCATCATCGTTTTTACAAAACCAAACAAAATCAAAACAAACAACAACACCACCAAGTTTATTACGTAGCAATAGTACCTCTTCGACGCGTGACGCTCAGTTACGTTTTAGAAATGAACGTAGTCGTGAACGTCGTTTTGCAACAGCAACAAACAGTAGCAGTAATACGTCCAACATAACGGCCTCGCAAACTAAGCTAAATAATGCGGCACAGACCGCTGGATTCGGTCGTTCGAACTCAAAGTCCTATAATTTAAATTGCTCTAACGATTTAATCGATATTACAACGGGTACAAATCAACCCGGTGCGGGTTCATTTTATTATCGTGAATCCTTGCAAATGACAAATATGGATACGTCGCAACAACAACAACCAAATAATAAAACCACAACTACCTCCCCGAATGGGGTAATGCAAACAGTTATAGATCCCGAAAACGGATCGACCACAGTGTTCTATCAGAAAAATCGCAGAAAAAGTAAAAAACATTCAATCGGCAATCTCTGTAAAATGTGTTTATGTGGGTGAGTGTTACCAAAAAAAAATTATTAAAAAAAATAAATTTTCAAAATCTGCACAATTTCAAATCAAACAAAATTAAAAAAAGATATAAAAATAAACAAAAAATTTCCATAAGAAAGAATATCAAAATAAAATATAAATTTAAAAATTATTGTAAAAAAAATTTCTATAAAATGAAACCGATATAAAAAAAATTTTAATTAAAAAAAGAAGAAAACAAAAACAAAAAATTAAATTTAAAAGTTTACATATTTTAAATTTCAAAATCATGATCTCAACAAAATGAAAACAGAACAAAACAGGAAAAAAACAATTTGAAAATAAATTATGAAAACAAAATGTTAAATTTAAATAAATTTGCTACTAATTAATCTTAAAAAAGAAATACACATTATAAAACAAAAAAAAATAAAAAAGAATGCTAATTAATAAGAAAACAAGTTTGTTTCTTAATTACAAAAACAAATGAAAAAAATACCTCCTGCTTACAATAACAAAATTTTATAAAAATTAATGCAAAAATTTTAAGTGAAAGTTTAAAAATTTTTTATTGCAACATGGAAACAAATAAAAAAAGTATTTTTCTGCTTTAATTAAAAAAAAAAGAAATAAAAATCAATAAATTGAATTGTAAATTAATCGATAGATGAAATAAGTGTTTACCATTTAGCGTTTTTACAAAGGCCAACAACAGCCTAAACCAATTACAATAATTTATTTTCAATTCGAATACAAGGTTTTATAATATTAAGTAATAAACTTTATTAAAATGTTACAAATTTTAACAATTATGTATGTGGTAATGCAGTTCAGGAATAATATTAAAAAGTTGGATGAAAAACTTAATTTTAATTTTAAAGCTTGCTTCAAGTTTATCAAACATGCCTATTTTAAAAAGGCTGCGGTAATTCTTAGATATTCTTTTTAAAATATGAAAAAAAGTTGCATATGCCTCTGTTAAATCCCTAAGTCAGGCATCACCAACTGAATGAAATATAAAAAAATATTTCTTCGGCAACTTCCTCTCAGCAGATTTCTGGCAAAACGCTGAGAGTAAATAAAATTGCCATGAAAAGTTTCTCAAAAATCTGTCGTTCGGAGTCGACTTTAAACTGTAGGTCCCGCCACTCATGTATGAAAATTAACGCACACAATATAAGTAGTGTGAGAACTAGGTCGTAATCCTGACTAAAGGGTTGTAATGACCAATTATGTATGTATGTACATATGTATAAGCATATTTCACATTAAATTGTTGACTGAATTTCGTTTCACTTCATCCCTACTGGCATAAATTTAAAACTACAAAATTTTTCCCAGTCTATATTGAGGCTAACTTTTATCCAAGAAAACTAATTGTGTGGAGAAGAAAGAGCTTCTTACTAAGCCGCTAAATTTCAAGTGAATCGCTGTCTATGGTCAAATGTAATCAGTGCAACAAGTTATGCCATATCCGCTCACCCAAATTCATAAATTTCATTATCCTTTTAAGATCTTTTTTTGGCCGTAAATCCTCATGACTACAATGTTTTGAAGAACGCCATAATTTTTCAACCTTTTTCGAATAATTTTTTTTTATTAAATAAGTTTTTTGATAACAAATATTTTATATGGAGATTTCTATAGAAAATTTTACTACGTTTGCATATGTATGTATGTGCATGCATTTCAGCTGTCATATACGTATGAAAGACGTCTCGGTATATTGGCTCTTTATTACCCTTATTTTCCATTCGAATATTATTATTTCCCTTTGTGACCCCACCAGCACTAGCACCAAAATACTGCAGAGGAATAATAAAGTTCAAGAGAATTACACCATAAATGTCAAACGATATTTTTGCCACCAGACCTTTTAATTCTCACATGGTCTTCCTCCCCCCATTAATTTTTTATGACATTTCAAATTATAACGGTATAATATTTGATAAAATGTAACTGCACAACAAAAAAGGTTTTCATTTGGAAAAATAAATGCAATTTTCATACTTTTAATGAAGGTAACGATTTGTAGTTGTTTTCTGTTTTTTTCTTCTTCTTAATATTTTTACATGTAAATTATTTTCATCGTTACTTTGCTATTATTTTGTCCAACACCTGTATCTGTGTAAAGTGAATATGGACAGACAGAGAGCGTAAGAAGCGAATAAAAATAGAATAGAACCGAAACAGAAACAGAATAGAAGAGTAATTATCAAGTACTGCCAGTGCCAGTGCCACTGCTGCAGCTGATGAACATGATGAGTCGATGACTCAAAACTCTGTATTGCATTCTCCATACGATACAAGACATAAAAAATATAAAAAAAAGAAATTCAAAAACAATATTTAATAATTACTTTAGAACTTTTAATTTACAATACGTGTTATAAATATTAGCAGTTTATTATACTTTTACAGAAAGTTGTGACTTAATATCGTATTTTATAAGAAATTTTTGTTTCATTTAATATGAAATTCATTAGAAAACGTTTTTAATTAATTTTTAAAATTGATGTTAGTATTGTTTTTCGTAAGTGTAATTGCTTAATAAATATTATAATACAAGTATACTCCTACATAGGCTTGGTATTGAATTTTTATTATCGACAAGATGTGATAGTGAAAAAGAATTTTTATAAAAGTTCTTTAGAAAATAGTGGTTGTCGAAAAAGTCATAGAAAATACAGTAATCGACATTTTTCTTTGAATGAATTGGTAATTATCGATACCTTTTCTATAGAAAATCTTTGTTATCGGATACTTTTCTATAGAAAATGTATGTTGTCGAATATTTTTCTATAGAAAAATATTTGTTATCGGATATTTTTCTACAGAAAATCTTTGTTATCGATAAATTTTCTATAGTAAACTTTTGTGATCGATAAATTTTCTATAGTAAACCTTTCTTATCGATATTTTTCTATAGAAAATATTTGTTATCAGATATTTTTCTATAGAAAATATTTGTTATCGGATATTTTTCTATAGAAAATGTTTGTTGTCGAATATTTTTCTATAGAAAATATTTGTTATCGGATATTTTTCTATAGAAAATATTTGTTATCGGATATTTTTCTACAGAAAATCTTTGTTATCGATAACTTTTCTATAGAAAATCTTTGTTATCGGATACTTTTCTATAGAAAATGTTTGTTGTCGAATATTTTTCTATAGAAAATATTTGTTATCGGATATTTTTCTATAGAAAATATTTGTTATCGGATATTTTTCTACAGAAAATCTTTGTTATCGATAAATTTTCTTTAGTTAACCTTTGTTATCGATAAATTTTCTATAGTAAACCTTTGTTATCGATAAATATTCTACAGTAAACCTTTGTTATCGATAAATTTTCTATAGAAAAACTTTGTTGTCGGATATTTTTCTATAGAAAATATTTGTTATCAGGTAATTTTCTATTGAAAACGTTTGTTATCGAATGATAATTTCGAATAAAGCTCGTGTCAAGAAAAAAACATGAATTATGCGCTTTGTAGCTTTTATTTCTAAAAGCAATAGTAGTAACGAATGACCCGTTTTAAAACTAAACTGAGTATAATGCCTATAACTGTGGTCCTAGAAATAAGTTAGTAAAATGTGCAAATTTATGTGTTTTATAGTAACATCTCCCATTTATTCTGAAGACGTCTATTTAAAGTAAAACATCTGTGTTCTTAGTTTAAAAAAAATACATAAAATGATAACATCATCAGTAGTTTTCCATTATCGCCGAGATATTTTATTGATTCCATTTAATTTCTTTATAATCGCTGATGTTTTCATTCAATATCTCACAAATACTCATTTCATATGAAAAAAAACAACATATTCGTTCTACTACGGCTGTTACGTTGTAGACAATCGAAATAAATATTTTTTGATTTTAATTGTTTTCAAAAAATACCAGTTTTCATCACTTTAAATGCAAAAGCAAAAAGTAATTTTTTTTTTGTAGAAATTTAAAAACTTTAAACATTTTCAAGGTTATTTAGCAATTGGAACACAAAGCAACAATTTCAACTTAAAACATCAGCAGCAGCGTTTGTTTTTCTAACGCTTCTATTTCAAATGCAAACTTAAAGTATTTCTTTACGGCGTGTTTAAATTAGAAATACGTTTGAAAGAAAAAAAAATAAGAAAACTAAGAAATCTAAGCTTTAAACTTGTTTGTGTTAAAAACAAAACATGAACACACACAATGAATTAATTTTTTTTTTGATATTTCAAAATCAATGATTTCCATGGGACTTCTAAAAAAAGTAAATATTTTGTGCTGCTGTAGCTGATAAAGAAATATGCTGCCTCAACAAAAAGAAACCGAGACAGAAACAGAAACAAACTCAAACGTCGTCTGTTTTTTTTATGATTTAATTTGAGAAGTAAAAAAAAATCAAAAAAAAACTCCACCGTTGAGTGCACATACTGATTATGTCTGTTTGTGTTTCTTTTTTTTTTTCATCAATTTTCAAATCAAAAGAGTCTTATTTTCGTTACTACCAGGTTACGTTATTTGTAAAAGCCTTGCGTGACGCTTTAAGCACCCTGTTTAACCACAACAAAAATTACCAAATTATTGTATTTCGGTAAATATTTGTTTTAATTTATTTTTATAACCGTAAATAAATATACAAGAAATAATGTTTTATTTTGGTGTTGTTGTTGTTGTTGTTGTTGTTGTTGAAATACAATAGCAGAAAATTCATGAAATTCTTTCTAATTTTTGCTGCTGGTTTTTATTTATTGTTTTATTACTTAAAAACCAAAAACCAAAAACAAAACAAAAAATACACAAAAACTATAAATTTTTAATTATACCACCAGCATCATGTATGTATTTCTACCAACCAACATTATTAAGCTTGTTTAACACAGTAATTTATAGGTTTTATTGCCTGTGTTAACAAATTATTTTCTTTTTTTTAATTATTTTGCATGATTTTATGTAATTAGTGTTGTGGTTTACTTAAAAGTCGTACTTCAATATGAATTTTAATTAAATATTCTTGTATTTGAATTTTAGAATTATTTTATCATCCTTTTCAAAATCTGTAATAATAACTCCCATAGTGTATCGCTTACATTTTTACCGAAAATTGAATATTTAACACAATTTCTGAAATTTATATACTTTCCTGGGAACTTGTTCCAATAGGCATCATAGGAGTTCAGCGTAGTTTAACTCATGCCTGGAATTACTATATATCACATATAAGTATGTACATATTTCACAAGTAACTCACTTTGTGTTCATGTATGCGATACAGTGGTAAAGAATTCTTTCCCAAGAGAGAAGTTGCCCGATCTTCCGAAGACTTGCACTATTGAAGTTATGTTCTTTTGGACGTCAGAGGATTTCGTAGATCGATTATTTAAAGGCATCTTTCTATAGAAAATTTTTCGATAACAAATTTTTTCTATAGAAAATTTTCCGATAACAAACATTTTCTATACAAAATTTGTTCGATAACAAACATTTTCTATACAAAATTTGTTCGATAACAAATATTTTCTATAGATTTTTTCGATAACAAACATTTAATATAGAAATTTATTCGATAAACATTTTCTATAGAAATTTTTTTCGATAACAAACATTTTTTATAGAAATTCTTTTCGATAACAAACATTTAATATAGAAATTTTTTTCGATAACAAACATTTTCTATAGAAATTTTTTTCGATAACAAACATTTTCTATAGAAATTTTTTTCGATAACAAACATTTTGTATAGAAATTCTTTTCGATAACAAACGTTTTCTATAGAAAATTTCTCAATAACAAATATTTCTATAGATAATGATTCGATAACAAATATTTCTATAGAAAATTTTCCGATAACAAATTATTTCTATAGAAATTTTTCCGATAACAAATTTTTTCTATAGAAAATTGTCCGATAACAAATTTTTTGTATAGAAAATTTTTCGATAACAAATTTTCTCTATAGAAAATTTTTCGATAACAAATTTTCTCTATAGAAAATTTTCCGATAACAAATTTTTTCTATAGAAAATTTTCCGATAACAAATTTTTTCTATAGACAATTTTCCGATAACAAATTTTTTATAGACAATTTTTCGATAACAAACATTTTCTATACAAAATTTGTTCGATAACAAACATTTTCCATACAAAATTTGTTCGATAACAAATATTTTCTATAGAAAATATGTTCGATAACAAACGTTTTCTATAGACAATTTTCGATAACAGAAATAAAATATTTTTTAGTAATAAAGATTCTATAAATTTTATAGTCTTTTAACCAGACATGGAGGCGTTCATATAATGCGGTATAATGGTTGTGAATTTTATTTGCCACCACACGTATATTTATTGGTTTTTATAAACAAAATTTAAATAAAATTAAAAACTTAAATATTCTTTTAGAGAATACAACCACCCGTTCGTTCCCCATTGAGTAAAATAAATACGCCATAGAATATAAATTTCAAAACGTCAGTGGTTTTCCACTTGGGACCTTCTGTTGTGTTATTCACTCATCATATGTATTTTCGGTTTCTATAGGACAGCTGTATGCATGCACATACTATGTATGTAAGTACATATGTACCATATTATTAAAAAAATAATTATTGTTTTAAAAGAACACAAGCTTATTAAAAATTTAAAAATAGTAATTATTTACATTCATTTAATTTATTTAAAAAATTATAATTGAAACGAAGAAAAACCAAAATTGTTTCTGTTTTTCTTTATTTTTTTTAATTTATAAACAATAAATATTCAGTTGTTAATATAGGTAGATATGTACATATGTACGTACAGCTATAAAATCAATTTTACGTTCTTACATCAGTCTGTAACAAATTTATTCAAAAACTATTTGAAATAATTTATAATAGAAATCGATTAAGAATACTTAACAACAGCTTGAAATAAAACAACTGAAGGCAAAAAATAATAATAATAAAGCAAACAAACGCTTTATATACATATGTAAAAATATTATCAAATATGTTATCGAAAAATTTTCTATAGAAAATATAAGTTATCGAAAAATTTTCTATAGAAAATTTATGTTTTTGAACAATTTTCGATAGAAAATAAATGTTATCGAAATATTTTCTATAGAAAATAAATGTTACCGAAATATTTTGTATAGAAATTATGTTATCGAAAAATTTTCTGTAGAAAATATATGTATGCTAAAGAAAAATTTTCTTTAGAAAATGTCGAAAAATTTACTGTAGAAAATATCGAAAAAATTTTCTATAGAAAATAATTGTAATCGAACAATTTTCTATAGAAAATAAATGTTATCGAAAAATTTTCTATAGAAAATAAATGTTATCGAAAAATTTTCTATAGAAATTATGTTATCGAAAAATTTTCTGTGGAAAATAAATGTTATCGAAATATTTTCTATAGAAATTATGTTAACGAAAAATTTCTGTAGAAAATATGTTATCGAAATTTTTTTAAATAAAATATGTTATCGAAAATTTTCTATATAAAATATGTTATCAAAAAAATTTCTATAGATAATATACATATGTTATCGAAAAATTTTCTATAGAAAATATATGTTATCGAAAAATTTTCTTTAGAAAATAAATGTTATCGAACAATTTTCTATAGAAAATATTTGTTAGAACTTTGAAAAATCTTTAATAGGAAAAATTTTTATGGAATATATTTATAGTTGACGAAAAATTATCTTTTGAAAATAAGAGTCATCGAAAAATTGTCTAAAAATTATCGAGAATGTTAAATATTTGTTGTCGCACTTTTTCCTCGTAACAAAGTTATCGAAATCGCTTATATTTTATAGAAAATAAATTATTTTGTCATTAAAAAAGCATTTAAAGCATTTTAAAAAATTACTTATTTTTATTACTTCGTGTTATTGTTTAGAGAGGTGCAGAGTATAGTAGAGAAGGTGTTTGTTTGGTTATCTGTTTGTTTTCTGTTTGTTATGAAATTTATCTGGAATAAAAGAACACAGTAAATAACTTAAAAAATAAATAATAATGAAATAAGCACAATAAACGATAAAAAGAAGAGAGAGAAAAACGAAGTTATGCAAACCAACTGCATATAATTTTACAATTGTTCTTAGAAATGCTTTCAGAAAAAAATTCCTTAAAAAAATAAACAGTAATATGAGCCACATAAATAAATATTGAGTCAATAAACATATTAATAGTGTCCAGCTGTAGTTATGGCTTGAAGAATGCTGATAAGTTTAAACAAATTTTTGGAATTTTCTAAAAATTTTAGCAAAAAAACACACTCTCTTCTCCAGGAAATGTAATTTTCTAGCCTAATCGTTGCTAAGGGGATGATTCCTATGGCCGACCGAGCACATGTGGGGGTTTTCCAGTTCGGTGCCCATTAATTCTGTCTGCATAAGTGGTGGTATGAATGCAAGTTCTAGACTGGCCTTTCAAATACACTGAAACCAGGTCACAATACTGATAACTCTTGATAACTTCTCGTTTTTTAAATGCTCATAAAATAGGCCCTTGAATGCAACATTTATTCAATTCACAAATTTTTAAAGCCTATTTTCAAATAAAACAATATTTTTTTTGCCTTTGAAGCAGTTTTTGTTGTTGCTTTTTATGTACCGAAAAGTGATGGTCAATTTCTTCTCTTTATTTTTTTTTTGCTGCCACTTTTTGTTTCTTTGTAAGGCACGAGTGAATGGCATAGGCCCTGTGTTTAATTTTAAATTTTGAAAAACTAAAGGAAAAAACAAAAACCAAAACTAAAAATAAGCAGAATTTTTATCTTCTGTGTGTATATTTATCGATTTTCTTTAAAGACAATTTCATTTACGAATTTCTATGTTTTCGTTGGAAAACAATATTTCTTTTAAATGTGCCGGCCGTGCTGGCTGTTTTTTTAGAACGTTTTCATTTCGATTTGTATTTGTGGCGTACTTTGCTTCTGAGAGAGGGATTTATTTTTGTTTTAATTAAATAAAAAATAAATTTCGAAAAAAAACACTTGACTTTAGAGCAGAGTCTTAAAAGTATAATTATTATGCAGATGCGTCTAACTAGTTAAGGACAGTTTAGTATTCAATATTTGAAACATAATGTTCAGGGTAATATTTATTAAGAAAAAATCGCTAAATTTTATTCCTTTATAGAGTTTTTTATACTTTATGAAATCAATTAATCCTGTTTTAACTTAAGGACAATTATGATAACATGTTTAACCATTTTCAAATTCAGAAGAGTGTTAACAGTACCCCCGCAGATATACGTCGCCCAATATGTGCAGGCTGTCTAGACGTTATTTAGGATTTTGTTTAAAGAATTCATTAATTGAAGCAACTTTTGGTATTCTTAAAGCGTATTGTTACGGTTCTATTTTAAATGGCTATTTTACATGTTTCGCAGACATACTATACTACATATATGTATGTATAGTGTATGTATAGTATATATCGTAGATTTTCTTGGAAAATTTATTGTTTTTTTTTGCTTTGTTTTTTTTTAATTTTTGTTTTCATTATTATAATAATTTTGCTTATTTTTATTTGAAAGTTTTCCATTTATCTCTAGATTTCTTCGAGTTTTCTATTTCTGTTTTGGTTTATATTTATAGACAAACGTTTGATATGATTTAAGCAAATTAAAGAATTTTCTGGTCATTTTTGTTAACCAAATAAATAGTATGGAAAATAGTTTCTTCTTCTCTTAACTTCCATTGTTTGTTTTTAACTTTCTTTGTATTATTTAAAGCAGTAAGAATGTACGCAAATACGAACAATTTTTATGACTCAAACCGCACCTTTTAAAAGAAAAAAAAACAACAATTTGTAGTCAAATAAACTTGAGTCATTTGTTATACTAAAACAAGAAATAATAATAATTAAAATGGGACTTAAGTAGTTCACAACGCAAGTATAAGGTGCTGGACGTGGGTGGTTAGTCATTACAAAAAAAAAAATGTTATAGAAAAATTCATTTAATATTCATAAATTGTAGACCCTGCTTTGAAAACCAATGTGTGTTTAATTTTCAATAGAAACCACGAATTTGAAAAACCCTTCAATGTATTAATGTACTGTCGTAATTGGGTTTCTTTCTATTTTATCTTTACTATGGCGATTTAAATGTTGAATATTATAATGTCCTTAATTAAATGAAAGCCTCTGTATATATGAAGTACATTTTATATTTTCTTGTAAACAATTCCAAGAAATTAAAAAATTCTTTATGTCTTTATTAAAATCCTGTAATATTAAGCTAATTTAACTATCTATTCAACTGTCTTCAAAGGATTTTAAAGTGATGACTCTTTAAAAACTCTTTGAAATGTTTATCTTATATTCTAAACTTGGTAACTCAGGCTAAATTCTTTGTATTAAAGGCAACAATTTCAGATTCTAAACTAATGAACGCAAAAGAAAAAATAAAGAAACATAACCTCACCTTATTCACTCACGTCATACTAAAATTTTGTTTTTTTTCTTTTTATTTCATTCTTCTCAATTCCATCATTATTATGTTATGAAACACATACATACATGCATACATAATTATTTGTTATCAATATCTAAGTATTTGGCACGTAGGCACACATACACATACAGTCTTAGTTATTTTTATATGTACTTGCTCTCGTATTTATGTCAATTAGTTATTAATGTAACGGCAACCTTCATTTAATGGAGGTTAAAAATGCAACAACTTGTTGCCTTACATTCTCAATGTTTCATTCTTCGTCTTTTTACTCTTTCTCCCTCTTTCTCCTTCAAAATAAATAGAAAGTTGTAAACATACCAACCACCCTCATTATTACTTCTTATACAAACATCTGTGCATACATACATACATATGTAGTTGTTGTTTTCCATACAATGTTGTTATTTATAAAACCTATGCTGAGTCTCATACACCTACGCACACTTATTATAAATACCGTGTAAGTACTCATATAACAAAGTGCTGATGAAAGCAGAAAAAAGGGCTTAATTTTCTATGCAGTCTTTATTTTTACCTCTTTTTTCCTCTCATTGTTTAGTTTCTTTTGTTGTTATTATTATTGATATTTTTCCATGCGTTACAAGTTCATTTTTGGTTTTTTCTTTTCTGCTAAGCAAATTATAAACAACACATTGTTAAAGCCAGAGAACTAATTTCCCTTTGTGCTCATTTCATAAACGTAAACAAAAACAATGGATTATCATTTTGTAACGTTGTTTAGAAAATACCGTAATTTTAATGACATTTTACCAACGATGTTATCAATTTACTACCGAAAGAAACGCGTCTTACTTAAAGTTCGTTTTTAATTAAAATGGAGTGAAATTAAGAAAAAAAAAACTATTTTTTAATTGTTTTTTGAAAGTAAACAACAGTTATTTATGCATAGAATTGTTTAAAATATCTCATAAATGTATGTATATCATATTTAAACAATGAAGCTATGAAAAGATGATTGTAACTGACTCGGATGTGTGTGAAGATAAGTTCGAATTTAAGTAAAAAAAGACAAAAACCAAAAATTTTAACTTTGCCAATCTTAAAGTTAACACTGCAATGTTAAGTGTTTAACAGAAGATAAAAAATGATGGTAATGGAAGAAATCACCTAAATATACGATATCCGTTCCTTAAAAATTAACGCTCACACACAGCTTCTCTGGTAATTCGCAAATTGTTTTGTAAATTAAAAAATTAGTCAAAAAAAAACAAATTATTTGTTTTAGCAATGTCTGTGTAGGATGACCCATATTGTGGAAAAATGGGGCCCACTATATATCAAGGGAATCAACAATTCCCAAACAGGTGGGACCAGATACATATATAGGCGCCGAAGCAAATAAATGTGCTCTGTATAAAAGGGGCCGAATCGAATTAAAAATGGACTTGTGGGGGAAATGGTAGCACCCTAGTGGGCTGGATAGCCATGGTATCAAGGATTCCAACACAGGGTTCCTTACGGTCGTGCTTTACTTGGGACCAGAGATATAGGCGAAGAAGCTAATTGTTTTCTTCAAATAAGCAACAAAAAGTGAAATGTGAGGAAATGGACTTAAAAAATTTAATAATTCTCATTGAGTTAATATACATACATTTGTATATAAATATACAGCAAAATGTCGTATTTTTCGCAAATTGCATTTGGTAGACGACTCGCATTTTTTGATCGCTGACTTGCATTTTTTGGTTAGATGGCTTGCATTTTTTGGTAGATGACTTAATTTTTTTTGGACGATGACTGGCATTTTTTTGGTCACTGAATTGCAATTTTTGGTAGATGACGTGCATGTTTTTACATGATGAGTTGTATATTTTGGGACGCTGACTTCTACTCGTGGTCAATCACTTACCTGTTTTGAATTTTGTCGATGAGAAAGATATTAGCTTCGTCGCCTGTTGGCTCAGGTCCCCAAGTACCGAACAATGAAAGAGAAGATGTTCAAATACGAACTTTAGTACCCAGACTCAATTTTCCAATATGACCGCTAAGGGTTCCTAAGGCAAATTCTGGTTAGGTTAACCCCATTTTGTTGTGTTTATATCCAGAGAGGACCCGATTTGTCTGCTCTCAAGACAAATTGGTGTATTTTCCCATCTTTCATTTGCAATTGAATAAAGGAGTAACGAATGGAGGTATTTTGCTCCTTCTTCTTGTGAATAGTTCTAGCTCTACCCTGGTGGTATTAACATACTATCCACATTCGTTGCATTTAAAAATTATATGTTTGTGAACAATTTTTGTTTTGTTAACTTCCATTGGGAATTTCGCATGCTATGTAGTAATACAGACCAAGTAAGAGATAGGGAGGAAGAGCGATAGCGGTTGAAATAAAACAAATTCTACTATTTATTACTACGAGTAAGCGTTACCAACCATTGTTTACGTTAAATAAACAATTGTTTTTACCTGCTTATGATTTGCTAACCGATATGGTTTTTGCCATAGAATTTGTGAATCATTGTTTTGTGAAAACTAACAATAATAACGAATGAAAACAAAAAAGAATTTAATTTAGTTAAATAATGATCATTATTGCTGGTTTTTTTTTAAGGGTGAATGACTTAATTTTATGAACATGAACAAATCTTTGTTCAATGATTTCATGTTAACACGGAACATCTTTTATTTACGTGTGTAACTGAGTCAATCTACTATTCGGGTATAATCCTTAGCTTTCGAAATTCGAAATATTTGGATTCATTCTGTGTTTGTTTTTTTTACGGAATTATGAGTCATTTTATGAAATATGTATTTGGAAAGTAGGTTACTAATGCTTTCAATGCTGGCAATATACACACAATTTTTTATTGTATTTTTTTTTATTTTTAAAATTTTTTACTTTGTTGTTCAAATACATCAAAAGCAAATTATTGAAAATTGCAAACAAAAATAAATTTTAAATTTCTTTACATGAATACGAAAGAGTTCAAGAACTAAAGATTACGTGCGCATGATTTCTCGTTAGATGATGCAGTTTGTCTGTTGCTTCGTATTAGTATGTCCCTTCCTACTCTGTTACCCTGATAAACTTCAAAAAAGTTCTGACCCTATCAGTGAAAGCTTCCCTATTAGCAAGCTTATTTATATTATCTGTGCCGTGAATTCCCAAATCATCTGGGATTATGCAGAGACTGACCCTATTTCCCCGACTAGTTGATTCAGCTTACCCGGGCAGTCTAATACTATTCTCGAGTTGACCTTATGCGAGCTGTTTTTTATGCTTCCTTTCGAAGTTTCAAAAAAGTGCAATACTGAGAGACTGGGAGAAATTGTGCATTTAATATAAACTAAGTGCCTTTGCTATTATTTCTTCCACCACTGTTTCTAATTATATACTCTGGCATATGGTCTAATCTTAGCATGTCACTCTATTGTTGAATACATTTCCATGCTGTTGCTTGTGAAGGGGGGCTATGCGAGGGGTGTATTTTGTAATTTTAATGTTTGCTAGCAAAGTACGTGTATAAAGCATGTGTTTTTTTTGTAGAACGTTGTGTTTCATTTTATGCGGTAGCCATGTTTGCATATCAATGAATGTAATGTGGTGTTAATTTTTTCTGTTTGTTTTTTTTTCTATATTTTTTTTTATTGTATTTCTTTACCCAGTTTTTTCCATAGAATTCATATCTGTTGGGTTTATTTCTCCCCTCCACCCATTAAAGCAGCTAATGATACCACTACCTCAAGTCCCATAAAAATGTTTAGGCGTTCAAAGCCAATATAAAATTAGCACTTTATGTTGAAAGTGCCTTCATAAGGGCATTTTAATATGCACGACAGAAATTGTTAAGAAAATGTATTTACATTTTTAACAAAACACCACAGCAATAGAAATGAAAATTTATTATTTAGTTTAGTTGGCCTAATATTTAATCTTAGAATACTTAACAAAATAATTTATTACGCCAATAAGTCTAGAGAGCGAGGAGGCATGCCAAAATATTGCTAAAGGCACACTTGGACTGTCAACGAACGCAACGAGAACATAATGAAAAAAATTGTTTGTATATCTTTAGATAACAAAAATAAACAAACAAATCTTATCTATGGCCGTAGCACATGGTGATTTCACTTAAAAAATTAGAAGAAAAAAAACAATTGACACCTTTTTTAAAAATTTTACGCAACGTTTCTATTACTCTTTCCAACACTGTATGCATACTTATTAGAGAATGAATGAAATTTAAATATTGGTTAAGGGCAAAAGTGGTTTTCATTAAAAGGCTAGGTTAGGGGCAGCGCATAACACCCGATAATGTCTTCTTTAAACTTCAGAATGCATCTTGGTGTTAACAACGACAATTCCCTTCCTAGCTCCTAAAATGTCCAAGGAGTTGCCTCACAGGTTCAACACTGTGTTCCGATGATTCATTCCCATCGTTACAGAATCTATATGCTGTGGTCGTTATGTATCCCTTTCTGAACAAGTGTACTGTGTATCTATAGTGCCCTGTCAAAAGATCGTTTACTAAGCTCAAGTTTTTCGTGGATAGTCTGTGGCATGCCCCAGAGCTGCAGATCTTATTGTAATTTTCCATCAAAAGTTTTGATTGTCTCAAGGCGAGTGTTGTGGATACTTAAGTTATCTGTGTGGATGGTCAACATGCCTCAAAGGCACTGACTGGCCAATATGTCAGTTAGCTATTGGTTTCATTAAAACCTTTACGATGATTTGTGGATAGGATCAGGGCCGTTTCTCTGTTGGATTTCGCTATATTATGATATGTGGAGTAACAAACTGATAAGAGAAAGTGCAGTAAATCTCTTTTTGCCAGTTATCGGCTCATCACATAACAAAGAGTGAACTCTTCAGGGCCGAATAGGGGAGACTCCAGAATCCCAAGGTTTCTATGATCCAGATTGTATCATTTTACAAGGGAAACTGGGGAGGGAATCTATAAGGAATTTGATAGATTTTTTGATAGTATATTGCCCCTTGAGTGCAGGGATAAATATGTGGGACTGGAACACCCACCCCACCTAGAATTTCAGAAAATAAAACTTTGATTAATTTAACCCACCTTCATGAAGATAACCGAAACGGACCGCTACTGGTCTACGAATAAAGGTGACTTACCTACCTTATGAATCTAACCTAACTTACAACATAAATATTATTCAACATAAATATTATATTTCCAATTTTTCCAACTGGTAGCCTATTTATTGACAGAAATGCACTTGAAAAACTGCAATAACCGTTGAATAAGGGTTGCCAAATTTATACAAATTAAGTAAGCAAATATTTAAGATGTGTTATACCAAGAAAATACTTCTGACTTCGGACTATAAGAAATAATTATTTTGATATTTGTAGTTGTTGTTATTTAGTTCCCCTCTTTTTTATGTATTGCTTTTTATTAACTGGGGTAATTTTTTTCTTCTTCTTCCTCTGTGTCTTATTATAATATCTTGTATAATGATGATGTTATTGTTTTTATGTGTTTATTATTTAAGAGAGTATCTTTTTTTCTTTCGATCTGTTTATTTTTATATTCATTTACATTTTTGTTTTATTTACATTTAAATTTCTGAACGTTAAAGTTTAGTTTATTTGTCTTTTTTGTATATTTTCTTTTGCTGTCTGTATTACGAGAATGTGATGTATTTGCTTATTTGATTAGCATATGGCGGTGAATTTTTCTAGTGTAGGCAAAAAAAAACGTGAGGGCTTTTTTAAGATGATGTAAAAATATTTTTCAAATAAGCAGGGAGCTTTAAGCAATGCCCTAGAAAACAAGGCCAGTAAGTGGTAACATTTATAAAAGTCTTAATATTTAAATAAAAATAGATTAAATTAATTTGTATTCTGTTTAATTACAAAATCTTATTGTTTTTAATTTGTTTCTTATTTATTTTAGAATTTTTTGAATTTGTTTTAACCGTTTTATCGTATTTATGCTTTAAGCTGGCAACTTAGTTTCCTTGTTGTGGTAACTCTTATTGTCAATTGTTTTCATTTTGTTTAACAACCCTGTTTTAATATTGATTTTTCAAGATTGTTGCTCAGTGAGAGAGAGAGAAAGAGAGCATGCATAAAAAAGTGCTGCCCATAAATCAATGCAAAAATATTTTTGTAGACGAAGTTTGGTTGAGCAATTCATTACCGAAAAAAAGGAAAACAATTGTTGTTTTGTGTATTTGTTTATAAAAATATGTAGAAAAAATTCTTAAAAATATAATATAGTTAAAATAATGAAAGTTTAACAAGAAAATACCATGAAAAAGCTATACATTTCCAAGATATACACAGAAATTCCCATGGCTAGAAAATAAACGACAATAGCTAAGTGAAAGAAAAAATAAAAACACGAAAGAAACTTTCCTTTGTGTTATAAATTACAGCCAGACAAAATAGAGATTATTCTCTAAGTGCAAGAGAACTACAAAAAAAAAAGAAATAAAGAAAAACAAATTAAGATAAATTTAAAACCAAAAAAAAAAATAAACGTATAAATTGTGTGAATTAATAGAAAGTTTTTCAATGGCGAAAATGAATATGGATGACGTTTCATCGCAAAATTCTGCAACGACTCCTATTGTACGAGAAAATATACCTCTGATTAATCGACCGAAACGACGGTGGTATCTGTTTAGGTGATTCACTATTTATGGTTTTTAAATTGAAAAAATTACAAAAAGTAAAAAAAATACATCTACAGAGTTATAATTTATTTTTATTATTATCTTTCTAAAGTTTAATTAATGTGACCACAATTGTGTTCATATTAAAATGGCTGTGTTTGCATTGCTTGTGTGTAGGTGTATATATACAAAATATAGAAAAACAATAACAGTTCATACCCCTGCTTCGTCTGGCTCACACTTAATTGATGTCATTTGTTTTGTTTGTGTTTGTTTTTCTATTATTTATCGCCAGAAAAAATTCATTTGTTTTGTTTTTATTTATTTGAAATTAAATACAAATCTTCTATTATTATTTAAATTATTACAAATAAATAAATATTTACATCTTTCTATTATTTATTTGGTATTTCAATTACATATTCTCAAAAGTATTTAATTTCCTCTCTGTTTTTTTTTGCCTTTGCGTGTTATTAACCCATTAATTCTCAATCATATGGTTTTTGTTATTGTTTTTATGACCCCTTTTACGTTTTTGCTTTTATTTCTTCGTTGACTGTTTGGCCTAAAAATTTATATTTAATTACAATATTATTGATTTTTTGGTATTGTATTGTGTTTCATGGCATGCTTTTTTATTGCTGCCATAAAACATTCCTCATCATCCTTGCAAAACGCCTTATTTGGTATTAGCTACACTACAAAAGGTAGTGTGGGTATACTGCGTTTGTGTTGATGATTGTAACATATTTATATGGTTATTGGCTGCATTCAGTTTCAACTAGACATATCGTCTCACGACTTCCCATATCCCTATTAGTTGTATTTATTACCAGATTTACGTTCTTAGACTCTTAAATTCATTTCATCTCTCAAAGGAAGGGAGGCATTTGTTCAGAAAAATGTGGGGAACTTTTTATTTTTCAAGATGAACATGGTCTTATAAGTCCCAATGAGTATGGTGGTCATAATTGGCTTAGTTACAAATGTGTGTAGATGGGTGTATCATTGCTATGCACGCACTGCCAAAATTATCGCATTTGTTAATGAAAGTTTGGCATTTAGATTGAATTGGACTTTATATGGGTGGAGGATAGGATACCTATAAAGTCTAATTCACGTAAGAATTAAAGTCGCCTGACCATTCACTACGCTGTAGATATGCTGTTCGGTTATTCAAGTTTTCAAACCAAATTTTTTTCAGCGTTGAAGTCCAAACACAATCGCCAAACCTTGGAAAAAAAACTTGGTTCGATTAGAAAATCCTGCAGTCAATATTCTTTTCTATTGCTTTCATGCAGCAATGAAGTGCAAGTGCCGTCTTGGTGGTTTTGGATTGTGTATTCATATTCCAGTTTATTCCTGCATTCCAACCATCAGAACTATTTTTAAATTTTATTTCAAATTTATTTGCGATATTTCTTTCTGTCTCTCAAGTTTCCTTTACACATCAGCAATTTAATTTCCGTTCGTATAAATTTGTTGCATTTTTTCTCTATTCTTTGGCACATACTCGGCACTACTCCAATGACACTTAAAACAGTTCTCAAGGTTCCTTTATTCCTTTATGGTTTTGTAACAGCATAAATAAATACAAATTCCTTCTCTCCAATGTTGTATGACTATATTCAGGGTCATCATGTGAAGTAAGAAAATAAACCCAACCAACTGGACGTATGTGTATAAATTATTGTAATTGGATTGATTCCAAGAAATGCTGCTGATGGTAAACACTAATAAAATAAAAACAAAAACGCTAGTTTCTTATCTTTTTTTTTACACGAGTATCGTTATTATTTCTGGCAATGCTTTAATAAAATTTATTTCATTCTTTTCCACTTCCTTTGCTTTCAGTTGTTGGCGAAAATGGTTTTCGGCTCGAGAATTACGTGCTCGTACCGTCCATTTGGGACGTGCAACAACCGAAAAATTCCCACCGAACGAGATACGTAATCAAAAGTACAATTTCATAACGTTCCTGCCTTTGGTACTCTTCGAACAGTTCAGATTCTTTTTGAATTTATATTTTCTATTGATGGCCTTATCACAGTTTATACGCGATATACGCATCGGTTATCCTTACACCTATTGGGGTCCCTTGGGTTTTGTTCTTACAGTCACCATATGTCGTGAGGCCATCGATGATTATCGACGTCATCAAAGAGATCGTGAAGTAAACTCACAGAAATATAAACGTTTAATCGTTTCCGAGTCAAGGGGTTATGAAATGGTGCCATCATCGAAAATCAAAGTGGGCGACATTATTATCGTCGAGAAAAATGAAAGAGTACCGGCTGATTTGATTTTAATACGGACAAGTGATAAGAGCGGTTCAGTATTTGTGCGTACCGATCAATTGGATGGTAAGTTGACACATATTTCTTTAGCTGTATTCCTCTAACACGGCTTATTTATTTATTTTCTTACAAATTTTAGGTGAAACCGATTGGAAGCTGCGTTTGGCTGTGCCCTCTACACAAAAGCTTAATAAAGACTCGGACTTGTTCAACATAGATGCCAGTGTTTATATTGAAAAGCCTCAAAATGATATTCATTCGTTCATTGGCACCTTCTCCATGACAGATGGCAGCGAGGAAGTGGGTTTAAATGTGGAAAACACCTTGTGGGCCAATACAGTAGTAGCTGCTGGCACTGCCACCGGTGTAGTGATCTATACAGGCTGTGAAACACGCAGTGTTATGAATAATTCTCAACCGCGGTCCAAAGTAGGTCTCCTAGACATGGAAATAAATGGTTTAACCAAAGTAAGTTACGCCTTCCTACAGGGTTTTAAATTAAGTTATAAAACCGTTATTATTTTTAGGTCTTATTCTGTGCCGTTTTGGGTTTATCTTTGGTCATGATGATGTTAAAGGGCTTTAGTGGTCCCTGGTATCGTTACATGTTCCGTTTTGTCTTATTGTTCTCCTACATTATACCAATTAGCTTGAGAGTAAATTTGGATATGGGCAAAGCATTCTACTCTTGGCAAATGCAAAACGATCCCGAGATTCAGGGCACTGTAGTACGCTCCACCACAATACCCGAAGAATTGGGCAGGATATCGTATGTATTAACAGATAAGACAGGCACTTTAACACAAAATGAAATGGTTTTCAAAAAAGTCCACTTGGGTACCGTGTCCCATGACAGTGATACGTTTCATCATGTGGCTGAGACGATTAGCTCCTTGGCAAGCACTATTTTAAATAAACCGGCTGCCTTGGATAATACCACAACAAAGACCAATACCTTGTATAGCAATCGCATGCGTCGTCCAGAGGGCTGGCGTGAATGGGAGGCAGTTAAAGCTTTAGCCTTGTGCCACAATGTTACACCCGTAACGGATGAAGATGATAATCGTTCGGTTTCCACCTCTTCTACATTCACATCTTCAGCAGGCGGTTCAAATTCGCCTACAAAATCTGTGATAAATATGGATGTGGCCAATACAAATGAACATCAATACCAGGCCTCCTCGCCAGATGAAATTGCTTTAGTCAAATGGACCGAGCAAGTGGGTTTAACCCTTATTGCTCGTGATATTACCACCATGACTTTGCAGTTGAGAGCCCATCAGCATGAGGATAATTTATTACATTTCCAGATACTCAAACTGTTTCCTTTCACCAGTGAAAGCAAGCGCATGGGTATCATTGTCAAGGATTCAGAAACAGGTGAAATTATTTTCTATCTTAAAGGCGCCGATGTGGTAATGTCTTCTATTGTGCAATATAATGATTGGTTAAGTGAAGAATCTGGCAATATGGCTCGTGAGGGCTTAAGAACATTGGTGGTGGCCAAAAAAGTTTTAAGCGAGGAGCAGTATAATGATTTTGCCACACGCTATACAGCGGCAAATGCCTCACATTCGGATCGGCCGGCCAAAGTGGCAGCGGCCATTGAATCTTTGGAAAGAGAAATGGAGTTGTTGTGCTTAACCGGTGTCGAAGATCGTTTGCAGGATGGTGTTCGCCCCACTTTAGAACTTTTACGCAATGCGGGTGTACGTGTTTGGATGTTAACGGGTGATAAATTAGAGACTGCCTGTTGCATAGCTAAATCTTCTCAACTGATAGGCCGTAATCAGGGCTTGCATGTCCTGAGACCCGTGAAGACCAGAACCGATGCACACTTGGAACTTAATCAGTTTCGACGCAAACAGGGACATGCTTTGGTAATATCTGGTGAATCTTTAGAAGTTTGTTTGCAGTATTATCGCCTGGAATTCCTGGAACTGGCCACCGCTTGCCCTGCAGTAGTCTGCTGCCGTTGCAGTCCCACACAAAAGGCTCTAGTTGTCCAATTGATACAGAAACACACCGGTAAGCGTACGTGTGCTATAGGTGATGGTGGCAATGATGTCAGCATGATACAACAAGCCGATGCTGGTGTTGGTATTGAAGGACGCGAGGGACGTCAGGCATCTTTGGCGGGTGATTTTAGCATACCACAATTTTCCCATATAGCCAAGCTATTGCTGGTGCATGGACGCCGTTCCTATAAACGTTCAGCGGCATTGTCACAATTTGTTATACATCGCGGCTTGATTATAACCACTTTACAGGCGGTCTTCTCAGCCGTTTTCTATTTAAGTTCGGTGGCTTTATATCAAGGCTTCCTAATGGTGGGCTATTCTACATTGTACACCATGTTCCCGGTATTTTCTTTGGTATTGGATCAAGACATAGACTCTTCAACGGCTGTCACGTATCCCGAACTGTATAAGGATCTCTCCAAGGGAAGGAGTTTAAGTTATAAAACATTCTTTATATGGGTTCTAATCAGTATCTATCAGGGTGGTGTGATCATGTATGGCGCCCTGATACTGTTCGAAGATGAATTTATACACATTGTGGCTATCAGTTTCACTGCTTTGATAATGACCGAATTGATAATGGTTGCATTGACAGTGAGAACATGGCATAGGTGGGTTTTAAATCACGTTATAAAATTAAAAAATTCTTTTAAAATCTCATTTCTTTTCTTATTTCATATTTAGGCTAATGGTGTTGGCCGAATTATTCAGTTTAGCTTTATATCTGATATCGTTATTCGTGTTACATGAGTATTTTGGTAAGTTTAAGGAGATAAACAGCAAATGTATTATTAATTTGAAATTCTTTGCTTACAGATTGGGAATTTATTTCATCCACTGATTTCTTGGGTAAAGTTTCCGCTATTACTTTAGTTTCTTGTTTCCCTTTGTATATTATAAAATTCTTACGCAAAAAATGTTCACCGCCCTCGTATTTGAAACTTTCATAAACATTTTGTCATTTCGAAACAATTCATTCACTCATATCAGTTTGAATATGTTTATGAAAGTATTCTTCTTTTTTTTTAATAATTTTGTTTCGATAAGTAATCTTAGTTATACAATACACATACAATTACGTACAGAAATAAATAATAATTTTCTTGTTTGTTTTTTTTTTACATTTTATTTTTATAATTAAAAGAAAAGAAAAAAAGAAAAAGAATGAAAAAAGATTTTTGTTAATGTTTTTTTATATGTTTATTATTTAATATTTAAGTTAGTATTAATTAAAGAAAATTTAAAAAGAAAAATTCAATAATTAAACCATAATTTCCCCTTTGGAAAGAAAAGAGATTAAATGTTAAATTAAAACGAAAAGGCATCTTAAAGGCTCTAATCTTCAATTTCGAATTCTAACATGCAAATTTGTTGTAAAAGATTAAAGAAAATAAATCTCTTGTTGTCGTTAATCTATTTCGAAATATATTGAAATTCTTTTAAAGGTTAAACAAGCTAAATAACTTATCTAGGAATGAAAAATAAAATATAAACCCCCATTAATATATATAAATATATGCCCCCATTGCTATGCCATTGGGGACGTTGTCAAAATTCTTTAATCTATTACAAAAATCTGTAATCTCTAGCAAAAAATTTCGAATCAAGAAAACTTTAAATGTTTAAAAATCAGAAATCAGAAAATCTTTTTGAAATTCTAAGGATTTCGAAACAAAAAAACTTCAGAAGTTTAAAGATTTCAAATCAAGAACATTTTCGTAAATCATGGGATTTCAAATTAGAAAAACTATTTAAATCTGTAGATTTCGAATCAGGACAACTTCGAAAGTCTAGAGATTGCGAATCAGAGAAACCTTAAAAACCTAGAGATTTCAAATCACGAAGCCTAAAGGTCTTGAATCGAAAAGTTTTTAAATCGGAAAAATTTGGAAGTTTTTGAAAAAAAAAAACTTTAAAAGATAAAGGATTTTAGATCAGAAAAACTATTTAAAACTAAAGATTTTGAATAAACAAAACTTTACAAAAGTCTAAGCATTTCAGGTCAGAAAAACTATTCAAAAGTCGAAATATGTTGAATCGAATATTGAATATTTTAGCTTTAGAGCTTTTTTATTTTAAAAAATCGGAATTAGACACAGTTTTTCTAAGGTGTTTCAAAGTCGAAAAAGTTTTGTTGTTGTAACTCCAAGAGTTTGGAGTCTATTTTAAAAATATTTAAACATTTTTAATTGTATCGAGAAAGAAAAACATTTAAGCTCTTGAAATTATTAGCAAATAAACATTAAAATAAGGCATTTCGAATTTTATTTCGGATAACATTTTAAGCCTTTTAATTAAATTATTTAATCAGCATTTAATCTCTTTACGGTGTAACGAAATGACAAGGCAAATTGAAACATAACCAGGCTCTATAAGTTTGAATTAATTAATTAATCTCATTACAATACTATTATTAAATAAATATTATTCTAATTAATTCATATTATTTAAGTGAAATATACAACCAATTCATGTATTAAATCAAATTTAATGCATGAATTAAGATTGCAATTAATAATTTAATTTTAATTTAATTTTATTTTAAATAAAAAGCATAATCCCACAAAGTGATAAAAAAAAAACAAAACAAAAATTATTTTAAAATTTAATTTCTCATGATGCTAAAAAAAATAATTGAAAATAATATTGAAAAAAAAGAAATACTTCCCTTTTTTAAATTGAAAAAAATAAATAAGAAAATTACCCTTAATAAACAATTATTAATTACATTTCAATTGTTTTTAATTAATTAATATTCTTTGCATTTCTTTATCTTCTGTTAAAACATTTTATTTTATGTTTATTAAAAATAAAAACTAAAAAAAAATTAATTATAAACAAAATAAAATAAACCAAATATATTTCTACAAACAACACATCCTTAAAACTAATCGTAAATAATTAAAAATTTATAACATTTATAAAATAAAAACAAAAATACAGACAGACAGAGAGAAAACAACCGTAGTTATATTGTATTAAAATACAGAGTTTTTAACTTTTAAAAATCTATATTATAATAGTCTTATAAAATAAAAATAAAAAACACTTAAAAGAGAATGATGACAAACAAATGCAAAAAAGGAAAAAAAATACAAAAAAACAAAAATAAAAATAAAATAAAATTACTATTTTTAAAATAAAACTTAAAACTTAACAATTTAAAAAAGATTATAAATAATTTAAATGTAATTAAAACAAAAAAAAAATCAAATGAAAATTTAAATAAAACAAAAATTTAACAAAAAAAAAAAAAGAATTTAAAACGAAAATTTATTTCAATTACAAAAAACCAAAGAGTGTTTCAATTTAAATCGTAAGAAGTGAATGAACGTCAGGCATTAAAAACAGTGTAATTCTAATAAATTCACAAATGTGTAGTAGTGAGAATTGTGATTCAAGTAGAACAGATCCAGAGGAAAAGACATAAAACATACTACACGATAGAAAAATATAAGTAAACAGAGAGAAATACAGATTTCTCGCTCAAGCTGACGAATAGAATTCTCCCTAAGGCCTATATTAACCTTCTAATATCAGAAATCATAGCAGATGCCATTTAAACGCTCCAGGTAAGTTCGTTTCGTTTTTATTCTAAGAAGGAAGAAAGCAAACATTATGGCCACTTACATTAAATTAACACCAGTCAATCATATGTTTTTGTTATATACAAGTTCTTGCCCTCAAGGCGCAGGAGCTTAATAATACCTTACCTAGTTTTATGACCCATTTCATTACAGAACTTTTGAAGCCGGTTAATAGCATCCTAGATTTTCTTCTATGAAGAGTTCACACTCTACCTAATCGATTAGCTCGAATAAGTGCCCCAGCAGAAGTCTACAGACTGTTACTTCATTTACGAACCCTTAATCCAGATTTCCGTTGCCAGTTCTTCTTCAGTACTATGGCGCCTCACATTATTATACCCCCGAACCTAACACAGTCGCCGTGGTCTAGTAGTTAGTGTGTTGGCTTATTAGACGAAAAGCCAGGGTTCGAGCCCCAGGCCAGACCTCAAAATAAAATACAAAAAGTATTTTTTCGGCGACTTCCTCTCAGCAGATTTCTGGCTAAAACTCTGAGAGTAAATAAAATTGCCATGAAAAGTTTCTCAAAAATCTGTCGTTCGTAGTCGACTTTAAACTGTAGGTCCCGCCACTCATGTATAAAATTAACACACACAACATAAGTGGTGTGAGGAACTAGGTCGTAATCCTGACTGAAGGGTTGTAATGACCAATTATGTATGTATGTATGAACCTAACACAACATCACCCTATGTCTAGGGACCTCATAAGGGCTTTTCAACAGACTTGAATCTTTTGAAGCTGGTCAATAGCACCCCAGATTTTCTCCTATGAAGAGCTCACGTTATACCTAATCGGTAGGTAGAGCGTGAATAAGTGTCCCAACAGAGGTCTATCAGACTGTTACTTCAGTTACGAGCCCTTAATCGAGACTTCCGTTGCGAGTTCTTGTGCAATGCTATGGCGCCTCACATTATTATGCAACGGAACTTTACACAGCATTATCCTATGTCCAGGGACCTCTAAAGGGAACTTCAACAGACTGAAATCATTCTTAAGCTAACATAATGCCCTGTCAAGGTTGCTTATCTATTTAAATAACCACCTTATATTTCAGAGCAATAGGTTTTCAGACTAGCTCCGCTATCTTGATTATCCTAAGCGACAGCTTCATGTCATCATAGATATCATACGTAATCGGTCATTACAATCCTTCAGTCGGGATTACGATCTAAAGGGTCCACCAACTTTTTTTGTTTTGAAAATGCTTTAAAAAACTACTGAATATTTTCTTAAATTTCTTTTTTTACTTGAAAGTACAATCCTTTCGGTTAATAATGGAAAATAATTTCATTCAAATGGCTGCCTCGGCTGGCCATGCAGTAGCCTACACGATCGGTGCACTTTTTAAGCACATCGATTGTGTTTAGCTGTATTTCACGAATGGCTTCACAAATATTGTCCTTTAAAGCATCAATTGTCTCTGGCTTGTCGGCGTAACACTTATCTTTGACGGCACCACACAAATAATAGTCCAACGGTGTCAAATCGCAGCTCCGAGGTGGCCAAACGACATCAGCTCTGCGGCTGATAATGCGATCTTCAAAAACAGGGCGCAAAACATCGAGTGTAGCTTCGGCTGTGTGGCACGTAGCGCCGTCCTGTTGAAACCAAATGTTGCCAATATCCTCCTCTTCAATTTTTGTGAACAAAAATTCGTTCAACATGGCCCGATAACGATCGCCATTGACTGTAACGGCCACTCTTTGCTCATTTTCGAAGAAAAATGGCCCAATTATGCCTCTGGACCAAAATCCGCACCAAACAGTGACTCGTTTTGGGTGCGTCGGCTTTTCAATGTATGCGTGCGGGTTTTCTGTGCCCCAAATGCGACAATTTTGCTTGTTTACAAACCCGCCAAGATCAAAATGAGCTTCATCTGAAAAGATGATTTTTTTTTTTTGCCAAAATCGGCATCTTCTGTAAGTCAATCGCAGGCCCATTTAGCGAAGCGAAGACGCATTGGATGGCCAATTGGCTTCAACTCCCGAACCAATTGGACTTTGTATGGCGTCATACCAAGGTCTTTATGCAAAATTTGTCTCAATGATGTCTCCGAAATATTCAATTGTTGAGAACGACGGTGAATTGATGTTGATGGCGCTTCACGTACACTTTCTGCCACAACAACAATATTCTCGGGTGTACGCACTGTTTTTGGCTTTTCACGCTTTGGTTTATCGATGAGGATGCCAGTTTCTTTCACTTTTTTCACAAGATAACGAACATACGGCGCTGACGGTGCTTCTCTTCTTCCAAAATCCGTACGCAATTTTCGCACACATTCTGCAAGTAATGTCGCAATATTTCCCAGCGTTGTTCAATCGTATACACAACCATATTCGTTCAGCGGAAGGATAAAACTAATTATCTGTTAAATCAGACATGAACTGTTACCATTCACGAAATAAGCACTAGTTGAAAAAAAAACGTTAGATGGCGGACCCGATACAATGCTATGGCGCCTCACATTATTGTGTTCCGAAATCATTCTTGAGCTAACATAATGCCCTGTAAAGATAGACTATTTACTTAAATAATATGACTGATTATGAAAGGTTTCTAGAACGAGTAATTTCACGTTTTGGCGATGTCAATTGGCCACCAAGATCATGTAATTATGAGTAATCCTCTAATATTGTAATATTCGCCAATTTATCGTTGAGATATTGTTCGAAATGTACAGAAAAATAGAGATCAGAAATGAATTGTTTCTCGTCAACAATATTGAAATTTAACTATGTACTCTGATTCATTCGCACTCACTACAACGTTGGATTTACAGTATTGTTCGAATCCTAAGCAACTTTTTCCCACTAAGTAATAATAGACTCATATCTTTCCTTAAAATAAATTTATAGAAAATATTTATTTTATTTACTATTGCACAATGTGGTTATAACCTAAAAATAACAACAAAAATTAAATTCCATTTCTTTGGAAGCTATAATATAAAAAAAAAATTAACTTAAAAATTCGCTGTTTAAAACCTAAGCAACTTTTAATATTTGGTATGATATCCTTTGTTTCTAACGACTTCAGCGCATCTTTTGGGCATTGATTCAATAAGATTTGATAGAATAGATGTTGCTATAGCTTCCCACTCTGAATTTAGACAGTTCATCAACTCATGTTTATTTTTAAAGCGTAGAGCTCCAACTCTCCGTTTTAAAATGCCGAAGAGGTTCTCTATGGGATTCAAGGCTGGCGATTGAGGTGGCCAATCAAAGACTTGAACCCCATTAGCTGATAACCAATCCTTGACCAACTTCGATGAGTGTTTTAGGTCATTGTCATGTTGAAACACCCATCGAAGTGTTATTTCCCAGCATAGTTAAGCATGTGAGTGGTTAAAATGTCTCTGTAAACAAAACGGTCCATTTTTATTTGAATTTCTACAAAGGGACCAACACCACTGGTCCAAAAACAAGTCCAAACCGTCACATTTAGATTCATAACATTAGAAAAAGACACACAAGCAAAAGAAACAGAGCAGCAAGCAGAGCAAACACACAACCTGCTAGTAAGTATTTTAGTGTGCGTACGCGATTCATACTTATTTTGTGCTTCGGGTAAATGTTGAATTATGGAGAGTCGAAAGCTACGACATCATCATACGTGTGGTTAAGTATGAATATGATGAGTACTTCAAACCATGAATATGTGTAGAGGTTCCATGATATTAAAATAAGTATGAATGCGTCGTATAAGTATCAGGAATTATGAGTATAACTCGATTCTACTCATCTTTTTGAATACTTATTGCTGATCTCTTATATGGATCACCCTTAATGTATATTTAAGTATACTTACTTACTTTTTTTCCCATCTTCATGGAAATAATAACATTTATATTGTTTTTGTTGTTTTTTTTGTAATTTTTTTAATACAATTTTCTTTTTTAATTTTGTTTCTTTTTCCTTTTCTTGTTTATTTCAAATTTATTTAAATACTATTGTTGTTGTTGTTGTTTGTTAATTTCTTTTATGGTTTTAATTAATAGTAAATTTTACTTCTTTTGCTTCTCACAATATGGTAACAATAATACATTTTTTTTGTTTTTTTTTGTTTGTTTAATTTGTTGTTGTTGTTTTTGTTGTTATAATTATATTGTAGGTAAATTTTTTGTTGGTAATATTAAAAACCATTTTTGTTTTGTTATAATTTGTTGTTTCTTTTTTTAAATTATTTTTTTTTTATTTTATTGTTAAATACTGTGTTGCTTTTGAAAAATACATACGTTTTGTTTAGTTTTTATTTTTTTACAAATATTTTTTAAATTTTTTTTATTTTAAATTTAATTGGTAATGTAATGACTACAAATGTTTTAATTATTGTTTTTAGTTTTTTTTGGGTACTTGTTGTTGTTGTTGTTATTTTTCTTTATTTCAATAATTTCTTGTGGTTTTGGTTTTTCTTCTCTTAAACATTTCATAGTACACCCAAACCTTTTTTTACACGGTAGATACGTTCCAGTGGTTACCGTGTAAAAAAAAACGCGTAAAAAAAGTCAAATATTATGTATGTATGTAAGTGTATAAACAAACTGAAAAAATATACATAGGATTGATGCAGCAGCCTACATATGCCTATAAAATTGAATAACTTTATAAAAACGCACAGATTTAGTTGAATAGTATACACAGAGTTTTTATTTTATTAAACGATTTTATCCGTATAAAAAGGAGCGAACAAAAAAAATGGTAAATTTGTTAAAAAAAAACCGTGTTATTTCAAATTCGCGTAAAAAAAAACCGTGTAAAAACAGGTTTGGGTGTAATTTGTTTTCTTAATTGTGTTTTTTTTTATAAAACTTAACTTAATTTTTTTTATTAAATTTACTTAATAAATAAACAAATGCAATTTGAATTTGTTTTTATATTTTTTTTCTCAGTGTAAGGTGTAATGTTGTTTTAAGAGAATAAATAAGTTTTAAGCTAAAATTTATTTTTTCTTTCTTTTTAGTGTTGTTGTTTTTCTTAATGTGTGTGTATGTATGTTCCTTTTTTATAATTAATAATAATAATATAAATTTATTTTTTTTGGTGATTTTTATTTTTTTTTGCTTGTATAACATTTTATTGGTAACTGTTTGGGGTTTTTCTTATTTATTATTAATTTTTTTTGGTTTTAAGATATTTACCGCCCTAATTAAGATTTATTTTTTTATTTATTTATTTTAGGAATTCTTAATATAAGGCAGTAAAAAACTTAAATTAACTCTATAAATACAACTATTATTTTTATATCTTTTTAGGTTTTTTATTTTGCTTGTTTTATTTGTGTCTACAAAAATAATTATTAAATTTTGTTGTTTGTTTTTTTCATTATTTTTCAATTTTATTTTGTGATATTCTTTTTTATGTTTAAAAAAACATTGAATTTTTTGTGTTTAATTTTATTTTCCCTACCTCTATATAATATTTAATTATTATTTTATTTTATTTTATTTTTGTTAACATCTTTACACCAATTTTTATTTATTTTTCAATTTCTTTTTTTTAATCATCTAATTTCTATAAAGCTTTACCAGTCCTTTAAAAATAAAAAAACCTTCATGCAAAATATAAAAATAAATAAAATAAATTTATAGAATATTGTATATAAAATTTAATTTTTAATTTTTTTTTTTCAAAATAAAATTTTAATTAAAATTTTATTAACTCGTAAGAAATTTCTTTTTTTTTAAATAAAATTTTAAATTAAATTTTATTAACTCGTAAGAAATTATTATAAAATAAATTAAAAAAATACGCATAACTTATAACATAAAGCAGTTCAATAATTAAAATGCCTAGTAAACATAAAACAAAATATATTTCATATTAAAAAGAATTACACGATTTTTAAATTTTTTAATAAAAAATTTAATTAACCGGGCCAACTTCAGTATGCTATACTGTCACACAATTGAACTGTCTCACGCCAAAAGTAGCACCACTATCAAACTGGACTAAATTACTGTTTATTTACTGATCCCTTACACGGATATTGGCTTTAATAGATACATACAGGGTGGCTGATATGTATTGCAACCAACTTCAGGTTGTTATCATTTGTAAACCGCTTGTCTGACAGCTGACAGATTTATTCCAGTGACAGTTCATTTTATTATTTACAAGCTTACAAAAGCATTTTGATCTATTGCATTCAGAAAAAAAAGTTATTCGTCATGGAATTCAAGCGTGATAGTGTAATTGCTTTATATTTGGCTGGAAAATCACAGGTGGCTCTCGTTAGAGCCCTCCAGCATTTAAATGTGAATAAATCTTTTGTTTATCGTACCATTCACACAAGAGGACACACCGATGGACAAAAAAAAGTTAAACTGAAAAGAGCCAAGGTGTTACTTCGCTTGCACGAAAGTGGCCAGTTACCGAATTTGGTTTTCTACGATGAGAAGCCATTCCAAATTGAGCAGTTTGTGAACAAACAAAATGATTGGGTTTACTTGCCAAAGAGGTCAGCTGAAAATTTACACCTGCGATTGGCCACCAGAACTCAAGCGCCGCCGATGGTAATGATGTGGGCCGCCGTAACGGCCGATGGTTGCTCGCCGCTCGTATTCATCGACAATGTGGTCAAAATAAATGCCGAATATTATCGGGAAAATGTCTTAAAGACAGTATTGAAGCCCTGGGCAGACAAACATTTCGGCCGCAGACCATGGACATTCCAACAGAACTCAGCACCACCGCACTCAGCACGCGTCAACCAAGAATGGATCTCCGGATCTCAATCCGTTGGACTTTTGCGCCTGGGGCATTTTGGAGAGTAAGGTTCTCACTAAAAAATACCAAAGTGTCGATCATCTCAAGATGGCGCTTCGCCGGGAATGGGCCAAAATACCGCAGAGTCACTTTCGTGCAGCCTGTGATGGCTTTGTCGGCCGTTTGAAGGTCATAATTCGTACCAAAGGCACAAAATTTATTATTTTGTGCCAAAGATGGATAATTCGAACAAATCTAAACTGATTCTAAAATTTGATGTTATTTCCAACATTTTCTGCTTTTGAGCAATAAAATTAAAAAAATATAGAGCTTTACTTTGTTGCATTATATATCAGCCACCCTGTATATTAAAATATTCCCTTCTAAAATGAATGAAGGGGAATATGTTTTATTTCTTTCCTTGAATTCATAGATGTTTGATTCGTTCTTACGACCTAGCTATTACATATCCCGCTAAACTGCGACAACTATTCATTTTGCGGTTGACTGAAGTGCCAAACAAACAGAGGACGGTGAATAAAGTTATGAAACATCATTCGAAACATAAAATTTTTAAGACCGAAAATTTTTCGAACGAATCTCTACTTTTTATTTAATATAGGATCTTGACGAAAGTCGGTCTCTTTCTGGAATAGGAACATTTTTTTTTTGAAAAAAAACAATAAATTTCTGTGAACTTTTGGTCTATAAAGACGCTTTAATTCAAATTTTGATGCAGATACATATATTTGTTTACCTCCTTTAATTTTTTTATTCATTCTAAAATAATTAATTTTTTAATTAATAATTTAAAAAAAAAATTTATTTTAAAATAATAAAGACAATTAAAAATTAATTTTTCCTTTTCGAATATTAAAGATTTTAAATTAAATTAAACTATAAAGGTCCAAATATTTCTTTTTTCAATTGTTTTCAATTTAATTATTTTTTTTTATATTTTTAACTATACTATATTAAATAGGGTTATTAATTAATTTATTTATTTTTTCTTTAATTTTTTTTTATATTCAATTTTTGATATTTTTTTTATTACAATTTTAAAGTGTAAATATATAGTATATGTATATATTTCTGTTTTATTCTTTTCTGTTTAAATATCTATTTACTAAATTTATAATGGATTTGTATTTTTTTTATTTTATTTTATTTTAGTTTTTGCAATTATATTTATAACTATACTGTTGGTAATGATGAGGTAAATGTTTATATTAAATATTTTTTTATTTATTTAATTATTTGTATTTTTTCTTTTAGAATATATGAGCAATCTTTGGTTGTTGTAATGTTGTTTTTTATGTTTATATAATTTATTTTTGTTTTTTTGAATAAATTTCCAACTACTGAGTATATGAGAGGTATCAAAGAATTATTATATAATTTTTCTTAAGAGGGGGTTTTATGTTGAAACTGATTGAAACAAGCAGCATTAAAACTTTTTTTAAAATAAAAAAAATATTTAAATTTTTTTTAAAAATTATTAATATCTTGTTGTGCTATGATCAATATTAAATAAATAAAATAAAATAAATAAATTAAAATTTTTTAATGTTTTTGAAATAGTTTTTGTTTTAAAAATTTAATTTTTTTCTGAAATTAAATAAATTTTTTTATTTTAAATTTGAAAATTTATTTAATTTTTTATCCGCTTGTTTCATTTATTTTTAATATTAATTTTTTAGAACAGTTTTTATTATAAGGCTTCTAAAGGTTTATTTCTTTATTTATTTTTTTTTTTTTTTGGTTTACATAGTTTAGATTTATTTTCATTTTCTTAATTGTTTTTTTTTTATAAATTAATATATATTTAGTGTTTTTTTTAATAAATTATTTACGGTATATAGTTGGGTTTTATTTCTATTCCAAAATATTGTTTTAAATCAGTGAATTAAATCGAGAATTACTAGTAAATAATGCGAGGATTTAGTACCTATTAAAAAGGAATTATTTTTACAATAAATCAATATTTGTTTATAAACTGAGTCCTAATAGGTTTAATATCATGTAATACTGGCTAATAAAAGTATATTTAATAGATAGGAAATGCATCAAAATGAAATATTTTACATTGAATTAACTTGGACTGAATAGATCTAATACAGTAAAACTATATTTAATACTGAATAAAGAATTTTTATAAATTATGGTCGTTCGCACCAGACATCAGAAAATTTTTAAATTAAGGTATTGTAATACAAGTCAATCAGAAATAAAAGAAACACTAAATAATTTGTAAGAATATATAGTCCTTCATACCAGAATTGTATAAATTTTTTAAAAAATATTAGAAATTATTTTTTTCTTTTATTTAAAAGAAAACTTAAATCTTCTTTGAAATAAATTAAAAAAAATATTTAAAATTTTTTAAGAAATATAAAATGTATTCGATTAAATAGATTTTAAACTATGGTCCTTCGAACCAAAATTCTGGTTCTGTAAATAAATACTTCTATTTTTGTATTTTCTACATCGTGGCTTCTGAATAATTTAAAAAAAATATTTCATTTCATTCAGCCTATAAAAATAATGGAAATATTTAATTCATTATCAATACATTACTACACTTTTAAAATTAAAAACTATAGGAATTTGAATAACATTGGAATAAAAATTTAAAGTTCTGTTTCAAAATATTTCTCTAGGCATAGTTATTATGGATAAAAAAAAATAATTTTACAATAAACGTAACAATAACATGGTCCTTCAAGACACCTGCTCAGAGCTCACCACCTTATCATCACGGAGAATCTGATATCAGTGGTGGGCAATTAAATTAAGAAATCCTAATATTTAAGATTCCAAAACAAGAACTAATCGAAACATGAAACTCATTTCACAACTGTCGCAATACGATAAAATTATAAAATCAGAGATGTAAGGTAAAATCTATAAATTTAGAAGACAGAAAGGTTGTCAGAAGAAATGCCAGAAGGAATCTTGAATATGATTCTAAAAAAAAAAAATTGATTGCAAACAAGAAACTGGACTGAGCTATGCACAAACAACAGACTGGTTAGCGAACCTACTGTTCTAGTGTCGACCACATTACGGCTGCCTTCCAAAATGTATGAATACAAAGTTTGTATGCAGTTCTACTACGGTATATAAATTATGTAGATATACAAAGTAACCAAACAACGCATCAACTATAAATCCGATGCCTGATTGCTTTTTGACTGCGTTAAAAATACACATTGACGACGTTTTGAAATAGAATACATTGTATATATTTTGTACAGCGGCATTATGAAACACGATACTTTGTTTATCAGGACAGCACTGCAACTCTTAAGCGTCGAAATGCGACAGCGATTAATAGAGACTGTATTTCGAAAGCTCTGATGCAAAGAGTGAAGTTGAATCAAAACTAAATAAACTTATCACGACTTGGCATGAGTTCAATAATAGGCAGCATGTATCAGATTATTTCAGTACTATTTTCGGAGTATGACAAAGCTGTCCTATGACATCTATTTCTTTCCTCTTAGCATTGGACGATGTGTTAACGCAGGCAATCAAATGAAACCTTCAAACGAGTTCAAGAATAGAACACATAACATGGCACTGAGAGTAAGTCGTGTAACATGTGGACCACAATTTTTAGTAAATAAAATGGCGACGTTAATTGAGGCCCTGTGCTCCACTGAAAGTGAACAGAATTAATAATGATCTGAAGTTAGCATTGCTGGTTTTGGTTACACAGAAGCATGTATACAGTCTATGGACTCGCGTTTGAAAACTCTCCAGAATCTTTTTATATCTCTCGTATAAATAATCATTTTGTGATCGTTTTACACAATCTTTACCTATTTTTGTACGATATTGCAACAAGATTGGTCCTTCGAAAGGGAATTTTTTCTGAAAAACTTTAAATGGATACCATATTAACTTATACCCAAAGAAATATTTTTTATGTTCAAATAAATATCTTTGAGATGTGATTGTATGTGGTATTGATTATAAATTATGTTGTTTTTGTTTTTTGTAGTGGCTTTTGTTCTTAAATTAATTTTTTTTTAATTTTTTTTGTCTTCATTTAAATATTAATTAATATTATAATACTGTTTGTTGTTTTAATAATTTCTTTACTAAATTATTAGTATTTTTTTTTGTTTTAATTTTTTTTTCATTGTTGTTTTGTTTTGTTTTTGGAAATCAATACTATATTTATGAACTTAAACTAAGGATTAAATTTTTTAATTTAATTTTTTTTTAAATTTTTTTTATAATTTCTTTTAAATATTGTTCTTCTGTATAAATATATATAATAATATTTAATGCTAAATTATATTTCATTTTTAATTTCCTTTTATTTTTTGCTTATGATCTTGTAGATCTTTTGTTTTTTTTTCCATTTTAATTTATTTTTTTTTTTTATTGTGTTTTAATTAATTTAATTATTTTATAATTTCAATACAAAAGTTTTTATGTGTTTTATAATTAATTTAATATTTAATTTATTTAATTAATTTTGTTTTTCTCATCAAATAAAAAAGAAACATATTCAACACCAATGGCTTTAAGCTACTTTACACAAAAATATTTTCAATTAATTAATTTGTTTATTTTCTTATTTATTTTAATTAATTTAATTAAAACTTAATTAAGAGTTTTAATTGTTTTAATTTTATAAATAATATATTTTATTATAAATTTAATATAAACCCCTTGCACCGATATTTAGTTAGCATTTGTTTTTTTTTTAATTTAATTTAGAAAAATTATAATCATTTTAAACCAATTAAAGCCTAATTTTAAGCTTAAATCATATTTAATATAATAATCAAAGAGAATTTAATTGTTTTTATTTAAAGCCTAAATAATTTCGCTAATTTTAATTAATTAATTAATTATTCTTTCTTCTAATTTAGAAAATTAAATTATAATTTAAATTAATTTTTTTAATACCTTTTCTAAAGTTTCTTTTGTTGCTGTTGTTGTTTTAAATCGATAAAATAGTGAATTTTAATTTCTTACATTAATGCCCATGAAACTTAAATTTCTATCACTTTGTTGCGAACAAGTCAAGCTTTCTACAAGTACTGTTGCAAAGCAGTTAAAAAGTTTAGAAATTGTTTAAGAAATATTTAAGAAGTACAAGAAAATTTCTAGCCAAAATATGTCTTCAGAAATATGGTCCTTCGAAGCTTAAATGCGGAATGTGTGCAGATCAAACATTTTGAAATTTTTCAAACATTTAATCAATAAGAGAGCCCAATGAACCCTTTTGTTATGGAGTCATATCACTATATAAGGAAAAGGAAACTGATTTCAAATTAATATTTCTTTTCAAATATGGTCCTTCGAATCTTTTGCGGAATGTGCTATACTCTATAGAGTCTTATTAGATCTAATATTTGAAGAATATTTGTGAAGCTATCGTTTTGCTTTTATTTTCTTGGTCAATAGTTACGTTAATGAGCTCCAGATGGGTACTGACTTGACACACACATTAAAAAAAATTCAATTTTACGTTGCATTTCTCATGTTATTTGAAAGCTAAACATTGTGTAGTTCGGCAAATGGCGAATGCATCTTTTGTATTGCGACCTTAAATGACCTGTTTAGCTCCTCTCTTGATTGAAGAACCCTGCTTAAATACGAGAATCTGTTAGCATCCGCTATATTCTAATCGTTATTAGATTACAGACATAATTGGTATTTACAACCCTTCAGTGAGGATTATGAGCCTAATTTCTCGCAACACTTATGTTGTGTGTGTTAATCTTATACATAAGTAACGGGACCTACAGTTTAAAAGCGACTACGAACGACAGATTTTTGAGAAACTTTTCATGGCAATTTTTATTTACTTTCAGAGTTTTTGCCAGAAATCTGCTGAGAGGAAGTCACCGACGAAATATTTTTTTTTATAATTTTGTTTTGATGTCTGACCTACTTACTAGACCATGGCGACTTCAGTTAATAGTTTTCTACACCAATATATTGATTGTCTCCATACGAAACAATATCTTAAGCATTCTAGAGATCAAATATCACGTATTCTTTAGGAGTAATAAGCTATGATCGCCCGAAAGTATGGTGGTCTTACTAGAGATTTATGGAAATTGCGATACATGTCCTGTGTAATTGAAAATCTAGGACCGAGCATATAAATATAGAGGACATACAGATTCCTAAATCAGTTCAGTGTCTTCCAGGCAGAAGTAGCGTAATATACGCTGTGAATGTCTCAAAATCCCCAGGTACTTTTTAATTTTTCTCTCCCAAATCACCATTTATCAGCACATATGGACATTGGGCAATAGAGAGTCATGCCCGTAGGTTAGGTACCACCTTGCTTGATTTCAGCTGAGGTAGAGGACTCTAAATCGTTGCCAAGAATTTGCAAGAACGTAAACTAGAACTTCCAGTCCCTGGCACAGCTCTCTGCATTTAGGATAGGAAACATAGCCCGTTATATATGTAGCTGAGTCCGGGTAGCTTAGGCAAGAAGACTCTTCCTAATGGTGTGTATTTAATTTCTAAAGAAACCACAAAAGAATAAGAGATTTTATGGTCCTTCGAACTTTAAAAAAGACAGCGGATTATGGAAAGGAGAGAAACTTTTTGCACAAAATTTAAATAAGAATTGAATTGTATACGAACAAATATAGAAAAAATATTTCAAAGCAGTAATTTCACAAAAAAGAAACCGGCTAATAAATAACAATGTGGTCCTTCGAACCAGCTAAACAGGAATTCTGAATAATATTTTTTTCTTAAACATTTCTTTTTAACTTCATTACAATATAAACATCTATTCAGCATTCAGCACTACAAAACACAACAATTTACAAAATCTGTTGCCTACTCTACTAATAAATACAGGCGAATGTTTTCAACAGCATTTATCATTGAATTGAACATTCTTACCTTCTTTAAGTGTTTCGACAACATCCGTCGTTTTTGTTGCTGTCATTGTCGTTGATGTGGTGGCAATATTGTTATAGCGACAGCCATCAGCCAGACAATTGGCAGCCTCATCGTTATCTTCGCCTTCAATCATGCCGTTATAGGTGTCGGCACGTTTTTTATAGGCCTGACATTGGCTGCAGTGTTTCTGTAGAAATTTCATGGACAAATGGAAGGTATATCGGTGCCGGGTACAACGTCTTTACATTTTATATTCCACAATTTGATTGGGATTTAGGAATTGTTCACGTTGTGCAGCATCTAAATGGGCAACGGTACGTGAGAGTGATGAAGATGCACCACCAGCACCAGATGATGGTGATGGATTAACACCACTGACACTGCCACCACCACCACCACCACCACCTGTACCTGCGCCTGCACTGCTTGATGTTTTGTGATGGTGATGCTTGCTGCTCTCATGATGTGTTTGCTGTTGGTGATGTTGTTGCTGCTGTTGCTGTTGATAAATATCTGCTGAACTGATAACACCCACATTAACACCCGCCACTACAGGTTGCTGTTGATAACCCGAATATTGTGGTGGATATTGATGTGGATGATGTGTGGAATGTTGATGTTGCAGTGACTGTTGTTGCTGCTGTTGCTGTTGGTGGTGGTGACTGGGTGCATTGGCATAGACATGTTCTGACGTTAGCTGCTGTGTAGCCGCTGCACTAGTGGCCACCGTCAGGTGTGTACGATGCGGCTGTTCCGAGTGTACTGTAGTGGGAAATTGTTGTTGATGCGAATAGTCAGCACTACTGCCACCACCCAGTCGTGCACAGGAGTCTTCATTGAGACCCTCACAAAACTCACCATCACGATGATGAGAGCCACGTATGCATAGCTTGGTAAAGAGCCAGACACGGGCTCGGTACATCAGGAAACAACAAAAATGCACTATGAAAACAAAAATAATGGCACAGACTGTCACAATAATTGCTTTGCCCGGTTTTGTCCAGTCCAGCATAGGATAAATGGCCACTTGGAGTTTTCTGCAAGAAGAAAGAAAGAAAATGAAACGAAAATAATTCATTTAAAGATTGTACTCAAATAAAATCAGCCCAAATGGAAATTCCAACAAACTGAGAAAAAAGCTTGACTGACTAAGCCATTAGGCAGTTAGCTGCCCTGATCATCAATGCATTCTGTTTTACTGCAACTGAGATACTATTGGCTATACTCCCCTGATCTGAACTTTTGGATTGTACTGGTGGCAGTAAGACTCAATATGGTTGAATCGTGACCCAACCTGGACCATCCTGGGGTTGTTGATACTGGAAAACCAAACGCACGATCGGATCAACTATCAAAGAAATATAGGCGTGGGGCTCTAAAATGCTAAATAGAATAGAGTGCGGGATATATAATGCCACAACGCTGCAGTGTTTTCCATGCGGAGGTCATGGCCTTATTGAAATCGTTGCAATGCCTGTTTGGATATGAGATTGTTATTAAAAATCTCTTGTAGTATTGCAACGCTTTGCTGAAATGACAAGGATAGGAAGGGGAACTGATTGCATTCTTAAATCGCATGGCCCTTTATTGCATTATTTCAGTTCTATTAGTTCAGGCCACCGCTCTATTGGCCCTCCCTGGAATGCTTTCTGCAGCAGCTGTGGATCTGTGGGGAATTAAGGAACTATTTTTCCCCTTTTGTGTCAGTGGTCAGGCCTTACAATGAACAGGCGGAGGTTCTTGACTTTTCTTTGGCTGTGTTTTCTAAAGTAAGGTTTAAAGCAATAACATGATGTATGGGATGGTTTCCTGTAGGTAGGTAGGTTGGAATGGTAGCTTTGATACCAAAAGCTCACTTAAGCACGCATAGCGGCCCGCAGTCTCTTTACTGACCAAGTTCCTCCAAACCAGGGAAGAAGAAGTTGGTCGGCGCAAGGGCTGCACATTTAAAGCACGACTAAGCCCGCAGGAAAACCAGCACGAAAGTTTGATAAACGAAGCTATATCCTTGACATTAATGGATAATAGATGCGTCAAGCTGACAAGGATTGGAGAGCCAAATAACCTACAGTGGTGGCCTTATAATTATTAAATGTTTCTGGAACAGAGTTCTCTGGAGTGACGAATCTAAGTTTAATTTGTACCAATCTGATGGAAAACGTCGACGTCCTCCAAAAAAGCCTTTGATCCCAGGTACACAGTGAAAATTGTAAAACAAATTAACAAACATACATGTTGCTAAGTCGTTTCTAATTATAAGGACACCGCTGTATATCTACACCTCGCAAGAGATGGGCATTGACAAAGAAAGTGGATAACAGTCTACTCTTACTCAGCGGATCTGCACCAACGGCAGAAGTCCTTAGATGGGAGCCGCATTCTTTCCGCGTGTCTTCCCATAACACAATGATCTGTAAGCATGGCCACTGTGATGGAGATGAATAGATAGATGACAGACGAATAGATGGAATAGATATTGATTTGTAAGACCAATATGGGATTAACCTTCGCCCTAAAAGCTATTTTTCCCTTCAGGAGGGTCCTTCATATAACCTAAGCCTGCATATTCAAGTTGTGCAGACAATTATAGAGACCCTGTGATATTTTTTTTTATTGCTAAGCCTTCAATAAATAGCTACCCAATGCAAGAACAAGCATTTAAACAAACTGTCATTGCATTACGAATTTTTACAATGCATGTAGCTGTGCTCCTAAGTAACAATCTCTTTCAAGTGCTTATGCAAACATACATAAATGGGCAGCCAATTGTAAAAATAAACTCAATATTGTAGAGTCTTTTAATCTTGTTATATAACTTACTATTAAAAACTATAACATAGCTTAAGGCGCATAAAATTTTATTATTCTTATACCACCACACTAAACTGCCTTCTTCCATTAATTCTAATTCTGTTAAAAGTATTCGACAAAATCGAAAATGTAAATGTGAAGGTAAGGCAACGCAAAGAATTTTATTTTTACGACTTACCTATCGGTACCGCCTGCCAAAAAATAAATCCCAGTAAATATGGCATATGCTAAACCGATGCCAGTTGTAAAATACACATGACTCAACTTAATTGGATGTCCGACAATGGCCAAATCGATAAGCATTATAATCGAATTCAAGACATGTACCATGATGTTCAATGTGTCAATTTTATGGATTTCTGCAACAACAAAAAAATTAAAATAAAAACAACAATTAAAAGTATCAACAACAACAACAACAACAATAATAATAAGAATAACAATGATAATAAAAGTACATTATCATTATTTTTCAAAACAAAAACAAAAAAAAAGGATTTAAAACAACAACACAACAACAATTATAATCTGTACAGGTCGGTCTATGGGGGCAGCATCATCATTACAATTGGCAATTACAACAACAAATAAATGGTTAAACCATCAAGCAAACCCCGCCCCCATACCAGGCCAAACTGTAAGCATTTCAAAATGGCATTCGTTTCGTTTCGTTTCATTTTGTGTAGACAGAAATCCTTGTTTTTGGCAGCATCAGCCAAACAACTGAACGAACGAAGGATACTATATCTTCTCCCCCACCCTGTACCCCATTTGTATAGTCTAGGCTAGGCTAAGGCAAGGCAAGGCAAGGCTGGCAAGGCAAACAAAAACGAAACGACATTTACGAAAATGTCATTTCAGATTTCATATAAAATGTGTTTCCTCTTCTTGTTCTTTCTTCTTTCTTTTGTCATCGTAAAGGATCATTTTATTGTAGTTAAAGGGCAATTTGCCCTTAGATTTGTAAACACTTTACACACACAAACACACTCAGATACAGACACAGATACATGCATTTTGCATGGCATAAAAAGGATTAAAGTTGTCATAATTGTAAGGAAGCACTTAACAACGCATTAAAATACAGAATTTTCAATATTCAATTAATATTTATTAATAACAAGGGCCAGTATAAGAGTTTTATACTTAATATAAGAGTTTTATAGCCAATATAAGGGATGTGTATACTGTAGAAGAGTCTTTTTTGACTAGTAAAAGAGTTTTAAACCAAAAGTATAAGGTTTAAGGGCAAAGGTATAAGCATTTTATTTTTATTATAGGAGTGGTATGCCTAGTATAAGAGTTTTATACTTAATATATGAGTTTTATAGCCAATACAAGAGCTGTATACATAGTAGAAGAGTCTTTTTTTGACTAGTAAAAGAGTTTTAAACCAACTATAAGGGCAAAGGTATAAGCATTTTATGCTTAGTATAGGAGTTGTATACCTAGTATAAGAGTTTTATACCCAATACAAGGGCTGTATATATAGTAGAAGAGTCTTTTTTTGACTAGTAAGAGTTTTAAACCAACTATAAGGGCAAAGGTATACGCATTTTATGCTTAGTATAGGAGTTGAATACCTAGTATAAGAGTTTTATACCCAATATAAGGGCTGTATATATAGTAGAAGAGTCTTTTCTGACTAGTAAAAGAGTTTTAAACCTACTATAAGGGCAAAGGTATAAACATTTTATTTTTAGTATAGGAGTAGTATGCCTAGTATAAGAGTTTTATACCCAATATATAGTAAAAGAGTTTTTTGGCTAGTAAAAGAGTTTTAAACCTACTATAAGGCCAAAGGAGTAAACATTTTATTCTTAGTGTAGGAGTTGTATACCTAGTATAAGAGTTTTATACCCAATATAAGGGCTGTATATATAGTAGAAGAGTCTTTTTGACTAGTAAAAGAGTTTTATACCTACTATAAGGGTATAGGCGCAAGCATTTTATACTTGTTATAGGAATTTCATACCTAGTATAAGAGTTTTATACTTAATATAAGAGTTTTATACCCAAAATAAGGGCTGTATATATAGTAGAAGAGTCTTTTTTGACTAGTAAAAGAGTTTTAAACCTACTATAAGGGCAAAGGTATAAGCATTTTATTCTTCGTATAGGAGTTGTATACCTAGTATAAGAGTTTTATACCCAATATAAGGGCTGTATATATAGTAGAAGAGTCTTTTTTGACTAGTAAAAGAGTTTTAAACCTACTATAAGTGCAAAGGTATAAGCATTTTATTCTTCGTATAGGAGTTGTATACCTAGTATAAGAGTTTTATACCCAATATAAGGGCTGTATATATAGTAGAAGAGTTTTTGACTAATAAAATAGTTTTAAACCTACTTTAAGGGTATAGACATAAGCATTTTATGCTTGGTATAGGAGTTGTATAGCTAGTATAAGAGTTGTATAGCCAATACAAGGGCTGTGTACACTGTAGAAGAGTCCTTTTTGACTAGTAAACTAGTTTTAAACATACTATAAGAGCAAAGGTATAAGCATTTTATTTTTACTATAGGAGTAGTGTGCCTAGTATAAGAGTTTTATAGCCAATATAAGGGCTGTATATATAGTAGAAGAGTTTTTGACCAGTAAAAGAGTTTTAAACATACTTTAAGGGTATAGACATAAGCATTTTATGCTTGGTATAGGAGTTGTATACCTAGTATAAGAGTTATAGACGTAGTATAAGAGTTATAGACGTAGTATAAGAGTTATAGACGTAGTATAAGAGTTGTAAACTTAGTTAAATAAATGAAATGAAAAAGAAAAACAAAAAAATTGAATGAAATGTATGCAAAAAATTGTTCTCACCCCACTCACCTGGATCATGGACCAATAGCCAATAGCACATCGTTATTATGAAGGCATAGACTGTGGCACATGTATACAGCACCCAATACAGAAGATGCAGTTTCGATTTTTTCGCCTGACGCATCAGCTCAAAGTCTTCTCTCTCCACCATCATGCCTTGCGTTACAATCATAGCCGCTAGCCAGGCTTGTACTGTACAGAAGAGTAGGCCCCAATGGGTGAGATAAATCCACCATTTGGCATAATGATTTTCGTAACGTTCATCCGAACGTCCCACATCGAGCAGGGAACACACTAAAGCGGCCAAGCAAATGATGGCCGTTATCCAGCGATAGAAGAGATAAATAATGCGCACTTGAGTGTTGCGCTGCCACTGGCAGAGATAGAAATTGTGTCGATGTACATGCTCGGGCGTGACATCGGGGAAGCAGCCCTTCCACAGTTTACTCACCATCATTCTATGCCGTTGTATGAATGTGAGATGGCCAGCTAAATGATGGAAATTCTCACAACTGCTGTCGTGTTGGGGCGTTGAACGAGTGGAGTAAATGTTGCTGCAGGTAGATGTACCCTGTTGTAGTTGATGTTGCTGTGACGTTTGCTGCTGCTGCTGCTGGTGGTGATAATGATACGGCGGCTGTGTTTGATGCTGTTGCTGGTGGTAATCCGATCGGTGATCCGTTGCTGCTGCTCCGGATTTGCTATGACACGCGTACGGATCGCGTTTATGAGTGTGATATGTGGAGGAGTCTGCTGCTGGTGCGGTATTGAGGTGTTGCGTGTCGTAGGGCGTGTACGGCTGTGGCTGTTCGATTTTGGGCAAATGCTGATGATAATGGGAGTGCTGGTGATGCTGATGTTGATGGCCTGCTTTATGGGGGGAGGGATTGTGATGCTGATGATAGTGAGGTGGCGACGATAACTGAGAAGCTGCTGCTGCTGCTGCAACGGCTGTGCCTGCTTTTGGTGCTGCTTCTCCGGTTACGCTGGACACAGTGTTGTCGTATGCTTGTGTATGATATTGTGGATCGTGTGATTGTGATTGTGTGGGTGGTGCAGCTGCTGTTGTTGGTTGTAGGGACGACGTTTTGCTGCTGTATTTAGGACTCCCACACGGAGATAAATATTTATCTCTTCTCAACGTTCGTGGCGATGTGCCCACACGTATAGGTGACAAGCGGTCAATAGGCGTAAACGATGATCGGCCTAGACTGCAATTACTCTGTAAGCTGTTGGTACGCAGTCGAGAGCGACCCACAAAATCACGATCTCTATAACGATCACAATCGATTATAGGACTAAAGCCACGGCTGCGTGGTCTTGAATAATAACCGGTTGCTGAGTACCGGCCACCGGTGTCGCGATGATGATGGCGCCGTGGTCTATAGGCGTAAGTATCGCTGCGCAAAGAGGCCGGCGGCGAGGGTATATAATCTATAGGCCTCGACGAATAGGTAGACAAGTAGGGTTCGGTACTTACTTGTAAATCGTCATCTAATGGTGGCAGCAATGGCGGTGGTGGTGGCGGGGGTAATTTTAATAGACTACTGCGTGGTTCCGAGACCGAAGTGGCTAGTAAAGGTCCCGTATGAGCCGCTGCCGGTGAGATACGACCAAAGTAATCACCTCCACCACTGGCACTCTGTGCTGTTAATCCTCCTCCTCCGTCGCTCGATTGGAAGGGATAATAACTTTCGCCAAAACTTAAGCTGTAGTAACCGTTAATGCCGGTATTGCCTAGACCTGTAGAAGCGTGATGTTTATAGTAACGATAACTACGTCCTAAAGGGGTGTAACCACCTCCTCCGGCCAAGCCTGCAGTTAATCCTCCCAGTCCCAGTCCGCTTAGGCCCAAACCAAAGCCACCCACCAAACTACTACTATCACCCAAATATGTGCTCGGTCCGAGGTTACTGCTGCCGTATAACGCTTTGTTGTAGGGGCCGTAATAGGGTAGAGCTAAGCCGGCCGACTGTAGATGTTGCTGACTGTAGAATGGATTGTACAGCTGTTGGTGGTGGTGCTGCTGCTGCTGTTGCAATAGCTGTTGTTGCAACTGTTGATGTTGCTGTTGCAAATGGTAATTGTAGTTGTAATTATAATATGTTGGTGGCGTTGTTGAGTCTTGTTGTTGCTGCTGCAATTGAAATTGTTGTTGCTGCTGCTGTTGGTATTGTTGTTGTTGAAATGGCGTACGTAACGTTGATGTGACTGACGATGGCGTAAGAATGTTGCTGCTTTTGTTTAAGAAATTATTATAAAACAACGACGAAGACAACGGCGATGACGAAGACAAAGATTCGTACGATGCTGCTGCTGCTGCTGCTGCTACTGCGCCTGGTACTAATTGTTGTTGTTGGTGTTGTTGTTGTTGTAATAATTGAAATTGTTCTTGTTGTAATAATTGCGGTCTGGTGGGGCCACTAATTGGCTCTGGACAAAAATAAAACTGAGCGTAATCCAATGTGATGAGAATGGTGCTGGTATTTTAATATTTTCCTCGGTCTACAACAACAAATTATTGTAACGACGACGACGACGACGGCGACAACGACAACAACAAAGATGACTACAAAACTACTAACGTTACTAACGCCAATACTTAACACGTTCAATATGATGATTACGATGACGATAATGATGTCGTTGATGATGATAACAGTGCTAAGAGGGAAATTGCGGGCACAGTTATCGATGATGATATTCGAATTGAAGATGATGACGTTGTTGGCTTTATCACGAGGAATGTTGTTATAAAGTAAGCAACAAATGTTGTTTCTTTTTAAGAAAATGTTGTTCGAGATTAAAACTTAAATTGAAATCAATTGCAGGCTTAAAGATGTTACAAGTTTATGATGGTTAAACTGTTGCACATTCAGTAGGTGTTGAATAATCTGCAAGAAAAAGAAGAAATTGGAAAATAAATAAATAAGTTTTGACTAATAATTCTATTCAATTGAATAAAATGGGCGTGGCATCACAATGACACCCCCTATCATCATCAACAGCAAGCTAAAGAATCGGAATAAGGCGCTTAAGATACTGACTAGTTCCTTATCTAAATAATAACAAATGGATAGGACTCCAAACTGCCTAGAACATTGCGTTTAGTATCGTTACTGACTGATGGCATGCCAACTGCCTTACCAACTAAATCACATTTTTCTGGCTACGGGGTCATGATACTAAGGCCAATGGACCACAGCAACTACACAGAAATTGATTCTTATTCAAGACCACGTAACCATGGCTTTAGTCCTATAATCGATTGTGATCGTTATAGAGATCGTGATTTTGTGGATCGCTCTGCAGAGTAGATACAGTCTAGGTCGCTCATCACTTATAAAGGGTGTTTTTTATAGAGGTATAGAACTTTAAGTTGGCATTACTTTTCAAGATGGCGACCGATTTAACAGCTGTCAAGTGATTTATTCTCAGTTTGGTTTGGCAATTCATCACGAATAGACTCACGCCTGAACAACGCTTGCAAATAGTGCAAATTTATTTCGAAAATAATGGTTCTGTGGGGAAAACGTATCGCGCACTACGTCCATTTTATCGTCGACAAAATCGTCCATCAGAGCAGTTAATTAGGTTAACCATTGAACGTTTTCGCACCACGTTTACTCTTATTGATAACTCGCATCCCCAGAGACGCTGTACGGTGCTGTAGAGCGTAGCATTGAGGAAGACCCGAATGAGTCCATCCGCCATCGAGCACAGGAATTGGATCTGTGTCCATCCACTTTATGGAAGATTTTGCGGAAGGATCTTGGTTTGCGTGCTTACAAAATCCAACTCGTGCAAGAATTGAAGCCAAACGATCATCAAATAAAGCGTAGATTCGTCGAATGGGCCCAAAACGAGATTACCGTTGTTCCCGATTTTCATAAGCGAATTTTGTTTAGAGATGAAGCGCACTTCTGGTTGAATGGCTACGTCAACAAACAAAACTGCCGCATTTGGAGTGAAGGTAATCCAAAGTGTGTGGAAACACCGTTACATCCAGAAAAACTGACTGTTTGGTGCGCTTTATGGGCTGGGTGGAATCATTGGTCCGTACTTTTTCAAAAACGATGGTGGCCAGAACGTTACAGTCAATGGTGATCGGTATAGAGCCATGATTACTAACTTTTTCATTCCTGAATTGAATAACCATGATGTCCAGGAGATGTGGTTTCAACAAGACGGCGCAACATGTCACACAGCTCGTGCCACAATAGATTTATTGAAAGACACGTTTGGTGACCGCCTAATTTCACGTTTTGGACCTGTGAATTGGCCTCCAAGATCTTTTGATTCAACACCGCTAGACTACTTTCTGTGGGGCTATGTAAAGTCATTGGTCTATGCGGTAAAGCCACAAACGCTTGACCATTTGGAAGACAACATTCGCCGTATTATTGCCGATATACGGCCACAATTGTTGGAAAAAGTCATCGAAAATTGGACGTCCAGATTGGACTACATCCGCGCCAGCCGTAACGGTCATATGCCAGAAATCATATTTAAAATGTAATGCCACAAGATTATCTTTCGGATAAATAAAATTCATGTCAATCGAATAATCCATCGTTGTTTTATTGCAACTTAAAGTTCTATACCTCTATAAAAAGCACATATCGTTTGTCAACGATATACGTGTGGATACATCGGTGCCACGGACGTTGGAAAGAGAGAAATATTTATCTCCTAGTGAAAGTCCTAAATATAGCAACAAAAAGGTTATCCCCACAATCAATAACTGAAGCTGCACCAACCACATACGCACAAACACTCAGAGCCAATTGCTGGATCCGAATTCATGTTGGAATTCAGGGCAATAAGCAGACAGGTGATCTTGCCAGGAAGAGTTTTTATGCACTGCTGAAGGGACCAGAAACTTTCTATGGCTGGAAGGAAGGGTTTACTCGGTGAAATGGAGGGTAGAGGCGATTATTCTTTTCAAACAGTTTGAACTTGTGCTGACCAGGCATCAAAGATTCAAGGAAAATTTGTTCCAAACAGGAATTACTTCATGCCCGATATATAAATTCTATAATGAGGGGAACGAATCATTAGAATACATACTTGGAATCTGTGCAGCGTTAATACAGATCCGAAGGAAAATCCTGTGTGTCTACTAAGGCAGTATTAGGCAGGGAGTTGTCGTTACTGATGCTGAACAGCATTCTGGGGTGCGTTAGTACTGTCGGTTTAGGGAAGACATTGTATGGAAACACTGTAAACGATAAGGCAGTACAATAAATCGAAACAAAACGCCAAACCCGTAGGTTAGGTTAGAGGACGTGTACTTGTCAATAAAGACAAGTAAAGTACTCGGAGGTCGAATTGACCCATTGTACAACGTCCTTACAGAGGGAAAACCCGTAAATGATAGGCACGATTTTGTTTCCAGTAAATTCTCTACCAAGTACCAGGATTGAAATTGATTTCAGTACAGAAAAATTTTGTAGAAAATTATATCAAATACCCCACTTAGTTACGGACCTTTTGGAATTCCAATTGATTTATCTGCTGATTAATTTTTCCTTTTTGCTCATTGCTAACATAAATGTAATAATTTTCTTCCATTAAATGCCCAAGACAATTAAAATCCATTTAATCATGGTTTTAAACAATTTTTAATTTCATATTTCCTATTGCACTACACTGCATATGCCATCAGAACTCATCATGCAATAAAAGTGCTTATGTTTTAGCCAATGAAGCATATGTTCTCCTATTAAATCTCATATAAATCAAATACGTAAGCACGTCTCTCTCTCTCTCTTGTACATGTACTGGAGATGCACATTGGGATAAAAGAGCCCGCAGCCATGCATGAAACCCAATATCATATTCATTCATATCACTTGAGTTACGTAGTTTTCGTTCTTTATTTTTTTTTTTGGCAGTGATTAGAAGCAAACTTTTACTGGCTGACTGGCAATCTGTCTGTCTGTCTGTGTGTCTATCAACCTCTATGAGCACGTACGAAAGCCATGGTTTTGAAAGCAACAACAACACACTCATTATTATTATCGTAGAGCGTATGATTTTAATGAAATAGAAATTTGGAGAAAAAATAATGAGTATTGCCAGATTAAACACACAACAGTGGTTAACAAAATTAATGATTTAAGCATAAAAGTTTATAGTTTTCTATAAACATTAACAATTTTTAACTGTCACTGTAATGAAATTGAATTTTAAAAACTAAAACACCAGAGAGAGAGAGAGATAGTGAAAAGACTTCAATAAAATTTCATGTTTTCCTTTCTTTAACGATTTTTTTTTGTATTATTCAACCAAAGAAATGAAATTTTGCTGAGATTTTCCTATTTTTTCTTTCAAGCAACTAACCAACGAGCTAGTGTTGAGTGTTGGGTGTTGGGATGATACAGGCGCTTAGTATTGCTTCGAAGGAACTGCATGGAAAATATTATTCGCATCATAAATGCAAATCTATACGGGAAGCAGAGGAAATAGGAAATCTTATATTTTCTTATGCCATTAACGTCATGAAAATATCCCATAAAACAGAGGAAAAAGATGGCCAACAGTAGTCCAGAAAGTAAAGAAAAAGTTTTTGGCAACTGCCAGTTCCTATGCTTTTTTTGTTAAAGTTTTAAAAGAAGCAGGGATGGGTGTGGGCTACTTGAAAGTGTCACAAGCACTCACGCACAAAACAGTAAAGAAAACAAAAAGAGCACAATTAAAATAGACTTTAATGTATAACGGATAACCCATTTAGTGGTTTCAAAACCGAAGAACATATAAAACTTGATAACTTTTGGAGCATTACAGGGCGATTATGGTCGTTATAATCCTCCAATTACTGTGCGAGATTATAAAGAAATTTAAGGAGACTGAAAGATTTACGATGAGGCCAAGTATCATTGCTCAATCAAGAAGCAAAATTGCTGCATACGGGGCTCGGAAAACCCCCAAAAGTCATTGTGGAAAAGGCATTGCTTGGTGAGTACTGTGGTCTGGAAGTGTTACGGGATCGAATTTTGTTAGATACATGATACATCGCTCGCCGTGGTCTAAGAGTTAGTGTATTGGCGTATTAGACGTGAGGCCACGGTTCAAGCCCCAGGTCAGACATCTCGAATTAAATGAAAATATGAAAAAATATTTCTTCGTCGACTTCCTCTCAGCAGATTTCTGGTAAAAACTCTGAAGGCAAATAAAATTGCCATGTTTTCATTTCTGTTTCTCAAAAATCTGTCGTTCGGAGTCGACTTTAAACTGTAGGTCCCGCCATTCATGTATAAAAATTAACGCACACTACATAAGTGGTGTGAGAAACTAGGTCATAATCCTGACTAAAGGGTTTAATGACCAATTATGTACAGTGGTGGCCTTATAATTAATTGTTAATTTGTTTTACAGTTTTCACTGTGTACCTGGGATCAAAGGCTTTGTTTAGAGGACGTCTTATATATGTTTTTCCATCAGATTGGGACAAATTAAGCTTAGATTCGTCACTCCAGAGAACTCTGTTCCAGAGACATCGTTTCTAATTATAAGACCACCGCTGTATGTATGTATATGATACATCCCCAACATACTCCCGTACATGCAATTGATTTGAGTAACCAGCATTCATGCAGTGCTCTGCTTTCATCCGGTAATTTACTTGGAAGCCTTTTTACTACGATACATACATAGCTTGTTCAAGAGTAATGTGTTCCTAAGTTTTATATACAGTGAGCGCCATATGTGGGTCAACACTTTTGTCCTTAAGTATAAAACAGTTTTGTTCTTAAGTATAAAAAAAGTTCCTTTATCATGAATTGTTGTTTTTGTTTTAACATTTTATAAGTCATAGATAAACGTGTTTATTTTTGGAAATTTATTCGACTATTCTCATTTACTTTTCTCGCTACTGTAAGAAAATAAATTATTTCAGTGGTGTTTACCCACTTTTGGCGCTGAGTGTATTACACTTTCCCAAGTGCGATATTCCAGAAGTAATATCTTCTAGGGCTGTTTAATCATGACTACCTCTCTCAGTTCTGGTAAAAAAGAAGAAATTCTGGATCATTATCCGGTTGTCATAGCGTAAATCTTAAGCTGCTTTTACAAGCTAATTTTACAACAACAAATCAACAGTAAGGTTTCAGAAGTTGCCAGATCTGTTTCTGTATTGGAAACACACGAGAAACTGTGCTTTTTAAATCGTCAATACTGTCCCTTAACTGCTCACATTTTCAATCTATTCTACCACTCAACTCAAGAGCAACTAGTTTAGAGCAAAAATACACGAAAACTAACACAAACACACATGCATACTTACATACAAGGCAAACATTTTCACCATTATTGTTTACATTAAATGTATGGAATTGATATAAAAGTGACGTCAAAAGTGTGTTAAAAATTTCTTAAAAAGAGTAAAACAAACACACTCACAGATTTGAGTAAAACTTTTATTATGAATGCAAACGCACACGCACTTACGCTCACACTGTCTCTCTCTATCTTCCATCTCTTGCTATACTTAATCTTTAAGGAGAAAACAAACAAATCTGCTGTGCAATAAAATTCCCGTTAAATTTATGAAATCTGTAGAAAATTTATCATTCTCGCGTACACATACTATATTACTTATACACAGATAAACGTTGATTTGTGTTATTGTAGTTGTAGTTGTTTTGTGTTTGCATGCTGCCTTGAGTGTATGGTAGAGAGTATTCGTATACATGCATTAGTGTGGGTCTAAAAACGTAATTTTATTATCGGCAGAAATTAGAGCAGCAATAAGAAAAATAAAAGAAACGGACAAACAAATTGAGAACAATGGTGAGTGACAGAGAGCGAGAGAGGGAGGGAGGAAGGAGTACTAATTGTATGTTTGCAGTATCAATAGAAAAAAAATCTTTCAAAATCTTAATGCTGTCTTTAGAAATATTTTAAGAAGACTATACCAACGACAGCTTTTGAAAACTACTTGGATGAAGAGTGAAAAAGAGTAAAAGAGAGAGAGCAAGAGAGAACAGTGAAGTAAGTAAATATGATGCTTCAAGCTGTTGAATTTTAAAGTGCTGTTTAATAGCGTCAAATGTAATAAATTTTGTTTTTGGTTTCTTCTCTTTTTTGTTATGGAAAATCTCCCCAGGATTTACAATGAATGTCAAAATAAACATGAGATGTCTTAAGCAAAAGTGTTTGGCGATAAAAAAAAACGAAAACAAGGAAGATGGTTAAGGGCAGGACTATATTTTATTAAGAATAGCTATCACTTGATAAAGACATACAGTGAGCGCCATAAGTGAGTCAATACTTTTGTTCTTAAGTATAAAAAAGTTTCTTTATCATGAATTGTCGCTTTTGTTTTATCATTTTATAAGTAATAAATAAACGTTTTTATTTTTGGAAATTTATTCCACTATTCTCATTTACTTTTCTCGCTATGCTAAGAAAATGAATTATTTCAGTGGTGTTTACTCACTTTTGGAGCTCAGTGTACATGCAGTGTTAGAAAGACTCATCTTGGCAGGGTAATATCAAGCACTGGAGAATACTGGGAATCCCATTATTGACATCCCTGACAGAACAGTTTGACTTTAAGATAAGTGTTGTCACGCCAGTATTTGGAAGAGTTTGGTAAACTTGGGCTGGAAGTCGCTTCCTAAAGGTGTACATTGTTGCCTTTTAATTGAATGAAATGTGATAGACGAAGGAAGTTAATATATTAGCCTAGATGGGAATCTCACATGCTTCTAGCTGGGGTGACATCATATGTCCTAACCTCGATGACTCAAATTTATCATTTTCGATTTTTTTTTTGGCGAACCAGCACGATTTTTGTTTTTTTTTTTTGACAAACTTACCCTTTCTGAAGCGCATAAACTACATTTTGCAGGGTGTAATGGATGGAACATAAGCCCATGCTTATGCTGAGCTACAGCTGACTTATTTTTTAAAATTTAGCAAAGAATAGTAAGGCTTGACGCATATAATGTTTAAAAAATTTTTTATTTTGTGAAGCAAATACATTCCTTTCTTAGATTTTTTCCATTTGTGTTGAGGATTTAAAAGAAATTTCATAAAAATAATTAAATTTTCTGCTTAAAACTCTAGGGACAAAGTGTAAACCTGTTAGAGTGATTAAAAAAACGAATTTCGCTTAGTTATAGCAGAATATAAAAGGAAATCTCAGTAAAATAACTGGGAAATAATAAAAAAAAAAAAACATTAAATCAAAACCATAAACTACACGTGGAAAATAATTTAAAAAAAATAGTTTCAAGCAAGTTACGGACCCACCATTTTTACAGTAATTTTTCCTTTATCTATAAAACACCATCATAATTTTTGTTATGGCTGTGGTGGCGGTCAGGGCCAATGTCTTGCTATTCCTCTGCCATTTTTTTTTTATTAAAAATCCTGCATTTGCGAGTTTCATATCGCAATTATAATAATTAAACGAATTTGTTTTGTTGCTTTAAAATGAATTTTAATTTTTGGAAATCCTTAAAATATGCTTGTAAATGTAATTTAGTTGTTAGCACCCCAAAGTATGCTTGAAATTATCACTGTACTCTTTTAATGTTTATTTTTAATTGCATTACCAGCTACTGTCCTTAAATAACTGTTGTTTCGTACAATTTTATTTACAATTAAAACACAAAATAATTCTCTCTTTTGCCGTTCTTCTCTTTTTGGTCTTATTTTTTTTTAGTAAGCCCCTTAAGGTATGCAATGGTTTTCTGTTAAGTGGTTTCGTAGTTTTGTTTTCTTTTTAAGCTGTTCTTTTTAATTTATTTAATCAAAGAGAAAATATTAAAAAAAAATTGTAAACAATTTTTAATTCAGGGGAAGGGCGCCTATTAACGCTGCTGATCTTTTTTCTCTTTCATATTTAAAGAAAAAAAGATTCAATAATACCACTACTGCCGCAACAAAGGTAGAAGATATTGGAGCAAATGATTCGTGACAACATAGGGCATTTTAAAGGGAATTTTTTTGAGTTCACTTTCCTTATCCAGTCTTACATATGTATGTATTTTCCATATGCTATCCTTAGCTACCCAGATTCGAAAGTAATAATTTCCGAAATTTGAGGTCTCTGTAGTGCTCCTAAGAAGCTATTCTCTCTGGCTTAACTTCAATTCTGAAAAGTATGCACCAGTAATTAGAGAACCAGTTCTTAGCTGTGCCCACCAATCCAGAATACCAAAGGAGTCAGTGTTACTCAAGAATGATGGATTTCGGCAACATATAAAGGGTGTTTTTTATAGAGGTATATAACTTTAAGTTGCAATAAAACAACGATGGATTATTCGATTGACATGAATTTTATTTATCCGAAAGATAATCTTGTGGCATTACATTTTAAATATGATTTCTGGCATATGACCGCCACGGCTGGCGCGGATGTAGTCCAATCTGGGCGTCCAATTTTCGATGACTTTTTCCAACATTTGTGGAAAATAATACGGCGAATGTGGTCTACCAAATGGTCAAGCGTTTGTGGCTTTACCGCATAGACCAATGACTTTACATAGCCCCACAGAAAGTAGTCTAGCGGTGTTGAATCAAAAGATCTTGGAGGCCAATTCACAGGTCCAAAACGTGAAATTAGGCGGTCACCAAAAGTGTCTTTCAATAAATCTATCGTGGCACGATCAGTGTGACATGTTGCGCCGTCTTGTTGAAACCACATCTCCTGGACATCATGGTTATTCAATTCAGGAATGAAAAAGTTTGTAATCATGGCTCTATACCGATCACCATTGACTGTAACGTTATGGCCACCATCGTTTTTGAAAAAGTACGGACCAATGATTCCACCAGCCCATAAAGCGCACCAAACAGTCAGTTTTTCTGGATGTAACGGTGTTTCCACATACACTTGAGGATTACCTTCACTCCAAATGCGGCAGTTTTGTTTGTTGACGTAGCCATTCAACCAGAAGTGCGCTTCATCGCTAAACAAAATTCGCTTATGAAAATCGGGAACAACGGTAATCTCGTTTTGGGCCCATTCGACGAATCTACGCCTTACTTGATGATCGTTTGGCTTCAAATCTTGCACGAGTTGGATTTTGTAAGCACGCAAACCAAGATCCTTCCGCAAAATCTTCCATAAAGTGGATGGACACAGATCCAATTCCTGTGCTCGATGGCGGATGGACTCATTCGGGTCTTCCTCAATGCTACGCTCTACAGCAGCAATAGCTTCCTCTGTACGCACCGTACAGCGTCTCTGGGGATGCGAGTTATCAATAAGAGTAAACGTGGTGCGAAAACGTTCCATGGTTAATCGAATTAACTGCTCTGATGGACGATTTTGTCGACCATAAAATGGACGTAGTGCGCGATACTTTTTCCGCACAGAACCATTATTTTCGAAATAAAATTGCACTATTTGCAAGCGTTGTTCAGGCGTGAGTCTATTCATGATGAATTGCCAAACCAAACTGAGAATAAATCACTCGACAGCTGTTAAATCGGTCGCCATCTTGAAAAGTAATGCCAACTTAAAGTTCTATACCTCTATAAAAAACACCCTTTACATGATATCCTGTTAGATAATGTAGTTTCTCTCTTGCAAATTATGTTTACTGAAGTAATGCTGCTGGTAACTATTAACCAATATGGGGACACATTCTGTGACGTCATTTATCACAGATGCTATGAAAATATTTCTGCGTGATGACGTAATCTTAAATAATATCCCCGTTTCGAATATTTCTGTATAAGTCAAGTGTAGTATGTGTTTCCTTCCTTTTGCAAACCATTCAGTCAGTCAGTCAGAGTCAATCAGTCAGTCATTTATTTTATGTTTATGGCAAACAAATCAGTTAGTTGTGGCTACAATTCTTATACTCTTTTTTAAATCTCTTTTTTTATTACTATTTACGGGCCATACGCACTACACTTGGAATACAGATTTATTATGGAGATGGTTAGTGGGATTCATTGCAGAATAAATCATCACATAAATATTGTGGTTGGAATGAAACTTTAATAACTACAGCCACAATAACAACAAAAACAACGATAACACCACTAACGACAACAACAACAACAATAATAACAATAATAATCATAATAAATGGCCAAAGGCATGAGTTATTACGGCAAGTGGCAACATTATAAAGTCAAGTACAACATAATTCTTTAATAATTGCTAAGAGAGTACAACAGAAAGAGAGCGGGAGAGAAAGAGAGAGAGAGAGGAAAACAATAAATAAGTTTTCATGGTCAAGGATAATAAAAAAAAACAAAAAACGGAACATAATAGAATAAATGAATGAATGAATGAATGAAGGGAAAAATAAAAAATGAACGTTTCAATGCATGAATGTGAATGAATGATTGAAGATTTGTATGAGTAAAATTAGTGTTTTATTGTTATTGTTTTATTATAACCGTTGTTTTGCGGTTGTGGCTGTTTTTATGACTGAGATTAAGAAAATTTAATCAATGGAATCAATTTGTAATAGCCGTTAAAGAAAAAAAAGTTAAAACTATTCTCCTTCTTAAGCCTTAATGAAAATAAACAAAAGAGAGAGAGACAGAGAGAGTGAGAGCGAGACAAAAAGGCAAATGAAACAAGAGAAAAAAAAACAGTAGTTGGTCATATTTCCCATACAATGACTGAGAGAAAAAGAAAGGGAAAGGGTATAAGAATGATTGCTAATGTAGATAAAGCAGCGGCTGTTGTTATAAGATTACAAAGCCATTAAAAATGACTTTTATTTGCATTTCAATTTAGTGTTGCCATTGTGGTTAATTTTGATTTTTTTATTTTTTTTTTAATTTTTTTTTTTACATTTTCCTGCAAAGTATTAAAGGATTTCTTCTACCACAAATAAACTAGATAATAAAATGGCAAATTATCGATAAATTTTCTGTAGAAAATTAGAATTTTTTTTATAGAAAATGCAAATCACCGACCAATTTTCTATAGAAAGTGCAAGTAATCGAGCAATAAATGTAAATTATCGATAAATTTTCTGTATAAAATTAGAATTTTTTTATAGAAAATGCAAATTATCGATAAATTTTCTGTAGAAAATTGCATACAAATCATCGACCAATTTTCTGTATAAAGCGCAAGTAATCGAGCAGTTTTCCATAGAAAATGCAAATCATCGACCAATTTTCTATAGAACATGTAAATTATCGGCAAATTTTCTATAGAAAATGCAAATTATCGACAAATTTTCTATAGAAATTGCAAGTAATCGATCAATTTTCCATAGAAAATGCAAATCATCGACTAATTTTCTATAGAAAATGCAAATTATCGACCAATTTTCTATAGAAAGTGCAAGTAATCGAGCAATTTTCCATAGAAAATGCATATTATCGACCAATTTTCTATAGAAATGGAAATTATCGACCAATTTTCTATAGAAAGTACAAGTAATCGAGCAATATTCCATAGAAAATGCAAACCAGTGACCAATTTTCCATAGAAAATGCAAATCATCGACCAATTTTCTATAGACTATGCAAATTATCGACCAATTTTCTACAGAAAGTGCAAATTATCGACCAATTTTCTACAGAAAGTGCAAGTAATCGAGCAATTTTCTATAGAACATGCAAATTATCGACCAATTTTCCATAGAAAATGCAAGTAATCGAGCAATTTTCTATAGAAAGTGCTAATCATCGACCAATTTTCTATAGAAAGTGCAAGTAATCGAGCAATTTTCCATAGAAAATGCAAATCAGCGACCAATTTTCTATTGAACATGCAAATTATCGACCAATTTTCTATATAAAATGCAAATTATCGACCAATTTTCTATAGAAAGTGCAAGTAATCGAGCAATTTTCCATAGAAAATGCAAATCAGCGACCAATTTTCTATTGAACATGCAAATTATCGACCAATTTTCTATATAAAATGCAAATTATCGACCAATTTTCTATAGAAAGTGCAAGTAATCGAGCAATTTTCCATAGAAAATGCAAATCATCGACCAATTTACTATAGAAAGTACAAGTAATCGAGCAATTTTCCATAGAAAATGCAAATCGTCGACCAATTTTCTATAGAAAATGCAAATCATCGACCAATTTTCTATAGAAAATGCAAATTATCGACTAATTTTCTATAGAAAGTACAAGTAATCGAGCAATTTTCCATAGAAAATGCAAATCATCGACCAATTTTCTGTAGAAAATTCAAGTTATCCACCAGTTTTCTGTAAAAAATGCAAGTCATCGACAAAAAAGTGGTCGATATGTGGCCAGATTTGAATCACTACTCTCATAGTGGATTTCAACAATTCTTACCCGTTTTTCGATTGGTAAACGTTCCTATCAAAAAGCATTCAATCCATATTTCACTTTTTCAACTCTTTTTATAACATTTTTGTTTCATGACAAAGCCGGAGAGAGCTGGATTTTAGGTGACTTAATTGAAGTTAAAATTTCAATTTCCAGTTTAGTTTCAATCTTCAATTATCTGCCAATAAAAATAAATTGAAATCCTTTGATTTTAAAGGCTTTGAAATGAAATTTTCATTTCAATTTTTAAATCAATGGAGGTTGGTTTTTAAATATTTCAATTATTTTCTTTCTTTTATTTTGTTGTTCCTATCGCCATTATTGCTGTTGCTGCTGTTGTTGTTGCATTATATTATTTAAATTTATTTAGTTTTCCTTTGTGTAACAAACTTTGTTATCGTATTTGATTGTTGTTTGCTGTTGTTTTATTTGATTTAGTCTTGCATAAAACAATTTCAATTCAAATGATAGATGGACTGAGTACGTTTTGTTTGTCGTAGCTATAGCTTTGCCTCAGAGTTAGTGGCAGTAGTTGTTTGTTTGCAAAGATACCATCAACCAGCAGTTGCAACATTTTTTGCAAGTGACCTTTTTTCCGTTTTCCTGTCTCATAGTCTAATAAATACACGACGACTGTGCTGGTAAATAAAATATAAAAGTGCCACGTGCACTATGGATCGAAAGAGAAAATATTTTTGTTTCATTTGTTTTTTTTAACTCAGGCTACATAAAAGTATCTATACAGACTAGACTAGTCTAGATTGGTTGATAGCTTTCCGTGGGTGCCTCAACAAAAGCGTCAATTAGTGCCGGGAATAAAAGCCACGACACTCATAACCTCATGCCATTGCCTTTGCGTAGTATCTAGTTCATCAGACTGCGATAAGTTAATAAGACCTTCTTACTATTTATAGGACCTCGGATGGAGTACAACTCTCATGTATGGGCCGGTGCTTCAAAGTCTATTTTGAAGCTTCTCGACTGCGTACAGGAGAGGGCGAAGGTGCTTATTAATGACAGTAGGGTATCCAACTCTATTGATTCGTTGGAGCATCGTCGCAATGTGGCGTGTGTTTCATTGTTCTATCGGTACTATAATGGGAGGTATTCTCGAGAGATAGGGGGCTTGGTTCCCGATAATCACATATTTTTACGTGGTACTCGTACTTCTCGCAAAGCACATCCTTTTGTGGTTGATTGTCCAGTGAACCGCACAATGCATTACAGGGAAAATTCATTTTTTGCCCGCACTGCTCGCTTGTGGAATGATCTTCCTGACGGGAAGTTTTTCCCGTCAGTTACGATATTGGTAAGTTTAAATCAAATGTCCACAAACACTACTCGCTCTTTCCACCTTCCTATAACCTATTTTCCTAAACCTACACAATGCAATGCGTGAGTAGGGGCCATACCCTGAGTGCTCGTTAAAAATAAAAAAAAAAATAAAAAAAAAGTAATGTGGCGGACTCATTATGATACCACAAATCAATATCCAACCATATAAGCAACAATCACTAGAGAAAATCAAGTCGACTTCAAAATAAAAATTGCTATTGAAGTCAGAAAACAAGAAGTTAAGAATGAACGCCTCTTCATAGCAAACGCGGGATACTGACACTCGAGGGGAAATACAGTGTATTTCCCATCCACAGATCCTGCTCCTGTCATTTAAGGGAATGCCAAGTCTATCGGCAACCTTCATAGGAAACGCGGGATACTGACACTCGAGGGGAAATACAGTTTCTTTCCCATCCACAGATCCTGCCGCTGTCATTTAAGGGAATGCCAAGTCTGTCGGCAACCTTCATAGCAAACGCAGGATACTGACACTCGAGGGAAATACAGTTGCTTCCCCATCCACAGATCCTGCTCCTGTCATTTAAGGGAATGCCAAGTCTGTCGGCAACACTAATAATACTGCAGTGGTCCCAAAGAGTCGTAATAGGGGGATGAAATTAAACAAGCAGTCTTCAGTTTAGCAGAACCTATGAATAATGCACGTATCTGCTATACACCGAAGTTGAGCCTCACCGTAAAATGACGGAAGAATACCCAGTTTAACCGCGGCAATTGAAATACCTGTACCCGGTACAACTATAGGCTCTACATCACCCCTGCTCAGTTCAGCAGTAATTCTATTATCGACAGCCTATGTACTGGAATAAGGATCACCTTTTAGGTTAGGTTAGGTTAGAGGACGTGTACTTGTCAATTAAGACAAGTACAGTACCCGGAGGTCGAATTGACCCATTGTACAACGTCCTAGTTTCTCACACCACTTATGTTGTGTGTGTTAATTTTATACATGAGTGGTGGGACCTACAGCTTAAAGTCGACTCCGAACGACAGATTTTTTATTTATTGAAAAACTTTTCACGGCAATTTTTATTTACTCTCAGAGTTTTTGCCAGAAATCTACTGAGAGGAAGTCGCCGAAAAAAATACTTTTTGTATTTTGTCTCTGATGCCTGGCCTGGGGCTCGAACCCAGGCTTTTGCGTCTAATAAGCCAATATACCTACCTACTAGACTACGGCGACTTCAGGATCACCTTTTAAATTCACGAAATTTTCATGAGAAATTCCCGACATGACATGGACAAAGGCAGGCGTTAAGTGAGCTTTTGTGAGGGAGTTAATAGCAGTCTAGCTGCCTGAGTAAATTAAAAAGGCTTGTGTTGAATGAACTTTAAATTTGCCATCGATTTGTAGTGTGTTGACCCATAGTGCCTTGATTTAATGTTCATTTTGAAAATGACAATAAAATGTTTTTTTTCTCCCATGTTTTTGTTTTCTATTCTATTTTAATATGTTTGTTTCAATTGTTGTTGTTGTTGTACATTGTCTTATTTAAAAATAATTCGTTGTAGCTGTTGTTGTTGTTTTTCTCATAAACAAATAAAATATGTTTGTTTTGTTTCAACAATAGAAAAGAATGCAACAACAAAAAAGAAACCCGAGTATAAAATGTTGAATAAAATAAAACATGAAATGAAAAACAGTCCATAAACTATTGTTGCTCTGAGAATAAAAAAAAATTAAAAAAAATTCTTTTTTTTCTGTCTCGCATTGTAGGAGCTTAAGGAGGTAAAGTAAATAAAGAATTCAGAGAGAAAACACGGATTCGATATTTATTCGATAAAAATTGTCGACTAAATTGGATTTAAATGACACCAGTATCGCTGGAAAACTGTGTAGAAATAATTAAAATCCTTTAGAAAACTCTGATAAATGTATGAAAACCTCATTTCGAAAAATGTAATCGATTTTTGATCCACGTAATCGATTATGGAAGGCTGGCGTAAAATGTTTTGTCAAGAAATTTTAAATGATTGGCGAGGGACACAACCTTAGACGGTTCTCAACTTGAAAATATTGAACTACAAATGAAAGAATTGAGAGACAAAGAAAAAATACAGCAAGAGGAAGAAACAAAGCACTATATAGAGAATCCTCTAAGCAGTCAGCTAATGTTCCATATCGAGCTCTCCAGGTCAGAATTCTTAATAGACGCTCACACAATAACACTGTTTCCAGTGCAGAGGCACAATATAAAGGGTGTTTTTTATAGAGGTATAGAACTTTAAGTTAGCATTACTTTTCAAGATGGCGACCGATTTAACAGCTGTCAAGTGATTTATCCTCAGTTTGGTTTGGCAATTCATCATGAATAGACTCACGCCTGAACAACGCTTGCAAATAGTGCAATTTTATTTCGAAAATAATGGTTCTGTGCGGAAAACGTATCGCGCACTACGTCCATTTTATCGTCGACAAAATCGTCCATCAGAGCAGTTAATTCGATTAACCATGGAACGTTTTCGCACCACGTTTACTTTTATTGATAACTCGCATCCCCAGAGACGCTGTACGGTGCGTACAGAAGAAGCTATTGCTGCTGTAGAGCGTAGCATTGAGGAAGACCCGAATGAGTCCATCCGCCATCGAGCACAGGAATTGGATCTGTGTCCATCCACTTTATGGAAGATTTTGCGGAAGGATCTTGGTTTGCGTGCTTACAAAATTCAACTCGTGCAAGATTTGAAGCCAAACGATCATCAAGTAAGGCGTAGATTCGTCGAATGGGCCCAAAACGAGATTACCGTTGTTCCCGACTTTCATAAGCGAATTTTGTTTAGCGATGAAGCACACTTCTGGTTGAATGGCTACGTCAACAAACAAAACTGCCGCATTTGGAGTGAAGTTAAAAATCAAGTGTATTTGAAAACACCGCTACATCCAGAAAAACTGACTGTTTGGTGCGCTTTATGGGCTGGTGGAATCATTGGTTCGTACTTTCTCAAAAACGGTGGTGGTGATCGGTATAGAGCCATGATTACAAACTTTTTCATTCCTGAATTGAATAACCATGATGTCCAGGAGATGTGGTTTCAACAAGACGGCGCAACATGTCACACAGCTCGTGCCAAAATAGATTTATTGAAAGACACGTTTGGTGGCCGCCTAATTTCACGTTTTGGACCTGTGAATTGGCCTCCAAGATCTTGTGATTTAACACCGCTAGACTACTTTCTGTGGGGCTATGTAAAGTCATTGGTCTATGCGGTAAAGCCACAAACGCTTGACCATATGGAAGACAACATTCGCCGTATTATTGCCGATATACGGCCACAAATGTTGGACAAAGTCATCGAAAATTGGACGTCCAGATTGGACTACATGCGCGTCAGCCGTAGCGGTCATATGCCAGAAATCATATTTAAAATGTAATGCCACAAGATTATCTTTCGGATAAATAAAATGCATGTCAATCGAATAATCCATCGTTGTTTTATTGCAACTTAAAGTTCTATACCTCTATAAAAAAACACCCTTTATATGCGACTGTCTCATGTTCCCTAAACTAATACTCTACAAGACGCTCATCCTCCCCGTGCTTCTTTATGGAGCAGAGGTTTGGACTCTATTAAGCACTGGTTCAGCAGCCTTCAGAGCATTCGAGAGAAAAGTCCTACGTAAGATCTTCAGTCCAATGCGACTTAGCGATGATTTCCTTATTCAATCCAACAGTGAGCTGTATGAGCTGCTCAAAGGCATAGACGTTATGCAGCGCATTAACTCCCAAACGGCTGTGCTGGCTCGGCCATAACGTTCGAATGGAAGCGGGTATTTGATTCGGGGATCTGCGAAAGTTGGAGAAGTGGACGTCCTTGTTTGCGTTGGAAGGACCAAATAGAGGAAACATTGTTATCCATGCTGTAAACAACAGGCGTAGGCTGTTTCTGCAAGAAACAGAGGCGCCTGGAATGATATGTTAAGGCAGGCCGAAGTCCATTAATCGGGTTGTTAATGATCAATTAAGTAAGTCTCATCTTACCTACACTGTCCACTCTACACAAAATAAACGTGTCTGTAATCCACACACTAGTTCTCGCTTTTATTAATGACAATACAATTACAAATTATATTTTAATTATATACGAACGGAGTAACGGCGACCATATGCTCGGTGTAATGTCACAGACCAGCGTGTCTGCTGGGAATCGAACCCACGGCCCTTACACTAATAGTCTAGCACCTAGGGCACCCAGTTCTCGCTTTTAAACTGCAATACTCTATCAGAATTAATATTAAGATTCTAAAAAGCCTTCTACCAAGAGTTAATGCCGTTTCCATCCTAGAGTGATCTACTCTGGACCCTAGTAGCCTGCTGAATCGCTGAAAAATTTCGTTATGGGCTATAGGATCGGTCATGTGTAAATCGCAAGTGATTCATAACTGCTTAAGATTTCTTTTCTAGCACCAACAGAATGAAAAAAGTGTAGAATTTTCATTTAAAAAAGAATGTTGAACCTGAAAACCAGTGCATTAAGCCCTGACTTTAAATTCCTATACCCATTAGAGGAATAAATACCATAAATTTGGCACAAACTCTCTCTCTCTCTCTGGCTCTCTCTTTCACGCTGTTGATAACATCTCTTCTAAGCACTAGTGCATATGTACCTGCATATACATATGTAAGTGTGTTTGTAAACAGCTTTAGCCTATTATGGTTATTGAATTTCTATACTTTAATTGAATTCTTATTAAAAACATTTATCTTATAACGATTGTCCGTGTATATGTACTTGTAACACACGGAAAGAGCTTCAAACAATAAAAGCGAGAGTGAGAGGAAGAGAGCAAGCAGCAGAGAGTAACACAAAATATTGTGTGTGATAAAAAAACTTTCCATAGACAATATTTCATAGACAAACATATTAATTTGAAGACGAGAGAGCTAATTGCCATTCATTTATGTCAACAATAGATACACTTACACACACACACACACACGAGTAGTACTCGCACCCGCACTCGTTCATTTGCTCGTTTACATTATTAACAGGCAGTTAACATATCAATCAAGCTGCTCGTCTTTATTATAAAATGAAACGACATAATAAGCATACGACAATAGCAGCAGCAACAACAACAACAACAACGGCAAAAAGAACTGCAAACAGACAAGAGGAATGCATGAGTACTTTGGTAACCACAAACTAACTGATTGACACTCATTGCCTGCACAAGAACACACACACATACATACATATGTATACTTTGCTATGCTTTATGTTTACATTTAAAATGAATTAAAACCAAGAGAAAGAGAGAGGAACAGAGTGATAGAGAAACACAGCGAAAGAGTGTAAAGCAGCAGTAAATAAATGAAAATTTTTAATGGCGGGAGGTAGAAAGTTTGTGTGGATATGTGGTGTTGTTGTTAGTGTTTTATTGTTTACACTGTAAACCTCATGAACTAACACTTACGCACTTACACTATAAAGTATACTTTTGCATATACATACACAGCTAGACAGTATACAAAGCATACATTTAGGCGCACATATGCATGTAAATACATACATTCGTGTGTATTGTAATTTTATATTCATTTATTTGATTTGATCTATTGATTTGAAATTAATTAATCATTTATAAACAATAACAACAACAATAACAACAAGAATTGTATGTGTTTGTGGTTTTAATTGCATTGAATTTCATTTGCTACAACAACAACAATTCATGTTTGATATTGTCTATCAACACATCTGTTAGGAAAACAAAAAAAAATTTTTTTTGCTTTTCAAACATTTTTCTCTTTCATCATCAACATCATCAAACCCATCATTATTATTGTCATCGGTCTTATCATTATCAATTCTCAATTCAATTCAATTAACCATTATGTTTTTAATTAAAATTTTAGTTGAATGCAAAAATAACAACAACAAGAACAACAGAAAAACAACATTAAAAAAGAATTGTAATGAAAACAATTGCAAATTCTAATTTACAATTCTATTGTTTACACAATATAAACTATATTGTAACAATTACAATAACAACGTCTAGAACAATAATAATAAAAACAACAACAACAACAATAACAATAAAACATTTTCTAAAGCATTGTATCCATCCATTTATACTTGTGTGTACTTTAATAACCACACAACACAACTGTAAGGTTGAGCCAGTTTTCGTAAAGCATATCTACAGGGGCTTACAAAAATCGTCATTATTTTTTTTTTGAAATGCAAATGCTCTACAGTTTATTTATACATTTCCATATAAATAAACTCCTGTTTAATCGTATTTAAACTAGAGTATCTACGGTTTTTAAGTTAAAAATGTAAACGTGGAAATATGATTCACTCGTCGCCTTAAACTATGCATACTTTTGGTAAAATTTTCAACGGATTTTTGAAAGCGAACGGAGTAAATGGGAGATAATCTTATGGTCTGCTAGACCATTTAATGCGTGACAGAACCTCGTGACTTTTTACAGAACTTCAAGACGTCCATACCAAATAGAGGGACGGGCTTAATGAGAGAATGATTTGACACTGTTTGTCAAGGACTCTGAATGGATCTTTACGTATGGTTTGAGACTTTAATCAGCATTAGCATGGACACATAAGAGAAATTACTATGACGCGCATACATTAGTGGTTGCTGAAACAATTGGGAGGGTACCTATCGATATAAAGAAAAACGAGTAAAGGGTGCAGCACTGTCGTAGCAATAGAATTCACGGCTTCGATCGCGATCTATTAGAGAATAGTAGTGCAAGTACAGACCACAATATAATAGTAGATAAACGTATGCTCCCATACCCTTCTCCAGAACATGGATTACAAAAAAATGCACGATGAACTGGATTATTGCTTCACAAAAATGCTGCTCGATATGCCTGCACCGTTTTAACTGGTCGAATGAACTCGGAAGAGCGGGCATTAGAGGAGGATTATAACTGCAGACTAAGTGAAAGTCTAATTACCAAAGGTTTTGTGAAATAAAAAAAAATACACAACGCATCAGCAACTGGAGGCTTTCAATTACAGTACTTCGAGTGTAAGATGATATTCTAAGTATAGGATGGTAGTACAAGGCTGTAATACGAGTATAAGATGGTGATCTGCATATAAGACGATAGTTTAAGCCTAAAATCCGAGTATAAGATGGTGTTCTAGGACCACCAAACAGGGGGCGGGGTTAATGGAGGACTCTGAATGGATTTATACCCACGGTTTAAGACTGTTTGGAGGCATCTTTTCCAAGTGAACGGGTACAATTCACTCGATAAGACTACCAAACCACAGCAGCATATTATTGGAAAGAGCAATACCTACGAGAATGATATAAACAGATGGCCGTGGTGATAGTGTATTCAATCGCACTCTATTCAGCAGTAGCAGGGACACATAAGAAAATTTACTGCGACGCGCATACAATATTGAAAAAACTGCGAGGTTACCTATCGATATCAATAAAAAAGGGTAATAGGTGCAGCACTGTCGAAGCAATAGAATTCAAAGCATCCACTGCATTCTATTAGAGAATAGTAGTGAAAGTGCAGGCCAAAATATAAGAGTAAATTAACACAAGCTCCCACATTCCACGACGAACTCGATTATTGCATCACAATGAGTGAAACTGTTCGATCATGAGTGCTTCCGATTTATCTGCATCGTTTGAATCGTTCTAATGAGCTAGGAGGTGTGGAAAATGGAACGTTTGAGTGCGTCAAATTCACCAAAGAACGTCGAGTATTAGAAGAGGATTATAATGGCATACCAATCGTTGAAAGTCCAATAACCGAGTTTAGTGCAGGATCGACACTCTTTCCAACATTTCGGCCGGTATCTTACGAATAAATGCTTCAATGTTGTCTTCCAATGCGTCAATTGAAGCGGGCTTGTCTGTATAGACATGAGCTTTAACATGAGCCCCACAAAAAATAGTCTAAAGGCGTTAAATCGCACGATCTAGGCGGCCAATTGCCCGGTCCCGAACGTGAAATAAAATGTTCGCCGAGCTCGCCTCTCAATAAGTCCATTGTTACGCGTGCTGTGTGGCATGTGGCACCGTCTTGTTGAAACCACATGTCATGCAAGTCAACCTCTTGCATTTTTGGCAAAAAAAAAGTTGGATATCATCTCACGGTAGCGCTCACCATTCACAGTTACTTTACGATTCGCAGCATCTTTGAAGAAGTACGAACCGATGATGCCACCAGCCCATAAACCGCACCAAACTGTGACTTTTTCTGGATGCATTGGTAGCTTTTGCAATGCTTCTGGCTGATCTTCACTCCAAAATCAATAATTCTGCTTATTTACGTATCCATTGAGCCAAAAATGAGCTTCGTCGCTGAACACAATTTTTCGATAAAGAAGTGGATCTTCGGCCAAATTTCCAAGAGCCCATTCACCAAAAATTCTGCGTTGCGGTAGGTCGTTCGGCTTCAATTCTTGCACCTGCTGTATTTTGAAAGGCTTCACACCTAAATCCTTCCGCAAAATTTTCCACGTTGTTGAGTAACAGAGGCCCAATTGCTGCGAACGGCGACGAATCGATAATTGATGGTCATCATTAACACTGGCCGATACAGCTGCGATATTTTCTTCAGTTCGCACTCTACGTAAGCGAGTTGGTGGCTTAATGCCCAACAATGTAAATTTGGTGCGAAATTTAGTCACAATAGCCCGAATAGCCGCTTCAGTGGGTCGATTAAACTGACCATAAAATGGAAGAAGCGCGCGCGATGAACTCTCTTAACAGAGCACGCATTTTGATAATAAAATTCAATGATTTGCAAGCGTTGTTCGTTTGTAAGACGATTCATGATTAAATTATAGACCAAACTGAAGATGTTTGACAGTAAAACAAAACACGAAACGTGCTCGAGCTGTTTAAACCAGTGTTGCCAAAATAGCTAAAAAATCACCCTTTATAAGACGATAGTTTAAGCTTGAAATCTGAGTATGAGATGGTGTTCTGAGTATAAGCTGGTAATACAAGATGGTGTTCTGAGTATTGGAAGACAGTTTAAGGTCGTGACTCTTAAAATTATTTCTTCTGTAAAGAAACTTTGTGTACTCTTGAAAAATTTTTCTGTTTTGATTTCCAAACACAAAAATTTATGGGGCATAGGTGGTGAGTCTAATGGTTACTATTCATATGTTACGGAAGGCAAAGAAAATCAGACTTCTTTATTTACTTAAACCCACAAAGATAGACAAAGAGAGAGGTCAACAAAGAAATTCTCCTTGAATTGTTTTCATTATTTGACCTTCGTTAAGAACTTAAATTTCATTCTTTGTGAGTAATCGTCCTTTCTTTTGCTTTGCTTTTCTTATTATTTTTATTTACTTTTAATAAGATTTTATTCATTGTGGTTGTTAAGGAAATCAATATAATTTCCGTAAGGTTTTCATCTCGTTTTGTTACTGTTTAACCACAAAAGAATTGACATTTAAAGAAACCGACTGACTGACTGACTGACAGCTTAAGAAATATGGTTTGATGAGGGTTCTCTTTTTCATCTCTTTTAAGAAATTCAATTGGAATTTACAAAAAAATTAAACATTTTTTCCAAAATATAATTTAAAAATGCAGGGATTCATAAGCGCGGATGAAATATGGGGTTTTATTTCAGTTTATATCCCCCAATCCATTCCAAAACAATTTTAGTTCTCCAATCATTTGAAAACAAATTGCATTTTTCATATTTTCATATTTAAAACAATAATGCATGCCTAAAGGTAGGCCATAATATTTTTTTTATATAATTGCAGCCTAAATATATGCAGCAATTTTGTTTAGCAAAAAACCTGTTAGAAAACATACAAAAAAATACTCTGTATGTGGTGTTGCTGTTGTTTTTACTCATTTGCATTTGTTTTTGAAATACCGTTATTTTTTTTTTGCTGCAGCAGCAGCAGACGTTGCCACAAAAAACAAAACTAAACTACAAAGTACTGACCAATTACATCTATACACACGTGCATATACACACATACACACTCGATCATTTTGCATCACATCATGCAAATTTAACCAACAATTCAATGTTAATTTGCCACAAAATGTTACAAGGTTTCAGTCGGTTTTCCACAACCATTCTGTAAAACAGTTTTTTTGTTGTTGTTGTTGTTGTTTTTGTTGGTTGGTTGGTTCGCTGTGAAATTGCAATTAAAACTGACAGATATTTTCTAATGGCCTATGAATTTGTGAAAAAATGCCTGAAAGTATGCAACAAAATTGAAAAATAAGTGAAAGAAGGTTACCACCCTCATGGTAGGCTAGGCAGAAGCTGTTATTACTCTTCTAAGGGAATAAATATTCATCAATTCCAAGTAATATCAAGGATAAGGTGTTACTGGAATGTTTAAACGGAGTGATGGAAAACTTATAAACTTTTTACATGAGTTAGGGGTTGCTAGGTTGTCGTCTGTGCTCTATGATGATTAATTAGTTGTATTCTATGCTTACTAGATTGATCATTACATAAGTATTTTTTGTTGGGCAATCTAAAATGGAGCAAGTAGTCGCCAGAATACAAATGAGCAGTTTTCAGAGACAGGCTTGTCTGCCTACAACTGCCATTGAGGCCATAATAAGCTTTGTGAAGAAATATGCTGTGAAGTGTTCTTTGAGAAAGCATTTCGGCTCGTATGAAGTAATATAAGGATGCAGAAACTGCAATGATAAGAAAAAAGACGAGTTATACAGAAGGACTTCTCTGCCAAATTCTGGCAACGTAGAGTTCTTGAGCAATTAATTGACAGAACATGTCTGGATAGAACTCCCACCTTCACAAAAATCTCGCAACGCTATCTTGCCTAAGTAAGCTATGCTTTACGATGTCAACTGGTTCGAGCTATGAGAGATACATGACTGTCGGCTTGCTTGTTTCTGTAGGAGGATGACACCCATTGTGGTTTACTGGCTATTATCTTCTGTGGGGGTTGAACTGATAATTTTGAAGAGATTTGTGACCAACGTAAGACACCAAAAACGTTTCGGGTCAAAATGTCTGCCGTTGGGAAACCTGGTTTGTATGACAGTAACAAATACAGGATCTATGAACTGAAGATGTGTGTTCAGATGAATTTTAACCTGATTAATCACCTTTCAAAGGCGTATTCTTTTGTACCTCTACACTCTTACCTACTTATTTACTTAATTGGCCATAACAACCCGTTTATCGGATTTTGGCCTGCCGCAACACATCCTTCCAGGCGCCTCTGTTTCGTGCGCGCCTACGCCAGTTGGTCGCACCAATCGATGACAGAGCTTCCTCGATTTGGTCCTTCCAACGGATGCAAGGGTCGTCCTATTCGCCGACTTCCGCAGATTCCCGCATCAAATACCCGTCTCGTCGGAGCATCTTCCTCCATTCGAACGATATGGCCGAGCCAGCGCAGCCGCTGGATATCAATACGCTGTACAACGTCTATGTCGTTGAGGAGCTCATACAGCTCACTGTTGGATCGGATACGGAAATCATCGCCAACTCGCACTGGACCGAAGATCTTGCGCAGTACTTTTCTCTCGAACACTCTCAAGGCCGCTGCATCAGTTCTTAATAGGGTCCATGCCTCTGCGCCATAAAGAAGCACGGGTAGGATGAGTGTCTTGTAAAGTGTTAATTTTGTCGCACGAGAGAGGTCTCTGCTACTCAATTGCCTATTGAGACCATAGTAGCACCTGTTGGCAAGAGTGATCCTGCTGACATCATTTCTGGTGGTAACAGCGGAGCCAAGATAGATGAATTCCTTGACCGTATCAAAAGTATAGTTATCGGCCGTAATCTGAGAATCAATACACCGCGCATCTATACTTGTCGATAACATATACTTTGTTTTGCCCTCATTTACTGCCAGACCCATCTTATTAGACTCCCGTTCAATAGCACTGAAGGCAGTAGTAACATCTTGCTTGGTACGCCCTATGATGTCAATGTCGTCAGCGTACGCAAGCAACTGGACACTTTTTTCAAAAATAGTGCCATTGCGATGCACTCCCGCCTTTCGCAGAACACTCTCCATGACGAAGTTGAAGAGCTCGCATGATAAGGGGTCGCCTTGTCTGAAACCTCGCACGGTATCAAAAGGTTCGGAGAGGTCCTTTCCTACCTTGACAGAGCTGCAGGAATTGCTCAACGTCATTCTGCATAGCCTTATCAGCTTCGCAGGTATACCGAGCTCAGACATTGCGGCAAAAACACGATCCCTTATGGGGCTATCGAAGGCTGCCTTATAGTCGACAAAAAGATGGTGTGTGTCAACTTGTTTTTCGTGGTCCTTTTCCAGGATTTGGCGTAGTGTGAAGATCTGGTCAATGATGGACTTGCCTGATCTGAAGCCGCACTGATAAGGTCCAATCAGTGTTTTGACGAGTGGCTTCAGTCGTTCACACAATACGCCTGTAAGAACCTTATATGCGATATAAGGTAGTTGGCGCATATACAGTGACAAAAACCCCTCAACTACTTTTTATAAGACCCAATAAATCCCTTAAACACAGCGGGCCTTAAACTTCATTTCAATTTTTTCTCTGCAAAAGTAACTTTTCTTACGTTTGATGTTGTTGTTGTTGTTGTTCTTGTCACTCATATTTGTTGCAGCCTTAAATTACAAAAAAAACAAGTTTTCCGTTTAACTTGCTATCACTCTTTGAAGAAATGTTGTGGTGAATGCAGAAGAAAATGCCTACGAAATTTGGAAGCAACCAAAAAACCCAACACTGTACATAACCGTCCTTTACTTAACATCAGCTTCAGGAAGGAAGAAAAACTATTTGAAAACATGTCTTCTTGCCAGTATTTCTACTTCTGCTCTTGCACTTACACCACCACAAGAACAAAATGTTACATTATAAGGAAGACAACCAAGCAGAGAGAGAGTGGGAAAGTGAGAGATCGAGTGGGAGATGCTAAAACAACAGGAAATTGAAACCCAAGCAACCATCGGATGTTATGGCAAATCATTATGATGACTTCACATAAAAATAAATTGTGAATTCGGAATGTTTAAGGAGAGGAGGGAGTGTAAGTATTACAAGTAAAAATTAAAATTAAAACAGAATGAAGGAAAAACCAAAAGAAAGAAATTCTTAAGAAATCTATTGAAAAGGATTAAAAGGACAGGCAGGCGTTAAGGCATAACGTGTTGTGTTGGCATAATTTTTAATAGGAAAACAATTTTTATACTCACAGTAATTAATTGTCATTCATTTTCAAATGATTTTCAAAGTATTACAAGTTTAAACAAATAAATGAAGAGGCGAAGAATGCCAATTTCAAGGAATTAAGTGCACTGCTGCAAGGACCATATTACTGCTTAACGCACCGATGCTATAGGAGGCTTCAATCTTATCCCTGGGAGGAATAATTAAGGGCAGGAGACCTTATTACTTTTCCCAAGAAATATTTCTTTCGGCGGCCACTTCCCAGTTCCGCGAATCATGTATAAATTAAAGACCACCCCTTAGGTGGTGTGAGAACCCAGGCTATTATCCTGGCGAAAAGGTTGTAATGACCAATAATGTAATAAAAAAGAGATGGCGGACTACATAATGATTCCCCAGTTGACCTAGTGTACTTTTAAAAGACCAAAGGAACGAAATATTTAAAAATTTTGGGGCGGAGGGCGTAGGTAGGTAGAGGTGGCTGCCCATCCAAGAAAAAAAAAATTTTTTTTCTTGGTGATGGACACACTCACTTAGGCCGCATTGAACCCATTGTGCTACCACAGTCATCCGTTGTCCCCTAGTCTCGAAACCATTCGGAGCTCCTGATGAAGCGATTTAGGCTGCCAATGTCAATCTCTGACAGTTCCTCCAGATCATCCATGTAGTAAGTACCCAAGTACTTCCTTCTCCTTTGGCATAGAGCCGAGCATGTACCCAGCAGATGAGGGACAGTCTCCTCTTCTTCCTCATCTCTGCAGCTTCTACAGAAGTCGTTAGCAAGGTGTCCAAGTCCAATGCGCCTCGCGTGCGTACCCATAATGCAATGCCCCGTAATGACACCGACAACTACACTGAGCGCGCCTCTTTGGAGTTTAAGTAGACTCATTGTACGCCCCTCATCCAGCCTTGGCCAGATTTTACGAGCCGTTCTACCCGTGTCCGAGGCCGCCCACCTGTCGTTGACGGAATCTACGATCGCATTATCAATTATGAGCTTGCAGGTCCTCATTGGTATGCCCAGATTCGAGAACTCAGCGGTGAGCTCGATGGTCGTGCCCCACCTGGCAAGTTCATCAGCTCTACAGTTGCCCGGAATACCACTGAGTCCCGGTACCCATACGATATGGATGTCATATCGTTCCGCTATCTCGTCGAGATATCTGCGACAGCCGTACACCGGCTTGGAGTTCATCACGTTAGAACTCAAAGCCCTGATAGCCGCCTGGCTATCATAAAGTATGGTAACGTTCCGCTTGGAGACCCTTCCATCCCCAATAATACTCGCCGCAGCCTGTATGGCCACCACCTCCGCCTGAAAGACACTGCAGTGGTCTGGCAGTCTTATAGACTGAGCTATTCCAAGCGATTCCGAAAAAATTCCACTGCCAACCGCTCCGTTCAGCTTAGAGCCATCGGTGTAGATTTGTACGGAGTCTCTGAACAGGTGGGTCACACCACCCTTCCAGGCCCCGTTATCCGGAACCGATGTCCTGAATCTCTTCGTGAAGTCGTACCTCGGTGTCATGTAGTCACTGCTCCCGACAGCTCCAACTTCCCTCAGGATCCTTGCGTGGCCTATGTCCGAGTCATGCCACTGTCCAGTCGCCCAGAGACGTTTACTTATTTTAGCAGCCACTCCCCTACAGAAAAGGCCAAGGCGGAGGGCGTAGTTGAAAATAAAATAGGTTGCTAATGGTAAACTATACCAACTACTACGGGTCAGCATCAACTCAAACTGTTCTTAATCCCTAACCGAGGAATCCCAAATATGGTGTATTTGTTAAGATTTTTGTCTAAGCTTGTGAGTTGAAGTAACATTTGAAAAAAAATGTATCTTTCGCTGGCACCAACGTTTAATTTTGTGAAAATTCACTTCTGCACTCGGCAGACAAAGGCTTTACCGCTTTAGTGACTTCCTATATGTTGTGGAACCCTTATATGGACAGATAGGACTTAAATTCTTGAAAGGCTTTTGTCGTAGCGCTCGAATAATAATTTAATTTTGAATACAACACAAGTGTGAGACATTTTCTAACATATTCTTTAATAATCATCATCATCAAGTTGCCAGTTTTGCTAAATAAGTATGAATTTGAAAATTGTCTTCTCTTTAAAACAATTTTTCTAATGCTTTAATAAAATTTGAAAAACATTTCCCTCCAATGAAAAAAATTACAAGAAAAGAAAAAAAGGAAAATAAAATATGCTTTAAAATCATTCACGTGTTGTTAATAGAGTGCAAAAAATAAATACAAAATAAGTTCCTCTACTACCACGTTTACAAATATCCACACACGATTTGAAAAAAAAAAACCAACAGCAACCATTTTCTAAAACAACTTCCGTTTTATAATGTTTACATTGGAACACACACACACACATACAACATTACTGCTTTCTAACACACTCTCGCTGTCACTCTCTCACTCTACGCTTAAACACACAGAACATGACCACACATGTAAATAATAACGGGTTATTCATTTAGGCTGTCATTTAAAGTGTTATTTATTTACGTAACGGGTAATTTTTTAGCTATTATCCTTTTGGCAACACTGGTTTAAACAGCTCACGCACGTTTCGTGTTTCGTTTCACTCTCAAACATCTTCAGTTTGGTCTATAATTTAACCATGAATCGTCTTACAAACGAACAACGCTTGCAAATCATTGAATTTTATTATCAAAATGCGTGCTCTGTTAAGAAAGTTCATCGCGCACTTCTTCCATTTTATGGTCAGTTTAATCGACCCACTGAAGCAACGGCTATTCGGGCTATTGTGACTGAATTTCGCACCAAATTTACATTGTTGGACATTAAACCACCAACACGCTTACGTAGAGTGCGAACTGAAGAAAATATCGCAGCTGTATCGGCCGGCCAGTGTTCATGATAACCATCAATTATCGATTCCTCGCCGTTCGCAGCAATTGGTTCTCTGTTACTCAACAACGTGGCAAATTTTGCTGAAGGATTTAGGTGTGAAGCCTTTGAAAATACAGCTGGTGCAACAATTGAAGCCGAACGACCTATCGCAACGCAGAATTTTTGGTGAACGGGCTCTTGAAAGTTGGCCGAAGATCCACTTCTTTATCGAAAAATTGTGTTCATTTTTGGCTCAATGGATACGTAAATAAGCAGAATTGTCGATTTTGGAGTGAAGATCAGCCAGAAGCATTGCAAAAGTTACCAATGCATCCAGCAAAAGTCACAGTTTGGTGCGGTTTATGGGCTGGTGGCATCATTGGACCGTACTTCTTCAAAGATGCTGCGAATCGTAACGTAACTGTGAATGGTGAGCGCTACCGTGAGATGATATTCAACTTTTTTTTTGCCCAAAATGCAAGAGCTTGACTTGCATGACATGTGGTTTCAACAAGACGGTACCACATGTCACACAGCACGCGTAACAATGGACTTATTGAGAGGCGAGTTCGGTGAACATTTTATTTCACGTTCGGGACCGGTAAATTGGCCGCCTAGATCGTGCGATTTAACGCCTTTAGACTATTTTTTGTGGGGCTATGTTAAAGCTCATGTCTATACAGACAAGCCCGCTTCAATTGATGCATTGGAAGACAACATTGAAGCATTTATTCGTGAGATACGTTGGAAAGATTATGCCAAAATTGGACTAAGCGGATGGGCCATTTGAGGCGCAGTCGCGGTCAACATTTGCTTCAAATAATCTTCACACATTAAATTATATGGACCGTACTATCGATTCAAATAAAGATTTCATACATTTTTCTGAATTTTATGTGTTTTTTGAAAAATTTTCCTATAGCTCTTAAAAAATCACCCATTATATGGATCGTTTAACAATCGAAGAATGCGCAAAAACAGTTGAATCTGTGTATTAATCGACCTATTGTGCAAGGACTTGACAAGATTACAAAGAGAGAGAGAGAGAGAAAAGACTGGAAGCCTTACAGTTGTGGTCAGGTTTGTGTATCATAGTAATCGACTAACTGAAGCAAATATAGCTTCTGTTAGAGAAAGCGTGGTAATTGCACGAAATTTTTGGATTCCACGGTGTTCTCAGCAATTTGTCTTACTTTACGGCACGAGTGGAGGCCATATAAGGTCCAACTCATGTAACAATAAAGACCGACTGACCCATTACAACGCCTTTCATATGAATGCTAGGACAACAGCTTTTCAATACCACGCCCAAAATGTAAGAAAATGTGGTCGAAAACTACCTTAAAGAATGGATCACCCTTTATGTTCGTTCGTTCGGGGGCTACACATGCAATAACAACTTAACGTGTGTGTTTGAGTAAACGAAGGAATGTATTGGTTAATGTATGTTCTCTTCTTCTTTATTTTAATTGCATGCATACTTTCTCTTGCACAGTTAGTTATACTCTTTCACTCATACTCTCTCTTTCTCTCTCTTTCTCCATCACATGCTCTCTTCCGTGTATTTTTTTCTTCCTCAAAGAGTACAACAAATGCTTCCTGTTTACATAAAATTTATGCTTATTTCTCTGTGTATGATGCGTATGTGTATGAGTGTGTATCGTTTTTTGTCGTTTTTTTCTTCTTCTTTTGGTTCGTGTTCTTTTTTGTTGTTGTTGTTGTTTTCTTATGCATATTAAATATGTATGGAATGATGGAATGAAAATTGAAATCAATGGAATGAAAGAGAAAAAGAGGGAAGGAGTGAGAGCATGTGGGAGAATGTGGAGTATTGGCATCATCATAAATGTCAATAAGAATGTATTTTTTTTATGGTACAAAGAAGAAAATATCCATTGCTCTCTCTGGCTAAACACAGAAAAAATGAAAAACGAAACGAAATGAAACGATAAAAGAAATTCTTTTCAAAAAAGGCAGGCCTTAAAAAGAATGAATTCTAATTCCAACTTTAGTTAGTTTCTTTTTACATACATAATTGGCCATTACAACCCTTCAGTACGGCCTAGCTTCTTCTTACGGCCTAGCTTCTCACACCACTCCTGTGGTGTGCATTAATCTTATACATGAGTGGAGGGACCTACAGTTTAAAGTCGACTCCGAACGACAGATTTTTGAGAAACTTTTCATCGCAATTTTTATTTACTCTCAGAGTTTTTGTCAGAAATCTGCTGAGAGGAAGTCGCCGAAGAAATCCTTTTTGTATTTTTGTTTTGATGTCTGGTCTGGGGCTCAAACCCTGGCTTTACGTCTAATAAGATAACACACTACCTACTAGACTACGGCGACTTTTTTCTTTTTCTTTCTTTTCTTTTTACGACTGAGAATTATGGAAGAAAGACCATTTGACTTCAGGACCATCCAGGTCTTTGTCAACCGATACTTAAGACGAATACAGCCGAATGTTTTAATCAAACATCATCACCAACACTTAACTTAAGACGTAACATAAAATCGAGATTTGTAGACAGAAGTAGAGATGGCTTAAACATGTTATGCGCAGACCAATGTCAAACACAACCAGATTTGCAATTGACTGGAAACCCCAATCGAGATTCCTGGCCGGAAGTTGAAATGGTTTGAGCACGTTCTGCGAAGACCATTGTCAGGTACAGCCATGTTTGTAATTGGCTGAAATCAACTGAGGTGGGGAGAAGCCCAAGCAACTTCTGGCGTTGACAGCTTGAAATAGAGGCAGCAAAGATAAACAAATTATGGAAAGAGTTAAAGCCAATGGTAGCGAATAGAATTGTTGAGGTCCTCCTTAAAGAAGCAAAATGAATTTTAGAAATATTCCTGCTGCCAACAAATTACTCCTTTACCGGCCTGGTTTTAATAACATGCAACTATGAATAGAAATTGTTTTTATTTGCATGCGGGCTTGGTCATGTAACGGGTGCTTATAATCATGGGACATTTAAAAATGAATTTGAAATTCTGTTTCCTATAAAAAAATTTCCATTCGGTTGGGAATATAAAAATATTTCAGAAGAAAAGAAAAAAGAAACGATTCAGGGTAGGGTAGAGAAACTGAAAATCTATAATTGATATACACTTTTGGAAAAATTCTTAAAATTCTTTTTCAAATATTGTCGTTAATCACTTTGCAATTTTAGCATGAGTTTTCATAGCCTCGATGGCGCAGTAGGCAGCGCGTAAGTCTCATAATCTTAAGGTCGTGAGTTCGAGCCTCACTCGGGGCATTTAATTTTTTTCTCGCATGTAGAGTACGAAGTGTATTCTTGCTTTTTTTAAAGTGCTAAAAGTCAACATAAATATTAAAAACAATAAAAACATAATGACAGGTGGAAGCTGCAAATAATTATGCACTTAGCTGCGTCAGAGATAAGGAGCTTGGAAGATCTATGGCTTGGCTTATCGTCTGGTTTATTATTTAATTAAAGAAATATTATTTAATTTGTTTTGATTTTTGTTTTTGTTTATAAAAGATTTAAAATGTTTTATTGAAGCAAAACAATATTTTTTTAAAAATAAATATGAACCTGAGTGCAAATACAATGCCGGACATTATTTTCAAAAGCTTCACTGCAAGAACTTGAGATATATACAAAAATCATTTGGACCCTTGGTTAATTGATTTAATAATCAATTACAGTAGAACACATTTATAATGACTAATGACAATATCTGATTGGAAATACTGAAAGATATTCGTAATAATGGTACTTTACTGTAATCAATTCGATTATTTTACTTCTTCTGCCTCCGGTATCGTATAGCCTCGATGGCGCAGTAGGCAGCGCGTAAGTCTCATAATCTTAAGGTCGTGAGTTCGAGCCTCACTCGGGGCATATAATTTTTTTTTAAGTGGCTTAAATTCCAAATTTTTAATGAAATTAAGCACAAGCACAACTATTTTGTAAGTATTGCACGAAAAATAAAGTGAACATATAAAGGGTGTTTTTTATAGAGGTATAGAACTTTAAGTTGGCATTACTTTTCAAGATGGCGACCGATTTAACAGCTGTCAAGTGATTTATTCTCAGTTTGGTTTGGCAATTCATCATGAATAGACTCACGCCTGAACAACGCTTCCAAATATTGCAATTTTATTTCGAAAATAATGGTTCTGTGCGGAAAACGTATCGCGCACTACGTCCATTTTATCGTCGATAAAATCGTCCATCAGAGCAGTTAATTCGATTAACCATGGAACGTCTTCGCACCACGTTTACTCTTATTGATAACTCGCATCCCCAGAGACGCTGTACGGTGCGTACAGAAGAAGCTGTTGCTGTGCTGTAGAGCGTAGCATTGAGGAAGACCCGAATGAGTCCATCCGCCATCGAGCACAGGAATTGGATCTGTGTCCATCCACTTTATGGAAGATTTTGCGGAAGGATCTTGGTTTGTGTGCTTACAAAATCCAACTCGTGCAAGATTTGAAGCCAAACGATCATCAAGAAGGCGTAGATTCGTCGAATGGGCCCAAAACGAGATTACCGTTGTTCACGATTTTCATAAGCGAATTTTGTTTAGCGATTAAGCGCACTTCTGGTTGAATGGCTACGTCAACAAACAAAACTGCCGCATTTGGAGTGAAGGTAATCCTCAAGTGTATGTGGAAACACCGTTACATCCAGAAAAACTGACTGTTTGGTGCGCTTTATGGGCTGGGTGGAATCATTGGTCCGTACTTTTTTCAAAAACCATGGTGGCCAGAACGTTACAGTCAATGGTGATCGGTATAGAGCCATGATTACTAACTTTTTCATTCCTGAATTGAATAACCATGATGTGCAGGAGATGTGGTTTCAACAAGACGGCGCAACATGTCACACAGCTCGTGCCACAATAGATTTATTGAAAGACACGTTTGGTGACCGCCTAATTTCACGTTTTGGACCCTGTGAATTGGCCTCCAAGATCTTGTGATTTAACACCGCTAGACTACTTTCTGTGGGGCTATGTAAAGTCATTGGTCAATGCGGTAAAGCCACAAACGCTTGACCATTTGGAAGACAACATTCGCCATATTATTGCCGATATACGGCCACAAATGTTGGAAAAAGTCATCGAAAATTGGACGTCCAGATTGGACTACATCCGCGCCAGCCGTGGCGGTCATATGCCAGAAATCATATTTAAAATGTAATGCCACAAGATTATCTTTCGGATAAAAATGCATGTCAATCGAATAATCCATCGTTGTTTTATTGCAACTTAAAGTTCTATACCTCTATAAAAAACACCCTTTACTTCTAAGCCAGCACAATTCCATTATAAATCTCAGAAGAGCTTGAATGTCAATTCCCGCTAAAAAGATTAAAACCTAGAATAATCCTCTATTCGGGGTATTCAACCTACTTACTAGAGACTGAACAGTTGCAAAGAAGGCCTACTATGATATCAAACTTCTCGTCACCCGCAATCAATCCCAAACCCTTGTCACATCACAATGCTTTGAGTTCAAAGTGGGACATATTAAGCTCCAGTATCAATTGAATTCTGGTTGGATTCCTATAGAGAAAATATACTCCATGGGTTCGATATTGGGACTAATGGGATCATATTCTCCAAGGAGAATCCATGATCTAGTCAATTTGGCCTTCCTAAATGCCATATAAGATATTGAAGTCGCAAACCACATTTGAAAAGATATGTTATCTGTTAGAAATCCTTTATTTTTAAGCAATTCCCTCCATAATTTATGCCGTCCAATTAATATTTAAAGCTTTAACAATATAAGCTAATTCTGATTGTACAAACAAAGGATACACAATAAACATAATCTCTCCATGAGAGATTAAGAAAATATATTCCCATTTCTACTACTTCCCATGGTTATCATCTATATTTTTTCAATTGCTTTTTATGCCCACGTGTATAGCTTTTTGGCTTTTTTGCATCGTTCTTTAAAGGAAAAAAAGAAAATGGAAACAAAAGTATGCAAGTATTCATTTTAAAATCTTTGCTCCTTTAGATATGCAACATATTTCTTGCAGTTTTATTTTCTCTTTTTGTTATTTAAAAATAAATTTGCAAGATTTTTTATATGAAAACTTAAGCAAATAAATTTTAAAACTTTCATTATTTTTTTTATACGATATTTGTTTTTCTTCTTCTTCTTCAGTTTCTTTCCAATACTGAATGACTGGCTGGCTGGCTGTCTGTCTACGTGTTTTTCTTTATTTCAATATTGTTTCACTCCTCCGCCACACATACTTATACAACTCGAGGTAAATAATGAATATTGCATTTTAATATCATCCACACAAGAAAAAAGAAGAAATAAAAACACTTAAAAATCAAGGATAGGTAGCTCTGGAAATCTACAATCGGTTGCAGTGCTGTATTCAAGCAAAGGAGCACTTTTAATAAAACATACTTTTAGGGGCTTAAAAGCTATCATACAAGTATTTGGGTATCCGTACAAGTTCTAGGAAGTGTGACTCAATAATAAGTTCTGGATTCGTAATTGTTTTTACTTTTTGTTTCGGAAAGTTCCACCTTCGTTTTCACGGATTTGTTTCACAGAGCAGGTTACGAAGTGGCTCCAATAGGATTTACAAATCTGCCCGAAATTGTAAGAACAACATCTCCCTGATAGACGAATGATCCACAACTGTGTCAACGCATAAAGCAGTACGTTGACTAGGGTCCCCCTTACACGTCCAGGAAGCTCTCCAAACACTGCGTAGATTGTCCTTTCCTGAAGCAATTTCACAGTCAATCGCTATATTCGGAATTAAGTATGAATACTAAAATCTTTTTACCTTAACCAACTCTTCGCACCTCCACTCTCCCAAGTAAGCCTGCGTTTTTGTGTCTATTGGGTAATGCCTTATGAAAATACAAATAGAAAAGCGCCTGAAAACATGCTACAAAACATGTCACAAAAACTATGTGTTTTCTGGCAACCTTTAAATGGTCACACTGCAATAATGTCTATACCGAGTGAGTGAGCAAATGAGTGAGTGTATGTAGCATTCATAGTATATTTTAACTGCCATTGAGGAGTAACCCAGGGAAAATTGATGACTTTTGTAATAATAAAAGATTATTTTAATACTCAGTATGAACACACAGCAGAAAAAGAAAAGTTTCTCTTTTTTTTTTCATAAAATATATGGGGCCAGCAAACATGAAGAAATCGTCAGTGATTTATTTACTTTTTTTGGAGAGGGACTTTTTCTCTTCTCTTCTTTTTTTTTTGCTTATTTGTTTGGAAATATTTTCAACGATGGTTATATCAGCTAAAATTAATACAAAAAAACTGTATATTTTATTTAAAATTTATTTAAAATATTTCAAATACGCTTAAAGAGAAAATTAAAAACGATTTTATAACGCCCGGAAACTATTTATTTTTTTCCGCCATCGCTGAAAATGAATAAATAAGCGCCATTAAAAACTTTCTTTCAACTCGTTTTAGATTCTAAGAAAACAAGGCCACTAGAGAAGTTGAAAAGAAAAAAAATATTGTTTAAATTACTGTGTTAACTTCTTGGGAGGAGAGGTCAAAATAAAATCTGCAATTAGCAGTCTTTGTTACACCATCACTCGTAAATAAAAATGCGGAAAAGAATTTGCCCAAAAAACAAGGACTAATTTTCTCCATTTAAGAATTTTCAAGAAGTAATTAAAAATTAAAGCGTAATAAAATAAACAAGAAAAAAAATTATACCCTTAAGTATGCTATAAAATTATAAATTTGGCAGCCGCCTGAAAGTATGCTATAAATATTGTAACTGAATATTAAGAAAATATAATGAAAAGACAAAAACTGAGAAAGAATTAACACTTTAGGAATAAAAAATAAACAATAACAACGTTATTTCTTTTTATTTCACCTGTAATTGAACGGCAAAATGTAGCTTTGGCTTGGCTTTGATCACAAGAACCCCCTATTTTCGATGCACGAATGAAGTCATCACTTTCATATTGCAGTATATCGATTTATGAGTAGATCAGACAGGTTTCGTCGGATTCTCAAGATATGCTAAAGGTTTCATTATAAACATTTTTACTGCTTAGTGCATATAAGGTTGCATGATAACCTTAAGGCTCTGCTCGAGATAAAAGACCTATTTTTCAAGCAATAGGCATTCGCAGTCTTCTCAATTTGCCCAGTTGCTGATTATAATTTATAATCAATGGTAATAAAACGCAGAGAAATATTATGAATTAAAATCAATCATCTGTTTTTGTTCAACAACTATTGGATTGCTTTAAGTGAAGTTAACAAAATTAATGCCCCGAGTGAGGCTCGAACTCACGACCTTAAGATTATGAGACTTACGCGCTGCCTACTGCGCCATCGAGGCTATAAATAGATGGTGTTCTTAATAGTTGTAATAAATTTCTATTCACAACAATTTAAAAATATTTGGACTTTCATTTAAAAATAAAAAAAATTTCGTTTCTTTACAAAACAAAGTCAAGAATTTAGAATTCTAAGGGAATTTAAATTTTGCCAAAAAATTGAATGCCCCGAGTGAGGCTCGAACTCACGACCTTAAGATTATGAGACTTACGCGCTGCCTACTGCGCCATCGAGGCTATGGGCGGCCATTTTTAAATGATAAAAATCAATTTAAGGCGACAAATCTATGATTCCTAAAAATTGGGCCCACAATAAAGCTGGTGACAAGAATTATGGAACTAAAGACAGTGTAAAGCGCAGGATTTTCCGTTAGATGACGTACTTTATGTCTTATTTCATAGGGACTCTGCAAAGGAACACAATGACGTGATGTCATTGATCACTGAAACTTGGAAAACTTTAATTTTCTATATGGGATGTTGTTATCATTACTTCTATTGTGCCATCGAAGCTATAGCATGGTCTAATAACATAAATAAAGCTGGAAATTGTGAGAGTAAACAATACAGTCAATATAAAAATATCACAACTTTATTTACTTTGCTTATTAACACTCTCCCGCTCCCAATCCTATGGTCCCCCTCTATCCACCACTAACACTAACTCTCTAACAAGAGCATTTGATTTGTTATTGTTTGGTGTACGTTGTTATCATTAACACAAATAACCTTGAAACAAATTATGCTGTGACCTTAAACACAGAGAGAGAATGAGATAGAAGGAGAGAAGCACACAATAAGAGGACAGCAGCTAATAAAAAACAGATTGTAAATGAACAAGAATAATATCAACAAGCAACCACACATTTTTATATACAGACACTGGTAGTCAAAACTCAAGTAACTTAAATATTGTTTGCTAATGTTCCGTATACGTAAACACCATTTTGACCACCACTGTATACATATACTGAGAAAGCAAAAAAAAAAAATAAAACCAACCACACAACAGCGACGAGGCACGTACTTTGAATGGTATACGAAAATAAACGAGCAAACATGACAATAATTACACATACATACATACAGCAACAACATTAAACACGAACAACAAAACAAGAACAACAACAAAAATGAGCAGCAGCTAATTCAATGACACCTTTTAATGAGCCAAGCCAACTTATAATATTATCGATAATGTGGTGTTAGTAGTAGTAGTAGGAGTTGTTGTTGCTGTTGCGCGTTAATGTTTATTGGTATAGAATAGAATGAAACAGAAGAAACAGTGACAAAATCGCTATTTAATCAAGAAGATCTTAAGGGCCTCGATGGCGCAGTAGGCAGCGCGTAAGTCTCATAATCTTAAGGTCGTGAGTTCGAGCCTCACTCGGGGCATATAATTTTTTTTATTTAATTTTTAATTTATTATTTAAATTATTAAAAAAAATATAATTTAGTTTAACAAGATTCAAACAATTTCAGCGATTCAGATTTAATACAACAAAAAAATTTCTTTGCCTATTTTAAGGCAAGTATATGAATTATTTTTACAGCATATTTCAGGGTGCTTTTAAAATTAAATATGCCAATATTTTTCAAAGTTTAGCACCCTCAGAACAACTTCGATTGGAATACTTAAAATTTCTAGCCTTTAACCTAATTAAACAGATTATTTAGTACCCCAACTTTTTGTTTATGGCTTATATATTTGTCACAGCATTTCCCATAGCCTCGATGGCGCAGTAGGCAGCGCGTAAGTCTCATAATCTTAAGGTCGTGAGTTCGAGCCTCACTCGGGGCATTTAACATTTTTGACAAAATGTAAAAACAGAACATTGAAGAGATCACCAAAGGCAGGACTTCACATACGTACGTAAAATAGGTCCTAGCGATGTTTTATGTCGTTTGCCAAGAGTTTTTTTTACTGTACATGGACCATTTGCTCACGATTTTAGTTATTGAAAAAAATATTGCATATCACAAGGCTGGGTTAAATCGGAACTTATTTTTTAAAAGGAATTTTTAAATTGCTTACGAAAATTTATTTCATCCTTTAGAAAACCCAGTTATTCATAGCCTCGATGGCGCAGTAGGCAGCGCGTAAGTCTCATAATCTTAAGGTCGTGAGTTCGAGCCTCACTCGGGGCATTTGATTTTTTAACAAAACTTTGGTTATTGCTGCCTATCATAAGGCGAACTAAGCCAGAATACTAAATCTCGTTTTAGATGCTCAAAAAGTATCGTTAAGAACTTGGACAGTGGCTTATTATAAAGATTGACTAATTTCCGGGGGCATAAAACACAAAACTTCCGAAAATTCCTTGACAAGAAAATACAGTTGCACTAAAAACAATGCATTAAAAGTTAATAACATTCCAAAGCGCTTTTTTAATTGCCAATAGTCGATATAGTTTGTTCTGAAGTGCTTTAAAAAATCTAGGTCCCATAGCCTCGATGGCGCAGTAGGCAGCGCGTAAGTCTCATAATCTTAAGGTCGTGAGTTCGAGCCTCACTCGGGGCATTTAGTTTTTGCGAAAATTTGTATTTAAAGCCGATCACAAGATGCCACACATGGCCTAAATGTGTTCGTACTCCTGTATTGAAAGTCATTTCTACCATAGCTCTACGGCTATCTAGAATTCCCTGTTGGCTATTAAGAAAATGAGCTTAAGAATATAAAATTGCATGCCATTAGGCTGCACTAATTTAGTTGAGAAATTTTTTATTGTTAAATTTTAAACTGCACTTGGTAGAAGTACATCATGACCTTTAGAAACTGCAATTATTCATAGCCTCGATGGCGCAGTAGGCAGCGCGTAAGTCTCATAATCTTAAGGTCGTGAGTTCGAGCCTCACTCGGGGCATTTGCTTTTTTTTTTTGTTGCTTTGTGTTAATTTTTATTATATTAGAATTCGTTTTGAGTACTTACCGTTTCCTTTATACCTCATTAAGGCATATGAGAAATCTGCAAAGAAAAAAATTAAAGCATACTTTTAGGTAATTTTAATAGAAAATTTTTGTAAAATGAAAAGAATTTTTAAAAATATTGTTTATATTTAATAGAAATACCAGTAGTAATACCAGTAGTTAATCTTTCATAATTCCCACCTTGTTTTTTTGTTGCTGTAATTTAAATAATGGAGCATACTTTCAGGTAAAATTTATAATATTGCCATTGTTCTGAGGAATCACAGACTTTTATTTTATGCAGTAAATATAATTTTTTGCCTAGTGCTTAATAAACACTCCGGTGGTATTATTCTTGTATTATTCTTACTAACTTACTTACTTAATTTGGTCGTTACACTATGCTGACATAACGTTATCGACATCATAGCTTCAATTGCTTTGAACTTTCACCTTCTACAGAACAGTAATGCAAAGGGTTGCCTTATGTGAAACACTACACGGTATCAAGATGTTCAGAGAGATCATTTTCTACCTTTCTACTGCACAGCTTTAACTTTTTTACAGAATTAAGGAGCTTCGACATTGGGGAAAAACGTCAGCCAAAATCCACAAACAGATGCTGTTTTTCATGTTGGTTTTTATGGGAATTTATCAGGTCTAAAGCCTAACTGATCAACGTATCAGCGAATAGTGCCAGCCGTCAACACACTATGCTTGTGAGATTTTTATGTGCGATAGGGGGAAGGCTTATAACCCTGCCGTTGGTTTTTATCATGAGCCCTCTCAATTTCTGGACAGGACAGAGTATACTGAGGTTCCTGTCTTTAACCATATTTTCTTTCAGTCATATTCAGTAAATAAGTTGGTACACCAAGCCTACTAACTCGTTACCTCTAGCGTTACAGAAACTTATGGTCAATGCGGCAGCTTCTGGAATGTTCTTTGTCTTGCAGCCACCAACTGACCCCTCCCGCTGTTTTGTTAAGAGCAGTCCAATCTATTACAATTAAAATTGTTCCTTTTAAAAACAATTCTTTTCATTTAAAAATTACGTTCACAAAATTTTATTCATTCATATTTATGACATCAATTAAACAATAGAATAGAAAAAATAGGAAAAAATTAGAGAAATAAAATAAAACTATTGCTGATCTCTATGAACTTGACGTGAGTGAGCTTTAATATGAGAAAAAAAACTTTTTTCTGAAACAAAAAAACACAAGCCGACCAATTGACTTACTACTACCGCTTGCCTTTTTGAACCGTCATCCTGCTTAACCAGACTAGCATTCATTCATTCTTTCTTTCTGCTTTATTTTATTTTTTGTTTCTTTCATTCATTCATTTACGGGTCTATTCATTGCGTTCATGTTGTTCAGTGTCTGCTACAAAAAGTTGTGCAAGTGAGCGGATCTAAAGGGTGTTTTTTTATAGAGGTATAGAACTATAAGTTGCAATAAAACAACGATGGATTATTCGATTGACATGAATTTTATTTATCCGAAAGATAATCTTGTGGCATTACGTTTTAAATATGATTTCTGACATATGACCGCCACGGCTGGCTCGGATGTAGTCCAATCTGGACGTCCAATTTTCGATGACTTTTTCCAACATTTGTGGCCGTATATCGGCAATAATACGGCGAATGTTGTCTTCCAAATGGTCAAGCGTTTGTGGCTATACCGCATAGATCAATGACTTTACATAGCCCCACAGAAAGTAGTCTAGCGGTGTTAAATCACAAGATCTTTGAGGCCAATTCACAGGTCCAAAACGTGAAATTAGGCGGTCACCAAACGTGTCTTTCAATAAATCTATTGTGGCACGAGCTGTGTGACATGTTGCGCCGTCTTGTTGAAACCACATTTCCTGGACATCATGGTTATTCAATTCAGCAATGAAAAAGTTAGTAATCATGGCTCTATACCGATCACCATTGACTGTAACGTTCGTTTTTGAAAAAGTACGGACCAATGATTCCACCAGCCCATAAAGCGCACCAAACAGTCAGTTTTTCTGGATGTAACGGTGTTTCCACATACACTTGAGGATTACCTTCACTCCAAATGCGGCAGTTTTGTTTGTTGACGTAGCCATTCAACCAGAAGTGCGCTTCATCGCTATCTTCAATAGCTTCTTCTGTACGCACCGTACAGCGTCTCTGGGGATGCGAGTTATCAATAAGAGTAAACGTGGTGCGAAAACGTTCCATGGTTAATCGAATTAACTGCTCTGATGGACGATTTTGTCGACGATAAAATGGACGTAGTGCGCGATACGTTTTCCGCACAGAACCATTATTATATTTGAAATAAAATTGCACTATTTGCAAGCGTTGTTCAGCCGTGAGTCTATTCATGATGAATTGCCAAACCAAACTGAGAATAAATCACTTGACGGCTGTTAAATCAATCGCCATCTTGAAAAGTAATGCCAACTTAAAGTTCTATACCTCTATAAAAAACACCCTTTATAAGTGCGTCATTGGTTTCCTACAGCTGTGGTGTTTTTTATTTTATTTTTTTTTTATTTCATGCCCTCCTGCATTACTTTTCCTATTTTATTATCATAGTTTTGCTTTTTTTTTTTTTGTTTGCAATTCGATTTACGTTTTTAAACGGCGGCTTAATTAGTTTTTGATTCTTTTGATTTCATTCACTTTAAATAATAAAAAACACTCTCCTCCCTTCACACTTTTTTTGTTTTTCATTCTTTATTTTCATTTTCATTTTATTTTTAATTCAATTTCAGTTTCAATGGCATGAGTGGCATGTTGCATGAATGAATGGCGAAAATAGTCAGTCACTCTATTGTTGTTGGCGTTGGGTCTCCGGTGGCATTTTTTTTTTGTATTTTTTTCTCTTTTCACAGCTAAAAATATTCTATAAAAATGGCAAGAGGTGAACGAAAAGTACAAAGTATAGGTGTATTGTGACTGCTCTCTCCTCTGCATGTTCTTGGTGGCACATAGGGCAGCAAATATCTTCTTTTGTTTTTGTTGCAAATTATTAGCGGTGGTCTGAAACCAAGTTCCGATGTTTGATAACGAACATTCATCATCACATCATCATTCTCTGTTTGTTTATTATTCATGTGATTGCAGATCTTTAGGTTTTCCAGAGCGGGTGGAACTTCGGAAGTTAGAGTCGACTTTTAGGCGGGTTATATAGCTTAGGCACTCATGTATAAAAATAACACGAAGAACATATAATGGGTGATTTTTTAAGAGCTATAGGAAAATTTTTCAAAAAAAACACATAAAATTCAGAAAAATTCATGAAATCTTTATTTGAATCGATAGTGTACGGTCCATATAATTTAATGTTTGAAGATTATTTCATGCAAATGTTGACCGCGACTGCGCCTAAAATGGTCCATCCGCTTAGTCCAATTTTGGCATACTCTTTCCAACATTTCGGCCGGTATCTCACGAATAAATGCTTCAATGTTGTCTTCCAATGCATCAATTGAAGCGGGCTTGTCTGTATAGACATGAGCCCCACAAAAAAATAGTCTAAAGGCGTTAAATCGCACGATCTAGGCGGCCAATTGACCGGTCCCGAACGTGAAATAAAATGTTCGCCGAACTCGCCTCTCAATAAGTCCATTGTTACGCGTGCTGTGTGGCATGTGGCACCGTCTTGTTGAAACCACATGTCATGCAAGTCAAGCTCTTGCATTTGGACAAAAAAAAAGTTGGATATCATCTCACGGTAATGCTCACCATTCACAGTTACGTTACGATTCGCAGCATCTTTGAAGAAGTACGGTCCAATGATGCCACCAGCCCATAAACCGCACCAAACTGTGACTTTTTCTGGATGCATTGGTAGCTTTTGCAATGCTTCTGGCTGATCTTCACTCCAAAATTGACAATTCTGCTTATTTACGTATCCATTGAGCCAAAAATGAGCTTCGTCGCTGAATACAATTTTTCAATAAAGAAGAGGATGAACTTTCTTAACAGAGGACGTATTTTTATAATAAAATTCAATGATTTGCAAGCGTTGTTCTTTTGTAAGACGATTCATGGTTAAATTATAGACCAAACGGAAGATGTTTGACAGTGAAACAAAACACGAAACGTGCGTGAGCTGTTTAAACCAGTGTTGCCAAAAAAAATAATAGCTAAAAAATCACCCGTTATAAGTGTTGTGAGAAGCTAGGTCATAACCTTAAATGAAAGGTTGTAATGACCAATTATGTATGTATTGTTACGAAAACGAAAAATCTAGATACTAGTGTTTTGCCTTTACATATCTTAACATTAAAATTATAAACAAAAGCTACAAAAACAAAACAATGCAGCAAACAAACCTGTTTACAAATTATCGTATGGCTTAATATAACAAACACCAGCATAAAAAAATAGTAAACAAGTAAACAAAAATACACAAACAACACTACAGGAATAAATGTAAACAAAGTACACAAATAACTCTACAATAATAAATGTAAACAACGATGTTTTCATATATAGAGATTTCGAGAAGGCGAAGCCACGAACATTCGCTTTCAAGAAATTTCATCAGACTGTTTACCCTGGCATATAAAAGGCAATGCAAAGCAGGCGAGTGAGTTAGTGAAGTTCAGTCAGTCTGTATGAAGATGCGGTGTGTTTGAAGAGAGTAATCGTGGTTTGAAGATCACCGTTATAAAGATCTGTCGAATAATTGTCTAGTAATTGTTATTGTTTATGCAAAAGAATGCCAAAAAGAATAACAAACAAAGCAATTGTTGTTGTATACATCAAGTTGTGAACAGTGGCACACAGAATTATGCGAATAATTAAGAATTTTAATTAAAATTAAACACAAATTTATTTTTATTTCATTTTCAATCTACGAGCTCTAATTTAAACGTTTTTAAAAGGTAAAAACGTAAGAGTATATATATAGCTTAGCCTCCACCCGGAGGCTAAAAGTAAGTCATTTTAGCAATTAATTTCAGAGACAATAAAAATAATTAAGAAAGAAAGAATAGAAGCATACAAAGGATAGGTAATCAAAAAGTGAGAAGGAAAACAGAAGAAAAAGAGGAAGAACCAATGTTAGAAATCAAACTCTCAATAGCAAATTGAAAAATCCCCAATCAAAAAACAGAGATGTCTCTTCGTCCCGGTACAGCCGTTTACTTACAGTAGAGGCCCAGCGGCTCACCTAGGATAGGATAGGATAGGACTGTCATTCTATATTCCAGAGATTTCCTTACAGGAATAGATGTTATGGTTATACCTCTAATATGAGGTTATCAGCACCTCTTCTTATATGCATGTAAGTTTAAAAGAACATCATGTCATTACATCATATTCCATGCTGTAGGGCACACAATAAATTGTGAATAATACTGATCCCACCATAAATAAATCATGAGCGGCTAAAGGAGACAGCAAACCAAGGAGAGGGAGAGAGATTTTAATGCAAGGAAATGCTTTTTGTTTCTGTTTTTTTTTTATTAAAAATACCTCGGATTTATTTTACTTTTTAGAATAGTTTTTTATCCTTTTTTTATGAATTTTTTTTCTGTTGTTGTTGAACTGCATACACAATTGCCAGGTCGGTGTGCACTTTTAAGCTGGTTAAACAATAAATCACGTTTTAAAGCTGGATTTTAAAGTTCAATGCAACAAGAAAATAACGTTGATAAATCGAACAAAAACAAATCCAACCGATAGATATGTAGTTAACGGCACATGTGGTGGCGTGGCTAAACAGTAAAAACTTTACAATAAAAAATCTCAGCCTAAAAGTAGGCAATGAAACAAAAAAAATCATTTCGATGGGTTAAAGAGAGTTTTTTGTTTGTAGGTGACTTTGCATTGATAAGATACAAGAGAGAGAGAGAGAGAGAGAGAGAGAGAGAGAGAGAGAGAGAGAGAGAGAGAGAGAGAGAGAGAGAGAGAGAGAGAGAGCGAGAGAATATGTATATGTGTTCGGTTAAGTGTGTTGTTGTTTTTTGTCATGTGTTAAACACGTTGTGTGTGTGTGTGTTAGTATTTGTTAAAACCTAAACGATTCCTTGTTAAATTCATGTGCTGTTCAAAATTCATTTGAATGTTAAACTATCAAGCCTTGATAGGCTGGTGTGCGCGTGTGTATGTATGTGCGTATGAAAGTGTTTCTGTATGTGTTTAGTTATGTAAATACATACAATGAATATGAATGTCTAATATGGCTGTATGTCTGCATGTTAGTATGTGTTTAAAAGCCTTGCAACTATTTATACAAGTACCAGTACATATTTTGTTAACAGGGTGTGGCCTACATTTTCTGGTTTCCATAAAAATGTTCAATTTGAAACCCAAATGAAAACCTATAGTTTGTTAATTTACCTTATTGCTATACCCTGTATGGGATTTACATTTAATTGCGTGCGTGTGTGTTGCGTTTTTAGGTAAATGCGTTGTGTTGGCATTAAATAAACATACAATGCCAGCATTTGCATGTTCAGTTGAGTTTTATTTTGTTTTCTTTTGGTGGCTTATAAAAATTGTCTGCATTTTATAGTGATAATTTTGGGTTTTTTTGCTTATTTTACATTGTGTTTGAAAACCGGGTGTTTCACTACCAGCATAAAACCCGGCATTATTGCAAAGCTCCTGGAGCAGGCAACAATAAAGCAAACATGGTTACTAAAAGTCTGTAATCGATCTTTTGAAAATCGTAAAATACATGCTAAGCATACTTTTTAATACAATAAAAAAAGTAAAGCATACGTTAGGGCGGAGAATGTTTAAAACCAAGTAATATAACCTCATATAAGTTGCTTGAAAATCAAATCAATGTGTTTAAAAATCATAAAACGCATGCTGAGCTGTAATAACAGGTGTTTGGCATCAAAAAATTGAAAGAAAATTAAATAAAGCATACTTTAGGGATCGAGAAAATATTTGCAATTAAGTTATTAAATACAGTTCCTTGAAAACCAAATCGATGTGTTTTAAAATCATAGAGCACATGCTGAGGAAATTTTTTAATACATTCAAAGAGTAAAGCATATTTTAGGGATGATTAAAAATATTCCAAACTACATTTGTAGTGTTAAGTTTCTTGGAAACGAAATTAATGTGTTTAAAAATCATAAAATGCATGCTGAGCTGTAATGACAGGTGTTTGGGAGTAAAAATTAAAAAAAAAATTAAATAAAGCATACTTTAGAGGCAGAAAAATATGTCAGACTAAGACTGGAGAGTTAATAACGAATTATATACGTCCCTTGAAAACACAATAGATGTGATTAGAAAATCATAAAACACATGCTGAGCCAAAATGACTGGAGTTTGGAGTATAAGCTTGAAAGAAAATATAATAATAAAGCATACTTTTAGGACTTTTATTAGGCAGTATAAGCCGTTTAGCTTTTGGAGACCATACCTTATAGGATGAGATGGGAGGGAGTGACGTATTTGCTAAATCAGAGCAAGTGTGGCGATGTCCTTTAGGCATCTGATCGATTTGGAGACTGAGGAATAGCAATTCTTATCCAGATTTTTTATATCTTGGAGATGAGGAGAACTACATCAGTCGCCTTAATACTCATTTTCCAGTTCAGCTGGAATTGCATTGATAACAAGGAGCTAGAAAAGGGCGAAAAAATACGCCCAAAAGCAATCGCTGATCACCTTCTTTGACGTCTTGCAGTTGCCCATGGAAGAAGTGATTGTTTTAGCATCCAATATCGTGGCCGACACGTTTTATTATAAGGTTGAGAATATTTTTCAATCAATATTCTTCAATATTAAGAAATGGTAGACGTATTTCCTGTCTTACAGGGATCTCTCAATGACAAAGCTAGTCCAGTAGAAGGTCTCGCTATTCCACACTTTTTAATAACGTATCTTAAATGGTAGTAGGAAAGCAGGGAAATGCCAGGAATGAAGGATTCTCATTGCTAATCTATCATGAATATTCCAAAGCCTACTTTAAGCCTCTCAATTTGCATATTTGGTTTAATGTAGCATACTTCCAGGATTTTCCAATGCCTTATTTTAAACTCTCTTCGAACCCACTCGGTCTTATTAATTTTTCTTTTTCTGATTACTTGGCAAGAATTGTATGCATATTCATAAAAAATAATATTTTATGGTCGCGCAAACCATTGCATTTTTTCCGTCTCTATTTTCTCTCTCCTTTTTTCGAATAAGAAAATGTTGCATACTTTTAAGCAATGACAATTTACAACAACACATTGGTTTTGTTTTTTAATAAAAGAATACATGGTTTAAAAACTAAAAGAAAGCATTAAAATTCAACTGAGTGGATAAGATAACATTTAGCTGTGGCAAGTAAGAGAGCGAAAACGAACAATACTGACACAAAATTAAAGCATACTTTTAGGTGTTAATCCAGAAACAGAAAAATAAAACTGGATTTTTTTGCAAATATTTAAATGACATTGAAAAAATGGATGGCTTAAAGGAAAAAAGCTTTAAAACTTACAAAAAACAGCTTAGATAAGGTAAAGGTAGGGGTTAAAATTTTAAATTGTAAAGCAGAAAGAATTTTGTATTTAAACAGAAATTAAAGTATACTTTTGGGGTAAAAATTTTTTCATAGGCTATAATTAAATGCTTAAAACAATTTTTACAAACCTAATGAGTTCAGGTTAATTACAATTTAAATATTTTAAATGGCATGTGAAGTTAAAAATAAAACATATTTTAAGGGTTTACAAAAAAAATTGAAAGCTAAAAACACATACAACACGAAGTTTAAAGGTCAGATTTAATTAAAAAATGTATAACAAACAAGTAAAATTCAGTTTTAGGTACTCAAATGGCTATAGGTTACGATGAACGTAAGCCTTTATTGTGGACAACTGCTTTGACAGCAATCCAATTGGATTATTTTTAATTAGGAAACATGTCTCTATCAGAGATTATTGAATATTTTATATTTTTAATAAACGCTTTAAAATTGGTATTACATTCCCTACTTTCTTAAACGACAGAAGACAGTTTTAAGAAATAAAATGTTTATGAGAACAATACCACATGGTTTCATAGGAATTTAGATTAAAATGTAACAAACAATTCTAGGAAGACACTTTCCTTTTGTTTCTCTTACTGTTATTCGCTTATAGTCTATGAAAACCTCTCATATTTATTCATTGAAAAGAAGAAAACAATTTCCATACAATTTGCTACACGTGTATGCATGAGAAACGCATGAGAAATATTAAAGAAAGAATTTAATTAGCTGGAGTTAGATGAACTATACATAAATATTGAGTATAAGAGTTTGTATAAGGGTTAATAAAGGGTGTTTTTTATAGAGATATAGAACTTTAAGTTGCAATAAAACAACGATGGATTATTCGATTGACATGAATTTTATTTATCCGAAAGATAATCTTGTGGCATTACATTTTAAATATGATTTCTGGCATATGACCGCCACGGCTGGCGCGGATGTAGTCCAATCTGGACGTCCAAATTTCGATGACTTTTTCCAACATTTGTGGCCGTATATCGGCAATAATACGGCGAATGTTGTCTTCCAAATGGTCAAGCATTTGTGGCTTTACCGCATAGACCAATGACTTTACATAGCCCCACAGAAAGTAGTCTAGCGGTGTTAAATCACTAGATCTTGGAGGCCAATTCACAGGTCCAAAACGTGAAATTAGGCGGTCACCAAACGTGTCTTTCAGTAAATCTATTGTGGCACGAGCTGTGTGACATGTTGCGCCGTCTTGTTGAAACCACATCTCCTGGACATCATGGTTATTCAATTCAGGAATGAAAAAGTTAGTAATCATGGCTCTATACCGATCACCATTGACTGTAACGTTCTGGCCACCATCGTTTTTGAAAAAGTACGGACCAATGATTCCACCAGCCCATAAAGCGCACCAAACAGTCAGTTTTTCTGGATGTAACGGTGTTTCCAAATACACTTGAGGATTACCTTCACTCCAAATGCGGCAGTTTTGTTTGTTGACGTAGCCATTCAACCAGAAGTGCGCTTCATCGCTAAACAAAATTCGCTTATGAAAATCGGGAACAACGGTAATCTCGTTTTGGGCCCATTCGACGAATCTACGCCTTACTTGATGATCGTTTGGCTTCAATTCTTGCACGAGTTGGATTTTGTAAGCACGCAAACCAAGATCCTTCCGCAAAATCTTCCATAAAGTGGATGGACACATATCCAATTCCTGTGCTCGATGGCGGATGGACTCATTCGGGTCTTCCTCAATGCTACGCTTTACAGCAGCAATAGCTTCTTCTGTACGCACCGTACAGCGTCTCTGGGGATGCGAGTTATCAATAAGAGTAAACGTGGTGCGAAAACGTTCCATGGTTAATCGAATTAACTGCTCTGATGGACGATTTTGTCGACGATAAAATGGACGTAGTGCGCGATACGTTTTCCGCACAGAACCATTATTTTCGAAATAAAATTGCACTATTTGCAAGCGTTGTTCAGGCGTGAGTCTATTCATGATGAATTGCCAAACCAAACTGAGAATAAATCACTTGACAGCTGTTAAATCGGTCGCCATCTTCAAAAGTAATGCCAACTTAAAGTTCTATACCTCTGTAAAAAACACCCTTTATAACAGTTAGTATAAGGGTTAATATAAGAGTTAGTATAAGAGTTTGTTTAAAACTTCTTTTGAGAATTTGCATAATCCATGAGTATTAAGTCTAAACAATCATAGTACACGGATAGATTTGTAATTCGACCTTAAGTTAACTAGGACAAAGTGTATAAGAGTACGTATAACAGTTTATATAAGATTTCATATCAAAATATGCATAAGCCACGTGTATTAAGTGTAAACAATCATGGTGCATGAATATACAGGGTGGCTGATATATAATGCAACAAAGTAAAGCGCTATATTTTTTAATTTTATTGTTCAAAAGCAAAAAATGTTGGAAATAACATCAAATTTTAGAATCAGTTTAGATTTGTTCGAATTGGCCGACTTTGGTACGAATTATGGCCTTCAAACGGCCGACAAAGCCATCACAGGCTGCACGAAAGTGCAGCGAAGCGCCATCTTGAGATGATCGACACTTTGGTATATTTTAGTGAGAATACTCTCCAAAATGCCCCAGGCGCAAAAGTCCAACGGATTGAGATCCGGAGATTTTGGTGGCCATTGTGCGGTAGAAATGAAGCGAGGAACCTCCTTTTTAAGCCATTCTTGGTTGACGCGTGCTGAGTGCGGTGGTGCTGAGTCCTGTCCGAAATGTTTGTCTGCCCAGGGCTTCAATACTGTCTTTAAGACATTTTCCCGGTAATATTCGGCAATTATTTTGACCACACGGTCGATGTATACGAGCGGGGAGCGACCATCGGACGTTACGGCGGCAAACACCATTACCATCGGCGGCGCTTGAGTTCTGGTGGCCAATCACAGGTGTAAATTTTCTGCTGACCTCTTTGGCAAGTAAACCCTATCATTTTGTTTGTTCACAAACTGCTCAATTTGGAATGGCTTCTCATCGGAGAAAACCAAATTCGGCAACTGGCCACTTTCGTGCAAGCGAAGTAACTCCTTGGCTCTTGCACTTTTTGGAACTTCAATGGCTTTAGTCCAAGCGCATTTTTCAATATGTGTTGCATCCGTTCTCGCGATATGTTCAGCTCACGAGCAATTTTTCTACCATTGCGGCGTGGATTTCGATCAAATCTGGCCTTCACTATTCGGATCATTTCTGGTGTTGTTACCGTTTTTTTTTCGTCCACTTTTTGGACGCGATGCAACACTGCCAGTATCACGGTAACGAGCAATGGTACGAGAAACAAAAGATTTACTTCACATTTAAATGCTGGAGGGCTCTAACGATAGCCACCTGGGGTTTTCCAGCCAAATATAAAGCAATCACACTATCACGCTTGAATTCCATCACGAATAACTTTTTTTCTGAATGTAATAGATCAAAATGCTTTTGTAAGCTTGTAAATAATAAACTGAACTGTCACTGGAATAAATCTGTCAGCTGTCAGACGAGCGGTTTACAAATGATAACAACCTGAAGTTGGTTGCAATACATATCAGCTACACTGTATTTGCAATTCGATTTTAAATTGCCTAAGGCAGAGTGTATAAGAGTTTGTATAAGATTTCGTATAATTCGTTGAATTGATATTTTTAAGCCTTTGGATTTAGAAAGAAATACACTTGAAAGAATACACTTTAAATGTCGTATTTAAATCATCCATGCCAATATATGTACATATGTGGTTGAGTATAAGAGTTCGTATAAGAGTTTTATACTATTATACATATATTTCTTCACTTATTTTTCTATACATATTTTATATGCTTAAAATGCAGAAAGCAACCAACACTGTCATAAGAATAAAACACGTGTATCAATCAGAAAAACGAGTTCATCATTGTGTCTAAATAATATACGTATCAGAAGTAAAGTAAGAAAAGGAAATAAAATCGAAAACTAATAGGAAAATATAATGAGAATAAAAAACGGAATAGAAAATGTATTAAAACTGCCTTGGAAAACAGAGGAGAAAGTCATAAACAAAAAAACTATTGGTGTTGAATTCTGAGAAACAGCTCTGGAATTTCCTTTTTTGCTGCATATGTGCAAGAGAAACTTTAATTATATTGTATATATGCGTGTGTATATATAGTATAAATATATTTTATTTGAACAAGAAATTATAACAACATTTACAAAAATATTGCATTAGAAAACATTATATTTTATGTTAAAATTGAAAAAACAACTTAAAGTATGCTTCAGTAAAAATGTAAATAAAAGCCTAAGGTTAGGCAAAGTTCGTTTTGAATATATTACAAAATATTGCGTTACACCGGAGGCCTGATATCAGATTAAATAACTAAAAATTGGAAGGCGGTAAAACTGGTATTCATTCCCTATAGGGAACAGATTAAACATAACGCTGCAGAAGATTAAAGGCTAATCAAGCAAATATGTGCTGTCCTATATAAATTAAAAATATAACTTGGTAAATAGGCCTTTTAAATACGAAAGTAGTTCTATTATGTAATTTACATTCAAAGAAATATATGCTTTTAAGAAAAATATCTAAAAACTGTTTTGCTGTTTTGTTTCAATTGCATTAAATTTTTTACAATTTCTACTATCCTAAAACTATGCACTATTATTTAAATTTAAACTATTAAGCCTAAATTGCTAAAGCAATTATTCATCATTTAAAAACGTTTAAATAAAAGGCTTTTAATTAAGAAAATTGTATTTAAAATGCTTAAATTTATCATAACTGTCGTAAATCAATAATCCCTTAAAGTATACATTATAATTAATTGAATATTATCACAAGACGAATTATGTAAACTTATGAAATATGCCTTAAAATAGGCTTTAAATTCTATATTTAAATCTAAAGAATAAATAAATATATGAATAGATTTGATGAGTTAATATTTGTTATGTATGCTTGTGTGAAAAATATTTTTAAAGATAAAAATATAGGAGAATATTATGACCGCTCACACTAACTCATAAACAATCAGAATTTGGCGTAAAGATATTTATTTAACAGAGGCACTGGAAGCTTTGAACAGGGCAAGAAATTGGTAGTGTTGACGCTGAGCAGCATACTGAGGTTTGTCAGTTAAATAGCCTTAGAAAAGACGTTATAGGGATACCTTATAAAGTATGAGGGGAGTACAATAGATCGTATGCTCGCTACCCTTAATAAATATTGGCTGCCAGAAAGGAAATGTGAGCTTGTTTACCACATTTTAATCAAAATTTTTAGTAATTAGACACTGTTTAGTTAGCCATGTAAAGGGTGTTTTTTTATAGAGGTATAGAACTTTAAGTTGCAATAAAACAACGATGGATTATTCGATTGACATGAATTTTATTTATGCGAAAGACAATCTTGTGGCATTACATTTTAAATATGTTTTCTGGCATATGACCGCCACGGCTGGCACGGATGTAGTCCAATCTGGACGTCCAATTTTCGATGACTTTTTCCAACATTTGTGGCCGTATATCGGCAATAATACGGCGAATGTTGTCTTCCAAATGGTCAAGCGTTTGTGGCTTTACCGCATAGACCAATGACTTTACATAGCCCCACAGAAAGTAGTCTAGCGGTGTTAAATCACAAGCTCTTGGAGGCCAATTCACAGGTCCAAAACGTGAAATTAGGCGGTCACCAAACGTGTCTTTCAATAAATCTATTGTGGCACGAGCTGTGTGACATGTTGCGCCGTCTTGTTGAAACCACATCTCCTGGACATCATGGTTATTCAATTCAGGAATGAAAAAGTTTGTAATCATGGCTCTATACCGATCACCATTGACTGTAACGTTCTGGCCACCATTGTTTTTGAAAAAGTACGGACCAATGATTCCACCAGCCCATAAAGCGCACCAAACAGTCAGTTTTTCTGGATGTAACGGTGTTTCCACATACACTTGAGGATTACCTTCACTCCAAATGCGGCAGTTTTGTTTGTTGACGTAGCCATTTAACCAGAAGTGCGCTTCATCGCTAAACGAAATTCGCTTATGAAAATCGGGAACAACGGTAATCTCGTCTTGGGCCCATTCGACGAATCTACGCCTTACTTGATGATCGTTTGGCTTCAAATCTTGCACGAGTTGGATTTTGTAAGCACGCAAACCAAGATCCTTCCGCAAAATCTTCCATAAAGTGGATGGACACAGATCCAATTCCTGTGCTCGATGGCGGATGGACTCATTCGGGTCTTCCTCAATGCTACGCTCTACAGCAGCAATAGCTTCTTCTGTACGCACCGTACAGCGTCTCTGGGGATGCGAGTTATCAATAAGAGTAAACGTGGTGCGAAAACGTTCCATGGTTAATCGAATTAACTGCTCTGATGGACGATTTTGTCGACGATAAAATGGACGTAGTGCACGATATGTTTTCCGCACAGAACCATTATTTTCGAAATAAAATTGCACGATTTGCAAGCGTTGTTCAGGCGTGAGTCTATTCATGATGAATTGCCAAACCAAACTGAGAATAAATCACTTGACAGCTGTTAAATCGGTCGCCATCTTGAAAAGTAATGCTAACTTAAAGTTCTATACCTCTATAAAAAACACCCTTTACATTTTATATCTCAAACGTTAGTAAAAATAGAAAATATATGATTTAACTATTATTTCTGGACTGCAATATTATCTTATTAGTTTTTTTTTCTAATTTCCTAAAGGTGTCAAGAAGTTATTCGTTTATTTTTTATTCTATAACACTTGCAGCAATATAATCACATTAGTCTTCTAAAAAAATATAAAAAAAATAAACTAAACTATGCCACCACAAATGCTTTTTAATACTTGGAAATAGCAGTAGCAGTATAGCAGTAATAATAATAATAACTTTAGCCTAAAAGTGTGCCATGGATTTTTAAATATTTTATAGCCTAACTGCCTGCCATACATGTTGACTTACGGCTGAGACGAGTGTTATATTTTCAGCACATAGTTATTTACTGTAAGTAACTATAAAAAAAACAGAGAGTGAGAGTGAGAAAAAAGGGAGAGGGAGAGAGTATGTATGGTAGATGTGTGATGAGCTGAAACACTCTTAACAACACAATTTAAAGTGTAACAGAAAACAATTCATTTTTACTTTCTCTCTCTCTCTCTCTCTCTTTCTTGTTTTTGCGTTGAAACAAAAATTAATTTTTTTTTAAAGCAGCACCAGCAGTTATACCACACATGATTAAAACAGTTTTAGGGAGCGAGGAAAGAAGGGGGCCGGGCGGGCATTATATTTTTTTTTGCTTCTGTCTAACAAGAAAATAACTGTGAGAAATAGAAGCAAAAAAGAAATAAAAATATGAACATGAGTTTCGTTGTCGTACATAGAATATATGGATGGATGGATGAAATAATTTGTAGGATTTTTTCATTTTTTTTTATTTTCTTGGCCATAAAACTGGGCTCTAAGGCCTGGCAAACATAACTAAATTTTGTCGAAATTATTGAAGGAAAAAAAAGAAAATAAGATCTGTTGTTGCAGTCTGGCATATATCTTTATAAGGGAAACCTAACTGAGAAAGTTATTGACAGCTTAGGAGGATTATATGATACTCCCTACAATTCTGTTTCTTTCGTTCATGAACTTATTGGTCAAAGCTAGAACTCTCTCTCGTATAGTATTCTTTGTGTATTAAAAATATGATTTTTTTTAACCAGCACTCAGGGGATGGCCCCTACTCATGCAGTGCATTGTGCAGGTTTAGGAAAATAGGTTATAGGAAGGCGGAAAGAGGGAGTAGTGTTTGTGGACATTTGATTTAAACTCAAGTTGTGAACGGCAAGGAAACGAGTTGCTGCTAGGTGACTATAAAATGGCCAGTGCTATACCTTCACCATTAGACAGTCTACTGCAATCGTCCCCAAGAAGCCCGCATCATAAGGTTATTTGATACACGATACATGCTCTAACATCAGTCACATCAACCACAAAGTTAGTCAAATGCTTTACGATGAAGTTAAGGCGTATAAAGTGGTGCACCGGCTACGATAGGCTGTTTTGGGTTTCTAGACACTGTAATGACAATGTCGATTAAAAAATTGATGAACTTGCAAGTAAGCGAACATTAGTTACATCAACGGCGAAGTTATTAGTCTGGTTTACAACCTAGCTTCTCACACCACCCACATTGTGTGAGCATTTATTTTATCTACGAATGTCAGGACCTACAATTTAAAGTGGACTCGGAACGACAGGTTTGAGAAACATTTCAATGGAATTTTATTTTACTCTCAAAATTTTTGCCAGAAGGCTGCTGAGAGGAAGTCGCCAAAAGAAATAACGGGTGATTTTTTAGCTGTTATCTTTTTTGGCAACACTGGTTTAAACAGCTCATGCACGTTTCGTGTTTTATTTCACTGTCAAACATCTTCAGTTTGGTCTATAATTTAACCATGAATCGTCTTACAAACGAACAACGCTTGCAAATCATTGAATTTTATTATCAAAATGCGTGCTCTCTGTTAAGAAAGTTCATCGCGCACTTCTCCCATTTTATGGTCAGTTTAATCGACCCACTGAAACGGCTATTCGGGCTATTGTGGCTAAATTTCGCACCAAATTTACATTGTTGGACATTAAACCACCAACACGCTTACGTAGAGTGCGAACTGAAGAAAATTTCGCAGCTGTATCGGCCAGTGTTAATGATGACCATCAATTATCGATTCGTCGCCGTTCGCAGCAATTGGGCCTCTGGTACTCAACAACGTGGAAAATTTTGCGGATGGATTTAGGTGTGAAGCCTTTCAAAATACAGCTGGTGCAAGAATTGAAGCCGAACGACCTACCGCAACGCAGAAGTTTTGGTGAATGGGCTCTTGGAAAGTTGGCCGAAGATCCACTTCTTTATCGAAAAATTGTGTTCAGCTACGAAGCTCATTTTTGGCTCAATGGATACGTAAATAAGCAGAATTGTCGATTTTGGAGTGAAGATCACAGCCAGAAGCATTGCAAAAGCTACCAATGCATCCAGAAAAAGTCACAGTTTGGTGCGGTTTATGGGCTGGTGGCATCATTGGACCGTACTTCTTCAAAGATGCTGCGAATCGTAACGTAACTGTGAATGGTGAGCACTACCGTGAGATGATATCCTACTTTTTTTTGGCCCAAAATGCAAGAGCTTGACTTGCATGACATGTGGTTTCAACAAGACGGTGCCACATGCCACACAGCACGCATAACAATGGACTTATTGAGAGGCGAGTGCGGTGAATATTTTATTTCACGTTCGGGACCGGCGGGTTGGCCGCCTAGATCGTGCGATTTAACGCCTTTATACTATTTTTGTGGGGCTATGTTAAAGCTCATGTCTATACGGACAAGCCCACTTCAATTGACGCATTGGAAGACAACATTGAAGTATTTATTCGTGATTATGCGGATGGACCATTTGAGGCTTAGTCGCGGTCAACATTTGCATGAAATAATCTTCAAACATTAAATTGTATGGACCGTACACTATCGATTCAAATAAAGATTTCATGCATTTTTCTGAATTTTATGTTTTTTTTTTGAAAAATTTTCCTATAGCTCTTAAAAAATCACCCATTATATTTTCATATTCCTTTATGTTAGAAATGTTGCAGCTGAGGTTCGAACCACAGGCTTCCGCGTAACAAGCCAACACACCACCTACCAGACTACGGCTACTGTGGTCTTGCACGGGTAAAATCTCAATTATACTAATACGTGTTTAAGAAGCTAAAAGGACTTCAGAGTTATTTATTCAAATTAATCTCTTCAAAACTTATTTACTGACACTTCAAAACCGTTTAATGTTTGAAAAAAGAGAAAAAAAACCAGCGGATGATGCCTTAAAGTAGGCTTTAGTCTTTTAAACTAAAAACATTTGAAGCAAAACAACAAAACAAAACGGAAAAAATTGTCACTAAAAACCAATGACAATAACATACGAACCCATCTAAATAGTGAACAGTGAAGGGTAAATATTTTGGGGGACAAAAACAAGGCTAAAGTTTGTCACTCTGAATAAAGAAATGAAAATAAAAAACGAATGAACAGAAAAGCATACACTTTGTATTTCTTTTCTTATATTTTTGAAAAAAAAAAATGAAAAAAAAGAATTTTTATTTGAAAAGTAAAAACAACAACGACAATAACAAACAAAGAACAACGAGAGAGAGCGAGAGAGAGAGAGACTCGGGTAAGGTCAAGTATCATCCATACATTGTACACACACTGCATGCATACACAAGCACTCTCATGCAATTGGCAGCAGCAATACAAAGTAAAATAAATAACTGCAAGGGAGAAAGAGAGAGAGGGCGACAACAACAAGAAAAGAGATAATAAAACAGTAAACAAACTAAAGGGGATACAAAACATCTTCATGAGCAAAAAAAAAAAAAAGAAAAGAAAAGAAGAAAAATGCTCAAGTAAATGTTCACATAACAACGAAAGTGAATGAAAGCCAGGAGAAAGAGCGAGAGAGAGAAAGAGACAAAGCATTTGTATGAATATTTTTCGTAGCCTACTTTAAGGCAGACAATTAGTAGAAGAAAAATATGTCGTGAATGAAATGAAAACAAAAAACAAACTTTTTCAAAAAGTTTAAATTAAAAAAAAACAAAAAATCTGTGGAAATTATACTTTGCGTTTTACTTTTTTCTTTGTATTTATTTTTATAAGTTTAAATAAATAACGGAAACCATAGTTCTGTGTTTGTTTTTTCTTTTTTTTTTCTTATTAAGGGGGCCTATTTATTGTGTAAACAATCTTAGGCACTGGCAAGTAGGGCGTTTAAAATTCAATTTAAAAACAAATTTTGAAGAAACCAAACAGATATTGAGGTCCTTAACACTCAGATCCTTTAAGTGTAAGAGGGATCTCAAATATGTATGGATTACAACTCATTGTTTGAGGTTTTGGATTAAAAATCCTCAATCCTTATTATGTCCTCTACAGAGTTTCTGGATTGCCAGCTTTGTCACCAACAATAACGCAGTCTTAGTTTCCATGCATGGCTGCTTCCCTCCTCGCAAACTCGCCTCTCTGCTGATTACATTATCCTACAGAACCACTTTCCCTTTTTAGCTAATTCAGCTTGCTTAGACATTCCAATCCTATTCCCAAGTTGACTTCAAACAAGCCATTTCCCTTCCTTTCCTTGCTACAAGGCGAATTTGTATTTAGCATTAGTATTTTTACCGCATAAGTATTTATTTTGCGGGGCTTGTACTGTATTCTGTACCAGTCTACTAAAGAGTCCGCCAAATAACTTTTTTTTTGTTGAAAATGCTTTCAAAAAACTACTGAATATTTTCTCAAATTTCTTTTTTTATTTGAAAGTACAATTCTTCCGATTTATAATGGAAAATAATTTCATTCAAATGGCTGCCTCGGCTGGCCATGCAGTAGCCTACAACAGAAGATGCCGATTTTGGCAAAAAAAAAGCATCTTTTCAAATGAAGCTCATTTTGAGCTTGGCGGGTATGTAAACAAGCAAAATTGTCGCATTTGGGGCACAGAAAACCCGCACGCATACATTGAAAAGCCGACGCACCCAAAACGAGTCACTGTTTGGTGCGGATTTTGGTCCAAAGGCATAATTGGGCCATTTTTCTTCGAAAATGAGCAAGGAGTGGCCGTTACAGTCAATGGCGATCGTTATCGGGCCATGTTGAACGAATTTTTGTTCACAACAATTGAAGAGGAGGTTATTGGCAACATTTGGTTTCAACAGGACGACGCTACGTGCCACACAGCCGAAGCTACACTCGATGTTTTGCGCCCTGTTTTTGAAGATCGCATTATCAGCCGCAGAGCTGATGTCGTTTGGCCACCTCGGAGCTGCGATTTGACACCGTTGGACTATTATTTATGGGGGTGCCGTCAAAGATAAGTGTTACGCCGACAAGCTAGAGAGAATTGACGCTTTAAAGGACAATATTCGTGAAGCCATTGGTGCAATACAGCTGCACACAATCGATAATGGGCTTAAAAATTGGACCGATCGTGTAGGCTACTGTATGGCCAGCCGAGCCAGCCATTTTAATGAAATTATTTTCCATTATAAAACGGAAGGATTCTACTTTCAAATAAAAAAAAGAAATTTGAGAAAATATTCAGTAGTTTTTTTTTAAAGCATTTTCAAAAAAAAAGTTATTTGGCGGACCCTTTACTAACTTTTCTCGTTTTTGAAATAAGAATAATTTGTTGTTTCTGTTGCTTTGTCTATGATAGGGAGGATGGAGATTAAAAATCTATTGCAATGGAAACAGGTGCAGGAAAATGCAATAAACTAGACAAGGTTATCAAATAAAATATTAGTAAAGGAACAAACAAATATATGTACATGAACACATGATCACAATATTCATATAATGGAACACAGGGTGTGGCCAACAAAAAAATTAACAAATTTAACTAAGAAAACTTAAAACCAAAGCAAATGCAATGAAAGTACGGAATCTCCATTACCTTAGCTTGACTTGGCCCTTTCCAAAAACTATTTACTAATAGAAATGCTTTGCTCTCAAATTTGCATTCCACACCCTGTTTTATACATAAATATACGAAATATTTTATTTAAACATGAGCCTAAGAATTGTTTTAACATATTCAAATAATGAAACAACAACAAAATGTTTAAATTTATAGAAAATATTATAGGCCCATATGCAAACACAAACACACACACCCATACGCAAAAAAATAATACGAAGATTATTATTTTGCAACAATTTGTTGCACAAATGCACACAGCAAATGCATACAGTATTTGAATATTCTTTTTTAAATTTATACTTTCCAAGAGGACCAGAATTGTATAAATTTTCAATTGCAATTCAACTGCAGGTGCAGATCGGCTATAAAAGTGATTTGGTTTGGTCTTATAATCCATTGTGTAACCAAAATTTATAATAAAAGGAAATATGCCGGGGTTTTCTTGCAGTTTTTAGTCTTTTATATACGACTGCAAACGTACTCAGCTGCATTGATTTTGCAAAGGAATCCAGAAATCTGTAAATCAGCGACATTAGAATACAAACGGAAAGGAGCGGTCGCCGTAGTCTTGTAGGTAGTGTGTTGGTTCAAATACCAGCTCCGACATCACAAACACAGAGAAATATGAAAAAACTATTTCTTTCGGCAGACTGTTTCGTAGCAGTCTTCAAGCAAAAACTCTGAGAGTAAATAAAATTGCCATGAAAATTTTCTACGGGGCAACGACATACAGTGAGTTGGCAATTGAAGGAGCGGTTTGTTAGCCCACTCCCCTTAGAATGAGCTAATTGCTTAGGTTATAAGGCGGAAAGTGGGCGCTTTTTTGGTGGTATAATTTCTATTTTACTGTGGCTGGGTAATTCTAGAACAGAATGAAATTTGTGGGACAAACTGGCAATGACTAGCTTCTGGGACATATGCACTCCGTCTCTGGCATCTATAGGATCGATCAGGTGATCCTTGGCTGTATAACAGAGAATTTTCGTGTCATGACGGTCAGAGTTGACCTTTCTAGAATGGAATGGGATTTGTGGGGCAAGCAAGCAGTGACCAGTTTGTAGGATATATTCGCCCTTTTTTCCAGGGCTTGCGGTGGTGTGGAGGAACCTTTTATTGAAGAGTATGTACATTTAGAGGTTCCACTCTGCTTCACAGGGGCGAAGTATTAAGACTCAATGTCTCTGAAGGCTCAGACTCTGTTTGGTTTCTGATCTACTGGTTGTGGATATGATTTCGTCTTTATTCTTGTACTCTATCTTTTCCCCTTTTGCTTTCTCCCACTCCTTCTCTGACTATGTCAGCTATACTTAATCTTTTCGGCTGTTTCTGCCACTCTTCTTAGGTAACCTGCCCGATTCGAAAGCTCCCATAAAATTAAAGAAATTTTTTCTCCAAAAATTGTTTGTCTTCCAAAAATTTTTTGTTCTCAATTAAATTACCAAAAACGTAATGCAAATATTTTATAAATAAACAATAACAACAATACCAAATACAATAAAAATATTCTATAGATTAATTAAGATAAGTAGGAGTATTAAACAAAAATTTAAATATTACTTGAGATTATTATTACGAAACAAATGCCATTAACGACATACTTTTGTAAACAAAATTTTCAGAAAATATTTTAATCATCAACTAACTACACATACATACATACATTGTCAAAAAAAAATTAAAGCATACAAATGGGCGTTTACTCGTAGTATGTAAGTTAAAAGGCATTATTTTTGGCAATAGCACAGGTGTTTAAAGGCAAAAAGTACAAACTGATATTGTAAACCTTGTAGATTTTACTGAGTTTTGTTGCTGTTTCAAAAAAAAAAATAATTTCTCCTCTTGACTTTGGCTTACGAAATGCAACAGTACATACACATGCATACATGCATACCATCACATTTGCATACAAAGCATAATTCCATATGAATTACTTAAATAAGCTGCTCATCTGTACGGTAAATACCATACCAAGCAAGTAAATGTTTTCATATAATCATGTACACATACACAGATGTATGCACATACGTACGTATAGTTGGATGTAACGAATGCATTTGTATATGTAATTCCAATATTTTTCAAAAAAAATTTTCAAAATGTAAATGTATCTGTTATGGTTGTTGTTGTTTTGTTGTATTACGTGTTTAATAATAATGATTATGATAATGGCAATGATAATAATGTTTAGGCGCCTAAAGGTATGCAATGCCAAAAGCATAACCTTTCCTTTGCTTATATACATACAAGTACACATACGTACATATATAAAGGGTGTTTTTTATAGAGGTATAGAACTTTAAGTTGGCATTACTTTTCAAGATGGCGACCGATTTAACAGCTGTCAAGTGATTTATTCTCAGTTTGGTTTGGCAATTCATCATGAATAGACTCACGCCTGAACAACGCTTGCAAATAGTGCAATTTTATTTCGAAAATAATGGTTCTGTGCGGGAAAACGTATCGCGCACTACGTCCATTTTATCATCGACAAAATCGTCCATCAGAGCAGTTAATTCGATTAACCATGGAACGTTTTCGCACCACGTTTACTCTTATTGATAACTCGCATCCCCAGAGACGCTGTACGGTGCGTACAGAAGAAGCTATTGCTGCTGTAGAGCGTAGCATTGAGGAAGACCCGAATGAGTCCATCCGCCAGCGAGCACAGGAATTGGATCTGTGTCCATCCACTTTATGGAAGATTTTGCGGAAGGATCTTGGTTTGCGTGCTTACAAAATCCAACTCGTGCAAGATTTGAAGCCAAACGATCATCAAGTAAGGCGTAGATTCGTCGAATGGGCCCAAAACGAGATTACCGTTGTTCCCGATTTTCATAAGCGAATTTTGTTTAGCGATGAAGCGCACTTCTGGTTGACGTAGCCATTCGTCAACAAACAAAACTGCCGCATTTGGAGTGAAGGTAATCCTCAAGTGTATGTGGAAACACCGTTACATCCAGAAAAACTGACTGTTTGGTGCGCTTTATGGGCTGGTGGAATCATTGGTCCATACTTTTTCAAAAACGATGGTGGCCAGAACGTTACAGTCAATGGTGATCGGTATAGAGCCATGATTACTAACTTTTTCATTCCTGAATTGAATAACCATGATGTCCAGGAGATGTGGTTTCAACAAGACGGCGCAACATGTCACACAGCTCGTGCCACAATAGATTTATTGAAAGACACGTTTGGTGACCGCCTAATTTCACGTTTTGGACCTGTGAATTGGCCTCCAAGATCTTGTGATTTAACACCGCTAGACTACTTTCTGTGGCGCTATGTAAAGTCATTGGTCTATGCGGTAAAGCCACAAACGCTTGACCATTTGGAAGACAACATTCGCCGTATTATTGCCGATATACGGCCACAAATGTTGGAAAAAGTCATCGAAAATTGGACGTCCAGATTGGACTACATCCGCGCCAGCCGTGGCGGTCATATGCCAGAAATCATATTTAAAATGTAATGCCACAAGATTATCTTTCGGATAAATAAAATTCATGTCAATCGAATAATCCATCGTTGTTTTATTGCAACTTAAAGTTCTATACCTCTATAAAAAACACCCTTTACATCCTCTTTCACTGCTCTTGTTTCTATAACAAATAACACAAAAACAACAACAATTGTTATTGTATTATTACTATGATTATTATTTGTTTTTGTCTTCTCTACAGCTGTGTTTTTAAATTGTACAAAAACAATATTATTGTAATACAAAATATAACTGTTTACCTGCCATACATGCTCTCTCTCTACTCTTTTTTCTCTCTTTCTGCTCACTTAATTTCATTGTGTTTTCAACACACTGTTTATGGGTATTGCTTTATATTATAACGGGGTTCCTATTTCTGTTTTTGTCTTGTTTTTTTTTTTGGCAGGCTTGTTGATTTCATTTTTACTTATTTATAAGAGAGAGTTTAGGATCTCTGCTCTCTTTCTCTCTTATGGTAGATCGTTAAATAAGCAAAAATTAAGTTTAATCGTATTTGGTTTCTTCATATGCATACGTGTACAGTATGAATGAAGGAATGCAGGATTGTTATGTGATTATATTTACAGTCTGTAACAGTCGATTAGCATAACCATATTGTTACGTTTTTACCTTTTAAAAATGTTTAAAATATGACCTCGTAGATTGCAAATAAAATAAAAATAAATTTGTGTTTAGTTCTGTTCACAACTTTATGTATACAACCACAATTGCTTTGTTTGTTATTCCGCTGTTTACACCTTTTGCATAAACAATAACAATTACTAGACAATTATTCCACAAATCTTTGTAACGGATGTAACCACTATTACATACATACATACATACATAATTGGTCATTACAACCCTTCAGAAAGGATTACGACCTAGTTTCTCACACCATTTATGTTGTGTGTGTTAATTTTATACATTAGTGGAGGGACCACAGTTTAAAGTCGACTCCGAACGACAGATTGTTGAGAAACTTTTCATGGCAATTTTATTTACTCTCAGAGTTTTTGCCAGAAATCTGCTGAAAGAAAGTCGCCAAAGAAATACTTTTTGTATTTTGTTTTGATGTCTGGCCTGGAGCTCGAACCCTGGCTTTTCGTCTAATAAGCCAACACTCTACCTACTAGACCACGACGACTTCAAACCACGATTACTCTCTTCAAACACACCGCGTCTGCACACAAGACTGACTGAATTTTTACTAACTCACTCGCCTGCTTTGCCTTGCCTTTTGTATGGCAGGGTAAACAGTCTGATGTATGTTCTTGAAAGCGAATGTTCGTGGCTTCGCCTTCTGTAGATCTCTAAAAATGTAAACATCGTTGTTTCATTATTGTAGTGTTGTTTGTGTATTTTGTTTACATTTATTCTTGTGGTGTTTGTTATATATTTTTGTTTACATGTTTACCATTTTTTATGCTGGTGTTTGTTGTTATATTACGCAGTGCTATAATTTGTAAACAAGTTCATTGTTTTCTTTTTGTAGCTTTTGTGTATAATTTTAATGTTAAACGATGTAAAAGCAAAACGCCAGCATCTAGATTTTTCCTTTTTCGTAACAATATTTTTGCTGTCCAGATGTTACGGATTGCCCACACAGTGCCATACTTATTTCCAATCAACTTTAGAGAAGCAAAATGCTTAACTGTCAGATAGAATTGCTATGTCCCGTTACCTGTATCTCCTATCCAAGTTTAATTAATACTCTTTCCGTTTGAAAGACACCCGTGACTTTGCCTAAAAGTTCTGAATATTCTATTTTTCATCACTACACCATTCACTTTTGTATTTTTATCAGTCTTTGACCCAACCGTAAACCACAGAATGAATCTTCCCTATCTACTAGGATAAAAATTGCGATAATGAGCACCCAAGACCCATATTTTGTCACCCCCCCCTCTTAGGTTTTCTCGATATAAATATATGTCCCTTCAAAATATTTTTAGAGTCTGCTTTTAGGCTTAAACCTCTTCTCTGATTCTTACTAATTAGCTGATAACAACTGTATTAATAGCTGCATATTTATCTATAAAACAGATTTAACTTTTTTACCCACAGCCGGTCTATAGGCTAGGTAGGCTATGCACATTAAAACAAATCTTCTTTGAAAGCCTAAATGTATGCAACATTTTGTGTATAAATATATATAAACAAACAGTCATGTATGCCAAAAACTAAGCGTAGGTGGGCCGTAGCCTCACACACAAACATATTTAAATGAAAAATTATTTCAACTTTGTCTGCAGCTTTCCTTTTTCTGCATTTTATTTTGTAAAAGTGAAAAAATTTTATAAATTTTTACCTCATTTTATAACAAAAAAAAAAATAAACTTTTTGCTGCAGGTGGAGAATATTTTTACCATGTTTTTCTATTTTTTTTTTTTCAAATTAAAAAAAAAAGAAATAAAAATTAAAAAAAAGAACAAATTATTGTACGAGAGTATAATGTTTGCCTAGAGTTTTTTGTAGCAGCATTGGCAACGACAGACGACTCTCTGTATCTGAATGTGAAAGAGCAGCAGAGGAAGCGTTATGGTGACAAAAGAACTGAGCAACCTGAGCGAAAGGTTAATGCAGTTATTTGCATAGAAAATTACAAAAAGAAAAAAATTTAAAAATAATAAAAACACAAGAGAAACTAAATTAACTACAATTAAGATAATGATAATGGCGGTATTTTATATAGAAAATCTATGAATATTAAAAAAAAAAAAACTTGCATATTTTTAGGCGGTGTATTTTATATGGCAAAGAATTTCTTTGATTGTAAAGTTTAGTCTATTTTGGGGGTTTAAAAGACATGCAATGCCATGTAAGGAAGCTAGTCCCACTCTAGACTTAGTATGTTGGCTTATTAGATGAGAGCCCGAGGTTCAAATCCCCGATAAGACAAATCGACTAATACGAAAATTTAAAAAGTAGTCCTTCGGAGACTTTTTCTAAGCAACCTGCCCCTCATGAATAAAATTAACACACACAACATGAGTGGCGCGAGAAGCTCCCTAAACTGCCTTCCGATGTTAGAGGTGCAAATCCAAATCCAAAATACGGCACAAAAAACCGGGTTAGTTGTGGAAAATGAATTCGCCGTGGTATAGTAGGTAGTGTGTTGGCTTATTAGACGAAAAAGCCAGGGTTCGAGCCCCAGGCCAGACATCAAAATAAAATACAAAAAGTATTTCTTCGGCAACTTCCTCTCAGCAGATTTCTTGCAAAAACTCTGTGAGTAAAAAAATTTGCCATGAAAAGTTTCTCAAAAATCTGTCGTTCGGAGTCGACTTTAAACTGTAGGTCCCGCCACTCATGTATAAAATTAACACACACAACATAAGTGGTGTGAGAAACTATGTTGTTGGGGAAAATTGCTGAATTACATGTCACACTTCTTCTAACAGAAGTGATTCTTTCGGTCTGAAATGTCTCCAGTTTCTTAAAATTTCCTTATAATTTTTTAAATTCCTTGCTTAAGAGGTTGGTTACGACGACCATAAACACTCGAGAAGTGGTCACGTTTGAATCCTTACGTTTGTAATAGGATTTTGAGCTACTTTTAGGCGTTCTCATTTTACTAAATAAATAACGATTTTAAAAACCCTAAATGGATAACCCGATATTTTCTAGAAATTTTAAATCTAATTGAAATTATTTGTTTGAAAAAAAAAATGTTGGTTAAAAAAAGAAAATATGAAAAATACTGCATACTTTTAGGTTAACATTTGCTTACCATATGTTATATTTAGAGGAAAAGGAAAAAATATGGCCTCAGGTCCTTACATTACGTTTGGTTTGCATTATAATACGTAGCATTTTTTTCTAAGAAAACAACAGTATCAGTAGCAGTGGCAGTAGCAGCAAAAAAAAATATCATATTTAAGACATGGCACCGGAAAGGGGCTGTGATTTGCAAACTGTATAACAACTACTCATAAAACTTTTCTTTACTTTTTGAAAAAAAAATGCAACTTTTTCTCTCTCGCTCTCTCTCTCTCTTTCCTCGACTTCAAATTAAATGAAATAATAATACATTGTTATTCCAAAGAAAAAAGAAAGTTTCCTTTTTTTAGTTCAGTATAAAAAAAATAATATTTCAACATTGTGTATGCATGACAACACATTGCCTACTTTTAGGCAAAAAACATGTTACATATTAAGAAGAAGAAGAAGAAAGAAAAAAGTAAGAAAAATTTTTTTCGCCTGAAAAGTTGTGGAAAATGCCAACAATTTATGACAAGAAAATTAAAACAAAAAAGGGTTTAATTCATATCCCCTATTATATGTACATTATTTATATGTTTTTTAAGCCTGAAACTATGCTTAAAAAATTATAAAACAAAATTGAAATTAAAAACTAAAATCTTATAAACAAATTAAATACGAAAATTAAAACAAAGATTTACATGGAATTCATGTGTGCGAAGAAGCTAGGTTGTAATCCAGACTAAAGAGTTGTAATGACCAATTAATGAAGAAAATGAGGCACGATACAGTTTCATCGAAGAGTGATGCTTATAGTGTCGGTAGTCTTTTCTCTTCATTTATAGTTAGCCGATCAGATAAGTTGATTTTCAATTTCGTGGAACTACATGATACTTTTCTCTCCCCAGCCCTTTTTTCTAAATATTCTCTCCAACCCCTATGGTAATTGGGGTAAAAAACTTAAAGATCAGAAAGGCCTCTGGTAGTTTTTGGCGTCCAGAATATCCTGGTTAAGTGGATTTGGGATAGTTAAATTAGAACAAAGAAAATAAAGTATAAAGAATGTGCATTTTAACATATTTTGGAATATTTTTCAAAAATATTTCATGACTCGGGGGGAAAGATAGAAGGGAAGGATACAGAAACCAAGAGCGTAACAATGCGTTGTTCTCATCGTGCGTTTTTGTTGTTTGGCCACTTTTTTTATTTATTTTTCTGGTGTTAAAAACAGACGTCGGCACCAATGTCCCTCAGGGGAAGAATATCTTCGGCTTTTTACACACATAGGACACGAACATCAAGAATGTTCGTTAAGAAGAGCGTAAAAATCTTGTCAGCCTTTAAAGAAGAAGGTTCATGTCGCTTTTTTCAGAAATATCACAGTAGTATTCACTAATATCAATGAGAAATGATTTCGATTTTTGGGAGAATACTTGCCAAGTTAAATACGGTGTCTTAGTGTCTTAGTGCAGTACAATTTTTCTATATTTTCCGATGACATATACATATCATTGGGTTAATAAGTAGACTTGACATTATTACTAACAATTTTCATCTAGGTTAACACATGCCTATGGTTATGGATTAGTGAGTGAGAGAGAGAAAAAATAAGTTGAGAGAATTTATTTATTTACACCCATATAAAAATGTTAGTAATATACTCTATTTTTATTTTCATTTCATTAACATACATATGTAAAGCTAGCTGTCTATCTTTGGCTTAATAATTTTGGATAAATAAAAATAAAATAAAACATCGATTTTATTATTAAAAGAACATAAAGCTATCCATCTTTGGCTTAAAAATTAGGCTATGCTTTTTAGATAATAAAAAACCATTTTTTATTAAAAAAAAAACGAGCATTCCAAAGCATTTAATAAAATTATACTATGGGACAAAATGAAATACGCCCAGCTAATGACATAGAACATTTTTAACACAAAATATTCTTCGAATGTTATACTGAAATAAAATGATAAAGCATCCGCAGCACATGTATTCTTGTCGCAGTCTGATCGACAACTTAATCAAAAAACACAAGAATACATACACATGTACGTACGTACGATGAGAGCAACACATTGTTACGCTCTTTGTTTGTTTTCATTTTCCTTCTGTCTTCCTCCCCCCTCATCAAGAAATGATTTTTAAAAAGATTTTGGTGAGAGCGGGTCGTAATGTTGCAACCCGCCATAAGAAATTTTACTTCTACATAATGCGTATTCTTTATATCCATATTCTTTGATTAGAAATAGTCAGGCCATGCCTGAGAAAATCAGTATTTTGGGGAATATGTCAGCTTTTTGAGGAATTCTTTGAGTCAAAGAGAAGGGAGATATTATGCTGATTACGTTGTCAGGGAAATTCCTTTCCAACCATTTGAGAACTCATGCAGAATACCTTTAGTCGTATTTATCAAGGACGCGTAACAAGGCACTTGGCATCAATTTGATTCATGTCTTCTTCTTTCTGCAGGATGTGCAACAATAGAGAATTATGTACTTATGCGGCTGGGGTTCTCTAAGGGAGATGGGTGCTTTGGTGCGTTTCTTAAGGTCAGGTTCGGTTGTAGTGATAGCTTAGATCATGTCACAAAGCTCACTTGAGCGCGCTTAGCGGCCCGTTGTGATGCCACGGGTGAAACGCAGTCCCTGTGCTGACCAAGTTCCACCAAGACCAGGGAGGAGGAAGAAGTTGGTCAGCACAAGGGCTGCTCATCAGAAGCACGACTACCCCACGCTGGAAAACCAGCCAGAAAGTTTGATGAATGAAGCTATATCCTTGATGTCAATAGATCAATAGCTCCGTCAAGCTGACAAGAAACGGAGAGCCAAATAATCTATTGCTGCACCTAGCAAGTGATGGGCACTGACAAAGAAAGTGGAGAACAGTCTCTTCTTCCTCAGCGGATCTGCACCCGCGGCAGAAGTCGTTGAATGGGAGCCGCATCCTTTCCGCGTGTCTGCCCATAACGCAATGGGAGGTATGCATGGCCACTGTGGTCGAGATGATGTTACGACCAAGTCCAAGCAACTGGTTCGTACGCCTACTATCCATTAAGGGCCAGGTGAGTCTAGCGATGGAGCAGGACTCCTCATTGACCCAGGATAGGTTGGCGTCTCGAAAGAATTTCCGCACAATAGCCAACTTGTACGAGGCAAGTGGCAAGCCTAACTCAATCGAAGACGATTCCGGAAGGAGTGCACCAGCTCTGGCGAGCTCGTCGGCCCGACAGTTCCCCAGAATATTACTGTGCCCGGGGACCCAGACCAGCGAGACGCTGAAGCGCTCAGACAGCGGCGAAATTCCCTAACGATCCTGGAGTTATTCACAAAACCCGACAGAGATCTTATGGTGGCCTGACTGCCGGAGAAGACCGAGACGCGGGTGAAAGCAGCGCCGTTTACGAGGATCCATTGAGTGGCCCGGTAAATGGCCATCACCAGAGTAGTTCGGCAGCCGGAGAGAAATGTTTAGGTCCAGTTTCCCAGAGTAGATACCGCTTCCAACACCATTGTCAAGCTTTGAGCCGTCGGTGTACATATCAAGGTGTTCCGGGTGTACGACCATTTTAAAATCCCAGTCGTCCCTGCCCGGAATCAGAAAGTGGAAACCCCTATCCAGACAATACTGCGCAGGAAGATAATCCAAGTTCACAGGGGTAGCGGGATCAATCTCCAAAATAGTGGAGTGTCCAGAAGGTACAATGCGTTTCTTAAACTAAAAACAATTTTGATTGAGAATACTTCGGAACACCTAAAAGTATGTTTTAACAATATTTGTTTTTTTTTTTTAGAATATCCAATTTTACAAAATTATAATCAGAAAATTTTAACTAAAATCCCTGTTATAACGCTGGAAAACTAAATTCTCTGTTTTAATAGCACGAAGTTTGACATGCAAAAATGTATTTGAAGCCTAAAACTATGATACAAAAAAAGCAACATTCTGTTGTAGTTTCTTATAAATATACACATAAAGTAAGCTTTTTATTTTATATTTTTAATTTTTGTAATTTTAATTTCTTAAAACCCGACCACCACACCTTGATTAATTACATTCACCGCTTCGGCTGTAAAAATCAAGGAAAAGTCCCAACTTTATTACATAAATTTTGGAAAATAAATCCTTTCCTTATTAAGTTTCCCAACAGTAGTTCTAACACAGTTACAATAAAAGAAAACATTTCATGATGAAATGTGTACCCGCTTGCTAAATGCACATTTAATTCAATGCATACTTTTAGGCTATAAAACGAACAAAAAAACCAAACTTATGTTTGTTTCTCTCGGTTCATTTCTCTACTTTGTTGCTGTTGTTGGTTCTGTTTACAAAACATTAAAAGTTTTTAGGCAATTTTGAACGATAAAGTTTTATCCTCTTTATTCCCTTTCTCTCGCTCTCTTCTCGTTTATCTGATTCATTTTGTATTGAAACTTCTCTCTGTGTAGGATGTGGTGAATGTGAGTAGACAACGTCAACAGCATAATTCAAACGTTATTAAACATTGAAAACGGACAAGTTGAGCTTGAAGATTAGAATACGAAAGAATAGTAAAAACGAACGAACATTGTAAACAGAATTGAAAGGGGAAAAAGAATTTAAGAAAAAAAAATTGTGATAAAAGGTTCTGTAATTAAAACTTTTATAATCACTAGAAGTGAAAGAAGAAAATTAAAAATCAATGGGGATGCAAGAGTTAAGTATTGCTCTGAAGCAAAAAAGAAAAAAAAAGAGAAATAAATTAAGGAAGAAGGTTATCACTCCTGAGTTCTAAATCAACCACGATAAAGTAAAAATCTTAGACACAATGGAGCACTTTTTGTGTCATGGCCCAGCTTTCGAAAGCTCGATGGGCATTGTTTCGCGGATGACACTGTACCAGATAAAACTCGTCTGAAGGGGCAGTGAAAATGATACACATTTCCTATAGAACACATGGTTAATATTTCTAACGGTGAGTGCACATGTGTGCGCCTACATGTGATGGCTTAGGTGTATGTCAATAGGCATGATACCCTGGGTTGGTCTCCTCTCCTTCTTTTCTATTTTCCTACTTGCCTTACAGAGCGGTAGTTTGATCAACACAATCCTTACATCTGGTTCTTAGACGTCCAATTCGTCTTGTTCATTTGACTTCATATTCTTACGAAAATGGAAAACTGTACATACTAGTGTTTTGCTTTTACATCATTTAACATTAAAATTATAAACAAAAGCTACACAAACAAAACAATGCAGTAAACAAGCCTGTTTACAAACTATCTTACTGCTTAATATAACAACAAGGTAGGTAGGTAGGTAGGTAGAGGTGGCTGCCCATCCAAGAAAAATTTTTCTTAGATGGACACACTTAGGCCGCATTGGGCCCATTGTGCTACCACAGTCATCCGTTGTCCCCTAGTCTCGAAACCATTCGGAGCTCCTGATGAAGCGATTTAGGCTGCCAATGTCAATGCCTGACAGTTCCTCCAGATTATCCATGTAGTAAGTACTCAAGTACTTCCTTCTCCTTTGGCATAGAGCCGGGCATGTACCCAGCAGATGAGGGACAGTCTCCTCTTCTTCCTCATCTCTGCAGCTTCTACAGAAGTCGTTAGCAAGGTGTCCAAGTCCAATGCGCCTCGCATGCGTACCCATAATGCAATGCCCCGTAATGACACCGACAACTACACTGAGCGCGCCTCTTTAGAGTTTAAGTAGACTCATTGTGCGCCCCTCATCCAGCTTTGGCCAGATTTTACGAGCCGTTCTACGCGTGTCCGAGGCCGCCCACCTGTCGTTGACGGAATCGACGATCGCATTATCAATTATGAGCTTGCAGGTCCTCATTGGTATGCCCAGATTCGAGAACTCAGCGGTGAGCTCGATGGTCGTGCCTCGCCTGGCAAGTCCATCAGCTCTACAGTTGCCCGGAATACCACTGTGTCCCGGTACCCATACGATATGGATGTCATATCGTTCCGCTATCTCGTCGAGATATCTGCGACAGCCGTACACCGTCTTGGAGTTCATCACGTTAGAACTCAAAGCCCTGATAGCCGCCTGGCTATCAGAAAGTATGGTAACGCTTCGCTTGGAGACCCTTCCATCCCCAATAATACTCGCCGCAGCCTGGCCACCACCTCCGCCTGAAAGACACTGCAGTGGTCTGGTAGTCTTATAGACTGAGCTATTCCAACCGATTCCGAAAAAATTCCACTGCCAACCGCTCCGTTCAGCTTAGAGCCATCGGTGTAGATTTGTACGGAGTCTCTGAACAGGTGGGTCACACCACCCTTCCAGGCCCCGTTGTCCGGAACCGATGTCCTGAATCTCTTCGTGAAGTCGTAGCTCGGTGTCATGTAGTCACTGCTCCCGACAGCTCAAACTTCTCTCAGGATCCTTGCGTGGCCTATGTCCGAGTTATGCCACCGTCCAGTCGCCCAGAGACGTTTACTTATTTTAGCAGCCACTCGCCTACAGAAAAGGTTAAGCGGAAAGAGGCCCAAAATTATCTCCAGTGCCGACGTAGGCGTAGTGCGCAAGGCACCACTAATGATAATACAGGCAGATCTCTGCAGTCGTTGTATTAGTTTCGAATTAGTTTTATTTTCAAGGGATTCCCACAAACACCAGCATAAAAAATGGTAAACAAGTGAAAAAAATACACAAACAACAATACAAGAGTAAATGTAAACAAAATACCCAAACAACACTATAAACAACGATGTTTACATTTATAGAGATTTCGAGAAGGCGTCATGAATATTCGCCTTCAAGAATATTCATCAGACCGTTTCCTCTGCCTTACAAAAGGCAAGGCAAAGCAGGCGACTGAGTTGGTGAAGTTCAGTCAGTCTTGTATGAAGATCTCCGTTACAAAGATCTGTCGCATAATTGTCTAGTAATTGTTATTGTTTATGCAAAGGGTATAAACACAGGAATAACAAACAAAGCAATTGTTGTTGTTTACATCAAGTTGTGAACAGTGGCACACAGAATTGTGCGAATAATAAAGAATTTTAATTAAAACTAAACACAAATTTATTTTTATTTTATTTTCAATCTACGAGCTCAAATATTTTAAACGTTTTTAAAAAGTAAAAGCGAAACAATACATTAATACCGCGTTTTGCGGTCTTGTTGTTACCCATATTGTGCGCTTGCTCTTATAATCATAAATCGTAATAAATCTACAACGTTTTAGAATTTTTTTCTTTAATAATAAAACAAGAAATTTAAATAAATTTCAAAAATATTATTTCCCCACAAAATTCAAGATTTTCCAAGTGAAAGTCAATAAAATTTTACAAAATACCTCGGCAAACAGATGGTGCCAACACGAAATTGTTATTTTCATACTTCATTAAGAGAAATTACCTTTAAAAATACATACAAATACTGTTTCTCCTCCTCCTCCTCCTACGGGCAATATGGCGGCAAAAAACTTTCTAAACTAAACGGAAAAGCACAGTCTACTTTTAGGAGGCGGTTGGCAAGAAAGAAAAAAAACCTGTTTTACACCATTTAATGTTGTCAACATAAACTGTTAGTAAATGTAGCATCAGTTTCTTGCTATATCTTCTTCTTTTTCTTTTTTTTTCTTTCTAAGGCTATAAAATGAAAATTCGATTCAACGTGTGTGTACATGCACATGTGTATACATGACTATGCATGTGTTTAAGTGTTTAACGCACGTATGTATGTATGTCTGTGTTCATAATTTTCAAAATTTTGTTTATAAATTCAACCCGGAATATTTTGAAAAACATTATTGAACTGAAAAAATACTTGACATGCCTTAACTTTCAATTTGCCTTTGCGTCCCCCTACCCCCACGCCCCTCCACAAGTTTTACGTCAGAGCCTCAACAGATGGCATTTATTTTTCAATTTTTTTTTACTCTCTCGTTCTCTCGCTTTTTTGTTGCCTACATTTAGGCACAGTTGAAAAACATAAATGTGTTATCAAAAATAGTTTTTGTGTGTGTGTGTGTGCATGTGTGGCTGTGAGTATGCATGTGTTTAAAGGTTTTGAAGTTTTTCGGAAAATGAATTTTAAGTCAGAAACCCGCATATTTGCATAAATTTCTATTTGATAGGCTTGTCTAACACAGCCTCACCAATATACTAACACATGTGCGTGTGTGTACATATGTTTATAAGAACTATAATTCAGTGTATATGTTATAAACGTGTGTCTGAGTGTGCCCTTAGCAGGAAGGATAAGTAATATTTCGAAATTTGTTTTATTGGCTGGTAAAGAAAATCACTGATGGCAGCGTAGTTTTTAGGCCCTGCCACTCATGTAAAGGGTGTTTTTTTTTATAGAGGTATAGAACTTTAAGTTGCAATAAAACAACGATGGATTATTCGATTGACATGAATTTTATTTATCCGTAAGATAATCTTGTGGCATTACATTTTAAATATGATGTCTGGCATGTGACCGCCACGGCTGGCGCGGATGTAGTCCAATCTGGACGTCCAATTTTCGATGACTTTATCCAACATTTGTGGCCGTATATCGGCAATAATACGGCGAATGTTGTCTTCCAAATGGTCAAGCGTTTGTGGCTTTACCGAATAGACAAATGACTTTACATAGCCCCACAGAAAGTAGTCTAGCGGTGTTAAATCACAAGATCTTGGAGGCCAATTCACAGGTCCAAAACGTGAAATTAGGCGGTCACCAAACGTGTCTTTAAATAAATCTATTGTGGCACGAGCTGTGTGACATGTTGCGCCGTCTTGTTGAAACCACATCTCCTGGACATCATGGTTATTCAATTCAGGAATGAAAAAGTTTGTAATCATGGCTCTATACCGATCACCATTGACTGTGACGTTCTGGCCACCATCGTTTTTGAAAAAGTACGGACGAATGATTCCACCAGCCCATAAAGCGCACCAAACAGTCAGTTTTTCTGGATGTAACGGTGTTTCCACATACACTTGAGGATTACCTTCACTCCAAATGCGGCAGTTTTGTTTGTTGACGTAGCCATTCAACCAGAAGTACGCTTCATCGCTAACAAAATTCGCTTATGAAAATCGGGAACAACGGTAATCTCGTTTTGGGCCCATTCGATGAATCTACGCCTTAGTTGATGATCGTTTGGCTTCAATTCTTGCACGAGTTGGATTTTGTAAGCACGCAAACCAAGATCCTTCCGCAAAATCTTCCATAAAGTGGATGGACACAGATCCAATTCCTGTGCTCGATGGCAGATGGACTCATTCGGGTCTTCCTCAATGCTACGCTTTACAGCAGCAATAGCTTCTTCTGTACGCACCGTACAATGTCTCTGGGGATGCGAGTTATCAATAAGAGTAAACGTGGTGCGAAAACGTTCCACGGTTAATCGAATTAACTGCTCTGATGGACGATTTTGTCGACGATAAAATGGACGTAGTGCGCGATACGTTTCCCGCACAGAACCATTATTTCCGAAATAAAATTGCACTATTTGCAAGCGTTGTTCAGGCGTGAGTCTATTCATGATGAATTACCAAACCAAACTGAGAATAAATCACTTGACAGCTGTTAAATCGGTCGCCATCTTGAAAAGTAATGCCAACTTAAAGTTCTATACCTCTATAAAAAACACCCTTTATAAACTTAACGCGCACAGTAAACACGGTTGATGTGAGAAACTAGGTTGTAATAATGACTGAAAGGTTGTATTGATCACTTAAGTAATAGGAGAACCAATGCCCTGCAACAGTACTGAGATGTTCAACTCTGTACAAAGACAGCAATTTCCAACGATGTTCCAAAGATAAGAGTAACCTTTAAATGATCCAAAGAGTCCCTAAGAGATAACCCCGCCTTTTCTGCAATAGAGAGTATTTTGAGAAGGGTAACACATGGCCGAAAGCAAGCTTGTAATAAAAACCTTGAATTTGACGGAAAACTTCGGGGCAGTTGGGCATAACTAGGAGCAACTAGAAACTGTCCTACAACGACTCTAGAAGCTTTGTCAGACGTTGCAATATGTTAATACTGTAATGAGGAGATGGAAACACCAGAACACACACATGGCACCTGTGCGGCGTTAATATATTCCGAAAGAAAATTCTTGGTGTACTAAGCTTGTCCTAACTTACATTGGACAGCAGCTTGAAAGCATAGAAAACAAGGGAGCTAAACCCTGTGTTAAGGAAAAACTCTGAAAGTCCTAATACGTACAATAAACGCACCGTCGGAAGAAGATTTTTACCAAAATGGAAACGAATATGGGAAAAGAGTGCTTAAAAGTCCTACCAACTAATGCCGAGATTCTGGTAAATCGACTACTAATGAGGCTACTTAAGGAGAAAACAACAATCGCTTGGGCCAAGATACCTCACCAAAACTAAAACGGAACATTTTGTATTCAAATGCCTGGGATTTAGGAAACTTTAGACGGTTATGGAAATCTTAATACATTGAAGGCGATAGTACTGTTGGAAAAGCATTCGAACGCGATGCGTCAGTTTATCAAAGCAGCGAAGTACTATTCCGGTACTATTCCTAGGTACTATTCAGTTCAATCGAGTATCGTGTATAATTTTCATATAAAACTTTTTCCCACACCCAATTAGTAAAATTTAAGTGCAAATATAACGGTAAAAAAATAAAACAAAAACTAAAAACGAGAACGAAGATGTGTATGTGTGTGTGTGTGTGTGTAAAAATCCTTGTAAAATTGTTAACGAAAAAAGGCCAAAAAATTTTTATCAATAAATCGTTGTTATTTTGGCAAATTTACTTTTTACACAGAAATTTTGAATAGCATACTTTTAGGAGGAGGAAGGAAAAAGAAATTCAAATAAACAAAAGTCTGTTGTGAATTGCCAAATAAATGTTATCGATAATTGATAACATGTGTAAAAAGAGAACAATTTCTTTCATTCTTCACTCCCACCAGCCTTTCTCACGAACTATTGCTGAAATTTGAATAAAAAGTAGCAGAAAATTTTTAGGAAACTAAAGCATATTTTATGGCTGTTCTATAGCTTTAAAAAATTTAAAAAAAAAATGTTATTCTAGAAATTGAAAAAAGCTTAAATGAAAACGAAACTGTGGAAACTATGGGATGTAAATCGAATGGAAATGGAATCCTTGAACCGCAAGAACCTAACAGTGGACAAAAGATGGATGGATTCCATTTTATTAAACCATTGAAACAAGATGGTATCGCAGTCAGGAGGACGCTTATTGGAGCACAAAACAGTTGAAATATTCTACTGAGTGTAGAAATGTTATGGCCTTCATAAAAAGCTTTTTTTTTGGTAATTTAAGGCGCAATACGAATAAATCTTGAGTTAGAATATATTTTAAATGAAGGCAAGTTAGAAGGCACCTGTGATTGAGAACTCTTAAGAGACTGCTGGAAAAATTGAGTAACGCAGCGAAAGGAAAATAGTAAGACTGAATGATACAGAAGGAGAAGTTAAGTTAAGGAGCCAGGCTGTATATATAACGGCGAAGATTTTGACGACGAAGGACGTACACACTTTAACTGTTATCTGTCCTTGAAAACACAGCAATTCTCAGAATATTTCATAAAATAAAAGAAGGTTTAAGACCTGGATAGGAGACCTTAGCTAGCTGCCTGGAAGTAAGCTACTGACAACCATGAATAGCATACCCTGAGCCCCTATACGAAGCAATTCTTACGCAGTTATCAGAGGAAGGTAGGTTTAAAGCGGAAGCACTACATATTGAATGCTATGTCAGCCGAAGGTACGAAGGAATTTTCTTTCCAGGGGAAAACATTAAAGAGAATGTCATCCAGTCTAACACGGAATGGAAGAGTTACTAGCAGTTAAGTAAAGGGTGTTTTTTATAGAGGTATTGAACTTTAAGTTGGCATTACTTTTCAAGATGGCGACCGATTTAACAGCTGTCAAGTGATTTATTCTCAGTTTGATTTGGCAATTCATCATGAATAGACTCACGCCTGAACAACGCTTCCAAATAGTGCAATTTTATTTCGAAAATAATGGTTCTGTGCGGAAAACGTATTGCGCACTACGTCCATTTTATCGTCGACAAAATCGTCCATCAGAGCAGTTAATTCGATTAACCATGGAATGTTTTCGCACCACGTTTACTCTTATTGATAACTCGCATCCCCAGAGACATTGTACGGTGCGTACAGAAGAAGCTATTGCTGCTGTAGAGCGTAGCATTGAATAAGACCCGAATGAGTCCATCCGCCATCGAGCACAGGAATTGGATCTGTGTCCATCCACTTTATGGAAGATTTTGCGGAAGGATCTTGGTTTGCGTGCCTACAAAATCCAACTCGTGTAAGATTTGAAGCCAAACGATCATCAAGTAAGGCGTAGATTCGTCGCATGGGCCCAAAACGAGATTACCGTTGTTCCCGATTTTCATAAGCGAATTTTGTTTAGCGATGAAGCGCACTTCTGGTTGAATGACTAACGTCAACAAACAAAACTGTCGCATTTGGAGTGAAGGTAATCCTCAAGTGTATGTGGAAACACCGTTACATCCAGAAAAACTGACTGTTTGGTGCGCTTTATGGGCTGGTGGAATCATTGGTCCGTACTTTTTCAAAAACGATGGTGGCCAGAACGTTACAGTCAATGGTGATCGGTATAGAGCCATGATTACTAACTTTTTCATTCCTAAATTGAATAACCATGATGTCCAGGAGATGTGGTTACAACAAGACGGCGCAACATGTCACACAGCTCGTGCCACAATAGATTTATTGAAAGACACGTTTGGTGACCGCCTAATTTCACGTTTTGGACCTGTGAATTGGCCTCCAAGATCTTGTGATTTAACACCGCTAGACTACTTTCTGTGGGGCTATGTAAAGTCATTTGTCTATTCGGTAAAGCCACAAACGCTTGACCATTTGGAAGACAACATTCGCCGTATTATTGCCGATATACGGCCACAAATGTTGGATAAAGTCATCGAAAATTGGACGTCCAGATTGGACTACATCCGCGCCAGCCGTGGCGGTCATATGCCAGAAATCATATTTAAAATGTAATGCCACAAGATTATCTTTCGGATAAATAAAATTCATGTCAATCGAATAATCCATCGTTGTTTTATTGCAACTTAAAGTTCTATACCTCTATAAAAAAAACACCCTTTAGTAGAACAGTTGTTATGGGGATTCTATTGGTCTGTGCTTTACAAATACTTTTGTATTGTTTGCGAAATATTGTGACTCATAAATCTTATTTTGTTTCTGCCAAGTTGCACTTTAATAGGAGACTGACTTGATATTCTTCAAAACTATTCCTTTCGGATGCGTCCTCATATACTATACGATAACTAACAAGCCTCAGTAACCATAATTTCATCACGGACAACAGCAAATAATCAAAGAGAGCGTGAGCAGAAGTAGTTGTGAAATGGGTGATGAGAACGCTCTTATCCAATACAACTGTTTCTGCATTGTAGGCCATGACTTTAATCATTCCTATAATTGTACGAGAAAAACTTGCAAGGAGGGCTTATCTGCATATGTTACTTAATTTATAGAATAAAAATTGCATATTTTTAGGCAAGCATGTGGAAAAATTCAATATTTTTATTGCTACAGATTATAATAATAGTTCTACTAAAAAAAATACAAAAAAATATAAATTATGAATGCAAGAAATTGGGCAATAAATTGTATTTATTTACTTCAGTTAACCTTTTCCTGCATAGAAAAAAACAATTATTTTTTCAACTGTATTTCAAGCAATTAAATTTTTATTTTTCTACTTCTGCTTTTTTATTACTCTTTGAAATAAAATATTATTTATCGTATACTATTTAAAAGTAGAAAAACTCTTTTGAAACATTATTAACAATAGTTATACGGAAAAAAACACGAAATTCAATTTTTTATTTGCAACATTTATTTTACAAGTAGCCCAACCAAACAACAAACCAGCCGAAAAGTATGCTGTAATATTATCAGCAGTGTTCGTTCGTTTTTTTTTTAATGGGCCACATGGCTTTCATAGAATGTGTGTCGCCAGAAGACAAGTTTGACAACTACAGACAAAAAAACACAAACAAAAAATAAATAAAAAAAAATAAAAGAATGGGGAAAAAACTTTTGGTTTTTTGCCATGCCAATGTTGTTGGCCATACTATCATTTCACTTTTGTTTGACATACAAAACTGTTAACATACTTTTGGGCGTTACACAAACGAAACGATATTTTTTCCAGCAATACAAAACTAAACTCCACCCTTTCTTTCTTTCTTTCTTGTTTCTCCTGGTAAGAAAATAAATTATAAAAAAATTCACATTATTTTTAAAATAAATTATCTGTCTTTTATAAATATTACAAAAAAAAAAATAATAAACTACTTTTAGGCTGATAATAAAGCAAGGCGAAGGAAAACGAAATTGAAGTTAAGGTTAGTTACTGACTAGGTAAGCAATTTATATAACCAAACATTTTTCAATAATAACCTGCATATTTTTAAAACAAATCCTTAAAGTAGGCAACAATATTTTTTTTTTAATTAAACTATTTTCTCTGATAAACAATACATCTGCAGGCGTTGAGGATATGGTAACAGATATGTTCAGTACACATCCAAGCCTTGGATTTTCAGTTCCCCTCGTCATCGATTTTTTTTATGAAGGCAATTGAATTGCTGTGTGATATATATCCTTATTATAGCAAACGAAAACGAATTTTAAGTTAAACTTAAGCAATTTTATAAGGTTAGGTACTGGCTAGGTAAGCAATTTATATAACCAAACATTTTTCAATAATAACCTGCATATTTTTAAAACAAATCCTTAAAGTAGGCAATACTATTTTTAAAATTAAATTATTCTCTCTGATAAACAATACATCTGCAGGCGTTGAGGTTATGGTAACAGATATGTTCAGTACACATCCAAGCCTTGGATTTTCAGTTCCCCTCGTCGATTATTTATTTATTTTTTTTTTTTTTTGAAGAGAATTGAATTGCTGTGTGATAGATATCTTTATCAATACAATTGTGTGACAAATTTCTGAAGCGTTTGGCATTGTTTAAATGCAATATGTATGAGTTTATGCGACAATTTGTGGTCCAGAACGGAGCGAAGATCAAACAGTAGTCAAATGAATGGGTTTCTTGGGGCAAAATACAGTTAAAAAAGGCCAATAAAATTGTGCGACAATTCCTAGAAAGGTTTGGCATTGTTTAAACACAAAGCGGGGCGTGTTTATGCTTCGGTTTGTAGTCAAGACCGAAACATGAATCCATCACAATATACCCGACATCAAACTACAGCCAAAACCAAAGTTTTCTTAGGCGAAATTACAGTTGAAGACTGCCAAATTTGATTTGCCAGCCAAAAAGTTCTGTTTTTTTGGACTTTTTTGGATGACTTAATAAGGAGATGTTACCGTAGTCTACTAGATAGTGTGAGAAGAGAGCCTGTGGTTTAAACCCCAGCTTAGCCATCTTTAACAAAACAAAATATGGAACAAATATTCCTCTGAGAGTAAATAAAATTGCCATAAAAAATCAAAAATCTTTCATTGGGCGCTCATGGATACAATTAACACACAATATGGGTAGTGCGAGAAGCTATGTAGGTTGTAATCCTGACTAAAGGGTTGTAATCATCAATTAAGTAAGTAAGTAGGTAAGTTAAAGCAAATATCTCCTCTGCATTTGAAAGTCAAAACTCGTAAAATTATCGTCCAGAAACAGTATGAAATTTGCCAAAAAGTGATGGAAAAAGCGGCTGCAACCAATCGAGAGACGGTCATTTAAATGACATTGTTTTTCGAACATAATAACAAGATCCCAGCATTGTAATGAATGAACAATTTAATAGAAATCATAGCCCAGCACGTGTTTTATTTATTAGAGAACCCCTAATAATACACCCTGACAGTGCCGACCCCTATAAAACCCAAAGCAGACAATTTAACCCGCTCTGGGCACTTAGTTTAGCTGTTATTTAGTGTTCTTATTTATGGTTTACAAAAGTTTTGTAAATTCCTTTTTGTTGTTGTCTTTTTGTCTTTTGTTATTATAAAATACCATAAATAAATACAAACAAATATAATCAATACAGAACAGATACTCAAACTATAACGTGATAACTCTTCTGACTGTGTGCTTTGTTGTCTTCAACCACCATAAAGAAAATTTCAAAACTTTATGTTTAAAAAAAAGGAGAAAAAAATGGCAAAAAATGTAACAGAAAATGACAAAGCAGCAGCAGCAGGGAAGAGAAAAATAAAATAAAATTATTATTGTATGCAAATATCGTGTCTAAAATTGTAAATATTTTTGTACCGCACTGTTAATAAACCCTACGATGGCAACACTTTTTAACACACATACAGTATAAACACACAATAATTGCCTAAAACCAGTATAAAACACTTACAATCTCGCTCTGTCGCTCTGTATCCCTTACAACACGCTGTCTCTGTTTCGGAAAGCTATGTTTACATATGTATAAGCACACGGGAATATACATACGAGTGTATACAAGTTTATGTGCATGTATGTATTCGTTAGAATTGAAAATAAAAAAAAAACAGTGGAAATTGATTGCCTACGATTTGTAAGTACGTACATATGAATGTACAGACATTCGAGTATTTGTAAGAGTATGAGTTTTATAGAAACACGACGACTGTTTAATGCTCGTGTATAAATATGACTCAACGAAGCATTGATGTGTGTTCAGAAATCGTAAGCCTAACCAAGCAAAACAAAAACACAAATGAAAAAGAGATAAACGTGCGATAGAAACAATAACAAATACACAAAAACACACGCGCATACATACATATGCAATATAAAATAAAAACCAGTTTGAAAATTTTAACAACAGAAATACAGAAAGATGGAGAGCTTAAGGAATTTAAGCAAACATTTGCTACCCGTTAGAGCACTTACTCTTCGGTACACACTCACTGCCATTAAATAACAGCCGTTAGTGTAGAGAGTGTATTTGTTGTTGTATTTATCACACCCAAAACTCTTGATTACATCGTACCAAACAGAAAAATAAAGGATTTGTTAAGAATTTTTTCTCCTGTATTTTCAATTTTCTCTTTCTGTATCTCTTTTGTTGTATCACTTTAATTGTTATACACACAGAGTTGTTGTTGTTATTGTTGTTTTGTATCATACAGTGAGAATAGATGACATTGCTTAGGAGTTTTGTTTTTGTGTTTTTGGCCTAAATTGATCACACTGTGTTTTTAAATACAAGTATAGAGAGAAGGAGAGAGAGAGAAAGTATTGCAGCAAGTGTTTTTTCTTTTGCTATAATTGTAGTATATTTTTAGGCTCTTTATTTTGGTTTTTTCCTTTCAAAAGAACTGCATATCTTTGCTTGTATGTCTGTTTTCTGTTCTTTTATTTTTTTTGTTATTAAAGAGTTGGGTGTTAAAATTGAAAAAGTTTTTGACAGTTTTTGGCGTAAACATAAAATATTTTGTTGGCTGTGGGTATCACTTTTTTTTTGGTTTCTTTTCTTTTCTGTTCACTTTCTCTTTTTTCTCACGCTTTAAATTGTACTTTATGTTGGCGAAATTCAAGTGTGTTTTCATTTCGGTTTATTTATAGGCTGTGGAGCAGCATAAAATAAGTTTTTTTTCTTTCTTTAATTTTCTTTCTCATAAAAAATTCGTATTTTTTCCATTATTTGCCTGCCGTTTTGTTTTCATACAATACAAAAGATTTATGATATTTTAATGGTTTTTTCTTACACTAGGCTTTACTTTAAGCTTTAAAATAGGCTTTGGAATTGGTTTTAAAAGCTATATTTTCTTTAGAAATTGTATAAAGTAAAATTCGTTTTAAAGCCTAAAAATATGCAACATTTTTTAAAGAAACATTATTTTAAATGGAAAACACTGGAACTGGTAACTTGGGTGTCTGAGCTGATTATTTTTGCTAAGTCAACAAAAGGAAAATTGTAGCTTATGAGACTCGGAAACACCTTAAGTGATAGTGGCATACGACAAAAAGTGAATATACGGCATGTATTGATGAATGCTTTTATCTCTATGCACGGGAAAACTATGTGCCTTCACAACCAATCACCACATTAGTGGTTAAGTATGCCACCTTATAAGTGATATCAGCATTTGTTGCAGCAAATTGGATATACACGGCCCCTGTTATTCATTCGGATACCAGAGAGTAGTTATACTCCCTAAAGTAGGCAATATTTTTTTAAGAATTCAATTTAATTTTTGCCTTAGTTTCCCCGAATGAAATTTTTTCTAATTTGATAGCTCAAAGTATTATCAGAAGTTAGTTTTTTACGTTTATTTAACTTGTTTAGATTTCAATTATTTCCTATTGCCTAACCTTAAGGCTTAAATAAAAATAAAAGCCTGCTTTCATAGTTTATCTAGTGTTTGAAAATTAAAAATCGAATTTAACAATTAAAAACAATTTTATTTGATTTCCATTATATTTAAATAACAACACAGCCCCTATAAATAGGCAACTGATAATAAACCAGCACAATAGCATAGAAATATGCTAATGAATGTGTATGTGTATGTGCATACTTTATAATAGTTTTTAGTTAAATAACAAAAGAACAATACGGATTAAAAATTCGTAAAAAAAAACGAAAATTGAAAAATTTGAAAATTTTATCTCAAAAAGTTCCCCAAAGCAGCCTTGAAGGAGTAGCAGTTAAAGCAGAAATAATGGCAAAAGAAAAAAAACACAATCAGGAATTTCTCCTTCTACTGCCATTTACAGCTGCTGTAGGATGGGCAGGAAAAGCCTGGGAAAGGCAATAACACAGCAGCAGCACTCGTAACGAATTTTATTTACTTTCCAATAATAATGGCTGCCATTGAAAGACATCTTTCTTGTTGACTTACTTAAGGAATTTTCGTAGAATACAATTGAATGAACAGACAGACGAACGGACGGACGGACAAGATTTATTTCAATACAATACCAGCCATTATTATTTAAATAAATGCTTTGTTTAGCACACACACACACACATACTAACATTTATAAAGATTTATGTTAAAAGCCTAAATGTAGGCAGTAATAATTTAAATGAATATACATCAGGTATTACGATTATTGTTCATATTACTCTATTGTTGAGAGGATATCCACGAGAGAGAGAAAGAGAGAGAGAGAAAGAGGGAGAAAGAGAACATTCAAAGGCATGTAATTGATTTGTTGTTATTTCAGCATTCATACGAATTCATTCAAAAATGGCTTCAAGCTCCAATATATAAATTCTGTGGTGAGTTATAACGCATCACCAGACTACATATGAGAAGGGAGTACAAAAAACTGGACATAGCCATGCTATCTGACAATTAGGCCGCCATTCAAACACTCGGCTTTTGTGATTTAAGTGATGGGACCTACAGTTTAAAATTGACTCCAAACGACAGATTTTTGAGAAACTTTTCATTGCTATTTCGTTTACTCTGCGTTTTTTTTTTTTCAGAAATCTGCTGAAACATGGCCTTACGTCTAATAAGCCAACACATTACCTACTAGACTAAGCCGACTTCACCGAATTGTAAGTTACATACATACATACATAATTGGTCATTACAAAGCTTCAGTCAGGATTACGCCCTAGCTTCTCATGAGTTTTAAAGTCGATTCCGTACGACAGATTTTTGATAAACTTTTCATGGTAATTTTATTTACTCTCAGAGCTTTCGCCAGAAATCTCTTGAGGAAGGAAGTCGCCGAAGGAATATTTTTCTTATTTCTTAGTCCTCGAGTTGCCTGACCTGGACTTTGAACCATGCCATCACGCCTAATAAGCCATCAAACCTTTCTACTAAAGGGTGTTTTTTATAGAGGTATAGAACTTTAACTTGCAATAAAACAACGATGGATTATTCGATTGACATGAATTTTATTTATCCGAAAGATAATCTTGTGATATTACATTTTAAATATGATTTCTGGCATATCACCGCCACGGCTGGCTGGCTGTGGCACGAGCTGTGTGACATGTTGCGCCGTCTTGTTGAAACCACATCTCCTGGATATCATGGTTATTCAATTCAGGAATGAAAAAGTTAGTAATCATAGCTCTATACCGATCACCATTGACTGTAACGTTCTGGCCACCATTGTTTTTGAAAAAGTACGGACCAATGATTCCACCCAGCCCATAAAGCGCACCAAACACTCAGTTTTTCTGGATGTAACGGTGTTTCCACATACACTTGAGGATTACCTTCACTCCAAATGCGGCAGTTTTGTTTGTTGACGTAGCCATTTAACCAGAAGTGCGCTTCATCGCTAAACAAAATTCGCTTATGAAAATCGGGAACAACGGTAATCTCGTTTTGGGCCCATTCGACGAATCTACGCCTTACTTGATGATCGTTTGGCTTCAATTCTTGCACGAGTCGGATTTTGTAAGCACGCAAACCAAGATCCTTCCGCAAAATCTTCCATAAAGTGGATGGACACAGATCCAATTCCTGTGCTCAATGGCGGATGGACTCATTCAGGTCTTCCTCAATGCTACGCTCTACAGCAGCACCGTACAGCGTCTCTGGGGATGCGAGTTATCAATAAGAGTAAACGTGGTGCGAAAACGTTCCATGGTTAATCGAATTAACTGCTCTGATGGACGATTTTGTCGACGATAAAATGGACGTAGTACGCGATACATTTTCCGCACAGAACCATTATTTTCGAAGTAAAATTGCATTATTTGCAAGCGTTGTTCAGGCGTGAGTCTATTCATGATGAATTGCCAAACCAAACTGAGAATAAATCACTTGACAGCTGTTAAATCGGTCGCCATCTTGAAAAGTAATGCCAACTTAAAGTTCTATACCTCTATAAAAAAACACTCTCTACTTTCTACTCTGCTCAAAGATAGCTATGTGACCTAGTGATTTTAGAGTACTTATCTACAAACTTTTGCTAATCCAGATTCAAGCCCTCAAAAAGGCAAACAAACTTCCTTAATTGTTCGCGAATTATAAAAAATTAAGAGGCTTTAATCCCCTTCCAACAATAATACATCCTGGCTTTGCTGTATCAAAGCAAAAAACTTTTTTAATGCTTTCGAAAATATGCTTCAATGCAAATATGCTTTCAGCACTTCCATTCATAAATGAGGCACCAAATCGTCAAATATTTGAGAAAAAATCGTCAAAATCGTCAAAGACGTTTATTGAAATCGTCAAAAAATCGTCAGAAAAAATAAATAAATTTATTAAATGTTTTTAAAAACGAAAATTATTTCTATTGTAGTAAAACATATAAAGTCAATCTATATGTACATATATCTGAGTTCAAAAATAAAATAAAAAAATAAAAAAAATTATTGGAAATTAAAAGCTAGCTTCGCTCATTTTTATTTAATAATTTTTTCCAAAAAATGGAGAAATTTTATATCATTTTCCGGGAAAAATGTGTTTAAGGTTTAAACAATCTATCCCAGCGTTGTTTATTGACACATAAGAGCAGCAATAATATTGCATCATCTTAATCCATGGGTGGTGTAACTATTAAGGAGTCCGAAGCTCTTGACATTCTAAGCATGAAAATTCAGTGTAATGTTGGCTGCAAGCGACAAATTTTTCAGTTCCTCCAGTTACTAATCTAAAATCTTACTATCTGATCTTACTATTTACACTATTTATTTATACTATTTATGAGATCGGTGCCTCAACGTTTATTTTGAGGTTTCTCGACCGTATTAGCTCGTTAATAACGGTAGTGTATCCAACTCCTGTGAATCATTGATGTATTGTTGCAATGTGTTTTGTGTTTCACTGTTCTATCACTACTACAAAAGGATTTTGCCCGAATGAAATAAGGGGTCTTGTTCCCGAAAATCATGTATTCCTACTTAACGCTCGTCTTTTCGGCCACGACATCCGTATGTGGTCGATTGGCCAGTGGATCGTACACTGTATTACAGAAAAAGCACGTTTTCCAGTCGGACTATTCCGAACTATTCGAACTCAATTCCTGCAGAGCTCTTTCATATTACTTATGATACAAAAATATACAAGCCTAGTGTCCATAAGCACTGCTCTCTCTTTTCTCCTTCCCATAACATATTTTCATAGTTCCAAACACAATGCTATTCATCCCCTGAGTGCTGGTCGTACGAAAAAAAAAGCGGCGCTTGCCTTTGTTTTTCCGATGGTAATAAAGGGTGTTTTTTATAGAGGTATAGAACTTTAAGTTGGCATTACTTTTCAAGATGGCGACCGATTTAACAGCTGTCAAGTGATTTATTCTCAGTTTGGTTTGGCAATTCATCATGAATAGACTCACGCCTGAACAATGCTTCCAAATATTGCAATTTTATTTCGAAAATAATGGTTCTGTGCGGAAAACGTATCGTGCACTACGTCCATTTTATCGTCGACAAAATCGTCCATCAGAGCAGTTAATTCGATTAACCATGGAACGTTTTCGCACCACGTTCACTCTTATTGGTAACTCGCATCCCCAGAGACGCTGTACGGTGCGTACAGAAGAAGCTATTGCTGCTGTAGAGCGTAGCATTGAGGAAGACCCGAATGAGTCCATCCGCCATCGAGCACAGGAATTGGATCTGTGTCCATCCACTTTATGGAAGATTTTGCGGAAAGATCTTGATTTGCGTGCTTACCAAATGCAACTCATGCAAGATTTGAAGCCAAACGATCATCAAGTAAGGCGTAGATTCGTCGAATGGGCCCAAAACGAGATTACCGTTGTTCCCGATTTTCAGAAGCGAATTTTGTTTAGCGATGAAGCGCACTTCTGGTTGAATGGCTACGTCAACAAACAAAACTGCCGCATTTGGAGTGAAGGTAATCCTCAAGTGTATGTGGTGGAAACACCGTTACATCCAGAAAAACTGACTGTTTGGTGCGCTTTATGGGCTGGTGGAATCATTGATCCGTACTTTTTCAAAAACGATGGTGCCCAGAACGTTACAGTCAATGGTGATCGGTATAGAGCCATGATTACAAACTTTTTCATTCCTGAATTGAATAACCATGATGTCCAGGAGATGTGGTTTCAACAAGATGGCGCAACATGTCACACAGCTCGTGCCACAATAGATTTATTGAAAGACACGTTTGGTGACCTGTGAATTGGCCTCCAAGATCTTGTGATTTAACACCGCTAGACTACTTTCTGTGGGGCTATGTAAAGTCATTGGTCTATGCGGTAAAGCCACAAACGCTTGACCATTTGGAAGACAACATTCGCCGTATTATTGCCGATATACAGCCACAAATGTTGGAAAAAGTCATCGAAAATTGGACGTCCAGATTGGACTACATCGGCGCCAGCCGTGGCGGTCATATGCCAGAAATCATATTTAAAATGTAATGCCACAAGATTATCTTTCGGATAAATAAAATTCATGTCAATCGAATAATCCATCGTTGTTTTATTGCAACTTAAAGTTCTATACCTCTATAAAAAACACCCTTATTTAAAAGCTTACACGAATTTTTAAAATTGTCGGCAACGACAAGTGATAAATTATTCTCAATTACGAGGTTATTTAGGAATTGTAATTTTTTGGCTTATAAGGGATGAAAAATTCATAAAATACAGATAAAATCATCACAGATATTCGAAAGTAACTTAAAAATTTAATACTTTTCTCCTTGTTTTTACTAACATAAATTTCCAATAGTAACAATTGCTAAGTAAATACAAAGCTTAAAGTGGCTTTTAATATACTAAAGTTAGGAATATGATGTAAATTTTTAATTTCTAAAAATCGTCAAAATTAGGGCATAAATGGTCAAATCGTCAAAATGATATTTTTGGAGCTCAAAATCGTCAAAATGACGATAAATCGTTAAATCTGGCAGCTATGCTGCCATTACGAAATATATTCTCAGCCTTAAAAACGCCCTAACACATGCTACACAAAATTTTTTAATTAAACATCAATCAGTTTAAACACCAACACACCGATACACCAATACACCAATAATATCAACCACATTAGCATAATTTTATATCATCAATAATTTTCGGGCTTTTTTCTTCTTGATTTTCTCTTTTTTTTTCTTCTTCTAAAATTGCATATAGAACAACAACAACAAAAAAAATATAAGGAAAACAAAAACAAAAGCTGAAATCCAAACAGAAACCGAGAATTTTTAATGAAAAACTAATTTACCATTCATTTAACAATACAAACAAACAAACAGACACAGACAAACATTTTCCAAAAAATTTAAATGTACATATGTATACATGCTTATATGCATAGCTAAGTATGTATGTACATACATAAATATGCATACATATATGGTATGTATGTATGTGTCTGTATGTGTGAGAATATTACCAAAATAAGAGTATCATTTGCATACCAAAAATACAAAATTAAAGTGAGAGAAAATTGAGGTTAAAAGAGAAACAGCTACAGACAGACACACATATTCATTCGCATACTATTCGTGCATATCCAAAAACGCAAAAAAAAATATTTTTTTAAAATATTCAATTGGGTGTGTGTGTGTGTGTGTATGTGATAGGAGCAAAGAGTTGTTGCTTTAATGCATTTTAAGGACACATGTGCTCCAGAATAAAGGACGGCGTGAGAAGTTAGGAACCAAAAAGTATTTGATGAAACTTTGCAGGCAGATTGCAACTAGTTGACGTAGGTAGTCCTAGTTGACGTAGGTAATCCTAGTTGACATAGGTAGTGTGTTGGCTTATAAGCCGTGGTTCAAATCCAAGCACAGACATCACTCCTTCCGGAATCGTCTTCGATTGAGTTAGGCATGCCTCGTTCAAGTTGGCTATTGTGCGGAAATTCTTTCGAGACGCCAACCTATGAGGAGTCCTGCTCTATCGCTAGACTTACCTGGCCCTTGATGAATAGTAGGCATACGAACCAGTTGCTTGGACTTGGTCGTAACATCATGTCGATCACAGTCATGCCATGCTTACGGGCCATTGTGTTATGGGCAGACACGTGGAAAGGATGCGGCTCCCATTTAACAACTTCTGCCGTGGGTCTAGATCCGCTGAGGAAGAGGAGACTGTTCTCCACTTTCTTTGTCAGTGACCATTACTTGCTAGGTGCATAAATAGATTATTTGGCTCTCCGTTTATTGCCAGCTTGACGGAGCTATCATCTATTGACATCAAGGATATAGCTTCGTTCATCAAACTTTCTGGCTGGTTTTCCAGCGTGAGGTAGTCGTGCTTCTGATGAGCAGCCCTTGTGCTGACCAACTTCTTCCTCCTCCCTGGTCCTAGGAGAAACTTGGTTAGCACAGGGACTGCGTAACAGAAGCACGACTACCCCACGCTGGAAAACCAGCCAGAAAGTTTGATGAACGAAGCTATATCCTTGGCTTCACAACGGGCCGCTATGCGCACTCAAGTGAGCTTTGTGACATGATCCAAGCTACCACTACGACCTAATCTAACCTAACAGACATCTCTAACCATAGAGAAAGAAGAAAAATTATTTCCTTCAGCGATTTCTTCCACTCACTTTACACGAAAAGTTTCTCAAGAATTGTATTTCGGAGTCAACATAAAACTGTAGATTGCTCCGCTCATGGATAAAATTAATACAAACACCCACAACACCTTATAGGTGGTGTGAGAAGCTAGGTTGTGATCCTGACTAAAGGACTATAATGACCAATTAAGTCAGTAAAAGAAGGTACTTTCAGTGGAGACTCAGGAGTCTGTTTATATGACGGTTGCGGCAGAAGATTGTAGAGGTCTTGTGATGTGGTTGTCCTTAACGCTTTCGCCAAGGCTATCGCCTATATGCGGGAGACGGGGGCTGACGGGTATTTGATGCGGAATTCTGCGGAAGTCTGCGAAGAGGATGACCTTGCATCCGTTGGAAGGACCAAATCGAGGAAGCCCTGACATCGATTGGTGTGACCAACTAGCGAAGACGCGCACGAAGCAGAGGCGCCTGGAAGGATGTGTTGCGGCAGGCCGAAATCCGTTAAACGGGTTGTTATGGCCAATTAAGTAAGTAAGGAAGTGTCGCCTATGTACGGCATTGACTTTGTGCATCACAGCAGCTAACGTCGAGCAAATACGGCGATTACTATTAGCGCACACAGAATCCAATGCCGCATATACACGACAGCCATTTATTTGTTCAAATGCGTTTTTGCGAATCGTGGCACAGAAGGATCAGTCGCGTCGTTTTGAAGAGTTGCAAAGTAAGGTACAGGTGTGCAATCGCGAATGGGTTAATGCTGTGTTCAGGGAGCAATAACTTCATTCGAATAATATCGTTCTCTGTTAGGATACAGGGATTTATTTGCTTGTTCTTAGCATTGCCGCAGCAGCAGCAACCATTCTCGTAAGTAAAGTTCTAAAAGTACCATGTCTGAAGAATTAACTTGAGATTGTAATGTGATCTATAGCTGCGGGTTATTAATTTTGTTACAACCCTCGTTACTTCAATGTTTAAACACTTCAACGTATAATACTACAGACGTATGTCACTTCGTTCGTTGGCATGAAAGCCATTTAAAGCCGTTTTTAAATAATGTTTTCCAATGTAATTTCCGCTTGATTACAGGATTTGCACACAAAAAGCAAAAAAAACTCATTTTTTATGTTATGTAAGCATATAAGGATACCAAGGCTTACACACACACACAAGCAATAACAACAACTGCAACAACAGCAATAAAAAATAAATTTATTTGTTTTAAAACAAAAAATATGAAGAAAAAAAAACATACAAACGATATTGATTTGTAATGCAGAGAGAGGAATACGCCAAAAAGTATGCATGAAAAACAGGGTGAGAAAACGGTAGGAAAAAAATATTTGAAAAACACTTTAGGAAGGCCTATAAATTTTTAGTAATTTTTTCTTTTCCAAAACAATAGACGGCAATTTATATGCAAAAAAAAAAACGAGGATATGCCAATAGGGAAAAGAGTACTGCAAGTAAAATGTCTAAATCTCTTGCAACAACATGGGGCAGCATGGCAACATGGCAACATGTTACCATTGCATACATTTTGGGCCTGTGTTTTAATATTTCCTCTGGTGAAATGTAAACTAGCAACAGCAGCCATGATTGATTGCAAGGCGCTTCCGTGCAGTCAGCCACTATGGCGTATTAATTTTCATTCATTCATTCATTGATACCCAGAGAGATGCCATTGAACAACAGTTACAGACAAAACAAGAGCTATAAATCCTTAACATTTAATAAAACATTTCGAATTCATTGCCATTACTTGCTCTACTACACTGCTACACTGTGGTTATATACAAGAGAAAAACTTAATTGAAATCATATTTTGATTGGAAATTTATCAAAAAGAATTAAAACAACACGAAAAAAAAAATAAAATAAAAAAATTCATTGCCTATATTAAGGCTTAGGCTCATAGACTATTAGAGTGTACACATACATAGTATGTGTCTGTTTAATAGTTATTTAAACGTGCTGCCATTGATGCTTATGAAAATATTTTTTGTTTAGATTTTAATTTGTTGACGTTATTGAAAAATTAAAATGCATACCTTTAGGCGATTTGGCAACAAAAATTATTTTAATACACTAATTGCCTAGTTAAAGACTTAACAAATTTTTCAATAAAATTATTGTGGGAATTCTAATTCAATTTCAATAATTTCATTTAAATTGAAAATAAAATAATTACCAAATATTTTTATGGAAATATTTTTAGGCGTTAATCGGTATTTTTGGTGGTTATTTAGTAAGAAAGAAAAACATTTAGAAAATTACATCATAAAGTGTATTTATTTTATTTTTAATATTTTTTTACAGTATTTCACATTTAATAGTCAACTATACATTTAGGGTGATTTATAATGAAAAAATTATAGCATACTTTTAAGCTGAATAATTATCTGATTACTTAATAGTCAACTATACATTTAGGGTAGACCAATACAAAAGAAAATCTAGCATACTTTTAAGCTGAATGAGTATGTGATGTTTAATAAAGTCAGCATAACTTAATAATTCGAAAATTATTTTTTAAAATTTATTGTGAAACATTTATACAATGTCTACCTTCATAAATAGCCGTCTAATTTTTTTGTATGGACTTGACCTATATTTACTGCGAACATCTACGAATGTAGGAGTAAAGAGCAACCTTGTCTGCATTGGAAGGATATGTATGATGAAATTACATCTGCAGTAGAAGCCGACTGACTTATTAGTAATATCAACTAAGCAATAAAATGTGATTCAAAGCCCGTAGAAGGCACAAAGGAATTCAGCATAGCTTTCATATTTAAGGGGCAGCTCTTTCAGCCTGAGAGAAGAACTTTAACAGCTCATTACGAAAGTATTTTAGGCAACGTCATCTCTTGAAAATTAGTACACCTCTATTAACAAAATCTTCTTCTTTACTACATTGAATACAGATCCATAGATAATGTTATTTCTAGGCGACATCCTTTAACTAGCTACACTAGACCAATAATATGGAAAAACTTGGTTTATGAAATCGAAAACAAAGCAAAAAAACCGTGGCAGTGTGCAAATATAAGGGGCGTACGTTAATAAAAACGAAATAAAAAGGAATAAGTATCGTCTGGAAGTCGCCGTAGTCTAGTAGGTAGTATGTTGGCTTATTAGACTTAAAGTCAGGGTTCGAGACCCAGGCCAGGCATCAAAGACAAAATACAAAAAGTATTTCTTCGGCGACTTTCTCTCAGCAGATTTCTGGCAAAAACTCTGAGCGTAAAAATAAATTGCCATGAAAAGTTTCTCAAAAAATCTGTCGTTCGGAGTCGACTTTAAACTGTAGGTCCCACCACTCATGTATAAAATTAACACACACAACATAAGTGGTGTGAGAAACTAGGTCGTAATCCTGACTGAAGGGTTGTAATGACCAATTACGTATGTATGTTAGTATCGTCTGGGATCCTTGTGATACTTTTATCTAATTTTATACTTTAATTTTTCGTATTTGCTGTAAAATAGGTGACTTGGAAAAAATATGTGGCATACCTTTAAGGCTGGAGTAGTTTCAACATTTTATTGCATATCCTAAGGAGCACAAATTCCATAATGTGAAGAAAACTTACCTGCAATAAAAGAAAAAAAATTAGAAATATATACAAAAATTATATGGGTTAAGTGTAATAAAATATAAAATGTTTAAAGCTGTCTTCTTCTTTCTCTTGCGTTCATAGTTTTTATAATTAAAAAAATAATAACAAAAACTTTTCTAAAGCCTAAGTGTAGGCTAAAGATTTTTGTGCACAATGTTTTTCACAAATTACAACATGTTGTGTTTATAAGGCAAATATTGTTACTTTTTAATTTATTATATGGGAATTTCTTTATTTTTTTTATTATTTTCTTGGTTTCAAATTCCATAGAATTTTTTTTGTTCAGCCTAAAACTAGGTTTCAAATTTTGTGTATTTTCAAAAACTGAAATTATTTTGTATTTCTAAGGAAACAAAAATTAAGTTTTCTGTTCATTTTGTATATTAATTGGGATATAATGTTGTTTTTAATTGCTTTCGAAATTCCATAGAAGTTCTTGCTTTTGTTAAGCCTAAATGTAGGTTTTATTTTTTAATTGTTTTGAAAATTCTAGGCTTATTGGTAGGCCTAAGAGTATTGTGCTTTTTTAAGATTTAGAAAAATTGCTTCCATGCAAATTTATAAAAATTTTCTTTATTTTATTTTTTGTTTGCAAATTCATCAGCATTTTCTGAGCCTTAATGTAGACTTCAATTATTTATTTTTAATTTCTCTTGTTTAGCAAGTATGGAAATGTGTCCTTTGCTTGTTAATTATTATTCTTCTCTCTATTTCCTTGATTTAAAACTATTTTGCTAAACAAACAAAAAACTTACTGCCTACTTTGGGGAGCTTGTTATAACAACATATTTTGAAAAATATAATTTTCTTTTTTTTCAATTTTTTTCGTCCTTTCAACAACTTTAACCTCAAATGTTAAAACTGTCAAGAGTTTTAAATGATTTTCTGTGTATTTGTATTTTTTTTTTTGCTGTCTCTGTATGCTTTTGTGTCATCCAATGTACAATTAAAATAAAACATTTTAAGGATTGTCAAATTAAATAATTTCTCTGTTTTCGTTTTTTGCAAACTCTGCTTAAAACGAAAGGATTTCGTTCTCTGTCATGCATGAAAAACGTATTAAAATCATGGCTAAAATAGAGGGTTGGTTGGTTGGTTGGTTGGTCATATTGGTTGTATGGTTGACTTGATTTGGTTGACTTGGTTGCCTGTGTGACTTGGTTGACTGGCTGTATAAAATCATTAAAACAATACCACAAACTAATAACCTCAAATGTTTAACAATTTTTTTTAAATATAACAAAAGTAATAATGAAGCCAGGAAGAGAGAAGAACCACACACAATCACCATGCCAAAAAGATTTAAAGGAACACTGTGTGTGTGTCACTTGGTGCCACATAAAACTCTTCATTGCATTTCTCTAATTCTAGGGAATTATAGAGTTGCATACGAAAGAGCAAAGAGCACAATGTGACACACACACAGCTACCCAGCTAACCACAAAACGCCCTCAACCGCAAAAACTAAACTAATTGTTAGTTTTGACTGGAAATGAAAAAAAAAATATCCAAAAAAAAATCCCAAAAAGTATGCAAAAAAATAAGAGAAATTTAGTAGAAAACTTTTGCAGCAACACAGAATATTGTCTTCAATAAACTGAAAATGTTACCAAATGGCACAAAAACATTTGGTGGCTTGGTTGCAATTTAAATACCAAGAAATCTTGCCCGTTTCCACCCATCCTCCATCACCATCTACCAATTAGTGCATGTAATAAAAATAAACGAGCCTCGGCTAAAAATATTATTAAAATTTATTTACCGCCGCCACTAAATGGAAATATCTTACAGAGACATTCGTTTTAAACAAATAAACGAAAAAATTGCATTTTTTGTAGCATACTTTTTTGCTTTACAGCTGTCATTCAACTATAATTGACATGTGAAATGAAACACCCTCACTCTCTACCCTAAGCCCCGTATGCATTCGTGGTATTTCACGCCTGTGAAGCAAACCATATGGTTAGCAAACCAAATGGCCAATAAAAAAAAAATATTTTTTCTCGGTTTTCTCTAAAGGAAATTATAAGAAAAAATCGTTGCATACTTTTAATTGCTGTGAAAAAACAACATTTTTTTTAAACCCCTATAAAAGCAAAAATTTGGATAGAAATTTGCGGCCATAAGAATTTTAATTCTTTTACAAATAAATCATTGGCATATAGGCAACAAACATGACATGACAGGCTATTAAAACAAAACAAAAAACTTTAAAATAAAAAGAGTATACTTTTAGGTGGTTAAACGTGATTTATTAACAATATGAAACATAGAGGAAAGCGTAACTTCTAGTTAAGTTTCAAAACTCAATAGTGTTGAATAATATTTATTATAAACGGCCCTAAAATATGCTTCAAATTTTTGTTAGTTTAAAATAAAATCGTAAAAATTGTAAAATTCCAGTTGGAAGACTAACTGAAGACTCTTACCAGATGGTAAAGCGAAATAAAATTCAACCAAATCATATGGCTTTTCATAAGGAATTTAAAAAAACATATTTTTAAACATATCTTAAGGCTTGTAAGTCGCCGTGGTCTAGTAGGTAGTGTGTTGGCTTATTAGACGAAAAGCCAGGGTTCGAGCCCCAGGCCAGACATCAAAATAAAATACAAAAAGTATTTCTTCTCGGCGACTTCCTCTCAGCAGATTTCTGGCAAAAACTCTGAGAGTAAATAAAATTGCCATGGAAAAGTTTCTCAAAAATCTATCGTTCGGAGTCGACTTTAAATTGTAGGTCCCGCCACTCTTGTACAAAATTAACACTCACAACATATGTGGTGTGAGAAACTAGGTCGTAATCTTGAATAAAGTGTTGTAATGACCAATTATGTATGTATGTAAGGCTCTAAGAAATACATTTCGATAAGTCCCTGTAGTCTAATATTTAGCAACGATATTGCAATTAAAAACTTTATTCAAGGCACGAAAAGCGATCTGTTTAGCTTTCTATTCCTGCAAATCCTATATATATTCGACGAAATTCATTTGAAAATTCAAGCCTAAATCAAGAATTTTATTGATTAAACATTGTTTATAATATTAAAGCACACTTTAAGGGATTTTACAAATTTAACATCAAATACGATTTAAAGCCTAAGATAAAGGTAAATAATATGGAAATTAAAAGCTTTAGGGATAATTATAAAACACTTTGAAATTAAAATGTTCACAACAATACATTTCAAACATATTCCTTTAAAACACAAGTAAGCCAAGCCTTGGTAATTAAGCATCTAAACTACCTTCACCTGGGCCATACTCTTAAAGCAATAAAATGTTCATTATTGTTGTTGCTGTTGTTTATTATTAATTTCATTCAGTTATTATTGCTCTGCCTGTGTTTCTGCCTGTGTTACGTCTTCATCAAAATTTTACTGTATTTTAACGCCCCTAATTGCATGCTTAAGAAAATTCCCTACTAAGTATGCCACACATAATTTTAAAGCCTTTAACAAAACCTAAAAGGATGCAGAGAGAGAAATTGGAGAGGGAAATAGAGAGAGTTTTGCATTTAATAAACGTTTAATGATGATGAATGTTTGTTAATTTTACTTTAGAAAGGAATCGATAAAATCCATGCAACATAAATCTCTCTCTCTCTCTCTCTCTCAGCAGAGAATAAATACTTAAAAACAGTTGCGCTGCTGTGTGTTAATGAATTTAGCAGCACTTCAAATGGCACTGGAAAAATTTCCATTTAAAAATTTTCCATTCATTGATAAATGAGTTAATTGCTCTTTTTTTTCTTTAAATTTAATTGATTGTATAGAATTGATTTGAATAGAATTGAGCAGAATATTGAAAAGGTTTATTAATATTTAATAATTATTTATTTAATAATTAGCGTTAAGCGTTAGAAGAAGAGAGACAGACAGAGAGAGAAAGAGAGCGAAATTCTATGAAAATTTAATTTTTTTCTTTACAAACTTTTATAGAATTTGCGGAAATAAATTATTAAAATTTTTAACAGACAATGATTAATTAATTGTTTTGCAAAATAATGATTTATTATTTTGCACAAAACCAATTTAAAGCACAAAAATTTCTTTACACTTGCTTTCAGCCTAAAAGTAGGCTTCAGCTCAGTAATTATAAAAGTGAAAAACATTATAAATTACTTAATAAAGCAGTTCAATTTGTTAATAGTTAAATGTTATTAACAGTTTAAAGCATATTTTCAGGCTTAAATATATTATTTTATGCGTACGTTAAAAATAAGTCAATAATTGCATATTTTGTACAATATAATAATTTTATTGCACACTTTAGGGCTAAGAAAATAATTATAAACTGCTGCTTATTTTTAGGTTTCTTTAATTTTAAATACAATTAAAAATTGCATTTAATTATTACGGACGGAGGGACAGAAAAGCATATGCTCGGTGATTGACCCTGCGATCCTCACACTAATAGTCTATTACCCTACTCATTAGAAGCTAACATAATACCTTAAACGCTGCTTTATATTTCCTCTTTGTTAATAAATAAACGAAAATAATAACCCCTAGATGTATGTAATATTCAATAGATAGCATGCTTTTAGGGATTTCAAATAAATAATCTCTTATTCTAAAAAGAAATTCTTTAAATAAGTATAGCATAGCTTAAGGATTACGAAAATATTTTTCATAATTACTAAATTATTTAATTCATGGTGAAAAAAGTAAAACAGAAATGCAATCTGATTTCATATGAAATTGTTAAAGAAAAAGCAACGAAGAACCCTTAGTTTTTGAGGGTTAAATTCTAGAAAAAAATCTTTTCCAATGCTCTCTCTCCTTCCTTCTCCCTCATTCTCTCTCTCTCTTGTCCTTTCTTACATTTTACAACTTGCTGAGCTAATTTTAAATGAATATTTATTTATTTTTTTTCTTACATTTCTAGTTTGCATTTTAAATTAAAACTTTAATAGTTTTTCTTGCATGTTTTTCCTGATAGAAAATTAAACAAACCAAGAAAAAAACACGAAAAATTCTTAGAAAAACAAGAGCCATTATTTTGTAACCAGATAAGGCTAAATAAAGCTACTGGTTATGTGGCCAAATGTGCCCTACACAACTCAGAAAGAGAAATCACTTGAAGAGGCGATATGTTAACAATATATGGTATTGTTAAGTTTTTACCTTTTAAAAACGTTTAAAATATATGAGCTCGTAAATTGCAAATATAATAAAAATAAATTTGTGTTTAGTTTTAATTAAAATTGTTTATTATTCGCACAATTCTGTGTAGCACTGCTCACAACTTGATGTATACAACAACAATTGCTTTTCTTTGTTATTGCTCTTTTTACATCCTTTGCATAAACAATAACAATTACTAGACAATTATTCGACAAATCTTTGTAACGGAGATCTTCATTACTACGATTACTCTCTTCAAACACACCGCGTCTTCACACAAGACTGACTGAACTCCACCAACTCAGTCGCCTGCTTTGCCTTGCCGTTTATATGGCAACGTAAACAGTCGAATGAATTTTTGAAGGCGACTGTTCGTGGCTTCGTCTTTTCGAAATCTCTATAGATGTAAACATCATTGTTTCATTATTGTTGTTTGTGTATTTTGTTTACATTTGTTTTTGTAGTTTTTGTTCTTGTAGTGTTATCTACCATTCTTTCTTATGCTAATGTTTGTTGTTGTATTTTTGTTTACTTGTTTACCATTTTTTATGCTGGTATTTGTTGTTATATTAAGCAGTACGATAATTTGTAAACAGGTTTGTTTACTGCATTGTTTTGTTTTTGTAGCTTTTGTTTTTAATTTTAATGTTAGGTTAGGTTAGAGGACGTGTACTTGTCAATTAAGACAAGTACAGTACCCGGAGGTCGAATTGACCCATTGTACAACGTCCTAGTTTCTCACACCACTTATGTTGTGTGTGTTAATTTAATACATGAGTGGTGGCACCTACAGTTTAATGTCGACTCCGAACGACAGATTTTTATTTATTGAGAAACTTTTCATGGCAATTTTTATTTACTCTCAGAGTTTTTTCCAGAAATCTACTGAGAGGAAATCGCCGAAAAAATACTTTTTGTATTTTGTCTTTGATGCCTGGCCTGGGGCTCGAACCCAGGCTTTTGCGTCTAATAAGCCAACACACTACCTACTAGACTACGGCGACTTCAATTTTAATGTTAAGCGATGTAAAATAAAAACACCAGTATCTTGATTTTTTTTCATTTTCGTAACAGTATTTTTCTTAGCATACTTTAAGGCAACATGTAAAGGGTCCGCCAAATAACTATTTTTATTTTCAAAAAAAATAGCTTTAAAAAAAACTACTGAATATTTTCTCAAATTTCTTTTTTTTATTTGAAAGTACAATCCTTCCGGTTAATAATGGAAAATAATTTCATTCAAATGGCTGCCTCGACTGGCCATGCAGTAGCCTACTCCAGAAGATGCCGATTTTGGCAAAAAAAAAATCATCTTTTCAGATGAAGCTCATTTTGATCTTGGCGGGTATGTAAACAAGCAAAATTGTCGCATTTGGGGCACAGAAAACCCGCACGCATACATTGAAATGCCGACGCACCCAAAACGAGTCACTGTTTGGTGCGGATTTTGGTCCAGAGGCATAATTGGGCCATTTTTCTTCGAAAATGGGCAAGGAGTGGCCGCTAGAGTCAATGGCGATCGTTATCGGGCCATGTTGAACGAATTTTGGTTCACAAAAATTGAAGAGGAGGATATTGGCAACATTTGGCAACAACAGGACGGCGCTACGTGCCACACAGCCGAAGCTACACTCGATGTTTTGCGCCCTGTTTTTGAAGATCGCATTATCAGCCGCAGAGCTGATGTCGTTTGGCCATCTCGTAGCTGCGATTTGACACCGTTGGACTATTATTTGTGGGGTGCCGTCAAAGATAAGTGTTACGCCGACAAGCCAGAGGCAATTGACGCTTTAAAGAACAACATTCGTGCAGCCATTGGTGAAATACAGCAAAACACAATCGATGTGCCTAAAAATTGGACTGATCGCGTAGGCTACTGCATGGCCAGCCGAGGCAGCCATTTGAATGAAATTATTTTCCATTATTAACCGGAAGGATTGTGTACTTTCAAATAAAAAAAGAAATTTGAGAAAATATTCAGTAGTTTTTTTAAAGCATTTTAAAAAAAAAAGTTATTTGGCGGACCCTTTATATCAGAGGTTAAGAAATGACGTAAGCATGAGCAGCCATGATAATAAAGTCAAATCAGACATATCGGCTGGTAGCACGCCTTTAGGTATTTAAGTACAAAGTAGAATACTTTGAAGTTGTTAATACAGGGATTTCTTTATAACGTAACCTAAATGTAAGAATCAAACCTACTACCCTTCTATAGACAGATTTTTAAGGGGCATTTTAATTCATTTATTCATTACTTTTAAGACTCTTTTAAAGTCTGTATAAACCTATAAATTTGATTTACTTTCCTAGAATTTTTTGTATCACCTTTCATAACCACAGCAACAACAATAACAAAATAATCACCAGCCATTAGAGTAAACAACTGACACCATAATTTTATTTTCTTTCCTTTTTTGTACTTTTCCTTCAGTCACTCTAGTTATTTTTATCTTAAAAAAAATTAAAGAAAATACCAACGGCAGCTGGTCAAGGAACATGCAATTTTAAATGTAAATACCTCACCTGCCCTGCTTAAAAAGGGTCAGTGCTTCCACCAAAATAGTTGTGCTTACTACAGACAGCTTTTAGGAGAACAGTCTGTCCCAAAAGTAGAGTTCTATTAGAGGAGTTTTAATAACTTAAGTACAAAACATTTAAAACGAATATGAGAGAGCATATTTATTTTACTTTAAATAAGCGAAAAAAGCTACAAAAAATATTACGAGGAACAAACAAATAAATTTTTTAACATTCGTACACCACCGCCGCTTGCCTTGCCTGCTAACGCTGGTGCTGGTTGTATAGTCATGGTCGAGACCTTGATGAGAGATAATAAGGATGTAACAACACTCAAGCACTTACACTTACACATTTGCAGATTGTTGTTGTTGTTGTTTTTTTTAAGTTTTTGAAGGCAAATATATGAAGAAAACAGCATCACACAACCACACGCCTAAATATAGGCGATAGAAATTCAAGGAATACACATAATTTTTCTAAGCATACTTTCAGGCCAGTTGACATATTCTTCGAAGAAACAATTTTTATACACACAGAGAGAGAGGACAAAATGATAGCGAAGCAGAAGAAGAAAAAAAATCAAAGACATTAACAAGAAAAGAAAGAAGAAAAATAAAAAGAAAGAAGAAAAAAGAAAAAGAAAACGACGAAAAACTTCTTTAAGCCTGTCATGATTTTTGATTACTCGCTCTCAAATTACAAATACACAGCAAATGCTGTGTGACAGGAGAAAAGTACAAAAACCGCAAGAACAACAATAAAATTGAAAATTGTCTTCTGATAAGACAGGGAATTCTGTAAAAAAAAAAATTACAATTTAAAATGAAATATCAGCAGTTTTACAGAGGAAAGTAAGAGAAGAAGCTCTCTTCCCACCACCACTTAAGTCCAAGTAATGAGCCCACTATTACCATTACCCCTGAGAGGCATAGTGAAGAAAGAGACATCAAGTTAGATAAAGTGATACTAAGAAACAAGGTTATACAATGTACAATGGAATGTACACAGTATTGATTGACAACATCCAGGTAGCAAACTCCCCAGAAATTATAATCAGGAATGGGTTGATGACGTATTCAACAAAAGGGATTGAAACCATTGGATGTCAAATGACCAGCACAATCTACGTACTCAGATCAAAGCCAATAGTATGAGAATAAGATGAGAAAGTTATAGCTTCATCAACAACTTTCAGGCTTATTTAGAGAGCAACAAAGTGATATTGGATACCAAAGGTTTCCAATCTATTTCAGGCAAATGCATAAAAAATAACAATTGCTAGACAATTATTCGACAGATCTTCTTAAAACCACGATTACTCTCTTCAAACGCAGCGCGACACAAGACACAAAACTGACTGAACTTCACTAACTCACTCGCCCGCTTTGCATTGCCTTTTATATGCCAGGGTAAACAGTCTGATGAATGTTCTTGAATGAGAATGTTCGTGGCTTTACCTTCTCGAAATCTCTATAAATGTAAACATCGTTGTTTACATTCATTATTATTGTTTGTATATATTGTTTGTATTTATTCTTGTAGTATTATTTGTGGAATTTTGTTTACTTGTTTAACATTTTTATGCTGGTGTTTGTTGTTATAAAGGGTGTTTTTTATAGAGGTATAGAACTTTAAGTTGGCATTACTTTTCAAGATGGCGACCGATTTAACAGCTGTCAAGTGAATTATTCTCAGTTTGGTTTGGCAATTCATCATGAATAGACTCACGCCTGAACAACGCATGCAAATAGTGCAATTTTATTACGAAAATAATGGTTCTGTGTGGAAAACGTATCGCGCACTACGTCCATTTTATCGTCGACAAAATCGTCCATCAGAGCAGTTAATTCGATTAACCATGGAACGTTTTCGCACCACGTTTACTCTTATTGATAACTCGCATCGCCAGAGACGCTGTACGGTGCGTACAGAAGAAGCTATTGCTGCTGTAGAGCGTAGCATTGAGGAAGACCCGAATGAGTCCATCCGCCATCGAGCACAGGAATTGGATCTGTGTCCATCCACTTTATGGAAGATTTTGCGGAAGGATCTTGGTTTGCGTGCTTACAAAATCCAACTCGTGCAAGATTTGAAGCCAAACGATCATCAACAAAACGAGATTACCGTTGTTCCCGATTTTCATAAGCGAATTTTGTTTAGCGGCGAAGCGCACTTCTGGTTGAATGGCTACGTCAACAAACAAAACTGCCGCATTTGGAGTGAAGGTAATCCTCAAGTGTATGTGAAAACACCGTTACATCCAGAAAAACTGACTGTTTGGTGCGCTTTATGGGCTGGTGGAATTATTGGTCCGTACTTTTTCAAAAACGATGGTGGCCAGAACGTTACAGTCAATGGTGATCGGTATAGAGCCATGGTTACTAACTTTTTCATTCCTGAATTGAATAACCATGATGTGCAGGAGATGTGGTTTCAACAAGACGGCGCAACATGTCACACAGCTCGTGCCACAATAGATTTATTGAAAGACACGTTTGGTGACCGCCTAATTTCACGTTTTGGACCTGTGAATTGGCCTCCAAGATCTTGTGATTTAACACCGCTAGACTACTTTCTGTGGGGCTATGTAAAGTCATTGGTCTATGCGGTAAAGCCACAAACGCTTGACCATTTGTAAGACAACATTCGCCGTATTATTGCCGATATACGGCCACAAATGTTGGAAAAAGTCATCGAAAATTGGACGTCCAGATTGGACTACATCCGCGCCAGCCGTGGCGGTCATATGTCAGAAAACATATTTAAAATGTAATGCCACAAGATTATCTTACGGATAAATAAAATTCATGTCAATCGAATAATCTATCGTTGTTTTATTGCAACTTAAAGTTTTATACCTCTATAAAAAACACCCTTTATTAAGCAGTACGATAATTTGTAAACAGATTTATTTACTGCATTGTTTTGTTTTTGTAGCTTTTGTTTACAATTTTAATGTTAAGCAATGTAAAAGCAAAACACCAGTATCTAGATTCTTCATTTTCGTAACAATATGCACTTACATTTAAAAAGCATATTTTAAAAAATGCCATTCTTAAAAAACAAATTCCCTGTAATCAAAATCAATCTCGTTAAAATAAAATTTTTCTTTGGAAAACTCTTTTTCTTTGGAAAAACTTAATTTCCAGCAGATTTATATTCACCATATAACCTAAAATCAATGGCAGGGGAAACTCGATTTTATTTATAATAAATTCACTCAGCCACGGTAAATGTACCCACACGGAAAGAAAACTCCTCTCAAAATTCAACTTTATGTAAGAGCTATCAGGAAAAATATGAATTTTATTTTCGAAAGCATACCTTGAAGGCGTTTTTAAAAAATCACCATCACCATCACCACCTCCAAATAAGCAATTCTAAGAAATAAAATGTGGAACGTTGGCTTTAATAGACCAAGAAAAAATAATACAAGATTGTGTATAAATTTTGTTTTAAAAAAATTTAACATATTTATAGGCGTAAACATAACAAACTGTAAAACAAAACTAAAGCATATTTGTAGGCGTTCATGTAAAATTTTAAAGGAATATTTCTTAATTATTTGCTTTCTTTTTCCCATAAATTATAAATTGAAGGAGAAATCATTTGATTAAAATAAATTTTAGTGAATAAATTAAAGCCGACAGTTAGGCGTTTATGCAAGTAAAGTTGTTTTAATTCAACTTGAGTTCATTTCTTAACAGTTACCAGATAGTCAATTTAAAAAGATTATTATTAAGAAAATATTTTCTTCCTTACGCCCTTAAGTAGACTTTAAATTTTTTATTTGCCTCAGATATCGATCACTTAATTAAAGTTAAAGTTGACTGTTTGTTTCATTTTGTTCTACCAGCAATCATCTTCAGAAGTGCATTCGCTGAGTTCATATACGTTTATATCTTTGACAAGACGACTAGGTTTTGCAAACCCTAAAAAAAATTTTCTAAAAAAAAAAAAAACAACAGCCGCTTAACAGGTTTCAAAAAATTAAAAAGAACTCTTATAAAATCTGTAATAATGCCATTAAAAAAATAAAAACCTTCACACAAAGTTAATTAAACAATTTATCCCTGTTTTTGCCCCTATTTTTGTCAACCTAAACAAACAATAGATTTTGTGAAGCCTATTTAAAGGGGTTTGTTATGAAAAAAATATAAATTCATTCAAACATTATTCTTTATGGTATTTGTTAAGGCGTTGTTAATCAAAATCATTAACATCTATAGACAAAATTACAAGGGGGTAATAAATTATTATAAAATATGGAAAGCATACTTTTGAGAGTTTTAAACTCATATTTGTAGAGATGGATAATTGTTATTTCTAGTTTTTTCCTCTTATTTCTTAATAGCTATTATTGCATATTTTATAAGCATTAAAAACATAAATGTGTTGCATACTTTTAGGCTTTTATATAAAATTATTTAAATCCTGATATCGTCAGTTTAAAAAAATACGAATATATTGAAAGAAAATGCTGAGCGCCATAAGTGAGCACCATCACAGTAATATAAGCAGAGTTATTGTGATGGTGTTCACTTATGGTCATAGCGAACAAACCAAACTAAAAAAGCAAAATAAACTACAGTACTGTAGGCCCCTCCACTCATGGATGAAATTAAAACAAAACAACACGTGTGGTGGGAGAACATAGGTTGTAATCCTGACTAAAGGATTGTAAATAGCAATTAAGTAGGTAGGTAAGATGGTTGAGTAAAAAGTTTTTCTTTTGTTACGACATCTGACCAAATGTTCTCAATACCCAAACGAAGACCATCCTGCTTAACATATTGGGTATGGTGCAAAAGAAACCCGCATATACAATGAGAGAGGTTATTTAGAGAAGGTCTAGAGCGGCAACACCAATAAGACTAAGTGCCTTCCATTGCTTAGTCAGGATAATTGTTATACACACGACTTTCTAGACCACTCTAGCTGATTAACTATCTACCAAGAGCCGCATAAACGTAGGGGTCCCTTGCTTGGTAAGGATCCTGTACAAAGGTAAATATCTCTTCCTTCACTGTACGCTCCCACAAACCGATGGACGTTTAGGGTATCACAGTGGTCTCCGAAAGAACCACAAAGATTGCTAGAAACCTAGTTAGAACAGTTAGATTACAATCCTTTAAGGCAAAATATTGACCAATTTAAAAGCCTGAAAGTAGTCTTTAAATATATTAAAAAACTTGCTTTCATTGAATCCATCTCTTTTGCATTCGATTTTCGCTACACAATTCAATCATTATTGATGACCAGAAAATGTGCTGCTGTCCAACTGAAAAATGTTTCTTCTTTTTTGTTGATAAAATAATTGAATTTTGCCATTTCGCTTTTCCATTAACCCCATAAACCAAATTGATAGATCCGAGTATAAAAAAGCAGTTCAAAAAACAAAAAAGGGAGAGAAGCTTTTGAACAAATATTATCAAAAAAAAAAAATTAAAACCAAATCTAATTTGGCCAAATAATAATAAAAAAAAGAACACATAAAAGTAGAGTAAAAAAATATTTGAAAAAATCAAAGCATACTTTCAGTGATTTTGATTATTTTGGCTTAAAAACAACATTGCCAACACGAAATATTTTTTTTCTTTTTTTTCTTTCTACACACAAATTTTGAACGTGAGTTTTAACACCATAATGCAGATGCAGATAAAAATATTGTATATACTGCTTAAAACTTGGCTAAAAACTGAAATTATTGAAAAGAAAACGCGTTAAAAAAACAGTTTTTGTAGCCATAAATTTGTTTAAAAACGAAAAAAAAAATGAATGAAAGAAAGTATAAAAATTTATTTGAAATTGTATTTCGATAAGAGATTAAACTCTTAATAAATATTAAAAAAAATTGTAGCATTCTTTTGGGCATTAATTCTTTTGATTATAAAATAAAAATCACTTTTTCAGCTTAGGTTAGTTCAAATGGTGGACCCATCTTAAAGAGTAAGGTCACAATTAGGATATAAAATGATTGTATTTCAATAAGAAATTTAATATTTCCAAATTTATTTATCAACTTTTACAAAAAAAAAGAAAAAACTTTGCATACTTTAGGGGAGAATTATTTTATTTATAAAATAAAAACAAATTTTCCTGCAGCTTAAATTGTGTTAGGTTGCTCTTTAAAGCGTAAAGAGCACTTATGCCCAGTACGCACATTGGGAATTCTGTAGACTGTTCTTGCTAGAGGACCCTTCACAGTGACAAGTGTTTTTATTTGATTGCGCAATTGTTGAAAGCGCCCTTCACTTCAATAAATGCGGCTAGTGAGAAAAACTATTCACCGAAACCTTCACAATTTTTTTCATCAAAGACCAGAGTATAGCCTCAGACTCTACAATTGGAGCCACATTGATCAATCACGATTCTGTTGAGAGCAGCCTTCGAATAAAACAACCTACGGCTCTTTCCACTTAACAGAGACATTCAAGTATTTAAGACAGGCATAATAGATTATCTACAGCCAAAGAATCAGCACATCAAAAGCTTCCAGCAGATTAGCAGGTATAATGTCTTCAATATCAGGCGATTTAAAGCATTTGAAAGAGCGTATGAAACCATTTTGCTTTCCACATCTTAGTTTTACTTCAAATTTTTTTAATTTTTTGTAAACTTTACCTTTTTTGGCTGCTTATAATGACAACAGAGTAAATAATTATAATAAATGCGGCGTTATTACCTTGGAAATTAAACTGGGATATAAAACAAAATTTATTGCATATTTTTTGGCCGGATTTTCTCTTTCAAAAAACAGTTTCCTTTACAGCAGTTATTATTTAAGCCTTAAATTATTATTGCCCTGCCTAAATTAAGCTGATTTATTTAAGTGGCAAAAAAAGTAAAATAAAAAAACAAATTGAAAGCATACTTTTAGGCATTATATTTCAAATTGAATTTTTGTTACTATAATTTACAAAGAAAATAATTCAAAATTTTTATTGCAATAAAAGGAAAATGTACTTCATAAGTTTGCAATAATCTTACGTTTTTAAGATTGTTAGAATTTTTCAGCCTTAGCATACTTTTAGGCGTCTTAAAACCTTTATGTGTAGTGTCTGAGATACGTACTAAAATATCCGCAGCAAGGCGACATAATTCGTAATAATTAGAAAAAAGAAATATGACGTAGGAAAACTGAAGTCAGTACATGTATGCAGATGGGTTACTACTTTGGGTACCCGGTTTGAAAACCTGCCGAACAGCGGAAGGAGGTAATGGGTTCACTTAAAAAGCTTTTTTCTAGAAACCGAATGCAATGCAGTGCAACAGACAAATTTGAATTGCGACCAAAACACGGCAACTTATCGAAAAGGGAAACCATGTGAAAGGTGTTAAAGCGTTATACGGTCTTTATTTAGGTCGTTAGGTTAGGTTAGGTTAGCGTGGTAGCTTTAATTTACCAAAAAGCTCACTTGAGCACGCGTAGCGGCCCGTTGTGATGCCACAGGTCACGCAACTGCAAATCTTGCACAGATAGGGTATGTCAGCTTCCTCCATTATCTTCATTGGCAAAACCTTGCTTTGGACTGCCTTTCGGTACTACCGGCAAAGACGTTCAGTCTTTTGCTATCTGCACACACAGTGTATGGATAATTTCAAGTGCTTTACATGACATGAGGTACTTTGTGGGAGTAGTAATCATATCAGCGGTATTTACCAATTCATCAATAGCTAGAACATCGAATACAATACAATTTTTCACAATAGAAGTCTGCCTAAAAAGCCATTAATAATGTTGAGTTTTTTTATATATTCCTTAGCCTACTTTTAGGATTTCTTTTGAACAAAAAAAACCAAAAACAATTTGGGTCAGTTTTTATTTGTCTCTTTGCTTTACAAATATTACTCAACAAACTAAATTACTGTGAACAGAGAAAGAAACGAAAAAAAAAGAAAACATCTATTGTCGTTATCAAGGTTTTTTTGCAAATAATTTAAATTTAAAGCATACTTTTTGGCACGTATTTGTATACAATATAATACAAATTCGTGTTTCCTTTATTATTTATTCATTTAACTACAAAAAAAAAATGAAATGAAACACAAGAACAAAAAAAAGAGAAAATATTTTCAATTTAACTAATCAAACATGCCACAATTTTAAATTGTTTTTATTTTTTTTAAGGAAAGCCTAATAAATAATATATTATGAAATGCCTAAGGTTAGGCAATAAATAAATTCAATTATTGAATCATAGTTTAAACAATAAATTTATTTAAATCAAAAATATCTGCCATATTTCATATGCGTTACCGTTATACGGTAATAATTTGAATTGAATTATTAAATGCTTCTTTCTTCATCAGCCTTAAACTATGCTTTAATGAAAAAAAACAAAGATTAAAACGCTTTTGCATTGTAGAAATTTTCTACTTGAGTGCATTTTTTAATAAATTTATTAAAAGCTAAAGATTTATGGATTTTTATTTGCCATAACAGCTCCAGCTCCAGCATTATTGTTATTATTCTGGCCATTAAATGGTAATACAATGCTTTTAATGAAATCTATGAGCAGGCCTATGCCTCTGAATGTGCGTGTATTTAATTTTTGGCTTTTAAGGCTTTAAATTAAAAATTAATGCCTGAAATTTTTGGTTTTATTCGTTTGTATAAATAAAATATTATAAAAGCTTAAATTATTAACAAATAAATTTACAGGTCATTAGCCATTAGCCTGTAAAAGCATGCCAGGCTAATTGTAAGGCCATTTATTTAAAGAAATTTCTTAATTAAATTTTGTTTGAGGTGTAAAACAGAATTTAGAATGTTTAGATTAAATATTAAACTTTAAAAATTAAATTATTTAAAATGGACTCTCGAATATACAAGTACCACACTTTATAACAAATATGAGGTAAGAAATTTATTTAAGCCTAAAGTTAGACAATCTATAAATTCATTTAAAAATAACCCCAAGAAATATGCAACACTTTTAAGTGAAAAAAAAATTAAAAACAACAGTAACTCATTACTAACTCGGTAAAACGGAAAACCCCACAAGAGAGGTACTCTCTTTCTTCTTCCATAAGGAATTATGTAACGAGTTAAAACAGATCGACTGTGGGAGGATGTTATTCTGACATTTCAAGCTATTGTTTAGATCCTATTAAGGAGACAGCATGCAAACTCTTCTGAGGAAACTTAGCAAACTGAGCAACTGATCATAGTTTAGGCATAATCACGAAAGAACGGAGGTGGAAAATGTCATTATAACCTACAAATCGTTGCCTTTTGATCATTGAGGCTGAACGACATAACGGGTGATTTTTTTTAGCTATTATCTTTTTTGGCAACACTGGTTTAAACAGCTCACGCGCGTTTTGTGTTTTGTTTCACTGTCAAACATCTTCAGTTTGGTCTATAATTTAACCATGAATCGTCTTACAAACGAACAACGCTTGCAAATCATTGAATTTTATTATCAAAATGCGTGCTCTGTTAAGAAAGTTCATCGCGCACTTCTTCCATTTTATGGTCAGTTTAATCGACCCACTGAAGCAACGGCTATTCGGGCTATTGTGACTAAATTTCGCACCAAATTTACATTGTAGGACATTAAACCACCACCGACGCTTACGTAGAGTGCGAACTGAAGAAAATATCGCAGCTGTATCGGCCAGTGTTAATGATGACCATCAATTATCGATTCGTCGCCGTTCTCGGCAAAAAAAACGTGGAAAATTTTGCGGAAGGATTTAGGTGTGAAGCCTTTCAAAATACAGCAGGTGTAAGAATTGAAGCCGAACGACCTACCGAAACGCAGAATTTTTGGTGAATGGGCTCTTGGAAAGTTGGCCGAAGATCCACTTCTTTATCGAAAAATTGTGTTCAGCGACGAAGCTCATTTTTGGCTCAATGGATACGTAAATAAGCAGAATTGGCGATTTTGGATTGAAGATCAGCCAGAAGCATTGCAAAAGCTACCAATGCATCCAGAAAAGGTCACAGTTTGGTGCGGTTTATGGGCTGGTGGCATCATTGGACCGTACTTTTTCAAAGAATCGTAACGTAACTGTGAATGGTGAGCGCTACCGTGAGATGATATCCAACTTTTTTTTGTCCAAAATGCAAGAGCTTGACTTGCATGACATGTGGTTTCAACAAGACGGTGCCACATGCCACACAGCACGCGTAGCAATGGACTTATTGAGAGGCGAGTTCGGTGAACATTTTATTTCACGTTCGGGACCGGTCAATTGGCCGCCTAGATCGTGCGATTTAACGCCTTTAGACTATTTGGCTTTTGACTATTTGACTGGCAGTTTTGAGCTTTTTCCTACCTCTGGCATCCATTTTCAAATGACCTTTGAGACTTTTAGCGAAATTGTTACCACCAGCTATTGGATTTCCATCAAAATTTCCTTCGAAACAGTTACATTTGACACTTCTCTTGGAACATTTGCCTCCATATTGACACAGGTATGTATAGGTCAATCGCGTTAAGGCCTCCAGAGTATTGCTTCACCGGGTTGCGATAGAAATATCGGCCAAAATAACTGATCGTAATATAAACTGGAGCAAGAACTAATCTGAGAGGGCTCTGCTGCAATAGGAACAAGAAGGGGAATTCGTCCTACTGTGGTTTGCTGGTCATGCTCCTTTATAAAGAAAGAAGACATAAAGGGTCCGCCAAATAACTTTTTTTATTTGAAAATGCTTTAAAAAAAAACTACTGAAAATTTTCTCAAATTTCTCTTTTTATTTGAAAGTACAATTCTTCCGGTTAATAATGGAAAATAATTTCATTCAAATGGCTGCCTCGGCTGGCCATGCAGTAGCCTACACCAGAAGAAGCAAAATTGTCGCATTTGGGGCACAGAAAACCCGCACGCATTGAAAAACCGACGCACCCAAAACGAGTCACTGTTTGGTGCGGATTTTAGTCCAGAGGCATAATTGGGCCATTTTTCTTCGAAAATGAGCAAGGAGTGGCCGTTACAGTCAATGGCGATCGTTATAGGGCCATGTTGAACGAATTTTTGTTCACAAAAATTGAAGAGGAGGATATTGGCAACATTTGGTTTCAACAGGACGGCGCTACGTGCCACACAGCCGTAGCTACAATCGATGTTTTGTGCCCTGTTTTTGAAGATCGCATTATCAGCCGCAGACCTGATGTCGTTTGGCCACCTCGGAGCTGCGATTTGACACCTTTGGACTATTATTTTTGGGGTGCCGTCAAAGATAAGTGTTACGCCGACAAGCCAGAGACAATTGACGCTTTAAAGGACAATATTCGTGAAGCCATTGGTGATAATGTGCTTAAAAATTGGACCGATCGTGTAGGCTACTGCATGGCCAGCCGAGGCAGCCATTTGAATGAAATTATTTTCCATTATTAACCGGCAGGATTGTACTTTCAAATAAAAAAAGAAATTTGAGAAAATATTCAGTCGTTTTTTTTTAAAGCATTTTCAAAAAAAAAAGTTATTTGGCGGACCCGATATTTTGTACAAGATTACAAAGTACTTCTTTGTTATTCTTCAATGGCTTCTAGCTGGCCCGACAATATGCGAGACAATGAGAGTTGGGACACTCCTCTAATCCATCCTCTAAACGTAGTACCCTATTACCTATGTTACTACAAGCAATATGCTCATTTCATAACCTATACCTTGTTGTCAATCAACCATCGCTTGTCGCTTTAATTGTGTGCAAACAACCCATAGCGTGGCCTGTTGTTTTCTTGATTAATTCCCTGCGATTTCCCTTTTAGTCAACGTAAAAATGTTCTTTTAATTAATTTTTATCGTTTCGCAATGCGATTATTATTGTTATTGCCCCCCTCCTCCGGTTAATTTGATTAATTATCGTATATCGAGAAACAAAATTTTTCAATTTATTTGAAATGGCGAACGACGAACGGTGAACATTGTGAACATTTTTATGGTTTCAGTCAAAAAAGTTTTACTTTTCTTCACGTTCTTTGCTTTGCTTCTAATTTTTCGTCTTTTTTTTGCTGTGTTTAAAAGCTGAAAATCTATGACAAATATGGTCATAATGTGTGTGTGCGGGTCCAAGTGTAACAAAAAAAAAAAAATTCTTTTTTTTTGGCAACCAAAATGAAATTCAATTAAGTTTCTATTCAATTATTATTATTGCAGACGAAGGAGGTGGTATATATGGTAGAGAAGAGTTTAGTTTATTGCTGATCAATCAAATAATATTTGTTTGATTGAAATTTGAGCAGCAGTTTGTCATTTATTTGAAGGCAATAACAAGAGCTAGGGATAGAGAGAGTGAGAGGGTGGGGAAGAAGAGATAAGCAGGTGTTATGATTACTTAGAAAAATGCTTGGGTGCCTAAATACAAGCAAATAATTATAACTCTTCTCTGTATTTATGTATCTTAAGATTTTTCAAATGCCTGAAAGTAGGCAACAAAAATGTAAAGGGAACCTATTCCCTTTAAATGTAATTTTAAATGCAAAATTTTCATTTTAATAGAAGGTTTTACAAATTATTTCTAAAGCAAGGTCTCCAGAAAATAGTTTATACGCAAAAATTTGTTTTTTCACTAACTTTAATTTCCATTGAAAACATCCTATAAATAGGCAACAAAAATTTAAGAAATTTCTTGATTAAAAGTAATGTTTAAGAATGATTTCAAGGACCAGCAATTCTGAATTCACTACGCAGAAATTTGTTTTTTCACTAACTTTAATTTCCATTGAAAACATCCTAAAAATAGGCAACAAAAATTTAAGAAATTTCTGGATTAAAAGTAATGTTTAAGAATGATTTCAAGGACCAGCAATTCTGAATATAATGCACAATTTTGGTGGCCTTTGGTGTGAAAAAAGACGGCTTCTGCCAATGAATATGGACTTCAAAGCACTGTACACAGCAGCTATATGAGTACTATGAGTACATGAGAACGACTGTATTCGACAAGTATATTCGTAGAAACTCTGCATTTAAAGTCTCGTGCGCATACAGACCACAGGCCGAATAGCAAATTGTTGTAGCATTTGGGAAAATGTCGATAAATTTCTAAAGGGTGTTTTTTATAGAGGTATAGAACTTTAAGTTGGCATTACTTTTCAAGATGGCGACCGATTTAACAGCTGTCAAGTGATTTATTCTCAGTTTGGTTTGTCAATTCATCATGAATAGACTCACACCTGAACAACGCTTGCAAATAATGCAATTTTATTTCGAAAATAATGGTTCTGTGCGGAAAACGTATCGCGCACTACGTCCATTTTATCGTCGACAAAATCGTCCATCAGAGCAGTTAATTCGATTAACCATGGAACGTTTTCGCACCACGTTTACTCTTATTGATAACTCGCATCCCCAGAGACGCTGTACGGTGCGTACAGAAGAAGCCATTGCTGCTGTAGAGCGTAGCATTGAGGAAGACCCGAATGAGTCCATCCGCCATCGAGCACAGGAATTGGATCTGTGTCCATCCACTTTATGGAAGATTTTGCGGAAGGATCTTGGTTTGCGTGCTTACAAAATCCAACTCGTGCAAGATTTGAAGCCAAACGATCATCAAGTAAGGCGTGGATTCGTCGAATGGGCCCAAAACGAGATTACCGTTGTTCCCGATTTTCATAAGCGAATTTTGTTTAGCGATGAAGCGCACTTCTGGTTGAATGGCTACGTCAACAAACAAAACTGTCGCATTTGGAGTGAAGGTAATCCTCAAGTGTATGTAGAAACACCGTTACATCCAGAAAAACTGACTGTTTGGTGCGCTTTATGGGCTGGTGGAATCATTGGTCCGTACTTTTTCAAAAACGATGGTGGTCAGAACGTTACAGTCAATGGTGATCGGTATAGAGCCATGATTACTAACTTTTTCATTCCTAAATTGAATAACCATGATGTCCAGGAGATGTGATTTCAACAAGACGGCGCAACATGTCAAACAGCTCGTGCCACAATAGATTTATTGAAAGACACGTTTGGTGACCGCCTAATTTCACGTTTTGGACCTGTGAATTGGCCTCCAAGATCTTGTGATTTAACACCTCTAGACTACTTTCTGTGGGGCTTTGTAAAGTCATTGGTCTATGCGGTAAAGCCACAAACGCTTGACCATTTGGAAGACAACATTCGCCGTATTATTGCCGATATACGGTCACAAATGTTGGAAAAAGTCATCGAAAATTGGACGTCCAGATTGGACTACATCCGTGCCAGCCGTGGCGGTCATATGCCAGAAATCATATTTAAAATGTAATGCCACAAGATTATCTTTCGGATAAATCATATTCATGTCAATCGAATCCATCGTTGTTTTATTGCAACTTAAAGCTCTATACCTCTATAAAAAAAACACCCTTTACATGAAAGCCTACAGACAGAGTTCTGTATGTGCATAATTCCACACTTCAATGCGAATACGTAACTTTTGACGGCGATAGATAGATTCACCGACTTAGGCCGAGCATTGTAAGAGGTTTTTGGTTTGTTTGTCATACTCAGCATAACTGGGAGAGAATGCAGGCTCACTACTGTGGTAATCATCTTTTGAATAGAGAACTCTGCACCAGAGTCTAACAACTGCTTTACACCTCATTAAAATAGCAATTAAATAATCTCCAGCTTAAACAAAAAAAGCAAAAAAAGCTTAAGAAACTTTTGCTTGATGACTTGTGTATTTCAACACGCTTTAAAATGAATCATTTAATGCCTCAGCTTTAAGCAGAAATATTTCCAAGAATAGAAAAGAAAAAGAAAAAAGGAAACCTTAAGACATTAACTTTTAAGCCACGTTTTAATGAATATTTGCGAAAATAAGACAAAAAAGGGGGGAAAAAAAGAAAAGAAGTTAAAAGCCAAGCCAAGCCAAACCATATTGTCATGGGGTTAAATGTCTACCATAATTTCATTTCATTTCATTTCTACCTGCTGCCTGATTTATTTCGATTTCTCAAAAGACAACAAACAAAAGCAACGCTGTTCACACTGCTGCACTGCAATGCATTAAGCAGCAGGAAGAAATACAAGGGAAGGGGAACACAGGGATTTGCTAAGACACAACGACTATAAATTTTATTCTTAAGCTTCTCAGCTACGCTTTATATGCGAGGCGAGTTGCACAAATTAATATCGGCACCTAGCAACCCGAATGAACAAGGAAAAGAGTGAGTCAGTGAAGGCACACCAAAGTTAAAATTGAAAATTTTAAGTTAATAAAGAAGAGAATGAAAATAAATTTTAAAAACTTCAATAACTTTATTTGGTAAATATAAATATATATAAATATAAATATAATATAAATATAAAAATAATATAATTTATTTCAGGTAAAACGCAATAAAATAAAAGACTTTTAGCCATGACTAATGGTTTTAGTTTGACCATTAAACTGGCCCACCATTAAAGAGATATGAAAATATTTATTTATTGTTGTTATTGGGTATTGATGGCGTTTATTTCCTTACATCCACTACCTATTCTCTTAGTTGCAACGCAAGGCATTGCATGAATAGGACCCATTTCCTAAACGCAGCTCGTATAAGAACAAAACAGCAACCACAATCGATATTTTCAGGACTGGGATTTTTGCTGATGGTACTTAATTCTGGGACTACATATACCCTCATGTAAACAGCTATATCCGGTCATATTCCTCCCCTTGTTACAACAGATAATCAGCCATCTCATTACACTAATAGACGTCATATCCAGCCAACCAAGCTAGTGCAACAGCGTTAAAGTTCCCTAAAGTAATGAAAAGGGTTCAAATATAGTTTTTGAGCTGCTTTTGGTCGTCTAAACGGCTTTAATAGCCACTAGTTTATTCGAAAGTATGCAAAGTTTTTTCCAGTCGACATATTACTTCGAATGGCATAAATTTCTCACTGGAAAATAAATAACGCTGACTGGAATCGATTTTCCAAATCAAAACTCTTTAATTGCCATCCCTTTTCTACAGTTTTTTATCTTGAATCTGTCGGTAAGCCATACTGAGAGCCCTCTTTCTTCATGTGAACAGAGACAGTTCTCGAGTCTTCACATTCATTATCTATTATCCGGAAGGTTCTGAAAAGAGCTGTGCCCGAAAGTACTTCAAGGTCCTCAATCTTTTCCTAAGGTCTACAACTTTCAGTTCAGAAATAGCCCTCAATCTCAGGACTTTAGAGGCGATTTCTTTTTGATCATAATCGAAAACAGTGCGAAACCTAAACTCACGTTTATTGCATCGATTGCACAGGTTCTAAAGCGTGTTTTTTATAGAGGTATAGAACTTTAAGTTGGCATTACTTTTCAAGATGGCGACCGATTTAACAGCTGTCAAGTGATTTATTCTCAGTTTGGTTTGGCAATTCATCATGAATAGACTCACGCCTGAACAACGCTTGCAAATAGTGCAATTTTATTTCGAAAATAAAGGTTCTGTGCGGAACACGTATCGCGCACTACGTCCATTTTATCGTCGACAAAATCGTCCATCAGAGCAGTTAATTCGATTAACCATGGAACGTTTTCGCACCACGTTTACTCTTATTGATAACTCGCATCCCCAGAGACGCTGTACGGTGCGTACAGAAGAAGCTATTGCTGCTGCAGAGCGTAGCATTGAGGAAGACCCGAATGAGTCCATCCGCCATCGAGCACAGGAATTGGAAGATTTTGCGGAAGGATCTTGGTTTGCGTGCTTACAAAATCCAACTCGTGCAAGAATTGAAGCCAAACGATCATCAAGTAAGGCGTAGATTCGTCGAATGGGCCCAAAACGAGATTACCGTTGTTCCCGATTTTCATAAGCGAATTTTGTTTAGCGATGAAGCGCACTTCTGGTTGAATGGCTACGTCAATAAACAAAACTGCCGCATTTGGAGTGAAGGTAATCCTCAAGTGTATGTGGAAACACCGGTACATCCAGAAAAACTGACTGTTTGGTGCGCTTTATGGGCTGGGTGGAATCATTGGTCCGTACTTTTTCAAAAACGATGGTGGCCAGAACGTTACAGTCAATGGTGATCGGTATAGAGCCATGATTACAAACTTTTTCATTCCTGAATTGAATAACCATGATGTCCAGGAGATGTGGTTTCAACAAGACGGCGCAACATGTCACACAGCTCGTGCCACAATAGATTTATTGAAAGACACGTTTGGTGACCACCTAATTTCACGTTTTGGACCTGTGATTTGTCCTCCAAGATCTTGTGATTTAACACCGCTAGACTACTTTCTGTGGGGCTATGTAAAGTCATTGGTCTATGCGGTAAAGCCACAAACGCTTGACCATTTGGAAGACAACATTCGCCGTATTATTGCCGATATACGGCCACAAATGTTGGAAAAAGTCATCGAAAATTGGACGTCCAGATTGGACTACATTCGCGCCAGCCGTGGCGGTCATATGCCAGAAATCATATTTAAAATGTAATGCCACAAGATTATCTTTCGGATAAATAAAATTCATGTTAATCGAATAATCCATCGTTGTTTTATTGCAACTTAAAGTTCTATACCTCTATAAAAAACACCCTTTATAATGAAAGTACTTCAAAATCCTCAATCTTTCCCCAACGTCTACAGCTTCCAGCTCAGGAATTTGGAGGCGATTTCTTTTTGATCATGATCGAATATAGTGCGAAACCTAAAATCACGTTTATTGCATCGATTGCACAGGTTCTAGTTATTCCTGTGATAGCAACATACGATGTAGTTAACCAAGAACATCGCTAGGTTCGGCTAGTTCCGTAAACCATAAGGATTTTACAATCGATATTAAGGCCCAGAATGTCACGCTGGAATTCAAAGTTACTGGGCAGTTCGGCAGGTCTATTCAAAGGCTTTGGATAGACATACTTAGGCCATATAAGGCCTATTGTACCGCCACAATTTAATATTCAAGCCTCAAGTCGTAACAAATAGCCTTGTGCAGGCACAGAGTTCCCTTGTTGGATTTCATGTAATCTTGTTAAGGATCCAGTGTAATTTAAAAGCACTTACTTATGTACTTAGATCATAATTTGTTTTCTTATGAAATCAAATTTAATTATTTTATACTTTAATAGCAGCATTTGAAACAAAGTATACAACGAATAACGGTTTTACAAAGAAATGTTTGTGCTAAACAGGCCTTTACTTACACAATTCAAACACAATCTTGCATTCACCCACCAAATTTTTTTCTTAGAGTGTGTAAAGAAAGCCCCCACAATCAAATCATATACAGAGATTGTTATAATTGTCTTAAGCACTTATACACAAACACATACACTCTCCCGTTATTATTATTTCTCCTTTGAAAGAATTGTTACTCCACTGTTTGTCGTATAATAACGATTAAACTTCGTAATAATGGTGGTTGGAATATTCTCACATACACTCTAAAACAATGTTTTGTTTACATTATTAACACATTTACGCAGGCAAACAAAACACAACACAATGCACAGACACAAATATACACGCAAGTTGATATGCATTGCTGCCATAATATTTGGGGATTTCTTTATGTGAAAACAACAACAACAATTAGAAAGTAACCATTAACTCTACAGTGTAGAGTCTACACATCTCTTGTTGTTAGCAAGATAGACAGTCAGGCACACAGTAAGGTTTCGTTTTTAACCACTTAATGTCTATACAAGCACATCACAGCACAGCATAGCCACATTGCAGAGAATTACAAAGTGAAAGAGAGTAAGGGAAAGGGAGACAGAGAGTAAGAGAGAGAGAGAGAGTTTTATTATAATTTATAAACAAGGAAAAAGTTAATATTTGTTTGAGTCGCTCGCTGTCTCTGGCTGCAGCTGTGTGTGTGTGTGTTCCAGTATTTGTATAGAAGAAGAAGTGTGAAGTGTGAGTGTTGCTGAGTGGTTACTGATGGGTGTTGTGCAAATTAAAAACAAAAACAAATTATTTTATTTCCTTTTATTTTTTTTTTTTGCTCTTCAAACAACACTTCCGTTTTGTGTCATTATTTAGCAGAGCATTCTGTATGAAAAGGGAAAATGTTTTTGACATTTTCAGTTGTGTCTGTTACATGGTGTGATAAATTCTGTTTCTAAAGACTCACAATGGAATTTAAATGAAACGCAAATTATTGAGCGTGGAAAATAAGATATAAAAAAAAAGAATTCAAGGAGGTCTGGTAGAAATATTTTACACAGAAATTCGCCTCTTGTTTGGAGAGATAGTTAGCCATCTCATTACCCTTATAGTCGTCATGTTTAGGTATCCAATAGCAATGTAACAGCATTAAAGTTGCCTAAAGTAGTGAGAAAGGCTAGACACCCGCATACCATATTTGAGGTGATTGTTGTGGATTGAAACGCTTTCACAGTCGCTTGACTAGCCTTAAGTATATACTGGCATGCATCTATCGTTCTCTTGCGGAGAAAATCTCTCGCACATATTTTAAGGATGCCTTAGGTCCGAGCTAATGGTATTGATTCAGGGTATTGATGCAGGGTCAATCATGCCAGAAAGCTCTAGACTCAACACAAAACTAAAAACTACCTTCTCCCCGATCTATTAGAGTCTGTTTATCTATTTAAGGCAGTTAATATCCGTCTCACATGAAATTATCCGTTGGTTCAGTGTGTTAATTAGCGTTTGAACTCATAAAGAGTGGCCCATTTTCTCTCAAAAAGTGGCAGTTTTAAAAGCCCAGCCTTTTCCGAATGCTTAGGGAGTAAACTCGTTGTAAACATTTGGATTTTGGGGGCTATAGGTAGGCTATTTAAGCTGTGATGTAAACCTTAATTTTACCATAACAAATTCAAAACTCTGATGGGTTTTGAGATTGAAAATTGTCCAGGCTTTACTGGGCCAATGGAAAAGGGCGTGAAGGTTTCCAATAATATCAGATGCTTTAGAAAAAAACGCAGGGTAAAGAATGTCAAAAAGAGAGAGAAAAATAAGCCATTAGGTTCCCATTGGATTAAGATTCGGTCTTCTCAACCTAACAGTCGAGCATGAGCTTTCTTCTAGCCAGAAAGCATTAACTGTAGAGTGGAATTTAAACTTAATTTTCAGACTTATTGAAGCTAAAGTTATCCTTATCAGCAGATCATCCTAAGGGTCGATTATTTTACAATAAACTTTTAAAATTAGTTTAATATCACGCTTTTTTATATTCTACACCCAATATTATTTATTCCTCCATTTGCTTGAATAGAAAAAATTCATCTTTCTGGCGCCATAAAAACTTCAAAAGCCTTTAAATTCTTAATTATGCTCAGGCAAGGCAGGTCTAAGGAATTAGAAGAAACGGAAAGGGGAAAAAATTTTTAATTTCTATTTTTACCGTTATTTTACAAAAAAAAAAAAGAAAGAGAATTCACAGCATATGTACAGACGATAGGTAATCGCCTTATATTCTTAGAACAACTAACCGTGATAAATGCCACATTTGTCACGTCTAAGCATCGCAGATTAAAACAATACACACAGGCAGACAAACGGATACTTGCGAATATGAGTTTAAAGCACAGCTAATATTAGAAAAATAAGAAGAAGAAGAATAACAAAGAATGTCGCCTAAATTATGCACAAGTATGTTGTGGCAGTGTTGTGTAAGAATAAAAAGAGGATACATTGTGTCTGCATAGATGAGTAAATCTCTTGAATAAAAAATTGTCAAAAGCCGATAAAATAAAAAGCAAAAGATATTTTTCCCAGGTTAAAATTATTGCGTTAGTTGCTTATTACAATTTATAAGAGCAATAATCAAATATTAGAGGTGCTGCAAGCCAATAAAACTCAACTCCATCGAGTCATCTTTTAAGTGTAATAAATGCAAAAGATACAGCGGACAGCAGCCTTTTTGTGGTATGGGATTAACACAGTTACTAGAAAGAAACCGATAATTATGTTGTAACTTTAATTTATCTTGAAAGTTATCGATAACATGAACAGTTTCTCAAAAATTTGGTTATTCGGAGTCAACTAGAAAATTGCAGGTCCCACCATTCATAGATCAAATTAATCCACATAACATAAGTAATGTGAGAAGCTAGGTTTGTAATAACCATTTAAATAAGCATGTTATCGATAATATAAGATTAGGTTAAGTGAAAAAGTATAACATTTTTTTTTGATAATTTCATAACAAAATTAATACATACAAATAAATTATCGATAACAATATTTTTCGCCTAACAGAAATTATCGATAACAATATATAATATAATTTTTTTATATACTTTAAGATTGTTTCTGATAGATAATGATTTTAAGATTTTTTTTTGATAATTTCATAACAAAATTAATATATACAAATACATTATCGATAACAATATTTTTCGCCTAACAGAAATTATCGATAACAATATATAATATAATTTTTTTATATACTTTAAGATTGTTTCTGATAGATAATGATTTTAAGATTTTTTTGATAATTTCATAACAAAATTAATATATACAAATAAATTATCGATAACAATATTTTTCGCCTAACAGAAATTATCGATAACAATATATATTATAATTTTTTTTATACTTTGAGATTGTTTCTGATAGGTAATGATTTCATAATCAAGTTAATTTAAAAAAAAAATATTTTGTAAAGAAAACTTATCGATAACAATACTATTTTTAAGCAAAAATATCTAAAATAAAGAATTGTTAAGCAAACTCATTTATATAATAAAATTTATAAAAAAGTAGGAAAAACTTATCGATTTAATAATTTATAAAAAAATATTTTGTAAAGAAAACTTATCGATAACAATACTATTTTTATGCAAAAATATTGAAAATAAAGAATTGTTAAGCAAACTCATTTATATAATGAAATTTATAAAAAAGTAGGAAAAACTTATCGATTTAATAATTTATAAAAAAATATTTTGTAAAGAAAACTTATCGATAACAATACTATTTTTAAGCAAAAATATCTAAAATAAAGAATTGTTAAGCAAAACTTGTCATCGATAAGTTGTCATACTTTTTCTTTCAACAAAAGTTATCGATAGCAATATTGGATATAATTTAAGATTTGTTCTAATATATAATGATTTCATAATCCAATTATTGTTCAAAATAAAATTTGTAAGATAAATTAATCGATAACAGTACTACTTCTTGCAACAAAAGTTATTGATAACGCAGAATATGTAAAGAATTGATATTAGAATTATAAAATTAAAATTAAATATAAAACTTAAAGGTTTTATAGAACCTTAGCTTGCCGCTGATAACCCAAATATGATGGTTCTGAATTTATTTTTAAAATTTCTTATCTGTCCTCCGCAAGTTTTTTTTTTAATTTTTTATTGCTTAAAGCATTATAAACACCTTTTTGTCATTTTTATTTGCAATTTATGTCCCTTCTTTGTTATTATTTTCGATTGAAAACAAACCTTTTGCTTTACATTCCTCAAAATATTCCCTTCTCTTCCTTATCCTTTTACATTTATACATCCACACTCGTATGCTTTTAAATACGATCAAAATTTCCTTTAAATTCCTTTAAAAAATGAAAGAAATTTTCTATGTATGTGTGTGCAACTGTATGTAAGTGTTGTTGTTTATGTTATTGGGTGTATGGCAGCATAGCAGAAGAGATAGAAGTGAAGAAGAAAAAAAAAATACTACAGAGAACAGTAGAAGTGTAGAAACGTTTGGGTTGCTTCTTCATTTCGATTACATTGTTATTGTCCCTGACATTTAAACTTAACGGTAATCAATGTCAAATAGGAAAAAGAAAGAAAGAAAAAATGAAAACTTTTAAGAAAAGTTACAAGTTTTTCATCAAAATTAATCATCACTGACCTGCTTTTTGTTAAGACAAAACCGTTGTTTTGGAAGTCTTCTTCTTTTTTCTTCTCAGCAAATGTTAAGGCTGGGCTTAACGGTTTCTTTTCTTGTTTTACAGTAATTTTTGTTGTTGTTTTGGTTTATTTGTGTTTTTTTAACTATTATTGTGTTGTTTTTTCTTTTGTTAGTGAATTTTTTATTTTTTTTTTGTGAGCTTTCACTCTTATAAACAAACACTTTTACTCACTTACGCTTACGCATACACGCACGCACTCATACACACACCCGCATTGACGTTTTACCACATAAACAAACAAAAGTGAACGCAGCACTACGTTATGTTTTGTATTCGCAAAAAGTGTGCAAACGTAGGGCCTTAAACATTGGAGGAGCAACTATAATTCAACGAGAACATATCTTTACACACACATACATAGATGCTTTAAAGAAACAGTTTCACAAAAAAAAGCAAAACAAATACCTTGAAAGCACAAACAAATAAACACTTGAACACTCTTTGCACCACTACTAGCCTTTACTCGTTTCATTCACTCATTTGCTTAGGCCCACTACTTCACATTGAATTTAAAAACAAAGAAAAAGGATTTCTTGTTCACTTTTATTCTTTAAAATAATTTTTTTTTAATAATTTTCGATTTTATTTTAGTTTTGTTTCATTTTATTGTTGTTTTCGTTGTTGTTGTTGTTGTTAATAGATTAATATTGGCTGGTGTTCTAAGCAAAGCTTTAACCAATAAACGCCACTTTTTTTGCTTCTTTTGCAGGTTTTGGGTGTTTTTTTTATCTAAAGCTTGTTAGGCTTTACCTGTATAGCCTCCTCCTGTTTTGTTAGAGTATTAGTTCGTTCATATGTGTTTAATTTATAAAAATTCCTTTTTTTTCCTCTAAATTTCCTTTTTAAAAATAAATTTTCTATCAAAATAAGAATTTAAAATTTTTATTAAAATTCTTTTTCGCCGTTTATTATTCATAAATTTCTTGTTTCGTTTAAGTTTTCTTTTTATTCGAATTTCTGCAGGATTCTGTGTAAATTTTTTTTTAATTTTCTTATTTTTTTTCCTTTTTTGTAATTCCTTTTTAACCGTTTTAGTAGCCTGGACTTGAATTTTTGCTCTCGTTTGTTTTTGGCAAAAAGAAAACGTTCTAACGCGTTCCGCGTATTGCACCCAACTGAGCTAAATTCTACTCACACAATTTGCTTCAAGTCTGCTTTCAAAGTCTGCTTTTTTTTTTCTCCAAAAACAATAAATAACTGAACTTCTCTGTTTGAATACTCATTCACTTGCACTCACCACTACTTTCTTTTGTATTGACACTCTCAAACAGCTACAGCCACAGCCATGGGTACACATACTTTCTCACACACACAACATAAACTATGAAACGGGGTTGAAAATTTATGGCAAGTTTAAGTACTTTTTCTAATTGTTAACCAAAACAAACAAAAAGTACTACAGTCTGCAAACGCTTTAAAAAAAAGCTTTCAAAAATAAAAGCAGACAAATGATCGAAAACTTAAGTTAACAATAAATCATATTATCGATAACTTAACTTAAAAAAAATCTTGAAAATTTTTAAATATACCATTACCATTCTTTTAAAGGATAGTGCTATGAATAATAAAATAAAATTATCGATAACATATTTGATTCTTTAATTATATAATAAAAATTATCGATAACAAATGTTTCTTTAGAAAATACTAAAACATATAATTTGTGAATAACAAATTTAAAAAAAAATATCGATAACAAATTTGTTTCTTTAGAAAATACTAAAACATATAATTTGTGAATAACAAATTAAAAAAAAGATTATCGATAACAAATTTGTTTCTTTGGCAATTAATGAAATTATCGATAACAAATTCCATTAGAAAGGAATGAAATTATTGACAACAAATTTACTTTATTAGAAAATAATAAAATTTCCTAAACAATCGATAATAATTTCGCATGCCTTACGAAGAATCATTAAAAATTTCGATAACAAATTTTATTCTTTCGAAAGAAATAATTAAATTATTAATAACTAAAGAGAGTTATCGATAACAAATTTGTTCTTTTAGAAGGCATAACTAGTTGAGAAAAGAATGTCGATAACAAGATATTTATATATAAAAAGTTATCGATAACAATTTTGTTCTTTTAGAAGGCATAACTAGTTGAGAAAAGAATGTCGATAACAAGATATTTTTTTTAATTTCCTTAAAAGTAAATAGAAAATTATCGACATTCATAAAAAATAAATAAAAAGTTATCGATAATTCGTTTTATTATGAATATTTAAAAATATTTCGAAAAATATTATCTTATCCATTTATTTATGGGTGCAAAATTATTCCTGAAAATACCGATAACTTAAGAACAAAAAATAATCACTAATTATCATTAAGAATTAATTACAAATAAAAAAAGTACTTTTTTATACATATCATCTCCATGTTGCTATTATCGTCACTGTGTCATGCGTCGTTATGTTTTGCGGCATCTGATACTCTCTCTCCGACAATAACTACAATAATTACAAAAGCATTTGATATCGGCTTTTATTGGTTTTAAAAACAAACATACACTCTTACCGACACAAACATACACTTGCCGAAAATTTTGCAGAGAATAAAAGAGCAGAAAAGAAATCGTTCGGCTTAATAGTCATGCAAAAGTGTCTTCTAATGATTCCAAACCCCATACACATACATACGTTGTTGGTTTGGTTTTGTTGTTCTGTTCTGTTCTGTTCGTTAGGCAGGCTGCTGAAGCACATCAACAAACATTTTGTTTGAGCACAATACTTGCGTTGTTTCTTTGTTTTTATGTGATGCACGTGATGAAAACAACAATACCAATACATACATTAGTTCAAGCTTTCCCCACTCTTTTCAGTAACGGCGACCGTAAATGTCACACACGAGAAAACAGCACGAAAAGCTTTCGTTGCCCATTTGTTTTATCGGCATGCCTGTGTGTGTGTGTGTGTGTGAAATTATATTTTATACTTCCCAAAGAACAAGACATGATTGCATGGAAAAAAAAGCAAGCCGGTGTTCGTTCAACTGAACCCAGACTCAGAGAGCATGAAAGAGAATTTGAGAGAACGAGAATTGATTGTTTATAACTGATAATGATTATTTAACAATCAAAATGGAAAGGACTAAACTAAGTACTTAGCGTTGAAAAAAGTACTTTTTTCAGATTTTCTAAACATTCAAATGCAGGGTATTCAACCGTAAATTCAAAAAAAAAAATGATCACATATAATTCAGTTTTAATAATTATTTATGGCTTTAACAATTAAAAATTTTAAAATATTATGCTTCAAAATAAGTTATTAAAGTAATTGCAGCCATATGACGGGTTTAAATAGCAATTTGGGAATTTATTTTTAAGTGTATGTATTAAATTAGAAAACACATTATCGCTAACTGAAATTTTTAATACGTAATATATTCAAAACATTCAAAAAAGGTAAAAAGTTTTTTTTTCTCTGTTATCGATTTGTTAAGTTAATAAAAACGATTATCGATAATTACATTCTTCTTCTATATAACTTGCTAATCGATAACATACTTTTAATATAATAACTATTTATTATCGATATTTTTTAATGTTGTCGATAACTGCACTTATGTGGCCCTTAGGAACATTTCCACATTATACGAACATTGATTCCCAGCGACATTAGTTTTAGTGATGTTTCACTAATTGCCGTGATAATGTCGCTGGGAATCAATGTTCGTATAATGTGGAAATGTTCCTAAAGGCCACATAAATGCAAGTCTCGACAATATCAAAAAATATCGATAAAATTTTCATTAAATTATCGTCAACGGAAAATTATTTTATTTTTACTTAACATTTCATTAATAGATAGTTATTATGTTAAAAGTATGTTATCGATTAGCAAGTAATCGGTTTATATAAGAAAAATGTAATTATCGACAACGTTTTTATTAACTTATCGATAATAACAAAATATATATGTTATCGATAACTGAAATTTTAACTAAAATATGAATGAAAAAAGGATTTTTTCTATTCCTGAGCAAGTGGATAACAATTGATTTGTTTTTAAAAAGTAATCGATAAAAATATTTTTTATTCGTAACAATTTTTTTCCAATAACTAACCGATAACGATAAGTTTTCCTTTCAAAAATTTATCGATAACAGTTTACGTCTTATAGAAATTAATAACATGATATTTATTATTAATCGCTTCCCTTTTTAATATTTAAAACCAAACTTTCTTTTAAATGCTTAAATTTGTTAGTTATCGATAAAACGTTTTCTGTATGTAATTTCTTATATGTATATATGTAGGTTTCATTACTAATAAAAGGCAATCATTCAGTACGACACAGTTTAATGTCTCCGCTCTTTCATTACTTCCATGTTCATTTACTTTCGTTTTCCTAATAACAAAATATATATGTTATCGATAACTGATATTTTCCCTAAAATCAGAATGGAAAAACGATTTTTTTTTCTATTCCAGAGCAAGTGGATAAAAATACATTTAGTTTTAAAGGGTAATCAATAAAATTCTATCATTTCAGCCATATAAATTAATCAACAACTTTACAATTTTCTTGCCAAAACTAAACGATAACAAAATTTTTTTTTTTCAAAAATTTATCGATAACAGTTATGCCCTCATAAAAATTTTTAATATATTATTCATTAAATTTTAAATGATTAAATATGCTAGTTATCGATAAAACATTTTCTGTATGTAACTTCTTATAGATTTCATTACTTATAAAATACTATATGGGCTCTCATTACACCAACCATTCAGTACGGCACAGTTTAATGTCTCCACTCTTTCATTACTTCCATGTTCATTTACTTTCGTTTTCCTAGCTCTCTGCAAAACAGCTACAACAATAGCAACAACAAATATTTGCAAAAAAAAAAACTAATAGCGGTTCCTGTGACGTAAAAAGTGTCACACAAGCACATAAACACGTTACAAAAAAAAAAAAAGAATAAAACACATTACAAAACAATAACAAGAACTTAACACATGCACACGTACAATGTACCTGTATAGTGTGCACATATACAATGAAAAACATTTTAAAACATTAATAACAACGGAATGAGAGTGACTCAGAGAGAGAGAGAGCAAATATAGACTTATCCTGCAACAGTAAAGCTTTTAAAAAAATGGGTAGTGCCATATACTAAAACTGTAATGAAAAAAGCTCTCAGAGAATTATTCCTGAAGAGAAAGTACAAGAGCGAGAGAGCTTATATTGGTGTAAATAACCTTGCAGAAGTACAAACGCATAAACCTGCTTAAAGGATGATGCTTTTTATGTTCATACAAAAGCATCTTCTGCCTATTTGTGAGATGCGATGCTTTTGAAAGCTTTTTATGCTTTCGTGAGCACCAGAGATAAAGAGGCCCATAAAATGTTGGGCGAAAGTGAACATTAAAGGATGTTTGTTGTTGTTCATTTAGTCGTTTAGATGATGATGGTGTCCTAATGAAGGTCAGATAAAATATGTAACAAAAGCATAACGACAACAGCAAAACAATAACAAACAGACAGACAGACAAATTTACTACTAAACACATACATACATAGATACATGCATACATACATGCATACGAATACATATACATCACTTAACACGATTTAAAGGAATTTTTACCCACTAGGATGTGTTCTTATTAGGTAAGGTTATGTTTTTCATTTCATTGTTTGTTGTAGTTGTAGTTTTTGTGAATATTTTGTTCACAAAGTCTGTATGTTTGTATGAATGCTAGTAAATGTGTGTTTGTGTTTGAATGTTCAGAAAATGGGAGTAATATCTTGAACGTTTTACATTGAGTGTGCACAGTTATTGAAAAAGAGAAACGATGTTGGGTAAGAGAACAAAAGTATTCGTATTATGGAGTATATGCTGCATAAAAAGAATGCCAGCTCAAGTAAACTACATTTGTCAGGTAAATAAATCGTATTATATCGTATTGTTATCGAATAAAATTTATAAGGATCATTTTGAACTAGAAGTGGGGCTATCGAAAAATTTTTTAAAATATAAAATATTGTTATCGATTAATTTTTAAAGGAGTCATTAAAATTTGGAAAAGAAATGGAGTAATCGAAATAAAAAAATCGATAAAACTGGATTTAATTTTAAAAAGATTTTTTGATTTTTTAAGAAAAAAAATATAGTTTTCGATTAATTTTAACACAATAATTTGGATTAATATTTGAAGCAAAAAATATTCTTATTGTAGAATAATTTTTAGAATGAAAAATATTGATTAATTTTTGAAACGAAAAACTTGGTTATCGATTTTCATTAAGAAAAAATATGGCTGTGGTTTAATATTAGAATAAAAAATAATGTTATCGGTTTATTTTTCAAACGTAAAATATTGTTATAGATATTTACAAAGAAAAACAAAGTTTAAGTTTAAGTTTATAGAATAAAAATTACTGTTATCGATTAATATTTAAAACGATAAATATTGTTATCAATTTTTATTAAGAAAATATATAGTTTTTGTTTAATATTTGGAATAAAAAATATTCTTATTGTAATAAAATATTACAATCAATTTTTACCAATAAAAACAAAGTTATCGTTTAAATTTATAGAATGAAAATTACTGTTATCGATTAATATTATTTTATATTATTATATATTTATATTAATATTATTAATATTTAAAAGAAAAATATTCTTATCGATTTATTTCTGAAAGGGGAAATATACTTATCGATTTTTAAGAGAATATAGTTGTAAAATAATTTTTAGAATGAAAAATATTGATTAATTTTTGAAACGAAAAACTTAGTTATCGATTTTCATTAAGAAAAAATATGGCTGCGGTTTAATATTAGATTAAAAAATATTGTTATCGATTTATTTTTAAAACGTAAAATATTGTTATAGATTTTTACAAAGAAAAACAAAGTTATCGTTTAAATTTATAGAATAAAAATTACTGTTTCGATTAATATTTAAAACGATAAATATTATTATTAATTTTTATGAAGAAAATATCGGGTACGCCATCTAACGTTTTTTTGTTGTCAACTAGTGCTTATTTCGTGAATGGTAACACTTAGCTCATGTGTGATTTGACAGGTAATTAGTTTTAGCCTTCCGCTGAACGAATATGGTTGTGTATACGCTTGAACAACGCTGGGAAATATTGCGACATTACTTTGAAAATCATGGTAATGTTGCAGTATGTCTGCGAAAATTGCGTACAGATTTTGGAAGAAGAGAACCACCGTCAGCTCCGCATGTTCGTTATCTTGTGAAAAAAGTGAAAGAAACTGGCATCCTCATCGATAAACCAAAGCGTGAAAAGCCAAAAACAGTGCGTACACCCGAGAATATTGCTGCTGTAGCAGAGAGTGTGCGTGAAGCGCCATCAGCATCAATTCACCGTCGTTCTCAACAATTGAACATTTCGGAGACATTATTGAGACGAATTCTGCATAAAGACCTTGGTATGACGCCATACAAAGTCCAATTGGTTCAGGAGTTGAAGCCAATCGACCATCCAATGCGTTTTCACTTCGCTAAGTGGGCCTGCGATCGACTGACAGAAGATGCCGATTTTGGCAAAAAAAAAGTCATCTTTTCAGATGAAGCTCATTTTGATCTTGGCGGGTATGTAAACAAGCAAAATTGTTGCATTTGGGGCACAGAAAACCCGCACGCATACATTTAAATACCGACGCACCCAAAACGAGTCACTGTTTGGTGCGGATTTTGGTCCAGAGGCCATTTTTTTCGAAAATGAGCAAGGAGTGGCCATTACAGTCAATGGCGATCGTTATCGGGCCATGTTGAACGAATTTTTGTTCACAAAAATTGAAGAGGAGGATATTGGCAACATTTGGCTTCAACAGGACGGCGCTACGTGCCACACAGCCGAAGCTACACTCGATGTTTTGTGCCCAGTTTTTGAAGATCGCATTATCAGCCGCAGAGCTGATGTCGTTTGGCCACCTCGGAGCTGCGATTTGACACCGTTGGGCTATTATTTGTGGGGTGCCGTCACAGAAAATTGTTACGCCGACAAGCCAGAGACAATTGACGCTTTAAAGGACAATATTCGTGAAGCCATTGGTGAAATACAGCTGCACACAATCGATAATGTGCTTAAAAATTGGACCGATCGTGTAGGCTACTGCATGGCCAGCCGAGGCAGCCATTTGAATGAAATTATTTTCCATTATTAACCGGAAGGATTGTACTTTCAAATAAAAAAAAGAAATTTGAGAAAATATTCAGTAGTTTTTTTTTTAAAGCATTTTCAACAAAAAAAAAGTTATTTGGCGGACCCTTTATATAGTTATGGTTTAATATTTGGAATAAAAAAATATTCTTATTATAATAAAATATTGCAATCAATTTTTACCAAGAAAAACAAAGTTATCGTTTAATTTTTAGAATGACTTTCAGTGTAATTGATTTCTTTCCAAAGTAAAAATTTTATTATTGATTAATTGTGAGATTAAAAAAAAGCAATAAGGATCTGAAATTTAAATTTTAAATAATATTTGTTACCGATAATTGATTTGATGCAATATTTTCAGAAATTTTTGCTTTCAGATATTTTTTCCATCAAAAATATATCTTTTTTATTCAGATTTTCTTTTACTTCAATCCTATTTTTAATGAGAGAGTATTTAATTTTCTTTTTCTTTTTAAAAATGCTTTTTATTTCATAAAATTTGGTTTGTAAGTTCCATTGTTATCGATTAAAGTTTTTTCTTCTTTAAATCCTTAACAGTTGGTCACATTAAACATTTTTTACACCCCCTAAACACAACGCCTTTCTAAGGTAACAATTGCTTTCGGTTATAAATGCCAGGCATAACAACCTTGACAAACACACAGAGACACAAATTGGTAGAGAAACAAAAAAAAAGTGGATGGATGGCAGACTATTAAGAGAGGCTGTATTTAAGATAAACGTGCTCAGTTAAAAATGTTTACGTACTATGTGTCTGTGTGTGTGTGTAAGTGAATGTGAAGTGTAAGTACAATTGTAAGCATGTATATGCTGTGGGTAACAACGAATGTAACAAAATAGTAAACAAATATACAACAACAATAACATATAAAGTATGCTTAGAAAAAACTACTAGCATAGCAATTGACTCTCATACTTGTGTCTTTAATAGAGATATTAAACGGTAGTTTTTTCTCTCTTCTGGTGAGTAATTTCTTGTGAAAGAAGTGTTTATATTAATGCATTAAAACATTGTAAAAAAGTTTTGAGGGAAAGAGGGGAAAATATCTCTATGGGAGTGTGCAATTAAATGAGGCATTAAATAAAAATACCTTCTTTTTCCTTCAATGTTATTGTGATTTTTTGTTCGTTTCTCTCACATTTTTTTGTGTTAAATAAACAAACAATTATTGTTGATGCTCACTTTTTTTTTTTGGTGTTGTTCTCTTAGTTTCTTCATCCTTTTCTCGTTAGTTAGTTAGTGTTAATAACAGAAATTGTTATTGTTGCAATGCTAATGTGGGTGTAGGATAAACAGTGATGACAAAAATTATACAAACGAAAATGGTTTGTAATGAAAATAAAAAAAAATAGAAAATATAAAAAATATAAAAATGCACAAAGTAACAATGCGAAAAACTCTTGAATCATTAAGCGGTTGACTAAAATAGAAACAGGACAACCTCTCCTTTAACAAGCAGCTTCAATCACTTTGATGCCTATCCCTAATAAAATCTAAAGGGTCCGCCAAATAACTTTTTTTTTTGAAAATGCTTTAAAAAAAAACTACTGAATATTTTCTCAAATTTCTTTTTTTATTTGAAAGTACAATCCTTCCGGTTAATAATCGAATATAATTTCATTCAAATGGCTGTCTCGGCTGGCCATGCAGTAGCCTACACCAGAAGATGCCGATTTTGGCAAAAAAAAAAATCATCTTTTCAGATGAAGCTCATTTTGATCTTGCCGGGTATGTAAACAAGCAAAATTGTCACATTTAGGGCACAGAAAACCCGCACGCATACATTAAAAAGCCGACGCACCCAAAACGAGTCACTGTTTGGTGCGGATTTTGGTCCAGAGGCATAATTGGGCCATTTTTCATCGAAAATGAGCAAGGAGTGGCCGTTACAGTCAATGGCGACCGTAATCGGGCCATGTTGAACGAAGCCACACTCGATGTTTTGCGCCCTGCTTTTGAAGATCGCATTATCAGCCGCAGAGCTGATGTCGTTTGGCCACCTCGGAGCTGCGATTTGACACCGTTGGACTATTATTTGTGGGGTGCCGTCAAAGATAAGTGTTACGCCGACAAACCAGAGACAATTCACGCTTTAAAGGACAATATTCGTGAAGCCATTGGTGAAATACAGCTGCACACAATCGATAATGTGCTTAAAAATTGGACCGATCGTGTAGGCTACTGCATGGCCAGCCGAGGCAGCCATTTGAGTGAAATTATTTTCCATTATTAACCGGAAGGATTGTACTTTCAAATAAAAAAAGAAATTTGAGAAAATATTCAGTAGTTTTTTTTAAAGCATTTTCAAAAAAAAAAAAAAGTTATTTGACGGACCCTTTAATTAGTGGTATGTCCCAAATAGTTTTGGAATTTGAGAAATCGGACTAGAACCATACACTATGTCAACATGATCTGAGGAGGATGATCAATATTGAGAAAAAAAGGGACTTACTGCAGGTATCCCACTATATATCCAACGTATCAAGGATTCCAAAAAAAGTGTCCTTACGGTCGGATATTATTTGTTTTCTTCAAATGAGCAAAAAAATGAAGGAAAAAATGAAGCTAAATCAAATAAAAAATGGCCTAGTGGGCGAAATGGATCTAGTGGGCTCAAGTATGGTATCAAGTATTCCAAAACAGTTCGGACGATGCTTGGCACCAGAGTTATAGGCATCGAAGCTAATTGTTTTCTTCAAATGTGCAACAAAAAGTTTTCTATATAAATCGGGCAAACTGGTAGTCTAGTGGGTATCGTGCTAGACTATTAGCGTGAGGGTCGTGGAGGGTCGATTCCCACCAGAGACTCTAGTCTGTGACACTACACCGAGCATATGGTCATAGTTACACAGCTCGTATATAATTAAAATACAATTTGTAATTGCATACATACATAATTGGTCATTACAACCCCTCAGTCAGGATTACGACCTAGTTTCTCTCGCCACTTATGTTGTGTGTGTTATACATGAGTGGCGGGACCTACAGTTTAAAGTCGACTCCGAACGACAGATTTTTGAGAAACTTTTCATGGCAATTTTTATTTACTCTCAGAGTTCTTGCCAGAAATCTGCTGAGAAGAAGTCGCCGAAGAAATATTTTCTCAAATTTCGTTTTGATGTCTGGCCAGGGGCTCGAACACTGGCTTTTCGTCTAATAAGCCAACAAACTACCTACTAGACTACGGCGACTAATATGTAATTGTATTGTAATAAATAAATAAATAAATCGGGTAAAATTGTCGCATTGCAGTCTTTTTGGCGATGACTATCTTTTTATGGAGGGCTTCCATTTCTTGTGCCGATCATTTGCCATTTTGGGTCCATTACTTGAGTATTTTAGCTGATGACTTGAATTTTTTGTTTATGATTTGTTAGTCGACAACTTCCACTTTTTTTGGTAGATGACTTGCATTTTCCAGATGATAATTTGCATTTCTTGGTCGATTACTTGCGTTTTTTGTTTTGTTTTTGCCAATGAGAAAGATATTAGCTTAGACGCTTGTATTATTTTCGATGGCTATTTCTCCGATCTCAAGTTACGCCTGACCATAACTCTTTTAGAATCTTTGATACCATAGCTATCCAGCCCACTATGGATGAATAGTAATAGTGAAGTCATTACTGCGCTTAAGGTATTTATTGGTGATATTGAAAATTACAACAACAAATCAACATTGAAGTTCTAGAACTTGGCTCACCCTTATTATCACCCGCTGAACCCGATTTTAGTAACGAAAATATTACCCTAGCAAACAAATGGCAAAGGTTAAAACTTCAACACCATCAGTTTTGCAAAAGATGGAAGGATGAATATTTGAAGGAGCTTCATAAACGTTATAAATGGAAAAACCCTAAACGTCCTGTGGAAGTCAATGACATTGTCGTCATTAAACAGGACAATCTACCCTTAAATGAGTGGTTACTCGGACGAGTAACCAAAACTCACCCAGGTTCCGATGGACTATCTAGAGTAGTTGAACTTCGGACATCAACCGGAACATTGACTCGATCCATAACAAAGGTCGTGGTCCTACCCATACACTAATTAACTCCCTTCAAATGATCTTTCATATTTCGCCTCGTTACACACCCATTACTCACCCCAACACCATTCTGACACCCGAATTCTTACCCCAAACACTCACAATTATTAACCAGTCACCCAAACCCACTAACATTATCCAACCGAAAATTGATTACCCACCCATTTCGAGCATTAGTTAACACACTATTCACCTTCACTAATACATATTTATTAATCCACAGATGTCACCCAAACACCACAAGAATTTCAAACAATCGCCGCGTAATAAGCGTCGTAACGAACGGGAACAAACAAGTAAACACTTTGGTTGCGGTATATGTAAGGCCAACCATCGTTTAAGCGACTGCCATAGATACGATCGAATGAATTTGGCTCCGCATTACAAATGTAATGGGAAACATCATACTACCTTACACGCTTAGAGCAAAATCTTCAAAGGTCATCGTAAAAAAAGATGCAGTGCCAATACCCGCACCACGGACAAAGTCAACCGTATCTATAAGTGCACCTTTGATAATGCCAACATCAACAAAAACATTTATCCCTACGGCTATGGTCAATATCGATGGTAAACAGATGAGGGTCGTCCTTAACCCCACTATAGGCACGTCTACCATCGCCGCATCGGTGGTTCGAGACAGAAGTTTGGTCTCATTCAAGGTAGAAGATCAGACATACGTTAAAGTGAAGATGGAACCGAACATGGGCTCCTCCTGTTCCTATGAAATATGCATGAGAGTTGTGTCTGATTTGTCCAAGTTGTTATACCCCGCGGGAATGAATCCAGCCATTAAAGAGAATTTTTGCCGAATATCCCTGGCTGACCCTGAGTTTTACACTAATATCCCTGTGTGTATTGAGATTGGCGGCGACTTATATACCCCACTATATTGCAACCCAATGTTATTCACATTGGAAAGGGTTCCCTTATTGCACAAGACTCAACGCTTGGTTGGTTGGCCATGGGATCCATTTAGCCTTAGACTTTTACCCAAGTATTTAAATACCTTATTTTTACCCAAAACACCCCTTACTCCTTAAACGAATACATAAAAATAATTGTCTTTTTATTCACAGGTCGCCGGCCCGGTTGTTACAGTTAATTTTTACTGTATTTTCGGTTGTACTATCGCTTGTTGAAACTAACAATTATGCAATGTCCCATAAGTCTTTATAAAGGGTGTTTTTTATAGAGGTATAGAACTTTATGTTGGCATTACTTTTCAAGATGGCGACCGATTTAACAGCTGTGAAGTGATTTATTCTCAGTTTGCTTTGGCAATTCATCATGAATAGACTCACGCCTGAACAACGCTTGCAAATAGTTCAATTTTATTTCGAAAATAATGGTTCTGTGCGGAACACGTATCGCGCACTACGTCCATTTTATCGTCGACAAAATCGTCCATCAGAGCAGTTAATTCGATTAACCATGGAATGTTTTCGCACCACGTTTACTCTTATTGATAACTCGCATCCCCAGAGACGCTGTACGGTGCGTACAGAAGAAGCTATTGCTGCTGTAGGGCGTAGCATTGAGGAAGACCCGAATGAGTCTATCCGCCATCGAGCACAGGAATTAGATCTGTGTCCATCCACTTTATGGAAGGTTTTGCGGAAGGATCTTGGTTTGTGTGATTTGAAGCCAAACGATAATCAAGTAAGGCGTAGATTCGTCGAATGGGCCCAAAACGAGATTACCGTCGTTCCCGATTTTCATAAGCGAATTTTGTTTAGCGATGAAGCGCACTTCTGGTTGAATGGCTACGTCAACAAACAAAACTGCCGCATTTGTAGTGAAAGTAATCCTCAAGTGTATGTGGAAACACCGGTACATCCAGAAAAACTGACTGTTTGGTGCGCTTTATGGGCTGGGTGGAATCATTGGTCCGTACTTTTTCAAAAACAATGGTGGCCAGAACGTTACAGTCAATGGTGATCGGTATAGAGCCATGATTACAAACTTTTTCATTCCTGAATTGAATAACCATGATGTCCAGGAGATGTGGTTTCAACAAGACGGCGCAACACAGCTCGTGCCACAATAGATTAATTGAAAGACACGTTTGGTGACCGCCTAATTTCACGTTTTGGATCTGTGAATTGTCGTCCAAGATCTTGTGATTTAACACCGCTAGACTACTTTCTGTGGGGCTATGTAAAGTCATTGGTCTATGCGGTAAAGCCACAAACGCTTGACCATTTGGAAGACAACATTCGCCGTATTATTGCCGATATACGGCCACAAATGTTGGAAAAGGTCATCGAAAATTGGACGTCCAGATTGCACTACATCCGCGCCAGGCGTGGCGGGTCATATGCCAGAAATCATATTTAAAATGTAATGCCACAAGATTATCTTTCGGATAAATAAAATTCATGTCAATCGAATAATCCATCGTTGTTTTATTGCAACTTAAAGTTCTATACCTCTATAAAAAACACCCTTTATATGTCCTCTGTCTTTGAAATTTTTTATACAATTTCTGGCGAAATGTTTATACATTTGTTTTCTCACTTTTGTGCATGTCCTTTTCCTTTTACCGGTAAAACAAAACTCCATTTAAATAAACAACAATTTATGTTGCATAAAATAGAAAATATTGCAGATTGCATGGTCACTCACTGTCAAAATAAAGTTTTAGAGTGATGAAGCTGCTGCTGCTGCTGCCATTGTCATTTCCTTTTAAGTGCAGCCTTTTTTAATAGTTATCGTAGGTTATCACTTCAGTTTAAATAAAGCCATCTCACTTTCCTTTTTTTATGAAAAATTTTATGAACATTGGACATTGCATTTACACTACAGTTAACTACAGGAGTTAAAAAATTTTAAAAATTTTCTTTTTTAAAATTAAATTAGTAATTAAAAAATTCATCCATAATTTGATAACAATTCTGACTTTCATTTACAATTTCAATTAAAATTTTTATGATTTTTCCAATATCACGCCATAAACATATCCAATCAATATACGATCATACGATGCAATACAATAACTGGGCGAATTTTCTCAGGCATTTTAACGAAATTGTCCACAGCAGACAGCAGCCAGCAGCCAGCAGTAAGTAACCAAATTACAACATAAATTACAATAAAAAAAAAACATCAAACAACAGCAACAACAACCTAGAATTAGTATCTCAAACTGATTCCCATCACAACTGCTGCCACAGTTCAATGCAGCAGCTTGGGGGTCAATTTTTGAATGCAAGTGAGCAAAAGAAATTAAAAAATCAATAAATGAAACGCAAGAAGAATTAAATTTAAAAAATAAATTGCATTGTAATGCGATGGCGAGATGTCACATTCATTATAACAACACACAGATTCTCAATTAAATTATGACAATTTGCACACGCAGAGAGTGTCTGTCCTCTACCAACGCCAGTCTGTCTGGTAAAATCACACCACACAGGCATTGAATGCCGTAAATGTCATAAAGAAACCAATGAACCTAATGTGTCAGTAATTGTCGACATAATAATGAAATTTAAAGGGACTGGAATCATTACAGATGTGGCCAGTCCTCGGCATCTTTGCAATGTACGCTGTGTTATAGAAAGTAAGGGTTTTACGGCTCATTAGGCTGCACTTTTCATTTGGATTTGCAAATAAAATATCATCTCAAGCAACAACTAAATTTGGTTGACCTTTCACATCGTAGTAAAGGCTGTTTTTTATAGAGGTATAGAACTTTAAGTTGCAATAAAACAACGATGGATTATTCGATTGACATGAATTTTATTTATCCGAAAGATAATCTTGTGGCATTACATTTTAAATATGATTTCTGGCATATGACCGCTACGTCTGAAGCGGATATAGTCCAATCTGGACGTCCAATTCTCGATGACCTTTTCCAACATTTGTGGCCGTATATCGGCAATAATACGGCGAATGTTGTCTTCCAAATGGTCAAGCTTTTGTGGCTTTACCGCATAGACCAATGACTTTACATATCCCCACAGAAAGTAATCTAGCGGTGTTAAATCACAAGATCTTGGAGGCCAATTCATAGGTCCAAAACGTGAAATTAGGCGGTCACCAAACGTGTCTTTCAATAAATCTATTGTGGCACGAGCTGTGTGACATGTTGCGCCGTCTTGTTGAAACCACATCTCCTGGACATCATGGTTATTCAATTCAGGAATGAAAAAGTTAGTAATCATGGCTCTATACCGATCACCATTGACTGTAACGTTCTGGCCACCATCGTTTTTGAAAAAGTACGGACCAATGATTCCACCCAGCCCATAAAGCGCACCAAACAGTCAGTTTTTCTGGATGTAACGGTGTTTCCACATACACTTGAGGATTACCTTCACTCCAAATGCGGCAGTTTTGTTTGTTGACGTAGCCATTCAAGCAGAAGTGCGCTTCATCGCTAAACAAAATTCGCTTATGAAAATCGGGAACAACGGTAATCTCGTTTTGGGCCCATATGGGACGAATCTACGCCTTACTTGATGATCGTTTGGCTTCAAATCTTGCACGAGTTGGATTTTGTAAGCACACAAACCAAGATCCTTCCGCAAAATCTTCCATAAAGTGGATGGACACAGATCCAATTCCTGTACTCGATGGCGGATGGACTCATTCGGGTCTTCCTCAATGCTACGCTCTACAGCAGCAATAGCTTCTTCTTCTTCTCCCAGCGTCTCTGGGGATACGAGTTATCAATAAGAGTAAACGTGGTGCGAAAACGTTCCATGGTTAATCGAATTAACTGCTCTGATGGACGATTTTGTCAACGATAAAATGGACGTAGTGCGCGATACGTTTCACGCACAGAACCATTATTTTCGAAATAAAATTGCACTATTTGCCAGCGTTGTTCAGGCGTGAGTCTATTCATGATGAATTGCCAAACCAAACTGAGGATAAATCACTTGACAGCTGTTAAATCGGTCGCCATCTTGAAAAGTAATGCCAACATAAAGTTCTATACCTCTATAAAAAACACCCTTTAGATATGCTGATTGAGTGCTAGAGCAACCGGATTTCAATGCTGACTTTTAGAGCAACACTTTAGTGATAAAAAAAAACCCGGACCTCACACGGTCAACCCATCAACAAGTAAAATTGTTGCATATGGGCTCGGAGAACCCAAAGGTGATTGTTGGAAAAGCCATATCATACAGAATAAGTGACTGTTTGCTAAGCATTATGGTGTGCTTGACATTTCCCTCGAGTTCTGTATTCAATAAATGATACTCCCTAAGGCTGCTTAATTACGAATTCCTCTCTCAGTTCTAACACAAGAAGAAGTTCAGAAGTTTTCAATGAATGTCAGGCTAGCATTGCGTTTAAAGTAACGTCTACCTTAAGCTGTTTGGGTTTGATTGTGGATTTTGTAAATGACAACAACAAGTCAACAGTGTAGTTCTCGAAGTTGCCAAACTGTTTAATTAACATACTCATGGTTATCATTTAAATCGCTTGTTAGGAGAAGTATTTCTAATTCTTTATCTTCTGAAGATATCGGGTCCGCCATCTAACGTTTTGTTTCTCCAACTAGTGCTTATTTCGTGAATGGTAACACTTAGCTCAAATCTGATTTGATAGATAATTAGTTTTATCCTTCCGCTGAACGAATATGGTTGTGTATACGCTTGAACAACGCTGGGAAATATTGCGACATTACTTTGAAAATCATGGTAATGTTGCAGAATGTCTGCGAAAATTGCGTACAGATTTTGGAAGAAGAGAAGCACCGTCAGCTCCGTATGTTCTTTATCTTGTGAAAAAAGTGAAAGAAACTGGCATCCTCATCGATAAACCAAAGCGTGAAAAGCCAAAAACAGTGCGTACACCCGAGAATATTGCTGCTGTGGCAGAAAGTGTGCATGAAGCGCCATCAACATCAATTCACCGTCGTTCTCAACAATTGAACATTTCGGAGACATTATTGAGACGAATTTTGCATAAAGACCTTGGTATGACGCCATACAAAGTCCAATTGGTTCAGGAGTTGAAGCCAATTGACCATCCAATGCGTTTTCGCTTCGCTAAGTGGGCCTGCGATCGACTTACAGAAGAAAAAAAATTATCTTTTCAGATGAAGCTCATTTTGATCTTGGCGGGTATGTAAACAAGCAAAATTGTCACATTTGGGGCACAGAAAACCCGCACGCATACATTGAAAAGCCGACGCACCCAAAACGAGTCACTGTTTGGTGAGGATTTTGGTCCAGAAGCATAATTGGGCCATTTTTCTTCGAAAATGAGCAATGAGTGGCCGTTACAGTCAATGGCGATCGTTATCGGGCCATGTTGAACGAATTTTTGTTCACAAAAATTGAAGAGGAGGATATTGGCAACATTTGGCAACAACAGGACGGAGCTACGTGCCACACAGCCGAAGCTACACTCGATGTTTTGCGCCCTGATTTTGAAGCCGCAGAGCTGATGTCATTTGGCCACCTCGTAGCTGCGATTTGACACCGTTGGACTATTATTTGTGGGATGCCGTCAAAGATAAGTGTTACGCCGACAAGCCAGAGACAATTGACGCTTTAAAGGACAATAGTCGTGAAGCCATTGATGAAATACAGCTGCACACAATCGATAATGTGCTTAAAAATTGGACCGATCGTGTAGGCTACTGCATGGCCAGCCAAGGCAGCCATTTGAATGAAATTATTTTCCATTATTAACTGGAAGGATTGTACTTTCAAATAAAAATGGAAATTTGAGAAAATATTCAGTAGTTTTTTTGAAAGCATTTTCAACAAAAAAAAAAGTTATTTGGCGGACCCTTTATCATCGAAACACCGCTAAATACGTGCGAGTAAGAGCTCGAAATCTCACATAAAATGATCTACTGTTGCAACCAGTGCAGTGTTCAACCCAAGGCCCAAACATTCTAATGAAATAAAAGTTTCATCGAAATCATAGCTTTATGTGTGTTTCATTTAACTTTACACCGGAAACTTTAATGACTCTTAATATGACTCCCGTATTATTAGAGACCGTACTGTAAATCACCCTCATTTTTCTTTTAAAAGATCATATAATAGATAGCAAGCGTATTGTATCATAAATTGTTGAAAAAAAGCTTCTGTTCAATTTTTCAATTAATGTTTTATTAAATGACAACGAAAAAAAGAGAGAAAAAAAATTGCAAACAATTTGTAAATAAATCATGCAAAATAACTACTGACAACATTAACAATATGGTTACAGAGGAAAAAATTATTAATTTTTATTAAAAGAAGAAAAAAAAGAAAGAAAATCTTTTATTCAAGTGGAAAATTTATTCACACATCATTAAATGCAATTTAAATTTTTTGAAAAAGAATTTATTTAAAAAAATATTGGAAGCACTTTTTATTTACAAACTTTTTTTAAAAAAATGATTCAAAACTTAAGTAAAAATATATCAAGATTTTAAAATGCTGCCTACTTTAAGGCTAAGGTTAAATACACAGATTTATTGTTTACAAAATAGCGAAAAGAAAACAAAAACAGAAACAGAAGCAGAAAAAGGAACACAAAAAAATAACTGTAAATTGTTTACAAAAATTATTATAAATAGACAGGGTTAAGTTCATAAAATGATAAACAATAATAAACTGTTGAAATATGTTATAAGACAAGTAGCAACAACAACAACAATAATAACAACAACAACATGAATAACAAATATTATATGCAAATACAATAGCACACACACACACACACACCTCACACATACACGCATCAACTCTTTTTTATGGCAATACACCTGGTTTCTTCTTCACAGATGTTTATATTTCTCCCTCTCTCTCTCTCTCTTTACATACACAGAATGTTAAAGGACATACACTTCTTAACTAAAAATATAAGCACAGTAGCAGTGAATGTATTTTTTTTATAAAAAGTCTTAGAAGTCGCCGTAGTCTAATAGGTAGTGTGTTGGCTTATTAGACGTAAAGCCAGGGTTCGAGCCCCAGGCCAGACATCAAAATAAAATACAAAAAAAAAGTATTTATTTGGCGACTTCCTCTCAGCAGATTTCTGGCAAAACCTCTGAGAGTAAATAAAATTGCCACGAAAAGTTTCTCAAAAATCTGTCGTTCGGAGTCGACTTTAAAACTGTAGGTCCCGCCACTCATGTATAAAATTAACACACACAACATAAGTGGTGTGAGAAACTAGGACGTTGTACAATGGGTCAATTCGACCTCCGGGTACTGTACTTGTCCTAATTGACAAGTACACGTCCTCTAACCTAACCTAACCTATTCAGTCTTCGGTTTCAAAAGTGAGAAAATCATTGAAGTCTCGTAGCTAGCGTGCTGGCTTACGAAACGCGAGCCCGTGGGTCAACCGCCAAAAATCTCGAACAAAACGAAATATCAAGAATAACAATTTCATTCGGCGCAACTTCCTCTAAGCAGTCTTCTGGCAAAAACTCTCGACAATAAATAAAATTACCATGATTACAAAACATGGACCTTGAATTACGAGTGAGTTTACGAATTTGCTTAGAGATCGACTAATTAATGAGAAAAGCACACAGAAACATATCACACCAGTTGTCCTATTGGCAATATTACCTTCCGTTTTATTTATAACTCATCCATTTACAGTCTGGCAACTTCTAGAATCTCACTGTTGATTTCTTATTGTCATTTTCAATATCCGCAATCAAACTGAAACAGCTTAAGGTAGGTAGAAGCAAAGAATATGGATGTAAAGAATACGCATCATGTAGAAGTAAAATTTCTTATGGCGGGTCGTAACATTACGACCCGCTCTCATCAAATTTCTAGATGAGAGGGAGGAAGACAGAAGGAAAATGAACACAAACAAAGAGCGTAACAATGTGTTGCTCTCATTGTACGTATGTACATGTGTATGTATTCTTGTGTTTTTTGATTTAGTTGTCGATCAGACTGCGACAAGAACACATGTTTCGTGGATGTTTTATCATTTTATTTCAGAATAACACTCGAAGAATATTTTGTGTTAAAAATGTTCTATGTCATTAGCTGGGCGTATTTTATTTTTTATTTTGTCCCATAGTATAATTTTTTTTAAATACTTTGGAATGCTTTTTTTTTTTCTTTTAATAAAAAATGGTTTTATTATTCTTTTTATTTTTATTTATCTAAAAAACATGGCCTAATTTTTAAGCCAAAGATGGATAGCTTTATGTTCTTTTAATAATAAAATCCATGTTTTATTTTATTTCTATTTATCCAAAATTATTAAGCCAAAGATAGACAGCTTTACATATGTATGTTGATGAAATGAAAATAAAAATAGAGTATATTACTAACACTTTTATATGGCTGTAAAAAAATAAATTCTCTCAACTTATTTTCTCTCTCTCACTCACTAATCCATAACCATAGGCATGCGTTAACCTAGAGGAAAATTGTTAGTAATAATTTCAAGTATACTTATTAACCCAATGATATGTATATGTGATCGGAAAATATAGAAAAATTGTACTGCACTAAGACACTAAGACACCGTATTTAACTTGGCAAGTATTCTTCCAAAAATCGAAATCATTTCTCATTGATATTCGTGAATACTACTGTGATATTTCTTTGGGTGTATAATTGAAGTCTGAAAAAAGCGACATGAACCTTGTTCTTTAAAAACTGTCAAGATTTTTACGCTCTTTTTAACGAACATTCTTGATGTTCGTGTCATATGTGTGTAAAAAGCCGAAGATGTTCTTCCCCTGAGGGACATTGGTGCCGACGTCTGTTTTTAACACCAGAAAAATAAATAAAAAGTGGTCAAATACAAAAACGCACGATGAGAACAACGCATGATGAGAACAACGCATTGTTACGATCTTGGTTTCTGTAACCTTTCCTTCTATCTTTCCCCCCGCGTCATGAAATATTTTTGAAAAATATTCCAAAAAATGTTAAAATGCGCATTTTTTATTTTCTTTGCTAGTAGCTAGCGTGCTGGCTTACTAAACACGAGCCCGTGGGTCAACCGCCAAAAATTTCGAACAAAACGAAATATCAAGAACAACAATTTCATTCAGGGCAACTTCCTCTAAGCAGTCTTCTGGCAAAAACTCTCGAGAATAAATAAAATTACCGCCCTGATATGGAATTTGCTTAGAGATCGACTAATTCATGAGAAAAACGCACAGAAACATATCACACACTTTGTCCTTTTGGCAATATTGCCTTCTATTTTATTTATAACTCATCCATTTACAGTCTGGCAACTTCTAAAGGTTGTTTTTTATAGAGATATAGAACTTTAAGTTGCAATAAAACAACGATGGATTATTCGATTGACATGAATTTTATTTATCCGAAAGATAATCTTGTGGCATTACATTTTAAATATGATTTCTGACTGATATGACCGCCACGGCTGGCGCGGATGTAGTCCAATCTGGACGTCCAACTTTCGATGACTTTTTCCAACATTTGTGGCCGTATATCGGCAATAATGCGGCGAATGTTGTCTTCCAAATGGTCAAGCGTTTGTTGCTTTACCGCATAGACCAATGACTTTACATAGCGCCACAGAAAGTAGTCTAGCGGTGTTAAATCACAAGATCTTGGAGGCCAATTCACAGGTCCAAAACGTGAAATTAGGCGGTCATCAAACGTGTCTTTCAATAAATCTATTGTGGCACGAGCTGTGTGACATGTTGCGCCGTCTTGTTGAAACCACATCTCCTGGACATCATGGTTATTCAATTCAGGAACGAAAAAGTTAGTAATCATGGCTCTATACCGATCACCATTGACTGTAACGTTCTGGCCACCATTGTTTTTGAAAAAGTACGGACCAATGATTCCACCCAGCCCATAAAGCGCACCAAACAGTCAGTTTTTCTGGATGTACCGGTGTTTCCACATACATTTGAGGATTACCTTCACTCCAAATGCGGCAGTTTTGTTTGTTGACGTAGCCATTCAACCAGAAGTGCGCTTCATCGCTAAACAAAATTCGCTTATGAAAATCGGGAACAACGGTAATCTCGTTTTGGGCCCATTCGACGAATCTACGCCTTACTTGATGATCGTTTGGCTTCAAATCTTGCACGAGTTGGATTTTGTAAGCACGCAAACCAACATCCTTCCGCAAAATCTTCCACAAAGTGGATGGACACAGATCCAATTCCTGTGCTCGATGGCGGATGGACTCATTCGGGTCTTCCTCAATGCTACGCTCTACAGCAGCAATAGCTTCTCCTGTACGCACTGTACAGCGTCTCTGGGGATGCGAGTTATCAATAAGAGTAAACGTGGTGCGAAAACGTTCCATGGTTAATCGAATTAACTGCTCTGATGGACGATTTTGTCGACGATAAAATGGACGTAGTGCGCGATACGTTTTCCGCACAGAACCATTATTTTCGAAATAAAATTGCACTATTTGCAAGCGTTGTTCAGGCGTGAGTCTATTCATGGTGAATTGCCAAACCAAACTGAGAATAAATCACTTGACAGCTGTTAAATCGGTCGCCATCTTGAAAAGTAATGCCAACTTAAAGTTCTATACCTCTATAAAAAACACCCTTTAGAACCTCACTGTTGGTTTGTTATTGTAATTTTCAATATTAACAATCAAACCGAAACAGCCTAAAATAGAAGTTACTCCAGCCACAGTCTAAGCAGACATTTCTCGAGAACTTCTCGAGAACATTCTGGTATCAGAATTGCGAGAGGAAGCCATAATTAAGCAGTTTTCGAAGGAATCACTTCTACAATACAGAACTTGGCGTGATATAATGAATAGTGTTGGCCACTATCTTAATGTCTTGTGAGAGAAATCAGATACAGCATTGAAAGTCTGTTGCTTTAACCCGCATTCAGTATGCCTACGGCGTTGTGGTTGTTCAGACGGCTGTAATTGTTGCTTGAGTTAGTTTGAGAACGCCAATGAATCGACAAATTTAGCTTATGCGCCACATTTTATCTAACAAAAGCAATATTTTCAACATTACTTTGATTGCAATGATGCACCAGCCTGGCCATTATGAGGAACATAAGCACCCCGTAATGCAGAAGCAATATTTTCGGCATTGCGTGGTTAGGTTAGGTTAGAGGACGTGTACTTGTCAATTAAGACAAGTACAGTACCCGTAGGTCGAATTGACCCATTGTACAACGTCCTAGTTTCTCACACCACTTATGTTGTGTGTGTTAATTTTATACATGAGTGGTGGGACCTACAGTTTAAAGTCGACTCCGAGCGACAGTTTTTTGAGAAACTTTTTCATGGCAATTTTTATTTACTCTCAGAGTTTTTTCCAGAAATCTGCTGAGAGGAAGTCGCCGAAGAAATGCTTTTTACATTTTGTTTTGATGATGGCCTGGGGCTCGAACCCTGGCTTTACGTCTAATAAGCCAACACACTACCTACTAGACTACGGCGACTTCATTGCAATGATACACAGGCTGCTTCTGTAATGCTTCCAGTTCTTCAAATCTCGCTGTCATATTGACAATTCCTTGTAAAGTAGTATGGTCCTATGAGGATCATAAACACTTCGTAATGCTTGAAAAGCAACGTTTGAACCAACACTTTTGTGCATTTTTAACCATTTTTACAATTTCTTCGCTTGTTAAACGTTCTATATTCGTAAATGCAAACCTTTCACTAAATAAATGACGCTTCAGATGAGAGATATAACAGCTGTAAGCCTTAATAGATCGCTTTGATAGATAAGCCAATACCTTAAGCAAAAAAATTCACTCATACCCTACCAGAAAAAAATTAACAACAAATTCTGTAACTTTAGTAATGATTTCTCTCAATTTTTTCATATATAAAGTGTACTTATTACATGCACCACTACTGTAGTAGCTACATATTTGCATTCTCTTTATGTTTTTTTTTTTAATAAAATGTAAACAATAACAGAAAAAAGGAAAAACAAAAAACAGTTATAACAACAAGAATAACAACAACAACAAAAAATACCTTTTAAATGAAACTGAGATTATAATATTCTTTTGTTTGTGTGTGTCGATTGTGGGAGTATTCCTATTAAATAATATGAGCTCTCGCACATTTCTCCTCCCTCTCGCACACTCTCACTCACTCTACATTTCTTTTGTAATTGTTATGTTTCTTGATAATTCTTATTGTGCATTTATGCTAATATATTCTCACCCACACACATACATATACAATCATATGAATAGACCTTCAATACAAGTTTCACATTCGCATACGTTTAATCATAAGCCATTGCTGGGATGACCTTAAAAAATCAAATCAATTCCTTTCTACATTCGTTCGTTCGTTGCCAACCACAAGAAGTAAAAAAAAATAAAAAAACACAGTGTATGCAATAAAAGGATGTTTCAGTCATGCATACATGCATACATATGTATGTATAGACATATGCAAATATGTATGTATGTAATATGTTATGTAGAATAAAAAAAAATATTTTTTATTTACGAAATTTAATTTTTAAAGAAAATTTTAATAGAAACAAATTGCTAACAATAGAAATTTTTTTAGAAATCCTTAATGAAATAATATTTCTAAACATTTCAAATCATTAACAAATCAAAGAGAACGTATTACAAATTTATTTCGTTTAATTTTATTACCCACTGTACCATACCATACAATAGACATTTGTAACCGTAACGTTCATTGATAGCTTTCTTTTTCCATTTACTTTGTTCTCTATTTCTATGGAATTGATAATAATTATGATTTATTGAGATCATAAGTGAGAAAAATTAACCGTTCTTTTCATTACAAACTCACTCTTCCTCTTATTAAAAAAAAAGAAAAGAAAACTTGTTTTAAATAACAGTACATGAACTCTTTTAATAAGAGACAATTGTGTTGTACAACACACACAAAAAAAACTACAATAAAAACAACAAATGTAACAACACGCACTATAGGGTCAATTTGTCATGTTAAATAATACCAGTGAGTATAATTTATGTGACAACCACATACATATGCATGTACATGTGCATATAAAGGTTAGCACATGTGTGTGTCTACGTGTGTTTGTGCAACTCTCATGCTATAGACGCCCTCTTACAATAGGTGTTGACAATACAATAAAAATCAAATGAAATAAAATGAAATGAAGCTGTTTGCAGAGGGAATATTACAGGGATGGGAATATTTATTCAATTAAATTGACAGTGTGGGTTTTTTTGTGTGCTTTTTTTTATTATTTTTAATTCATTTAAAAATAAGGCGAAAATTTATTTCATTTGAAATGAAATGTGAACGTGAAAAGTGCGTGTGTGAATTAATTTATAAATGAAGTGAAGTATTTTTATTTTTTTTTTTTGGAATAAAAATCATTCATCACATGATTAAAGTGGAATTTTCGTAAAAAAAAATAATCAATCAATTAAAGCAGATAGATATTAATGATTTATATAAAAACGAGAAAAAAGAATGAAAAACAATATTTATTGAAAATCAATTTTACGAGGAACATATATACATCAAATGCCTTAAGAGACAAGAGAAGGCGGCAAAAAATTTGTCAAATAATTTTATCTGCTAATAATTTACCGAATAAAGCCTTTCTACATGAAAAACTATTACAGAATTTTGTCGGATCAAAATTATTTTGTAAAAAAAAATTTAATTCGGGAGAATTTTTTTCACAAAAAATTTGTCAGAAATCGAATTTGCCTGTTAAAATGTTTGTATAAAATCTTGCATTAAGCATTTCCTATTTTTAAATTTTAATGAAACAAAGCAAATGTGAGATATAATCAAAATGATTTTCGTTTGAAAGGCCTATTGATGCCATTATGTGTGGCAAACTTCTGACACGGCTACTCTGGGTGGAACGCGTACATAATACACAATTTTCTATTACTCTGGCGTAAAAATTAGGTGAAATTTGTGGCTTAATTGCATATATGTACCTGCAACAAAATATCACAAAAAAAAACGGTCTAACAGAGTCAAATCATACGATCTCATTGGCCAATTCACATAACCTTCTCGAGAGAAGATAATGCCCTCAAATCGCTCTTGCAGAATATCCAATGTGGCATGAGTTGTGTGGATCGTAGCGACGTCCTGTTGAAACCACTTGCCGTTGGTATCCAGATCATCCAATTGAAGCCAAAAGAAATTGGTAATCATCGACCTTTAGTGCACACCGTTAACAATGATGGATTAGCCAATGTTGTTATAAAAGAAATATGAAGCGAATAGGCCTGCAGCCCAAAATCCATAACAACAAATAACTTTTTTTAGAATACATTGCATGCTCTTCGATCTCAAGTGAACTGGTGTTGTCTCAAATTTGACAACTTCGTTTGCGAACGTTAATCCACAAATATGCCTCATCGCAGAAAATGATTTAGCGATAAAAATTAGGACCCGTTGCAACTGCTCCAAAGCCCATTCAGCGAACATGTATCACTCTCTACGGTCATCCATGGTGATTTGGCAAAACAGACTGAATAAATGACAAATAATCTGACAGATATGTACATATGTATATGTATGTGGCTTCAACAAGATGGCCGTTATCAACTGTCGAAATTCAGAAGACCCTGTTGGAAGACCCGATATAAAATTCATGTTTGCTTCCACCTTCTAGGATTTATTATTCAATATGATTAATATTAAGTTTACAATAAAGTTCTCTTATAAAAGCAATATTTCCCATTTTGCTCTCCTATAATCTCTAAATTCTTTTCAGACGGTTTAACTTGGCTTAAATACTCAAGAAGGTAACTTTGATAAGTAAATTAAAATACTTCCTATGTAAAAAATATGTTTTTCGTTTAAAAAATAAAAAAAAATCTTCTTTTAATATCAACATTTAATTAACTTTGCAACACATTTGTAAAGGTCATGTTAACAGCTTTGTTAATTCATTAGGCATGACAGCTTTACGCACTTTAGTTCTTTTTAAAAAATAATATGAAAACGGTTTTCATAATTATCAAGTCAACCCTATGAGTTAAAAGAAACACAGAGAGAGAGGGAGATAGAAAGAGAAAAAAATTATTGCTGAAATAAGTCTGCCCTGTACTCTGTTATAACAGAGTTGGTTTATTGCCTTTAGTTTGGTGTTTAAATTCATGTAAAACACTTAATCAACTTAATAAACACACACATGCATGCATGCATTCTTCTTCTACTGCTTTTTTATGCTCTCATAACTTCTCGTTCTCTCTCTTTTTCCACTCTATCTATATGGCACACTTGTTTGTTTTAACCGCAAACATGTAAATGTAGTGGTAGTGTTCGTAAAAGAAGTTGTTGTCTTGTAATACTCTTTAGTACAGGCTATACATGGTTGTTGTTATTACTCTAAAGCAGTGATGCTCAAAATCCAAATTTCCTATCACATGTGATAGGCAAAGAAAATTCTGCTGACGCTGCGTTGATACACGTACACTATAAGCTTACTTGTGTGGTTTCTTATAATGATCGTGTGTTTGTTGCTTTGTTTGTTGTTTTGTGTTGAACTCAGAGAACAAAATCAATTCAGTTGATGTTTAGCACTTGATGAGGCAAGACCTCGCTACGCAACTTTTCTGAATGATTTTTTGTTTTTTGCAAATACACGCAGCAAAATTTTTGATGGAAATTGGGAATATGATTTCTTTTTTATAGAGAATATGGATGGTAATGCACAATGTATTGTGTGTTATCGCTATTTATGTCGCAAATCTTTTTTTTTTATATAAAAAGACATTACGAGGCTAGCCATGGATTTTTCGACAACATTAAAGGGAATAATAGGACTTTAAAATTATTGCAATTAAATGCAGAATTTTTTTAAATTCATGGTTGACGAAACGGACGTACCAGATTACAATAATTTACCATATAAGAACGATAAATTGTCGTTGCCTTTTAAAAAGGCATCATATATACATAGTTGCTTTGGCTTTAGCAAAGCAGTGCCGTCCATTCGATGACGGAAATTTCTTTTTGAATTTGCCGACAGACGTATTGATACATACATACATCAATATATTCATCAATACATACATACATACATCAATATATTCATCAATACATACATACACACACATACATCAATATATTCATCAATACATACATACATACACATATACATCAATATATTCATCAATACATACATACATGCATACATACATACATACATAAGTTCATTATGTGCATGCACGCCACACAATAAACCAATTTTTTTATTTTTTTTTTATTTTCCCAGTGTACGATTCTCAAAAATTAAGTTGAATTTTGTTCTCCGCTGCTTTACCAACACAACCAAAACTATGATAGTATGTGTTTGAGCACCACTGCTCTAAAGCAATAAACATAAACAAACGAAGAGACAGCATATAAACAAAGAGCAGCATTCGAAAAAAAAACGATGTTGCGCTGGCACACACACACACATTCACACACTTGCATTTGATTATTAAATGCTTTAAAATACTCTGGGTGATAAAGGGACAGTGCAACCAAAATGAGGAATGTAAAGCAAACATTTAATAGAGAGGAAAGAACTTTTGCTGTGAGTTTTGCCTGGACAATACAGTTATTTAACGGGCTAAGTAATAAACAAACAAAGGCAATCACGGTTTACACAGTGCCCTACAGCAATTATTAAGAAAAAAGTGGCATTATTTCGTGATTTTTTTGAATAATTTACATAAAATTTGTTGCTATTTTCTCCTGCTTGAGAAGACTAGGTGTACACATACATATGCATATAAAAACTTATATTTTTTAACTGTAGCATACTTCTCGGCTACTATATATGTAACACGTGTTTTTTTGTCACATTTTTTTTCAAAATAATTTTAAAAACTTTCGTTATTGCATTTGCCATCTTCATGCATGCTGTGTTAAATCTTGCGGTTTAGCTTTGGTCTCTATTGTGTACAGCAATTTTCTACAATTTACTCGCATGTACACTCAAACATACACTTAAGCTGCTGACCATTGCATGTGTATAAACAGAGAGCATAACAATGTGTGCCATGGGAAATTATATCCTTTGGGGTGCAACCAATCTTACTGTGGTTATACTTTGGAATTCTCTTACTTTATGCCCAAGCTTGGTGTGTGTTGCGTGTATATCTATGATACACATGTTGTACAATTTACTACAGTTACGATAACAGCAACAACAACAACAGTAATAACACATTGTGGTTCAGACTATTCGAAATATTTGTTGATAATTATGGCCAACATGCAATATTTTATGGATTCAACTATATTTTATGGACATATTTTCTTTTCATTGTTGTTTTTGTTATTGTTTTATTTCACTTTTAATTATTTAAAAATTGAGACAATTTTCTCATTCTGGCTTTCGTTTTGGTTACACACAGTAATTTTTGCTTTTCTTTTTTTTTGTTTAAATTAAAGGTCAGTTTAATGGCATGACTGCTAAAAACTGAGTTTTTTAAAGGATGGGAAAATTTTTAGGAAAGAACTTTCTACAGTTTCGTACATATGTATATAACTTAACAGTGCAGTATAATTGACACATTTTGAGTACTTATTGTGAATCATCAGAGCACAACATAAATTTATTCAATGCATTGGCTACTGTTTTTAAAATTCTTTGGAAATATAATTCAATGGCGTGGTGTGTATATCGAAGACTTGAATACCAGGGACTCATACAGATTTCTTCATTACGGCACACTCTGTCCAACATGTTTATTAGAACATGTTACTTCTCCACGGACGAATATGAGACAATTGCTGACATTTTCTTCAGATACTTTCGAATTTCTAATTCATAACACAACAGCATTTCATTACTGCTGTGATTAGCTAGATAAGAAATAAGATTAATATGGGACACAGAGATAGTCATGCCGAGGTAGTCCATTACGAGAACTGATGAACCGAATCAACGAATCAAAGCCGAATAACCAAGCTACCAAAGGTAATGGTGTCTCTAAGAGTAATAGTACCAATTTAGGCGACACTGTATCTACAGCAAACCCGCTCCGCTATGAGAAGACTGTCTAACCTGACATTACGTTCTAGTAATTTTCATTGCAAATGCTTTGGTAGGCCCTATCCCGGAGTCCGGCTGTCATATAAACATAAGTTTGATGTCGTAAGAGCCGTTTAAAGCCATAAATTCGGTCGGATACAAAAAATGTTTTGAACATATGGGTACCACAAGAGTTCAGGTATAAAAACCCAATTCCCTTCTACAAATTTTAACGATAGGGACACATTTTTCAAAGGAATGCTTACTGTTATCGATAAATGCGAAATACGGGCGAAAATTGTTTTATTTAATCCTAATTAAGGCTTCCATACAAAATAAATTCAAAAAAAGCCCTCATAGGGTTAAAATGTATTTTTATTGGGGCAAATAAACACATGCTAAGAAGTAAACAAACATTCAAAGCACTTTTATAAGTGCTGTATTATTTTCTTTTCTCTCTGTGTAGTGTAAGAATAACAACAACACTCTTATTAAAAACGAAACTATACGGAGAGAATAAACAAAAACCTGTTTCCTTTAAGGCAATCAAAGGGTTAAAATAAGTTGTTATTGTGATAAATAAACACATGCTAATTAGTAAACAAACGTTTTATACTCTTTCATTCATTCAAAGAGAGAGAAAGCGAGAGAGCAGACAAAATAAACGAAGGAACAAAACGTTAGCCGTCGTGCTGCCTTCAATATGCACGTGCTTTACAAACGAAATCATAACAAAACACACCCACACACATTTATAAACTTTTCAAAGTATAGTGCAATTAAACTGAAATGTAAACAAAAGTTTTCTGGCGACTGAATGAAAATAAAGAAAGAGTGAGTGAAAGGTAATGAGGAAAATATAAGGAAAAATCAATACAGAAAAACATGGCTGCCTAAAAAGAGAACAATTACGAGTAAAAGTAAATATAAAACAGCTGATTTTGACTTTTCCTTTTAACGTGAGAAACCCACTAAAAATAGCAGTTTATAGCAATGCTTCTCTCCCACATTTTTTCGTTTCTTGTTAGTGACGAAGGAAAGCGAAAAAGAAAGATGTTTTTCATAACAAATTTTCCTTTAGCTTAGTTTTTCGCAGCTTTTCCTATTGAACGGGTGGACCAACGGTTAAAATTAAAATTATTAAAGCACTTATACGGATAACCTATACATTCAAATAATACTCATTTAATTTTATAAATTCGGCCATATGTGTGTAACAAAAATAACAAAAACAATATGAAAAATTATTATTAAAGGTTGAACGTGTTTTATATATAGAAAATTAACGCACAGCTGAAATTTTTTTATAGTTTTTCAACAGAAAATTCTTTAAAAAGTTCTCTAATTTCCCTGGCATTGTTTAAAATAATTGAAAAATAAATTAAAAAAGTTTAAAAAGTATTTCAAAGTGAAATAAAGGGAAAAAATGAAGCGAAATTCCAAAAAGAAAACGAAAGCAAAGAAAATCTAAAGCAAAAACGGTTACACCCATGATTTTATAAAAAAAATACAAAATTGGAGCAGCATAATAATTTAAATAAAGAAAAGAAAAATTTTTTAAGAAAATTGTTTAAAAAATAACAAAAAAGGAAAAATACAACATTTCATTGATAACGTTGCAGCAGCATAAGATATAAGAATTAAAAAGAAAATTTTTAGAAAATAAAAAATAATTTTTTTTATATTTTAAAGAAAAAAACAAGCATTTTAGAAAAAAGCATAAATTTACTTTAAGAAAATGCTAGAAAAATGTATTGTTCATCGTGTGATAAGTTGATGACACATATTTCAGTTGTTTTGACCGCATTCCTGCTGTTTTACTTAATATGCCTGCCACCTAATTTGATACAAGTGAAAGCCACTCCCGAAGATGAAGCGTAAGTGTTGTAACACTGTTCTAATTCTCTACATTCTTTTGCAAACACACACATACACTCACACACTCTTACTCTTAGATTACAGTTAAACTTGCACTCTTGAACCCATAAGCATAACGTGATACCAGCTCTCTCACTCTCTCTTTCTTACTTTCTTTTAATGGCTCTTTGTTGACAACATTTTTTGGTATTGTTTGTGCATGTGTGTGTGTATTTTGCTTATTTACAAACTAGTATAGTATGCTGTCAACGTAGTCCTTTGATAATAGCGTGTTTTGTTTTTGTTTTTTATTGCTAACGCTTCGGTTTATTGTTATTGTTGCATTTGCGAAATTTTCAGTGTTGTCCTCTGGTGTATTGCTTTGAGGTTAATAATTAAGGTTTCGTTTAAAATGAATTGCGTTTTATGCAGCAAACAAAAAAAAGCTCTTTTAGTTCTACACTTTATGGTATATTCAGTCATAAAAGAAACTATGCAAGGGTTCGCAAAATACAAATGCCAAAAAATGTAAATTATGCAGAGGTTCTCAAATATCAAGACTTGGTGTATTTATTTGTAAGAAATAAATGGAGTGTATAAAAAATATAAAACATCACTTTAAATACCACTTCGCTTAATTCATTTTAAAGGAAATATGAGATGCTCAGAAAAGAAAACTGCCGAGGTTCCCAAATACCAAAAATCACAGGATTTCCTTTTGCACACTTCCTTAGTTGAAGTTAATAAGAGGTGCGCTCAAAAACAATATAAAATATGTAGAGGTTCCCAAATAGCAAAAATCAACAAGATTTGTCTGGCCCCTATACAAGTGGTTTAATTTTTTACGCCTCTGGACGTAAATGCCAGTATCACAACTGAATTAATGAATAAGTTGTTATATTAACTCTTATTCTTTGAAGTCGCCGTAGTCTAGTAGGTAGTGTGTAGGCTTATTAGACGTAAAGCCAGGGTTCGAGCCCCAGGCCAGGCAGCAAGACAAAATACAAAAAGTATTTCTTCGGCGACTTCCTCTCAGCAGATTTCTGGCAAAAACTCTGAGAGTAAATAAAAATTGCCATGAAAAAGTTTCTCAAAAATCTGTCGTTCGGAGTCGACTTTAAACTGTAGGTCCCACCACTCATGTATTAAATTAAAACACACAACATAAGTGGTGTGAGAAACTAGGACGTTGTACAATGGGTCAATTCGACCTCCGGGTACTGTACTTGTCTTAATTGACAAGTACACGTCCTCTAACCTAACCTAACCTAACTCTTATTCTATTTATAATGAGGTTTATTTATAATAAGGCCCTATAACTACGTCCGGCGATCGCTTGAAACCTGTACCAAACAAACTTGATTCCTTTGAAACTATTGCTAACAGAAAAATACCCGAAATAAGAAGCGAATTCTTTAGATTTGAACATTTTGTACAAATAGTTTACTCAAGTCATTTGAACAAATGAAGAAGGAGAACGTATGTATAACATGACCTCCATAAGAAATTTTTTAGTTATCCGTGGAATCTACGGAGGTTTACATTTTTTCACTGTTGAAGTTAATTTTTGATCAAATTACTAGATCAAACTGTTGTCAAATTTAAATTAAAATTATAATGGAATAAAATAAATTGATTCACTTACCCTTAAAATTATAGTTTGTTCAGAAAGTTGAGAATATATTCGAGTTTGAAGAAATATTTTGGACAAATGATTTGAACAAATGTAGACAATTGTTGTTGTTCTGAAATAAATAAATGAAAGAAAATTTATTTATAAAGTATATCAAGTTTTTGATTTTGTGACAAGCTGTTTGCACAAATATCGTATCAAATTTATACAAAATAGTTTAAAATTCAGAAAAAAATAGAATTTTGTTTACTTTTGTAAAGGAATTTTGTAATGCAATGAATACGTTTTTACAAGTGATTGTTTGACTATAGAAAATGGAAGTCTATTTGGCCCTAAGCGTAGAATTTTTGCACAGGTTTTTAAGTTTATTCATTCCTGGGTCTCAAAAGTAAAGTTAAGTTATACAACTTGAAGGCGCCGTGGTTAGTAGGTAGTGTGTTGGCTTATTAGACGAAAAGCCAGGGTTCGAGCCCTAGGCCAGACATCAAAATAAAATACAAAAAGTAGTTCTTCTGCGACTAAAATAAAATTGCCATGAAAAGTTTCTCAAAAATTCTGTCGTTCGGAGTCAACTTTAAACTGTAGGTCCCGCCACCCATGAATAAAATTAACACACACAACATAAGTGGTGTGAGAAACTAGGCCGTAATCCTGACTGAAGGGTTCTAATGGCCAATTATGTATGTACATATGTATACAACTTAAAGAGTTATCATTTCGATGAAATTTTATTTCATTGTAAAGCTTGGACTTTACAATTACGTACGAAATTCAATGTTATTTAAATGACTCCATCTGTATTAGGCGATCCTTTTGTGGCAGACGTTAACTAGACGGAAGTTGGTTTTCAAACACTCTAACGCTCTAACACTCTATCCACATTAAACTGAGCCCAACGAAGAAGTCTAACGGGGTAAAATCACATGATCTCGAAACCCACTAGATTATTTTATGGAAACTGCTCACGCAATATAGCCAAAATCTGTTGTATTGTGTGAGTCCTGGCTCCATCCTAGTGAAACCACCTACCGTCTACTTCATAATCTGCAATTGTAAGTAAAACCGCCAAAGGCTTTTTGCAACAGAAATGGTACAACAGTGGAAGTTCCACTGAGTACATTTATTAATCATAGGTTTTTAAAGGCCACAAAAAATTGTGCAACTTTTATTTTAAAAAATTTTCTAAAATTTTCTAAATTTTTTCAAAATTTTGTAATATTTTTATTAACAGATAAAAGTCTTCCTTGTTGAAGCAGTACTATAGTACATATCCATAAATTTATAATTTAAATTTCTTTACACATGCATTTAAATGAAATTGTTTCAGCTTTTACGATAATGACTGTGTCGGTTCATTAAAACCAAAAATATAAAATTTTGGGAAATAATCATATGATCAGAAATATTTTTGAAATGAATGTGTTTGACTATGAGTAAAGCCGATTCATTGAAAGGAAGTGTTGCCAACGTTTTTTGTTTTCATATTTTTCTAAATAAACGATTTTAACCAAGAATGGTTGGTGCTATCCACTTAAAACACACTTTACTTTAGTAAAATCTTACTTTAAAACACTACTTTCAGGTTAATACTGTCATCAGATAATGTGTTCATAACTTCCTCTCATTTATTTAAAAAAAAATTCGGTCTTTAGTTAGAAAAAAACGCTAAATAGGCTTCACTGTTGTCTATTCGTAAATAAGCATTTTGTTCGCCCGTTGTTTACGAGTGTTTTGTTTTTCATTCCTTATACTCTGTTTACTTAATGAACACGTTCCTTTCTCTCTCTCTCTCTCTCTCTCTCTCGCTGTACGTGTGTTGAGTGTGAGTATGTCTGACTGCCTCACTAAATAAAATACGGCCTGTAGGTTTATTTTCTTTATAGGCAACATTGTCGCTGACATGTGTAACAGCAATAAAGTTTTTAAACTCAGTTTGAAAAGGACTTTAAGGCTTATTTACTAAAAGAAAATAGGAAAACTTTTAAGAATTTTCCATAAAATGTATGGCAAAAATTGTTAGAAGACTATACAAGTCTAAACAAGTCTCCCGGAGTAGGCTAGACTTATTATTACAGCCGTGTAAATGTGCTAGAGTATTGCTACTGCACGATATTTAGTACCGTTTCATTCAAAGATAGCGAATACTATAGGATCAGTATAGGTGCTTCGTTTTCCTCCCCAGCATCTATAATTATAAACGAATACATTTTAACCCTCAATAAGGTGAAGACAATGCTTAAAACCGAGAAAGACTGATATGATGCAACCCATTACGTTAAAACGATTGAGAAAGGAAGAAGGTTAGGTTAGGTTAGGTTAGAGGACGTGTACTTGTCAATTAAGACAAGTACAGTATCCGGAGGTCGAATTGACCCATTGTACAACGTCCTAGTTTCTCACACCACTTATGTTGTGTGTGTTAATTTTATATATGAGTGGTGGGACCTACAGTTTAAAGTCGATTCCGAACCACATTTTTTTATTTATTGAGAAACTTTTCATGGCAATTTTTATTTACTCTCAGAGTTTTTGCCAGAAATCTACTGAGAGGAAGTCGCCGAAAAAATACTTTTTTTTGTACTTTGTCTTTGATGCCTGGCCTGAGGCTCGAACCCAGGGCTTTGCGTCTAATAAACCAACACACTACCTACTAGACTACGGCGACCTCAAAAAGAAAGGAAGAAACAAAGTTTAAGAAATACTGATCAAGGTTAAGAGACTGATTACATCTCTTTTACTTTGCGCCGAATTACGTTAGTAATAAAATAAATCACTTCTAAGAAGTGGCCACCACTTTACTGACGTACTTAAATTATCATTACAATCCTTTAGCCAGGACTACAACCCACCTTCTCACATCACATCTCATGAGTAGCGGGAAACCAACAGTTTAAAGTCAAACAACAGATTTTTGAAAACTTTTCATAGCAATTTTATTTTTCTCTTACAGTTTTTGCTAGAACAGTGCTGAGAGGAAGTCGTCGAAGAAATTTTTTTTTCATATTCCGTTTTGTTTGGGAGGGTTAAACCATGTTCTCTCATCTATTAAGGCAATACACTACCCACTACACAATGAGACCATCTTACATATCCTAAAGCCCCTTTTTCTACTTAAAGGTTAGGTTAGGTTAGAGGACGTGTACCTGCCAATCAAGACAAGTACAGTACCCGGAGGTCGGATTGACCCATTGTACAACGTCCTAAAGGAGGGAAGGATAATATAGGGGATAGGATGAAAGGAGGGTATATGGGAAAGGGGGGAGTGGGAAGCGGAGGAATCACACAGACCAGACACAACAAAAGGGTGGGAGAGCGCGACTACACCGGTGAAGTCCTAGCATCTCTCAACCAGCCTAAGCCACTAATGAATCTGTGGAGAGCCTTGATGTCGGCTCTCGACACTGAATTCAAGCTCCCAAAGAAGGCCCCGCCAATTGTCCTCAATCTCAATCTACCAAGGGCTGGGCAGTTACAAAGGAGGTGTTCGATAGTCTCCAACTCCTCATCGCATTTTCTAACTTAAAAGTAGGCAGTATTTTCTTTCTTTCTTTATTCTTTCTTTCTTAATTCTGCTATTAAAGATAACGTCCTGAAACAAAAATTACCTTTAAAGTTCTTTTTTATGTTAGTCTTTGTATAGTAAAAATTTTAAATATTTTCTTAAATTATTTTGGTGAAAAAGTTGTAAAAAAAAATATAAAAAATTTTAACCAATAATCGATAAAATACTTCAAAAGACAAGAAATACACTTGTTGCCACACTTGAAATGAAAACAAAGCAATCACCATTAATACGAAGCTCTTCAAAAAACAAGAAAAAAACAAGTAAAATAGGCCAGAAATCACGTAAGGGGAGAGAGAGAGGGGGAATATCCTTATAAAAGTATTTAAAACAAAACAAAAAGGAAAATTGAAACAATGTTGTAAACTTTGTTAATCAAAACAAACCTAACGGACAGTCTCCAATGCAGTTTTTCATGCAAAATAAGCTTTAATATGGATTTTAAGGAATTGTTTAAATAACTACATATTTATGTACATATGTATGTATATAAAATATGTATATATTTATATATCATTTTCCTTTTAATTTAAACATTTTATTTACATGTTCACCTTTATAAAACAAAAAACAGCTAAATTGGCCTGTTTAGGCTAAAGTGTTGATGACAATGGCGTACAACCAACCATCACTTTGTAAGAGCACTTCATGTAAAAAACGGTTTTTTAAAAGAGAAAACATTTAAAGGAATAGAAAAAAAGGAAAATTTCAAAATAATAGCAACAAAAAAATTAAAGCAAAATTTTAAATAAAAAGAATACAGGAAAACAATAAACAAAAGGAAAAGCAAAATGATGAAAGCAAAAAATGTTTAAAATGAATGAATGAAAGAAAACTAAGACAATAAAAATGAAAATGAGAGCAAGGGAAAAACAGGGAAAGAAAGAACGAATTTTATTAGCAAAACAAAACTAAACAAAACTGTTTTGTAAAATGAAAAACTGACATTTCCTTTTCTGATGCTCATTTACGTTTCTTTCTCTCTATTCTCTCGCTTTGCTGTTATTTTTCTGCCTGGTCCTTATTGTCTAGCAGTGTAAATGTTTATAAGAAAAAACAAACACCACTTGTTGCTTAAAAAATAACGTCACTTATAATAAAGAGGGCTTGTCTTGTTTTATTCTTGTTTGTTTCTGCAGTTATTTTAATTGTTTGTGTAGGTGTAAACAAATGTTTGGCTTGTTTTTGTCGTTGTCGTTTCAAAGTTAATGACACGCATTTCACTCTCTCTCTCTCTCTCTCTTCCTCTTTCTTTTTTGTTTTGTTCTAAATTTAGTTTATTTTAGAGGAGCCGAACATCTCTGGTTTTTTTTCTAATCTTTCAACATGACGTAGTTACGTGTCGTTGATGACGTAGGCAGGCGTTAAACAAAAAAATGTGTCGCTTTATTTCCTCTCGTTGTTGTTGCTGCTGTGTTTAATTAAATTAAAAATGTCTCTCAAAAAAAAAAAGAAAAAAACAAAAATATTTAGGAGAGCATGTCTAAGTGCTTTATAACATGAGAACTCTACACTTTCATGCTCATAATAAACAAGTGTTTGTACATATGTGTGGGTACATATGTGTATTCGTTTGTATACGAGTACATGTAGTAAGTGATGAGTATTATTGTGAATAATTCATTAGAAAAAGTGTTTTTTGTAATAAAAACAAAAGAAATAAAATGACAGCATGACAGCTTTCATCATGTAAGGATTAGTGTGCGTTTTAATTTAATTAATTTAAAATCAGACATGGGTATATATTATTAAAAATTTAAATTTAATAAAAAAATCTACAGAAATAAGGGGAATGTACAGGAGGACTGATGTTTGGGAATTCTAATACGAATTAGAAAATAAATACTTTGACAAACAGTGATGAGAATCCGCTGTACTCTTTTGAGATCAACTTACAGATTGTCATGACCTGTTTTTTTTCATTTCTGAATTAATTTAGAAATGAATTTACATCACCATCGCACAGAAAAGGTTTAGTTACACATGAATAGACAGACCCATGTTAGGAAAGCATAGCACGTTTACTGTTTACGTATTAATAATACATAATTGTTAGGAATATTGCTCATACGCAACGTGATACTTTTTTTATAACAATAATGGGTTTCCATTTTTCCAAATGCAAAGTTAAATGAAACCCACATAATGTTATGATTTTCTAAACACAAGAATTGTAATGAAATATATTCGCCGTAGCCTAGTAGGTAGTGCGTTGGCTCATTCGATGTGAAACCATGGTTCAAACCCCCAAATCAAACACCTCCAACAAAACGAAATACGGAACATTATTTCGTCGGTGACTTCCTCGCATTAGATTTCTGGCAAGTAAATAAAATTGCCATGAAAATTTGCTCAAAAATCTGTCGTTCGTAGTCGATTTTAAACTGTAGGTCCAGCAATGTAAAGGGTGTTTTTTATAGAAGTATAGAACTTTAAGTTGGCATTACTTTTCAAGATGGCGACCGATTTAACAGCTGTCAAGTGATTTATTCTCAGTTTGGTTTGGCAATTCATCATGAATAGGCTCACGCCTGAACAACGCTTGCAAATAGTGCAATTTTATTTCGAAAATAATGGTTCTGTGCGGAAAACGTATCGCGCACTACGTCCATTTTATCGTCGACAAAATCGTCCATCAGAGCAGTTAATTCGATTAACCATGGAATGTTTTCGCACCACGTTTACTCTTATTGATAACTCGCATCCCCAGAGACGCTGTACGGTGCGTACAGAAGAAGCTATTGCTGCTGTAGAGCGTAGCATTGAGGAAGACCCGAATGAGGCCATCCGCCATCGAGCACAGGAATTGGATCTGTGTCCATCCACTTTATGGAAGATTTTGCGGAAGGATCTTGGTTTGCGTGCTTACAAAATCCAACTCGTGCAAGAATTGAAGCCAAACGATCATCAAGTAAGGCGTAGATTCGTCGATTGGGCCCAAAACGAGATTACCGTTGTTCCCGATGTTCATAAGCGAATTTTGTTTAGCGATGAAGCGCACTTCTGGTTGAATGGCTACGTCAATAAACAAAACTGCCGCATTTGGAGTGAAGGTAATCCTCAAGTGTATGTGGAAACCGCGTTACATCCAGAAAAACTGACTGTTTGGTGCGCTTTATGGGCTGGTGGAATCATTGGTTCGTACTTTTTCAAAAACGATGGTGGCCAGAACGTTACAGTCAATGGTGATCGGTATAGAGCCATGATTACAAACTTTTTCATTCCTGAATTGAATAACCATGATGTCCGGGAGATGTGGTTTCAACAAGACGGCGCAACATGTCACACAGCTCGTGCCACAATAGATTTATTGAAAGACACGTTTGGTGACCGCCTAATTTCACGTTTTGGACCTGTGAATTGGCCTCCAAGATCTTGTGATTTAACACCGCTAGACTACTTTCTGTGGGGCTATGTAAAGTCATTGGTCTATGCGGTAAAGCCACAAACGCTTGACCATTTGGAAGACAACATACGCCGTATTATTGCCGATATACGGTCACAAATGTTGGAAAAAGTCATCGAAAATTGGACGTCCAGATTGGACTACATCCGCGCCAGCCGTGGCGGTCATATGCCAGAAATCATATTTAAAATGTAATGCCACAAGATTATCTTTCGGATAAATAAAATTCATGTCAATCGAATAATCCATTGTTGTTTTATTGCAACTTAAAGTTCTATACCTCTATAAAGAAACACCCTTTATAAAGTTAACACACACAACAAAAGTTGGTGTGAAAATCTAGGTCGTAATCCTAACTGAAGGGTTGTAATGACAAATTATGTATGTATGTGTGTATAATGAGACAAATTATGTCCTTTAAATGGCCGACCCTATGCCCTTGATCCTTTTGACACTGTTTTCGGACACTTTGTCAAACATTTCTTTCCTTCTCACGTGCTCTAACGTTATGGAATTCCATTAAGTAGATATGTAAAGTCGTCGTAGTCTAGTAGGTAGTGGGTTGGCTTATTAGACTTGAGGCATTGGCTTGCTGGGTAACATCTGGCTTTGTTTTGTATTAAGCGTATTAAGAAATCTTTCCTTTATTTCCCCTACTGCCAGAAAATCGAAGATTAGTTCGATTAAGTTAGGTGATGGGCTCTCGTTGAAGAATAAGATCCCACTTAGGTTAGCGTTTAGGTTTAGTTCGATACTCTAAATGAATATTCAACACGGGGATCAAACAAGTACTAAAGGAAACCTATCCGACTTCAAGAAAAATCTTCTTAATGCAGCAATCTTTACATTGGTGACTTAAGTCAAGAATGACAGGACACGAGAGGTTAAGATCCCACTTAGGCCAGCATTTAGGCTTGTTACGATACCCTAAATGAATATCCAATACTAGGGTTAAACAATTACTAAAGGAAAGCTATCCGACTTCAGAAAAAATCTTGCTAATGCAGCAATCTTTAGATTGGTGACTTAAGTCAAGAATGACAGAAAACTAGAGGTTAAGATCCCACTTAGGCCAGCGTTTAGGCTTATTGCGATACCCTAAATTAACATCCAATACGAGGATCAAACTAGTAAGAAAACCTATCTGACTTCAGGAAAAATCTTGCTCATGCAGCAATCTTTACATTGGTGATTTAAGTCAAGAATGACAAAAATCGAGAGGTTAAGGTTCTACTTAGGCCAGCATTTAGGCTTGTTACGATACCCTAAATTAGCATCCAATACGAGGATCAAACAAGTACTAAAGGAAACCTATCCGACTTCAAAAAAAATCTTCTTAATGCAGCAATCTTTACATTGGTGACTTAAGTCAAGAATGACAGGACACGAGAGGTTAAGATCCCACTTAGGCCAGCATTTAGGCTTGTTACGATACCCTAAATGAATATCCAATACTAGGGTTAAACAATTACTAAAGGAAAGCTATCCGACTTCAGAAAAAATCTTGCTAATGCAGCAATCTTTAGATTGGTGACTTAAGTCAAGAATGACGGAAAACGAGAGGTTAAGATCGCACTAAGCCCAGCGTTAAGGCTTATTGCGATACCCTAAATTAACATCCAATACGAGGATCAAACAATTACTAAAGAAAACCTATCCGACTTCAGAAAAAATCTTCATAATGCAGCAATCTTTACATTGGTGACTTAAGTCAAGAATGGCAAAAAACGAGAGGTTAAGATCCCACTTAGGCCAGCGTTTAGGATTATTGCGATACTCTAAATGAATATCCAACAGGAGGATTAAACAATTACTAAAGAAAACCTATCTGACTTCAGGAAAAATCTTGCTAATGCAGCAATCTTTAGATTAGTGACTTAAGTCAAGAATGACAGAAGGTTTAAGGTTTGAGGTTAAGCTCTTTTGCCTCTTGAGGTGAAAGATCTCGCAGAAGTTATTCAATGGAATGCCAAGTGTATCGACATGCTTTCCAATATGACAGAGACTCAGGAGAATTGAAATTGTACACCAAATCATGCCACTTCACAAGTATTGTCCCGCTTTCAATATCCTCTTATGTTTTGCAAATAAGCTTCAAACTTTTCATATTTCACTAGTAAGTTTGCAAAAATAAAATTTTATTTTTTTCTATTTCAGAGTCGGTAAGTGGGCCACCCAATTCGGCGATGAGCTGTGGGAACTCGCACAACGTATGACTAAATCACAGGAAATTAAGGCGGTAAGGCACGTTCCCCTTTTCCAAAAAGAATTAAATAGTAAACAAAATCTCTTTTCCCCATGCAGAAATACAAGGAATACAATGCCCGTGTTGAACTGAAAAATGGCACCGACCTCATTAAATCGATTACAGCCAATGTGGGCAAAATGTTGGCCCGCAAAATGGAAGCCGTCAAATGTATCCAAGCGAAAGCTGAACAGGTTTTCGAAAATTTCGAATACAATGAAACCTATGCGGAGACAGAATTTCAATATTATTCGAGTAAATTTTCACAATTTGATGGCAAATCATCTGAAGAGCTAATGGATCATTTAAAGAATAACAGTTATATGTACTTGAATATGACCTTGAATCCGGATACACATTTCTATAATATCTCTGTTAATACAGATTATAGTTCCGTCCATGTGCCATCCAATGTGTATGATAAGCGTAAGTAAACAGGGGATTCAGGTTCATATTAGGTGAAGTAAAAAGGAAACCAGTTTTTTTTAGCTTGCATAGAGGGCTTTAGTAATCTGGATAGCCAAGCCTTTAAGTTTATGCCATAATAATGGTTTTCTTTTTACTATACCTTCTAATTTATACATATAAAAACAAGCCAATGAATATAAATTTTGTTTTATTGTGCAGATCCTACAACTTTAAAGGCCATAATGTGGACCGAGGAGTTAGATGAGGTTTTCAAACAAAACTACCAATCCGATCCGGCCTTGTCTTGGCAATATTTTGGCTCTGATACAGGCATTCTAAGACATTATCCAGCTTCTCAATGGGAGGAACATGAACCTGATGGCAATGCTGATACCTATGATTGCCGCAAACGGTCTTGGTACATTGAAACGGCCACTTGTTCCAAAGATATTGTAATACTGTTAGATATATCGGGTTCTATGACTGGCTTTCGTTATCATGTTGCCAAATTTACCATACGCAGTATCCTGGATACATTCTCCAACAATGATTTCTTTACCATCCTAAAATATACAAACGAGACTCATGATATTGTCGAATGCTTTAAGGATGCTTTGGTCCAGGCCACACCCGAAAATATTAATGTCTTCAATGAGGCCATCAGTAAAATAAAACCAGTCGGTTATGCCAATCTAACTGTAGCCTATACCAGGGCCTTTGAATTGCTAAAGAAGGTAGGTAGAGTTCTTTGAAAATTTGATCCGAAAAACAAAAAATTAATTTTTCTTTTCTTTTGCTACCCCCCCTAGTATTATATTGAAAGACGTTGCAATGAAACCTCCACCTGTAATCAGGCCATAATGGTGGTTACCGATGGTGTGGCTGGCAATACTACGGAGATTTTTGAAAAATATAATTGGGGGGATGGCGAAAATGGCACCATGAGCATGAAGGTGCGTGTATTTACGTATTTGCTAGGCAAAGAGGTTACCAAAGTGCGAGAGATACAATGGATGGCTTGTCTAAATCGGGGCTACTACTCACATGTTCAAACGTTGGATGAGGTGCAGGAAGAGGCATTGAAATATGTTGATGTTATTGCCACACCATTGGTATTACAGGATGTAGAGCATCCGCCCACTTGGACGCATGCCTTTACGGATAAAACCGTAAGTAGACGTTGATAACATGATGCTGCACAGTTTAATTTTCTAATTTTTTTTCTTTTTTTAGTATAAACCGGAGGCCAATGCTACAAATGCTCGTCTTATGATAGCTGTTGGTGTACCGGCATTTGATCGGTCCTATCAGAAACCGAATTCTACAGCCCATGCCCGGTTGTTGGGTGTGGCGGGTACTGATGTGCCCGTGGAAGATATAGACAAACTGACATTGCCTTATAAGGTAATGGGTGGTTGGGGTTTTCAAGTTCGAGTTTCTTTTTTAAATGCATATTAAATACACATTTTACATAGAAAGCTGCCTGACCTCTGTAGTAAATTGCAGACAGAGGTCATGGTCATATTGAAAGCGACGAAAAGTTTGTCGTTTGTGGTGTGGTGGGTACTTAAAATTGAATTCAGGTTTAATCGCCAGTCCGCCTGGTGACCTATTCAATACTTCTAATTGATTGAAGATGATTGATGTGGATTGAAGGTGATTGAATATGATTGATGCGGATTGAAGGTGATGAAGATGATTGATGCTGATTGAAGGTGATTGAAAATGATTGATGCGGATTGAAGGTGATTGAAGATGATTGATGCAGATTGAAGGTGATTGAAGATCCTGAAATGAGCAAACTCTCTAATAGTCCTTCTAATAAGTTCGCCATTCACCCTTTAAGTGCAACTCGTCAGTGCATTTGATTATTCGAAGATGGTTGGTATTGATTACAGATACTGAAATAATACTTCTGTATTAATGGTATAAACCTCTGCCTGGAAAATAGTGGAATCATAAAGCAATCTAAGACATTCTGCAACCCAAGCTTCTCTGGAAGAAATTTTAATAAAGTAGGGATCACCTAATCCATCTTAACCTCTAAGATCTGCCCGCTCACTTCCCACAAAATGCTGTCAATGCCCACTTGACTTTACGAAGATCTGCGCCGACTTAAAGTGGATCAAATGTATTAGACTGTGACTGCTAACTAAGCAGATTGAATAGAAGATTTTTAGGAACTCATTTGCATGCTAGTCCAGCGCTTCTAAGTACGCAAGTACTACTCTGCAGCCATAAGATATACTAGCTTATCATGGGATTTGAATTGGGATTTGAATTCTATTGAAAAAGAAACTTGAACTTGAAAAACCCTGTGTTCGCTTCATTAGAAATTCAATTATTAATTCGTTTTCAAATAACTTTTCTCTTTTTAGCTGGGTGTTAATGGCTATTCCTTTGTGATATCTAATAATGGTTACGTTCTCTTACATCCAGATCTAAGGCCCATAGCGGTACGTTTACCTTTCTTTGGGTTAAAATATGATCCAATAATCTTATCATTATGTTCACATTATTTTAACAGGTCAATGGCGTTATGAATCCCAACTACAATAGCATCGATTTTACGGAAGTGGAACAATTATTCGAAGACAATTACCCTAGAAATCCAGGTGAAGCTATACTACAGCTTAGACGCAGCATGGTTTACCATGAATCGGGTGAATTTAAGGACATTAGTGTTAAACTGCACTACGACAAAATGCGCCGTGTGTCAGAAGAGAAACAAGATTATTTCTTTGCTCCTCTGCCCAATACTCCCTTTTCCCTTGGCATTGTTTTGCCCAGTGAATATGGTAAGACTTGGATTAAGGTGGGCGAAGAAGTCTTGAAGAATAAGCATATGAAAGTAAATATTTCGGACTTTTTTGTGGGTGACAATTGGAAGGTACACCCCGATTGGGTGTATTGTAAATACCATTATTTAGAGGGCCACGAATTTAAAACGCCCGAGGCCGAGTTAAGACACTTTCTGGGTAAAATGGTACAAAACGATTGGAAATGGTCGGAACAGTATGAAGAAGATGAATTCGATAGGGATGATGATGAATGTAAGGGTTTTTCACTTTTTTTTCTCTCTTCCTTTCTGTATTCAAAATTTCATTTCCCCGTTTTCAAGTGAATTGTGGCCGCAAATCTTTGTCGGATGATGCCTACTATTGCAATAAGGAGCTGGTGCATCTTTTAATTTTCGATGCCAAAGTAACCAATTCCAGTTATGGTGTTTGGAAATTTGAAAATGAGGATGAGAAGGCTTTAATTGAACGTTTTGGTGCCAGTTTACGCTTTGTGGCCACCATGAGCGGTCTGACACGCTGGCAATTTATTTACGGCGAGGTGGAAGTGGAAAACGACAGAGAATTTGGTGATTATCATACCAAAGCCATTGATGAGACATGGTATAGAAGTGCTATTTTAGCCCATCATGAAGAACGCACCGATAGTTTTGTGTACTCCGTTAAGCATCACAATGATCCAGCCGAAGATAGTGAATTAAAGGTTACCGCCTCGCATGCCATATTCCCGCGAGATGGTGGCAAAGAAGCTCCCGCCTGTGTAGTGGGCTTTCAATTCTCGCATGGCCAAATGTTGGATAGATTTTTCAATATAACCTCTACGGATAATGTAAGTATTCCTTAAAGGATTGAAGGCACTTTAACTCACTTTTAGCCTTTCCAACACAGTGCCAGGGTTGCATTAAGACCTGCAATAGTGATGAATTCGAGTGTTATGTCATTGACAATAATGCCTACATTGTGTTGGCCCGTAATGTTAACCATACCGGTAAATTCTTTGGTGAATATCAAGGCGATGTTATGGATGCCATGGTCCAAATGGAATACTTTCAAAGCATTGATGTTTATGACTATCAATCGTTGTGTGTAAATGATAAAGCCAAACAAAGTGATGCCAATGCAATCATACATGTAAGCATTTTCAACGGAAATGAAGTGAGCTTATCGAATAACTCTTTCTAAATAATTTTCAGCCTTGGCAAGTGGTTACATTGGCTTGGAAGTGGCTGGTTACGACATTATTCTGGCATTATTCGCGCATTCAATGGTGGGTGGACGGATCGCCTTGTAAGTATTAAGAGTATAAAGTATTGTGAAAAGAAATCCATAGTTTAGCAAGATTTAGAATTCCATCCTGCAATGGATATACACCGCGGAAGAATGCGGCCACTAAATCGCAGTACATAGTTTAGCTATTACGGTGCCCATAAGTTCCATCCCTTTAGGCAAGTCGAAAAAGAAAATCTCATTCGTAACACCCCTGAATGTCTATGTCAAATGAGCCTTTGTGATGTTAACTCTGAGACACAGGGAGTAAGGTGGACTGAGGCACCTCGCATTGATCACAGCAGTATCCTACTATAATTAAGCGAGTCGATCTTGAGGCATAGAATCAATTAAGTGAAAGCTACTCAGAGCTTCGACAGGAGCTTTGTGATTTGAAGACCTTCCAGCGTTCATATAGTCGGCTTTCTGCCGCGATTAAGAATAGTGGCGGAATGTCTGCTAGAGAATATGGTTTTCGACCCGGTCGGTCTACAATTGGTGCCTTGAGAGAGGTGACTGAAGCGGCCAGGGTAACACAACGAGGGAGCAAATCTTCGAGGCCTGTGGTACTGCTTGCGACTTTGGACGTTAAAAATGCGTTCAACAGTCTTAGAAGGAGCGACGTATTAAATGCTTTTAGTACAATTTCTCGGTGCCACACTACATCTTGGCCATGATAAGTAGTTATCTGAGTAGCAGACAGCTGGTGTATAACACAAGCTCGGGCCCAAGGGTGAAACATATAACATCAGGAGCGGCACAGGGATCTATCCTCGGCCCCGACCTATGGAACGTCAACTACGATGGAATTCTGAGAGAGGATATGCCAGAGGAAACTTTTTTGGTTGCAGCTGTTATCACGGCCAGGAACACGGAAGAGGCACAACGAAAACTGAGACGTGTCATGCTGAGAACGAAAACATGGCTGGATGCCCACGGCCTGGATCTGGCCATGCATAAAACGGAATTACTGCTGATCACTGGTCGTCATATCCCCTTGCAGGTGGACATGAGTATAGGAGACGGAGTAATTAGGACCAAGAGCTCGGTGAAATACCTGGGAATAAGGCTGGATCCCAGACTAACATTTTCACATCAGATGCAGTACTCGGCTAACAAGGCCCATAAGATCGTTGGACAGCTCAGTAGATTAATGGCGAACATTGGAGGCCCGCTACCGGCGAGACGGAGACTCCTGATGGAGGTTGTAAACAGCATTATGCTTTATGGGAGCGAATTTTGGGCCGAAACACGGACAAACGGCGTATCGCGTTGGTATATCGTACGGTATCCGCTCCAGCCGTAGTGGTGATAGCGTGTATTATCCCTGTGGATCTGCTGGCAGTGGAGCGGATGGAGATTTATAAGGCGAAATCGGCTGGAAGTCACATAACCGCTCATTTCAGGGAAAACACCATTTCAAAATGGCAAGAACGATGGAACGAGGAGGATAGAGGAAGATGGACGGCGAGACTTATTCCAGACATAAGGCCATGGATTGGTCGGAAATTTGGAGAGGTAAATTACTACGTTACACAGATGTTATCGGGTCACGGATATTTTAGGAAATATCTGCACAGAATGGGAAAGACCGCCTCACCTTACTGTCTTTACGAGGAAGGGGAGATAATTGATGACGCAGAGCACACCGTTTTCGAGTGTGCACGCTGGCAGAGCTATCGCTCTGCACTGACGTCGATAGTTGGGACGATCACGCCCGGTAACATTGTCGGGGTTATGATCGCGTGTAGGGAAAATTGGACCTCAGTGGCGAATTACGTGGAGAGGATTCTAAAACTGAAGAAGAGGGATCTTGAGGCTGCGGAACATGTGGGCACGCCGGAATAGATGAAACTGGCACACGTGTCAAGCGAAATTCGAAGCAGGGACCTGGAGGAAAGGAATAGTGGAGACACTTAGATGTCTCTTCAACTTTCGACACGCAATCCGGACGCGGATATGAACATGCAGGGGCCAAAGAGCCAAAGGGACTCCACTCCGAAGTAATACCACCGTAGTTCCGGAGTGGGCACAACAAGTCCATGAGACGAGGGGGGGGATTTAGTGGCTGAGGGCCCCACACACGGAGGATGTGACGACTTCCTCTATGGTGCGGTTAAAAAAAAAAAAAAAAAAAGCGTTCATATAGTTGCGGGATCTGTCTCGCGACAGTGCTAGACTAGAAACAGCAGTTCAGGTAGTTCTCAGGAAGGGGCCTTTCCCGAAAACATATCACTGTCGAGACTCATAGAATTTGTCTGGAGAATTGGTTGACTTTGAAGGTAATAACATGAAATGTATGTGAGAATAGGTTTGGGCAGGAGACTACTAGGGCTTCGTTCCCACCATATAAACGTGAAAGGGTTAAAATTGAACTGGACATCTCAGTAATATCTGTGTTAGGAGGAATCACACCCTAAACAGTTTTCCTCGGGTGTTGAATCTTCTTTGTTTAATTAAAAAACTACCAAGAAAAGATTTGGATACACAATCTTCATAACTCGGTCATGCAATTATACAACGAGAGCAATTTATTAGAGAAAATCGTGGATTTCTTTTTACTACACCTTATTTAGATACAGCATTATTTAATACGATTAATTTCTATAACAGTTCTTGAATATAACGATGATATTGAGGATGACTATGAGGCAGGCGGCTTTGGCCGTGATAGCTATGCACCCATACAACCCAAACCACAGGATGAGGATGAAGATGAGAATATTTTCAATGAACCAGAACCGCCACCAGTGTATGAAGCCTGCGATAAGGTGGTAACCTTATATAATCTACAACCAAATACATTGGAAGGCATTACCGATGCCATTAAAATGCCAAATGTTCGTCCATTTTACATAAAGAAAATACCACGTACAAATCTACTCTTGGTGGTGATAAATGTTTTAATGCCCTCCAAGGGTACGAAAAAAACCACCGAACCACAAAGACAAGTCTATGATACAATGTTTCCATGCTATAAACTCAATATGAGTTTCTATGAAAGACGACGTATAGAAGAATGCTTTACAGAGCATCCAGAGGTAAGGGAAACTTTTTTGGTTTTTTGAATGAAAGAAAAAATTTTCATGATTGTTTTTGGTTTTTGTATTGACAGGAGGATTTGTATACATATTGTGGTGATGCGGCGGGTGTTACAAGTAATTTAATTGTTTTAATTGCCACCACCTTGTTAATTGTTTTATTGACACGTTATTTAAAACGTGCTTGAATTTTTGTTTCGTTTTTTTTTTTAATTTTAAATTTTAATTTTCATTTGTTTTAATTAAATATTACTTAACGAAATACTCGAAACTAAAAGCAAAAGCAAAAAGAAAACTTTATTAAGCACAAACAAAAACAAAAACGAAACTTTTTGAAAAACTTTAAAGCCAAATTCAGTTTACAACACAACAAACAATCAGGGAGTTTAAGAGAAAAAGAAGAGAAGCGAAATTATTTGCCAAAAAAAAAGAAAAGTCTACTTATTATAGCCATAATGTTTTTTTTTTTAAATTGTCTAGATTTTGAGTACATGTTTATGTCGTCCAATTACTCAAAAACTTATTTTATTATTAATATGACTTATATTTATATATAAACTTATATTTATTATATTTATATACATACATATATACAATATATATATACTGTAGTTTCAGTTTTATTAGCCAATATTTATAAAAAAAGAGGGTTAGTTTTTCAAAGAGTTCCTAGCATAGTCTACTACTAAGTACTACTACTCTAGAGAAACATTTTTTTTGTATAACTTTAAACAGAACGTACCGACCAATAAACCAAAAATTGTGTTTCAGTTATAAATGCCCTCCGTTTCTTAGGAACTCTTTACATACCCCCCCCCCCTCCCTTGTAGTTGTTTTTAATTTTTTCTTTTTAATAATTTTTAATAAATTTTAATAGAATTTTTCTTACAAAAAAATAAGAAAAAGAAAAAGAACAAAGAAAACCAGATTTTTATAAAGTTTTTAAAAACACTAAACAAGCCAAATTGAAATTTTCTTTTTTTTTCTTTTTGTTTGTTTTTTAAACAAAAGTAAACCAAAGAAATTTTTTAATAGATTTTTTATGAAATAATAACAAACACACAAGGTTTTGTTATAAATTTTTATACAAAAATTTTATGAGAAGACACAAAAAAATAAAACTCACTCTCACTACACTTGTAAAGAAAAATTTAAAAGAAAAAATACTTTTAAAAACCACCTTAAGTGTCAAAGCAAATAAAAAAGAAAATATGAAAACCACAGCAATAATAAAACCTTTTTTCGAAGTCAGATTTTCGTATATGTAAGGGCTTTCATTTCATCAATAAATCGATTTACAGCAGCGAACATAGAAAATAGCACTACCATATGCATACAGTACGTTATACATTTTTAGGTTAGTTTAGGCCAGAGTTTTAGGCCGATTTTGATACCACAATTAATATAGGACAGAGCATACCTAAGCACCAGAACAATATCTGAGGAAACATCAAAATTTGTTATAGAACTAGAAGTATCACAGGAAATAGGTACCAGAGATCAGCAATGAGTATTCAAAAAGATGAGTAGAATCGAATCATAATTTCTGATACTTATAGGCATTCATACTTATTTTAATATGATGGAACCTCTACTCATATTCAAAGTTTGAAATACTCATGGTACTCATACTTAACAACACGTATGATGTTGTTGATTTCGAATCTCCATAACTCAACATATGCACGAAGCACAAAATAAGTATGATTTGCGTAGGAACACTCTAAAATATTCACTAGAAGGTTGTGTTTGCTCTCCTTGCTGCTTTGTCTTTTTTGCCTATGTGTCTTGCAACAACAGCTAAGAGTGTAAATTTTGATGAATGGCCGATCTAAGACGAGAACAATTATGATGGCACAAAATGGCAGCTTATAGGCAAGAGGGGTCAGGAGAATGGTTTCTTGCTGGCATAATTTTTCAACCAGCTTCTATCCCGCACAAATCAATACATAAACAACTCAAAACCAATACAAAAAAATTTATAAAACAGCAGGTTCAGAAAAATAAGTAAAGAAAACTAATCCACACAAAGCAGAGTATATGTATGTATACAATTTTATGCCAGAGGAAATAGTCTCGTGTGTGACTGAAAGAATAAAAAATTGTGCGGCTTAAAAAATAGTCTCGTGTGTGATAGCGGAATGATTCGAGTCACTCGAATCAAACATATTTCGAATGGTATGAGTTTGATGTCAACATTGTACGCATACTCATTGCAACCTGTGCTTATAAATCAATGTTGTAGTGATTCATTCGTAATCAGAGTTGTTAAATTTCAATACTGTTGACTCCCTTATATTCAAAATTTCATGAGTGAGTAATGTCAATGCTGGAGGTAAAAGTCAAAAACTTATATTATTTATTCGAGGAAAAGCTATATCTGGGGCTCCTAATATAATTGGCACTAATCAATTTCCAAATCCTTCAAATATAATTGGTATTACTATAAAAAAATTATAATAAAAGCATGAGCTTATGAGTAGCGAAAAAACTATTCATTGCTGATCTCTGATAGCTACCGTAGACAAGTTGTAGTACCTAATAAGGTTCAAGATAGGAAGGAAATTCCAGTAAACAACAAAACAAAATTTAGATGAACACGTCTATGTATTGCAGCTGTAAACAATAAACGATATTTTAAAATGTACTGGTGCTATTTTCATGTTCGCAACTGTATATTAACAATAAATAAAATATAAAAAATTAGAAAAATAAATAACCAGAGGTTAACATTTACTATTTATTCACTGTGTTACAACATTTGTTAACTTCATTTTCTACTTTTGTTAACTTGAGATTTATTAAAAAAAAAAACAAAAACATCCTACACAATATAATTAAAAAAAACAAAAAAATAATAATAAAATTGCCTTTATATTTTAAAAAAATATTTAAAAATAAAAAAATGAAAATGAAAATGTAAAGAGTGTACGTATGTGAATGAAATCAAAGTTATGAATAATAAAAATGCTGATGATATTTTTAATCAAAAATAATTAAGAAAAGCAATGGTTTGTCCTTGTGCTTAAATATGGCAAAAGATGAAAAAAAACAAAAATGTCTATATGAAGTTAACTATAAAAAAACAATTTAAAAAAAATTAAATTTAAAAAAAAGAAAATAAAAAACTTCATAAAAATTGTAGTCAAATTCATTATTCAAATGGAAAGAATATATACTTATTTATATAGTTAATAAATATTTATTTTTGAAAAGTTTAAATTTAAAAAAAAAAATAAGAAAAAAAATTTAAAAAAAAACCCAGAGTATAAATGTAAGAATTTAATAAAGAAATTTCTTTTAAAAAACAAATTGTTTTAATGTTAAGTAAAATATATATATATTATATTGTATAATAAAGAAAAAGACCAATTGTTTAAATGAATTCTAAAAAAAAATTTAAAAAAAACTTCCATAAAAGAGAAATAATTTTAAAGGCCACTGAAATTACAAGTAAGTACAAAGCAAACTCAATGAATTCAATTCCTGGTCTTTCAAGTTTGAGAGTTTCTCCTTTGCCATCACTTAACATTAAAATTATAAACAAAAGCTAAAAAATACAACAAAAAATACCAGCATCAAAAAAATGGTAAACAATTAAACAAAAATACAACAACGAACACCAGCAAAAAAAATGGTAAATAAAAATATACCAACAACACTACAATAATTAACGTAAACAACGATGATAGAGATTTCGAACATTCGCCTTCAAGAACATTCATCAGACTGTTTACCCTGCCATATAAAAGGCAAGGCAAGGCAAAGCAGGCAAGTGAGTCAGTAAAAGTTCACTTAGGGCCATTTTTTGAATGCGAGTTTAAACTCGAGATTAACTGCTTAACCGTAAGGTTAAACTCAAGATTAAGTGAATTCAAAAACTGAAAACGGAGTTTAACTGGAGATTAACTTAATCTCGAGTTTAAACATGCATTCAAAAAATGGCCCTTAATGTTCTGTGAAGACGCGGTGCGTTTGAAGAGAGTAATCGTGGTTTGAAAATCTCCATTACAAAGATCAGTCGAACAATTGTCTAGTAATTATTATTATTTATGCAAAGGGTGTAAACAGAGGAATAACAAACAAAGCAATTGTGGTTGTATACATCAAGTTGTGAACAGTGGCACACAACGTTGTAAGAATAATAAAGAATTTTAATTAAAACTGAACACAAATTTATTTTTATTATATTTGCAATTTAAGAGCTCATGTTTTAAACGTCTTTAAAAGAATTAGCTTACGAAGTCAAGTATGAAGAAATCCACCTTCAAGCAAAGAGCAGAAGAGGTCTATTGTAGGAGCCTTCAAGTTACTCAGGTTACTTTAAAAGAACAAAAAAAAAACGTGGCAAAAGGAGAGAAAGGGAAAGTAATAAACAGAAGAAAAGATCAAGGATGGGTACATGACATTGTCGAAGAAAAAAAAGGAAGAGAAATAACGAAGTTATCTCACCAGGAAACTGATGTCAGAGAAATAATCCTAACAGACACCAAATCTGCAGCGTCATTGAGCTAGCCAAGGCGTATAAGCTTGAGCCTTTGCACTAGAACACTGCTCGACAGTTTCAGATTCATCCATATTACTGTAAATCTTGCAGAAAGAATGTGTGCTTATATTCCATAAACTGGTTTTTGTCCTCAAGAGCAAACTGTCTCTACACAAAAAACCTATCAGCTCCGAAATAGATTTGCAATACAGAATCGACATCCCTTACGTTACAGATTGTTTAACCCTCGGCTATATAGTCTGGTATCTACTCTATACAGCCGAGAAAATTCCACTTTCCGCTGCAATGCCGAGTCCCTGCAGTTTATGGTAGTCTAACCATCTACCGGCAAAATCCTCTCCCAAAACAGCTTGGGTGTCTTATTAACGGGACATAGGTTAGCCTGATATACATTACACCGTCAGGGAATATATAGGCAGTATCAATTTTCAAGTCAACTGTAAAGATCACATGTCCATCCAGTAAACTACTCCCCCATTAATATTAATGGTCCTTAGTACAGTGATCAATATTCTGATTAGTGCAAGAACTTTCGCTTCATGCTTTTCAGTTTTTTTTAAGTGCGGTAAAGATCGAGTGTTTCACAGAATTTATGAGTTGATTCTTTCACTAATTACGTAAGTTTGTTATTGCTCTTCTACTTCTGTTGAGAGTTCTTTGCTGTGGAAAAATTAGCCCATACGTACAGCCGTAGCTGGGTTTACAATCGTCTACAGATTAAAGCTCGTATTGTTCCGGAGCAAATACTCAATTGTCGTAGGAACGTGTACCCATTGTGCTTCTAGAATTATTCAGATTGAATAGTGTAGCCAAGAATAATTGTGAACATTGAAATCACCAGCAGCAACACTTCGCCAGCCCTTATAATTTCTTGATATAAAATCCAAGAGAGTCGAAAACAAAAATATAAATCTTTCTTTCCGTGTTTGCAGAAGTGCAAAAGACGTGCCCATTTATCCAATTTAAACCTAAGACCGTTAAATTCTGCAATATACATGTCTGATGGTTCCGGTTGAAACAGCTTTCGCTGGGTTGACAATCCTTAGCCGATGAGTAATCGAGACGTTCTGTAGCGTAGTGGGAACGGTTATTGTTGTTCACATTGGTGCATAACTTTATTGCGGACGTAAAGAAGACATTTGTTGAAGTTAAAAAACGTAGAAGGTAATAACAATTCAACGAAGTTAATAACATGACAAAGGACAAAATAAGTCATAAAAGACAACAACCGGTTTAAAATCCAACCAACCAACCATATCATAATTTCCTAGTAATGTTCAGCAAAAGATTGGACATATACAACCTACCACGTGGTAAGCAAATCCAAGCAATGATAAATTCCAATTGAAAATAAGTATGTAATCAGCCTTTGAAACCGAAACTCGAACTTGAAAGACCCAGTATAAATAAATAGTAAAGCAGCTTTGATTCATTGAAAGCTATTTTTAGTTTTTTTTTCATCTTTTTATTTCATTTTAACACTTTAATTATTTTAATTTAAAAATAATTTTCCAACTCAAAACTCTTTGAAAAAATAAAATTTTAAGTTATTTGAAGACAATACCAGAATGGTATAACTATTGAAATAATCGTTTACTACATTTAACTTTACAAAATGTATATAAAACATATATAAAAAAAAGGAAAAAGAAAACCTTAAAGAAAAACTTACTTTTGATTAAACATCCTCCCCCACGTACCAATTGATAGATAACTTAAGTATTCACTTTAGTTTCTTCTGAACTTGAGCTTGTTAAAACCGTTTTAAAATATTCACTATCCAGTTTCTTAATATCCTTCGTAAATTGTTCAACCAATTTTGATAAATCTGTAACATTTATATCCTTATTATTACCGGTGGTAGATAAATCTTCGATGGCTTTATTGATTTTATCCAATAAAGCCTTATCTTCATCCGATTGTTTGCCCGCATGCTCATCTTCAAATTCACTGTAAACTTGTTGAGCATTTTGTACGACTTTTGCGGGAAAATTGGCCAGACGGGCCACTTGTATGCCAAAACTTTTCTCCATAACACCGGGTCTTACTAGATACAGTAAGGTAAAGTTTTCATTATCGGCCATAGCAGCCATGTGGCAATTTTTAACGGTTTTAACCGTATCAGCCAAATTAGTGATTTCATGGAAATGAGTGGCAAACAAGGTAAAACATTTCGTTTCTTTTGCCAAGTGTCTAAAATACAAGGGAAAAATAAATAGTAAGCATGGGTTTTATATTTTTTAAACAAATATTTACTCTGCTATAGACCAGGCTATGCCGCAGCCCTCATAAGTGGAAGTGCCTCTACCCAATTCATCAATAATAACCAGGGATTTTTCGGTGGCTGACTGTTGGAAATAAAATGTTAAAAAAGGAAAATTTTTTAAAGCCAATTCCCATTGAGAGACGCTTTACTTACCCTTATTATGCCCGATGTTTCAATCATTTCCACCATAAATGTGCTTAGGCCCTTAATAATATTATCACTGGCACCTACTCTGCCTAAAATTGAATCCACCATCGAAATAGTAGCCTCGGAGCAGGGCACAAAACTGCCTACATGAGCCATTAGTACAGCTGTGCCTACCGAACGTATATAAGTAGATTTGCCACCCATATTTGGCCCGGTTATAATAAACATATTACATTCATCTAGAAGAGATATATTACAAGTTTAGTAAAGAAAAGTCCTCAAAATTTGCTTTTTTGAATACAAAAACCTTTTCTAAACTCCACATTATTGGCTATGAAGGTAACATGCTCTTGCAATTCCAAGCAAGGATGTCGAATATCCTTTAAAATCAGTTCTCCTGCTCCCTCTGGCAAAATCTTGGGCCTTACATAGGGTGTAGGAGCACTTTGGGCAGCCTGAGCAAAGCTTACCAAACAATCCAATTGAGCAAATTCATTATTAAGACAGGTTAACGGAGCAGCATAACCCACAGCCACCTTAACGATTTCCTCTACAATATTTTTTTGTTGTTCTTCGTACGTAGAGCGCAAGGAACAAAATTCTTCATTAATTTCTGTTAATTTTTCGCTGGTAAAACGTATGCCGCCTTTGATAACATCCACAATTTTGTAGTTTTTATTTTTACGCAAGGCAGTATCATCTTTCAAAGTTATGCGGAAATGATAACCCAAATGGGCTACATTAACTAGCTTTATACTTTGATTCTTATCCAAATCCAAATCGTGGGCTGCCTTGGCTTGCAGTTTTTCCATTTTACTGAACAATCTAGACATTCTCTCTTTCTTTTCCAAGAGTTCACTGTCAAAAGAAGCCTTTACCAAATATTCGCCCGTTTCTATGGCATCAAAATCCATTACTTGTTCCACCATTTGCTTGAGACCAGATAAGTCTTCGAGATAATTTTTAAAAGGATCACACAAAACACTTTTCACGGTGTTATCCTCTAAGGATAACAAAGTATTAATTATTTTGGGTGTACGCAGCATTACTTGGTAAATACGAAAGATATCTTGCAAGTTGGCCTTTTGGCGCAATAATTTTTTGGTCAACATCAAGACATCAGGAATGCGTTTAAGATAATCTTCATGAAGGGAACTCAAAGTGGTAGGCGATTCCAAAAAACATTGTACGATATTATGGCGATCATTTAATATATCTTGGCTTCTTAAGGGCTGTTTAACCCATTGAGATATTAAGCGATGACCCTGAGGCGTACGACAATGGTCTAAAACACCCAATACACTTTGCCATCTATAGGCAGGCGATGAAGGATGAGTACCCGGCTTAGGTAATATGTTAAGAGCACTAACAGCAGCTGCATCCAAGTGCACAAATCTAATTAAATTCATAAAATTTTTAGTATTTCCCATATTTTTCAGTCTTTTCTACCTACCTTTTCAAATCTAATTGCTTGATTTCATAGTGACCCAGATTAGCAGCATCATTTACAAGATTTAAATATTTAATGGCCATTTTTAAAGCTTCCATGGCTATGGTAAGCTGGAGTTGTATTAGACCAGAAGCATCTTCTTGTTGGCCTTTTGCAAAGCGCAACAAATGGTTTAAGTCTTGCACTAAATCGCTTTTCTCCGTATTAGCGGCTTTACCAGGCACAGTAACCATTACACCATTACGTTCTAAAAGGCTTTTAACAGCCTCATACTGGTAAAATATGAAAAATAACAAAAAAAAAACATTTGCAAATTTTTCTCCAGCTGAGCATATTTCGTAGCTTACCTCACCATCCTGTTGTGGCAGTAAACATTCTCTGGGTCCCAACAACACCACTGTTGCCTCCAGCTCCGTAAAGAAATCATCATCCACAAATTCCAATACTTGAAAAGTACAATCATTTTGTTCCACTGCCGCTACACCAACATTCTTTTGATTATTAAGCGTACGCAATTGTAAAGCCAAAATACTATTGCCCACTAAGACCTCCTTATTGGAGAAGAGAATATCTTCAAATTGTAAAAGATTACCCGGCGAACCGCGATATTCCACTTGCCAATCACCACCTGCTGAATGCCTCATATAGACTTCCACACGATACTTGCGTACCAATAGTAGTTCCTTAACAGCTGCTTCAAAATTGTTTTTGGAAAGTATAACAAAAGGTGTAGGCTCGCTATCATCGGGTAGCAAATGGCGTATAAAAGCGGTAGACTTATAAATCATACGGGAAATTAATTCACTATCATCATGGCCATGCACAGTATAGCAATCGGTGCGATCAAAGAAACGTACAGTGGTGGAGGGTTTCTAAGAAGTTTTTATTCATTTTTAACACAGTGAAAGAAGTTGAAATTTATAGCGTAAGGTGTAGTAAAAAAGGAATATTTTTAATAGATTAGAGATTGTGTTCTATAAAGACAAGACCCGGTCGGACGCGTATTGTGTAAATCGAGAATTAGAAGGACGACGGGGAAACCCTCGTCGATGATAGAGCTGGTGTCTTTTGAGCCTTATGCCATTTGAATTTTCCAATGTTTTGTCCACATGGACGACGGTTTGTGGAATCATCTGAAAGTCATAATTATTCCACTAAGTTACTTAGCGTTTGTCACCGCCATATTAGCGAATTCAATTGCATGGTAGAAGCCGTCGTGCTTTTTTCTTCAAAAGGGCAATAGGTTATCAAAAAAAGGCCTATAGGACTAGGAAGGGAAATTCTAATTACCCTAAAAATTGCATTTTTTTTGACATAACATAATGGATTACTTCTTACTACACCTTATACAATTAAACGAAAACTTACTTCTCCCGATTTTCGCAAATATTTTATAAAATTCCTGCGGGCATTGGTGTCTGCAATTGTTTTTTTGTTTAGTATTACAAGAACAAACAGAAATTAATGTTGTACGTACCCAAATTTAATTGTGGTTCTTGTTTATTGGCATTAATGGCTTCCATTTCTTTTTTTTAGCAAGAAAATCTGTTTTAATCCCTAATTTTCACTTTATCCGACCGAAATTCGCGCGTTAATCTCGTTTTTAAGGATTTCACACACTAATTTCAAAGAGAAGCTTTTGCTTTCACTATTGTGAATGATTACTGTAAAGTGATGCCTTATTTTTTGTATTTGTAAATATAAATTATATTCAATTTGTCAGTATGGCAATCTTGCAGACTTGTTTATTAATGGAAACGTAAACAAAACCATGGGCAATTAATTAGTATTCAATTAAAATGCATAAAATTATTGCAAAACAATCTAAAGACATAAAAATAGGTTAAAGACATTAAAATTTTAAAGATTATTTAGTAAGGGGCCCTAGAAATGCAGCTTAAACGTAGGATTTGCAAAACCTTTAACTTGGAAACTTTTCTTGTGTTATTTGGTGTGTTGTCACTGCTTACTTACCTGTACTTGCTGAGAAGTGACATTGAAAAAGGTGGTTGGTCAGTTGACCCGCAAGCTACAGTAGATCCCGCATTGCTATATGAGCATAGAGTACAAACAAAATGCTTAAGTGAAACAGAGGAACCTAATAGTGACTCTTTAGTTAATGGTTCATCTCTGGATGACACCATAAATGGTTTGGGAGTGGTACGTAACAAACAAGACAAATATGTACGTGATATAGGTTATAAACAACATGCCTTTAATGCCTTGGTATCAAATAATATTGGTTTAATACGCGACATACCCGATACGAGGCATAAAGTTTGTCCTAGAGCCCCTACTTTAGCCTCAGAAGAACTGCCCACTGCATCCATTATCATGTGTTTCTATAATGAACACAAAATGACTTTATTTCGTTCCATCAAAACCATAATAGAGCGCACTCCTCAGTGGCTGCTAAAGGAAATCATATTGGTGGATGACTTTAGTGATTTGCCGGAATTGGAATTTCATTTACAAAGTGAACTCTACAAGCAACTCAAATATGACAATTTAAAATATATACGGAATACCCAAAGGGAAGGTTTAATAAGGTCACGTGTATTGGGTGCCCACGAGGCTAAAGGTGAGGTTTTAATTTTTCTAGACTCTCACATAGAAGTCAATCAACAGTGGTCTGAACCTCTGCTGCGTTTAATAAAGCAAGAGAATTCCACTTTGGCAGTGCCTGTCATAGACCTCATTAATGCTGATACATTCCAATATACATCTAGCCCTTTGGTAAGGGGTGGCTTTAATTGGGGTCTGCACTACAAGTGGGAAAATTTGCCCGAAGGTACTCTGAAACAAGAACAGGATTTTAAAGGTAAATTTAGTTTTTTCTTAAGGGAGAATGTAATATTTTTAAAAATTAATCTTCCTTCTTTCTCTTCAAGGTCCCTTTAAATCTCCTACAATGGCTGGAGGACTTTTCGCCGTTAACCGCCAGTATTTCGACTATATAGGCAGCTATGACATGGGCATGGATATATGGGGCGGTGAAAATTTGGAAATATCCTTTCGTGTTTGGCAATGTGGTGGTGCCATTAAAATTGTACCCTGCTCTCGTGTGGGGCATATATTTAGAAAACGCCGGCCCTACAGTTCACCCGATGGCAGCGATACCATGTTGAAAAATTCCTTACGCTTAGCTCATGTGTGGCTGGATGATTACAAAAAATATTATCTTAATCACGAAAAGGTAACGCCTCACTTTGATTATGGTGACATTACAGAACGACTGCAGCTACGAGAGAAACTGAAATGCAACTCTTTTGAGTGGTATTTGAAAAATGTCTATCCCGAATTAAGATTACCGGGTGAAGAAATTAGCTATAAAGAAAAGCCACCCGTATTTCAACCTTGGCATTCACGTAAACGTAATTATATAACGTCGTACATGGTAAGACTATCCGGTACCAAACTATGTGCCTCAGTGGTTGCCGCTAAGGTGAAGGGCTTTTGGAAAAAGGGCAGCTCATTGGTTTTACAGAAATGTGAAGAAGGTCGCCACCAAATATGGCATGAGACCGACAAGTCAGAAATCATTTTAGATCGTTTGCTATGCTTGGAAGCCTCTGGTGATACTCAGGTCATTATTAATAAATGCCATGAAATGTTAGGCGATCAACAATGGCGCCATACTAAAGCCGAACGTAGTCCTTTATACAATATGGCTACTGGTACTTGTTTAAGGGCTGACAAAGCCGAATTAGGTTCAACTTTACGTATGGATTTATGTGCCAAGCATGAGGCTAGTTCATGGGACATTGTAACAGTTACGGTCAAGTAAGGCCGTTAACTAATTAACGAATCGAAACAGTTTAAAACTGTTTTTTGTAAATAAAAGAATTGCGCTTAACTGCACAACATACTCACAGATATTATAACAGAAAGAAGACTTTTTCAACTTTGTTTTTTTATTTTTTAATTTTGCTTTTTTGTATATTTTACGTCCATTTTATATACACGCAATATACACGTTTTTAAAGTAAATTTTTTATACTCATTTTAACATTTAAAATACTTTTAAGAATATTGTATGTAAGAGCAAATAAATACTTTCCATTTTTGATATTAATTTTAAAATAAAAAAAAAAGTTATGATGAATTACTGATGTTTACCAGAGTGGCAGGCAGTGGTGTACAATTGTGAACCTCCTGAAATATGGAAGCTTGCTAAAGTAAAAGTAAAATTTAAAGAGCTAAGTCTGTCTCAGACAGATTTAGGCTCAAAACATAATATTAACTAGTTAAGTTGATAGGTTTGAGGACGGGTATACCGACAGCAACAAATATAAAAACACCCGGAGATCATGACATCCATTGTGCTCGTCCTAGAAAATGAAAGGAAAAGTAGTGAAAAGAAATGAGATAGAGGAAGAAAGAAAAATACAGAAAATATATCGGCTCCTGACACGAGTGTTTAAACCCAGGGTATTCAAACTTCTTTTAGAAAAAGCTAGAGTCACAAAGGATATAGTCTGTCGTTTCCAACTACTCATCATCTCAACATACTTTGCAAAAATTCGGTTGAAATTTGTCTAAGATTCTGGTCAACGATCTTACATGACAATGTCTCCTAAGGAACTTAATTATCAGACTCAAGTTGGGCTTATTGAGTCCTACGATTCGTGGCCAAAGGCTCTTAGCTATAAAGCGACATAAGGTAGTAGATTGTGGGAACCATAATACCAATTAAGTGAATGCGTAAGCCCCTTGGATCCATGGAATACCACTATGCCCTATAGATGACTAGGCCGTCGAGTTGTTGGTGACCTGATAGATTTGAAAGACTACAGACGGATAAATTTAGAGGCTGAAATTTCTTTTATGATTTTGTTCCTTCCTTTTCTCTTCTTCCTTTTCCCAATTGAACAATCGCAATGGACTAATAAGTCTTACCTTTCCAACTTAACCTAAAAGGAAATAAACTCTATAACGTTAGTCTTGGAAGAATCTTCAATAACATTTGGTAATTTAAGAGATTTAGCTGCACGCTGGATACAAAGATGCATACAACTTCTGGACATCCTATGCCAGTTGCTATGTGTGGTAATAAATAAAATAATTTTGTTGTTGTTTTTTTTTTCGTTTTCTATAACTACCATTTATTATTACTTTCTTTTTATTTATTTCAACCAATATTCCATTCCATACAGAGTACATTCATGTTGTAAAATGTTTTTTTTTTTTAATATTCAATATAAACGTCAACCAATGTGAGAGGAGACACAACTAGACAGAATAATCAATTTCTTTAATACTAAATTACAAATCGTAAATAACGTTTATATGTTACGTTACAATATGTTAGTTAATGAATAAAATTTAAAAGGAATTAATTTCCTTACAAAAAATAATAATAAAACATGCAACACGTTTTTAAAAAATGCACTTGTTTGGACTAAACACTGCATTTCATTGTAGTTTTTTTTTCTTTTTTTTTTGAAATGTTCTATTTTTCTTTTCATTTCTTTAATTAATAATGATATTTATTTAGTTTTTTTTTTTGGTTTGTATTTTAATTATTATATGTATTTATTTAAAGACTAACATTTGTTGCTGTTATTTGAAATGTTCTGTATGAAAAAGTATTTTTTTTTGTTTTTTAATTTAATGTTTTAGCTAAAAAGTGTTGTTGTTTTTTATATAGGTTTCGAGTACTAGATTTTCTTTTCATTTTTTTTTTGTTTTCTTTGTTTATATATGTATATTTATACGTATATTTAATATTCTTTTTTTTTTTGTTATTTTATACTTAAAGTAATAATTTAATAATAATAATAATAAGAATAATAATAAACAGCTATTTGTTCAATTCATTACAATAAAAAAAATATTACAAAACAATTTTTTGAAAAGTTAAGCAAAGAAAAAAAGGAAGAAAAATTATATGAAAGAAATATACAAAAAATATGTTTTATAATATTAAAAAATAATTATAATAATAATAATAATGTGTTTTTATATGAAAAAAAAAAGGAAATTGTTTACAGAAAAAACCAACAAAAGCCAAAAAAGTTATTATTAAACACATACACACTTATGTTTAACATGAGCACTGATCTTTATTGTTGGGTGTTTCGTTTGTTAGAGAAGTTCGTCCGGGCTGTGAGGGACGATGCTGTACGCCCGATTCTGAAGCATTGAGATCCAAACGTCCCTCTTGTATATTTTGATAAATCTTTCGTGCTGTTTCCAAAAATGCCTCCTCCACATTTTGACCCCTGCAAGAAAAAAAAGCCGAAAATAATCTTTTTCTTTTCTTCTAAAAATATCCCGTTTATACTCACGTCATGGCACTGGCCTCCAAAAACATTAAACCATTCTCTTTAGCAAATTCTTCAGCTTCTTCGTATGTCACTTCACGGGTACTTTCCAAATCAGATTTATTGCCAATTAGAAAGATCACAGTATTTGGATTGGTTAAGTTGCGTGTATCGGTTAGCCAGCTGCTTAAATGATTGTATGTTGATCGTCTGGTTATATCGTACACCATCAAAGCACCAGCAGCACCACGATAATACGAACGTGTCACAGCCCTAAAACGTTCCTGACCAGCCGTATCCCAAATTTGTAATTTGATCTTCTTATCATCAACCTCGATGATGCGTGTACCGAATTCAACACCAATGGTGTGAGGACAATTGGCCATAACTGTAATAAAAATAGAAAAATAGGAGAGTAACTAAAAGTTAACATAGGGTTGTAAAGGTAATTTTTTAATGTCTAAAAATGTATCAAAAAAATTAAGGTACGAATACTGAAGCAAGTCCTTCTGGTGGTCTGCTAATTTGAAACGAAAGCTCTCTAAATGGTATTTTTTATTTATTTCCAACTTCAGAATCATATTCCAACTGGTAAAGCCTCAATTCGGGCTGGAACACACATTTTTACTGAAGCGGAAGGAAGGCTTTTAGGTGCTGGAGTATTTTGTGAGGATGTGGTTTTCGTTGACAGTCAAACTGTCCTGAGGACGATAAAAACGGTCTGCCGTACGTCTTTGTTGAGTTCAAAGGCGGAGAGAAATTCCTGACGGACCTGCCAGATTAGGTTTTCACTCGATCGTTTAAATTATTGTTGGTCTTAATCCTTTATTTTACTATTCCTATTGAAAGTCGCAGAACCGGCGCTGTGCTGGAACTCAGTAAGCCCAAGATGAGTCTAGTGAATGGGCTCCTAAAGTGTTTAATAAAGATATTCTACATTCATCTTGACCTCCCAAGTGGAAAAGTATTATGGTCCTACGCAACCTAACCTTACATATTTAAAAATTTTTTCTTTATTTTTTTTTCGCTCGCTTACTTACATTTCTTTTCTGTAAACTGATGTAATATACATGATTTTCCCACACCCATATCACCAATTATGATGTATTTGAATATATAATTATAATTATATGGCGCCGAAGACATTGTGGGATCTGAAAATAGAAAATAAAATCAAGAAATTAAACATTTTACGATACACTACTCTGATTACGGTTTATTTATTTATTTAAGATTAAATTTCTTATTAACAAATCAATGCGATTGTTTTATTGTATATACATTTTTCAAAAGCAACATCGATGCCATTATAAAATTTATTATAGAGTGTTAAACAATCGGAGGACATTTTTCTTTTCACTTTCGCTAACATTATCAACAAAAAAAAAACTACTTTCAACAATGCGAGTGTTATAAAATAAAATACACTTGAAGTGGCAATGGAATTAAATGAATGTAGTTTTATTTTCTTGGTAGGGTAGATAAAAAATAAACAACAAAAAATAAAAGAAAATACAAATTAGCATATGGAATAATATCAGTTAAAAATTAAAATTAATTCAAGACGTGTGGTTTTTATTTTCAATTTCGTTTTTCTTTTTTTAATTTAAACAGGTGCTTCGTCTTAGTAGGTAAACTCAACTTATTTCAATAAAAACACAGCTTGCTTACTCAACTTTGCTTTACAGAAATAACAGTTGTTGTTTAAAAAAGAAAATAATTCAAGTTGTCATAGAAAATTAAAGCAACAAAATTCAATTTTAGACAAAAATAAATACAGGCATAAGTTAAGTTAGCTGCAACAAACAGCCGGAGAGTAGTAAGTGATGTCTTCATATTCCTCTTGGTTTCACTTTAAAAATAAAAACGAAACTAAACATTAAGAAAACTATTTAGATTATTAGGGTGGCGTAGCATACAACCAGAAACTATAAAAATGTTCTCTGCGGAAACCTTTAAGAGTACAGGAAACTAAAAAGATCTGAAGGCAATGGAGAAAGTAAAAAGTGTGCTGAACCTACCAGAAGCCATCTTAGGATTGTTATACCCCACAATGCCTTTTGAAGAAGCAGTAACGACAAGGAGTTTTTGAGGCTAAGAAAAATTCTTGAGCATCCTGAACTTATTGAGAGAACATATCCAGCTAAAGAATTCACACACTCAAAGAACGATCGGATTATATGAGGAACACGAACGTGGAGTTATAATTTGAATATTGTTGTTACAGCTGGACCTTACAGAACCCAAGTACGTCATGCTCAGAATTATATACAGAGCAGAGGTAAAATGAAGATAAGACACCCAAAAGCCTTCTAATATTAACCCATTCGCCACCAAAGACGAGTATACTCGTCTTGACAGTGCGGGATACCCTGTCAAAGACGAGTATACTCGTCCTACTTTAAATATATTATAACATGCAGACTTTTGAATTAGCAAATTTTTTTCTAAGTGTTGCCAATTTTCGCAATGTGTCCCGTTTTATTCCATTTTCTTTATTTTATCCTTCTGCGTGATTTATTATTTGTTTTTCTACTAAAACGTACGTAAATACGAAAAAGGATATCGAGTCCTTCTGCCTTCCTATTGCCAACGACGAGTATACCCGTCTTTGATTTTCTGCTTGTAAATGATTATGTATGATAATATATGCGCTCTTACCAAGAAATAACAGAGTTTTGGTAAACAATAACACTCGAAATATAAATGGCAATGGGAATGACTTCATATAATTTAGGCTTGGTAGCGAATGGGTTAACTAACAGTAGTCTTGTTAGTGTATCAGGAATTGTTTTCTGAATTCCAAACAACGCAGGACAATGGGAAGTTATCATTAGGAAGACCTAAACATCTCGAGTGAATCGCTATTAAGTCATGCAAACTATTATCTTTCGCAATCAAAAAGGGAACTAATCTAGTTCGTCATTATAAGACACATTAAACCTGTAAATTAAGCGAATAAAGTATTCAGGTAATTGACAATTTAGAATTTGACGACATCTCATTTAAAATGACCGGCAATTATGCTATAGGATACACAACAGCTTTATAACATCCTATGCTTTAAACTTTTAATAATTCACTTCATTAATTCGTAGGTGCAACTTATATGGTGAAGAGATTCAAGTGATTAAAAATCGAGCACTTCAGGTTTAAAAGTTCAAGGAAACAACGCAAGGTTTCGAATTTTAAAAATTAAGAGGCTTTAGCCTCTTTCCTCCTGAACTCTAGCTCCGGGATAGGATGACGTTGACAACGAAAATATTAGGAAGGCCAAGCAAAGCTACCTCTTACGAAACAGTAAGTGAATCTATTTTAAAGTAAACACAAATGAAGTCGTGTAAATATGTGAAAACATTTTAATTGTTTTTCTGTAGCAAATTAACAACGCATTTCAATAATTCCTTCGTGAGTAGGCAACAAAGAAAATATTCTTTATTTTGTTGTAACAATTCATTGCAGTAACAATAAATTAAAATACAAGCACATGCAAGCATTTTTGTTGTTAATATCGGTCAATAAAAAGAATTGAAATAAAAGAGGAATTACCAAACAAAACAAATATAAAATTTCTTATCAGTTTGAACATGAGAACCTAAAAATATATGATTTGTAATAAAATAATAAAAATCCAACAAAAAAAAATAATAATGTTAATGAGGCCTATTTATCTTTTAAACAAAAATATCGTTTTCATATAATCAATTAAGAATTATCTATTGAAACTTTTAATAATAAGGGGAATACCATCTTTTGATCATATCCTTAAGCAGTTAAAGCGATGGAGGCCTATTTACTGTTATACAAGTACATAAAAAAAGCATCTGATAAAATGTAACACTGACAAGCTTTTCATCGAAAGAAAATGAACTTATTTATGTGTATGTAGGCCTATTTACTGAATTTTAAACATATACAAATTTTAACACTTTATTCAATGTTGAACAACTACTGTTGCGCACTGTTTTTACTTGCCTATTGCTTTTCACTGCTACTACTACTACTTGAAATTAAAGGGGGTGTCGACAAACCGACAAAATAATAACAAATATATGGTAGATATAACGGAACTACTTCCTCACATTTCATATTTTTTTTATTGTCAACGCCACAATCACAAGTTGTTACTGTTGTTTTTTCTGTTTTTGATTATTTTTAACCTAAAGATTAAGCCAAGATCTTATAAAACAACAACAAAACCCAAGAAAGACAAAAACAACAATAAATTAAAATAAGAAAATTGCTTATGATTCATTGAACAACGATACACAAACCCAGTAAGGGCAAGCAGAGCAGACACCTTTAAGCCCCTTGCTGTATAGCTCTTATGGAATAATTTAATAATTAAAGAAATCTTTTTCAAATAAATAAATCCTATTAATTATAAACTTCGCTGTTTCTGTTTGTTTGCCTTGGTAAACACTGATAAAAAGAAATTAATTTCAAATGAAATGATGATGAATTAATGCAATTTAATTTTCAATACACACTCTCACCAACACATAGAAATTTTACGTTAATAAAATATAATTAAATATTATGGTTGGTTTTTTCTATAATTTGTTTTAATATTATATTTAATACTCGATATACAATCTGCGTTTTCTCTTTATTGTTAAAGGAACACTCACTCACTTTTGCATACAACACAGTAAAATCACTAAAATTACGTGTTTGAAGCGTACCAAGGAAATGCAGCAAATATATTGGAAATATTAAGTTTATTTAGTTAATAATGCGTTATAGCGTAAAACGTTTTGTATTAAAATTAATTAAATTGTTCTTTTTTTATTACTTTATAGCTATAAACATTTACTATTTGTAATTTTTCTTTAACTTCTCAATTTTTTCAGTGTTTTTTTCTGGTATATCGTTGTTTTTCTTTTATACAATTGCAAGCGATGGCACTTGGTAAACGATAAATGCTAATCGTTGTTATTTACCAATCACAATAGCGTTTTGTTATTGTTTATATAGATGTCAAGCATTCACAATAGTGTTATAATAAATCAGTTGTTTTTTACACTCTCTCTCAGTTGTCACACGTGCCAGAGCACAAAAGAACTGTTTACATTTTATAACAAATTTAATTTATTTGAAAAATTAAATACATTTTTATTATTTTTTAAATTTAATATAATAAAATTATGCTAAAATGTTTGTTAACGAAGTAAATGAAGTTAAAATATATAACCTAAGTGCGGGTAAATCGGTGCCAGATGTAAGTTTTCCTGTTACGTACTTAAAAACGTTCCCTAATTGAAATGCTTTTGTTCCTTTTAGTGGCTTACCGACCGCCGCAAAAAGTCCCAGCTTATGAAAAAGGTGGACTCAAGACGGCAAATAGAATTAATACAAGATTTTGATATGCCTGGTGTCTGTACATCCATCAGGATGTCGCCCGATATGCAATACATATTGGCTACAGGCACTTACAAGCCTCGAGTCAAATGTTTTGAGGTTTCCAATTTATCCATAAAATTTGAAAGATGTTTTGATTCCGAAGTAACCACCTTTGAGATCATAAGTGATGATTATAGTAAAATGGTATTTTTACAATGTGATCGTTATGTAGAGATACATGCAGCCCATGGTAGGCACTACCGCCTGAGAATACCTCGTTTTGGCCGAGATATGAAATATCATAAACCCTCCTGTGATCTTTTCATAGTAGGCACCAGCAATGTAAGTATTTAAACAATAATTACAAATTTTTTACTTTTTCTAACCAAAAGAACATCTTTAATAGGAAATCTATCGTTTAAACCTGGAAAGAGGCCAATTTCTGCAACCTTATGTATCCGAAGGTTCTTACCTAAATGCCTGCGAAGTAAGTCCAGAACATGGCTTGTTAATGGTGGGTTCTCGAGAAGGCACAGTGGAAGCTTGGGATCCTCGTAGCAAAACTAAATGTTCCACTTTGGATGTGGCCATTAAGTTGCCGGGTGTAAAAGAATTTCCTTCCATATCCGCCTTGAAATTTAAAGATGGTTTACATGTGGGCGTGGGTACTAATTCGGGTCATGTTTTACTTTATGATATACGTTCTAAAGAACCTTTACTAGTAAAAGATCACTTAAACAAATTGCCCATTAAACGTTTGGCCTTTAATAATCATCACAATGCAGTGTATTCCTTAGATGAGGCCATGTTGAAGTTATGGGATCAACAAACAGGCAAACAGATTGCTTACATAGAATCCACATCCTCTTTCAATGATTTTTGCACAATACCCGATTCGGGTATGTTCTTTTTGGCCCAAGAAGATGTTAAAATGCTGACATTCTATGTGCCTGCCATGGGTCCTGCACCCAGATGGTGTTCTTTCTTGGATAATTTGACTGAAGAAATTGAATCGGAAGTTGTGGAACACATGTATGATGACTATCAATTTGTTACTCAAAAGGAGTTGGACGAATTGGGTTTGGAGCATTTGATAGGCAGCAATTTACTAAAGGCTTATATGCATGGGTAAGTTAGTGTAAAAAAAATTTAAAGCGTTACGTTAATAACTAAAAAATATTGCTTTCTAAATAGCTACTTTGTTGATGCCCGTTTGTATAACAAAGCCAAAGCAATGGTTGATCCATTTGCCTTTGAACGTTTCCGCAAGGAGAAGATACGCCAAGAAATTGAAAGCGAACGTAAGCCACGTTTGCAACTCAATAGTAAATTGCCGAAAGTCAATCAGGAATTGGCACTTAAAATCATTGATGAACAAACCAATCCATCAGCCAAACAGGCCGCTAAACAGATACCCAGTCTGTTGGAGGATAATCGTTTCAAGGCCATGTTTGAAAATACTGACTACAATATTGATAAGAGTGCCGAGGAATATAAACTGTTGGCTCCAGTTTTGAATCGTTTGGAGAAATCCAAGCTTAAGGAAATTAAGAAACGTGTAGAGGTGGCACGTGTAAATGAACTGCATGAGGAAGAAAGTAAACCACATGAAGACAGCGACAATGATGAAGATCTGTTTGGCTTAGAAAAAAGCGATGGTGAACGTCCTTCATCGGGTGCAGAGTCTTCAGATGATGAAGGCGTTAGAGAGTTTAGCAAAGAAATGAAAAAGGCCTATAAAGATATTAAAAAACAAAGAACAGAAGAGTTCGAAGCTCTAAATGAACAAGAACCAGAGGAAGAAGAAACACAAAATAATAAACCAACGAAAGCGGCAAATAAAACAAAAGATTTCAAATTAAGGACTTTACAATCGACCACCGAAATGAGTGCTGTTAAGCGGGGCATGATGAAAGTCACACTACAAGATCGTGTCGCCAAGGCTGAAGAATCGAATGCTAAAGTACAAACGATAGGACGATCATTAGGCAATCGTCAAATGACATTTGATATGAGAAAACCACCCTCAAAGGAAATGCGTAAACGTGAATACCAAATGAAACAACATCGTGAAGAACGCAAAAAGCTGATAAGACCCATAAAGTCATTAAAATTGAAAAAAGTTAATTTTAAATGAAATTCTTAAAATGTAATGAATAGTTGAATTAGAGTGTATGTAAATAGAGTGTGTTTTTATTTAAATAAAATGTTTCATTTTACAAAACTCCACAGTCGCAGCAGACATTAATTCTAAATGCTTGAAGAAATTTTTTATATTTATTGAAGGAAGGTTGAATAAAATTGTATACGTTACGAGTAAGTCGATTCGTAATAGTAGCTGCGGCATAATGCACTGCTTAATAGCTGAGACAAAAGAACTGTCGAAATGGATTTGGAGAATCGTGTCCAGCGAATGATCTCCAAAAAGGAAAAGCAATCAAGAGAGAGTATTAATCAAAAGCGTCTTATCTTAATGCCTGCTAAGTAGGTTCAGAACATGGCTCGTTAATGGTGGGTTCTAGGCAAGCGTGGGACACTCGTAGCAAAACTAAATGCTCCACTTTGTATGTGCCTGTTAAATTGGAAATCGATTGGGGAAATCGTGTTTATCGATTGATCTTAAAAAAGCAAATAAAGGCAAGTACTATGCTAATTTCTTTCTTTCTTTGTCTCTAGATGTCTATGGCCTGCTGTGGACAATAGGAGAACAGGTTGACTGCTGGGCTTGGATAAGGCCAGCTTAAGGTTGGATGTCGGTTTTATCACAGGGCACTGCGAGATTAGGTCGTTGACGGGAATCTGGAACAGATCCCAGCCGGACTATTGCAAGGCATGTTGCGATGAGGAGGAGGTGGAGACTATCGAACACCTCCTCTGTAACTGCCAAGCCCTTGGTAGAATGAGGTTGAGGACCCTTGGCAGGGCCCTCTTTGAAAGTTTGAATTCTATGTCGAGAGCCGACATCAAGGCTCTCCACAGATTCATTAGTGGCTTAGGCTAGTTGAGAGGCGCTAGGGCTTCATTAGTGTAGTCGCGCCCTCCCCCTTTTTGTTGTGTCTTATCTGTGTAGTTCCTCCACTTCCCATTCTCCCCTTTCCTACATCCTCTCCTTTTTAATCCCTTCCCTCCGTAAGGACGTTGTACAATGGGTCAATTCGACCTCCGGGTACTGTACATGTCTTTATTGCCAAGTACGCGTCCTCTAACCTAACCTAACCTATGCTAATTAATTGCAGCTTTAAGGTGTACATTGTACCAGTTCACTCGAGCACTGTATGCGAAGATATCATGGAGAGATAGAAATAAACTGGAGGATATAGTAACTTTTAATATCACTATCCAGACACATTTTCGAATTTCTTAAACGGCCTTTCGCCAAAGCTATTTAACTTTTCTTTGGTTTCTGTGTGCTAAGAGTATAATTTGTTTTCTGTTCCCCACATATTTTGTTATTTGAAATTGTCATTTTAACTTGGGGCTAAAACAGCTGTTTTCACAAAATGTTGTTAAAACGTAAATATTGACAATTGTTTCCTACAAGATAAGAACGAATTTCGAAACAACTTCAGTTTAAAACTTAACGAAAGAAAAAGAAAACGTTTAAATTTAAACTTAAGATGTCTACAGACGAGCGCTTGGAAAAGTAAATTGAATTTTTAAAGAAATTCTAATAAATCCATAACGTTTTTTGCACATTTTTAGAGTAAATTTATGTGAAAAAGTAGAGAATTTGGAATTGATCAAAGCTGAAGATTCGTTTAATTATTTTGAAGTACTGCCTTTGGAAATCCAGTATCGCATATTTGAATTAGCACCCTTAAAAGATCAATTGGTGGTGGCTAAAGTTTGCAAAACATTTCGCCAAATTATACGGGACATATGCGAAAGGAAATATAAAGTTTTCAATTATAATTATTTAACCTTTAAATACTCCTGGCAAATGCAAGACTATGAAATATCCGAGTTATGTTATCTATGTGGCCGTGTTGTGGAACGTTTACGTTTTAGCACATACTTTAATATGGATTTACTCAAACATATTGAATGGAGCGGTGTACGCACTAATCCCATGGAGAATTTAAAGTTTTTTATCAACAACAACTTCAAAGGGAATGTGAAATATTTTAAAAACCTACAGGAAATAGAGGTACAAGGGAAATTTTTACAAGATCAAACAATTTTGGAATTGGCCAAAAACTGCAAGCAATTGAAAACTTTAAGACTATTGGATGGTGATAATCGCTGGCTGTGGGGAGAACATTTAATGGATTTGGATGGCATAGAAAATTTAGAATTGAAATCATGCCGAAATTTAGATCCCAATTATTTGTTAGCAACTAGCCAAAAGAGATGTTTGAAATCTTTAAATATAGTGGAGTGTGAATATTTAAAGGATATTCCCAAAATGTTAACTTTATGCCAACATTGGCAAAATTTAGAAACTTTAAAATTAACCGCCTTTACACAGGATCGAAAATTCTTGCAGGCTATCATCAGTTTACCTCAATTGAAATTGTTACAATTTTATTGGATTAATTTTATGCCATTAAATTTTGAAGAGAATTTCTTCGTAGAACTGAGAAATCACACTTGCAAGGCTCAATCACTAAATTTTATAAAATTCGAAAATGATCGTTACTATTTGGAGGATGAGTCACTGCAGCAATGGACGCCAGAAAAATATGCCATTATGCGTGAAAATGTTTGCATTAATGGCCAAGCTTGGCAATGGTCTCAAGAGGTTTTCGATAAAATTTTATCCTGCTTCAAGGAATTCATAAACTTACATACTCTTACGTTTCAATATTGTCGCTTGTTGGACTATAATCAACTGCAACAATTGGGTTTGAGTTTAAACAATTTAAAATTAATAGAAATTTATGGCTGTCCGCAACCGGAAGATAAACTATTTGAAAAGGATTGGTTGTCAGCAGAAAATAAACAAGATTTTGAGAGGAAATGCCAGTTTAGTTTTGAAAGTTTTCTAACATTAAAGGAGGTTATGGTAAATACCAATTTTAAAACGATATTTTTTTAATTATTTTAAAAATCTTCCATTTCCCTTTTTAGAGTCTTTATGATGATGCAAATTCAAGGCAATTTTCTTCATACTATCGGCGAGAGCCTGTTATGCGCAGTATTGAGTGTCAGTTTTGTTAATAAGCGTTCAAATGTTTTTTTTTTTATTTAATTTATAATTTATTAAGGAAAAGTGTTCAGATTTTTGTTAAAATTTATATAAGGTGTAGTAAAAAGAAATCTATTATGCTTACATCAAATAAAAGACATTATGGTATCTGTACTTCATGCTTTCTTAAAAGAGTTTCCTCGTACAACATGGAGGAAGGCTTTGATAATCCAAATTCCATCAAGCTTTCAAGGAAAATAGCAACAAAACATTTCTAAAACAATTCAGCAAAATATCCTACAAAATGCCAACACAATCATTGATGCCAGGAGAGTGAAACGACCCTTTAAGGCCTTGTATTTACCCTCCATAGCTTTTACAAATTAGTTCTTTTCGCATTGCTGAAAGGCAACTGCTTGCCACCACATAAACTAACAGTTTTAAGACTGTAATTCAAAAAGGAATTCTTTTACGAAATCCTACAGTCACTAATCACAGACCCATTCACGTAGGAGAGCGTAATATCAATTACAGCTTCTCTAACACGATTCCAAAAATTTGGCATACTACCAACATATCAAATAGTAATCCCGTAAAGAATAATAAAATTTAAAATCAACTCACCTTTATTACTTATAGCACCATTTCTCCACTGGGTGTGATGGGCATTGGCATCACAACCCATAACGAGATGACATTTTATTTGAATAATGTGTGGAGTTACATTCTTATAGGGTATATATGTATATAGTATGTATATAGATGACAGCATTAGTTCAGTGCCAGAGTCATCTCTATAAACCAAGTTAGCTACGTCACCTGTACAAAAGAAAGGAGAGATTATCAAGACCAACTTACTACCACCTAGAATACAGAATCTTACCTTATCGCCTGTGTTACGCACAAGAAGCATATAATGTGTATTGCCCAAACCGAGAATCCTATCTCTAGGGATTTAAGGTTCCTTGGTAAGAGCGCTATCGATGTCAAGGCGACGTAGGGTATGCAGGAGATTGTGTGAGGCGGCTTTAAAGAAATGCAGAATAAACTGCAGCACTTTCAGCCTCCTCTTGAATTTTGACATCTCCGATATCCGGATGGCGGACCTTTAGATGTGCCAATCCACACAATACCTTTCCACCCTTTGCCCTCAACCATCTAAACGAAGTGTTATCCACTGCAATGCGTATATCGCAACCTTTGTATTTCCCTTCAACAGCCAGAGAGTTGACAATTACCCACGAACTGGTGTCTAATCCGTCGTTTTGCTTCCCAATAAGTTCAGGTACGCGGTCCACGTTCTTAATCGTAGGCGGAACCCAAACCGTCACAATTGGACGCAGAGGGAGTTGGTACTGAGGGATCACGTCCAATTGAGCTCCAGGCCACGGTTCACCAAGGCGCTTTATTGCGTCAGCTAGGAACTTTACAGTTCCCTCATTTTCACACTCGACAACCTTGATTCCTCTTGACCATCCAATGGAGGAGATACGGGCATTACTGCCATCACATCTATCTTCCATCATCAAATCGATTAGCCTTTCTTCAATAAGGTCCCACTTTTCCGGCAAGATTCTGCCATCCGAATCCGATCTGTCAATGAACGCAACTTGAAGGAATGGATTAGTTCCCGAGCTCACCTGCTTTTTGGGACGCTTTGAACCAGAAGGTACGTCGTAATATTTAGTTCTTTTCATAGCACCTTCCTTTGGGGGAACCTGCCAGGAGGTTTGAGCGTACGCTGTGTCTCGCATCGTTTCCAACTTAGTACCTGTCATTTTGGATAGGGAATTAGCGGTAGATTCTACCCCCTTTCCCCTATCGATAGCACAAGGTACAACCGTATTATTCACAGGAGGTTTGGAGAATTGAAGGACGAAAGGTGTGAAACTATCAGCGGATACTTTATTTACGGATTTGGACGTGGAAGCTATTGGCTCCACAATCGTTTTATTAGAGAATGTTGCGGACGGAGCAGTTGTTTGTGAAGGGGCTCTATTCGGAGGCACACTATTCGGGTATTTTACTTCATACCTCGCGGATACTTGATTAACGGATTTGGGCGTGGAAGCTATTGGCTCCACAATCGTTTTATTAGAGAATGTTGGGGACGAAGCAGTTGTTTGTGAAGGGGCTCCATTCGGAAGAACACTATTCGGGTATCTGGCTTCATACCTCGCAACAGTTCTCCTATGTCGTGCCAGCATTTTCTCTTCTAATAGGGAGAACGAACTAGCATCGTAGTCAGCGAATCTTTTTAGGATCGTACACGCCCGGCGATATGTGTTTCTCTCTATGTGTTGGGCGGAACGTTTCCGCACTTTTTTCTTCTTTTCAGAGGTGGTACCATCACCCACACAATCCGAACCAGTTGCTGATTGAGCTTCAGGTTTAACGGCATTCTCTCCTATGATAGTACAATCACCGTCGTCCCCAGATGACGGGTATAACTCCACACACGTATCAACGGTCGATTGAGGAACTGCTTGAGCAGTCACCTCTCTAAAGGACTCTTCCAAACTTGGTAACTGCATAAATGAAGGTGCGAAATTTGTAGCAATTCCATTGTTATGATCAACGATATTTGGCTGAAACCGTGTATGAAAGCGGGATGTATAATCTTGTCCAGGGGCGTTTGTCCAGTCATCATCAATTCCAGGTATATTATTAGTTTTGTAGTTGTTTTTGTTTGTTTGATTATTCATATTTTGTTCCCACGAGTGTGGGGGAAAGGAGGTCAATCATGCCATAGCCCCCGTTAGCATGACAAGGACTTGGTAAAAACCTATTACACACTGAGGCGCCCAGGTATCAGTGAGGCTCCGTTCTAATACAGTCGGATTAGACCCCTGACTGCAAACCATCTGATGAGCACGGGTCGCATAACACTCCAGATTAGGGGTATGAATGAAAAATATACGTGATTCGACGGTTCGAAAAGATCAAGCATGGCATCGATCCGAAACAAGAGTCTTCCCACGACATTAGGGTAACCTTTAGTAATGCACTCCCAACTCACACTGGGTCACAGAGCGAATCAAAGTACACTTAAGCCCCCACATCGCGACAAGATTGTTACCCAGGTGGAGGATAACTTTACTATATAAAATTTATAGTATCGATAACTTTTGTATATGTATCGATAACATTCATTGTATCGATAACAAGTCGAAAGGAAATTTTTTGCAAGGATAACTTTGCTTTGTTTTCCTATACATAAACTTTTCCCCTAAAAAAAAAAAATTATTGCATCGATAACATAAATTTATAATAAAATAATAACCAATTTATGTTATCGATAACTTTTCTTAAGAAATTTTAATTAAATTTATTGTATCCATAATTGTTCTTCCAAAACCCGTTACATTGATAACTTTTCTATCTATTCTATTATCGATAACTTTTCCATAAAAAATTTATGTTATCGATAACTTTTCTATAGAAAATTTTGTATTAATTATTTTTTAAATATTAATATTATTTATTAATTAAAATTTATATTATCGATAACTTTTCTATAGAAAATATATATTAACGATAATTTTTCTATAAGAAATTTTAATTAAGTTTTAAATTTATTGTATCTACAATTTTTCTTCCAAAACCCGCTACATTGATAACTTTTCTATAGAAAATTTATATTATCGATAACTTTCTATAAAAAATTTATATTATCGATAACTTTTCTATAGAAAATTTATATTATCGATAATTTTTCTATAAAAAATTTATATTATCGATAATTTCTCTATAAAAAATTTATATTATCGATAATTTTTCTATAAAAAATTTATATTATTGATAACTTTTCTATACAAATATTGTATATCTATGCCTTTTGTATAGAAAATATATTATATCGATAACTTTTCGTTAGAAAATTTATATATACTGAAAACTTTCCTTTAGAAAATATATGGCATTGACAACTTTTCCACAAATCTAATCTGTGGATAACTTTTCAGTAAAAAAAATTATTTTATCGATAATTTGCTTATATAAAATGCATTTTATCGGTAAATTTTTTACAACAAATGTATTCATACTGTCAGCAATGCGTCTAATTGTATTCAACTATGGGGAAAAAAGGAATTTCTTTATACAACACCCCATACTAGCGAGTTGTTAATGATATTGTATCGTATATACACTTATAATTCATTATAGTATAAGCAATAGTTAAAGCTTCTTTAGTTACTCTCAATTTACAGTAAAAAAAGCTTTTTTTTTTGAAAGCCGGTTTACAGAAAATCTCAAAAGTAAAGCTTGAATTGGTTTTAAACAATAATAGTGTTGGTCTAATTCTTATAAAATTTTTTTTTTTTTTTGGAAATTTTGTATAAATAAATGTTGAAACAAAAATTAATATTTAGTTTTATTGAAGTTGTGTTTAAAGTTTGTTGCAAAAAATCTAAAACAAGGTAATATTTAAAAAAAAAACCAAGAAATAAAAATTGTTTAAAGAATTGAAATGAAAAAGAATTATTGTTTGAAATATTATTATTGTTAATGGCTGATCACTGAACTTTAACAGAAATAGCAAAAAAGAAAAAAAAAACTGAAAATTTAAATACAATTGTTTTCTGTTCGTTTCGTTTTTTTTTGGTTTTTTTATCAATTAATTTTCAATAATTAAATATAATTAACAAAAGATGCCTTGAAAATAACCCCATAAGAACTCTGTTCTTTTCACAATCAACGTTGCGGAAAATTGTTCACATTCAATCAAATATGAGTAACTATTAATAATAAATATTTGAATATTAATTTGAAATTAATTAATGAATTTAAGATTTGGGTTCCTAATCAAATGAAATGGAAATTAAGGCGGAAATTTGTCAAGGTTTCAAGAGGAAAAAAATGTGCAAAAAGTGAATATGAATACAGGTTTTTTTCAATTATCCTTGAGCGGGATAATAAAAATATGAAAAAACAAAGAAAAATCTTTAAATTATCCTTTCCAAGCTTATAAAGGGTCCGCCAAATAACTTTTTTTTGAAAATGCTTAAAAAAAACTACTGAATATTTTCTCAAATTGCTTTTTTTATTTGCAAGTACAATCCTTCCGGTTAATAATGGAAAATAATTTCATTCAAATGGCTGCCTCGGCTGGCCATGCAGTAGCCTACACGATCGGTCCAATTTTTAAGCACATTATCGATTGTGTGCAGCTGTATTTCACCAATGGCTTCACGAATATTGTCCTTTAAAGCGTCAATTGCCTCTGGCTTGTCGGCGTAACACTTATCTTTGACGGCACCCTTACAAATAATAGTCCAAAGCTGTCAAATCGCAGCTCCTAGGTGGCCAAACGACATCAGATCTGCGGCTGACAATGCGATTTTCAAAAACAGGACGCAAAACATCGAGTGTAGCTTCGGCTGTGTGGCACATAGCGTCGTCCTGTTGAAACCGAATGTTGCCAATATCCTCCTCTTCAATTTTTGTGAACAAAAATTCGTTCAACATGGCCCGATAACGATCGCCATTGACTGTAACGGCCACTCCTTGCTCATTTTCGAAGAGAAATGGCTCAATTATGCCTCTGGAGCAAAATCCGTACTAAACAGTGACTCGTTTTGGGTGCGTCGGCTTTTCAATGTATGCTTGCGGGTTTTCTGTGCCCCAAATGCGACAATTTTGCTTGTTTACATACCCGCCAAGATCAAAATGAGCTTCATCTGAAAAGATGATTTTTTTTTTGCCAAAATCGGCATCTTCTGGTGTAGGCTAATGCATGGCCAGCCGAGGCAGCCATTATTAACCGGAAGGATTGTACTTTCAAACAAAAAAAGAAATTTGAGAAAATATTCAGTAGTTTTTTTTAAGCATTTTCAAAAAAAAAGTTATTTGGCGGACCCTTTATATCTCTATGGCTAGGAGCTTGAGATAACGATCCATAGTCATTGGTTAGACAACACAAGAATGAATGTCGTTATATGGACTGGACTGCAAATAAATAAGATCGTCCATTGAAAACTGCTATATAATCTACGTGGGTTGTATTGAAAGTATTAAGAGTAGTGGATCTCTAGATCCCCAAAGATTACAACAACTGCCTACCTATTCCCCAAAAATGACTTTAATGCAGGCTCTGCAGTTAGGCACACTGCTGTCTCCATCTTCATAGATACAAGACAATTTTATGATCATTGTCATAAAGAGATGAATGCGATGTTGTTTTCCTCTTCATTCCTTTAAGAACCATTGAGCAGCTTTCACAAAATCTCTGTCTTAGCCTTTTTTAAGTTTTCTTAATAAATTGTTTCAGGCAGAAGGTTCTAGTTTATTGCCACATCTCTTTGTCTAGAAGCAACGTCGTATTTGAAATTTAAAGTTTTAAGATTGGGTGTAGTAGTAAGGAAATTTCTGCTCATTGAGTTCTATTGCTCCTCAATATAATTTTTGCTGTTTTGAATATATTTGTATACTACGGTGGGACTATAGGGCTTTCCGACTGGGTTATTTGTAGAAGAATTGAAGCTTTTCAAATTCTGAAATTCGAAAACGGTTGAAAATTTTCTGGCCTTTTTCTGGATCGTTTGTAGTAGATGTACTTGTATTTGCCTTAGTAGAGATTGCTATTCCTCATTGGGGAAATATCGATATGCAATGCATTGCAGTATGATAAGTCTAGTTCCAATATCATGCCTCTTATGAACACCACTGTTGGAAATCTCAAATCTCTAATCAATTGTCATCAATTTCGTTAAATGGGATGCGGTACTACTCATCCTAATTAATACAAGCTATTGTATAATCTAGCGTAGGTCTAAGCAGTTGCCTTGTAAGGCTACATACATACATAATTGGTCATTACAACCCTTCAGTCAGGATTACGCCCTAGTTTCTTACACCACTTATGTTGTGTGTGTTAATTTTTTTTATGCATGAGTGGTGGGACCTACAGTTTAAAATCGACTCCGAACGACAGATTTTTGAGAAACTTTTCATGGCAATTTTATTTACTCTCAGAGTTTTTGCCAGAAATCTGCTGAGAGGAAGTCGCCAAATAAATACTTTTTCTATTTTATTTTGATGTCTGGCCTGGGGCTCGAACCCTGGCTTTTCGTCTAATAAGCCAACACACTACCTACTAGTCTATGGCGACTACACCAATGTTGGAAATCTCAAATCTCTAATCAATTGTCATCAATTTCGTTAAATGGGATGTGGTACTACTCATCATAAGTAATACAATCTATTGTATAATCTAGCGTAGGTCTAAGCAGTTGCCTTGTAAAGCTAGTAGAAGATAATTTGCAGAATATTCAGTGCAGATCATGCAGTGATTGTACGGCTCTCAAGGAATTAATTTAAAAAATTCTCAGATTGATCTGAGAAATAAACCCTAAACAGAATTGTAAGAATCAATTTGTCAAGTTTGAAACCTTAGACCCAGCTGGATAACTTATCGATAACTTAATGTCTTTTTTAATATTAATTAATGCAACATCATTAAGCTTTTATGATTCTTCCTATCATTATATTTTTTTTCAAACTAAATTTTTCTACTTTAAAAATCAAATAAAAACTATTAAGAAACAAAAAAAAAACCACAAAAAAACTTTTAGTTTTTAACACAATTTCAAAACACCAAAATCCAGTCATACAACATATGGCTTAAAGGTAACTTTTAAGCCAGCTTTATAATTAACAAAAGTAACGTCTTTAACAGCAAACGAAAAAAAAGAAACCAAAACTTAATGACGTTAAAAACCAAACATTTTTTATGGTAATTTGTGTTTTCAGTTATGAGATCTTCATACTAAAACAACTAGTCAATCTCGTAAGGCAATTAAAAAAAGTAGTTTTTCTGTCTTTTTGAAATTTAAATTTTGTTTCTAAAAACATAAATGTTGTTCAATAATTAATCATTGCCTGCTGAAGGTTAAAAAACTGTCTAAAATCGAAGTTGAAATAAAACATTTGAATAATGGTCGTGTGTTGAATTAAACAAAACAAAAAAATTAAAATAATAAAACTACAATTTATAAACAATAGTGAAACAGCAGTATACAGCAGCTGATAGTTAATTAGAAATGTTAGAATTTTTATTTTGTTGCACTTCGATGTTTGCGTGTCACATCAATTAAGGCAAAGAAATATTCAGGCATAGGGACATAGCCATAGGTTCGTCTGGAGTAAATTGTCAGAAGACTCTAAAAGTACAACCCACTTGAGTCCTATAAGGTCCCGTTGTACTACCGATTGAAGTCGCCGTAGTCTGCTAGGTAGTGTATTGGCTTATTAGACCACGGTTCAAACCCAGGTCAGACATCAAAACGAAATATGAAAAATATTTCTTCGGCGACTTCCGCTCAGCAGATTTCTGGCAAAAACACTGAGAGTAAATAAAACTGCCATGAAAAGTTTATCAAAAATCTGTCGTTCAGAGTCGACTTTAAACTGTAGGTCCCGCCACTCATGTATAAAATTAACACACACAGCATAAGTGGTGTGAGAAACTAGGCCGTAATCCTTACTGAAGGGTTGTAATGGCCAATTATGTATGTATGTATGTAATATTCAGGCTTTTGCTTATTTTTCTCTGAATGTCATTAAACCTGAGTCTGCCAGATCCACCGGACTCTATTCACATGATTGGAATGCCAATAATCTTAATCTTAAATAAATATTCATGAAAAGCTCAGCATTGCAACCAAGCTTACATCTATCAAACTGTAATAATCTACGAAAACATTGAGAATATTAAGTTTTTCTTAAATACCAGCACGCCTTTGTTAACAGAAATGATAAATCAGCATTACTTATTAATTGTTTTCAGCTGTTTCTGTTTTTGTTTTTCTTTTTTTCTTATATAGAACAGGAAACTTTTTTGTTACAATTGTTGTCAATTATTTTCTAAAGACTTTTTAAACATTTAGTTTTAAACACAATACTTAATACTCACTAATAACTTTCGAAATGCTGCCTATAAGGAAGTTTAGATTCTATCTTGGCATACGCAGTAAGTCAATATCTGTCAGCAGATAACATTTCTAAGTATATACATAGTAAAAGTGTTTTTAATTACCGTGACTGAATTGACATTTCTTTACGATGTATTTAATTATGCTATAAATTATTTAATTATTGACATTTAAAGTAATTAACTTTTAAACACTTTCAATAATGTTTATAAAAGAATCGGTATTGAAGTCGCCGTAGTCTAGTAGGTAGTGTGTTGGATTATTAGAGTAAGTGTAAGGCCACAGTTGAAACCCCAGGTTAGATGTCAAAACAAAAATATGAAAAAATAGCAGCAGATTTCAGAGCAGCAAATAAAATTGCAATGTAAAGTTTCTTAAAAAAAAAATCTGTCGCTCGGAGTCGACTTTAAACTGTAGGTCCCGTCATTCGTGTATAAAATTAACCCACACAACATAAGTGGTGTGAGAAGCTAGGTCGTAATCCTAACTGAAAGGTTGTAATGACCAATTATGTATGTAAAGGGTCCAATTTCAAATTTCTTTTTTTTATTTGAAAGTACAATCCTTCCGGTTAATAATGGACAATAAATTCCTTCAAATGACTACCTCGGCTGGCCATGCAGTAGCCTACACGATCGGTCCAATTTTTAAGCACATTATCGATTGTGTGCAGCTGTATTTCACCAATGGCTTCACGAATATTGTCCTTTAAAGCGTCAATTGTCTCTGGCTTGTCGGCGTAACACTTACAAATAATAGTCCAAACCTGTCAAATTGCAGCTCGGAGGTGGCCAAACGACATCAGTTCTGCGGCTGATAATGCGATCTTCAAAAACAGGGCGCAAAACATCGAGTGTAGCTTCGGCTATGTGGCACGTAGCGCCGTCCTGTTGAAACCAAATGTTGCCAATATCCTCCTCTTCAATTTTTGTGAACAAAAATTCGTTGAACATGGCCCAATAACGATCGCCATTGACTGTAACGGCCACTCCTTGCTCATTTTCGAAGAAAAATAGCCCAATTATGCCTCGGACCAAAATCCGCACCAAACAGTGACTCGTTTTGGGTGCGTCGGCTTTTCAATGTATGCGTGCGGGTTTTCTGTGCCCCAAATGCGACAATTTTGCTTGTTTACATACCCGCCAAGATCAAAATGAGCTTCATCTGAAAAGATAATTTTTTTTGCCAAAATCGGCATCTTCTGGTGTGGGCAGTAAGTAGGCCAGCCGAGGCAGCCATTTGAATGAAATTATTTTCCATTATTAACCGGAAGGATTGTACTTTCAAATAAAAAAAGAAATTAGAGAAAATATTCAGTAGTTTTTTTAAAGCATTTTCAAAAAAATAAGTTATTTGGCGGACCCTTTATATGATATTAACATAACAGACCACAGCTTTTTGGATAGGTTTTAAACAATTTTTTTAAATCAAATTGCCCAACGCCGAAAAGAATATTTTTTGACGTCAAAAATTCCTCTTGAAAACTAAAAAGACCTACTAGCACAACTTGTTGAAGTTATTACCTATCACTGCATACTGAGATTACCTTGCAGGGACTTTAAATAGCTTCTTCTGTGTAACGCCCAGGCTGTGAAGAATGAGTATTAGTTTCGGTACATTGATTGTGTTGAAGAACATAGGCTGCCTTCCAAAATGTATCAATACAAAGTTTGTATGCAGTTCTACTACTGTATACAAACTATGCAGATATGCAAAGTAACCAAACAATGCATCAACTATAAATACGATGTCCGATTGCTTTTTGACTGCGTTAATAATACACATTGACGACGTTTTGAAATAGAATACATTGGATATATTTTGTACAGCGGCATTATGAAACACGATACTTTGTTCAAACACAAAGCAACTAACATTTTGGAAGTCAGCCATACCTTGAAATTTCTAATCAATTATTCCAGATATACAAACATACAAGACGATATACATGTACTACGAGTATGGAACGTTCCTTCATGAGTTTTTCGCACCTATTAGTTACTCCGCTAATAGTGGGCTACATTGTTAAACCAACCGTATACAAATCAGATTCCTAGTTACTTCGCTAATAGCAAACTATCTAGCTAAACTAAACTAAAGAAATACGTTATTGTATGCCACATACCACGATACCCAAGTGGTTATAAGTACTACCTGTTCTTATATAGTTTATTGAGCTTTTTTACCATTTCTTAAACAATAAATACCAGCCCTCGTAGAACTTAAGTGTTTAAATTAAAACTAATATATACCGGTTTTATATGAAACGTAAGAAAATAAAGTTTTATAGTTTAAGTCTTAATTTTTTTCTCTTTTGTCTGTCAGACAGTCGTGACTTTTGGTTTTTTCCTTGCCTAATATAAAAACCAGTCTTTTATTTATTTTAGCAAATTACTAAAACGGCTATTTTTTTATTTTTCTAAGACCAGCTAGCAATTAGAAATTAGAATAGCCAAATAATAACACCTGGGTGTTGTTCAGTTAAACGACGAATGTTACCAAAAACATAGAAATCGACATGAGTTTAATGTCATTTAAAGGTTTTTTATTTACATTTTCAATATTTTACAATTATATACTTGGAATACATATGTACATACACATGTATATACAAACATGTAACATGTAACCTTGATTGTAACTTAATGGTTTTACGAAATTGTCATGTTTGGTAAGAGGAAAAAAAAATAAAAGAAAAAGGCAATGATAAAATGTGCAATAAAGTTGTTAAGATAAGATAAATAATTGAAGGAAAAAAAAGGAACGAATAAGTTAAACAAACCTACACCCATATAGATTTTTAAAACCAATACAGTGAAGCAAAAGAAATAAAATTAATGTTAAAGGAAAAATTAAAAAAAATAATATTTCTAAAAATTGTATTGAAAATAGGAAATTTGTCTTTTAAATAGAAAAATAGATTCTAGGGGAAGATGGCCCATTCTACTGTTGACTGTTTGAATTGTAGCTATCTCCTCAGTGTTGATTGTACAAAAAAAGTAGCCGCCGATATACTAACAAAGCTGAAACCATGGTGGAATATTGCCTTTTTTGTCCAATGCTTGGTACTGGTCCTCTGTATACTCGTTTTTGGCACTCATTCGGCTAGTAAGCTACTTCAAGACGCTTTTATAGCCAGTAATGAACTGAAGCAAAGTCACAAAAATAATAAATTTTCAACTTCCCAAGGCTTTAACCCATATTCTACTATCCAATTTCCTTGTTTTTGAATCAATCGTGCTTCTCTCAAACGTTTGAAAACGGATACTTAAAAGGTTCGCAAAAGTTTTGATTCTTAACAATGGGCGATCGTGCGGCCCTTGTGCTGACCAACATCTTCCTCTTCCCTGATTTTGGTGGAACTTGGTCAGTACAGGGACTGCGTTCACCCGTGACATCACAACGGGCCGCTATGCGTGCTCAAGTGAGCTTTGTGAAATCAGAGCTACCACTCAGACCTAACATGGGCGATCGGTCTTTATTTTTCGAGTCAAAATCATTAACTTTTGAAACTCAAAAAGCATCTCTCGCATTTTGAAATCAATGTAACATGCTCCGGAAAGATTTCAGTGAGCAATCAATGTGTGAAGAAGTAAAGCGAAACCATTTTAAGAAAGTTTCCGTTGTTGAAGCAAAATTAAACATTTTCGAAGTGAAATTCGACATTTTCGAAGCAAAGTGTTCACACTATTGTATTTCGTTGAAAGAGTAAATGAGAATAAATAGAGATTTAACTTTAAAAGCGCCTTATAAGTTATAAAATCTACAAGACAGTTGTAAAACCTATGCCAACAGTTGTGAAGTCCGCTTTTTTTTAAGTTACAGATTGAAAGATATAGAGGGCCTTCAATCCAAAGAAAGTAGTGCGTCTCAAGAACGCTTTATACCTAAAAAAATACACTGCTTAACAGTTTCATAGCACACTAACAAAATCCAATATTAATTACTACTATTGGGCCTAGGTTTTCAGGGTGATTAAGCTCAAGCTTTAATAATACAGATAATTTACTCAATAAATTGGCATGTTGTACTGTATAATTCGTTCACATGAAATAGTCGTTGTTAGTACATCTCACCTTAAATAGTTTAATGCGTGCTAAAGTTGTTTTTATTTAAAACCTGGTTATTATTTTCACAGATAAATCAATCAGTTTATAAATAGCAGCCCTACCCCACCATCAATTATAATATGGACATCGAAATTAACGTTTACAGCTATTAATTTAACATGAACTTGTTGAAAATTTATAAAACTAAACGTTGCACGCAAATGAGAGATTTAAACGGAAATTCGTAAGAAATAACACAAGGTGTCCCCTATTAAAAGTAGTTGTGATGACAAATTGTTTTAAAATATCTTATGCTAGTGCGGCAGGTAGATTTCGGTATGACTGTCAATTCCCGGGTACTAAAAAAAAGCCTACACGTACTGTTCTAAACATAGTAATAAGGTAGACAGTAACATTTTTGTAAGGGCTTAGTCTTACGATATCTCTCCGTATCTTTAACTACTATAGTATGTTTCAGACCTAGGTAATGGCTCTAAAACACGTTGCAGAACTGATCCTGGGAAAGGGAACTCCAACTACTAACATTTCTATCCTCTCTGGCAGTTAGGCGACAATCAGATTTTCTTCGGGTGCAATCTTCGCTAAATCCTTACATCCTTTCCCATATTGGAAGCGATTTATGATGACTTGTGAAACCTAACTGAACGTATTTGTCACCACAGTGCGACAATTTTAGATATCAAACCGTAGTTATCGACATCGATAGTTCTTAAAGTCGATAGTTCTCACATACATACATAATTGGCCATTACAACCCTTCAGTCAGGATTACGGCCTAGCTTCTCTCACCACTCATGTTGTGTTGTTAATTTTATTCATGAGTGGCGGGACCTACAGTTTAGAGTCGACTGCGAACGACAGATTTTTGAGAAACTTTTCATGGCAATTTTATTTACTCTTAGAGTTTTGCCACAAATCTGCTGAGAGGAAGTCGCCGAAGAAATATTTTCTCAAATTTCGTTTTAATGTCTGACCTGGGGTTTGAACTCGGGCCTTACGTCTAATAAGCCAACACACTACCTACTAGACTACGGCGACTTCCAATAGTTCTTCGTTAGTTCTCATGAAGGTTAAAAAATCCTCGATGTGGTACAGAAGCTGTAGAATATTGCGGGCAAAAGTGTATCAAGAAGATTATGTTTGTCTTCTTTGTGCAGCCCTTGCGCTGACCAACTTCTTCATCTTCCCTGATTTTGGTGGAACTTGGTCAGTACAGCGACTGCGTTCACCCGTGGCATCACAACAGGCCGCTATGCGTGCTCAAGTGAGCTTTGTGAAATCAGAGCTACAACTCACACATAACCTATGCCAACTAATTTTAAGACTACCTTCGTAGTCCAACTTCCCATAGTTTTATTAATAATTTGGGAGCAAAAATTCTGAAGTAGAAAACAAAACTTAATGCTATAATAGCAGGCACCTTGAAATGATTTTCACTTTTGTAACTTTTCAAAATTGCCCACTGTATTTACATGAAATGCATGCATACATAAATCATAAATAAATAGCTAAAGTCAGGCCAATAGATTTCAACTTACAAGTCAATAAATATTTCATTCTGATTTTTTTCTTTTGATTGTTTGTTTAAGCCAAGGTTAATTAGCCATGCACTATGGCTTTAAACACACACGCAAACTCTTGGATTTCAACATGGAAATCTAATGACAAACAGTTTTTAATAAATTTTAATTTTAAATTGAAACTAAAAAAATAAACTTTAATGCCATGTGCAATACTAGACTAGAACCAGTTCCCTTCAATTTATTCAAAAGTTTGTTTGTTTGTGTTTCATTTTACAGTTGACACCGAAACATGTTGCGCTTTATGGTAATTGCTTTGTGTTTGACTGTTCCTGCCGTGTGGGGCAATTCAGCTGGTGCACCAGCAGCTGTTTGTAAAAATGGTTTAACACCTGAACATCATGTTGAGCCACAATCGAGTCAAGTGCCCTATAGTTTTTCCGGTAGCAGTGCCGTTAAGGCTGGCGATAAAATCACTTTAACTTTGGGTGGCGGTGAATTTTTGGGTTTCGCTTTACAGGCCCAAGATGCTAATGAGAAACCCGTGGGTACATTTAAGGTTATTGAAACCAATAAGTCACAACTCTTGACCTGTTCTAATGCTGGTGTAAGTAAACTTTAATCTTATTACACAGAAAATAAAGCACGTTACTTAATAATTTTCTTTATTTTCTAGGACACCTTGACCCATGTGCAATTGAATAAAAAGCCTATTACCAGCGTTGAATTCCAATGGATTGCTCCTAGTGATTATAAAGGCGCTGTTAAATTTGTTGGCACCGTAGCCAAGGATGGTGGCACCTACTGGATCCGTAAGGTCATTAAGGAGGTCTCTGTACAATAAATATTATTTTCATATTTCACGTAAATTTTAAGCAAAAAAACAAACAAAACGTATTTTTTCTTTTTACATCAAAATAATGTGATAAATTGTTAATAAATCTTCTTCAACAAGTTTTTTTTTTTGGAGGCAATATATTGGCACTAAAATATTTAGCAGGTGTTTGTTTTTATTACGAATATAGGCATTAAGAACACAAAAACACACTTGTATTTATAAATGGTGACTATGATTAACTAAACACCGAGAAAGGCCATGACAGAGGTCGTATACTCACGATCTGGGAACCCAAAAGCAGGGAATGGGGTAGTAACGATCGATACAACCAAAACTTGGCCACAATTTCACTCCTAATGTGTAGCTTGCTTGGTTGTGGATGAACTCTTGACAGTCACTATTATGCAGACGATATGGTTTTGGTGGTAATATCCTTCATTCGTGACAAAATTCAAGGGGATATTAAAGTTGGTAGTTCATGTCTGTGGGACTTATGAGAAGGAGGAAGCTTTCTAAATGGATAAATATTCGACACCTAAACGAGGAAAATGAATGCAAAGTATGTGGGAATAATACTGGACAGCAAACCAACATAGAAAGCTTATGTAGAGTATTTCAAGGAGGGCCATGACATGCGGACAAGTGCTAGAAAACTTTTGGAGATGCAGTTCAAGATTTATTCTCAAAGGAATTTGGTTACAGAGGCTAGCATGTAAAGGGTCCGCCAAATAACTTTTTTTTGAAAATGCTTTAAAAAAAAACTACTGAATATTTTCTCAAATTGCTTTTTTTATTTGCAAGTACAATCCTTCCGGTTAATAATGGAAAATAATTTCATTCAAATGGCTGCCTCGGCTGGCCATGCAGAAGCCTACACGATCGGTCCAATTTTAAAGCACATTATCGATTGTGTGCAGCTGTATTTCACGAATATTGTCCTTTAAAGCGTCAACTGTCTCTGGCTTGTCGGCGTAACACTTATCTTTGACGGCACCCCACAAATGATAGTCCAACGCTGTCAAATCGCAGCTCTGAGGTGGCCAAACGACATCAGCTCTGCGGCTGATAGTACGATCTTCAAAAACAGGGCGCAAAACATCGAGTGTAGCTTCGGCTGTGTGGCACGTAGCGCCGTCCTGTTGAAACCAAATGTTGCCAATATCCTCCTCTTCAATTCAACAACAATTCGTTCAACATGGCCCAATAACAATCGCCACTGACTGTAACGGCCACTCCTTGCTCATTTTCGAAGAAAAATGGCCCAATTATGCCTCTGGACCAAAATCCGCACCAAACAGTGACCCGTTTTGGGTGCGACGGCTTTTCAATGTATGCGTGCGGGTTTTCTGTGCCCCAGATGCGACTATTTTGCTTGTTTACATACCCTCCAAGATCAAAATGTGCTTCATCTGAAAAGATGATTTTTTTTGCCGAAATCGGCATTTTCTGGTGCAGGCTACTGCATGGCCAGCCGAGGCAGCCATTTGAATGAAATTATTTTCCATTATTAACCGGAAGGATTGCACTTTCAAATAAAAAAAGAAATTTGAGAAAATATTCAGTAGTTTTTTTTAAAGCATTTTCAAAAAAAAAAGTTATTTGGTGGACCCTTTATTAGCATAACTGGGGCAATGAAGGCCCTGCCTTACAGCAGCCCTATTGAACAGAAGCCCGTTATATATGATAGTGAGGATTGGAGCTGTGGAAACTACGGTTACATTAAGGAAAGACAAGACCAATACGACACTCAATGCAGCATTTACAAAACAGTACACAGCACTAAATGAACGTCTGGGGAGTTATCATGCTAAAGAGGATGGTAATCTCCTACATCTGTCTGAATGTATGGGAAGCTGACTCTACGAGGGGTTAAGGGAAACTATACAAAGTCTTCTAAGATATTATTAATTAAGCATTTAACCAACGTAGATGAAAAAAAAACGTGATTTGCAATTTTCGTGCCAGATTTTTATTACAATCTCGGCAGAAATGACGTTTTGACGTGATTATTATTTACTAAGAATATTATAAATAGCCCTTTAGTCTGTAAGTTGACATATTCATTATGGACTATTTACGTATTCCATGAGTAGTTTTCTTGTTAGGAGTGAAAATTTATCACGCCCCAAAAATTTTGAGCTGAAAACTCATAAAAACATCTGACGAATTTGTGAGCAAATACTTTATTTTATAGTTTATGAAAAAAAGAATAATGAAATGTTAATAAAAATGGTAAATAAATAAATTATTTTTGATTTGTTTAACACTCAACTCAATCCAAATGTAAATGAAGCAGCTTTAGACGTAATAAAGGTGATTCTCGCAAACAAATTAAAATGTTTTTTTTACACAGAATTTTACCTATATTTCCTGGAACAGATTTATTATCTTTTTGCAAATCAATCTAAACGAAGCATACAAATACGGTTGAGAGCAGACTTGACATTATTATAGAATTAACAGTCGTCCGGGTAAGACCAATAGGCGTAGAACTTAATTTTTTTCTTTTCTTTTAATACAATAATTTAAACGTTACAGTTATAATGTTGCGTTTAGTATTGATTGCTTGCCTGTTGGCTGCCCCTGCCTTGGGTCATCCTGCGGGCGCACCTAGAGATTCTTGTAAAAATGGTTTGGTACCAGGCCATCATGCTCAACCTCAAAACACAACAGCTCCTTATAGCTTTTCGGGCGAAGATACCGTTAAGTCGGGTGAAAAAATCAAATTAACCTTATCCGGTGACGATTTCTTAGGATTTATTTTACAAGCTCAGGATGACAGACAAGAACCGGTGGGTACCTTCAAGGTTTTGGAAGAAGACAAGTCTCAACTTTTAAAATGTTCAGCTGAAGGTGTAAGTAGAGAGAATGGTTTTACAGAATATTGAATGAACTCATAGTAAATTTTGCTAAAAATTTTCAATCCCTTAGGATACCTTAACTCACGTTCATTTGCATAAGAAACCAATTACAAGTGTTGAATTTGAATGGTTGGCTCCAGAGGATTACAAGGGTACTGTTAAGTTTGTAGCCACTGTGGTTAAAGATTATGTTACATTTTGGGTTGGAATCAACAAGGAAGTTAGTGTGGTATAGACGTGGTCTAGATAAGAGCTTCTTATAAAAGTGTATTAAATTTTGTAAATAAAATCTGCTTAAACAACTTTAAAATCAAAAAAGTTTTATTAGAGAAAGATGGCTGGCTATCAAATATGTTGGTTCAGTTATATCTTGAACGAAGGACCATATTTGATATTTCTGTATAAATAAATGTATTTCCTTAATAGTCAAGAGGGCAACTAGAAATTCAGCTAAGAAGCTGACTGTAACTAAATCTAAAATATGTAGTATATCATGCTGCTACATCTACGTTCACTTTTTTTTAATAATTGAGCTCTCAAAAGATGATGGATTATGTTGTAGAGATGGGTTGGATTGATGATTAATTTCAATCATGTTAAAGTGAATATTTATTAGTCACAGTAAAGCAAACTGTCCATGGTATTGCTGAGTATTTAGAACTGTTATTCAGATTCTAATTTATAGCGAGTCAGTAGCCCACAGGCTACCGGGTTAATAAAGTCGCTGCCCAATCTGTAAGGATATCCCTATTTTGTCTCTTCAATTCTTATTGCGTTGACAAACTCTCGTTGTCCCTTTCGAGCACCCGATTTACACTCATGTGCTTCCTTTTAGGACACATTAGGTTCCAAGCATGCGTTCTGATGAATTATTCTCATTATCACAGGATTTACATACTGGGTTTGAAGCGGTCAACTGTTCTCAAAGTCTACAGCGCCCATTCAAAAAACCAGTTTCTAACTTCAATTTCCGCCTAAATAGTTTGATTGAAGCAAATCACCTCCTAAATTAATTATCCTACAAAGGTTTAGATTAAGTTTGATAAGAGGAAGGTCTCCGCTTTCCTCTCTATCTTCTCTACCACTGAGCATACACTTTCAACCATCTCGTCCCACTCCACAGAAAGATATCAGTCCTCTCAGCGTCGTTGAAACTTCCCACTTCGCAAGGCCGCCTGTCTGCTAATTGCTGTGAATTCCCACATAACTTGGGATCTAGCAGAGAGTGGCCTTATTCCTCTTGGCTAGCTGATTCCACATCCGAATTAATTTCATTAATTAGATTCCTTCGCTTACCGTAGACGTTAACCTCTCGTACAGAATGAAAGCAGAGACAAAATTTACGGTTAAACCTGCATAGTTTTTAATACGAAAAATCGAACTCCTAGACAATGGCAGGTGCATATGGATGTTTCATATATTGACTTCTGTAGAAATTGATACGAGAGGAGTCCATATAATACAATAAATAGATCTAATCTCTACAAAGACGTTAGGGTTACATAGCAGAGGTTAATTAAAACTACTTGTTCTATATTCTCAATCTTAATTTCTTGGAAAACTCTTGGTTTTATAAATTCCAAGAATTTTAATAAAGGCAATTAAATCGTGTTGATTAAGGTAGATCAATGGCTTTATCAGTCAAATACAAAGGGGGATCAACTCTGCTGATTATTAAAAAAATAATATAATGATGTATACCTGAAGATTACAAATGAGTTTATTTAAGTGATGAACTTTTTAACAAGAACTATGCCAACAGGGCACACTCTGATTATTAACGTAAATAAAGTAAAGCATATGTGAGTCCCCAAATCAGTCTTTTCCTTCTTAACAAACAAAAAGGCAATGCAATAATGAATACCTACAGATTACAGATGAGTGTATTTAAATGATGAATATTTTGATAAGAACTTCAACGATGCAATTTCTTTATATTCTATTTATTAATAAATACAACAGCAAAGCATTCGTAAGGCTTTTAATCGCTTAGAGCTGTATTTCTTTAATTCCAAATTTTTTTTTTCTTTAAAAAATAGCTTAAAATTTGTCATGTCTAATCGTTTTTAAAAGCTGATTTCATTGATAATTCATTACATTGTAATTGAAAATGTCGAATGAAAACAAAAAACCAAATAAATTTCGTGAAATAAGAAGTAAAGGCTTTTGTAAAATGCAGTAATTTTATGCAATAAAATCGATACAAAGGAATGGTATTAAATAAATGGAATTCAAACAACAATATAATGTAATCAAAACAAAATAAAAACACTTACTTTTCTAAATGCGTACGTATCGCTTGTATATAGCCATTGCGATAATAAAACTCCTCTTTGTCTCTTGTATACCACTGGCGCAATGGACGTAAATCATGAAAAGGATTTTTTGTTACTTTTAAAATGCGTTCAATATGAACTTTAAGTTTTTGTTGTTGGGCAACATTTTTTAAGGCAGCATAATCAAAGTGAGACTCCTGTTCGGTGAAAGAGGTAAAAACAATGGGCGTATCAAACGTTTGTAGAATTTCTATAAGACCCGGAAACCAAGTATCTTTCGCTTTAATGTCATCCTGTTTAACTAAATTTTCGAAGGCGTTTAAATTTGTTAAACATAAAGCTGTATTAGCAGTTTGGGAATGTTCCGAAAAGCCACAGTTAAAAGCCACTATTAAATGCGTGTCTTTGGAATGATGTTGGCAATAATCTTGGAATAGTCCTTTAAAGAATTCAAATTTAACTAAGCGTTGTACGTCCTGAAAATGAAGAATTCTTATTAAAAAAAAACAAAACTTTAAAATTTTAATACCAAAATACCTTAAAAGGAAATTGGAACTCCTTGCCTTCGGTTTCTATTAGCTCAGGCCCAATAAACTCGATACTCAGTTCCTTTATGTCTGGATTAAGCATGAAAAATAATTTACAATGTATTTCTCTAAACCATAAGACGGACTCGATACTGGCACCCAATACAAGTATTTTAAACTTCTCGAGATCCTGTGTATTCACTTTTACTTGCTCTATGGCATAACAAATGGTCATAATACAACTAAAATCGGCAGCGTGGGAGAACAATTGATATTTCTTTAGATCTTGATAGGGTTGTTTAGCTAGTGTAAGAGCATAGGTTTCTTCAAAGGCCTTTACCAGATCCATATTTTCTAAAGATTTCAGTTTGTCTTGGAACTGCATGCAAAATTCATCTTTTATGATTCTTACTTTATAAGGACAATAATACGTTTGCAAAAGTTTACAAACTTTTTCATGTTCGTCCCTATGTGACTGTTTATGCTCTTCCGTACAATAAGACTGGCTAAGGCACTTGCTGCAGAATGCTTTCAAATTTCTAAATTGAAAACACAAAGGGCAGTGGGGTGGAAAAGAAGTGAGTTCCTCCTCTTGAAATTCTAAACTTCTGCCCAATGTATTCCTTAATAAATACTTCAGTTGTACTATAGCGGTTTCCATATCCTCCCGTTTACGAAGCTCACCTGACACTTGCAAGGGATGTTTTAAATTCGATTTCTTTTTAATTTTTTGAATAGCTTGGCATAATTCTTTATGTATGGGCCAATCAATTTTCTGATGTTCACTACTGCAATATTTTATTAATTGGCAGCCGCTACACGTTAGTAGTTTGGGGAATGTTTTGTTAGGCGGTGAGTTGGAGTTGCTCTCCTCATGATAGTTTTGTAACATTAAACATATGTTACATTGATATGGAGAGCACAAATCATTGGACATGTCTGTCAAAGAAAATAAAAATTAATTTTTTATATAAAAAGAATTAAATTTCGAATTGTAAAAATACCTTAAAATTTATTTGAAAATTACATACAAAGAAAATATAATCACCGAGAGGAGGGAAATTGAATATATATAGCCGACTGAACGCTCTGCTTACGTATTATTGTGAATGATAATTTATCAATTGAGAGATGCCATACTGTTTTCAATACTTAAATACACTCATACCTTAATAGAAGGATTCTGAAGAGTAGACCATCATTTATGTTAAGGGTTCTACTAAAGCTTAAAATTTTATCTGCATAAACCTCATTTTAAGGCTATACACCTTCTAACTGGGCTATTAACGCATCTGGGCTATAAGCACTATAATATATCTGTGATCGTCCAATTTCTGCCTAACCTTTTTCATTTAAAAACTATTTCCTTTTGCATTTTCTTTACAACCAATGATCTGGCATCACTATATTATCTTCCATATAAAAAGTTTCTATGTCATTGTGAATGATTTGGAAGTATAATATTATACTGTATATACAGCTGATTAAAATATTTTCATTTTACCAAAACAAATATGAAATTCTAAGCGAAATCGAAAAATACAAAAAATTAATGCAAAATGTGGCGTCATTTAATAAAAACATTCGAACGTTCTTTAGTTTTAAACTCCCAACAAATACTTCTGAAAGATACAACCCAAAAAGTGCATTTTATTTATACCAACAGGCACCTCAGATCCTTAGCGTGTTCTGCACCACTACGTAATACAGAAACGGCTACTGCTTTACCGCCTGAAACCAATGAAGGCGATCCCGAGTATATAATACCCTATAAAATCGAATATGAAAGACGGGATAGTGCACAAAAACTAATAGACACCTTAAGTAGAAGATTCCGTTTAAGTGAAGAAGATGTAGAGCACATAATGAACGATGAAGTGGTAATGAAAAACTACCGGCAGAAATCTTTAATACAAATTTTGGATATGTTATGCATGGAGGGTGTAAACAAAAGGAATTTTGTTGAATATCCTTGGATTATAACATTGGATAGAAGTAAGTTGTTTATTTAGCAACCAAAAAAAAAAAATCATTCAAGGATTTATTTTTTCCAACGTATTTAGAAAGATTATCAGAGAAACTTGAAATGGTAAGATCTCTTAACGGTTTTCGGGACCTTAACGATTTTGTGCCCTTTCTACGTTTGCAAGTAAATAGACTGCGAAAGTTAGTGGCCTCCTTAAATAGGGAATCTAATCAGATTGAGTATGGAAATCGTGTTTATTTTATAGCCGAAAAGCTGAATGTACCAGCCGCCACCGTAACGAAATATTTGGCAAATCGTTTGTTTATACTGGAAATGCCCTTGGATATGTTTAAGAGAAATTTAGAGCACATGATTACCTATCATGTGGAGCCCATGAATATATTAAAGGATCTATGGGGTTTTCGTTATGCTCCCAGAGCTGTAGAGTTAAGACTAAAAAGAGCTTTACAAGCTAAAAAAGATAAAATTATGCCTTGGATGGTTAGATGCCCAGAACCAATATTACAAAAGTAAGTCCATCAAACAAATGCTTTACAATAATAATCAAACATTTTTATTTTAAACAGGTCTCTGCAAATCACATTGGATGAGTTAGAGGTCTTAGGCGATAAGACCTCGGTAGCGGAATATGTGGGCGAGCGATTAGGTTTTACTGCTGAAGAGGCTCAAGCCATTATGAATAAACATCCTCAGGTTAATACTGTAAGAGTTACAAAAATAAAAGAAGTCCTGGACTATTTGCTTAATGAAGCGAATTTTACACGTTATGAAATCGCTCAAGTGCCACGCGTTTTATGTCACAGTTTGGAGACAACCAAACAACGCTTAGAAGAACTGAAACAGTATGGCTGTCGTCCCTCCAGTTTGGTTATACTCTGTCGCAGTAAACGAGAATATGAGAAGTTTTTAAATAAATGGCGTAATTCCCATAATCATAATGCAAACGTTGATCAGGAAACAAAGGAAGCAACATTGTAGTATTTCAAGTAAGACTTAAAGAATTGTTTTTGGTTTTCTTTTTTAATAAAAAAATGTACAAAGAACGAAGAACATGTTTGAAAAAATATTTTTTTTAATTGTGCAAATTAAAAAGCTTTAATGTGTCCTACTTGTATAAAAGAAAAGTTTCGTTCTCTTCTTCGAACAATTAAGAAACATTGAAATGAACTTTGAGGTTTCGGTTTTAGTGATGAAATATAGTTTCGCAATAGCTGACTCATCTTGAACGCTACGTTAAGAAGACAACAAAGAACATAGAGGTCGTGCATCTATTTCGGATACTCAGAAACATATGAATATGGGTATAATAAGGTCCTGGACGGCCGTTCATCCCACCAGGAGTCTATGTCCTTCAATAGACAGTGTTAGAACAGGCTTATTGCTGAATTGAAATAAAGCAAGTGTGAGCCCGATGAGATCTCTGACAAGGATCTGGAAAACATTCCAGCCAGACTATTGCAGGGTATGTTGCGATAAGAAGGAGTTGAATACTATTGAACACCACTTTTGTAACTGTCTAGTCCTTATTAGGATGAGTATCCTGGGCAGGGGTTTCTTTGATGGTTTAGATTCTCTGTCCAGAGCAGACATTCGAGCTGGTTGGGGGGTTGATAGGGGGTTTTTTCTCTGCCTTCCATCTGCCTTTCTTTTTTCTTCCTTCTTTCTGCCTATTGGGACGATTACAATGCATTAGTTGATCTCTGGGTATTGATAAGTACAGATCTAAAGGACTAACATAGCCATACTCAACGATAGGAAAGATAAAGAGAGGCAAAGGCTCTTTTCTAACCAAATGGGTTGTAAGGCAATCAAAATTTTGTTAGGAAATTACAATAAGAGGAGATCTTAGTCATGCATTGGACTATGCAAGATTAGCTTGAGGTTGGTAAGCCGTCTTTTGAGAGCGTCCGGTAGACTCAAAATAAACTTGATAAACATGAAGATGATCTCGAACCCTACAAGTAGATTCTGTGATGATGAGAATAAGAAAATAAGAATTCTTTGAACACTTTGCATCATACTTGTAGATATGAAGAGGCATCCTGAAGTTTGTCGTGGCACTAGGTTTGTGAGAAGACATAGAGATATCTTTTGAGGCTGGGACGGAGGTATTCCGATGAAGTGAAGCCTTGTCTGGTGGCTGGATTTAAATAAAACGCCTTTATGTTTTGTGATTAAATATTTGTTGTCTTTTATATATTTTCTTTATTTATATATATTTTGTATGTATGTTGGTATATTGTATGTTTGGTTTTAATTTAATAAATAGTTTTTCTTTTGTTTTTTTTTTAAATTTTTAATAATTATTTGTAACACTTAATAACACCAATTAGTTTTGTATTTGTAACACAATAAATAAAACAATTTCTTTTTATTTTAAAATTCTTTTTTATGCACCGATCTCAACAAAACACTTACAACAACAAAATTTCTGGGATTTCACCAAAAACATTTGGCAGGAAATGAACTTAAGAACTTAAGGGGGAAAAAATGGAGAAGAATACTTAAAAGTAAACTAGGAACACAGGGATAAACATAATATTGAAGAATTTTTTTTTAAACACAGAAATTTTTTTAAAAAACAGGAATAGAATGGAGGAATTAACATAATTATTTAAATTATACTGTATAGAGTATATAAATATAAAAAATGCACCTTTTACTTATAAACTAATTTATGCTTTAGATCGTTTACTTGTTTTGTGGTTTCTGTTTAAAATTTCTTTTCTAAAACTTAAAAATTAATTTGTGCTCTACTTTTTGTTTAGCTGAGGCCTCTTTTTCTTTTGTAACAAACAAGCTCTATAAGTTCCTTTTTTTTATACTGTTTTTAAACTCTTTGGTTTCGTTTGTAAATAGGGGGTTACGGGGGGTTAAATTGTATATGAATATAAAATCTTAAAATAATAAAAAAAAATAGTTGGTGTACTGGTGTGGTAAACTACTGCACTGCACCCCTTAAACTTAATTTAATTGTCACCCTTTAGCTTTTTATTCATCATAAATACTTAATAAAAATAATTCTTTTACTCTGCCTTCACCCACAATTTAGTCTCTTAAGGCTTTGCGCCGTTCCCAGGCCACTTGCATGGACCAAATACTTAAAGGTCTCATATAGCCAATCGAACGATAACGTTTTTCACCATAAAATGCCTCAGGGGTTTCGAAATTCATGCCACATTTTGCCGATATGGTATCATATAAGCCACCGGCCGTTTTGAAACCCTCTTCGAACATGCCCTCTTGGATCATGGTGGCAGCCAAAGCAAATGTTACACCCGGCCATACTTCTTCGGCTTGTATGTTGCTGGTATCCACATGGCCAGGTTTTTCAGGATCACTATGGGCTATGAAACCATTAACAGCTCCTATAGAGCCATTATGGAAAGCCATAACATTGTTATCGAAAATGCGTTTCAAAGCCGAGCGTACATTTTCCTTGGGATAGATCTGTAAACAAAGAATTTTTTGTATTATTTTTTTATTCTACATACTCAGTGTAAAACATTACCTCATAATCAAAACCACAGGTTTTCAAATACCAATGGCCACACAATTGATCCGCCATTATGGTATCCTTATGGCTGTGTGATGTATCAAAACGATAATAGCTGCCATTCCATAGTTTCTCTTCCAAAGAACGTTTGCCTTTTTCCAATATATCTTGATAACGTAAGCAATCATTGGGTTGATCCAAGATATTTGCCATGACGGACATGGTTTGCAAAGCAGCCAACCACAAGCCAGCACAATAAGAGCTTGGGCCCTCCATAACCCAAGAATCATAAGTTTGATCGGGCATTTTGGTATTCTCAATCAAACCATCATTGTCTCTGTCATATTCAACAGTGCGTTCCATTATGCTTTTACAAGCCGGATACATAGCCTTTAGATAGGTCATGGCATCCATTAGGTAAACCTTGCCATTGGTTTCGTTAATATACATTGAAGCAGATTTGCGATTTTCCTTTTTATCTTCCACCGAATTCTTGCGTTTGTTGTCCTGGGTATACATTTCATATAAGCTATCCTTGTCTATAAACTCTATGGAACTAAATTTACTGGCATTGTCCGCTTGGGCTTGGGCCAATTCATTCAGAACGTAATAGTCTCTATACACTTGCAGGACAAATTTCGTATTCAAATCCTTCCATTCATTGACATCGTGTATGTTGTAACAATTGATGAGAGTGAAAGGTTCCTCATCTGGATCCCCCAAATCGTGGGGCACACAATTTTTAACCTTGCGCGGCATAACTTTGCCATCGTAAAGCATTTTACGTGTATCGCTTAGGTTAGCAGCAATGGCGTCCTTGAAGTCATATTGTAAACTAACCTGGTAATTAAAAAGATGAAATGTTTTATAAAAAATAATTTAAAACAATATTTTTAAACAACAAGAACCTGTAAATTCGGCCATAGATGAGCCAAAGCAGGAGATGCATAGAAGTGGACATCATAGGTATTGTACATGCGATACTCATGGCCCTCCAAATAGCCAAAACGACCATAAGCATGACTAGAAAATTTCAAAGAAAGTCAAAGAATATAAGAAAAGTGTGTATTTAAGGTAAATGTACGAGGGCAGTAACAAAATTAGCCGATCTATAGAAAGAAACAACGGAATTTGCGTAAAATTTTCTTCATTTTTCTCAAACATAAGCTCCTCTTAGTATGATCAACATTCCTTGTTAGCAAAATTTTTTCCTCGGTGGCACTTGTTCAAGCCATTTATTTGAAACTACTGCAGTGGTCCTATACGTCACGCCGGCTAATTTTATCGTTATTACTTACCGCGGATCATTATTCTCCAAATCCTGGCCCAAAGAGGAGTCACACAATAGCCATAGAGAGCCACCATCCGATATATAATAAAGTTGATTAAAAATGGCGCTCTTATACCAATCGGGTAAGCCTCTAAAGATTTAAAATTAAGTTTTAAAAACCTTTTTCCCTTCTAGACAACCACCACTACCACTTACTCATCATTTAATATGGGCTTTTGCCAATTATCGATAGCCTTCTCCCAGCTGTTATAGTGTTTTAAGCCGTACTCACAGATCTTCGCACCAGAATCGCCACAAGCATTAAAATATTTCGTGTAGTAACGCTTGTGGGCCTTAAGCTTTTTGGGAAAATGTATGATGGGCATATCCCAGGCCAACGCAAATTCCAAATCATGTGAAGATTTAGGTTTCAAAGAGACTCGAGCACATAATGCCACGCCCACATCTTTGGCTGAAAGGAAGAAAAAAATTCTTTTTAACATATGGAAACATTATCAAACTGATCTGTTAACTTACTTTTCAAACTTTCATTCTCGGCCTCCTCATCTAGTTGACCCTGCTCCTTTAGCTGCTGCCATATGTGATCGCCCGTGCCGCTAGGATCAAACTGGGCACAGCGCGATATATTGATTTCGGGTAGGACACGACAAGCCAAATTATATGAACAGGGCATATCGTTTATTTTCTGATTAATGGTTACGCCCTTGGCATTACCCTCCACAAACAGTTCTGTTGTGGCACTACCCTCAGCATCTTGTTTCTTATTGCCTGTGCCATTCTTAAAGGTAAACGTAATGGAGACGGTCCGTTCCTCTTCGCCTACATTCTCTACGGACCAAATAAATACCGCACAAGGCAAACAGGAATCCTTATAATCATGCGGTATAACTGGCGAAATCTGGCGACACACTAAACGTATGCCATACTCAGAGAGATCATATTCAGTCCAAGCACGCGGATACAGGCCCGTATAATGGCATTTGCTTTCGTCCAATAAAGATTGCCAAGAGGCCAGCGGCTGTTTATTACGATTGTTACTGCAATTGGGTAAATGACATTTAGCCTGGCTACTATAACTACTACTAGTGGCATGAACAGAAAATCATTTCAAGTGTATGGTGGTGGTGATGGATTAACAAACCGAAACCGAAAACCATAACCAACCGAAAAGAAAAGAAGCCCTCATTATGTAAGTATATCCGGAGATCCAATTAATCCAATGGGTGTTTAAGCAAATCATATGGAATAATAAGTTTTTAAAGTGTTTGAATGTGTATGTAAAATTCATATGTGTGTGTGCGTTTAAAAGAAAATAAAAAAGAAAGAAAATTTAAATAAAAAATACAATTGAAATTAAAAGGAAGGAAGAAAACTGTACAAAAACATAGGGTTTGTGTCTTGGCTACATAGTTCATACATTACATCAGTTAGCATAGCTTTTGTTAGAGTAGTTAGTTTAGTTTACATAGCATTAAGTTAGGAAAGTTAGATTCAATTTTACTATTTTACAGTGAACATTAAAGAGGAACAAGTCGGTTAATTTGTTATTGGGTTTGGGGAACGCTTCAGTACAGGTATAAATTACACATAAGGCCGGTTCTAAAGTGAAATGTAACAATTTTGGGGTTCCTTTGTTGGCTAATAAATGAAAATTGTTTGCTTAGAGTACATTGAAGCCTGTTTATTTTATACATTTGAAAACCAATTTTGTTATTTTTCGCCTTCCTGGGTTTAGAACCAAGATTACTCGTGTTTTTAGTTGACCCTAGCTCTAGTCTTTTGATTGTTAAAATTTCTTTGTAAAGATTTCATTGTAAATTCCGGTATTCAATTAAAATATGATGGCTTAGACGAGGCATCACATACTGGCTCTATAGGGCCGTGGCTCTATAAGAATGTGGTGAAGCCATCTTTGTACCAAAGTCATTGGAGTCAAAAACATTGTTTACTGTACTCAGTTGACTTCCCTCAGACCTTTTTGTTGAAGCAGAGGGCTGAGGTGCTGGACGTTAGGCTCATTGCAGTTTAAAACTGATCATACCTGGACATGCCTCATATCTGGGTAGACAAAGGCACATACGTTCCGCCTAAAATGGTTCCTTATAATTTCCGAGAAAGAATATTAGATTTTAGATTCCGACTAAGAAATTTTAGTCTGAAGTTTCAGAGGTGCTTGGTGAAATCCTAGAGCAATATGCCGTTGGCTGGACAGAATAGGCTGTGGTAAATATATTCAAGATTTTAACATTAGCCTTTCTGACCACTACAGTTTTTCATGTGGAGGTCTTGACCATATTGAAAGCGGTGCAATACATGTTGGGTGATAGTAGTTTCTACTAAAATCCTCTGAATTTACTTAAGACAACCTCGTTGCAGTCAAGTCCTTAACAAATGTTATTTCGTTATTCGTCCTAGTCTATGAGTGCCGAGTCATTCCAAGGTAACTCTTATACTGGGTTTCAGAACGAATATCGGAATATTTTTGCAAATTGTTTTGCTAATGAACTGAACAGTGTTGATACAGAGCGTACCATCTCAGACATGTTACAGGGCATAGGTGTTTCGATTGCCTTAGTTAAGCTGGGTATTCTTGTCCTTTTATAGGGAGACTTAACTTCGTTTACAGCAGGAAGGTACGTGCAATATCTCTACGTATTGCTAAGCTGTTATGTATAAGAAGAGGATGACTGATGGTCTTCTTTCCTTAAATTGCATAACCATTCAATGCATCATTATCTTAATGGGAGGTATTCTACGTAAACTTGTGCAGTCCTTCCGTTTGTTTGGAGGAACTCGGTCAGTACAGAGACTGCATTAAACTGTGGCGTCACAACGGGCCGTTATGCGTGCTCAAGTGAGCTGTTGGTATCAAAGCTACCACTCCAACCTACCCACCCCGTAGACTTGGCATGACTACGATGACTTTTGCAGGAGCTGTAGGTCTGAGATATGGTGACTGAACACCATATCGCCATTGCGGCATTATTTATTTTGAAATATGGTTGGTTTCCCATAGGGAATCTTTGATTACGGCGCTGGATATTAAATCTGATACCACAATGGGCCTGAAATCTGGTCTAAGTGGGACCTTTCGCCAATCTAACTTAGCCTTATTAATTACCTCTTACGACTTTTAAATACTTTCGAAACACAATTTTATACAAATTTTTCTGAGACCTTTGAAGTTTCTCTACCTACAGTGAGTCAAAAAAGTTTACGTACACCCAATATAGAAAAAAATAAAGCCAAGGTACAAATTACCTCGTAATTAAAATGTAAAAAAAACTTTGTTATTTTCATTTTTAATTTATTAAGGAACATAAAATCAGGCTTTTCGTTTCAGTATCTCTATGCATTAAAAAACATTAACAAAAAATAACAAAAACTCATTAATTCATACCAAAAAAGTTTACATACACTAGATTGATATTATATAAAAACTTCAAAAATATTAATAAGTAAAATTAATATTTTGTAGGACCTCCGTTTGCATCAATTATAGCTTGTAGACGCCGGTGCATGCTTCTGACTAATCTTTTAGTGTCGTCTTGGGTTATTTTTCGCCATTCATTCGACAAGGCATTTTTTAGCGACTCTTTTGATGTTATTTTGTGCTTTCTTATTCTTTTGTCCAATAGATCCCAGATGTGCTCTATTGGATTTATGTCTGGAGATTGTGGAGGTGTATGCAGCTGCTTGCAATTATAAAGAAGCCACTCCTTGACCAAATATGAAGTGTGCTTAGGGTCATTATCTTGCTGAAAGAGGAATTCATTTTCTTTCAGATCCAATTGCAGCGCACTTGGTTTAAGATTGTTTTGCAAAATTTGCAGGTACAGATGCTTATCCATGTTGTTATCTATAAAAACAAGTTTTCCGACACCTGTCGCCGACATACACCCCCACACCATAACGTTTCCTCCTCCATGTTTTACGGTCGGAATCAAATTTTGTTCTAGCATCTCCTCGTAAGCCTTTCGCCAAACTTTTTTGGCACCATCGGGTCCAAAGATATTATATTTTGACTCGTCACTGAATATGACGTTGTCCCAAAACGAATCCGGTTTATTTAAATGCTCCTTAGCAAATGCTAGCCTCTTCCTTTTATTTACTTTAGGCTTTCTTCGAGGAGTTCGGCCGTTATACCAAGCTCTGTGAAGCACATTTCTTACAGTTTGCGGGTGTACACTTTTGCTAGAGCATTGTAATAGTTCTTCACATAATTCTAGAGCCGATTTTCTTGGGTTGGCTTTAACAGTATTCAAAATAAGCCGCTCCTCTCTTTGTGAAAGCTTTTTTGGTCGTCCAGATCGTGCTTTTACATTCAAATTTCCATTTCTTAAGTAGGAATTTATTATTGTCTGTACACTAGAATGAGACTTTCCTATAATTTTTCCTATTTCCCGCAAAGATTTATCTTTCAAATACAAAATAGTGATGCTGTATGTAAACTTTTTTGGCGTTTATTTTGTTTCTCAGAAAAGTTACATTAATGAAATATGCAATGTATTTTAAGCATGGTTCTACTGAAAAATTATGAATGCAAAACTACTATCTTTAATCAATACAGTAAGAGAAAATAAGTGAAATAATATTAAGTACAAAGTGTACGTAAAATTTTTATGCTCACTGTATACAAGGGGAATTACATCATTCTCGAAAATAAAAAATATGGTTTTACGAGTAAGAGGTGGTACAACACACAAAACACAATACAATCATTGTAAAATTATAAAAATTTAAAAGAATTAAAAAAAAAAATTAAAAAATAGAAAAAAAATGAATTTTAAATAATGACATGCAAATATGTATGTACGAATGTAGCAAGTCACGAAATACAATAAATGAGAAATACAATACAATAGAGGCACTTTTGTGGTACTCAAACAAAACAAAAAACAACAACAAAAAAAGTTAAAGAAATATTAAAAAATTAATTCATAAAAAACAGTATGTACTGCCAGAATGTCCCCAAGGATATTAAGGATATGAAACAAAACCGTACATATACGCAGGCATATATGAATGTAAAATACAACAGAAATATGAAATTTACATTAAAAACCATATTTACATATGCAAAGGAATTCTTTACACAACGTAAGTATGTACATATGTATGTATGTACGCATATACATACATATATGTCAGTATGACCTATAAAATGTAAAAATATTAAGAATTAAACATGACTTGACATGAGACATGACATATGAAAACACTTTGAAAAAATCATGAATAAAATAAAAGAATTTTAAAATGGTAATAAAACTAACGGTTTTTCGTTTTTTCTCTTAATACTAAGAGAGAGAGAGACTGAGAGAGAGGGAGAAAGCCCGTTAATAAGATTGAGAAACAGTGTGGCCAGATGTGTTGTATTAATTCTGTACGTGTAGACACGTTTGCTTTTACTTTTTTTTTTGACAGATGACAGTAAAGTGTTACCCATTGTGCGGTTTCAAAAGTAAACTTAAATAAAATACAACAAATGCTATGATTTCGTTGAAAATTTGTATTTCATTATAATGCTTAGACCGTTTCAGTATCTGCGATGGTAACGAAACATCAATTAAATGATCGCCTCTGGATTGCTTGAAGTCGTCTAAGCTTTGTAGGTAGTTTTCAACCACTTTTTCCAATATTCCAAGTCTTACCTCGATGATACTGAAGAAATATTAGTTTCAAAATACGGAATAGTTGAAGTCCCTGTAGTCTAGTAGGTAGTGTGTTGGCCTATTAGACGTAAAGCCAGGGTTCGAGCTTCAGGCCAGACATAAAAAAACAAAATACAAAAAGTATTTCTTCGGCGACTTCCACTCAGCAGATTTCTGACAAACACTCTGAGAATAAAATAAAATTGCCATGAAAAGTTTCTCAAAAATCTGTTGTTCGGAATCGACTTTAAACTGTAGGTCCCACCACTCCTGTATAAAATTAATACACACAACATAAGTGGTGTGAGAAACTAGCTCGTAATCCTGGCTGAAGGGTTATAATGACCAGTTATGTATGTAAATACAGCACAGTTTGGGAATTAGCCGCGTAGATATAGTATGGGAACGCTTGTCTCTATATTACCGCCTTATATAGTAGTAAGGATCGAACCAGGACTCATGTTCCACTGAGCGTGTTTTACATTAACTTAAGATTCACGCGGTTTTATTGGAAAAACTTTTTTTGTTTTTTTTTATTCAAATTTAATATCTTAATCTCCCGTAATCTGGCAACACTGTTTACTCTTGAGCATAACAACTTTCCATAACTATCTCTCTCTCTCTCTCTTACTAACTTATTTAGCCACATATATATGTACACACTTCAATACAACAGGTGTCAAACTAACAACAACAATACAACACAACCACTTAATAACATTACAGCACTCACTTCCATTACATTAAGTGTGCAGGGAGCAGCTGTATAGTGGTGGAATGCAACATACATACATACCTGCTGGTATTTGATTTCGATAGTAGACTTTGAAAGATGGTCTCATCTTTTTGATTTTTAATCGTGACCATGAATTGATTGGCCTGCACAGTGTTGTATTCATAGATGCCAGGACGCATTTGGAAACGACAAAATTCACCAGCATAGCCGCGACCAATGGTACCGCTGCCTATACCGCCCAGGGGAACACCATACATTTGTTTGCCATGCTCCATGTAATAGTAGTCCATGTAACAGCGTCTGCCCTCGCGTGATACTTTCCAATAGTAAGCGGCATATCTGCAAAAAAGAAAAATGAACCAGAAATTATTATAAATATTACACGCATAAAGGAGAGGAGAAGTAGGAGGAGGAGGTTTGTTTCTTCTATTGAACACAACAATGATGTCATAGTCATACGTTTTGGCTAAAATGTTGTAAGAAAATTTTTATTTATTTTACCAAGTCATCGTCATCGTCGTCGTTGTCGTTGTTATCGCAGTCATTGTCAGTTGGTGTTGGATGTCGGTCTACAATGTTAAGGCATATGTTTGGCTGTCAGTGCCATCCATAAGTATTGCTGTGTGCTGTGTGCTGGGGGCTGGTTGTTGGGTTTCTTTATTACATGGTTTTCCTCGTACCAGCATGTTTTTTTCTATTTTTTTTCTCTTTTTAAAGGTCAATTATGCTTCAAAGTCAAGAACAATTGCTTGTGGCGAGAAACTTGAGATTGTAGGCAGAGAAAAAAACAATTAAAAACTGAAAAACAGAAAAGGAAAGTGGGGAATTTTGAGCATCCCTTTAGGGAATCAGATTAATTTTAATGTCTTAAAGGCTTAAACCTAAAGGCCATTATGATGCTTAAAAGCTTAAGGGCAAAATTATTTTAAATTCCATGTAAAGCCGATGGAACACAAAATTAAATAAATTCCATTTGAATCTTAATCAGCTGGTAAGTGTGAAGCTAATCAGGTATGGGAAACAGAAACTAGATGTTCAGAAGGTTGCCGTGCTTGACAACAAATCCAAGCATCAAGCGGGAAGTCATCTAAACATCCCAGATTGAAAGCATTAACAACGAACGAGGAAGACCATTTTGCACTACTTTTTCGGAAATAGTCGGACTCTGTGAGCAAGGATTTTCGCTACTATAGCCAATAAAACAACCCAATATGATATTGACAAGTAAAGAAAGATTGCAATTATACTATCCCAGAATAAAAAGAAGATAAATCGTTTGTTAAGCTTGAGCAACTTACGAAACAACAAATTTTTTCACGGACTTGACATTTATTATGGTAACCCTTCACTTACAGCGCACTGTCAAATAGGGAGCCATGTCGATTAAGCATCTCCTCTGTTATTTTCTACTGCAAAAGTTGGGAGGAAGTCGCCGTAGTTTAGTAGGTAGTGTGTTGGCTTATTAGACGTAAAGCTAGGGTTCGTGCCCAGACCAGACATCAAAACAAAATACAAAAAGTATTTCTTCGGCGTCTTCCTCTCAGCAGATTTCTGGCAAAAACTCTGTGAGTAAATAAAAATTGCCATGAAAAGTTTCTCAAAAATATGTCGTTCGGATTCGACTTTAAAACTATAGGTCCCGCCACTCATGTATACAATTTAACACACACAACATAAGTGGTGTGAGAAACTAGGTCGTAATCCTGACTGAAGGGTTGTAATGACCAATTATGTATGTAAAGTTGGGAGGAAGGGACCGTCCGTCACTTGTGTCAATGTGTCACTGCCCTGTAATCTACGATCGGCTAGATTCTATCAGTAGAAATGCGGTCGAATTAATGCTGGCGTGTAAAAAGAACTTAGACTTGGTTAACTGCTCTATGAGAGCACGAACAATAGTATTCCACAAGTCCTTACGTGAGGGTCAATGCACTCTGTTACACTTTTTTTTTTTTGTAAAACCAGCACTCATGGGATGACCCCTACTCATGCAGTGCATTGTGCATGTTTAGGAAAATGGGTTATAGGAAGGTGGAAAGAGGGAGTAGTGTTTGTGGAAATTTGATTTAAACTCAAGATGCGAAGACTATGTAAGATGTTATTGACTATACTCAATTGAAGCATAATCCAGTTTAATTCTGACCTAATGGACTATAGACAGGTCGACAATATGGATCCCTTATAATTTTGTCGATAGGATATTTGATTTTAGGATTCTAATTGTAGACTTCTGATCTGATGTCGTGATAAAGACATTTTACAGGCCACAGGTGTACACATTGCCACAATTAAGCTGGATATTCTTCTGTCGTGTTACAGAGAGGGCCAACTGCGTTAGCAGCAGGAAGATACGTGCAATATTGCTGGGCTCTGCTGGACTGTTTTGTATAAGAACACTGTGTGTCTTCTTTCTTCAAATCACATGGCAATCCATCGCACTTTTGCAGTTCTCAAAGATAACTGTACTATTGGAAAGTATGTCATGAGAGCCAACATTTCCTCAAAAGACTTAGAGAAGCTGAGGATCTCAACATAAAGAAGCGACCACATTTCATTTCATGTTCAATTTTGGACATTACAATCCTTCGGTCAGGATTACGACCTAGTTTCTCACACCACTTACATATGTTGTGTGTGTTAATTTTATACATGAGTTGTGGGACCTACAGTTTACAGTCGACACCGAACGACAGATTTTTTGAGAAACTTTTCATGGCAATTTTTATTTACTCTCAGAGTTTTTGCCAGAAATCTGCAGAGTGGAAGTCGCCGAAGAAATACTTTTTGTATTTTGTTTTGATGTCTGGCGTGGGGTTTGAACCCTGGCTTTACGTCTAATAAGCCAACATACTACCTACTAGACTACGGCGACTTCATAATGGGAATATAGGAATGTTTGATACTCGGCTTGATTATTAATTGTGGCATCACAATGACTAGCCTCTAGTGTAAGTGGAACCTTACCTATCACTGAGAACTAGCCACCACCTAACCTAACCTCGGGGAATAAAAGAATAACAGCTAGAAAGCTGATCACTTTGCAAACTATGATGCTGACAGTGCTATGGTGATGACCCAATCATATATTCTTACTGCAAATGCTTCCTACACACGTTAAAACAAATGGAGAAAGTTATTAAAATATCGATTACAACTCTGCTATGCACAGCGTTTTTTAATTTGTATTCATTTTCTTTTTAATTTTTCTTTATTATTGTGTCACTCATTTCATATTTTTTTTTGTCTTTTTTATTGAAAGAAAGAAAGAGAAGAAAACTTGTATAATTAAATTTGTAATACAAGTGGACGTGCTTTTTATTGCTATTAAGTAATCAACTGATATTTCTCTAAAAGACGATAAGGCCACCATATTAGGGGCGTTCGTTCGTTCAGGTATAAAAGCAAAAGTTTAAAGAAAATTAATTTATGAAAAATATCTCCTAGAACGTGTTAAACCTTATTGAACTATAAAATGGCCCTGAAAAATTATACGAATTTTTTTTACACCTCGACTTGAATGCCCCTAATCTATACAATTAAACATGTCACGTCTCTAGCCAACACGAACTGAAATAAAAAGTTACAAAAACTTTATTAACAAAACAAATGTAAACTTTTCAGTGGCTACTGTCCTCACGCTAGCCCCTTTAAAAAATCTTGCGTATCAACTGCCCTACACGTTTAGCACATCATTATGATCATAATCATCATCATCATCATCATCATCATCACGGGCATTGTAATTATTATTTACTGGCGTTTGTAAAGAACACACCTTTTAATGGATTTCCAAAGAGAGCCCTACCAACCAATACCTCCCCACCACATGAACTTATTCAACTCACTTGCTCGCCCACTCACTTGTACGTACATTCAGTCACTTATAGCAGAACAACAACAGAACAGCACCCTTTAAAGTATTGTTTTAAGGACTTTTTCTCTTTTGCATATGTATAGGTTTTATGTGGGTGTGAACAATACATATGTACATATATGAAATCAAAGTAATCAGAAAAATAAAGCTTTTAGCACGGCATCTGTCCCTGAGTTGCTGGAAATAGGGAATGTTTTATGGCAGCAAATACTTCTGTTACGTGTGAAGGTGTATTTACGTGAATACCAATTAATAGTCATGGTAAGTAGTACTCACTGCGTTCTATGTAGGGAGAGGAATTACAAACAGGAATTATTTGTCAGGCACAAGGAAGTAAATTAAACCAGACTCTCTACATAGTATTTCCCCTTCCGAGAGGATGTGATTTTAATTTTTAAAGCACAAAATTTATGGAAATTTAAAGGAAAGAAGAAAGCGTTTAACATGTTAACGATTCTAAGCGGGTAGTCTCAAGGCTGTTCTAACTCCATCTATTCGAATGTTTCATCGTCTTTCCGTCCTAAATCGCGCCTTTCTGAGGATCCTAAAAATTCTTTCAAATTTTGTCACATACTATCTATGCTTCTTGAGAAGGATCCTTGCTTTTTGCATCCAGGATAAATCGTCCTGCCTGACTATATTTTGGAGAAAGGTTAACAAGTCGCCGTCTAGTAGGTAGTGTGTTGGCTTATTAGACCCCAGGGCAGACATCACAACAAAATACAAAAAAGTATTTTTCGGCGACTTCCAGACTTCGGCGACCAGCAGATTTCTGGCAAGAACTCTGAGAGTAAATAAAATAGCCATGAAAAGTTTCTCGAAAATCTGTCGTTCGGAGTGGACTTTAAGTTGTTGGGCCGACCACTCATGTATACAAATTAACGCACACAACATAAGTGGTGTGAGAAACTAGGTCGTATTCATGAGTGAAGGGTTGTAATGACCAATTATGTATGTTATGTATACTGTCGCCCCCTACTTCTAGCTTTACCTTCTTTGAAGCGGCCCTAATTACGCTTAATGGCGTTTTTGCATTCCTAAGGCTTCGGGGAAGGAGCTATTGAGCCTCCTCGATTGCCAATCCCCATAGTCTGCACTATCGAGTCGTGAGTAAAAGTCTCCGAAAACGACCTTGAAGTCGTCCTAGTCTAGTAGGTAGTGTGTTAGCTTATTAGAAATGAGTTCGTGGTTTAAACCCCAGCCCAGATAATTCAAACAGAAACAATATATGACAAAATATTTCTTCGGCGATTTCTTTTCATCAGATTTCTGACAAAAATGTTGGAATTAAATAAAATTGCCATGTCGTTTGGAATTGACTTTAAACTGTAGAGCCCGAGAACGTTCCACTAATTCTATCTTTAGGCATTCAATTAAACATGCGGATTCCCGACACCGGTACTAATCGCATTGACTATAACGTTGTCGGATAGGCCCTCAACAATAAACTGCCTGTATAGTATAGTATACAAATAGATCGCCTAGTGATATGGGCAGTAAAACCATAGCTAAAGCTTAAGCCATAATGTTGTGACAAGTGACGTCACTATTACAATTATTACCGTTTAAAACTTATGGACCATACACATTCCGTGATTATTTGAATTTTAGCTTCAAGAATTCTACTGTGAATTGGGAAGTGGAAGATTTAGGCGCATCCTACCCCTCAAAATATTAAAATGCATGCATGACTAATAATGAATATCGACAGTGGAACAGATTCTAGTTATTTACACGTATCCTCCCCTCAAACTATTGCCTCAGCTATTAAAAATGCAATAAATTTTCATATTTTAACAGGCACTTACAAATTCGTTGCATATATTAAAAATGCAATTGAATATTTTTAAGTTACATTGAACTCTCTCTCGATTTGTCTGGTACTATATTTATGCGACATGCAGCAACTTTACTTAGTAACTAGTGACGGCACTAGTACCACTATTGCTGCTGCTTGCAACATACGCATAAATTTCCAAACTACAGGCGAGACATACTAAAACGTATTGCAACTAAATTTAGCAGCAGCAGCAGCAATTGCCTTAAATGTTCACAAAAAAATATTCAAAGAGGAAAAACAAACTACGAGACAAAGAAAAGAATAAAAAAAAATAAATGCAATGGACCTGGTCGATGTATGCATGCATGTAAGCATACTCAGCAAATAAAATCTTGGGAGATAAAATTTCCAAAGATTCTTTGAAAAATTCTATTCACATGCAAACATGGAAAACTAAAAATACTTTCATTTGACAAATGGCCACAAATCATGTGTTGCAAGAGGAGGAGGACATTCTGTTTGTAGGCAACAGAATGCATAAAAGAAATGCTTCCACAAATATTTGCTTAAAATGCTTAAAACTTCAATTTATATTCTGATTTAAAGCAGGAAGAAATGATGCATAAAATATTCATCATGTTTTCTTCTGCCATGAAGAGAAGCAGCACGATGTTGCAGCACAAATAAAATAGAAGAGAAAGAAATTAGGGGACAGGCTATAGAAGACTAACAGTTGAATGTACTTTAAGGGCATCGAAATGTTGTCGTATAAGATTTGTAGGCAATAAAAATGTAGATTTTTTCTGTTAATAAGGGCCTAAATTATAAGCAGTCGCCGTAGTCTAGTAGGTAATGTGTTGCCTCGGTTCAAATCCCAGGTCAGACATCAAAACGAAATTTGAGAAAATATTTCTTCGGCGACTTCCTCTCAGCAGATTTCTGGCAAAAACTCTGGGAGCAAATAAAATTGCCATAAAACAGTTTCTCAAAAATCTGTCGTTCGGAGTCGACTTTAAAACTGTAGGCTCCGCCACTCATGTATGAAATTAACACACACAACATGAGTGGTGTGAGAAGCTATGCCGTAATCCTGACTGAAGGGTTGTAATGACCAATTATGTATGTATGTATGTATGAATCAGCAAAGCAATAAAAGGTGGAGCTTTTTAAAAGTACAGCCCACTTAGGTCCTATAAGGTCCCTTTGTACTACCGATAGGTTTTGTCAATAAATTCCGGGTATCATGGAATACTTCGTCTCAGGTTGCCACGTACTAGACAATGCTACAGAAGATGTTCAGTGGTCTTCTCTTTTCCCTTGTCATTACATATTCACTTATGTTGGGACGCTAAGACTCCGATTAAGTCCGTGTCCACAAACGCTTATGACAGCTATACCCAGTATTCTTGAACAATCTTAATTATCGTGTTCACATTGTCTAGGCAGTGACAGAATATCTACAAGATATGCTCAGATATCGAATGCACACAGCGGCAGTCTTTATAGCCATTATTTCAGCCTAAATAGTACTACAGTAAGCGGATAATGCCGTAGTCCAGTAGGTAGTGTGTTGGCTTATAAGATGTAAGGCCACGGTTCAAACCCCAGATCAGACATCAAAACGAAATTTGAAAAAATATTCTTCCTCTCAGCAGATTTCTGGCAAAAACTCTGAGAGCAAATAAAATAGCCATGAAAAGTTTCTCAAAAATCTGTCGTTCGGAGTCGACTTTAAACTGTAGGTCCCGCCACTCATGTATAAAATTAACACACACAACGTAAGTGGTGTGAGAAACTAGGTCGTAATCTTGACTGAAGGGTTGTAATGACCAATGTGTGTAGGTTATAAACAGTTTTCTTCTGATCCCGCAAAATCTAACAACGTCCACCTTCTGGTAACGCAGTTGAGCTTTATGTGAAACGGTCGGAGAATATCCAGTTTAACTGAATCAATCGGAACAACTATTGCCTGTAATAAGAGATTATGAGCTCTGTACTATCCATGTTTTGACGATTTGCCCGAAATTTGGCTGAGAGATCGTGGACAGTCAAGCACATACGTCAAATCTACCTTCGTGAGGTCAAATATTTGGAGTCGACTTTACACTGTAGGTCTCGCCACTCGTGGATAAAATTGACATACACAACATGGGTGGTTTGAGAAGTTAGATTGGATATCCTGACTAAAGGGTTTTAATGACCAATTAAATAAGTTAAGTAATCGAACTATTATTAATTAGGTTAGGTTAGGTTAGGTTAGCGTGGTAGCTTTAATTTACCAAAAAGCTCACTTGAGCACGCATAGCGGCCCGTTGTGATGCCACAGGTGAACGCAGCCTCTGTACTGACCAAGTTCCTACGATCCAAGGAGGGGGAAGTTGGTCAATGCAAGGGCTGCACTAAGTACAATTATTACTTCGATAAATAAAAACATATTAAATTGTTAACATAGTCAGAGGCAATAATTCAAATAAAAATTACTTTATAATTTCCCAAAAAAAAAAGGTAGTGACTCACTAAAATCTTATCAAAAAATACCAAAAAAAAAAAAAAATTTAAAATAAAAGTAAAAATAAGAACTAATTTCATAAACAAAGGTAAATAAAACATTATTTTGGGCAAGATAAATGCAAAATGATGGCTGTTTACTCTTTTGTCCTACATTTGACAGCTGATAACTGCATTTGAAAGTGTTTCCCTTCCCTATCAATATGCAATACTAACGTGTTATAAGTAAATGTGCTGATTAGTTGATTTAAATGTTGGACGTTATTTATTTAAAACCCATTTTTTTGATTATACAACCGAGATAAGGTTTATTACAAGCTTATCGTTAAAATTAATAAAAAAAAATTGGAAAAAAAGTTCAATGTTTCAAACGATAAAACACAATTACAGCGTTAGCCGTTACAACGCAGTTTATAGTTTATTTCTCTTAACCCTTTAAGCCGCTTATCGCCTGTCGCTGGCATTGTATTTTAAATGGATTTTTTTTTAATTTTTTCTTTCTTTCTTCTCGAACATAATCATTAACTAACGATTAATTTTTTATATGAAAAATAATTGCATGTATGCTGCGATGCAAATGCAAATGCAAATTCATATGCGAAGGTTTTGACTTAGTTTTCTACATCGTTTTCTATTTTCCTAGTTTAACAATTAAAGTTTTGTTGTTGTTTTTTGTTTTTGTTTCATATTCTGTTACGTTTTATTATAAAACGTTTCCCATCAAGAGCATAGGAAACTAGAACAATAGTTTTTGATAAGAACAGAAAGAAACAGAAGCAGAACTGAATCATTGAACATGTTTAGCCCACTTTTGTGTTTTATTTAATTCGTATACTACAGCAGCATAAGCAATTTTAACCCCTTAAATGCTTTGAAGTATTGTAAATCGATTTAAAGGCATTATCACTTAATGGAAAAGATTTTTACTCATGATAATCGATGAAAATGCATAACTTTCTTTGTTTATATCGGTTAATCAATTCAATGGTTTTAAAACCATCGATCTGGCAAGGCTGTCAGCTGTTCTTATTGTTGTTCTTGTTTGCTGTTAGATTAAACTGGTTGAGGGATGTATGACCGCCCTAGCAAAATAAATCCCACTGCTCTCTCTCTCTCTTTAACCGTCTTCAGTTTTTTTTCTTTCCTCGATGTTCTCTTTTACTAGAACGAATGTTGATCTCATGAACTCCCGGTGTCTCTGTGGTTAATTTGGATCTTCCTACCCGATCCCCTGAAATGGTTTTTAAACGAAAATACCAGAAAGAATTTATTATGATAATGGGGAATACAACTCCCAGAGAACGTTATCCATACATGACAATATCGTATGTGGAATTCTTTCAGATCCATTGAATCTTAGATTGTTTCTTGCATTATCCGATTGCATACATACATACATAATTGATCATTATAACAGGATAGTCAGGATTACGACCTAGTTTCTCACACCACTTATGTTCTGTGTGTGTTAATTTTATTCAGTGATGGGATCTACAGTTTAAAAGGCGAGTTTTTGCCAGAAATGTTCTGAGAGAAGGTCGCCAAAGAAAATATTTTTCATATTTCATTTTGTTGGAGATGTCTGACCTAGGGTTTGAACCAGTGTTGAAAAATTCAGGTCTTTAGTACTTTTTTCAGTACTTTTTCATTTTAAAAATACCGCAGTACCCCCGCGATGCTTTCAGTACTTTTTATTATTACAAATTTCATGTCTTGCGCTTTTCAGCTATTAATGCATTAGTATTACATGTTCAACGTAATGCTAAAGGTAGCAGTAGGCTTTAGCCCCAGTTAGCCAAACGTCCAAGGAACGTACATTTGTTTTTAGAACACTGAAAGCAATGAAAACGCTTGCCTAACCCTAATGTAATTTCGGTAAGCATTTGCATTTACTCTTCATATGTTAAAAACGAACGTTGTTACATTGCGTTCCATCTACGTTTGACTAAATGGGGCTTTTACGTTTTGTTACGTTCCGAATCAGGTGTTTTTGTTCCTTGTGTAGTCTAGTAGGTAGGGTGCTGGCTTACTAGACGTGAGCCTACGGTTCAAACCCCCCATGTCAGGCATCTCCATCAAAACGAAATATAAAAAAAATATATTTCCGGCGACTATCTTCTGTCAAAAACTCTAAGAGTAAATAAAATTGCCACGGTAAGGTTGCTCAAAAATCTGTTGTTCGGAGTTGACTTTAAACAGTAGGTCTGTATTTTTTGTATGTATGTATGTATTTTTTTTTTTAAAGTACCATGCATTCAAAAAAGTACTCTTTCAGTTACACTACCTACTAAATTACGGCATTATCCGATTACTAGTACTTTTTAGACTGAAATATGGCCGTAAAGACTGCCGCTGTGCGCATTTGATATCTGAGCACATCGAGCAGAGATATACTCATATTTAGTGACAGTGAAGAAGCCATTAAATCCCTAGACAATGTGAACACGATAGTTAAGATTGTTCACGAATACTGGGTATAGCTGGAGAAGATAACGAAACATGGCGACTTTCATAAGCGTTTGTGGACACGGACATAATCGGAGTCTTAGCTTCCCAACATAAGTGAGTATGTAATGACAAGGGAAAAGAGAAGACCACTAAACATCTTCTGTAGCATTGTCTAGTACGTGGTAACCTAAGACGAAGGATTCCATGATACCCAGAATTTATTGACAAAAAACGTATCGGTAGTACAAAGGGACCTCATTGGACCTAAGTGGGCTGTACTTTTAAAAAGCTCCACCTTTTATTGCTTTGCTTATTCATACATACATATATGTTTATGACCTTCTTTTCTTCTTCTTCTTTGCAGGGCCATTCATTTCATAATTGTGGTCCTCAACCTCCACTATCAATATTGGAAGAGGTATCTATAGACTTAGCATTCCCTCAAATGCCTTTAAACAGAGATGTAGGTCTGAGGAAAAGGAAGGTAAGTGTCAGGCTCTTGTTAAGAAGAGACGGAAGATTCTTCACTTCTCGTTTATTGTTATCTCTGCACGTAGAAGATATATTTTGGAGTCGGTACGGATTCCTAGAAAGCATGTTTGAGCCCGTGGTTGAATATTTATTTGGGGTATCACAATGAACCTACTTTCTGGCACAAACGGGACCTTATACTTCAACACAGTTCGGTTGACTACTCCAGCTGGTCTGCTTGTGCCTACAGTCCGTATCATCGCTGCTTATTCAAACTCCCTAATAAATTTAAAGTTGATGTATCGTGTCCAAAGTTTTAATGCCAGTTGCGGGAAAGTAACTGCCTCCTCTACTAAAAAAATCCTGAAGTTTTACGGCGTTTGGTAAGAAAATCCTTTTAAGACGCAATACATGTCTAGAAGTCTCCCTAAAAATGTTCCCAAATTTATCTCTTGCCCTTTTGCATGCTTTCCTTGAAACTATTTGCTTTCTTTTTGTAATTCATCAGGTAGATAAATTCATATTTCCTCTTGTCTTTTTGAAATGGCTCCTAAAACGTTAGTTCTCTCATAGCATCCTTGAGTAGTATTTTCCAAGCCAATACTTTTCTTATTTCCTTTTCTTCATTCTTTACATTGTAACAAGAAATCCTTTTATCCTCCTGTGTTGCCATTTAATTTTTTTTCTTTGCCAAATTCTAACTGAAAAGGATTCTTTAGAATTCATTCAACTGTTTGTGGTTTTTGTGTTTGTGTTGCCAACAAAAAGTAACACAAATCCATGGTGGTTAATGTCCTCCCTGAAGGCTTTAACCGCAAATTGAAAGGTTAGGTCAGGGATTTTTCATACCCCCACCCCCCATTTGTATGCACTCCTTACAGTTTCCTTGTTTAAAGACTCAAGCAAGAAAGAAATAAATGCCAAAGATTTTAAAGACACTGAGAGATAGAAAGAGAGCGAGTAAAAGAGAAGCAGAAGGCTTACACAATACAAAGTAAGTGACACTCTAATGGATTTTTAATAACTCAACGCAGTCAAACGCTGCTCAACCTTAACCAGCAGTAAGCTTAAGGAAGAGAGGTAAGGCTTGCACATTGTTACATTTAAAATCAATAAATTTTGTTACACAGTGTAACAATATGATTCTAAACAAAAGTGTACATTGTATAACAATTATTCCCTGAGGTATTAAGACAGGAGCCATTTCTAAAGGTTATAAAGAATATGAAAATATGTGGCAGCAGTTTTGGTGCCACAGTTGTTATTCAATCACTTTTACGAATTGCTGACTTAATGCCAGAGGATTTATTTATTTGTGAAAATGTATGTGCTCGCGACACGCACATAAATATGGTTTATAAGGTAGGTGGTGGCGGATGGTTTCAGTTGCCAATATTGTCAAATACACAATGACTTAAAAGGATTAAATTTGGAGGGGATTTATATGAATGTCTGGAGACGTCGTTAAAGTTATTAAAAACACATGAAGAATTTTTCGAGGACAACTTTCGGATTTAAACTGGATGAGATATGCCAGTAGCCTAGTAAGTAGTGTGTTGGCTTAATAGACGTAAAGCCAGGGTTCGAGCCCCAGGTCAGACATCAAGACAAAATTGAAAATGTATTTCTTCGGCGACTTCCTCTCAGCAAATTTCTGACAAAAGCTCTGAGAGTAAATAAAATTGCCATGAAAAAGTTTCTCAACAAAAAAAAATCTGTCGTTCGGAGTCGACTTTAAACTGTAAGTCCCACTACTCATGTATAAAATTAACACATACAACATAAGTCGTGTGCGAAACTAGGACGTTGTACATTGGGTCACTTTGACCTCCGGGTGCTGTACTTGTCTTAATTGACAAGTACACGTCCTCTAACCTAACCTAACTAGCTAGAACAGACCCCCAATTACCAATCCATATATGAAAAACGGGCATCACTATCTCGGTACACATTTTCATGGGCCGTTGAGTAACGTATAGGTATGCGGGAGGACTTCGTATACCGGCTAATGGTTTCTGCAGAGTTTATACATCGGCTCGCGTTTTGTTTTTTGTTTGTTTTAGATTTAAACAGGGAAATTATTTAAAATAATTACCTAAACAAACTTTTTTTATTCAAAAGAAATATTCATCATTATTATTCAATTTCCTTAAGCGCTACATTGGCAACACGGCGTTTGTGTGTGTGCAGGCAACCAACCAGCCATTCCCTGACATAAATTTTTGTTTTACTACCAGCAGACATGGTCACGCTGACGACATATTTCGTTAAAAACAAATTTTACTGGCGTCAACAGTATTTCGGTATTTTTTTCTCTTTATTCTCTCCCATTTTCTTTTTTTTTCTATTCCACTACATCCTTTTGTACACTAACAATTTCCTTTAAAATACTCGTAAACGTATGAAAAATATGTTCACACACACGCATTTAAACACATTCTCTCACGCGAAAAAGAACAGTTATTTTCAAAGCTCCATTATTGTTTGTAAGTCAGAACGTACACTCACACACATCCATATGCATTCAATCCGAAGTTCATATTTCTTTGCTAGTTTTCCTAGTGATTTTTGTTTTGTTTTTGTAATACGGTAATGTTGTGATTTTGTTTAAGAGCGAATGGGAAAGAGAGAGAGGCTGATATGAAGAGAGTACAGTAAACAAGTGAGAGGAAGTCCTGGAATAAATACAATACTGTTGAGTGAGTGAATGTTGTTTTATTATTATTATTGTTATTGGTAGGTTAGGATATCATGTTGGTTTTTATTATTTTGTTATTGTTTTTCTTTTTGTCAGTGTTGCTCTTGTGCTTAATTTTTTTTCTTTGTATTTCTTTATTTATTCCCTTTTTTTGTTGCTTGTGTTTGTTTTTAAAAAGCGTAAGTTGGCGAAAGAAAAAGTTTATTTTCAAACTTTTACTTTACTGTAGCAGTAGTAGTCGAATGAGTTGAAATGATAAATGGGTCACTGGTATTGGGTGCACATATTATGTACATACGTACTCTGTCTGTCAGATTAAAACTTGGCAATACAAAAAAGAAAAACAATTATTATGTGATGATGGCTATAAAAGCATATAAAGAAAGCGAAAGTCAATTTTTCACAATTGACAGCAGGAGGTTAATGAATATAACTTAAGAGGAAGACTTTCTACAATTATTGTCACCATGTGATCTGACTTGTGTGTCTTTGCAATGCACGATTTATTGAAAATAAGGATACTGTGCCGCAATGGAGACAGAGAAGTGCTCAATGAAACGGATAAGCTCTTTCAATTCCAGTCACAATGCGTGTATTACCCTGCATCTTTTATTTTTCATGCTATACACGTAGTTATTGATCTGTAGGTACTAGTATCGGTTTTTGTCATTCTATAGCGGTGCTCCTTGTAAGCAAAGTGTGACCAAAAGTGATTCAAGCTTTTTCTTTGTAATTCTCAAAGAAAATTCTCCTTCCCAGCTCATTCGAAGCTGAGAATTACGTTGAATTGTAACCTTTTCCTCATATTACCCTGTTAGGAGAAACCTGTTGAAGCCAAAAATTAAGTAAATGCACTGAAAAGCTCTTCAGTCCAACCTGAATAGAGATTCTCTATTGTATTCCAAGTCTCGTGGGAATTCATGGCAATGGATATGCAAATAAGCCTGCGAGTAGGGAGCTTCCATGTCGCTGGTAGATTCAGAAGTTTTATGTGGAATAGAAGAAAATGTTTTGGAAGGGTGTACCAACCGGAAGGGAAGATGGAGAGAGAACCGTAGGGTTTTAGAAAGTCTGACTTTTGTTGGATAATTTCAATGAGAAGAGATTTGAATAGTGCATCAGATGGTCGGAGCTGGAACCGGCATTGTAGAATCAAAGAACACTTGTTCTCTATAAGGATTGCCTCAAGCCCAATATATACATTCGATGATGAGGAGATTGAATCATCGAAACACACATATGGAACCTGTGTGGCGGTGTAATGTAATTCATAAGGAAGCTTTTGGCTGTTTACCAGGTACTAGGCAGGGAATTATCGATAAAAACAATGAACAACATGTATTGACGAGAGACCTTATATGGATTCGATTCATAGCGGCTGCGCTTGCTTGGCCATGTCGTTCGAATGGAGGAGTATGCTCCGGTGAGACGGGTATTTGTTGCGGGGATCTGCGGAAGTCGGCGAAGAGCACGAGCTTGTTTGCGTTGGAAGGAGCAAATCGAGGAAGCCCTGTCATCGATTGGTGTGACCAATTGGCGTAGGCGCACAAGAAGCAGAGGCGCCTGGAAGGATGTGTTAAGGCAGGCCGAAATCCGTTAATCGGATTGTTAATGGCCAATTAAGTAAATAAGTAAAACAAATCGTATGGTTGCACTACTCTAGCAGCCCTACACGACAATTATAATATCCCCTCAATCTCGGTTTTGGTACTTATGTCCGCCATATAATTTCCTTCATGTCATTCATGTCTTGGCAATCATATCATGGTAACACGGTGATACTCTGTCTTTTGGACGCCGCCTTAGCGAATTTTACGACCTCAAACTGCAATAGATTTGTTTACTTTTCAAAACGTTATGAAATTTGCAACAAAACCCAATTGACTCATGACTTCCATAGAGTCCTATGGCATGAGTAACTGATTACCAGGTAAAAATTATTTTTTTATTTCCCTCTAATAATTTGCGGTTTTTTCTTCAACAATCTCTACCTCTGCCTGAAACACTCATTCATTCACTCACTCATCTCGCTCGCTTACTCTCTCCCACTTTGTTTACAAATTCAAATAAAACTTCAAGCACCTAAATTATCCGCTCTCTTTACACAGAAGAGCGTAAAATTAGAAAGCCACTCTCACACAAAACTTACCTGCATGCTAAGGGAACCAGCGGCAATGTTTGCTTGATGGAGGGACGCAAGTTCTGGTTGCGTTTCTCTGGCCAGACATGATCGAATTTAAGTTTCAAACCATACTGGGGTATGGCGGTAATTTCATTATGCTGTAATTCCTCATAATTGGCACTGACCGAATCCATGGTGGCGGTGTAGTAGGATAGAACGTTTTAACGTTTGCCAACTTTTTTAATGCAATTTTATTCGTATTTTTATTGTATTTTATGTTGTTTTTGCTCTCGTTTCTGTTAAATAAACACGCAATGTTTTGTTTTTCTTTGGCTTTTATCGGGTTTTGTTTGATTTTGTATTTCTAAACAAGTGGCAATTAAATGGAATTTTGTTGTTGTTGTTTTAGTATTTTCGTTTGTTTGTTCTTTTTTCTTTTCTGTTTCACTGGCCTCTTAAGAGTAGGTTGGTTCTCAATGAGCAGCTATTGCTACCTGCCATTTATAGTATTTATTTATTATTAATAATGGCCGTTGTTGTTGTTGGCCAATACATAAAAATATTTTTGTTTTGTTTTACTTTCAATTCATGACTTTCTTGTTTTTATTTTCAACAAAATATTTGCTTAAGTTATTAAAAATAAATAATTTTCTTTCTTTTTCACTTTAAAAACACAAACAAACGCCAAAAAAATTAAAATTTTTTTGTTGACATTTAACGAAATTACACACACGCACACAAGCACACTGTCTGTTATAAATGCAGTAGCTTTGCTCTTTTAATAACTTATACTCACGAACAACGTACCGTTAGCTCTCACGTACACGAAGCTACTGATGGCATTACTAAACTTTTAGTGAGCATTTAGTGTTAACACTAAACACAAAACAATAACAACATAAACAGCGGCAGAGAAAGAGAGTGAGAGTATTATGCACGAGTATCAGTGTTGGAAAATTCAGTACTTTTATATTTTTTTAGTACTTTTTCATTTCAAAAATACCACAGCACCTCCTCCAAGCTTTCAGTACTTTTTTCATCAAATTCGTTTTTGTTCGTTCAAAAATAAATATATATGTTTTAATAAATAATTCGCACATTGTTTTTCCGTTTCCGGGTTTATTAATTAAAAATTAAGCCCCGTTTGTTTAATGTACTATGTGGTCTGTGTGTCTAATAGGTAGTTACAAGTTAAAGTAGCCTTATTAGACGCCCAAAGACCACTGTTCAACCCCAGGTTCCGACAAAACGACAACAAAAACATAATGGGATGTGTTGTGTGGAATGTTGTTATTGTGTTTTGTTTGCTCGCTGCTGTTAGAAAGAAAAGCAAAAATTTTTTATGAAGTGTGGTGAATTTTGTAGTTGTAGTGAGTTTCTCATGTGGTGAGTTTTTCCAAAATGTGGAGAATTTATCCGGTGTGGTGAATAAAATCGAAATATGGTGAGTTTCTAGTGTGGTGAGTTCTTCCAAAAAGTGGTGAATTTATCCGGTGTGGTGAATAAAATCGAAACTCACCAAAGTGCCGTTATTCGAAATGGGTACTGTATTACCATAAATGCACGTACTATATATCGTGATTTGGACGGTGTGTGTCTAGAAAAAGTAATTTTCCAACTGTTAGTGGAGGCATTCACCGATATGTTTGGTTAAAACAATGTTGCCATTGTGTCATTCTAGTTAAAGTTCTAAAAAATTAAACGAATTTTTGAATAATTTCTTTCTTTTATGTTTTATTCCCAAAATGCTTTTGCAAAAAGGTACTCTTTCAGTTATAGTTCAGTACTATTTCAAAATTTCAATTTTGCAACACTGATGAGTACTAAAAACAAGCAACAGCTGTTTTACTGTAAACGCGCTCTCTGTTTATAAGGTTTTAGAAGCTTTGTTAAGCAAAACAGCTGGGAAAAGAGTTGCTTAGCCAAGAGAAAAATTAAAGAATAGGGTGAAAACAAATAAATTTAAATCGAAAGACAATTAAAAACAAATCCCTTTATATATCTTAATTGTTAACAATTGTTAACACCAAAAAGCATGTAAAATATTGCAACCCTTAGTATTTCTACCTTTCAGAACATTTCAGTTTACATTGTTAAAAAAGAAAAGCATACTTTAAGGAGTGAATTACACAAAACCCTAAGAATGGCTCTCAAACTATTATTTGAATTGGGAACGTTATTTTTTAAATTTCAATTTAATTTCCCTCGAAATTCCACAGCAATGGAGACAGTACTTCCCCTTGAGGACTTCCCATATATACTTTTCTTATAATCTCAACGTTGCTTTTGGCTGTTGTGCGTTATCGATAACCATCTTCTGATATTTTATTCTATAATTGACCTTTAATTCTTATAAATTTGGTATTTTATCTTTAACCTGCATCAAACAGCTTAAACTTCCGCATAAATTTAACTCCCCCACATAAATTGATTTTAACATAAGAAAAAAAATAAGAAAAGTAACTCAAATACTACATTCTCATCAATCATCGTGTTGTTTTCTTAACGCGCTGGTGACCCCTCTCCAAAATAACTGTCAATTTTTGATACGTAAGCAACCAATTCCATCAATAGCTACACGCACACAGTGAAACACATGCACACAGATTGTTTTTTTTACTGTTAAGCATGTGAAGTTAACAAACCAAAAATAACACAAGACAGTAAAGACGAGAACAACAACTACAGCAAGAACAACAACAATAAACCGCATATAAACATAAACAAACATGACTCGCAAACTGCTAAACATCAATGAACATTGAAGCCAATTTAAACAAAATTTTATGCAAATTCCACCACACGGCCACAAGTTTTAATATTCAGTGGTTTGGTTTGGGATTTATTTTTTTTTCATCCGCAGATCTAAATGCACACAGTAACCGCAAGTAGTGAGTCAAAATGTCAATTATCTGTGAAAGAAAATAACACGAAACATGTAAGCAAAGGAAAGGTAAAGAGAGAAAAAAAGAAAATCTCGAAAAATCGAAGAACAGGAATCACTTTTCATGTTAAACTGTTTGTACGAAAAGTTGTTGTTCTTCTGGTCTTCTTTGAAATTTTTGACCACACTTATCAATACAGCCAGCCTAGCTGACTAGCCATTCCTGCAAACCATAGTACAGACAGACGTTTCGTAGCAAGCCAAAAAATAACTGATCATGTTACAATTACCATAAACAGAAGGTGATGTGATGTGATGATATTGAAGAAGGAGTTACCGCTAAGGATAACGACGACGATTGGGAAAACAACACCATAGAACCCTGTTTACACACACAAGCTTACCTATACAAAGTCCAAAAGATGATATTGAAGTACGAAGAGTATACCGCTAACCAGGAAAGAAGAAGTTTTCAACAAAATTGCACAAACAATATTTTCAGGTTTCGCCTGAGTTTACACTTATATTGAACTGCTGGTGTTGCTGCTGTTGACTCCTTTAGTACTTTGGCTAATACGAGCAACAAACCAATGTAAATTATGTAAATTGCCTGAGAAATTCACAGTAGTTTTTTAACAAACAAGACAATTTGTAAAGTTCACAACAAAATAATGATAAGAATCTAAAAAATGTCTGAGAATTTTTGGCAATTTTGGGAATGCTCTTCTTCTTCCGCGAAAACAAAACAACCAAGAGGAGGAACATTTCTTATGGCAGATAATTAACTAAAACACGACAGAAAAGTACTCTAAAGACGACTGTCATAAATAGTCTTGGAAATGGTTCCAATCTTGGCTTGAATTGCTTTGAAGAAAGGAATCATGAAACTCGGTTTTAACTAATTAGAAATTAATTTGGAAATTTAAAATCCTACTAAAGAAGAAACGGACAAAATTTATTTGTACACCCAACATATGTAAGTTTCTGTCAGTTAAATTAAATCCTTATCGTTTCTCATCAGACGTTTAAAACAGGGCTAAGAGAAGAAGCAGATAAAAAGAGAAGTAGACTTCAGTATTTAAATTGTGACAGCTTTTGGAATTTAATCTTATCGATAAAATCTTGTGATTATTGTGCTATAATAACATCAACAGAATACATAACGAACGATTGATGGTAAGTGAACTGAGGCGCAATGTAATAACTGGCTATTGTTGCTGGATAAAATGCGTACATATGTATATTCGCATAGCCAGACATTGTAAAACCTGTAATATGATGTACTTGAGCTTTTAAATGGGAACCCCCCATTGATTTACAGCCTGTTACATGGAGTCAGAGAGTAATGCATGAGATCATATGCTTTCCAGGCGGTTATTTTCATGCATTAATGCATTTAAATATGAAAATGGAAGGTTATTTGACTTCAAGGTATCAAAAATGTCACGCCTTCTTTTTTTGGGGATTTGTTTTATATGAAATGTTTTTACATTAACCCGCATCTTAACATAATTGCTATTATTAAGAATAATTTAATTAAAATTTCTATATTTAACTTGTTTTTATGGTATATATTGCATAAAACATAATTTTTTAAATTAAAATAACGATTTAGTTACAGTTCTTAACAATTTTAAACGATTTCAAGCAAGAAATCCTTTATATTGTAACACAATGCCTTAAACGGACAATGGCAACACCTTTATTTTATGCTTTCTTTTTAATTATTGTTTGTAAACAATCACAAATATGCCCATTAGTACGAAACTAGAGCCAGACAACAACAATTTTTTAAGCAAGCAAAGCATTTACATTGTGTGCGCGGCTTACATACGTGTGCTCTATTAGTGAGATTAAAATCTCCTTGCATGTAATTGTTTTTGTCTTTCCTTGTTGCTTAGCCAAAAACAGTTGTATTGTTGTTATTGTTTATTTGCATAATCTCTCAATCTACATATTGTCTCAGTTGTGTAAAGCAAAACAATTGCTCTGCTCTTTACGTTAAGTGAAGCCAGTTTCGTGTTATTTAACGCAATTCAACGTTTTTATACGTCTATTTAGGCAAAATAAACACTTGACAACATTCTTTTTCAGTAATTTTAGTTCTTTTTACGCACTTTAATGGCGTTCGGTAATTATTTTGTGCAAAATCGGTGTTTTTAGTGATCTTTAAATTGTTTTAGTGTATAAACCAAAAATATTAATTATTAAATACATATAAAAACATTAATTCAATAAATCACGTGATAAAAAACATGTTAAAATCTATTTGTTGGGTTTTGTTGGCCATACCTTCTTATAAGAAGAATTTCTGCATAGTAATGGGTGTGTTCTTAAAGGAGAAAAAGAGAGGGCGAGTATGGAAGTTCTTGAAAGTAACAAACAGGTGAGTTTAGTGGCACATTTTTTTATTCCAATAAAGTTAATTCAACATATATATCCATATATAGCTATAATTTCCATGAAACTAATTACCTTTAATGCACTGTGTAAGAAATATACTCTGGATTGTTTGCAAGTGTCAATCCGTTTGAGACAGTTGTTAACCATATTTTTGCACATTTCAGTATACATAGTTCTTGATCTGCGCTCTCTAACGGCGCAAATCGCATGATATTGGTGGCCAATATACGCTGATAAAACGTGTGTAGGCTGTGGTATCACCTGGTTCAAACCACTAACCGTCTCTAACCTTCAATTGAAGGCCAAAAAAATTCGTTTATCATACGGTCATAGCGCTTTGAATTAATGGTGCTTCTTTTTGGCAGCCTTCTGACAAAAAGTCTGACATTAAAGTAAAATTTCCATGAAAAGTTTGTCAAAAAAATGTCGTTCAGAGTACGATGTTAAACTGTTGGTACCGCCACTTATGGATAAAAATTAACTCACACAACATGGGTGGTGAGAGAAGCTAGGTCTTAAATCTGACTAAAGGGTTGTAATGTTAAGGGTGTAAATGTAAGTTATCAAGCTTAATTATCAAGTTAAGTTATCAAAACAAAATGTAATACAGTGCGTTAAGGAATTAATGATACTTAACGGTATGCTGTTGTTTTTTTCTTCTTAGAAAAATAAAAAGAAAAATGTAATCAATGAAAGTCTATAACTAAGTGTGTAATTAAGTATTAACCAAATGCCATAAACTTTTCCCGCTATAATATTAACACAATAAATGTAATCAGTAATCGCTTTAATAAGCCAATAATAATCTCGTCAATAATTGTTTTAAATTGAATCCCTCCTTCTCTCTCTCTCTCTCTCTCTGCTTCTATGTTTATAATATTTATTAGCGTTTAATCTAATAACCCGTCTATTAAATTAATCTCTTGATGATGTTTTTGTAAACACCTCTTTTCATCTCTTCATTGTTATTATTATTGTTGTTGCTTTTCAGAAATCGACATAATAAAAAACATCTCATAATTAACGGTTTAAATTACTATCATTAGCGAGATGAAATGAAATGGAAGGAAAGAAAGAAAGAAAAAAGCAAAAGAAAAACCTACTTAATCTTAAACTGTTTTAATGTTACCGTTTAGCAGCAATTTTCTTTGTTTTAATAATTTTCTTTATAATGAATGCTCCGCTGCTGTTGCTCTGTAGGCCAGCAAAAAAGCATTTGGCCAAGAGGCTTAAACATGTTTTTGTTTTTGTGTGTCGGTTTTCTCCATATCTCCTCTATATTTATCATTACATTCCAACAGGTACCTGTACTCCTCGTATACTTGCATGTAGTATTTCTAGTCAGTTTTTTCCTGTTGCTTCTCTCTCTGAAATACATATTTTCTTTTTTCGATAAAGAGTTGGGAATGTTTAGTTTTATTAATTTTTTACAAGCTCTAATATTACGTAATTGATATTGACAGACACTTTCCAAACAACATCACAAGAAACAGACGGAAAAAGTACATGAAAAACTGCATCTTAGATTTTGATTTTAGTGTTCTAGAAAATATTGCCTCAACACCATTTCCATTGCCAACAATTTATAGCGTCTAAGGCAGTCTTCAGTTGATTGTTAAGTAACCATACTCTTTACATTGTGTGCGTTCACACATGATAACCTCGAACAGGATTTTTACGGCTGATCTCTTCATCAGACACGGCACAATCGAGTTGTCTGTATGGGAAATCTCTTTAAAAGCCTACAAACTTAGGATTTAGGATTTCTCTACCTGAATTGATTTAGGATTTCCTTAATACCAAATAAAATGCTTCAAATATGGAGGTCCACATCACGCGTTTTCGCATTCTACGCGGCTGTCAAAAAAGTAGAATTAATGTATTTATTTGGTGCAAGTTACACGCACAAAAGCGTAGGATGCCATGACGCATAGACGCGAAAAGTAAATCTACTTTCTACTTTTGTAAGCATCACAAGCGGCGCGCGTACGAAACAGCTGATTTTGACAGGTTGTTTTGTTTTAATTTGTTTAAATCAAAACAAACATTGGCACGTAAAAAGCGTTGCATGTAACTTGAAGACTAGAATGCGAATAAGGTATGAAATGCACGCAACGCACTGACGCGAAAACGCGTGGTGTGGACCTTCAGCTTAAGGTAGAGCAGCAACTCTAACCAATATGTTGGTGCTAGAGGAAGGCGCTATATACGACTGTACTGACCTCAATCTATGCGTATAAGTTATCCTCTTCAATCCCGTTGCCCTGACAAACTACAGCCTTTTTATAAATTACAGTCTTCAGACCCCCCTGTCTAGTTCTCTATAAGACTGGATGGCTTAAATAGAACTAAAAATCTTCAAAAAGTAAAACACAGTAGTCCACTATGCTTTTTGGATACGGTGTTGACAGGTAGCATTTGGTATGCATCACCATAGTCATCAAACACTGGGCATGTAACACTTTATCCTCGGGGCATAATTGAGTTTGTCAACTGATATCTAAAGGATGATTCCAAAAGAGATGTTATTTGCCAATTTTCCAATTGCTATCCCTAATACTTCAGTGAGATCTCCACCAAATCAAGCAGGACTTATACGCAAGAGGTGAAAGGCTGTCGTCTTCGCTGCCACTACTCTGTATCTTCCACAAAATTAATTGGTCATGTGGTCAAGGCCAATACGTGTCACATGAGTAACTAGAATGTCAGGAGGAGACCACATTTGTTGCTATATCTTGCCAGTATCTGAAACTATCCACACGGGGTTATCGGAATCTATTTCTGCATTAGAAATTCAATGAACTTCCCAAAGTAGACAACACACCAGAATGTTTAATGATTGTGTTATGCCACATTTATGGCTAACCAAGCTACATTCCGGACTTCATCAAGTTGAGATGAAGGCATGGTCTGCCTACAAAGTACAGTGCTTTGTTAGGTAGTGCTTGCAGGTTTGACATGCCGTGTGTACTCTAAGCGTGTGATGTGTTCTTAGATTGTGTTGTTTTGAATATCACTTCCCAATAACTTTTCTTTTCTCACAACCCTGTACATTTTAAAAAGACATTAAAAAACAATTTCGAAGCAATTTGATCATATGGCTGGGGATACGAATATTGCGCATGCTTAACATGGTTATTGCGAATATTGAGTGGGTTGTCAATTATGTTCACTCTCTGATTACAACAGACTTCTCTATGTCTTTGACTTTTTCTTCTTCTTCTTTTTGCGAAGCTTGAAATTGTCCACATTTCAAGCCACATCTGTCTGTCTGGCAAGTTGAGAAACCAACACACTAGCATTGGAAAGACTTTCTTCATCTTTTCTTAACACCGAGTTTAAATAATAATCTTCGCTAAACAAGTAGTAGCATAGAAAATAATTGTAGTTGTTGCTGTTGGCTGTTGGCTGTGGCAGCAGCAGCTACTTTTGAAAATAGTCTGTCATTATGTGGCAATTGACTTTTAAATGCCTGCACATGTCTTGCATATTTAAGTGGGTTAAAAAATTATTTACATTTGGCTTGAAGTCAAAGCACCACCACCATCACCACCATCAACTATAGCTCCATAGCTTTAATACCAGGAATTCTTCTTTTCTTTTTGCCACAGTTTAAAGTAGACAACATATGCATTGTTTTGCTTGAATGTAATGTAATAATGAATAAGAGATGTATGTGCATGGATGTAGTTCTTGTTACTTTTGCATTTGACTGTGTTGCATTGGCTTATTGTGATTGACAGATTGTAACAATTGAGTTGTCAGAACACGAAGACAAAGTAGGAAGTCAGAATGACAGCAGAAACGTAGTGAAACAATTCAAAAGAAAAAATTTGCTGCTGAATTAAATTTTTAATGAAATAGTTGTTGGGGGTCATATTTAAATGATAAGAGAATTCTTTCAATGTAAATTAGGTTAGATAAGGTGGTCGACATTCCAGTGTTTGTTAAGATACAGAGAATGGCCTAAGAGGGCATAATATCGACAATGACAACCTGTCATACAGCGGCTAGAGGCTACATACTCTTTAAAGAGAGGCACCATTCTATATATTGGGTCCGCCAAATAACTTTTTTTTTGAAAATGCTTTAAAAAAACTACTGAATATTTTCTCAAATTTCTTTTTTTATTTGAAAGTGCAATTCTTCCGGTTAATAATGGAAAATAATTTCAATCAAATGGCTGCCTCGGCTGGCCATGCAGTAGCCAACACCAGAAGATGCCGATTTTGGTAAAAAAAAATCATCTTTTCAGATGAAGCTCATTTTGATCTTGGCGGGTATGTAAACAAGCAAAATTGTCGCATTTGGAGCACAGAAAACCCGCACGCATACATTGAAAAGCCGACGCACCCAAAACGAGTCAATGTTTGGTGCGGATTTTGGTCCAGAGGCATAATTGGGCCATTGTTCTTCCAAATGAAGCAAGGAATGGCTGCTACAGTCAATGGCGATCGTTATTGGGCCATGTTGAACGAATTTTTGTTCACAAAAATTGAAGAGGAGGATATTGGCAACATTTGGTTTCAACAGGACGGCGCTACGTGCCACACAGCCGAAGCTACACTCGATGTTTTGCGCCCTGTTTTTGAAGATCGCATTATCAGCTGCAGAGCTGATGTCGTTTGGCCACCTCGGAGCTGCGATTTGACACCGTTGGACTATTATTTGTGGGGTGCCGTCACAGATAAGTGTTACGCCGACAACCCAAAGACAATTGACGCTTTAAAGGACAATATTCGTGAAGCCATTGGTGAAATACAGCTGCACACAATCGATAATGTGCTTAAAAATTAAACCGATCGTGTAGGCTACTGCATGGCCAGCCGAGGAAGCCATTTGAATGAAATTATTTTCCATTATTAACCGGAAGGATTGTACTTTCAAATAGAAAAAATAAATTTGAGAAAATATTCAGTAGATTTTTTTAAAGCATTTTCAAAAAAAAAAGTTATTTGGCGGACCCTTTACTGTAACATTTTTACCTTCTAAAAACCTTTATTTCAAACGTATATTAAAAAAAATAAAAAATTTGTGTTTAGTTTTAATTAAAATTCTTTATTAATCGCACAATTCTGTGTGCCACTGTTCACAACCTTATGTAAACAACAACAATTGCTTTTCTTTGTTATTCCTCTGTTTACACCCTTTGCATAAACAATAACAATTACTAGACAATTATTCGACAAATCTTTGTAACGGAGATCTTCATTACTATGATTACTCTCTTCAAACGCACCGCGTCTTTACACAAGACTGACTGAACTTCACTAACTCAGTCGCCTGCTTGCTTTTCCATGCCTTTTATATGGCAACGTTAACAGTCTGATGAATGTTCTTAAGGGCGAATGTTCATGACTTCGCCTTCTCGAAATCTCTATAAATGTAAATCGTTCTTTACATTCATTATTGTTGTGTGTGTATTTTGTTTACGTTTAACCTTGTAGTGTTGTTGTTGTATTTTTGTTTACTTGTTTACCATTTTTATACTGGTGTTTGTTGTTGTATTTTTGTTCACTTGTTTGCGATTTTCTTATGCTGGTGTTTGTTGTTCTATTAGGCAGTAAGATAATTTGTAAACAGGTTTGTTTACTGCATTGTTTTGTTTTTGTAGCTTTTGTTTATAATTTTAATGTTCAGTGATGTAAAAGCAAAACACCAGTATCTAGATTTTTCATTTTCGTATTGATCTTTGAATTAAAAGAAGGAAAATTCAATAAATTACGAACCTTTTAAACTTCTTTTATACATTTTGATGCCTGCAACAATCTGTAACAGCTTTTGTGTGCATGTACCGTAGGGCATTATATGGATCTCCTATTTCCCTTTCACTATAAGCCCGAAAGCATCTATGGCAACATTTTATATTTTCATAATTATGCATATTAACTTGGGAGCATAAATCTTTAAAGCATTTTTTATTTGTTGTAATAATTTGACTCTCGTCTTATGCTCGTATTATGATCGTAAATTATAACCAATCAAGTGTCATATTAAAAACCAAAGAAAGAAAAACAAAGACAAGAGAAAGAAAAAGTCATTGTAATACAAATTATTATCCGGTTAACAATTTAATTAAAATTTCTTTTTGGTCTGGCTCCTATGCTCTTCCAAAGTTCATTAAATGGGGAAGTTTATGTCTCCTCTCAATGGCACTTCTAGAGGCCAATTATAATAATTATTGTAATAATTTATGATTTTTCTTTTCTACTCTTTTAAGCTCTATTCTAACCAAAGGCCAAAAGAAGAATAGCCCCTCTCCCTATAACATCTAAATGTCTTCATACTGCAACTCTGCAACCGCACATATGTATGCATGTCCAACTGCCCAACTGTAGACAAAGTCATCTTAGCAGATGTGAATGAAACATTTTTATTAAATGCCATGCCATACCATACCATGGTATACGAGGGGCATATGCTAGCATATGCATATGCATATTAGAGCCTTTAAAAAGATTGACTATATGAATGACTTACTGACCGCCAGTTGGTTTCATATTTCCAGCATGCGTATGCCCCGCTCGAAAGGGCGGGGGCATTACAAAAGCAATCAAAATATAAAAGATCTTCTGGCATCATATAATCATAGAGTCAGTTCAGTTGGTTTTTATTCATTTATTTTGTTTTGAAGTGTTTAAAGGTCTTCTCTTTAGTTGGTTTCCTGTTTTTCGTTTTTGTTTTTTTTTTGTTTTTTAATTTCAAATCTTAAAAATCTTCATCGTAATTCATATTGCAATAAATGGGGGAATTTTTTTTCTTTTTGCCAAGTATTACAAAATCAAATGGGGAAGGTATGCCCATAGTTTAAACATTGCTATGAAAGTCAAAATAAGAAACGTGTTCTTTTCATATTAGCCTAGGCTAAGTTAGTTTAGATGGCGATTGTTTAGTATTTTTTTCTTTATTTATAGTGCGTCTTCACTTTATCCGGTCACTTGCCAAGGTATTTACCTGGTTCCAGGTCATGTCAAGGTTAAGGTTGCCGTAGCCTATTAGATAGTGTGTTGACTTATTAGACGAGAGCCCGTGGTTCAACTCCTGGCTCAGACATCTCGAACAAAAGCGTTAAATGAAAAAATATTTCTTTCGGCTACTTCCAGCTTGAAGTCTAGTAGTCTAGTAGTCGCCGTAGTCTAGTAGATAGTGTGTTGGCTTATTAGACGTAAAGCCAGGGTTCGAGCCCCAGGCCAGACATCAAGACAAATACAAAAAGTATTTCTTCGGCGACTTCCTCTCAGCAGATTTCTGGCAAAAACTTGCCATGAAAAAATTTCTTAAAAATCTGTCGTTCGGAGTCGACTTTAAACTGTAGGTCCCACCACTCATGTATAAAATTAACACGGGTATTGTACTTGTCTTAATTGGGCGTCCTCCAACCTAACCTACTTCCAGCCTGAGAGCAAATAAAATTAAAAAATCCGTCATTCGGAGTTGAAATTTAATCCCGGTACCGCCACTACTGGAGAAAATGAACACAGACAATATGGGTAGTTTGGGAAGCTAGGTTGTAAACCCGACTAAAAGGGTTGTAATACTTAAATAAGTAAATAAGGTTTTCACTATTGTGGATAGGCGACTTATCATTTATTGACTGTATTCAGTAGCATTATATTTCTCCAGTTGTTATAATGGGTGATTTTTTAACAGCTATAGGAAAAATTTTCAAAAAAAAACATAAAATTCAGAGAAATGCATGAAATCTTTATTTGAATCGATAGTACGGTCCATATAATTTAATTTTTGAAGATTATTTCATGCAAATGTTACCCGCGACTGCGCCTCAAATGGTCCATCCGCTTAGTCCAACATTTCGGCCGGTATCTCACGAATAAATGCTTCAATGTTGTCTTCCAATGCGTCAATTGAAGCGGGATTGCCTGTATAGGCATGAGCTTTAACATAGCCCCACATAAAATAGTCTAAAGACGTTAAATCGCAAGATCTAGGCGGCCAATTGACCGGTTCCGAACGTGAAATAAAATATTCACCGAACTCGCCTCTCAATAAGTCCATGGTTATGCGTGCTGTGTGGCATGTGACACCATCTTGTTGAAACCATTTTGTGCATTTTGGGCAAAAAAATGTTGGATATGATCTCACGGTAGCGCTCACCATTCACAGTTACGTTACGATTCGCAGCATCTTTGAAGAAGTACGGTCCAATAATGCCACCAGCCCATAAACCGCACCAAACTGTGACTTTTTCTGGATGCATTGGTAGCTTTTGCAATGCTTCTGGCTGATCTTCACTCCAAAATCGACAATTCTGCTTATTTACGTATCCATTGAGCCAAAAATGAGCTTCGTTGCTGAACACAATTTTTCGATAAAGAAGTGGATCTTCGGCCAACTTTCCAAGAGCCCATTCACTAAAAATTCTGCGTTGCGGAAGGTCGTTCGGCTTCAATTCTTGCACCAGCTGTATTTTGAAATTCTTCACACCTAAATCCTTCCGCAAAATTTTTCACGTTGTTGAGTAACAGAGGCCCAATTGCTGCGAACGGCGACGAATTCATAATTGATGGGCATCATTAACACTGGTCGGCCGATACAGCTGCGATATTTTCTTCAGTTCGCACTCTACGTAAGCGTGTTGGTGGTTTAATGTAACCAACAATGTAAATTTGGTGCGAAATTTAGTCACAATAGCCCGAATAGCCACTTCAGTGGGTCGATTAAACTGACCATAAAATGGAAGAAGCGCGCGATGAACTTTCTTAACAGGGCACGCATTTTGATAATAAAATTCAATGATTTGCAAGCGTTGTTCGTTTGTAAGACGATTCGTGGTTAAATTATAGACCAAACTGAAGATGTTTGACAGTGAAACAAAACACGAATCGCGCGTGAGCTGCTTAAACCAGTGTTGCCAAAAAGATAATAGCTAAAAAAATCACCCGTTATAACCAGAGGTCTTCTTTTTCCACTGTCGCAATCAGTAGTTGGGTTCATTGTGACAATAACAGATTTTAATATTCACATGTTACAGTTGAGCTATAACTGCCAAGGGCTTATCGTCAACATAAAGACAACCTCTAGGAGACCTTGAATCTTACTTTTCTGCTTACAGTAGGTTTTCAATACCCTTTCAGTTGTGCTGTGATTGATGGAGTATCAGCTATGAACCTAACATAATGTTATCTCTTCCAAGTTGTTGGATTACACAGTAAATGTGCAATGATGTCCAATTCTATTTTTTGTTCTCAATCAAATCTGTTCACTGCAAATATAAATACAGCCTGGAAGCGGTTTTAATAACCCTGACTAACTTACCAACTTTCCCCTAGCCTTTGACCTTAGCAGTTATCCCATCTTATCCGCATGTGGTTTGTTTTATTGTAAATCCTTATGCCTATGGCTTTGATTGATTGACTGGACTTTATTCAATTTAATAATTATTTTCTTAAGGTATCCTTCCTTTTTTCATGTCTTGCAATGTTTCCCCCCTCACCAATTCTTGTAGTTGACTATCTGGCTTATTGTTTTAGTACTTGATGCTGTGACCCATGATTTTGATGGACACGTTGTTGATTGCATTTAATTCTTCTATGCAAATTATATTATTTAAGATTCTTTGATATTAAATTATACGCTCGTCTTAAGATTTATTTTTGATTTTCACGCTGTCTTATCATGCCATTTTGGAGCCAATAAGTGAAGGATATTATGGTGCTAAAGAGCAAATTAAGAATTGGCCAATAGAGATGGTTATAGTCGGTGCTATTTGTTTTGTCCTACAAAGAAAATGTTTAACACATCGTGTGGACTTTTCTAATATTTTGTTCCAGTTTGCTGAAAACAATATGTCAGGCATTGGATATCGGCGACTAAAGGGTCCGCCAAATAACTTTTTTTTGAAAATGCTTTAAAAAAAATTACTGAATATTTTCTCAAATTTCTTTTTTTATTTGAAAGTACAATCCTACCGGTTAATAATGGAAAATAATTTCATTCAAATGACTGCCTCGGCTGGCCATGCAGTAGCCTACACGATCGGTCCAATTTTTAAGCACAATATCGATTGTGTGCAGCTGTAATTCACCAATGGCTTCACAAATATTGTCCTTTAAAGCGTCAATTGTCTCTGGCTTGTCGGCATAACACTTATCTTTGACGGCACCCCACAAATAATAGTCCAACGGTGTCAAATCGCAGCTCCAAGCTGGCCAACCGATATCAGTTCTGCGGCTGATAATGCGATCTTCAAAAACAGGGCACAAAACATCGAGTGTAGCTTCGGCTGTGTGGCACGTAGCACCGTCCTGTTGAAACCAAATGTTGCCAATATCCTCCTCTTCAATTTTTGTGAACAAAAATTCGTTCAACATGGCCCGATAACGATCGCCATTGACTCTAAAACGAAGAAAAACGGCCAATTATGCCTCTGGACCAAAATCCGCACCAAACAGTGACTCGTTTTTGGGTGCGTCGGCTTTTCAATGTATGCGTGCGGGTTTTCTGTGCCCCAAATGCGACAATTTTGCTTGTTTACCTACCCGCCAAGATCAAAATGAGCTTCATCTGAGAAGATGATTTTTTTTTTGTAAAAATCGGCATCTTCTGGTGTAGGCTACTGCATGACATGGAAAGGATTGTACTTTCAAATAAAAAAAGAAATTTGGGAAAATATTCAGTAGTTTTTTTTGTAAGAATTTTCAAAAAAAAGTTATTTGGCGGACCCTTTAGAAGCATTGTTAGCCGCTGCTTATCTATCTGCAAACTATTCTCTGACTTTCATAAGCTTTCCCTGACTTTTGTGTGCCTTTTGCATGTATTGTGTGTATCTTGTTTAATTCCATTCCATATATTGCTTTAGTCGTGCTTAAGTCCTAACTTCATCTCGCCTATAATTTACTTAAGTGATGACTATATTTTGCTTACACACTTTCTAAATTTAGATTTTGTTTATAGCTTCCATATCTTATCTATCTCTGACTTGCTTAACCTCATCTTTCAATCTCTTTTCACAAATTTGTTGTTGTCATTTCAGAAATTCATCTCACCTATAATTCACTTAAGTGATGACTATATTTTGCTTAGACACTTTCTAAATTTAGATTTTGTTTTTAGCTTCCATATCTTAACTATCTCTGACTTGCTTAACCTCATCTTTCAATCTCTTTTCACAAATTTGTTGTTGTCATTTTAGAAATTTATTGCCTCCTAAACAAACAAATTATCAATGATTTCATTACCATAATTCAATAGAATTCTCGGTGATGACCCTTTCCTTTTACAACCAACAACCAACCAACCAAACTGTTGGGAACAGCCACTTAAAATTCTGAGATCGTAACTCCTATTTTGAAAGAATTGTTGTTGAACCTTTTTTTTTTTAATTATTTTTAGAATTTTGAAAGATTTTTTTTTTTTTTTTTTTGTAATTCCTACTCCTAGAATACCTAGAGTGTTCAAATAAGCCGCCGCTTCTTTTAAGTTAAACTACAATATCCACCCGTAGTGACATTAAATGCACACACGAAATTAATAAAACTGTATTGGTTCTGACCAAAACTAGACCGACCTCCTCATAACCGATCGTCAATGTTATACATGAGCACGCATGCGCTGTGAACAGTGCGTGTGAAAACACTTGTAAACCTTTCAACGCATTTTGTCTTTTGTCTGTCAATGTCTGCTGCTCTCTAGGCCTGCTCATAAGCTTTTTTTTTTACATAAAGACACATGGAGACATAGCCAGACACAGAGAGACAGACCACCCTGGGTGTTTAGAATTCTTTGTGTTCTTTTTATAGAAATTCGTGTGTGTGTGTGTGTGTGTGTAATGTTTACTTTTGTTACGTGAGGGCTTCTTTGGAAAATTCCAATCATTATCGATAATTTAAGTTTGTTTTTGTAGAAAAAGGTGATCATTTAAATACAACGATTTTCCGGAGAGGATGAATTCTTCTTTTTCTCTGTGTATTCTTGTAGCCGTAAATTTTAAAAACATGACTCGCATTTGTTTGTATTTGTATTTGTATTGTAGACAATATGACTTAATTGTTATTTGTTTGACAGGGGCCCCCTAAACGTTGGTTGCTTAATTTGAATATTTATTGAAAAAGGAGTTGTTTGTCTATTTAAATTAATAGATGAGCAGTCAGTTGGCTTAGAAATGATGATAAATTAGATGAATTCATTTAAAGAAGGCAAGAATAAAAAGTTTTTTTTATTTCTTTTATTGGAGACCTTCGCACCAAGTTGGACGATTGTCATATCATTCTTAAGAATTCCCACATAATCTAAGACCCAGAAGAGGGCAACCCTATTCTGTCCTTTTAATTGATTCCATTTATTCAGACAATCGAGTGCTGAAATGGCGCCTTGACTGTCAGATGGTATTGCTATGTTCTGGGACCAAAAACTCCAGCTTCTATTCCAAGATCCGTTCTTGTTTTTCACAAAATAGGTCCTCTGTTAAGAGAGTATGCAGCAGGCTCGAAGTTGCCGTAGTCTAGTAGATAGTATGCTGGCTTATTAGACGTGAGGCCATGCTTCAAACCCCAGTTCAGACATCTCCAACAAAGGTTAGGTTAGGTTAGGTTAGGTTAGAGGACGTGTACTTATCAATTAAGACAAGTACAGTACCCGGAGGTCTAATTGACCCATTGTACAACGTCCTAGTTTCTCAAACCACTTATGTTGTGTGTGTTAATTTTATACGTGAGTGGTGGGACCTACAATTTAAAGTCGACTCCGAACGACAGATTTTAAAGAAACTTTTCATGGCAATTTTATTTACTCTTAGAGTTTTTGCCAGAAATCTGCTGAGAGGAAGTCTCCGAAGGAATACTTTTTGTATTTCGTCTTGATGTCTGGCCTGGGGCTCGAACCCTGGCTTTACGTCTAATAAGAAAACACACTACCTACTAGACTACGGCGACTTCATCTCCAACAAAACGAAATAGGAAAACAATAGTTCTTTGGCAACTTCCTCTCGGTAGATTTCAGCTCCCAGATTACTCCATTCATTTTTGTTACAAACCTTCGTTGCGAAGAACTTCTCAAAATCCTAGAGTATACTGGTTCAGTCCAGGCGATAGTTAAGCAAAGAGCTGTCACCCTATTGCTATTGTTCCGAAATCTCGTAATGAATTTCATATTAGTCTTGTCTCCTATTAACTTAACCAGAGCCTCTCAAGTTTGGGCAGCGGATTTAAATCTAACAGAACTTCCAGTGCCGCTGTAGGGCAGATTCTCAATGCCTCTTGTATGCTAACAAACGCTAGCTTCTGAATATTGTCCAACTCCAACTGAGCTGTTTTAGGTTCTTTCTACGAAAAGTTCCAGCAGAATTCAATGTGTCGGTTCAATTGATTATGTCGTCGATATTGAATGTCCAGCGACTTTTCTTAAAAGTCTTATTAGACGTACAGGGTGGCTGATGTGGCAGGTTGTATTGCAGCCAACTTCAGGTTGTTATCATTTGTAAACCGCTCGTCTGACAGCTGACAGATTTATTCCAGTGACAGTTCATTTTATTATTTACAAGCTTACAAAAGCATTTTGATCTATTGCATTCAGAAAAAAAGTTATTCGTGATGGAATTCAAGCGTGATAGTGTAATTGCTTTATATTTGGCTGGCAAACCGCAGGTGGCTATCGTTAGAGTCCTCCAGCATTTAAATGTGAATAAATCTTTTGTTTTTCATACCATTGCTCGTCACCGTGATACGGGCAGTGTTGCAACGCGTCCAAAAACACCAGAAATGTTCCGAAAATTGAAGGCCAGATTTGATCGAAATCCACGCCGCAGTGGTAGAAAAATTGCTCGTGAGCTGAACATATCGCGAGAACGGATGCAACACATATTGAAAAATGAGCTTGGACTAAAGCCATTGAAGTTCCAAAAAGTGCAAGAGCTCACCGATGGTCAAAAAAAAAGTTAGACTGGAAAGAGCCAAGGAGTTACTTCGCGAAAGTGGCCAGTTACCGAATTTGGTTTTCTCCGATGAGAAGCCATTCCAAATTGAGCAGTTTGTGAACAAACAAAATGATCGAGTTTACTTGCCAAAGAGGTCAGCTGAAAATTTACACCTGCGATTGGCCACCAGAACTCAAGCGCCGCCGATGGTAATAGTGTGGGCCGCCGTAACGGCCGATGGTCGCTACCCGCTAGTATTCATCGACCGTGGGGTCAAAATAAATGCCGAATATTATCGGGAAAATGTCTTAAAGACAGTATTGAAGCCCTAGGCAGACACACATCTCGGCCGCAGACCAATTATGTATGTATGTATTGACGTTGGTCCGGGTTTTACGATTGAACCAACATATTAAGCCCCCAAAGGTTAACCTTAGGACTAAGACCTCTAGCTGTGACATCCTTATTCTGCTTCTGCAAGCGTAAATAGCAAAAATCATTGAGTAAAGTAGGAATGCTGCCCTAAAATCATTGAAAATTTGCTTACTTATCGATTGCAGGCCTATTGCCTACCACTTCTTAGTAAGCTTTTGAAAACAATTTCAAGTGACCATCATTGAGACTCATTCCAAATCGTTTGTTCAACTTATTTTAATTTTTGATGGTGCCGGCAAAGCCGCCTTACACAACCTTATTAAAACGGCTATTCTCTGTAAATGAGGCTTATAACACGATTTTTCTGTTGGTAACACTTTAATGCGATTTTTATATGCAACCACGGCCGTCTTTTTAATTCCATTATAATAGACCAAGTAATACGCATTTATTGTGTAAAACGATCTCTAATTTGGTACTTAAAACTGTAATTCCCACCAAATAGCAGAAGAAGTAGTAGAAGTCACATGGAAATAATGCCGCATATTGGTATCGGTATTGGTAACTTGCTGGATAAATGTTAACAAATTATGCTTGTTCTTGCATGTTACAGCATTTCTTTTATTGGTAACACCAAATGCCGCTGGCTGGCTGGCTGATTAAGGTGGCTGTTTGTATTACAAACACAATTTTTTTTTAATACTCTCTCATGCCACAAATGCGGACAGCCAAACTGAAAACTGCCTGTTTGGCTAGTAAGAGGAGGCCATAAACAAAAATCTTGTCAATGATTGTTATTTGAACGTGTTGTATTACCAGAAACTATTTCGCTTTTTTCTGTTTTTCTGTTTTCTTCAGCTTCTTCACCGAAAAGCCATGAATTCAAAGCTGAGATTTAAGTTTTCTTTCCTCTTCTTCTTCTTGGTTTTCTTAATGGCCTTAAGGTCATTAGTAGCGAAAAAATCCCTCGAACCAGTTTTTTTTTAACAGTTTCTGTAAATTTGTTTATGGCAGTGCAGTATTATGGTACGTACTCCATTGACTAGGGATTTTTTTGAAAACATTTTTATGGCATGTTAAACAGAAAATAATGACACTTTAATGTTAATGGTGTTAATCTTTCCCTTCTGCTTCCCTTCCATTCTTCCGCCTTCCCCATTTTCTTGTAACAGTTAGCCGTACCCGCTTTTCTCTGAATGTGGGTACAGGAGGTGTTAAACTGTTTACAATAAAATTCAAGTTAAAGGTTATGAAGTTTAATTGTTAGGTTATAGGATGGATTTTTTTACATGACGATATTAAATGATCAATTTAAAAACCATAAATAACAAGCGGGAAAACTTTCTCTGTTGCATTACAAAAGGTACTCTCTACCCTACAACATAGATGGTTGGTTTGGTGGTCTGTTTGCTTGAGAACATGTACAGCCATAAAGGCTGATAAAATACACACACAGGCCATTCCATACATATATAATTGGTCATAATAACTCTTTAGTCGGGATTACAACCTAGTTTCTCACACCACTGTATGTTGTGTAAGTTAATTTTATAAAGGGTGTTTTTTATAGAGGTATAGAACTTTAAGTTGCAATAAAACAACGATGGATTATTCGATTGACATGAATTTTATTTATCCGAAAGATAATCTTGTGGCATTACATTTTAAATATGATTTCTGGCATATGACCGCCACGGCTGGCGCGGAGGTAGTCCAATCTGGACGTCCAATTTTCGATGACTTTTTCCAACATTTGTGGCCGTATATCGGCAATAATACGGCGAATGTTGTCTTCCAAATGGTCAAGCGTTTGTGGCTTTACCGTATAGAACAATGACTTTACATAGCCCCACAGAAAGTAGTCTAGCGGTGTTAAATCACAAGATCTTGGAGGCCAATTCACAGGTCCAAAACGTGAAATTAGGCGGTCACCAAACGTGTCTTTCAATAAATCTATTGTGGCACGAGCTGTGTGACATGTTGCGTCGTCTTGTTGAAACCACATCTCCTGGACATCATGGTTATTCAATTCAGGAATGAAAAAGTTAGTAATCATGGCTCTATACCGATCACCATTGACTGTAACGTTCTGACCACCATCGTTTTTGAAAAAGCTTCTGAATATCGGCTGCCGATAGAGAGATCGAACTCTAGAAAAATCCCCTACTTAGAGTATTTCACCTTCTCCTATCAAGGTCTCCAGCTCTAGATTCGTATCAACGGACTAACCTTACAATACTCCGTAAGGAGCGCTGTCGCCCGTCTTACGTTGCTGACTTATTAAGCCGTAGCAGCAAGCTGGTTTTATTATTGTCGATAAAGGAAGCAAAGTTTTTTGGTCTGATATAGCCTCCCAGAAGCTTTCATGCTTCTCCCTAACTTATCTCCCGATAAGTTCATTGGGATAACAGATTGAAGGATTAAGGCCAGCCATCACATTCCACCATCATTCACGGAGTGGAATCCCAATCGGGCAAAACTGTCAATTAGGTTTACCTCTACGGCCTTTAGAAGCCGAACGACCTACTGCAACGCAGAATTTTTGGTGAATGGGCTCTTGGAAAGTTGGCCGAAGATTCACTTCTTTATCGAAAAATTGTGTTCAGCGACGAAGCTCATTTTTGGCTCAATGGATACGTAAATCAGCAGAATTTTTCGATTTTGGAGTGAATATCAGCCAGAAGCATTGCAAAAGCTACCAATGCATCCAGAAAAAGTCACAGTTTGGTGCGGTTTATGGGCGGGCTGGTGGCATCATTGGACCGTACTTCTTCAAAGATGCTGCGAATCGTAACGTAACTGTGAATGGTGAGCGCTACCGTGAGATGATATCCAACTTTTTTTTGCCTAAAATGCAAGAGCTTGACTTGCATGACATGTGGTTTCAACAAGACGGTGCCACATGTCACACAGCACGCGTAACAATGGTCTTATTGAGAGGCGAATTCGGTGAACATTTTATTTCACGTTCGGGACCGGTCAATTGGCCGCCTAGATCGTGCGACTTAACACCTTTAGACTATTTTTTGTGGGGCTATGTTAAAGCTCATGTCTATACAGACAAGCCCGCTTCAATTGACGCATTGGAAGACAACATTGAAGCACTTATTCGTGAGATACCGGCCGAAATGTTAGAAAGAGTATGCCAAAATTGGACTAAGCGGATGGACCATTTGAGGCGCAGTCGCGGTCAACATTTGCATGAAATAATCTTCAAACATTAAATTTGAATACTATCGATTCATATAAAGATTTCATGCATTTTTCTGAATTTTATGTGTTTTTTTTGGAAAATTTTCCTATAGCTCTTAAAGAATCACACATTATATATCTCAGCTTAAAAGATACCTCCATTGTCATCCATTTGAGATTCTTACAAAGGACTTCAGCACCAGATCGCGTTATGGGTTTTCTAACATCTCATCGGAAGGAGAGACCTTAACTCCATATTTAGAAAATACAGGAGTGAGCGTTCGGGCGTTGTTTTATTACAATCGTTTAGTCAGGATTACAACCTAGCTTCTCATACCACCCATTCTGAGAGAGGATATGCCAGAGGGAACTTTTTTGGTTGGATACGCAGATGATATTGCAGCTGTTATCACGGCCAGGAACACGGAAGAGGCACAACGAAAACTGAGACGTGTCATGCTGAGAACGAAAACATGGCTGGATGCCCACGGCCTAGATCTGGCCATACATAAAACGGAATTACTGCTGATCACTGGTCGTCATATCCCCTTGCAGGTGGACATGAGTATAGGAGACGGGGTAATTAGGAACAAGAGCATGGTGAAATACATATCAGATTCAGTACTCGGCTAACAAGGCCCAGAAGATCGTTGGACAGCCCAGTAGATTAATGGCGAACATTGGAGGCCCGCTACCCGCGAGACGGAGTCTCCTGATGGAGGTTGGAAACAGCATTACGCTTTATGGGAACGAAATTTGGGCCGAAACACTGGATGTTAAGAAGCGGACAAACGCGTCGGCATATCGTACAGTATCCGCTCCAGCCGTAGTGGTGATAGCGTGTATTATCCCTGTGGATCTGCTGGCAGCGGAGCGGATGGAGATTTATAGGGCAAAAACGGCTGGAAGTCACATTCAGGGAAAACACCATTTCAAAATGGCAAGAACGATGGAACGAGGAGGATAGAGGAAGATGGAGAGGCGAGACTTATTCCGGACATAAGGCCATGGATTGGTCGGAAATTTGGAGAGGTAAATTACTACGTTACACAGATGCTATCGGGTCACGGATATTTTTTGAGGAAATATCTGTACAGAATGGGCAAGACCGCCTCCCCTTACTGTCTTTACGAGGAAGGAGAGATAATTGATGACGCAGAGCACACCGTTTTCGAGTGTGCACCCTGGCAGAGCTATCGCTCTGCACTGACGTCGATAGTTGGGACGATCACGGCCGGTAACATTGTCGAGATTATGATCGCGAGTAGGGAAAATTGGACCTCAGTGGCGAATTACGTGGAGAGCATTCTAAGACTGAAGAAGAGGGTTCTTGAGGCTGCGGAACATGAGGGCACGTCGGAATAGATGAAACTGGCACACGTGCCAAGCGGAATTCGAGGCGGGGACCTGGACGAAAGGAATAGTGGAGACACTTAGATGTCTCTTCAACTTTCGACACGCACTCCGGACGCGGATATGAACACGCAGTTCCGGAGTGGGCACAACTCCGAGTCCACGAGACGAGGGGGATTTAGTGGGTGAGGACCCCACACACGGGTAAGTGACGACTTCCTCTATGGTGCGGTTAGGTACATTTCCCCCTCCTCGGCGTGAAAAAAAAATACCACCCATGGTGTGTCTGTTAATTTTATCCATGAATGGCGGGATCTACGATTTAATGTCGCCTCCGAACGACAGATTTTTGAGAAACTTTTCATGGCAATTTTATTTTAATCTCAGAGTTTATGCCTACAAACTGATGATAGGAATTCATCAAAAAGATATTTTTTTTGTTCGAGAGGTCTGAGCTCGGATTTGAACCGCTACCACGAGAGTATAACTATGGTCCCAAGTGCTGAGTGAATTCTCAGCCTAACTATGCTGACTTAAAGAGGCCATCCATCCATTAGTAACAGTTCATCACTGAAAGTCTTTTTATTTTCTTTTTGACAATCGGCGTCATCTCCTCTTTAAAGCTCACATACAAATCATTGTTAATCCATGAGTTTCTCTTTCATTGGGCTGGCGATCAATAATAAAAAGAGGAAGAAAAGCACAAAAAAAGGAAAACGAAATTTGTAGCAAATAATTCATTTAATGATTGGCAGTCGAATTGTATTTCATTTTTGTATACAAACGAGGCTCCCATTATTATAAAGAAATAATTCATTACTACACCGTCCAACCACCACCGACACCACATTCATCCAATCTGTGTTACAATATTTCCCTGCCTCTGCTCGCTTTCTGATTGCAATTCAAAATAATTTCTTAACTTTTGTCATATTGATGACTGGTTGCTTGCTGGCATAGGCATGAGGCGCACCATTAATTTTGCTGACTGGTTGTGTGTGCTGTGTGGAGGTGATTGTTAAAAGGTTTATGTCTTCACTTTCTTTTTGAATACCCGAGTAAGAGAAGAGAAATGATTTTTTGCAACAGAATTTATCGCATGAACTTGTTACAATGGCATCGGCATCGTCATTGGCATCACTTGTAGGCGTTTTAGCAATTTTAAATGAGTTTTTGTGGTTGTGCTGTGCTGTGTCCCTCTACTTGTTTCCTTTATTAAGACAAAGAAAGTCAAGAAGAAAGAGGAAAGTCTTGTAAGGAAAGTACAGAATCCACACAATCTACATACAAACTAAAATCGAAACAAAACAAGACAGACAAACCTGAACTGAAGCACAGTAACAGAAACAGTAACAGAAACAGAAACAGACATCATTATGCCTCTCGAAATGCATTTCGACAAAAATGGCAAAATTGATGAGATTTTTTAACCATTTTTGGTTAGGGGGAACAAAGTCCCTTTTTTTCCTCTTCTGCTGCTTTTGCTGTTGTTGTGGTTTTATTCTTTCTTTCCTTCTTTCTTTCTCTTTCTTCTGCTTACTGCATTGGCTTTGGTGTATGGTTATCACATTGACTTTGTGGTAAAAGTTAAGATTGCTTTACCACAGCCAACTAATGAGCACCTTAAATGGGTTGACTGGGATGCAAGTCTTGTAAAAATCACAAGAAAATAAAACCACAAAAAAAAACTCCGATTTTTTTAAATTAAAATTGTAATAAAAATTTTAACAAATTCTAAAAAAAACGGACACAAATTGTTAACGTTTCGTTTGTGTTCGTGTAACAGTTTAAGTTTAAAGCAAAATGACAATATTGTTGTGATCGCGATGAAAATGTGTCAAAATTGCCAAAAATTATCTGAAGACGTGCTTTGAATTGAAGTATAAAAACTCAACTAATTGTTATGATTTTATAAGGGAAAGTTTGAAAAGAGTTAAAACAGGAAAAATAAAATATTTTTTAATTTACGAAAAAAAAGTACTTTTTTTTAAAGGTACCAAAAAGCAGCAACTGGGGTTCTCAGTAGGACGAAGAGACTATCGTCCACCTTATGTGCCAGTACCCTCTGGTCATTTTCTCCCTATAGTTTGCTTTCCTATAAAGGACGTTTGACCCCCTGATTGGATATTAATTGTGATATTACTCACAATGAGCCTAAACACTGGAATTCAAACAAAGCCCTTTTTCTCTCAACTTTCGATTGAACTCTCTTCCTATAGTTTGGTTTCTTATAAAGAATGTTTGTTTAATTGTGGTGTCACAGTGAGCATAACCTCTGGCCTAAGGCGGCCATGAAGAGCCTCTTTCTGTCAACTTTCGACTGAACTTTCGCCCTATAGAACGGTTTCCTGTAAAGAATGTTTGATGCCCTGGTTGGATATTAATTGTGGTGTCACAATGAGCCTAAACTCTGGAGTTTAAACTGCATGACGAGTCTTTTTCTGTTAACTTCCGACTGAACTCTCTGCCTATAGGTTGGTTTCCTATAAAGAATGTTTGATGCCCTGGTTGGATATTAGCTGTGGAGTCACAATGAGCCTCTGAAGAGCCTCTTTCTCTATACTTTCGACTGAACTCTCTCCCGATAAGTTGATTTGGTTGGATATTAATTGTGGCCTCAGGCCTTAACTCTGGCCTAAAACGGAGTTTACCCTTCATAGAGTGTTCGCCACTTAGCCTAACCTTTCTAGAAGTGAAGAGCAACAGAGCTCTGTGAGAATTTTTTTGCCTTATGCCAACTTACTTCCTAGGATACTGCGTTCTACTATCAAAGAACTTTCTTAAAAAGTACTGTATTCATATGTACTGTATTCCTATGTAATGTATCCATATGTGCTGTATTCATATGTAAAGAGTGCTGCGTTGTGCACTGTATTAAGTACTGTATTATGGATTGTATTAAGTATTATATTAAGTACTGTATTATGGGTTGTATTAAGTACTACATTAAGTACTGTATTATGGGTTGTATTAAGTACTACACTAAGTACTGTATTATGGGTTGTATGAAGTACTACAATAATTACTGTATTATGGGTTGTATTGAGTACTACACTAAGTACTGTATTGTGGGTTGCATTAAGTACTACACTAAGTACTGTATTATATGTTGTATCAAGTACTATATTAAGTACTGTATTATATATTGTATAAAGTACTATATTGAGTACTGTACTTTGGGTTGTATTAAGTACTATACTAAGTACTGTATTATGGGTTGCATTAAGTACTGTATTAAGCACATATTAGGTAATGTATTATGGGCTGTATTAAGTACTGTATTTAATATATATTAGTTACTGCATTATGTGCTGTATTAAGTACTGTATTAACTATGTATTGTACTTCATCCATATGTATGTAAAGGGTGCTACGTTATGTACTGTATTAAGTACTATATTATGTTTAAATACTATATTGTATAGTATTGTATAGTATAGTATATTATAGTATAGTATAGTATAGTATAGTAAAGTATAGTATAGTATAGTATAGTATAGTATATTATAGTATAGTATAGTATAGTATAGTATAGTATAGTATAGTAAAGTATAGTATAGTATAGTATAGTATAGTGTAGTATAGTATAGTAAAGTATAGTATAGTATAGTATAGTATAGTATATTATAGTATAGTATAGTATAGTATAGTATAGTAAAGTATAGTATAGTATAGTATAGTATATTATAGTATAGTATAGTATAGTATAGTATAGTATAGTATAGTAAAGTATAGTATAGTATAGTATAGTATAGTATGTATAGTGCAGTATAGTATAGTAAAGTATAGTATAGTATAGTATATTATAGTATAGTATATTATAGTATAGTATAGTATATTATAGTCTGGTATAGTATATTATAGTATAGTATAGTATATTATAGTATAGTATAGTATAGTATAGTATAGTATAGTATAGTATAGTATAGTATAGTAAAGTATAGTATAGTATAGTATAGTATAGTATAGTATAGTATAGTACAGTACAGTATATAGTGCAGCCCTTGCGCTGACCAACTTCTTCCTCTTCCCTGATTTTGGTGGAACTTGATCAGTACAAGGACTGCGTTCACCCGTGGCATCAGAACGGGCCGCTATGCGTGCTCAAGTGAGCTTTGTGAAATCAGAGCTACCACTCGGACCTAACCTAACCTATATTGTATATGCACTGCAGTATTCTTTCTTATGTACTGTATTCTTGTGTACTGTATTATATTATTTGAAATACTTCTGCATTTTATTGAAAGTTATTTCCAGCAAATTGTTTTTATTCTTTCCCTTTTCATGCTATTGAAACCAACTTTTTTTTGTAAAGAAAAACACAAGAAAATCAAACAAATATTTACAACATAACTTAACCCCTGTCTGAATTCTGTCTGTCTTAATAATTTATGAGACCCTAAAGGTATTTCATTTAAAGAAACTTGCAGATACGCATAGCAGAACGACATGTAGGAGCAGGGACAGACGGTCAGCATAGACAAACTGAGAAATATTTGTTTTGATTATTAAAAATCCAAAAAAAAAAACAAAAAACAACCGGAGACAGACAAAAGTCCAGAGCATAACCACAGCATTAAAGTGTACGAACGACAAATTTTCTTGCACTTTTTAGTTCAGAATCGTGTAAGTTCTTCAGCTGCTGGAGCAGCCAGCACCTTTTAATTCTCTCTGCCAGACGTTATGCTTAAGAAATATTTTGTTGTTGTTTGTTTGTTACTCCTTTTTGATTTTGAAAAGTGTTCCTTGAGTGGTTCTACCAGTTTTAATAGGCATGGAAAAGTGCGTGTCGTAAATGTATTTGCCAAGTTAATAAAGGAACACAACCACAACCATTACCACCAACAGCAACAGCCAAAACTCCTTCATAAAGTTCTCTTTCTTTTTATTTTATTTCATTTGCGTTGCTACTGTTTGTTGCATTTACCATCATAGTAAACGTTCTCTAGTGCCCGGGTATAATGTCTACTAGGAAACCATGTTGCGCTTTACTTACTTATCCCCTCACATTTAGTTTTTTTCTTAAGGTGCCACGTTATTTAAGCTGGTGCTACAATGCTTACGTTTGTATGCTGCATTCCATGTGGCTTGCATTCATGCAAAAGTCTAGTTCATGCAATATAAGTGCATGCAACGTGTTGCATACACCAACGCAAATTATGTTTACATTGTTGTTGAGAAGAAGAATGAACGCATTTTTTAAGTGAAAAAAAAACCCTCGCTTGTTTTGTGTAGGGCACTTAATAATAGTGAGACAGAGTCTAAAGCCTTTAAGCCTAATGGCTACTGTTCAGTTGTTTGGTTTGCAATTCCCTTTAAACCTAATGATTGCACTTTAAAGCATACCAGACTTTAAAAGCAATTCAATTTAAACGAAGGCATTCAAAAGAGATATTTAAATACGCTGTAGTTTGGTTGTAAACACAGATTCGGATTTAATTGCTCTTTTATCACTCTATTTGGCGGCATAAGTTTCGCTTGGGCCGCCTTAATTGAAAAATATTTTTTTAAGACAATTTGCTTTCTGATTCTGTGGGTATATTGTCAGGTTTGTCGGTGTGTTTTATGTGGTCCTAGTCAAAAAGAAAGATTGATTCTTCCTTTGGTAAAAATTTATGGCTTTTATTTAAAATGACTCCATGGTTAAATGAGAGTAAGTAGTTGAAATAATAGGGAAAACGTGGTTGGCTGCATAGGCATTAGAGCGTGTGCATGAAATTCTTCATATTGTGGTTTAGGGACAATATTCTACTCTTTTTAACGTCTCTTTGCTGTCAGTGCAGCTACTGTACTCAAATACTTTTCGGTTACAGTCTTATACTCAAAATAAAACTTATTTTCTGTATACATCATCTCCTGTAATGGATTTTGTTCAGCTCAGTGTAGTGGACTGAGTACTCAGGACTGAGTACCGTGACCCAAAGAATGGCAGGAATTTTGATAGTCTTCAAAAGGCAAGAAGGAGATAAGTTCATAACAAAATTCTGGTCGCCCAATGGTATTAAGGAAACAGGATGAAAATACCACAAACCAAGTTCCTATGCACAAAGTATCATTCTATATGATCTTTACTTAGGACTTCGACCTTAAGGTACCCTCTTACATTCAGAATACCATCCTATATCCAGATTGCGACTTTAAACTACCTTCCTATACTTAGAATACCGTCTTATACTTGGTCTGTGATCTTAAACTACCTTCCTATACTTAGAATACCGTCTTATGCAAGGATAACGATCGCCTTACACTTCGAATACCGTCCTATACTTGGACTTCAACCTTAAACTGCATTCTCATACATACTCAGGGTCTTATACTTAAGCAACCGTCTTATATTCAAACTGCCGTCTTATACTTAAGCAACGGTCTTATACTCAGACTACCGACTTATACTCAGACGACCGTCTTATACTCAGACGACCGTCTTATATTCAAACTATCGTCTTATAATTAAGCAACCGTCTTTTTCTAAGAATACCGTCTTATATTCAAACTGCCGTCTTATACGCAATCAACGGTCTTATATTCAGACTATCGCCTTATACTCTGTACTCGGTAAGACTACCGTTTTATTCTCAGAATATCACCTTATACTCGGGCAACGACCCTTACCTACTGTCTTATACCCAGAATATCATCTTATACTCGAATTACAATCTTAAACCTTCGTCTTATACCAAGAATATCATTCTAGCCAAGGTCGTATATTGTACACAGAATACCGTATTACATCATGTACTCGGAGTTCCATGGTTAGTTAAGATCGTGTCCTATTAAGACTATGTTCCTGATGAGACTACTGCCTTTGCTCGAAGTTTCGTCTTATACTCACAAACCCGTAGTGTAGTCTTAATCCTGTTCTAACCTCATACTACCCCGTTCTATCTTCTTATACTGAGACTATCATCTTATACTGAGACTATCTTATACTGAAACTATCTTATACTGATACTATCTTATACTGAGACTACTGCCTTTGCTCGAAGTTCCGTCTTATACTCACAGACCCGTAGTGTACTACTAATCCTGTTTTAAGCTCATACTACCCCGTTCTATCTTCTTATACTGAGACTATCATCTTATACTGAGACTATCTTATACTGAGACTATCTTATACTAAGACTATCTTATACTGAGGCTATCTTATACTGAGACTATCTTATACTGAGACTATCTTATACTGCGTCTATCTTATACTAAGACTATCTTATACTAAGACTATCTTATACTGAGACTATCTTATACTGAGACTATCTTATACTAAGACTATCTTATACTAAGACTATCTTATACTGAGACTATCTTATACTGAGACTATCTTATACTGCGTCTATCTTATACTAAGACTATCTTATACTAAGACTATCTTATACTGAGACTGCCTTATACTAAGACTATCTTATACTGAGACTATCTTATACTGAGACTATCTTATACTGAGACTATCTTATACTTAGACTATCTTATACTGAGACTATCTTATACTGAGACTATCTTATACTGAGACTATCTTATACTGAGACTATCTTATACTAAGGCTATCTTATACTGAGGCTATCTTATACTGAGACTATCTTATACTGAGACTATTGTCTTATATTGAGCCGTACGTCTTATACTGAGATTACCATATTATACGCAGTATACTCAGATCGTCGTTTTATAGTTAAACTACCATCTCATAAATAGACCAACGTCTTATACTTACACTACCTCATGTTATAATCAGGCGACCATCTTAGATTCGGATTAAACACGCTTTCTTCTTTTTTATCGCAATGTAAAGCAATTTCAAGTCTCAGTTTGTGTTGGACTTTCTCTCACTGAAATCACCCCCATGTCCGACGGCGACATCCTCCTAGAACCGCAGATTAATTATCACGTCAGGAAGACGTGTAGAACCCTAAGCTCAGACGACTATCTAACGTTCAGATTGGAGACTTTTTCTTTTTTAACGCAATGTAAAGCAATTTCAAGTCTCAGTTTGTGTTGGACTTTCTTCAACTGAAAACACCCCCATGTCCGACGGCAACATCCTCCTAGAACCGCAGATTAATTATCACGTCAGGAAGACGTGTAGAACCCTAAGCTCAGACGACTATCTAACGTTCAGATTGGAGACTTTTTCTTTTTTAACGCAATGTAAAGCAATTTCAAGTCTCAGTTTGTGTTGGACTTTCTCTCACTGAAATCACCCCCATGTCCGACGGCGGCATCCTCCTAGAACCGCAGATTAATTATCACGTCAGGAAGACGTGTAGAACCCTAAGCTCAGACGACTATCTAACGTTCAGATTGGAGACGTTTTCCTTTTATCGCGATGTAAAGCAACTTCAAGTCTCAGTTTGTGTTGGTCTTCCTTCTACTAAAATCACCCCCGTGCCAGACGGCGACATCCTCCTAAAACCGCAGATTAATTATCACGTCAGGGAGACGTGTAGAACCCTAAGCTCAGACGACCATTTAACGTTCAGATTAGAGACTTTTTCTTTTTTAACGCAATGTAAAGCAATTTCAAGTCGCAGTTTATGTAGCACTTTCTCCCACTGAAATCACCCTCATGTCCGACGGCGACATCCTCCTAGAACCGCAGATTAATTATCACGTCAGGAGGACGTGTAAAACTCTAAGCTCAAATGCATTTTTCCTTACAGTTTAGTTCTCCTAAAACGTTTGCGTTTTAAATGTTGCGGTAGTTGCAGTTGCTGCAGTGCTATGTTTTTTCTCTTAACTATGTCGAGTCCGCGAAAAACTCCTCTTGCGAATAGGTGCCCAGAATTCTAATTGTCACGCAATTGACACGTTTAGAAAATTAGACTTAACAGTTGGTTTGCGCAACCAAAAACCTACTGTAATGCATAGCATTCTTTGCTGTGTCCATCGTACAGGAAAGTTACGTGTTCCACTGTTTTGTGTCCACCCGGACAGTTTGAATACATACGACTATCTGTGCAAACTTTAAGCGGTGCAGGTATTGTTGGAAGCACTCATATCCAGTCAAAATTTGTATGAAGTTCGCTGTGCGGTCTTGTAGTTCACATGTTGATTCAAGCTTAAAAGCATTTGTCCCATTTACCGTTGCTGCCGTTCTCTAATATACTGGGATTTCCCTAACTGCGACGGTGATGTTGTACCTTGAATGCTCTAAAGCAGGCTAAGCTGTTTCAAGTGGCTATTTATCGGTATTATCCTGCGTTTGTAGCATTTTCCTTAGACTCAGGCTATGCTTATATTCTTATTCCGTCAGTTGTTTCATATTCCACGGGATATTTTTTGTTGGAATCTTTGATCAGCTTCTCAGGAACTTTTTTCTGCTTTCAATCACATCTCATCTGCCGTATTAATTAAAAACTAAAAATAAAAAATTTAAATATTTTCTTATTTAAAGCCATTATTTGATCATTAACAATAATCACGTAATTGTAGCTAGTAAATGTTGCTGCTGCTGCTGCTGCCAAAGCAACAACATGATCTTCGAAGCGAATCTTTAGTCAGCATTAAAGGCCGACGACGACAAAGACAACATTTTCATTTGCGCCTCCATAATTGGTCATCATTACAAAAATTACATAAAAGTTGGCAACGGCAATTTGAAATAGAGAAGAATAAAAAACAATAACAACAACAGCAACAACACAGCACAACAACGAAAAAAAAGGAGAAACAAAAAAAAAGTGACTTGAAATGCTACTGCCGTTGCTGCTTGAAGGCTTTATAGCCTTAGCATAGCCCCGAGTATTAATTGTTTCGTTAAACCACCAGCAGCAGTTGTAATGGAGAGTCCAGTCCGTTCGTTTTAGTTTGGCTTGCCTTTGAAAGCAAAAACAATTTTCTGGTTAATAACAGCCTCAGTCTTAAGTGGTCATTTGGTGACAGATTGGTTGGTTGTTGGTTGACTGGACAAAGTGACGAAGTGAGTGGTTTTCAATGACATTTTTCTGTCGCTTAAAGAATGTTTCACTAGGAGAGTTAATGTTTGGAGACCACAGCACTATTTTTAAGTTTCTAAAACAATGTGGCAATGTGGCAAAGAGGCAGGTATAATGAGTTTGCTTTCAATTTTCTAATTATTTGTGGCATTTAAATTGTAATTGCTTGTGCAACACAGCAGCACAGAGAACACAGAACAGATTCTTAATAATTATTTTATGAAATGTTTTCCATTGTACAACTCCAACAAAACAGTGCGCTTTCGCTTAATCATTAAAAGTTATCGAAATTATTTTGATTCACGTTCATTACAAAAAGGTTGCCACGAATTTGTTTTTTGTGTGTGGCAGCACACCTTAAATCCACAAAACGAAGTACGTCTTACGTCCGTCGGTCGGCTTCATTATAATTTTTTTTTTGGGATTTTTTTTTGTTGTTGGTTTTGTATTTTTATAGTTGCGCCGATCGTCGTCATCAATTTAGCAATTCAGTGTTGCGTGACTTGCCACAACAAATTGTTGGTAATTTAAATGCGTTTAGTGGGTCAAAACTTGCAACACATCACGAAATGAAAAGTTTTTTTCTTTTCTTTTCTTTACGTTTTTGATTTTTAATTCATGTTTTTGGGTTTGTACAGGAAAAAAAAATTTGTCTACTCTACTCGTACAACAAATTTTGCGCTTCTTTATTGCAGATTAAATCAGCAACGATGGAGCTGCTAAGCAAGCGATTAAAAATAATCGACTAAACATGACTTAGTAAAGCAATTTAAAGCAACAGCCCATCAGAATATAAGAGTACAAAATGAGAATCGTAGTATAATACGGAAGTCTGAGTATAAGACGTAGTATAAGACGATAACCTGAGCATAAGACCAACATTTTAATATCTGGCCGTAGTTTTTTAGGTGGTAGTAAAATTATTAGACGGTAATTTGAGTATAAGACCGAGTATAAGAACGTAGTCTGTGTATAAGACTGAGTATAAGAAGGTATTCGGAATACAAGATGGTAGTTTTAATATGAGGCAGTTGTCTTAGTATAAGACAGTTGCTTGGGTCTAAGATTACTTGAATATAACGCAGTATTCTGAGTATAAAAAAGTTGTTGCTTGAGTATATGTGGGTAGTCTGACCATAAGACCGTAGTCTGAGTACAAGACGCTAGTCTGAGTATAAGATGGCAGCCAGAGTATAAGATGACAGCAAGAGTATAAGACGGTAGTCTGAGTATAAGATGATAGTCAGAGTATAAAATGTTAGTTTGAGTATAAGACCGCATTTTGAATATAAGACGCTAGTCTATAAGACGGATGCTTGATTATAAGACGGTAGTCTGACTGTAAGACGATTGCTTGCTTATAAGAGCAGTTTGAATAGAAGTCGGTATTCTTAGGAAAAGACGGTTGCTTATATATAAGACGGTAGTTTGAATATAAGACGGCAGTTTGATTATAAGACGGTATTCTTAGAGAAAGACGGTTGCTTAAGTATGGCACGGTAGTTTGAATATAAGACGGTCGTCTGAGTATAAGACGGTCGTTGAGTATAAGTCGGTAGTCTGAGTATAAGACCGTTGCTTAAGTATAAGACGGCAGTTTGAATATAATACCGTTGCTTAAGTATAAGACGGCAGTTTGAATATAAGACGGTATTCTTAGAAAAAGACGGTTACTTAAGTATAAGACGGCAATTTGAATGTAAGACGATATTCTTAGGAAAAGACGGTTGCTTAAGTATAACACGGTAGTTTGAGTATAAGACGGTCGTCTGAATATAAGATGGTCGTCTGAGTATAAGTCGGTAGTCTGAGTATAAGACCGTTGCTTAAGTATAAGACGGCAGTTTGAATGTAAGACGATATTCTTAGAAAAAGACGGTCGCTTAATTATAAGATATCAGTTTGAATATAAGACGGTCGTCTGAGTATAAGACGGTCGTCTGAGTATAAGTCGGTAGTCTGAGTATAAGATGGCAGCCAGAGTAGATGGCAGCAAGAGTATAAGACGATAGTCTGAGTATAAGACAGCAGTCTGAGTATAAGACCGTTGCTTGGGTATAAGACGGCAGTTTGAATATAAGACGGTATTCTTATTAAAAACGGTTGCTAAAGTATAACACGGTAGTTGGAATATAAGACGGTCGTCTGAGTATAAGACGGTCGTCTGAGTATAAGTCGGTAGTCTGAGTATAAGTCGGTAGTCTGAGTATAAGACCGTTGCTTAAGTATAAGACGGCAATTGGAATGTAAGCCGATATTCTTAGGAAAAGACGGTTGCTTAAGTATAACACGGTAGTTGGAATATAAGACGGTCGTCTGAGTATAAGTCGGTCGTCTGAGTATAAGTCGGTAGTCTGAGAATAACACCGTTGTTTAAGTATAAGACGGCAGTTTGAATATAAGACGGTATTCCTAGAAAAAGACGGTTGCTTAAGTATAACACGGTAGTTTGAATATAAGACGGTCGTCTGAGTATAAGACGGTCGTCTGAGTATAAGTCGGTAGTCTGAGTATAAGACCATTGCTTAAGTATAAGACGGCAGTTTGAATATAAGACGGTATTCTTAGCAAAAGACGGTTTCTTAAGTATAACATGGTAGTTTGAATATAAGACGGTCGTCTGAGTATAAGACGGTCGTCTGAGTATAAGTCGGTAGTCTGAGTATATGACCGTTGCTTGAGTATAAGTCGATAGTCTGAGTATAAGACCGTTGCCTGAGTATAAGACGGTAGTTTGAATATAAGACGGTCGTCTGAGTATAAGTCGGTAGTCTGAGTATAAGATCGTTCCTTAAGTATAAAACGGCAGTTTGAATATAAGACCGTTGCTTGAGTATAAGACGGCAGTTTGAATACAAGACGGTATTCTTAGGAAAAGACGGTTGCTTAAGTATAAGACGGTAGTTTACGTATAAGACGGTAGTCAGAGTATAAGAAGGTAGTCTGGGTATAAGACAGTAGTCTGAGTATAAGACGCTAGTCAGAGTATAAGACCGTTGCTTGAGTATAATACGGCAGTTTGAATACAAGACGGTATTCTTAGGAAAAGACGGTTGCTTAAGTATAAGACGGTAGTTCACGTGTAAGACGGTATTCAGAGCATAAGAAGGTAGTCTGAGTATAAGACAGTAGTCTGAGTATAAGACGGTAGTCAGAGTATAAGACCGTTGCTTGAGTATAAGACGGCAGTTTGAATATAAGACGGTATTCTTAGGATAAGACTGTTGCTAAGTATAGAACGGTAGTTTGAATATAAGACTGTAGTCGGTAGTCGGACTACAGCAGATTAGTTGAGGTATTAGAGGTGATCAGAGTGTTTATTTTTAATTAGACTGGGCTATAGTCAACGTATAAAAAGATAGTCTGGATTAAAACCGTAGTCTGAGTATAAAACGGTAGCTATGGGTGAAAGTTCTTTATAAACTGACCCAGAATTTACGTCGTGACATTAACCATCCAACCGAATACAAAGAATGACTATCTTTAAACCAAATTTTCGAATAAAATTCTGTCAACACTATTACCTGCCAAAACCAAAAGGAAAACAGATCAAGATATTCATTTTAAAATTGGTTTATTGTGCCAGTAGCTTGTTAAATCAAGTTTTAAACAAATTTTTCAACTCCTTCCGCCACTTGTTGCTCCTTCACTCACATCATTTTTTTGGGCTCTTGATCATCTCCTTAAGGCGAGATTTCATTTGTTAACGCAGTTTAACGGAGAAGGCGAACGGAGGCATGGAGCCCCATAAGATAAAGTGTTTTATAAGGATTTATCTGCTGCCACTTAATCATTGTCTCTTTAATTGTACAAAGGACTTGTTTACGTAAATTATGTTATGATTGGCTCTGTCCGTCTGTCTGTCTGTCTCTCCAAGTAGATTTTGGTAGTCTTCAGCTGCCTGTTGCCTGCTGCCAAAGCATGAATGGAAAGATGAACGAATGGGCGAATTGGACTTTGTTGCCTGTGATAATTTATTTATTAATGACACGCAGAGACATTTGTCTGCATTAAATAAAACACCGGCCGAAGAGCGTGGAAGCTGTTAATGAAACTAGTTTCGGTAGCCTAGTGCGGTAATTGTGCTTTAATTGGAATTCAAAAATCAAAATAAATGGATGGAAAAGAAAAGCGAATTTTTTTGGGCCAAAACACAGCGTCCACGGGTGTTTTTTTTGTTCTTTTTGACATCTGAGGGAAATATTTTTGGAATATAAGAGGGTACAATACGTACTATTATACAGAGTATAAGACTCAAGTATAAGCCTGAGGCTGTAATCTTAATGAATTGTAGTAGGCTGCGTGCAATTAGCACGGTTGAGTAAGACAGCGGTCTGCATATAAAACTGTAGTCGAAATGTAGGAGAGTTGTTAGAGTTTAAGTATATGACGGTATCCGTTATATGTTTACGGAGTATATGACAGTAGTCGGAGTATAAGACACTAGTTTGGGTGTAAATCGCAGAAGTAAATGACTTATACTGTGAGTATAAGAGTTTGGTTTGCGTATAAGAGATTTATTTTTTGTTGTTTTTTTAAGATCTTTTTTATATGCTGCTCTTTCTTTTATTTTAAAAAACAGAAGATGAATGAAACTTCCGGAAGTAATACGTCTTTGTCAGTTAAACAAACATTTATGAATGAGGGCTTAAATGTCTCATGCGTGCCCCTATGTACACCTTCTCAACCTACATAATGACTGACGTTTTTCAAACCAAACAAAAACCTTTAAATAAAGACTTCAAAAGATATTTGAGCTGTGCTCGATTGTACAATTCCTTTTTCATTTAAATTTTTGTAAAAGAAAAAAAAAAGGATTCCGTCCTGCTTTCTTAGAATTCATGGAGAACAATGTAAAGGGGGAAAGACATTATTGACAAAAGACATGTGAAGTAAAGTGAAGTGACTGAAAAAGGAGTTGTTTGGAATCCTTTTAAATCATTTAAACGATTAAGTCGTTATCATGGTTAATGAATCGCGCTTAATGGTTGAGAGAAGAAACCGCATATGCCTGTTGCTTGTGCAACCTTAATGAAGGAAGTGTACATTTTACACTCGCCTAATATTGTTGGCGGGCCTCATTTTGTTCTACTTTTTTTCTTCTTTTCCTTTTTTTTTGTTGGATAATAATTAGGAACACAAACTATCTCCCGATAGACCGCTTTTACGCTAATGACAGTTTAAATAGAATTTAAAATTTTTCTTTTACACACACACACATACACACTTTCACATGTGACCGTATGCTGGACGAAACTAACTGCACTTTCTTCTTCTCGCTAGAGATATAGAAGTGTAACGTAACGTAACGTTAAGGAGAACGAAAATTAGAAAAACGCCTTCACTAACCAGAATTCAAAAGTACAGTGAGAGAAAATTTTGTGGGTCACTTGAGGTCATAATATGGAAAATCTCTTAGAACAACAAAGGCACCAAATTTGTTGGGTAGGTTGGCATATTCAATCTCCACCACGCGCCTAGAAACAGAAGAGGGAACTCTAATGCTTTCGCTAGCCAAATTACCTTTAATGCCTGAGTGTTCCTGTGTCTCGACAGCAATCTATAAACAATGTGTCTTGGTTTCATGTCCAGAGGACCGGACTTCATTACAATGAATATCAGATGTACTCCTTACATGAGAGAAATATGCTCGAGTAGCTACTAAACGACTTCAGGAAACTAGAAGAAGCATGGCTGTAAGCGAAAATTATAATTTTACCAATAGAACTCCGAATTTTCAGACCTTAGGGGGCCTGTAAAGTGGTATAAACTTTCATTAAAAAAGTGCTATAGATCTCCTTGAATCTAAAGTGTGCTTCAAAGGTACTAAAGGGTGTTTTTTATAGAGGTATAGAACTTTAAGTTGGCATTACTTTTCAAGATGGCGACGAATTTAACAGCTGTCAAGTGATTTATTCTCAGTTTGGTTTGGCAATTCATCATGAATAGACTCACGCCTGAACAACGCTTGCAAATAGTGCAATTTTATTTCGAAAATAATGGTTCTGTGCGGAAAACGTATCGCGCACTACGTCCATTTTATCGTCGACAAAATCGTCCATCAGAGCAGTTAATTCGATTAACCATGGAACGTTTTCGCACCACGTTTACTCTTATTGATAACTCGCATCCCCAGAGACGCTGTACGGTGCGTACAGAAGAAGCTATTGCTGCTGTAGAGCGTAGCATTGAGGAAGACCCGAATGAGTCCATCCGCCATCGAGCACAGGAATTGGATCTGTGTCCATCCAATTTATGGAAGATTTTGCGGAAGGATCTTGGTTTGCGTGCCTACAAAATCCAACTCGTGCAAGAATTGAAGCGAAACGATCATCAAGTAAGGCTACGCCGAATGGGCCCAAAACGAGATTACCGTTGTTCCCGATTTTCATAAGCGAATTTTGTTTAGCGATGAAGCGCACTTCTGGTTGAATGGCTACGTCAACAAACAAAACTGCCGCATTTGGAGTGAAGGTAATCCTCAAGTGTATGTGGAAACACCGTTACATCCAGAAAAACTGACTGTTTGGTGCGCTTTATGTGCTGGTGGAATCATTGGTCCGTACTTTTTCAAAAACGATGGTGGCCAGAACTTTCAGTCAATGGTGATCGGTATAGAGCCATGATTACTAACTTTTTCATTCCTGAATTGAATAACCATGATGTCCAGGAGATGTGGTTTCAACAAGACGACGCAACATGTCACACAGCTCGTGCCACAATAGATTTATTGAAAGACACGTGAATTGGCGACCTGTGAATTGGCCTCCAAGATCTTGTGATTTAACACCGCTAGACTACTTTCTGTGGGGCTATGTAAAGTCATTGGTCTATGCGGTAAAGCCACAAACGCTTGACCATTTGGAAGACAACATTCGCCGTATTATTGCCGATATACGGCCACAAATGTTGGAAAAGTCATCGAAAATTGGACGTCCATATTGGACTACATCCGCGCCAGTCGTGGCGGTCATATGCCAGAAATCATATTTAAAATGTAATGCCACAAGATTATCTTTCGGATAAATAAAATTCATGTCAATCGAATAATTCATCGTTGTTTTATTGCAACTTAAAGTTCTATACCTCTATAACAAACACCCTTTAGATTTAGAGAATTTTGTCAAGAGACAGCTGTAGGTAGAGAGGTAGGCAGGTTGGATTGGCAGCTTTGATACCAAAAACTCACTTGAGCAAGCATAGCGGCCCATTGCGACGCCACTCGGTCAGTCCCTATACTGACCAAGTTCCACCAAGCTATGAAATTGGTCAGCGTAAGAGTTGCACATTAAAAGCATGATTATCCTACGCTGCCTTTAGTGCTATTGAACGGGGGAGTCTAGTAAGATGGGTCTGGCAGTAAATGAGGGCAAAACAAAGTATATGTTATCGACGAGTAGAGACGCGCGGCTTATTAATTCTCAGATTACGGCCGATAACTATACTTTTGATACGGTCAAGGAATTTATCTATCTTGGCTCCGCCGTTACCAACAGAAATGATGTCAGTCTGGAGATCAAGCGCAGGATCACTCTTGCCAACAGGTGCTACTATGGTCTCAATAGGCAATTGAGTAGCAGAGACCTCTCTCGTATGACAAAACTAACACTCTACAAGACGCTCATCCTCCCCGTGCTTCTTTATGGCGCAGAAGCATGGACCATATTAAGCACTGATGCAGCAGCCTTGAGAGTATTCGAGAGAAAAGTAAGATCTTCGGTCCAGTGCGAGTTGGCGATGATTACCGCATCCGATACAATAGTGAGCTGTACGAGCTCTTCAACGACATGGACGTTGTGCAGCGTATTAACACCCAGCGGCTCCGCTGGCTCGACCATGTCGTTCGAATGGAGGAGGATGCTCCGGCGAGACGGGTATTTGATGCGGCCATCTGCGGAAGTCGGCCAAGAGGACGACCTTGTATCCGTTGGAAGGACCAAATCGAGGAAGCCCTGTTATCGATAGGTGTAACCAACTGGTGTAGGCGCGCAAGAAGCAGAGGCGCCTGGAAGGATGTGTTGCGGCAGGCCGAAATCCGTTAAACGGGTTGCTATGACCAATTAAGTAAGTAAGTAAGTATCCTACGCTGGAAAACCAACCCGAAAGTTTGATAAACGACCTTATATCCTTGACATCAATGGATGTTAGCTCCTTTAAGCTGACAAATAACCTATATTTGCACCTCGCAAGAGATGGGCATTGTCCTGTAAGAAAGTGGATAACAGTGTCCTCTTCCGCAGCGGATCTACACCCACGGCAGAAGCCTTTAGATGGGATCTGCATTCTTTACGCGTGTCTTCCCATAACACAATAACCTGTAAGCATGGCCACTGTAGTCGTTAGATGGGAGCTGCATTCTTTCCGCGTGTCTTCCCATAACACAATGACCTGTAAGCATGGCCACTGTGATGGAGATCAAGTCCGAGTGACTGGTTGCTGAGCCTTCTATCCATCGAGGGCCAAGTGAGTCTAGCGGTAGATCAGGACTGCTCATTGACACAGGCTAGGTTGGCGTTCCAAAGAATTTCCATGCAATGGCCAACTTTACCGAGGTAAGTGCCATAACCAAGTCGACTGACGAGGATTCCGGAAGGAGTGCACCAGCTCGGGCGAACTTGTTGGCTCTGCAGTTTCCCGGAATGTAATTGTGCCCAGGGAGCCAGACAAGTGAGCCACTGAAGCGCTCAGAAAGAAGGAGGCGACACTTCCTAACGATCCGGGAGTTAAGAGACAGCGCTATACTTTGAGCCAATAACATAAATTTTGAATATAGGCTATCTTTACAGTGCTGAAAGCAGATTACAATAGCGGGAGGTATTGTTCTTTTTCTAGAAGTCGGCCGTGGTCTAGTAGGTAGTGTGTTGGCCAGGGTTCGAGCCCCAGGCCAGACATCAAAATAAAATACAAAAAGTATTTCTTCGGCGACTTACTCTCAGCGGATTTCTGGCAAAATAAAATTGCCATGAAAAGTTTTTAAAAAAATCTGTCGTTCGGAGTCGACTTTAAACTGTAGGTCCCGCCACTCATGTATAAAATTAACACACACAACATAAGTGGTGTGAGAAACTAGGTCGCAGCCCTGACTGAAGGGTTGTAATGACCAATTTTGTATGTATGTATGTATGTATGTATTGTTCTTATTCAACATTATGTTCGAAATATTTTCCATTCATTGCTCTCAGTGTACACCTTCGCCTATTAGCCAAGCAACTAAAATTGCTTGGCAAACAATATACCAATGGCTAGTCTTTGTTGTCTTTGTTGCAACAAACTCACGAATGGAATTTAAATTATGTCCAATTAAGGCTACAAAAACAACAGCAACAGCAACAACAACACCATCATCTCTAGCACTTACAGCCAACATTGCAACTCTTCCATGCCACAAATTGTTTAGAGGCTGCGCTAATATTTGTCCACAGGTTAGAAACAAGCGCCAACAATACACAAAAAAAACTCCATTAAAACTGAAAAAAAATAAACAAAAAAAAAATAAAAAGGAAGGAGAGACAAAATACAACACAAAGTTTAAGACTGATTTAGATCTCATTACTTGTCTAACTATTTGAAGCAAACAACAACAACAAGAACAACAAACCAATGACTGGATGAGCTGGACAGACGATCGAGCCTTTGGTTTATCATGCTGCTGCTGCTGCACCAAGACATCTTTGAAAATGATGGATTATGCGTTGACAAAAGCATGGCTCCTCCAAAAAAAATTTGAAAATTATTCGAAAAAAACTCGTTTCAAACGATTTGTTTTAAAGGCGCCTTCTCCACCTTAAAAATGCTTTTTTTCCATAGATTTTCAGCACAGTTTAGAAGCTAAGCTCCGCTTATATGGTGGGAAGTTGAATCATAAATGTCACGTGACGGACGATTTAAATTCTCTTTTTTCTTTGAAATATATTTCCCCTGGGCTTAAGAGCCGTTTAAAAAACAAACAATTTGCTGGGTGGCCCCAAAGCGAAATGCTTTCGGCTTCTATGGAAGTGGAATTGCTACAAAGAAAAACTTATCGATTTAATTGGTATTTTGTTATTACAAATTATCGCGTTTATTTAAAATCGCTTTAATTCCTGTTAAATAAAGTTTTAAAACATACATAGCTTTTGAAATCTAATCCAAATTTCTTTTAAATATTAACACCGTTCAACTGCTTTTAAACATTCATTCAGTCATTCATACATTCCATGCCCCCTGCGCTTCTGTGCTTAATGCAAAACCATCAACATTTAAATGCTTTAAACGCTTTAAAATAAAATCGAAAATCGCCTTAAAACATGAGAAGCAGCCACGCTTTCAGACACTTTAATATCCCATAAAAAAAAAACAACAACAACAACAACAGCCACCAACAAAATATCGGTTAAAGAAAAACGAAAAAAAATGTTTTTTTTTCAAAAAAATTTCATAAGATTTTTAAGTGTCAGTTAAATAGTGTTGATGTGTTTGTAGGCACACACACACACAGACAGACAGCTAGACAGCTGAAGCTCATAGTATCGTATCGTATTATGAGCACATAAAATAGAGAATCGATCACTCTGTAATAGTGATCGCCCGCTTCCCCTGCCTTTTTACCTCAAAACCAAAGGAAAAAGTGTTGATTTTTGTAAAGAGAAGTTTGAAAAAATCGTATTAAACATCAACATGATCACTATCTTTAGGGAAGAAACAAGAAAAAAATTACAAAATTAAGGTGGCCAGACAAGTACTAATGTTATTCTAAGTTTGCCTGCTAAATTTTAAAAATCTTCAATTTTTTACCATTTCTTATCGATTTTAGTTTCCAAATGTTTCTGCACAGAGTGAGAATTGAAATTTGTTATCGATAAATTTTATTCCAAGATTAACGTGGCCAGACAAGTACAAAATTTTTTCTAAGTTTGCCTGCTAGATTTTAAAATTTTAAATTTTTTACCACCTGTTATCGATTTTAGTTTCCAAATGTTTTTGCACAGAGTGAGAATTAAAATTTGTTATCGATAAATTTTGTACTATACTTCTTTATCAACAATTATTATCGAAATCCTTATCGGTTAAGTTAACATCGTTAATTTTTTTTTATCAATTTTTAATTATTATCGATAATTTGCTAATGGTAATTTTTTATCGGTAATCGTTCGAAAAGCTAACTAAAAACATAACTAGGACAAAGTTGACAAACTTTAATCGTTACTTTGTTACCGATAAATTTTTATCGATATTTTGGTCTCAACAATTATTATCGATCGTCTAAATTTTATCGTTAATATATTATCAATAAATGATATAGATAACTGTTATCGATAATCTTTGTTGATAATTTTTTATTGATAATTTTTTTTATTGATAATTGTTAACGATAATTTCTTATCGTTAATTGTCTTCCATACAATTTGTCGATAATTGCTATCGATAATTGTTATCGATAATTTTTATCGATAATTGTTATCGATAATTTTTATCGATAATTGTTATCGATAATTTTTGTCGATAATTGTATCGATAAATTTTGTCGATAATTATCATTTGATTTTATCGATAATTCGTAACGATAAGTTACTATCGGTAATATATTATCTGTAATCGACCACTGTTTTTGATAGATATTTAGCGATAATTATTATTAATAGTTCTTGGAGATAATTGCTATCGAAATTTTTTATTGATAATTGCTAATGTTAATTTTTTATTGATTATTGTGGTCGATTATTCATTATGAAAAATTGTTATCGATAATGTTTCGGATGAAATTTTATCATTAATTCCTTTCGATCATTATTAACTATAATTTATTAACTTTAACATAAATTGTTATCGGTTATCGTTATGAAAACGATAACTTTTTGTACAAAATCTATAAGACTTTATGAAAATTTTCTACTACAATTTTCCTCTGAAACAAAAACCTGGCATTCCCTTTTACATATTTTCTAAACCATCTGTCACTATCGATTAACGTAACGCTTGTCCTCCATTTAAATATTTTCGAGGTGTGGACTTTAAAGTGAAGAAAAACAAGCCGCAAACACATGTTTTTAATCCCAACAGCACAGCTCAAGTGCTGCTCTTAAATCTGTGTTGCTGTTGATAGTTTTTCTGTTGTTGTTATTGTTGCCGTTAAAATGTTGCGTGGCTACTGGGGCTTTAACTCCTAAAGGCTTAGGAGGAGGGAGGGTACAATAGTGGTCTAAAAATAAATGCATTAACCAAAGCAAATATTCACATAAACATGCAGATGCCTATGCCTTTAGCGGTCAATGTAAAGGATGACGGCGAGGATGATGGTGAGAATGAATGCAGAAGTATGACAGGATCAAAAAAAAAATATTTCAAAACAAAACTTGTATTTGAAGTAAAACGATAACGATGCTGATGTAATGGTGATGGTGATGATGATGATGATGATGATACTGTTGATGGAACGTGTGTGCGGGCGAAATGAATATAAAACAAAAACAACAATAAAAATGGTTTAAAAAAATTCGTAGAAAAACTTTACATGTGGAAATGTTGGTCTTCTTTTCAATCCTTGGTTTCTTATGCTCTTTAAAAGGCACAGTTTGCAGAGGTTTGCGTGCCAATGCAAGATAAAAATGGTCTTGAAAAATAACAAAAAAACAAAAAGGTACACATGAATTGTAAATGGAATGTTTTACACAACAACAACACTATCACATAACTAAACATGAGTATAAAAAGAGAATAAACTAAAAAACAGAGACAGAAATTCCCAGAAAAAATACCTTTATAAAGTATTTAAAAAAAACATGATGCTTAATGCTCTCAAAGGCTATAAATTAATACGGACCCTTGTTTTCTTCTTGTCTTATAAGTGTTATCGATATCTATTAGAGAGACCTAGTGGCGCTTCCTTTACAATATTAAGTCACTTTTCTTTGTTGTGTTGTTGGGGTTTATATGGGTAACTCTAATTTACTTATTATTTCACTCTCTGACAGGATTAGGCTCTCAAGTATTCTGTACATATACTTACGAAACAAAATTAACACTTAAAAATATCCCCAACAAATACTCTCTCCTTTTCTCTCCCTCTCTCTCTCTATTGTTGTTTACATTTGAGAATAATTGGGTAATTCGTTCATTTTATTATGCTGTGTGGCTGTGTATATGTATTCGTTATTTAAGCACGAAACATGTTTTCCTTAATTCCCTTAATAAGCCTTTGTTTGTGTGTGTAAGTGTTACTATTATCCGTAGAATTTAGATGAGAGATAAAATATGTGTGATTAATAAAAATTACGTGTGTGTGTGAGTATGTTTTTGTTTTGTTTGAGATTTTTGCTCTCCTTGCATATAATAAGAGTGAACATGGGAGAGACAAAATGTATAAGAACGTAGGAGATTGCCTACGTGTATGTGTGCTTTGTTTCGTTTGTTTACTGTGTGTGGACTGTGTGAGAGAGTGATTTGTTTTGTTTTGTGTAAACAAAAGTGGTGAATTTATTGATTGTACAATTACGAACTCGAGAAAGTAAACAAAGGCATTAAAAAGCCGGCGGAGAGAACTTATTTGAAAATTTTGAAAGTGTTTAGAATGCACTTCAGTGCTGAAGAATATTTTGTTCGAAAAATCAGCATTGCAAGCCTGTTGCTTCTAATCACCATGTCTACGTCGTTGTGAATGTTCAGTCGGCTGTAATTGATGCACAAGTTAGGCTTAATATGGATGAAGCTGCAAATTTAAATGCAAAATGTGCTCTAATGAGCCCTATCATTGGCTCACTTCCAGACAACGGCGTTGAATAGCAAAATTCGTCTCTAAGAAAAGCGATATTTCCGCTGATGCACACGCTTGACGGTATCTGTTACTCTCTCTTAAAATTTCTTTGCAATTTCGGCAACTCCATGCACAGTATATCTATTGTGCTCACCATAATCACGTCCGCGTTCGATAGAGAAAAATCAACAGTTTCCTCTTCCTTGAATTGTGACTCGGTTAGGTCATCCCAGGAACGTTTGGGCAACTTGGGTATCTTTGTAGATCAGCATATTACATACATACATAATTGGACATTACACCCCTTCAGTTAGGATTACGACCTAGATTCTCACACCACTTATGTTGTGTGTGTTTTATACATGAGTGGTGGGACCTACAGTTTAAAGTCGACTCCGAACGACAAATTTTTGACGAACTTTTCATGGCAATTTTATTTACTTTCAGAATTTTTGCCAGAAATCTGCTGAGAGGAAGTCGCCGAAGGAATACCTTTTGTATTTTGTTTTGATGTCTGGCCTGGGGCTCGAAACCGGGCTTTACGTCTAATAAGCCAACACACTACCTACTAGACTACGGCGACTTCTCATGTCAGCATATTATCACGAAATATTCTGCTATTGGGCAACAACAACCTGTTTATCCATCCCGTTTCAGTGAATATTTCCAGAGCATTAAGAGAATAAGCTGCCCATCCGCTTCAGTAGTCCCTGCTTATGACTTTATAATCAATCGGTACTGACTGATAAATAAGGCTACAAAGCCTTGGCATGCCCAAGAGTTTCGGTCGCTGCAAGAGTTGCCTGTTGCTCCATCAAGCGCATTGCCTATGTTGGAGTCATTCGCAGAGTTCAAACTATGTTCCTAGGCTGTATATGATCTTACAATTTCATTCTCATTTAGAAATCAAATGCACTTCATGCACATCATTCTCTCGTAACTGTTGTGCAGGCGCACCTTAGGGCATTACTAGCACGACTATTACTTTGGGCAGTTAGCTCTCCGAGTCTTTTCAAGGGTATACTGCCTACATAAGAGTCCAAATCTAGCATCGAGTATATTTCCAGGTGCTCCCATGACCAGGTTTTTCTTCCTCTCAGAACGCTGTTGAAAAGCTTCAAAATAGACTTTTGGGTAGCGGTCCTTTATTGTATTCCATTTTAAAAGGATAAGAATGTCTTGTCTTGTTGTTTTTACTCCAAATACTCTCTTCCATTAAAAATTCTCTTAAAGTCCACTTTCGTTTGTTTACTTTGAAGATATTCTCACCACTTTGATTGAAAGATCGTCAGAGATGATCTTCAATATGAAGTGCATTAAGTGCACTAGCAAGTCACAAGAAACTCACCATGCTTTAACACTAACACACACACACACACAATTTAGAATCCACACTCTTTGACAATGGCAACAGGCAGCAGTACGTACGAACGCATTTGTGTTTTGTGCAATTCAGTTGAACGAGAAGGCGCGTAACGAACGGTTGTGGATGCGGAAAGAAAACAACGGTTTTCTTAAACGGAAGTGCATTAAAATTGAAAATTTAAAAAAAAAATAGAAGAGAAGCAAAGAAAATTTTTTCAATGAATCGAAAAAAATAGAAGAAGAAGCAAAAGAAAATAAAATTTAATCTTGAAAATAAAGTTTCTTTAGAAAGAATCGAATTAAAAAATAAGAAAAAAGTGCAAGAAAGTGTTTTAAATTGAAAAGAAGCAGAAAAATATTTGTGCCGTTACTCTTGTTTTTTTTTTTGAAGAGGATGTTTTAAAAATAGTTTCTGGCTTATTTTAGAAATTTAAAGAAAAAGAGTGTGAAAGAGAGCGGGAGAGAAAGAGAAAAAAGAAGAAATTTTAAGTGTTTTTTTGTGCCAAAATTTTGCGGTTTTTAGAACGTTGCTAACGGACAGCGCTGCTTAATATTACGCGCCTATTACAAACGCGCCCTTTAAAATCTATATTTAACACGGGTTTTTTTGTTTCGTTATTTATCACAAAAAAAAAAGAAGAAGAAAATTCATTCTAATGTCTGGTGCTTTAATAAAATCGTGTTGAAGCAATTGCACGTGTTATTTGCTAATGTTGGCAAAGCCCTTTTAATATTTGCCACTAAAAAGAGGGCTGCCTCTGCCTCTCGGCAAAAATAAGAAGAAAAAAGAAATTGAAAATTTGTCATGAGCAAAAATAAATTCAAATTGAAATTGAAAACAAGTGCAGTGCCAAGTAATTAAAGTTAAAACATAAGAAATCGAAAGAAAAATAAGAAAAAATAAATAAATCCCGAAAGCAAATGCACCGGAAATCATTTTGAAAAAAAAGTCGCCGAGAGAAACAAAAAAAAAAAAACAAAATTTTCTTAGAATTGTCATACACAGTGCAGTGTCATACTCAACTCACTAAATCACAAATGTAAGAAGGCTGACTAACAGTCAAAGAAAATAATTTTTTCCTCTTTTTTTTTTAATCAAAAAGGAAGTTTTTTTTAGAGAAAAAAAATTTTTTTGGGGCCGCAATGTTTTATCGCCTGAATTTTTTTTCTTTTTCAAAAGTAACACATGAAAGTGATAATTATTGGAGACAGGAGAGCGAGAGAGAATGGGAATGAGCGATAAAGTGTGTTTAAATCAAAAGAATAGTTTTTGGTTTTTTAAATGAAAATAGGCCAAGACTCTAATTTGTGCGTCTACGAGGTTTCCTTAGGAAATTAGGTGAATTCCCTATCAAATATTGTCCTCAAATGATTTGTGGGTTGATTATCATAATTGCTGGTAACTCTTCAGGGTTGCATAAGTTCGCGAAGAGGTTACATACCATTGACCATTACAACCCTTCAGTCGAGATTACGGCCTAGCTTCCCACGCTACTTATGTTGTGTGTGTTGTTATACATGAGTGGCGGTACCTACAGTTTAAAGTCGACTCCGAACGACAGATTTTTTAAGAAACTTTTCAGAGCAATTTTATTTGCTCCCAGAGTTTTTGCCAGAAATTTGCTGAGAGAAAGTCGCCGAAGAAATATTTTTTCATATTTTCGTTTTGATGTCTGACCTGGAGTTTGAACCATTGCCTTACGTCTAATAAGCCAACACACTACCTACTAGAGTACTCGCGAAGAGGTTAGCTTAGATTAAATTAATTGCCTCAAAAATACTAGCTTACTTGGGTTATATAACGTCCCATTTTAATACCGAGTGTACCTATTCCGTCTCTTAACTCCCAGTTGTATACACGCAACTATTCCGACAGTTTTATGTCTTTCGCTAGATAGGTGCTGTGGATGCCCAAGATTCTTTGGTCTCAGCTTCCAAAGTGTCCTCTTCTTCGTCTTCCTTACAGCATCAAAAGTCAATGTTAGATGTTCTTTGCTGTCGACCGTTTACTCTCAAAGCCCAGTGTTGCATTATAACCACTGTGAGGTCCTTAAAACGGACTCTGTTTAGGTCAAACACGAATTTTGTTCCTCCATAGAGGGCTAGTTAGGTCTGGCCTCTCTAAATGTGGACTCATAAACCCATATTTCCTTTACAAATAAATTGGGACGATTGCTGTAGAGACTGTCTAATGGTGAAGGTATAGCACTGGCCATTATATAGTCACCTAGCAGCAACTCGTTTCCTTGCCGTTCGCATCTTGAGTTTAAATCAAATGCCCGCAAATACTACTCCCTCTTTCCACCTTCCTTTAACCTATTTTTCTAAACCTGCACAATGCACTGCATGAGTAGGGGCCATCCCCTGAGTGCTGGTTTTACCAAAAAAAAAAAAAAAAATAATTTTCTGTGGTATCGTTTGTTTGTCCGTCTTCAGAGGAATTGTAATCTCTCGTATGACTTAAATTGAATTTTCTGCTGTACTAGAGTTTGCAAGTTGATTACAGTCTAATTCGAGTCTCATGGAATAGCAACTGGCTTAGGGGGTCTAAGTGTACCGCTATTATATGACAAAACCTACCTCCTTTTAGAAGTAGTTTTCCTATCGTTTTTTTTTTTGTTACTAATTTCGTCGGTAAAAATTTAAGAATTGAGTTCAAAGGCAGCCATACTTGAGCTTCTGATGACCAAGACTTATTAGGGGAACTACTTCTCTAAGCTATTAAGAAATTGTGTTTTTAATTTTTTCTTTTCTTTCTACTTTCAGGTGACTACCACCCTCCATATTCATTAAAAACTAAACTCATGGCATTGGAAAATAACAGAAAACCTGTTTAAACAAAAAGAAAAGAAAAATTTCTTTACCAACCTTTCCTTTTGGGCAACAAAATTTATAAAATGTTGCCTTTAACAACTAAATCACAGACAAGGTCTAAGTGGGCCGCTAATAGAACCTTTGACCCGCCACTAAACCTGGAAGCACCCACACTATGGTCGTTACTAATGCTGCTGCTGGTGCTAAGCTGGCAGGTAACACTTGCGCATACCAAAGATTTAATGCAACAACAGCAACAGCAACAGCAACATCAGCATGTACGACGGCAACAACGCACGTCTCGTGATTTGCTACAGCAATACAACACTGCGACCAGATCTACAATCACAAATAATGCCACACAAAACTATCACCACCAATACTATCAAGACTTTGAGACGAGTGTGGTATCGTGGACAGGCGCCAAATTAAGCAATTCACCCTCATCGCCTACCTCTAGACTGCTATCACAGCAACAACAACAACAACAACCAACACTGCAGCATTTAAAACAACCTGCTGATGGTCGGCGGTCTCATCAGCAGCCTCACCATCAACCACAACAGTTTGGCAATAAGAGACGCAAAACTAAAAGTGGTTTATTGATTGAAAGCAATATTGAATTGGATTATATGGAATTGACACCATCAAGCAGTGCCTCTAGCACCAGTACGGACTATGATACAGAAGCCGAATTGCTAAAGGCAACTACAACGGCATCCTTCCCCCCCTCCGTCAACTTTGCCCCGATTGGCAATAATAACCAGAAATCAGAACGTAAACGTAATCGACAACATCAACAATTGCAGCGTAAACGCAATCGAAATGGTAGCGGTGGAGGTGGAGGAGGAGGAGGAGGAGGAGGTTTGGGCTTAGGTGGTGGCCAACGTCAGAAATTGCAACGCAACGGTAAGTTTCCGTTTTAGGACATTCAACAAATTTAAGCTTTAAAATGTTTCTCTTCATATGTATATATGAATGTATCGATTATACGAGGGTTGTTTAAAAAATTAAGGTGAACTTATCAAAAGTTATGTTCTTTACATGGAACATGCTTGTGCCAAAGATTGTTACAATCCTTCATGCACAATGTAAAAATCGTCCTTTGCATTTTAGGGGAATAGAGGAAGAGAAGTTTTTGGGGAGGACAAATAAGTTGACTACAAGGCCTTATGCGATTATTTTTGAGTTTTCTTAGGGTTATTGGCTGTCTCCAGGTTTTCTTACGAGAATCTAGGATTCTTTAGCCTAGGGGATTCCGACTTTTATTTCCATTTTCAATGTTTGATTTGCCTTAGCGGGAGTATTTCGTTTGTTAGGTCGTAGGAAATGTAGGGCTTATTGCTGTAGATAAGTGTCGCTGCTTTTACGTTTTTACCTTTTAAAAACGTTTAAAATATGAGCTCGTAGATTGCAAATAAAATAAAAATAAAGCTGTGTTTAGTTTTAATTAAAATTCTTTATTATTCGCACAATTCTGTGTGCCAAAAGTTCACAACTTGATGTAAACAACAACAATTGCTTTGTTTGTTATTCCTCTGTTTATACCCTTTGCATAAACAATAACAATTACTAGGCAATTATTCGACAGATCTTTGTAACGGATATCTTCAAACCACGATTACTCTCTTCAAATGCACCGCGTCTTCACACAAGACTGACTGAACTTTACTTCACTTCACTATAGGAAAATTTTTCAAAAAAAGCACATAAAATTCAGAAAAATGCATGAAATCTTTATTTGAATCGATAGTACTGTCGATATAATTTAATGTTTGAAGATTATTTCATGCAAATGTTGACCGCGACTGCGCCTCAAATGGTCCATCGGCTTAGTCCAACTTTGGCATACTCTTTCTAACATTTCGGCCGGTATCTCACGAATAAGTGCTTCAATGTTGTCTTCCAATGCGTCAATTGAAGCGGGCTTGTCTGTATAGACATGAGCTTTAACATAGCCCCACAAAAAATAGTCTAAAGGCGTTAAATTGCACGATCTAGGCGGCCAATTGAACGGTCCCGAACGTGAAATAAAATGTTCACCGAACTCGCCTCTCAATAAGTCCATTGTTACGCGTGCTGTGTGGCATGTGGCACCGTCTTGTTGATACCACATGTCATGCAAGTCAAGCTCTTGCATTTTGGGCAAAAAAAATTTGGATATCATCTCACGATAGCGCTCACCATTCACAGTTACGTTACGATTCGCAGCATCTTTGAAGAAGTACGGTCCAATGATGCCACCAGCCCATAAACCGCACCAAACTGTGACTTTTTCTGGATGCATTTGTAGCTTTTGCAATGTTTCTGGCTGATCTTCACTCCAAAATCGACAATTCTGCTGATTTACGTATCCATTGAGCCAAAAATGAGCTTCGTCGCTGAACATCTTCGGCCAACTTTCCAAGAGCCCATTCACCAAAAAATTCTGCGTTGCGGTAGGTCGTTCGGCTTCAATTCTTGCACCAGCTGTATTTTGAAAGGCTTCACACCTAAATGCTTCCGCAAAATTTTCCACGTTGTTGAGTAACAGAGGCCCACTTGCTGCGAACGGCGACGAATCGATAATTGATGGTCATCATTAACACTGGCCGGCCGATACAGCTGCGATATTTTCTTCAGTTCGCACTCTACGTAAGCGTGTTAAAGGTTTAATGTCCAACAATGTAAATTTGGTGCGAAATTTAGTCACAATAGCCCGAATAGTCGCTTAAGTGGGTCGATTAAACTGACCATAAAATGGAAGAAGCGCCCGGTGAACTTTCTTAACAGAGCCACGCATTTTGATAATAAAATTCAATGTTTTGCAAGCGTTGTTCGTTTGTAAGACGATTCATGGTTAAATTATAAACCAAACTGAAGATGTTTGACAGTGAAACAAAACACGAAACATGCGTGTTGCCAAAAAGTAATAGCTAAAAAATCACCCGTTACAATTAATTTAACATTTTGAGCCTCCCTCGTATTTTAAAAGCGAAATATAGAAGGGGGCCTCTAAGCTTCTTTTGTGTTTACTTCCTTGGCAGGCACTCGCTCTAATGTGCTTTTGGTGGTGGTTATGCTCAAATATGGTTAAAGTAGAGTTTCCTGCTTAAAAGCGATTGTTTTGATTGGTTTTTCTTCTTGGGTTTTTTTCTTCTATTTTTTCTTACGCTGACAAGCAGCTCATGGCGATCGTAAGAGGCAATAGATAGTCAACGTTTCATTCCAAACATTTCACATGGCCATATACGGTTACGCCATGAGATCAGTTTTCAATGTTACTCAGGTATTTAAAAGCTACGAAACGCGCGGCCAGACAAAATGTGGTCATCGAAGACGATCACAACGATTAACAGCAGTCAGCATCTCTTCGTCATTACAATTATGATCATGATCATGATGGTGATCGTCATTATGATGATCGTTGTAATCATTGTTAAACAGCCTGGTTTTTTGAAGTCTCATAAGAAGCAACATCTCATTGTATCGATCAATTGTTCAATTGCGCTGTGTGTAAGATGTGTTATAGTTTTTAATACTCGTTGAAGATAATAAAAACAAAATGAAGAAGAAGGAAGAGCAGAGGCAGAAGAAGAAGAAATTAATCGATATCTCTGCCATCCATCCGCCGTTGCTATATTTAGTTGTGAGTTGGAAAGCAAACAAACCAATAATTTCTACTGCCAAGTTGAAAGACCTTTTCTTTCTATATGTTGGCCAATAACAATAATAACAATAATGATCTTAACATTTCATGTCTGTCCGTCCGTCCGTCCATCCGTCCGCCCGTCCGTCCGCCCATGATGTGAGAAAGTTTATTTCAGCGTTTCTTTCTTTTCTTTTTTTTTTGCTTTCATTTAAAATGCCAAGAATGTTTTGCTGCTTTTCTCTGTTAAAGAAATGCCATGCCATGCCACGACCATGGCCATAGCCATGGATGGTTGGTGTAGAAACTTTATTTCCTACTCTTTACGAAAGTGGTCAGTGGTCCGGTCAGTGGCCGTTCGTTGTCTTAACAAATTGCCTGCGTATATGGCGGCTTAGACTGGCACCTCCAAATTTGGTGCGTGGTTGTGTGGCTGTGAGTGTGTTCTTAAGGAATTCCCAGACAATTAAGAAAAGTTACACAATAAATTTCAATTGCAATTGAAATGCAGCTGAGGTAGCTATTTTTGGCAAATGCCTGGAATCATGTTTGATGAGATTCTCAGTTTCTAGGATTTAATGGTTAATTGGCAGCAAAAATGTACGTAGAAATGTTAACAGGGGAAGCAAGGAATACATTTTTTTTTATCAATATAACGCCTGCAACTCTTAAAAGTTAAACGGGATTCTTCCAAAAGCTTTGTGTTGCCTATCAATTGACTTCAATAGCTTCTCGAGAATCATTTGCCACTTGACTCTTTCGAGAAACTAAGGCAACTCCTAGATTCTTCACATATAATTGCAGAATTACTTGTGATTGCCAATTTCACATTTTTACTCTGCATTTAACCATATCGGGTCAGATCTTTGTGGAGTCTCTACGTCTATTCTTGCATGCTTCCTTTGCAAATTAGCAGAGTTTATGTGAAATTATTTGTTTGGCACTCTGTAGAGGAATGTCAAGCTCACCGTGTCGTTAGATTTGCTATTCTGTGGCGTCAATTGCTTGTCACATTGCTTCGTGAATCATTTGTAACCCAGAATCATCTACGGAGTTACCGAAAATTCTACACAAAATCTGCAATGCTCGGTATATCTACAGGGGTTTTTGTTCTCCGCAAACTGCAGCTATGCCTGAGGACACTCAACCATATTTCCACAGGCAGTAGGGCATCGAAGTCGCCGTGGTCTAGCAGGTAGTGTGTTGGCTTATTAGACGTGACGCATCGGTTCAAACCCCAGGTCAGGCATCTCCAACTAAACGAAATATGAAAAAATATTTCTTAGGCGACTTCCTCTCAGCAGATTTTTGAAAAAAACTGGGTGCAAATAAAATTGCCATGAAAAGTTTCTCAAAAATCTGTCGTTCGGAGTCGACTTTAAACTGTAGGTCCGGTCCTACCACTCATGTATAAAATTAACAAACACACAACATGAGTGGTGTGAGAAGCTAGGCCGTAATCCTGACTGAAGGGTTGTAATGACCAATTATGTATGTATGTAGTAGGGCACGAAGAACACTCTCGGTCGCACCTCACGATTCTCTAAATCGTATTCCCACAATCCCAGATTTGAGTACCAATTTAAAGTAAATCTCATGAATTTTCCCTTAATTGGGGCTTATACTATGCAATCGTTTTCTCTTAACGTATATGCCAACACTCCAACCTCCGCTGATTAGCGCTATTTGACGTTGCACATGACTTTTAATATTTCGGACCATTTAGCAAACTTATGTTAGGTAAGGTTAGGTTAGCGGGTAGCTTGCAAGTTCGCACGGTGGCTCATATAGCCCATTGTGTCGCTCAGTGTAAGGCAAAACCACTTGCAAACTTAAATAGCTCACTGTCCGTTCTGCTTGATACGTGGAAGTGATCCAACGACTGTATAACCGTCTTGCTGTCGGTAAGATTTTAAATATTTCCATCAGAAACTCTCGTAAGCTGAATTTGTTACGTCCTAGTAGGACAAATACCTCGGAATAGTAGGATATATTGGCGTTTATGCCTTTGCCTTTCTGTTGCAAGCTTTCTAAGGCCACTTATCAGCTATACGCGGAACTCTCTCCAATGCCAACCCGGTTCTACTGCCCTTATCAATACTCTAGACCTACAGAATGTCAACTCACTTCTAGTGCATGAAAATCAGAATCGTATAGTATAACACACTAGTTGTTATAGTGACTGGAGGAATGTCGGGACTTCTTCATTACAGTCCTATTGTTTCCAAACTAAACTGTGATTATCCTCAATATTCTCATGAGAACTTTACATGAATTGTCCAAAGAAACGCTCGTTAAAACTAATGAAGACGTTAAAGTTGATTTAAGTTTTTATACACTTTTTGTTTTTGTTGCTGTTGTTGTTGTTGCTGTTCACTTTTTAATGACATTGTTCTGCCTTATCCTATTTTTGTTTTGTATACCTTTTTTCTCTCTTTCTCTCTCTTGCTCTTTTTGAAGTGTCATATTTTTTTTCCATTTTTATGCAACAAAAATTAAACCAACCGACCATATGTTGTTATTAGCGCGTGTCCATATGCATGAACCTTCATTATGAGGGCCAGACAGACAGACAGACGAAACTCAACAGAAAGCAAAAAAAAAAATACGTTGTTTGTGGCATTAACAAGGAGACAAAGGCCTACAATGAAGGAGAATGAATATGCCCACAGACAACATTCTATTTTATCTTATAAGAGTTACCGCCCTATTGTTTGATAACGAGAAAACAAGAAGAAGAAGAAGTAGAAATACCCATAAAAAGAAAAAGAATTTAAAACAATAACAATAGATTGTAAATAACACAGCACAACACAGCACAGCCTAACATGCTTACTCTTGCATGTGTTTGTAACACACACGCTTTAAGAGTGATAAAGTGAGAGAGAGCGAAAGAGAGAGAGATTTGCTAGCCTTCTATTGTATTTATTATTGCCAACACATAGTCATCCATATGTTGTACACAAGTAGCATGGCATTGTTACAAGAAAAACAACAAAACCAACAAAAACATCAGCAATAACAACATTGTTGTTACAAAGCATTGCAACAAATGCTGTTAAAACCTGGGCAATTAACAAAAGAGCATCACTAATACACTCACACCCTCCGCTACATGCCTTTATTTAGCGAATATGCCTGCGAGTGTTATAATCTGTTATGGCTACAGGCTACGGTTGTTGTAATTGGAAACTGATACTCTGCAGTAACTAAAGAGTCTTCGAAGCGATACTCATCATAAAAAAAATTTTTAAAAAGAAGAAGAAACTTTTTATTCGTCTTTCAAATTATAATAACAACAGCAACAACAACAACAATAACAAAAGCAGTTTTAATCTAAAGAATTACAAAAATTGGAATATTTCAAGACAATAAAAGAAAAAAACAAGAAAATTAAATGGAAATGAGGTGTTTTGATGGCATTAGAAAACGAAGTCAAAAAAGTGAAAGTATTCTGAATACTATTAAGATTAGAAGGCAGAGGTTCCCAAATTAAACGGCGAATAAGGGGATTGCTTGCAAACTGGCGCTACAAGAACACGGGAATATAGAAGATTTGACATGCCAAAATCTTGGGTATAGTTGGTCCAGATCTTTCTATTGACTTAACTATAGCTGAACCTGCCTTAAACTCTGGTTTTTCAACAAAAATACCGGTTAGGTTCTATTATGATACATAGTTGGGTGTGAAAACCTTTCAGTGCCTTGCACTACCCGATTACCGTAGTACTGCTTTCACTGCCTCTTTTTTTTCTCTCGCCGAGGAGGGGTAAATGTACCCAACCGCACCATAGAGGAAGTCGTCACATCCTCCGTGTGTGGGGCCCTCACCCACTAATTCCCCCCCCCCCTCATCTCCTGTGGACTTGTTTTTGCCCACTCCGGAACTACGGTGGTATTACTTCGGAGTGGAGTCCTTTTGGCCTCTTCATGTTTATATCCGCGTCCGGATTGCGAATCGAAAGTTTAGGAGTCATCTAAGCGTCTCCACTATTCTTTTCGTCTAAATCATCGTCTTGGTCACGCTTGTCACGCGTGACAGTATCACCTATGCCGACATGCTTACTCGTTCCGCAGCCTCAAGATCTCTCTCCCCGACACTATTAGCGGCTGTGATTGCCTCTGGCCGCAGATAATATCAGAGTATATCGAGTGGAGACACAATAATATCTACCGACAGTAAAGCGGCCATTAGGTCCCTAGAACGAGTGTACACTACATCCAAAAATTGTCCAAGAATGCTGGGTGTCTCTGGAGGAGATAACGAGACATTCGATGATTATCTTCATGTGAGTGTCGGGAAATTGGGACACTGAATGTAACAACAAAGCTGACGGAGTTGCAAAAACTGGATGCAAACTCTACTTGTTTTTGAAGGAAACGTGATATGATGAACTCACTTGGAGGGGCTGCAGACAGATTTGGGCCGCTAAGGACGTATAAAGAATAAAATTTGCGTTACACCTGATCAGAGTCCATTTTAAGCGTTTTAGGTACTCAAAACGGAATATTGATCTCAGAATGCATACGTCGGAGGACTGAAAATACCATACAAAGCCTTCTGCAGAAGCTATGATAACGAGGAGACCACAGAACATGTTCTCAAATAAAGGGTCCGCCTAATAACTTTTTTTTTTTGAAAATGCTTTAAAAAAAACTACTGAATATTTTCTCAAATTTCTTTTTTTATTTGAAAGTACAATCCTTCCGGTTAATAATGGAAAATAATTTCATTCAAATGGCTGCCTCGGCTGGCCATGCAGTAGCCTACACGATCGGTCCAATTTTTAAGCACATTATCGATTGTGTGCAGCTGTATTTCACCAATGGCTTCACGAATATTGTCCTTTAAAGCGTCAATTGTCTTTGGTTTGTCGGCGTAACACTTATCTTTGACGGCACCCTACAAATAATAGTCCAACGGTGTCAAATCGCAGCTCCGAGGTGGCCAAACGACATCAGCTCTGCGGCTGATAATGCGATCTTCAAAAACAGGGCGCAAAACATCGAGTGTAGCTTCGGCTGTATGGCTCGCAGCGCCGTCCTGTTGAAACCAAATGTTGCCAATATCCTCCTCTTCAATTTTTATGAACAAAAATACGTTCAACATGGCCCGATAACGATCGCCATTGACTGTAACGGCCACTCCTTGCTCATTTTCGAAGAAAAACGGCCCAATTATGCCTCTGGACCAAAATCCGCACCAAACAGTGACTCGTTTTGGGTGCGTCGGCTTTGCAATGTATGCGTGCGGGTTTTCTGTGCCCCAAATGTGACAATTTTGCATGTTTACATACCCGCCAAGATCAAAATGAACTTCATCTGAAAAGATGATTTTTTTTTTGCCAAAATAGGCATCTTCTGTAAGTCGATCGCAGGCCCACTTAGCGAAGCGAAAACGCATTGGATGATCCATATTCGTTCAGCGGAAAGATAAAACTAATTATGTGTCAAATCAGATATGAGCTAAGTGTTACCATTCACGAAATAAGCACTAGTTGAAACGTTAGATGGCGGACCCGATATTATCCGTCACTGTGGTACCTGTGATGAACTCTATCTAGAACCAAAAAGGAAAGGTAGACTTGATAGAGTCCAACTCCGCTTATGTTTGCTGATTTCTTGGCCTATAAAGCATAGTTTACACCAACAAAAATTGCCGCGTTCTCCCGAGCGAACGATATTGTCTTCCTTTTAATACTATCGAATGCTTTTTCCAACTCTGCGAAAGCTTGGAAGGAAGAATGCCTTAGAACTCTTGCGATTCTTATGCATGATGTGTTGATTTTATGCACACATGATCGGTAGATTTTCGAAGACAAATCTCGGGAAAATACCTCTAAAGTTACCATTGATATGATATTTTTGATAAGTGTTCAGTAGTATTAGTCTCCTGAAGTCTTTGCACTCCTTTAGAGAACACTTTTTGAGCCGTATTATTACCACGACATCTTTACAATTTGTAGAGAATTTGCATTGCTTACACAGCTTTTATGTGGCCAGATGTACTTGTTGACAAGTGCGTTCTGCCTTAGAGAATTCAGTTACTATTGTGCCAGAACCAGTTGCTTTATTGTTCTTGATTTTTCAACCAGCTTAGCTTGATTTTTGAACCTGCTTGCTTAGGTTTCTTCAGTTTAGCCGCAGAGAAGACAAGACATAGAGGAAAGCAGTCAGGGGAATGGTCCTCTAAGTCGTTAGATTCGAAGCTATTTCATAAAAAAATTCAATTGATTTCGGTAGTCAAGCTAAAACCAGATACGTTGTGACTACAATGACAGATTGTTTAACTTCATTGTTTATGACTGTCTCCATATCTGCTGGGCTTAATTTATGTCTCGACAACTTCTATAAATTCAATCCATCACTGAATGTGTTCGATGGTTTTCTCTTGTAATAAATTCTCTTGTTTTTCTGACGTTTCTTCTACTCTTTCCTTCTTTTTCTTGTTCTTCTGGTAGTGTTTGCCTAACAGTTTAACAACAAATTTTATTGCTTTCCACTCTTCTGCGCTTCCAACTTAATTAAAACACAAGAAATCAATTTTTATTTTATTTTCCAATTCAAAAGTCTCTTGTCTCCTTGACGTATATAAAGGGTGTTTTTTATAGAGGTATAGAACTTTAAGTTGGCATTACTTTTCAAGATGGCGACCGATTTAACAGCTGTCAAGTGATTTATTCTCAGTTTGGTTTGGCAATTCATCATGAATAGACTCACGCCTGAACAACGCTTGCAAATAGTGCGATTTTATTTCGAAAATAATGGTTCTGTGCGGAAAACGTATCGCGCACTACGTCCATTTGATCGTCGACAAAATCGTCCATCAGAGCAGTTAATTCGATTAACCGTGGAACGTTTCGCACCACGTTTACTCTTATTGATAACTCGCATCCCCAGAGACGCTGTACGGTGCGTACAGAAGAAGCTATTGCTGCTGTTGAGCGTAGCATTGAGGAAGACCCGAATGAGTCCATCCGCCATCGAGCACAGGAATTGGATCTGTGTCCATCCACTTTATGGATGGATTTTGCGGAAGGATCTTGGTTTGCGTGCTTACAAAATCCAACTCGTGCAATATTTGAAGCCAATCGATCATCAAGTGAGGCGTAGATTCGTCGAATGGGCCCAAAACGAGATTACCGTTGTTCCCGATTTTCATAAGCGAATTTTGTTTAGCGATGAAGCGCACTTCTGGTTGAATGGCTACGTCAACAAACAAAACTGCCGCATTTGGAGTGAAGCTAATCCTCAAGTGTATGTGGAAACACCGTTATATCCAGAAAAACTGACTGTTTGGTGCGCTTTATGGGCTGGTGGAATCATTGGTCCGTACTTTTTCAAAAACGATGGTGGCCAGAACGTTACAGTCAATGGTGATCAGTATAGAGCCATGATTACTAACTTTTTCATTCCTGAATTGAATAACCATGATGTCCAGGAGATGTGGTTTCAACAAGACGGCGCAACATGTCACACAGCTCGTGCCACAATAGATTTATTGAAAGACACGTTAGGTGACCGCCTAATTTCACGTTTTGGACCTGTGAATTGGCCTCCAAGATCTTGTGATTTAACACCGCTAGACTACTTTCTGTGGGGCTATGTAAAGTCATTGGTCTATGCGGTAAAGCCACAAACGCTTGACCATTTGGAAGACAACATTCGCCGTATTATTGCCGATATACGGCCATAAATGTTGGAAAAAGTCATCGAAAATTGGACGTCCAGATTGGACTACATCCGCGCCAGCCGTGGCGGTCATATGCCAGAAATCATATTTAAAATGTAATGCCACAAGATTATCTTTCGGATAAATAAAATTCATGTCAATCGAATAATCCATCGTTGTTTTATTGCAACTTAAAGTTCTATACCTCTATAAAAAACACCCTTTATGTATATATTGTCTTGTCTTATCAATGGTCCTATCTGCCTATACTCCTACAGCATGACAGAAAGTTTACACATGTAATAAACACATGGGGAATAAACAATACAATCAAGTTGTTAATTGCCGTTTGACACCAGAATCAAAAGATAGCCATCTCATCACATCTCTCTCTCTCTCTCTTTCTCTGTCATTTCAAGCTGCTGTCGTTAAGCAAGCTGCTAAGCTGTACTCTATTATCGCCATGATCATGTTTTTCCTGATATGCTATCATTGGGAAACTATCTTCTCGTTTTTTTCTGTTCAAATCAATATTAAATCAAGAAAAAGATCTTTTGTTGGCGATAAAAGTAGAAGAGTTTAATGAAAAGAAATTAATTTTTATGTTTGTTTAATAATTAAAGAAAAAAAAATAAAAAAAAATGTTTCTTTTTCTTTCTTTCTTCCTCAGCTTCATTTAATTGTTGAAAATTAGTTTTACTTTGTTGTAAATCTTCTGTAAAACGGGAAAACTTGACTTTTCTCTCTTTGTATGTATGTCTACATATCTCCTCTCTGTGTATTTGAAATGTTAATGATTTATAATAATTATTAAAGAAGTTTTCTTTTTAAAAAATTCAATATTTTTATTGGAATTTTATGACTTGTCGTGTTCTTTCTCTTTTTTAATTGATTTGTACGTATAACACCATAGGATATACTGAACGTACTCCACGAAGTCTATTGATATCGTTTGACAGCGCTGGCCAAGCGAGAGAAAAATTAAGAGAAGTTTTTCTTTGCATTAAGAAGTTGCCAGATGATGTTGTGCGTAAGATACGTTTTATTGTTCTGGCCTTCAATACATATTGGGTCCGCCAAATAATGGAAAATAATTTCATTCAAATTATTTTCATTCATTCATTTTAAGCGTTTTAGGTACTCAAAACGGAATATTGATCTCAGAATGCATACGTCGGAGGACTGAAAATACCATACAAAGCCTTCTGCAGAAGCTATGATAACGAGGAGACCACAGAACATGTTCTCAAATAAAGGGTCCGCCTAATAACTTTTTTTTTTTGAAAATGCTTTAAAAAAAACTACTGAATATTTTCTCAAATTTCTTTTTTTATTTGAAAGTACAATCCTTCCGGTTAATAATGGAAAATAATTTCATTCAAATGGCTGCCTCGGCTGGCCATGCAGTAGCCTACACGATCGGTCCAATTTTTAAGCACATTATCGATTGTGTGCAGCTGTATTTCACCAATGGCTTCACGAATATTGTCCTTTAAAGCGTCAATTGTCTTTGGTTTGTCGGCGTAACACTTATCTTTGACGGCACCCTACAAATAATAGTCCAACGGTGTCAAATCGCAGCTCCGAGGTGGCCAAACGACATCAGCTCTGCGGCTGATAATGCGATCTTCAAAAACAGGGCGCAAAACATCGAGTGTAGCTTCGGCTGTATGGCTCGCAGCGCCGTCCTGTTGAAACCAAATGTTGCCAATATCCTCCTCTTCAATTTTTATGAACAAAAATACGTTCAACATGGCCCGATAACGATCGCCATTGACTGTAACGGCCACTCCTTGCTCATTTTCGAAGAAAAACGGCCCAATTATGCCTCTGGACCAAAATCCGCACCAAACAGTGACTCGTTTTGGGTGCGTCGGCTTTGCAATGTATGCGTGCGGGTTTTCTGTGCCCCAAATGTGACAATTTTGCATGTTTACATACCCGCCAAGATCAAAATGAACTTCATCTGAAAAGATGATTTTTTTTTTGCCAAAATAGGCATCTTCTGTAAGTCGATCGCAGGCCCACTTAGCGAAGCGAAAACGCATTGGATGATCCATATTCGTTCAGCGGAAAGATAAAACTAATTATGTGTCAAATCAGATATGAGCTAAGTGTTACCATTCACGAAATAAGCACTAGTTGAAACGTTAGATGGCGGACCCGATATTATCCGTCACTGTGGTACCTGTGATGAACTCTATCTAGAACCAAAAAGGAAAGGTAGACTTGATAGAGTCCAACTCCGCTTATGTTTGCTGATTTCTTGGCCTATAAAGCATAGTTTACACCAACAAAAATTGCCGCGTTCTCCCGAGCGAACGATATTGTCTTCCTTTTAATACTATCGAATGCTTTTTCCAACTCTGCGAAAGCTTGGAAGGAAGAATGCCTTAGAACTCTTGCGATTCTTATGCATGATGTGTTGATTTTATGCACACATGATCGGTAGATTTTCGAAGACAAATCTCGGGAAAATACCTCTAAAGTTACCATTGATATGATATTTTTGATAAGTGTTCAGTAGTATTAGTCTCCTGAAGTCTTTGCACTCCTTTAGAGAACACTTTTTGAGCCGTATTATTACCACGACATCTTTACAATTTGTAGAGAATTTGCATTGCTTACACAGCTTTTATGTGGCCAGATGTACTTGTTGACAAGTGCGTTCTGCCTTAGAGAATTCAGTTACTATTGTGCCAGAACCAGTTGCTTTATTGTTCTTGATTTTTCAACCAGCTTAGCTTGATTTTTGAACCTGCTTGCTTAGGTTTCTTCAGTTTAGCCGCAGAGAAGACAAGACATAGAGGAAAGCAGTCAGGGGAATGGTCCTCTAAGTCGTTAGATTCGAAGCTATTTCATAAAAAAATTCAATTGATTTCGGTAGTCAAGCTAAAACCAGATACGTTGTGACTACAATGACAGATTGTTTAACTTCATTGTTTATGACTGTCTCCATATCTGCTGGGCTTAATTTATGTCTCGACAACTTCTATAAATTCAATCCATCACTGAATGTGTTCGATGGTTTTCTCTTGTAATAAATTCTCTTGTTTTTCTGACGTTTCTTCTACTCTTTCCTTCTTTTTCTTGTTCTTCTGGTAGTGTTTGCCTAACAGTTTAACAACAAATTTTATTGCTTTCCACTCTTCTGCGCTTCCAACTTAATTAAAACACAAGAAATCAATTTTTATTTTATTTTCCAATTCAAAAGTCTCTTGTCTCCTTGACGTATATAAAGGGTGTTTTTTATAGAGGTATAGAACTTTAAGTTGGCATTACTTTTCAAGATGGCGACCGATTTAACAGCTGTCAAGTGATTTATTCTCAGTTTGGTTTGGCAATTCATCATGAATAGACTCACGCCTGAACAACGCTTGCAAATAGTGCGATTTTATTTCGAAAATAATGGTTCTGTGCGGAAAACGTATCGCGCACTACGTCCATTTGATCGTCGACAAAATCGTCCATCAGAGCAGTTAATTCGATTAACCGTGGAACGTTTCGCACCACGTTTACTCTTATTGATAACTCGCATCCCCAGAGACGCTGTACGGTGCGTACAGAAGAAGCTATTGCTGCTGTTGAGCGTAGCATTGAGGAAGACCCGAATGAGTCCATCCGCCATCGAGCACAGGAATTGGATCTGTGTCCATCCACTTTATGGATGGATTTTGCGGAAGGATCTTGGTTTGCGTGCTTACAAAATCCAACTCGTGCAATATTTGAAGCCAATCGATCATCAAGTGAGGCGTAGATTCGTCGAATGGGCCCAAAACGAGATTACCGTTGTTCCCGATTTTCATAAGCGAATTTTGTTTAGCGATGAAGCGCACTTCTGGTTGAATGGCTACGTCAACAAACAAAACTGCCGCATTTGGAGTGAAGCTAATCCTCAAGTGTATGTGGAAACACCGTTATATCCAGAAAAACTGACTGTTTGGTGCGCTTTATGGGCTGGTGGAATCATTGGTCCGTACTTTTTCAAAAACGATGGTGGCCAGAACGTTACAGTCAATGGTGATCAGTATAGAGCCATGATTACTAACTTTTTCATTCCTGAATTGAATAACCATGATGTCCAGGAGATGTGGTTTCAACAAGACGGCGCAACATGTCACACAGCTCGTGCCACAATAGATTTATTGAAAGACACGTTAGGTGACCGCCTAATTTCACGTTTTGGACCTGTGAATTGGCCTCCAAGATCTTGTGATTTAACACCGCTAGACTACTTTCTGTGGGGCTATGTAAAGTCATTGGTCTATGCGGTAAAGCCACAAACGCTTGACCATTTGGAAGACAACATTCGCCGTATTATTGCCGATATACGGCCATAAATGTTGGAAAAAGTCATCGAAAATTGGACGTCCAGATTGGACTACATCCGCGCCAGCCGTGGCGGTCATATGCCAGAAATCATATTTAAAATGTAATGCCACAAGATTATCTTTCGGATAAATAAAATTCATGTCAATCGAATAATCCATCGTTGTTTTATTGCAACTTAAAGTTCTATACCTCTATAAAAAACACCCTTTATGTATATATTGTCTTGTCTTATCAATGGTCCTATCTGCCTATACTCCTACAGCATGACAGAAAGTTTACACATGTAATAAACACATGGGGAATAAACAATACAATCAAGTTGTTAATTGCCGTTTGACACCAGAATCAAAAGATAGCCATCTCATCACATCTCTCTCTCTCTCTCTTTCTCTGTCATTTCAAGCTGCTGTCGTTAAGCAAGCTGCTAAGCTGTACTCTATTATCGCCATGATCATGTTTTTCCTGATATGCTATCATTGGGAAACTATCTTCTCGTTTTTTTCTGTTCAAATCAATATTAAATCAAGAAAAAGATCTTTTGTTGGCGATAAAAGTAGAAGAGTTTAATGAAAAGAAATTAATTTTTATGTTTGTTTAATAATTAAAGAAAAAAAAATAAAAAAAAATGTTTCTTTTTCTTTCTTTCTTCCTCAGCTTCATTTAATTGTTGAAAATTAGTTTTACTTTGTTGTAAATCTTCTGTAAAACGGGAAAACTTGACTTTTCTCTCTTTGTATGTATGTCTACATATCTCCTCTCTGTGTATTTGAAATGTTAATGATTTATAATAATTATTAAAGAAGTTTTCTTTTTAAAAAATTCAATATTTTTATTGGAATTTTATGACTTGTCGTGTTCTTTCTCTTTTTTAATTGATTTGTACGTATAACACCATAGGATATACTGAACGTACTCCACGAAGTCTATTGATATCGTTTGACAGCGCTGGCCAAGCGAGAGAAAAATTAAGAGAAGTTTTTCTTTGCATTAAGAAGTTGCCAGATGATGTTGTGCGTAAGATACGTTTTATTGTTCTGGCCTTCAATACATATTGGGTCCGCCAAATAATGGAAAATAATTTCATTCAAATGGCTGCCTCGGCTGGCCATGCAGTAGCCTACACCAGAAGATGCCGATTTTGGCAAAAAAAAAATCATCTTTTCAGATGAAGATCATTTTGATCTTGGCGGGTATGTGAACAAGCAAAATTGTCGCATTTGGTGCACAGAAAATCCGCACGCATACATTGAAAAGCCGACGCACCCAAAACGAGTCACTGTTTGGTGCGGATTTTGGTCCAGAGGCATAATTGGGCCATTTTTCTTCGAAAATGAGCAAGGAGTGGTCGTTACAGTCAATGGCGATCATTATCGGGCCATTTTTGTTCACAAAAATTGAAGAGGAGAATATTGGCAACATTTGGTTTCAACAGGACGGCGCTACGTGCCACACAGCCGAACCTACACTCCATGTTTTGCGCCCTGTTTTTGAAGATCGCATTATCAGCCGCAGAGCTGATGTCGTTTGGCCACCGCGGAGCTGCGATTTGACACCGTTGGATTATTATTTGTGGGGTGCCGTCAAAGATAAGTGTTTCGGCGACAAGCCAAAGACAATTGACGCTTTAAAGGATAATATTCGTGAAGCCATTGGTGAAATACAGCTGCACACAATCGATAATGTGCTTAAAAATTGTACCGATCGTTGTAGGCTACTGCATGGCCAGCCGAGGCAGTCATTTGAATGAAATTATTTTTCATTATTAACCGGAAGGATTGTACTTTCAAATAAAAAAGTAATTTGAGAAAATATTCAGTAGTTTTTTTTATTAAAGCATTTTCAAAAAAAAAAAGTTATTTGGCGGACCCTTTATAAGGGTGCCTCTGTAACGTCTTCCCCAAATTCTATTGCTTAGTTGCTCATTACAACCCTTTAAACAGGATCACAACCTAGATTCTCACACGACACATGTGAGATAATTTTAAACATGAGTGGCTGGACCCACAGTTTAAACTCGACTACTAAGGACAGATTATTGAGCACCTTTAATCTAATAACTCAACTCAGTGCCTGCTAGATTACGTCAACTCCAAACCTGTTGCTCTGACAAATTTCAGTATGCTGTTCGGTTCGGTTCCAGAAAGAATAACTACCTGTCCAAGACTTTTACGTGCTCACGAATGCTACATTTTGAAATGTATTAACGCCTCTCTAATGACAACTCGACAGAAAGGTTCTGGTATAACAAGCGGCATTAAATGTCCTTTTCTTAGTAGCTCATTTGCCTGCTCATTGCCTGCTCATTGCCGCGTATGCTCATATGGCTTGTGATTACGAAGAGAGAGTGACCCTATTTGCTCTGTCTACCCAATTCATATCGCCCTGTCAGTCCTAAGCTAAGCTCAAAGTAACCTCCGTTCATTTTACTTCCTGTTCTTTGTTGAGCACACGTTTCAATGGCTTTGATTTCCATTGGTAAGGTTACCGCGAATTTCCCACACTAATATTTTACATTTTGATCGAACACCCAATATAGTAACTGTCCCCAGCAAATGCAAATAATAGGTAGAGATTAGTGCCTTTCTGAAAGGAGTATGCAACCTTCAAATTACTGGATTCACTGTTATTATTCAGTCTCGTTGCAAAACAGTTCTCTAAATTATAGTGGGTCTCTCCGGGCGAAAATTAAAGCAGAAGCTGTTAGCCAAACGATTTCTCATATTATGATGTCCTCTTACGAATCCTGTTTCCATTACGCTGCATAATGAGCCTAATGGAAATAGAATTTCGAAGAACAACTGCTAACAAGGATGTAACTATTCATGTAGGTTACGTGTTCAGTTAGGATGTGACTCCGTGACGTTCTTTTAACGCTTTATAATGGCCCTTCTTTTCCTGGCATTATTTATTCTTTCACTAAACAAACCTTTACAATATTCTCTTCGTATTACTTCCACATTAAGAGAATTGTTTACATGTCATTTAGATTTACAAACGTTTACCAACACTAAATGTGTGTCTGGCTCTGTACAGTAAAAGCCTTTTAGGAAAACTTTGTTTCGTATTCCTATATACACCGACCGAAACAAAACAATTTATACTCCATAGATATTTTGTTGTTGTTGTTGTTGCTGTTACATTTGCATTTTACATATTTAAACAATTAAAAACAACAAAAATATGAGAAATATTTCTCTCTTCTCCACTCTCTCCAATATACTGTTTACACTGTCAAAATTTGAATTCAGTGCACTGTGCAGCACTGACTGAAGTGTGTTTACAGTTTGCCTGTCTGAAACGAGAGTAAATGATTGAAAGAATATCTGTGTGTGTGTGTGTGCATGTGTGCATTGTATGTGTGTGAGTATGTCTAGTTTAACGCATAACTGTCAATGTCAAAATGTAATGGCGTGTTGCCTGTCATCATAAAAATCAAATATTAAATGGCAACATTTGTTGTTGTTTATTTGTTTAAGTTGCTTTTGACAGCAACTGGCGAAATAACAACAACAACAAAGAAAAACAAGAAAAAGAGGCAGAAGTGAAGGCTAATTGTAGGCAAGAAAACATGGAAGAAACACAGTCAACGGAGAAATAAGAAAATCTAGAATATCTTGACAATATAAATTATAACTGTGAAGGGAACAAAACGGAATTGAAACAGAACTACCATATTATTATAGAACTTGCCTGGAACATTCACAAAATTATTGCTTCTAGATCTATAAGCCCTCGAACGCTGCAAAAGCTGCACGTCTAAGAGCTGCAATCATAAGTGGGTGTTAAACAGTGAACGATTGTTTAACTCATGAAAGTCTGAAGATCGATCCACTTTTTCTAAACGATACTGGTGTAGTGTGGATTAATATCTCTCACTTCTTCCGAAGATTGGGGCTACAGTTCTCGATTTCAAGCGCCAAAGGCGCTATGAGCCGAGTTGCGGGGATACCGCAACAAAAAAACGGCGCCTATTGCAGAACACTGCAGTTTGACGGTCATATTTGGTCTTGAGACCTTATTGGTGTGACTTAAGACCTGATAATTCCACCAACGACCAGATATTCCCACTCGATCAAGCGCTGTGAAAAACCCATGAAACTCAAGTCGTCACAGACCATTTTTCTCTCGAGCAGAAGGCATCAATGTTTCAATTCCACAATCCTGAAGCAGATAAAACTGTCCACTTTGACATTGAGCAACTACTGTAGATCCACTCAGGTGGTAAAGAACCTTTCCGATTCTTTTGTTACCGTTTAAGGTTTCTGACAGGACGACACCTTATCACGCTACTTTTTCAGTTCTGTCATGCAGAGGGTTCTACGGAAATCGGGTTTTTTTTTACAAAAGTGACCAGTTGCATAAGCAAGTCGATGACTTCAAAATCACGGAGCATATTACTCGAGATATTGCCAATACGAAGCATATCTTGCTGACAAACATTCTACTTAGGGGATTCCAAGTCAGGGCTCACAATTATATGTTCGATGTTGCCAATGAATTTGGCTCCATTGTTACCAGCGAAACGTGCAGCAGGACAGGGACTGCGTTCACCCGTGGCATCACAACGGGCCGCTTTGCGTGCGAGCGAAACTGATGTCAGTCTGGAGGTCAAGCGTAGCTTCAATGAAAGCTTGATATTTTTGGAACGTTATGGAATTGAAACAAATTAAAATTTTTACAATTTGTTAAATATTTGCAAACATTGAAAATTTTTGGAATAAAATGGAATTGAAACAAAACAAAAATTTCGGAAGACACAAATTTTCTGTTTCGGTTCTAAAACGATTTTAATGAACATCCCATACTGTAGGTCTGTGGTATCTTTTTGGAACGATATGGAATTGAAACAAATTAAAAATTTTTTAAATTTCTGACTGTCTGTTACGAAATTATTTTTTCCATTTAAAATTCCCTTTTTTATCATTTCTTTTCCAAAACCATTATACGAACATTTTTCATCCAGAGATTCGAAATTGAAAAAAAGTGGAAAACATTCTTGAAAAATTGTTTTCATTATCGCTTCTATGGTTCAATATTTAACCTTTAAAGGTAATTTCGTCAAAGAGATAAAGAAAAACATACAAAAAAATCCAAAATAAACATACAAAACCAACATCATCGAAGAATTCGTCGTCATTGTCGTCATTTCGTTCATCATTAAGGTGTTAATGACAACGAAGATCATCATAATGATGTTGTTGTCTGCAGCCGAACGAGCCAACAAATCCCCGAGAAGGGAATAAAAGAAAATGATGGAAAACAATATTTTCTTAAGCGCATTCATTTTATTGATAAGCGTTACAAGATTATAAACAAATACGTTTGTATACCCACTTACCCCAGCAATTACTCATTCACATTCACGTTCACTTCACTTGTTAAATCACCACACAATCAATACAAAGAAAAATACAAGAAGCAGCCCAGTCACCCAGCCAGACAGACAGCCAGCCGGGCAGCCAACCAGCGCTAAGTTGTTCGGTTGCAACCACATCACATCACATCCACTACCTGTGTCTGCCTATGAATATGTCTGCTTAGCTTTGTTTGAATTACTTTTGAAGTGAATAGTAGGGCTCGGAGGGGATATGTAAACTAGAAGTTCGGAAATGTGAAGTGCCTGTCAATAAAACAATTGTTTTTGTTTGTATCTCTTGTTGTTTAACATTAAATCACACACTGTAAAAGCAAATAATGCTTGAAAGAGATTTTGATGAACGACGACAAAACAAAAAGGGAAAAAATTCCATCAGCGATTTCGATTCCCTTTCGATTTAAGAGGAAATTTTCTTGTAAAGGGTGTTTTTTTATAGAGGTATAGAACTTTAAGTTGCAATAAAACAACGATGGATTATTCGATTGACATTAATTTTATTTATCCGAAAGATAATCTTGTGGCATTACATTTTAAATATGTGGCATATGACCGCCACAGCTGGCTCGGATGTAGTCCAATCTGGACGTCCAATTTTCGATGACTTTTTCCAACATTTGTGGCCGTATATCGGCAATAATACGGCGAATGTTGTCTTCCAAATGGTCAAGCGTTTGTGGCTTTACCGCATAGACCAATGACTTTACATAGCCCCACAGAAAGTAGTCTAGCGGTGTTAAATCACAAGATCTTGGAGGCCAATTCACAGGTCCAAAACGTGAAATTAGGCGGTCACCAAACGTGTCTTTCAATAAATCTATTGTGGCACGAGCTGTGTGACATGTTGCGCCGTCTTGTTGAAACCACATCTCCTGGACATCATGGTTATTCAGTTCAGGAATGAAAAAGTTAGTAATCATGGCTCTATACCGATCACCATTGACTGTAACGTTCTGGCCACCATCGTTTTTGAAAAAGTACGGACCAATGATTCCACCAGCCCATAAAGCGCACCAAACAGTCAGTTTTTCTGGATGTAACGGTGTTTCCACATACACTTGAGGATTACCTTCACTCCAAATGCGGCAGTTTTGTTTGTTGACGTAGCCATTCAACCAGAAGTGCGCTTCATCGCTAAACAAAATTCGCTTATGAAAATCGGGAACAACGGTAATCTCGTTTTGGGCCCATTCGACGAATCTACGCCTTACTTGATGATCGTTTGGCTTCAATTCTTGCACGAGTTGGATTTTGTAAGCACGCAAACCAAGATCCTTCCGCAAAATCTTCCATAAAGTGGATGGACACAGATCCAATTCCTGTGCTCGATGGCGGATGGACTCATTCGGGTCTTCCTCAATGCTACGCTCTACAGCAGCAATAGCTTCTTCTGTACGCACCGTACAGCGTCTCTGGGGATGCGAGTTATCAATAAGAGTAAACGTGGTGCGCAAACGTTCCGTGGTTAATCGAATTAACTGCTCTGATGGACGATTTTGTCGACGATAAAATGGACGTAGTGCGCGATACGTTTTCCGCACAGAACCATTATTTTCGAAATAAAATTGCACTATTTGCAAGCGTTGTTCAGGCGTGAGTCTATTCATGATGAATTGCCAAACTAAACTGAGAATAAATCACTTGACAGCTGTTAAATCGGTCGCCATCTTGAAAAGTAATGCCAACTTAAAGTTCTATACCTCTACCTTTTTATTAAGCCTTTATTTTAAGCCTTTAAGTCTTTTGCTAGAACTTCATTGAAAAGTTTGAAACATTAAAATTTATGCTGGAAAAACTTCCAATTCTTATATGGAAAATGTACAGATTTTTTTCACTCACTGTATTTACACTTTCGATACGTATACATACATGTTTTTTCTATTTTTAAACTCTTTTTTGCTTCTTTAGTTCGTTAATAAAAAAATATTTTCGAAATTCCTTTAAAACGGTAACCGATTTTATCTTGTAAAACCTTTCCTTTATGCTCCAGTTTTTTCCTGTTTAACAGTAAGACGTTCCCAAAAACAGTCAGTAAAACAAATTATCGTAAATAGATATCATAAAAACGGCACCAAATGAATTTTTTTATTGTTTGTATTTCAAATAAAACTCAAACAAAATTTAACCCTAAAAGGCTTTGTATTAGAAATTGATCGCCACTCAACTTAACAACACATCACAAGCTAAACTCAAAATTAGTAGTGCACGCATGCATAGAATTACAAAAAACAATAACAAATCAACAGTAAGGGTTCTAGAAGTTGCCAAGCCCTAAATAATAGGAATTGCACATGAAACTGCCTTGGCTATAACATTCATTGAAATGCTGATTTTCAAATGCTTCAACGTTAGATGATTATCCGCATGAATGCGGTACTTGACACACCTCTTAAAAAGTCTAGTCTCCATATTCCTTAACATTTTAAATTATAATTTTTCTATCAAGCCTCATTGCGTTGCCCTTATCCCTTTCACGATCGTTCAGCGAAGCCATCGTTACTACATACAGGATCGATCATTCGTAAGACGTTACCGATCCATGTCCATTTATGCATTGTGGATTTCCTATTCAATCAGTTTGCGGATCATCATCGAAACATAATGACACTGCTAGGGCACATTCTTTTTATCCCTGTCTTCGATTATCTGCTCTTCAAATATCAATTGTGAGCCCTTGCTCTCCCTGACGTTTTGAGCGTTCTTGAATGTCTTCGAAGCGCTTAGAAAACCGACAAATATCATCTGCGTAATCTATGCCGGATAGGGTTTCAGGTGCCATATGGTATTTTGAAGATTGTTTGTTCAATGACGCAGTTCAAGAGCACTAAGGATAGTGTAGGAGAAACAAAATCAACCCTGTTTACCACGCCAGAAAGCCGCATATTCCTCTTTTTTTTTTTTTTTTTTTTTTTTGTAAAACTAGCATTCAGGGGATGGCCCCTACTCATGCAGTGCATTGTGCAGGCTTAGGAAAATAGGTTATAGGAAGGTGAAAAGAGGGAGTAGTGTTTGTGGACATTTGATTTAAACTCAAGATGCGAACGGCAAGGAAACGAGTTGCTGCTAGGTGACTATATAATGGCCAGTGCTATACCTTCACCATTAGACAGTCTACAGCAATCGTCCCCAAGAAGCCCGCATCATAAGGTTATTTCTAGCGAGAAGGAAAACTGAGAAGTAGGCTTTGGTCGCTTGTTCGGCATTTTATGTGAAGTGGAAATAAGTCTTGAAGTCACTGCGGTCTAGTAGGTAGTGTTTTGGCTTATTAGACGTGAGGCCTCAGGTCAAACCCCAGGTCAGACATTTCCAATTAAACAAAATATGAAAAAATATTTTTTAGGCGACTTCCTCTCAGCAGTTTTCTGGCAAAAACTCTCGGAGTGAATATAATTGCCATGGAAGGTTTTTTAAAAATTCTGTCGTTCGGAGTCGACTTTAAACTGTAGGTCCCGCCACTCATGTATAAAAATTAACGCACACAACATAAGAGGTGCGAGAAACTATGTTGTAATCCGGACTAAAGGGTTGTAATGACCAATTATGTATGTACTATGTATCGCTGCTGACTCTCACGCAGGCGATTAAGATACGGTATCGACCGTACATACATGAGAAACCCGCAAACAGGGGATATAAGCTGCGCAGTTCTCGATAAATGTTCGCACAATTATTATGTGATCCGTAAAAGATCTTCAAGGCCTGAATGTTTGTTCATTTAAGAGCGCCCTTTTTTATGTTAACCCTCTTTCGAACGTGCCCGGCCTCACACTAACCCACCCTCACCCGACCGAGGAGGGTTCGTCCCCATTACGTAGGGACACGTAGACACTACAGTCCAGACTGTAGCTTGAAGGGTTAAGGATTTCTTTTTTTTTTTGCAACAATGCACGCCTTTCCATTATGCCTGTAATGATCGTGGTGATGCAATATTGAGCTGCTTGGCTGCTTCTTCTTTTTGAATGACACAAAATCTTTATGCAGCAAAGCGTGACGATCACAAAAGATCTTCAAATCTTTACGTTCTTTTTTCCCTCTCTTTCTCTCTCTCTCTCTCTCTCTCAAATTCACAAACATTCATTGACAACTTCAAAGTGAATACAATAAAAACAACAACAACAAAAGCCTTTAAATGAATGAAAAATTGAATGTGTAATCATGGTGGTCATAAGTGATAGGGGGAAGAGCAAGAAAAAGTGTTGAAAATTGTTTTGAAACATAAAACGTCTCTTCTCGCCATTATCGCGATTTACGTTTAAAAATAAAATATTTAACGATGAGACATTTATTTTTAAATTAATTAGTGGTGTGGGGTTACATGATATTTTGTTTTTAATATTTTAAAATATTTAAAAAACGTTTTGGATTTTGTTTTTGTTTTATTATTCACTAATAAAGATAACATATCAGTAAACAAATTAGAGGCGATTGTATTGCATTTTAACCAGTTCATCTTATCTAAGAAGAGGTGGAACGGAAAGCGATACAGCATTTAAGAAAAGGGTTTGATGTGGCAAAAGCCTCAGGCCAAAACTATATTTTTAAATAATTTATGGGCATGCGTTTCTTTTCTGGCCCGAGTTAATTAAAATGTTTTTAAGTTTTCTTTTATTGTGCAAGATTTTAAAATGATAAATCGTTTAGCAGACTTAAGATTTCCATGTAAATAAACAAATAGGCGGGAGGTTTTAGTAGAAAATGTTTAAGTTTTTTTGTTTCAAATTAAAAACAAAGGAATTATTCTCTTATTACTGAATGGCAAAGACGTTTCCAACGTTGGAAATTTGATATTTTGGAGTTACAGGGTGGCTGATATGTACTGCAACCAACTTAAGGTTGTTATCATTTGTAAACCGCTCGTCTGACAGCTGACAGATTTATTCCAGTGACAGTCCATTTTATTATTTACAAGCTTACAAAAGCATTTTGATTTATTGCATTCAGAAAAAAAGTTATTCGTGATGGAATTCAAGCGTGATAGTGTGATTGCTTTATATTTGGCTGGAAAACCACAGGTGGCTATCGTTAGAGCCCTCCAGCATTTAAATGTGAATAAATCTTTTGTTTTTCGTACCAGTGCTCGTTACCGTGATACTGGCAGTGTTGCATCGCGTCCAAAAACACCAGAAATGATCCGAAAGGATGAAATGAAGGCCAGATTTGATCGAAATCCATGCCGCAGTGGTAGAAAAATTGCTCGTGAGCTGAACATATCGCGAGAACGGATGCAACACATATTGAAAAATGAGCTTCGACTAAAGCCATTGAAGTTCCAAAAAGTGCATGAGCTTACCGATGCACAAAAAAAGTTAGACTGGGAAGAGCCAAGGAGTTACTTCGCTTGCACGAAAGTGGCCAGCTACCGAATTTGGTTTTCTCCGATGAGAAGCCATTCCAACTGGAGCAGTTTGTGAACACACAAAATGATCGGGTTTACTTGCCAAAGAGGTCAGCTGAAAATTTACACCTGCGATTGGCCACCAGAACTCAAGCGCCGCCGATGGTAATGGTGTGGGACGCCGTAACGGCCGATGGTCGCACCCGCTCGTATTCATCGACCGTGGGGTCAAAATAAATGCCGAATATTATCGGGAAAATGTCTTAAAGACAGTATTGAAGCCCTGGGCAGACAAACATTTCGGCCGCATTACAACAGGACTCAGCACCACCGCACTCAGCACGCGTCAACCAAGAATGGCTTAAAGAGGAGGTTCCTCGCTTCATTTCTACCGCACAATGGCCACCAAAATCTCCGGATCTCAATCCGTTGGACTTTTGCGCCTGGGGCATTTTCGAGAGTAAGGTTCTCACTAAAAAATACCAAAGTGTGGATCATCTCAAGACAGCGCTTCGCCGGGAATGGGCCAAAGTACTTTGTCGGCCGTTTGAAGGCCATAATTCGTACCAAAGGTGGCCAATTCGAACAAATCTAAACTGATTCTAAAATTTGATGTTATTTTCAACATTTTTTGCTTTTGAACAATAAAATTAAAAAAAAATTTAAAAAATATAGCGCTTTACTCTGTTGCATTATATATCAGCCACCCTGTACATACATACATACATATTTGGTCATTACAACCCTTCAGTCAGGTTTACAACCTGCAGTTTAAAATCGAATCCGACCGACAGATTTTTGAGAAACTTTTCATTGCAATTTTATTTTAACGCTCAGAGTTTTTGCCAGAAATCTACTGAGAGGAAGTCGCCGAAGAAATATTTCTGGGGTTTGAACCGAGACCTTACGTCTAACAAGCCAACGCACTACCTAATAGACGGCGGCGACTTCAACGTATGAATGCAACAGTTAAAAAACATTATATTTTGGTTGCATGCCCTAAAGGTCACGGAAATTGTGACCTATGAATGCCTATGTTTGCTCCTGCCAATGCCATGCCGCTGGTAGGATCAGAACTACAACAGAAATCTTCATTCCATTTGTTCTCAATTTGTTTACGGTTGAAGTTGATTTCTTATATTTTTATTCTTTCCTTATTCTCTGACGTTAAGTTCTTAGTCCTTATGTTAATAACATTTCGTATTTCCTTGAGTGTATGATACCCTAATATTTTTTCTTTAAGAACACTACATGCCTTTAGAAAAACTTGCTCAAAAAGGCAGGTGTTTTGGCTGGAGATTTTTTTGGAATTTTTTCTTTTTTGTTCGAAATTTAGAATGCGTTTGACCAGCCAGCTGGTGGTGTTCATAACCAGAACCAGCCTCAAATAAAATGGCAAATAAATTTTGATTTTCGTTCTGTATTGCAAAAAAATAAACAAAAACTCCCCTAAAAAACCTGGAAGATAAAATGCTTTCAAATAAAAAATTTCGAAAACTCCATTAGTGAAGCGAATCGTAATGAAATTATTTTTTATTTTTCTTTTGTGAAAGAGCAAAGCTGGAAAGGATGAAGATTAATTATTTGAAAGTAATTTATAAGAAAAATGTTGAAAAAAATTGGTCAAATATTAAAAAAATTTGAATGAAAATAGTAAACCAAAAAATAATTCATTTCTACTTCAAACGTCGGTAGTTTTATTAAAAAATTAGAATTTCCTGCCTCAAAAAAATCAATTTAAAAGCTCTCCTTAAGCTCTAACACAAATCACAAGCCAATAACGCTTATGAAAACCTGCCCGGAGTTGCCAACTGTCTCACATCGAGTTCTTAAGACCAAATATACCACAATAAGATTAATTTCCACTTTCTATAAAACCCCACAAAAAGGAAAATAAATCTTCTTCTCAATCTACCTTCCCGACCTACTTCTCCGCCAGGGAAGCAGCGAAATTAAGCTGACTGACTGAATAACCGTAAAACAGTGGGGATCGATAACCAAAAGCTTGATTTCGCCAAAAACTTGCCCAGAAGTGTTAACATTCCTTATTGAAAGAAAGCCTGGTAATAAAAATAAAGGAGATATGACGTAAGTGTTAATTTTATCCATAAGTTCTGTGCCTTACAGTTTAAAGTCGTCTCCCAATGGCATGCTTTTGAGAAACTTTGTATAACAGTTTTATTTGTTGCCAGAGTTGTTGACTGAAGACTGCTGAGAGGAAATCGCCGAAAGAAATATTTTTTTCCTATTTTGTTTTGTTGGAGATGTCTAGACTGGGTTTTGAACCACGAGCTCTTGTCAAATAAGCCAATACATACACTACGTACTAGACTACACCCGCTAGGCACTCTAGGTCAATTGTGTATGTTGACTGTAAAATGAACGAAGTGCTCTATAAATTTTTAAGTAAATTGTTGTTAGATGAGATCACCATAGTCTAGTAGGTGGTGTATTGGCTTATTAGACGGAAGGCCACGGCCCAAGACCCCAGGTCAGACATCTAAACAAAAATATGAAAAAATGAAATTGCCATTAAAAGTTTCTCACAAAATCTGTCGTTCCGAGCCAACTTTAAACTGTAGGTCCCGCCGCTCATGGATAAAATTAACATACACAACATAAGTGGTGTTAGAAAGTAGGTCCATAATCCTGAAGGGTTGTAGTGTCATGAAAGTTTTCTGAAAAAATCTGTGGTTCAGAGTTGACTTTAAATTTTAGGTCCCGCCGCCCATGTAAAAAATTAACACACACAACATGAGTGATATGAGAAGCTAGATCCATAATCCTGACTGAAGGGTTGTAATGACCAATTAAGTTTGGCGTCAGAGGATTCATGATGACCTGGCTAACTTAACTAAAGAGAAACGTCAGTTTTCCATTTTCACCAGTCAAACCAAAGTTATCGATAATTCTAATGTAGGCAGAAAAAAATATCGGATGTATTATAATTAGCCGCAGATTCGAAGTCGCCATAGCCTAGTAGGTAGTGTGTTGGGTTATTAGACGTAAGGCCACGGTTCAAACCCCAGATCAGACATCAAAACGAAAATATAAAGAAATATTTCTTCGACGACTTCCTCTCAGCAGATTTCTGACAAAAACTCTGAGAGTAAATAAAATTGCCATGTAAAGTTTCTCAAAAATCTGTCGTTCGGAGTCGACTTTAAACTGTATTTCCTACCACTCATGTATAAAATTAACATACACAACGTGAGTGGTGTGAGAAGCTAGACCGTAATCCTGACTGAAGGGCTGTAATGGCCAATTATGTATGTTATGTATCTGCATTATAATTATCCGCCAATTGTAGATTCAAAATAACCTTAAAAAAAGTTCTTTTAATTTCCATGAAATCTAGCGTTTATCCGCCAATTGTAGATTCAAATTTTTTTTATATTTTCTTATGAAGATAATTTTAAGTAGAGTGAGTTGTTATTAAGACCATTTAATATGAATTTTTTAAATTAAATTACAAGATTTTAATTTTTAAATACCAAACTCCACACATAACTATAATTTATGGGATTTGAAAATATGAACGAACATCCCAGACATAAAATTCATGTTCGAAATTAAAACATCAAACACAGAACTTCAAAAACAATTTCACCTAAAAAAACCGACGAAATCATTAATTCTTTGGAAAAAAAATTAAATTTTAAATTTAAAACTTTGGAAATTAAGAAAGAGAAAGAAAAAAAAGAAAAATTTGAATAGAGTTTTGGAAATGATTTGAATTTGAACGGAATTTGAAGCGAATTGAAATGTTTTTGTAAATAATGAATGACTCGAAAGACATGAAATGTTTAAATTTGAATTCAAAACAAACAACGGCAACAACAATGCAACAACAACAATAATAACAATAAAAATAAATGGTAACAATTTTAAATTACCCGGGCTATTATTATGGAAATTTTTTCGTTGTTTAAAATTAACAACAAAAGAAGAGGAGGAGGAAAAAAACTGAACCTGAACGAAATCATTTTCTATCAACTTGTCTATGGCAGAAGAGAAACAAAAACAAATTGATTGTAAGCAGCCACAATAATAAAGACGATTTGTATTGTATTGCATTGTATGGTGCAGTAGACAAGCCCATAAGCTTAGGCCAGGTCTTATTTAAATTAATTTTCATTTTGGTTTTTAATTTTTTCCTCTTTTTCTTGTTTTTTTTTGCTTTCAATATCCAAGACACAATTTATTTCTTTTCAATTCTTTGGAAAAATCAGAAGAACATTATTTTCTTTAAATCTTAACGAGTTTTCTTGAAATTTATTGTGAGTATTTAAGTTTTATTGGTCACGTTTGTAGTCGTTTTAGCCGTTTCTGTTTCTTTTTTTTAAATCAAATAAGCGTTTTTTTACCATTGATTTGTTGTTTGTGTTGTTATTTGAAATGCGGGTTTTCTAAACTTAAAAATTTATGCAAATATCGTATCAAAATTCAGTTTCAATTTTATTTTGTTGAAACACAGAACTTTTTTAATGGCAGGCAGCAGGTGTATTTGTTTTGTTTTTAAATTTGAATGGAAAATAAAAAAAATTTTAAGATTTATGCACACGGTATCGTAAGTTATATTGCCAGTAAAAAGAATAATGAACTTCCTTTATGTATGAATACAGTGTGGCAATTAAAAAAGGGCTTCTGATAACATATTGTTACGTTTTTACCTTTTTAAAAACGTTTAAATCTGAGTTCGTTAATTACAAACCAAGTAAAAACAAATATGTGTTTATTTTCTCTTAAACTCTTTATTCTTTCCACTACTTTTGTGTGCCACCGTATACAACTTAACGATACAACAATAATAATCTGTTTTATTCACTAGTTCACACAACTATTCGCTAGAACTTTACAACCACGACTTTTTTTGTTCAAACGCAACTTCACACAAGGCTGACTGAATTAACTCTGACTGCTGCATGCTTTGTTCAGCCCTTTTATAGTCCGCACGCACGTAATCAGTATGATGAACGTTCTCGATGTGGAAGGTTCTTGCTATCGCCTTCTCGAGAATTCTATTGCCAGTACATTGTTGTTTGTGTACTTTGCTTATGTTGTCTATTACATATTTGTCGTAGCTGGTTTACTTTATGTTGTTGGTGGTACCAGCCGCAACCAGGTTCGTCATACATATGTGTGTGTGCAGTTTTAGACAATCAACACGTTCATTGTATTCCTTGTGTTAGTGTGTATTTGTATCGTGTGGCTTTTGTTTATCGTTTTTGTTGTTAAACGATATTAGGTCGTTTCGATTTGCTTAACAATATGCAGAAAAAAGAGACAAAATTATGCCTTTAGGTAGGAACAGTTCTTCATACAGAACTCACTAAAGATGGTTTATGCAGACCTCTGTCATATTTAATGCCATGCCGGTAGATTTAATATGATTTCTTCAGCAGCTGTGGTTCTTAGGGGGAGGGAGAGACTATCTTCCAACCAAATGTAAAGGGTCGGCGGAGGTTTCTTTGGGGGATGAGGTGACTATCTTCCATCTCATATATCAGCACCCGACTCTTCATATGAATCTTCATAATTAAATGTCATGCTGGTAGACTTAAAATGATTTCTTCAGCAGCAGTGGTACTGAGGAGGAGCGTCAGAATATCTTCCACCCAAATGTAAGGGCACGGTGGAGGTTCTTGACTTCTCCTGACAAGACTTCTGCAACAGATGTGGTTCTTAGGGGGATGAAGTGACTATCTTCCACCTCATATGTCAGTGCCTGGCTCTTCCTAGGAATGGCATAAGGCCCGATTTTCCTTGTAGGTTATATTGGCCCTAGCTGCTCCCACCACCTACAGTGGTGGCCTTATAATTAGAAACGATGTTCCTGGAACAGAGTTCTCTGGAGTGACGAATCTAAGTTTAATTTGTCCCAATCTGATGGAAAAACGTATGTAAGACATCCTCCAAACAATACCTTTGATCCTAGGTACACAGTGAAAACTGTAAAACAAATTAACAAACATATGTACATGTTGCTAAGTCATTTCTAATTATAAGGCCACCACTGTATGTTGTGTGTGTTAACTTTTTACATGAGTGGCGAGATCTACAGTTTAAAGTTGATTCCGAACGACAGATTTTTGTGAGAAACTTTTCATGGCAATTTTATTTATTCTCAGAGTTTTTGCCATAAATCTGCAGAGAGGCAGTCGCCGAAGAAATACTTTTTCATGTTTTCGTTTTGATGTCTGATCTGTGGTTTGAACCGTGGCCTCACATCTAATAAGCCAACATACTAGCTACTAGGCTACGGCGACTTTTCATGTGATATCACATCAAATCTGTCATTTGCAGTCGTCTTTAAACTGAAGGACACTCATGGATAACATTAACATCACCTAACATGGAGGGTGTGAGAACGTGGGTTGAAATCCTGGCTAAAACGTTGTAATGCCCAATTAAATAAGTAAGTAAGTTGGGGTGAGAAGCAGGTAGTTGAGTACCACTAGACTACTACACTACTACTAGACTACAGCGACTTTTCATGTGCCATCACATCAAATCTGTCATTCGTAATCGCCTTTAAACTGGAGGATGGATGGTGTGAGAACGTGGGTTGAAATCCTGACTAAAACGTTGTAATACCTAATTAAATAAGTAAGTAAGACGGGGTGCGAGGGCCAGAAGCAGGTTGTTGAATACCTTTTTAGCCTCCGCCTTAGAGTCTTCAGTAACTCATTCTAGCAGAACACTAACCTGGACGCCAGGAACAAGGACATGAGGTGGCGAGGAGGAGTATTACAATACTTAATAAAATGGTGTCCCATAAGAGTAACCTACCATAAGAGTAATTGACGCTCTTATCATATGGATTAACCAAGAAGACAAGTTTTCCCGCCATTAATATGCATTTCTTTTGTTGTAATTTCGTTAAAATTTAACATAAACTCAGATCCTATGTTCCTTGTTGGTTATATTGACCCTTGGTTGAAGAAAACTCAAAGTAGCGCATTGGATGATATCTCAGTGCCTGAACTTCAAAACTTCCTATCGCATTCCGAGAAATGAAAGTTCTAGCAGTAATCAGCGATATTTCACATATTCAATATGATTTTGCCATGATTTGATACAAATTTAATCATTTCGGAATAGATTAAAATAAATTCGTATCACTTCTCTGGCATTACAAGTTATTTCGGAGTAAAAAATTAATAAGAAACTGATTCGGAGTGAATTTTTTTAGAAATCTATAGGGTACACACAATTTTATTGAAATGATTCTCTTTACAAAATTGTACAGAATTTAAAATTTTGCTTAAAAATCTTTTTCAGTGTAAAAATTTTTTCGGAGTAAATTTTTTTCGGAGTAAAATTTTTTTCGGAGTAAAAAATTTTTTCGGAGTAAAAATTTTTTCGGAGTAAATTTAGTTTGTTGTTTCATTTTACACAATTTTCATTTCTTTAGCTTGTATTTTTAGCCTTAAAACAGTCTCCTTTTGACAATTTATTTGAACTTCAAGCCGTTTTTGGAAGTTATTCCTTCTCAAAAAAAAAAAAAAAAAAATAATTTTTATTTCTTTTTCCCTGTATTTGGTATCTCATAAATCGTGATAATTATCATTGTTTTGGCATCAAAAAAATATTTAAAAACAATATTGTCGTTGTTGTGCCAACTAAAATATGTCTGCCTAAGTGTACCTCCTCCTTGCAATCGCTTTGAAAGATTTGTTTAAACGTTCAAACACAGCCTTAGGTTGTCATTTATCTTTTCAAGGAATTTTTTTCTTTCCATTTTGTTGTTGTTTTTTTCTTTTCATTTTCTTAAGCAGATTTTGGGTTGTTGGGTTCTGGAATCAGCGCACAGACAAAGTCGTGATCACTGTTTGACACTTCTTATTAAATTATTATTAAATGGCATACACACACACAGACAATGTTGCCGACAGACAGCGTTGATTTTTAAGAAATAATATTTCAAATTACCACAAAAAAATGTGTACGTATGGCCTGTAATATATTTTAAGGATGATTTTTGAAGACATTACAGGTCAGAGAACAAGTGTTTTTTGTTGGTTTTTTTTTTCTTAAAAACCAAGAAATTCTTACTTCCACTTGGCTTGTCTTAATTAAAGCTTTGAAATTGCAATCCCAAAAAATTCTTTAAAAAATATTTTTTTTTGTCGTTCAAATAAATTGTTTTTCGACAGTTTCTTGGGGTATCATTTCCAAATGCCTTTCAGAACAAAAAAACTCAAAGTAGCACTTTACAAAAGATTGTTTACAGTAACCATAACTGTTTATAAAATTGTTATAAATTAAATATACAATAAAAAAAATACAAAATAAATAACAATAAAAAACTAAATTATTGTCAATAAAATTAAAACCATACGACTATAACTACAGCGCGCTATACGAAAATGCTTAAAATATCAGGTTAACAAACTAAATAAAAAACTGATTCAATTAATAATTCTTTTAACACCTGGTCGCCAACATAAATTAGAAAAACGATTTATTTTTTAAATTTTTTTCTCTTTTTTTGACAAAAATATTCCCAGTTTTTCCGTAGAAAATTGCTCAACACGTATTATAATGTATGTACAGTGAGCATCAAAAGAAACTGCACATTAAAAAATATATACATTAACAAGTTACCGTTATTTTTATTTAAAAATTGCTTCATTGCCAGTTTTTAAAATTGACAAAAATTTTTTTGCACTCTACTTAACTAGTAGAGTTTGGTGCTTGTTAGAATTTTATCCTTAGTGTACAGTTTCTTTTGACGCTCACTGTATACATGGAAAATTATTTTGAATAAAATACCGTCTTAACGAAATAACTTCACAGTAAAGATCTGAATTAAAAACCTCAGCAGACTATCAACAGAGAAAGCTTAAACCCTCGATACCTCTCGCAAAGTATCTAAGTTCGCGGATAATCACAGAGGAGTCATTCCACTGCCTTCAACTCCTCTTCATGTCTACATATGCTGCTGAAATTCTACTGAAAACTGTCTCAGATCCTTGTGAATAACCGAACATCACAGTTTCCCAAGGAATTCAGTCATTAGTCTCATCAACCCTCCAAAAAATCCTCTACCACGGAATCAAACTTCACTTGCAACAAACTGGACGATCACAGAGGCGTCATTCCTTTGTCTTCAACTCCTCTTCATGTCCACATATGCTGCTGAAATTCTACTGAGAACTGTCTCATACCCTTCTCAACAAACTAACATCACAATTTTCCAAAGATTCCAGTCATTAGTCTCATCAACCCTCCAAGAAATCCTCTACCACGGAATCAAACTTTGCTTAGAACAAACTGGATAATCAAAGAGGAGTTATTCTACCGTCTTCAACTCCTCTTCATTTTCACATATGTTGCTGAAATTCTACTGAGAATTGTCTCAGACCCTTCTCAACAACCTAACATCACAGTTTCTTAAGGAATTCAGTCATTAAACTCATCAACCCTCCAAGAAATCCCCTACCATGGTATCAAAATTCACTTACGACAAGCTGGACAATCACAGAGGCGTCATTCAAACGTCTTCAACTCCTCTGCATGTCCACCAATGCTTCCGAAATTCTCCTGAGAACTGTCTCAGACCCTTCTCAACAACCTAACATCACAATTTTCCAAAGAATCCAGTCATTAATCTCATCAACCCTCCAAGAAATCCTCTACCACGGTATCAAACTTCACTTACAACAAGCTGGACAATCACAGAGGAGTTATTCTACCGTTTTCAACGCCTCTGCATATCCACATATGTTGCTGAAATTCTCCTGAGAACTGTCTTAGATCTTTGCCAACGATCTAACGTTACAGTTTCCCAGGGAATACAGTCATTAGCCTCACTTTGGGCTTATTGTGCCACTTCTGCTATTATTGATAGATGGCCAAAGGCTCGTAGCCTATTTTCTTGTGTAATTTTGCTTTATTTAACTGACTCAACTCGCAAATAGACCGTGCGAGTTGGTTATTGCAGAAAATTGGAAGAAACGACCATATCACCAATCGAGTGAAAACCCTATCTTGTAAGTGCGTCACCTCCCACGTTTCAGGAATACCACTATGTCGTGGAATCCAACAGAAACTGATCCAATTCGTTCCAAAGGTTCCTATTGTCCTTGCAATGACAAGCCACGCGCGTCTTACACTAGACCGATTCTATCACGCTCAGAGCAGCTTGACTGTCAACAAAAATTACGTCTGATTCTCTGTGCTATGGAACCTATCAAAAACTGGCTCAATCCGTTCCAAACGCTCCTATTAGGTCCTTACAATCACGAGGCACATGCTTCTTATGCTAGACCGATTCTATCACGCTCAGAGCAGTTTGACTATCAACAAAAATCATGTTTGAATCTGTAGTAAATGCTGTTGAGGTCTCAAGAGCCTTCAAAAGAGCAAATATGTTCACCTAAAAAATACTGGAGCTGTTATCCAGTTTCTAATAATAAAGCTACAGTCTTAGATCCTCACAAGATATCCCAACACAAGCGGTTCCATCCAGTTTTAACTCTTCAGTGAAAATAGATTTTCCAGTCCCTAATATTATTCCAGGTTCCTTTCTGGAATGAAAATCCTCAAAACCAGGGGGTAAACACAACGATCGGTGGTTCTGGATTTTTAAGTTCAGTATTAGCGGAGAAAAAACATTTGGAATGTCGGAGTTACTGAGTGATCGGCGCTGTTTTAACAGCACGATTCCCTCAATCGAATGGTATTATGCGTTGCATATGACGGATAAGTCCAGTGAAGTCAAGCAGAGCAGAGAGTATCAAGAGCAGTGTGAGGCAACAATTGAAGTAAAGAAATTTTTTTCGGAGTAAAACATTTTTTCGGAGTAAAACATTTTTTTCGGAGTAATTTATTGGAGTACAAAAAATATTTTTTCTGAGTATTTTTGCGGAGTAAAAAAACATTTTTTCGGAGCACAAAAAATCTTTTTTCGGAGTAAAAAAACATTTTTTTCGGAGTAAAAAATATTTTGGAAATATTTTTTCGGAATAAAAAATATTTTTTCGGAGTAATTTATTGGAGAACAAAAATATATTTTTTCTGAGTATTTTTTCGGAGTACAAAAAAACATTTTTTTCGGAGTATAAAAAATATTTTTTTCGGAGTATAAAAAATATTTTTTCGGAGTACAAAAAATATTTTTTTTGGAATATTTTTTTCGGAGTAAAAAATATTTTTTTCGGAATAAAAAATATTTTGGAGATATTATTTTCGGAGTGAAAAAATATTTTGTAGCTTAACAAAAAATATTTTTTCGGAGTATTTTTTCAGAGTACAATAAATATTTTTCGGAATAAAAAATATTTTGGAAATATTTTTTCGGAATAAAAAAGGATTTTTTCGGAGTAAAAAAAATATTTTTTCGGAATAAAATAATATTTTGGAAATATGTATTTTGGAAATATTTTTTCGGAGTAAAAAATATTTTGGAGCCTAACAAAAAATATTTTTTCGGAGTACAATAAATATTTTTTCGGAATAAAAAATATTTTGGAAATATTTTTTCGGAATAAAAAAGGATTTTTTTCGGAGTAAAAAATATTTTTTTCGGAATAAAAAAATAGTTTGAAAATATTTTTTCGGAGTAAAAAAAAAATAGTTTGGTGCCTAGAAATATTTCGGAAAAAATTTAAAAAAAATTTCGGAATAAATTTTGTTTTGCTTTGGGGTTCTCAAAAATTTTTCTTTGTGGTTTTTCGTAGACTTTTAAGTCCATTATAATCATTCGTATTTCAATTTGTTAGAGGGGCGTGTCCAAATGGGAGGTAAACAACATTTTTTTGCTTAAAAAATTTTTAAGCCATTTTGTTATCAAGTGCTGTTGCTACTGCCACAGTTTGAATTTCAATTAAAATTTTTATTGCTTGCGATTTTAATTTGATTTATTACCCCTCAAATGAAACATTTTTGGTCAGCAGAAATATGTTTCGTTTAAAATATTTTTCAAAATCCTTTTAAAGACATTTTTTTCTGTTTCGTTTTCTTTCGTTTTGGATTGCAAAGGAGTGCCAACACATTTACGTGATTAAAATTAATGAAAATAAAAGCCTGCATTTATTTTCACAACAATATTGTCCTGTCCTGAGTATGCCTCTCGAGCTGCAGTACAAAAATGTTTCGTTTTCAAAGACAAATTAAAAGGAATTGCAATTGATTTGTTGGCCTGGCCATGCCTGTGTGATCAATGTGATCATGCGGACGATGACTCATTTCATTGTACTAGGAATGAGAGAGGAAAAAAGAAATAGAGGAGGACGACCGTGTCCTATAAATATCATCCTAGACATCATGACGTTGTTGTCATTGTCATTCAGTCATTCAGAGTTTTTTTTTTTGCTTTTGAAAGAAATTCAGTTCAAAGACAAAATGCTCTTGCTGTTAGCAGGAATTGTTTGTACGCTGTGTTGATGGACAGATGGCTGGCTGGCTGGATGGATGGCTGGCTTGGTTGATGGGTGAATCAATAAACATGCCACAACAAAGTGTTGTGTTGCTATTGCGAAAGAAAAGGGACCTCCACTTGCCATTTGTTTTTTTTGTTTTAAAAATAATTTTCTTATGAAAACAAGTTCTTTTTTTGTTTAATTTTTAATTGATTTTTTTTTAATTTTAAACCGTTTATGGCCAATACACAACACATGGTCAACGATATTTGTTTTTGGTTAAATGCAAATGCCAAATTGTTTATTTTTTTTTTTTTTTTTTGTTCTGTGTGACCCCTTTTTTTTCTCTCTTTGTTGGCACTAATGTGGCCAAAATGTAATTGAATCACCCGATCGTCACCCACCAACAGAATCTTAAGATAATAATTTAAAGTGGAAATGTTTGTTTTTGACCATATTTATACAAAACATTACCATATTTTAAACGCCACCAGCAGGCCAGGCCATAACATACTCACTCCCTCCTTTGTTTCAACACAATAACAACATGGTCGTTGTCTGTTGTCTGTTTAACATTTAAACCCAACTCTCTGCTCTCTACCACACAGCACATGCAAGAACTACTGCTGCTGCCTGCTGCTGCTACTGTCTGATGACTCCCAAAGTCTTGGTGTGAACATATCAACGAGAGGAAAAAAAATTTGAATTTTAATTCCCGCCACTTACCGCGATAAAAAAAAAGAAAACATTCAGTTGTCGTCAATGAGGTGGTGCGGCTTATATGTTGCTGGTGACATTTAACGATGATTTCTAAGCATTATTGCGTTACGACGTTATACTTCCAATTATGGCAGCAGTCTCGGCATCAATAGTTGTGTTGTGTTGTGTTGTGTGGTTCGTGCATCTTAAATTGGCGATAAGCAAAAATAGTTGCAATATTATACAACAACAACAATAACCACATCAGCATAAGGTTTGCATCAGCATCAGGTTCCCCCCCCCCCAAACAAAAAATTCAATTAACGAAGGATTTACAATCAAAAAATATAAAATTTGAATAAAAAATGATTAAATAATGCACACAAACGATAAATACGATGTAATCGATAACCGAAAAAAATCGTTGATTAATTAGCTTTGGTTCATAGTTTCTTGTGATACATCCATACATACATAATTGGTCATTACAGCCCTTTAATCAGGATTACGACCTAGCTTCTCACACCACCTATTTTGTGTGTTAACTTTATCCATGAGTGGCGGGGGACCTACAGTTTAAAGTCGATTCCGAATGACAGATTTTTGTGACAAACTTTTCATGGCAATTTTATTTTTTCCGAGATTTTTTGGCAGAAATCTGCTGAGAGGAAGTCGCCTAAAAAATATTTTTTCATATTTTCGTTTTGATGTCTGAACCGCGGCCTCATAGCTAATAAGCCAACACACTACCTACTAGACTACAGCGATTTCTTACTAATTTCAATAGAAACTCCATTCACAATGTACTCCTCCAGCAATTGTAGTTAAAAAAACGTGTCTTTTATTAAAAGCGAATGAAGGAAGCCACTGGTAGGTCACACTTGGGGTAATTAACGTTCCACATTCATATGCTAATTTATGTTAATGAATCTATTTAAGGAGTCATTTCGGGAACTACAATTTAAAGTCGATTCCGAATGGCAGATTTTTTAAAAAACTTTACATAGCAATTTTATTTACTTCGAGAGTTTTTGGCAGAAATCTGCTGAGAGGAAGTCGCCTAAAAAATATTTTTTCATGTTTTCGTTTTGATGTCTGATTTGGAGTTTGAACCAAGGCCTCACGTCTAGTAAGTCAACATACTACCTACTAGTCCATGGCGATTTCGCTGCAGGTCTATACTACTATAATACTACAGAACTAAACTGACAAGCCCCGATTAACCTGGCAGCAGGCCTGGATAATCAGCAGCAGGGATTTAGTTTTATGCCGCGAGTCCTTTAGAACCAAGTAAACCTAGTATTAGTAGAACCTACAGTTGGACTATCAGGAAAGAGTGATGGAAAGAAGAGAAGTCCGCGTTGAGCCCGAAACATTGTCTATAAAATGGACCATAGGGTAGAAGGAAGTGCCCGCTCTCTTCAGCACACACAGCAGTCCTCTTGAAGCCCTGACTTCCTTAGAATCGATACGATATCTCGTAACAATAGAACCTATTGTTGGATTATCAAGAAAGAGTGATGGAAGGAAGAGAATTCGGCGTTGAGCCAGGGACTTACATTGTCTATAAAATGGACCATAGGGTAGAAGGAAGTACCCGCTCTCTTGAAGCCCTAACTGCCTTAGAATCGATATGATATCTCGTAACAATAGAACCTATCGTTGGACTATCAAGAAAGAGTGATGGAAGGAAGAGAATTCGGCGTTGAGCCAGAAACATACATTGTCTAAAAAATGGACCATATTCCCTTTCTTCCCAGCTGATCTACAACCTCGGCAGAAGCCATTTGCATGAAAACAATTCTTCACCCTATGCTTACCCAATACGCATTGACCCATATGTGTCTTGGTCAGCTAACTAATGACTTTTGCAGTCGAAGTTGCAGGAACAAAGAACAGGAGGGAATAATTCTTGACCTACTGACCATTTAGCTGGGATTATGACCTAGCTTTTCACACCATCCATTTAGTTTGTGCAAGCTACAGTTTAATATGGATATCGAATGTTTGATTTGATAAGCTTCTCAAGGCAATTAGTTTACTTCCACGACTTTTGTAAGAAAACTGCTGAAGGCATTTGCCGAGGGAGATAGTGTGTTTCAATCTGTTAGAGTTGAAGTTTCCCCCTCGAGCACTCATATAGTATTCCAAAACACTACTCACTGGACTTCTGTGGACATATGGCTAGTATGGCGGAAATAGAAATTAGAAAACTCCTTGGCTCCTGGTGGATCACACAAGAAGCAACACTGGCCCTCATTGCTCTCTCTCTCTCTCTCTCTCTCTCTCTTTTCTAAGGTCAGTCGCTTCCATCTAGCAGCCTAACACTTATTTCCACTCTATTGAAAATATACTCCTCCAGAAATTGTAGTTAAAAAAACGTGTCTTTAATTAAAAGCGAATGAAGGAAGACACTGGTCGATCATGCTTGTGGTAATTAACGTTCCACATTCATATGCAAATTTATGTTAATGAATCTATTTAAGGAGTCACTTGGATATCGATTTCGCATAAAACAAGACACACGATTTTAAGTGGCTCCACCTTTTGGCATATTTATGAACTTGTTTGTGTTCTTGGGTAGCCAGAAACACATGTGCCACCATGCCATGCCACATGGCTGCTGTTATTTGTAATGAAAACATCTTCGCATTTTATTATTCATTGCCATTGCTGTGTTGTCAGCAACATTGCATAGGAAAAACGAATTGAATTGGACTGAACGGAAAATACAATTTCTAAAGCATGTTGCAGGCATGTAGACAAGGCGTATTAGTGCAGTTGCTGTTGCTGTTATCGTCAATGCTTCATTGCAATTAAATGCAAAACTAAATTGTTGCTGTTGTTCCCCAACTGCTAGCGCATGTTAAGGCACGTAGAAAGGAAAGGAAGCGTAACAGAATTTTTTTTTTCTTTTTTTTTTTTGTAATAACAACACCCCCTATCTACTAAGGCTACTACTACTGCTAATGCAACTGCAACTTTGATAATCAAATATTTTTTTTACTTGTTGTAGTTGTTGTACAGCATTAAACAAACTTTTCTTGGCAAAGTTTTGTTTTTAGTTCTCCAATGTAAAACCATTTGCGATCCGCTGGTCTTTTAAATTCGTATGTGCCACGCTTAAGTGTACGTGATTAAAAATTCATTGTTTTTGATACGTTCCTCCATGTTGCCGCCTCATGTTGCTATTGCTGTTTATGTTGCTACTGATTAATTACACACTTCATAAGCGTTGTTTTTTGATTATTTGTTTATGGTTTGGTAAAATGTGATGAAAGCTTTTTTTTATTGTTTTTATTTAAAATTTTCCCTTTTATAGTTGGAATTTCCCCAAAAACGGCCGCACCTCCGGAAAAGGTCAGAATGTCTTCATAAATCATAAATTTTTTTATTTTTCTGTTTTTGTTTATACGGCGACAGTTGTAGCAGAAGCTACTGTAATGTTTGGAATATTTTATGAGAAGTTTTAACGAAATTACAACAAAAATAAATGAATATTAATGATGGGAAAATTTTGTTTGGTTGATCCATATGATATGAGTGTCAATTACTCCTATGGGGCACCGTTTTATTAAGTGTCATAGTACTCCTCCTTGCTATCTCATATCATTGTGCCTGACATCCAGTTTAGTGTTCTGCAAGAACGAGTTACTGAAGACTCTAAGGCGGAGTCTAAAAACATACTCAACTGCTTGCTTCTGGCCCTTACAACGTTTTAGTCAGGATTTCAACCCAGCTTCTCACACCATCCAGCCACAATTTCAAAAGCGATTATGAATGACAGATTTGATGTGATGACACATGAAAAGTCGCTGTAATCTAGTAGGTAGTGTAGTAGTCTAGTGGTACTCAACTACCTGCTTCTGTCTCTCGCACCCCAACTTACTTACTTATTTAATTGGGCATTACAATGTTTTAGTCAGGATTTCAACCCAGCTTCTCACACCATCCATGTTAGGTGATGTTAATGTTATCCATTTAAAGTCCACTGCGAATGACAGATTGAATGTGATATCACATGAAAAATTGCCGTAGTCTAGTATGTAGTATGTTGGCTTATTAGACGTAAGGCCACGGTTCAAACCCCAGATCAGACATCAAAACAAAAACATGAAAAAATATTACTTCGGCGACTTCATCTCAGCAGATTTATGGCAAAAACTCTCGAAGTAAATAAAATTGCAATGAAAAGTTTCTCACAAAAATCTGCCATTCAGAATCGACTTTAAATTGTAATTCCTGAAATGACTCCTTAAATAGATTCATTAACATAAATTTGCATATGAATGTGGAACGTTAACTACCACAAGCATGACCGATCAGTGGCTTCCTTCATTCGCTTTTAATTAAAGACACGTTTTTTTAACTACAATTGCTGGAGGAGTAGATTTTCAATGGAGTGGAAATAAGTGTTAGGCCGCTAGATGGAAGCGATTGACCTTAGAAAAGAGAGAGAGAGAGAAATGAGGGATAGTGTTGCTTCTTGTGTGATCCATCAGGAGCCAAGGAGTTTTCTAATTTCTATTTCCGCCATACTAGCCATATGTCCACAGAAGTCCAGTGAGTAGTGTTTTGGAATACTATATGAGTGCTCGAGGGGGAAACTTCAACTCAGATTGAAACATATTATCTTCCTCGACACCAGCCTTCAGCAGTTTTTTGCAAAAGTCGTAGAAGTAAACTAATTGCCTTGGGAAGCTTATCAAATCAAACATTCGAAATCGATATTAAACTGTAGCAAACTGAATGGGTCGTAATCCTAGCTAAATGGCCAGTAGGTCAAGAATTATTCTCTCCTGTTCTTTGTTCCTGCAACTTCGACTGCAAAAGTCATTAGTCAGCTGACCAAGACCCATATGGCTAGCATTAGTACACTGTACCTTTTCTCATGGGTCAATGCCTATTGGGTAAGCATAGGGTGAAGCATTGTTTTCATGCAAATGGCTTCTGCAGAGGTTGTAGATCAGCTGGGAAGGAAGGGAGTATGGTGCATTTTTTAGGCAATGTACGTTTCTGGCTCAACGCCGAAAACTCTTTCTTCCATCACTCTTTCTTGATAATCCGACAACAGGTTCTATTGGTACGAGATATCGTATGGATTCTAAGGCAGTCAGGGCTTCAAGAGAGCGGGTATTTCCTTCTACCCTATGGTCCATTTTTTAGTCAATGTACGTTTCTGGCTCAACGCCGACTTCTCTTATTTTCATCACTCTTTCTTGATAATCCGGTGCGAGATATCGTATGGATTCTAGAGAGCTGTTGTGTATGCTCAAGAGAGCGGGCACTTCCTTCTACACTATGGTCCATTTCAGAGACAATGTACGTTTCTGGCTCAACGCCTTCCATCACTCTTTCTTGATACTCCAACAATAGGTTCTATTGGTCGAGATATCGTATCGATTCTAAGGCAGTCAGGGCTTCAAGAGAGCTGCTGTGTGTGATCAAGAGAGCGGGTACTTCTTTCTACCCTATGGTGCATTTTTTAGGCAATGTACGTTTCTTGCTCAACGGCGACTTCTCTTATTTTCATCACTTTTTCCTGATAGTCCAACAATAGGTTCTATTGTTACAAGATATCGTATCGATTCTGAGGCAGTCAGGGCTTCAAGAGAGCTGCTGTGTGTGCTCAAGAGAGCGGGTAATTCCTTGTACCTTATGGTCCATTTTATAGACAATGTTTTGGATTCAACGCGGACTTCTCTTCTTTCCATTACTCTTTGCTGATAGTCCAATAATAAGTTCAATTGTTACTAGATTTACTTGATTCTAAAGGACTCGGGACTTAAAAGCAAAAACCTGCTGCTGATTCTCCAGGTTTGCTGTCAGGTCAATTAGGCCTTGTCAGTTTAGTTCTGGAGTATCATAGCGACCTGCAGCGAAGTCGCCATGGTCTAGCAGGTAGTATGTTGGCTTGCTAGACGTGAGGCCTTGATTCAAACCCCAGATCAGACATCTTCAACTAAATAAAATATGATAAAATATTTATTCGGCGACTTCCTCTCAGCAGATTTCTGGCAAAAACTCTCGGAGTAAAATAAAATTGCCATGAAAAGTTTCTCAAAAAATCTGTCGTTCGTAGTAGAATTTAGACTGTAGGTCCCAGTATTCATGTATACAATTAATGCACACAACATAAGTGGTATGAGAAACTAGGTTGTAACAGAGATCACCACTGAGTATTCAAAACGATGAGTAGAATCGAATCATACTTACAATTTCTGATACTTATACGCATTCATACTTATTTTAATGTCATACTTATACTACTCATATTCAAAGTTTGAAATACTCATGGTACTCGTACTTAACAATACGCATGATGTTGTTGATTTCGACTCTCCATGACTCATCGTTTACACGAATCACAAAATAAGTACGATTCGCGTACGAACACTACAATACTCACATGGAGGTTGTGTGTTTGCTCTGCTTGCTGTCTTTGTCTTTTTTGTTTATGTGTCTTTTTTTCTTTCTTTGTAAATGCAACAACAACTAAGATTGTAAATTTTAATGAATGATTCGAGTCAATCGAGTCATTTATAAGTACAGTTTATTAGTATTTTTCTAAATTTATGAATCAGAATGAGTAGGCGTATGGATCAAACATAGTTCGAATGTTATGAGTTTGATGTCAACTCATTGCAACTTGTGGTTATAAATCAATGTTGTAGTGAGTACGAATGAATCAGAGTACGTAGTTAAATTTCAATATTGTTGACTCACTTATACTCAAAATTTCATGAGTACTTACGAGTAGCGAAAAAGCGATTCATTGCTGATCTCTGGTTGTAATCGTGATTGATGGGTTGTAATGACCAAGTATGTTGTGTAAACTGTCTGCAGGATTGATTCTAAGGGAGCCAATGCTTAAATGCAAAACTCTGCTGCTGAAACTCAAAGCCCGATTAATTTGGCCTTGTCAGTTTAGTTGTGGAGTATTACAGCAAGTCTCTGTGTGTGCTCAAGGAAGTTGGCACTCGCTTCTAACCTAACCTATAGACGAAGCCTTTGCTCTTGTCTTTTAAATTGAAAATAATTCGGAGATAACCTTTTCGATAAATTTTTCGAATTTGAATTCGAATACAATTTATAAAGAAAACCTTGTTCAAATTATATGCTGGATATTAAATTTCATTTTTTAAAAATTTTAATAAAAAATAATAAAGGGTGTTTTTTTTATAGAGGTATAGAACTTTAAGTTGCAATAAAACAACGATGGATTATTCGATTGACATGAACTTTATTTATCCGAAAGATAATCTTGTGGCATTACATTTCAAATATGATTTCTGGCATATGACCGCCACGGCTGGCGCGGATGTAGTCCAATCTGGACGTTCAATTTTCGATGACTTTTTCCAACATTTGTGGCCGTATATCGGCAATAATACGGCGAATGTTGTCATCCAAATGGTCAAGCGTTTGTGACTTTACCGCATAGACCAATGACTTTACATAGCCACACAGAAAGTAGTCTAGCGGTGTTAAATCACAAGATCTTGGAGGCCAATTCACAGGTCCAAAACGTGAAATTAGGCGATCACCAAAAGTGTCTTTCAATAAATCTATTGTGGCACGAGCTGTGTGACATGTTGCGCCGTCTTGTTGAAACCACATCTCCTGGACATCATGGTTATTCAATTCAGGAAAGAAAAAGTTAGTAATCATGGCTCTATACCGATCACCATTGACTGTAACGTTCTGGCCACCATCGTTTTTGAAAAAGTACGGACCAATGATTCCACCAGCCCATAAAGCGCACCAAACTGTCAGTTTTTCTGGATGTAACGGTGTTTCCACATACACTTGAGGATTACCTTCACTCCAAATGCGGCAGTTTTGTTTGTTGACGTAGCCATTCAACCAGAAGTGCGCTTCATCGCTAAACAAAATTCGCTTATGAAAATCGGGAACAACGGTAATCTCGTTTTGGGCCCATTCGACGAATCTACGCCTTACTTGATGATCGTTTGGCTTCAATTCTTGCACGAGTTGGATTTTTTAAGCACGCAAACCAAGATCCTTCCGCAAAACCTTCCATAAAGTGGATGGACACAGATCCAATTCCTGTGTTCGATGGCGGATGGACTCATTCGGGTCTTTCTCAATGCTACGCTCTACAGCAGCCATAGCTTCTTCTGTACGCACCGTACAGCGTCTCTGGGGATGCGAGTTATCAATAAGAGTAAACGTGGTGCGCAAACGTTCCATGGTTAATCGAATTAACTGCTCTGATGGACGATTTTGTCGACGATAAAATGGACGTAGTGCGCGATACGTTTTCCGCACAGAACCATTATTTTCGAAATAAAATTGCATTATTTGCAAGCGTTGTTCAGGCGTGAGTCTATTCATGATGAATTGCCAAACCAAACTGAGAATAAATCACTTGACAGCTGTTAAATCGGTCGCCATCTTGAAAAGTAATGCCAACTTAAAGTTCTATACCTCTATAAAAAACACCCTTTATTTCAGAACAACAATGTTTTTTTGCAGCCCAAAAAAAGCGAAACAAAAAAAATTAATAATCGTGAGACATTTACTGTGCAATTGAGTTTATCAAACATCAACAATCTTAAATGTCTGTAAAAATATTGCTACCAATTAAATATAAATTCTTTTTTTTATTTTTGTGTTGCTGTTGTTTGCTGTTTGCTATTTGCTGTTGTTGCCACAGATAAAAACAAAATGTTAACAAATTTTTTTTCCTCTTCTTCTTCGACTGCTTTATTAATAATTTTGTTTGCAGGCGAATTTCTTCGTTTTTCTTCTGGCCTCTCCGGTTGTCTTGTTTCATGGTGTAGCTTTTTTGTCACCGACTTGTAGAGAAAAATGTTGACAATATTGTTGCTGTTGCTGTTATTGCTGTTATTGCTATTGCTGTTGTTTTTGGCCAAATTCGTGTAGCGACAATTTTTTTTTTTGAACCCAGCGACAAGTGCTGGCAGGCGAGTAAAGCAAATTTTTTTTTCTAAATTTTGTTTCTTTGGATTTTTACAGCTGCCAACTTTAGCAAGCAAAAAAAAAAGCCAACACAAAAATGTTTGAATATAGCCATACATATACGGCTAAGAAGTATGAAGTAGCCTCCATAAATTGCCTGCGAACAAGAGTGGGGGGAGGGGGGATCAAAAATCAAAAGCCCATTGAGAAGAGCCTCTAATTAAGTTGTGAAAAATCAAGATTTTCAATTCGTTTTATTACTTAATTTGGGGGAAATCGTTTTTTTTCCAAAAGCTGCTTTATTTTCAAATATATTCCATGCCAGACCTCCAGCAGCGTTGAAAATTTCTTTACAAACTAAAAAAAGCAAAAAAAATCTCTGTTTTTTTCAAAAAGAGATTTATTTCAGCAAGACAAACATTTCAAAATGTTTACACTTTTGAGTTAAAAACTTAACAAATACTTGCAACATGTATGCAGTTTTGTACGTGTTACAATTTGTGGCAAGACTCTCTCAACTACACTTACTTAAAATAAATTGTTTACTTTTTAGCTCCGTTTCATTGCATTTCATTGCATTGCATTGCTGGCTGTCTTTGGCTCATGTATGTTGTTCATCAATTTGGTTTTGTTTACATGACTCTTGGGATTTTTCAAACTCGAGTGTTTCTTGCCACATCAGGAAATCCAAAAAAATTCAAAAAAAAAAAAACTTTAGCAATGGAAAATGGAGTTTGAATTTAAATTGTTTCAAGCCATGTAGCCATGTGTTTGCTCCTAATTTGTCTATTGTGGCTTCATTATGCTTTCTGTTGTTCAGTTTTATTTACTTCCATATCTGTGTGTCATTTTTCTATTTTTCATTCACTCTTTCATCTCCGCAATGAGAAAAAAATAATAAGAAAATTAAATCAAATTCTTACTGTGTGCAACAGGCTCAGTGAATTTCTTTTTTAAGTGTGTAACCCAAATTTCTCAAATAGTTTATAAGAGAGATTGCTAAACGTAATGCATTGATTTAAGCCACCCATTGGATTATGAAAATTTTATGCTAAAAAATATCCGAAAACAATCCGATTACTTATTTTCGAACTTAATTGGTGGTCATTACAACCCTTTAGTTAGGTTTACAACCTAGCTTTTAACACCAACCCAGGTTTTTTATCGATAACTGTTTCAAAAATTCATTTATCGATAACCTTTTCAAAAATAATTTGGTGGCAAAAAATAGTTATGTCTTTCAATGTCTTATTTAATAATTTTTTAATCCATTTTCCTGGAAATAGTTACAATTTTAATCGATAACTTTTTCAAAAATAGTTTTATCTACAACTTTTCCAAAAACTCTTTTATTGCAAAAAATATTTATGTTTTTCGAGGTTTTATTTAATCCATTTTCCCGGAAACAGTTACAATTTTAATCGATAACTTTTTCAAAAATAATTTTTATCGATAACTTTTTCAAAAACTATTTTATCGCATAAAATGTGTATTTCTTTCAATGTTCTAAAGAAATAGTTAAATTTTTTTTATCGATAACTTTTTCAAAAATAATTTTATCGATAACTTTTTCAAAAACTATTTTATTGCAAAAAATGTGTATTTCTTTCAATATTTTATTTAACAATTTTTTAATCCTTTTATTTTATGGAAAAAGGATTAAAAAATTAATAAAATTAAAAAAAATTTAATTTTTTTTATCGATAACTGATAACTTTTATACCATGTGTGAAAACGAGAGTATCGTAAATCGTTTGTTATTACATTACATTCTTAAAACACGAAAAAAAATATTGTAATATTTTGCAAGGGTTTAGATGCTTTAATTTCTATTAAAAAGAAGTTATCGATAACTGAAAAATTTTAAGTCTTAACTAAAACAGAAAGTTTTTTAAAACATCGTTAATCTTAGGTTCTTTTTTTATATAAAAATTTGCAAGTGTTCTACTTCCTTATGAAAAAAGTTATCGATAACAAAAAATTATAATAATAATTATAAATTTACAAAAATATATTGTTTAATAAATAGTTTTCTTTAATTTAGAAAAACTTATTAACATTTTTTTCTAAAGTTATTAAAATGTTCGTCGATAGTGTCAAAAAAAAGTTATCGATAACTAAAAAATTTTATAATTGTAATTATGTTATGTTTGTTTAATTAATAGTTTTCTTTAATTTGGAAAAACTTAGCGTTTTTTCCAAAGTTATTAAAATGTTCGCCGATAGTGTGTCAAAAAAAGTTATCGATAACTAAAATATTTTAAAATGAAATGAAATGTTTGTTTCTTCCTAACAAAACCCAATTAGTTTTCAACAAATATCATGTTTAATCGTTTCAGCAATTATTTCCACTGTTTTGAAATCATTTTATGTTTCCCTATTCAATCCATAGCTTATTGGCCTATTTAAGCCTCATGTCTTTAACACGGAAATTTTTTATGGTAATTTTTGTGAAGTGAATGATGCATTATTAAATGGCCTTTAACGTGGTGTGTTACTTGTTTTCTTTCAATTTTTTTTTTAAGAAATAAATTGATTGAATTGCATTGGAAGACATTGCCAAGCAATGCATTGAATTAAGAAAGATAAGCAAGCAAGCCTTTGCCGCCTTGTATTTGCTTTGAACAGCGTCATCGGGTCTTCTTTTGAGGTGTTGCCCTGGCTAATGTGGGGTTAAGTGGCTATTGTTGTGTGTAGTGATTGTATAAATCTGTCTGTCGATGCATCTTTTCGAGGGGATGTGTTAAAGTAAACATCAGCATTGCAGCAGACAAACAAACACTCATTTTGAACATCAACAACAACGGCAACATTTAATGAAATTAATCAAGAATAATGGGCTGTGTTTGCAACACAAAAACATGTGATAAAATGTTGTTCAAAAAGTAAACGAAATGGAAAATAAAAATCAAAATCAAAAAATAAAATTGTGGCCAAAATATTAAATGAATTGTGTTGTGGCAAGAAAAAAAAAAACAAAAAAATAGCAGAGATTTCATGAGTGTTTTTCAAAAGATGGTTTTTTTAAGGTTTTTGTTTTGATTAATGACAAGCGAAAACAGAATCAAAAAAATAACAACAACAACGGGGAGAGTTTAAATAAAATTTTGATCAAAATTATAAAGGCAACAAATTAAAAAAGGATAGGGAAGTATACCTAAATTGGCCACTGTGGCCTCTTGTGTCTGGTATGTTGTATAAAAAAAATTACATATTTTATCGATAACTCATAACTTTTAAACCATGTGTGAAAACGATAGTATCATTGTGTCGTTGGTACATTCTTAAAATTACGCACAATAAATATTGTCATATTTTTTAAGCATTTAGATGCTTTAATTTCTATTAAAGAAAGTTATCGATAACAAAAAAATTTCAAACCATAACTAAAATAGAAAGTTTTATTAATATATCGTTAATATTTCGTCACTTTTTAAAATAATCACAAAAAATTTTTGTAAAATTTTGCGAAGAAGAATTTATCGATAACAAATAATAATAATTTTACAAAAATATAACCCTTCAGTCAGGATTACAAACTAGTTTCTCACTCCACTTATGTTGCGTGTGTTAATTTTATGCATGAGTGGCGGGACCTACAGTTTAAAGTCGACTCCGAACGACAGATTTTTTGAGAAACGTTTCATGGCAATTTGTTTTACTCTCAGAGTTATTATTTAAATATCATTGGCCTCTCTGGCCTCTCGTGTATCTGGCATATTACCGTTTCCATAAGGAGATCTATATTATCGTACATATCTTGCATTTTCGATTGGGATTGGCCTGTGCTAAGTATGGGCTGGGTATTCTGACCTACGGCTTTCCTGCGTGATCTAGTTTTTTAACTGTTTAATAAACCAAACAAAGAAGTTACTAGAATAGTGGCAAAGAAAGACAACGAAAGATTCAAAATAAAGGAACTACAATAACAAATCAACAGTAGGGTTCTAGAAGTTGTCAAACCGAAAATTTATGAACTACAAATAGAGTTTAAACATTACCAACAGCAATTCTTCTCGACTCAAAAATAAGTCTTGCTCTTGTATTAATCCTTATTTAGGGTAGTTTAGTTAAAAATCACAAAAAACCAGAAGTCAATGAACTCCGGCTCCTTCATAGAAAGAGCCGGGTAGTGGCATATGAGGTGTACTACAGTTGTTCCTTCTCCTCTGGCGCTCAACTCCAGCAGAAGTTATGTAGGAGTTACAATGGTGGCCTTATAATTAGAAACGATGTTTCTGGAACAGAGTTCTCTGGAGTGACGAATCTAAGTTTAATTTGTCCCAATCTGATGGAAAAACGTATGTAAGACGTCCTCCAAACAAAGCCTTTGATCCCAGGTACACAGTGAAAACTGTAAAACAAATTAACAAACATACATGTTGCTAAGTCATTTCTAATTATAAGGCCACCACTGTATTTAGGTCGCCGAAAGAAATATTTCCTTAATATTGTTACGAAATTGGAAACGTAATATCGTTTAACATTAAAACGTGCAAAAGCTACACAAACCAATACAACGAACTTGTTACAAGAAACCAACAACATCGGTATGAAAGAAAAGGGCATAGACAAGTAAGCGAGAACGCAACAACAAGCAATGTGAACAAAATACACAAACAACAATTAAGTCGCGATAGAGCTCTCGAGAAGGCGCACACACTAGCACTCGACTTTAAGAGCCTTCATCAGACTGTTTACGCGAGCATATAAAAAGGCAAAAGAAAGCAGGCAACGAGTAGTAAGAATTCAGTCAGTCTTGTGTGAAGACGCGTTGCGTGTGAAGAAAACTGTCGTGGTTTGTAGATCGTCTTTGTAAAGATCTACCGAATATTTGTTAGTATAGTATAATAAAGCAAATTATTGTTGGATTCATCAAGTTGTAAAGAGAGGCACACAAAAGTAGTGTGAACAATAAAGAGTTTAATTGAAACTGAACACATATTTCTTTTTATTTTGTTTGCAATCAACGAACTCATATCTTAAACGTTTTTAAAAAGGTAAAAACGTAACAATATTTTGCTTTCTTCAGGATGGGTTTGACAATTCTATAATGAATCTCCGGATCCGGCCTTAATTGGATTTCTAAACTCAAATTTTCTATTGAGAAAATTGTAAGAAACTATGTAGTTGAGCCTTGTTTAAGGTTAGCATTCCCCTCTAATAGGGAACACAATAAAAATAGTTTACTTATGTTATATTGTTGGGTATACTTCCCCCTATTAGTTGCTTTCTTACGCCACCAGAGAAATCTTTTTTTTCGTGGCCTGGTGAAAATAATCCTTGAAGAGTCTTTTGTAAGCAGGTCTTATTATATGTTTTATCACCACAAAGACGAAACCTGTAGAAATCAAGGGAGCCAAGAAGAAAAAAAGAAAGAGAAGTGAAACGATGAAATACAAAGGGGATCTTTATATCATTTTGACAGTCTGCCAAATTAAGCATAAAAAGAACAGACACATTATGATACAGTCAGTCAGCCAAACAACCAACCGACGATTTAAAACGGGCAAAGTGCCGGCAGAGGCAAACAGAAAAAAACAAAAAAATTTGGATCTCAGCTACAGAAAATGAAAAGTGTTTTAAAGATGACGACAACACCCACCAGACAGACATTTATACTTATGTACACAAGATATATTATCTTTGCCCCTGCCCCTGCCCCTTTCCCCTCCTTAGGGATTGAAACTAAAAAGTTGCAAAAATAAACATGAATATGAGGCTCCTGTGTTTTTTTTTTTCGTTTTGAAATATTATGCCGCAGCACAGCATATTATTACGGAGTGTGTGCCTCCAAAAATCTTGTGGTGTTGTGGCAAACAGCACACCAACTACAACTCAATTAGTTGTGGTTGTTAGTGTCCTCTTTATAACCCAAAAAAAAAAAAAAAAAAAAAAAAAAAAAAAAAAAAAAAAAAAAAAACATTGTATGTTTTATCATCGTCAACGTCGCCTTCATTATGTTCCCAAAGGTCTTGTACTAAATGAAAGAAGGGTCTCCGCTTTTTCTAAGCAGTCGTACACAGCAACCGTTTCATTTTCTTACTCCAACTACTACTATGTATAGGAAGTACTTCAGACACCAAAATTTTTAAAGCAAAAAATTCTCATTTTTTTCTGTGTTGTTTGGTCGCTGGTAGACGGTATAATTTTTCATTTGCCTCATATAATTGCCTGCATTTTGATTACAAATTTTTTATTATACTCCGGAAAGAGAAGCAGAAAAAATGAATCTGAAAAATCTGTTTTAATTAAATTGTTCTTTAAGTTCTTTCTTTCTTGAAAAGAAAATAAGAGGGGGAAAGAGTGGAGAATCGCGGGGGTAAATTGTAAATATTATGCAAAATTTTAATTTAAATTTTAATTGAAATTCCTCAAGTGCTCAATGATTAATTGGCTTTCAAGTTGTTGAAAGCCTCAGCAAAAATTTAAAACATAAATTTCAAAGGAAATTTACAATTTGCGACAAATTTATTTGGCTGGGATTATAATTCAGTAAAATTAGGGGCCCTTAACGGCTCCCTATTTATTTTTTAATGACCCCTAGTCGCTACTGAAAAGCAAACTAAACAAATATACCTTGGAATTGTTATATTCTCTCTAAAGTGTAATTAGTAGTTGTTTTCTGGAAACCTGGTTTTAAACCTTACTATTCCAGAGTTATGGTTGTAGAACTTACTTAAGCAAACATCAAGTTCTAGAACTTACCAAGATTGAAAGGCTAAAATAATTTAAAATGAGTTTTAAATATAAAAAGTTTAAAAGGCATCCACAAAAGACAGCGATTATCCGAAGGATACACTCCTGTTACGAAAAAGGGGAGGAGTTTGTCCCGTATTAATATATATTGTGGTATATTGTGGTATTAAAGGATAGCCTGTAGATTGCGGTAGTTAATAGCTTAGACGCTGATAGCAATATAGCATCATCGAATTGAAGATTTCTTGGACGCAGACATTTGAGAAAGTAGTTCAAGAATGAAGGCAGCTAAGTTGGCTTTAGAGTGTTGAAGATTATATGCACTGAGTAAACGTTGGTGTTTTCTGTGTTATCATCAGATTCCACAAGAATGCCCTCACAGTCTGCTATTTAAATAGCTTCAAAGAGCTTACCCGAAACTCCGGAGATCAATAGAGGGTGCCTTTGTCTTCTTTGTCTTCTCAACAATGTCTAGTTGTGCTGTCCACACTTTGAGACTTTAGCCTGAAGTCAGCTTGGCAAAGTTTAAGGAAGGTTTAGGTTTAGGTTAGACGACGTGTATTTGTCAAATGAGACAATTATAGTACCCAGAGGTCAAGTTGACCCATTGTACAAACGTCCTTAAAGACCAGATGATAATAGAGGGAAAGGAGAGGAATTAGGAAAGGGAGAAAAAAGAAGGGTGAAATTGTACATACCAACAAACACACAAGAGAGAGCGCTCTCTTTACCAGCTCAAACTAATAATGAATCTATGGAGAGCCTGGATGTTGGCTCTCGACACAGAATTCAAACCCTCAAAGAAGTCCCTGCCAAGGGTCTTCAATCTCAATCTATTAAGGGCTGGACAGTTACAGAGGACATCGCAACATACCCCGCAATAGTCCGGCTGGGATCTTTTCCAGATCCTTGTCAGCGACCTAATCACGCAGTGCCCCGTAATAAATCCAATAACTAACCTTAAACATGATTTATCCAAGCCCAGCAGCCAACCTGTTCTTACACTGCCTATAGCAGGTCATAGACACCTAGAAACGTAACAACCCGATCCATTCCCCCAATGCCTCAGCTCTTCCCCCGCTGAACCATCCATTGATGAGGCCGTTGAGGTGGCAGATTGGGTGATCAAGACTAACTATTAAATCGCCCTCAGAAAGTGAGGGGAAGGGGAAGGTTCCTAAGTTGGTATGACCAATTTCCAACAGGTGGCGCCACTGAAAATTACTAAAAATGATTTAAATCGTAAATCATGTTATGATCTTTAGCAAAGTAGTTGCGTATGAGCCGACGAAGGTTCCTAAGTTGGTATGACTAACAAGAGCGTCCGCCGTCTCATTACCGAGTATTCCGCTATGACCCGGAACCCAGCATAAACAAATTCGGTTTGGTCCAAAACAGACAGTTTAAGGAAAACACTTGAAAAACCATAGAAACCCTTCAGTCCTTCTTGGTGCCCTCTGCAACTACATAAACCAGGGCTACTTTTCAGTTCTGTGATCATCTGTCTCGTAGAGTATATCCGGTCGTGGTCGATTAATCTGTGGATCGCTTAAAGCATATCAGAGAAAATTATTTTTTGTACGTGGAATGCTCTTCCTGCAGAGGTTTCAAATCTAATGTCCATAAACTGCATTCTCTATTTCCTCTCTTTCGCAAACCAGTTTTCTAAATATCCAACACAATGCCACTGCATGAGTAGGCGCTCTTCAAAGTGTTGTTTTCATATAAAAAACCTTTTCGGTTGTCCAAGAGTTGGTCTTGCGCCGCTTGGGCTGGACTGAGATAAACTTTTGAATTGGATTGGAAAGCTTTCAATTTTATTGGAGTAACATTATGCCTGTGTAGAGGCAATAGATACTTAAAAAATATTTAAAATTGTATTGGATTTTCCCAGAATCTTCTTCTTATTTTCTCTAATCAATCAGTTTTTTTTAAAATGTTCCCATAATTTTGCTTCCTTGTTTGCTTTGACGGTCGGTCACTATTTAATAGGAATTCTTGTAAAATATTTGAAGAAGAAAAAGAAGTTCTAACAACAACAACAAATACAAAATAATTACAAGAAAAACAAACCGAATATTTGTTGTATTGTGACGATGTATTCCTATTTGTTTTTGTACTTAACGAGTCAATATTTGTCTAAAGTCTGCAGTTGAAGTAAAGGGTGTTTTTTATAGAGGTATAGAACTTTAAGTTGGCATTACTTTTCAAGATGGCGACCGATTTAACAGCTGTCAAGTGATTTATTCTCAGTTTGGTTTGGCAATTCATCATGAATAGACTCACGCCTGAACAGCGCATGCAAAGAGTGCAATTTTATTTCGAAAATAATGGTCCTGTGCGGAAAACGTATCGCGCACTACGTCCATTTTATCGTCGACAAAATCGTCCATCAGAGCAGTTAATTCGATTAACCATGGAACGTTTTCGCACCACGTTTACTCTTATTGATAACTCGCATCCCCAGAGACGTACGGTGTACGGTGCGTACAGAAGAAGCTATTGCTGCTGTAGAGCGTAGCATTGAGGAAGACCCGAATGCGTCCATCCGCCATCGAGCACAGGAATTGGATCTGTGTCCATCCACTTTATGGAATGGTTTGCGTGCTTACAAAATCCAACTCGTGCAAGATTTGAAGCCAAACGATCATCAAGTAAGGCGTAGATTCGTCGAATAGGCCCAAAACGAGATTACCGTTGTTCCCGATTTTCATAAGCGAATTTTGTTTAGCGATGAAGCGCACTTCTGGTTGAATGGCTACGTCAACAAACAAAACTGTCGCATTTGGAGTGAAGGTAATACTCAAGTGTATGTGGAAACACCGTTACATCCAAAAAAAACTGACTGTTTGGTGCGCTTTATGGGCTGGTGGAATCATTGGTCCGTACTTTTTCAAAAACGATGGTGGCCAGAACGTTACAGTCAATGGTGATCGGTATAGAGCCATGATTACTAATTTTTTCATTCCTGACTTGAATAACCATGATGTCCAGGAGATGTGGTTTCAACAAGACGGCGCAACATGTCACACAGCTCGTGCCGCAATAGATTTATTGAAAGACACGTTTGGTGACCGCCTAATTTCACGTTTTGGACCTGTGAATTGGCCTCCAAGATCTTGTGATTTAACACCGCTAGACTACTTTCTGTGGGGCTATATAAAGTCATTGGTCTATGCGGTAAAGCCACAAACGCTTGACCATTTGGAAGACAACATTCGCCGTATTATTGCCGATATACGGCCACAAATGTTGGAAAAAGTCATCGAAAATTGGACGTCCAGATTGGACTACATCCGCGCCAGCTGTGGCCGTCATATGCCAGAAATCATATTTAAAATGTAATGCCACAAGATTATCTTTTGGATAAATAAAATTCATGTCAAACGAATAATCCATCGTTGTTTTATTGCAACTTAAAGTTCTATACCTCTATAAAAAAACACCCTTTACATCATACTGCAATGGTTACCAGCATCAAAGGTTTGTGGCTATGCTACGCCGTGCAGGTCAATATACCCATGAAAGGGTATTTCAAAAATTTCTAAACATTTAAGGGGTTTTAAGAGAGAAAGAAAGCGAGGAGGCTGGAGTACTTCAGGGAGGCGTTTTTTAAACATGAGAATATGATTGTTGGCTTAGAAGGTGCACAAGGCTGCCTCATCTATCATGTGTTTAAAGCATTTTAAACAGGACCATGTACTGCTGCCTTTCAAAAGTAAATTGTGACATCCAATGTACAGGTTAAAAGTTCATTATTTTGAATTGCTTTTGCTTGCTGGCCAGCTTTGTTTACGACCAATTAATTAGTAATTCAATCTATTGATTTAAGCCAACGAGCAACTCATTCACTCGTAGCAAATCAATGTTAAGCGCCACTCGTTTTTCATTTATGGCCAACATTATTATTAAAAAAAAAATGGTTTACAGACACACACATGGTTAGTTAATGGCTGTTTCACTGTGTGTCATAGATTGCCTGCCAGCTACATACATATATGGCCCGTGTGCCTAACTCACATGGCTTTAACTCTACTTGACTTGATTACCCTACACCTTAATGCTCATGCTTATGCTCACATATCGGGCAATAAGTTTTGCATGTGAGATGACCGCCTACATGCTGCTGACATTTCAAATTAAAATTCCATAAAAAATGTTCATGTCTTGCTCTGTCTTTCTGTCTGTCTCTCAGTCTGTCCCTATGCTTGTGCCTTTTTTCTTAGCGTCTCTTTGTCATTTTTATTTGGTTTTTCTCAGTTTTTAGTTGAGTTTTTTTTTTGCTGCATTACCCTGTGTTAATTTGTCATAATATCTGTCTGTCTGTCTCTAATAATTTTTGGCCTGTTGGTTGGTATTGCTTGACAGAAAAAAAAAACCAATGTTAAGCCTAAGTAATGGTGAGTCATCGTCATCACCATCATCATCGGCATCATTATGGCGCGTATTTTAGAAAATTAAAAATACTTTAAAAACTGTGTTAAAAAGTGTAAATTTATGTGACAAAAGCAAGCAAATTTTCATTGTAAATGTTGAAAAATTTATGGCACGCTTTACAAGCTAGTTTTTACGGCACATAAAGGGTAATTTTTTAGCTAGTATCTCTTTGGCAACACTGGTTTAAACAGCTCACCCACGTTTCGTGTTTTGTTTCACTGTCAAACATCTTCAGTTTGGTCTATAATTTAACCATGTATCGTCTTACAAACCAACAACGCTTGCAAAACATTGAATTTTATTATCAAAATGCGTACTCTGTTAAGAAAGTTCATTGCGCGCTTCTTCCATTTTATGGTCAGTTTAATTGACTCACTGAAGCAACGGCTATTCGGGCTACTGTGACTAAATTTCGCACCAAATTTACATTGTTGGGGACATTAAACCACCAACACGCTTACGTAGAGTGCGAACTGAAGAAAATATCGCAGCTGTATCGGTCAGTGTTAATGAAGACCATCAACTATCGATTCGTCGCCGTTCGCAGCAATTGGGCCTCTGTTACTCAACAACGTGGAAAATTTTTCGGAAGGATTTAGGTGTGAAGCCTTTCAAAATGCAGCTGGTGCAAGAATTGAAGCCGAACAACCTACCGCAATGCAGAATTTTTGGTGAAAGGGCTCTTGGAAAGTTGGCCGAAGATCCACTTCTTTATCGAAAAATTGTGTTCAGCGACGAAGCTCATTTTTGCCTCAATAAATACGTAAATAAGCAGAATTGTCGATTTTGGAGTGAAGATCACAGCCAGAAGCATTGCAAAAGCTACCAATGCATCCAGAAAAAGTCACAGTTTGGTGCGGTTTATGGGCTGGTGCCATCATTGGACCGTACTTCATCAAAGATGCTGCGAATCGTAACGTAACTGTGAATGGTAAGCGCTTCCGTGAGATGATATCCAACTTTTTTTTGCCCAAAATGCAAGAGCTTGACTTACATGACATGTGGTTTCAACAAGACGCTGCCACATGCCACACAGCACGCGTAACAATGGACTTATTGAGAGGCGAGTTCGGTGAATATTTTATTTCACGTTCGGCACCGGTCAATTAGCCGCCTAGATCGTGCGATTTAACGCCTTTAGACTATTTTTTGTGGGGTTATGTTAAAGCTCATGTCTATACAGACAAGCCCGCTTCAATTGACGCATTGGAAGACAACATTGAAGAATTTATTCGTGAGATACCGGCCGAAATGTTGGAAAGAGTATGCCAAAATTGGACTAAGCGGATGGACCATTTGAGGGGCAGTCGCGGTCAACATTTGCATGAAATAATCTTCAAACATTAAATTATATGGACCGTACACTATCGATTCAAATAAAGATTTCATGCATTTTTCTGAATTTTATGTGTTTTTTTTTGAAAAATTTTCCTATAGCTCTTAAAAAATCACCTTATACATATGTATGCTGCTTATAAAAGCTTATTTTTATTTTATGACTTCTAAGCTTGACAAATTGAAAGCTAAGCACCTTGAAAGTAGGCTGAAATTTTTTTAAATTTTTAATTAAAAGTTGCATGTTATGATTCGTAAGTTAGTTACGAAATTTTCTGGTTGACTTCTGGTTGAGACAACCATTTTATCTCATTCCCTGTATTTGCTCTCACAGATCTTGTATAAGGAACCTCAGTCCTATTCGCCTCTTATATGCTTTCTTTCCTACCTCTTGTTCTTTTCCAATTTCCCTATCTCCTTCACTATCCTTTCTTCCTCTTCTATGACGAATTTATAACGGGTCGTTTTGACCTCTGGGTATTGTACTTGGCCCAATGACAAGTACGCGTCGTAAAAACCTAACCTAGTCTCTGTTATATGGCCTTGTGAGGCATTCTATACATTACACGTCTAAAATTGCGTAAATTGTCACCACATTGCTGTCCAAGGACTTCTGAATGGCTCCTATTATATCTAAAGGGTCCGCCAAATAACTTTTTTTTTGGAAATGCTTTAAAAAAAACTACTGAATATTTTCTCAAATTTCTTTTTTTTATTTGAAAGTACAATCCTTCCGGTTAATAATGGAAAATAATTTCATTCAATTGGCTGCCTCGGCTGGCCATGCAGTAGTCTACACGATCGGTCCAATTTTTAAGCACATTATCGATTGTGTGCAGCTGTATTTCACCAATGGCTTCACGAATATTGTCCTTTAAAGCGTCAATTGTCTCTGGCTTGTCGGCGTAACACTTATCTTTGACGGCACCCCACAAATAATAGTGCAACGGTGCCAAGTCCCAGCTCCAAGGTGGCCAAACGACATCAGCTCTGCGGCTGATAATGCGATCTTTAAAAACAGGGCGCAAAAAATCGAGTGTAGCTTCGGCTGTGTGGCACATAGCGCCGTCCTGTTGAAACCAAATGATGCCAATATCCTCCTCTTCAATTTTTGTGAACAAAAATTCTTTCAACATGGCCCGATAACGATCGCAATTGACTGTAACGGCCACTCCTTGCTAATTTTCGAAGAAAAATTGCCCAATTGTGCCTCTGGACCAAAATCCGCACCAAACAGTGACTCGTTTTGGGTGCGTCGGCTCTTCAATGTATGCGTGCGGGTTTTCTGTTCCCCAAATGCGAAAATTTTGCTTGTTTACATACCCGCCAAGATCAAAATGAGCTTCATCTGAGATGATTTTTTTTTGTCAAAATCGGCATCTTCTGGTGTAAGCTACTGCATGGCCAACCGAGGCAGCCATTTGAATGAAATTATTTTCCATTATTAACCGGAAGGATTGTACTTTCAAATAAAAAAAGAAATTTGAGAAAATATTCAGTAGTTTTTTTTTTTCAAAGCATTTTAAAAAAAAAAAAAGTTATTTGGCGGACCCTTTACAAGTGGAGCATCTGTACGTCTACTCGCCCTACAAGCGCGTTGCCTAGGATGCATTGGAACCCGAGCACATACTTTAACTGATCTTTTGTAGCAGGTTGTAGGATGATAGGCTGGTCATTTGTCGTTGCCTTTAGGCAATGCCCCCTGTCAACACGTATTGGGTGTAATAGTCGGGACCATTTGCTGCTTGTATTCGTTTTTACAGCAAAACATTCCGAAATCTCTTTTCTCTGGAGTCGGAAGTGATAGGGATGATGGAAGAGGCAAAGACCTTTCTCAAGCTAATTATGTTTGAGAAAGACTAACGCTATATAGTGATACCTTGACCAGAGCCATTGTCAGTGAGAAATTTCTGTTTGCAGAAAACTTCCAGAGCCACTTTGTCCCTTGAAAAGGGATCAGAGCATTCTGGAGTAGTTTGAGTATAGTAAACGACCTTTTTGAGAAGTCTTCGTAGTCTAGTAGGTAGAGTGTTGTGTTATTAGACGTGTGGCCACGGTTCAAATCCCAAAAAACTGGAAAAAACCCTGAGAGTAAATAAAATTGCCATGAAAAGTTGCTCAAAAATTTATTTTTCGGTGTCCATAGGTCCCGCCACTCATGTATAAAATTAACGCACACAATATAAGCGGTGTGAGAAGCTAGGTTGTAATCCTGACTGAAGCGTTGTAATGACCAATTATGTATGTACAGTAATCCTTCGATTTACGTCGCCTCGATTAACGTTGTTTCGATTTACGTCGTCAAATTTTTTGTTCCCTCTAACTTCAATTTGCGTCGTCATTAGATTTACGTCGCCTTTTTTTGGAACTAACTGCGACGTAAATCGAGGGATTACTGTAACTTTTTTAAGTTCCTTGTTAAAAACATACTACTTTGTTGTATGAGCAATATGAAATTCGATTTATGTCGTTTCGATTTACGTCGCAGTTGGTTCCAAAAAAAGGCGACGTAAATCGAGGGATTACTGTATGTAAACGACCTTTTTGACCAGACACCATAGACTCAAGGAACACTTCGTCATAATAGGAATCATCTCCATTCCAATATGCAGGCTTTGTGATGAGCTGGGTTTTAGACAGGGGGAAGTACCCTTACTTACACTGAACAACATCCTGGGAATTTTTCAGGGCAACCTAATTGGGATCTGTTAGATCGAGGATAGTACTCAAGAATCATATGATTGCAGTACTCTCGCACCTCTACGTGACAATAATAATAGTCACGATGAAAATGGAAATCGGACGATAATTTTCACTCCATATCTAACACTTTAAGAGAGCTGTTGACATCATCCTAGTCCAGGCAGAACAACTCATTACATTATTTCTCTCGCTGGGATAATCACTATGTGGTCGCTATTTTTAAGGATCATTGACTGCTAGGCAGGTATACTCATTGATAGAAATTGCAAGCTGAAGTAGGAGGAATAGGCCGTCTGTCACGTAATATGTCCGTACCCATTTCTCGGTGTAAGTTGGGTGAGAGTACTGGTAACTGTCCTGTACATGAGAGGTTTGTACTCATTTGGTCCGTGGGCCAGACGACCTCTCACATTGAAATACACATACATACATAATAGGCCATTACAACCCTTCAGTTAGGATTACGACCTAGTTTCTCACACCACTTGTGTTGTGTGTGTTAATTTTATACATGACTGGCGAGACCTACAGTATAGAGTCTACGAACGACAGATTTTTGAGAAACTTTTTTTTCATGGTAAATTTATTTACTGTCACAGTTTTTGTCAGAAATCTGCTGAGAGGAAGTCGTCGAAGATATTTTTAAATTTCGTTGGAGATGTCTGACCTGCGGTTTGCACCATGGCCTCACGTCTAATACCCAACACACTACCTACTATACTACGGCTACTTTAAATTGAAATACATCATCACCCTTTTCTTATAAAACCTGTGGCACCGTGGGTCTAATTACCTGGTGTTTAGGTGTGGTGACGTCACTTCACCTACCCTAATGGTAGTCCCCTATATTTAGAAATCTTTTTAGTTTTGTTAATAAAAAATTTGACTCTCTTTCTCTCTCTCTCTGTTTGATTCATAAATCCAAATGTTACACCCGCTGCCTTATTTGCCATAAATTTTACACTGACCTCCCCCTCTTAAAAAAAAAGTAGAGGAAGTAGAAGAAGAAGAAAAGGAAAACCAGATCGAATGTTTATGAGAAACTGCACTGAATTCATGATAAATTTTAATAAAAAAAACGTATTTTCGATTTAAAATCATGTTAGCAATTCGTATTTATCTTTTTTTGCTGTTGTTTTTGCAATTTGTTGCAAGAACTTGTTGCAGGCACGTATGCCTGTATGCACGTATGCCTGTATGCACGTATGCCTGCATGATTTGAGAGGAAAACATATTTTTTTATCTCAATTGATAGATTTTGCAGCAGATATGCTCGAGTATTTATCAGAGAAAACAGTTCATATTTTAATGCGGGAGATAAAATTAGTAACAACAGTGGGTAACAAAACTAATGCAATGGCTTGAAAAATAAAATTATTAAAATTGTTTCTTTGGTTAAATAAAGAAAACTTTTATTATTTACTGTGTGTTTTGCCACAAATATGGAGTATGAAGTACGATTATTTGGTGATTTATGGTTAGTTTTGATTGGAAAAGCCAACCGCAACATAAACTATGGCTAGCTGGCTGGCTGGCTGGCTGTCTAGTCAGGTTGGCTAAAACTTCATTAGCAGCACCGTCATCATCGTCATCATCATCATCATCGACGTCCATATGATCATTGTAACGATCATGTTCATGATTATATTATCGTAATCGTTGTGGCTTAAAGATACAGTGCGATGGCATTAAACATAGCTTAGGATAAGCTTTATGATATTGGTCGACAGCCATAAAATAAGTCGACTTAATGCACTTACAAGTCTTTAAGTCTATCAATTTATACAGTCCGTCCATACATATGTGTTGTCTGTCCGTATGCATGTGTTGATTTAAGCCTGGCTTGGCCTAAAACCTGTAACCAAAGTAAAGCATTTAAAATTTGTTTGTAACTATTTTTTTTGCCACTCTTGTTGTCGTTGTTGTTATTGAAATGGCAAGCAAGCGAGCGTGTGTTGTAGTAAAATATCAAGATTGACGACTACCATGAGTGCAATTAAAATTATTTGCATGCAAACTGTCACATTTGACAGTTAGTGGCTTAGTTTAACTAATTTATAACATTAGTTTTCAACTAATAGAGGGGTTCTCTGGCTTGGTTTGTTTCTGTTTTAATTCCTCTGACTTGCTTTCATCAAAAAACAAATTTTTTTTATTATTTGTTGCCACATTATCACTAAATTAACTTGTAAATGTTTGTAGAAATATTTCTGTAGTTTTATTTATGTTTCCCCCCCTCTCTCTTCTCTTCTCACATATAAACATAAAATCTTAATTATATTTTCTCACTTCTTTGCATTTATTTACAGCCTTACGTCTCTTAAATAGTCACAGTGATTCACAAACTTTATTTCATACTCCCGGAAATGGTGATGGTGGTGCTGGCCTATTTCCTCAACTTTTTAATGTTGCCACCCGTGCCTCGATAACTGTCAATGCCACTTGTGGTCAAAATGGTCGTGAGGAGTATTGTAAACTGGTGGATGCCTATCCTCATAAGAAATGGGCCACGCAGTGTGGCATTTGTAATGCCCATTCGTCGGATGTGGCCAAACATAGGCCCATTGAAGCGGTGATTTCGAATGTTAACATGCAGGACCAATGGTGGCAATCGCCAACTCTGCAATATGGTCGGAATTATGAATACATAACGATAACATTGGATTTGAAACAGGTATGTACAGAAATTGTAATCGGAATGCTTGCTAGACAGGCAGATCGGACCAGGAACATAAAAAGTATGTGGGACCAGACGTAGAAACGATTTAAAAACGATAATAAAAATGTGGTTCACAGTTATATAATGTATAAATAAGCCTCAATAAGGTATTTGCAAAACATAGACGCCGTGTTCTAGTAGGTAGTGTGTTGGCTTATTAGACGTGAGGCCTCGGTTCAAATATTTCTTCGGCAACTTACTCTCAGCAGATTTCTGGCAAAAACTCTGCGTATAAAATAAAATTGCCATGAAAAGTTTCTCACAAAAATCTGTCGTTCAGAATCGACTTTACACTTGTAGGTCACGCCACTCATGTATAAAAATTAACACACACATCATCAGTGGTATTAGAAGCTAGGTCGTAATCCTGATTGCAGGGTTACAATGACCAATTGTGTACGTATTATGTCTGTAGACGCTATATGAAAATATCAAGGATGAGACATGGTTGGTGGGTTGTGGTACACTTGGAGAAAATTTAACCCATAGTGCGTATCTTGGGACAAAGAGGTAGAGAGTAAAAAGTCAAAGCTAAACTAACGGAGATCAGATCAATCGATCATTCCGGACAACCTGAATGTCGGCTTCCTGCAGAAAAATTCACACCCTCTTAGAATCCCCTACTCATAGTATCCATCCTTCTCTTCTTTTCCAAGGCTTGTACAGTTACAAAGGAGATGTTCTATATTCTTGAACGTCTCCTCATCCCCATAGTCGGACTATTGACTACGATCCATCCAATTTCGTGTCAGCGTCCTCAACTCACAATGCCCCGCAACATTGTGACTGCCTGTGATCTTGCATTCGAGCAAGTACTCTTTACTTCCCTGGAAGTGTTACCTATAAGGTGCAATTAGTTTCTAATTTCGAGTCTCAGCATGGCACGGATGGCTGTTCTAGCATGGGAATCTTAGATCGACGTTTCATGTCGAATTAGGCAATACTCATGGTCGAGTTTGAATGGCGCTATGTACACACGGAACTTTATCGCAACCTAACTGTCCGAGTGGTCTAGTAGGTAGTGTGTTGGCTTATTAGACGAAAAGCCAGGGTTCGAGCCCCAGGCCAGACATCAAAATAAAATACAAAAAGCTTTTTTTCGGCGACTTCCTCTCAGCAGATTTCTGGCAAAAACTCTGAGAGTAAATAAAATAGCCATGAAAAGTTTCTCAAAAATCTGTCGTTCGGAGTCGACTTTAAACTGTAGGTCCCGCCACTCATGTATAAAAATTAACACGCAGAACATAAGTGGTGTGAGAAACTAGGTCGTAATCCTGACTGAAGGGTTGTAATGACCAATTATGTATTTATGTATGAACTGTCCGAGTAGATCAGTATATCCTCAGGGAATACTTTGTTACTGAGCAACTATTTATTCGCCATATAGATAGAGATGAACTCAGCCTAGTAGTTACTGCAATAACTCGTGTACGATTTTCTCTTCAAATTCTTAATTTTCGCACCACAACTCGCTTTCCATTCAACTTCTACTCATTGGTATATATTTCCAGAGAACTTAAATGAAAATTTGGCGCTTCGTCGATGTTCCCATTTCTAGATACTAAGTCTAGACGGCTGATTTAGGTTGCCATATAAACCTTGAAATTCTATAACCCAACTTGTGTGTGCAACTCGGGTCACTATGTAATGGGTAGGCAAGTGCAGAGACTTGCATTACCTGTAAATAGCTTCTGTAGAACTTGTAGATCGATTGAGAAGGAAGAGATTATTGTCACGTTCAATGCAGACTTCTCTCATTTGGTTCGCTCTATCTTGATAGTTTAAACCATCGCTCACTAAATCCTTTAAACGTACAGTCTTGTTTTCAGCCTGATTTTAAGGAGGCCTGTTTTAAATGCGTAGCCCTAATGCTGATTGTTAAGAGGAATTAATAGAAACATGTGAGGGTAGGTTACAGCCTTATGTAGTATTACAGTGGTCCTTCGTACGACGTCCCTTCTATCCTATTCTGTGCCGGGATCAGAGATCAGCAATGAGTAATTAAAAAAGATGATTAGGATCGAATCGTACTCTTAATTTCTGATACTTATATGCATTCATACTTATTTTAATATCATGGCACCTCTACTCATATTCAAAGTTTGAAGTACTCATCATATTCATACTTAACCCTTTGACGGACACCAACATTTTAGGAGGCCTTCCCGTGGGGCGCTTGCTGTATAATGATTTTATGAAGGAAACAACTTATGACGTGTATATACGTCATGTCCCCCCAGAAACCCTTGTTATGACGTCTATAGACGTCAGTGTCCGTCAAAGGGTTAACAACACGTATGATGTTGTTGATTTCGACTCTCTATAACTCAACATATCCACGAAGCGCAAAATAAGTATGATTCGCGTACGAACACTAAAATACTCATTAGAAGGTTGTGTGTTTGCTCTGCTTGCTGCTCTGTCTTGTTGTTTGATGAATGATTCGAGTCACTCTAATCATTTATAAGTATTCGAAGTATTTTTCTAAAGTTATGAATCTAAACATATTTCAATTGGTATGAGCTTGATGTCAACGTTGTACGCGTACTCATTGCAACCTGTACTCATAAATCAACGTTGCAGTGAGTACGAATGAATCAGAGTATATAGTTACATTTCAATATTGTTGACTCACTTATATCCAATTTCATGAGTGCTTATGAGTAGCGAAAAAAAATTCATTGCTGATCTCTGGCTGGGATCCAAACATCCCTCATCCTTTTATTATTCCATCAGTTATGTGAGCCTTAAATGGATTCGTATCTTCAGATTCCTTATTATTTTAATGAAAATTTCTTTCAATCCTTCTGATATGTTTTCCTATTCGATTTCCTTGTCTATATTTTCCATTGAAATGTTATTCAATGGAAATCAAAATTGAAAATCAAATGCAAATGACGTCTGTGTTGAAATTTAACATGCCTTTCAAATTCAATTAAAAAAAAAACTTCCTCCACCAATAACAAAATAATTCAATTAAAAATTTTCAAAACAACAAAAACCAAAAAAAAAATATTTCCAAAAAAAAACAGAAGTTTTACGTATGGAAGTTAAACTTAAAAACTGCAAAACAGCCTTGCTTTTCGGTTATTTTTTTCTGTTTAAAATGAAATTTAAATTGACAACAACAAGCACCGGGCAATGCCAAAGCAATAGAGGCAGCAACATATCGTTTGAATATATTGCGGACAGATTAAATACGAGACAATAATACTACTACTAACAACAACAACGACAGTAGCTAATAGAAATATTATTATAATATCAAAAAATACAACAGCAACAACAACAACACCAACAACAAGAACAACAAATTGTTACAGATTCATGCTGTGACGTGTGGTAGCGAAAATTGCCTCCAACATTATTTGAAACGAAAATTAATGCGACAAATGCAAAACAAGAAGAAGAAAAAGGAGAAGAAGAAGAAAAATATTGAATTATTGACAATAATAAATGATTGTGACTGCGCACTGTGCTTAGAGAAAATAGAATTCGAAAAAAATTTAAGAAAACTTATTTCAAAATATGCGGAAAAAGCATTAAAAAGAGAGAAGCTTCAATGGTGACAATATGCGAAAAAAAGCCACGGAAAATAGGCGAAAAAAAATTGTGAAAAAGAAAATTATTTTAGGGCTGCTCATAGTTCATGAGATTTTAAGATTTGGAAGAAGTTTAATTTAGGAAAAAAAAATGATTAGTAAAGCATGAAATACGATACGAAGCCTATTCCAAATTTCATTAGAAGTCCTCTGTATTTATGAATACAGGGTGGCTGATATGTATTGCAACCAACTTCAGGTTGTTATCATTTGTAAACCGCTCGTCTGACAGCTGACAGATTTATTCCAGTGGCAGTTCATTTTATTATTTACAAGCTTACGAAAGCATTTTGATTTATTACATTCAGAAAAAAAGTTATTCGTGATGGAATTCAAGCGTGATAGTGTGATTTCTTTATATTTGGCTGGAAAACCACAGGCGGCTATCGTTAGAGTCCTCCAGCATTTAAATGTGAATAAATCTTTTGTTTCTCGTACCATTGCTCGTTACCGTGGCAGTGTTGCATTGCGTCCAAAAGGTGGACGAAAAAAAACGGTAACAACACCAGAAATGATCCGAAAAGTGAAGGCCAGATTTGATCGAAATCCACGCCGCAGTGGTAGAAAAATTGCTCGTGAGCTGAACATATCGCGAGAACGAATGCAACACATATTGAAAAATGAGCTTGGACTAAAGCCATTGAAGTTCCAAAAAGTGCCAGAGCTCACCGATGGACAAAAAAAGTTAGACTTTAAAGAGTCAAGGAGTTACTTCGCTTGCACGAAAGTGGCCAGTTACCGAATTTGGTTTTCTCCGATGAGAAGCCATTCCAACTTGAGCAGTTTGTGAACAAACAAAATGATCGGGTTTACTTGCCAAAGAGGTCAGCTGAAAATTTACGCCTGCGATTGGCCACCAGAACTCAAGCGCCGCCGAAGGTAATGGTGTGGGCCGCCGTAACGGCCGAAGGTTGCTCCCCGCTCGTATTCATCGACCGTGGGGTCAAAATAAATGCCGAATATTATCGGGAAAATGTCTTAGAGACAGTATTGAAGCCCTGGGCAGACAAACATTTCGGCCACAGACCATGGACAACACGCGTCAACCAAGAATGGCTTAAAAAGGGCGTCCTTCGCTTCATTTCTACCGCACAATGGCCACCAAAATCGCTGGATCTCAATCCGTTGGAATTTTGCGCCTGGGGCATTTTGGAGAGTAAGGTTCTCACTAAAAAATACCAAAGTGTCGATCATCTCAAGACGGCGCTTCGCCGGGAATGGGCCAAAATACCGCAGAGCCACTTTCGTGCAGCCTGTGATGGCTTTGTCGGCCGTTTGAAAGCCGTTGATGGCCAATTCGAACAAATCTAAACTGAAAAAATATAGCGCTTTACTTTGTTGCATTATATATGAGCCACCCTGTATGTGTGTGTCAGCTTTGTTGTCGTCAATGTACCATTGTTTATCCCGAGATCTCTCGTTCATAAACGTCCATCACAATTGATATAATTCATGCGATAAACTGTGAATACCCCTTGTCAATTTGAAATTATTAAAACTCCATACTCCATCACATTCAATTGCTGTGGCAACACTTTAAACAATATTTTGACACTCCAATAGAGTCTGCCATAATTTATAATTCCCCGTTAAACACCACACTTGTCTAGAGCGAGTGAGTCTTTTGTAATAAAATCTCCACTAATTATGACCATAAAAAGTTTTAAAAAATTAAAAAATAATTCATTAAAAACTGTCTGTTCAATTAATAATTCAGTTCTTTGTATAGAAAATGAAATCGTTTTCGTTTTTCTTCCATCTCCTTTTCCTCTTTCAAGTCTTATAAATAATTCAGTCTACAAGAAAAAAATCGGACGGACGAAAATCTGTTCAATATTTAAGAAAGAAAAAAATTAAAACGAAAACGAAAAATTATGAACACACTTGAAATTAACACCATTAAGAAATTACAACAAAACAAATTAATTAAAAAAATAAAAACCAGGCAACCGGCTGGGGGCACGCACATGGAGGGCCATTCAGAAATTATGTGTGCGATTGCAAGAAAATTGCTCGGCAAGTGGCATATTTTGTAAATGTTTTGACATGAAATATATGTATTATGAGAGACACACATGTCGATAATGCAGTGCAAACATTAGAAGTGTTTAAAAAGTCGGGTGACTACTTGTTGTTATTATTTCTACAAAAGACAGAATATAGGCTGGAAAATAATAACAAAATGCAACAAGGAATTAGTATAACAAAACAACAATGAAAAGGGAAAAACAATAACAAAACTATATAGAAAGTAAGGTTCTAGAAGTTGCCAGAATGAAATTAATTGAAGTATGAAGAGAGCCTAAGGTTAACAGTTAACAATCCGTAACAGTCAGTAATAACAGCAGCAATAGTAGCTCTGTACTGCGGCTACAGGTTACTCTGCTCCATATCATATAAATTCGAAGATACTCGAACTTTAAAAAAAACTACTGAATATTTTCTCAAATTTCTTTTTTATATGAAAGTACAATCCTTTCGGTTAATAATGGAAAATAATTTCATTCAAATGGCTGCCTCGGCTGGCCATGCAGTAGCCTACACGATCGGTCCAATTTTTAAGCCCATTATCGATTGTGTGCAGCTGTATTTCACCAATGGCTTCACGAATATTGTCCTTTAAAGCGTCAATTGTCTCTGGCTTGTCGGCGTAACAGTTATCTTTGACGGCACCCAACAAATAATAGTCCAACAGTGTCAAATCGCAGCTTCGAGGTGGCCAAACGACATCAGCTCTGCGGCTGATAATGCGATCTTCAAAAACAGGGCGCAAAACATCGAGTGTAGCTTTGACTGTGTGGCACGTAGCGCCGTCCTGTTGAAACCAAATGTTGCCAATATCATCCTCTTCAATTTTTGTGAACAAAAATTCGTTCAACATGGCCCGATAACGATCGCCATTGAGTGTAACGACCACTCCTTGCTTATTTTCGAAGAAAAATGTATGCACTTAGCGAAGCGAAAACGCATTGGATGGTCAATATTCGTTCAGCGGAAGGATAAAGCTAATTATCTGTTAAATCAGACATAGGCTAATTGTTACCATTCACGAAATAAGCACTAGCTGAAAAAAAAACGTTAGATGGCGGACCCGATATTATTTCTATTGAAATTATGCCGGCCCTGAAATTTTAAGAGTTACATACATACATACATAATTCCTCATTACAACCCTTCAGTTAGGATTACGACCTAGCTTCTCGCACCACTTACGTTGTGTGCGTGTTAATTCTTTATACATGAGTGACTGGACCTACAGTTTAAAGTCGACTCCGAACGACAGATTTTTGAGAAACTTTTCTTGGCAAGTTTTTATTTTAACACTCAGAATTTTTGCCAAAAAAAACTGCTGAGAGACAGTCGCCGAAGAAATATCTTTTCATATTTCGTTTTGCTGGAAGATGTCTGACCTGGCGTTTGAACCGTGGCCCACTAGCTACTAGGCTACGGTGAAATTTTAAGAGATACAGTTCGGTATCCACCTCAACATCCAACTCTTTGATGTTCCCTTTAGTCTTGGACTACAAATATTGGGCTTCTTTCTAGTTAAGAATTCAGTTTAAAGCACAATCTGTAATTATATTGTTTTTATGGAAATAATTTTGCTTCAGTTGAGGCTTTATCGTTGCCGAAAAGTGGAAAAAAATAATCAAAAACTACTTCAAATAAATTGACGGCTACAACCAATCCAAAGGGGATTATTTCAATCACATGATATGTCGTGAAAGGGTTCAAGCATTATAATGAAGTAAAGTATTCGCCGAAGTCATAGCTTTATGTGTGTTTGTTGTGTGAGAAATTAACAAGACTTTACTTGGATCTAACCCCCTATTGGAATCCTGTATTATTGACCTAGGGAGATAGGTAATTAGTTTAGCTTTCACTTTATTTACACTACAACCGACAACTTGTAACAATATTTACGCATGTATTTGAAACTACAATTTGCGGAGAATTTGTTTTACTTGAACTCATGCTCCTCAAATTGTAGTTTCAAATAAATTAATTTTTTTTTTGCAGAAATTTTGTTACAAAATTTAAAAAAGAATTGTTTTTATTGGAGCTATGGATTTGAAATTGGCGGTTAAGGATTTGTTGCCTATATTTTGGTGTAGTGGTATCTGGAGCACTAGTGTAGATCAAAAGTAAAAAATTCTGCAGAATATTTTTAATTTTTTTGCTGTTCTGTTTAATTTATGTTTTTTTTATTAATTAAAGCAATTGTTAAGAATTAAATTAAATTTAAAAAAATTTTTTCTTTTTAAAAATAAATTTTTAAACAACAACAATGACAGACTTTATAAAGAATTTATTCAGATCATGTACTTGAACAGAAAAAATTCTCTTATTAAACTGGCATCGAATACCATGGAATGTTGTTTTCTTAATGTTGTCTGTTGTTGTTATTGTAGTTAAACTATGATATGCCAAAGAACATATTACAACAACACACTGTTCTTAGTTTTATTTTATAATTAAAACAACAACAAATTATTGTATTTTCAAGCTTTCCGAGGGCAAACTGTATATGAATTGCATGAATTTTTGTAATGTTTTACACCAGATTTGTTGTGTTTTTTCTCTGTTTCTTTTTCGTGGTTGTTTATTGTTGTTTTTAAAGTAAACATTACATTCTGTGTGTGTGTGTGTTATTTTGTTATTGTAGTTGTGGTCGGTCTGTGATGGCCTGCGTAATGATGAGTATGAGAATGATAATGACGCTGTATTGCCTGGTAATTGCTTAGGCTGTCGAATATTATACTCGACGTTTTGAAATTTTTATTGATTTTACATGCTAAAGTCCAAACGTTTCACTTTGTCTGATGGAAAATCATGTACACTTTTCTTGGTTTTTTTTTTGGAAATTTTTCTTTTTTTTTAACAGAAATATAAACAATTCTTGTAAACATTTAAAGCAATTCACTTTGGGTCTGGAAGAGTATTGTAAAGTTGAAATGAAAAATTAAATTGTGCTCCCACAAGTAAGAAAAATAATATAAATTAATGGATGCGGTCAACATTCAGGTATGATGTATGAGGCTTATCTCGGTCGCTGGTGAATATTAAAAAGCGAATCATAACTGACATCCATTAGTCCAGATTATGCTCACGTTTGCCTCATATTTATACCAACACTTGCTAGTCCTTGTTTCATATTTTTTTATTGTTTTTATTCTCTTCCTTAATTCCTTTCTGTATTAATTCAATCTTCTAAAAACTATTCTGTTTCTAGTTTTCTTGCGAAAAAGAAAATCGTTTATTGAATAAAAATTGTTTTTCTTTTATCAGAAATTGCTGAAAAGATTTTTCATTTCCTTGAAATTCATATTTTGACAGTTGAGTTCAAACTTTACAACAACAATTCAAAATGCCCTTATTTTCCATATTTCTACAGAATTTATGAAATATTTTCAAATTTTCTATGCCGGCTAATTAAAGGCAGTAATTATTTGAAACTACAATTGGCGGAGCATTAGTTTTACTTCAACTAATGCTCGGGCAAGTTGTAAATTCAAACAACAAATGATTTTTGTAAACCACACGGGGTGTTTTTTCCTTTTTAAATGATTTCCACAAAATTAATGTATTTATTGAATACATTAAATATTTTAAATTGATTTTTGTTTTTAACAGAATTTCAAACAAATAAAAAAAATATTTCAAGTTAAAGTCTCTCAAGGTTATCTTCAATTTTATTGGTTGGATTGTTTAAATATCGTCTAGTAATTAATATGTCTTGAAAATCTTTTTAAAAATGTTTAAAATTTCTTGTCTAAATTGTTACAATTTGAGTTATTTGTTACAACTATTAATGGGCCATCTGTCAAAATGTTTCATGCAACATGTTTATAAACAAGTTGTCAAATAATTTATACCTAGTAAATATCAGGTCTTTGAAAATGTTTAAATTTGTTCATCAAAAACGAACAGGTGAAACAATTCGTAGAAAAACAGGATGGGAAAAGTGCGGTAAAAAACAATTATAACAACAAAACAAAAAACGGATAAATAAAGACCAAAATTACTATAACAAAACCACATAGAAAGATTATGAAAGACAGAAATAAATGAAATCAAAAGTAACTCCTGCTTACATGCAAGACTTATTGTATCTGTTTTTGGTCGAGACACCACAAGGAGATGTAGTCTTGCTTTCGCATTGGAGTCTGAACTTCAATAACCTCATAAAGGCCGCGTGACAATCGTCAATGCAGGCGACATGGTATGTGGTAGCAAGCCAAGTCAAAGATCCAAGTTTACTATGGGAATTTTTGGTACTATTCAAGAGGATATATAAAGTCCCTTAATCAGTGCCTCTAGTAGGCGGTTGCCAATTTAACCTAACCTAGGCATTTCCTTTAATTTTTTTTTGTAGCAATAGGGTCACACTCTTTACCATGCCTCAACAACAAAGTCATTTAAATAACATAAATATTTAGAAAGATTCCTAAGCAACATGTGTGTCATACAAGTTTTGTGTTTCGTCAACATGTTGCTAAACATTCTTATCCAAGTTGTTTTCTTCCTTTTTTTTGTTTGTTTGAAGTACAACAACATGTTTATAAACATTTGTTGCATTAGATATATGCATTTTCATTACAATTTCTTTAAATTTTCGTTTTTTATTGTACGTTTGAATGGATTTGGTCTGTGCTAGCAACATGTTTATAAATATTTTATAAGTTTAACGGTTTTTTATTCGTTTTATTTTTATATATTATTGCAGAATTATTTTAACTATTGTTGCTTAATCTTTATACCAACAGCGCTAAGCCAAATTTGGTAAAATTTAATGATTCAATTATCCCGTAAAAACCGTTTTTATTTCTTTGTTTTTCTCTATTGCCAAAATTCCGTATATGGTTTTATACACAAAAAACGAAAAAAAATAATATTTTCTAAATCAATGCTTTAAGCCAACCTTAGGCACTTATATGATTAGAAAAAATAGAAAAATTCCTTTAAACCGTTTTAACAAACCAATCACAAACCCATACAATTGATTGGCAACGTACGTTAAGCACAGATTTTCAACGATAACCAGCAGTAGTTGTAGTTGCTGCAGCAATAGCACAACAACAATTTGTTGCCTGTTTAATGTTGTAACTTTACGCCATAAATTTAAATTGACAGTTTAAAAGTCTTGAGTTACTATCCAAGCAACAGAAAAAACTACATACAGCAAAAGCATTAAAAAAACAAGTGAGAGAATTTATGTTGCTTAAGCATAACCAATACATAAGAATGAGAAAGAAAGAGGGAGAGAGAGAGAGAGTCCATAACATTAATTGACATGACAGCCACTAGCTTGACATGATGATGTGATATTAAATGTCTTTCAAACTTACAACAAATATGTGCTAATAATAGTTATACTAGTGGCAACAAAAACAACAATAATTACTGCAATGACATTAGTTAACAGAAGAGCTATTGGCTGCATGTGTGGCGTTTGTCAAATTGAAGTTGATAATGATCAGCGATTAAAGGATTTGATTTTTTAAGATCTTAATGCTTTGAAAATTCTGTGAAAAATAAAATACGGGGGTTTTCTGTTTGTTGCTATACATGTTTGTCAAGCATTATGTTTCTAAACATTTTTTAATAAACATGTTTATAGGAATATAAACATGTAATGTTGATGAAAATATAGCTTGCTTTTCTATAGTATCCTCAACAATTAGGCCTGTCTTATGGCTATTTACAGCATATCCTGGACAGCATGGATCCTTATAAAGTCCAATTAGCGCAATAATTGCACACAGTTGATCATTCTTAAAGCCGTAAATATACTGACTGCCTGCTAAATCAAAGGCTTTCAATGTGATACTTCGAACAAAATTTGCTTAGCAATGATAAAAAGAGAGGTTGTTTAAGAAGATCGGACATTATAATGCTCTTAAACTAGCCACACACATCACTAGCCATAAGTTTTTATTCTGTCTGGCAACATTAAATACGTTTTTAACATCATTGATTTGCATTTCACGTGAAATGAATGGTAATGCCAACGCTTGATTTATAAGCACAGAAAGTTGTGAAGAATTTTTGTTTTTGTAATAAAATCTGTTTAAACAAGACAACACCCAATAATAATAATTTTTGATAAAAAATTATTTGTTTTCATAAAAAGAATTCTTTTTCAATAAAAAACTTGCGGTTAATTTGAATTATTCGTTTCGATAAATCAATCTAAACTGTCGAAAATCATTTAATTAATGGCCGACGACGAAACATTCACGAAATTATAAACGAAATTGCTTATAGGAATACAAATGTATGAGTGAGCGAGCGAGAGTATATGATAAATGTTTGATAATCTCACTATACCCAGCATACAAGTGTTGGCAGACGTGTGTGTGTGTCTATGTTTTTTGTTTGTTTAATAAACTGTTAATGAGTCATTTCCTTTGTTTTTAGTTTTGGTGCTCTTTAATTTGATTTATTTGCATACATGAGTGTGTGTGAGTTATTTTGCATACTTCGTCATATGCAAAGTGTTTGTTGTGGTTTTCTTCGGTTGGTTGATGTTGGTTTTTGTTAGTTTTTTTTGTATGTGTTTCTTTAGCCATTTCATTTGTTTTGTGTTGACAAACATTTGACATGTTACACATGTCATTATTTATTTTCACAAAAAAAAAATCTTTTGTTTACATTTTATATGTATGTATGCATGTGTGCATGAGTGTAATTGTTTATTTTAAAGTTTCAAATCACATGCTAAGGCCATGGTGTTCGGCTTGGGTCCATTGTAATATGTATGTGTGCGTGTGTGTTTTATGCTTTGCTGATTATTTTACTGCAGGCAGTGTTGTTGTGTTCAGTGACAAGTTATTGAAAATGCTGTCAACTTTTGTTTTTTCCTCCTTTTTTTGTGCAGATTTTAAATAAACAAATCGAGTTAAAACTTTCGCGTCTGGCTGTGTGCATGTTTTATTAGCCTGAATTATGATTTTATTTTTTGGCATATTTTTATAGGATTTTGGTTATAAAAACAAAAATTCTTATTTTGTTAACCACTTTATTGTGGTTTTTTGTATTTTTTTTTTTGTTAAAAAAATTGGCAACAATGCTTCGACAGTGTAAAAGAGGCATTTGTTTCTTACTTTAATTTGAAATTAGGCTGGCCAGATTGGTTACAAAATTCCAGAATTATTATTATTCGCCTAATTATCCATGTTGAATTAAGCCATCTTTCAATAGAAAAGAATTCCGCTTGGTAGATACCCTCTATATTCCCATTAGACACGGAATATCTCACTCTGGGGCCAAAAATTTCTGCTTTTATTCCGAGACCCGTTTGTAGCCCATCATCCTTGTACCTCAAACTACTTATTTAACTGGACATTACAATTCTATAGGTAGGACTATAGTGTAGCTTCCTACACCACTCATGTTGTGTGTGTTAATTTTATGCATGACTGGCATAATTTTCGCCAGAAAACTGCATAGTGAAATTCGCCGTAAGAGATATTTTTTTCATATTACGTTTGGTTCGAGATGTCTGATCTGAGGTTTGAACCGCGGGATCACGTCTAATAAGCTAACAACAATAATCCCTCTTACCCAACTATACAGCTTCCACAGTACATCATTACTTGTAATTGGTGGTGGAAACACCTTTACAATGATGACTCAGGTATTGTAAAGGGTGTTTTTTTATAGAGGTATAGAACTTTAAGTTGCAATAAAACAACGATGGATTATTCGATTGACATGAATTTTATTTATCCGAAAGATAATCTTGTGGCATTACATTTTAAATATGATTTCTGGCATATGACCGCCACTGCTGGCGCGGATGTAGTCCAATCTGGACGCCCAATTTTCGATGACTTTTTCCAACATTTGTGGCCGTATATCGGCAATAACACGGCGAATGTTGTCTTCCAAATGGTCAAGCGTTTGTGGCTTTACCGCATAGACCAATGACTTTACATAGCCACACAGAAAGTAGTCTAGCGGTGTTAAATCACAAGATCTTGGAGGCCAATTCACAGGTCCAAAACGTGAAATTAGGCGGTCAATGAATGAATGAATGAAAAAGTTAGTAATCATGGCTCTATACCGATCACCATTGACTGTAACGTTCTGGCCACCATCGTTTTTGAAAAAGTACGGACCAATGATTCCACCAGCCCATAAAGCGCACCAAACAGTCAGTTTTTCTGGATGTAACGGTGTTTCCACATACACTTGAGGATTACCTTCACTCCAAATGCGGCAGTTTTGTTTGTTGAGGTAGCCATTCAACCAGAAGTGCGCTGCATCGCTAAACAAAATTCGCTTATGAAAATCGGGAACAACGGTAATCTCGTTTTGGGCCCATTCGACGAATCTACGCCTTACTTGATGATCGTTTGGCTTCAAATCTTGCACGTGTTGGATTTTGTAAGCACGCAAACCAAGATCCTTCCGCAAAATCTTCCATAAAGTGGATGGACACAGATCCAATTCTTGTGCTCGATGGCGGATGGACTCATTCGGGTCTTCCTCAATGCTACGCTCTACAGCAGCAATAGCTTCTTCTGTACGCACCGTACAGCGCCTCTGGGGATGCGAGTTATCAATAAGAGTAAACGTGGTGCGAAAACGTTCCATGGTTAATCGAATTAACTGCTCTGATGGACGATTTTGTCGACGATAAAATGGACGTAGAACGCGATACGTTTTCCGCACAGAACCATTATTTTCGAAATAAAATTGCACTATTTGCAAGCGTTGTTCAGGCGTGAGTCTATTCATCACAGAATATACACAGAATAGAAACAAGAGTTTGACGTTTAACTTTCCATGGGGAAAGAGACAACAAATATTACCAAGAAGTATTTCTGTCTCTCTCTGATTGTGACTCTGTTTTGTTTATTTATGTTTTTTTTAGTTTTTTTATATTGGCGAGAGTTAATAAAAAATGTAATTTTTGTCTAAAACTATTAATAAATAATAAAAACAACTAATAACAATAACAACTTTAACTTTTTCTTTCAAGAAATTAAAAAATATTGGCAACTTTCAGCAAGAAAATTTTTTATATGAGCAGTACGTCTTATTTTGATCTTGTAATATTTAGCTTCTTAATTACCTCTTGCACAAGAAACTATATTCATTGTGACCGAAAATCACACACATTTCGATTAATATTTAAATATTTAAGAATCTTTAAACTTTTCGTTGAAGAAATTAAAAAATATTCCAAATTATCCCTTTTTTAACACAAAATAAATTTTTATTTACATTTAATTTTTCTACTTTAACCGCCAGCTTTCACTCTGTATATCTGTTGCTTCTAACACATTTGATTCGCAAAACATTAAAATATTTTTTTTCTCCCTCTACGAGGTAGGTTAAAGTGCTGCTTTGAGCGTTTTTAAACGTCAAAGGTTTCAATTCTGTGTATATTCTGTGCTATTCATGATGAATTGCCAAACCAAACTGAGAATAAATCACTGTCAGGTGTTAAATCGGTCGCCATCTTGAAAAGTAATGCCAACTTAAAGTTCTATACCTCTTTAAAAAAACACCCTTTACTAATCGAATTTGATTGTCTGTGCCTTCTTTCAGCTGAAGAGAGTTCTGATTCCTTAACCTTTTGCCATGATTAAGGAGTTAAATATTGAAAATACTTCATTGCTGAAGGATTGGAAACATTAAAAATTAAGAAGATTATGTCTTGACATACAGTTTCTATGAAGAAATTTTCTTATTTAAACATAAAATTTTTATTATTTTTCATGCCTTTCTAAAACAAAACACCATAATTTTCTGCCTCTCTCATCTATTTTCTACATCAGCAATTTGCCACATTGAATGTAATGGGCAAAGTGTGCCAAAAAAATTTGTCTTCAAATTACTGCTACTCATACGCTCTCAGAGCGCCCACAAAAAATCTGAGGCCCATATTTTGTTTAGAAAATATTTCTGCAGCCATTTAAATAATTTTCTACATGATTAAATTGGAAGAAAAATAGTGTCTTGCGTTTATTTTTAAAACAATAACATAATGGAGCAACAACAACCACAATAACAACTAGAAAAGCATCCTAAAAAAACTCAACCAAAATAGACAAACCAAATCAACAACTTAAGCAGACCATAACAAAAAAAGTGAGAAAAAATACATGAAAACAACGGTAATAAAATTTTTATAGAAGAGAGAGTACACAGAGAGAGACGAGCGCCTACAGCTAAAAAATCAAATCAAAACACAAGAAGAGCCGGCCGGCATTCAAAAAACAACACAACAAAACATAGCAAAATATTTGAAATAGTCAGTCATTCTCAATGCTTTTGTTATTATTTGAGTTGTTGTTGTTGTTGAAAAACATGTGCTAGAAGTAAGGAAGACTGGCCAGCCAGCTAGCTAAGTGACTGACTGACTGACTGATTTGACTTGGCTCACACATGTTTATCTCTTGGTTTTTATTATGGTTGTTAATTTTGTTTTTGTTTCTGTTTTTGTTTCTGTTGTTTCACGTTGATGTTTATGATGTTGTTGATGTTTTTTTTCCTTTAATTTTCGTTTTGTTTTTGTGCATTTTGTGTATTGGCTGTAGTGTGGGTTAGTGTTGTTGAACTCTTTCGTTATGTTTTTTATTTTTGGCGTTTTTTTCTTCTTTTTGTTTCTGCTCATTTTGGCACTTGAGTCAACATGTTGACAGACATGAACAGACATCAACTGCAATATACAGAGAGATAGAGAGAGAGAGGAAAAGAAAGAAAATAAACACAAATTAACACAAGAAAACAATGAAATGCAACAACAATTTATGGAATTGTGGATTTCGAGTGCGTATAAACTGATTGAAAGGGTGGCCAAATGTGTTAAATAAAGGCGTAGAGGGTAAATAAACAGATTAATTAAAGATTTTCTTTGATAATGTTGAAATTAATGAAAGAATATGAAATTTTAAAATACAAAAGACATCAAGAAATATAAATCACTAGATAGGTAGTCCTGTACTTACCCACGTAGTCCTGCTTGGCCTGTTGTATTAGCACAAAGAAGCTTTCCGCCTAAAACAGAACCCAGCCGAAACTTTTGATGAAGCCGTAAAAATCATAGTACAATTGCATAGTATTGCTGGTCCTGCAATAGAAAATTATGACCAGTATGTGGTTTGAAAAAGACGGCGTTATGGGCCACATAACGGCCTATAAAACTCTACCGGTTTTAGCTTTATTGGATGATAATTCGCCGTAGTCTAGTGCGTAAGGTGTTGGCTTATTAGAGGTGAGTCTAGGGTTCAAACCCCAACTTGGACACCTCGAAGAAAACGAAATATGAAAATTATTTCTTCTACGTTTTGTAATAGATATTTCGATCGTATACGTCAACCAGCATGTTTCCACCTGTCTTGATGGAATTCGTAGGCAACAATACGTTTGACTGGTTTGCAATGGCTGCCTGAGTGGGTATTTAATGGAAAGTTAGGTTCAAAAAGAACTCATCACTAGATCTTTAATATATTTTTGAAATATTTATGTCTGAATATTTTATGTTTTGACAGCTTTTTGTTCTAATTTTACATGCCTTTACATTTTTGTTTTGAGATATTTTAGTTTTGACATCATTATGTCAAGAAATATTTATGTAATGAAATATTTTTATGTTGATTACAAACAACAGACATGTTGTCTTCACCGCCTTATTTTTAAAATATTTATGTATTGAAAAATTTATGTCTTGACATATTTATGTCTTAATATATTCAAGTCTTATATTTAATTTTCATTTAATTTAAAGCTTAAAATAATTCAAATTATTCCCACATCAAGTATGTGGTATTACTACATACGTATAAATATATTTATTTCATGACTTATGATTTAACAATTTAATGTGTTGACACTTAAAATATTAATCGCTGTTCTCTTCCACCATAATTTAAAAATTATTTTGAGAGACAAACAAAAATTGCAATCATTTTCGTGGTTAATTATCAAGTGTCCAATTCATAAATTTGCAACATTTATTTAATTGAAGGCCAACGTTGCTAGCAAATGAACAATAAAAAAAAACCAACAACAAATTATGCATTTTAAATCTAAAAAATTTGTTGCTTAAATGGCCAAAAATTTATGCAATGATTTGTTAAATTCTTTTGCCAAACAAATCCTATCAAATGCAACCAAAAAAAAATCCAAAAATTGCAAACATTTAAATTTAAATTCAAACGAATGGCTAAGACAGACAGACACAAGCCAAATTTGTTGTTTGTTTTTTTGGCCAACTAACCCACCAACCAGCCATTTAAACCTCTTTCTGGTAATTGAAGTTTTTAAACAAATTGTTTGCGTTTAACAGCTAATATGGCCGGCCAAGCGCATATGCAGTTTATAGAGCTGGCGCCACCTGTTGTCAAAAACCCGACCATGTTTTAATTTAAATATTCGCCATTATTTCTAAAAATATTTCTAAACGTGTACCTCCAATCTTATGCGAATGAGTGACCCCATTTGGATTTCAAAAAAACATATCATTGCTCTTTAAAATTTTGCTGGGTTATATGCAAGCACACATGGTTTTTGGCGCTTAAAATAATTTCAGTTTTTAAATTTCAATTACAAATTAATGTTTTCCATGTTTGACTTTTGATCTGTGGCCATTGATAACGGTAACTTTTTTCTGCCGGGTTTCTTTTTTTTTTATGGACAATTTTCAATTAAATGGCGTCAGGTTTTCTTTCACCGCATTTGCCTCAAGTTGTTGATTTGATAAAGAAGTTTGGGGGATATCTTAAGCGTTCACAAGTTTCGGGTGTCATTTATGGTGTTGAAAGTGTAAAAAGATTTATTACAGGCGAGTTATATTGTATGTAAGCGATTGTAAGCTTTAAATATTAAAAATCAATCAATTTCACATGTCAACAAATTTTCAAAGATAATGGGCCTCTCTTCTGAGGAAAACATAACCAAAATAATAGAAAATTTAACACTTTTTACTCTTTTTTTAAGTAATTTCGTTATAAAATCAAATCAACATAATCATCTATGCAATGAGGAAGGAAAAAGTGTTATGGCCATCCCATGATTATAGTTATTGTCGTGTAGAAGTGCTAGGGGATGACCCCTATACTGTGTTCTCAAACAAAAATTTTTTTCTTAGTACTTAGTCCTCCGTATAAGTTGCAAGTATGTGTTATGATTTATTGTCCTCCCCTTACTTACTTACTTACTTAATTGGTCATTACAACGCTTTAGTTAGGATTACAATGTAGCTTCTCCCACTACCCATGTTGTGTGTGTTGATTTAATCCATGGGTTGTATGACTTTGAAGTCGTTGTAGTCTAATAGGTAGTTTGTTGCTCTATTAGACGTAAAGCCAGGGTTCGTACCCCAAGTCAGTCATCAAAACGAAATGAAAAAAAATATTTCTTCGGCTATTTCCTCTCAGCAGATTTCTGGCAAAAACTCTTGAGTGTTAAAATAAAAACTTGCCTTGAAATAGTTTCTCAAAAATCTGTCGTTCAGAGTCGACGTTAAACTGTAGGTCCCGCCACTCACGTATAAAATAAACGCACACAACATGAGTGGTGTGAGAAGCTAGGCCGTAATCCTGACTGAAGGGTTGTAATGCCCAATTATGTTATGTTATGTTATGTTGTAGGACTTAAAGTTTAACGTCGAGAGAGAGAGAGAGAGAGAGAGAAATTGTTCAAGGCAATTTTATTTAATCTCAGAGTCTTTTCGTATCTCGTTTTGTTTGAGATGTCTGAGTTAGGCTTTGAACCGTGGGCTCTCGTCTAATAACACACACTGCCAATAGAGCGCCCTGTGGACTACGATGACTTCTATTCCCCTCACCAGAGGACCTACAGATTGCTCTTGTCTTGACTGCTCAAGAAATGGCCTGATATGACGCAATAAACTTCAAATGCTTGATTCTTGGGTTGCACCACCAAGGTTCTCCTATAAGTCTTCATGTAAATGCCCTCTATATGCCCTTTTCATATTACCTTACTGTCCACCATTATTCCCAGATATTTTGCTTTCCTTCCCGTGAAATTACATCACACTGGAGTCGAATATTCTTCTTTTTTGATGATTTCTTCTTCTCAGCTTAGCCAGAGAATGGCGTGCCCAATATTAACGGACGCTGTCGCGCGAGGACTGGGCAGTGACACAGTAAGTGATTTCTCCAAAGCTCAGCTTCTGCAGAAATGACGGGCATGACTCCCTATTAAGCAGTGGTGCGTGAGGACAGAGACAACTTCTTAAATGTCGCGTGGCGACTAGATAGCAACACATTAAGTGAATTCGTCAAATCAGAACCTCTGCAGAAATTACGTTAGTGGGTGCCAAGTCCCTATTAATTAGTGGCCCGTGAGGATAGAGACAACTTTATGAATGTCGCCTGAGGGCTAGGTAGCGACACATTAAGTGTATTCTCCAAACTGCAACTTCTGCAGAAATCAAGTGAGTGGGCGCCAAGTCGGCGGGCATGGCTCTTTCTTAAGTAGTGGCCGTTTTAAACCTTTTCAATATCTTATGAGGGCTAAATAGCGAAACATTTCTTTTGTTCTTAATTTTTATTAAGTTTATTCAATGCATGAAAATACTTATTTTTTTTAATAAAAAAATTTTTTTCCCCCCAAAATTTTGTCTTCCACTGTATGTTCGCTTTTAAATTATTTAAAATTTATTACTCTGCTCATATCAATCCATACAAATTCATTAACACACCATTGTTATGCTATTTCCTAGACAAACACGACCATTAAAGTGTCATAAATTTTGTTTCAGTCCCCCTCCCAAAATAATGTCAAATGAAATGAACCCATCACCGTGACTGTGGTGGTGGTTGGTGAACAAATTGAACAAATTTTTCACACGCTTCAGAAATATTTAAAAAGGCCTTTGGCGGGAGTGTAACTGATCTCATTTGAAGAAAATCAAATAAAAATTATTGTAAATTGGGAGCAGAACATATTGTTTAAAAATAAAAACAGAAACAAAAAAAATCCGCTGATAAGCTACTACTCGCCGTCTAATGAATTGAGAGGGGAATTCTTAGGTTTTTTTTCAGAGACAGCTGGATTAAGGAAAATCTATTGGAAGTTATGTAAGAAAATGATTTGAAATGGCGTGTTTTTTTCTAAATATTTTCAGTTTTTTTTTCTTCTGTGAATTTATTATGGTTTTTGAAATTTTAAATGTCTTTTAAGCAGATATTTTATGATGCATGAAAATTAACACTGCATTTAAATATTTGGTTGACACATCGAGATACTTTAACGGTATACACTCTCTCTGCCTCCATCCATAATCGAAAACAAAAAATTTCTTTTGAAATGTTTATATTTTTAACCGTGAGAACAAAAAATATATGTGAGTGCCTCTTTTCGTATTCCATTTATTTTTGTCACTTACTGTAGCCATATAGGCGTTAAATCATAATCTGCATCATTTTTTTTAATGTCCGATTATCGCGTTTTTAATTTCAAATCAGCTGCATGCAACAACACCACCGGAGGAAAAGTAGAAAAAAATTTTAAAGCGATAACGCAATGAATGTTTAAATAAGACATGCTCACTCAGATTTTGATTAAATAAATACGGACTTAAAAAAAAAATAAGTCGGAGATAAGATTTCAAACAAATTCCACAATAAAACGTGGGTTGCAAACAGTTTTTTTTTTCAGTGGAAGAAATTTTTGTAAGAATTTCAAGAATGTATAAAATGTGACGTTAAATTAAACAAGATTTTAAAAAAATTGTGTTACAGTAGGACAAGTGACGTCATCAGTCATTAAAACATGCAGGTTTACATCTATAAAAGCTACCATATTCCATTAAATTAAACTGTGACGATCTCCACAATTTGGAAGAATCTTCAACCCTAAGCCACCCAGGCTCTCTTATACTGTGTTCAGAGATATGCACCTTTATTGCGTAAATCGCAACAAACGCTATTATTGAGCTCAATATTTCATATAAAGTTTCAATTAATTATTGCGCAATAAAAACGAAAATTGTCATAATATTGTGTAAAACTTAAGATGCAGCTCGGTCATAAGTATGTTCAGTGCGCATATTACAATTATCCGAACACTTTCTGCTGATATTTGACAACTCAAATTTCAACAATACAAAAAAAAAAAAAAAAAAAAAAAAACAATGTTGATGGAACAACCAGCTGTTTTGTTTACCAGCTGTCAAATTAATAATGAATAAGCAGCTGAACTGCGTATATTATTATGTCTGAACACTTAAAATATTGTACGCAATAAATCGAATATTGACTCAATAAAAGTGCATATCTGAACATAGTATTATAAAGGGTGTTTTTATAGAGGTATAGAACTTTAAGTTGCAATAAAACTACGATGATTTTATTTATCCGAAAGATAATCTTGTGGCATTACATTTTAAATATGATTTCTGGCATATGACCGCCACGGCTGGCGCGGATGTAGTCCAATCTGGACGTCCAATTTTCGATGACTTTTTCCAACATTTGTGGCCGTATATCGGCAATAATACTGCGAATGTTGTCTTCCAAATGGTCAAGCGTTTGTGGCTTTACCGCATAGACCAATGACTTTACATAGCCCCACAGAAAGTAGTCTAGCGGTGTTAAATCACAAGATCTTGGAGGCCAATTCACAGGTCCAAAACGTGAAATTAGGCGGTCACCAAACGTGTCTTTCAATAAATCTATTGTGGCACGAGCTGTGTGACGTGTTGCGCCGTCTTATTGAAACCACATCTCCTGGACATCATGGTTATTCAATTCAGGAATGAAAAAGTTAGTAATCATGACTCTATACCGATCACCATTGACTGTAACGTTCTGGCCACCATCGTTTTTGAAAAAGTACGGACCAATGATTCCACCAGCCCATAAAGCGCACCAAACAGTCAGTTTTTCTGGATGTAACGGTGTTTTCATATACACTTGAGGATTACCTTCACTCCAAATGCGGCAGTTTTGTTTGTTGACGTAGCCATTCAACCAGAAGTGCGCTTCATCGCTAAACAAAATTCGCTTATGAAAATCAGGAACAACGGTAATCTCGTTTTGGGCCCATTCGACGAATCTACGCCTTACTTGATGATCGTTTGGCTTCAATTCTTGCACGAGTTGGATTTTTTAAGCACGCAAACCAAGATCCTTCCGCAAAATCTTCCATAAAGTGGATGGACACAGATCCAATTCCTGTGCTCGATGGCGGATTGACTCATTCGGGTCTTCCTTAATGCTACGCTCTACAGCAGCAATAGCTTCTTCTGTACGCAAGGTACACCGTACATCTCTGGGGATGCGAGTTATCAATAGAGTAAACGTGGTGCGAAAACGTTCCATGGTTAATCGAATTAACTGCTCTGATGGACGATTTTGTCGACGATAAAATGGACGTAGTGCGCGATACGTTTTCCGCACAGAACCATTATTTTCGAAATAAAATTACACTATTTGCAAGCGTTGTTCAGGCGTGAGTCTATTCATGATGAATTGCCAAACCAAACTGAGAATAAATCACTTGACAGCTGTTAAATCGGTCGCCATCTTGAAAAGTAATGCCAACTTAAAGTTCTATACCTCTATAAAAATCACCCTTTATATATACCAAGCAACGTCCATTATTCTCAATTTACACCAGTTCTATCAGCTCAGATGTCACGAATGCGGTTCCCAGTAATCTTATACACATTCGTGCGATTGGTGGACAGTGACTTATTAAGTACAGATGGTATCTTTCTTCTTCTGAAGTAATTACGCAAGGAGTAACCAAATGGTCTGGCATGATTCCTCATTTGGAAGTGTCCCACACACATATTTAATACCAACTTTTCTATAAATGTGGACATGACTTCTCTACGATCCCCTCTTATATACAGGAAGCGTAAGCTTTCACTGTGGTTATCGTGATGGTCAGTACAAGCACAACGTAGTTTTCGAGTATGTCCCTAATCCCTGGGACCTATGTTATAACGTTCGAAAGTGACTTTAAGGCACCCTAATCTGTCGACTATATCGGTAGATTACCAGAGAGTATTGTGCTACTACATACATACATACATAATTGGCCCTTGAAGCCAGAATTCGGCGGTGGGATCTGAGTCCGCATTCCAGTGGTCTCTACTTGGTGATGATTTTTTATATTCTTTTTTTTTTATTGACAACCTGTCAATTCCATAAAAGAGCCTGATAGAGTTCATAAAGGATTTATCTGTGAATATCGCCTGAGAGTTTCCTCAGGTATCCCAATTCTCATGAATAACCGAATTATACAACTCTCAGCCTTAGTAAGTCAAAAGAACTTAGTATATGAGTTATAAAGATCCCCTATTGTGTCCGACCCAGCATGGAAGCCAGATTCCACTACCGAATTCTTCATCTTTAATTTCAGCGTAGATAGCCTAAGCAAATATCCGAAAATCACTTTAGAATACTCCAACCATACTTCAACCAACTTCCACTCGTTGTAGATCTGCTTTTTAGTTCCTCCGTCATGTCACCTGCTTTAATAATAAAAGATAACTTGTTTGATGGTCCGAATCCTAACTGATTTCCTATGTTAACCGCTATCATTACCAGTCAGATTATAATTTCTTATCACAGACTTCAACCCTGATCTGATCTTCTATAAATTTAGGACTCCAGGCTTCTAAATAATTAAGACCACATGTATGATAGGACCCTTAGGTTGTCCTTGACTCTCTTTACCCCTACAATCTTTAATCAATTTTGAATTCTTTCCTTATTGCTCTTATCTTTTCAGATCTACCAGGTCTTCTATGTCATGCTGAAATCGGCAAATTCTCCTCGTCCGGCTTCTTGGATTTTGGAAAAATCTTTAGACGGCCAAAATTTTGTAGCCTGGCAATATTTTGGACGTTCTGATGTCGATTGCCGGCAGCGATACAACTTACCCGGCCAGAATGGCAAATATCAGTTTGAAAATAATACGGAAGTTATCTGCACCACCCAGTTCTCTAAAGCCTTACCCTTGGAGAATGGTGAGCTGCATGTTAGCCTGTTGAAAAATCGTCCGGGAGCTATGGAGCAAACTCAAGAGCTAATGGATTTTATAACTGCCCGATATATACGCATACGCTTACAGGGCATGCATTCGACGGCGAATTTGGATAACAGCGTGTATTGGCAATTGGATGCTCATTCCTTGGAGAAGCGCAGTTTTTATTCCCTGAAACAGATACGGGTAAGTGCCCGTTTGGATTGCCATGGCCATGCGGAGAGAACCAAAGAGCTGGCGGAAAAATATCGCGGCCAAAAAGAGTTTTCAGGCTTAGAATCTACATTGCAGTGTGAGTGCCTACATAATACCTGTGGCAATGATTGCGGCCAGTGCTGTCCTCTCTATCAGGACAAGCCCTTTCGTAATGGCACCATGCGAGAGGCTTATGAATGTGAGATTTGCCAGTGCAATGATCATGCCGAGACCTGTGTCTATGACAGCTTTTTAGATCGCGGAGTATGTCAAGATTGCCGCAATAATACCACAGGCAATGAGTGTGAATTTTGTTTAAATGGCTTTTATAGGCCTCTCGGATCTATGCTTACTGAACCCTGTAAGGAGTGTGAATGCTCAGGGAAAGGTTGCTCTGGCATTTGCCATGCCGAAGGTGGCGCTTGCATGTGCCTAGAAGGTTTTCAAGGCGAGAAATGTGAAGAATGTGCTGCAGGCTATTATGGTGAGAATTGTCGTAAATGTGAGTGTGACAGCAGGGGCACTTTGAACCATAAAGAATGTGGTGGCGTGTGCCAGTGCAAAGCTTTTGTAGAAGGCGAAACCTGTTCACAGTGTAAAGAGGGATTTTATGATTTAAGTGCAGACAATCCGGAAGGATGTACGCCTTGCTGGTGTAGCGGTTTAACAGCTGGCTGCTCTAGTGCTTATCTGGCAACGTTGGCTTTTGAGACTCTAAATGATTGGAAAATTACGGACATCACCAGATCCCAAACCGCAGTGCCCGTTTTGGATACAGATACAAATTTCTTGGGCTATGGCATGTACGACTTATCAGATGTTGAAGCCATTTATTGGCAGGCACCTCAAGGTTATTTGGGTAATCGTTTAACCAGTTATGGTTCCCGTTTATCTATACAGCTTAACTGGGTAACCATTAGAGGAGACACTTCGGGCAAGCCAACCTCCGGTCCTAATGTTATTTTATTTGGCAAAAATGGCTACAAGATAGCCTATGGCGATGAGGAATTTACACGAGGTTCTAGTGCCACTATTAACATCACTTTGTCGGAAACAAGTTGGTATCACGTGCCGGCAGAGATTGTGGATATTAAAACCCGTTTAAGAAGAAATGAATACCATGGTTCGGAGGTCTCGAGATCACAATTCCTGGCGGTGTTAACAAATCTAGAAGCTTTACTGGTAAGAGCTGCCTTTCATACCGATCAAGTGGAAACCAATTTGGAACGTGTCATTATTTACACGGGCGGTATAGAATTGGGCGGTTCCCGCACTACAAGAGTGGAACAGTGTGTTTGCCCCGCAGGCTATACGGGCCTATCATGCGAGTCCTGTGACTTTGGCTACATACGCATCTATGAAAATTCCTCAGATCATCATGAAGTGGGACGTTGTAAACCCTGTCCCTGTAATGGTCATTCGAATTCGTGTGATTTGCAAAGTGGTGGCTGTGGAAATTGTATGCACAACACCTATGGTGAAAGGTAAGTGGAATGTATTTTAAGTTTTGTGGTGAAAGGTGGTGAATATAACAATGGGTTGAGAACCTGACTAAGCATAGACTTTAGTTTTGTAGATTCAACTCATACTCCACTTATCTTACGCACTATATTCGTTTTATAGGGAGTATGAGCTCTAGATGTGGGAATTAAAAGGTGTTCGGATTTGCTGTATGTGGCTTAGTCAAGACTTGAATCATATGAAATGTTATTGTTTATTACAATAAAAAAGTAAAGATATGGTTCGTTTTCCCACCACACAGAAAAATTGTTTGGGCCTATCAGCAGCGCAGAAACTCCCTCTTTTCAATTTGAATTGTGCATATCTTTCGCTGCGGACTCCCACTTGGAGGACAACACAGGTTTTGGTATGGGATCCGAATGTACTTCTTCTGGGATCGCTTCTGTCTGCCTATCTATAGGTGACCCTCTCCATGTTTTAAAACAGAGTGTAGCTTCCAAATTCACGTATTGAGTTTCATTATTCATTATTCTGTGGTATTATAAATTACAGACTTTGGCAGTCAATGCCAACTTTAGACGCTTACATCTAAGCTTTATGATAGTGGGGAAGTCCCCTATTATTTTTCCCCTACGTGTGTTTCCGAAGATCATGAGTTCAATGTCTCTGTGTTTCTGTCATATCTCGTAGAGCCAATGATTCTTCTATTAATGGGCATACAGGATCCATTTTGTTTAATCTGAACGATACATTTAAAAAAGGTCAAAGGTCAGCTAAATTTAAAAAAAAAATTATTTTTCCCTTTCCAGATGCGAACGCTGCAAACGCGGTTACTATGGCAATCCTTTACATGGCACACCTAACGATTGTAAACCTTGTGCTTGCCCGCTCCTAGAGGAGAGCAATAATTTCTCACCCAGCTGCCAGCTTAAGTCATATGCGATCATGGACATAAACCCCATCTATGGTGTGGTCGAGAATACAGAATATATTTGTACACAATGCCCGCCTGGATTTACCGGTGATCACTGTGAAATGTGTGATGATGGCTACTATGGCAAGCCAACCGAAATGGGTTCCTCATGCAAACTGTGCGATTGTGAGGGTGGGCCCTGTGATGTTTTTACGGGAAGGTGTATAGTATGCGAGTGAGTGGAATTTTTTTTTTTTTGAATTTCAGTACGTTTACTGATTTTGTTTTCTTTTAGGGGCAACACCGAAGGCTGGCATTGTGAACGTTGTAAAATGGGTTACTGGGGTGATCCCTCCATGGGCTGTGAGCCTTGCGATTGTTTTGTCGATGGCTCTGATAGCTCGGTATGTGATAGCACTGATGGCCAGTGTTTGTGTAAACCTCGTTATGCGGGCCAAAAATGTAATCAATGTGCCGAAGGTTATGCTCAATTGGAACTTAAGTGTTCACCATGTTCGTGTGATGAATGGGGTTCAATAGAGCCGTATAGCTGTGATCCGGAGAATGGTCAGTGTCGCTGTAAGCCTGGCGTACAGGGTGTCAAATGCAATGAATGTGAAGAGGGGCATTTTGGTTTGAAAGCAGAATCAGATGGCTGTACGGGTAAGTGGCATTACCTTGGAATTAATTTTTTTTTTTATTTCATTTCATAATTTTTTTTTATTTTATTAATGTTTCTCAAGAGGAAATATGTTTTAAAAAATTTTAAATTCTTTTATTTAAAAAAAAGAAGAAGATCTTTTAAAGGAAATATTAAATCTTAATAAGCGTTTACCACACTTTTGAAGTTGAAATTTTTAATTTTTATTCTTTTTTTTCTTTCAATATTTTTTCGTTAATATTTCTTTTGATTAAGATTATATTTTATGGTGAATTTTTCTGATTTCGTTCTTCTTCGTTTTTTTTTTTTGGAACGTGCGTGGTTTTTTTTTTAGTTTAAATTGTTTATGGTGCGTATATTGATCTCTTTTTGTGTTTTTTTTTTTTTTTTTGGTTGGAAGATTAAAAGCAGACGATGTTGTTGTTTTCTTTTTTTCATTCTGTATGTCTTAACAGCCTAGACGTGCCTCAATTGACCTGCTGCACTAAAATTTGTTTTTTTCTTCAGACTGCCTGTAAAGATTTCAAGTGCTCTTTACGTTTTGTGGCATCCAGCCATTACCCACCACTTGTGTTCAATCCATAATACGATGATGACTCCCCAGCTTAAGTCTTTAGAGTCTTTAAATTTAATTTATTTAATTATAATGGCTTTAAAGACTTTTACCTTAAATGTATCTTCCTCTCTCTCCCAGCTGTAATAATCTTCCATTCTGACTTTCATTTTGTCTGGAAAGGAAAAGTAAAAAAAATTTCAAGAAAATAAAATTAAAAATATTTCAATTCATTGGCAATCGTTTACCTTCGTTTGCCAACTTTTTTAAATTCATACGTCAACGCATCTACATCTACTCGGTCTCACCTTCTTTGCCATGCATGTACCGGTCTTCCTTACGTCATTGAATTTGGGTTCCAATGTCGTTCTAGTATTCTCTCAAAGTTATCTTAGCGTGTGTTCTGTTTAACTCCACTTGCTGTTGTTGCTTGGTCTTGTTGTAACAGCTCTGTTGCTGATTCCGAAAGTTTTTTCCCAAGGGAAACAGCTTTTTCTGGACTAACAATCCTTGGCCGATGAGTAATCGGGCCGTTGCAGAGCGTACATCCGACTGTCTTGAGAATGCCACTTACTTGTGTGTATTTCATCTTTCGAAAGACAGGCATTGAAGCATGGATACAACAACAAATGCAAGTAATGGTTGATTTTTTAAGAGCTATAGGAAAATCTTAAAAAAAAACACATAAAATTCAGAAAAATTCATGAAATCTTTACTTGAATCGATAGTGTACGGTCCATATAATTTAATGTTTGAAGATTATTTCATGCAAATGTCCATCCGCTTAGTCCAATTTTGGCATACTCTTTCCAACATTTCGGCCGGCATCTCACGAATAAATGCTTCAATGCTGTCTTCCAATGCGTCAAATAAAACGGGCTTGTCTGTATAGACATGAGCTTTAACATAGCCCCACACAAAATATTCTAAATGCGTTAAATCGCACGATCTAGACGGCCAATTGACGGGTCCCGAACGTGAAATAAAATGTTCATCGAACTCGCCTCTCAATAAGTCCATTGTTACGCGTGCTGTGTGGCATGTGGCACCGTCTTGTTGAAACCACATGCCATGCAAGTCAAGCTCTTGCATTTTGGGCAAAAAAAAAAGTTGGATATCATCTCACGGTAGCGCTCACCATTCACAGTTACGTTACGATTCGCAGCATCTTTGAAGAAGTACGGTCCAATGATGCCACCAGCCCATAAACCGCACCAAACTGTGACTTTTTCTGGATGCATTGGTAGCTTTTGCAATGCTTCTGGCTGACCTTCACTCCAAAATCGACAATTCTTCTTATTTACGTATCCATTGAGCCAAAAATGAGCTTCGTCGCTGAACACAATTTTTGGATAAAGAAGTGGATCTTCGGCGAACTTTCCAAAAGCCCTTTCACCAAAAATTCTGCGTTGCGGTAGGTCGTTCGGCTTCAATTCTTACACCAGCTGTATTTTGAAAGGCTTCACACCTAAATCCTTCCGCAAAATTTTCCACGTTGTTGAGTAACAGAGGCCCAATTGCTGCGAATCGATAATTGTTGGTCATCATTAACACAGGCCGATACAGCTGCGATATTTTCTTCAGTTCGCACTCTACATAAGCGTGTTGGTCGTTTAACGTCCAACAATGTAAATTTGGTGCGAAATTTTACTCACAATAGCCCGAATAGCCGCTTCAGTGGCTCGATTAAATTGACCATAAAATGGAAGAAGCGCGTGATGAACTTTCTTAACAGAGCACGCATTTTGATAATAAAATTCAATGATTTGCAAGCGTTGTTCGTTTGTAAGACGATTCATGGTTAAATTGTAGACCAAACTGAAGATGTTTGACAGTGAAACAAAACACGAAACATGCGTGAGCTGTTTAAAAAAGTGTTGCCAAAGAGATAATAGCTAAAAAAAAAATCACCCGTTAGTTCCACTATGGTAATTCAGGCTACAAGGCGTTTTAAGTAAATTTTCCAAGCACTCTTGGCGAAATAGTTTTCCATTAAGCTTCTAACATGTGGACGAGCATTGTCACGATGAGATCTCATAGGCTTTTATTTCTGTCGCATATTCCTGGTGTTTTTTGGGAGACAGGCAGTGTAAACTTGGTTCTGGTTTCCCGTCTAGAACCATTGCAGCAGCTCATAATGAATGGTAACATTAGAGTCTCGCAAATACAGACCATTACCATGATTGCATGGTTGCATGCAGCTTCAGCGTTGTCTAAATAATTGGCCAAGCATCACATACGAGTTATTGTCAATCGTGTTGTCATTATGTTTTCAGGCTTGAACTCAAGATTTTAAATTTTTCCAAAAAAAAAGAAACTGATCTTCAGAAAATGTAACGCCTTTCTGCACTATCATCAGTATCAGTGCGAGTAATGCAATGAATGCAGGGTTTTGTAATAATTTCTTCTTCTTTTTCTGCTCTTTTTTTGTTATAAAAGTATTGAGGCGACGACAGTCACTAATAAAAACTATTTTTAATTATTTTTTGAAAAAAAAAAAAATCGAAATTTTTTTAATTAACGCCACCATCATCTCTAAACAATATTTGAATACAAATGAATGAATTGTTGTTGCTGTTGTTGTACAATGTAATGTAATGAGTGGTGTAATTAGGTTTTTTACTATCTTTTTTGCTCTCGTTGTTGTCGTTGTTGTTGTTGAAATAATAAAATTATAAACAATTTCGTTTTTATTGATAACAAATGTATGAAACGAATGAATGACTCTAATGAACTGCAGATGAGCTTTGCATTTTGAATGTGAATCTAAAGATGCTTTTAAATAATCATAACATAGAGTGTGTGTGTTGTAGTGAAGCTTGGCTTTTCAAATATATTGTATGTACGGGTATCATTGTGTACCGTATGTAAAACAGATTTAAGGAAGTCCATGTTTTTTATGGCGTTAAAATATTTTTTTTGTTGGAAACATGAAATATACTACACGAGTTAGTTCAAATGATTAAACAAAGGCCGCTGTTGTAAAGTGGATCATTTTGGGTTTATTGATGAGAGATTTGGAAAATGGTGGCAGCAGGTTGTGGAAAAATATTTCAACCGTTATTACAGGGGAAAGATTCCCGGGAATAAAAATTCAGATATAATCGTAGATGTGGTGTTTACGGTAGTTGCCATAGTCCAATAGGTAGTGTGTTGGCTTATTAGATGTAAAGCCTCGGTTCAAACCCCAGGTTAGACATCTTCTAATAAAAGAAATTTTAAAAAATATTTCTTCGGCGACTTCCTCTCAGCAGATTTCTGGCAAAAACTCTGAGCGTTAAAATAAAATTGCCATGAAAAGTTTCTCAAAAATTTGTCGTTAGGAGTCGACTTTAAACTATAGGTCCCGCCACTCATGTATAAAATTAATACACACAACATAAGTGGTTTGAAAAGCTAGGTCGTAATCCTGACTAAAGGGTTTTTTATGTATGTATATATGTATGTATGTATATATGTATGTATGTATGTATGTATGTGTGTGGCGTTTAGGCCCTCTAGGAATCAATAGGGCGCTTTATTATCAGTAAATATGCGCATATTTTCTGTCGTTATACTCTGGTATCAGATTTATTAAAGTCTGCAAATGACAATTAAGATTCAATCGAAACAATTTCATCGCCCACTTTGTCCATTGATCTGTGGCCGTCAGTGACGACAATATTATTTTGTCGACTTCCCCTCAACCATCTTCTGGCAAAAACTGTGAGAGTAGAATAAAATTGTCATGAAAAGTTTCGCAAAAATCTGTCGTTCGGAGTCGACATTCAACAGTAGGTCCCACCAAGCATAAATAAATTAGCGCACACGATTTGGATAGTCTGAGATGCTTGGTTCTAATCCTGACTAAAGGGTTGTTATGACCAATTGTGTATGTATGTATGCATGTGTGTGGCGTTTAGGCCCTCTAGGAATTTATAGGGCGCTTTATTATCAGAAAATATGCGCATATCTTCTCTGGTTATCTGATTTATTCCAGCCTGCAAAGGACAATCAAGATTCAATCGAAAAGATACCATCGCCGACTTTGCCAATTGATCTGTAGCCTTCAGCGAAGACTGTATTTTGCTTGCCGACTTCCTCTCAGCTGTCTTCTGAAAAAAAAACTTTGAAAATAAAATAAAATTGCCCTGAATTTTTTTAAAAATCTGTCGTTTGGAGTCCATATTAAAGAGTAGGTCCCACCAAACATAGATAAATTAGCACACACGACATAGATATTGTGAGAAGCTTGGTTGTAATCCTGACTAAAGGGTTGTAATGAGCAATTAAGTACGTAAATTCTTATTGGACCTGAACTCCTATAAGTTGTGGGTAACCTCTTACCTTCATAGTGAATTTGGTGGCTTCCAGACCAAATTGTTATAAAAATTCTTGAGAATGAAAGGAAGTGAAACCTGTTGGTTGTGATAATCCCCCACATAATTGTAGTTAATAAAGTTTAGCTTTAATTGTAAAGGGTGTTTTTTATAGAGGTATAGAACTTTAAGTTGGCATTACTTTTCAAGATGGCGACCGATTTAACAGCTGTCAAGTGATTTATTCTCAGTTTGGTTTGGGAATTCATCATGAATAGACTCACGCCTGAACAACGCTTGCAAATAGTGCAATTTTATTTCGAAAATAATGGTTCTGTGCGGAAAACGTATCGCGCATCATAAGCGAATTTTGTTTAGCGATGAAGCGCACTTCTGGTTGAATGGCTACGTCAACAAACAAAACTGCCGCATTTGGAGTGAAGGTAATCCTCAAGTGTATGTGGAAACACCGTTACATCCAGAAAAACTGACTGTTTGGTGCGCTTTATGGGCTGGTGGAATAATTGGTCCGTACTTTTTCAAAAACGATGGTGGCCAGAACGTTACAGTCAATGGTGATCGGTATAGAGTCATGATTACTAACTTTTTCATTCCTGAATTGAATAACCATGATGTCCAGGAGATGTGGTTTCAACAAGACGGCGCAACATGTCACACAGCTCGTGCCACAATAGATTTATTGAAAGACACGTTGGACCTGTGAATTGGCCTCCAAGATCTTGTGATTGAACACCGCTAGACTACTTTCTGTGGGGCTATGTAAAGTCATTGGTCTATGCGGTAAAGCCACAAACGCTTGACCATTTGGAAGACAACATTCGACGTATTATTACCGATATACGGCCACAAATGTTGGAAAAAGTCATTGAAAATTGGACGTCCAGATTGGACTACATCCGCGCCAGCCGTGGCGGTCATATGCCAGAAATCATATTTAAAATGTAATGCCACAAGATTATCTTTCGGATAAATAAAATTCATGTCAATCGAATAATCCAACGTTGTTTTATTGCAACTTAAAGTTCTATACCTCTATAAAAAACACCCTTTGCTTTGCTAATAATGAAGAGATTCCTGCATATGTTAGTAGTTTGTTAACTTTTGTAACACAGTGTAATTAAATAATTTTGAAATACATATGAAAAGCTTTGTTTTTGGAATGAATTTATTAAAACAATGGCTGTTGAATGGAACAAAAGAATGGACAGAAGGTTATGCCATTATGCTGTTAGTTTTTTATTTATTGTTGTTGTAGTTCTTCTTCTTCTTCTAGTAGTTTTTAACCGAATAAAACAGAAGAACATGAACTATATTTTATGGTCAAATAATTAACTGGTGCAACATTGTTGCATGACATATTGTGTGTGTGTGTTCTTTCTCGCTCAGTAAACTGAATAAAAAGAAAAGAAGCAGAAGTCATTATAAACTGAAGAAAAGAAAAGAAAAAAAATAAAGAAAAGAAATGTAAAGATGACACTCTAATAAGACACTCAAATTGCAACACTGCTGTGATGGGCTTCTTCTTCAAACGAACTATCAAATGTCAGTCATTACAGTACATTACATTGCCAGCAGCTATACTAGCCTGGTACTGGCGTTGCTGGTAATTTAAGCGATGCAACATCATCAAACATGTCACATTTGAAAACTGTAACACTTTCAAAGTAGTGATGGAAACTTAGAAAATAAGCAGAATTAAAAAATCTTTTTTTTTTGTGTACATAAAGTACTAAAAATAACTCCATGACCAACATAATTTTGTTATAAAAGGCCAGAAAATTAATTAAAAAAACTAGAAAATTAAATATCACCAGACCAAATCTTATTGTTTAACGACACAAAAAAGGGGGTCACTCTTGTCATCCATGTTTGTGTACAAAAGACCACCGAAACAAATTTAATTCTTCTGTTGAGAACAAAAAAAAAAATTGTTTTTTTCAAGGCAATTAAACGCCTGGCTGAGGAAACAAAAGGTATAAGTAATCAAAAACTCTTTTATTTATATTCTGAGATAAACAATTAAAACAATTGCGACATGAGTTTGTTTATTTGAATTTTTTTTGAATTTTAAAGTTTTATTCGAATTTTTTTTAACAAAATTTTAAAAATTTAGAAGAATAATTAAAAATTTTTTTAATATGCTTCCCTGGCTTACTTCTTGTGGGCTTTCAAAATTTATATAAGATTTGAAGATTTATTTCTCCACCCGGAGTCCAAAATCGGCCCATTGTCTTTACCTTTAGAAATTTACGTCTTACGACCTACTAAGGATAGACGATCTACTAGTAAAAATGGAGTAAAATTGAGAGAAACAGAATCAATCGTCTTACATCCTTTCAGTCGGGATTATGGACCTCGTTTCTCACACCACTTATGTTGCGTGGGTTTATTTCATACATGAGTGGCGGGATCTACAGTTTAAAGTGGACTCCGAACGACAGATTTTGTGAGAAACTTCATGGCAATTTTATTTACTCTCAGAGTTTTTGCTAGAAATTTGCTGAGAGGAAGTCAGAGAAGAAATATTTTTTTTTCATATTTTATTTTTGAAGTCTGACCTGGAGTTTGAACCGTGGCCTTATGTGTAATAAGCGGCGAATTTCAATCAATCGTCTTACAAGCCAGCTAATGCCAGAAATGAAACCCCATGCAGTGGTCTACTCTCCAAAGGAACCGCGGAGAGTTTTCGCTTTGCATGACAGGGTAGAGACACAGAATGTGCTCAACAGACTTTGATTTTCTCTCCACAATTAATACAAAACATGCAGAAAGATCACGTAGTAATGTTTGCCCTCAAGGTGCAATCAGAATCCTAACAGATTCCCTTTGCGGATTCAGAACCCATTAAGTTCTAGAAAGAGCAAACCTGGCCCTTGGTACCCTAAAGATTCTGCATTCTCCCATATTCTGCCATGAAGAGTTTACTCTCCCTTTTATCAGTCCAAAGCAGTGTCTCAGTGCATTCTCCCCTATTCTGTCTTGAAGAGTTTACTCTCCCTTTTATCAATCCAAAGTAGTGCCTCAGGGTAGTTTTAGCTGCCTGTGTCACCAGGTTCGCCGTCTTCTTTTTTAGCTTTCCTTTGTCAGTCTCATTGCTTTACACGTTACTATGACTCGGAACGCAATACTGTTCTCTGTATCTGTTCAGAAACTTCATGAGGATCTTTCTGCTGAAACCAGCCTGGAGCAATGTAATGTCCAGTGATTGGCTTTAAGCTCGTTTGACTATCTTCATAGATAAGTAACATATCCCACGATGTAATTTGTTTCTAGATTAGTTCCACTGCATTGTAAAGCGGGAACACTTTAGGCCGAATTATATTGCACTTATTAGAGAGCTTATTAGGACAACTTCATGCTACATATCTCCGAAGTAGACTTTCGCCTCAGTGACAGTCTCTACCGTAAAGGCCGCTTTATGACTAAGTAGACTATCTGCGCCCCACACTTGCTCTCTATCTGAAAAAATTATCGAGGACATCTCCCTTCAACAAAATTCACATATTCTGACTTCACATTCATTCGCAATAAAGGGATCCGAATTCAGGGTCCATATGGTATAGTCGACTATACTCAGAATCCTGGCGTGTCTAAAGCCAATTATCTTCATATCTTAATGCCTGGAATCATTCCCTTCCCACCTCGTAGATTATTAGCAGACTCAATGCAATTAGTTCCAAGGGTGTGGATTCTGACAGCCTTTGAAATACAAGAGCGTAGCACTTGCATGGAGATCTTTCCATCGATTGCTCAGGATTCTTTCCATCTTACAGAATTGCCATCTGTTGACCAGGAGGAGGGACATTATTCATTACGTTTTGCGCCCCTCGATTTTCTTTCTAGTACCCATAGAGGATGGATTGTTTTCGCTTTCACTTGATTCAGGACGCAGTTTAATGGAAAAGGGGATAACACGCCCTCTTGGGTATTTATTTCATCACTCAGCAGTTTTCTGCGGAGTGTGCTCGTACACGTAGCGTTAGCTTTCTTCTTAGAAATATCTTGAAGGTGTCTTTTTACAGGGCAGACCATTCCATATTGTTTTAAGATTGCTTCCACACGAATGCTTTCTCAAAGTCGGAAAATGTGAGATGCAAATGGACTCTCCATTCGATTGATTGTTCTGCTTCACACTATTCAGATAATTATACAATTTCTAAAGAAAAAACATAGCTGGGTGAGTTCACGACACCTCTCCTTCCGATTTCATTATAGTTTACATACATAAATCTTTATTCCGCTTTATCTTAAATCTTAATTTCCATGTGAAATCATTTCAAAATTTTTTATGAAATTTTTAATGTTTCTGGCAAATAATCGTAAAACATTTCGAATGTTTTTTTATGCTTCTAAAAACAACATAAATTATTTTCAATTACAATCTATTTTTTCGTTTCAAAAATCAATAAAATTATATTTTCTTATATAAGAAAACGATAAATTTCAGAAAAAGAAAAAATTGAGCCAACAACAGTTAACATTTATTTTTCAATTTATTTTAAAAGTTTTTTTTTTAGTTTTTTTGTTTTAAACTTTTCAAAATTTATCGTCTGTTAATTTTTATGTGTCACAACTAAAAGTGGATGGATTTTGCAATCACTGTTAAAATATCAAATCATTAGGGTGGTACATATTTGTGGAATTAAAAAATTTTAATTTTCTTCTTCCAAAATAATTTCACAAAATGTGATTTCTTTCTAATTTTTCCATATTTTTTTTTCATGAACCCATAAAACTTTTTCGATATCAATAAAAAGCTTAGAATCTAAGCTTTCATTTGCTATTTTTTGTTTTTTAAAGTCTTGATAACTCCTCGAGATATGGCCAATTTTGTGCTGCAATCCATAATTAATATTAATCATACGCCTCGTATGTAGAAAATTTTAAATCTCGGGTAACTCTTGTTAATACTTAAGCTTTAATGATTCTTATCATGGTTGTATCATAAGAAGTGTAGCTACCTTCTTGCTGTCCAAGAAAGCACCTCTGAACGGCTCCTGATAAATCTACAAGAGCTATCTCAGTAAATCTGCTGGCCCTATATGCGTGTTGCGTAGCATTTTTGAAGAGTGCAGACTCTTCACACACCTTTGAAATGAATGCCATCCTTGCCCTGCACTAGGCTAGGGTAGAAGTTAGGATTCTGAGGCATATATTTATTACGTATCGTATTATTTGGTTGCTCTATGCCTCTTGGTAGTAGGATAGGAACTATTCCGTCCTCCGTTTCTGGAGAAAAAACCCAAGAAATTTTTTTTTTTTTTTTTTTGAAAAACAATTACGAATAATTTTATTTGTTTTTAACCCTTAACCTGGTTAATGTTTTGTTGTTTTGCAATTAAAACCGAATTTTTAAATTCAATTTTAATCACAACAAAACTGACTGTGAACGATTTTACTTGTAGACAGCCTGGTGCCTGGTGCCTGGCTGGCATATTTCTTAAGAAATGTTGACTCATTTAGTGTAGCCCACTCAATAGTAGTAAAACCATGGTTATGGCTACGGCATAGTGACCATAATGCCCATTGCCAATACTAACGCTTGCTTGTTTTAACATCACATTACCACCACCACACCACACCAGGCCACACCACATCACATCACGGTTGTACTATAAAACAGCACTTCAACGACAAAAGTTTCTTAAGGTCTTAAGCCGCATTTGTAAGAGGAAACAGAAGACAAACGTTGTTGCTTTGCAACTATTTTAAGCGGGGCTTTGTATGTGATTTTATTTGATTTCATTTCAATTGGATTGGCTTGCATTGGAGAATTGAATATTATTTCTTCAATGCTGCTGCTGCTTGCTGTTGACTTTGAAAGAATGCAACATGTTGGTTGCATTTTAGTTATTGCCCGGCTATTACTGCTTTGTTGTTGTGGCCATTGTAGCTGTACAATCTTGTTGACATTTTTTATGGACATTGGAATGCTGTCTGTCTGTACAGATCTAGCAAAACTAACCAGCCGCAGGTTGTTTTTCGTTAAAAGAAGTCCTCTTGTATTGTCGTTTAGTAACTGCTTTTAGATTTTGTTTGTTTGTTTGCTGTGGCAAGTTTATTGAGTCGCTTGTTTTAAAGCTTTTCTTGAATTCTGTTTTATTTTTTTTCTTCTATTTTCTAGCCTTGATTTCAAATCAATGTTTGATTTGTTCAAATGCGTTGTTTTTTATTGTAAATTGTTAGAGAGAGGCAAATACTGCCATAAATTCCTTTGGATTTTCCAAAAAAAAATTCCGTAGGAAACACAAAAATTTATTAGATTTTAAACAATGCTGATCCATAGCATCCTAAGAGCCATTTTTGCTCACTTTTTAATCCCGAATATTACCGGGATTGAGAATAAGAGAGTGACCTTTTCTAAGGTATGGGAATGGATCGAGGAGATGTATAGGCAGAGTGAAAGAAGCAGAAGTGTTCCGTAACAAATTGAAATATTTAAAATCCATGGCAAAACACACAGGTATCTTCATAGCGGAAGATGTATCGGGTCCACCATCTAACGTTTTTTTTTTTGAACCAGTGCTTATTTCGTGAATAGTAACACTTAGCTCAAGTCTGATTTGATAGATAATTAGTTTTATCCTTCCGCTGAACGAATATGGTTGCGTATACGCTTGAACAACGCTGGGAAATATTGCGACATTACTTTGAAGATCATGGTAATGTTGCAGAATGTGTGCGAAAATTGCGTACGGATTTTGGAAGAAGAGAAGCACCGTCAGCTCCGTATGCTGGCATCCTCATCGATAAACCAAAGCGTGAAAAGCCAAACACAGTGCGTACACCCGAGAATATTGCTGCTGTGGCAGAAAGTGTGCGTGAAGCGCCATCAACATCAATTCACCGTCATTCTCAATAATTGAACATTTCTGAGACATCATTGAGACGAATTTTGCATGAAGACCTTTGTATGACGCTATACAAAGTCCAATTGGTTCATGAGTTGAAGCCAAATGACCATCCAATGCGTTTTGGCTTCGCTAAGTGGGCCTGCGATCTACTTACAGAAGATGCAGAGTTTGGCAAAAAAAATCATCTTTTCAGATGAAACTCATTTTGATTTTGGCGGGTATGTAAACAAGCAAAATTTTCGCATTTGGGGCACAGAAAACCCGCACGCATACATTGAAAAGCCGACGCACCCAAAACGAGTCACTGTTTGGTGCGGATTTTGGTCCAGAGGCATAATTGGGACATTTTTCTTCGAAAATGAGCAAGGAGTGGCCGTTACAGTCAATGGTGATCGGGCCATGTTGAACGAATTTTTGTTCACAAAAATTGAAGAGGAGGATATTGGCAACATTTGGTTTCAACAGGACGGCGCTACGTGCCACACAGCCGAAGCTACACACGATGTTTTGCGACCTGTTTTTGAAGATCGCATTATCAGCCGCAGAGCTGATGTCGTTTGCCGAACTGTGATTTGACACCGTTGGACTATTATTTGTGGGGTGCCGTCAAAGATAAGTGTTACGCCGACAAGCCAGAGACAATTGACGCTTTAAAGGACAATATTCGAGAAGCCATTGGTGAAATACAGCTGCACACAATCGATAATGTGCTTAAAAATTGTACCGATCGTGTAGGCTACTTCATGGCCAGCCGAGGCAGTCATCTGAATGAAATTATTTTTCATTATTAACCGGACGGATTGTAGTTTCAAATAAAAAAAGAAATTTGAGAAAATATTCAGTAGTTTTTTTTAAAACATTTTCAAAAAAAGTTATTTGGCGGACCCTTTATTTCATTCAACTTGAATTGGAAGTACAAAATATGGAACATGGTCAACTGGTTTTTTGAAACTAGTGTCACCCTCTACTGAATCACAAGTCATGTAGGAATTAGCCGTGATGAACTGGCAGAAGATCTCGAGAGGAGAAGAGATTGCACTCCGTTAATAGCGTCAAAAGATTTCTGTAGATTAAGAAGAGATGTTCTGCAGGGCAAATTTAAGAAGAAATGGAGACTCCTCTGAAGCTAAATGGTTTTCTTGCAATCTTAGCTTTTGCTGGGTAGTTACAATTGAAAGACATTTGAATTTTGCATCAGGATTATTCGGATTTCAAATCCATAGCTCCAATAACACCATTTATTTTTTAAATTTTGTATTAATTTCAGCAAAAAAAAAAATTAATTTATTTGAAACTACAATTTGAGGAGCATGAGTCAAAGTAAAACAAATTCTCCGCAAATTGTAGTTTCAAATACATACGTAAATATTGTTACAAGTTAACGGCTGTAATGTAAAAATCCAGCGAAAGCTAAACTAATTACCTATCTCCCTGGTTCAATAGTATAGGATTGCAATAGGGGGTTAGATCCAAGTAAAGTTTTATCAATTTCTCACACAATAAACACACATAAAGCTATGACTTCGGTGAATACTTTACTTCATTATAATGCTTGAACCCTTTCACGACGTATCATGTGATTGAAATAATCCTCTTTGGATTGGTTGTAGCAATCAATTCATTTGAGTTGGTTTTTCCACTTTTTGGGAACGATAAAGCCTCAACTGAAGCAAAATTATTTCCTTAAAAGCATTATAATTACAGATTGAGCCTTAAACTGAACTCTTAACTCGAAAGATGCCCAATATTGGTAGTCCAAGACTAAAGGGGACATCAAAGAGTTGGATGTTGAGGTGGATATCGAACTGTATCTCTTAAAAATTTCACCGCAGCCTAGTAGGTAGTGTATTGGCTTATTAGACATGAGGCCACGGTTCAAAGCCCAGGTCAGACATCTCTAACAAAACGAAATTTGTAAACAATATTTATTCGGCGACTTCCTCTCAGCAGATTTCCAGCAAAAACTCTGAGAGTAAGATAAATTGCCTTGAAAAAGTTTGTCCAAAATCTGTCGTTCGGAATCAACTTTAAACTGTAGGTCGCATCACTCAGATATGAAATTAACACACACAACATAAGTGGTGTGGGAAACTAGGTCAATAATACTGACTGCAGGGTTGTATTGACCAATTATGTATGTATGTATGTATGTATTATTGGGAGTGGCCTAACGAACAGCAAATTTACTTGGAATCTCAGCAAAGTTAATGAACCTCAGAAGAACGTGAGCTATTATGCTCTTATTGGCTATTTGCCAACAAGAGCTATTATGGCCTCCATAGGCCTTTCAGTATCAATGAGCCTCTCGTGCGAGGTGAATACGGCTGTACAAAAATCCTATCCTTCCTTCCTGTGCTGTAATATGGAGCTGACGCATGGACGCTTTTACGCACGGATGCAATTGACTTGCTAGTGATCGAGAGAAAGATTTCCGGTCCAGATGCGAGTAAACGATGAGTTCCGCATTCGAACCAACAATGAGTTGTATGGGATCTCCTCAAAGACACGAATGTTGTTCAGTGTATTAACATCCAGCAGCTACGTTAAACGGTCATGTGCTATACATCAGCTCTGATTAGCAATGCTGCAGGGCGCTGGGTTGTATATTGTCCCCTTATATGATACCTTTTGTGAGAAAGGCCTCATATCATATTATTACGCAAATCGAAACGACCTAATACCGTTTAACAACAAAAACGATAAACAAAAGCCACACGATACAAATACACGCTACACTAAGAATACAATGAACGTGTTGATTATCTAAAGCTGCACACACACATATGTATAACGAACCTGGTTGCGCCTGGTACCAACAACAACATTTATGTGACAAAAAGGGATAGACAAAGTAAGCAAGGTACACAAACAATAATGTACTAGCAATAGAATTCTCGAGAAGGCGAGAGCAAGAACCTTCCACATCGAGAAAGTTCATTATACTGATTGCGTGCGTATATAAAAGGGCAGCAGGGTCAGCAGTCAGTCAGTAAGAATTCAGTCAGCCTTGTGTGAAGTTGGGTTGTAAAGCGAATAGTTATGTGATAAGAATAAAATAAACAGATTATTATTGTTGTATCGTTAAGTTGTATATGGTGGCACACAAAAGTAGTGTAAAGAATAAAGAGTTTAAGAGAAAATAAACACACATTTGTTTTTACTTGGTTTGCAATTAACAAACTCATATTTAAACGTTTTTAAAAAGGTAAAAACGTAACAATATTCTTATCAATTGTTTGGAATTTATTTTGGATTTCAATTATGAATTATGGACTGGAGGGCATGGTTTTGCAACTAGATGGTGCAAAGAGTCACACAACACAACATATTTTTATTTTATTTGCTGCCAGAAACATTAATTTTACGATTTAGTAACGTTAATTGGCCATCAAGATCATGGAATTTGTGGGAAATAGCCTTTTTTGTAACCTCCTAACATTGTGGCATTTGGAAAAGCAACATTCGTCAAGTTATTGTCGATACTGTTGCAATTCAGAGGTGGCCAGATTTGGGTATTATAACAGCAACATAATCTTAATGCTACGATCTGCATTATCATGGCACTTGACTTTTGAAACTATCAACTGGATAACGCTTCTATTAGAACATAAATGTCATGACAGAATTTGTGTATGTCATTAAATCGTTTTGTTGTTTACAATACATTTCCAAAAAATTTTATTATTTCTGCCAGAAAGAAAAGAAGAGGAAAATCTCATTAAAAGAAAATTTATTACAAAGTTTTTAGCATGTAAACTACAAGCGTTAATTGGGGAAAAATAGAAATGAAATGACCAGCGAACGAACATGGGTTTATGGTTGCTTAAAAGAAAATTTATTTTCTTTTCTTTTTTGTTGTTGTTGTTGTTGTTGTTTTTTAATTACATTTGCGTTGAGGGAAAACTGCCTAAAAAAATTTCCATTTTTTTGTGTGTCTTTTTTTTCTGAATGTCTCAAGCATAGCTTGTCACTGCCGCCATTAAACTGAAAGTGTTGAATTACTTTCGCCATTTGAAAGGCAGAAGAGTAGAAAAGCTAACGAAAGCATAAAAGGCTGGTGTTTTATTTTTAAAAGCCATAAAATTAATGGTGATGGTAACCTTAACAATAATAGAAGGCAGTTAAACAGTTCAAAGAGGAAATAACTGCACTTTTCCTTAAATTGGCTATAAAACACGATTTTAATGGATTTCAAAAAAGTTTGAAAATAAAAAAACTTTCGATTTCATTTGAGCAACACAACAGTAAGTGCGTGCCGTCTATGCATGCGTATGACTCATAGGGTCGGGTCTGGTTTTTCTGTTTATTTTTTTTTGTGTGTTAATTTTAATGACCAGAAATGTTTTTGGAATAATTCAATAAAAAACATGACAACTGCAATCCCATAATCGACCAATTTGTGACATTTACATTCTGTTGCATGTCTGGTCTGATTTGAATGGCATTTGAATTCAAACAATTGATACACTTGGGGCGACCACCAAAGATTTTTTTTAATGGTTCCTACTCTAATGGTTTTCAAATTCTTTGGAAAAAAAAACTGAAAAATATAACGACAAACGAATATTGGCTAATTTGAATATTTGTGGTCTTTAAAGTAAAAGAAAAAAATCTAAAAATGCGTTTTTCTTAAGACCCATTTGTATGCCGCAAAAATTTGATTTGTTTGTGCCTCCATATTTGTGGCTTTTCGTTAACAATTCACGCAGTTGTCAGCACAAATTTGTTACAGTTACACACAAAATGTTGTCAATTTAAACGGGTTTGAAAAGTAGTTTCAAAAAAATTAAAAAAAATTTTAGAAATTTTTTTTGGTGGTTTTCACATTATGAAAGTTTTCTTGCAGAAAATTTCGCTAACAAAACCACAATGCCTACAAAGAGAAAATTTTTTAAACAAAATTTCTAAGAAACCATGAAGTAAACCCAAACTAACATAGTTTTCGCTGGTAAGGCGAATAAGTCGTCGTAGTCTATTAGGTAGTGTGTTGACTTATTAGACGTAAAGTCTGGGTTCGAACCCCAGGTCAGACATCAAAACGAAAATATGAAAAAAAAATATTTCTTCGGCGACTTCCTCTCAGCAGATTTCTGGGAAGAACTCTGAGCGTTAAAATAAAATTACAATGAAAAGTTTCTCAGAAAATTTGTCGTTCGGAGTCGACTTTAAACTGTAAGTCCCGCCACTCATATATAAAATTAACACACACAACGTAAGTGGTGTGAGAAACTCGGTCGTAATCCTGACTGAAGGGTTGTAATGACCAATTATGTATGCATGTATGTAAGGCTGGAGATAAGGCAAATAAATTCATTTACAAGATCAAAGTTATAATCGTCGTACTTAGTTTTGTCTTCACTTGCTGCCAGAACCATCCTGGCAGACTTCCCGCTGTAAAAAGCTGCATCATCATCTCCCCTGATACGTCTAATTATGTCGATATTGCGTTGAACTTCCGCCTCCCGCAGTACAGTGTTCGTGACGATCTTGAAGAAGTCTCGTGAAGACATTTCATGTGTTGTCTGCAACCTCTTATGGTGTCAGAAGGTTTGGAGAGGTCTTTTCCTATCTTGTTGGAGTTGCAGAAGTCCGTTAACGTCATGTTGTATAGCACAAAAGGCAACATCATTATCTCGCCTGGTTCGTCTAATCATGTCGATGTTGCAATGAACTTTTGCCTCCCGCAGTACAGTGTTCTTGACGAGCTCGTGAAGACGTTTCATGAAAACGTCTTAAATGTTGTCTGCAACTTCTTATGGTGTCAGGAGGTTTGAAGAGGTCTACCAAGACAGAGTTGCAGAAGTCTGTCAACGTTATGTTGTACAGCCTTATCAGTCTCGCAGGGATATAAAGCTCAGATATTATGATAAAAGTCGTTGAAGCCGTAGTCTAGTAGGTAGTGTGTTGGCTTATTAGACGCAAAGCCAGGGTTCGAGCCCCAGGTCAGAAATCAAAACGAAAATATAAGAAAATATTTCTTCGGCGACTTCCTCTCAGCATATTTCTGGCAAAAACTCTGAGAGTAAAAAAAATTGCCATGAAAAAGTTTCTTAAGAATCTGTCGTTCGGAGTCGACTTTAAACTGTAGGTCCCACCACTCATGTATAAAATTAACACACACAACATAAGTAGTATGAAAAACTAGGACGTTGTACAATGGGTCAATTCGACCTCCGGGTGCTGTACTTGCCTTAACTGACAAGTACACGTCCTCTAACCTAACCTAACCTATGATAAAGTAGTTACCTTATCGGTCTGTCGAATGCTGTCTCACATTCGACAAAATCATGGTATTTTTTGACTTGATTTTCATGGACCTTCTCCAGCATCTGAATATCTGGTCGATGGTTGGGACTATTCATGTTCGAACCCGCATTGTTAACGTCCAGTCAATGCAGTCATTCACACAATACAGTCATTAGAATCCTATTTAGTTGGCATATGTCGTATGTTTTACATTTTTCAGATCAGGACAGACCCTCTGTTTGTCTTGCTCTGCAAATTTTACTGGGACATGCACCTTCCCAGTGCGACAGTGGCTGGTGTTGAGTCCGCAAACGACCCAAACGATCCTGGTCCAGTACGAACTCCACGTCATACACTTCTAGGCGGAGAAGTAGAGCGGCGGAAGCAGTTTTGGAATGTTGCAGATTAATTTGGATGGCTCTCAGAATCGGTATGAGAGTCAACCATTGTCCCATCGGCATCCTCATCGTCCGATAACGGAGAGGTTATACCCGTGCCAATATTAATGCTGTCGAAGAATTCTCCAACAAGTTCTGAGTTGGATATTTTAACTGTCGAGCAGCTTTGTAAAGAGTGGCTGAACACACTCCTGCATTCGACATCCTCAACAATAGGATTCGAGCCGTGAGGCTCCGAGACAGTGTCAGAAGGGGTGCGGTCCGACGGGGGCTGTAAAACTTCTCGAGAGTCCAATAAAGAACTTAGTGGACAAGTTGTTTGAGTTTAGGTTAGGTTAGAGGACGTGTACCTGTCAGTCAAGACAAGTACCATACCCGGAGGTCGGATTGACCCATTGTACAACGTCCTAAAGGAGGGAAGGATAGTATAGGGGATAGGATGAAAGGAGGGTATATGGGAAAGGGGGGAGTGGGAAGCGGTGGAATCACACAGACCAGACACAACAAAAGGGTGGGAGAGCGCGACTACACCGATGAAGTCCTAGCACCTCTCAACCAGCCTAAGCCACTAATGAATCTGTGGAGAGTCTTGATGTCGGCTCTCGACACTGAATTCAAACTCCCAAGCGCCTTGAGTTGCTTTATTACGATTTTAACATCGTCATGGTTGGGTGGTAATATCTCCACTTTGTCGTAATTTTTTGGGTTCGGATTTTTCTTTGTCTCATAGTAGCGCGACTCTCTCAGCACTTTATTGAGGAAACTCTTATAAAGCAATGTAAATCCATTGTTTTTCCCAATGTAAATTTATTGAAATCCATGCCTCTTAAATCTTGTGATAAAATATCAAAAGTACTTCAATTTAGTACCAATAGTTGGTACTATTAATGGTTTTTTAAAATAAAGTACTTTATTTCTTGAATTAAAGTTTGCTTTTAGCAGCCTTCTTGTTTTTTTTTCCTTTTAAATATAGTGCTTGGTACTAAAAATTTCCCCTTTTTTTGAATCTGGGTACCTTTGTGAAAATATAAAAAGTACCAAGTCCAAAAGCTTATGGTATTTCATTTTTTGTGTTTTTATTTTCAATAATTCAATACTTTCTCAATAACTTTAACAGTTCTAGTGGAAATGGTTTGATTTAAAGTGGCAAATGGTACCAAAAAAATCCCCTTTTAATTTTTTTTTTTGCCCAAATTAAATAAAAAATATTGGATTTAAAAATCTTAAAAAGAATTTATTGCTGAAATAATGTATCGTTGTCTTCTACTCGTTAGATCTCTAATAGATTTTGAAAAAAAAAAACAGAAAAAACTTTGGAAAGAAATCTTCGCCTTGTCATGGGACATTTTATTGGCAAACCTGTCAACCATTTAGATTTCACAATGCTGATGAAGTTTTAAGGCCATAACTTTTATTAACAAAAACAATTTCTTTTTAAGCCAAAGGAAAACCTTTAATTTCCTTTAACGAAATAGAAAAAAATGGGCAAAGAACTGTTTTCGCGTTCGTTCGTTTGTTTCTTCTTCGTTTGAAATCATTCGTTATCACCTTGAAAAAATCTCAGCCTCAACTCAACTCAAATGCCGGCTTAGCAATGTCTGTTATTGGCTCACACTGAAGGAGAAGGCCTTACGAAAACCGCAGCTGTCTGTTATAAAAACCATAAAAAAACAAACAAAAATTGTAAACAACTACAGCAACAACAATAAAAAAACCATTAATAAATATATATATGTATGTATGTATAGAGGATCTGTACTTGTTTTTTTTTATTGGTACTCAATGGTGTACTCTCCTCTGCATTGCCGACCGTTTGTTTGTTTGTTGGAGAGCTTTAAACGAAAGTTTAACAGCCATTCACTATCAAGATCTTTACGAACATTTTCTTCTTTAAAATGCCTATTAAAACTCAACACCAACCCATTCCAATCCTGTCCTCTCGGTCTGTGTGTCTGTCTGTGTGTGTTGAAAAGCCTTAGAATAGACAAAAAGAAGCGTCCAAAAAAATGTTTCATTCTTAAAAAAATTTTAAGGCTTTAAGTCGCATCCAAAGAAGAGATTTGTCTATGGAACCGTAAAAATCCCCAAAAGCAAATGGATTAGAACAGGTTCCTTAATATCAAACCAATAGAAAAACAACGAACAGGGTTTTGCCGATAAAAACTGTTAGAAGAGAAATTTTTTGTATTGAATCGGAAAAGTGCCTTTTTTTTGGTACTTAACTAATATTTTTTCTCCTTTTTGTAGAAGGAATATGATCTTACCACTCTCCTATTTTCTTTATTTCCGCTAGGTATGAGCAAAGAAAATAAAGTATAAAGAATGTGCATTTTAACATATTTTGGAATATTTTTCAAAAAAATTTCATGACGCGGGAGGAAAGATAGAAGGGAAGGTTACAGAAACCAAGAGCGTAACAATGCGTTGTTCTCATCGTGCGTTTTTGTTGTTTGACCGCTTTTTTATTTATTTTTCTGGTGTTAAAAACAGACGTCGGCACCAATGTCCCTCAGGGGAAGAACATCTTCGGATTTTTACACACATAGGACACGAACATCAAGAATGTTCGTTCAATTATACACCCGAAGAGATATCACAGTAGAATTCACTAATATCAATGAGAAATGATTTTGATTTTTGGAAGAATACTTGCCAAGTTAAATACGGTGTCTTTAGGGATTTAGTGCAGTACAATTTTCCTATATTTTCCGATCACATATTGTTGAGTAAGAGAGAGAAAATAAGTTGAGAGAATTTATTTATTTACAGCTATATTAAAGTGTTAGTAATATACTCTATTTTTATTTTCATTTCATCAACATACATATGTAAAGCTGTCTATCTTTGGCTTAATAATTTTGGATAAATAAAAATTAAATAAAACATTGATTTTATTATTAAAAGAACATAAAGCTATCCATCTTTGGCTTAGAAATTAGGCCATGTTTTTTAGATAAATAAAAATAATAAGAATAAAAAACCATTTTTTATTAAAAGAAAAAAAAACGAGCATTCCAAAGCATTTAAAAAAAATTATACTATGGGACAAAATAAAAAATAAAATACGCCCAGCTAATGACATCGAACATTTTTAACACAAAATATACTTCGAGTGTTATTCTGAAATAAAATGATAAAACATCCGCAACACATGCATTATTGTCGCAGTCTGATCGACAACTAAATTAAAAAACACAAGAATACATACACATGTACATACGTATGATGAGAGCAACACATTGTTACGCTCTTTGTTTGTGTTTATTTTCCTTCTGTCTTCCTCCCCCCTCATCAGGAAATGATTTTTAAAAAGATTTTGGTGAGAGCGGGTCGTAATGTTACAACCCGCCATAAGAAATTTTGCTTCTACATGATGCGTATTCTTTATATCCATATTCTTTGGTATGAGTCAATAGCCACTTCTTAGTCTGCGTTGTGGATTTCATTCTAAGACATTTACACTGCTGCCATCTTGAGGCAATCGGAATAATTATGCCCTGCAACATATCGGAGATTGTGAGCTCTGTTCAGCCCTAATAAGTAATGAAGTTTCCGAAACCCATGTAAAACCTGAAATCATAAGAGTTGTCTTTGAATGAAGCCTCCAAGTGAATAAGAAGATTGTTAGGGAAAAACCTAACACCCAACAATCATTGCGTCCCTTTCAATACGTCCATGACTTCCGCCCCCAAACAATTCCTTGTCAGTCCCACAAGACGCACAGCATTATCTGCTGTTTGGTGTTTATTTTGGCTTTGATACCATCTAAAACGCTTCACCTTGCTTTGTTAATGAACTTCTTCGCACATTACAGTCGTATGTAATCTATTCTCTATCACACGTTAACATTCGCTTCAGAAATGATTCGATTTTGCTCCGCCATGGCCGTCTTACCGGAACATTTTCTGTCATCCGAAAGAGCATAAGGAGGTCATACTTCTTATTATTGGTTTGAAGGCGAAAATCATAGCAAAGTTGCAAGCAAAAGTTGTTATGAACTCAATAGGGAGATTGTTCTCCTGCGGCGAAATTAATGCCGCATTAAACCCTAATTCACCCCATACCTCCTGTTGGCAAGCGTAATTTCACGCTTGATTTTGTTGAAGTCAGGGTAAATGAATTCCTTGACAATGTTTAAAATATAGTTGCCCGTCATAACCTGGGTTCCAATAAGATTCGCATTAATACTTGCCGACTTTATGTAATTCGTTCAGATCCTTCTTCGCCGACTACCGTACGAGCAGCAACCAGAGCAAACACACAACCTTCTAGTGAGTATTTTAGTGTTCGTACCCACTTCATACTTATTTTGTGCTTCGCGTGTATGTTGAGTTATGAAGAGTCGAAATCAACAACATCATACGTGTTGTATGAATATGAATATGATGAGTACTTCAAACTTTGAATATGAGTAGAGGTTCGATGACATTAAAATAAGTATGAATGCGTATAAGTATCAGAAGTTATGAGCATGATGCGATTCTACTCATCTTTTTGAATACTCATTGCTGATCTCTGATATATATGTATGTATGGCTGCCTTCCAAAATGTATCAATACAAAGTATGTATGCAGTTCTACTACGGTATATAAACTATATAGATATGCAAAGTAACCATACAATGCATTAACCATAAATCCGACGCCTGATTGTTTTTGACTGCGTTAAAAATACACATTGACGACGTTTTGAAATAGAATAATATATAGTTATCCCCTACTTAGTGTCAGCTTTAAAAAGAAAAAAACGTTGAGTAAAGAAATTTCCTACGTGTGCATTACGTAAACAGAACTTTTATTGGACATTATCAGTGTGACTTCCATAATAATAATTCCGCCATCGATCAGATATCCATTCTACACAAAATTCTGAAGAAATCCCCATGATAACCTCCTGATTTTGGTGGAACTTGGTTAGTACAGGGACTGTGTTCACCCGTGGCATCACAACGGGCGGTTATGCGTGCTCAAGTGAGCTTTGTGATATCAGAGCTACCACTCCGACCTAGCCTAACCTAACCCATGATAACCAAGTCAGCACAAACCATAGCTTTGTCGATTATAAGGCAGAGTTTTACAGCCCGAAGACGAATCACTAGTTTGCCGCAATGTTTGACCGCGATATTTCTATGAAGCTGAAAAGGCTGTGCAGTAAGACGTTGAGCAAATTTGAATGAAATTATTTTATTAACCGGAAGGATTGTACTTTCAAATAAAAAAAGAATTTTGAGAAAATTTTCAGTAGTTTTTTTTTTTAAAGCATTTTCAAAAAAAAAAGTTATTTGGCGGACCCTTTATAAGTATTTTTCTAAAATTATGAATCTAAATGAGTAAGTAGGCTTATGAATCAAACATATTTCGAATGGTATGAGCTTGATGTCAACGTTGTACGCATACTCATTGCAACCTGTGCTTATAAATCAACGTTGTAGTGAGTACGAATGAATCAGAGTACATAGTTAAATTTCAATATTGTTGACTCACTTATACTCAAAATTTCATGAGTGCTTATTAGCAGCGAAAAAATTATTCGTTGTTGATGTCTGATACATACGCCATTGGTCATTACAACTCTTTAGTCAGTATTACGACCTATTTTCTCACACCACTTATGTTGTGTGTGTTAATTTTATACATGAGTGGCGAGGCCTACATTTTAAAGTCGACTCTGAACGACAGATTTTTTTTGAGAAACTTTTCATGGCAATTTTTATTCATTCTCAGAGTTTTTGCCAGAAATCTGATGAGAGAAAGTCACCGAAGAAATATTTTTGCGTTTTTCGTTTTGTTGGAGATATCTGAACTGGGGTTTGAACTGAGGCCTGATGTCTAACAAGCCAACACACTACCTTCTAGACTACGTGGTAGCTTTAACTGGTGATACTTTATTTAAAAAACTACTTGAGTTTTGCTTTGAATCATTTTTATTAGAAATAGAACAACGTGGTACAGAGTTTAAATCTGTTTGAATTCAATTTTTTTTTATTCATTTTCGTTCTACCCTGTATTTTTGGTACCCAAAAAAAAAAGACGACCAAGAAAACGATGTAACGCACCCAACATTTAGATTTTTAAGCACTTTTTTGTGGTTTTCTTTTTTTGTCTTTTCTTTTGCTTTCAATGTTTAATTTCTGTGGTTTATTTTTAATTCATTTTTGTTGTTGTTGTTGATGTTGTTGTTACTGTTGTTGATGTTGTTCTTGTAAAATATTTTATTCGTGTTCACAATACGACGATGAAAGTATCTTTGAATGCCTGTTTAATGTTTTTAAAGATTTTAATTCTTGTTGTTGTTGTTATTGTTGTTGTTGTTTGTTGATTCTGTATTTTTATTGCCGTTGAGCATAAAAAATATGTTTTTTCCATACGATTATAGTTCAATAGGTCAACGATGCGTTGAATTTGTTTCTTTTTTTCATTCCTTTTTTTTTTGGAAGGGGAGTTAAAAATTTTCATTACAAGCAAATCATAAGCAATATATGGATGGAGAAGGCATTGCAGGAAAATTAAAAGATTTTGTACGTGTGTGTGTCTGTGTGAAGCTGAAATAAATGCTTAAATATGTGGAAAATTAGAAAATCAGGCAGAAAATCATTGGCATCAGCACACACACCTTCCTGCTGTGGTTAGGATAGGAAATACTTTTTTTTTATTCGCAATTTTTGGAGGATTTTTTTCGATTCAACTGATTAAGAAGCAGATTTTAAGGATTTTTTTTATCATGTAAAAGAAAGAAAATGAATATGGTGGACGAGAATGTTTTAGGACAGGAATTTAGTAATGAAATCTTGACATAAGTATCTCACCGGTTAGTAGTCAAAGGTTCAGACGAATTGCAATCAATTTCACTTAGATTCCGGGGATATACCTTCGACGAAAGGAAAAATAGAAAGAGGAGAGGTTATTAAGCCAAAACTAATACTCTACAAGACGCTCATCTTCCCCATGCATCTTTTTGGCGTAGAGGCATGGACACCCTGATGCAGCGGCCTTGAGAGTCTTCGAGAGAAAAGTCCTACGGAAGATCTTCGGTCCAGTGCGAGTTGGCGATGATTTCCGCATCCAATCCAACAGTGAGCCGTATGAGCCCTTTAACAACGTAGGCATATAGGCAATAGGCGTTGTGCAGCATATTAATGTCCAGCGGCTGTGCTGGCTCGACCATGTCGTTCGAATGGAGGATAATGCTCCGGCGAGACGGGTATTTGATGTGGGGATCGGCGGAAGTCGGCGAAGAGGACGACCTTCTTTTGTTGGGAGGATCAAATCGAGCAAACTCTGTCATGGACTGGTGTGATCAACTGGCGTAGGCGCGCAAGAAGCAAAGGCACCTGGAAGGATGTGTTAAGGCAGGCCGAAATCCGTTAATCGGGTTGTTAAAGGCCAATTAAGTAAGTAAGAGATTATTAAAATCAAAGAAGATATTTTAGGCATATGTATGTATATTAGTCCATGCAGGATGCATATGAAGTTATCGTAGTTTAGTGTAGGTGGTGTGTTGGCTTATTAGGCGTCAGGCCTGGGTTCAAACCCCCCCGATCAGGCATGTCCAACAAAACGAAACATGAAAAAATATTTCTTCGGCTAACTTCCTCTCAGCAAATTTCTGGCAAAAGCTCTGAGCGTTAAAATAAAATTGCCATGAAAAGTTTCTCACAACTCTGTCGTTCGGAGTCGACTTTACACTTTAGGTCCCGCCACTCATGTATAAAATTAACGCACACAACATGAGTGGCGTGAGAAGCTAGGTCGTAATGCTGACTGAGGAGTTCTAATGTATGTATGCATGTATTAGTCCTTGCAGGAATACTTTGAGAATAATAACCGCTCATGTGAAGGGGCACTGTAGACTCAAAAGCAACCTTGTTAAAGATAGGGATTGCCTCGACCTGAATATTGTTACATTTTTATCTTTTTAAAAACGTTTAGAATATGAGTTCGTTGATTGCAAACAAAATAACAATAAATATGTGTTCAGTTGCAATTAAACTCTTTATTGTTTGCGTTACTTTCGTGTGCCACCGCTTACAACTTGATGAATACAACAATAATTGCTTGTTCGCTGTTCTTCTTTGCTTACAATGCAGATCTTTTCAACGGCGAACTTCAAACCACGACTGTTCTCTTCATACGCAACGCGTCTTCACAAGAATTCTTACTACTCGTTGCCTGCTTTGTTTTGCCTTTTTACATGCTCACATAAACAGTCTAATGAAGGTTCCCGAAGTCGAGTGCTAGTGTGTTCGCCTTCTCGAGATCTCTATCGCGATTTCATTGTTGTTTGTGTATTTTGTTTACATTGCTTGTTGTTGCTTTGTTGCTTACTTGCCTGTCGCCTTTTCTTTCATACTGCTGTTGTTGGTATATGGTTTTTGTTTTAAGGCTAAACTATGTTACACCGTTTCCATTTTCGTAAGAATAGAATAGATAGATACTGTGAAAAGGAAAATGAATCATCAAAACATATAATGGGTAATTTTTTAAGAGCTATAGGAACATTTTTCAAAAAAAAAAAACACATAAAATTCAGAAAAATGCATGAAATCTTTATTTGAATCGATAGTACGGTCCATATAATTTAATGTTTGAAGATTATTTCATGAAAATGTTGACCGCGACTGCTCCTCAAATGGTCCATGCGCTTAGTCCAATTTTGGCATACTCTTTCCAACATTTCGGCCGGTATCTCACGAATAAATACTTCAAACTTGTCTTCCAATGCGTCAATTGAAGCGGGCTTGTCTGTATAGGCATGAGCTTTAACATAGCCCCACAAAACATAGTCTAAAGGCATTAAATCGCACGATCTAGGCGGCCAATTGACCGATCCCGAACGTGAAATAAAATGTTCACCGAACTCGCTTCTCAATAAGTCCATTGTTGCGCGTGCTGTGTGGCATGTGGCACCGTCTTGTTGAAACCAAATGTCATGCAAGTCAAGCTTGCGACAAAAAGTTGGACATCATCTCACGGTAGTGCTCACCATTCATAGTTACGTTACGATTCACAGCATCTTTGAAGAAGTACGGTGCAATGATGCCACCAGAGCATAAACCGCACCAAACTGTGAATTTTTCTGGATGCATTGGTAGCTTTTGCAATGCTTCTGGCTGATCTTCCCTTCCAAAATCGACAATTCTGCTTATTTACGTATCCATTGAGCCAAAAATGAGCTTCGTCGCTGAACACAATTTTTCGATAAAGAAGTGGATCTTCGGCCAACTTTCCAAGAGCCCAATCACCAAAAATTCTGCGTTGCGGTCGGTCGTTCGGCTTCAATTCTTGCACCAGCTGTATTTTGAAAGGCTTCACACCTAAATCCTTCCGCAAAATTTTCCACGTTGTTGAGTAACAGAGGCCCAATTGCTGCGAACGGCGACGAATCGATAATTGATGGTCATCATTAACACTGGCCGATACAGCTGCGATATTTTCTTCAGTTCGCACTCTACGTAAGCGTGTTGGTGGTTTAATGTCCCCAACAATGTAAATTTGATGCGAAATTTAGTCACAATAGCCCGAATAGCCGTTGCTTCAGTGGGTCGATTAAACTGACCATAAAATGGAAGAAGCGCGCGCGATGAACTTTCTTAACAGAGCATGCATTTTGATAATAAAATTCAATGATTTGCAAGCGTTGTTCGTATGTAAGACGATTCATGGTTAAATTGTAGACCAAACTGAAGATGTTTGACAGTGAAACAAAAGACGAAACGAGCGTGAGCTGTTTAAACCAGTGTTGCAAAAAAGATAATAGCTAAAAAATCACCCGTTACTTGGAACCTTTGCAGTATTAATGAACAAGTAAACGTCTGGTAAACATTGTATAAGGCTTGTACCAGGCAAAGAGTTTTCCTTACAGACCCCAAACAATTTCCTGAAGTTTGTGAGGATTGTACAGGATTGGAAGAGGCATTAGGGAGAACCGTTCAGCGCAACATTTAAACTGAGTAATTTCAGGGGAACCGCTTACTGAATATTTAGGATTCTTTGTATTAACTTTTGTAGCCCAAGGCTACAGTTTTTTGTTACAGTTTTGCAGCTAATTTTTTGTATGTTGCGTTCAACTGAGACTGCATTTCGATAACATTTGGAAAATCGATGTTATTTACCAATTAAGAAGCGCTTCCAAAGGCTCCTTTGCTTGCTTTTTTCTTCTTTCAGAGTCCAATTAAAAAATTGTAAAGGATCCGCCAAAAAAAAATTTTTTTTTAAATGCTTTAAAAACGAAACTACTGAATATTTTCTCAAATTTCTTTTTTTATTTGAAAGTACAATCCTTCCGGTTAATAATGGAAAATAATTTCATTCAAATGGCTGCCTCGGCTGGCTATGCAGTAGCCTACACCAGAAGATGCCGATTTTGGCAAAAAAAATCATCTTTTCAGATGAAGCTCATTTTGATCTTGGCGGGTATGTAAACAAGGGGCACAGAAATCCCGCACGCATACATTGAAAAGCCTACACACCCAAAACGAGTCACTGTTTGGTGAGGATTTTGGTCCAGAGGCATATTTGGGCCATTTGTCTTCGAAAATGAGCAAGGAGTGACCGTTACAGTCAATTGCGATCGTTATCGGGCCATGTTGAACGAATTTTTGTTCACAAAACTTGAAGAGGAGGATATTGGCAACATTTGGTTTCAACAGGACGGCGCTACGTGCCACACAGCCGAAGCTACACTCGATGTTTTGCGCCCTGTTCTCGAAGATCGCATTATCAGCCACAGAGCTGATGTCGTTTGGCCACCTCGGAGCTGCGATTTGACACCGTTGGACTATTATTTGTGGGGTGCCGTGAAAGATAAGTGTTACGCCGACAAGCCAGAGACAATTGACGCCTTAAAGGACAATATTCGTGAAGCCATTGGTGAAATGCAGCTGCACACAATCGATAATGTGCTTAAAAATTGGACTGATCGTATAGGCTACTACATGGCCAGCCGAGGCAACCATTTGAATGAAATTATTTTCCATTATTAACCGGAAGGATTGTACTTTCAAATAAAAAATGAAATTTAAGAAAATATTCAGTAGTTTTTTTTTGAAAGTATTTTCAAAAAAAAAATTTATTTTGCGAACCCTTTATTAAAAAGCGGAAAAATATGGTTTCAATTACCTGTACCCCCATTCCGTTCCATATCCCCCCTCCATTCCTGATTACAATCTTTTGTCTGTGATATTGCGATAAATTGTTTATTTCCGTTATTTTTTATTAGAAAATCATCAGGCAACAGTTATTGTCTTCCTTGCCACATTGATTCTTTGACCGAAACAAAGGATTTCTTTGTAGCAAACAAGCCTTAAAACATTGTGAGTGAGTGTATCTGTCTGCCTTGCAGACTGTGGGAATTTTCACATTTTCTTCTTCTTCTTCTGTTTAGTGATCTTTAACTTTCAAAATAAATACAAAAAAATCTTTGAAAACAATTTTCCTCTTTCTTTATGCTTGCTTTTCCTAATCAAAAAAAAAAAGCCATGGAAAACAAGAGGACAGAAAAGCCGGGGTTTTATGCAAAACAGATTTTCTTTCTTTCTTTCATTCATTTAATTTCAGACATTTCAGAGCTACTTGTAGTTGTTTGATCCAGTTGTTGTAACTTAAGCAGCCTCTTGTTTGTCTTTATTTTTTTTATCATATTGTTGTTGTTGTTGTTATTGCTGAAGAGATGTTTAAAGAAAGAAAACCTTTCATTTGCGCAACTTAAATATTCAGTTTCAATTGTTTCTATTTCTGTTTGTTTTTTGCTTTTCTCTTTACCTTCATTTCTTTGGTTTTTTCCTCCTTGTCGTCGTCTTCCTCTTCATTTTGTGGCACAACAACATGTTGTTCTTTTCGAAAGATTCACGTGACACTGTCACATTAACTGTTTTCATGTATTAAACATGTCATGATGGAGTGGCATAACCCAATAAGCCGTTCAGGGGTTATAACTTACAGCGAGCTTGGTGAGAGAAGCATTTTGTGAACTTTTTAATGTGGGAGAGGACTTTAGGGGCTATAAGTGCAGCCATGAAAACGCCTTAGTCTAGTGAGTAGTGTAGTGGCTTATTGGACGAGAGGCCGTGGTTCAAATCTCAACTCAGACTACTCGAACAAAAGGAAATTCGAAAAAAGAAAATTTCTCTCGGCAAAAACTTTGAGCGTCAATTGCCATTAAAAGTTGCTCAACATTGTCGTTTGGAGACGACGTTAAACTGCAGGTCCCGCCAACTTACTTACTTACTTAATTGGCCATTAACAACCCCATTAACGGATTTCGGCCTGCCTTAATAAAGGGTCCGCCAAATAACTTTTTTTTTTTTTGAAAATGCTTTAAAAAACAAAAAATCCTGAATATTTTCTCAAATTTCTTTTTTTATTTGAAAGTACAATCCTTCCAGATAATAATGGCAAATAATTTCATTCAAATGGCTGCCTCGGCTGGCCATACAGTAGCCTACACGATCGGTCCAATTTTTAAGCACATTATCGATTGTGTGCAGAGCTGTATTTCACCAATGGCTTCACGAATATTGTCCTTTAAAGCGTCAATTGTCTCTGGCTTGTCGGCGTAACACTTATTTTTGACGGCACCCTACGAGTAATAGTCCAACGGTGTCAAATCGCAGCTCCGAGGTGGCCAAACGACATCAGCTCTGCGGCTGATAATGCGATCTTCAAAAACAGGGCACAAAACATCGAGTGTAGCTTCGGCTGTGTAGCACGTAGCGCCATCCTGTTGAAACCAAATGTTGCCAATATCCTCCTCTTCAATTTTTGTGAACAAAAATTCGTTCAACATGGCCCGATAACGATCGCCATTGACTGTAACGGCCACTCCTTGCTTATTTTCGAAGAAAAATTGCCCAATTATGCCTCTGGACCAAAATCCGCACCAAACAGTGACTTGTTTTGGGTGCGTCGGCTTTTCAAGGTATGCGTGCGGGTTTTCTGTGCCCCAAATGCGACAATTTTGCTTGTTTACATACACGCCCAGATCAAAACGAGCTTCATCTGAAAAGATGATTTTTTTTTTGCCAAAATCGGCATCTTCTGGTGTTGGCTACCAGCCGAGGCAACCATTTGAATGAAATTATTTTCCATTATTAACCGGAAGGATTGTACTTTCAAATAAAAAAGAAATTTGAGAAAATATTCAGTAGTTTTTTTTAAAGCATTTTCAAAAAAAAAAAGTTATTTGGCGGACGCTTTACATCCTTCCAGGCGTCCTAGGTCGTCCTCTTCGCCTACTTCCTCAGATCCCCGCATCAAATACCCGTCTCTCCAAAGCATCCTACTACGTTTGAACAACATGGCCGAGCCAGCGCGGCCGCTGGATGTTAATACGCTGCACAACGTCCACGTCGTTGAGGAGCTCATACAGCTCATTGTTGGATCGGATGCGAAAATCATTGCCATCTAGCACTGGACCGAAGATCTTCCGTAGGACTTTTCTCTCGAATACTCTCAAGGCTGCTGTATCAGTGCTTGAAGTCGCCGTGGTCTAGTGGGTAGTGTGTTGGCTTATTAGACGTAAAGCCAGGGTACGAGCCCCAGGCCAGACATCAAGAGAACATACAAAAAGTATTTCTTCGGCGATTTCCTTTCAGCAGATTTCTGGCAAAAACTCTGAAAGTAAATAAAATTGCCATGAAAAAGTTTCTCAAAAATCTGTCGTTCGGAGTTGACTTTAAACTGTCGGTCCCACCACTCATGTATAAAATTAACACACACAACGTAAGTGGTGTGAGAAACTAGGACGTTGTACAATGGGTCAATTCGACCTCCGGCTACTGTACTTGTCTTAATTGACAAGTACACGTCCTCTAACCTAACTTAACCTGCATCAGTGCTTAGCTAGGTCCCGCCAAACATGGCTAAAATTAACGCACACGACATGGGTTGTGTGCAAAGCTAGGTGGGAATCCTGACTAAAGCCTTGTAATGACTAATTAAGTAAGTAAGTAGACATAGTAGTTACTCCTTAAAAACTTGCAAAATGGTTCACTTGGTTTTCTTTACTGTTAAGCTACAATTCTATTCTGCATAATGCGTATGCAAGGAAAAAAAAAACGTACGTACGCACTCTTGTAACATTGTAATGAAATGTTTGCCAGAAATAGCTACAACATGCTACAAGTGGTAGCAGCTACAATTGCAAAACATTGCTAGAAACAATTGCAACAACAACAACAACAACATCTAGAAGAAGAACAAAAACCCATAAATATCTCTCCTCTCTCTCGCTAAGAGATGTCATTTTAAAACCAACAACGCGTTGTCTTTCATTCCTTCTTTCTTCCTTTCATTCTTGCAGTTCATGTTGTTGTTGCTGTTGTTGTTGTTGCTGTTGCCTTTAAAACAATTCAACATTTTGAGGGGCCCGCTAAATGCAGCTACAATGTGTAGAGACTCTGCTGGCACAACATACCAACGCTTAGGTTACCAAAGAAAAAGGTGCAGTTTGTTGCACGAAAGAAAAATTTTTTAATTTTTGTTGTTGTTGTTGTTGTAGTATATGTTTAAAGAAATGAGGATTTTCTTAAAAACAAAAAAAAAAAAATAAACGAATCTATGTTTGCTTTGGCAATGAATGCTTCACTTCACTTCACTTCACTTGTAGCAGACAAAACCAAAAGTCTTGTACGTCTTAACTTTAAGCGATGTTTCCAAGTGTTTGTCTGTCTCTCCCTACGTGTCTGTCTGTCTGTCTGTCTGCTTAAAATATAATTGTAACACACATTTCTTTTACCCTTTTTTTTGAAAATAATGTTTTCAGAAGAATTTGTCTCTGAATTCTTATTAAAAGTACGGCATTCCTAGAGCAGTTTAAGTTTTTTTTTCGAGTCTCTGACATGACTTTTGTTTTGTTTTTTGCTGTTGCTCTGTGTAGCTGATGAAATTGAATTTTTAATCACATGTTGCAACTTGACAATATTGTTGTCATCTTAAAAGTGCAACAGCCACAGCCACAGCCACAGCCATGGCATAGTATAGCTTGACTTTAAATTTCAATTTCAAATGTTTAACATGCCGTATGGAATCACGTACACTCCTCACATTGTTTTTTTTTTCAAATTCAAAATTCGTAGAAAAATCTTTATATTGCGGAAATTATGCGGTGGGTCTTTAAAAAAACAACAGTTTCTATTACAACAAAAACAAAAAACAAAAAAAAAAAAGAAAATCTTGCAACATTTAAATAAAGTCACACAATAAACGTGACTTTTATTTGTTAAAAATATTTTTTTTCTTCTTTTCTTTTCCAAAATTAGCTTTTGTTTTCGGAGTACATACATAATAATGAAAAGTAGCTGTTGACTGGAATTTCCACTAAAAATTGTTGAAAATAATTTCGAAATATTTTTACAAAGTTTTTATTTAAAAAAAATTTACACAAATTTGTTCAAATTTCAACTTGTACTCGTGAATGTCTATGGAAAATGTATAGCTTAAGCTCTTTGATGCTTAGAAACAGTAGTCAAATCTTCCTGATAATTATCTACTTGCCGACGACAACAATTTGAGTTTAATTTTCACATTTTGCCTAAGGATTCTTAACCAAAAAACATAAACTCTCAACATTTCCAAAAGGAATGCAAGTTTATCAGCTCATTTCAAACCCAGGTAATGCCGTATTGAACTGGGTGACTGATTTCGGATGCGAGCAAGATAGCGTGATATATCTGGCCAAGGCTAAATGAACAGAGCACGTAAAATGTGCTTAAACTTCAAAGGTGCATGCTTAGCGTACTTCTTTACAAGTCATACGATATACATTGCTCTTGTTCATAAGGCTTTTGATTTCTGAAGAGATGAGGGAGGCGAGGAAACTATTCTTTACCTCTGGTTCATGTCCAGCATCTGGGTTTCTCTATGCAGATCATCTCACTGTCTGTTAATGATGAACATTGGGAGTCTAGAGCAATTAAAAGGTTATTGTTTCACTAGCCTTGTCCTCTTGGATTACAATCACTTTTACCTACTCAAGGTCATTCTTTGGTTACGTTAACCAGACAATTCTTGCATATGTAACTGGGAGAAACCAGCAGTAATTGTTGAAAAGCCATTGCATCTGGGAAAAGTGAATATTAGGTAAGCATTGCTGGCATTTTTTTGAAAATGAGCCTAGAAAAGCTATTACATTCAATTCAGAGCTCTGTAGATGTAGGTGCCACGAACCATGACCGGGTTTAGCTTTATTGAATTAAAAGCTTTCAGAATGAATATTTGCATGATTTAAAGTTGTTTAGCAATATCATGCAATTTGATAGCGGTAGATAGTAATACTCTAACGGTAGAACATTATCATTAAGACCTCAAAATGAGTAAAAAAAATGTTCGAAAACTGTTTTAAATGGTATCGTTTGCTGCTAGCAATTCGTGGGAGACCGTTGAAACGACATTATAAGTCGTTTATAATGGCAAGGTCCAATCAACGTAATTAAAAATAGCAGTGACATCGAATTTATAATTTTTCTTTTAAAACCGACAACCTTTATAGTTTAGTATTTCAAACTTGTTTATTTTCTCAACTTTATATTAAATGTTTTGAAATTATTTGTAAATTTTAATTTTCCTTGGAAGAATAACTTTCATTTGCTTTAAATTTCATTAAAATCGCTTCATTAGTTTAAAAGTTATGATCAATTTTCTAAAATTACTTCAATTCATGAGTCTAAACATGTTGCTTTAGCTTTAGCAACATTTGTTTGATATACACAAGTTGTAACAAACCTACGGCATGTTGCCGCTTACCAATCAAACTATAAACACAACACATTCTATTTAACAGGCTCTATATGGCTACTACTACTACAACAACAATAACAATAAATTAAAATGTGGAGTAGCTCCCCTATGAATATTGTTGTTGTCAATTACAAAGTTTTTTTTTGTTTTTGTTGTGCGTGTTTTGTTTTCCTTCCTTGTTTTCAATACAAGCAAGAGAGCTGAAGTAAACTAGAGAGAGAATGAGAGCAGAAGATAGAGAACAAGTTCTTTAAAACTTTAAACACGAACATAAAAACCAGCGTTGTCAACTATTTATAAGCAAAAAGCGCCGTCCATCACATCAAAACGCGCTAAAAAGCGCTAAAAATTATATTCAAATACAAAAACACAAATATTGGTTTAAAAACATTTTTTATTAAACATTACTACATATTTAGTATTACAATTCAGGTACAAATAGTAGATTTTACATTAAATTTTGTTTAAGCTTTACTACTTACATTTACGTAGTAATTTTTAAATTCAGGTACAAATGCTTTACAAATTTAGATAAATCATTAATATCAAATATTATTTTAAAATAAAAAAATGGTTTGAAATCAGAGAAGACTAACATTACTATTGCTGATCAAAACATTACTTGTTCATCTTCCAGAAAAAAAAAATCTTCGTCCTCATTATTATGCTCAACTTCTGGCATTAATAACGTTTTTATATATTTTGATTTTATATATGTAATATTTGAATTAATTTTTGATGAAACATTTGATGGTATCAAATAGTCTTCACAACATGAATTTTTCATTTTGATGCCATATTTTATATGAATTAATGAATTTACTGCCTTGAGTGACATTCTAGTTCTTATTTTTGTTTTTAAATAATTCATTACACGAAAAGATCATTCCACTTCTAAATTAGAATATGGAAAGCTTAATAAATTAATAACAAATTTTGAAAGTTTAATAAAACGATTTTCATTTAATGAATTTTTATAACAGTGTACTTCTATCCAAAATGATTCAGTTTTATCTTTATTTTTCCGCTCGCATAATTTTAAATTACTAAGGCAATTTTCCATTTCTTCAATTTAATTTTTACAATCAATAAATTCTTTTATAAATTCTATTACATTTGTGAGAAAAAATATTGTCTATACTGAACAAAGATAATTTTTTTAAAATTTTAAAATTAGTTGGCAATTTTGCTCTAATTTCAAGGATTAGTGTTTGGTAAATATTATTAAATCCTGTTTTACTAATTTTGTTTCACAACCTTCAATATTGCACTCATGACAAACTTTTTCAAAATTATATCCTAAATAGCAATATTCAATATCACCTTCCATATAATATAAATCTTCCATAGGCATTATAATTTTGTTGGTTAAAACTTGCAACAATCTGAATAAATCATTAAAAAGTTTAGTTTGATCTGTACTTTGAGATTCAAAAGCTAAATTTACTTTTTGAACTGCACCTAAAACTGCTGCTAAATAAGTTATGTAAACTAAATTTTTTGAATCATTATACATATCTTTAAGATGAGATGTCTCAAATAAATTATCATTAACAATATTGAAGTGTGTTTTTAATTCTAACTATCAACGAGTTGATATTAAGCGCATTTCTTATTAGTTAAAAACAAAGTAGGAAACATGTTGCTAATCTGAAAATCAAAAACCAAATAAATAAAAACGCGCTAATTTAGCGCCTTTTTTAAAAAAAGCGCTAAGAAGAAAAAATGCGACTTTTGGGTTGTTAAAAGGCGCTAAATCTAGCGCGAAAAGAGCTAAATTGGCAACGCTGATAAAAACTTCATGACTTTAAATTTAAAACTCTTTGGGAGTATGTTGTATGGAGAGAGAGAGAGCGAGTGAGAACCGCAATATTATTAATGGAAGCTTATATTGGCGATGAAATGAGTGTGCGAGTGTGTGTGCATAGTTTTGTTTTGGGGTACTACTTACTATAGCAAACAAACAGTTATTCCCCCAATAGTTGGCCAAATAACAAACAGTTGCAACGATACCGCGCGTGCGAACGGTTGGGTTTTTCTTCTCTAGAATTTTTAAAATGCAAAACCTATGCAAAAAAAATTATTTCCTTTTCTTTTCGGTTTTAAGAAAATAAAAGAAATTTTAACGATTTAACGAGTGTTGTTTTTAATAATAAAAACCGATTTAATGGTGGATTTATTTTGTGTTAAAAAAAAAGAAAAATTCAGCCAAATAAGCAAAAAATTCACACCAACAGAGAAATAAAAAAGAAAAGAAAATTTTATTGTGCACAATAAAATAAAGTGATCGATTGCTTTTGTAATAAAAAAGGAAGTTTAGGCGAAAAGAAAATGCAAAAAATGCAAAAAAAATAAGGCTTAAAGTCATAATAAATAGCAATGGATTAAGGCTGGTCAGGCATTAAAACGTGCAAAAACCTACAAATAACCTGTGGAAATTAATAAAAGTTAAATACAGTCGTTTAAAATCAGTGTCCGAGTGTGTGTGTGTGTTATTTTTATTATTATTTATTTAAACATATGCATTGTGGCAGTCTGTCAGTCAGTTTAAACTGTCCTGTGGCTTTTTGCATTGGCGACATCCTCAATCATCGATTTCTTGGATTTATTTTTCTTCGATTTTTTTTTCCTGTACTTCTTCACTTGTTCTTGCAACTTTTCTTTGTTTCTTCAATGATTCTTAACGATTTGAATGGCTAAAACGACAGACAACTTCATGAATGTTGCATGAATGGAAAAAAGTGCAAATTATTATGTAGAAAATAAATGTAAAAAAAAATACAAAAAAAAATGTTTGTAATTTGTTGCATTAAACACCCAAGTGTTTTTTATGTGAGTTCATAATAATAAAAAATAAATGTTGTTGTGAATTAGAAAATTATATAAAATTAAAGAATGAAATGAAAGGAAAAAGTTTGTATATTTCAAATATTAAAACGAAAAAAAAAAAAAATAAATAAATAAAATGTTTAAAATAAATTGTAAATAAAAATATTTTATAAAAAATATTTTATAAAAAATTAAATAAGTGAAGCATAAAAATAAATACTAAATTAATATATAAATTGGATATTAAAACAAATATTAAAATAAATCAAAAATAAAAAACAAAAAAAATTAAAATAAATCATAAATTAAAAAAAAAATTAAAGAAATAATAAAATACCGGGTACATATAAAAATCCCAATTCGAAATTTAAAAAATTTTTGAAATGTACTCAATGAAATATTTAAAAAAATGAAACAATATAAATAGTAGAATAAAGAACCCTTTAAGCCAGGATTCCAACCTACCTTCTCATAACACTTATGTTTTATATGTTAATTTTATTCATGAGTGGCAGGACCTACAGTTTTTGGGATGGCAATTTTAATTACTCTTACTTTTGTTTTTGCTAGAATACTGCTGAGAGGAAGCAGCCGAAGATATATTTTTCATATTTTGTTTTGTGCGAAATGTTTAAGCTGGGTTATGAACTACGGGCTCGTGTCTAATACAGATAACATACATACATAATTGATCATTACAACCCTTCAGTCAGGTTTTTTTTTTCACGCCGAGGAGGGGTAAATGTACCTAACCGTACCATAGAGGAAGTCGTCACATCCTCCGTGTGTGGGGCCCTCACCCACTAAATCCCCCCCTCGTCTCATGGACTTGTTGTGCCCATTCCGGAACTACGGTGTTATTACTTCGGAGTGGAGTCCCTTTGGCTCTTTGGCCCCTGTATGTTGATATCCGCGTCCGGATTGCGTGTCGAAAGTTGAAGAGACATCTATGTGTCTCCACTATTCCTTTCTTCCAGGTCCCTGCTTCGAATTTCGCTTGACACGTGTGCCAGTTTCATCTATTCCGGCGTGCCCACATGTTCCGCAGCCTCAAGATCCCTCTTCTTCAGTTTTAGAATCCTCTCCACGTAATTCGCCACTGAGGTCCAATTTTCCCTACTCGCGGTCATAACCCCGACAATGTTACCGGGCGTGATCGTCCCAACTATCGACGTCAGTGCAGAGCGATAGCTCTGCCAGCGTGCACACTCGAAAACGGTGTGCTCTGCGTCATCAATTATCTCCCCTTCCTCGTAAAGACAGTAAGGTGGGGCGGTCTTTCCCATTCTGTGCAGATATTTCCTAAAATATCCGTGACCCGATAACATCTGTGTAACGTAGTAATTTACCTCTCCAAATTTCCGACCAATCCATGGCCTTATGTCTGGAATAAGTCTCGCCGTCCGTCTTCCTCTATCTTCCTCGTTCCATCGTTGTCAGGGTTACGACCTAGTTTCTCACACCACTTATGTTATGTATGTTCAACCGAGCTCTTTTTAAATTTATTATGCTAGCTTTTACAATAAGCCACAATTTGGTTTGCATTGCAAGATTTTTTTGGAAGCTCTCTGCATATAAATATGGCAGGTTTGGTCTTTTTTTCAAACGCTGTTTATATTAGTGTTCCTTAACCATGAGATTGCCTGCAGATTGATCTACTTTAGGCATGTTTAATATGGTTCTTTCAATACACTGCCACTTTCAATACCACTGCCTTGTTTGTTTCTTTTTTTTTTGGCAATTATGATGCAGTGGACCCAAGTCGCATCTGCAAGAATTCAATTCTGTTGTAGTGAAACCTTGTCCGACACTCTGTATGGTTGTCAATTAGCTGATACACCTTCATTCAGATACATTTTATCGATCATTTCTGGTGTTGAGACACCAATTAACTAATCACTGCACATCTAATATTTCATTTCATAATACTGCTTAAAGAATTTCTCGAATGGGGCTCGTCATATGGCCTGGCAAAAGGATACAAAATTAAAAAAAAATTAGAAAATTAATTATAATTATAAAAATATAAATAAAACTTAATAAAGTCAAATAAAAATATTTAAAACTAAATTGAAAACAAAAAGAAAATTAAGTGAAAAAAAAATATAAAAAATATTTAAAAATTAAATAAAAATAAAGAAAAAAATTAAAAATTAATTTTTCAATTTAAATTATTTTTTATTTTATGTATAAAACGATACAACGAAAGAAAATTAAATGAAAAAAATATAAAAAATATTTAAAAATTAATTAAAAATAAATTAAAAATTTAATTTTTTAATTTAAATTATTTTTTATTTTATTTATAAAACTATACAAAAATAAAATAAATAACTAAAACATAAAAGTTATAAAAATAAATACAAAATAATAAATAAATTCGTGATTTAATAATCAATATATATTGAAAAGAATCCTTTAAAAAATTAAAAAATATTAAATAAAAAATTAAAAATTAAAATTAAATTAAAAAAAAAATAAAAAATATTGAAATATTAATTAAATGAAATTAAATTAATTTTATAGCAAATTCTAACGGATATATTACAGGAAGATGTGAATAATTGAAGCAATCTGTGAAAAGTTTAAAAATAAAAAAGTTTTCAAAGTATTTTGAGGAATAAAAGTTAAAAAAATCGTATTTGTCAGTTAAAAATAATTGATTAAAAAATTTTTTATGAAAAGAAAGATTTTTCCATTTGAATAAAATTTGTAAGATTTATAAAAGAAATATTAAAAAAATTTTTAATAAAAAAATTTATAACAAAAATTCTTTAAAAATTGCTAAGAAAGCCAAAAAGGAATTTGATATTAAGATCTCATAAGTTCCCTATAATAGCTAAAGGAATCTATTTCAAGTATTGCAGCTATACACTTTCAATCTGTTTTTGATAAAGATATCTTTAAGCTTATGAAACAAGAGTGGTATTTTGACCCCTCCATAGAGACATATCACGGAAAAAGTTTTCGTTGCTACTATGCCGGAATTTCAAGAACACTAAGGTTTCTACGACTTATGCATCTGCTGCATACATATTCGATATTTCTATTCATAGGACCTGTCCATAATAATTGATGATTTTTTAAGAGCTATAGGAAAATTTTTCCAAAAAAAACACATAAAATTCAGAAAAATGCATGAAATCTTTATTTGAATCGATAGTACGGTCCAAATAATTTAATGTTTGAAGATTATTTCACGCAAATGTTGACCGCGACTGCGCCTTAAATGGTCCATCCGCTTAGTCCAATTTTGGCATACTCTTTCCAACATTTCGGCCGGTATCTCACGAATAAATGCTTCAATGTTGTTTTCCAATGCGTCAATTGAAGCGGGCTTGTCTGTATAGACATGAGCTTTAACATAGCCCCACAAAAAATAGTCTAAAGGCGTTAAATCGCACGATCTAGGCGGCCAATTGACCGGTCCCGAACATGAAATAAAATGTTCTCCGAACTCGCCTCTCAATAAGTCCATTGTTACGCGTGCTGCGTGGCATGTGGCACCGTCTTGTTGAAACCACATGTCATGCAAGTCAAGATCTTGTATTTTGGGCAAAAAAAAAGTTGGATATCATCTCACGGTAGCGCTCACCATTCACAGTTACGTTACGATTCGCAGCATCTTTGAAGAAGTGCGGTTCAATGATGCCACCAGCCCATAAACCGCACCAAACTGTGACTTTTTCTGGATGCATTGGTAGCTTTTGCAATGCTTCTGGCTGATCTTCACTCCAAAATCGACAATTCTGTTTATTTACGTATCCATTGAGTCAAAAATGAGCTTCGTCGCTGAACACAATTTTTCGATAAAAAAGTGGATCTTCGGCCAACTTTCCAAGAGCCCATTCACCAAAAATTCTGCGTTGCGGTAGGTCGTTCGGCTTCAATTCTTCCACCAGCTGTATTTTGAAAGGCTTCACACGGCGACGAATCGATAATTGATGGTCATTATTAACACTGGCCGATACAGCTGCGATATTTTCTTCAGTTCGCACTCTTCGTAAGCGTGTTGGTAGTTTAATGTCCAACAATGTAAACTTGGTGCGGAATTTAGTCACAATAGCCCGAATAGCCGCTTCAGCTGGTCGATTAAACTGACCATAAAATGGAAGAAGCGCGCGATGTACTTTCTTAACAGAGCACGCATTTTGATAATAAAATTCAACGATTTGCAAGACGATTGTAAGACGATTTGTAAGACGATTCATGGTTAAATTATAGACCAAACTGAAGATGTTTGACAGTGAAACAAAACACGAAACTGTCAACATTTGTACTAAAATCTCCAGTTTTTTTACGGTATTTAAAGCAACGATGATATTTGAAGAACCTCTGCTTCCTTACTTGATTGCTGATTATGATCCTTCAGTCAGCTTTAGGGTCCAGGTTTTGCTATCCATGAGTGTCGAAAGCTTGAGTATACCGTCGACTCTGAACGACAGATTTAAGGAACTTTTCATGTCAATTTTGTTTTATTTTCAGAGTTTTTTTTGCCAGAAGATTGCTGAGAGGAAGTCACAAAAAAATATGTATTTCGTTTTGCTTGAGATGTCTGAGCTAGGCTGTGAACCTCAGACGCTCGTGTATTATTCCCAGTGTTATTCCCAGACATTTTGTCTCCATTTTCTGTGATATTACCATAGTCAGGGGACGAATATTCTTCAATAGATAGGTAGGTAGGAAGGTAGGTTTAAAGAGAAGAGATTAGCCAAGGGTCTCATGTGCATCGGCGTATCAAGAAGGTTAGTTGTGTCCACACCTCTGAGAGTCTGGTATGGTAGCATTCCCAAAGTGTGGCGATCTCGAGCACACAATAGCTGGGGCAATGATATAATAAGTTTTCCAATGTCAAAGGCTTCTAAATAAAAATTCTGGTGTATTATACAAGGACTCCAATATTACTCCAATATACTGTTACATAAATCGAAATGTCCTAATATCGTTTAACAATAAAAACGATAAACAAAAGCCACCAGCTACACCAACACAATACACACGACACAAATGCACACTAATGAACGTGTTGATTATCTAAAGCTGCACACACACACATATGTACAACGAACCTGGTTGCATCTGGTACCAACAACAACATGAAATGAAAGTAAACCATCTACAACATGTATGTGACAAAAAGGGATGGACAACGTATAAGCAAGGTACACAAACAACAATGTAGTAGCAATAGAGCTCTCGAGAAGGCGAGAACAACATCGAGAACATTCGTCATACTGATTGCGTGCGTATATAAAAGGGCAAGACAAGGCCAGCAGTCAGCCACTAATAATTCAGTCAGCCTTGTGTGCAGACGCGTTGCGGTTTGAACGTACAAGTGGTATTGCTTGCAAAAAGGTTGTAAGCAGAGAAGATCTAACGAACAGTTGTTAGTGTTAACGCGGACAGAAGTGTGAAATAGAATAGTGTATAAGCAAATTATTGTTGTATCGTTAAGTTGTATAAGGTGGCACACAAAAGTAGTGTAAAGAATTAAGAGAGTTTAAGAGAAAATAAACACATATTTGTTTTTACTTGGTTTGCAATTAACGAACTCATATTTAAACGTTTTTAAAAAGGTAAAAACGTAACAATAGTATATATATGTCCTTTGCAATGGAGTCCTTTAATAGTTTTTCTCTCACACTGCCACAATAACTTTTTCATTACGAAAGAGAATACCTCGAATGATATGAGTGATAATGTTTGCTGGGTTATAATGCTGTTAATTGTTGTTAATATTATTTCAAATTGAGCAATTATTTTATTGTGCTTCATTTTGTGCTTTTATGAAAATATTTGTTTTAACGCTCTTATGAAATCATTAAAATATGACAAGAATTTTTCTTATCAGTAGTCACCACAACACGGTGATTGTAAAATCTGAAGTCCAAATGAAATGATGCTGTCTGCCGGCTGCTGCTGTTGTAATAAATTCTTGTCAGTAGATTTACTCATAAAAGATGCTTAGCAATAGATGGTAAATAAGATATGAACACGTTAAAATGCTTTAAAAAATATTCAAAAGCCACATTTCATACGTATTTCAATAGCAACATTTTAATATTTTTTGTGTGCCATTTTTTCAATATTTTTGGTTGGGTTTGTGGTTTTTATGGTTTGAAATCTTTTTCATATTTTTGTTAAAATTTTTTGTTCTTTTTTATAACCATTTTAACCAATATTTTTAACTATTATATGTATGTATGTGCGTCATAAAAATAAAAAGAAAAATTCGTTTTTTTTTCTTAAATTTTGCCGCTCGCATTCGCTTTGATGTGGAATGACTCTTATGAAAATATTAAAAAACAAAAAAATTAAAAAACTTTTTTAAATAATAATAAATGACAACATTTATGGAACATTAAATTTAAATTTTTGTGGTTAAATGTTGTGCAAAAAAACTTAAATGTTAAAAGCGTTCCCAAGAAAATTAGATCATGTTGCAGGAAGTCTAATATTGAACACACAAACAGAAATAGATTGCCTCGCAAAAATTATTTGAAAACTTTTTTATTCAAAATCTGAGTTAAAAACAGGGTACGATAGTCTGTTAACAAAAAAAAAAAAAAATCCTTTCGAATAATTTTTATCATCGCCTTTGTGAAACCTTGGCACAAGACCTTGGATGTTCGATCATAAATTTTATCAAAAATTAAACACACTTTTTATATTTAAAACCAAATATAAATCGTCTTTAAACATAACATTTCTGGCGAACAGCTACTATTCCGTCAGTGCAGCACTACTAGGTTTTCTAAGCTAAAAACTACTCCAGATGCAAGCCTCTATGGAATTTAAAATTTGCATCAAAACATTCTACTCAAGCTCTTTAAGTTTCTGTTGGATCATAAAGCACCGTGTAGTGTGCCGTAGTCTAGTAGGTAGTGTGTTGCCTTATTAGACGTGAGGCCACGGTTCAAACCTTAGGTCAGACATCTCCTCCAAAACGAAGCACTAAAAATATTTCAGCGATTTCTTCTCAGCAAATTTCTCCCAAATACTCTGGGAATAAATAAAATTGTCATGAAGAGGGTTCAAAAATCGATATGTGTATAAAAATAATATGTGTATAAATGTTATGTGGCATTGATATTGTTACGTTTTTACCTTTTGAAAAACGTTTAAATATGAGTTCGTTAATTGCAAACCAAGTAAAAACAAATATTTGTTTAATTTCAGTTAAACTCTCTTTATTCTTTACACTACTTTTGTGTGCCACCGAATACAACTTAACGATACAACAATAATAATCTGTTTATTAATTAGTTCACACAATTATTCGCTAGATCTTTACAACCACGACTTATTTTATTCACACGCAACTTCACACAAGGCTGACTGAATTCTTACTGACTGCTGCCTGCTTTGTCCAGCCCTTTTATAGTCCGACACAACCAGTCTAACGAACATACTTGAAGTGGAATGTTCGTTATCTCGCCTTCTCAAGAGCTCTATTGCTAAAACATTGTTGTTTGTGTACTTTGCTTACGTTGTCCATCCCTTTTTGTCACATACATGTTGTTGTTGGTACCAGGCGCAACCAGGTGCGTCGTACATATGTGTGTGTGTAGCTTTAGATAACCAATGCGTTCATTGTATTCTTAGTGTTAGTGTGTATTTGTATCGTGTGGCTTTTGTTTATCGTTTTTGTTGTTAAACGATATTAGGTCGTTTCGAGTTGCATAACAATATGATGGAACCACAACTCCTTTTTTCTGTTGATCAATTTTTGTCGTTTTAAATGTCATGTTTGCTTCAATATCCTTAATTGTTGATAGTAAGGATTAGAATCAGTCGTTTGATTAGGTTATAGAAGCTAGTAATGAACAATTCCTCTCCATTCTCACCACACATACACAGCATTCGTGGCGATCCTAGCTATTCCACTGTCTGTGAGGCTTTACCCTGAAGCATTCGCTTCAGGCATAATTTGTCACTACAATCCTTCAGCTAGGATTACGACCACATACTTTTGTTGTGTGTGTTAATTTTATACATGAGTGGTGGGACCTACAGTTTAAAGTCGATTCCGAAAGACAGAATTTTGAGAAATTTTTCAAAGCAATTTTAATTTTATCCTCAGGGTTTTTGTCAGCAACCTGCTGAGAGGAAGTCGTCGAAGGAATATTTGTTCGTATTTCGTTTTGATGTCTGACATAGGGTTTCAACCGAGGCCCCTATATCGGACAGGGAACATTTTTCGCTGGCACAGCTGATCGCACATACGTTAACGCAATGAAAAGTGTTTTGTAGTTAAGCAGACGTACATGAATTACATTTCGTCTGAATCTAGTCTTGATGGGAGATTTTATGCCAGAACTCCAAGCATACATACAAAATTGGTCATTACAACCCTTTAGTCAGGATTACGACCTAGTTTCTCACAACACTTATGTTGTGTGTGTTAATTTTATACATGAGTGGCGGGGGACCTACAGTTTAAAGTGGACTCCGAACGACAGATTTTTGAGAAACTCTCAGAGTCTTTGCCAGAAATCTGCTGAAAGGAAGTCGTCGAAAAAATATTTTTGTTCGTATTTGTTTTTGTTAGTTATGTCTGACCGTGGTTTGAACTCTGGCTTTACGTCTAATAAGCCAACACACTACCTACTAAACTACGGCGGCAGCAGGGAGGATTATCCCAATCTATTGTCTGCTCCAGGCATTCAATAGAAGTCTACATGAACGAGTCTAAACTTCAGAATAAGTTAGGCCATGCAATTTTCTCTGAAGGACTTAACCTTACGAAATCGCAACCGAAATCTTAACCTTGGCAATCGGAAGATTGCAACCTTTGCATCTAAATTCATCTCATTTAGCTTTTTTGAGGTGAAGAAAGCTCTGAAGGCTTTTGAACTATAAATCTCTAAAGCTTTAAGCTTTAATAACTTCTCTCTTCCAAAAGTATTTTTTGCTGGGTTATCGTAATTAATCACACATTTTTTGGCAACAAGTGCAGCTGCTCACTCTTCTGAAAGCTTTCAGTTCAAATTAGTTGAGACATAAAACTCTGGAGAAGAGAAAAGCCTTCAAAAGTAGAAATCCTTTCGATATTTTATTTTCTTTTAATTAAAAGGCGGCAAATCCAATTAAATGTGCTGTGCGCAGACAAGAAAACATTCTTTTTTTTCGTTTTCTTTTGCTTTTTGATTTTGCCTTTTTCATCTTCTTGACCCAATTAGCCCAGGTTAACAAAATATCTGAAAAAAAAAGAATGAAGAAAAAAAGAACTCAAAAGAAATGAACGCTTGAACTTGATTTTAAATGTCAGATTATGGCGCCCGTTTAAGCAAAATTTCAAAATAAACAGGCTGGGCGACTTGAGTTTATTTTTTTTCTTTTTTTGGGATTTTGTTTTCGTTTTTTCAATTTGAAATCGATCGATAGATTGCTTTTGGGTTTCATTGCTTGTTTTTTTTTTTTTTTTTGATTTTTGGTTTCATTTTTAATGGGTATGGTTGAGGGTTTAAATTTAGATTTCTTAGGAAATTTTGTTCTTTTTTTCTCTCGTTTTTTTTGAAATTTTAAAAAAATTCATATTTTTTTTGCCAAGAATGATAGTCCTTGTTTGCCATATCGTATGCTATAAATTTCTGTCAAATTTTATTAATTTATGGTTGGTATTGAGAAATAAACATTTTTTTCTGTATCAGTAATCGATAAAAGTGTGAATAATTTTGGTGAAAAAAATCGATTTTTTTTAAATTTTTATTTATTTGCTAAATAGGCCTTCAATCGAAAAAATCTTTTTCCTGTATTACGTAAAATAATAAAAAAATGATTCTTTTGTAATGGACAAAAAGCCTTCATCGTCCTTTATTCGTTCTTCTACCAGAATTCAATTTGTATGTCTGTTGCAGAAACTGGCATGTATTTCATCACCAACATTGCCTCGATTCTTAACGGTTCAATGAAAACTGTGTAAAATGCTTAAAACTCTTTAAATAGGCCTCTCGACAAAATCATAAGGTTTTCACATACGAGTTTATATTTTAATCTCCTTCCTGGGTTACGTTTTCAAGTGTCTGAATTTGGATTCATACAAGAATATTAAAAATCCACTACCAGCATAGTGGAATGGAGTTACGAAGGCTTCGAGGATTCATCTGACCATCGTTAAGAGTCAGAATATCTGAACTTAGGCCTTCATCGTTCTTTATTAATTGATCTCTAAGAGAAAATGCTTCAATTTATGTGTCTGTTGGAGAAACTGGCATATAATTTATCATAAACCTTGTCTCCATTCATATAGGCTTCCATACGATGTATTGTATTAGAGAGACACAGAGCTGATTATAGGAAGGGATAAGGATATCTGAAGTTAGGCCTTCATTGTCCTTTATTCGTTCTTCTATCCGAAAAAATACTTCAATTTAAGTGTCTGTTGCAGAAACTGTCTGGTATTTTATTACCAACCTTGTCTCCACTCATATAGGCTTCCATACGATCTATTTTATTAGGGGGACACAGATATCAACACGGGAAATCTATTATCAGAAGGCGTATTACTCTTATTCTTCTGCAGCACTGCCCTCAATCTATGTAGAGTGCCCCAGTGTCTTCTCCCATCTATTGCCCTGACAAACTTTAGAATGCTGTTCAGTGGTAATAATTCTCTACCCAGCACCTGATATGCATCCAAGTGTCTCCTTATGGGATGCATAAATACCTTGCAGAGTCTAATTGGGAGGTCATATGATTCATGCTGCACTTCACAGAATTTATATATTGGGCTCAGGCGATTCCTATTCTGAATTAAGTGTTCCTGAACACGCAAAAGACCGATAATTAATCGCAATCTGCTCCTGATGTATGACGGAAAACTCCAGTCATCATATTTAGAACTTTAGAACGCCTAAAACTTATTTGGTTTGAGCAAAGTCTCATGCTTTTTCTATTTCCCCTTTGGCTAGGTGTACCTTCTGAAACTTCTATTGCCACTTCAAAGAAAGGTACTGGCCTTAGTAGCGATGTGGAAGTTCGTCCTCTTTAAGTTTGACCCCAAAAACTCTCGCTTCTGTTCTGTTCTCGACCTCTCCGTATTCCACAGGATGCTGCATAGCCTTTGGGCTACTCAATTCACTTTGTTAGGAGAGTTTGTCTAGGAGAGTTAAGAAGGGTACAGCGGGTACGGCGCGCTTTAGCAGGTCACGAAAAACCCTGATAAAATTTGTATAAGAATTGCCTCCCATTATCCTCACCACAGTGACCAAAGCTCTATTATTTGCATAGAGTCCCATTTACTTACTTAATTAGTCATTACAACTCTTTAATAACGAGTAAAAATTGGCTTCTCTCACCACCTATACTGTTTGTGTTGATTTTATCCATGAGTAGATGGGACCTACAGTTTAATGTCGATTTCGAACGACAGATTTCAGAAACCGTTCATGGCATAAAAAATATTTTTCTTCATATTTCGTTTCGTTCGAGATGTCTGAGCTGGGGTTTGAACTACAAGTTTGCGTCATATAAGCCAGCGCACTACCTACTAGACTACAGCGACTTTACTCATCGATTTATTAGGTCACGCAAACCGCTGATTAATAATTTATGAGAAGTGTTCGCCATTATCCTAACCGTAGTTTCCAAAGCAAAGAATCCCTTATTCTTTGAAATCTCTGTTGCGCCAATCAGACCGTGTGTGTTTGGATTTTTGCCAGCCATCTGGATATTATGGGATCTATATCCCATCTATTTAACCCCCTAGCTATGACATTGTGAGGAGTATTATTGAATGCGGAGCCTATAGCAAGAAAACTGCTTATTTAGCATTTAATGGTCCTTCGGTTCAGACCTGCTGAAGTTGTTCTTTTGAGGCGAGGGATGCCTTTCACATTCATGGCCAATCTCTGTTGTGCTGATTAGATCATGTGTGTGGAGTTTTGCCATCCATCTTAATATCACAGGTTCTATACCCCTTCCATTTAGCACCCTAGCTATGATAATGTCGAATGTAGTGTCTATAGCAACAAAACTGCTGTTTTAACATTAAATGGTCCTTCGATCCAATCACAGGTTGAAGTTCAAGTTGTTCTTTTGAGGTGAGGGATGCCTTCCCTGAATGTTTGTTTGTTTTTGTTTCTCACACCGCATGACAAATTGTTTTAAAGCCTCTAACAACGCGATATGGTCTAAACAAACAAGAGTCAGTCACTCATTCGCTCACTTATTTCATTTGATATTGAAATAAATCATTTGGGACGACGATAACAAATGGTTCCGAAAGATTTACATAAAATGTGTAAAAATTTTTCTGTGTATCATAGAAGATGAAAACAAAGAAGAAAAAAAATTAAGTTTGAATGTAATTTGAGATTTTTTATTGGCAAAACACAAAAACAAATGAAAACATCCATCAAATCTATGCTGGCTGGCAAGTAAACGAAACGCAAGACAATGGAATTAAACTTGAAAAATACAAAAAAAAAACAGAAAAAAAAAACAGAAAAAAGCGTTCAAACTTAAAACAGAAAACGATCTAAAAATCCCAACAACAACAAATCAACTATTTTTGCCGCCAAATTTCAAAAGGAAACTACTTTTTTGGTTAGTTTTGGTAACGTTTATGTCGAGTGTCTGTCTGTCTGTCTCTGCAGTTTATTTTTACGCTCAAAAAAAGAAATTCGTAAGACTATGGCAGATAGAAAATCTAAATGTTTTCCTGCGGGAGTAGAAGTTTGAAACTGAAGAGCTTAAAAGAAAACAAAAAAAAATTTTTTCTATGTGTGTGAAGATAAATTCCAATTTAAAAACCAAAGACGCAAACCCACACTTTTAGCAGCGCCTGTTCTTGCCTCTAACAGGGTAAACTTTGCTATTAACAGAGCACTGTTAACTGTTTAACAGTGGCAATAGTAAATTCCTCTTCTACATTTCCAATTTTCTCAAATCTCAAAATTATGCCAGCTATTCCACTACCACGATTCGAAAGAGTACCCCCTGGACTACCATTTGCATATGGTCGTGTAGGTGTACAATTTCCTATATGTTCCAAAATGGCCACTGATTTTCTAGAGAATTTTGAAGCAAAAACATGATATTTTCAAAGCCAATTTTCTCAATTCCATATCACTTTAAACTGTGACTATGTTGCTGATTATAAAGGGTGTTTTTTATAGACGTATAGAACTTTAAGTTGACATTACTTTTCAAGATGGCGACCGATTTAACAGCTGTCAAGTGTTTTATTCTCAGTTTGGTTTGGCAATTCATCATGAATAGACTCACGCCTGAACAACGCTTGCAAATAGTGCAATTTTATTTCGAAAATAATGGTTCTGTGCGGAAAACGTATCGCGCATCATAAGCGAATTTTGTTTAGCGATGAAGCGCACTTCTGGTTGAATGGCTACGTCAACAAACAAAACTGCCGCCTTTGGAGTGAAGGTAATCCTCAAGTGTATGTGAAAACACCGTTACATCCAGAAAAACTGACTGTTTGGTGCGCTTTATGGGCTGGTGGAATCATTGGTCCGTACTTTTTCAAAAACGATGGTGGCCAGAACGTTGCAGTCAATGGTGATCGGTATAGAGCCATGATTACTAACTTTTTCATTCCTGAATTGAATAACCATGATGTCCAGGAGATGTGGTTTCAACAAGACGGCGCAACATGTCACACAGCTCGTGCCACAATAGATTTATTGAAAGACACGTTTGGTGACCGCCTAATTTCCGTTTTGGACCTGTGAATTGGCCTCCAAGATCTTGTGATTTAACACCGCTAGACTACTTTCTGTGGGGCTATGTAAAGTCATTGGTCTATGCGGTAAAGCCACAAACGCTTGACCATTTGGAAGACAACATTCGCCGTATTATTGCCGATATACGGCCACAAATGTTGGAAAAAGTCATCGAAAATTGGACGTCCAGATTGGACTACATCCGCGCCAGCCGTGGCGGTCATATGCCAGAAATCATATTTTAAATGTAATGCCACAAGATTATCTTTCGGATAAATAAAATGCATGTCAATCGAATAATCCATCGTTGTTTTATTGCAACTTAAAGTTCTATACCTCTATAAAAAAAACACCCTTTATTAAGAGGCCTTGGAACCTTCCTTTGCATACGGTATGGGTACTCATAGACCTTGAGTATTTCCCAAAATTAGCTCCTAAGCAAGTGGGCTTGTTCAGATGGATACTGTTAAATAGCTAACAGTGCTCTGTTAAGAGGAAATTTTGTTCTGTTAACGCCAAATGTGGCGCTGCTAAAATTTATGGATTGTGTCTTGGATTTTCAAATTCGAATTTATCTTCACACACAAATTTTTTTCTTGTGGTGTTGGCGGCAAAACTTTAACTTCAGGGCCAGTCAGTCAGTCATTCTAAAGATTACAGGCAACAGTCTTCGGTGTTTGTTTTAAAGCCAAAAAGAAACACAAACAACATGAAGTTTTTTTTTCTTTTTTTTCTAAACTTATTTAACAATTTATTACGTCACGTTTTCTGTCTGTAAAATATATTTATTTGGAGCTGAAAAAAAAACAAAAAAAACAAACTTAAACGCATGTATAGTTAGTCCCCCTCTTCTCCAATATCATCTTAATGATGTTCATCAGTTCATCTAAAACATGATTATTATCATCATCACATTAAAGTGTATATTAGTCTACGATTTGTTTACTTTTTTACAGGCCTTACCCTACCCTTCCTTACCTCCTCTTTTGTAATATTTTTTTTATTGGAAAACAAAAATTTTTTTTGTTTCTTCCAAATTTAGGGGTCATTATGTTCTAATTTGGTCATGACTACTATTTGTTTAGTTTTATGGCCTGTCTGTCTGTCTATCTGTCTGTCTTCTCTTTTTGTTGTTGTTGTTGTCGTTATTCCCAGAATTATAATTTTTAAGTTTTTAAATTTATTTCACTTGGTTTTTCGAAAAAAAAAACCTTTTTTTCCATAAGGTTATTGAAGGTTTATGTTGTAAACTGCTGTTGTAAGTAATTTTGGGCTGTTTTTGTTGTCTTCCAAGAGGAAGTGCTTTAATGAGCAAATTATTTCCATAAATAAAAAGCTTTTTTATTATTATTATTATTGTAGTTGTTGTTGTAAATGAAGCACTTTAAAGTCTATCAAGCCATCACACCAAGCTAATGAAAGTTCGGGGGCACATTTTTCCTAAGGTAAAGAGTTTAGTTGAAAGTAACGGGTGATTGTTTAGCTATTATCGTTTTGGCAACACTGGTTTAAACAGCTCACGCACGTTTCGTTTTTTGTTTCACTGTCAAACATCTTCAGTTTGGTCTACAATTTAACCATGAAATCGTCTTACAAACGAACAACGCTTGCAAATCATTGAATTTTATTATCAAAATGCGTGGCTCTGTTAAGAAAGTTAATCGTGCGCTTCTTCCATTTTATGGTCAGTTTAATCGACCCACTGAAGCAACGGCTATTCGGGCTATTGTGACTAAATTTCGCACCAAATTTACATTGTTGGACATTAAACAACCAACACGCTTACGTAGAGTGCGAACTGAAGAAAATATCGCAGCTGTATCGGCCAGTGTTAATGATGACCATCAATTATCGATTCGTCGCCGTTCCCAGCAATTGGGCCTCTCTTACTCAACAACGTGGAAAATTTTGCGGAAGGATTTAGGTGCGAAGCCTTTCAAAATACAGCTGGTGCAAGAATTGAAGTCGAACGACCTACCGCAACACAGAATTTTTGGCGAATGGGCTCTTGGAAAGTTGGCCGAAGATCCACTTCTTTATCGAAAATTTGTGTTCAGCGACGAAGCTCATTTTTGGCTCAATGGATACGAAAATAAGCAGAATTATCGATTTTGGAGTGAAGATCAGCCAGAAGCATTGCAAAAGCTACCAATGCATCAAGAAAAAGTCACAGTTTGGTGCGGTTTATGGGCTGGTGGCATCATTGGACCGTACTTCTTCAAAGATGCTGCGAATCGTAACGTAACTGTGAATGGTGGTCGCTACCGTGAGATGATATCCAAGTTTTTTTTTTGCCCAAAATGCAAGAGCTTGACTTGCATGACATGTGGTTTCAACAAGACGGTGCCACATGCCACACAGCACGCGTAACAATGGACTTATTGGGAGGCGAGTTCGGTGAACATTTTATTTCACGTTCGGGACCCCGGTCAATTGGCCGCCTAGATCGTGCGATTTAACGCCTTTAGACTATTTTTTGGTGCGGCTATGTTAAAGCTCATGTCTATACAGGCAAGCCCGCTTCAATTGACGCATTGGAAGACAACATTGAAGCATTTATTCGTGAGATACCGGCCGAAATGTTGGTAAGAGTATGCCAAAAGTGGACTAAGCGGATGGACCATTTGAGGCGCAGTCGCGGTCAACATTTTCATGAAATAATCTTCAAACATTTAATTATATGGACCGCACACTATCGATTCAAATAAAAATTTCATGCATTTTTCTGAATTTTATGTGTTTTTTTTTTGGAAAATTTTCCTAAAGCTCTTAAAAAATCACCCATTACTACCTTCATGGATCATAGAATAGAATAGAAGGGCTACAGACTCTGTGATATTTAAGTGGATGACAAGTCCTTTACACATGATTTGAGGCAAGTAGCTTAAAGAATGAAAGTGTAAGAGTCTTCTTAATAGGTTACGGTTGCCTTCAAATTGTATGTATTTCTCCACAAATGTGAAGCCTGACTGTGGTTGTACTCTCTTGATAAAATTGAACATAATGGTAAGCCTCTGTATAACCACAAGTTGCCCCCAACCCGGAGTTAATGTCCCATAAACGTAAAGCCTTGTTATGGATAATCTCTTGCTGAATTTAACTAAGTTCGGCATTGATTGCCAATATTATGCAGACAACAGAATTCTGATGGTTAAAGCCACATTTGAAGAAACTGTTTCTAAAGTCGCCATAGTCTAGTAGGTATTGTGTTGACAACAAGTGGTTTAAACCTCAGCTCAGATATCTCGAACTCCCTCTTTTACTGTATCCTGAACAGAACTGCTTCCCAACGAGCCTAACTAATATGAATGAATGAAGTAATTTGGAAAAACATTATTTATTCGTCGTAGTCGATTAAGTAGTGTGTTTGCCACGGTTCAAACCCCAGGTCAGATATCTCCAATAAAAGAAAATATGAGAAAATATTTCTTAAGCTTTGGGTGCCCTGGTAGTCTAGTGGGTAGTGTGCTAGACTATTAGCATGAGGGTCGTTGGTTCGATCCCCACCAGAGACTCTGGTCTGTGACACTACACCAAGCATATAGTCAAGTTACTCCGCTCGTATATAATTAGAATATAATTTGTAATTGTATTGTACAAATAAATAAATAAATAAATTTCTTAGGCGACTTCCCCTCAGCAGATTTCTGACAAAAACTCTGGGAGTAAATAAAATTTCTGTCGTTCAGAGTCGGCTTTAAAATATAGGTCCCACCACTTGTGTGTTAAATTAACACACAACATCAGTGGTGTGAGAAGCTAGGTCGTAATCCTAGCTGAAGGGTTGTAATGACCACTTTATTTATGTATGTACCATTATGTATGTAGATAGGGATGGCTTGCAGACATATGTATATTAAGATGTCATCAGGGGTGTTGGCCGCACAATGAAGTATTCCGGGTTCACAAAGAAATTTGCGAATATTTTTCAAATGGAAGTCGATACTCTCGAAAGATGTTTCAGGTCGCCGTTTAAGTACTTGAGTCGTATGAGGTTAACTTCAAAATTGAATGAAACTGTCTATACATTCCGAATCGGCTAGGGAAGGGCAAATTGAATCACTCCCTATCCTATGCTTGAGCCCAGATTATGCAGGAATTCACTGTAATGAGCAGGCAGATGAGGTTTCCAATGGCAAGGGCTGACACGCCATTCCTATGGATAGGGAAGAGGCGTTTGGCGGAAGGAACTTTTGCACTTGAATCCTATGACTTTAACTTAAAAATTGAATGGAATTACCTCTACATGTCATATCGGCTAGGGAAGGGAAATTGTGTCTTTGAGTACCCTTCACGGTAATAAGTAGTCAGATGAAGTTTCCAATGGGGGGAGTTTCCACACCATTCCTATGGATTGGGAAGAGGTGTTTGGTGGAAGAAACTTTTGCACTTGGTTCCTATGAAGCTAACTTCAAAATTGATTGGAATTGTCTGTACATGTTGAATCGGCTAGGGAGGTGAAACTGGGTCACTCACTGCCCTATACTTGAGCCCATATTATGTGGGAATTCACGTTAACGAGCAGGCAGATGAGGTTTCTAATGAGGAGAGCTTCCACGCCAATGAATTTGTCTATAATTGTCTATGCTGAATCGGCTAGGGAGGTGCAAATTGGATCATTCCCTACCCCTTGCAGATTATGCGGGAATTCACTGTAATGAGCAGGCAGAGGAGGTTTCTAATGTAGATAAGGTTTCCTATTGATTGGGAAGAGGTTTTTGATGGAAGGGAAGATGGAGGGTGGAGCAGCAAAATGGCAGACAATCACAACTTTTGCTGATAATTGAAATAAAACATGACTTGAGGTCTGCATCAGACTATGCAGAAGTAGTTGTACGGAAGAATTAATGGAAGTATCTTAACTTAACTGGACTCTGTAGGCTCAGAGATTCTAAAGATCATCTAGACCCTAATATGTAGTTTCTGTTGACAGTAATAATGAATCACCACAACACAAAGTTGCAATTCGTATGACGTTAATGCATATCAGAGAGTGAAAGAACCCGATGTTAATACTAAAGTGTCCGCCAAATAATTTTTTTTTTAAAATGCTTTAAAAAAACTACTGAATATTTTCTCAAATTTCTTTTTTTATTTGAAAGTACAATCCTTCCGGTTAATAATGGAAACAAATTTCATTCAAATGGCTGCCTTGGCTGGCCATGCAGTAGCCTACACCAGAAGATGCCGATTTTGGCAAAAAAAAAATCATCTTTTCAGATGAAGATCATTTTGATCTTGGCGGGTATGTAAACAAGCAAAATTGTTGCATTTGGGGCACAAAAAACTCGACGCACCCAAAACGAGTCACTGTTTGGTGCGGATTTTGGACCAGAGGCATAATTGAGCAATTTTTCTTCGAAAATGAGCAAGGAGTGGCCGTTACAGTCAATGGCGATCGTTATCGGGCCATGTTGAACGAATTTTTGTTCACAAAAATTGAAGAGGAGGATATTGGCAACATTTGGTTTCAACAGGACGGCGCTACGTGCCATACAGCCGAAGCTACACTCGATGTTTTGCGCCCTGTTTTTGGAGATCGCATTATCAGCCGCAGAGCTGATGTCGTTTGGCCACCTCGGGGCTGAGATTTGACACCGTTGGACTATAATTTGTGGGGTGTCGTCAAAGATAAGTGTTACGCCGACAAGCCAGAGACAATTGACGCTTTAAAGGACAACATTCGTGAAGCCATTGGTGAAATACAGCTGCACACAATCGATAATGTGGTTAAAAATTGGACCGATCGTGTAGGCTACTGCATGGCCAGCCGAGGCAGCCATTTGAATGGAATTATTTTCCATTATTAACCGGAACGATTGTACTTTCAAATAAAAAAAGAAATTTTAGAAAATATTCAGTAGTTTTTTTTTTTAAAGCATTTTCAAAAAAAAAAGTTATTTGGCGGACCCTTTACAGGTTGAGTTAACTTTATGTTCCTGGTTAATATTTTTCAAATCTTGGGCCTTGTGATTCATTAATGTATATATGTCTGCATGAATCAGTCTGCACGGATATTGAGACTGGAGTCGAAAATAATGGCCAACTGAAGAGCCGTATTGTTTCTTCGAAGATTACAGTTCGAATGCAGGGGGATATTTTTGAAAAAATATTCATTTATTCTGTGAAAATTTTTACTTCTGCGTCTATCGATGGCAACATGAAATTCAGCAGACATATTTTCAATTGAAAGCAGATTCCAATAACTTTGCTAACTACACTTGTTGATAAGTTTACATTAAGTGGTATACTTGGTCTACAAACCTGGTTTTAAAAACATTCTCCGTTAAGAGTTTTACATGTCTCGCTTGAACATCTTTTCAAGCCGAGACTTTAACTGTATTAATGGGCCTTCTTAAAAGCTTTTTGTAATGTTTAGTTCGGCTCTTAAGACAACATTGTGTTCAAATGCGATTGGTTTTGTGTTATTTGAAAAGGCCGCAAGCTTTCTAAAGCCAATGTTTTAGAAAATTGTCATCGAAATTTATTTAATTTTCGGTTTCATTCATGATGATGATGATGGCTGATATTGAATAAACCTCCATTCGCTATAATTAAAACGTTTATTTGAAATCATACGTATACATCGGACATGCTAATGAACGTGATTTGAAATTTTGATAAATAATTTCAATTGATTGATCTTTTCAAAATACAAGCAATTCGTTGAAATACAAGAACAAAACAGAAGAAAAAGAAAAGCTTTTTGAAAAATTAATTCAAGAAAAAAGAGAAAATTGCTTTCCTGTCTTTCTCTCTCTCTCTCTGTCTCTGTTTCTACAGCCATTAAACGAAAGTTAAAAATCTTAAACAGTCTTTATCAATGATCGTACAAACAACAAAGAAAACCAGTCGGTCAGTCAGTCAGTTAACCAGTTAGTCAGTCAGCCAGTAAAGAAAATCTGAAGAAAGAGGGGAAAAAACGAGAAAAAAGTTTAGCATGTTAAACATTTTAAACGTAATTACCTTTAATAATTTGTTGTTATAAAAGCGACAACAAAAACAAACAAAATCAAAGAAATTAAAATTTTTTAAAGAGATCTTAACAACAAAAACCCCATGATAATGATGAGGATGCCAGTGATGAGATGATCATGATGAGATAGAAAAAAAGAAAAATACAACAAAATCATGTTTTCAAATTGAAGACAATTTCAAAGACAAAGATTTCATATGCATTTTATCGTTTAAACATGCACTTGGCAGGACAGACAGACTAGACTGACTGACTGACTGCCTCACTGATTGTTAAACCTTTTTCAGAAGCTTTTTTCAAAATGCAATTCAAAAAAAAATATTTTCTCACACTCACTATCGTTTTCGATTCTTCTTTTTTTCCTCTTTCCGTTTCTGGTTCTTCTTTGCTAAACGTTTGTTGTGTGCCCTATAGCCAGTAGGTTTTTAAAGAATAAAAAAACCAATATTTTTTCGAATTTTTTAAAGACTTAAGTCTTCATTTGGTACTATTTTGTGAAAGGTACATTTTTTCAAATATCCTCCTTAATTAATATAGTGCATGATACTTTTTGGAAACTAAAATTTTATAAAAAATACCTTTTTGAAAAGGTACCCTATCGAAAAAGTTTTTCAAAAAGGTTCCCTATAAAAGTACTCTTTTAAAGAGGTACCTTTTCACAAAAGTACTCTTTTAAAAAGGTACCTTTTTTCAAAAGTACCCCTTTAAAAAGGTACCTTTTTTCAAAAGTACCCTTTTAAAAAGGTTCCTTATAAAAGTAGCCTTTTAAAAAGGTACCTTTTCACAAAAGTACCCCTTTATAAAGCACTTTTTACAAAAGTACCCTTTTAAAAAGGTACATTTTCACAAAAGTACCCTCTAAATAAGGTACCTTTTCACAAAAGTACCCCTTTAAAAAGCTACCTTTTCACAAAAGTACCCCTTTAAGAAGGTACCTTTTTACAAAACTACCATTTTAAAAAGTACCTTTCTATAAAAGTAAGTAAGGATCATCCAGCCCAAACTCCCCAGTCCATCTAGACTTATATTCTAAATTCAAAGAGTTCCATCAGGATTGTAAAGGATGTTGTTCATAGTGTTCTCGCGCACGTTAGTAAGGATGATGAGAAATGCTAGATTAAATAACACACTTCTTCCTAATCTAAGTTCCGCTCAGACAGCAGATGTGACTCCCTGTTAGACAGAGTCCTGTTGGAGACACAATAGCGATTCTCACGGGCCACTGTACTTTTGGTAGGCATGCAGCAAGACTTGGCATTCCAGCAAATGAGTTCTGCAGGAGCTGTGGATCAGAAGAAGAGGAGCCAACTGTCTTTCTCTTCATGTGTTCGTGACCTGTTTTAGCCATACAAAATTTATGTTTTTGGGCTCTCATTTTCTGACATTTTTTGATCAAGCTCTCGAATATAAAGATAGGGAACTCGGTTTAGTTTCCTCTAGGGAATGTTTGATCTCCAATTTGGTTTAATAAATATCAAAAGTACCAAAAAGAAAAACCTTTCTGAAAGAATTCTTTGAACACATCGCTACCACTAAAAAAAAGTACTTTTTGAATAGTACCAGCATGAAAACGGTTTTTCTTAAAATATCAAAAATAAAAAGCTACGAAAGAAGTACTTCTTTAAAAGTACCAAAAAACCCTTTCTGAAAGAATTCTTTGAACACATCGCTACCACTAAAAAAGTACTTTTTGAAAAGTACCAGCATGGTACTTTTGCAAAAGTATTAGAAAAGTACCTTTCTTAAAATACTTTTATAATGGAAAAGTACTTTTCTTAAAGTACTTTTTTAATAGAAAAGTATTTTTCTTAAAGTACTTTTCTTAAAGTACTTTTCTTAAAGTACTTTTCTTAAAGTACTTTTCTTAAAGTACTTTTCTTAAAGTACCTTTTTAATACCTTCTGCAAAAAAAATTTTAACATTTTTATATTTTTTATTGACACTCCTTTTAGGGCCCTCTTATTCGTTGAGATCTGTTCTTCTGTGGCCTGCAAATTGTTTTGTGGCTGCATTTATCTTCTTATGCAAGCAGGCAGTGGAGACTTTAAAATATTTTTTCTCTAGTAATTATGGTGTCAAGTGTTGTTAACAAGACATTCTCATTGAATGGCGAATAATTTACACAAGAATTTTAATTTTGCAAATTTTTATTATAATGGTTCGTTCCACGACTTGTTGTTGATACTGTTGTAATTTTAAGATATTTACCTTGGGAAAAACAACAGAAAAAATAAATTAAAACAGAATTTTTATGTACGTATGTACGTACGTTTATATGACAAGAATTATGGCACAAGCTACTGCTCTAAGATGATCAACATTTTCTAAACGAATGCAATGAAGCATGATGGAAATATTTTGAGAAAAAAAAAAACGATTTTTTTGTTTGTTTTAAATTTTAATTAAAAGCGACAATTCCAGTTAATTGGTGGCAGTGGCCAATTCTTATCAAATTTCAAAATCTTCTGTACAGCAGCTTCAAGTATCAAATTTCTTTTCAAAGAAAATCCTACAAATTTATTAAATTGCGGCCGCTGCTGCAAAGACAGGCTAAAACTTCAAATTAGTTTTTGTTTTCAAATCATATTTCAAATGTTTAGTGGGTTTAACACACACAAAAATTATCTGCTAAAAGCAAAACAAAGAAACAAAAACAAAATCTTCTTAAACAAATGGTTTTGGTTGTTGATGTTGATGTTGGTGTTGGTGTTGGTGTTGTAGCCAGCATTTCTTTTGAAATCTTAATTTTCTTTCCACCAGACCAACGGGCCTGTTGTGGTTGGTGGTGTATTGTAAAGGAGGACTCCCCGGTGTTTGCATACAATTAAGTTGTAACATGTTTTAATTAAAGCTTTTGTTTTTATTATTGTTGCTGTTTCTGTTTCTGTTGCTCGTGTTGTTGTTACAGCAACATCTGCTTATGTTTTGTTTTTACTGCTGCTGCTGCTGCTATTCTTTTGAAATTATTTACACAACCAAACAACCAAAAAAAAACTACAAATAATTTTTATCTCTTTTTTCCCCCACATGTGCGGATGTGCGTTGTGTTGTGTTGTTGTGTGTTGATTTAGTACCATAAACTTACATTGAAAATTTCAAAGAAATTTATTTTATTTTTCTAACAGTTTATTATCGCTGTTTTTTGTGCTTGTTTTTTTTTTACATATGTGTGTATATTATTTTAGCCGGGTCAAAATAATTTACTTTGTACGAATGTAACACAAACAAAACAACAAATTCACTGATTGTTTATACTCAACTCCTCAACCATCATTTAAAAAAATGCAACAAAAAGCAACACTTACATGTTTTCGAAAACAAAAAAAAAACAAAACGAAGAATCACGTAAATTTACGTAAAAATTTATGAGAAAATTTTTAAAATAGACTGGCTAATAAATTTGAAAAAGAAAAATTAATCGATTAAATTTTATTCGTAAAAAAACCGGTTCTTATTTTTACAATTTTACAATCTGAAATAATGTAAACTATACTAAAGTATTAAAATAAATTAAATATAAAAAATTAATCGAATAATTTTGTTCAATTAATCGATTAATTTTATTCGAATAAAAACCTATTCTCATTTTTATGATAAGCAACTAAAAGATGAAAACTATACCAAATATATTCATAAAAGTATTAAAAAAAATTAAATATTAATTGAATAAAATTAATCGATTAATTTTATTCGAATAAAAACCAGTTCTCAATTTTACAATCTGTTTATCCCAAAAGATGAAAACTATAGCAAATATATTCATAAAAGTATTAAAAAAAAAAATTAAATATTAAAAATTAATCGAATAATTTTATGCAATTAATCGATTAATTTTATTCGAATAACAACCAGTTCTCAATTTTACAATCTGTTTATTCCAAAAGATAAAAACTATAGCAAATATATCCATAAAAGTGTAAAAGTGGAATAATGTTATTCAATTAATCGATTAATTTTATTCGAATAAAAACTGATTCTCATTTTTACACTTTGCTTATCCTATAAGATGTAAACTATACAAAATATATCAATAAAAGTATTAAAAATTAATCGAATAATTATATTCGAATAATAACCGGCTTTTATTTTTACAGTTTATATATCCTGAAGAATATTATTTTACATATTTCCTTAGAAATGCACATAACTTAAAGTATAAAATCTTAACCGAATAATTTTACTCGAATATTAATCGAATCATTACGTCCACAATTTTTGTATCATACAAAGAAACGTTTATTTAAGGAACGAATTTATACCAAATAAATTTAAAAAAATATGAATAAATAGCGTAATCGATTAATTTTATTCGATTAATTATCTGGTTCATATTTATTTGGTTATAATCAGCGAAAGAATAATATTGTTTTTAGAAAATCTATGCAAATTCGAAGAATAAAATTTCATAAAATTATTCGAATAGTATTAGTCGAATAAGAACTGAATCATATTATTTGCCGTATCCTATGAATGAAAAAAAAATCGAAAAAAGAATTAATCGAATAATTTCAATCGAATAATAACCAATTAACCAAACCGTAATAAAAATTTTAATTAATTTAATTCGAATAATAACCGGTTTATGTTATGCTCAGTTAGCCAAAAACCAGTTCTAACTCCGCCGCCATTGTCAACAATTTCCTATCTCAACAAGGCGTTCCTTAGTTTGTTGAATGCTTTCTCGTGGTCTATAAAACATAACTGAAGTGGAGGACAGCATTCCACTGACGGGAAATTTGCTTATGTGGTCTATTATGCATCGACTTTTATGGTCCGAAACCAACTTGTTTCTGCCTTAGAGAAAAAGTGTCATCTTATTCGATACTCTTCTTTTAGCAATGATTTGTGCCATGACCTTATTAGCGGAGGAGAGTCGAATAATTCCGCGCAAGTCATCAGCAACTATGAGGGGCTATTCCCTTTGTCAAATCATTGCGTAATTTGTTGTTCTTCCAACAAGTTCAAATAAGTTTTACTTTTACCCGGGCACTTGAAAGCGACTTAAAATGTAGTAGCTTAGCTTTCTTTCTATTAAAGCCGTTGACTTTATTCATGATTACCTCCACACGATGTTCTCACTCAATTAGCACAATCATTTGTCGATGCGATGATTGCATGCGATAATCATTCAAACCTTAGTTCGTCAGAGGAGGGTGGGGAGCTTGTGATCCCATTAGAATCTTTCAGGGGCCTTTACACTAAGTTGTTCGATGCATTTTCTACTGGATTTCACATCTTACTGGCACTGTGGCACCATCAGTATTTGTGATTTCGCTTTTTCTATGAAGACATGATTGTATCTGTATTTTCCTTCTTACCAATTTAAAATCCCGCTCTTGTCTTGAAAAAGCAAATTAATACTTCATTTATTTTTGTTTTGGTAAGTTCTAGAACTCTACTGTTGATTTGTTATTGTTATTGATACTTTTTTCCCTCTATTTTTCAAGGCCTTTCTATGTTTTGATGTTTGATTTTTCTTATCTTACTGTGTACATTGTTGATTAATACCAGAAATAATTTTTAATTTTGAATTTTTATTGACCTGGCCACCTTAATTGGGTATTAAATTAAAAATTAAGCAATTGCTTGGAGAATTTTTTTGATTAATTTTTTGGTGGAAATAATTTGAAATCTTTTTAGTGAGACAAAAATTGCTTCTGACCAGCAGCTGAAATGTTGCTGGCCATGAATTGGATTTTCGTTATAAAAATTCTTGAAATTATTATAACCACCTTAAAACGTTTTTAAATTGTTAGGAAAGAGATTAACCATAAAAAAATAAAAAACAATCGCCTAGTGATTAAATACGTTTAATGAACAGAAAATGTTGCAACATGAGTGTTTAATGAGTGTTTAGAAAAAGATTTAGAACTCCAGTGATAAACGAAATAATTTTTTTTTTATTTTTAAAATCGAAAATTAAGCGAATAAAATTAGAATAATTGCTGCTGCGCAAGCAACAATTACGAAATATTTTTTAAATAAAAATTTAATTTTGGTTGAGTCATTAAACATTTTGTTGTAGTAAATGGACTTTGGAGGAGAAATCATGTTAAACAAATTGTGGAGTGGAGTGGCAGTGGTGTGGTGTTAATAAATCTTAAAGCACCCCTTAAGGCTTAGACTTTAACCTGAATATTTTTGGTTTTCGTTGTTTTTTTGTTTTAAGAAACTTTATATATTTCTTTCCATTGCTCCCCACCAATTACTTTGTTTTACCAAATTCAAGGCTCCATATGTGGCCTGCAAAATATACTACCAACCCAGCGGGGCTTAACACATTTGGAATGAAACAAAAATAAAAAAAAAAAATATCCTCACTCTTATGATTTTAATTTCTTTAAGTTTTTTTCTTTACTATGAAGAAAATTACAAAATTATGGTGTTTTTATGAAACAGTGATTGAAACATTTGGGTCATTTTATAATTAAGCGAACATGATATTTTTTTTTTGGTAACAAAAAAACACTTTCCTCTTCAAAATTTGAACGCAACAAATTGTTTATGGCCAGGGAATTAAATTAATGGTGGTGGGGGTAATCCAACTCCTCAAACAAGCAAAATTAAAAAAAATTTCGAAATTATAAACATTTTTGTTGTTGCTTTTTTAATTAAAGATAAAATCCTATTTTTTAGGTGACTAGCCTATCATTAGCAATTTGATTCGGAGCTCATTCTCAGTCCATTTAAGATCAACTAAAGTTTACATAATCGTTTCATATTTTAAAAATAATTGCTAGGGCCACCCAATCTCACGTTTGCAATAAATTCGAAATTTTAAATTATTTTCCAAGAATTTCTGCTTATGTTTTAGACAGAGCCGGAATTTGGATATTCGCCACAGTTACTGGATCAATTCTTTCTTCTAATCTCCCTTTCTCTCCCTTTTCCCATGTTCTACATTTAAGGAATGTATGTACATACATACGTACATAATTGGTCATTTCAAACCTTTAGACAGGATTGCGACTTAGTTTATCACACCCCATATGTTGTGTGTGTTAATTTTAGACATGAGTAGCAGGACCTACAGTTTAAAGTCGACTCCGAACGATTTTTGAGATTTTTGAGAAACTTTTCATGGCAATTTAGTTTTAACGCTCAGAGTTTCTGACAGAAACCTGCTGAGAGGAAGTCGCCGTAGAAATATATTTTCATATTCCGTTTAGTTGGAGTTGCCTGACCTGGGGTTTGAACCGAGGCCTCAAGTCTAACTACTGGACCGCGGCGACTGTATGTATTTATGTCGTTAAAATTTAATCTCCATACGAACAACCAGAATCTTTAGCTTTTCTCGTATCGTAAGGGTTTAGTTGGAAGGCGATACAACGTTTCTCAACTCCGGTTATCATTGTTTCAAGACAGCAATTGACTAGGAGCCTCTTACTACTGCAATGTCAGTAAGCATTCAATACTGCCATTGCGAGTCTCTGAAAGGGCTGTTCGGTCAGTAATGCATGGAATTAAATCCCTGATGTCATTGAGATGCCATCGAATATCATGCCTGATAGGTCGAGATGTCTTTCAGTTATCATTTCCGACACTAGGGTAATAAGTTGTGTTGTCTGAAGGGAAGCATTTTGATTTCTATGTGGTGATAGGATTTTTACTGGGGTTTCCGTACCATTCTTCTGGTATAAACGCCCTATAACTATAATTCTTCCTTTAAATCTTTTAGAGGGCATTGGGATGTCGCAAAGTATATTCATCTTTAGAGGGGGTGACGCCTTAGTAAGAATTACATCCTAGCTCCTTACACCACCAAGGTTTCGGAAGTTTTCATAACAATAAGTTGCTGGCAGGGATTTTGCCAGAAGACTGCTGAAAAGGGGTCGCCGAAGGAATTCTAAAATCTTAGCTACTAAACCCACTAGACTGTGGCAACTCAATTTCGTAATTTCTTTTGTTTCCTTGCCGAATATAGGTTTCGTTAATGTAATCCTTTCCAGTTGAACAGATGATTTGCATAGTGTGACATATTCTAGAATGTTAGGGTTGCCATGCTCGTCTAAGAACAGTGCTCTCTGTGAACATATTTTGGTTGTGGAGGTGGGGAATGAGACCTAATCTTCACTTTCCCAAGCATTTGACATTATATTTATGTTTGTTGTTGTTAATTAAACTGCTCTGGAAAGCTTATTGAAAAACTAGATGGATTATTCGGGTGGATATAAAGCCTATGAAGGCTTCAGCGGCATTCGAAACTGGAATTCATTTAAAATATAAAATTTCTTCCTGGCTTTCTTTACAATTTTAAATATTTTTCTCGCTGTTAACAAATTTTAATTAAAACCCTAGCTTAATATGAAATCTTTAATTACGAAACTTTAACTGACCCCCCTCCCCCCAAAAAAAATATGAGCAACAAAACCTCAAGTGAGAAAGTGCGCGAAAAGACGTTCTTGAAACACTTGCAAAAACGACGAAAACGAAAAATTCCCCTTTTAAGGGGCATCTATCACAATAAAATGTTAAAAATCTTACTGACGCTAGTCTGCATAGTTAATGTGTTACATGAAGTGAACGTAATTCAAACGACAGTAGTGGAGGCGGCAAGCTCTACCAATAAAACCGAAAATTTAAACACAACGCAGCTTAGTGTTAAGAGCAACAGCATACGACGTAGTATTAATGTTAACAGTAGTTTTAATCATCAAAATGAAATTGTACAAACCAAACAGCCTGTCAATCAAACAGTAAAACGTAAGCTAAGACGCAAACCATTGCAGGGTCGTTTAAATCATACGCGTAACTCTAACGCCGCTTCCCCAGCCTCTACTGGGCTGGGATCTGCAAATCGTTTTAAGGGCAAGCGACGTAAATATAATCGACCAAGTGTACAGCATAAACTACAAAATAATACAAACAACCCCTACAAGCCAAAGAATTTTACAAACATAAGAACAACCGCCTCTACATTAATAACAGCATCGTCCACCAGCAGCAGTAGTATTGGTACCAGCAGCAGCAGCAGCAGCGGCTTTACAACTGCCAGTCAACAACAGCACCAACAGCAGCAACACCAACAACATCATCAACGACCATTCATTACCCAACAACAACAACAATTTTCGTATAGCAATCGTTCATACCAACACCAGCATCAATATCAGCAACAAAGTGTACAAATACCCTCATCAACCATACGTGTATCGTCGACCATCGATCATCATCATCATGTAGCGCCAACGGCCTATGCCAATAGCACGTCACCTTTTTATCCCACCACAACGAATATTAAACATTACATTGGCGTTAACTCGACCAGTCTCCATGATATACCGTATCAACAGCAAAATGTTGTCATACAGGGTAATACAGATATTGTGGTGTATCGGAATATAGGACCAGTGCCCTGTCCGCCGGGGGTGCGTATAGTGCCACATCGTACTGTAACCGCTACACCAGATCCACGTATAAATCGTCAAAGGGGTAAGAAATCTTTATTTTAAGAGTTTTAAGATGAATTATTATTTAAGGCGTTGAAATATTAGAAATGCCACGCCCACAAATTGTATTTTGATTGAAATTTTCAAATGCTAAATGTAAACATTGTTTATCTTTTGGCAACTTTCTCTCAGCAGTCTTCTGGCAAAAACGCTAAGAGTAAATAAAATTGCTATGAAAAGTTTCTCAAAAATCTGTTGTTGGTGTGAGAAGCTGGGTTGTAGTTCTGACTAAAGCGTTATAACGACAAATTAAGTAATTAGGCAAGTAAGTCTTTCGGAGAGTAATCCACAGTCTAATTTATAATCGAGTTTAGAACCATTCACAGAGTCTTCAGAGCATAAAACGTCAGAGGGCGAGCAATTTATTACGTTCACTATTTGAACCTGGGATGCTTGTGTTTGTAGTAACCACTACACCACGCCAGCCAGCTACAGCTCACATGCTGTCTTCTTGTATCTTACATTTGCATACAAAACCTTTGACCTATGCCCTATGCCCTATGCGACATATGAAGTCATTAAAGGGGCATAAAAGGAGCCACTGATTAACATTTTCCGCAAAGAGAAAACAAATTTTCAATTTGACATTTTAAGTTTATTATTCAATTAATTTTTCCCCCGTTTTTTGTTTTCGTTTTTTCTTTTATTCGGGTTAAACTTTTAACAACAATTTTGATCTTTTAATTTAAACAAGTTTTGGTCATACACACCGAAAAGTGCAGACAAATTTAAAGGAAACCAGTTAATATAGCCTCTTAGAGTTAACTTTTAAGCCACAAACGCCACAACAAAACATTTTTTAAATGAAAATCGTGATCAACAGTTTTTCTACACACACTCCTCCTGTTCAGTTAGGTGCCCTTTTTATTACCCCAGTTCTTAAAGGTAAAATCGCAATCAAAACAAAACACAACACAGAGACAGAGACGAAGACATTAAAACTGTCAAGGCTGGATGACAGTTAAGGCACGTTTTAAGCCCAATTTAAGAAAAATTTTGAAAAAAAAAAACTGAATGGAAAAAATATTATCATAAGCCCACATGAAAAATGCTTGATAAAGTTCAATGACAATTTCATAAATAAATATGAAGATAAACACAAAAGGAAAATGACAATTATCGAAAAAGAAAAATTAAATTGAAATGATTACAAGATCGATAACAGAATAGAAATGCTTTCACAACGATTCTAATGAATATGTTGTGACTTCTATTTTTATAGTAAATTTATCGATTACTTGCATTTTCTAAAACTAAATTTATCGATAATTTGCCTTTTCGATATAAATTTGTCGATGACTTGCACTTTCTAAAATAAAATTTATCGATTACTTACATTTGCAATATAGATTTGTCGATGACTTGCATTTTCTAAAAGTAAATTTTGCCGTGATCTAGTAGGTATTCTGTTGGCTTATTAGACAAAAAGCCAGGGTTCGAACCCCAGGCCAGACATCAAAATAAAATACAAAAAGTATTTCTTCGGCGACTTCCTCTCAGCTGATTTCTGGCAAAAACTCTGAGGGTAAATGAAATTGCCATGAAAAGTTTCTCAAAAATCTGTCGTTCGGAGTCGACTTTAAACTGTAGGTCCCTCCACTCGTGTATAAAATTAATACACAACATCTGTGGTGTGAGAAACTAGGTCGTATTCCAGACTGAATGGTTGTACTGACCAATTATGTATGTATGCATGTTATGTAAATTTATCGATTACTTGTATTTGCAATATAAATTTGTCGATGACTTGCATTTTCTAAAAGTAAATTTATCGATAACTAGTATATCTATGATGTATACGAGTATTTATCGATGACTTGCATTTTCCAAAAGTAAATTCATCAATGGCTTGCATTTTCGATAGTATATTTATCGATGGCTTAGATTTTTGCCAGTAAATTTATTGATGATTTGCATTTTCTTAAAATATATTTATCGATAACTTGCATTTTCTAAAAGTAAATTTATCGATTACTTGCATTTTCTAAAAGTAAATTGACAAGATAATAAAATTTTCCCATTAAAATGTTTACGATGTATGTATATGGCGGCAGCACGGCTTATCATATTTTCGAATAACTTGTTAAAGAAATAAAATATTTCTATGTTTCACAATTAGGGGACTATTTATTGATTTATAGGCACTTAAAACTAATTGCCAATAGATCATGGATTAAGAAAAACGAAGACGGCTTTTTAAATTTTAGCAATAAAAAAAATTTGACTATTTTTCTTAGTTAGCGGGCCTATTTTTAGAGCCATAAATGTTTGCAAAAATCCAAAAATATTGCAACTGGTTTTTTGTCTTATTTTTAATGGAGTTTAGTTGACAGACTTTTGTCTGGCTTTTCACTTGATATTTTTCCTTATAAACAAAATTTTTATTACCATTGTTAGTAAGGCAAAAAAGCAAAAAAAAAAGACCCACGTTTATAACGTCGGTCTGTGCGTCTTTTTTTAAACATAAAATTTCAAATTTTTAAAATCACATAAGAATCGCATAGGAAAACATTAGTAAAGCATATGGAAAATTAGGAAAGAAACAAAGAAATCCTTTTTTATATGGATTTTTAAGGCAATGTTCGTAATAAAAAAAATTAACACCGAAAACGACACACAGTCTACAAGAAAAACCTGTTAAACGCATGGCTGGCTGGCTCAGTGGGTTGGCTACGAAATAAATATGGCACACGTCACAAAATCAAATACAAAACACGGAGTATAAAAAATCGGGGGCCACAATTACAAAACAACGCATAAAAAATTTACTTTTTTTACCAACACACACACATACAAACATACAGCAAATTCAAAAAGTACTTTACACAGCAAAAGTTCGCGCTAAATTTTGTATGAAAGAAGAAAACGACGAAAAAAATTCACTCGCCAAATACAAATTCAATGTAAAATTGCACAGGTTTTTTGCAATTTTTTTTCTTTTCCTTTACGCTTCGAATTTCTTTCTTTTTATATTTGCTGGCACAACCGGAAAATATTGCCGTGTGTTGTCTGTCCTTTTAATTTTAAAGCGTTAAACTTATTTGCAAAGCGTGCCACAAAAACTTCTCTTTAATTTGTAGCCAAAATTGCAAGAACAAAAAAAGGGAAATTTAAGAAAAATTTCTTGGATTTTTAAATTAAAAAAAAAATTGATTACATAACGTCAGAATGTTATCAGAAAATCCTTTACAACCCACTTAAATTAATCAGTTAATGACTCTTTAACCAGTAACGTGCTTTTACACCAGATTATCTTGGATATCGCATTCCAAGACAATGCAAAAATACCATCCAAATATTTTTGGGGACAAAATTTCAAGCTTAGAACTGATTATGATGATACAGACTGCACGACAAGTCTTTTCAAAGTGTGTACTCATGAGGCATGCATCTTACTCGTATGACTAATAACTTCTGCAGGGGCGACAAAGAGTAGAACACATGCCCAATATCTGGGGCACACTATGCAGAGAGTTTCACTGAGCGAAGTCTGTGTCTCATGATTAATGAAAGTTTAAGAAGCAAAATTCTATGATCAACCCTATCAAAAGCTTTACTGAAATCAGTATAAATTACATCAGTCCGAGCTCTGGCAAGAAAACCCCTGAAAACATGTGTAGTAAATTCAAGAAGATTAGTGGCAGTCGACCTACCTTTTAAAAAACCATGTTGGAAAGGGGATATTATAGATCTCGTATTAAAAAAGAGATAATCCATCACCAGTTTCTCTTTCAACTTGGGAGTAGCACTGAGTTTAGCAATACCCCTGTAATTTTAAATATTGGATTTATTACCCGACTTATGCAAAGGAATTATAAATGAACTCTTCCAAATAGATGGAAAATGACCAGCCCTCAGAAGCCCATTGAATATAAAGGTCAAAGGACCACTCAAGACAACACCGCACTTTCTTAAAATTCAGGCCGGTACCTCGTCAGGGCCCGGCAAGTATGTAAGTTTTAGTCCAAACAAAGACTCAAGAACAGACTCCTCATCAAATGAATATATATTTAAAATAGAGACACTTCCCACTGAATAAGGATACGAAAAGCCGCTACTCAGATCAGGTCCCGAATCCGACTGCCTATAAGTAGACTGAAAAAAGTTAGCAAACATATTCGAGGATGATACGCCCCCATAAAACATCTCAGTGGGAAACAAAGATGATTTACGTTTAGCTCGAACGAAGTCGTAAAACGACTTGGGATCGCTAGCGAAGTACGACTCTAATCATATATTCCTCATAACAGTAATGATTCATTCTACGATAATCCGCTCGCGCCCTAGAGTAAAGAGCATAATCAATATCAGTACCTGATCTAACAAATTTCTTAAATAATCTCGATTTTCTGTTCCTCAACCTTGACAGTCTAGCCGAATTCCACGGAGGACCAGAACGCTCCAAACGACTATTTACAAATGGAACACACTCCCTAAAACAATTTAAATAATACCTCATAAAAGCCATCTAAGATCCTGTCAAGTGAAAGAGTGTCATATGGTGGTGAAATAACAACAGACGACCAATTCACAGAGGCTAGTAGTGTATTTAAACGACTAAAATCCGTACGATGGAAATTAAAACGCCCCTCATCACTAAATGAGCGATTAATTATAGGAGGTAAACAAAGATCAACTTCAATAGAAAGTAACAACGTAGGATGATAACTATCCTCAGGAATAGATATAGGATCAATGCGAAATAAAGAAGAAATACTTGGATCCTCTAAAAATACAAGATCCAAAATTCTATCCATTGAATTCAGTACACACATCATAGCCGCATGCAGCAGCTGCATGGGCGGCGAGAAAACGGAGGAAATAATTCTTCAACTCTTGGGCACATGGCCATCTTCTAACCTACACTGTACCGATAATCTCACTTATCTGGACATTGCGAGTTAAAATGACGTCATCAGAAGATGCGCATGGTTCTAGTATTCGATGAATTGAAATTCTGTACTATTACAGTGAGCCACATATGCACATACATAATTGGTCATTACAACCCTTAGTCAGGATTACAACCAGAGATCAGCAATGAGTATTCAAAAAGACGAGTAGAATCGAATCATACTCATAATTTCCGATACTTAAACGCATTCATATTTATTTTAATTTGATGGAACCTCTACTCATATTCAAAGTTTGAAATACTCATCATATTCATACTTAACAACACGTATGGTGGATGTTGTTAACTTCGATCCTCCATAACTCAACATATACACGAAGCACAAAATAAGTATGATTGGCGTACGAACACTAAAATACTCACAAGTAGGTTGTGTGTTTGCTCTGCTTGCTGCTCTTTGTCTTTTTTGCTTACGTGTCTGTTTTCTAAGACTGTAAATTTTGATGAATGATTCGAGTCACTCGAGTCACTCGAATCATTTCTAAGCATACAAAGTATTTTTCCAAAGTTATCAATCTAAATGAGTAGGCTAATGAATCAAACATATTTCGAATGGTATGAGTTTGATGTCAACATTATACGCATACTCATTGCAACCTGTACTTATAAATTAACGTTGTAGCGAGTACGAATGAATCGGAGTACATAGTTACGTGTCAATATTGTTGACTCACTTGTATTGAAAATTTCATGAGTACTTATGAGCAGCGAAAAAACGATTCATTGCTGATTTCTGATTACAACAAAGCTTCTCACACCACTTTTGTTGTGTACGTGACTGGTGGGTCGTACATTTTAATGATGACGCCGAACGATAGATATCTGAGAAACTTTTTCATGGCAATTTTTATTTATTCCCAGAGTTTTTGCTAGAAATCTGCTGAGAGGAAGTTCGCCGAAGAAATATTTTTTCGTATTTCGTTCGTGGAGTTTGAACCATGGCCTTACCTTTAATAAGCCAACACTATACCAAGTAGTCGTCGTAGTCTAGTAGGTAGTGTGTTGGCTTATTAGACGTAAAGCCAGGGTTCCAGCCCCAGGCCAAACATCAAAACAAAATACAACAAGTATTTCTTGGGCGACTTCCTCTCAGCAGATTTCTGGCAAAAACTCCGGGAATAAATAAAAATTGCCATGAAAAGTTTCTCAAAAATCTATCGTTCGGAGTCGACTTTAAACTGTAGGTCCCACCACTCATGTATAAAATTAACACACACAACATAAGTGGTGTGAGAAACTAGCTCGTAATCCTGACTGAAGGGTTGTAATGACCAATTATGTATGTATGTATGTATACCTACTAGATTGCGACGACTTCTATGACTTACGACTTCTGTGGCCCATACACGACCTGAAAAATCGAAAAAAATTACTGTCTGGTGGTGGTCATTATTGTCTGGAAATGTTATTGCAAGAACCTTGGCCCTATGATAACCGAATTTTTTTTCTTTTAATTGGAATTAAACATTATAAAGTGGACGATTCAAGGTTTCAACAAGCTGTGGTGTTGAGTTTACTGCATAAGAAGTTTCGAGGATCAGTGATATCAGGTTTTGACGACGTCAAGATGACTACCAAAGCCATGCGATTTGTTGCATGATGATGATGATTTTGTTTTGGTGGATCAAATTCCATGACAATTGAAAACCAATTTTTTTCGAAGTTATTACAGAGATAGTGGACAAAAAAAGAGGGCGAGTGTAATTTAATGATGAAATAAAAGTTTCTGTGAAATCATCATTTTCAAATGCCTATGACTTGCTAAATAGGCCTCTACACTGAAAAAATTTTTTTTTGTAATTTATATAAAATTATTCACCACTTTTTTTACTTTTTATTTCTTTATGAAATAAATTAAAAAGAAAAAAAAACCTATTTAATCCCATTGTTTTCTTTTTTTTTTGTTTTTGTTCTCAATTTCATGACAAATCTTTATAAATTTGTTTTCAATATGAAAATAATTGCTTCTGTGTAGAGTTTATTACAATAAAAAATGATTATGATTAATGACTACGACACTAGACTAGACTAGAAGCCCACTCTTCATTATTTACAAAGACTTCAAATCATACTGACTGATACGGATACTCCTCTCTTTAGTGAACACAGCAACATTACGTGGCTGATTAAAGAAGCTCTGTTTTGTATTGTGTTTTTGGGCTTTCGGTGAATAAGTTCAGTGACGAGGTCAATTCAGAAACTGTATTGCAATATAAAATAATATTTCGATTATCTCTCTCTATTTGTTGTTGTTGTAATTCGTTTTTGATTTATGGTTGAATTATTAAAAATCCATAATTTTTTAAAAAAAATTTTTTTAAAATTTTTTTTGTTAATTTTCATTCAACTTTGTTTAGTTAACCGCTGCTGGTTTTAACTTGTAATTGTTTAAGACAACAGAAATTCAAATTTAATTTATGCTTCAAAACTATTATTGAAAACAATCAAAGAGTTTTTTAATTTTTATAGAGGATTATAACGGGTCTTGCGTTAAACGTGTGGTATTTTTAAATTCAAATAAAATCGAACCATACGTGTATCGTCGACAATCGATCATCATCGTCATGTAGCGCCAACGGCCTATGCCAATAGTTCGTCACGTTTTTATCCCACCACAACGAATATTAAACATTACGTTGGCGTTAACTCGACCAGTCTCCATGATATACCGTATCACCAGCAAAATGTTGTCATACAGTGTAATACAGATATTGTGGTGTATCGGAATATTGGACCAGTGCCCTGTCCGCCGGGGGTGCGTACATATAACCGCTACACCAGATCCACATATAAATCGTCAAAGGGGTAAGAAATCTTTATTTTAAGAGTTTTAAGATGAATTATTACTTAAGGCGTTGAAATATTAGAAATGCCACGCCCACAAATTGTATTTTGATTGAAATTTTCAAATGCTTGTAAACAGTTTTAATGCCTTTTGGATATTTTCTGTCTGCAGTCTTTTGGTAATTTTCTGGTCTTCTGGTATTTTTAATTTCAAATAAAATCAAAATTTATTATTCGATTGGGTTTGAAAAATGAGAGGCCATTACAAGAGGCATATAATATCGTTCAAATGCCTGTCATGGCTTAACTGGTTAGAGTATATCCTAAATGACTAATTTTCCATGGATCTGGTGCATAAATGAGACTGAATTTGACCAGTAACATGGATGATATTGGCATTGAAGACCATTAGAGTGTTCAGCTTATTTCCATGCACCTGCGACTTTAGAAAACATCACTAGGACAAGTCTAACGGAGTCAAGTTCACATTGTCTCCACGTGAGATGATCATGACCTTGCATTTCGCCTTCCTACGAGACTCGAAATTTTGCACAACATTGCGAATAGTCCTCTCGTAGGGATGTTCAATCCGATCGTAAAATGGACAAAGCTTGCGGTACGTACATACATACATAATTACGTAATTACATTACGACCTAGTTTCTCACACAACTAACTTATGTGGTGTATGTTAACTTTTATACATAAGCGGCGGGACCTACAGATTAACACGTTCATCGTCACGATAGTATCAGAAAAATTTCCACATGGGCCACGGTAACTTTATCAGATAATTTAGTTAAAAATGTGTCAAGGAAACTTAGTGTATCACAGAAAATTTTTTTTTTTGCCAAAATTCCCGGAAAAACACTATTTTTTATGTCACACATATATGACTGACATGGCCCTGTATTAAAACTTTTTTTCTCGACAAGCCGTGTCAGTCTTATATGTAGTAAGCCAAGACATTTTCAGGTTTTGTTCCTGATAAGCCAAGCTTTCGAAACATAATGCAAATGTATCGTTTGCGTCGGACATCTGTGGTTTATGTGGCCTTGTACCAAATTGCGTACGTCAGACACATATGACTTACATGGCTCATGCAGAACTACTTAGCGTCAGACACATACGACTGACATGGCGATGAACGTGTTAAAGTCTACTCCGAACGGAACATATTTTTTTTTTTTTTTTTTGAGAAACCTTTCGGGGCAATTTTATTTATTCACAGAATTTTTGTCAGAATTCTGCTGAGAGAAAGTCACCGAAGAAATATTTAAGTTTCGTTTGGTTAGATATGTCTGACCTGGGGTTTGAACCATGCCCTGACGTATGCCAACACACTGCCTACTAGACTACGGCGACTTGCAGTACGTTACGCGTTATTATTTGCATGTGTTGTTGAATGCTATACCCATCCATGGTGATTTGACAATACATAACAGAGATCAGCAATGAGTATTCAAAACGATGAGTAGAATCAAATCATACTCATAATTTTTGATACTTATACGCATTCATACTTATTTTAATATCATGGAACCTCTCTACTCATATTCAAAGTTTGAAGTACTCATCATATTCATACTCATACAACACGTATGATGGATGTTGATTTCGACTCTTCATAACTCAACATATACACGAAGCACAAAATAAGTATGATTCGCGTACGAACACTAAAATACTCACTAAAAGGTTGTGTGTTTGCTCTGCTTGTTGCTCTGTACGAGTATGTGTACAACGTTGACATCAAACTCATACCATTCGAAATGTGTTTGATTCATAAGCCAGCCTACTCATTTAGATTTATAACTTTAGAAAAATACTTATAATACGTACTTATAAATGATCCCAGTGACACATAAGCACAGAGCTTATGTTATAAGTCTAAATGAGTAGGCTGGCTTATGAATCAAACATATTTCGAATGGTATGAGTTTGATGTCAACATTGTACGCGTACTCATTGCAACCTGTGCTTATGAATCAACATTGTAGTGAGTATGAATGAATCAGAGTACATAGTTACGTGTCAATATTGTTGACTCACTTGTATTCAAAATTTCATAAGTACTTATGAGCAGCGAAAAAACGATTCATTGCTGATCTCTGATTTGACAAATGTTGCTTCAACAAGATGGCCATTTTCAACTGTCATAATTCGGAAATCACTGTTTGAAGACCCGATATATAAAATTTAAATTTTTTTATTTTTTATTTTTTATTTCAAGTAAAAATAAAACGAAACAAAAAACTTCTTTAAGTAGCCCGCTTTAAAAGGCTTTTAATTTTTTTAATGAATTTCTATGGAATTGTAACCAATTTTTGTTTTATTTTTTTTTGTATTTTTCTTATTGCCTTAAACAATTAACAAAACAATTAAAACAAATTAATTTTGTTTGATTGTTTAATTTACTTAAAAACGCATTCACATACATATTCACACTCACACAGAACACAACAAAAAAAACAGCTTTTAACTCGTCGTTTCGTATTAGCTGGCATTGCCTTGCCTATTTGACGTTACGCCTCATTAAATCAACACGAAATTTATTTTGGCGCTTCATAACACACGAACACTTTGATCTGAAAATTTATTTCTGTTTTCTATTTCTACTATTTCTTAGGAAACGTACGTATGTATGTACGTCTAATGATTCATAAATTTAAATTGGGTTGAACGCTGTCATTTGACAGCTTAAAAATAAAGCGACCAAATAAATTAAAACAGTTGGGGTACCGGGACCTACAAATGGGTTGTAAATTCTTTTAGGAGGCAAGCGTTCATTTTAAACAAGTTGCCACTGTAATATGCTGGTAATATTTGAAGATTTTTGTTTTTTATTAACGATAAACAAATAATAAAAAAATTAAAAAGAAATATTTACTACGACAATTAGAGCAGAAAAGTTTAATAGCAAAACAAATACTACTCGTAGTATTTTTAAACGATTCTATTCAAAATGGGCAAACAACTAATCATCTCTGCTGTTTGTAACTACGCCTGAAGGCATTGTAAATAGTAAAATTGTAGAAAGTTTGCCAGTGTTACCCTTGTAGGCTTATTTATCTGAATTCATATAAATTTGCACAAGACCTAGACTACAGAACTTGCACTTTCCTTAAAACAATTAAGCATTTCAGCAGCAGGAATGAAAAATCTCAAAGGGGAGAAAGGTGATTACATACATACAGACATAATTGATCATTACAGCCCTTTAGTCTGGATTGAGACCTAGTTTCTCGCAGCACCACTTACGTGGTGATGATGAATGCGCTTAGAATCCTTATGTATATACATTCTCGACTGAATAATTAAGTTGTGTTCATAGCAGATAGCAGGTTGCTTTTTCCTTCTTAGATATAAAGCCTGAGAAGTATGTAGGAGGTGAAGAACAGCTTCCTGCCCTTCCACGTCTGTGCAACTCCTGCAGAAGTTACTAGTCGTACGGATAAAAAACAATGGGACTTTCTTAAGTGCCTGGAGTTCGAGAAAACTCTCTTTACCCCTCTGTCCAGCCTTTTCCAAATTTGCTGGACGTTATCGAAGCTTCTCATGCGGCTTTGTCGGAATCTATTATAATCTCCCAGGCATTCAAACCAAAGAATTCGTTGATTTTGTCACTTCAGTCCATTTCATCAATTCTGTAGTCTCCTGCAATAACATTTGCCACGGTATTCATTTGATGTGGATTAATTTTATGCAAGAGTGGCGGGACCTACAGTTTAAAGTCTACTCTGAACGACACATTTTTGAGAAACTTTTCATGGCAATTTTATTTTCACTCTCAAAATTTTTGCCATAAATCTGCTGAAAGAAATATTTTCGTTTCTTTGGAGATGTCTTGACCTGGGGTTTGAACCATGTCCTCACGCCCTTTTTACACTACGACGTGACCTTTTATATTACGGCGACTACTGCTCACTGTTCCCAAAAGTCTTGCATGTATTATATCAACAATCTCCAAAAATTGTAAAGCAGTTGGCAGACCCTCTCTAAGTAATATCGAACATTAGAGGAAGGTTATGATTACAACATAGCTTCTCACACCCCATATGTTGTGTGTAATAATTTTTACCATGAGTGGCGGAACCTACAGTTTAAAGTCGACACCGAACAACAGATTTTTGAGAAACATTTCATGGCAATTTTATTTTCACTCTCATTTTTTTCCAGAAGATTGCTGAGGGGAAGTCGCCGAGAGAAATACTTTTTTTAAATTTAACTTCGTTTGAGATGTCTGAACTTGGGTTTGAACTTTAGCTTCGCGTCTAATAAGCCAACACACCACCTGCTAGTGCACGGCGACGATAGGCTTAACAGGAGGCTCAAATTCGTTGGCTGACGTACCGATTTAGTTTTTTCCAGAAGACTGCTGAGGGGAAGTCGCCGAGAGAAATATTTTTTTCAAAATTAATTTTGTTCTAGATGTCTTGGGTTTGAACCTTAGCTTCGCGTCTAATAAGTCAACACTAGTGTACCGATTTAGATTAGGAGAGGAAAGTTTGTCTCTTTTCCAACCATTACCTCTAACAAGGCACAGTTCTATTGGATGGTATGCCGAAAGACTCGATATTCCAATGCATTTGTTCTGCAGGAGATCTGAAACTTAGAAGAAGAAGAATACTATCGAACAGTTCTTGTCAGAAAGCAGACCAAGAGTCTGGTCTATCATTTTCCGGGGCGATTTTAATTGAACTTTCAAGCATAAAGGCTACCATAATAGCGAGATTTATTTAGTAGCCGAGATGGTTTTGCTCTGTATGAAACTCGGGTTTTTACGTTGTACAATGTGTCAATTCGACCTCCGGGTACTGTACTTGTCTTAATTGACAAGTACACGTCCTCTAACCTAACCTAACCTAAAACTCGGGTTGGTTGCCTTATGGTATTGTGAGCTGCGCATCTATCATTTGTACAGTTTTATTGTCTGTAAATGTTGAAAATGCATCCGCAGCTCTTGTGGTCTCATGTTTACCAACCAATATTTTTCAATAGACTCCTCGAAGATAGGTTCCTTATCTTGGCTTAAATATTGCCGGGACAGTGAAAGTATATGTGTTATAGTAGGCAGTGTGTTGGCTTATTAGACGTGAAGCCATGGTTCAAACCCCCAGGTCGGATATCTAAACGACGAAGTACAAAAAAAAATTGTTTAGGCGATGTCCCCTCAAAGGCAATTTTCTCAATACAATATCCCCTTATATGTTGCTGATTATATTAAGAGGCCTTGGAACCTTCCTTTAAATATAGTATGGTATTCACAGACCGAGAGTATTTCCCAAAATTAGCAGCTAAGCAAGTGGGCTTGTACAGAGGGGTACTGTTAAATAGTTAACAGTGCTCTGTTAAGGGCAAATTTTGTTCTGTTAAGAGGAAATTTTGCTCTGTTAACGCCAAATGCGTCGCTGCTAAAATTTATGGATTGCGTCTTGGATTTTCAAATTCGAATTTATCTTCACACACATAAATAAAATTGCCATGAAAAGTTTCTTAAAAAAAAATCTGTTGCTCGGAGACGATAATAAACTGTAGGTCTCGCCGCTCATGTAAAGGGTGATTTTTTAAGAGCTATAGGACCATTAAAAAAAAAAAAAAAAAAAAAAATCCAGAAAAATTCATGAAATCTTTATTTGAATCGATAGTGTATGGTCCATATAATTAATGTTTGAAGATTATTTCATGCAAATGTTGATCGCGACTGCGTCTCAAATGATCCATCCGCTTAGTACAATTTTGGCATACTCTTTCCAACATTTCGGCCGGTATCTCACGAATAAATGCTTCAATGTTGTCTTCCAATGCGTCAATTGAAGCGGGCTTGTCTGTATAGACATGAGCTTTAACATAGCCCCACAAAAAACAGTCTAAAGGCGTTAAATCGCACGATCTAGGCGGCCAATTGACCGATCCCGAACGTGAAATAAAATGTTCAACGAACTCGCCTCTCAATAAGTCCATTGTTACGCGTGCTGTGTGGCATGTGGCACCGTCTTGTTGAAACCACGTCAAGCTCATGCATTTTGGGCAAAAAAAAAGTTGGATATCATCTCACGGTAGCGCTCACCATTCACAGTTACGTTACGATTCGCAGCATCTTTGAAGAAGTACGATCCAATGATGCCACCAGCCCATAAACCGCACCAAACTGTGACTTTTTCTGGATGCATTGGTAGCTTTTGCAATGCTTCTGGTTGATCTTCACTCCAAAATTGACAATTCTGCTTATTTACGTATCCATTGAGCCAAAAATGAGCTTCGTCGCTGAACACAATTTTTCGATAAAGAAGTGGATCTTCGGCCAACTTTCCAAGAGCCCACTCACCAAAAATTCTGCGTTGCGGTAGGTCGTTCGGCTTCAATTCTTGCACCAGCTGTATTTTGAAAGGCTTCACACCTAAATCCTTCCGCAAAATTTTCCACGTTGTTGAGTAACAGAGGCCCAATTGCTGCGAACGGCGACGAATCGATAATTGATGGTCATCATTAACACTGGCCGATTTTCAAATTCGAATTTATCTTCACACACATAAAATAAAATTGCCATGAAAAGTTTCTCAAAAAAAAAAAAAAAAAAAAATCTTTTGCTCAGAGTCGATAATAAACTGTAGGTTCCGCCATTCTTGTCTAAAATTAACACATTGATCAATTCCCGATCAGAGTCCAGCTTTATTAAACGTCTGCTGTGGCTCCGTATTAAAAATAAAACACCCGTAAGTATTTTGTTTTGAGCGTGGTTTACAGTTTATTCCACACACACACAGTAAAGTCATTCAACTTGACCTTCTCAGAAATAGGTCTTAACACCACCACCATCACCATATAACGGCTTAAACGACAATTAATGACACTCTTTCCTTCTTAATTGATTCGTTGTTTATTGTAAGATTTTTTCTTATCGCTTTTATCGATCAATCGTTCAAGTAAGTTTTCATATACAAAATAACTGTCAATTATGCAATGCAATCAAACCGAAATTGAAACCCAACTTAAACGTTTTAAGGTGGCGGCATTTAAACTTCCGTTAAATGCTACTCGCCCATAATTTTTTTCGTCTTTTTTTTGTTTTTTTCTTTTGGAATTAACACAACGCTTTTAAAGTAATTTCAAAGTCTAGCCAAAGTCAGTTTACAGTTGAGCAAATTAAGCAAATAAATTAGCGCTTTTGCGCGGTAACTGAAAACTGAAGCTGGGCTTAAACAGAGCTTTTTAATAAAAATTACAACACAATGAATGGCTGGCTGTTAATGAGAAACAGTGGCCCATTGAAGAAGAAAATTTGTTTTACCGGCATGAAGAGAGACTTTGGCAACTGCATTTAAGCTAGTGTCCGTCTATCTGAGTAGACCAGAGTAGACCCCCAGGTTTGCTTCAATTAGCATGTAAAATAAGGAAAAAAATTTTCTTCTAAATTTGTAGACTTTTTCCAATTAAAAAAAAAGAACAAAATTCCAAGCTGCTCGTTTCTTAAGTGATTAAAAAAAATACTGGGTGTGTACGCAAAATGACAAAACACAATAGCCGGCCATAATTTAAGAGATTACCAGACAAATTACATAAAAAATGAATTTTTTCCCCACTAAGCGTAGGTACATTTTGGTTTTAATTTGATTTCCACATTTCGTTTACTGTCTGCCTTACGTCTGTCCATCTGTCTGTCTGTCTGCCTGTTAAATGTCAAATTAAGTCTATAAACCTGTCAGTTTAAAGTGGTGAGTGAAATCAGGGCTTTAGTTTTTAAGAGAAAAACAGTTTAAAAATCCAACAAAATTAAACGAAAAAAATCGGATAAAAAAATTCATAAATCTTGTTAAAAAAAAAGTAAAAACACAATAAAGGCGTTAAGCGTTACAACTACATATGTATTGTGTATAGAGGCCCTAAGTGCTAATGTTTTTATTCGTTTTCTGTTTTCTCGAATTGTTAAATTTCAATCCATTTAAATCGCCATTAACACCTCATTTAAGCTTAAAGTGTGAAATAAATTCCAAGAGATTCCGTTTCTGTTGTTTTTGGTTTTCAATGATTGTGGTGGTGGAGTGGTGCAAAAAATATTAAAGATTGCTTATATGCAACTCTGTGTCTAGCAGTTAAATACATAGAGTTCGACTATGTGGAATGCTATAGTTGGACTCATTACAAGTTATTATTTTTAAATGAGATCTCTGTGTAGAATTTGCCATTTTTACATGGAAGATAACATAGCAGATATCAAATGGTTGGCCATGTGAAAATAAAATAAAATGCTGCGGAATAAAAAATGAGGAAAGCCTAGCAATACCTCAAGTGCTCTCATCCCGCCAATAAACTTAAGTGCCTCACTACTTTGATCAGAGAGTACCAAGTTTAACTGAGCCAAACGCTACAACTATACTTGTACAGTTCAGAAACTCTGCGCTGTATGCCCCCACTCCTGGCCGTCCGCACCTTTGGAAAGCATGTCGATATACATGGAATTCCAGCGCCAGATATGCTCACGTGCTTTGAATTTTGTCGCTAAGGAGCGGAGGGCCTTAGCTTCATCTTTCCTGCCATCTTTTATTAATTTCACGATATTAAGCTTAAAATCTAGACCGATAGTTCTACAAAGCTAGATAAAGTAGGCCTCATCTAATGTTAAAAGCTTTGAGACTTTCATGTAGGCCGCCTAACGAATGCACAAGATTTTAGGGCGAATCTTAGCAATGTTTGGATGAGGGATGGAATTTTCCCCTCACGAACATTACTTCACCATTCGTAGTCGTACTTTAATGCCAAGGGAAATCTCACAAAAATTCCGGATCTTATGGCTTATATGGATGCTAGGATGAAGGTTAGGTTAGAGGACGTGTACTTGTCAATTAAGACAAGTACAGTACCCGGAGGTCGAATTGCTCCATTGTACAACGTCCTAGTTTCTCACACCACTTATGTTGTGTGTGTTAATTTTATACATGAGTGGTGGGACCTACAGTTTAAAGTCGTCTCCGAACGACAGATTTTTGAGAAACTTTTTCATGGCAATTTTATTTTAACGCTCAGAGTTTTTGCCCGAAATCTGCTGAGAAGAAGTCGCCTAAGAAATACTTTTTGTATTTTGTCTTGATGTCTGGCCTGGGGCTCGAACCCTGGCTTTACGTCTAATAAGCCAACACACTACCTACTAGACTACGGCGACTTCTAGGATGTAGAGATATCGTCAGGGCCAGGGGTGGGGGCATAGAGCGCAGAGTTTCTGAACTGTACAAGTATAGTTGTAGCGTTTGGCTCAGTTAAACTTGATACTCTCCGATTAAAGTACTACGAGACTCAACTTTTTTGAGATTACTTGACGTATTGTTAGGCTTTCCTGGACTGATCTGGATAAGGAAGAAGCTCATTGTATTTTTTCCTTGAAATGCTTGACCATCCATCTGACTAAGGCGGTTCTCACAGGGTACTGGAACATTGGAAAGCATGTCGATGTACTTAGAATTCCAGCGCCAGATTTGCTCATGCGCTGTGAATTTTGTAATTAAGGCGCGGAGGGTTTTTAGCCTCATTTTTCTTGCCATCTTTGGTTAAATGCTTGACACACTACCATGACTTTTTTTTTAAGTCGAGATGACTTCCTCATCGGAGTCTTTGTTCATCGGGTTGGAACGGGGGTCCTTAGTCTCATCTTTTCTGTCATCTTTGGTTAAATGCTTCACACACTACCGTGACTTTTTTTTTTAAGTCGAGACGATTTCCTACATGGAGTCTGTCATCGTCAGGTTGGATATTGTCTTGTGGTATCACAACTGACGTAAGTGTGACCTTATCCTTCCAGGTGATTCTCTGGGATGTCATACATGCCATATTCTTTTCTCCTAGTGTTGAAACCATCCAATAATTCTGATGAAGCCACTTAGAATGCTTGTGTACATTCTCGACTGAATAATTAAATTGTCTTCATAGCAGATACCAGGCTGTTTTGCTTTTTCCTTCTCAGATATAAAGCCGGAAAAGTATGTAGGAGGTGAAGAACAGCTTCCTGCCCTTCCTTATCTCTGCAACTCCTGCAGAAGTCCCTAGCCTTACGGCTAAAAACTATGGGACTTTCTTAAGTGCCTCACGTTGGAGTTCGAGCAAACTTACTTTACCCCTTTATCCAGCTTTTCCCAAATTTGCTGCACGTTGTCGAAGCTTCTCACACGGCTTTGCCGGAATCTATTATAATCTCCCAGGCATTCAAACCAAAGAGTTCGTTGATTTTGTCACTTCAGTCTACTTCATCGATTCTGTAGTCTCCTGGAATAACATTATGCCACAGTATTCATTTGATGTCGATTAACGGCAGCCATATACCATATTACAGATTGTCTGGTTGGAACCTGTTTCAATTACTTCACTTCTTTCCGTTTCTAGGTCAAACAAGGTGGATCTCATGACATCCCGAGTGTTTCGGTACTTGCTGCCATGGCTACAGACCTGTTGTGAATCCTAGAAAATTAGTTCACCTATATGCTTGTCTGTAGGGGGCCTATGCAAGTATGTACGAGTATACCAAGTGAGAAAAATCTCAAGTGTATTGTGCATCCATAATCATAGTTTTTCTCAGTCTTAATGGCTTTGACACGACAATTTGAAGTGTTAAACAAATACCGTCTACTCGTTCATATTAACACCGAAATGCAATAAATTTTTCTCGTTGTTTTTGTTTTTGTTGTTGTTGTTGTAATAATTTTACACTTAAAATGTTACAAAGAGTACAGAGTATAGAACACTTTGACGTCGTTCAATAGCCATTTAAAAAGTATTTTAAAAATTGTTACAAATTATTCTTATTATTTAAACAAATATTTTCAAGAGGCAATTAAATCGTTTACAAATTGCAATCATTTTTAAAGAAAAAAAAAACCGAAATTAAATTGGCGAAAAAAAAAGTTATTTAAAGAGGCTAATAGAGCATGAAATGCGATTCATTTTTAAAAAATATTTTTATATTCAAATTAATTTTTTCAAACGTGTTAAGCCACAGTCTTTGCTATTAAAAATCATTCATTTTCTTTTCCTTGTGCTTGAAACTAATTTTCGTTTATCAGCACATCAAATTACGAAAAATTTTTTTTCTTTTAAATCCTTGAGTGTTTAAACACAATCTGGACATGGAAAATCTTTAAAATCGCAAACATGAAAAACGATTTTCAAATAAATTTCGCACTTTTTTATTATCACACAAACATACACACACTCACACACACTCTGACATACACCATCCATATTTAAATAGAAAAACATTTGTCTTCATTTCATTACATATGCACCCTACAAGCCAATGCTACTGGTTTAAATTAAAGATACAACACCAGACTAGGCTTCATTCAAAGTTAACTTTAAATATTTGGAAATATTTCATTGGGATCCTTCCCTAAATTTCAAGAACTTAAACACTGAAGTCTCTCGAACACTCAGTCCTCACAAATGCAGAATAATAGCACGCTGTTCGCTAGACCAGCAGACAATGTAAACTCCCGAGGGACCAGGATTTTGATGGTAGGTTTACAATTGTCTCTGGTATCGCTTAGTAGCAACTCAGCTTTAGGTCTCTGATGTAAGGTAGAGAAGAAGCCCCTTACCAATGTATGTTCCATTTCTGACCAGTCATAAATCGAGCATAATTTGATAAAAATAGAATTGGGGACAAATAGTCAAAATGGACTGGATAGTCGTGGTCCCAAGTATTATAAAACAGGTTTCCTTACGGTCGGGCGTTACTTGGGACCAGAGATATAGGTAACGAAGCTTAGTGTTCTCATCAACTAAGCAACACAAAGTTTTCTATATAAAGCGGGAAATATTATCACATTGCAGTCTTTTTGTAGATGGCTTCCATTTCTTGTCTCGATAATTTGCATTTTTTTGTCAAATTTAAATTTAAATTTTTTTGGTTGATGACTTGCATTTTTTCCACGATGAAATGCATTTTTTGTGTCAATAACTTACGTTTTTTGTTCGATGACTTGCATTTTTTGGTCGATGAATTGCCGTTTTTGGACGATGATTAGCGTTCTTTGATCGATAACTTGCATTTTTTTTTTTTTAGGTGGCAGGCATTTTTTGGTCGATAACTTGCATTTTTTAGTCGATGACTCATTTTTTTGTCAATAACTTGCATTTTTTGAACGATGAATTGAATTTTTTTTAACGATGAATTGCATTTTTTGGTCGATGAATTGCATTTTTTTGTCAATGACTTGCATTTTTTGAACGATGAATTGCATTTTTTTGAACGATGAATAGCATTTTTTTGTCGATGACTTTAATTTTTTGTGTCAATAACTTACGTTTTTTGTTGGATGACTTGCATTTTTTGAACGATGAATTGCATTTTTTTGGTCGATGACGTGCATTTTTTGAACGATGAATTGCATTTTTTTGGTCGATTACTTGCATTTTTTGTCAATGATTTACATTTTTGGTTGATGTGTTGCAAATTTTTTTATCGATAACTTGCATTTTTTTTAAAACCAGGTATTTTTCAGACAAATTTCACATTAAAGGGGAGTAAATCATGTAAGGCTTCATGGACAGGGTTTGCTACTGGGCTTATAGTCTTCGGATTGTTTCAGAGCATAGGTATTTCGTCCAAGATAAGCAAGTTATTCTCCGGTAGTTTCCGAGGAAGACTCAAATTGTATGGCTTAATATTGTATGAAAAATTGATGAACTCTTTTGAATAAGAAGATTGTCAATCGCAATGATTGTTTGCTCTTTGCTTAAATCGCATGACCATTCATTGCGTTATTGCTATCTCCGCAGGCCACTGATAAAGATGGAGGTTCTGGACTTGTGTTAAATTGAACTGAACTCTTCAAAATAAGGATTAATTCAATAGAATTTTGAAGCCGGGATATTTCTGACGTGTAATGTATGATTACTGGATTGGATATTGATTTGTGGTATCTTAAGAGGCCTTTTCCTCCACTTCCCATTCTCTCCTTTTTATCCCTCTATTATCATTGCCTCAGTAAGGACGTTGTACAATGGGTCAATTCAACCTCAGGGTACTGTACTTGTCTTTATTGACAAGTACACGTCCTCTAACCTAACCTAACCTAAGAGGCCTAACCTCCTCCCTAAGGGAGGTTTTAACCTTCAAGGAGAATTTGCTGAGTGAACCGCTTTGGGAAAGTGTGCAATGGTTCTTCGAACCTCAATTGAATTTTATTTGGTGAATGAAACTGGAATTGATTTACAACCACAATAGGTCGCCTATTGGACTTCATAAATTTTTATTTGCAAATCTTGGCCATATTTCAGACAGACGTTACCAATTTACTGCATAAATATTTATTGCAGTCGAATGTTGTTGTTGTTGTTTTTTTTTCTCTTGGTAGTGTTGTGATACGAAGTCGAAAAATGACATTTAAAGCCAACAACAACTACAACAACAGCACGTATGAAATTAATGATTTCCGCTTTAAAAAAAATATTTTAAATCAAATTGCCAACTTTATGGTTTAATTTACAATAACAACAACAACAACAAAAAACAACAACAGAAGAGAGAAAAAAATGAAAAAAAAATTTAAAAGAGGAAAATTGTTGGCATTTCAGTAGTGTTTGTTGGCAACAAATTCAATTCAGCGATAAAAATGAAGACATTAAAATTGTAATCTTGGAAGAAAAAACTTTTTTTAAACGATGACGGCCAAAACGTTTATCGAAATTTGATTTGATTCGATTTTTTCTTTTCATAAATTTATTCGAATTTATTCCGATTTTAAGAAAAATCATACAGAAAAGCCAATTAAAAACGTATTTGAATTGAATTACGATTTACAATGGAAAACTGAATAAAATTTATTAAAATAATCAATAATCAATAATGGTGAAAGGGTGAACCATTAGGCGGTTTTAAAAGTGAAGTTAAATACAACACAATTAAAGAAAGTCTAACGCAGTCTAATCGTATGATCCTGGTGACAATTGAAAACTGGCCTTTTCGATGACAAATGGTGTGTACTGCCACAGATCAGAGAGATTATCTTTGTAGAAGTTGCTAGGGATGTACTCAAGTAGTGAAGTATAGTTCCTCCCCTTCCTCGTCTTTGCAGGCTTTTCAAAGCATCGTAAGCAGTGTTAGGGGAATGCATAGGAGGTTCAGATTCTGGGGATTTACCCAAGAAGTAAAGTATAGTTGCTCCTCTTCCTCATCTTTGCAACATTATCTAAGCCTCCCAAGCAGCGTTAAGGGAATGCATTAGAGGCCCACATGCTGGAGAAGTAGCCAAATAGTTAAAAAGCTACCCAAGCAGCGTTAACAGAATTCATTACAATCCCGGATGCTGGAGATCCAAGAACTAAAGCAGCCACTCAAGCAGCGTTAACAAAATGCATTACAAGCCCGGATGCTGGAAATCCAAGAACTAAAGAAGCCACAAAAGTGGCATTAACAGAATGCATTAGAATCCCAGATGTTGGGAATGTATCCAAGATGTGGAGAAAAGTGTCTTCCTCGCCTGTGCAACCTTTTCTAAGTCACCCAAGCAATGGCAACATAATGTATTAGAAGCCCAGATGCTGGGGATGTATCCAAGATATGGAGAAAAGTGTCTTCCTCGTGTGTGCAACCTTTTCTAAGCCATCCAAGCAGCTCTAACAGAACGCATTAGAGGCCTATACGCTGTAGATGTACTCAAGAAGTTAAAAAGTCACTTAAGCGCATCAACGGAATGCATTAGAAGCCTTGATGCTGGTGCCCAAAGGTCTAAGTAAGCACACAAGCAGCGGTAACAAAATGCATTAGAGGCCCAGATGCTGGGAATGTATCTATGATGTGAAGAAAAGTTTCCTAATCGTCTGTGCAAACTTTTCTAAGCCACCCAAGCAGCGCTAGCAGAATGCATTAGAGGCCCAGATGCTGGGGATGTATCCAAACAGTTAAAAAGCTGCCCTAGCAGTGCTAACAGAATGCATTTCAAGCCCGGATGCTTGAGATCCAAGAACTAAAAACGCCACCAAAGTAGCATTAACGGAATGCATTGGAAGCCCTGTTGCTGGAGATCCAAGAACTAAAGCAGTTACTCAAGCAGTGTTAACAGAATGCATTACAAGCCCAGATGCTGGAAATCCAAGAACTAAAGAAGCCACAAAAGTGGCATTAACATAATGCATTAGAATCCCAGATGCTGGGAATGTATCGTAGAAGTTAAAAAACCAACCAAGCAACGTTTACAAAATGTTTAGGAGCCCGGTTGCTCGGGATCCAAGAACTAAAGAAGCCACCCACGCAGCGTTAACAGAATGCATTACTGCATTATCAATTCGGAGCTTGAAATGATCTGAGGAATAAGCTGCATCGCAGGAGAAAATGCTGTTCGAAAAGTCAACATTGAAAATCTGTTGCTTTAGCACTCAATCAGGTTATCAACGGCGTTGTGAAAGGCGAGCAGAATGGCTTACAATAGAAACGTTTTTTCTGTCACGTTTCGTCTGGGAATGCATGCAAAAAGTTAAAAAACCACCCAAGCAACGTTTACAAAATGTTTAGGAGCCCGGTTGCTCGGGATCCAAGAAGTAAAGAAGCCTCTGAAGTAGCGTCAACGGAATGCATTTCAAGCCCGGACGCTGAAGATCCAAGAACTAAAGAAGCCACTCAAGTAGGATTATCAATTCGGAGCTTGAAACGAGCTGAGAAAGAAGCTGCATCGCTGAAGAAAATGTTGTTCGAAAAATCAACATTGAAAACCTGTTCCATTAGCATCTAATCAGGTTACCAATGGTGTTGTAAATGGTAAGGGGAATGATGAGTTGGATTTTACATGAATGGAGATACCAAAGCGAGCGATAAAATAGTTTTAATTGCTGAAAATGCCGTAAAATCATCAGAAGCTATATTTTTGGCAATGATGCCCAGGACAGAGATCAGCAAAGAGTATTAAAAAAGATGAGCAGAACTCATACTCATAATTTCTGATACTTATACGACGCATTCATACTTATTTTACTATCATGGAACCTCTACTCATATTCAAAGTTTGAAGTACTCATCATATTCATACTTAACAACACGTATGATGTGTTGTTGATTTCGACTCTCCATAGCTCAACATATACACGAAGCACAAAATAAGTATGAATCTCGTACGAACACTAAAATACTCACAAGTAGGTTGTGTGTTTGCTCTGATTGCTGCTCTGTCGTTTTTGCTTATGTATGTCTTTTTTTAGTTGTAATAACATCTAAGCCTGTAAATTTTGATGAATGATTCGAGTTACTCGAATCATTTCTAAGTATTTTAAGTATTTTTCTAAAGTTATGAATCTGAATGAGTAGGCTTCTGAGAATCAAACATATTTCGAATGGTATGAGTTCGATGTCAACGTTGTACTCATTACTCATTGCAACCTGTACTTATAAATCAACATTGTACTGAGTACGAATGAATCAGAGTACATATGTAGTTAAATTTCAATATTGTTGGCTCACTTATATTCAAAATTTCATGAGTGCTTATGAGTAGCGAAAAAGCAATACATTGCAGATATCTGGCCCAGGACTGATCATGTTTTTCAACTTTTTTCAAAATTTTGTTTTAAAATCCTACCCCTTCCTTGCCCAATGGGTCGACTATGGCAATCATAATCACTCCGGAATTCACAAAAAGTGGTGCATTTGGTTGGTAACTATTTTTATGCGTCCTTCCATTGTTAAACGATCCATATTCATCAAAACCAAACCCTTCAGATGAATGACAGTCCCTTAATCTAGTGGTTTTAAAACCACTAAATGGATAACCCGTTATCAAGCAGTTACATGTTAGTCTTAAGACTAAAATACTTAAATTGTTTGAAAAATTGTTTTTTTTGTGGATTCTTGTAATCCAATCTCTTTTATTTTGACCATATTTCTTATCGTTTTATTGCCTAAAAAACAGAAAAAAACAGAAACTCATCGTTAACATGTAAATGTCATGACGGAATTTTTTTTTGATTTTTGTTTTGTTTTATGACTTGGTATTGCTGAGCTGCTGATGCTGATGCCGTGGATATTCTTAGTAAAGTTTTATGATCCGAAATGATGATGAAGATTGACAGTTTAATTAAACAGCAACTGTTTTTAAATTCCATTCTCAAAAAAGGTTTCTCATCTGAATATTGTAAGCTGCCGAATTTAATTTGGTCATGGTTATTTCAGTTACAAATTTTGTATGTTCGTTTGTTTTTTTTTTTTTTTTTGAAGAATTTTAAGCGTGTGAATCGTGTAATAAAATTATGAAATAAAAATGTTCTTGCAATTGAAAAGAAGTGGGACGATTTGTTTAGTAGGTTTACTTACTGACTTAATTTATTGGCCATTATCTACTAGACTAAGGGCTGTTATTACAACTTGCCGTTAAAGTTGGGTTTAGTTAAAGATGACTTTAGCTAAAGTGAACTTTAAACGTTACTTTTAACTTCTTTTCGTTATTACAGTCTAATGATAAACATTAAAGTTAACTTTTTCAAAAAAGTAGCATTGTCAGAGCAATGTCGATAACACTGCTCAATTAAACAAGTTCTTTTTAAACTCAGTTGCAAGGGCGTTTTTTTTTGTTGTATTTGCTCATTCTGTTTGTATTTGAAGCTGACATATTGAAAATAATATATGATATAGGTAGAGATCAGAGGTCAGCAATGAGTATTCAAAACGATGAGTAGATTCGAATCATACTTATAATTTCTGATACTTAAACGCATTCATACTTATTTTAATATCATACTCATACTACTCATCTTCAAAGTCTGAAATACTCATGGTACCCATACTTAACAATCATGATGTTATTGATTTCGACTCTCCATGACTCATCGTATACATGAATCACAAAATAAGTATGATTCGCGTACGAACACTGAAGTCACTCGAATCATTTATAAGTATTATAAGAAGTATTTTTCTAAAGTTATGAATCTGAATGAGTGTAGGCTTATGAATCAAACATATTTCGAATGATATGAGTTTGATGTCAACGTTGTACGCATACTCATTGCAACCATTATAAATCAACGTTGTAGGTGAGTACGAATGAATCAGAGTGTGTAGGTTAATTTCAATATTGTTGACTCATTTATATTCAAAATTTCATGAGCGCTTATGAGTAACGAAAAGACGATTCATTGCTAATCTCTGGTAGAGATATATGATAGGGAACGACAGAGACTTCATATATAAAGTTCGCTTATGAGATCAAGAGCGATGAACCGTAGCCACTTTGTTCTATTGCTTCATTGTATTACAATCCGTAGAGTACTGGTCTGACGTGATGCTGTAGAAGCAAATGAAATTTCGATGATAGACTTTAGAATTTCAATTGGCATTGTTCCTGCTTCTCTCTCATTCAGATCTATAATGCATTCCAATCAGGTTATTATGCTCCGCTCCACACATTATTCTGATACACTGTACCAGTTTTTCTCAGCTGCTATCCTGGTTTCAGTAGTTTTACTTGAAACTTCAGCTCTCTGCGGTATATAGCGCAACAGGGAAACTAAGTAAGGTCATCATAGCCAAGCATATTCTGACCTTCATATTGAAGCTGCATTGTATTTATCCATACTGTGCAAATACTGGCTTATTTTTATGTACACCTCTGTAGTCTGTCACGCAGAGCAAATCCGTTCGTGTTCGACTGCCTAATGGATAGTTCGAATGCCTTACGGAGACGTTATTTGACTAACTAACCATCGAATGAACTGTATTCCTGCAGAAGTTTCTCCAGTCACTTACAATATAAATATCTAACGCTCTCCTACCTCCCTTAACTTATTTTCTTAGTTCCTACATAATGCACTGAATAAGTAGGGGCCATCCCCTGGATGTTGTATGTACTGTCATTCACGAAATGCTGTTGTTTCTCCAGTCGCTTATAATATAAAAATCTACCAGCCATGCATGCTACGCGCTTTTCTCCTCCCGCTCATAACTTATTTTTGTAGTTCCTATATAATGCCCTGAATAAGTAGGGGCCATCCCCTAGATTTGACTAACTAACCATCGAATGAACTGTCTTCCTGCAGAAGTTTCTCCAGTCGCTTACAATATAAAAATCTAACGCGTGCTGCTCTCCTACCTCCCTTAACTTATTTTTGTAGTTCCTATATAATGCACTGAATAAGTAGGGGCCATCCCCTAGATGTTGGATGTACTGTCATTCACGGAATGCTGTATAAGCAAAGAGAATGAGACAACAGAACATGTACTCTGTTACAGTGTTGCTTTGGCAAACATTCGAAACTTTATCAGTTTCGTAGATGGGTCATAAAGGGCTTTCGGGTCATAGGTATTTAATTGAGGATTCTATGAAGTCGCCGTAGTTTAGTAGGTAGTGTGTCGGCTTATTAGACATGAGGCCATGGTGTGCGACGCTAGGTTATAATCCTGACTGAAGGGTTGTTATGACCAATGAAGGGAGTATTAAGGAGCGTAAAGAGCTTCTTTCTAAGTGATTGACTCATATATAATCCTATAAGGATGTGAGATATTTTAATCGACATTAAAGCATGAAATCGCAGTAGGCTAGCAGGTAGTGTGTTGATTTATTAGACGTAAGGCCATGGTTCAAACCCCGGATAAAACATCAAAAGGAAATATGAAAAAATATTTCTTTAGGCGACTTCCTCTCAGCAGATTTCTGGCAAAAATTCTGAGCGTTAAAACGAAATTGCCATGAAAATTTTCTCAAAAATCTGTCGTTCGGAGTCGACTTTAAAATGTAGGTCCCGCCACTCATGTATAAAATTAACACACGCAACAAAAGTGGTTTAAGAAGTCGTAATCCTGACTGAAAGGTTGTAATTACCAATTATGTATGTATATAATGCACTGAATAAGTAGGGGCCATCCCCTAGATGTTGGATGTACTGTCATTCTCGGAATGCTGTATGCACAGAGAGAGAGGAAGACAACAAACCATGTACTCTGTAACAGCATTGTGTTGACTGACCATCATGACATTCGGATCATAGGTCTTCAATTAAGGACTTTATGAAGGCGCCGTAGTTTAGTATGTAATGTGAGGCCATGAGGGGTGAGAAGCTGGGTTGTCATCCTGACTGAAGAGTTGTAATGATTAATTAAGGAGGTATGAAGGAGCGTAAAGAGCTTTATTTTTGAGTGAATGTCACTTATTTCATCCTATAAGGGTGTGAGATATTTTTCATTCGAAATTGAAGCTTTTGTGGCACAATACGTAAATTTTTTAAAGACACAGTGGATTGGTAAACATAACCTAGGCTTTCATAACAATTTCTAAGCTGACAATGTCAGTGTGAATCCTACTAGTAATCTACTAGGAATCAATAGGAAGGCAATAGGAAAGCCTTTCGCTATCAGCTTACACTTCGTATCGTTGCTGCACCTTACTTCCCATTTCTGGATAATCTCCAGTATCGTCGTATACCACTTTTGGCAAACGATTTAATTAACCTACATTTTCAATCGATTCATTCGGAATACATCTTCTATACTCAATGACTGTTCCATGACTTGTGCATCAATTTTAATTATTTATTCATTAAGGAATAGCAAGCCAATCAGAAAAAAAATAAACGACAACGAAAATGAAAATATTTTGATCGCTTTCTTTGAGATGCGATCAAAGCAAAAAGAAAAGCAACACGAACTTCAGAGGAAAACCAACAAAAACAAAAAATTGTAATAACAAATTAATAATTTATGAAGCAGCCGGCCAACCAAGAAGATTTGCTGTGGGAGGAGGGTATCGTCTATCTAAAGCGCGAGTGTTCATTCCTAAAAGCAAAGCAATGAAGTGGAAAAATGAAATGAAATGCCATGTTTAACAATGTCGTGGCATAAAAGCTACCGTTTACGTTAGTTTTTTACACGAAAAGAAAAACCATAAAAAGAGCGAAAGATTTTCTGAAAATCTTTTCGTACAAAAGCTTAACTAACACACGCCTTCATGGCACTTCATTTCGTAAATGGTTGGTTGGTTGATTTACTCGTGTAGCCGAGTGTAACAATAAAAATCTTTTCTTAGAGAAAATCTTGTCCATTTCGGTGTTTCTCTTAAGAATTGCATTGAATTGGCCCCGTATGACTGACTGACTGCCTTTGGGTGGGTTGCTTGGTTTCGGCAAAAGATCCATGCAATGCAGTTAGATAGTGAGGGGGGGAGGCCCGCTTTTCTATTCAATTAATTGCTTAAGAAAAGAAAATTTTTTTTCTTTTGCTGCAGAAGAAGAACTGCCCCCCATTATATTTCTTTTTTTCTAAAGGGTCCGCCAAATAACTTTTTTTTTTTGAAATGCTTTAAAAAAAAATACTGAATATTTTCTTAAATTTCTTTTTTTATTTGAAAGTACAATCCTTCCGGTTAATAATGGAAAATAATTTCATTCAAATGGCTGCCTCGGCTGGCCATGCAGAAGATGCCGATTTTGGTAAAAAAAAATCATCTTTTCAGATGAAGCTCATTTTGATCTTGGCGGGTATGTAAACAAGCAAAATTGTCGCATTTGGGGCACAGAAAACCCGCTCGCATACATTGGAAAGCCGACGCACGCAAAACGAGTCACTGTTTGGTGCGGATTTTGGTCCAGAGGCATAATTGGGCCATTATTCTCCGAAAATGAGCAAGGAGTGGCCGTTACAGTCAATTGCGATCGTTATCGGGCCATGTTGAACGAATTTTTGTTCCCAAAAATTGAAGAGGAGGATATTGGCAACATTTGGTTTCAACAGGACGGCGCTACGTGCCATACAGCCGAAGCTACACTCGATGTTTTGCGCCCTCTTTTTGAAGATCGCATTATCAGCCGCAGAGCTGATGTCGTTTGGCCACCTCGGAGCTGCGATTTGACACCGTTGGACTATTATTTGTGGGGCGCCGTCAAAGATAAGTGTTACGCCGACAAGCCAGAGACAATTGACGCTTTAAAGGACAATATTCGTGAAGCCATTGGTGGAATACAGCTGCACACAATCGATAAATTGGACCGATCGTTTAGGCTACTGCATGGCCAGCCGAGGCAGCCATTTGAATGAAATTATTTTCCATTATTAACCGGAACGATTGTACTTTCAAATAAAAAAAAGAAATTTGAGAAAATATTCAGAAGTTTTTCTTTTAAAGCATTTTCAAAAAAAAAGTTATTTGGCGGACCCTTTATTATTTTTCTGTTGATTGTGTCGTTTAATGGTTTTAGGGTGGTCTTGGTTCATTAATTCATTTGCAAAATGGAAAAGAAGGAAGGAAATTGAAATATTTTTATTAAAAAAGAAAAAAAAAGAAAAAAAGATTTTCTAATAAAGATATTGCAGAGGAACGCCTTAAAAGAAAATTTAAAGCTTTTCTTTTGTAAATAGAGGCGGTTACACGAAATTGAAATTGGGTCAGCTGTTGTTGGTTAAAGTTTTTCTTTTTTTTTCTGTATTTTTTCCCCTTCAAATTGTGGAAGAATAAAGCCAGGAATAATTTCCTCAAAAATTAAAATACAGTTTAAATGTTTAAATAGATTCGGCTGGAAGCTATTAAAAACAAATTTTGGATGAATAACTTAAAAATTCTTAGGTAGGTAGGTAGGTATAAGTGGCCGTCCCCCCAAATGAATTGGATAAACGCACTTATGCCCCATGGGGCCCATTGTGATACCACAGTTCGCGTCTACCGTCCCCTAGTCATGGAACCATCCAGAGCTTACAATGAAGCGACTCAAACTGCCGACGTCAATGTTCGACAAATCACTCAGATCATCGATGTAGTAGGCACACCAAGATGTCTCTTCCTTCTCTGACATAGTACCGGGCATGCTCGCAGTAGATGAAGTACCGTTTCTTCCTGCTCTTCGTCCCTGCAGCTTCTACGGAAATCGTTCGCAAGGTGTCCCAGACCAATGTGCCTCGCGTGGAGTCACGACTCCAACAACCGCACTGAGCACGCCTCTTTGCAGTTTCAGCAACCTTGCAGTGCGCCTTCTATCATGCGCGCCACCCTGCCCTTATCCGAAGCTGCCCATCTGCGGTTGACAGAGTCCGTGATCTCGTCATCAATCATGAGCCTTGAGGTCCCCAAAGGGACCCCAATACCTAAGAATTCCTCGGAGAGCTCGATGGTCGTACCGCGCCTGGCCAACTCATCGGCTCTGCAGTTTCCCGGGATGTCATTGAGTCCCGGAACCCAAACGATATACACATTATACCTTTTCGCTAGCCTGTTCTGGTGTTTCCGACAGCCGTAGACCATCTGGAATTCATCACGTTGGAGCCCAGAGCCCTGATAGCCGCCTGGCTATCGGAAAGTATGGTAATGTATCCGCTGGGGATATTCGAATCCCAAATAATCTTTACCGCAGCCTGTATTGCCAACACCTTCGCTTGGAAAATGCTGCAGTAATCCGGTGGCCTTATAGATTCGGCTGTACTTATTGACTCCGAGAAAATTCCACCACAAACGGTTCCTCCCAGCTTGGATCCATCAGTGAAGATTTGGACGGAGTCCTTGTCGAGGTGCCCAGCATCATTATTTTTTTTTGAGCTTTTGTTTGCTAGTATTTTTGTTGACTCTGGGATAGGATACGATGCTAAGTAATCGAATAAAACGGTGCCTATTTAAGCTTCAAATTCAATGCAAAAGTGATGGATATTAAATGTAGCATCGGCAGGAAGGCGATCTCCCCTTTATTCACTGCTTTTGAGATAGCATTTGATACTGTAAACCAGTCCTAGGTATAGGCTAAGAGAGGATGTCTTTGTTAATTCAAAGTCTACACAAGCATACGAAGCGGCCTAATGATTTTTTTTTTTGCGGGAAGGAGGGAAAAAGCTTTATGCATTCATGATGGTCGTCACCAGACATGCTATGTCGGACTCTCCCACTGGGTATACCGACTAAAAACCCCCCTTGTCTCCTCACCGGGGTATCATTCCACCTCGGAACCACGGTTGTATTACTTCGAGGTGGACCCCTTTTCTGGCACATGTTCCAGTTCCATCGTCGTCAGCCTGCGTCCAGGCTCCGCTCTATTCTCAGTCTGCTGCGTCTAGGTCAAATTTCTTCCTTCGCAGGACGTGCTCTACAAAGTGTTTTACTGCGTTCCAGCTCTCTCTACTGTTTATCATTTTCAGCACGACGTTTGTAGCGCTAATGATGCCGATTTCAGCTTCGAGTCGCCGACGGCTTTCGGCCCATCGACAACAGCTGAAGAAAGTGTGTTCGGAATCATCTAACGTTTCTTTCTCTTCATAGATACAGAATGGCGAGCTGCATTTCCCCATGCGATGCAGGTACTCTCTGAAATATCCGTGACCGGTCAGCATCTGGGTTATGTAGTAATCTACTTTGCCGTTTTTTCTGTTTTTCCACACTTGCCACTCAGGAATCAGTTTATATGTCCACCTTCCTTGCTGTTTATTTTCCCAGCGAGATTGCCATTTTGGGAAGACTTCCTTATAATAACCCCATATATATTTAAAAAAAACGCCTTACATGGATGGTTTAAGAAGCCAGACTGCAACTCTGTGCAAAAGAGCACACGAGGCTGATTGCATCTTGCAGAAATACACTCAGAATACTTTTGCACATGTATAGACTGAAATTGTGTTGGGTTTCGGGGAACTGTGTGTACATATGTACTGGCGAGAGAGCGCACCAATGTATTTGGATCTAACGAGGTATACTTCGATTATGGAATCAAACGAAAGTTCATATTCCATTGAGAAAGGCTACTTTGGTCTGAAAACGGATCAAATTCAGAGATTGAGTGGGGAGACTCTTATTATTATTATTAAGTAGGTTAGGTTAGGTTAGAGGACGTGTACTTGTCAGGAGATCGATTGACCCATTGTACAACGCCCTAGTTTCTTACAGCACTTATGTTGTGCGTGTTAATTTTATACATGAGTGGTGGGACCTACAGTTTAAAGTCGTCTCCGAACGACAGATTTTTGAGAAACTTTTTCATGGCAATTCTTCATTTACTCTCAGAGTTTTTGCCAGAAATCTGCTGAGAGGAAGTCGTCGAAGAAATACTTTTTGTATTGTGTCGATGTCTGGCCTGGGGCTCGAACCCTGGCTTTACGTCTAATAAGCCAACACACTACCTACTAGACTACGGCGACTTCACTATAATTGAGCAGGGAACCTAGAATTGTACTTCAGGCCATTCGACCTATTCTTTTGCTCAAACAAACTCAAACAAACGGTGTCACCACTGACAATTCTCTGTCTAGTAATTGATACGCCTTTAATTGCTTCCTTCAAAGATACATTAAAGCCGTACAGCACAGGTCCCAATTATATGATTTGATGATTAATTCTATTTATTTCAGAGTCTACCTATTGGGCTTGAGACGATCCCTTGTCTGAAGATGTTTTCATTGATTTTAGCCTGTGCCATATCAAAATATAACTGTTATCCTCAGGATACTTAGGGTGCATCTTCCAATCTTAGAATTAGAATTTCGAATTGAACAATGTTCCCCCTTACAGTTTGTGGGATAAAGCCATGCCTTCCTTCTACAGATTATGAAATAAGAAACGCTACTTGAGACCTGCTAATATATTGTTACGAAAAATCATGATACGGGGGTTTTGCTTTTACATCACTTAACATTAAAATTGTAAACATAAACTACAAAAACAAACAATGCAGTAAACAAACCTGTTTACAAGTTATCGTATTGCTTAATATAACAACAAACACTAGCATAAAAATGGTAAACAAGTAAACAAAAATACAACAACGTTTTAAATGTTTTTAAAAGGTAAAACACGTAAAAATATCTTGCGTTTCTGCCTTAGTATTCATAGGCGCAGATTTAAGTTACAAGATCCACTACCTGCACTACGGAAAGACAATGGACTTTTTGTCTCTGTGCGAGGTGCAATTTTCTTAAGTATTTCACCTTAATTAGAATTCTTTTTTCGATTATAAAAAAATTTAAATCTCTTTCGCCGTCGTTCTATTTAATAAATTCAAATTAATTGTTTGTATAGAATGAGGGGGGAAACAAAAACGAAATACAATTTAAAAAGCAATTTCAAAGATTTCTAAATCCATGTTCAAAAGCAAAAGAAATTTCTTTTAAATGGTCTTTCAAACGATAACAATCTTTGTGCTTCGCTTTAAAAGCCTACTACAGCTTTAAACAGCCGCATTGTGCTCTCCTTACAGCAGCTTACACTTACAATGTTGCAGCAAAGTTATCAAATTATCTGGAGACCACCGCCATCACCACCTTTGCCTGGGTAACTTGTTTGCATCATTGCCGCCCAAATGCCGTTTTATTTGAAATTAATTTTCTTTTGGTTGTTGTTGTTTTAAACTGTTTTAAGGCCAATGGCTTAAAGTAATGATTTTTAGAAAAGAGGCGAGCATGAGAGAGTGAGGGAATTGCTAAATGATGGGTTTGAACATTTGCTTTTTCTTTCAACACTTTATAAACATCTTTGATGTTTAAATTACCTTGAAACACCACTTGAAACGAACACTTAGTAAAGCTTTAAGCCCCTATTTGTTGTTGATGCCTTAATTTGAAGCCTTAATTTGTCATTTTAAATTGTAGGTTGCCAAACGAAATGACTTGATTGAGTCATTATTAATGCGGCGGCAAATAAGAAATGAAATGAAATGAAACGATAGAAAGAAAGAAGAGTAAAAATGGTCCTTCGGTCCGCTAAATAAATTAAAACGGCGGCAAACAAGAAATGAAATGAAATGAAACGATAGAAAGAAAGAAGAGTAAAAATGGTCCTTCGGTCCGCTAAATAAATTTGATTAAAAAATCTGGCTTTTATGAGTCATTATTAAAGCGGCGGCAAATAAGAAATGAAATGAAATGAAGCGAAAGAAAGAAGAATAGAAATGGTCCTTCGGTCCGCTAAATAAATTTGATAAAAAAAATCTGGCCTTTATCTAATATAAATTGGCCTAAGTTTTTCATTTAAAAGAAAATTTGTATTTAAAATAACTTCTGAAACTCGTTTCTAAATCTTTAAAGAGAAGAAAAAAAAATATTTTCTATTAAAGGAAATTAATTAAAAAAGAAAAAAAGAAAGAAAAAATTTCAAGAACATGGCGCTTAAATTATTGGAGAAAAAAAATCGTTTATCTGAGACAAGAAAGCGTAGATGGCAGCCTGGCATCCAAGAAGATTAATTCAAGCCAAACGCAAAATGCATAATCAAACTGCCTGCCGATCCATATGTATGGCGTTCGCATAGAAGAGATCGAAGAATAAGCCAGTATTTGTAATTAAAGTTTCAATTTTAATCATTTTAATCGTTTATTAATAATAAAACAAAAACAAAAAAGAAAGAAAGAAACTAAGTCTCTTCAGAAGAAAAGGAAATTGGCCAAAAAAGCAAAATAAAAGAGCACAAGGAAAACGTTAACAGCATATATAAATAGGTTATCATGGTAAGAGATTGTATGCCAGAGAAATTGTATGCAACATGGTTCTATGTCTTAATAAATGGGGGTAATCAAGTAACGCAACAGAAGCTGTTAAGAATGGATCTCTCGAGATATTAGCTGTTAAACCAAGGCAGCCGCACTGTCCTTAACGTTGCAAAAAGGCTTCAGCGTTCCTTATATCTTCTTCCCTAGTTTGGTGGAACTCGGTCAGTACAGGGACTAGGTTTACCTGTGGCGTCACAGCAGGCATGCTCAAGTGAGCTTTTGTCATCAAAGCTACCACCGCAAGCAACCTATATCGTGGATACATTGCAAAGGTTTAAATAGGCTGCCTTCCAAAATGTATCAATACAAAGTTTGTATGCAGTTCTACTACTGTATATAAACAATGTAGATATGCAAAGTAACCAAACAATGCATCAACTATAAATCCGATGCCCGATTGCTTTTTGACTGCGTTAAAAATACACATTGGCGACATTTTGAAATGGAATACATTGTATATATTTTGTACAGCGGCATTATGAAACACGATACTTTGTTCGAACACATAGCAACATTTTGGAAGGCAGCCATATTCTGCATGTGTTAGTGATTCCTCAGAGCCCATCTAACAATTACATCAAAAAGTCTAATCATCGGGCATCTAATCAGGAACATCTTGTGCCTTCTTAGGGCCGGATAACCCTCAAACTATATAGAGTAGCCCTATAATGTATCTTACAATCCTACTGTTCTGATAGATTTCGGAATACTGCTCGGAATAAGCATGGATAACATTCTGTCCGGCTCTTAATAGCTAGATGCCTTTCTCTTTATGATGATTACTCCGCACGTGATCTCTCGATGCGAACTTTATACAGAAAACGTGCTCTTTAAATCTACAGTAAATGGTCAAAAAACTGGATACTAACTGCAGATTGCTGTCGTGAAATGAAATGCAGTACATGGCGATCATATTCTTCTTGAATAACTGATTCGTTTGTTCCAGGTTGTCCCATATTTTTTTCGAATTCATCTTATGCGAGCCGTCTAGTACAGGTGCTGGGGTTTTCTGTAGGCAACTCGGTCTTGAACTCCACTTCAGGTTGAATGATGACTGCAGCGTTTTTCAGGCGGAGATTTTCGCAATCCTGAAGGCTATTGGGGCCACAGCTGGTGGCCCAGCTTCGGATTCCGAATCTTACATGATCTTCGTTGACAGTCAGGCTGCCCTTAGGGCCGTTGCGTTGGTCTGGTGCAAATCACGGCTTGTTCGCGAGTGCAAGGAGTCGTTGAGGACTTTTGGACCGGACCGTATCCGTCTATGCTGGGTTCCGGGACGTAGCGGAATACTGGGCAATGAGACGGCGGATGCCATCGCTAGGCTAGGTTCGCTTTCAGGGAGCGATTTGATAGTTGGTCCTGACCCCCCAGTCTGCCACCTCTATGGCCTCATCAATAGATGGGTCATGGAGAAAGAGCAGCGGCGTTGGGGGAACGGATCGGGTTGTTTTGTTGCTAGGTGTCTATGGCCTGCTGTAGACAGTAAGAGAACAGGTTGGTTGCTGGGCTTGGATAAGGCCAGCTTAAGGTTGTTTGTCGGTTTTATCACGAGGCACTGCGAGATTCGGTCGGTTCCAGATACCAGCCGGACTATTGCAGGGTGTGTTGCGATGAGGAGGAGTTGGAGACTATCGAACACATCCTCTGTAACTGCCCAGCCCTTGGTAGATTGAGACTGAGGACCCTTGGCAGGACCTTCTTTGGGAGCTTGAATTCAGTGTCGAGAGCCGACATCAAGGCTCTCCAGAGAGTCATTAGTGGCTTAGGCTGGTTGAGAGGTGCTAGGACTTCATCGGTGCAATCGCGCTCTCCCACCCTTTTGTTGTGTCTGGTCTATGCGATTCCCCCGCTTCCCAGTCCCCCTTTCCCATATACCCCCCTTTCATCCTATCACCTATACTATCCTTCCCTCCTTTAGGACGTTGTACAATGGGTCAATCCGACCTCCGGGTACTGTACTTGTCTTGACTGACAGGTACACGTCCTCTAACTTAATCTAACCTAACCTAAGACCTTCAGGTTGCTTATTAGTAAGTCCCGTTGCAAAGCATTTCCCACAGCCATATAAGTTAAGAAGTGAGGCGACAGCCACTCGATTGATCAGTTTAGGATGCCCCTGATGAAACTCGCATTACACTTTTGTTTAGGAAGTGTTTAGGGGGGCAGTGTCTTAGTGGGAGACTTTTCTCCCCTTAAAATTTCGGCTTTGAAAGTATTCCTTAGGAAACTGCAGAGCTGTTAAGCAAACTATAGACCATATAGGCCGTAGGGTTCTGGGCCTGGCTAACGGTTTAAATTTTTAATCATCAGATTTAGAACAACCTCTTAAGTCGCTGTTTTCATTGAATACCCCTACTATTTTATATGCTTTCGACTTCAGCTAAATCTTGATTATTTTTATAAATGATGCTGCTGCTGCTGCCTGCTACTATAAGCCAATGTACGGACGTACATATACGAAATTAAAATTCGTTGTGGTTTTTTGTTTAAAATAAACTTTAATTACTTGTTTATGTTGTTGTTTTTAGTGGGTTATCTTTGTAAATAATTTTTTTATTTCTTTTTTTAGTTGTTGTTTTAAATTTTACTGTTCCTCTCTGTCTCTCTCTGGTCTTCTTTGAAGCCTTTGCGTAGTAAAAATCGAATGAATTTTTATGAATGAAAAGAAATCTTATGTTGCGCTGGCAAAATGAGAAAACGGTGGGCGTTTACGCCAACTTATAAATAAAAATTAAAAAAAAAGACGAAAAAAAATCAAATTTGCGACCCACTGTAAAAATTTTGCCATCGATTTTTAAGTTTATTTTTGTCGTTTTTTTTTTCTTTCAATTTTATTTACATTTTTAAGGTTTTTCCGTTTAAAGTTTGTGATTTTTTTTTTGTTGTTGTCTTCCTTCTCTCGTAAGCTTACCAGCCAGCTTACCACATGCAACAACTTGAATTTCCGCTAATAAAGTTTCAAAGACCAAAGTACCTGGTGTAAGAGGTAAAGAGTTTAGATTTGCATGTTGCTTAGTTTATCGGTTTTTTCTTCTTCTCTATTGTTGTTGCAGTTGTTGTTGTAGTTGTTTTATAGTAATGCCTACAAACGACCTGATTTTTGTTTTTTTTTTCTCAATATTTCTAGCTTGTTTGGCAGCCTTTTTTTCTTTGCCAAATCTTATGGGTTTTAATGTCTTTGCCTGTGTTTCTTTAAGCAATTTTAGGCAGAAATTGTACATGTTCAATGGCCATTCGAATGTTGTTGGAGGTGTCTGTTGTCTGTTGTCTATTTGTGTTGCAAGTTAAAATATTGTTGTGACTTTGGCCTCATCTTTTATGGGACCACTATCGCAGTCCATTAGAGATCAATTCAATTTCTTGGAGTCAGGTTTTGATTAGAGGAGTTCATATGTTTCAGGTAACGTTAATGCTAAATGGTGTCATAAACTTAAAGCGGAAAAGTTTAAAAATAAGGAAAGACATACTGGTATAACTCTACTCATAGAAATGACCTTTATTCTCACCTAATATGTCCTCTGTAGAGCAGACATTTTCTTTTATTACGCGAACCTTACATCTTGACCCATGCTCGCCTAATTTAGAAATTAAGAAGAGATTTCAGAACATATTCTACATCACTCTACGACGTCTGGGCATCTGAGAAATTAACGTCTGTTGTAATCGATGCCTTATTTTTGGGATATGATAATGGGAGACAAGTCTAAGGGATATCCAGTGAAAGAAGGAGAAGAGAAGGAAGAGAGAAACGACAATTATCCTTAAATCAACATTCCTAGCATTCGCTTCGTAATTACAATAAAAAGAAATTTTAGTCTTGCATCAGACTATTCCAGAATAACCTCGCCGTTATAATCGATAACTTTTCTATATAAAATTTATGTTATAAATAGCTTTTCTACAAAAAAAAAATATATTATCGATAACTTTTCTACAAAAACATTATATTATCGATAACTTTTCTAAATACAATTCATATTATCGATAACTTTTCTATATAAAAATTATATAATCGATAACTTTTATATATAAAAATTATATAATCGATAACTTTTCTATATAAAAAATATTCAATCGATAACTTTTCTATATAAAAATTATATAATCGATTACTTTTCTATATAAAAAATATTTAATCGATAACTTCCTATATAAAAATTATATAATCGATAACTTTTCTACAAAATAAACTATATTATAATCGATAACTTTTCTACAAAAAAATTATATTATCGGTAACTTTTCTATATACAATTTGTATTATCGATAACTTTTCTATATACAATTTGTATTATCGATAACTTTTCTACAAAATAAATTATATTATCGATATTTCTATATACAATTTGTATTGTCGATATCTTTTCTACAAAATAAATTATATTATCGATAACTTTTCTATATAAAAATTATATGATCGATAACTTTTCTATACAAAAATTATATAATCGATAACTCTTCTTTATAAAAAATATTTAATCGATAACTTTTCTATATAAAAATTATATAATCCATAACTTTTCTATATAAAAATTATTTAATCGATAACTTTTCTACATAAAAATTACATTATTGATAACATTTCTATATAAAAATTATATAATCGACAACTTTTCTATATAAAAATTATTTAATCGATAACTTTTCTATAGAAAATTTCAAATGATGATATAGGTTTTCTATAGAAAACTTTTTACTTTTTTACTTTTTTTTTACTACACAACAGTTATAGATAATATTAGAAAACATACTATCTATAACTGTTGTGTAGTAGCCTCATATTATCGATAACTTTGTTTAGAAAAATTATATAATCGACCTCTTGTCTATATAAAAATTACATTATTGATAACTTTTCTATATAAAAATTATTTAATCGATAACTTTTCTATATAAAAATTATATAATCGATAACTTTTCTTTATAAAAAATATTTAATCGATAAATTTTCTAAATAAAAATTATATAATCGATAACTTTTCTATATAAAAATTATATAATCGATAACTTTTCTATATAAAAATTATATAATCGATAGATTTTCTATAGAAAAATTCAAATTATCGATAACTGTTGTGTAGGAACCTCATATTATCGATAATTTTGTATAGAAAATTTATATTGTCGATAACTATTCTACATAAAATTTATATTATCGATAATTTATCTACAAAAGAAATATATTACCGATAACTTTTCTACAGAAAAATTACATTTTCGATAACTTATTATGAAAATGTTAAACAAAAAGTTATTTTTTTCCAACCTGATGTTTTTGTAATTCTCTTAATCAATTTAAAATTTTTAATTGTTTATGGAAACAACTTCTTCTCCTACCCAATATTTTCTATTTTTTTTTTTTGTTCGAAACATTGACTTTCTTTTAAAGTTTTAGCGCCCACACTTGTTCAAATAAACATTAAAAATAACGTCTGTCTGGCTGTTTAGTCGACCCATTTGTTTGTCTCTGCGTCTGTCTGTTTGTCTCTCTCTCTGTCATTTCAATAAATTTCATCCATTCATGCCTTTAAAGAAAGGTCTGTCTGCTCGTTTTTTGCTCTCTTTTGAAGCTGGTTTTCTTTCATATTTTTTGCGCCTCATTTGGTGTTGTTGCACACAAATGAGTTGCAGTTGCATTATGATTTCGTACGAACTCCTTAAAGACGCTCTGCTGCTAATAATAAAATTTTTCATTCATAATTTAACAAAAATGAAATGAAACATGTCTGCCTGGTCGTTCGTTCATTCTTATTTTTTTTTGTTTTTGTTTTCCTGGTTGCAAATAATGCTACAACAGCCTGCCTGCATGCCTGCCTGTTTGTAGGCTGCTTGGCTCGTGTGGCATGAAGTAAGTGTCTGCAAGTGTACCTGTTGCCTGTTTTTTCTTTTTTTGTTATGAATATTTGAAGTTGTTGTTGTTGTTTCTTAACTAAATCTTGTCATATGCAAATTAATTTGAGTTGATCACCGCAAATTTATTCGCTGTTTTCGTGCTTGTTCGTGCTGGCATTTGATAAAAAAAAAATAAAAACAGAAAAAAGCGGCCAACAATCATTTTTTTTTGTTTTGTTTGGCAAACGGTTTTTAGTTACTTGGCCATAAAAACAATCCTAAAATCATGTTATTTATTGTTGTTGTTGTTATTGGTGTTATGTCTACCTTAAAAAGTAGAGTTAGAGTAGGTTTTACAACGTCTACCTTGTCTGCCTTTTATTACTGGACTCGCGTATTATATTTCCACAGAGTCAAAAACGTGATTTGTTTTCAACTCCGACAAATACCTCGTGCTGTTTCTAATGTAACGTTAACGACCAAAGATATAAAAAAACAAAACTAAAAATTAAATCCTCAAAAGAAGCGGAAAAAAATATTGTTTTCCTCGACTTTCGCTTTTTTGACAGGTTTATGGAAAACAAAAAAGCCAGAAAGAGAATAGCGAAACGAAATTTTTGGCGGGATTTACAAGGAAATTCAATTGCTGAACTTTCTTTCAACTCTTCACTATAGTTTAAGCCTTAAGAAGGCAATTAAAAAGAATCTTTTGTATTCTATAGAAAAATGATCGATAAAATAGATTCTATATAGAAAAATGATCGATAAAATAGATTCTATATAGAAAAATGATCGATAAAATAGATTCTCTATAGAAAAGTTATCGATAACATTGATTCTCTATAGAAAAGTTATCGATAACATTGATTCTCTATAGAAAAGTTATCGATAACATTGAGTCTCTATAGAAAAGTTATCGATAACATTGATTCTCTATAGAAAGTTTCGATAACATTGAATCTCTATAGAAAAGTTATCGATAACAGTGATTCTCTATAGAAAAGTTATCGATAACATTGATTCTCTATAGAAAAGTTATCGATAACATTGATTCTCTATAGAAAAGTTATCGATAACATTGATTCTCTATAGAAAAGTTATCGATAACATTGATTCTCTATAGAAAAGTTATCGATAACATTGACTCTCTATAGAAAAGTTATCGATAACATTGATTCTCTATAGAAAAGTTATCGATAACATTGATTCTCTATAGAAAAGTTATCGATAAAATAATTTTTCTATAGAAAAGTTATCGATAACATAACTTTTTTATAGAAAAGTTATCGATAATATAGATTCTCTACAGAAAAGTTATCGATAAAATAATTTTTCTATAGAAAAGTTATCGATATCATAATTTTTTTATAGAAGAGTTATCGATAATATAGTTTTTCTTTAGAAAAGTTATCGATAATATAGTTTTTCTATAGAAAAGTTATCGATAATATAGTTTTTCTGTAGAAAAGTTATCGATAATATAGTTTTCATATAAAAAAGTTATCCATATTTTAATTTTTCAATAGAAATGTTATCGTTATTATAGTTTTTCCATAAAATTTTTATCGATGTTATAAATAGAGAAGTTATCGATTATATAATTTTTTCAAAAGTATTTCAGAAAATTTTCATTTTAATATTAGATCTCTCCATTTCTGTACATTTTAAACTTATCATGACATCCTCTTACTCTCTTTCCAGAATGCCAATGCAGTACAGTAGGCGCTATAGGCAATACCTGTGACAAACGCACCGGCCAGTGCAACTGTCTGGCCAACGTGACGGGTCGGCGTTGTGACAAATGCAAATCGGGTCATTGGAATCTAACTCAAGGCATAGGTTGTCATGATTGTCACTGCGATCCGGCGGGCTCTAGAAGCCACGAGTGTAACCCCTGGACGGGTCAATGTGATTGTAAGATTGGTGTGGGTGGTCAACGGTGTAATGAGTGCACGGATGGTTTCTTTGGCTTCTCCAACGATGGTTGTCAACGTTGTGCAGGTTGTCCTGGAGAAGGACAAGTATGTGATCCTATTAATGGACGCTGTGTGTGTCCGCCCAATAGTAGAGGTTTGGGTTGCAGTCAATGTATGTCGGGCACCTGGGGTTGGCAGCCACGCTTAGGCTGTGCTGCGTGTGATTGTGATCGCATAGGTTCTATAGGCCAGTATTGTCATACAAGATCGGGCCAGTGTCAGTGTCGTGAAGGTTATGCTGGACGTAGATGTGAGATGTGTAAGCCGGGTTACTTTGGTTATCCCGAGTGTCGCAGATGCAATTGTGATGTGGAGGGCTCGTATGTAAGTAAGGATGGTCTTATAGCTTGTGATGCTAATGGCCAGTGCCCCTGCAAGAGTTTGGTGGTGGGTCTTAAATGCGACACCTGCATGCAGTCTACTTTTGGTTTAACGGCTTTAAACCCTGAGGGTTGCACTCGATGTTATTGCTTTGGTCGGGCCAGTGAGTGCGAGCAAAGCAATTGGTCTTGGGGTCATGTTCGAATGTCAGAGTCCAGGAATCTTTCTATTCAATACCTTAAGGCGGAGCATGTTTCCCATTCTGAATTTGAGTATATTGTGGTCATACAGATGTCAGGGTCCAAGACCTATCGTGAGGATGCTGAAATACAGAATTTTAATGGCTTGAACTTAATACCACGCTCCACGGGCAATGTTTCGATGGGCTTGTATAACCAACTGTACTATCCGTTGTATTTTCAGCTGCCACCCCAATTTTATGGTGACCGTGTAAGCAGCTATGGTGGCAATTTGTATTTTACTTTAATCACCGAGGGCGGTAATAGGCCTTTGGATAGGAAACTTTTAACGCGCTATCCTTTGGTGCAGTTGCATGCCCATAAGAAAATGATTTTGGATTTCTTTGAATATGAAACTTTTGAATACTCGCGCAATGAAACGTATCGCGTGCCGTTGCATGAATCCTTTTGGAAATTACATCACAATGGCCAAACGGTGGACAGGGCTACAATCATGGCAGCCTTGCAAAATGTACGCCATGTTCTAATAAGAGGCTCCTGTTTTGCCGATTTCGAGGAGATCATGTAAGTTTTAGTTCCTAAGTTATGGAAACTTTAATTGTAAATGAAATTTTCTCTTAAATTGGGGGCGGGTTAAAGTCTAAAAAATGTCCATATGGATGCAGCAATATATGTGCACGGTTCCACTAGCATGATAGCCAAGGGTGTGGAGAAATGCAAGTGCCCTAAGCGCTTTGATGGTTTATCCTGCCAGGATCCCGGGCGAGGTTATTACAGATGGCGTAATATTACCGAAACTGAGACAGTATTTATAGAGGACTTAATAGGACGTGCGGCTGCTTGCTTTTGTAACGGACGCAGCCAGGATTGTGATAGGGAAACGGGACAATGTTTGGTAGGTTTGGTTTGGTTTTACGAAATGTTCGAGATTGATTTCTAGAGCAAATGTTTTAGAATTGCCGTGAAAATTCCGGCGGCCGTCATTGTGAACAATGCGCTGAGGGTTATTATGGGGATCCCAATTCCCCTTATGGCTGTCAGCCTTGTCCTTGCCCCGAAACCAACCGCAATTTTGCCAAGGGCTGCACTGTATGGCAGGGAGAAGTGAATTGTGTTTGCCGTGCAGGCTATACGGGGAAATTGTGTGATAAGTGTCGTTCGGGTTACTATGGCAACCCTTTGGCTTCACCTTTTGCCGTATGTAAACCCTGTGATTGCAATTTAAATGGCATTAGCAGAGATGGCTGTGATGCTTTAACGGGCCAATGTTATTGCCGTGAGGGTGTAACTGGCTTGAAGTGTGACAAATGCCAGCAGCCGAAATACCATGTGGAGGAGAAAGGCTGCAAATGTAAGTTTAATTTCGGGGGAAATCCCCTATTAAGAGAAGCGTTTTAAAGCAATTCCTTTTCATCTTTATAATTGATAGTATGCGATAATTGTACGCTCTTGTTACTGGACTATGTGGAGTTGATAGGCAATAAATTAAGGCGTGGCATACACAATATGGATCTGACAGGCATACCGGCCCCTTACCTTAAAGTAGAGGAATATGAGGATATGTTTGCCATGCAAAATAAACGTTTTCAGGATTTTGATACGGCCCGCAAATTGCTAATAAACTATGATAGTCAAGCTTTACTGAAACTGGATTCCCATAGCGAGAATCAAAAGTTCCAAAATCGTAAAGCCTTAGCCCTGGCGGAGAAAAGAAACCAGGCGGTAAAGTCTATACTAAATGATGCCAATTTATTGTATAAGGACCTAGACTCTATGCAAGCTAACATATTGGAAAATATAGCCAATCTGGAGAACTATGGTAGGGGCTCAAACTATTTAAGCCTGCCTACGGCCTTACAACAGGCCAGGTTTTATTTGGATGCGATTAAACAACATCGAGACTCGGTAAATGATATACGTACGACGGCTGCCTGTGCCTGGCATTATTTCTATAAGTTTGGCAATGCCACGGATGAGAGTTTTGATCAGCAAGCCAAAGTGGAAATGTTTTGGCGGGACTTGAATCACACCAACTTTAGAATCTCGGATATAAGAATGCAGGCGGATCGTACAGTGGATATGCAAAATGAAATCGATGATATTCTAGAGCACATACGTAATCTTAAGAGTTATGTCCGAGAAGACTACCAGCAAATACAGGAACTGACAGGTAGAATACAACAGTACCTTAAGGAGACCTTGCTGGACCCTACAGCAGTGTTGGTGGAAAGGAATGTACAACGTTTGGAAGTATTGAGTGGTAATATGGATCAGGTAATCAAGCTGGGTACCGTGCTTAATGCTACCTTGGATGACAATGATTCGATACACCGTGAAGTGCGCAAACATTGGCTGCCCAAGGCTCAAAAACATGCAGCACGTTTATTGGAGCGTTCCAATGAGTATGCCCGGCAATTTCAACCCACTAGGAATGGCGCCAGAATAGCCATGTTAGCCAGGTAAGTTAAGGGTTTTACGAAGAAAATTATCTCTTAAAATTTCTTTTCATAGTTCGGCCCATAAAAATATCTCAGAGGCCATAGAGGCCGCCCGCTTGGCCTCTAAGGAGGCTAAGGAAAGGGTGTACAAAGCCCACAATAAATTGTATCCACGCTATAACCTTTCGGTTATAGAAAGAGCGGCCAATTCTTTAAATAAATCGAAGAATTTAAAGCATGAGGCCCAACAGGAAATCAATAGGACAGAAGGTAGGTTTGTGAGGACTCCAAAATTAAGCCCCGTTTTTAATATTTTCTAAACTTTTTTAAGCTTTGAAATCCCGATTGAAGGTGCATGAAAATAAAGTCGAAAACATTAAATCACGCATTATAAAGGCAGGCGAGCGCACCAATAATGTTACCAGCCATATGCAGTCCCTAAAACATACGTCAGCCCGTAAATATGCTGTGGAAAGTCTGGATATGGCCTCTAAGGTTACCCAGGACATGAAGGCTGTAAGCCGCCATACTGCAGATTTGCATGAAGACATTAAAAAGCTGCGTGAGAAATTCAATATATTGGAACCGGATTGGGAAATCAAATTGGGTTTGGCAGAGGAAAATATCTCATTAACCAAAACGAATGTCCGTTTGGCCAATATTTCCCTAACCTATGTGGAGGAGCAGCAGATCAAAGAGCAAGTGGAATTCGATAAATGGAACAGCAGCATGGCTAGGGATATACAAAATCTAAAAGATCAAATAGCCAAAGCTAAACATGCAGCCGAAGGCATAAAAATTTCACTGGAATCTTTAGGGCCCAAGTGCCTGCGTTCCTATTTACCCACCTCCTATGGTTTAACCACTTCTAATGCCATTAAGCTAAGCTTTGCCTTGCCCAATCGTAATGGCAATTCCCCTCTACTCTACATACAAGGCACAGAGGGACGTTATATTGCCTTGGATTTATTCAAGAGACATGTAAGACTATTGTGGAACTTGGGTGGCATTACGGAGATAATTACCCATCCTTTGGAGATACAAACCAGAGACCCGCAATACGATGATGCCTGGTATCATGTAGAGGTAAATCGCACTCTAAACATAGGCAGCCTGTTGGTAAGACGCATGAATAATTATGGCTCGTTAGTGCCGCAAATGCCGGTCACGGGTAACACAGATGTAGAGTTTACCCGATTTTTCCAAACCCCAGAAGAACGCATTTATTTGGGTGGTTATCCTAAGATTTTGCGCACCAAAGATCTGCAGCTATCACCGGGCCTAAATGTGGTCGTACACAATGTGGAGGTGGACAATAAACCCATGGGCATATGGAATTTTATAACCAGTGAAGGCAAATGTGGTGGCGCCATGATAGGAGCCCAAGAGTCCTCGTCCTCATCGGTGGCAAGACATTTCAATGGCTTAGGATATGCTGAGGTAAAGAAGTCACGTCCTCGGCCCTATCGCAAGAATATGTTTGCTTTACAAATGACCTTTAAAACATTGGATGAGAATGCACTGTTATTCCTAGCGGTAGATGATAAAAATGTAAGTCCCCCCCTCCGCACTGGGTAATTAAAGATGGTTAGGGCCGCCTTTTTAAACAATATTTTCGCTTTCTTTTTTTCCTTCCACAGAATCGCTCGGTTTCGGTGACTCTCAGTCGTGGTCGTATTATGTTCCGCATAGATTATGGCGATGAATCCAAATTGGAAATCAATACCACCAATAAATACAATACCGGTAAATGGATTAAAATCGAGGCTGCCCGTGAATTTGTACCCAAGCGTGGTACGGAAAATGGTATTTTGCGTGTAAACAATGAAAGGCCCATAACGGGCTCACCCTCAGTGCCTATTAAAAGCCATATGCTGCCCGATCTTTCGAAGCCAGTTTATTATCTCGGAGGTGTTCCACCCGGTTTTACCTCAGCTACTTCCAAAGCACCGGGAGCTGATAATCCCTTCTTGGGTTGTATGATGGATGTGCAAGTGAATGGTGAAACCTATGATCCTTTAGGCAGTTCTTCGTTCTTTGGCGTGGAGCCCTCTTGCAAGGAAATGATAACAAAGTAAGTGTAAAAATACCTCCTGCTAACCCCTTAAAATGTGTCTTAATTTTCTCTTCCCCAGAGCCGGTTTTACGGGCCAGGGTTACATAGAATTGGCCAGCCAGTCGTTGCGTAAGAGAGCCAACGCTGGTTTTGTTTTTCGTACTCTGCAACCTGATTGCCTTTTGCTGCTTGCTGCCTATCCACCTGAAGTCAATGATGATTACGATGCCAAGGACCTAAAGGGCAACTACTCCATTTCCCTAATCGATGGCCATCTCCAGGTATGGATTAACTCGGGCCGTAGTTTCATACAACTGCAATCGAATGTTTCCCTAAACGACGGTGAATTCCATGTGGTGAATTTATTGAAAAATGGTCGCAAATTTGAACTGATGGTGGACGATGAATTGCAAGTTTCGAAAAATCTTATGAGTTCTCCCACCTTGGTCAGCATGCCTAGGGATGCAGGCGGTTTGTATATCGGCGGAGCACCGCCCTATGAGGATTATACACCTTTGGCTCCTACTTTTATTAAACTAGAAGGCGCTGTACGTGATCTGGTTTTTAATAATCGCACATTGAATTTCAATCAGGCATTATCGTTTGTTAATGTACAAATCGGCCGTAATGGTCCGGCCATGGGTAGCATTAACGGCCTTAGTGATATCTTGTTGAAGACAGAACCCATGATTGGCAAAAGTTTTACAGCCGCTCCCGAGGGCTGCAAAAGGGTAAGTAACGAGGGTTTAAATTGTTAAATGAAAGGAATATTTTTAAGGCTAACAGGCTTATTGTAATTAATTGGTTTATATGGGTTGATAACAATAAAAATGGACTAATGGGGTTGAGGTATAATTCAAGAAAAATACTAAGGGCCTCTGGGTTTAATTTCTATTTAGAACAGTAAGTGATTTTGTAAACAAATCAGAATCTAATAAAGAACAGTTCTCTTCAAAAAGTTGCTGGTGATCGATCCATTCTTCAGCCTACTGTGCAAAACATTGTCACGATTATGGGGAAAATTTTGTGAGTCCGAAAGCTTTACAGATGTGGACAAGAAAATATCACTTCTGTGAGATACAGTGGACCGGATAATTAGAATTGTTTTGTATCCAGAATATTACAGCTCATTAAGGCCCTTTTTGCGTTCGAATTATCAACTCCACCCACATAAAGTTCAACCCTAGGAACAATTAAATCCATCAGGGTATTCACAAGACCGTAGATATGCTGATGGGGTACTAGAGGAATGGGTTTTCAATGCAATGAACGGTTTTTACAAGCAAAATTTGCACATACGGGACTCAGAAAACTTAGCAGTGATGGTGATAGCCATTGCTTTTGAAAAAAGTGACTCTTTGGTGCGCCTTATGGTCTGGAGTTGTCTTTGGACTGCGTTTTTTTTCGAAACCGGCTTTAGAAGTTACCGTCAATGCACAGCGCTCCGACAGCATGATAAACGATTTTATTTTGGGCCACAACGGAGAATTATGAACTGGACGGTATACGGTTTCAAAACAATAATGTGAGGAGCCGCACAACGTATCCTCTTTTGGCTTTATTGTTTGGGAAGTTATCGAAAAAAGGAATTTCACATAACTGGCCCAGACTATATTGTGGGTATACGTTAAAGGCCATTTCTACGCCGTCGGGATACTTTTTTTTGTTAAGGCAAGATCACTTCCATAATTGGTCATTACAACCCTTCAGTTAGGATTATGGACCTAGTTTCTCACACCACTTATGTTGTGTGCGCTAATTTTATACATGACTGGCAGGATCCACACGTTAAAGTCGACTCCGAACGACAGATTTTTTGAGAAACTTTTCATTGCAATTTTATTTGCTCTCAGAGCCGTTGACAGAAATCTGTCAAATTTTCGTTTTGATGTCTAGCCTGGGGTTTGAAACGTGGCCTTACGTCGAATGAGCCATCACACTACCTACTAGGCTATGGTGACTTCCGACAAGATCACTTACTGTTCTCGAAAGGCATACACACTGGTGTTTAAAATAAAATTTTTAACATTTCCACAGTTTTTAATTTTCTATAATATTTGACTTGGAAAGCTTTTGAAAAAGCTTTCAATATGCATGTATTTTATAATAAAATTTGTTTTTCTTCTTTTCTTATAGGACTTTAGTTGTTAAGTCATTAACTAAAACCATACAATATTATCACGTAACTCGTGAACCAAAAAAATATGAAAAAGCTTTAAGCTTTTTGAAAAGCTCATTACTAAAGTCAATGTTACTAACTGCCAAAAAATTAAATACAACTTCACTTAGCATAATCATAACAAAATGGGTATCATTTAAAAGGATTTATTATTTGTACAACAACAATAATAATAATAATGAAACACAAAGTAACAAATTAAGCTTTTAATTTAAGCTTAAAATTAATTAATTTTATATTACAAGTAATTGTTTTAAAGAAAAGCACTTTTATGGTTGTAGACATGTTTAGGAACATTTTATTTTTATTTTATTTTTATTTTATTAAATTGTAAATATTTTTTCATTAATTTTTAATAATATAAACTGTAGCACTAAGTGTCATTTAAAAGCACCCTCATTTCTTCACCTTAAAACATAAATTTTGCTTTTTGTGTGTGTTTGTGTGTTGTAATAAAGCTTTTCATTGTCATTAGAAATCATACGTTTCATTTTCATTTTCATTTAAAAAAAATTTTCATACATTTTGTTGTCATCATTTTTTTAAAATATAATTTTTTCTTAATAAAACAATAAATTGTAACTATAATCTCATTAAACATTTAAGTTTAAATATTAATTAATTAATTTAATTTAATTTAATTTTGCATTTGGTTGGCATTAATAAAAAATTATTTTTTAATTTAAAAAAAAATCACAAAATTTTGTTTTTCTTTTTTCACTTTATTTCTCTACAAAAAAAAGCGTTTTTCAAAATTTAACAACAACACTTACTAATTTGGCTTCTAATAACACTTTTAAAAAAACATACTAAAAATTATTTAAAAAATAAAAAGCTTTATGGCGTTGAAAAAAGCTTTTAAGAAAACTAACACAGAAAACAAACTTTTTGGCTTAGGGTGATAACCAGTGGATATTAAGAAAGCTTTTTTGGATTTAAAAAGGCTTTTTGGAATTTTACAAATTTAAAAAGCTTTTTTGGAATCAAAAAACAAAAATTTTTCTAAGAATTAAAAAGCTTTTAAGAAAATTAACACAAAAATATCTTTTTGGAATTCAAAAAAAAGTATGTCCTGGAATTAAAAAGAAAGCTTTCACGAAAACTAACACAGAAAACAAACTTTTTGGCTTAGGGTGATAACCAGTGGATAATAAAAAAGCTTTTTAAATTTGTAAAATTATAAAAAGCTTTTTTGTAAAATTATATATAATTTGTAAAATTATAAAAAGCCTTTTTTTAATTCAAAAAACAAAAATTTTTCTTAGAATTAAAAAAAAAACTTTTTGTCTTAGGGATATACAAAGTGGATAATAAAAAAGCTGTTTAGAATTGTACAAATTAAAAGGCTTTTTTGGAATTTTACAAATTTAAAAAGCTTCTTTGGAATCAAAAACAATTTTTCTTAGAATTAAAAAAACTTTTAAGAAAATTAACACAAAATTTTTTTTTTTGAATTCACAAAAAAGCATGTCCTGGATATAAAAAGAAGCTTTCACGAAAACTAACATAGAAAACAAACTTTTTGGCTTAGGGTGATAACCAGTGGATAATAAAAAAGCTTTTTAGAATTTAACAAATCTAAAAAGCTTTTTTGGGATCGAAAAATAATTTTTTTTCTTAGAATTCAAAAAGCTCTAGAAAATTAACAAAAAAAAAAAGCTTTTAAGAAACTAAAATAGAAAACAAGCTTTTTGGCTTAGGGGGATAACCTATGGCTAATAAAAATGCTTACAAAACTGATAAAATTTACTTAAAAAAAGCTTTTCTGGATTTAAAAAAGCTTTTTTGAATTTAGAAAATTTAAAAGCTTTTTTGGAATCGGGGAAAAAAATAAATTTTTTTAGAATAAAAAAATGTTAAGAAAATTAACCCAAAAAAGCTTTTTGGAAGCTTTCAAGACTACTAACACAGAAAACCAACTTTTTGGCTTAAGGTGACAGAAAACCTGATAATAATAAAAGTCTCTGGGGTGTCCTAACTGTTGTGGCTTAAAGCTTAAGAAACTAATCCTGGTCGTTGAAACTTTTCCTCTCTTTTGTTAGCTCTTCTTAGCTCTCACACACAAAACTTTTTATATTCTATTATCTACGTATCTCACCTTCTTAGGTCGGCAGTTATTCTTACGAACCAAATGCTTTTAAATTTGGCGATGAACCCTATAGCTTTGCCCAATTGCAGGCGCCTGTGCGTAATTATTGGCAAAAGAATTTCCAAATTTCTTTTGATTTTCGCTCTTTCTATCCCAACGGTTTGATTTTCTTAGCGCCCGGCATGAAAGAGAAACAAAAACATTATTTGGCCTTAATCCTTAAGGATGGCCATCTATTGCTTATAGTACGCGGCCGTCGTCGTGAGGAGTTGCCTTTGCATGCCAAACTCAACGATGGTGAATGGCATCATGTTGCATTAAACTGTCAAGATCGTAAGGTTACGATGTCGGTGGAGATTGGTCGTACCGATCAAAAGACTTCGGCACAAATGAAAATACCCAAGAAAATTGCTGCCTCCAATCTGGTGTTTGTTGGCGGTTTACCTGAAAATCCTCCAAAGATGCCTGCCGAATTGTTAATGAAGTTGGAGCCGTTTAAGGGCTGTTTGCGGAGATTTGCCATTGCGAATAGTACACAGGATTTGGCAAAACCTGGTAAACATTTGCATGTGGGTCAATGTTTTCCCATTGTAGAGCGTGGTTCCTTCTTTCCCGGAGATGCCTATGCTGTGTACAGTAAGTAATGAACAAGCTTTATTAATCAGTAAGCTTTAAAGCTTTTTAAATAAAAATTAATTTTTTTTTAATATTTTACTCTCCCTAAGAGCGCAACTTCCATGTGGGCAAATATTTAGAATTGGAAATGGAATTTCGTACCTCAGAGCTTTCAGGCATACTATTAAGTATAACTGAGCCCACCGGCTTTCCAGCCTTATCATTGGAAATTTTCAATGGCAATGTAAGTACCAGGGGGGAAAAAACTAAACTTTGCTCCCTAAATTCATTTCAAGCTGGTCTATTAATCTTTTCTTCCATTCCTTTTACTATTAATTCTCCTCCTTAGATTGTTTTCTCCTGCGACTTAGGTGATGGCAATCCTTTCCGCGTGGAATCTTTACTAACCTCTAAGTATGCTTTATGCGATAACAAGTGGCATAATATCTCGGCCCTATATGACTATGAGCAACTGGCTTTGAGAATCGATCAAATGCCAGCCACAATAGCAGTGGCCCAGCAGGCCACGTCAGGGAAAGTACAAACCAAGTCGCCTCTATACATAGGCGGTATACCAGGTAAGTCTTTAAAACGTCCAAAAAAGTGTCGCTTAATCTTACAAAAAAAAAAACTTTTAGAAATTGCATCCAGCGGCTCATTATTGACCCGTGAAAATTTCAAAGGCTGCATAAGAAATCTCTCCATACGCAATGAACGTCGCGATTGGGTTGATATGGATGCACTGCATAATGTTTTACTCAGCGAGTGTTTGGTTACGGGCACTGAAAGCTGAGTAAGAACGAAAATTTTTGTTCTTTTTGAGACGCCAAAAAAGCTTGACGATCTAAATGTGATGCCATATTTAAAAAATAAAAAAAAAATTTAGTAGAACTGCCATATAAATAGTAGATGTATTGTATTTAAGAGATTTACGCTTAAATTTAAATAATATTACCATAGTATTTATAAAGAAAGAAAGAAAGCTCTCAAAGGGAAAGCTTTTCTACACGATTATGTCCTATGTAAACATAAAATATTTTTAAAAGCTTAAGGGTATTTAGAAAAGGAAACTTGAAAGCTTCTAAAAGCTTTCATAAAAAGATTTTTTGTTTTAGAATTTAATCTCAAAGCTTCTTCGTTTTTCTTAGATAATATACTTCGTATTGCATTCTTAAAAGCTCTAGGAAAATTTTCATATTTCTTTATTTCACTTTTTGTATTTGTTCTAATTAAGTTCAAAGCTTTTTAACGTTTTTTCCATGAATTACTGTAGCTTTATTGGGTGAAAATTTCTTTCAAAAGCTTCGAAGCATTAATTTGCTACTTATTCAACAGTATTTATGCTTTGAAAAGCTTTTAAAAACTGAATAACACAGGTTTTTGAAGCATATAAGATTTTTTTTAAGCACATTTTCAAAAAAGAAATTGTACTCTGAAGAGGCAAGGTCCGGACTATATACTGAATGCTGTTAAGATTTCTCAACTTCTGCTCGGTCATAAAGCAGGTGTAGGGCCAGGCGTTGTTATGACGGAACAAAACACATTTTTTGTAGAGCAATGATGGCAAAATTTTACTCTGAAGAGGCAAGGTCCGGACTATATATTGGATGCAGTAAAGATTTCTCAACTTCTGCTCAGTCATAAAGCAGATGTAGGACCAGGCGTTGTTATGACGGAACACAACACCTTTTTTGTTGAGCAATGCTGGCCGTTTTAATTAAATCGCTTGCTTAGAATTCCCTGATTATTTGTTGTTGTTATTGTTGTAACAGTTCGGCTGTTGTCTCCGGAAGCTTTTCCCTTGGGAAAAAACTTCCGGTTGACAATCCTTGGCCGATGTTGAGTCGGGTCGTTCCGGAGCGAAGATTCGATTGTCGTGGGAACCCGTATTTGTTGTGCAGATCAGTTAAGAATCAAGACTTTGACCAGATTTCTGAAATTCATTCTGAACTGTTGCCCTCCAAATTCTACGGATATTAACTATTCTTCGAGAAACTTCGGCTTGTTTCGACTCTGGATTTTTTTCATACTTTATTGTCGTACATGATACACGTTCCATTTTATCAGTGTGGTGAGAACAAAGTTGTGCCTCTAGGAGAAAGAAAATAACGTGACACGGTGGACTTTTATGTCGTACATGATACACGTTCCGTTTTATCAGTTTGGTGAGAACAAAGTTGTGCCTCTAGGTAAAGAAATGAACGTGGCACGGTGGGCTTTTATCAAAATTTATTGTTTTTATTGGCGGTAGTCACGTGTGACAACCTATATCGAGGTTTCTCAAGGATGATGTTGCGATGAGTACAAGCTTCTTTAGTAAGCATATGTCATATCCGTTTTTTATTGGTTCGTATCATTGCCTGACTACTCATATAAATTCATTACTTCTTAGCTCTTCGGTATATGTTTTCTGAATAGATCCGTGGGTTTGACAATCTCTAGAACGATTGCCTATAGAATTGCCTGGCATTAGTTCTATAGATGTAGACATTTGTCATAGTATTGCCAAAGGCAAACGATGGCTGCCTTCCAAAATGTATCAATACAAAGTTTGTATGCAGTTCTACAACGGTATATAAATTTTGTAGATATGCAAAATTACCAAACAATGCATCAACTATAAATGCGATGCCTGATTGCTTTTTGACTGCGTTAATGTGTATGACGACGTTTCGGAATAGGAAACATTGTGTATATTTTGTACAGCGGCATTATGAAACACGATACTTTGTTCAAGCACAAAGCAAATAACATTTTGGAAGACAGGCAATATTACCAGACTATTTCTGTACACAACATTTTCCCGGGAACCCAATACTATTTGGAATCTCATACTAAAAAGCTGATATTTTTTGTTTTTTCTTCTAAATGCCAAAGCTTTTAAAAATATTTTAGAAATAAACCCATACCAGTAACTGCATTTTATCAAGATTTTTAAGTTTTAAAAAATATTTTGTATAGCGAGCTTTTAAAGTATTTTTATTTATAAAAAAAGCCCTCAGACACGCCCCCAAAAAAGTATGAAATATGATAACAAAATGCAATAGCTTAAGTAGTAGAGGCTTATTATATAGTTTAAATAGTTTATTTTATTTATTTTTGATTGTATTTTGTATTTATTTCCTTAATTAAACAAATAGAACAAGAAAAAGAAAGAAGAACGAAAAGCCTTTTTTGTAAGTTTTTTTAATTTTTAAGAGAACACTAACTAAAAGAAATAAATTTTATGAAATGTTAAATAAGTTAGCCTAGACAACCACCTTTTATTGTAATCTATGTAAGCATACAGTAGAAACTTTATAACTTGTACAGGCTTTTTAAATGGAAAATTGAATCTCTTGAAAAGAAAAACCTTGAAATCTCCAATTCAGCTTATAAAGGCTTGACTGTTATCCCTGTATACATAATTAGATTGTACTTTAATAAGCTTGTTTAGTAATTTCTTTATGTTGTACAGTGTATATTTGTTTTATTTTTTATTATTATTAAAAACATTGATATTCTTTTAATCTTTAATCTTTAAAAAATATTTGTAAATATAAAACGATTTAAGGAGTTAATATCTCTCTCTCTATCTCTGTAAGTATATATAGTAAGTGTAGGTATTTTATAGGTTAGTTTAAGCACACTGACACACAAAAAATCCAAATATTTAAAGCCATTTTTTTTGTTTTTTTAGTTTTCTTTTTATTTATTTTTTTGTTTTTATTTTATTATCATCTACACCCTGTTCATTTAAGGAATACCACAATATTTTAATAAAAAAGAAAATTATAAAAAAAATTTAAAAAATTTGTTATTCATTTTAAAAAAAGCGATGGAAATACATTTCAAGTCTCCTATTTAAGTTATCAACAAATGCTACAAAAAAAATCACGGGTAGGAAGGTCATTACAACTCTGCAGTCAGGATTACAACCTAGCTTCTCTCGCCACTTAGGTTTTGTTCTAATTTTATCCTTATGTTGCGGGCCTATAGTGTAAATTCAAGTCCGAACGGCAGATTTTTGAAAAACTTTGGTTGGTAATTTTATTTTATTCCCAGAGTTTTTGCCAAAAGACTTCTGAGAGGAAGCCGTCTAAGAAATATTTCTTCTTATTACGTCTCGTTCGAGCTGGGGGGTTTGAAACACGGGCTAGAGTCTAATAAGCCAACACATTACTTAAAAGATTGCCACGATTTAATCTTAATTATCTACCAAAAGTATTCAAACTAGGGCTACGTAATTAATGATACCAGAGTCTTTCAATTCAACTTACACTGAACCTAGCTTTTCAAAGCATTTATATTGTGTGTGTTAATTTTATCCATAAGTGGCGGGAGCTACAGTTTAAAGGCGACTTCGAATGACAGATTTTTGAGAAATTTTTCAAGGCAATTTTATTTTATTCCCAGAGTTTTTGCCCAAAGACTTCTGAGAGGAAGTCGCCGAAGAAAAATTTCTTCTTATTACGTCTCTTTCGAGCTGAGTGTTCGAACCACAGGCTGGAGTTTAATAAGCCAACACACTACTTACTAGACAATGTCGACTTAAGAAGTTATGCACCAAAAGTATTTAAACTAGAGCTACGTGTGGCCCACTGTGATACCACAATCTTTCCATTTAACTCACTCTGGAGCCAAATCTATGATAGCATGTACTCTTGATAGGCTTGTAAAGCTTCTAAAATAGAACGCACAGCCTTTATGCGAGACCTTATGTTGAATAGCGTAAAAAGTTCTGTCATAATCAAACTAATTGAAGCCCTTGAACTTCTTTAGTCTCTCGTTCAATAAAAAATAACAAAAAAAATCAAATTTAATGGCCATAAACCCTACTTCAACTTAGCTTAGCTTAGCTTAGCTCGAACAGAATACACTTGGCATGAATAGGAACCATCCCCTGTGTATTACGCGCTCTGTACGCTCTATAAAAAGCAATGATTTTCGTAAAATTTATGAATGAAGTCTTGTTTGTTGCTTGCAATGACTTCTTTTACGTTTAAAAATCATTTCCATGTTAATATTGCCGGTATTTGCAAGCGTTTGTCATTTTTTTTCTCTTTTTTGTGTATTTTTATGATGTCTTCTGTAGGCGTTCTTTTTTCTAACGCCAACACTGTAATTGAAAAACACAAGCCCACTGTATTAGAAGACTTTAAAAGGAAACATTGAAAGATATTTGATGGCATTTTATGTTGTAGATGTTGGTATTGTTGTTGTTATTGTTGTGGATTCTATTAATTTTTATTTATTACACAATAATTTACTATTGAACGAACAACAGTGTCGTACATAAATGACTTTATTTGCCACAGATCCACTTTGTTTTTTGTTTTTTTTTTGTTTGGTTGATATGGTGGAGGCAATAGAAATAAAAAAAGTTTCAAATTTGCAGAGGCCGAAAAATCAATTTAAAATCGTATTGAAAAGAAATTGTTTAAAATCATAAATAAAAACAAAAACAAAAAAACGTTGGTCACAATGAGAAGTATTTGCATGATCAGGTTCACATTCTTGCGGCCTTTTTAGGGGCCATTGAAGGGGCATTCAATAATGTCAGATACGAGGCTAACAGAAAGGCATTTATTGGTTTTGCTATTTGAGTAAAGTCGCCGTGGTCTAGTAAGTAGTGTGTTGGCTTATTGGACTTGAAGCCTAAGTTCAAATCCCACGTCAGACATCTACAACGAAAATATGAAAAAAATATTTCTTCGGCGACTTCCTCTCAACAGGTTTCTGGCAAATACGCAGAGAGTAAATAAAAATTGCCAAGAAAAGATTCTCAAGAAATCTGTCGTTCGGAATCGACTTTAAACTGTAGGTCCCGCCACTCATGTATAAAATTTACACGCACACCGTCAGTGGTGTGAGAAGCTAGGTCGTAATCCTGACTAAAGAGTTGTAAAAATTGTTGTAGACAATCAACTGGGAGCTAGGCGGGACATGTCCGTAAAAATATTTCTCTCGGGGTACTCGCCTCTTTTAAGGAGTCTCTTTGTAAGCAGCTTCTTGAAATACTTCGACGGTCGTTTAAGGGGAACACTTTGTCAAGGATGAAGAAGAATCTCATGCAGTCAGAAGTTTTATTGGTAGAAGAGATGGTGAAGTTGTGCCACCAGTTTTCACTTATGGCTGCATTGTTGACAGACTGCTTTGGAGACGACAAATAGGATTGTAGTCCCGGTGGACCTTGTGATGAAGGAACTGTTGGGCACTTGATGCAAACACTATCGAATGTAAAGCACTTTAGGATTTTTTGTAATATTTACTACTGTCCTTTGGATACAATCCATTCCGTGTACTTTTGTACGAGAATATTGAGAGCAAAAACTCATCGGGTGAGAGCCTAACTCTCAACCTTGCAAGCTGTTGAACGTCTAAGCATGTTTGCTGCAGCTCTGGTATACAAATATCTCCATATTGGACGTTATAAAGAGACTCCTGCTGATTAAAATTTTAGGCCTAGATTTAGTTCTCAAACACTTAGTTTGCTTTCTTATTTTCGCCAATAATTTTCGATTCTTCTAGCACTTAGTCTTTCTTCTTCTATTCGTGTAGTCAAGATATAGGAAGTTTGAACATATTTGATGCTGTACCCTCTGCTAATAGGTATTTAGAAGTCTTCTATAAAGCCTTAGTATGGGATAGACATACTTAAACAATACAATTCTTCAAGCCTATGAATATATTGAAGCACCTTTTACTATTGCTAACTCAGTTTATGGATCTACATTTTTTATAGCAACAGGATTCCATGGAATTCATGTACTAATCGGAACCACATTTTTATTAATTTGCTTAATTCGACACTTATTTGAAGCTGCTGCCTGATACTGACATTTATGATACCACTGCCACTTAAACTCCTGCTTAATGTAATGCCCAGTAATGAATTCATCCACTATTCTGAATGTACTTTTTTGTAGTTTATGCAGGCTTTTCGTGCACTCCCCTCATCCAGACTTGCCCAGATTTTGTGCCCGTACGGCGTTAACGGAATCCATTACTGTATCGTTAATTAGAAACTAAAAAGTTTTCATTGGGATTCCAAATGAAGAGAACTCGTTAGTTGTACATCGTCTGACCAGTTCATCTTCTCGGCAGATTCCTGGAATACAACTATGCTTTGGCACCAATATGATATGTATGTCACATTGCCGACATTTCTGCCTGGAAAACGTAGCAATGATCCGGTAATCTTATCAGCGTTGACAAGGTGCGTTATACCGTTTGCATATGCCCCTTGACGGCGAGACTTATTCCGGACATAAGACCATGGATTGGTCGGAAATTTGGAGAGGTAAATTACTACGTTACACAGATCTGCACAGAATGGGCAAGACCGTCCCCCCCCCTTACTGTCTTTACGAGGAAGGGGAGATAATTGATGACGCAGAGCACACTGTTTTCGAGTTTGCACGCTGGCATAGCTATCGCTCTGCACTGACGTCAATAGTTGGGACGATCACGGCCGGTAACATTGTCGGGGTTATGATCGCGAGTAGAGAAAATTGGACCTCAGTGGTGAATTACGTGGAGAGCATTCTAGGACTGAAGAAGAGGAATCTTGAGGCTGCGGAACATGTGGGCACGTCGGCATAGATGAAAGTGGCACACGTGTCAAACGAAATTCGAAGCAGGCAACTGGACGAAAGGAATAGAGGAGACACTTAGATGTCTCTTCAACTTTCGACACGCAATCCGGACGCGGATATGAACACGCAGGGCCAAAGGGAATCCACTCCGAAGTAATAGCACCGTAGTTCCGGAGTGGGCACAACGAGTACACGAGACGAGGGGCGGATTTAGTGGGTGGGGGGCCCACACACGAAGGATGTGACGACATCCTCTATGGTGCGATTAGGTACATTTACCCCTCCTCGGCGTAAAAAAAAATATGTTCCTTGTCAGTCACAGTAAAACTGCAGGGATGGGCATCTTTCTCCCATGAGTTTTATAATTAAAATTTTTTAATTTTTTAAATACGAAATCTATGATGGTGGTGAACATTTTGCACCTTCCCCCGTATGAAATACAGGATTTCGTAAACACTTTTGTTGTTGTTTTTGTCCGTTTTTTTGTTATCGCTTTCTTAAATACTAATTTCCTCAATGGGGTGTGTAAAACGTAACAAAATATTTGCAAAACAGTTCACTAAAGTTTACAGAAAAAACAAAAACATGATTATGTCAGAGCAATAGCATAAATCTGTCCTGTCCGTCCAATACGGTTTGAAATCGATTTCAGTATTTAAGAAAAATTTTTTTTTTTTTTTTTGGTACCAGCATGTGTAGGAGTGTGTGGACATAAACGCTGTACAGTTTTGAATGAACAAATCCAGACATGAAGTTTTTCGGTACCGTGTACCTGAATGAATTCGTATTGGAAATGCAATAAAAAAATTTGATTTTTTTTTCTTTAACGATTTTGGTAACCAAAAACCAGTTAAAATGTTTAACATGTTTTGGTTAGATTTGTGAGGCAAAAAAAAATTTTTAAATTTATTTTTTACTTTTAATTTTAATTGCTGGAGTGATAAAAATCATTTGTAAAGAAAATTTATTTCACGACAATAATTTTTTTTGTTTCGTTTTTCAATAATTTTATCGCGAAATGTAAGAGATTTTATATGGGAGTTTAATTTCAAGTTTATCTCCAGAGCAGGAAACTCTAAATAGACTGAAACTAATTGAATTCAAATGTGCGAGTTTGCAGCTCGGATCAAGACACATGGAAATTCTGTTTAAATTGCAAAGGAGTGCGCTCAGCGTAGGTAAGCATACCAAAAGTTCACTTGAGCACGCATAGTGGTCCCCACAGGTAATATGATATGATATATGACGCTCAGCATGGTGTTATTGTACTATGAGTAGACTATAAGAGACACCTAGGTCTTGTCCATATAGCTTCTGAAGGCGCTGAAGGTTCGAAGGAGAGGAGGAAACTCTTCACTTCACGTATTGGGTACAAGAGCAGCGTTTAGTAGAGGTTGGAAAAAAGCATTGTGATTTCTATTATGTAGATGAACTCACTGAAGTCTGTCGAGAATGGAAAACCTGCTCAAATGTACAGTCTAATATAGTGGTTGTAGTTATTATATCACGCCAACTACAGGGGTATAAGCCTTCTCCCTATCGCATATAAGGTTCTTACAGGCGTATAGCGTAAACGACTGAAGCCACTCGTCAAAACACTGATTGAACCTTATCAGTGCGGCTTCAGACCTGGCAGGTCCACCATCGACCAGATCTTCACACAACGCCAAATCCTGGAAAAGACAAACGAAAAACAAGTCGACACACACCATCTTTTTGTCGACTATAAGGCAGCCTTCGATAACCCCATAAGGGATCGTGTTTTTGCCGCAATGTCTGAGCTCGGTATACCTGCGAAACTGATAAGGCTATGCGGAATGACGTTGAGCAATTCCTGCAGCTCCATCAAGGTAGGAAAGGAGGTCTCCGAACCTTTTCTACTAAGATGGGTCTGCCAGTAAATGGGGGCAAAACAAAGTATATGTTATCGCCAAGTAGAGTTGCGGGGCGTATTGATTCTCAGATTACGGCCGATAACTAAACTTTACGGTCAAGGAATTCATCTACCTTGGCTCCGCTGTTACCACCAAAAATAATGTCAGTCTGGAGATCAAGCGCAGGATCACTCTTGCCAACAGGTGCTACTATGGTCTCACAAGGCAATTGAGTAGCAGAGTCCTCTCTCGTGCGACAAAACTAACACTTTACAAGACACTCATCCTACCCGTGCTTCTTTATGGCGCAGAGGCATGGACCCTATTAAGTACAGATGCAGCGGCCTTGAGAGTGTTCGAGATAAATGTACTACGCAAGATCTTCGGTCCAGTGCGAGTTGGCGATGATTTCCGTATCCGATCCAACAGTGAGCTGTATGAGCTCCTGGACGTTGTACAGCGTATTAATATCTAGCGCCTGCGCTGGCTCAGCCATGTCGTTCAAATGGAGGAGGATGATCCGGCGAGACGGGTATTTGATGCGGGAATCTGCAAAAGTCGGCGAAGAGGACGACCTTGCATCCGTTGGAAGGACCAAATCGAGGAAGCCCTGTCATCGATTGGTGTGACCAACTGGCGTAGGCGCCTGGAAGGATGTGTTGCAGCAGGCCGAAATCCGATAAACGGGTTGTTATGGCCAATTAAGTAAGTAAGTAAGTAAGTAGTTATTATATCACATTTCATTATAGGCACCCCCATGGGAGACGCATAGGTCTTGGACATGCCATAGGGACAACAACTTCTGCAGAAAGTGAAGACAAGAAAAGGAGGAAACTGTTCTTCATTATTGTTTACATACACAGCAATGATCTGATCTATCGAGAATGGACATTACGAGTTTAAGAGTCTTCAAAAACTATTTAGTTCCAGAACGAGGAAAAATTACGGACTATGGTATCACAATCGGCCATACTATATGGCCCAAGTGCATCTATTTCATCCTCTTGGATTGACCTATATACTATTTAATCCAGTAACATATCAGGCAATCGACATAGTTTAGTAGGTAGTGTGTTGGCTAAATACGGGGGCACGGTTCAAGCCCCCATGTCAGACATCAAAAAAAAAATGAAAAATATTTCTTCGACGGCTTGCTCTCAGCATATTTCTGGCAAAAACTCTGAGTGTTAAAATAAAAATTGCCATGAAAAGTTCCCCCGGAAATCTGTAGTTCGTAATCGACTTTAAACTGGAGGTCCCGCCACTCATGTATAAAATAGCATAAGTGATGTGAGAAACTAGATCGTAGTCCTGACTGAAAGGTTGTAATGACCAATTATGTACAGGGTGGCTGAAATGTATTGCAACCAACTTCAGGTTGTTATCATTTGTAAACCGCTCGTCTGACAGCTGACAGATTTTTTCCAGTGACAGTTCATTTTATTATTTACAAGCTTACAAAAGCATTTTGATGTATTGCATTCAGAAAAAAAGTTATTCGTGATGGAATTCAAGCGTGATAGTGTGATTGCTTTATATTTGGCTGGAAAACCACAGGTGGCTATCGCTAGAGCCCTCCAGCATTTAAATGTGAATAAATCTTTTGTTTCTCGTACCATTGCTCGTTACCGTAATACTGGCAGTGCTGCATCGCGTCCAAAAAGTGGATGAAAAAAAAAACGGTAACAACACCAGAAATGATCCGAAAAGTGAAGGCCAGATTTGATCGAAATCCACGCAGCAGTGGTAGAAAAATAGCTCTTGAGCTGAACATATCGCGAGAACGGATGCAACACATATTGAAAAATGAGCTTGGACCAAAGCCATTGAAGTTCCAAAAAGTGCAAGAGCTCACCGATGGACAAAAAAAAGTTAGACTGGAAAGGGCCAAGGAGTTACTTCGCTTGCACGAAAGTGGCCAGTTACCGAATTTGATTTTTTCCGATGAGGAGCCATTCCAAATTGAACAGTTTGTGAACAAACAAAATGATCGGGTTTACTTGCCAAAGAGGTCAGCTGAAAATTTACACCTGCGATTGGCCACCAGAACGCAAGCGCCGCCGATGGTAATGGTCTGGGCCGCCGTAACGGCCGATGGTCGCTCCCCGCTCGTATTCATCGGCCGTGGGGTCAAAATAAATGCCAAATATTATCGGGAAAATGTCTGCAGGAAACTGTTCTTCAATATTGTTTACATACTCAGCATTATTTTGAAGAAGAAGAAATCACCTGATCTGTCGAGAATGGACATTAGGAGTCTAAGTGTATTCATTAGAAGTTCTGGATTGTGCCAAGACTAGGCCGTATAAAGCCTAAATCTGCTTTTATCTATCCTATCCACACTTTTTTTCTCCTCTTGTCATTCTATTTAATCCTATATCATATCAGACAACCAATATTGTACACAAAATTTCACGGAATTGAGAACACTCGGAGCCTTTTAAGGGTTAAAAATCATGTGTAAATAATAATTTTTTTTGTTTCAAATTCTTATTTTTTATTGATTTAATCTGGCATCTTTTAGAGAATTTGTATCGATAAATTCATTTTTATTTATTCAAACAGTTTCGTTCCGTTTTTTCGATTTTAGTTTTTGCTCTGTGAAGTTGTATTTTTTTTTTGATTTTTTTTAATTAAAATATTATCAACGCCTGTTGTTGGTTTCATTTAAAATTCTCATAAATTATAATGATGAAAACTTCAAGTTGTTGTCTCACTCCCTCCCATACACTACATCTACCTGTCTCTCTCTCTTTATCAGTTTCTTCAGCTATTTTTATATGCCAGCGTATAGACAAACTAATTGACACGAGGAGTATGACTTGCCAGTGCGTAGAATGAGTGTAGAAAAGCGAATATGTTGCACCATTAAACTGATGAATGCAACATCTTATGAGTAGGAAAATATGTAAAAAAAAACAACAGCAACAACAACAACAAAAATTCAAAAATATCTAAGATCATAAATATAAAATAGCTACTGATGGTATTCAGTTTTTTTTTTTTTTGAAGAACATAGCAATTGAATCGATCGACAACGAACTAGGAAGGCTTTAAATGTTTATTATGATCCCCAAATGCAACTTTTTGTGCTAAAAAAAAAACCAACAGTGCATAAGAGTTTATAAAAAGAAATCCATTATTTTTATATGAAATTGAGAATTTTACATATTTAACATAGTTAGGACAAATGACGTCACCACAATTAAAACACGTGATATTTTCACTTAGGGGAATATATTCGACCCATTGGACTAACACTTTCCATTCAATTAAAGACAACAATATGTACTATTGCGTATCTTCGCTTTAGGCACCCAGACCCACTTTAGGGACAATATCCTAAAATTATCCTAAATGATGGCAGTTCCGTAACAAATGCCTAGGAATGTTGCAAAAGTGCTGGGAAATTAAACGTTTAATTACAGATCGTCTCTGTTTCCTCTTGCGTGCCTCAACAACTGCATAAATCAGAAGGACAGAGACCACATATAAGTGTCTAAGATATTTCGTCCACTCTGTGTTAAGGCTCAGAACCCATCTTTCATCCAGAAAGAGTTAGCCAAGGAGCGAAATTTCCACAGGATCCTTATGAACGCATCACATAAGGCGTTTTCCAGTGTCGTAACCTATGTTTGTAAGACAGTATTTGGGTATTCTGTCTATTTCAGTATTCTGTGCCCGGAAGTCCATATAATATAAACGTTAGATGAACCCGTTCCTTCTCGGAAAAATAGGACAAAGTTGGTATGACGTTCGAATATGCTCTCAGGAAATATTCTGCTATTGAGTGGATAGATACTACAGTGATCCAAGTTCTAAATATGGTATATCTAGCTTCGAGTCACTTGAGTATAGTTTCAAAAAATTTAAAGGAGGAGCTGGCAGTAGACTCTACATGAGGCGACGGTGCCTAAGCATATGTTGAAATAGTTTTAGGGGAACATATAATCAATCAGTAGCGACAACTAAGAATTTATAACACAAGCAAGCGGATTAGGTTGAATTCAACATGTTGCTAAACATATTCTCAATAAATTTATTGCTTATAAACATGTTGCTGAACCTGGTTTAGTAAATAAATGATTTAGAACCACTGCAATTCGTTTTAATTAAATATTTGTAAAATGTTTTGTTTTAGATTTTTACCCATAATGTTTATAAACGTGTTGCTAAACATTGTAGTACAAAATAGCTACATTTTACATTAATTTTGATCACTGATTTTGCCATTCTTTTTACTTAAATATTAAAAGTTGCTGTAAATTTTATATAAGCAACATGTTGCTAAGAATTTTTTTAAGGTAAAGTTGAAATAAAATACGGATTAAAAAGGAAAAAGGTTCTTGTATTTCTATTAAAAAGCCTTCTTAAGAACATGTTGCTAAACATTGTGTTACAAAATAGCTACATTTTACGTTAATTTTGATCACTGATTACATTTTGCTTTTCTGGTTACTGGAATATTTAAAATTGTTATGAATTTTATTTCAGCAACATGTTGCTAAGGATTTTGTTCATCAAAAGTATTAAAAAAGGAAAAAGATTTTTATATTTCTATTGCAACATGTTGCTAAACATATTCTCAATAAATTTATTGCTTGTAAACATGTTGCAAAACTTTATTTAGTAAAAAAATGTTTTAGAATGTTGCTAAGAATTTTTTAAGGTAAAGTTTAAATAAAATAAATATTAAAAAGGAAAAAGGTTTTTATATTTCTATTGTAAAGCCTTCTTAAGAACATGTTGCTAAACATTGTATTGCAAAATAGCTATATTTTACGTTAATTTTGATACTGGAATATTTGAAATTGTTGTAAATTTTATTTTAGCAACATGTTGCTAAGGATTTTTAAAGGGGAACATTAAATAAAATAAGTATTAAAAAGGTAAACGTTTTTTATATTTCAATTGCAACATGTTGCTAATGATTGTTTATACTGTCTACAATAAAGTAGCATATTAAAAAGGAGAGAAAAAAATTATTCAAAAATTGAAACTTACGCCTCTTATTACACACTCCTTGGAAGTATTTCATCTTCTGCTGTCAAGATTTATTGAAAAGCAATCATGGCTTTAAGACTGGTTTAGACTTCATATTGCTGGGCCATCAACGGCTGGCTAAACAGATTGATACGAAGTGATTGACCAATAGCTGGCGGCTAGAAATGTAAACAACATTGAAAATCACTAAATGGTTAGAAAAGATGCATAGAAAAAGGAATGAAAAATAAAAACAAAATTAAACAGACTTTTTAATTTCACATACCACAGATCAAAAAAAATTTATGAAGAAAAAAAAACAACAACAAAAACGAGTTAAATTATATTCAATTAGAAAGAAAACAGAGAAAAACCATTTCTAAACTCTAGGGTGGTCGTGAGTTGTCAGTTGAAAACAAAAATTAAAAACTGCTAACCAGCCAAGGCAAGGAAGAGGAGATTTTAATAAAAAAAAATTCTTAAGAAATTGGGTCATTACGGTAGTAAAACGGTAGGAAAAACAAAACAAGGTCGGATGATTTATAAAAAAAATTAAAACGCATTCCATCATCATAGTGGACACGGACATGAACATGGTCAATCATTATTTCAGCCATCATTCATCCATTGAAACACATGTGAGTGAGTGCCTGCCGTAAAGTAAAAAAACAGGAGAAAAAAAATTTCAATTTTTATCATGTTCAACTGTCATACTCAACTCAAACGCAAAGCTTAATACACATCAAAAGCAGGCTTTATTCTGTGTTTTTTTAAGATTTCAGATTTGAATTATCGATCCGAAACGTTATTGGCAAATCATTTATGGTTTTATTAGTCTTAATTGCCTTATGATTAGAGTCTACTAACTGTCAGATTTAGATCTTAAACAAGATACAAAATTAACAAAAAAAAAAAAAAAAAATGGAAAAAAGAAACTCCCGTTTGCCTATTTCTTTTTCTATTTTTTCTACGATTTTTTTTTCTTTCAAATCCATTCATTATTTATGTTAATTGAATTGATTTTTAAAAAGAAAAACCATTTGTTTAGTTTTTAGATTTTCCAATTGATATTCTTGATGGCTGAAATTGGAAAAAAAAAAATTGTGACTTCATGTTGCATTCAGCTTTTTGATTGACAAAATGGAGTCACAGATATTGCTGTAACCCGCTAACAGTTTAGAATACTAAATTTACTTTGTTTATGATGACAAGTGTTTGCAACATACTGCTGAATGCTAACGAAAGATGGCAGGTGTCTTATAATAGTTTTTAAAATATTAATTGTATATAAAAATATTGATTTATTTGAAAAAATCTGTTTATTGAAACAAAACAATGTTTAGCAACATGTTTATAAACACTATAGCAAAGAATCGGTGACATAACTAAAGAAGTTTCTTTCTAAAAATACTGTCATGAAACTATTTTGTTGAGCAACATGTTTGTAAGCAATGGCTGCCTTCCAAAATGTATCAATACAAAGTTTGTATGCAGTTCTACTACTGTATATAAATTTTGTAGATATGCAAAGTAACCAAACAATGCATCAACTATAAATCCGATGCCTGATTGCTTTTTGACTGCGTTAAAAATACACATTGACGACGTTTTGAAATAGAATACATTGTATATATTTTGTACAGCGGCATTATGAAACACGATACTTTGTTTAAACACAAAGCAACTATCATTTTGGAAGGCAGCCAATGTGTTTATTAACATCGATGACGTCAGACGTCACAAAATGCAACGTCTACGTTGGATTGAATATGTCGTGCATAGGCGTGAAAATGTTGCGGAAGAAAACCTTTACAATTTGTATCTGAGAAAGGCCGCTGAGATGGACGACGGATAAAAGATTAAAGACGGATTAAAGGCATTTTTTTAAAACTTATGGTGCATACGATCGAAACTTTTGCAAGATCAGAGAGTTGTAATTTACCAACCAAGGAAGACGAAGAAGATTGACGAGGATCTGAGATATAGCTCCTTGGCAAAGAGCATCAGTAAAATACTGTTTTTGGTTGCTGAGGAGAATCAAGTAAGACAAGTTTGAACAGCAGCACGTGATGTTTAATAATATCCGAGGAATGTAATATATTTGAATAGACTCTAGACATTACAAAGACACATCAAATGACATTCTCCCCGTGCCCATTTCTTAATGGGTTCCGACGAATGGAAAACCTTATATGATTGGCCATCATTATTGGACTGATTTTCAATATCTTGGAAGACGCCGATAGATAACAACGCGAAAGAGTTAAGCTTTTTAATACATACATAAACGATCTAGCTTCTCACAGCACTTATGTTATGTGCGTTAATTTTATACATGAGTGGCGGGACCTACTACTGTTTAAAGTCGACTCCGAACGACAGATTTTTGAGCAACTTTTCATGGCCATTTTATTTACTCTCAGAGTTTTTGCCAGAAATCTGCTGAGAGGCAGTAGCCGAAGAAATATTTTTTTCATATTTTCGTTGGAGATGTCTGACCTAGGGTTTGAACCGAGGCCGACACAGTACCTACTAGACTACAGCGACTTAATATACAAGGTTAAGAAATGAGCTTACACAATCTGCTAGAGACAGATGGGAGACGCGTCACAACGTTAGATGGACTTATGTTCTTATACCGTGTGTCAAAACATAGTCTTATAACACAATAAACTAAATTATTACCTCACACAGATCCTCGTTTTTGGTGATGTGTCAACTAAGGCACAAGTATTGGCTTTCTATTCACCAGGAAAAATTTCTCAAGAGAGAATGCAGTGAACTGTAACCATAGTGGCCAGTAGCGGAGGGTTCAGTTATACGGTGTTCAGATATGCACCTTTAGTGGGTAAATCGCAATAAGCGCCATTCTTGAGCTCAATATTTCATATAAAGTTTCAATTAATTATTGCGCAATAAATACGCAAATTGTTATAATATTGAGTAAAACTTAAAATGCAGCACTGTCATAAGTTATCCGAAACCAAAAAACAAAACAAAAAAACAATGTTATTGAAACAACCAGCTGTTTTGTTTACCAGCTGCCAAATGAATATTGAATAAGTAGCTGAACTGCGTATATTATTATGTCTGAACACTTAAAATATTGTACTCAATAAACCGAATATTGACTCAATAAAAGTGTATATCTGAACGTAGTATTAGACGATAATCGTACAGAGAAAACTGAACTGCAATGAATAAATGTTATTTAGAGTGCTTTAAACGAACTGCTGACATAATGGTTAAACTTAATTGGTGGTTCTGGGAGAATCTCCAAATGGAAGACATTTAATAACCTTATGGGTAGGCCTGTGCCCTTTTTAAATGTAATTTTAATTGCTATTGAATTTAGAATGATTTTTAAATGCTTATTACTAGTTAAATAGGCCCTTTTCTATATTTTTTTTTATGATTTCTTTGTATCAGAAAAACAACAAACTTTCGCTTTCAATGTTTTCAACTTTCCCAAACCCCAAACTAGGCGACAAACTCCAGCAGCCATTTGATTTGGATTTCTATTACAATGACAAAAAAAAAGAAGAAAATGAGAAGTAAAATATGAAATAAAAAATAAATCTTTTATAATTAATTGTAATTTAATATGAGTAATGTAGTAGTGGCTGACTTTACCTACATATATGATGTGGCTGGGCTGGCTGACTGTCTGTCTGACACCATAAATTGTTTTTAAACATTTCCATGTGTGGCTGCCCTACCAATAGCGACCAGACCAAAATCCCCAACAAAACCTCAAACATTTGTGGTTTTAATTTTTCCTTTTTTTTCTTCCATACTTTTAATAAAAAAAAGAATCGAGATTTTTTTTAAATATTTTTTGTTGTATTTTTTTTCTAAAAAAAAGTGAAAATGAATAATTAATGACACATGTCATCATCAACTGAAGGGAAATCATTTGCATCATACATAAGTATGGGGTTTGTTCGATGAAAATTCAATTCGAATTAATGCAAGTACAGTATTGAGATGGAAAATATAAATAAAAATAAAATTTTTTTATAACACTTTTTTTTATGTTGGAAATTACTATAGAAAATAGAAAATAAAAATTTAAAAAAAAAATTATTTTTTTTTTGTAAAATTTTCCTTAAAAAAAGATAACGCTTCGTTAATAATATCAATATGTGGGTTGGTTTTGCCTTAATATCGCATGGCTGATACACGTTCATTCGTTCGTTCGTTTGTTTACCTATATGTTTAGCAATCATATTTAATGTTGCATGCAACATGCTGTACATATGTTTTAGGTGTAGACAAATGAAAAATTTGCCGATTTCGCTTTTTTCCCGTTGCTTTAATTTCATTATAAATGATGCCTGTTCAAAGTGTGTGTATTTACACACGAGTTTATTTTGAATTTCGTTTACTTTTATTAACAATGTTGAGATAATTTATGGGCAACATGTTGCCAGCAATAAGTAGTTGATATTTATTTAAATTGTGTGTGTAATACTTGTAAGTAAATATTGCGCAAAACACTTGTATGATCACATATTTAAACAATTTTTTTTTATATGTAAGGAGAGCAATATGAATCATGAAATAATTTTTTTTTTTTGGTGAGAAATTCAAGTTTCGAGTTTTCTTAAATTAAAAAATTTTTAATTTATTTATAAAAATGAATACCACCACCTGGAATAATAAATTAGGTTATTGGGTTACGAGGCCATCCAGAGCACTATACATACATAATTGGTCATTGCAACCCTTCAGTCAGGATTACGACCTAGTTTCTCACACCACTTATGTTGTGTGTGGTAATTTTATACATGAGTGGCGGGACCTACAGTTTAAAGTCGACTCCGAACGACAGATTTTAGAGAAACTTTTCATGGCAATTTTATTTACTCTCAGAGTTTTTGCCAGAATCTGCTGAAAGAAATATTTTTCGCCGAAGAAAAATTTTTCAATTTTTCGTTTTGATGTCTGAGCTGGGGCTCGAATCCTGGCTTTACGTCTAGTTAGCCAACACACTACCTACTAGACTAAGACGACTTCTATCCAGAGCACTATGCTCAAACATAATGTTCGTTACACATCGCTTTGCTTTCATCTGGCCGTTGTAGCTCCAGTGGTTGCAACGCATTGTATTCCCTCTCCAGGAACACTACTTCCTACTACTACGATCAAAATGAGCTTCATCTGATTTTTTTTTGCCAAAATCGGCATCTTCTGTAAGTCGATATCAGGCCCACGTAGCGAAGCGAAAACGCATTGGATGGTCAATTGGCTTCAACTCCTGAACCAATTGGACTTTGTATGGCGTCATACCAAGGTCTTTATGTAAAATTCGTCTCAATGATGTCTCCGAAATGTTCAATTGTTGAGAACGACGGTGAATTGATGTTGATGGCGCTTCATGTACACTTTCTGCCACAGCAGCAATATTCTCGGCTGTACGCACTGTTTTGACTTTTCACGCGTTGGTTTATCGATGAGGATGCCAGTTTCCTTCACTTTTTCCACAAGATAACGAACATACGGAGCTGACGGTGCTTCTCTTCTTCCAAAATCCGTACGCAATTTTCGCACACATTCTATGATTTTCAAAGTAATGTCGCAATATTTCCCAGCGTTGTTCAAGCGTATACACAACCATATTCGTTTAGCGGAAGGATAAAACTAATTATCCGTCAAATCAGACATGAGCTAAGTGTTACCATTCACGAAATAAGCACTAGTTGAAAGAAAACGTTAGATGGCGGACCCATTATTAAATAGCTAACAGTGCTCTGTTAAGAGCAAATTTTGTTCTGTTAAGAGGACATTTTGCTCTGTTAAAGCCAAATGTGGCGCTGCTAAAATTAATGGATTGCGTCTTGGATTTTCAAATTCGAATTTATCTTCACACACATCTAATCACACAATGATTCCCATTTTTCGGGTGTCACTAAGAAATAAGCACAGAGAGAATGTCTTTTGAGATGTCTCTACTACATTTGCCGGTTTGACAGCAAACTGCGGCGAGTGCTAGTCAAGGGAACTCAGGCAAGTGCCAATTAATTCAGATTTGAAAGTTGCTTTCTAAAGAGATCGGATGATAGGGGATACTATTAGTAGAACATCCCTTATTCATGGTCAATACCACAGCGTGGTAATGGCCATTATTTCGTCCTGAACTATGTTACAGTAATCTAGGAGGCGGCAAAACTTTAGGCAATTCCTATCTATTGGCTAATTATGTGTTTTTATATTGTGTGTGTATATATTTGATTATAAAATTTTTCTGTTTATTACGAGGAGGCCTATTTAAAGGGTTTCATTTGGATGCAGGCATAAGTTAATTAGAAAAGCAAAGAAAAAATGAATTGAAATCAGTTTTCTGGCTATAATTTCTAAATGAAAATACAACCTCAAGTGCTAGACAATGTCTCATTGCATGTCATGTTTTTTGTTGTTTTTTTTTTTTCTTAACGAGCTGAAAACGGTCAAAACTCTATAATTTTCGTACATGACATGGCAAGACTAACAAATTAAATTTTATATACTCCTGCCATGTACGATGTTTTCTTTAAAATTAAAGCCTCAAAAATAATAAAGAGTTTGCAGCCAATAGAGGAAGAAAAAAAAAGAAATTTCGTTAGAAACATGATCAAGAGATCAATTGTGTTGCATTATATGCAAAATAAAAGCAAAAACAAAAAAAAAAAAAACCAAAAAACTATTGAAACATTTGATGTTTTCATATCAGCCATAGACAGCCACACCGATTGAATAGATATGTAGATAGACATACTCCGGGAGACATAGACAGACAGACAGACGGACAGACGGACAATTGCAAATATCTATCCTTAACAAAAGCAGTCATCATTTACTCGTGCAACATCTACATCTTCTCAAAACAGTCATCAATCCATCGCTCGTTTTTTTTTTTTTGCCACAGCAACCACAGCAACACATAAACCAACAACAGCACAACAATAGCCATGATCGGGCAGGCAGATGAGGAAAATGTTGATCAATTCATTGGCATTGGCTATGCAGTAAAACGAATTAAAAAAAAAAACAAAAAGAATTCAACCGAAAGAAAGACAACAAAACAACAAAAAAAAAACTTCCCTGCTTTGGGTAAAGATCTCGTGTGTAATTTGTAGAGTATTGCTCTAGAAATGCAAAAAACAAATATTTACTTTAACACAACAACTACAACAAAAATAACAACAACAGTCGCAACAACAATAACAAACAAGTAGTTTTTTCCTTTCTTCAGATGAAATTTGTTTTTATCTTTTTTTTTGTATTCCTCTATGAGCTGGCCTCTATTTCCTTTTAGCCGATCTTTAAACGATTAACTACCACATCTTTACTACCACCAGACGTTATGTCATACAGTCAAAGAAAAATTCAATAATTTTTGATCCGCATGTCATGGCAAAATGTTGATGCAACACAGGAAAATGTTTATACAACATTTAAAAATGTTGATGCAACATTTGAAAAATGTTGATGGTACATTGAAAAATGTTCCTGCAGCATAGAAAAATGTTGATGCAACATAGAAAAATATTAATGCAACACTGAAAAATGTTGCTTCAACACAGAAAAATGTTGCTGCAACATAGACAAATGTTGCTGCTACATAGAAAAATGTTACTGCAACATAGAAAAATTTTCCTGCAACATGGAAAAATTTTGATGCAACATGGAAAAATGTTGCTGCAACATAGAGAAATTCTTTAATTGGAGAAAAGAAGCCTTAGGACAAATAATTTAGCAAATAATAGGCTCCATTCTCTCTCGTCCCCACCCACCAGAGAAGAAACAAGAGCAACATGCTGCAACAAATGAAAAATATTTTTCTACCATGCATGGCCAATTCATTGGCTCTACATACATATGTAATTGAGCATCACAAGGTTTCAATCAGGATTACGACCTAGTTCCTCATGACATAACAAAATGTTGATACAACATAGAAAAATATTGATGCAACATTGAAAAATGTTGATGCAACATAGAAAAATGATGATACAACATAGAAAAATGTTAGTGCAATATAAAAAATGTTGATGCAACATAGAAAAATGTTACTGCAACATAGAAAAATGTTCCTGCAACATTGAAAAATGTTGATGTAACATGAAAAAATGTTGATGCGACATAGAAAAAAATTTAATTGGAGAAAAGATGCCTTAGGGCAAATAATTTAGCAAATATGAGGCTTCATTCTGCCTCGTCCCCACATACCAGAGAAGAGACATGCTGCAACAAATACAAAAATATTTTTCTACCAAGTATAGCCAATTCATCGGCTCTAAAAACATACATAATTAGCCATTACAACATTTCAATCAGGATTACGACCTAGTTTCTCACAAAACTTTAATGCTGCGTCTGTTAATTTCATACATGAGTGGCGGGATCTACAGTTTAAAGTCAATTCCGCTCTACAGTTACCTGAAACACCACTTTATCCCGGTAGCCTTAAGATATGAATGTCGTAACGCTGTCTCTTATAACGTTGAGAGATTCGGAACAGCCATAAACTGTCTTGGAATTCGTTACGTTAGAGCCCAGTGCTCTGAGATACGCTTGACTCAGAAAGTATGCTAAAATAACTCCAAGGTATAGTTTCAACCTTAATGATCCTTACCGCAGTCTATATGACAGAAGCTTTCGCCAGGATGACGCTACAGTGATCCGGTAGCCTTCTAAAGTGAACTCTTCGTACTGACTTCCAAAATTTTGCTCGTCTACAGTTTCATTTAGTCTCTAATCATCCATATCTGAACGGAGTCGTTACTTTTAAATATTTTCCGAAACCTCTCTTTCCAAAGAGAATGTTATGGACTTCCTTGAGAAGTATTAGTGACGTATCACGTGTTCGAAATTTCTTTTGGATCATCAAGCGCTCAATATTTGGTATACTCCACTGTCCAGGGATTTACTGTAAACAAACAAGTGTCATGCAATTGGTGTATTGGAATAAAGCAATATATTCCAAGAGGTTTAACTGTATCATGTGTATATAAGTATTGTTTCGCAAACATGTTGCAAACCAAAATTACAACAATTTTAATAAAGTTTGCATAATTTTCTGTAAATTAAGATTTATTTCCAGATTTTTTGTCATTTTTAGAATCTTCAAGTAGTGGTATAATGCTTGTAAACTGTTCCTAGATACTATCAACATGTTGCTGCAACAAGTTTATGGAAAAATAAACGCAAGAGCTATTTTATCAAAAAAAGAATTAAAAATTTTTTTTTAAAAAATCGAAAAATTAACACTAGTTCTTGAATAAAATTATCTCCAGCGTTAAGCGTGAATTATACAAGCCACTACTAATATTGATGCAGACAGATCTTTGTGTCCGTCATCCAGGCACAGGTTAGTTGTACCGCCGAAGGGTGTAAAAAGCTAATGTACTTTGTGCTGTTAATAGAAAATTGAGAAGAATACTTAGAAACATGAAACTGTAAACAAAATTAAAGGCGTTCTCATACAAAGACCTGGAAAATAAAATAAAAATTATTGCATAATAATTTTTTACGAACATTTACTGCCTGGTGTATGTGTATTGGCCACATTGGTTTGTTTTTTGGTTTTTTTTCTTTCATTTTAATGATGATTATTGGCCAATGCAGCTGTTTGATGAACACAATCATTGTAGCACAGGAACACAAGAATGCTTTGGAGTTTAAGGCTGCTTGAAATTTTATTTTCTTTCTCTCTCTCTCTCTCTTTTTTCTCTTTTTCACAAAAGCCTTGTATTTGAAGGCTTTAAGAAAAAAGCGTGTCTTGTTGTTGCAAAGAAGCTGCTAAGCAATCTTAAGCAATAGAAATAAGACACAAGCAAAGAAGGAGAAGAAGCAAAAAAAGGCAGCAAAAAACCAGAGCAATATGCGACCACCAGGAAAGCCTGGAAGGCTTTAAATAACTATGTTTTATTCGATGGTATGTAAACTTTAATAATGAGACATGATTATTTCTCTTCTCTTCTATTATTGTTGCTGTTGCTGTTGTTGTTGATCATGAACATTTTTTCGGTTTGTTTGTTTTGTTTGAAATAATTTTCAAATTTATCATCATGACTTAAAAATATTTATTAGAGGGGAGGGGAGTTCAAAGCCATACAATACGAAAGAAAAATGGAAATATTTTTTTTTAAATTGTTTAACAGTTTTAGGCCACATAAGTCTGTATGAAATTTGAGTGGTCGGGGATTGGCTTTAAGCAAACATGTGTCATGCAATTGGTTTATGGCTTAAAGAAATATATTCCAAGAGGTTAAAGTGTATCATTTGTATATAAATATTGTTTCTCAACATGTTGCAAACAAAGACTCTATTTTAACAAAGTTTTGCACCATTTTCTATAAATTAAGATTTCTTTTTAGAGCTTTTGTTATTTGTAGAATCTTCAAGTGGCGGTATAATGTTTATAAACTGTTCCTAGATAATATCAACATGTTGCTGCAACAACGTTTTTATAAGCCAAGACTACAACCATTTTAACAAAGTTTTGCATGATTTTCTATAAATTAAGATTTATTTTTAGAGCTTTTGTTATTTTTAGAATCTTCAAGTGGCGGTATAATGTTTATAAACAGTTCTTAGATAATATCAACATGTTGCTGCAACAAAGTTTTTGTAAGCCAAGACTACAACCATTTTAACATTTTCATCATTTTCTATAAATTAACATTTATTTCAGAGAAGGTCTTCCACCATCTTCTCTTAATTAAGATTTATTTCCACAGCTTTAGTCATTTTTACAATCTTCAGGTAGCGGTATAATGTTTATAAACTGTTCCTAGAAGCTATCAACATGTTGCTGCAACAAGTTTATAAAAAAATATAAATTTAATTTTATTTAATATGGAAAAACAAACACAAGAGCTAGTTAATCAAATAAAAAAGTTTAAAAAAAAATCGAATTGTTGTTTTAATTTTAGAAAATAACGTAAGTACTGAACATGGTACATGAAATGACTGTGATAACATAGTTTTTCAATTTCTCTAACACTAAACTATCTGTACCAGTCACTTAGAATACCAATACCCATCGTTGATCGATAAGTAAGATTATTACTTCGTACTTTTTTTATATCGAACGTCCCCGGCCTCACACTAACCCACCCTCACCCGACCGCGGAGGACTCGTCCCCATTACGTAGGGACACGTACACACTACAGTCCGGACTGTAGCGGGTAAGGGAAAAGTAATGGGAACGAGAACATAAATCCGCTACAGAACTTAATCACAAGTTTTCTTTGACATAAGTTGAGATAAGAGTAGAATATGCCTCTTTATCTTTATCTCTTCCCCTTCCAAACACTTGTTTCCACTCTGCAGAATGTCTCAGATTCTACCAGTGAAGAGGCTCATCTCGCAATGCCTTTTTTGCAGATCATTACCGTGAGTGCCCACATGTTCTGGGACCCAGCTGAAGATAACTGACATCGCTGTAGTTTAGCAGGTATTGTGTTGGTTTATTAGAAAAGAGTGCTTGGTTCGAATCCTAGCTCAGACATCTCGAATAAAGGGCTGACTTCCTTTCAGCAAAAAACGTAGTTCAGAGTTGAATTTAAGCTCGCATATAAAATTAACACACAGAACATGCATAGTGTGAGAGGCTGCGTTGTAAACCTCACTAAAGTATTCGACTGACCAATTAAGTAAGGCTGCCTTCCAAAATGTATCAATAAAAAGTTTGTATGCAGTTCTACTACAGTATAGAAACAATGTAGGTATGCAAAGTAACCAGACAATGCATCAACTATAAATCCGATGCCTGATTGCTTTTTGACGACGTTTTGAAATAGAATACATTTTATATATTTTGTACAGCGGCATTATGAAACAAGATACTTTGTTCAAACACGAAGTAAATAACTTTTTGGAAGGCAGCCTAACTAAGATAGTCGTGTACCGAGTGTTCCGATTGTGGCCTAACTCTCAGACAGTATTGCTATGACTCGCCCTTTTTAATTCCTGTCTTCCAATGGCATACAAAATACTAAGACGTTATTCCTTGGGACACATCAGGCTTGTAACAAGTTTTATCAATTTTTAAGCAATTTTTGGGTATTACAACAAATGACACTTCTTATCAGCTGACAAATTTGACAATAAAGCAATAAATACCTCAGAAAAATTAAGCAATTTGATTACTATAATTTAAATATTTTTGAAAATATATTCTAAATTAACACTCACTTGGACCAAACTTAGAAGAGTTATTTATTGTATAAAACACTACCCTCGTAAAATTAACAATTTTGCGGATTTATATGTAAAGGGTGGTTTTTATAGAGGTATAGAACTTTAAGTTGGCATTACTTTTCAAGATGGCGACCGATTTAACAGCTGTCAAGTGATTTATTCTCAGTTTGGTTTGGCAATTCATCACGAATAGACTCACGCCTGAATAACGCTTGCAAATAGTGCAATTTTATTTCAAAAATAATGGTTCTGTGCGGAAAACGTATCGCGCACTACGTCCATTTTATCGTCGACAAAATCGTCCATCAGAGCAGTTAATTCGATTAAATATGGAACGTTTTCGCACCACGTTTACTCTTATTGATAACTCGCATCCCCAGAGACGCTGTACGGTGCGTACAGAAGAAGCTATTGCTGCTGTAGAGCGTAGCATTGAGGAAGACCCGAATAAGCCTATCCGCCATCGAGCACAGGAATTGGATCTGTGTCCATCCACTTTATGGAAGATTTTGCAGAAGGATCTTGGTTTGCGTGCTTACACAAAATCCAACTCGTGCAAGATTTAAAGCCAAACTATCATCAAGTAAGGCGTAGATTTGTCGAATGGGCCCAAAACGAGATTACCGTTGTTCCCGATTTTCATAAGCGAATTTTGTTAGGCGATGAAGCGCACTTCTGGTTGAATGGCTACGTCAACACACAAAACTGCCGCATTTGGAGTGAAGGTAATCCTCAAGTGTATGTGGAAACACCGTTACATCCAGAAAAACTGACTGTTTGGTGCGCTTTATGGGCTGGTGGAATCATTGGTCCGTACTTTTTCAAAAACGATGGTGGCCAGAACGGTACAGTCAATGGTGATCGGTATAGAGCCATGATTACTAACTTTTTCATTCCTGAATTGAATAACCATGATGTCCAGGAGATGTGGTTTCAACAAGACGGCGCAACATGTCACACAGCTCGTTCCACAATAGATTTATTGAAAGACACGTTTGGTGACCGTCTAATTTCACGTTTTGGACCTGTGAATTGGCCTCCAAGATCTTGTGATTTAACACCGCTAGACTACTTTCTGTGGGGCTATGTAAAGTCATTGGTCTATGCGGTAAAGCCACAAACGCTTGACCATTTGGAAGACAACATTCGCCGTATTATTGCCGATATACGGCCACAAATGTTGGAAAAAGTCATCGAAAATTGGACGTCCAGATTGGGCTAAATCCGCGCCAGCCGTGGCGGTCATATGCCAGAAATCATATTTAAAATGTAATGCCACAAGATTATCTTTCGGATAAATAAAATTCATGTCAATCGAATAATCCATCGTTGTTTTATTCCAACTTAAAGTTCTATACCTCTATAAAAAACAGCCTTTATAATCAAACCATTCAAAATGTTATTAATTTTTAATGTCTTTTAAAATAAATTTCAATTTAAATTACAATTACAAACATAAATTGGGTATTAAATGTCAAACTGTGGTATAAACACAAGAAGAAAAAACGAAAAAATTAAAATTAATTCTAATGGATTTCAACGCACTGCAACAGTTACTCTATTACCCCAATACTCAAATAAATTTTTCAATTTTTTTATATAAAAAAACGTTTTTTTAAAAGAATATTTAAGCTGCACAGAGCAAATATTTCTTCATTAGCTAAACTATTATTCCAACCCATATTCATTTTATTTAATTAAAAATAAAAGAAAAAAACACACACACATTCATAGAAACGCATTGAATTTAAGACACTTTTAGCACACAGCACACTGCACACTGCTTAACACTGCTACAATGTTTATATACATACCCAAGCAAAATAAATTGAAAATGTTGCTAAACGACAAGGCGCACTGCAGCTAAGTTTAAGAGAGAAAAAAAATTGTCATTAAAATATACAAAAAGTGGTTTTATTACACAATCTCACACGAAAATAATGAATGCATGAGCAGAGAGGAGATAGATATCGACACAGAAATGACACAAAATCCACACTCAGAGGAATTGCAAAAAAAAAATTTGGAAAAAAACATAAGCAAACGTTGTAATAATAATAATAAAAATGAAACTTAAATTGAAATGACTTGGCGATAAAGAAAATGAAAATCAAAAATAAATTTAAAAAAAAACACAAAATTTTAAAGCTTTAGAGACTAAGTGCTATAAGAGACAGCCTGGTGCCTTGGAAAAATCATTTGGGGTTGGCAGGCGAATTTTGTAAACAATTTTTAATTAAAAAACTTATTTTTGTTCAAAAAAATAATTCATGTTTTATTCAAAATTTTTAAATGAAATGATTAATTATTAAACAAATAAAAAATTGAAAACAAAAAATAATTTTTTTTTTTGCTAGTCATATAGGATTACAAGAAAATATTTTTTCTTTTATATTTCTACTTCCCCTTTTAAAAAAATTTTATTTTTTTTTCAAAATAAATGTTTCTTGAGGTTAAAAGCCAATATTTTGACCTCAATAGCTGTGTTTAATGTTTTCTTGTTTTAAGCATTAAATGCTTGAAAACGTTTTTAGGCGCCAACTGTGTTCAACTTAGCATTACAACTCTGCACATAATTAAAGATTTAAAATTAATTACCGCCAATGAAATTTAACGTCTAACGAATTAAGTTGGCAACACATTGCATTTTGTGCCTTGTCATTCTGAAAACATTAGGCCTACAATAATGGCCATTATATTTATGTTGACATTAAAGCTTAGCAACATGTTGCAAAAGTAAAAGGTAAACAAAGATTGTCATTCAAATAAGTTGATGTACGTAAGTAGGCATAGCAGAGGACAGAGAAAACTTTTAACTTGTGTTTGCTATGGAACCTCAACCATAACTCTTCACTAATGGTCATGAAGAGAATATGCTGATGGATTTGGTTTCGGCAGCTGAGGAATAGTGCAACAAATGTGGCCTAAACAAGACTAAATCTGTTAAAGAGGAGATACATATTGCCTCTAGTATCGAACGAAGTCGCCGTAGTCTAGTAGGTAGTGTGTTCGCTTATTAGACGTAAAGCCAGGGTTCGAGTCCCAGGCCAGACATCAAAACAAAATACAAAAAAAGTATTTCTTCGGCGACTTCCTCTCAGCAGAATTCTGGCAAAAACTCTGAGACTAAATAAAAATTGCCATGAAAAGTTTTTTAAAATTATGTCGTTTGGAGTCCCACCACTCATGTATAAAATTAACACACACAACATAAGTGGTGTGAGAATCTAGGTCGCAATACTGACTGAAGGGTTGTAATGACCAATTATGTATGTATCAAACGAAAAGCTGCCCAAAGGACAAATGTTTTGGAATCATTTTAAACAACAAACCAAATTGAAATACAAATGCCAAAATCAGAACTTCTCTAGAACCCCTGTTACGAGAAAGCCATGAACGTAAACTAGAGTATGAAGCTTTAAAATGTATACTTGCTGTTCGGCAACTCTATTTTACCGTGCTTTTTCGTGATGTTGGATTTGCAGTCAAACTGCTACCAGACATGTTAACGATAAAAGTGGTCACAAAAGTGGGAATGAAACTGAGAGCCCTAGATCATGAAAGTATAAAAGCCATGCCAATGTCTAAAGTACAATTTCCCCCGGATATCTCTATTGGCTACACGATACCTGGACCAGCCTTTGGTTGTGGTTTTATAACGAAAATACAAACTAGAGTAAGCATTCTCGCAATATGTGAAATTTTGTCTAATAAACATGTTGCTAAACTTTATTTGAAACATGTTACCAATGCCAAAGCATCATTTTCAAAGTTTATTACTCATGAGAAGCAGTTTATTTTCAACAACATTTTAGACATTCCTAAGCTTTATTAAATCTAAAGTAATAAAGAATATATTTTAAAGCTTATGCTCATGTTGTAAAACACTTCTTAGCAACATTTTGTTTAGCAACATTTTGTAAACATTAATTAAAAAATTTTACAGAACGAAGTCGCCGTAGTCTATTAGGTAGTGTGTTGGCTTACGTAAAGCCAGGGTTCGAGCCCCAGGCCAGACATCAAAACAAAATACAAAAAGTATTTCTCCGTCGACCTCCTCTCAGCACATTTCTGGCAAAAACTCTGAGAGTAAATGAAATTGTTGTGAAAAGTTTCTCAATCTGTCGTTCGGAGTCGACTTTAAACTGCAGGCCCTGTCACTAATGTATAAAAATTAACGCATACAACATAATTGGTGTGAGAAACTAGGTCGCAATCCTGATTGAAGGGTTGTAATGACCAATTACGTACGTACGTACAAACAGAACGACCACTTTTCAAAGATCTTTGATTGAAAAATCTTAGGATTCAATTATTCAGCAAATGAAATCAACATATATTGTTTATATACATTGTTTAGCAACATAATTTTGCCAAACAAACCAACATCAATACACATAAAAAACAATTTATTTTGTACGAATTGGGTCATTGGAAAATCGAATTCAAATGGAGAAAAAACCTCCTTAGAAATATTATTAGTTCTGCCAATATGAAACCTTCACCTGTCATTTCAGCCAGAATGTCTTAAATCAATTGAAATTAAAGAAAAAAGAAAAAAAAAACTGAAAAAAAGGAACAAAAATTGGAATTTAAAATCAAACGGATTACAATATTTCAATTTCCTTTTGCCAATAGTATTGTAGCCGGGACTCAATATCAAGTTGTTGTTGTTTTCTGTTTTTGCCTGAAATGTTGATGACGATGGCCGTAAATATTTTCAAGTGGTAATAGCAGTCATCCAAATGTGGCCATAACTTGTGTGTGGATACACACGAAATGGTCTAAGAAATTATGGTTATGCTTGACATTCAAATGTTCTGGACTTGCGGCTGCACACTGCCGCTATGGTTTGTTGTATGCTACACAACGTTTAGGTTGAGCAATTTAACAAGCAACGGTTTTGTGGTGGTTTTTTTTCTTCTTTCATTTTATTTGGTGGCAAACAAATATATTCAATTGCCAATTGCCAAGAACTTGTTCTCCTTCACAATGAAATGATATATGGCCACATGGGCAAGAGAATATAAAAATTAAATTGAAATCAAATCTTTATTTTTATTGATTTTTATTATTTTTTATTGTACGTATGTAGCTGAGCTGCTTGGTTGGATTCATAGATTTGTTTTTCCATATAAAAGAAAGGATGGTTTAAGCAATATTTATTGGCCGTTATCCAAGCAGGTACATGGTTAAGTAGTTAGCAATATTTACTCATACATACATATATTCGTATACGTTTCAACCAGGAAATATTATACTTTAGTAGGTAAACATACTCTTTGGAAAATAGCAACATGTTGCTAAAGACTAAAAGGAATTTTTATTGAAAATAATATGCTCAAAAGGCTTTTTATATTATTAGAATAAAAATTTCTTAGAAAGTTTTTATTGAACAATAAAAAAATGTTGCTAAACATTGTCTGCAACAGACCGCAACATGTTTATAACTTTGTAGTCTCCAAAACTTTTCAATAATTTTATTTGTAGAAAAGCTTAAAAGTTTAGATTTGGTAAACTTAAGAAAAGCAGATATGTTGCTAAGCAATGTTTACCTAGTTCTGACCAAACAAGGTTCAGCAACATGTTTGTTATTTCTTTGTTATTGCTTTTAAAATCAGAATGTTGTTGTTTCCCAAAGCATAATGTTGTTGCTACAACATATTTAATCCTTACAAACAACATTTGTATACATTCCCTCTATACTGTAAGAAATCATCCAAAAAATTTTATTTGTGGGCTTGCCTTTAAAAGGTCTTTAGCAACATGTTGGTAATTTAAATTTAATACAATAGTTTGGCAACATGTCGAGGTTTAACTACATTCGAATATATTTAAAAAAAATATATTTTTTTTTCTTCTGCAAACATGTCTTTATAACTTCTTTAGCAACATGTTGCTAATATTAAATGTCTATAACGTAACCAATATTGACTTCCAGTATTTTTTGATCTTTAAAATACCGTTTTAATCTTTATTTTATTAATAAATCTACCTAAAAATATTTTTTTTCTTCTGCAAACATGTCTTTATACCTACTTTAGCAACATGTTGCTAATGTTAAATGTCTATAATGTAACCAATATTGACTTCCAGTATTTTTTGATCTTTAAAATGCCGTTTTAATCTTTATTTTATTAATAAATCTACCTAAAAATATTTTTTTCTTCTGCAAACATGTCTTTATAACTTCTTTAGCAACATGTTGCTAATATTAAATGTCTATAACGTAACCAATATTGACTTCCAGTATGTTTTGATCTTTAAAATACCGTTTTAATATTTATTTTATTAATAAATCTATGCTAATTAAGATCTGTTATCTGCCAAAAACATTTAAGGATGCCACGAAACGTTTGTTGAGTTGGCGCTTCATTAGCAACATTACTGTATAGAAACATTTCAAATATGTTTTTCTTATTATTGTTATATTTGCCTACAACAAATAGTTTTGACTTGTTAATGTCACGATTCAACACGATTCAAATGCAGCAGTTACTTAAGAAACAAAAAAAAAAAAACAACCAACCTAACGTTTTAAGAGCCAACCAATGTTGCTGTTGGCTGTTGTGGCTGTTGTTGGTGTCTATTGTTTATGCCACAAAATAGCTGCAACACACCAAGTATTTTACACTTGATTGATTGCAAACGTGTGTTGGCAAAAAAAATATACAGAATTTGTAGTTGTTGTTTTTGTGCAAAATATTTGCATCCGAAAATAAAAACTGAACTTTGCTTTGTCTCTTGTTGTCACGTTTCAGTTTTGTTATGAATTTTTAAAACCAACAAAACAAAGTTATTTTTTTTTGTAATGTTGCAGCAACAACAGTAACAATATTTGTATATATTTTACCGCTAAAACAATTTTTTATAATTTTTTGTATTTTTTTCGTTTTAAATAGACTTGGTTTCTTAGCAAATATTTGGAAACTGAAGGTTTGTGAATGTGTAACGAATGTTACAAATAGTGCCCAAAAACGTTTGAGGCAATATTAGTACGTGAATAAACAGCAATAACCCCAATATATTATAAATCAACAACTACAAAAAAAAGAACAAAAAAATTATGCAAATCTTAATAGTTGTAGAACTAAAACTATTTATAGAGCTGGTACATGAGAAATTGCCTTGGTCCACAATTAAAAAGGTTAAGAATGTAAAATTATTAGAAAAAAATGTTAAAAAAACATTAAAAACCTTTAATTTATAAAATAATGTTGGCAACATGTTGCTAAGGAAATAAATTGGTTTGAAAATAAGTTTGATCATTGAGGAACAAATTTTAACATGAATTTTAATACGAATATTTAAAAATATTTTATTGGCAGTGTAAGAAACACCAGCACAAAGTAGATTAAGAGAACAGTGAATCCTTGATGACGACATGTTTAATGGGAAATAAAAAATAAAGTGATTTCTATTCATAGAAACATGTTGATTGAACATGTTGATTGAATACTAATGTATTACTAATACATACATATGTATGTATGTCAACATGTTGCAACAATATCTTGCATAAGAAATTAAAACGTTTTATTTTTGCCACATAAGAAGAACTGATTATGGATATATTTCAAAAAAACTTTCTCAGCAATATTTTTTTATATCAGCAACATGTTGCAACATATAACCGTATCTTGCATAATAAATTAAAACATTTTATTGTTGCCAAATAAGATCTGATTATGGATATATTTAAAAAAAACCTTCTCAGCAATATTTTTTTATATAAGCAACATGTTGCTACATATGTATGTCAACATGTTGCAACAGTACCTTGCATAAGAAATTAAAACATTTTATTGTTGCCAAATAGGAAGAACTGATTATGGCTATATTTAAAAAAACCTTTTCAGCAATATTTTTTTATATAAGCAACATGTTGCTACATATGTATGTCAACATGTTGCAACAGTATTTTGCATTAGAAATTAAAACATTTTATTGTTGCCAAATAAGAAGAACTGATTCTGGATATATTTAAAAAAAAAACCTTTTCAACAATATTTTTTATATCAGCAACATGTTGCTAGGCTACATGCTACATTTTCTATTAATTCTTTAATTAGAACAAGTTTTTAATGAAATTTTATTTCTTTTCAAGACAAATTTATTCAACTTTCATTAAATCAAAGGCAATATTTATTTGTAGATTTCTATTAGCAACATGTTGCTAAGCCAATAATTACTAATAAGAAATCTACATACATTTTTTTTACTTAAAATGAATCTCTTGTTGTTAGAGAAGGCAACCCAAATGTACCTGCTTATAATTTAATATGATTCTTACCTCGTTATTCATATTTTTCAAGAGGATTTCATTCAACTTAAAACCATATTTACATGCTAAAATTGTTGTCGAGGTAAAAGCGAGAGCAAAAAAAAAAGAAAATTAACACCAGACTTTAAAAACCTTTTTTGCTACTTGCTGTTGTACACCAAAAGTAAAAGAAGAAGGCCGCTTGAAGAGTATTAGGCAAGTAGGAAGCCAGTCTTCACATACATACTTGTATACCATTATACAAGAATATGTATGTAGTGAGTGTATATTGAAATGTTGCTAAAGATTTTTATACTTTAAGCTGCACCTTAATGATCTTGTACTTGGCAACATTTTGCCCAGTTGTTGCTATTTTATCGGTGATTGTTACTAACAAAGCTACAACAGCAACAACAGCAACATAACAGTCTACTAACGAGGAGAAAAAAATTTAACTACTGTGTTCAAGTTGTTGGTTATTGAAGTACAGAAAATAAAAGAAAATCAAAACCAATCCCCTTAGACGTGATATTTTTTGTTTGGTTAACACTTCCAGCAAAACAACAACACAAGAAAAAAGGCTCCTTTAAGCCTTAAAGTTTTTTTTTTTCTTATTAGGTTGCAGCATATTGTGGCATTGCCTTGTTGTCGTCATCGCCGTTATAACAAATTGAAGTGGGGCAATTTTTCGGTTTTTGGTTTTTATGGTGGGCGTTTTTATTTGTCTGCCTTTTTAAGTTGACCTTTTCATTGATCACACTCTCTCAGTTGCCAGTCACCAGCCAGTCAGTCATTCAGCCATTCAGTTTCAGTATGGGATTTTTCCAGTATTCGCGCTGATTGTTGGTTTAAAAAATTTTGATTGTTTGTTTGCGTGCCAAGTCATTACAAATTAAAATTAATTTTCTCTCCACAAAACAAATGAAAAACAGCTCCATAAATGCAGCTGTCGTTAAAACAAAAATTGATTTTGTTTGTTTTAATAGTTTACTATTAATTTTTCATGCTTTTTTTCACAAAATATCAGTTAAATTTTATTCTAAGCAACATGTTGCACAACTATTTTCTTAAGATTCAGTGTGTTAATTGCAAAAATTTTAAAATTTTTTGTTTATATTTCTTTCTAAAGGTATCAAGTAATGTATTGGTAGCTTAGCAACATGTTGCTGAAACATTATTGATAAAATAAACTAATTTTGTTTTTGTTTTACACTAAGTATATATTATGTTGCTCATGCAGCTAAACAACAGGTTGCTTAAGCATTTTTTCTAAACATTTGCCTCAAAAATACATGTTTCAGTAACATTTTAGTTGCATTTTTATTTTCTACTTTCATTAAATATTTCCTCTAAATGTTGCAGCAACATTTTATCTTAATGATAGAAGTTGCAACATTTTCTTGTTTTTTTTTTTTACTTTTTATATTTGTTGTTTTGCTGTCCTATTGACTTTAAACATTTCATTCTTTCTTGCTAAATATTTATCTTAAGGCGACATGTTGCAGCAACATTTTATCTTAATGATAGAAGTTGTAGCAACATTTTCTTGTTTTTGTTTACTTTTTATGTTTTTTTGTTTTGCTGCCCTATTGACTTTAAACATTTCAATTTTCTTGCTAAGTATTTATCTTAAGGCAACATGTTGCAGCAACATCTTAATATTTTTTATTGATTTTTTCTTCATTTTTAGTTGGCTTTAAATATTTATTTCCTCCTTACGCAAGTTTTTTTTCCTACAAGTTGCTAAACATTTACATTTAATGCAACATATTGCAGCAACATTTCATATATACATAATTTTAATATTTTTCCTTCTCTAATTGCCTTTAAACATTTCCTTCCTCTTTGTACAAATTAAACGCCTCATTAAAATCTAAAATGGTTCATAAACGTTTACAATAAACAAATTTAAAGGAAACATTTTTATAGACCAAGTAGAACATGCAGTGCCTGCAACTACTTCATCATTTAAGTGCCATAGACAAAGACAATTTAACACTTGAAAGAGAGAAGAAAAAAAAAACATGCTTAAATACGATTTATAATTTTGCTTTAGACTTTCAATTCCAAACTTCAAGCACAATTCAAAAGTATAAGAGAAAAACTAACTAAGACTTGAAGAAAAAATAGAGAAAAATAGGGAGAAACAAAAAATATTGTGTTCAAATGTTCAAGTCAAACAACATGCCTAAGGCATGACAATTATTCTTAAACGCATTTGTTGCTCGAATAAAATGATTCTTAAAATCCCATAAATTATTACCAGGACCATAAAGAAATACAGAAACATAGAAACACATTCAAATGGCTTAAAGCGGGACAGAAAATAAATGAAAAAAAAATTGTGCAGAGAGGGAAATCAAATCACGGTGCTTTACTTGAGATTGGAAAGGAACGAACGTAAGGCCATCTTTGCCAAAGCCAAGTGATGACGGCTTAAAAATGCCAACATTGGCACCTCTTTTGAGGTTTATGGCTACGGCAAAAGCAATTATTAAAGCCAATATAGTGTTTAAGACTTCATACCATCTGTCTGTCTGGCCATGCTTTACCACCAAACATCGATTCTCAATCGTCCATGGAGTATAACAAGTGCCATATTGTGATAATTACTTGATTTCTAATCGATGACACTGTCATTTACAATTTCAAATTGTTGGAAAATCATTGGCAACAGCAACAACAACAACAACAGCATTAGCAACAGCAATAGCAACATTAGCCAAAGCATTATTTAGCCAGAGCCACACAGTCCTGGTGATAAAAAGAAAACGAAAGAAAAAATCCGAAGAAATGCTAACGATGTTTACATTTATAATGCCTGGCTTGATACCAGGCTCAAGTTCAGCTTCAGCATAAGCCTCAGCTCAGTACGATGCGTTTTTATAGTATAGTATTTGCACCATCACTCCAAGCTGGTAATAGTAATTTATGGTTTAAGCCCGTCACCACTAACTGGCTAAGCAAAGCTAAGCTTTTTCCAATAAAAACGAAATTTATTAAAACAAATTGTGCCATATTCTCGCAACGCAAACGAAAAACAAAACGAAATGAAAACGAAGTCTATGCGTTCTATTTCAAATCAAAAGCATAACAAACGAATCAGTATTGATGTGCCACAGAGAGAGCGAGCAAATTAACTGCGGAAATCATGTCAAGATTATGAAGTACGTTCTTTAAACAAATGATAGGCCATGTGATATCGCGTTATTATCATCATCATTGAGTTTTAAATCAATTCTATGTTTTGTATCAGCATGTTTTCATCGAACTATTTTGATTGTTTTTGTGTTTGGATACATAACCATGACAAGGCAAATGAAAAATGAAATAAAAATAAACGATAATCACCGAATCACATAAACACACTCATAATGTAACAGCAGTTGGTTGAACATAAAAATAAAAAGTTAAAATACTATGCAGGTATTTAAAAGAATTGAAAATTTGAAAAAAACAAATTTTGAAATCGCGTAACATGTTGCTTTATTATGGTTTGCAACATGTTGCTGCAACATTTTTACAAGCAGAATATGTTCAAATATTGTTAAAAATAATATAATGAACTGCGTCAGAGCATATAGAGCTCTAGAGAAGAATAAATCCATTGAGCTGATGTCATTTCAAAAGAAGGAAGCTAGCAATACAGATAGCAAAACTACAGCTGCAATGAGGATAACCAGTAGACTGACAATCTAAACAGATAGCTTGCGGCTTAGATATGAACCTAAGAGACGATAAATTGGTTTTCAAGTACAAAACTCCGGGAACAAATATAATTTTTCTGCCCTAGTACAACGAACGACAGAGAAACTACTGCCATACCTAATAACAATATACAATAGTAGCCTTGCACTTGGGTGGAGTCCATCCCAAAAATGGAGAAAAGGAATACTACACACCCAAAATCATTGCAGCCATTCAGTCTCATAACTTTCATGCTGAAAATGCTTGAGAAAGCTGGAATAAAACTAAATGAGAGTGTGATATTGACAAGGCTACATCCTATTAACAGTTATGTAATGCAAGCAGGTCTACCAAGACAATTCTTGTAGATTTTATAATAAAATTCTTATTTCAATTGTTAACAAAATTGTTTCTAAAAATTTACAATTCTTTAGCAACATGTTGCCGAAACTTTCAGCAACTTGTCTACCAAGACAATCCTTGTAGATTTTATAATAAAATTCTTATTTCAATTGTTAACAAAATTGATTCTAAAAATTTGCAATTCTTTAGCAACATGTTGCCGAAACTTTCAGCAATTTGTCTACCAAGACAATTCTTGTAGATTTTATAATAAAATTCTTATTTGAATTGTTAACGAAATTGTTTCTAAAAATATACAATTCTTTAGCAACATGTTGCCGAAAATTTCAGCAACTTGTCCACCAAGATAATTCTTGTGGATTTTATAATAAAATTTTTATTTCAATTGTTAACAAAATTAATTCTAAAAATTTACAATTCTTTAGCAACATGTTGCCGAAACTTTCAGCAACTTAACAACCAAGACAATTCTTGTAGATTTTATAATGAAATTCATATTTCAATTGTTAACAAAATTGATTCTAAAAATTTACAATTCTTTAGCAACATGTTGCTGAAACTTTCAGCAACTTGTCTACCAAGACAATTTTTGTGGATTTTATAATAAAATTCTTATTTCAATTGTTAACAAAATTGATTCTAAAAATTTACAATTCTTTAGCAACATGTTGCCGAAACTTTCAGCAACTTGTCTACCAAGACAATTCTTGTAGATTTTATAATAAAATTCTTATTTCAATTGTTAACAAAATTGATTCTAAAAATTTACAATTCTTTAGCAACATGTTGCCTGCCGAAACTTTCAGCAACTTGTCTACCAAGACAATTCTTGTAGATTTTATAATAAAATTCTTATTTCAATTGTTAACAAAATTGTTTCTAAAAATTTACAATCCTTTGGCAACATGTTGCCGCAACTTTCAGCAACTTGTCTACCAAGACAATTCTTGTAGATTTTATAATAAAATTCTTATTTGAATTGTTAACAAAATGATTCTAAAAATTTACAATTCTTTAGCAACATGTTTCCGAAACTTACAGCAACATGTTGCTTAAGAAATTAAACAAGTTAGAGCAACAATGTTGCAAAACATTTTTAGTGAAAAAAAAATATTCTAAAACATTTTCAAAAAATTAAAAAAATTACGAATAAATTCTTTACAAGCCCATAAAATTTTCGAATACATTTCAAATTATTATTTCCCAAAAATTCTACCAAAAAAAAATCGTATTTTTTTGTATTGTAAATCAAATATTTTATCTCTTCAAACTGCTGCTGTTATCTGCTGCTGCCCAATATCATTACCAACACCTTTTAACAGCAACACACTGCTGCTGCGTTTGTTGAGGGCTACACAGTACCACTTAAATTCGCAATTTATGTTGTGGTCTCGCATTTCTTGAGTCGCTATTTGTTTAACTTCTCCATTAAACAGCTAAAACAGACAGAGCGGCCCGTATACAAACAGAAGCCGAAACGAATAAAAAAATAAAGAAACAGAATTTAACACCTACACTCCGCAAAGTGGCCAACTGTCTGTTGGCCTGTTCAGATACATTTTTTAAAAAAAAAAAAATAAATAAAAAAAAAACAGACAGCAACACATGTGTAACACACAAACACTCACATATGTACGTATTGGGTGTCAAAATAAAGAGCCTCTAACATTTTGAACCAGTTTTTAAATGTTAAAAGAACCCAGTGCTTAAGGGTACATGAGCTCTCAGACGTAATGATGATTTAAAAAACGGTTTTTGTAAACGGAAACTTGTGTTGAATTAAAATTTTAGCACAGCCATAAACCATTACATTTTCTAAAAGTGTGGTGTTTACTAAAGGCACAGTATTGCCAACATAAATTACTTTTCAATTGTAAATACATTACAATTGAACTGAATTTTACATGGTGCCATTTAAAAGTAATTCAAATCACAAGCTTCAATATTTTTTATAGCAATTAATTCTATAACAAATGAAGCTGATAGCTGATGTTTTCTGAGAGGGTAGGTCAACTCAATTAATAAGGTTAGCGGATCATTTCAGCGTGTTTCAGGGGGAAGTGTCACGCATACAGACTGCAGTGATGATTATTAAAAATGACAATAGCTGTGGAATGGCTATCACCATACATTTTGAGAGCCAGACATCTCCAACGGCCTTTAAAACGATCTAAGGCTGTTGCAAGGACCTCAACGCATTCTGGAAACCCATACATACATACATAGTGGGTCATTACAACCCTTCAGTCAGGATTACGACCTAGTTTCTCATACCACTTACGTTGTGTGTGTTAATTTTATACATGAGTGGCGGGACCTACAGTTTAAAGTCGATTCCGAACGATAGATTTTTGAGAAACTTTTTCATGGCAATTTTTATTTACTCTCAGAGTTTTTGCCAGAAATCTGCTGAGAGGTAGTCGCCGAAGAAATACTTTTTGTATTTTGTTCTGATGTCTGGCCTGGGGTGCGAACCCTGGCTTTACGTCTAATAAGCCAACACACTACCTACTAGACTAAGGCGACTTCTGGAAAACTCACAGAGGATAAATTGACTAAATTGGGCAAAACTATCGAAATTTGGGTTGAGCTGACTACACTTGGAAGCCCACTGGGAAGCTTAAAGCTCAGATTTTATAAAGCAGCAAAAGATTCCGTATACGTCCGGTAGGTAACTTCGCAAACGACCAAGATAGCGCAGAAAATCTGGCTAGTTCTGAAAGGCACTCGAATAGTCGGCACAAACTCAAAAAAGCGCACTTAGCTTGGTTGTAGGAATAATTACTAGATTGGGTGTTCAAACGACAATCATTAGTCTTGGTCTTGTGGTCAATAACTTCTTAAGAAGCCGTAGAGAAAAGGAAGAGTAAGAGAACTGATGTTCATCTTTTGCATACATGCCCAGCGCTATATAGGAGGAGAACGCAGCAGCTGAGATATGACTCTACACAAAATCCTGACGAATTAGTGTGCCCTGGATGGACATTGGAATTTTGGAAGCAGCTCCGGTTTCTACTCACGATATCTAGGGACGTTTTCTGAGTCTTTTATCAGCAAATCCTAAAGACCACATCCGAATATCCTGCAGAACTAAGATTTTTTGTGCTACTCTCCTGCTCTCTGCTGTATATTGCAATTTAACAAAACTTTTTATTTGTTGACTCCTAAAATTAGTTGATGAAACATTTTTTTTTTAATTTTTTTGTTTACTTCACTCACCAGCCTAAGCCTAAAAGTATATCCGACGTGCAGATGTCAATAATTGTTGAATGTTTTCAAATGTTCGGTGTTGTAGCAATGATGACGTTAAACAAACACGTGTATACATTTCAAATTGTAAGGGGATACGTTGAATCCTTCAAGGTTTATTACTCGTGCCAATAGACACACAAAATTTAAGGCCGTCAATGTCACTGTAATGAAATAATTACATCGTGTATGATAAATAAAATTAAAGAAAAACACAACAGAAGTAACAAAGCTTTATGGAAATAATTTAATTCGACAAATTAAAGTGCTATTAATAGAAGTTTAAGTCTAGATTAGGTTAGATAAGGTTCATCTGGGTTACCAGATATACAGTGAGCGCCATAAGTGGGTCAACACCCACTATAATTTTAAATTTTCTCTTATGTTCTTAGGTAAAGGGTGTTTTTTTATAGAGGTATAGAACTTAAAGTTGCAATAAAACAACGATGGATTATTCGATTGACATGTATTTTATTTATCCGAAAGATAATCTTGTGGCATTACATTTTAAATATGATTTCTGGCATATGACCGCCACGGCTGGCGCGGATGTAGTCCAATCTGGACGTCCAATTTTCGATGACTTTTTCCAACATAAATCGGCAATAATACGGCGAATGTTGTCTTCCAAATGGTCAAGCGTTTGTGGCTTTACCGCATAGACCACTGACTTTACATAGCCCCACAGAAAGTAGTCTAGCGGTGTTAAATTACAAGATCTTGGAGGCCAATTCACAGGTCCAAAACGTGAAATTAGGCGGTCACCAAACGTGTCTTTCAATAAATCGATTGTGGCACGAGCTGTGTGACATATTGCGCCGTCTTGTTGAAACCACATCTCCTGGACATCATGGTTATTCAATTCAGGAATGAAAAAGTTAGTAATCATGGCTCTATACCAATCACCATTGACTGTAACGTTCTGGCCACCATGGTTTTTGAAAAAGTACAGACCAATGATTCCACCAGCCCATAAAGCGCACCAAACAGTCAGTTTTTCTGGATGTAACGGTGTTTCCACATACACTTGAGGCTTACCTTCACTTCAAATGCGGCAGTTTCGTTTGTTGACGTAGCCATTCAACCAGAAGTGCGCTTCATCGCTAAACAAAATTCGCTTATGAAAATCGGGAACAACGGTAATCTCGTTTTGGGCCCATTCGACGAATCTACGCCTTACTTGATGATCGTTTGGCTTCAAATCTTGCACGAGTTGGATTTTGTAAGCACGCAAACCAAGATCCTCCCGCAAAATCTTCCATAAAGTTGATGGACACAGATCCAATTCCTGTGCTCGATGGCGGATGGACTCATTCGGGTCTTCCTCAATGCTACGCTCTACAGCAGCAATAGCTTCTTCTGTACGCACCGTGCAGCGTCTCTGGGGATGCGAGTTATCAATAAGAGTAAACGTGGTGCGAAAACGTTCCATGGTTAATCGAATTAACTGCTCTGATGGACGATTTTGTCGACGATAAAATGGACGTAGTGCGCGATACGTTTTCCGCACAGAACCATTATTTTCGAAATAAAATTGCACTATTTGCAAGCGCTGTTCAGGCGTGAGTCTATTCATGATGAATTGCCAAACCAAACTGAGAAAAAATCACTTGACAGCTGTTAAATCGGTCGCCATCTTGAAAAGTAATGCCAACTTAAAGTTCTATACCTCTATAAAAAACACTTTTTATAAAAAAAGTTCCCTTATCATGAATTGTTTTTTTTGTTTGAACATTTTAAACGTTTTTATTTTTGGAAATTTTTTCGACTATTTACTTTTATTTACTATATTTACTTTTCTCGCTATCCTAAGAAAATGAATTATTTCAGTGGTGTTTACTAACTTTTTAACGCTCACTGTACAAATGAACTACACCCCGCTTCCGAGAAATCCGCAGAGCCTATTTAAGAACAATCCAAAGATCCTTGTGCCTTATAATTACATTCTGCTCCTCCTGAGATGTTAATTTTCCAAGTCTACTGTCTGTACAGCATTACAATTGGTCCTCTGAGCTTCAGAATCAAATCAACCGGGACCTGTCAAATATTGTCAACTAACGAGCCGAGTTCACCGTCCCCATTAAGGCTCTATTAATAGAAAAATTATCTTTTTTAAATTGCAATACCATTGCCTTCCCTTTCTTCTCTATCGCACTTTATTTCTTAGTTTTCCATATTTGACTTGGCGATTTAAAGAAGTTCAATTTCATAAATTCCTCAACAGTCCGTCAAGTCTTTGCAACAATTATTAAATTTCACACCTTATTTTTGGTTGTCTTTTTTTTGCTTAGAATTTCTACTGTTTCTGCCGTTTTCATTATTAGAACACGTGTTGAGTTTCATTGTCAACATTTCACATGTTCACGCTTAAGTAGTACGGGGCTTAATTTTCGCGCAGCCAGAAAAGGGGAGGGAGAAACCACTGGCATGTTTTCATCTGTAAGCTGAGTTTAGGGTGTCCAGATAACGTTTGGTGTGCTGTTTAAAAGAAAACAATTTTCGAATAACGAATCTTATCAATTCGCGTATTAGGTCTCAGTCGTGACAACTTAGGCGAAAGGTATTCAGGTCTCTTTCGGGTAAAACTGATCATGATTGACTTGATCGACTTTCTCGGAACTTTTCCTATGTTTTTGGGTTCCTGTTGACAGGGATATCATGGGTAAGTCTGCAGTTTGCTAGAGCAAGCTTACTCCTATCAAATATTTAATCACACACGCGAATGTAGGTGTATCTTCTGCCTCTGTTAGACTGATTATTGGATGCTGAGAAATCTTGGACTGAAGAAAATTCTTCGTTCATTGTCGGACTCATGGTTAGGTTAGGTTAGGTTGAAGGACGCGTACTTGTCAATAACGACAAGTACAGTACCCGGAGATCGAATTGACCCATTGTACAACGTCCTAGTTTCTCACACCACTTATGTTGTGTGTGTTAATTTTTATACATGAGTGGTGGGACCTACAGTTTAAAGTCGACTCCGAACGACAGATTTTTGAGAAACTTTTTAATGGCAATTTTATTTTACTCTCAGAGTATTTGGCAGAAATCTGCTGAGAGGAAGTCGCCGTCTAATAAGCCAACACACTACCAACTAGACTACGGCAACTTCAATGTCGCACTCATAGAATCGAACGAAATTTGCATAAGAAGCGTATCAATCAACTCTGCTATTGCATCTAATCTCACGTTTTACTACGAAATGGGTAGGCATTCGAATCGACCACTGAATTTAAATTAAATTTTGAAACTGGTTTTCAGATTAATTTTAAGGGTGTTCAGCTTTAAATTCGAAGCCCTAAGTGCTTTATCAAGACTTGTAATTGCTTCATGTAGTATCACAATGGGCCACGACAAATTTATAATTCAGCTTTGATTTAACAAAGTTACCACTCCGTTCTATCCTGTCCTATTCATTCATTTAAATTCTATTATTTTCGGAACACCCTATTGATTATCTTTAAGCGGATTTTCTTTATTTGTTTTCCTTTGTTTTGTTGCTGTTGTCTGTTTCAATTTCGTTAAAGACCTATTCTGTACACATTGACATGCCTTTGAATTTAAAGTGATTAACCCATTAAGGGCTAGAAACTAAATAAAGTTTCTTTTCATACTCCGGGCAAGTTGCTATTGATGTGTATTGCCTGGCTTTCTCTTACTGGAACACAGTTTCTTTGTTATTGGCAATATACAGCCGACTTGAAAAGACTTTATTCCTTCAAACAGTCCTACTCCTGATGTGCCACGCCTATGGGCGTATCTACGAATAGTTTCGAGCAAAGTAGAGTAGAGATGTTGGGAGAATAGTTCGAATTCCTTTGTGGATAGGGACCTTTGTACAGTGACTGGTGAAACAGGATTTATCTTTCAGATTGAAGTCTTGTACCCTTTCAGTGTCTCCTAATGGCCTTAACCACTTATAGGGTTAATAGCAGAGCATGACCATTTTAAGCTCATCACACAACAATAATTATCGCCTAACAATACAGCCAACAAACAAAGTAAACGATGAGTATTGATTTCCTTTTAACGTAAAACACTGAAGAGGCACTTCTTCTAATCCATGCAAGGAAGAGTGCGAACGCCAAAAACGTTCGACAATCACGTACAACTGACCATACAACTGTCTGTCTGCCTCTCTATACATACAGTCTTAACCAATTATTTGAACTCTAAGACCTGTTCTCATATGAAGGAAGAAAAAAAATACAAAACAAATGAGTCTAAACAGGCCAAGACACAAAACAACAGCAAAAGTTTATTGTCAACGACCACTAAGAACACGCACACCCTGCCATCTAGCTAGCCCAGCCAACCCATGACTATAAGTGAGCGTGAGTGTCACACACACATCACAGCTAAAAGTGTAGCTGAAATGCTATTTTTAGTGTGTACATATTTCCATAGGCAAACAACACTTTAAGCTCTGCATGTCGATGAGAATTTAAGAATAGAAACGAAGAATAACATGTGACTGAAAACCAATTGACCGACCCACCAACCACCACCATATGTAGACAATACACTGTGGGCCGTGGTATAAATAATGCTTTAACAAGCATATTCCCACTAAAAAGAAGGAAGAAAAAACCAACAACAACAGAAATCATTTTGAGAATTTATGCAGCCGTAAAATACAATATCATGTGCCTTGCTAGCTATGCTAGCAAGCCCCAGCCAATGTATTGATTGTTATGTAAAGTATGTAAACAAAAAAGAAAAGAAACGTAAAAATTTTACGTGTCATTAAAATGCTGTTGTGCACTACAAGACACATAAAACAAAATTGCAAATTGTCATAATAATTGCTAGACTCTGTAAGAGAAATTTACGCAATACAAGAAATAAAAAAAATACGAAACAATTCTTGTAAAATTTCAATTCATTGACCGTAAAGTAATAAATTCAATAATTTTCTTCATAATTGAGTTTTTAATTGTTTTCAAGGAAACGCTTTTATCATTATCATCATCATTATCATCAGCAATTCAAATGTAAAATGAGCAATTTAATGTTTACATGGGTGAATAGGAATATTGTTGGAAAAATTCTGTTTCAAAGGAAATTTTTTGGTTGACTAACATGGAATTCTGAACAATATTCTTATTGTTACACTATTCGGCATAATTGTTTACCTATTTTTACACATTATATTATAGAAAAAATACAATGTAATGTTATTTACATTAACTGCATAAAGTTCTGCAATTGTTTACCTATTTTTTTACATCATGTAAATTTTTTTTAAGTTTTTAAACACAATTTTGAATGTATTTCAATTTATATGAAGTTAAAAACAAATATTTCAAAAGCAATTTTAATGTTTACCTATTGTTTACATTATGTAAAAAATCTAAGCTATTTTTTTTTATTAATTTTTTACCCTTAATTCTGTAAAAACTTTAAAGTGTCTTTATTTATATAAATTTAGAAACCAAATTTTGTAAATTATTTAATTTTTTATTCATTGTTTATCTATTTTTTACATCATGTAAAATTTTTTTTAATATTTTTGAACTTGATTTACCTCAATTTCAACAACATTTTTAATGCATTTCTATTCATATGAAGTTGAAAACAAAAATTTCAAAAGCAATTTTAATGTTTACCTATTGTTTACATCATGTAAAAAATGTAAGATATTTTTTTTATTAATTTTTGACCCTTAGTCTTGTAGAAACTTTAAAGAGGCTTTTATTTATATAAATTTAGAAAAAATTAGTAAAAAATTTAAATTACTTAATTTTTCATTCATTGTTTACCTATTTTTTTACATCAAGTAAAATTTTTTTTAAAATTTTTAAACTTGTTTTACCTCAATTTCAATAAAATTTTGAATATATTTCTATTCATATGAAGTTAAAAACAAAAATTTCAAAAGCAATTTTAATGTTTACCTATTGTTTACTTTATGTAAAAAATGTAAGATATTTTTTTTTTATTAATATTTGACCCTTAGTCCTGTAGAAACTCTAAAGGGGCTTTTATTTATATAAATTTAGAAATCAAATTTTGTAAATTATTTAATTTTTCATTCATTGTTTACTTAGTTTCTACATCATGTAAATTTTTTTTTAAATTTTTAAACTTGTTTTACCTCCCTTTCAATACAATTTTGAATGCATTTCTATTTATATGAAGTTACAAAAAAATTTCAAAGGTAATTTTATTGTTCACCTATTGTTTACATCATGTAAAAAATTTAAATTAATTTTTATTAATTTTTTACCCTTAGTTCTGTGGAAAATCTAAAGTGCCTTTATTTATATAAATTTAGAAACCAAATTTTGTAAATTATTTAATTTTTCATTCATTGTTTACCTATTTTTTACATCATATAAAATTTTAATTTTAAATTTTTTACACTAGTTTTATCTCAATTTCATAAATATTTCAAAAGCAATTTTAATGTTTACTTAACGTTTACATCATGTAAAAAATGTAGTATATTTTTTATTGATTTTTTACTTTTACTTCTGTAGAAACTTTAAAGTGCCTTTATTTATATAAATTTAGAAACCAAATTTTGTAAATTATTTAATTTTTCATTCATTGTTTACCTATTTTTTACATCATGTAATTTTTTTTTTAAATTTTTAAACTTGTTTTACCTCCCTTTCAAAACAATTTTGAATGTATTTCTTTTTATATTAAATTAAAAACAAAAATTTCAAAGGCAATTTTATTGTTTACCTATTGTTTATCATCATGCAAAAAATGTAAGATATTTTTTTTATTGATTTTTTACTTTTACTTCTGTAGAAACTTTAAAGTGCCTTTATTTATATAAATTTAGAAACAAAATTTTCTAAATTATTTAATTTTTCATTCATTGTTTACCTATTTTTTACATCATGTAAAATTTTAATTTAAAATTTTTTACACTTGTTATACCTCAATTTCATTAAAATTTTAATGTATTTCTATTTATATTAATTTAAAAACAAAAATTTCAATGACAATTTTAATGTTTACCTATTGTTTACATCATGTAAAAAATTTAAGATATTTTTTTACACTTAGCTCTGTAGAAAGTTTAAAATGCCTCTATTTATATTAGTTTAGAAACAAAATTTTCTATATATTTTAATTTTTCATTAATAATATAATCATAATTTTTACATCATATAAAAATTCTGTAAAATTTTTAAGCTTGTTTTACCTCAAATTTTTATGGTATAATGTTCTTAATGCATAATTTTAAATGTATGTCTATTTATATTAAGTTAAAAACCAAAATTTCATAAGCAATTTTACTGTTTACCTATTGTTTACATCATGTAAAAAATTTAAATTAATTTTTATTAATTTTTTACACTTAGCTCTGTAGAAAGTTTAAAATGCCTCTATTTATATTAGTTTAGAAACAAAATTTTCTATATATTTTAATTTTTCATTAATTGTTTACATAATGTTTACATTATAAAAAATTTTTATTTTAAATTTTTTACACATGTTTTACCTTAATTTCAACAAAAAATTTTATGTATTTCCATTTATATTAAGTTCAAAACAAAAATTTTAAAGGTAATTCAATTGTTTACCTATTGTTTACATCATGTAAAATATAGAAAATTCCATAAACTCCATACAAAACACAGATTTTTTACATGAAATCATACAAGATGTAAAATAAGACATAAATTTATTGTCTACCTATTTTTTACATCATGTGTAATGAAGATAATTTAAAAATTACATTAGCGTTAATGTAAAAATTACATTATCTACCTTTCACATGATTTAAATGATAAAAAATATTTTTTACAACATTTAAATATTAGATTTAAATTTAAATAGGAGCTATAGCTATAGGGTAATATAGGCCTGATCGTATTTGAATGAACTCTTTGATAGGACACAAATGAGCTGAATGAAGGCTGCTGTCAAGTTAGCCTAACCTAACCTGTTTTTTTTTTAATTGTCGCTAGAGTACTGCGACCATCTATTGTCCTACCCGTAGTCTGTATAGGGTATCTCTATGGTGTATGCCACAATATTGTTGCTCTGACGAAATTCAGAAAATTTTTCCAAGTACGTAAGAATAACTGTCTAGAACTTGACAAGCGTCCAAGAGGTTTTCCTTCTGAAACGTGTTAACATCGCACAGGTTTAACGGCATATTTGGGCTAAACGAAGTCCTTTTGATGGACAAGTGTTCCTTGAGTCTACAGTGTCAAGTCCGAATGACGTAAAATTTTTTCTGGCTACTCTGATGCATGAAATCTCACTTTTGCAAGAGTTTTTCTTAAAGAAATTAGGTTTACTCACTCCTATATGTAGAGCTAGGCTTTTCAATACCCTAGACATAGTATGTAATTGTCACGTACATATTTTCAATGTGAAAGATGTGAGACTAATTGGTCGATAACCTAACGCAACAAAACTCTTCCGCTTTTACAATTTTTGATGACTTTGTCGCTATGAAATCTATACATGAGTTATGTTCACGCACAGAAATTTTCAATTGTCTATGAATTTTTGGCAAATAATTTTTCATTTTTATGACATAAACAACATGTGTTCAGTAATTTTTATGCTTCGAGGCCTATTTAACAAGTCATAACAATATTTTCTTATGAAAGTGTTAAAGACACTTTAAGTGCTTGAGTGCAAATATTCACTAAACAATGTAATCGCTGGGTGGAGGGTTAGTTTTAGTTGTAGAATTAAAAAAAATTAAAAAGAAAATCGTTTCATTAACTAAAAAACAAACGAAAAAACGTGCGTATTTACGGAAGTACTAGCGAATGAAAAAAGCACGCGCCGTTGTTAATGTGTCACAGAGAATTGATTTTTTTTTCAATTGATTTTCTACTCTCCTCTGCCAGCTAGCTAGCTAGCTATGCTGCATGACGATGGCTGTCTGTCTAATGGGAATGAAATCACAATGTGTTGCTGTATTGCTGGTGTTGTTTTCACAGAGAAAAATAAGTGAATTTTTTTTTAAAACAAAAACGCTTAAATGCATAACAAAACGGAAAACATAAAGTTTTTCTAAAAAAAAAAACAACAACTACAAATGCATGCAACAAACAACAAAAATTAAAAAAAAAAATTTCGTATTGTTTTTTATTGAAAAGAAAAAAAAACACAAAAAAACAAAGATTTGCTAAAAAAAAAATTTAAAAAAAAAAATTAAAACTTAATACAGGAAATGCAACAGAAAAAAAAGGAAAATTGAAAAAATATACGACAACAATAACAATGAAACAAAAGTTAATATTGAATTGAAATCTCTAACCCAACTAAGGAGGGGGTAAAAAAAAACACACTTTGTGATCGCTTTGTGTATTGGCATCTCAAATGGTCAACAAAATTTTCGTTTAGACGCTCGTCATTAGACAAGTTAATAGAGTAACGAAATATTGCCATTAATTTCTTCTGTTTTCATCACAATTTATTTTTATTTTTATTGTCACTGTTTTTTTTTTCGTTGTAGCAGGTGTTTTAATTGTAATTCGATTGTTTTCGAAACAATTTTAAATTGTTTAAACAAAACGATTGAAAAGAAGTGTCGAAATTCGTATAAAATTTAGGAAATAAAATGTTATTTAAAACGCTATTAAAATATTTCTTTCGAAATTTAGGAAGTCCACTACACTACATACAGTGTAGATTAAAATTTGTGGCACAGTATCAAACAAAGTATTTTCCAAACAGTGACTCGTTTTATGTGCGTCGGCTTTTCAATGTATGCGTGCGGGTTTTCTGCGCCCCAAATCCGACAATTTTGCTTGTTTACATACCCGCCAAGATCAAAATGAGCTTCATCTGAAAAGATGATTTTTTTTTTGCCAAAATCGGCATCTTCTAGTGTACACTACTGCATGGCCAGCCGAGGCAGCCATTTGAATGAAATTATTTTCCATTATTAACCGAAAGGATTGTACTTTCAAATAAAAAAGAAATTTGAGAAAATATTCAGTAGGTTTTTTTTAAAGCATTTTCAAAAAAAAGTTATTTGGCGGACCCTTTATATACAGTGTAGATTAAAAATTGTGGGACAGTATCAAACAAAGAATTTTCGTTTTTAACCTTCAAGTTCAATGAGAAGAACAAGAAAATGTCCACTTCAAAGCTCGCAACAAAAGACCAGGTACGACATACTGCTGGGCATGTACGCAAGATCCGAAGTGTCAATTCATCCGCTTTGCAGTTTCCCGAAATAGCACATTCATTGAAAGCTTTTTGGCTCATAGAAGTCGTTATTTTAGAAATCAGTGATAACCGGCTGTGTGGTAGTGTATTTTCCAGAGATATCGTCTTCCTTAATAACCATCTCCGCAATCCATGTAAGCAATACTTTCACCTGAAAGTTGCTACAATGAACCGAAAGCCGTATCGAATGAAATATGGTAGCCGACCCTCCCAAGATGTCTCCAATCAGTTGGCTAGAGCATGTTTAGACAATATTTTTAATATTAAAAACTGTTGCAGAAGAATATTTTCCGATAATTTTTTTACATTCTATTGAAGGAAATTTTCGATAACATCAATAGGTATACCAACACATTAATAGCCAATGACTATGGCTGACTTGTATCAATACAAAGTTTGTATGCAGTTCTACTACGGTTTGTAAATTTTGTAGATATACAAAGTTACCAAACAATGCAACAACTATAAATCCGATGCCTGATTGCTTTTTGACTGCGTTAAAAATACACATTGACGACGTTTTGAAATAGAATACATTGTATATATTTTGTACAGCGGCTTTATGGAACACTATACTTTGTTCAAACACAAAGCAACTAACATTCTGGAAGTCAGCCTATGTTTGCTAAATGCGGAAAGATTAATATTAGATGTAACTTAAATTAAAAATATACAGTGATAGTTTTTCGATAACAAAAAATATATATGAAAAAAGTTTATCGATAACAAACATAAAAAATAATTATCGATAACATAAAAAATTTATATTGTAGTAAGTAATGAAATACAATAATTAACTCTATAAAACAATTAATATGTATAAAATAAAGTTATCGATAACACACTTTTTTAAAAGAAATTATTCCTCAACACAAAAGCAAATTTCTGTTGTATTCGTAGACATAACTTATATTAAAAAAATAAAGCGATAGTTTCTCGATAACAAAAAATATATACGAAAAAAGTTTATCGATAACAAATTAAAAAAAATAATTGTCGATAACATAGCCAATTGATATTGTATTAAGTAATGAAATACAATAATTAATTCTATAAAACAATTAATATGTATAAAATAAAGTTATCGATAACACACTTTTCTAAAGGAAATTATTCCTCAACACAAAAGCAAATTTCTGTTGTATTCGTCGACATAACTCATATTAAAAAAATACAGCAATAGTTTATCGATAACAAAAACTATATATGAAAAAAGTTTATCGATAACAAATTAAAAAAAATAATTAGCGATAATATAGCAAATTGATATTGTATTAAGTAATGAAATACAATAATTAACTCTATAAAACAATTCATATGTATGTATATCTGAATGAAATAAAGTTATCGATAACACACTTTTTTATAGGAAATTATTCCTCAACATAACAGTAACATTTCTGTTGTATTCATAGACATAATACGATAATAATTTTGGGCAAAAATGGACAAAATACATTTATCGATAACATATTTTCTTTATAGAAATTTTTTCGATAACATGGAAAAAAATTTAATTGCATTAAGAGACGAAATAAATTGATATATTTCAATAAGAAAACATTTTATAAATTTATCGATAAATTAAATTTATCGATAACAAAAATTTTTCGATAACAAAAGCAAATTTCCATTGCATTTAGAAATGCAACACAATGCTTTCTATAGATGAAAAATTTCAAAAATTTTATTGTAAACAAAGGCAAGCAAATCATATTTTCCATATTTTTTCTTTTTTTCATTTTTTTTTCATTTCGTTTTGCAGAAACAAGCTTGCATTACAACAGACAGCTATATTGACTTTAAAATTTCAATTATGATTTTATGGCAATAGAGAGAACAACAACAACAACAAGAAATGAAGACATTCATAAACATTCCGATTGAAACAAGTGATTGCCGTAGTCGTTGTCTCTGGTGCTGTAAAACAAAACTATTCAGTGACTTTGTACGCCTCACATGACACTTGCCTGGCACTTGCCATAATAAAAAAAATTTTTATAATTCTTTACACAAAGAATTGATGCTATTCGGTTTGATAATACATTCACAATTACTGATATTTTTAAAATATTTTTACAATTTTTCTTTTCTCTTAAAAAAATTGAAAAAAAAAAATAATTTTCTTATGCCATCTTAGGGCGGTCGTCGTTTTCAACAACTTGTTGCTGTGTCTGATGTTTATATATGTTGCAGGCAAAAAATATCATTGATTCTTTACACTGGAATCTACAACTATAATGTAACGTATCACTCACTTACTACTCGTCATATAATGTTAGTTGTGACGATGAATGATTACAAAGTGTCAAATCAATTAAAATAAATGAATATGAACAAAAAAAAATAAAAAGAAATAAAAAAACAAAAATTAGTTCAAAAGATGAAAATATTTAAAATAAAATGAAAAAATTAAAATTAAAAATAGAAAATCATAAGAAAAAAATCACATTAAATAGTCAGCCAGTCAGCCAGTCAGTCAGTCAATCAGTTACTAAGTCAGTAAGCAAATGTATGATGAAGAGAAAAATCATAGAAATACACTCGATATGTTGTTGCTTCCTTCTTTGGCTTTGTTTTTTGTTTTTTGTTTTAAGTAAACAATTTATAACAACAATCATAGCAATTAACTATTGCAACAACTATTTTAACACAATAAAATTTTTACATTTATTTCATAAATTTCCTTATGAAAACAAAACGAAAGAAAAAAAATTAAATAAAATTGAATTGAATTTCCTTGTTTGTACTCGTATAACAAGCAAATGAGATCTCTTTTACGGTTCAAGTCTTGGCTAAATAAAGGATAGTATTTTGGAGCCGATCTAAAGGGTCCGCAAAACAACTTTTTTTTTAAATGCTTTAAAAACGAAAACTACTGAATATTTTCTCAAATTTCTTTTTTTATTTGAAAGTACAATCCTTCCGGTTAATAATGGAAAATAATTTCATTCGAATGGCTGCCTCGGCTGGCCATGCAGTAGCCTACACGATCGGTCCAATTTTTGAGCACATTATCGATTGTGTGCAGCTGTATTTCACCAATGGTTTCACGAATATTGTCCTTTAAAGCGTCAACTGTCTCTGGCTTGTCGGCGTAACACTTATCTTTGACGGCACCCCACAAATAATAGTCCAACGGTGTCAAATCGCAGCTCCGAGGTGGCCAAACGACATCAGTTTTGCTACTGATAATGCGATCTTCAAAAACAGGGCGCCAAAAATCAAGTGAAGCTTCGGCTGTGTGGCACATAGCGCCGTCCTGTTGAAACCAAATGTTGCCAATATCCTCCTCTTCGCGTTTGGTGAACAAAAATTCGTTCAACATGGCCCGATAACGATCGCAATTGACTGTAACTGCCACTCCTTGCTCATTTTCGAAGAAAAATGGCCCAATTATGCCTCTGGACCAAAATCCGTACCAAACAGTGTCTCGTTTTGGGTGCGTCGGCTTTTCAATGTATGCGTGGGGGTTTTTCTGTGCCCCAAATGCGACAATTTTGCTTGTTTACATACCCGTCAAGATCAAAATGAGCTTCATCTGAAAAGACGGTTTTTTGCCAAAATCGGAATCTTCTGTAAGTCGATCGCAGGCCCACTTAGCGAAGCGAAAACGCATTGGATGGTCAATTGGCTTCAACTCCTGAACCAATTGGACTTTGTATGACGTCATACCAAGGTCTTTATGCAAAATTCGTCTCAATGATGTCTCCGAAATGTTCAATTGTTGAGAACGACGGTGAATTGATGTTGATGGCGCTTCTCGCACACTTTCTGCCACAGCAGCAATATTCTCGGGTGTACGCACTGTTTTGGCTTTTCACGCTTTGGTTTATAACGAACATACGGAGCTGACGGTGCATCTCTTCTTCCAAAATCCGTACGCAATTTTCGCACACATTCTGCAACATTACCATGATTTTCAAAGTAATGTCGCAATATTTCCCAGCGTTGTTTAAGCGTATACACAACCATATTCGTTCAGCGAATCTGTCAAATCAGACATGAGCTAAGTGTTACCATTCACGAAATAAGCACTAGTTGAAAAAAAAACGTTAGATGGCGGACCCGATATTTTGTATTATCGACTTTGAACATATTTTAAAATACTTTATGTTGTCGAAAAATTATACATACATACATACATGCATTCTTTAGTCAGAATTACAGCCTCTCTTCTTACACCATCCATGTTGTGTGAGTTAATTTACCATTTAGAGGCAGAACTCTTAGGTTAACATAAGGTCTTAGAAAGTCCCGCAAGAAAAATTGCAATGTGAGGCTCCTTGATAAGGTAAGAAGATCTGAGAATAAGGAGCGCACAATCCCTATTCTATATACGGTCTCCTACATACATAACATAATTAGTCATTACAACCCTTCGGTCTGGATTACGACCTAGCTTCAAACACCACTTATATTGTGTGCGTGTTAACTTTAACCATAAGTGACGGGACCTATAGTTGAAAGTCGATTCCGATCCATAAATTTTTGAGAAACTTTTCACAGCAATTTTTATTTTAACGCTGAGAGTTTTTGCCAGAAATCTGCTTTTCCAAATTTCGTTTTGATGTCTCATCTGGGGTTTGAACCGTGGCCTTGCGTCTAATAAGCCAACACATTACCTACTAGACTACGGAGACTTTATATACGCCGTCCTACTTAACTTAATTGAATATCACAATAGTTTAGCCAAGATTGCAACCTATTTTTTCACACCGCCCATGTTGTATGAGTAGTATAGTATAGTATAGTATGTTTATGTATGTTCTGGCGCACTTTTTTCATACAAAATTTGGGATTATGCATAGCTGGGAGTTATGAATTGAATTGTGAAATGAATTGTGTGCGATCGGTCTATATGTTTGTAATCACAATTCATAGATTCATTCACAATTAATTCACAATTCAATTCATAACTCCCAGCTATGCGTAATCCCTAATTTGTATGAAAAACGTGCGCCAGAACATACATAAGCATACTACTTGTATGTATGTGTTAATATTATCCATGAGCCACAGATTTTAGAACCTTTTCATGGCAATTTTTGCCGGAAGTCGGCTGAGAGGAAGTCGCCTAAAGGAATATTTTGCTTCTCATTTCGTTTATTCGAGATGTTTTAGCTGGGATTTGAACCACGATAAATATTCTTCCCTGAAGGCGTTTGCTTTCATTGAAAATATTCAGAAACTGATAACATTTCGCGCTTTAAATTGCCTACAAATTCTTAACAACCTTGTCATTAACATCCTTAACGACTGATGAAATGATTTTCTTGAATATTAAAAATGAAGAAAAAAATTAAGAAAATTTTCTTTTTTTCAAGTCATTTCCAAGTGTACGTAAATATTTATTGAAATATTTTTCACACTTGCCTGTCACTTTTAAGGCAACGTAAAATACCGTGAGTCAATGTCATTTAGACCTTCTCATAAGGAGAAGACACTTGTAGTGCGTGCGAACAGATGCGTGAATAAGAAATTGGAGAAGAAAATCGAAAATCATTTGCAAAAATTGCCAAAGAATAAACACTGTGCGTCTGTGTTATCGTTTTTGTTCAAATAATAAATAACTTGAGTAAGTTTGTTTGTTTTTTTAATTTCGGAAGTACCGATCGTTTATTGATGTGGGTGATGGTCGATATTGAAATTTACGACCGGCTTCCTTGGAGTTTTTTTTTTCTTCACAATTTTTTATTTACATTTCATGGCATTCATTGTATATCGAAATTGAAATTCATTTATCGATAAATCTTTAAGTATATTTGTTTTCACTTAAAATTCATTGTTGCTTGTTTATTTGTTCATTGCATTGCATTTGTTTATTGCCAGACTTTCGGGTGGGGGTTTTTCAAGTTTAAATTTTGTAAACTGGTAGAGGGAGCAGGGAAAGGATTTTTTTTTTTTTTTGTGGAATCATAAATATAAACTGAATTGCTTTTTTTTGTTTGCGAAATTATCAAATGTTTCACAAGTTTGTTTAAAATGTTTCGTTTTTAATTTAAATTTTTTATAAAGATTTTGTTTCTTATTTATGGTGGCAATTCAAATCTTCAATTTGTATTTAAAACACTTGCAATCAATGTTTACTCCTTTGCCGGCTTTTCTTTTTTTTTTTTGGTTATAACAACAAAAAATATTGTTGCACCTCAGGTTGAAGACATTTTAAACAGGGCCGTAGTTGAAAGAGGGTAAAAAAAACCTTGCAATGCTCCAAAGTAAACCCAGGCATCAATCTCATACTCAACTTATCAATATCCAGCAATAGCAAGTCGATGCGACAATCATTGATAAACGGCCAAGGGCCTCTAGCACACAATATTCCGATCTATTTTCTCCCGATAAGTCTACAGAGGTAAAAATTTGGAAGATTAGAACAAATACCCACATCATCTATAGAATTCTAGCAAGAGAATCAGTGATCTCGTTCTACTATGCCTCGAAACCCAAGAGAGACAACTAATATCTGGTCCAAGGGAACTTACGAAGTCCTTAAGATTACAAACTTGACGTTGTTTACATCGGTGAAACTCAATCGCCTTTAAAATAATTTCACTACCTTGACAAAGCATGAAATAAATCCTGATTTCAAGTAGCGAGATGGACGAAGCTTTAAAACAGCACCTAACAGGCGCTACAGTTCTCATCCAAATTATAATGTAGTCCCTTACAACACGCCCCAACACCAGGACCCCATCCACTTTCAACACAATTCCACGTTGGAAGTTCCCCGAGCCCACCGGGCCATATATGAAATGAAAATCCTCAATCCAGATAGAAACATTGCCTAGGGCACTCTTTCGATCGGGTAATCCGCTTGACAAACAGTTAAATTGAAGTCAGGTAGAAAATAGTGTCAAGAGCAGCCTGGGGTCAGCTCCCTTCTCTTCGGTGATACTCAAAGACATATAAAGTCAGCTGACCCTCTCTGAAAGTTGTTATTCAAGACATTTGACCATACAACATGTTCATACATATCAACCAGTCTCACAATCGTCAAATAGATCTAACAAATGGCCTTAGACGAGAAATTGCGGCATTAGTCCCTTCGATATCCTCTTCTAGCTTGCTGTCCAGAGTGCCATCGAGATATTTGACCTCAATTTCCGCATTTTGCAGCTAATGTGAATCAAATCTCAAAGCCGGATTACGTAAGCTCTCCAAGCAGCTTTACAAACGTGCCTCCTACTGGAATACCATCATTTATACTTTCCAGAAGCCTTAAAATGACATTTGCATATATGAGCCACCGGAGGGGGTACTTCTCCCCTTTGAGGAGATCCTCTGATAAGCTAAGCTATTTGACCTCAAGTTCCGCATTTTGCAGTCAATGTGAATCAAATCTCAAAGCTCTCAAAGGGAGTATAAACGTACCCCCTCATGCTTTACAGAAGCCTTAAAACAACATTTGCATATATGAGCCACCGGAGGGAGTATTTCTCCCCCTTGAGGAGATCCTCTAGTTGCACGCTTAATGGGAAACCAGTCGCATTGTCTCCTTACTAAGCTGAGAAGTGTAAGAGCGTATGGTATCTACACGTTGCCCCCCTTTTCCCTTTCGTTTAGTGACGCATCTGCCTTTTGTTTTTTGTGCAAATAAAATTGCAAAAAATAATCCTTAAAAGTGATTGTAAAAAGAAATTCATATCACGTATACGCCATGTTTCACTTTGCCAAAGTACAACGAATGTAAACGAACACACCACTTGCCCTTGATACATAAATCACTCACTCACTCACACGCTCATTCATTCATTCATTCACTCAGTCACCCACCTCCAATACAAATTCTATGAGATCACGCGCCATGCATAAGGAAGCAAATATTGTTGCAATAATAATGGCAACGGCAACAGCTATAGTAACAACACAATGATGCAACAGTTTTTTCCCTTCTACAGGATACAGGGAGAAGAGTTGCATCAGAAAAAAGGTTCGAAGATAAGCTAAGGGGGTTGAAGTAATTGTATTAAAAACGTGAAGAATTTCTTCCTATAAAAATACGATAAAAATACGATAAAAATCTCATAAAACGTGTGATTAAATTGACACTTTTTGGTGTAAAAAAAAATAAATAAAAATCAAATTAAATTTAAAAATCATTGCCGTTTTGGCTTGGGCCATAAATAAATTAAAAAAAAAAAACTGTTTCTGAATTTAACCTTTTTTGGAAACAGCGAAACTCATGCAATTGCAATGAAACGAAAAACAAAAAACAGAACAAAAATCATAAATTAACTGCGCAATGACCAAAACAGAAAAAATTTTTTTTTTGCTCTTTCATACGATACTTTTTGGATTACAAAACCAAACGTTTTTCAAAATCAAAATCAGATAAACTGGCAGCGCTGGCTGAAAAACTACTTGAAACCAGCCATTCAATGAATGCAACTGCAATTGCAAATGAAAGGTGACTGCGGGTGGGTACAAGAGCTCAGCGTCATGAGTGAATAATAGCCTCTGTTGTAATCACAATTGGCAATGAACATGATATTGAAACAGATTTCATTTAGCAGAGACATAAACCAAACGCCAAAGATTATAAACAAAGAGATTATTTTCTAATGTTTTTATTTGTAAGTTTTTTCTTTTGTTTTTATTTAAAGCGTATTAAATTGTTATTAAACAGCTGCGAATTGCAAAATATACAGGTTTTTGGACTTGAAAATTATTCCATCTCTGGTGATGGGTCCGCCAAATAACTTTTTTTTGAAAATGCTTTAAAAAAAAACTACTGAATATTTTCTCAAACTACGAGGGCTTTAAAGGGTCCGCCAAATAACTTTTTTTTTGAAAATGCTTTGGAAAAAAAACTACTGAATATTTTCTCAAATTTCTTTTTTTATTTGAAAGTACAATCCTTCCGGTTAATAATGGAAAATAATTTCATTCAAATGGCTGCCTCGGCTGGCCATGCAGTAGCCTACACCAGAAGATGCCGATTTTGGCAAAAAAAAAAAACATCTTTTCAGATGAAGCTCATTTTGATCTTGGCGGGTATGTAAACAAGCAAAATTGTTGCATTTGGGGCACAGAAAACCCGCACGCATACATTGAAAGGCCGACGCACCCAAAACGAGTCACTGTTCGGTGCGGATTTTGGTCCAGAGGCATAATTGGGCCATTTTTTCTTCGAAAATGAGCAAGCAGTGGCCGTTACAGTCAATGGCGATCGTTATCGGGCCATGTTGAACGAATTTTTGTTCACAAAAATTGAAGAGGAGGATATTGGCAACATTTGGTTTCAACAGGACGGCACTACTTGCCACACAGCCGAAGCTACACTCGATGTTTTGCGCCCTGTTTTTGAAGATGCCATTATCAGCCGCAAAGCTGATGTTGTTTGGCCACCTCGGAGCTGCGATTTGATACCGTTGGACTATTATTTGTGGAGTGCCATCAAAGATAAGTGTTACGCCGACAAGCCAGAGACAATTGACGCTTCAAAGGACAATATTCGTAAAGCCATTGGTGAAATACAGCTAAACACAATCGATAATGTGCTTAAAAATTGCACTGATTGTAAAGGCTACTGCATGGCCAGCCGAGGCAGCTATTTGAATGAAATTATTTTCCATTATTAACCGAAAGGATTGTACTTTCAAATAAAAAAAAGAAATTTGAGAAAATATTCAGTAGTTTTTTTTAAAGCATTTTCAAAAAAAAAAAGTTATTTGGCGGACCCTTTAATACCCCCCTTCGTAGTGTGTCAACCTATGTAAATCTCATTTAACATCAACTTCTTTGTGTGATTTCTTATTTGTTTTCTTTTTAATCTCTCTTTGAAATGTATTCAGGAAATGTCACCATAATTCTCAGTTTAATTTTGATTTATGTGGTAGACTGCAATATTTTAATCAATTAAGTTTGATTAATTAGTTTTTTAATTCACTTGCAATAAAGTAAACTCGACCAAACCATATTGTCCAAGGCATTTAACACCCACTTTTAATTCACTTAACAAGTGAATTAAAATTCTCAATTGAAGTTTTAATTTCAAATAAAAATTCTTTTGATTGCAATTAAAAAATAACAAATGACCGTTTGACTACGGCTTTAAGATGAAATAGAGTGGCCAGATAATAAAAAAAAAATGTGTAATATTGGAAAAAATTTTATTTCAATATAATAGTATGTACAGACATGCACGTATATTGAGAAAATCGCAATAAACGACATTATTGATCTCAATTCATAAATTGTTATAATATTGATTAAAACTTCACATACAGCGCTGTCATAAGTACGTTCAGTGAGCATATTACTATTTTCCGAACACTTTCTATTGATATTTGACAACTCAAATGTCAACAACAAACAAAAACAAATCAACGACAAACAAAAAATGGAAGGTCAGCAGAAAGGTTTCTTTTCTGCAAGCTATGCAGTATTATGAAATTTTTTTTTCTCATCCTTTTGAGAGAAACCACTATGGAGTCAGAAATATTCCCTACTAACCGCAACAGCTCGGCGTTTCGGTTAATCATTAGACCTTTTCCAATGTCAAATTGTTTTCCATTTTTTCTCAGATTTCTTTGGCACTAATTTTCGCATTTAAATTAAAAGTAATGTTGTTAAAGCAATCAGCTGTTTTGTTTATCAGCTGTCAAATAAATTTTGTGTCTGAATACTAAAAATATTGTTATCAATAAACCTTATATTAATTCAATAAAAGTACATGTCTGTATATAGTATAAGAAAGCTAAAGAAATAGTTCCTAAGTTTACATGGCGCCCTAAAACTAGTTGAACAGTTGCTTAGACACCATCGTACCAAATAAATATGAAGACTTCTGGTATGCTTAGCTAGATCCTATTCAAAATTCTCTGAAAATATACACCGGCGTCTCGAAATTGCTTGGAAATATGGCCCACATACCATATATAACAAGGTGTAGGAAACTCAAAAAGACCACGGAATAAACTGTAGAGTTTTCAAGTGGAAAAACAATGGAAATTCAATTACTTCTCAGCTGCAAAATATTCCCTTACTAAGGACATATTCGAAAATAGTGTTGCGGACGTACTGGCCAAAACGTGTACCACACTGGAAACTACAAAGATAGGTTATGAAAAGGAATTAGAAAAAAATTTCATTTCTTTGCTCACGCTTTATGTATGGAACACAGGGCCGAATCATAACCCAGAGGGGCTGAAACATCTTATTTTTCTCTCCCGATTAGACATTTATAATATGATCTCTGTCCGCACAATACAATGCCTTGGCCACTCCTCACGTGATATCTGCATTGCTGTTAGGATAGAACTTGTTCGATGGCTAGGTTAGGTTAGGTTAGGTTAGGTTAGGTTAGAGGACGTGTACTTGTCAATTAAGACAAGTACAGTACCCGGAGGTCGAATTTACCCGTTGTACAACGTCCTAGTTTCTCACACCACTTATGCTGTGTGTGTTAATTTTATACATGAGTGGTGGGACCTACAGTTTAAAGTCGACTCCGAACGACAGATTTTTGAGAAACTTTTTCATGGCAATCTTATTTACTCTCAGAGTTTTTGCCAGAAATCTGCTGAGAGGAAGTCGCCGAAGAAATACTTTTTGTATTTTGTCTTGATGTCTGGCCTGGGGCTCGAACCCTGGCTTTACGTCTAATAAGCCAACACACTACCTACTAGACTACGGCGACTTCATGGCTAGGTTAAGCTGATCGAAACTTAAGCAGGGAACGACGCAAGGCATGTCCGTCAGCATGACACCAGCCATTGTTGATTGCCTCATTTAATTTGGGTACATGGAATATTGCAAGACAGTGTTGGACACATATGAATAGGAGAGGATCGACTCGATTCTGTGTTTAAATTTCATGGTGATCCATTGCACACTAGCGAGTCCCACAAGCCATTGTTCTTTTCATAGAATTCCGGCGAATAACTTTAGCAAGAGCTATGAGTCTGAGGAGGAGGAAGAGGAAGAGCCTATCTTGTACCTCATGTGGCAGTATCCTCCTCTTGTCATGAAAAGACGGAGGTTTTTGTCCTCTCACTTTCAGACATCCTCGATCGAGGTCTCAAACATATTGCTGCCATAGTCAGACTTATTTTGGATTTGGGTTGGCTTGATGTCCGGATTGTATATTAAACATGGTGTCTTAATGGGAATAAATGCTGTCCTAAGTGCAACCTCTGCGTTCAATGGGAGTACGCCACATTATCATACATAACCTAGCTTAATATTCTTTGTTATTTTACCTCCTGAAAAAGGGAGACCCTACGATATGCGCCAACTACAGGGGTATAAGCCTTCTCCCTATCGCATGTAAGGTTCTGACAAGCGTATTGTGTGAACGACTGAAGCCACTCGCAAAACACTGATTGGACCTTATCAGTGCGGCTTGAGACCTGGCAAATCCACCATTGACCAGATCTTCACACAACGCCAAATCCTGGAAAAGACCCACGAACAACAAGTCGACACACACCATATTTTTGTCGACTATAAGGTTGCCTTCGATAGCCCCATAAGGGATCGTGTTTTTGCCACAATGTCTGAGCTCGGTATACCTGCGAAGCTGATAAGGCTATGCAGAATGACGTTGAGCAATTCCTGCAGCTCCGTCAAGGTAGGAAAGGACCTCTCCGAACTTTTTGGTACCGTGCTAGGTTTCAGACAAGGCGACCCCTTATCATGCGACCTCTTCAACTTCGTCATGGAGAGTGTTCTGCGAAAGGTGGGAGTGCATCGCAATGGCACTATTTTTCAAAAAGTGTCCAGTTGCTTGCGTACGCTGACGACATTGACATCATAGGGCGTACGAAGCGAGATATTACTGCTGAATTTAGTGCTATTGAACGGGAGTCTAGTAAGATGCGTCTGGCAGTAAATGAGGGCAAAACAAAGTATATGCTATCGACGATTAGAGACGCGCGGCGTATTGATTCTCAGATTACGGCCGATAACTATACTTTTGATACGGTCAAGGAATTTATCTATCTTGGTTCCGCCGTTACCATCAGAAATGATATCAGTCTGGAGATCAAGCGCAGGATCACCCTTGCCAACAGGTGCTACTATGGTCTCAATAGGCAATTGAGTAGCAGAGACCTCTCTCGTGCGACAAAACTAACACTTTACAAGTCACTCATCCTACCCGTGCTTCTTTATGGCGCAGAGGCATGGACCCTATTAAGTACAGATGCAGCGTCCTTGAGAGTGTTCGAGAGAAAAGTACTGCGCAAGATCTTCGGTCCAGTGCGAGTTGGCGATGATTTCCGTATCCGATCCAACAGTGAGCTGTATAAGCTCCTCAACGACATAGACATTGTACAGCGTATTAATATGCAGCGGCTACGCTGGCTCGTCCATGTCGTTCGAATGGAGGAGGATGCTCCGGCGAAACGGGTATTTGATGCGGGAATCTGCGGAAGTCGGCGAAGAGGACGACCTTGCATGCGTTGGAAGGACCAAATCGAGGAAGCCCTGTCATCGATTGGTGTGGCCAACTGGCGTAGGCGCGCACGAAGCAGAGGCACCTAGAAGGATGTGTTGCGGCAGGCCGAAATCCGTTAAACGGGTTGTTATGGCCAATTAAGTAAGTAAGTAAGTACTTCTCTGGTATTACATCACCCAGTACTCGATTACACCTTCATTTAGGAAGCATTCGGCTTCCGTAAATGGTACTACTACTGTGGTCTTTCCCGGACATTACGATTTCTTCTCAGCAATCTTCCGACAAAAGCTCTGAGCGTTAAAATAAAATTAACATGAAAAGTTTCGCAAAAATCTGTTGTTCTGAATCAACTTTAAATTGTAGGTCTCACCCCCAATGGATAAAACTAACACATACCAAGTGGGTGGTAGGAGAAGCTAGGTTGTAATCCTGACTACATGGTTGTAATGATTAATTCAGAAGTTATCAAATTGACCCTTAAAAAGCTGGCCATTACGAATTAATGTCTTAAAATAAAATATTGAATCAACAGAAGATTATTTCGTTGATTTAGTGTGTTTCTTTGGTCATTAAACTGATATTGGAGGGGTTATTGAAATTTTTACTTTTTCAAAAAAACAAGGAAAAATATTTATTTTAGAATACATTGGCCCCTTTAACTTGAAAGCTTTTAACACAATTCTTGATGATGACAATGTTTCAAAATATAACATGCGAGCGGTGTGTTTAAAGATAAAATATTTGAAGAAACTCTGTGTTTACTCGAGAGTTTTTTCGAAATTTTTTTTTTAATGTTTTTTTGCAACATTTTTAAAATGTTTATTTAGCATTAAAAATTAAATTTTTTTCTGCCATGTGCATATAATATTTTAAAAAATAATAAAAAAAAACAGCAGAAAATGTAATAAAAATTACTTCATCTACTAAAACTAAAGTAATGTAAAGTAAAGAAAGAAAAAAGAGCACAAATTATACATTCATTACCTGTGGTACTTAACATTTGACTACTGCCGGCAGCTACTGTATGTATAAGTTTTGCGGACGAGTTTTTTCAAAGAAAGAAAAAAACGTTTATTTTTTCATATTTATTACTCCACTTGTCTACGCAAGTATAGTTTACGTCTGGCGTCTGCACATTTAAATGCCTTTAAAGATAAAAAATAAAAATAAAAAATAAAATAAAAAATAAGAAAAAATATGAAAAAATATGAAGAAAGAAGAAGAAATATATCGTAATTGAAAGAGTTGTTTTATAAACGTATGGTATTACATACCCTGCATACTCTAGCGGCCATGTAACGTAATAATTAAAAATAAAAAAAACTTTTATTTTTATTTCTTTTCTTTCTGTTTTTTTTTCAAATACAAGTGAAAGTGTTAAAACATCCTAAGCAAAAAAAGAAAAAAAACTTTACGCATTCATAAGATACCTGCTACTTATCCATCTACTACTCATAATGTCTTTGGAGATTGAAAATAACGATGGTTGGTTATGAGGCATGAAAATAGTGCGTTAAAAACCTACCATGCATGTCGTTATTATCTAAAAAAAATTTAACGCATTTTTTACTTGCAATTGAAAATAATAAAAAAATAATTATTTCCCTTAAGAGTTAAAAAAATATTCTTTGCGTGTGTAACACTACCAACATATATATATTTTGTGGCCACCCCTCCACAGACGTATAAATCTCACACACGAAGTCCTACCAAAGAACCTCATGGGGGCAGAAAAGGTACTTGTCGGCTTTTTTAAGGTGTGGAATTCGCCGTAGTCTAGTAGATAGTGTGTTGGTTTATTAGACGTAAAGCCAGGGTTCGAGCCCCATTCCAGACATCAAAATAAATTCAAAAAGTATTTCTTCAGCGACTTCCTCTCAGCAGATTTCTGGCAAAAACTCTGAGAGTAAATAAAATTGCCATGAAAAGTTTCTCAAAAATCTGTCATTTGGAGTCGACTTTAAACTGTAGGTCCCACCACTCATGTATAAAATTAACGCACACAACATAAGTGGTGTGAGAAACTAGGTCGTAATCCTGATTGAAGGGTTGTAATGACCAATTGTGTGTGTATTTCCATGTGTGTGAAGATAAATTCGAATTTTAAAACCAAAGACGCAAACCCACACTTTTAGCAGCGCTACTTCCTGCCTCTAACAGGGTATACTTTGCTATTAACAGAGCAATGTTAATTGTTTAACAGTGGCAACAGTATTTTAGTCTTTTACATTGCAATTATTGCAGACTATTATTGACATAAAATATAATTCTCATTATTATTTGTGAACAAAAATGTTGAAATGTAAAGGATGGTAAAAATTATTCCAGCTATCTCACTACCACGGTTCGAAAGAGGACCCTCTGGACTGCCATTTCCACATAGTCTGTATGGTGTACTATTTCTTATATATACGTTTCAAAATGGCCACTGATCTTCTAGAGAATTTTCAAGCAAAAATCGATTTTTTCAAAGCCAATTCTCTCAATAGCATATCACTTTATAAGTGACTACTATGTTGCTACCTGTATTAAGAGGCCTTTTAACGTTCCTTTGCATACAGTATGGTACTCTTAACCCCAGAGTAATCCCCAAAATTAGCTCCTAAACAAGTGAGCTTGTGCAGAGAGATACTGTTAAATATCTAACAGTGTTCTGTTAAGGGTAAATTTTGTTCTGTTAAAAGGAAATTTTGCTCTGTTAACGTTAAATGTGAAGCTGCTAAAATGTATGGATTGCGTCTTGGATTTTCAAATTCGAATTTATATTCACACACATTGTATTTCCAGTTGTTAGCCTTATCGGAAAATAGAACATCTGTTCTACTTAAGATAGATCATCTTCCTAGTTAATGGAACTGAAGTGGTTTTAAATAGATTGACAGTAGGGTCCCAATACACGCAATCGTTACAAAACTAAGGCTCGAGGAGGACTCACATACATGCATACATAATTGGTCATTACAACCCTTCAGTCAGGATTACGACATAGTTTCTCATACCACTTATGTTGTGTGTGTTAATTTTTATACATGAGTGGGGCGGGACCTACAGTTTAAAGTCGATTCCGAACGACAGATTCTTTGAGAAACTTTTCATGGCAATTTTATTTACTCTCAGAGTTTTTGCCAGAAATCTGCTGAGAGGAAGTCGCTGAAGAAATACTTTTTGTATTTTGTTTTGATGTCTGGTATGGGGCTCGAACCCTGGCTTTTCGTCTAATAAGCCAACACACTAACTACTAGACCACGGCGACTTCAAGGAGGACTCACAAACCCGTAAATAAGTTTTCAACACTGATCTGACCAACAAGCTACGAATGAGTTTTATCGCTAAAGAAAATGTTTGGAAAATGTTATGGCCATAGGTTTATAAAAATCGTCCAGGAAGAAACGTTATTGTCAATCCAGAATGCTAAGACTATATGACAATCGATTTTTTTTTTTACTTGCAACCGAACATTATGAATTGGACAGTACCGGGTTTCAACAACACCATGCCACTTGCCACACAACATGATCTATGTTGACTTTATTGCGATTGAAGTTTGCAGAAAGGGTTGGTTGGAACGGTTTGGTCATCAAGATTATGCAATTTAGAGCAGTTAGACTTTCTGTGGGGCTCCGTCAAAAATCATGTTTACGCTGATTATACTCTTACGTTAGAAATTTTAAAAACCATCATTCGTTGGCTATTAAGATGCCACCCGAAATGTCTCAAAAACTAGTTGGAAACTAGCTCAGAGGAATCGACTGCTGTAATCAATCCATAGAGGATTATTTAAATGGCTTTGTAATCAATACTTAAAGGCAAGATCGCTCTTTTTAATCCCTTTGCGGTTTGGTAACTTCTAGAACATTACATATTGATTTATTTCTGTTTTTTTTTTCTTTTCTATTTTTAGTTGGCTTTCTATGTAACGGGTGATTTTTTAGCAATTATCTTTTTGGCAACACTGGTTTAAACAGCTCACGCACATTTCGTGTTTTGTTTCACTGTCAAACATCTTCAGTTTGGTCTATAATTTAACCATGAATCGTCTTACAAACGAACAACGCTTGCAAATCATTGAATTTTGTTATCAAAATGCGTGCTGCTCTGTTAAGAAAGTTCATCGCGCGTTTCTTCCATTTTATGGTCAGTTCAATCGACCCACTGACGCGGCTATTCGGGCTATTGTGACTAAATTTCGCGCCAAATTTACATTGTTGGGGACATTAAACCACCAACACGCTTACGTAGAGTGCGAACTGAAGAAAATATCGCAGCTGTATCGGCCGGCCAGTGTTAATGATGACAATCAATTATCGATTCGTCACCGTTCGCAGCAATTGGGCCTCTGTTACTCAACAACGTGGAAAATTTTATGGAAGGATTTAGATGTAAGGCCTTTCAAAATACAGCTGGTGCAAGAATTGAAGCCAAACGACCTACCGCAATGCAGAATTTTTGGTGAATGGGCTCTTGGAAAGTTGGCCGAAGATCCGCTTCTTTATCGAAAAATTGGGTTCAGCAACGAAGCTCATTTTTGGCTCAATGGATACGTAAATAAGCAGAATTGTCGATTTTGGAAGGGAAGATCAGCCAGAAGCATTGCTAAAGCTACCAATACATCCAGAAAAAGTCACAGTTTGGTGCGGTTAATGGGCTGGTGGCATCATAGGACCGTACTTCTTCAAAAGTGCTGCGAATCGTAACGTAACTGTGAATGGTCAGCGCTACCGTGAGATGATATTCAACTTTTTTTTACCCAAAATGCAAGAGCTTGACTTGCATGACATGTGGTTTCAACAAGACGGTGCCACATGCCACACAGCACGCGTAACAAAGGACTTATTGAGAGGCGAGTTCGGTGAACATTTTATTTCACGTTCGGGACCGGTCAATTAGCCGCCTAGATCGTGCGATTTAACGCCTTTAGACTATTTTTTGTGGGGCTATGTTAAAGCTCATGTATATACAGACAAGCCCGCTTCAATTGACGCATTGGAAGACAACATTGAAGCATTTATTCGTGAGGTACCGGCCGAAATGAGTATGCCAAAATTGGACTAAGCGGATGGACCATTTGAGGCGCAGTCGCGGTCAACATTTGCATGAAATAATCTTCAAACATTAAATTATATGGACCGTATAATATCGATTCAAATAAAGATTTCATTCATTTTTCTGAATTTTATGTGTTTTTTTGGAAAAATTTTCCTATAGCTCATAAAAAATCACCCATTAGTTTTGTTATTGTAATTAGGTATTCCCTTGCCCTTTTACGCAAAATTTCATTAATTTTCCATATGGCAACTTCTAGGACCTCATTTTTGATTTGCTTTTGTATCTTTCGGGGCCTTGTTATATAGTCTTGTTATTGTAATTTGTATTTGCTTGTTTTTCTTGGTCTTTGTTTATGTTTTTAGAATAAATAGCACGTCTTTGCAACAGTATTTTGGCTCATTCATTTTGTTTGTCATTGTTTTCAACCACCTTTGCTCTGTATATAGTGAAATTATTTTTAAAAATTTATTTTTACGTCGTTTTTTTTTTTAATTATATTTCTGCTATTGACACTATTTCCCATGGAGGTGTTTCTTTCATTTCAGTCAGCGAGAGGGGAGTGTGAAGGAAAGAAAAAAAACAAAAATTGTATTCCTTCCTTCAACTTTGTCTTGATTTTCAACGGCCTTGTGCCACATTTTTAAACAATTTTGCACATTCACAATGAGAACGAAAATAAAAAAAAAAACAAAAAAAATACAGGCGAGGGAAAAAACGTTTCTTTTTCTTCATGCCTTAAAAATCTTTTTAAAAAAAATAAAGTGTGAACATTGTTTATAATTAATATAATAATAAATGGAATACAAATGTTTACTTAAACAATTTATTTAAAGAAAAAAAAAACAACAATTATTACACGCACCCACGTTCAAAATGCATGACTGGCTACAAATCAAATCAAATTGTCAAAAAAATTCGTTCAATTTTGTGATTTTTTTTGTGATTTTTTTCCCCTACCCCTCCTCAATTTCTTGACAAACAATTGCCCCTGAGCTGTGGACAATAAATTAACAAAAGACAGCCTGTGTGATACATTAAACCCGCCGTGTAAGTGAATCATTTTTTTTTCGTTTAACATTGACACTTGAAAAGTTGAAAAAAAAATGAAAAAAAAAAAAATAATAAAAAAAACAAATAAAATTTAACGGAATTGTTTTATTTCTTAAACAAAAAGATCAATCGCTTGTGATCTTATTTTTTTATTTTTTTTTTCGATTGTTAAACACACCATACACCTCTAACAACTGGCGTTTGTGCTCGCATTTGATCACTCACTGCGATATTTGCGCTTGTCAATCTTTCAATCATGCACGTATTGTGGTTCGTTTTTTTTTTTCATTAACTTGTAAACGTTTTTAAATTTTGTTTATTTTCTGTTCTTTTTTATTTCTTTTTATTTATTTAATAAGAATAACAAATAATGTGACCACAGATATATATTTTTTTTGGAATTTTGTACGAACGAAAGTGGAAGTGTTCAATTATTTCACTGTGAAGTTCATTTCACTTTCCTTTGATATTGAAAAGGTGAAAATATTTTCAATAAATAATCATTAAAATAACTTTAAAAACCGCCTGCATTCTCATAAAATAAATATTTATTTATTCATCCGAAATTTTTGACACTGAAATCTACAGATCAAAGAGGATTCCAAATTCAAACGAAAATTTTTGTTCTTTAAACAAGATTTTCAGAAGTATGGTAAGCAGACTTAAAAAATTTTAAATGAAATATCTTTGGTATTTCACATGTCTAGAGATCAGTAACAGAGAGCGCTACTCAGAAGTACTCATGACATTTTGAGTATGAGTGAGTCAACAGTATTGAAATCCAACTACTATGATTCATTCGTACTCAGTACAACATTGATTAATAAGTACAAGTTGGAATGAGTATGAATACAACGTTGACATTAAACTCATGGCGAGTCGAAATTAATAACATCATGCGTATTGTTAAGTCTGAATACCATGAGTATTACAAACTTTGAGTATGAGTAGTATGAGTATGACATTAAAATAAGTATGAATGCGTATAAGTATCAGAAATTATAAGTATGATTCGAATCTACTCATCGTTTTGAATACGCATTGCTGACCTCTGATCACATTTAAATTGTCATTACAATACCTTAGTCAAGATTACAACCTAGCTCCTCCCACTGTCCATATTGTTTGTATGTGAATTTCATTCATAAGTGGCGGGTTCTACAGTCTGAAGACGATTCAGATGGACAGATTTTCGAAACTTTTCATTTTTTTTCTCTCACGCTTTTGGCTAGAAGAATTTTAAATTTTTTTAAATTTTTGTTTTGTTGGAGATGTCTGAACTGTGGTTTGAAACCCATGTTCACGTTTAATAGGCCAACACAGTACCTACTAGACTACGGTAACTTCGTATTTAAGTCATATGTTTTTTTCTTTTTTCCAGGGTGTCAAAAAACCTTCCCAGCAAACTCTTCATGTAAAAGGTCAATAAAATTTATCCTCAGGTCTCAAAACTGTTCTATAAAATTTTGCCATGGAGCTGTAATTTGGTAAAGGCTACAAATCGAAGAATCTTACAAAAAGTGCAACGTTCGTACACCCCTCTTTTAATCGTAGTCATTAGACCAACTCCCTTAACAGCTCTCCTGGTGATCTTAAACTTTCTTGTCATTCACTATTGATGAAAAGCTTTTAGGCTCAGTTTTATTTCGATGTAATGTGATCGAATACGCCGTGGTCTAGTAGGTAGTGTGGTGGCTTATTAGATGTAAGGCCACGTGTCAAATTCCAGGTCAGGCATCTCCAACTAAACGAAATATGAAAGAAATATTTCTTTAGGCGACTTCCTCTCAGCAGATTTCTGGTAAAAACTCTGAGAATAAATAAAAATTGCCCATGAAAAGTTTTTCACAAAATCTGTCGTTCGGAGTCGACTTTAAACTGTAGGTCCCCCGCCACTCATGTATAAAATTAACACACATAACATAAGTGGTGTGAGAAACTAGGACGTTGTACAATGGGACAATTCGACCTCCGGGTACTGTACTTGTCTTAATTGACAAGTACACGTCCTCTAACCTAACCTAACCTATCCACATCTATAGGTTCTCTGGAACATCCCCACAAAATCGTTTGTGTTTCACTGCGCTACCGCTACTACAACGAATATTGTTCCAGACAAATAAGGGGACTTGTTCCCGAGTCACCGTAGTTTAGGAGGTGGTGTTGGCTTCTTAGATGTGGGGCCCCACGTGTCAAATCCCAGGTCAGACATCGGTGGCTTCCTCTCAGCATATTTCTGGCAAAAACTCTGAGAATAAATAAAATTACCATGACAAGTTTCTAAAAAATCTGTCGTACCGAGTCGATTGTAAGCTGTATGTCCCGCTACCTATGTATAAAATTAACACACAATACATAAGTGGTGTGAGAAATTAGGTCGTAATCCTGACCAAAGGGTTATAATGACCAATTATGTGTATGTGTTGGAATACAGCATATGAACAGACCGAAGTTCATATCTCTTCAACATCCACTACGTATCTTCCTGCTCACGTAGAACACTCACTTCGAACCAATTCGCTTACTCCTGGGCTTTAAAACAACTACCAAAACTGCCTACGTAGTACTACCCACGGAGTTAGGCATTTCAGAAATAATTCCACTTCCATCTTTTGCTCAAATGCAGAAACATGAAACAGGATTACGACCTAGTTTCTCACACCACTTATGTTGTGTGTGTTACATGAGTGGCGGGACCTACAGTTTAAAGTCGACTCCGAACGACAGATTTTTTGAGAAACTTTTCATGGCAATTTTTATTTACTCTCAGAGTTTTTGCCAGGAATCTAATGAGAGGAAGTCGCCGAAGAAATAATTTTTGTATTTTATTTTGATGTCTGGCCTGGGGCTCGAACCCTAGCTTTTCGTCTAATAAGCCAACACACTACCTACTAGACCACGGCGACTTCAAATAATCAATCATCCTGGAAATTCTAATGCAAAGTTTTATATTCAGATTCGGTACAGATGAGATATAGAATATCACACATTCAACGTTGATATCATCGGATATAAGAGTATGGAACATTCGAACCAAATACTTAAGTTGTCAGACCTTGAACACACTCAGTAAGTACATCAATTACCACAAAAAGAATTCCATCCCCACAAAACCAATTTCAATAACCAAAACAATGTTTTTCATTTCTCCTACCATATCTCCTTCCCATTAAGAGTTGATTTCCTTCTTGACACCCTGTAAAAAATTCCTTTAATTCTAACATCCATCAGAAGTACAAAAAAATAAAAGAAGAGAAAAACAACATTTTTAATTAATGTTCGTAAAGTTTATAGGGCGTAGCTAAAGTATTAATAACGTTTTGTTTGTGCATTGAATGAATATATCTTAACAACGGAAATAATGCTGACGGCACAGACAATAATTCAATGCATCCTTTAATCCAATCACGTCGTAACAATTGACATCCTAATATACTCTCTCGCTCTCTCTCTCTCCCTCCCTCTTTACCCTTCGTTTAAGCCTGTGGCAAGAAAATGATACCTCAAGTAATCCAGCAAGAATAATAAAATTTTCGAATCTCACACGCAATAATTTTCTTTGCGACAGTTTGAAAATTTGACGTCATTATGTTGAAATTCTGCATCAAAAAAAAGGACGAGGATAAGTATCTGGTGGTGAATTTAAGGAACTTGCTTGTGCTGTTATCACGTTTTCAGAACGTGAACAGATATTACGAGTAAACTGACGTCATTATGTTTAATTGCATCAAAAGTAGATAAGTGCATATGTATGTGTATAGTATTTAGTATATTCTACTGTAGTATACATTAAGGGTTGCACTTAGAACTGCATGCATATACTGCTAACCTATACCACCACATTGATGCTGGCTTAAGAATAAAAAAATGCTGGTGGTGAATAAAGTAAGAAATATGAAAAAAGGGTTGAAAAAGAGTTAAAAAGATAAAAATAAGCGCAGTGTTGAAGATAATTTGAAAAAAAAATAAAAACTGTGAAAAACAGCAACAAAATCGATTACACAATTCATAACATGAAGATAAAATTTATAAAAAGAGAGAAAAAATAAAAGAGAAGAAAAACCCTAACAGAGGGAAAGAGAGTCAAACATGGCTAGAGAACTAGAAAGGATGCTGGTTTAACACAACGATTGTTAACAGTAACGTAAAGTAGGCATATAGAGAGAGGCAGAGTAACACAGAGAAGGACTCTGTTTTAACACAGACACACATGGCAGAGTAAAGCACAGCAAATACAGAAGCAGAGGCAGAGGGAGAGAAAGAGCAATTTTCAAGATACGCAGAAAATATTACAAAAGAGAGTAAAGAAGAAACAGCAACAAAATCGATTGCACAATACATAACATAGAGATAAAATTCTACAAAGAGAGGCTAAAGAGAAGGTTATGTTAGGTTAGAGGACGTGTAGTTGTCTATTAAGACAAGTACAGTACTCGGAGGTCGAATTGACCCATTGTACGGCTAAAGAGAAAACAGAAAGAGAAAAAAAGGTAAAGGATGCTGTTTTAACAGCAATTTTTAACAGCCAGAAAACGAGAGAGAGACACATAAAGAACTAAAAGAGTGAGTAAAAAAGATTGTTAGAGGACTAGACAATGCTCTCTGTTAACACACCAATTTCCTAAAAAAAATGTATTAAAAATCACAAAGAGAGAGAGAGAGAGGATGCCAATTTAACTCAACTGCAGTTTGCAGTTTACATTTTCCCACAAAGGCAAAACATCAATAGAGAATGAGAGTAAGAAAGAGATAAAGAGAGAGAGCAAGAAAGGTGATAGAGAACTTTGTTTAAACACAGCAAGTAAAGTCTTGCAGTGGTAACCAAAAGTAAAACTATGGTTGGTTTAATCTGTAGCTTTCTAAAGGGTCCGCCAAATTAACTTTTTTTTTCTTTTAAAAATGCTTTAAAAAAAACTACTGAATATTTTCTCAAATTTCTTTTTTTATTTGGAAGTACAATCCTTCCGGTTAATAATGGAAAATAATTTCATTCAAATGGCTAGCTCGGCTGGCCATGCAGTAGCCTACACCAGAAGATGCCGATTTTGGCAAAAAAAAAATCATCTTTTCAGATGAAGCTCATTTTGATCTTGGCGGGTATGTAAACAAGCAAAATTGTCGCATTTGAGGCACAGAAAACCCGCACGCATACATTGAAAAACCGACGCACCCAAAACGAGTCACTATTTGGTGCGGATTTTGGTCCAGAGGCATAATTGGGCTATTTTTCTTCGAAAATGAGCAAGGAGTGGCCGTTACAGTTAATTGCGATCGTTATCGGGCCATGTTGAACGAATTTTTGTTCACAAAAATTGAAGAGGAGGACATTGGCAACATTTGGTTTCAACAGGACGGCGCTACGTGCCACACAGCCGAAGCAACACTCGATGTTTTGCGCCCGCCCTGTTTTTGAAGATCGCATTATCAGCCGCAGAGCTGATATTGTTTGGCCACCTCGGAGCTGCGATTTGACACCGTTGGACTATTATTTGTGGGGTGCCGTCAAAGATAAGTGTTACGCCGACAAGCCAGAGACAATTGACGCTTTAAACGACAATATTCGTGAAGCCATTGGTGAAATACAGCTGCACTCAATCGATAATGTGCTTAAAAATTGGACCGATCGTGTAGGCTACTGCATGGCTAGCCGAGGCAGCCATTTGAATGAAATTATTTTCCATTATTAAACGGAAGGATTGTACTTTCAAATAAAAAAAGAAATTTGAGAAAATATTCAGTAGTTTTCTTTTTAAGGCGTTTTCAAAAAAAAAGTTATTTGGCGGACCCTTTAGTAAAGTCGTGATCTTCGTAGTCTAGTAAGAAGTGAATTGGCTTACTAGTCACGAACTAAGAGTTCAGACAAAATTATTGAGTCCTGGCCTTTAGTATTTAGGACGCTGCTGAAACTCCAAAAAAGCACTCTCAGTGTGGTTATCGGGATCAAAACGGCATACCATTACGAGCACATAATGAAAGGTTTTTGGAATAATTAATTGCCATGAAAAAAACCTTCGCGAATCTCACGTTCTTAGTCGACGTTAAACAGTAGATTCCGCCACTCATAGATAAGATTAAGATAAACAACATGAGTTAGTGTGGAAAGTTCGAACGAAATTTTTACTGATTTTATGATTTAATTTTCGAAGGTTAGGTTAGGGTAGGTTAGATTAGAGGACGTGTACTTGTCAATTAAAACAATTACAGTACCCGGAGGACGATTTGTACAACGTCCTAGTTTCTCACACCACTTATGCTGTGTGTTTTAATTTTATACATGAGTGGTAGGACCTACAGTTTAAAGTCAACTCCGAAGGAGAGATTTTTGGGAAACTTTTTCATGGCAATTTTATTTACTCTCAGAGTTTTTGCCAGAAATCTGCTGAGAGGAAGTCACCGAAGAAATACTTTTTGTATTTTTGTTTTGATGTCTGGCCTGGGGCTCGAAGCTGCGTCTAATAAGCCAACACACTACCTACTAGACTACGGCGACTTCTAATTTTCGAAAATTAAGAGACTTTTTCCAATTCATATTCAATTTCCTATAGTTTAGGTGACATAATCAAACAACACAAGCATTATGCATGTGTTGTAGTGGTCGTTGGATAGATAAGAATAAAACAGGATATACTCAGCACTGTTGTGCTTTGAAATGGACATTCCTGGTTTACAAATTTCATGTCTATGTGTAGGTAAAACAACAAGAGACAAAGAGAGCACTGCCTTAGCGTTTACAGCTTCCAATTCTCTCTTCATCTTTTAACAAATTTAAGTACAAAATCATAAAGCTGCGCTGTGCCATAGTTTCTGCTCTCGTTCTGTAATACTTTTTCACTCTCTGGTGTTCATGTCTTTTTCGTAGTTTGTGCTCTCGCGCTCTTTTACTTTCTCACTCTCTCGTGTTTCATGTCTTTTTCTGTCTCTTTTTGTAATTAGAGAAGGAATGTATCCTTGTGCTGTCTATTGCATCTATTAATTTCAATGCAAATATGACTGGTTATCTCTCGTACTCTCTGTTTTTAGTATATTTTTGCATCAGCCACACACACACAGAGTGTTCTCTACAGTTTTATCCTTGTAAGGAGGCTTTATATACACACACATTATATTAATGGTGGTTGTATTATTGCTGCTAATGATGTTGTTGTTGTTGTTGTTATTTGTTTTTGTATTCACATATCTTTATCGTATATGCCTTAAAATTACCTTGAACTCTAACCATGAGACGAGGCTATAGAATTTCATTTCTTTCTTCTTCCTTTTTTGTTTGGCTTTTTGCTTTTGTATTCCAAATAATTTGAAGTAAATTTTGGAGTTTGCAAAACTGTAACAGTTGCAGACTAGAGGAGTTGAACTCTTATTTAGTATCATATAACAACAAAAAAAGAAGATTTTATTGCAATTTATAGAAAAGCAAAAAAAAAGGAAATATTTTTCAAATAAAAACCAAAAGAGAGAAAGTATCAGACGGTCAAGATAACATAGTTTTTGGCATGACGAACTTTTCAAATAAATTTTCTTTCCTTTAAATTTTTCAGTTCAAGAAATTTTTAAAATTGGAAAGTTTATTTGGTTTAGTACCTACCAATTTTTATAAATAGAAAGTAATGAAAAACTCTTCTTAGGCAAATTTATTCTCAAACAAATTTTCAGCACTTGAATTGCTTACTGAAATTTATTACTTTACTTAACCTACTTAAATAACCCATTCGCTGCCAAGGACGAGTATACTCGTCTTTGACCGGGTATCCCGCACTGCTAAGACGAGTATACTCGTCTTTAACCGGGTATTTCGCACTGCCAAGACGAGTATAATCGTCCTACTTTAAATATATTATAACAAATTTATAAAAAAAAATAGCAAATTGTTTTTTTGCCACAAACATAATATAAATATGTAAAAAACTTGTAAAATACTACAAATAAAATTTTTTTAGAAAAATAATACTTTATTTCTTATCGAGAATGATCTTTCACGGAAAAATCAACTTCATCGTGTATTTATAACAACATTTTATAGCAACTCGTCTTTGGTTTTCTCCTTGTAAATGATTATGTATGATAATATATGTGCTCTTACAAAGAAATACCGGGGTTTTGGTAAACAATAACACTCAAAATATAAATGGCAATGGGAATGACTTCATATAACTTAGCCTTGGCAGCGAATGGGTTAATCATTACAGCTCGTTAGCTAAGATTACGACCTAACTTCTCAAACCACTTAGGTTGGGTGCGTTAATTTTATTCATGAATGGCGGGATTTATAATTTAAATTCGATTCCGAACCACAGGTTTTTATGAAACTTTTCATGGTTATTTTATTTACTCTGAAGGTTTTTGCTAGAAATCTGTTGAGCGTAAGTCGCCCTAATAATATTTTTTCATATTCTCGTTTTGATGTCTGGCCTGGGGCTCGAACCCTGGTTTTTCGTCTAATAAGCCAACACACTACCTACTAGACCACGGTGACTTAACTTACATAATTGGTACATTATAACTCGAAAGTCAAGATCACGACCTAGATCTTCAAATCCACTTATATTGTCTGCAATAATTTTATCCATGAGTGGCAGGACCTACAGTTTAGAGTTGACTTCGTACGACAGATTTTTATTAAACTTTTCATGACAATTTTATTTACTGTCAGAGTTTTTGCCAGAAATCTGCTGAAAGGAAGTCGCCTGACCCTTTCGATAACCTTTTTTATTCCAAATGAATGCTTCAAGCTGTTCAATACCTCATAAAAATAAAAATAAATCCATCCTACTCGTCTACATAAAAATAAAAACAAAAACAAAAATACTTTAAAAATGGTTCCTTGCAAGGATCAATTAAATCAATTCAAAAAATTATTTCAAACAGTTTACTTTTATATACAAAACTTTTCCTTTCCCCCATTACTATCACGACCATCTAATAAAACAACATTAATCCTTATACCAGACAATTCGAAAACGTTTACAACACCATTAATTTAAATGTGTGTTGAGAAATGTTCGTTTTTAAAGCATGTCTAGGCAATACAGAAAAAGATAAACAAAACCGCACACACACATTTAAAGCTTTAAATTTAAAGGCTTTTTCCATGTATTACAAGTAGTTTCCTAACTTCATAAAAACAAATCACTTTCACACACTCTTTCTCCTTTTCTCCTTTTCTCTCTCTCCACCCAACATTTAGTTAACGTAGTAAATATTTACTTCCTTTTAATAAAGTAAACATATACGCACACACACACATACTTATAAAAATTTGCCTACCCAACATAAAATATGTAAAGAAAATAAGTCGTTTAATAATATACTCCCACTCACCCACACACATGAAAAAAACTCAAGAATTCTTCACATATTTTAGATTACATGGCAATATAACTGTGTATACATACATACCCCAACAGGCAAACCATTACCACTCACACTACAGAATATATTCTCTAGTAATTTGTATGCTCTTTCTCCCTCTTACTCTGCACTCATGGTTACCTACCCTTTGGACATACAAAACACATTTCATTTTCTATGCCATTGTTTACATGGGAGAGCAACAACAGCAGCAGAAGAAAAACGAGGGAGCAACAGCCATAATATTAATCTAGAGATGATAAATGATGACTCATCTTAAACAGAGATGAGATGAAAATGTTGCCTTTTTTGCTTTGTTTATTTTCCACAACATAATACATGTGTGTGCGTTTGTGCAAATATGTGTTGTTGTTTTTTTGTGTATTTAAATAAGCAACAATGAAAGCATTAAAGATTAATGAAAATAAAAACAAAACTCCTGCAAATTGTGTGTACATTATGATGATACTCTCTCTCTCTCTCTCTTTGTCTCTGTATCTCTTGACTCTACTCTTATTGTTACACATACACATGTGTATGTACACATATACATATACATGGATGTTGGAGAAAATGGTATTAAAATAACAAACAAGTTTATTTTGTACATGAATTTGTTGTTTTTATGATGCTTTATTTTGTTTGTGTTGTTTTTTTTATATTTTTGTAGCTTCTCAAATGTAGTCGTTAGATTTTTTTGTTGTTGTTATCATTATTTACTCTCTTCCGCTTCCGCAAAATGTTCACCAATACGTTGGCGATGTAGATGTCGATGTCGATTTCGTTGTCGAATTTTCTGTGTAAATAAGCAACAACAATAAAAACATTTTTTTTATTTTGCCGTCAAAACAATGTACTCTGCGTACAGTGTTGGAAAGTGCGTTATTTGGCCAGGGTTTGTTTATGTGTCCGTTGTTTACATTTGAAAGTGTGTGTGTGTCTGTGTGATGAAATTTTAGAAAATATTTCGTGGAAATTTTTTGAATTTTTCTCTTAAATTGTTTATGTATCTTAATTAGTTAGTAAGATTATGTTGTTTATGCTTTAAAACGTACGTACATACATACATATACATACATGTAGTGTTGGAAAATAAAATAGTAGCAAAAAAAGTTTCAATATGTTTTGACATACATATGTTTAGCCTTTTAAGGTGGAAGGCCTAAGTTGAGTTGGACGTTGAAATGCTCTTAGAACCATCGATTAAGCCAGGAAGCCGGCCAGAGCGCAATGATCGAACATCAAGACCTTTATACTTCAATAGTCTCTGTCCGTTTATGGGCTTTCTGAAAGGTCTGCCAGACCAACTGTTGTTTTCTTTGCACCTCCAATTGCTGCATCGTCTTGTATTCTCTCTCTCTCTCTCTCTATTATGCCGTATGCCGACTTTCTTCAAAACTGGTCTGCACCAGTTGGGGTTAATTTTTTTTGCGCAGTTATGTCTTCAACACCCCACGATATATCGTGAAAGAAAAATGCAGAAAAAAGCTTATCCCTCAGCCACCAAAAGCACACCATAAACCTCAGAAGTGCCTAAATATCGGGACCCGACAGAGTGTTTAAACTCTGTAAGAAACCCTCAAAGATCCACTCCCGGGGAATTCAAGTTTTTACAGCCAAGAGCATGAATGTAACCGAGCAGGTGCTCCATCGTCTCCAAATCTTACTCATATCCGACCGCGACCTGACATCACGCTATCCTTGTTACCAGTCTCACATTCAGCTAAGGCCCAAGCAAGTTCTACAAGCAAGCAAGTTCCTAGCTACATAGCATGCCGATACTCCCAGCAATCCTAATCGATTTCCCAGACCCATCGCTCATTGAGTTTCCACATTGCAGGTGAGGTTAGGTTAGGTCCGAGTGGCTCACAAAGCTCACTTGAGCACGCATAACGGCCCGTTGTAATGCCACGAGTGAACGCAGTCCCTGTACTGACCAAATTCCACCAAAATCAAAGAAGAAGAAGAAGTTGCTCAGCGCAAGGGCTGCACAACTGGGCAAGTTCTTCAATCATCTCGTTACAACAAATACTCACTCTAGGTCTCGGTACCGATTCGGTCTAAAAGCATCTTTGGTGTCTTTATAGTTACGAACTACTCCTGAGCTTCTTCAAACCGATCATAACACCCTCAGGATGGTATGACTGTGTTAAGGAAACTCACGTAAAAAAATGAATTAAAAGAAGCAAAATCAGCCACGGTCTTAAGAGCCTTGGCAAAAGTGAATATCTCCGCCTCAAAAACGCTTTAATTGTCGTTCAGTTTATAATACAGATTAAGTCCGAGGACTTCCCCCATCTAGTTGTGAACCTATAAATGAAAATGGCTGTTCGCAGCACCCTTTCTCGAGAAAGGGAATCTGCAAACCAGATATAAATACAGCCAAGGAAAATATGTGACTTCGTCTACAAAGAAAAGATATTCAGAATGGCGAAATGAGTACTCGGGCTGAGCTCGCTTCCCTCAAGTATAAAGCAATACGAGTCGCACAAAGCTTGATGAATAAATTGAATGGAGTCAGAGGGAGAATAAATTCTAACTTCTGAATAAAATGTCTTTCAAATGCTATTGAAAATACTGGCTTAAATCTTTAAATTCCTTAAAAAATGTTATTTTCACTCTCTTTTCCTTGCCTGCAAAATATTGCTTCTCTCATCAGTAACCTGTACGCCAGCCTCTTATCAATTTGTGTGTCCTTTATTAAGATTTTGATTTGAAACACAACAATTTTTGCCAAATAAACCATCACTCTCACACTCCCAAACATACACTCTAGGACTGCCTTGGCAACAGGCCAAAAGCATCACAATAACAAACAAACAAACAAACAAAACCAACTTTTGTAAAAAGCCCCTGACCACTTAAATAAAGATTCTGATGCTGCTTCTTCTCACACTCATACTCACTAGCACCTTTTGTACGATGGTATTCTAATGAAATTCTCAAAAAATATACACCATCAATGGGACAATAACGGAGGACGTAGAGTATAGTAGAGCTTAGAAGAAGAAAAAAAAACAGGAGGAGGAGGCAACAAACAATTCGAATAAATCTTTCAAAACAACAAAAAATCGATAAAAAAAAATCTGTTTTGCCTCCAAAACTTCTTAATGGCTTTGAGTGAACGAACACACATGTGAGTGAGTGTTTGTTTGTGTACATTAGATAGAGATGGCCTGATAATACAACTCATAGGCGAGCCTATGCGCAGCATGTTTGTGGCAACTTAAACATTTGAATGTGCATGTCTGTACGCAAAACACGTTCATAATTCAAACACTCTGAAGTGCTGTTTGGTGCGGGAAAGGTCAAGAAGAGTCAACTTTAATAGACAAATATTTGATGAAATAAGTTTTGGAATACATATTTGTAACTTCAGGGCCTATTTGCAGAAGTTATTAAAACTAGATTTCAAAACAAATACAAGATACGAAGAAGGCGTTCAAACATTTCTTCCACAACGCATAGGATGAGAAAGGGGATGCACAACCTTTATAAGAACCAAGGAAGTTAAGAGGCTCTATGATTTCATAATCTTACTGATTTTTACGTATAACTAAGATAGCTTTGACGGTGTATTTGAGAAAGCTTCAGGGTAATGTGTTATAAATTAATTCCTCTAGACATAGCAGAGGATAGATGTAGAAGCAACAATATAGCCGTCAACACCTGCCTTAGTTCGAAAGTCTCTGGTGGAGGACCTCATAAAAAGAAGTATAAAAAGAAATCTTTCGTTTGGTTGGAGATGCCTGAAGGGGAGTTTGAACCACGGCCTCATGTCTAATAAGCTAATACACTACCTACTAAACTACGGCTAGTATACGGTCCACTAGCTGTAGACTATTACTACTAGTAGTAGTAGCCGTACTACAGTAGTAGTAGCCGTAGTCTACGGCTAGTAGTAGTAGTAGTAGCCATACTACTAGTAGTAGTAGTAGCCGTACTACTAGTAGTAGTAGTAGCCGTACTACTAGTAGTAGTAGTAGCCGTACTACTAGTAGTAGTAGTAGTAGTAGCCATACTACTAGCAGTAGTAGTAGCCGTACTACTATTAGTAGTAGTAGCCGTACTACTAGCAGTAGTAGTAGCCGTAGTCTGCGACTAGTAGTAGTAGTAGTAGTAGCCATACTACTAGTAGTAGTAGTAGCCGTACTACTAGTAGTAGTAGTAGCCGTACTACTAGCAGTAGTAGTAGCCGTAGTCTACGGCTAGTAGTAGTAGTAGTAGTAGTAGTAGCCGTACTACTAGCAGTAGTAGTAGCCGTACTACTAGTAGTAGTAGTAGCCGTACTACTAGCAGTAGTAGTAGCCGTAGTCTACGACTAGTAGATAGATGTATACTAGCCGTAGTCTAGTAGGTAGTATATTAGCTTATTAGACATGAGGCTTCGGTTCAAACCACAGGTCCGACATCTCCAACAAAAGGAAATACGAAAAAATATTTCTTTAGGCGACTTCCTCTCAGCAGATTTCTGGCAAAAACTCTGAGTGTAAAATAGAATTCCCTTGAAGAAGTTTCTTAAAAATCTGTTGTTCGGAGTCGACTTCAAACTGTAGGTCCCGCCACTATGTATAAAATTAACACGCACAACAAAAGTGTGATGTGAGAAGCTAGGTCGTAATCCTGACTGAAGGGTTGTAATGACTAATTACGTAGACAACCAGAGGACAGATGTAGCTTCAGATGTAGAAAGTCGTTATCAACTATCAAAGTTCGGAAGACGAACCCATAAAAAGATTTATAAAAAGAAATTGTTTCCATATTTCGTTTGGCTCAAGATCTATCTATCGGGTATTGGAACCAGAGATCAACAATGAATCGCTTTTTCCCTACTCATAAGTACTTATGAAATTTTGAGTGTGAGTGGGTCAACAGCATTGAAATCCAACTACTCTGATTTATTCATACTCAGTACAGCATTGATTTATAAGTACAAGTTGCAATGAGTATGAGTACAACGTTGACATCAAAGTCATGGCGAGTCGAAATATGTTTGATTCATACGCCTACTCATTTAGATTCATAAATTTAGAGAAATACTTTGAATACTTATGAATGATACGAGTGATTCGAATCATTCGTCAAAATTTACAGTCTTAGTTGTTGTTGCATTTACAAAGAAAGAAGAAAGACACATAAACAAAAAAGACAAAGACAGCAAGGAGAGCAAACACATAACCTTCTTGTGAGTATTGTAGTGTTCGTATGCGAATCATACTTATTTTGTGATTCGTGTATACGAAGAGTCATGGAGAGTCGAAATCAATAACATCATGCGTATTGTTAAGTATGAGTACCAAGAATATGAGTAGTATGAGTATGACATTAAAACAAGTATGAATGCGTATAAGTATCAGATATTATAAGTACGATTCGAATCTACTCATCGTTTTGAATACTCATTGCTGACCTCTGATCGGACCCCACGGTCTTGCGTTTAATAAGCCAACACACGATCTACTAGAATACGAACACCATCGCTGCTATGTTTTGGACAAATAAATCTAGGTAAGTTGATCTATGTTTATCTTAACCATAACCTCCATGGCTCTCATACTAACACTAATATGTGCACAATGGGTTTATGTCTTCGCTTATACCAACTTATCATGCCAGTCTCTCTCCTATATCTTAATTATTTTCACAATTTAACTTCCCCTTTTGCCTGTAATTGGAATAAATTGAATTAATTGAATTGAATTCACTAATTTTCTGCATATTAAATTACTTTCATATTGTTTTTGTTTTTGTTTTTTTCTCTTGGGTTTTTTGTTAGATTATAATTAAATTGTTTACATTTAATTGTATATTAAAAATAACAAAAAAAAAAAAATAAACAAAATATGTAAATAATACCGCCATAGATAATCAAAGCATATCGGAAAAAATAGAAAACATCGATTATTTCTCGTTTTTTTTTTATCGAATTTCCTCATTTAAATACTCAACTTTCCATTAAAGTATGAAATTATTAGAAATGAAATTCACTTTAAATGCTGCTAAAAAATGAAAAAAATATTAAAAAAAACGATAACAACATGCATTGCAAAAAAAACACAAAAAAAAATTATAACACGCATATGACGGTATAATTAAAATGCGGCCGGCCGCATACACAGTTAATATTTCCATTTCGAAATACATTTTTGGCGCGAAATTATGATGTGAAGCGTAACGGTCATTGGCTTTTGAAATATATATTCACAATACAAACAAACATACAGCAAATAATGTGTAAAAATAATAATAATAATAACAGTCATAAACATAATCATAAAACTACAACACACAGCAGCTACTCAGAGGTAGACAATGGATAGATTAAGCCGACACTGTCAGCCAGCCAGCCATCTAGTCAACTAGCCAGCTACCCAGCTCGCCAGCCACTGTGTATTGTGGACTCGGTAACCACTTGTGGCCATAATAATAACGAAAGAGAAGCAAGAAAAAAAACCACCATTTATGGCGATGATATTTTGCATGATAATTTAATAACAATATTAAAAGCATTTGCAACAACAACAACAACCACATTTTAATAATCATGAACAATATATGTAAAACCGTTACTTTTAGGTTGTATTTAAAAAAAGTGAAGTTTAAATCGCCGCTTGCGCAAAATTATAGCCTGCATGTGCTACACGCATTTACAGCTATGTATGCGAGGAACGAATGTACATGCATGCCTATGTACGTACACACCTTGCTACAGAACAGTAACAAGATAGAAAATGTTTAAAAAGATAATAAATCCTTCAAATAAAAGATGAAAAAGATAAATATTTTAATTTTAATTTATATTTTAGCTTGTAGTCCAAGCATATTAATAAAACAAAGTACCCTACACATCGCAATTCGAAATCGTTTGATGGTTATCACACCTAATCTTACTTAATACTATGTTCAGACATGCACGTATATTGATAAAATCGCAATAAACGGCATTATTGATATCAATATTTCATATAAAATGTCAATTAATTATTGCTCAATAAATTCATAAATTGTTATAAGATTGATTAAAACTTCAAATACAGCGCTGTCATAAGTACGTTCAGTCAGCATTTTACTATTTTCCGAACACTTTCTATTGATATTTGACAACTCAAATGTCAACAAGAAACAAAAACAAAACAACGACAAACAAAAAATGGAAGGTCAGCAGAAAGGTTTCTTTTCTGCAAGCTATGCAGTATTATGAAATTTTTCTTTCTCATCCTTCTGAGAGAAGCCACTTTGGAGTCAGAAATATTCCCTACTAACCGCAACAGCTCGGCGTTTCGGTTAATCATTAGTAAGACCTTTTCCAATGTTAAATTGTTTTCCATTTTTTTTCAATTTTTTTTGTTGTTGAAGCAATCAGCTGTTTTGTTTACCAGCTGTCAAATAAATTTTGTGTCTGAACACTAAAAATATTGTTATCAATAAACCGAATATTAATTCAATAAATATACATGTCTGAACATAGTATAAGGAGTTGCCTTTTTATGCACCGTGCTCAATAAAAATTGCAATATAAAGCTCCTTGATAATGTTAAGAGACCTGTTACACATACACACATACATATTTGATCACAACAATCTTTCAGTCAGGGTTACAACCTAGCTTCCCACGCCATTTATGTTGAGCGTATTAACTTTATCCAAAAGTGGCGGGAGCTACAGTTTAAAGTCGACTCCGGACGACAAATTTTTGAGAAACTTTTCGTGGCAATTTTTATTTACTTTCAGAGTTTTTGCCAGAAATGTGCTGAGAGGAAGTCGCCGAAGAAATACTCGTTATGTTCGAGATGTCTGACCTGGTGTTTGAACCCTAGTTTCACTTGTAATAATTTAACACACTACCTACTAGACTACGGCGACACATATTATCTCCTCTGGGCACTTCTAATAACTAATAATCCTCAGACAGAGTGAAATTGATTATAAAGGGTCCGCCAAATAACTTTTTTTTTTGAAAATGCTTTAAAAACGAAAACTACAGAATATTTTCTCAAATTTCTATTTTTATTTGAAAGTACAATCCTTCCGGTTAATAATGGAAAATAATTTCATTCAAATGGCTGCCTCGGCTGGCCATGCAGTAGCCTACACTAGAAAATGCCGATTTTGGCAAAAAAAAATCATCTTTTCAGATGAAGTTCATTTTGATCTTGGCGGGTATGTAAAGAAGCAAAATTGTCGTATTTGGGGCACAGAAAACCCGCACGCACACATTGAAAAGCCGACGCACCCAAAACGAGTCACTGTTTGGTGCGGATTTTAGTCCAGAGGCATAATTGGGCCATTTTTCTTCGAAAATGAACAAGGAGTGGCCGTTACAGTCAATGGCGATCGTTATCGGGCCATGTTGAACGAATTTTTGTTCACAAAAATTGAAGAGAAGGATATTGGCAACATTTGGTTTCAACAGGACAGCGCTACGTGCCACACAGCCGAAGCTACACTCGATGTTTAGCGCCCTGTTTTTGAAAATCGCATTATCAGTCATTTGGCCAACTCGGAGCTGCGATTTGACACCGTTGGACTATTATTTGTGGGGTGCCGTCAAAGATAAGTGTTACGCCGACAAGCCAGAGACAATTGACAATATTCGTGAAGCCATTGGTGAAATACAGCTGCACACAATCGATAATGTGCTTAAAAATTGGACCAATCATGTAGGCTTCTGCTTGGCCAGCCGAGGCAGCCATTTGAATGAAATTATTTTCCATTATTAACCGGAAGGATTGTACTTTCAAATAAAAAAAGATATTTGAGGAAATATTCAGTAGGTTTTTTTTTATAGCATTTTCAAAAAAAAAGTTATTTGGCGGACCCTTTAATAACTCAGAATCTGCAGACTCTAATTGAAATTTATTATATCTCGTCTGAACTTAGTTTGGATAGCCCATTTCATACTTAAATTTCAAGCAAGAAAGACTGATTCTCTGACATGGTCAACTTCGGAAATTCTGAACTATTCCGGATTTGATTATAAGATTGGATGCGGTATTTTCTCCAAAGGGCTGCATGGCTTAGGTTATCTCTTCGAGAAAATAGTCATAACGTGGTGGGGAAATGATGCTAATAAGGTTCCAGCGTCTGTTACAGTTGGGCGGTAATCAGATCTCTTTCGTAAACAACATAGATACATAATTGGTCATTACAACCCTTCAGTCAGGATTACGACATAGCTTCTCACACCACTTATGGTGCCTGCGTTAATTTTATAAATGCGTGGCGGAACCTATAGTTTAAAGTCGACTCCGAACGACAGATTTTTGAGAAACTTTTCATGGCAATTTTATTTAATGTCAGAAATCTGCTGAGACGAAGTCGCCGAAGAAATATTTTTTTCATATTTTCGTTTTGATGTCTGACTGGGGTTTGAACCGTGGCCTTACGTCTAATAATCCAGTACATTGCCTACTAGACTACGCGACTTCATAAACAACCTTTAGATCATCTAAACGTGTTGTTATATACCGTTACACCTTTGGCAAAATTTGTGGGTTCTTGGTCACTGGAGTATCACGGGGAATTGTGTTGGTCTTCTACCGAACTCTTACCTCCGTAGTAATCAAAAAAGGTTGTCCAACGGAGCTATTGTTTACTAGATATGAAATCGAGCACTAGGTTAAAATTTCAGGCTGATTTTCAGGCTTTATTCTCAATGTCAAGACTGGTTAATCAGATTTGTCAGGTTGTCTAAAGGGTCACTATTAATGATCTTGTGACCTGCATCCTAAACTATCCTGTGCTTTGCTCAACTACTTCCTATTCTATCTTATCTCGACATTTGTGCACTTAGAAGTGCTGGAAAATGCGTACACTACGAGAAATCGTAGAACATTTTGAAGGAAACTATTAAAACATACTCTTTTGGAAACCCATTCACCTGTCTTAGAATTCATTATTAAAAATTTTAAAATGTTGTTCACATGTTCATTCATTTATTTGGAATATTTCCTTTTAAATGTTTTTTTTTGTATTCGTGATAATTTAATTTCATTTCGCCATAATGTGCTTGAAAATTAAATTTTCTTAACCTTAATGATGGTGGGAATTTTTTTTTTTTTTTTTTTTTTTTGGGGGGGGGGCAAAAAAATGACGCACCCAAAAAAACAGACTTTTGTTGTCTGCTTGATTTCTAAGAAGAAATTTAATTTCTTACTTTCAATTTAATTATGGCAGCAACGTTCTTAATGATCACAATGACAATGACGATGATGAGGAGACAGAACAGACAGAAAGACAGACAGTCCGTCTGTGACTGAAGAGACGATGATGATGATGATGATTGTGGTAATGAATGAAATTAAATTGTTAATGAAACAAAGAGAACTCATAAACGAGATGTGATTCTAAAGAAATTTTCATGGTAAACGATTTGAAAGGGAAATTTGAATCACGAAATTAAAATTAAAATAATGAGAAAGAAAAAAACTTCAAGTGGAATATTGTAACAGGAAGGAAATTTGATTGAAGCAACCAACCAATAGTGGCTGTTAGTGGGCGTAACCAGAAGAGGAAAAATACATATTTTTTTTCTTTTCCGAACAATAAACGCTTAATGATCAAAGTAAGTAAGTGAGTAAGTGAGTGGTATCATGTTCAAAATTTTTTTTATTTTTATTTTTATTGTTTAAAATATGTATGTATTGTTATATGGTAATAATGATAAGAAGAAGAAAAAGAAAAGCAGAAAAGTCCATATTAAACTTTAAATAAAGAAATCATGTTGAGACTCTATAAACACAACTCTCTATAGAGACTGACTGTTCCAGTATCTTTGTGTCTGGCCAGCCAATGTAACAACCAGCCAGACATCGTTTATGCATCTTAGCCCGTAATACCACTTAACTACCGTTACGTGCTTGAAATTTTAATACAACAACACTACAATACAAAACACGCAATAACATTATTAAACTCGGTATTATTTTCTGTTTTAATATTTTTCTAAAAAAAATCTTTTTTTTATATTTTAAACACACTCCAAATAAAGAAAAAGGAATTAAAAACCAATATAAAGCTTATTAAATGAAACTTATAAAAGATAAATAATATAACAAATTTTAAAAAATATATTAGAAACATTTAAATTTATTTAAAAAATAGATTTATAAAAAATTTCCCTTTTCGGAACTTTCAAAGGAATTTTTTTGCTTTGCTAGATAAATTGATTTCTTGAAAAACAAAATCTAAAAATTATATATTATATTAAAAATATTAAACACAGGTTTTTAAAAAATTTCCTTTTTGGGAAATTTTAAGAAAACTGTTTGGAACATTTATACTGTTGGAAATTTCTTGATAAGAACTATAATTATAATAAAAAAAGTTGAATTTATTTAAGAAAAGCGTTTTTAAAAAATTTCCCTTTTTGGGAAATTTTAAGGAAATTTTTGGAAAATTTTTTGCTTTGCTAGATAAATTAATTTCTTGAAAAACTAAATCTAAGAATTATAAAATATATCAAAAATATAAGTTTTTAAAAAATTTCCCTCTTGGGAAATTTTATGAAAAATATTTGGAACATTTTATCTGTGGGAAATTTTTTGATACGAACTAAAAGTTGAACAAATAAGTTGAATTTATTTAGGAGATTTCAAGGCAAATTTTTTTGCTTTGCTAGTTAAATTAATTTATTTACATAAAAACTAAATCTAAAAATTATAAAATATATTAAAAATATTAAAAATATAGGTTTTAAAAATTTCCCTTTTGGGCAATTTTAAAGAGACTGTTTGGGATTTTTTTACTATGGCAGATTTCTTAAAAAATTATATCTAAAAACTATAATTATATTACAAAAGTTAAATTTATTTAAGAAATTGGTTTATAAATAATTTCCCTTTTGGACAATTTTAAAGAGACTGTTTGGGACTTTTTTACTGTGGCAGATTTCTAAAAAATTATATCTAAAAACTATAATTATATTACAAAAGTTAAATTTATTTAAGAAATTGGTTTATTAAAAATTACCCTTCTTGGGAAATTTTAAGGAAATTTTTGGAAAATATTTTTGCTTTGCTAGATTAAATTAATTTCTTGAAAAACTAAATCTAAAAATTATAAAATATATTAAAAATATAGACTTTTCAAAAATTTCCCTTTTGGGAAATTTTATGGAAAATATTTGTAACATTTTAACTGTGGGAAATTTCTTAATACGAACTATAATTATATAAAAAAAGTTGAATTCATTTAAGAAATTGTTTTTTAAAAAATTTCCCCTTTTGGGAAATTTAAAGAGTGATTTTTAGAAGTTTTTTTTTGAATCATTACGGGAACTCTTGCGAAGAGCACTGGTGTCGGATACTTGGCAGGCGATTTCAGCAGAAGCTGTAAAGACGTGAAAGAGGAGAAGACTGCCTGCTTCGTCTATCGAGCAAAGGTAATTCCACAGTGGAGAATTCATGGGATATTTCGATGATTGAGTCGCACATGGCCAGTTCATCGGCTCTACTCTACTCTACATCGGCCCGGAATGTCACTGTATCCAGCTACACATATGATATGGACATTATATCGTTTTGCTACCTCATTGAGATATTTGGAGAGCTGTACACCGCTTAGGAGTTCATCACGTTCAAATCTAATGTTTTGATAGCAGCCTGGATATTCCCCCTCTGGGAATATTTGCATCTTCAACATCCCACAGTTTCATTCATTTTGGAGCAACAGTCAAGGTTTGTACAGAGGTGTCCTGTGCCATTTTTCCAGACCTTTTTACCAGGAATGAATACACCCAAACCTTTTTTTACACGGTAGATACGTTCCAGTGGATACCGTGTAAAAAAAAACCGCGTAAAAAAAGACAAATATTATGTATGTATGTAAGTGTATAAACAAACTGAAAAGATATACGTAGGATTGATGTAGCAGCCTACATATGCCTATAAAATTGAATAACTTTATAAAAACGCACAGATTTAGTTCAATAGTATACACAGAGTTTTTATTTTATTTCATTTTATGATTATAAAAAAATAAAGAAAAAACTTAAAAATTCTCTTCCATTTATAAAAATAAAATTAGTTATCAAACTCTTAAGACAATTAGGAACGGAATTATTTTCAATAAAATTATTTTTTTATTTTATTCGGAGTCAGTTTCTGATAGCAAGCGCATTCTCTTTTGCTGGGGTGGCTCCATATCAGTCTCGTCAGTAGAAATAATTATTACTTCTACATCTTCAGAAGCTGTTTCTGGCGCTGGTTTATTTCTTTTAGCAGTAAATTCAGTTATAGTGCGTTGTGATCCAACTTTGGATAGCTCTTTATACATCTCTCTGTATCTAGCCATACATGTTTGTAGGTCTGATTGAAATTTCACAGTTCTTTCAATTATGTTATCACATGTCAAAAAAAAAATGGGAGTTAAACGGGATTAAACGATTTTATCCGTATAAAAAGGAGCGAACAAAAAAATGGTGAATTTGTTAAAAAAACCGTGTTATTTCAAATTCGCGTAAAAAAAAACCGTGTAAAAACAGGTTTGGGTGTATATTGAATTTCCTTGAGAAGTTGTATCGCAATAGCATGTAAGCACTATCCTTGATATTTCCTAATTATTTCCGGACCCTTTGCTTGAACAATATCCGTTACACGACACTGTCCAATTGCCCAAAGACGCCTACTAATCAAGGCAGCCACGCTGTTACAATAAGGATCAAGAGGAATGAGGCGTGGCACCAAGTATTTGATCAAAACATGATTTTATTTTGTTTGTTTTTTGGTTTACTGGGTATTCTGGGTATTTCACAAAATTTAAATTTTTATTTCAAAGTGTCACTGTTGCTACACAGTATGTGTCCAATAGCGCTCATCAAGTCATCTGAATGAATAACAAAAAAAATTCTTTTTAATTTACTTCCGCTTATTTATTTTTTTTTTTAATTTTTTTCCGAAAGTTCATTCACTCTAAGCACAAATACCGTTATTTTGCCATATTGAAATTGTTGTTTATATTTCGAAATCAAAAAAAAAAAACTGTTTTTTTTTATTTTCAAAAATTTCTAAAAAAAACTTTTTTCCAAATTTTTTTTTTCTTTTTTTTTTTATTAAAACAAAAACAAGTTGTTTTTTGCGTTACTGGCCATTTTTAGTAAAAACAAAATGAAGAAAAACACAGAAAAAATATGTATTGAAAGCATGATTTATTTTTTAGAAAAAAAAAACAAAAAAAGAGAAACAAGATTAACCATCGCGTGCGAAATTTTTCAAAATAAACAAAAAAAAAAAAATATATACAAAAAATTAACACAACAACAATTACAAAAAGATAAATAATTAATAAATTTATAAATAAAAAAAGAAAAATAATAGAGAAACAAAAGAAAAACTAACAACAACCAATTAAATATCAAACAAAGCGCAACATTTTCCAACACTTTTTTTTTTCTTTGAAATGGAAATACATTTTTGAACTGATTAAACGGTAAAAGCCATCAACCAAACACATGCTTACAGTTTGAGTAAAATGTATGGCGTAGACGTCAAGTGGGGGGAGTTTAAGGATGGCCACGTTATTTTAATGATGACGTTTCAAATGAAATGGTCAAATAAACACTCAGCCGAGTAGTCGAATAGACAACCAACCAGCCATGAAGCATGCCATGAGCATTTGATTGTTTGAATGTTTCAAATGAAAAAAAAACAAAATATTTCAAAATTTATTCGCTTGTTTTATTTAAGATGATTAAAAAAGCAAAAACGTGTCGGGAATACTTTTATGGGCAGAGAGTTAAAAAAAATCTGTGGCATGATTAATGCTTTTTTTCTTTAATGGAAAATTTTTAAAATTTAAGAATTTTTAATATTTTTTCAAGAGATTGTAAGCAGGCCTGTATCATACTTACTTACTTTAGTCAGGATTAAAACCTAGCTTCTCACAACAACCACAATATTTGTGTTAGTTTTACTCATGAGTGGCGGGACATACAGTTTAAAATCACCTCCGAATGACAGATTTTTGAGAAGATTTTGCAGATTAGAGTAGCCTGATATATAAGCCTGGGGTTTATATAGAATAGCATGAGATCTGAACCTTAGTTTTATATAGAATAGCATGAGATATGAACCTTAGGTTTATAAGAATAGCATGAGATCTGAACCTTAGGTTTATATAGAATAGCATGAGATATGAACCTTAGGTTTATATAGAATAGCCTGAGATCTTAACCTTAGTTTTATATAGATTAGCATGAGATATGAACCTTAGCTTTATATAGAATAGCATGAGATATAAACATTATGTTTATATAGAAAGCATGAGATATAAACATTATGTTTATATAGAATAGCATGAGATATGAACCTTAGGTTTATATAGAATAGCATGAGATATAAACATTATGTTTATATAGAATAGCATGAGATATAAACATTATGTTTATATAGAATAGCATGAGATATAAACATTATGTTTATATAGAATAGCATGAGATATAAACATTATGTTTATATAGAATAGCATGAGATATAAACATTATGTTTATATAGAATAGCATGAGATATAAACATTATGTTTATATAGAATAGCATGAGATATAAACATTATGTTTATATAGAATAGCATGAGATATAAACATTATGTTTATATAGAATAGCATGAGATATAAACATTATGTTTATATAGAATAGTATGAGATATAAACATTATGTTTATATAGAATAGCATGAGATATAAACATTATGTTTATATAGAATAGCATGAGATATAAACATTATGTTTATATAGAATAGCATGAGATATAAACATTATGTTTATATAGAATAGCATGAGATATAAACATTATGTTTATATAGAATAGCATGGGATATAAACATTATGTTTATATAGAATAGCATGGGATATAATTCTTAGGAAGCCGTCGAACGAAATCTGCTTTCTCCTCCAATAAGCCAACACACTGGACTACAGCGACTTTCTGTTTCACACTTTAGTTCTCTTTTTCGGGAGTTGATTTCGATTTTAGTTTGAATTTCATAAATGACGGTCTCTGCCACAAAACTTTAATCAAATGAAAAACAGCTCTCCAGTACAAAAATAGAAAAAAAACGCCTAACTTTTCCTTAAAAAATTCATCTGAAACCATAAGATTACCAAATCACTTTCAGTCTCTAATTACTCACATTTAAAGAAAGTCTTGCACCTGTTGTGGCCAAGATCAAAGCAAAAAACGTTACAATTAAAAAAAAAAAAAACAAAAAAAAAGAAAATCAAACCCAAAAGCACCCTTTTGGCCTTATTTCTGTATGTAAAAAAACCATTTCAAACACTTGATAGAAATTATTATGATGTTAACATGTGTGTAATTATTGTATAAACAAAGCAATTACAATAACGGCAACAACAGCAATAATTATACAATAACAACAGAAGCAGCACTTTTATAAAAGTTAATAAAAGTGAAATTTTTCCTCAACTTCTACTTCTGCTGTGTGTTGAAAATTTTCATTTTCATTTCTTCATGAGCATTTAAGCAACCAAAGGTTAATTTGGCCGTAATATACTCCTCACTTGGATTGCTCGACTCTCAACTCAACTCGCCATAGTCGTCGTCGCATGCATGTTCAAGTACTTAAAACTACTACTGACAGTTTTCTTTTTTCCTCTTTAAATTTGTTGTTTTTCTGTTTCCTAAAGTGTTGTAATCATTTCAGTTTTAATTATTTTTTCCTTCATTTTTTTTGTCGTTTTTTGTTTTTCTTTTGTTTTTTGAAGAAATTAAACCTCAAACTCATTAATGTTTTAATTATACTGTTGCCAGCCACGATGTATTTCTATTAAAGCGACCATTTGGCAGACACATGGTCGACTAAGTTTTAAACTTAAATGACAACAACAGCAACAGGGAAACAGAAAAAGTAAAACTATTTCTTGTATGTGATAAATTTCAAAGGGAAGGAAGGAAAGAAATTAAAATTAAAAGAAAAAAAAAACAGAAAAAATACTTTAAGCGTTCAGGTGAATTATACTTCCAGGCAATGACAGCAGGTTAAAGACAAAAAGAAAAGTTATGGGGCAACTGTGACCGACTTTGCTTTATATAGAATAGGTTTATATAGAATAGCATGTGATATAAACCTTATGTTTATATAGAATAGCATGCGATATAAACCTTATGTTTATATAGAATAGCATGCGATATAAACCTTATGTTTATATAGAATAGCGTGCGATATAAACCTTATGTTTATATAGAATAGCATGCGATATAAACCTTATGTTTATATAGAATAGCATGCGATATAAACCTTATGTTTATATAGAATAGCATGCGATATAAACTTCAGGTTTATATAGAATATCATGCGATATAAACCTCATGTTTATATAGAATAGCACGAGATATAAACCTCAGGTTTATATAGAATAGCACGAGATATAAACCTCAGGTTTTTATAGAATAGCACGAGATATAAACCTCAGGTTTATATAGAATAGCACGAGATATAAACTTCAGGTTTATATAGAATAGCACGAGATATAAACGATATAAACGTTAGGTTTCTATAGAATAGAAGAGCATGAGATATAAAGCCTACGTTTATATAGAATAGCATGCGATATAAACTTTACAAACTTTAGTTTTGTATAGAATAGTATGCGATATAAACCTTATGTTTATAAACCTTGATTTGTGTAGAATAGCATGCGATATAAACCTTAAGTTTGTATAGAATAGCATGCGATGTAAACCTTAAATTCGTTTAGAATAATATGCAATATAAACTTTAAGTTTGTATAGAATAGCATGTGATGTAAACCTTTATATAGAATAGCATGCGGTATATATATTTGGTTTATATAAGAAGAATAGCATAAGATATAAACCCAATGTTTATAGACATCGATTTGTATAGAATAGCATGCGATATAAATCTTTAGTATGTATAGAATAACATGCGATATAAGCCTTAAGTTTGTATAGAATAGCATGAGATTTAAACCCTGGTTTATATAGAATAGCATGAGATATAAACATTAGGTTTGATAGGATAGCTTTTAGTTCATTAAATAAATGTGCCTTCATTGCAATAGCTGGTCCCATTATTTTTATTTAATCCTGTTGCTAGAGAAAGAAATATTTGATATGCTACACTTATTGTTCGCCTTGACTTATAAGCTTTGATCTACTCAATGTACCAGCTGCATGTATGGTATTATACTGGAATTTTTGAAAAATTTACGATTTCGAGGAAAGTAAAATAAAATTTTCATTGGAAAAATTCCTCAAAAAATTTTCATCAACCTTAAAGGAAAAAACATACATACATACAGTTTCGAATCGAAAATTAAATGTAAAATAAAATTTCTTGCTGGAATTTAATTATAAATTAAAGTGTTGTTGTTTATAACCGTAATGAACATAAATTTTAATATTGCAAATAGAGAAACATTTTTTTTGTTTTTATTCTCCTCTAATGTTTACTCGCACAGATAAATTGAATATTCTATCGAACGAGTGAGTCTATACGAATGGCGGGTGTTGAGGCAACAATTTTTGATTACAAACGGGGGAGGTAATTTAAACGCAATGCCGATTATGATAATGATACTGATGTTGCATGCAGCTCACACAGCTTCGTGAAACTTTACTATTTCCTCGTTTTTATTATTTTTTTCTCTCTCTTTTTATACACAGACTCCCTCATATAGGCTGTATGGTGTATGGACTCCCTCCTGTTTACAAATTGTTTACAATATCTAGACAATTTGTTGAATTTTTTTCTTTTTTTTTTTTTATTGTATAGCAAATAGCAACAACAATAGCAACAATTTGTAAGTTGCAATAACGGCATAAAATACCATTTAAAACAACAATAAAATTATTGTGCTATTTTCTAGCCTGTCTCCCTAGCAGCAGCTTCTCTGCATATTTTTTAAAAGAATTTTTTTGTTTTATTTTCTGTAATCAAACCAGCCATTCAAGCTAGCCAGTCTTTTCGTTTTTAAATTTAATGGAAAATTTCTTTTTAAAGAATTCTTTAGTTTTTATTTCCTAACTTTTTTTAAATGAAAACATTAAATAGTTGAATAATAAAAAGAAAAACAGTCACAATTTGTTTTTGATACATACTGAGCGGAAAAGATTGGCCTCCACTAAAACTTTAAAAGACAGCAATAAAGAAACTTCGAAAAATGGTCAACCGAATAAGACGTCAAGGCTTCCAACACACTAATAGGCAACACACTAGCCGAAAGTCCTAACTTACCGAGAGTCGAAGGAACAATCAAGAGTCTCAAGGATAACAGAATGCATAAAATCGATAACATGCCACTTCTGTTACTTAAAGCACTCCCCACCGTAAGTTCCCGACTTATACGTCCGAATTTTAACTTATTTTTTGAGCGCAGATGATCTCAGCAACGAATTAAAAGCGTTGCTAAGTAAACAAGTTCATTGCTACTCTACTTAATAAACCTCCGGCAGGTATTCTCCCTAACGGTTTTGGCAATGAACAGGCAGGCAGGTTTTTGCCTGGCAAGTCTGGCGCCGATTACATCAATAGTGTGCACGTAATCACAGAACAAACTTTGGAGTGACTATCTACAGCATTCTACACAATTCGTTTTATTCTCGGGAATACCAGAGCATATTATATCTCTAATTGTATCACTTTATAAGACACAAATTGTTCCATAGTGTCGGAAGATTTAACAAACGGCCCCCCTCTGACCAATCTGTTGATTGTCTGATTTGAATTACATTCATTAAGGATCATTCAAAGTTCCTTTACCGTCATCATACTAGCATCCATTCTATAATCATCTTCCACTTAAAAGTTCTCTTACTTGGCTTGTCATAAAAATACCAAGAAAACTAATAGGATTCGAAGGACCATAAGTGGAAGAAAAATGTGACTTAAATTGAGGCACAAAATCGAATGGAAGAATTTTATGTTCAGAAATTTGTAAGAGATTGTGATTTGAAGAGTTCCGAAACTTTAGCAACTTTTAAGGCGAAATCTAAAATTAATTGTGAAAGAATTCATTCTTTTACATCTAAAATTGATTTCTCTTGCTATAATAAATGTAAATGTAAGAGGAGTTTGTGGGGATATTTATAAACATGCGAATCTAATTGACATACAATGGAAGTGTATAAATAACAAATAAAGACAATTTTGTGAAATATTTATTTGTAAAAGTAATTGTGAATATGTGTACTGGAATATATGGTTATACGGAGATGTGCATTCTTAAACGAAATGAACTTACTGAAGCAATAAATAATCATAGAACCCAAATATGGGATGCCTATTTAACCTAACCTTACTTCTGTATGGAAACGTATGAAATTAAAATTTAATTTTGTCAATATGGCAACAAGTTCTTGAAAAAAAATTAGTACATTTGGGCCTTAATGCCTAACATTTCATGTATGCTATTACAACCCGTTAAATAGGCTTGTAGTTATAAAAACAAACAAAAAGAAAAGATTTTTTAATAAAAAAGAAAGTCCTTTCAAACAGACAGTGTGTCAATAAAATATAAAATTTTTTTTACTGAAATGGCTTATTTCGTAACAAAATGAAATGAAAAGTAAAAGACAAACGATAAACTTTGACTGACTGTAGTAAAAATAAAACTGATGGAAAATTGTCAATTGAGTCAAAGACAATGAATGGCAACGATAACGACATCGACAACGACAGCATTTTTCATCATCACAGTCATCATAACTTTTTTAGTGGCTTAAGCTTTACACAGTTTGTTGTGTGATGATATTTGCTTGACACGTGTGAATGTGAAGGGTAAAGTTGGTGTCGATAAAACAATTTTCTTTTTTTTTCATTACTTTTATGACAGATTTTTCGTTGTATTTTTTTTTTAATTTTTAGCTGAAGGTGTAAACGTTGACATTTACAATGAGCTTGAAAATGTCAATTGCTGTTATGTATGCTGTTTGTTAATGATTGAAAATGAAGATTAAAAATTTATCATGCTGTTGTTATTGCTGCTATTAAAGCCATTGGCAGATATTGCAAAATTTAATCGTAAAAGATTAAAGCTTAGAGAGAAGGTGTTTCAATCGATTAAAAGCATAAAATTTTTGAGTAGGATAATAATAAATAATAATAAAAATTTGTTAGGTTTTAAAGGTTAATTTAGAAACTATTACTTTTAAAAATATATAAAAAATTAAATGGTAATAAAAATAAAATATATTTAATTTATTTTCATTTAAAAACTTTAGTTTTTCCTTAATTTCCTTATTTATTGTCATAAAACCGTTGAAAATGTTAAATTCCCTGTATTTGTAAATACCCTGTTGTTTTTCCCCTTTTAAAACTATATTTACACTGTAAATAATAAACAAAATACAGCACTTACCCTTACTCTATCGCTCTCTGCTTCTCGGTGTTTACATTAATTTACTGTTTAACAGAGCATTTTACTCCCACACTCATTACCATAAAGGCGGGTTCACCCACAAGTTTCTGAAACATTTTTGGTTCGGAGAAATTTCTTGTTTACTGAGAGTTTTCTCCAACATGATTCACCCATTTCAGAAACTTTGTTCGTAAAAACAGTGCTTCCATATTTAATTGAAAATGACGTAAATACATATTTGCATAACCTTAAGAAAGTTAATTATATTTGTGTCAAAATAAAGAAATAAAAAAATTTATATTTATAACAAAAAATAAACAGTATTTGTGGTGAATTATTTGGTAAGAATAAAAACATCTTGTTCTGCGATGGATAAAATGGATATAAATCATTTGCAACTCTTGTTCGCCATTGAAGTGACCAAAGTAAAATTACTTGCAAAATATATTTATGAAAAACGAAAATCAAAGATAAAAAAGAGGACGGCTGTAAGACCACTTTTGAAACAAAGAGAAGCCAAAGGGTATTTTCACTCACTAGTTCCCGAAATGCGTTTAAATGACGTAGATTCATTCATAAATTTTCATTGCATGGACCCTGGGACTTTCGATGAACTTCTGGAAATATTTGTGTATTGTATAAATTTCATATTGTGTGGCAACCTTTTCTAAAATGGTTCGGACTAAATTTAAAATTAATTTAATTCACACTGAGAGTTGTTCGCACAAAATAATTTCTCTCGCTCTCTGAGAGAAACGTCAAACTCCATATAAAAAAAATTTTGTGCGAACCAAAAATGTTTCAGAAACTTGTGGGTGAACCCGCCTTAAGAAACAACAAAACGCAGCTTCAAACAATGTAAACAAACATTAACGCCGGCAGCGCTGCCTAATTGGCCCCGATATTTCACTTAACAAAAGGCATTCAATTAAACTTTTTTCTCTCGCATTTTTTAATAAATTTTATACTTTTTATAATAAAAACACAATTTAATAACTATTTGAACCGATTTTTAATAAATACTTTACATAAAAACCACTTTTTAAAGAAAAAACTTTAATTTTGGAAGACAACACTAGCAGACACCATAAGTTCTTATATTTCTTAATTTACATACAATAATGATTAAAAACACTTAGAAAACATTAAAATACATTCATTTAAACTTATTTTTATTAATTTAAAACATTAAAACATTTAAATTTTCACTTTTTATTAAATTTTCCCACAGAACTTTCAATTTCACTCTAAAAATGCCGATCACGTTAAGAAACTAAAAGAAAACGAAAGAAGACACAGTGGCTGTGAAAGAGAGATAGAGAGAGCGGTAGTGTATGTAAAAACAGAATGTTGTTTACATTAATAAGTAACAGCAGCATGTAATTTAATACAGCAGCAGTTAAACATTTTAAGGAAGGAACATTTAAAATGAAAAGAATTTTAAAGGAAAGACCTGCTGAATGGTTTTTAACCTCCCGAAATAGGCCTTTAATATCAAAAATAAATATGATTAAATTAAATAAACAGAAAAAGTATATGTTTGTGGCTTATTATTTAACACAATTTATTTCAGAGTCTTTGTTTAAAATTGTACAAATCGTTAATTAGGCCCACAATAGAAACACTTAATAAAGTATTGTTTCACTAGCAATGTAACGATACTGCTAATGTATTCATAGCCATCTCAGGCAAGTACCCCGTAAAGCTAGGAGCGAAATATTTTCCAATTGCGACGAAGAACATGTTCTAGGAGTCCATCTACAGAAAAAGTTATGCTCTTTACTAGTAAATAGAAGGTCCCAGGAATAGTCTAAGCATTGAATAAAATCTAACGGTCAAGTAACTGGAGGTTATCCTCAATTTCAAATACATGTGAAAGCAGACTAGCACTGAAAGAACATGAAAAACTGTAGACAAGCCATTGGTATAAGATTACGTTACATTCTGACTATGCAGTGTTATGGTTGAAGTGGTAATGTGTTACGGGTTCATTGTTGTGAGAAGGCAGTCTGCCATCCTGGGAATTCGAAGCCAGATGCTCCTACTGGATGCGTGCAACTTTGGAACTCGAATCCAGATGTTTTCCCCAATTTTCTGGAAGTCTACAACTATGGGTCAAATATAGGTGGGAGAACGGTGTGTGGGGTGTGAATATTAGAAATTTCAGATGGAATTTATGATTACACTAATGACAGTTAAATGGCTGCCCAGTGGAACTGATAATGTATTGATACACTCGGACATAAAGAGCCCATAAAGACCCTTTGGAACGACGTCAAGCCTGTTCATAACATACAGAACATAATTGGACATTACAACCCTTCAGTCAGGATTACGGCCTAGCTTCTCACACCACTCATGTTGTGTGTGTTAATTTTATACATTAGTGATGGAACCTACAGTTTAAAGTCGACTCCGAACGACAGATTTTTGAGAAACTTTTCATGGCAATTTCATTTACTCTCAGAGTTTTTGCCAGAAATCTGCTGAGAGGAAGTCGCCGAAGAAATAATTTTTGTATTTTATTTTGATGTCTGGCCTGGGGCTCGAGCCCTGGCTTTACGTCTAATAAGCCAACACACTACCTACTAGACTACGGCTGTTCATAACACCTCCATAATTTTGAGAAATCCTTATATGATCTTCGCATATGTAGGTGTACCCTTAGTATCGTAAGAATAATGGGATCCATCAGACGGTATTGAGAGGCTGACAGCTCCTTCCTGTAAAGTATTAGAAAACGTTTCGTAACAACATTACGTAATAAGAGATAGTGAAACAACTTTAAGGCGACATACTCTTTTAATGAAAGAAATTATTCTGTGCTATACAGATGAGTAAAAACAAATATTGAAAAAGGAGCAGAAGTGTTCGGTTTCGGATAAAATATTTAGAAACCATGGAGAAACTCACGTATATCTTTACGACATGTGCTCAATTCTTGCATTGAAATTTATTTTGGACCAGATTATTGACCTAAATGTACTTCAACTAAATATTTGCATTACATTTTATTTCCATCAAAAGTCTTTTACAAAAGTTCCACTGGAATTATTCGTACTTTATCTGTACTTTTTTATTTTCGAAAACATTTTTAACGTTCAGTTTTAAAGCAAATATTTTTATGCAAGAAAAACCATGTAATTTTTTGTGCATTATTTTTGCTTTTTTCAATTTCCATTTCAATTTATTTTTAAACCTTTAGGGAAGACAAATATTAGTTTGTAAAAAAAGCACAGAAAAAAAGCGTAATTTTTTCTGTATTTATTTTTCTTTTAAAGCAGATTTGCTTTACAGGAGAAAAAAATAAAATGAAAAAATTTCTATCATTTCCATTAATCAACAATTCTTTTTGGGGGAAATGAAAATAATAAAAAAAAAACACAAAAATTAAAAGAAAAAAAAATTTGGTTTAATTCCTTAAGGGATTTGGCAAAACATTCCTTTGCTTTGCAACACTCACTACACATGCCATTAACAGCACGACTCATAAACAAATAAAACGGTGAGTATGCTTTCTTGACACTTTCTAACTAAATGGTAAACAGCAATACCACACCACAGCACAGCACAGTACCATAGCAAGCATACAGAGTATGTACATATTAATGACACCCCCCTAGATGCTCTTCTTTCATAATTATACACTCTGTTTACTCTTTATACTTAACTGTTATACTGTAATCATGCATTAAGAACACACACATACACTGAAGTACTCATTCCTTGATGAGATGTACGATGAGAATTATAATCATTTTTAATGTTTTTCTGTTGAATATTTAAGCCTTCAGATAATGTTGATGGTTAGTGGTGGTTGTTGTTGCTGTTGCTGCTATACATACCAAGTTAACCATCAACAACAAAAATAAAAAGCAAAACAAAAACAAAATACTGTCAACATGTTAACACATGTTACATGTACATATTGCTGCAGATGGTAAAACTTTTAATTTCTGTTTAGTTGTGTTGTTTTCTTTTGTTTATTCTTACACACACACATACACACCCACTCATGCACAAGCAAGTAAGGATATAAGGGCCTCATTCTCAGTGCTGTTATTCATACTCAATTTCAAGAGACTGTGACTTTTTAAGCCCACACTCGCTCTCTCTCTCTCTCTCTCAGTCTCTCTATTTAAATATATAAACACGGTTTGAGTAATATATTATAGCCTGCATGTGTTTAGGAATAAACAAATCCATACAAATAATCATTATTTTAGGCGAGTATTACATGCAGAGATGCCAACTACAGCCACTCAACACAAGTAACGGGTTATGCTTTATTTGTATGTCAAAAGAAGAAAACACTTATAAAGCTACGATCCTGATGAATTTTTTATTGTATTACAAGGCCTAGTAGCCATCAAGCTCAAGCTTCCCTACCCATAGATTGGCAACCCTATTTGCATGGCTACTTTTTTTTCAAAACTCAATACAGTTTTTTTTTTCTGCATTTGTAGTGGTAGAACAGCAGCAGCTTAATGTTCAAGAGGAGATATCTGCTTGTTCTTGTATTTGTTTTTATTGTACTTCGCTTGAGCATCCCTTGTTGAAAAGTCCATTTTCTTTCATACTTTTATTATTCAAAGTTCAAGGTTTTTTAATTTCTTTTCTTTTATTGTTGTGTTGTGTTGTGTTGTTTTTTTACCATTTACTCAACGATTTTTTTGTTTGTTTTAATTTCTTTTATTTTCGTTGTTGTTGTTGTTGTTTTTTCTTGCAACTGTTTTAAGCAGTGCGTTCGCTTCTGTTTTCTCTCTCTCTCTCTCTCTCATACCGTGTATTAGCAAAGTGAGTTGTTGCTTTAATTGGCAATCTGACTACAGTCGTGGAATATTGGTTGTGTTTTAACTCAAGTATTTTTGGAGGTTAGGGGGGAAAATTTTTTCCGTTCAAAAGAAAAGAAAAAATATGGAAGGGTGACCAAAAGTGTCAATCAATCCAGTGGACTCTACTCCTGTATAAATTTCCATGAAGAGAGTGACGAAAATAAATGTAGCAGGCTAGCGCTCACCTCAAAACACGCCAATGTTCGAAGTGACAATGTCTGTGGAAGATACTGAAGGATATCCAAACGAAACAAAATTAATCGGCTTTGTAATAAACAAGGTACAGCACCGTCGCAAGAAGAATGGAAATCAGAGGAAAGTTCACAGTCCATTAGAGAATGGCAGCTAACGTAGACGGTCAAAATGTGGCTTATAAGACAGCACGGCGAACTGACATCTGCCTAGTTTTGGGTGCTTCTGACAATAAACGAAACGATTTAAGCTGACAGATAATCCTGTATATTAACACAGTTTCGAGTGCATTAGGGAAAGCTTTGGTCTGCAGATCAATAAGGTGAGAAGGGGAACGTCGCCTAACTGGCCGTTGAACCTGGACAGAAACAGCTTGAGAACCTAATTAAAGGTTTCTAGAGGTCGCAATGCTTTCATAAAGCATCTGTACACATCCACACATACATACATACATAATTCGCCATTGCAACCCTTCAGCCAGGTTTACAATCTATCTTCTCACACCACTCATGTTGTGTGTTAAATTTCTACATAAGTGACGGACCTCCAGTTTAAAGTCGATTCCGAACGACAGATTTTTGAGAAACTTTTCATGGCAATTTTATTTACTCTCAGATTCATTGCCAAAAATCTGCCGAGGGGAAGTTGCCGAAGAAATATTTTTTAATATTTTCGTTTTGATGTCTGACTTGGCCTTACGTCTAATAAGCCAACACACTACCTACTAGACCACGGTGACTTCCAAAGCATCTGTACAGAATGGATATATTCACTAATACTAGTACCTGCAAATTCTGCTTTGAGAAAGAAGAATCAATGAAACTCGACATAGATGGCCAACTGCGTAGCACTGGGACATTACATATAGAGGCTGATACACATATTTACAGTGAATAAGCAGGTCTTAATGGCGCTCCGTATGTCTTGTTTCATTACCTCTTATGGCAGAGATTGACGAGATCATGCACAGGTCTTAGGTCGAGGTAGTAGCTTTGATTGCCGAAGCACTCATTGCAGGCCGTTGTGACGCCACAGAAGAGCGCAGTCTCTGTACTAATCGAAGATATTAGTCAGCGCAAGGGCTGTACAAGAACATGCAAAACAGATCAAAATTTTAGTTGGCCACCTTAATTATGTCCTAGTGGTGTTGTGATATAAAACTGTGATGATATTTTCTTTTTCCTGCGTACATTTAATTTTATTTTATACACCTGTGTAGTGATGTTTTATTTTTTGCTCTACCACATGGCCTATAATGCCACTACACGGACAGATTATAAAATGTTTGCCAACGCGAGAAATGATGCTCTACAGGGAACCATGGTAGGTTTTACAAAAAAAATATTTTTCTCATAAATTTTTTCGTTAAAAAAAAAAGAAAAAAATGAATAAAAAATTGTTTTTTTTTTGCTTCTGACCAAATGTGTAGGAGCTGAGGCGATGCCATGTCAAATGTTAAAATTCAAACAACCATGTTAAGCTTATGAAACATGAATTTAAATTGTGCCACACAAAAAAAATGAAAAAATGAAAAAATGTGTGGCAAGGTAAAGTTTTTTGTGGACGAAATAAAATGAATAAAGTCTGTAGATGTTTTGAATGAAAATTTTTCAACTCATTATCATGATTACATTGCTAATTACAAGGAGATTATTGCGTTAATTTTCTAAATGTTTTTGAAACGCAAAAAAAATTTTCTGTTTTTTTTCAAAATATTTCCTCAACTTTAATTGACATTTTTCTCATAACAAAAAAAATATTCATTCCCCTTCAATGATTCCTAAATGTTATGGGCTTGTTGAAGGCCCTTTTTGAACTTTTCACAACGAAAATACGCTGCAAATCGATCAAAAATCTTAAATGCAATAGCGTATCCAAGATATGAAGAAAAAAGAACTGAAATGAAATGAAAACAAGAAAAGGAAATTGTAAAAGACTCTCACACTCACTTACTTAACGCCTATCTAGGCAACAGCAGTAGCAACAAAAAAAATGAATTGCAAGTTCAATTGCCTGGCCTTTTCCTCAATTTTGCAGAGACTTGATGGATGCACTTATTGAAGCATAAAAATTGAATGATTATCACATGCCATGCCATAGCAGATACGTTAGTGAGTTTACAACGAGACTTATAGAGAAGGAAATGCGGGAAAAAAATCAAGCAAGAAAATGTTAAAGTGCGTTGCTTGGAAATATTAGGGTGGTTCACATACATAGCTGACATAGCATCTCTATGTCGGATTTACTTCCACATGAGTTTACAATTTGAAAAGCTTGTATTCCAACATTTACTATGCTGGATAGCATAAGTCTGCAAAATCATTAAATTTTGTAGTTTGGCTGCCAATGCCCGCTAAAAGATGCACAAAAACAAAACAATGCAGTAAACAAACCTGTTTACAACTTTTCGTACTGCTTAATATAACAACAAACACCAGCATAAAAAAATGGTAAACATGTAAACAAAAATGCAACAACAATACTACAATAATTAACGTAAACAACTATGTTTACATTTATAGAGATTTCGAGAAGGCGAAGTCATGAACATTCACCTTCAAGAACTTTCATCAGACTTGACGTTATCATATAACAAAGCCGGTAACTGAGTTAGTAAAAGTTCAGTCAGTCTTGTGTGAAGACGTAGGGCGTTTGAAGGGAGTAATCGTGATTTGAAGATCTCTGTTACAAAGATCTGTCAAATAATTGTCTAGTAATTGTTATTGTGTATGAGTATAAACAGAGGAATAACAAAGATGAGTAATTGTTGTTGCTAACATCAAGTTGTGAACAGTGGCACACAAAATTGTGCGAATAATAAAGAATTTTAATTAAAACTAAACACAAATTTATTTTTAATTTATTTGCAATCTACGAGATCATATTTTAAACGTTCTTAAAATGGAAAAAACGTAACAATATCATAAACCAAGATCATATGATTTGGCCCTACGAGGCAATTTTTTGATATGGCATACGTTAAATTTCTTCTGAACAGAAAAACGTTGCTGCAGTCTAGTAGATACGAAACGACAAAAACTCTTAGAGTGTAATAAAATTGCCATGAAAAGCTTCTCAAAACTGTCGTTCGTTAAACTACAGGTCCCGCCTCTCATAGATAAAATTAACACACATAATATAGGATGTGTCAGATGCTAGGTTGTAAACCTGACTAATGAGTTATAGTGACCAACTAAAGAAGTAAAGGTTTAACCAGGCTGTCGGCTTCACAGGGCTCTGTATAAGGGAAACACAAACGTTGTTAGTACTTTCAGGAGCTCAGATGGATCTTACATTTCGCTTTAAGCGGCTGTGAGACCGATAACAGGCCGCATGAATTCTAAATTGCTCATGTTCTTTGATTTCAAGCAGCAGAATGAAGTGATTTACGGATAAATTAAAGAGCAACACAGATATTGGAATGGGATGGTAATTTGTGGATCCAACACCAGGCTATTGAACGGGAGCCTGGTAAGATGGGTCTGGCAGTAAATGAGGGCAAAACAAAGTATATGTTATCGATAAGTAGAGACGCGCGGCCGATAACTATACTTTTGATACGGTCAAGGAATTCATCTATCTTGGTTGCGCCCTTGTCATCAGAAATGATGTCAGTCTGGTTCATCAGCTCAGGATCACTCTTGCCAACAGGTGCTACTATGGTCTCAATAGGCAATTGATTAGCAGAGACCTCTCTCTCGTGCGACAAAACTAACACTTTACGAGACACTCATCCTACCCGTGCTTCTTTATGTCGCAGAGGCATGGACCCTATTAAGTACAGATGCAGCGGCCTTAAGAGTGTTCGAGAGTAAAGTACTACGCAAGATCTTGGGTCCAGTGCGAGTTGGCGATGATTTCCGTATCCGATACTACAGTGAGCTGTATAAGCTCCTCAACGACATAGACGTATACGTACAGCGTATTAATATGCAGCGGCTGCGCTGGCTCGGCCATGTCGTTCGAATGGAGAAGGATGCTCCAGCGAGACGAGTATTTGATGCGGGAATCTGCGGAAGTCGGCGAAGAGGACGGCTTGCATCCGTTGGAAGGACCAAATCGAGGAAGCCCTCCCTGTCATCGATTGGTGTGACCAACTGGCGTAGGCGCGCACGAAGCAGAGGCGCCTGGAAGGATGTGTTGCGGCTGGCCGAAATCCGTTAAACGGCTTGTTATGGCCAATTAAGTAAGTAAGTAAGTAATACCAGGTTCTCAATACCTCTGTACTAAGATTCTTGAGAAACTTTCCATGGTAATTTTATTTTACTCTCAAAGTTTTTAACAGAAGACTATTAAGAGGAAGTGCCCGTTTTGATCGGGATGTCTGAGCTGGGCTTCAAACTACGGTCTTTCGTCTAATAATTCAACAGACTACGACTATGTAGAAGACCTTATTGATTCGCAAAACCCTGGATCTTTGTTCTCAGGTATACCAGCAGCATGAAATGATTTACGGATAAATTAAAGAGTAACGCAGATACTGGGAGGGGAATTTTTGGACCCAATACCGGTCTATTATTACCTCTGTACTAAGATTTTTGAAAATTTTCATGGCGATTGTATTTTACTCTGAGTTTTTGCCAAAAGACATTTAAGAGGAAGTGCCCGTTTTGCTCGGGATGTCTGAGCTGGGCTTTGGACTAGGGTCTCTCGTCTAATAATTCAACAGACTGCCTACTAGACTACGGCGATGTCAAAGACCTTATTGACGTGGAAAACTGTGGATCTTTAACATCAGGTATACCAGCAGCATGAACTGATTAAAGAGTAAAGCAGATACTGGAAGAGGAATTTTTGGACATCTGTACTAAGATTTTTGGGAAAATTTTCATGGCAATTGTGTTTTGCTTTCAGAGTTTTTGCCAGAAGACTATTAAGAGGAAGTGCCCCTTTTGCTCGGGATGTCTGAGCTGGGCTTTGAATTACGGTCTCTCGTCTAATAATTCAACAAACTGCCTACTAATCTACAACGATATTGAAGACCTTATCTGCAAGCAAAACCATGGAGCATTTGGAAATCAACATCCTCCAAGATAGTGCACTAAATGTGCGATAACATGTCGGAAAACTATGTCGAAAGTATAGACTATAGTGGCTAGGTCCAAGCATTATAATGAAGAACAAGTTTCTTTGAAATCCTTTACTTTTGAAACCCGAAAAGCAAACAAAAATTGTGTACCTCCCTAATGATTACAACACATGTTGCATTTCATAACTCTCAATAATGTTGATTGTCTATACAATTTTACAATTTAATTTTTTCTTTCTTTCTCTCTCTCTCTGCCTCCTATTATTCTTATTCTACTTTGTTGTTCCATTGTTATCTATTATTGACAGCATAGAAGTCAAGTATTTACTCGTAGTACCCACTAAATTGTAAAAGTAGCTCCCAAGCCCCCCCCCCCTCCACTTGATTGTAATGTTATCAGCGTCAGCAATAGATTATCAAAATCAACGACAATCACTTCAGCATTAAGAAACAGAACAGAACACGGCTGCTATTGAAGATTATGATTCCCCCCTTTGAGAAAGAAAATTTCTTTCTTTTCAATGAGACAGAATGGCGTTGACTGTATGTCTGTATGTGTTTTAAAAGTTCTTATGGCTTGACTGTCTAACTGTCAGTTAGACGATGGGTTGGTTGTATTAAATGCCATTTTATTACACAGTTTTTCTTGGTATATCATCTAGAAAACCCATCATTATTGTCAATGTTATCATGCAAATATGCAGTAGCATACACTGTAGAAATAATGATATTGGGGTATAGCATATGCTAATACAGTGGTTTACAATATTTAGGCAACAAATGGAAGTTTTCAAATTGAATAATTTCTGAAAGGAATTCATTTTAAAACAAGAGGATATTTATTAAGAAAATTTAATTTTTAAAAATATTTTTCAATTTACAGGTTTTTCTTAAGGAAAATGAAAGAAACTGTCAGCTGTCACTTTGACATTTCAACCTGTTTGTTTATTTTTAGACTTAAATTCTAAATTTCTATATAATTTTGTTTTTCAAATTAAAGAAATTGTAAACATTTATTAAAAATTACAGAAAATTGGTATTTCTTGTATGTAAACTTTTGCTTGTAAGTGTTTGAAATTATGCAGTAGCTGATGGTGGTGGTGAATTGTGCATTTTCAGTTGTACTGACAGATGAATGTAATCAAGAATTATTATGTTTTATTGCAAGCATATCGTCTATAGCCTGGTATTTATTTCATAATTTTCAATCTATTTCCTCGGCTTCTTTTGCCTCCCATAGTGGTGGCCTTCATCATCAATATGAAGAGGAAGACTTTGCTAAACAGAGTGCATAACTGTCTCTTATTATTGCTTGAGTGATGAAATTGAATTTTAGGAAACTAAACTCTTCAATCTACTCTATTAAGTACACAGTAAACGTAACATAATTTTCGTTTCCTTCACTTTGGAAGGAAAGGATTGAAAAAGATTCCAATAATATTACTGTGTAGGGAGAATCCTTTTTCATATAAATTTGTCTTCTCCTCTTTTTTGTAGGGATTTTTATGCATGTTTTTTTTATTAAGTCCTCTGAAATGAAATATTTTTTAATAAAAATGTTTTACCCTAGCCTGCCTTCCAATGCCTTGCCTCCTGTTTGTTTACTTTATGCAGCAAAGTTTACTTTCGTTTGAAAAACGGCTTAGGTCTGCTCTAGAGAAAGTGTTTGTAGGCAACGTTGTAAAACAAACAGCTGGAGATGACACAGTTATTTGCATCTCTAGGAAAGGTAAATGAAAGGATTTGAAGTACAAAAAAAAAACTTAATAAAAGAAAAATTTTTAATGAAAAATTTCAATTTGGCAACGAATTTCAAAAGTCAAATGATTTCACGGTTTGAAATGAAAAGAAAAATTCGAACGTTTATGCAGTGCTACGCCTCCACAGGTGCTGACGAATGCGATAGCTAAGAGGGATTTTAAAATATCCTAGACACGGTAATAATATAGGCGGCTAATTTGTATGCTCAATGCCTACTTTAAGGCAAGACCTCATGGTGAACTTATCTTGTTATAGTTGGGACCTTATTTCCTCACAAAAGAAACACAAAGTTTGTCTGGCCTTCACATGACTAACGTCAACAACAACCCATGTTTGGTTCTCTTTTAAAGCTTTATTGAGAGGCGTTATACATTCATTCATACATACATAATTGGTCATTACAACCCTTCCGTCAGGATTACGACCTAGCTTCTCACACCACTTATGTTGTGTACGTTAATTTTATCCAAAAGTGGCGGGACCTGCAGTTTAATGTCGACTCCGAGCTACAGATTTTTGAGAAACTTTTCCATGGCAAATATATTTTAAAGCTCAGAGTTTTTGCCAGAAATCTGCTGAGAGGAAGTCGCCTAAAGAAATATTTTTTTTCATATTTTCGTTTTGATGCCTGACCTGCGATTTGAACCGTGCCCCTTTACTTTTAATAAACCAACACACTACCTACTAGACTACGGTGTTGTGTAAGGAATTTTGGGCCTCTTGGAAGATTTCAGACATCCGTTTAACACATCTTTGCCTCATACCAGAGGCGACAGTATCTGTCGAAGAGGCATGAACGCCATTATTGATGTCAGCTATTGTCTAGGTCAACCTGTCTTTGTCATGATCAGACCAAAGGGAGGTAATCTGTTGCTAGTAATCTGGAGACAATTCGAATAAGAGATCTCCAAGTTCTATAAGAGTTCTGAAGGAGGATTGCTATCCAAGGGTTAATCGATATCAGAGGCTCTAGCCGTAAGGAAAAGAAAAGCAGTGTACCTGACCGATGTAAAATGTAGTCGGAGCATAAAATTCCTGTTTCGAAACCGCAGAGCTTATGGTCGTTCCAACAGAATTTTGAAGGGTTTAACCATCTTTTTAGGTTGTGAACCCCTGAGAGCAGAGCTTGAAGTTACGCGTACAAGTGCTTGTCTTGTAAGTTCTTTGCTTTTAGCCGCGAGGGTGGGCGCAGGAGTAATATTTTCTAATGTCACCTTTGAAACAAAGCAAATAAGGATCCACACGAGAAGCCGCATATCTTTGCCAGTAAGTGCAGTTGCTCTTAATGATCCCATGGTTATCTTTGAACCGGGAAAGCCTGACAAAGTATTACAGGGTTCTTTTCTGTTCTAAGTACCGTTTTTTATAACGGTACTTTTTTAAAGTTTATATTTTAAGAATGGTACATTTTTGAAAGCTACTTTTATTAAAAAGTACTTTATCAAAAAGTACTTTTTCTTCGCTTTCGATTTTAATTTTAATATTAAAAGTTTTATTGCCTTTCTAGGTAAGAAAAAATAGTACTTTTTTGAAAAGTACTTTTTTCCAAATTTGGATTTTTTTTTCAATTTAATTTCCAAAAGAAAGAAGAAAAAATTTTTTTTTCTTAAGTACCCACTTTTAAAATGGTACTTTTTTCAAAATTTAAATTTTAAGAAAGGCACATTTTTTCAAAGTACTTTTATAAAAGAGTACCTTCTCAAAAAGTACTTTTTCTTTACTCTCTTAATTTTAACTTTGAAAGTTTCACTGCTATGATATAGAAATAGCACATAATTTGTAGGAAAAATAGTACCTTTTTGGTACTTTTTTTTGGTACCTTTTTCAAATTTGGATTTTTTTCAATTTATTTTCCAAAAAAAGAAGAAAACATGTTTTCTTCTTCCTTTTCTCAGTTAGTTTTTGTTGTTCCTTTTATAGCAAATAATACAATTGCATGTCAGCTTCAATGCGATATCTTCTCTTTTCATCGACCTTAATTTACCACTCAGTTTAGTTTCAGTTTTTAAAGTCGTTGTCGCTTTTAAGTCTTCATGTTAAATTTGAATGTTTTTTTTGATTTCTTTGTCTTACAATTTGTGTATTTTAATTATTTCTTTGATGTGTTTCAGTTTCTCTACAAATCGTTTTCATCGTTTGTTATCGTTTATTTTACAGTTTTTTTCCTCCGTTTTCACATTCGAATGCATATTTAATCATCAAAACTTTGATTTTTTTTTTGTTCTTCTCGTTTTCCTTGAGTGGTTTGTTCTTTATTCGCTGCTGCCTCATGATTGTTGATGATGATAGCGACGGCGATGACTTCTTATTCCTGTTTTTTGTTTTTGTTTTGTTTTTAATGTCTAGAATTTTAAGTTCAACAGCAGCAACAGCAACCCACAGCAACAACTGCAGCAGCAGCGGCAGTTTGTAATTGTCGTAAAAATGGTAAGAAGAAGGGTTTCGATGATTTATTTGTTCAGTTTTTTTCCTTCTTCTCTCTTTTTTTTTTGTTTTTTTGCTTTATCAGCGGATCACGATTTGATCTTTTAATTGTTGTTGATGACTTCTTCGTCATCCATCCATCCATTCAGTTCATTCCATTCATCAGCCGTAATAAATAAATATTTACTTATAAACGTTGTTGTTGCTGTTATTGTTGTTGCTGTTGTGCTAATGTATTTGTTGTTTAATAAACTTTTAATTTTTTCTTTGTTATTTTGATTTCTTTCTGTATTGACTGCGACTATTTTACAGTCCAATAGCAGTTACAATAACAACCCCTACTGTAAAGGCTTTAATGGCAGTCAATTAAAGCAATGCAATCTCTGGCAAAAATGCAGTTATCATAAGCACTTGTGTTTTTTTCAAAGGCAAAATAGAAAGGTTTTAGAAAAGTTTTGTTATCGAAACATTTTCTATAGAAAGGTTTTGTTATCGAAATTTTTTCTATAGAAGAGTTTTGTTATCGAAATGTTTTCTATAGAAGAGTTTTGTTATCGAAATGTTTTCTATAGAAGAGTTTTGTTATCGAAATGTTTTCTATAGAAAAGTTTTGTTATCGAAACATTTTCTGTAGAAAAGTTTTGTTATCGAAAAAATTTCTGTAGAAAATTTGTGTTATTGAAACATTTGTTATAGAAAAGTTGTGTTATTGAAACATTTGGTATAGAAAAGTTGTGTTATTGAAACATTTGCTATAGAAAAGTTTTTCTATCGAAACATTTTCTATAGCAACGTTTTGTTATCGATATGTTTTCTATAGATAAGTTATGTTATCGATATGTTTTCTATAGATAAATATTGTTATCGAAATGCTTTCTTTAGAAAGCTTAAGTTATCGAAAAATTTTCCATACAAAAGTTTTGTTATCGAAACATTTTCTATAGAAAAGTTTTGTTATCGAAACAAAAAAAACTTTTCTATAGAAAAGTTTTGTTATCGAAAAATTTTCTATAGAAAAGTTTTGTTATCGAAACATTTTCTATAGAAAAGTTTTGTTATCGAAACATTTTCTATAGAAAAGTTTTGTTATGTAAACATTTTCTATAGAAAAGTTTTGTTATCGAAACATTTTCTATAGAAAAGTTTTGTTATCGAAACATTTTCTATAGAAAAGTTTTGTTATCGAAACATTTTCTATAGAAAAGTTTTGTTATCGAAACATTTTCTATAGAAAAGTTTTGTTATCGAAACATTTTCTATAGAAAAGTTTTGTTATCGAAACATTTTCTATAGAAAAGTTTTGTTATCGAAACATTTTCTATAGAAAAGTTTTGTTATCGGAAAATTTTCTATAGAAAAGTTTTGTTATCGAAAATTTTTTATAGAAAAGTTTTGTTATCGAAAATTTTTTTTCTAGAAAAGTTTTGTTATCGAAAATTTTTTTCTAGAAAAGTTTTGTTATCGAAAAATTTTTTATAGAAAAGTTTTGTTATCGAAAAATTTTTTTCTAGAAAAGCTTTATTATCGAAACATTTTCTATAGAAAAGTTTTGTTATCGAAACGTTTTCTACAGAAAAGTTTTGTTATCGAAATGTTTTTCTATAGAAACGTTTTGTTATCGAAATGTTTTTCTATAGAAAAGTTTTGTTATCGAAAATTTTCTCTAGAAAAGTTTTGTTATCGAAAAATTTTCTATAGAAAAGTTTTGTTATCGAAACGTTTTCTACAGAAAAGTTTTGTTATCGAAACGTTTTCTATAGAAAAGTTTTGTTATCGAAACATTTTCTATAGAAAAGTTTTGTTATCGAAACATTTTCTATAGAAAAGTTTTGTTATCGAAACATTTTCTATAGAAAAGTTTTGTTATCTAAAAATTAAAAATAGAAAAGTTGTATTATCTAAAAATGTATCTAGAGAAAAGTTTTGTTATCGAAACATTTTTTATAGAAAAGTTTGTTATCGAAATTTTTTCTATAGAAAAGTTTTGTTATCGAAACGTTTTCTATAGAAAAGTTTTGTTATCGAAACATTTTCTATAGAAAAGTTTTGTTATCGAAACATTTTCTATAGAAAAGTTTTGTTATCTAAAAATTAAAAATAGAAAAGTTGTATTATCTAAAAATGTATCTAGAGAAAAGTTTTGTTATCGAAACATTTTTTATAGAAAAGTTTGTTATCGAAATTTTTTCTATAGAAAAGTTTTGTTATCGAAACGTTTTCTATAGAAAAGTTTTGTTATCGAAACGTTTTCTATAGAACAGTTTTGTTATCGAAACGTTTTCTATAGAAAAGTTTTGTTATCGAAACGTTTTCTATAGAAAAGTTTTGTTATCGAAATGTTTTTCTATAGAAACGTTTTGTTATCGAAATGTTTTTCTATAGAAAAGTTTTGTTATCGAAACATTTTCTCTAGAAAAGTTTTGTTATCGAAAAATTTTCTATAGAAAAGTTTTGTTATCGAAACGTTTTCTACAGAAAAGTTTTGTTATCGAAACGTTTTCTATAGAAAAGTTTTGTTATCGAAACATTTTCTATAGAAAAGTTTTGTTATCGAAACATTTTCTATAGAAAAGTTTTGTTATCTAAAAATTAAAAATAGAAAAGTTGTATTATCTAAAAATGTATCTAGAGAAAAGTTTTGTTATCGAAACATTTTTTATAGAAAAGTTTGTTATCGAAATTTTTTCTATAGAAAAGTTTTGTTATCGAAACGTTTTCTATAGAAAAGTTTTGTTATCGAAACATTTTCTATAGAAAAGTTTTGTTATCGAAATGTTTTCCATAGAAAAGTTTTGTTATCGAAACATTTTTTATAGAAATGTTTTGTTATCGAAACATTTTCCATAGAAAAGTTTTGTTATCGAAATGGTTTCAATAGAAAAGTTTTATTATCGAAATGTTTTCAATAGAAAAGTTTTGTTATCGAAATGTTTTCTATAGAAAAGTTTTGTTATCGGAAAGTTTTCTAAAGAAATTTTGTGTTATCGAAAAGATAAGTCTATCGTACACTTTATTTGATTTCTTGTTTTTACAAAATATGCAGAAAAGTTTATTTGCCTGCCTGTAAGAATGTCTTCCTTTAATTCCCTATGGCTGGAGTATTAATGCGATGAATTATTTGTCTTTGTGGTCTGGTAATTTACTGGCTTTTAATGTAAAGTTTTTTATTCCATTTTTTCTTTTTTTTTTAATTCTATTTTTTTTACAGAATTTCTTTGTTTTTTTTCTTTCTTGGGTTTCTTCTCTTTCCATCAGCTTAAAGTCTGTTTTAAAAGAAATTGAAATGAAAACTTCTTTCTTTCCTTAACAAATGACTTGAAAGCGAAGAACAATGTTGTCTTGATTTACGAGTCTGTTAACTTTAACCATGAAGTAATAGAGTAAGTATGTATAGAATTCCACATAAACTGGAGTAATAAAAATAATTAAAAAAATTAAAATAAAATGAAAAATAAAAAGTACTTTTTAAAACCGTATGAAGTAAAGTAAAGAAAGAAGAAGTTTTTTTCCTTCCAACAATTTAATGAAGTTGAACTGCTGCATGCATATTTGAATAGAAAACAGAAAAAGTCAAGAAAGATAATTGAACACTTAATGGGTGTGTGAACTTTTTCCTTCGTTTTTTTTTTCCATTAAAAACTCTTTGAACTCTTATTCCCCCTGGGTTTTGGATGTACAAAAATTCAGTTTTTTTTCGTCATTTATTTACGGTTTGATTTGGGTTATTGAGATAAGACCACAGCCGAGATTGCATGAATTAAAGTTTTAAAAGCTGGTTTTTTAATTGATTTAATTAAAGATGAATTGTTCGCTTGAAAGATAAAAAAAAAGAAACAAAATTGTTTTCAAAATTCAATGTCTGGAATTAAAGCTTATTTCCTTTGTTGTTGTCGTTTAACAAAGAAACAGCTGGCCTGGCATTTTTTATTCTCTATTTGAAGAATTTCTTTGTTTCAATAGAACTTCAAGGTTTAAAGGTTAAAAGTTTTGCTTTTTAAATAGAATTTCTTTGTCTTTTGTTTTAGAATGTTAGCCTGTTAAATTACCTCTGTTAACTAAATTGTTAAGGTTTTAAAGAAAAGTACTTTTTTTCAGAAAAGTAACTTTTTCTTAAAAAGTACTTTTTTTTTCAGAAAAGTACTTTTTTCTGAAAAAAGTACCTTTCAAGTATTTGTTTTTTTGGGAAAAAGTTCCTTTTCAAGAATTTTTTTGAAAAAAGTACCTTTCCAACAGTAAAAGTATTTAAAATACAGGATTTTTAGAAATTTAGCTGAGAAAGGGAATTTTACAAAAGTCTCGACTTTCTGAAAAAATGTTTTTAAGGTTGTAAGCCGGTGGAGCATGTAAAATGACATGGAGAACTTATATACTGAGTGTCTCCGGAAAGCCCAGTCTTGCCACAATAATATGCAGAAAGCTTGCAAAGAAATGCTGTCCTACATCGGCGCTGAAAGCCGAGCTGCATTTAGGTTCATAAAGACCAGAGCTTTGGAGTCTAAGGTTAAGATAATAGAAGAGTAAAATCCATTAGAGGGCTTCGTTATCCAATGAATCGAATGGCAGACAGTTCCCTTTTTAACTATACCTGGACAGGAGCAGAGGACCATTTGATTTTTCTCTGTGCTTTGCAACCAGACTTAGTAATAAAAATAAGGCGAGTAACCCGGAGGCTATATGCTCTTCTGAAAGAGGAACTATTTTGTGGCTTACAGTTGAATTAAGAATGGGCTCATAACGGAATATTCCATACTCATGGGGAAACTTACGGGAATTTTTCAAGCGGTAATCTATGCCATCGAAAGATGTCTTCAATTCAACTTGGATAGAAGGTACCAAGAAGGGGTCGTACTAATACTATATAACAGTCAGGCTGTCATCCAAGCATTCAGTTCTTATGATATTAAATCGAAGATAATATGGGATTGTCTGGGGAAAACTTAACCAGCACGGTAGAGAAAATAATGTTGGTTTCTACTGGGGCCAAATACTTGTGGGAATTCGCGACAATAAGCAGACAAAAAAGCTTGCGAAAAGGAGAGTTTCCTTGCCTGTGCAGCAGAGACAGATATTTGGAACGATAATCTCAACAGAGGGGCAGATTAAGAAAGGCAAAGACTCTTGTATGAATAGGAAGAGACTTGGGCTGTGCTTCAAACTATTTAGGAATAACTGACCTCCATAACCAGTCTACCGGAAGGAAGACGCCGTAGTCTAGTAGGTAGAGTGTTGGCTTATCAGACGTAAGCCTACTGTACAAACCGCAGGCCAGACTTCAAAACGAAAACATGAAAAAATATTTCTTCGGCGACTTCCTCTCAGCAGATTTCTGGCAAAAACTCCCTGAGAGTAAATAAAATTGCCATGAAAAGTTTCTCAAAAATTTAAACTGAAGGTCCCGCCAATCATGTATAAAAGACTGAAGGTTTGTACATACAACCAGTTTTTAATATAAGAATCGTACCGAATCGAACTTGTGGATTTTGTAATCATAAGAATGAATCATTCGAACACATTTTTGAGACGTGAGAGGCATTAATGCAGGTCAGAAGGAAATACCTGGTGGTAAATCAAGTGTCGATACTAATTAGCATCGTGCAATTTGTCAGAGCAATAGGTTTGGAGGAAACATTATTGGGATACAATAGATCGTATGGTCGAATAGTTCTTGGGGTCTTGAAGTCTACTAAAGAAACTTTTGTAATAAAGGATCCGCCAAATAACTTTGTTTTTTTGAAAATGCTTTAAAAAAAAAACTACTGAATATTTTCTCAAATTTCTTTTTTTATTTGAAAGTACAATCCTTCCGATTAATAATGGAAAATAATTTCATTCAAATGGCCGCCTCGGCTGGCCATGCAGTAGCCTACACCAGAAGATGCCGATTTTGGCAAAAAACAAATCATCTTTTCAGATGAAGCTCATTTTGATCTTGGCGGGTATGTAAACAAGCAAAATTGTCGCATTTGGGGCACAGAAAACCCGCACGCATACATTGAAAAGCCGACGTACCCAAAACGAGTCACTGTTTGGTGCGGATTTTGGTCCAGAAGCATAATTGGGCAATTTTGCTTCGAAAATGAGCAAGGAGTGGCCGTTACAGTCAATGGCGATCGTTATCGGGCCATGTTGGACGAATTTTTGTTCATAAAAATTGAAGAGGAGTATATTAGCAACATTTGGTTTCAACAGGACGGCGCTACGTGTCACACAGCCAAAGCTACACTCGATGTTTTCCGCCCTGTTTTTGAAGATCGCATTATCAGCCGCAGAGCTAATGTCGTTTGGCCACCTCGGAGCTGCAATTTGACACCGTTGGACTATTATTTGCGGGGTGCTGTCAAAGATAAGTGTTACGCCGACAAGCCAGAGACAATTGACGCTTTAAAGGACAATATTCGTGAAGCCATTGGTGAAATACAGCTGCACACAATCGGTAATGTGCTTAAAAATTGGACCGATCGTGTAGGCTACTTCATGGCCAGCCGAGGCAGCCATTTGAATGAAATTATTTTCCATTATTAACCGGAAGGATTGTACTTTCAAATAAAAAAAGAAATTTGAGAAAATATTCGGTAGTTTTTTTTTAAAGCATTTTCAAAAAAAAAGTTATGTGGCGGACCCTTTAGTTTTGTGCCTGCTTATCAGTAAATAGGCTTCGTCTACAATTTCTAGAAAATATTTTAATTTTTCTTCCATATTTTGCATTTAATATTACGAATATGAATGCAAGGAAACAAGATTTGTTTCTACTTCCTGCAAGCCAAACTGTTTTAATATCGTCGTCATTTTGTTTTTCCAGCAACCATCTGCTGCTGTGAAATAGTCCTGTTCTGTTGATATTTGAACTTAAAAAAGTTCTTCTTCTTATTGTTCTTCTTCTTTTTTATAGTTTTTGCTTTCAGCCATTTACGAAACTATAAACACTATGACCAGCATATTAAATAAACAAACAAAAAAGCGATAAAAAAGCGATGTATACAACATGAAATAACAACAACAGCAGCAACAACAATATGAAGAAAAGAATGTTGCTACTTTTAAATTTCCAAAGAAATTCATACGAAAAGAAGAAATTGTTTTTAAAGTAAAGACAGAAAGAAAGAAAAAAAGAAAAAAACAGGAAAATATTGAAAATGAATTTTAAACTAACGGGGGTACGCAAACAAGTAGGAGTAATACTGCAAACAGAGTATCATTCTTCAAAATTTCTTCGTCAGACAATATTTTCTAATCAAGTCAGTCAAACCACACGATTAAAGTCCGAAATTTAAATTTAAAAAAAAAAATTTTTTTTTATTTATAAATTGAAGGCCTATTTAGTGATTTACAAGCTGTTAAGGTAAATAAACTTGTTTCCTTATTTTGGTTGCCTATTAAACGGAATAAAAGAAATAATGAAAGTAATAGTCTTAGGAACATAATTATTTTATCAAAAGGAGGCATATTTATTTATAACTGCTTATGGCAAGCATAATGTAACTAATCATAGGCCCGTATAAATATATTTTTAAACTTGAACAAAACAAGCCTTTTTTGCCATAAAAATGTTATGCTCCTCACACTGTTGTGAACGGAAAATATCGTCCCACCGTGTTAGACGTTCGTTCGATCCGGGAAACCAACATCAACATGACTCTTTCCTGATCAAAGCACGAGGAACCATATTCTGCACGCTGTTGTGAATGGAAAACATCATTCCAGCGTGTTAGACGTTCGTTCGATCCGGGATGCCAACCTCAACATGACTCTTTCCTGATCAAAGCTCGAGGAAACATATTCTGCACGCTGTTGTGAATGGAAAACATCATTCCAGCGTGTTAGACGTTCGCTCGATCCGCTCTCTCCTGATCAAGGCACGAGGAACCATATTCTTCACACTGTTGTGGACGGAGAAATCAGTCCAGCGTGTTAGACGTTCGTTTGATTCGGGAAGCCAATATCAATATGGCTTTCTCCTGATCAAGGCACGAGAAACCATATTCTTCACACTGTTGTGAACGAGCCGGAGGGCAAACATCAACGTGGCTCTCTCCTTATCAAGGAACGAGGAACCATATTCTGCACGCTGTTGTGGACGGAAGATATCAGGGTGTTAGACGTTTGGGAAGTTAACATCGACTCTAATCATTGCTTAGTTGCAGTCATTACACGCATCCGGAAGAATGTAACGAGAAATTCAAGTATTGTCTGCTTGAGAGCTTGGAATCCCGATTGGATGACATAATAGGTTAGTACTAGGCCGGCTTTAGAAAACTCTCACTGACCAACTCGAATCCCACCAGGCAGATGAATATGTGTTTGAAGCCTTCAAGAGACTTCTTTTTTATAAAAAAAAGTGTGTGTTATCGATAACACCTTTTGCACAGAGCCATGCATGCTTGCTCAGGTAGATGAATATGTGTTTGAAGCCTTCAAGAGACTTCTGTTTTATAAAAAAGTGTGTGTTATCGATAACACCTTTTGCACAGAGCCATGCATGTTTGCTCAGTCATATGAAGATGTGTCTGAAGCCTTCAAGAGACTTCTTTTTTATAAAAAAAAATGTATGTTATCGATAACACCTTTTGTAGGGTGCCTTGCTGCTATAATGATGTTTTTAACACATTTATTCAAAAAAGGGGGAATAAAATGTGCATTATCGGCTTGAACAGAAACTAAAACAACAACAATAACAACATCGTCGCATGGTAAACATTACATTGAATTATTATGCGTAAAAAGAAACTCGAAAATCTTACAAAAAAAATCTCTCTCGAATTTTTTTGTTTTTTTTTTCTGTTTTACTTCAACATCATCGTCAACATGTGACCATCACACACTAGTCTTGTTGCGTTTTTTATTTTAGCTGTCAGGGTCTGGATCATCAGTAGCTGTTGAAGTGACGTTTTTGGCTGTTTTTTGTTTTTTGCTTTTTTTTCTAGTAGACCTGTCCGTAATGCGTCTGTCTAATAGGCATTATGTTGTAAGAGAAAAAAAAATTCAACAAAAAAATGGAAACAAATAAACAGAAACCACATACAACAGCAACAAATCATTGAAATCTGTTGTAAACATTTCAGTTGAGAAAATACGAGAAAAAAATTTAAAAAAAATATTTTGTCTGTGAGTGTTTCTTTTTTTAGTTAAAACAACTAATTTTTCAATTTAAAAGTTTTATTTCGAAAAAAAAGAAATTAAAAGAAAAAAAATTTTACAGAAGATAAATGCTTAAAAATAACTTGATACCCTACACACAATGAATAATGTACTGAAAACGTCATGTGGTTGGTTGGCATAGGCCTTTTACACAATTTTATAGCTCATGTGCCATACCGCCCTTAATTTTACACCCAATCCATAGGTATTTACATCGACATCGCAACATACTTATTTAACACCTTGAAATAGACATTTTCAGAAAACTTGACGAAATTTTTTCAAATTTTTTTCTCTTTTAATTTTGAATTTCAATACGTTTTTGGCTGGCTGACTAATCTGATAAGAAATATTTTAACCAAGTGTTGTTGTTGTTTGTCTTTGGAAAGAAATTTCTCAAGAACTTTTAAAATATTTTTATTTTGGCATTTCATTTGTATTTCATTTTCATAGTTTCCGTTACTAAAAAAATGCTCGTAAATATTTAGAAAAAAAATCAATTTTTTTTTATATATTTTCATATTTCATGGACATTTTATGAGAATTTTTTTAATGTTCACCACGGATGTCATAACTATGCAATGAAAACTGTGTCAAATTTGAAATGATTTACCGACCACTTTGTGTTGAAAGGTCGAGTTATAAATTTTGGATAATTGTTGAAAATATGCTCTACTTTCGTTCCAAGTTTTTGATGGATTACTATTGGCGAAAAGTAAAAGTCTTGAGAAAGCTGGAAAACCCAACACAGACTTTTTTTTTAGCATTTTGAACAACATTTGGAAAGAGAATTTCTTTTAAATGCATATAAAAGTTTTAGCAAATTTTTGTTATCGATATATTTTCTATAGAAAGTTTTTTATCGAAAAAAATGTTTTGTTATCGAAAAAATTTCTATAGAAACTTGATGTTCGAAAAATTTTATTTAGAATCTTATTGTTTTCGAAAAATATTCTATAGAAACTTATTGTTATGAAAACTTTTCTTTAGCAAATTTTTGTATCGAAAAAATTTCTCTAGAAAGTTTTTGTTATCGAAAAAATTTCTATAGAAACTTGATGTTATCGAAAAATTTCTATAGGAACTTTTTGTTGTCGTAAAAATTTCTCTAGTAACATTTTGTTATCGAAAAATTTTCTATAGAAACTTTTTGCTCTGGAAAGTTTTTGTTATCGAAAAAATTTCCTAAAAACATTTTGTTACCGAAAAAGTTTCTCTAGAAAATTTTTGTTTTCGAAAAATTTTCTTTAGAAAGTTTTTGTTATCGTAAAAATTTCCCTAGAAACATTTTGTTATCGAAAAAATTTCTTTAGAAAGTTTTTGTTATCGAAAAAATTTCTCTAGAAACAGTTTGTTATCGAAAAAATTTCTCTAGAAATAATTTGTTATCGAAAAAATTTCTTTAGAAAGTTTTTGTCAACGAAAAAATTTCTCTAGAAACAGTTTGTTATCGAAAAAATTTCTCTAGAAACTTTTTGTTATCGAAAAAATCTCTCTAGAAAGTTTTTGTCAACGAAAAAATTTCTCTAGAAAGTTTTTGTTATTGAAAAAATTTCTCTAGAAACAGTTTGTTATCGAAGAAATTTCTCTAGAAACAATTTGTTATCGAAAAAATTTCTTTAGAAATTTTTGTTATGGAAAAAATTTCTCTAGAAAGTTTTTGTTATAAAAAAACGTCTATAAAAAATTTTTATGTTGTTATCGAAAAAATTTCTCTGGAAAGTTTTTGTTATCCAAAACATTTCTCTAGAAAGTTTTTGTTATCGAAAAATTTCCTATTGAAACTTTTTGTTATGGAAAAAATTACTGTGGAAAAATTGTTATCGAAAATTTTTCTAAAGAAAATATTTATCGAAAAAAATTCTATTCAAAATTTTTATAGAAATAATTTCTATAGAAAACTGTTATCGACATATTTCTTTATCGAAATTTGTTATCGTCAAATTTTTCTAAACAAAATTCTTATCTACCTCCCATTTTTGAAGGACAAACGAATACAGGCAAGAGAAAATTCGTAAGAAAAGTCGTTCATTGTTAGAGAGATAACAATTAGGCTTTTGGTTAAGTTAGTTACTATTAAGATATGTTGGTTTTAGCTTCGAAACTCTCGGTAAATGTATGTATTTTGATACATGCAGACGTCATATAAATACCAATAGAAAGAAAAGTTACTAGACTGGTCACCAGAACCAGAATGGCTGCAAACTATTATAAATTTGGTACGAACTCAATAAGACTTTTAATATTGAGGACTGATACACTGGGCAGTTGAACAGGAAGACATTTTCTCTTTATATTCCGCTAAGTCCTATTCTATTCAGGAACACTAGCTGAGTAATTGTAACCTCCACTATCTTTTTGTTAAAAATCTTAGCCTTAAATCTAAATGTATGTTACTTGATGGATTTATTTTTACTACACTTCATATCTACTACATACATATCTATTTCACTCCACGTTTATAGGTGTATTCAACTTTGTTGATTGGAAATTATCAAATAAGATCGTTAACTTTTAATTTTTCTGCGTTTCTTATAAGAATACTTCTGTTCTGTTTTCTATTTTTTCTTTTAACAATTCCATTCAACATTATTTTTTCATATTTTTCTTTTTTTAACTCTTTCTTTCTTCTTTTTTTTTATTGTTTTGTTTTGATTTTTTCAATTCTTAAATTGTGTGAGAGTTGTGTGAGTGTGTGTGTTTTTGTAACAGACCACATGCTGTGCTTTTCGTTCTTCTTATTGTCTTTGTTTATTTATATTGCATATAAAGTTGTTGTTATTATTGCATTTTTTATTTCTCTCCCTCACTCTTTAAAAATTTCCAGTATTAAACAACAACAACAACAAGCGTAAAACACAAAACATATTTCTTCTTATCACATTTCAACACTCACTTTTCCATATGCACACAAACACATTATCACGCTCAATCATTTTATGTGTATGGCTTTATCTCTTTACAAGAGATTTGTGCTCTCTTTTAAATATAAAGAGCTTAATAATGGTTTGCTCAACACTTTAATGCTTATCAGTCAGTCAGTCAGTCAGGCAGGCAGTTTCTTCTATTGCTTGTTTGTGTATCGAATGTTTAATGCGATGAGTTATTATTTTAGCCGTTATTTTTTTCGGGGGTTGTTCGTCTATGCTTTATGTTCGGCTCTCCCTAATTATTAAGAGAATACCAAGTGATTTATTGTTTTTGTTTCAAGTGTTGCTACATTAGGATTTTTATAAGGGTGACCGACCGTTTTCGTTCTTTTTTGTTTATGGTTTACTGGATGGAAATGATCGTTTTCTAATTGGTTTTTATGATTTCTTTCAAATGTTTATGGGTTCTTTTGCCTTTAGTTCTGGTGTTTAATAATATTTCGGTTTATTTTTATAGTTCCCTGTGGAATATTGTATATTTTCTTGTTTGTTTTTCGTTATGTTTTCCATTATGCCACCCTCATTGTGGTTTCTTGTAAATTTTGAGAAAAAAGAATTCTTTTTCATTTTTATTTAATGTTTTGTTTATTGATTTTTATGTGTTATTAATTGGTTTTGAGTAGACTCTTGTCATGTGCTGCCCGTATCATATGTTTAAATGTTTATTTACATTAAAATTTTGATTTAAAGTGGCCTTTTGAGACCGTGAAACTTATCCAAATTTCATTGAATAAATAAATTTTAAAAGAAAATATACAAGTTTGCTTCACATTGAACATCAAAGTTATTTTTAAAAAGGTTTTAAATTCGTTTAATTAAAAAAAGAAGAGGCCTTAGACATAAATTAATTTTGCTTAAAGACAGAAAAAGGTTTTATTTTCCTACGAAATTTTTTAATAAAACGCGTACTAAGATGCTTTTGCGGATGATGTGGTTATCTCCATCTTGGGTATGTTTCTATGCCTTATTAAAATGGTATTGAGCAGCACTCTAGAAGGACTGAACACCTAAACTTGGTATTAGTCACGGCAATACCGATTTGATCAAAAATTTGAAATGAAGGCTCCCTTGATTATGTGAAAATACTACATGCCAATGTGTACACCACTAGCCAATGTGTAGAGGAGGCCTCAGTCGTTAATACAACGTTGAAGTTTTAGGCCGAAAATAATGTGATGTATAGGAAAATGATCCAACATAAAGTGGCGGCATATTAAACAGCTGCGAACATTATAACGCTTGAGATAATGCAAAGTTCGTCCAGAATTTCTGCTAATGTGGCGATGCACACTCCCACTACTTGTTTGTTTCGGCAATAGCTGTCTGTAGAGAAGTGGAGCCATTGTTTTCTGGAGTATGAAGCACCAGAACGCACGGTAATTCAAGGATTTTCGCCAAACATTCATACGATTACTTTCGAAAATCGATTAATGTACCGAACTCGGTTTCGGTAATAAGTTTGAGGTAACGATCCCTCCATGCCAGGAATAGAATGTGTTTCCTGTACTTAAGTCTTAAGCTGATAGCTCAATCACTATATAAATACTTGCAACCAGGATTTTTTAGTCAGTTCCGACCTTAATAATTACTCACGAGCACTGTTGGCCATTACTGAAGCATCAATATTTGCTTTGAGAGTCAGGCAGCTATTATACCACCGGGGTTTCCTGCTTTCCAACCTAGGAAAAGAAAAATTGAAGAAATATAGAGAACTGCTGAGGAATCTCAATACTTACTTGTCCAATTGGACATTAAGCTCGACTGATTTAACCAAAGTCAAAGATCACTATTGTATTTATGTAGGTGAGGAAAAAGACCGAATAGTTGGTCGCAATATTTGCAACTATCCAGCCGTGGAAGACTTTTGGTTACCTTGTACTGATCCAGGTGACTTCTATAAGCGCCTCAATGTACCACGATACTATTTGAAGCTCGTGGTTTAGGGGCGTCCAAGTTTCTCCATAAGATCAGAACAATAAAGTTGAATAAACAAGTTGGCCGTTTGCTTTATCAACTTGTACATCTGCATAGCATAGCGACCGCATAGGAACTTTTAAAATTTCAAAGAAATTATTAAAAAAAAGTCTAGGAAGTGATTTATTTCGCGGTTCTAAATAAAAAGTTCTTAATTCCTTATAAAATTCTTCTTTTTAAAGCATTTCAAGCAATTAAGCGTTTTTCTGTCTTCTGGCAACTCTCGAGCGAATACTATTTTTAGTTTATTTTGTTTACATTTGAGTATAAACAACACAAATACAAATCAAGCAAAGCATGGAATTGTGTGCTCTTAGAAAGTTTAAAATTATATCCAATGGAAGAGAGCACTCTTAACAGGGTTTTTGCAAAGCAGCGTGAGAGAGAGAGAGAGAGGGAGAGATTAACAAGAGTACATGAGTTTAACTTAACATTTGACTGTTGGAAACATGAGGTTCTTTGTTCTTATTGATACTACTCATGTAAAACTATGTGTGTGGGGTTTTTGTTGTTGGCGTATTAATTAAAGCGGCTGTTGATGCTGTTAAATACTCGTTTAGTAACAGTTGAGTAAGTGCGCGGTGTGTTTAGGGTTTTTGCATATGATTTTGCCTACGATTTAATAGTGAAGTTAAAGTTAGGAAAATATATGTTTGTCTGCAAAGTAAAGTAATTGCCTTTAATTTTTGTAATAAGTTTTATGAAAATAAGTTCGTTTTTTCGTTTAAAATGCTGTTTAAAATATGGACGCATTATGTTTTGTTAACTGCTGTGCATGGTCTTATTTGCTTTATGCTGTTTCGCTGTTAAGTTAACAGTGAGTGTGTAAAATTTTAACATTTTCTTTGTTATGTTTTATAGACTCCGCGAGTATGTGTGTGTTAGTTTCTTACTTTATTTGTTTTGACTGTATGGCTGGCTGTGTTTGCATGGTTGGTTGTTGACTTGGTTGGGTATGATTTCGTTGGCGTAAATTTCTTGTATTCAGTTCCGGACGTTTAACGCGATTGTGCGGTTGTTTTTTTTCCTTTGGTAAAGAAGAAAATATTTTTTCTCTTATGCGCTGAAAACAAAAAATATTTATTTTGTTCTCCAATTATTGTTTTTCTTTATAAAATACACAGCAACAACAACAAAATATCATACAATAAAACAAAAATCATATTTTTTGTAACTGAATTTAGAAAAACGAAAAGAAAAAAGAAGTTTGAGAATAATTTTAATAAAAAAAAATTAAAAGAAATAAAAATAGAAACAACAAATCATTCATAAAAAAAGTTTTAAATAAAAAGCTGTTTATAACTTGTTTTTTTTTAACAAAAGAGAAGAAAAGTTATTAAAAATATATGTCAAGTAGTTAAACCAAAACAAAGTAAAAAAGAAAAAAAACAAGCAAAAGTGAAATTTTATTAACAAATTCTTAACAAAAAAATAATAATAACAAAAATCAATAGAAAGAAGTTTTTTTTTTAAACAAAAATTACAAAACAAAAAATAAGAAAGAAAAAGTGCTTCAGAATTTTAAAAGAAACGAAAAAAAAAATTAGAAACCCACTGTGTCTGCTTGCTAAATAAAGAGAAACACAGAATATAAATTAATATTCATTACAAAAATAACAACAACAGCAATAAGAATAAAAGAAAAAAAAAACCCACATCTTAAAACATAATTATTATACCAACACAAATACAAACCTAACACAGACATACCTTGAAGTTATACACAGGCAAACACAAACACCTTTAACTCTTATTTAAACGTGTTGTACGTATATTTTATCTCTCGCTGTCTCGCTCTCCTCCGAGAACTCCTTTTCCTACAATTGTTTTCTTTTTTTTCTCCCTTAACGAAAAGGCTGTATAACAAGAATCCATGCTTATAGACTGTGTTGTATTTACTATTGACACACACACACACGTATACACAGTGACCAAAAGAAATAAAATCAAGAGTAATCTACTCAGAGAGCAAGCAAAACTCTCATTTGAGCATCCTTTTGCATAAAAATTAAAACAAAACCGTAGAGAGAGTATTGCGGAAACAGAAATTGCAGATAAAAATTTCATGAAGTTGGTTGGAGTACGCATCTATCGTGTATTTTTCGTTTGTTTGTTTGTTTTTTTGATTAAATTAAAGTGTTGGTAAACGTTTTAAAATTTAAAGGATTAAAACAAAACAAGAAATACAAGATTTTTTATGCCTTAATAAAGGAATTTTATAAAGAAACTTAAACTCACATAAAATTAAAGGATTATTATTGGAGAAACTATTTAAAATAAGAAAAAAGGATTTTTCTTTTTAACAGAAATTACTTCAAAAAAGGTAAGTTTTAAAAGAATTTTAAAATAAATAAAATTAATTAAAAAACAAATAATAAAAACAAAAAACTTTATTTTAATTTCTGTAAGAATATCCTTTCGAAAAAAATTAAAAAATGTATTCTTTAGTAAAATAATAATTAAAAAAATATTGTTGTTGTCTAAAACAAAAATAAAATAAATATTAAAATGTTAGTTCAAAAAAATTAAAACAAATAGAATTTCATCATAAAACATACGACTGTTAGAAAAAGTTTCGAAAATTTGTATTTTTTATAAAAAAAATTGGACTTATTGACTTATTAAGGCAGAGATATTGAAAAACTCGCTGGAGTATAGAAAATTATTGCATGGAAAATGGTCAAAAAAAAGGTATTTTTAAACTAAAAAACACACATTAATTGGAATAAAATATTTTTATCTACATTTCTCGTCAAAATTTGTTTCTTTTTTTTTAAATTTAATAAAAAAAAATATTAAAAAGAAGTGTTTCAGAAAACAATTAAAATTTTTCAATAGGTAGTGTGTTGGCTTATTAGACGTGAAGCCACAGTTCAAATGCCAGGTTAGATATACGTATCTAATCTTATAAGCCAAAATTCTATTTACAAGACTACGGCAACTTCAGTACCACTGTTAAAAAATCGTCAAACTTCTGGCACCTCAGTTAGCAATGGCTTATAAAATATCCCATTAAAAGGTATCAATCCCGACAGTGAAAATAGCTTATAACATATCTCCCGGTGAGGTAGTAGCAGCCATTTGACTTAGCGTTTGCTAGCGGAATTACGAAAGAAAATTCATTTCTTTCCGATTCCACAAAGCACACTTGAGCGCGCATAGCGGCCCGTTGTGATAATTATATTATATATATATATATTATATTATAATTATAATAATCGTTACTGTAGCTTTTTGTAAGTCTATTGAATGCTTCAAGGCCTGTTGGGGGCAAATTTAGTCTTTGTCTGTTGAGATTCTTTTCCATTTCGTTCTCCTTTTAAGGCAAATGGCAAGAAATCCAAATCGATTTAAAGACTTTACAGCTTCCCAACAGGTTGAGAATGTCAAGGCACTCGCATAGCTTTTCCGGAATGTTAATGTCCTTAATATTCTATCCTTATTCTACTATGGAAGCCGCCGTAGTCTAGTCGGTAGTGTGTTGGCTTATTAGGTGTGAGGCCATAGTTCAAACCCCCAGGTCAGACATCTAAAACAGAACGAAATATGAAAAAATATTTCTTCTGGCAAAAACTCTGAGAAAAAATAAAATTCCCATGAAAAGTTTCTCAAAAAATCTGTCGTTCTGAGTCGGCTTTAAACTATAGGTCCCGCCACTCATACATAAAATAAACACGCACAACATAAGTGGTGTGAGAAGCTAGGTCGTAATCCTGACTGAAGTGTTGTTATGACCAATTATGTATGTATGTACATATGTATTCTACATAGACTTTCCTCAACTCATATTCGCGTAAAAAGCTTTTGGGTAGACACATATTGGAATCGATCTTCTTAGTCTTGGCCTATTAATTCCTGCTCCTTTTTTAACATCAGTATATCTTACCTGTAAGCCCAACTCTATTTGAATAGAGTTGCAGCCATATTCTATGCTTAAGTGCATAATTTATACTCTGGCCTATTTGCTTTAAAGCCAGCATTATTTTAACTTTTCAAGCTTTTACGTTTAAGAATTTTCGAAAGTGTTCTTTCCTGGAAGTAGATTTTAGAAATAAAAAGATTTCGATAAGTTTCTGAGCATGTTCGACTTTTAAATTAAATTGTACTGGCTTTTGTAAGCCTTTATTAGAGTGTTCAACTCGCCAAATATTTAACACTTGAATTTAAATGGTCCTTCGAAGCAGAAAATACAAAAATTGGATTCGAATTGAAAGCGTTCCTCTTTCCATACTTTAGTTTCAAAAGCATTTCATAGATGAATATTCAAAGTTATATTCTTTAAAAAAGTAATATTTCTTAATGAAAGTAATACTTACAAATGCCCTTTAGCTATCCATCCCACTTTGCTTGTGCAAGATTTTTCTCTTTTTTTTATTGGCGCTTAAATAAGTGGCATTATGGTTTGGCATTATAATCCGTTTTCTGTAACCCCAGGCTAAATTATAGATTTTTTTGTTTTATTTATTTAAATTATTTATTATTGTTATTATTATTTGTTTCTTTTTGCAAAATAATTATTTTTTTTAGTTTGATTGTGAGAAAAATGAGGGCGTTTTTTGTTTAATTTTTTTATCTCAATACGCTGCAATGCCAGCCACAAGACTTTACGCGTTTCATTATTTAATAAGTTTTCAATTATAAAAATAAATATTTGAAATCTAATTAATAAAATTGTATTCCTTATAAGAAAAAAAAAAAGAAACTCATTTCGAGTTACAGTAGCTGCTAAACTGGGTTATAAAACAAACCCTCATTATATAGTGGCCGGCCACTTATAAAAACAATTAAAAATAAATGAAAAAAAATTAAATTTATTAATAAAAAAAACTTGTCTTTAAAAACAATAATTATAACACTCATAATAATAAAATAATAATTATTCATGTGGTATGATTATTTGCTATTAAAAGACTACATATATTCAAACATTCACGAGAAAAACATCAGCAGATGTGTCATGGAAGCAGTGCTGGAAAGGAATGGAATTAATAATTGAAATAATTCTTATAAATAAGTGTAGTTGAAGAAATATACAATCTACATATTGTTTTATTAAGCTACTCGACGTTATATAGCCTCTTTGTTTAGAGATTTAATCGCTGAAGTATTGTTTGTTAATATAAGGATAGGACTACTCCCTAGCCTAATTGAACCACGAGCTGACGAGCACACTAAAGCCATTGTCAATAAATAAACACTATTGTGTATTAAGTCCATCTGCAGTCTTTTAGATGGTGGCATCCATCTGACTGACATATTTTGCAGATTCAATTTTATTTTATTAATCAACGATTCGAAGGACCATTCTTTTGATTTCAGAGTTACGTACTATGTGTGATAAAGAGACATATTAAGACTTTTATTCCTTCACTATATTACATTTATTTTGTTGTTTTTTAAATATAAACTTTTAACACTAAAATTCTCTTAAGATTTAGAACTTGAAATAGATGCGAAGGACCATTAATTTAATTCTCAAACTTTGTTAGTTAAGTTGTCAAACACATAAATTGTTTTTCCCTCTAATTTTTATCTAGTAAATATGGATTCGAACGATGACAACAATGTAGTCTTATTTGTATAAAACTCCCTTTCCTTGTTTTTTAAATCTTAAATCTCTAGCTTTTGCTAAGATGTTAATCAAAATTGGGCTGCCTTTGATTGTCTCAAATTGCTAGACTATAGTTGACATAGATGGAAAGAAGACGCTATTCATTGCAGTACTGCGGTTCTCATAGACTTGACATACTCCTATATGACTATGGAACTGAGGAGGAGGAATGAATTATCTTTTACCTCAAGTGTCAATCCACGGCTGGTACTATAAAGAAGCGAAGGTTCTTGACTTTTAGTTTTCTGCCATCTTTGACTGAAGATTTATTTTAAAGACGAGATGATTAGTTGCCTTACGTTGCAGCGATTCTCTGTAGCATGAAGATTTGAAAGATTACATATTAAATACGTAAATAGAACGAAAGACCTTAACACAAATATTCCTTAAAGTTTTAAATGTACTGGGGTATTATAGAGGCTATACTGAAATATTATTATGAAGTTGTAGTGGATTAACAGTTATTACAGTTGTTGCTTACAAATATATAGAGAAGGCAGTATTTTGAATATTGCAACAGTACGAAGGACCATTTTATAATTTAATTTCTTCTGTAAATTCTTCAAAATAAATTTTAAAATTTTCAAAGTTTATATTTCTTTTAGTTTTCTACTTCTAATATTTTATGGACTTGTAGTGAATTATCAATTATTTCAGTTGTTGTTTACAAATATTTAGAGAAGGAAGTGTATTGAATATTGCAACAGAACGAAGGACCATTTTATAATTTAATTTCTCCTGTAAATTCTTCAAATAAATTTTAAAATTTTTTAAGTTTCATTTCTTTTAGTTTTCTGCTTCTAATATTTTCCCATAAAAATTCCTAATATTTCTTGTTATTGTTCTAATAATTTTAGTGTTTATTTTATGTTGAAAAAACAAAAAAAAAATCGAACACTGATAAGAAATTTGTGTGTTCAGCTTGGGGTAAATAAGACGCGTATGACCTAAAAAATAAAAACAATTAAAAAAGAAAAACGACCACATGCACTCCATTAAACAATCAGGTGCTTTAATCTTTAATTTTTAAAATTAAAAACTTTTTATTTTATTATTATTAATACATATTAATTAATGTTTTTATAATTTTTTGTTCTAAAGCAAGGCTAGTTCTTAACAAAATTCAATGCGAAAAACACAAAAACGTGATAGTTTGTATGAAGAAATTTTTGCTGAAGTTTTAAAAATTTCTTCTTATATTTTTGTTGTTATTCTTGTTTATTTTTTTAATATTTTTTATATTTTTTAATATTTTTTATTTTTTTAATATTTTTTTAATTTTTTTTCAAATAAAGTTACTAGACTTTGACCAACTAATCAAATAATAATTGTCAAGCGTAAACGCCACTAAAAATTACAATGAAATTTAACAACCGACAGAGACAATAATTTCAAATGCAAATAAGATTTTTAATAGAGTTGCCAACATATATTAAAATCCTTGTATTAATATCAGCAACATTATCTTCCCTTTTTGAATTAATGCCAGTTCGAAGGACCATTATGCCATTCTTATCAATTTTTTTTATTTTTATTTTTATTTTAATAGAGAGTTTGGCAACTCTATTAACGCTGTTATACTATTACTTTCTTACATTCTTGTTTATATTTTGGTGGTTTTTTTTCAAAGCAAATATTTTTGTTATTTTTTTTTTTTGTTATTGGTTTTCGAAATTGGTAATAAACATTTACCGTAATATGTTAATATGGCGTTAAATAAAACATTTTTTGTTTTGTTTTTTTTTTTGACTTGTGTAGCTATACGGCGACGTCTTTAACTCAATGCTGTTAAAATATTTCCGTTGAAATCTTCAGTAATTAATTTGCATTTCGAAAAAATAAAACAACAGAAAAATGTCCATAAAAATCGATTCATTTTGAAATTCTCAAGAAATTCAAGTGAAAAAATCTTTGTCACTGAAAAATATGACAAAAACAACAATGTCACGATATTACGTCGAGTAGAAAAAGTTAGAAGAAGAGAGGCTTAAAGGCAGCAGAAAAAAGGGGTCTAGACATTGACCAGCTAATGATTGAGTTGAGTCGTATTGAAACAGGTGTAGACAAGTGTTGATTTTTTTGTCATTGTTTTATAATTATTGTTCAAAAAAAAAAACCTCAGGGGCTTTTATTTTTATTTTTCCGTGATAAATTTGCACATTTTTTGTGTGTTCATAAGCAAAATGATAAAGAAATTTTTCAGTTGAAAAAAAAAATGATTATGACGCCTAAAAAAATTAATTTTTTTTTGATACTCTTTTGTTATCGTTTATTTGGAGCACATTTTAATCGGTTTGTTTAATTTGATAACAGTTGCCAAGATTAGTTGTTAATTAATGACGTCTTCTTTCTTTTGTCTAATGACGCCTTAATATTCTGAAAGGTTTTCTGTGAACCTTTTAAAAATATGTTTTCAGAAAGAAAGTGTAGTAATATATGAGTAATTTGGTATTAAAATAAATTTTATGATTAATTTCGAAGTTATTTTTAAAGCAGGAACAAATGAAATGTTTTTTTTAAAGAAAATTGAAATTTTATTGTCATATGACATGTCACACATGAAATTGCTCTATAAATAACGGATTTGTTTTTCATAATAGTGTATTAAAATTTTTAATCAAACCCTCTTAAAGTCGCTGTAGTCCAGTAGTTAGTGTGTTGGCTTATTAGACGTAAAGCCAGGGTCCGAGCCCTAGGCCAGACATCAAGACAAAATACAAAAAGTATTTCTTCGGCGATTTCCTCTCAGCAGATTTCTGGCAAAAACTCTGAGAGTAAATAAAATAGCCATGAAAAAGTTTCTCAAAAAATCTGTCGTTCGGAGTCGACTTTAAACTGTAGGTCCCACCACTCATGTATAAAATTAACACACACAACATAAGTGGTGTGAGAAACTAGGACGTTGTACAATGGGTCAGTTCGACTGTACGGGTACTGTACTTGTCTTAATTGACAAGTACACGTCCTCTTACCTAACCTAACCTAACCATCTTAAAATGTTAAAATAAAAAAACAAAAATAATTTTTAGTGTCATGTCACATATGACATGTCACATATGACATGTCATATATGACATTTCTACGTAAATAATGGATTTCTTTTTCATAATATCGCATTAAAAATTGTAATCAAAAACCAGGAAAAAATTAAAGAATAAAAAAATATTTTTTAGTGTCATGTCATATGACATGTCACATACATTCACTACATATTCAAAAATTGTCTTAAAATGAAAATGAAAAAAATATATATTTTTCGTTGTCGTGTCATATGACATGTCATATATGACATTTATATGTAAACAACTCATACTTTTTCCATTCCCGATCATTTTTATTGGAAATAAATTTTTATTTAAAATAGTTTTGTGAAAGAACATTCAAAGTATTGTCTATCAGGAGCCAAGATTTATACCATCATTTTGGCAATTTATGGAATCCATACATGCCATAAAAACCGCTCGTCTTTGGAGGCCGAGAATAAATCCGCATCGATAGAAAACACAGGGTAGTGAGAAAGGGCATGATCTGAGCTTTACGGCAATTGAGGTTAAAGTTCCCATACACTGCTTTAAAAGAAGTGTTTGAACGGTACCCTTATAATTAGCCGAGTGTTATTATGATGGAAAATTACTGCTCTGGGTCTGGTTGCATAATCCAAGAAGTTTTGTTTTGACAAATGTTCCTTTCAAACAAATTAATTGTTGTCTGTACAGGTCTCCCGTGATAATCTGGCCCGGTTTTAGTAGCTTATAACAGATCACGCCCTTCTGATTGCATCAAATTCAGAGTTTTCTTTGACACAATGGTTACTCTACTCGGCCGTACATTTTGCTCGTTTCCCGCCATTCATATATGGTTTCTTAAGCTTTCGGTTGTCCTTATGAATACATATTTCACTGACAGTGATAGTTCGATGCAAAAATGATTTGTTTTTGAAGCCATCCAACAGCATTTCAGAAATGCAAAATCATGTTTTAATGTCTCTCTGCTTCAGTTCATTTCTATGAAAAGTCTCTCAAAAATCTATCTTTCGGGGTCGACTTTTGGTTATAGGTCCTGCTACTCAAGGAGAAAATTAATGCACACAAAACAGTGGCTGGTGTGCCAAGCTAGGTTGTAATCCTCAAAAAGAGATTGTAATGACAAATTAAGTATTTTGTTGAAAGCTATGTCCTCCCGTGTTGATTTCGCGACATGACAATCAATTTGACAGACGTAACTACGACATGCAAAAATGTCAGTTATCAACTGTCAAAATTTGACAGCACCTTTTGGAAGATCTTATGGTATTAGAATCATTATATTTTACTTATTAAGCCAGCTTTTCCTGCAATAATGTACATGCCTGAATTGAGTAACTATTGGTTGTCATGTCATTTGTGACAATTTTTCATTTTTTTTTGACTTGCATATGTGACAACATTTCTTGAACAATTTTTATTTAAGTTTTTTTTTTTAATAAATTCTTGAAATATCTACAAATGAATTTCTGTATTTCTGTGTTAATTTATTAAGAAATTTTTATGAAATAAATTCAAGAACACACCCTAAAATAAATATTTTATTTCTGAATTAAGCAACACACCATAAAACCACTTCCTTAAAAACACAAAAATTACCCAATATTTTTGGCTTCAATGCATTGAAGGTATTGATTGCATTTCATTCTGTGGTTGAGTGTTAAGGCTTATCAATGACAAGATAAAAAATGACACAAAAAAAAAAGATTTCATTATCATAAGTAAAGTTATTACAAGAATAAAGAAATTTATTACAAAATATTTTTGTTTGTTATTGATTTTCTTACAACATTTTTCATAATTTTTTATTTTTTTATTTTTATTTTTAATGTTTAATAAAAAACCCCAAACATATTGATTAATTGTTTTATGTTTCGAACATGACGGTCCAAAAACATTATGAAATTCGTCATTAAGAAAACATATTTTTTTTAATTAAAAAATAAAAAAAATAAAGAAAAAATAAAATTTAAATATTAATGACAAGCCAAATTATTAACCATGATTGATGGTTTGATAGAAAATTTCCGCCAATATGTTTTCTATTAATTTTTTTTTTATTTTTTGATTTCTAACCACTGTGCCCGATGACTGACTGCTAGGAATGGTTTACAACACTAAAAAAAATAATTTTTTTTATTTATTTTTTAAATGAAAAATTTAAGTTTTTTTTTACAAATTTATTACAAGTTTTTTTTGTTTATTTTATTACGTTATAGAATCATTAACAAAATTATAATTGTTAATTTTTTTTATTTTTTTTAATTATTTTTACTTCTGAGATGAAGCAGAACCATTGATATTGAATTGAACTTCTACGTTTTAGAGTTTATGCATTAGCAATCCGTCTGTCCCGCCATAGTTGAAATAAAACAATGGCTTTAACCCTAATGAAAAAAACAAATAAATTTTCAGTGAAATGAAAATCTCAACAACTTGATGAAATGTCATATGATAACATGCTACAAATGCATTCAAGCAGCTTCAAGTTTACGAGAAATCATGTGGAAAATGATTATAAATTTTGCTATTTTAACGCTAAATAAACTTTACAATGACATCTGAATTGCAATTGAAAACTTAATTTATAGAAGTTAAGCTTCAATTTGACTTGGTAAAATATGACAGGAAATAAACGAAAAAAAAAAACAATTTAAAAAATATGACAATGACATCAAAAAAATCTTTATTTTTCAATACAAAACTGTCTTATAAAAATAAAATTAATTAGTTTTAATTCCCCTATCGCTTATCTTATGATAATTTGATAGTTTTAGAACAATTGAACATTGAACTTAAAGTTCCAAAGGCATGGTCATATAAAAAAAATACTTATAAATGACATCAAAAATTTTCTAACATAAAACTGATACATTTTTTAAATTTAGGGTTTTGCCTCCCTTTTCCCAAAAAATTTATGAATTTTTTTTATGACTTTGTCACTTATGACATGACACCAAAAATTTCAAAAGTCTTTCAATGTCATGTTAGTCATTATTGACACCATTAGTGTATATGAAATAAAACGAATTTTCAGCTTCCAAGTAACAAAATCTTATAAAAAGCAAATACTGTCACTAATGACATGACAAACATTCTATAATCAATACAACATTTGTCACTTTTTAGCAACAGCATCTCATAAGAAGCAAATAGTGTCACTAATGACATGACATACATTCTATAATTAATACAATATTTGTCACTTTTTAGCAACAACATCTCATAAGAAGCAAATACTGTCACTAATGACATGACATACATTCTATAATTAATACAATATTTGTCACTTTTTAGCAACAGCATCATATAAGAAGCAAATACTGTCACTAATGACATGACATAGATTCCATAATTAATACAATATTTGTCACTTTTTAGCTGCTTATCTTAATTTTTTTTGCTAAGATCTATGATTTCCTCTTTAATTCTTTACTTATGGAATGACAACAAAGAAATGTTAAGCACATCTAAGGCTTTCACTATCTAAAAGCCGATGAAGTATGACATGACATGTCATGTTAGAGACATGAAAAAATGATTTCAATACCGTTTTGACAAACAAATTAATTTGAATGCAAAACCTGTCATATAATGACATGACAACTCAAAATTGGAGAAGTTTACTAACAGAATTTTCAAGTGAAGCTTTCAGATTGTTAGCTTAACATACAAATTTGTCATCTTCTGACAGGAAATGCATGTCATATCCATTCATCTTATTTTTTGAAATAAATTTTAGGTTTTTTCTTCTGTAATTTGAAATATATTTCGATTATTAATATCAATCTGACTCATATTTGTCACAGAACATGAAAATACAATTAGAAACGAAAAACAATGAAATTTGTTGACAAAATTTCCACTCACCCAGACCTATATTCTACACGTTGTTGTTGGGCTATGTATTGAAAAATTTCTTTTCGCAGAAAATTTAATTATTTTTTCTTTAAAATGGTTTTTTCTTTATTTGTTTGTTTGTATTGCAATTAATGAACTTGAAATTATAAACGAATATGAAATTTGTTCTTGTCATTTGTATGGGTTGTCAACAGCACAAAAAACTGAAAAAAAACCTGACATAATTATTAAGAAATTCGAGCCTCCATTAGAAGAACACAAAAACAGCAAAGGCAGAAATATTGAGAAGGTCTTGTCTGCAAAATTTAGAACACGTGTGCGTAATACAACCAACCCACTTGCAAACTTGTGGCAGTCAATAAAAAAAAAAAAATACGTTTTTTTAACGCCAACATTTCTTTGAATTTCAATTATTTTTTTAAATTTTTTTCTTTCAATTTCTATCTAATTAAGCATGAATTTATAGAAAAACAATTTGCCAAAAAATTATTGTTTAAAGTTGTCTTGCAAAGCAATTGTTGTAACCTTCATTCGAAATACAAAAATTTTTAAGTTTTTCTTTAGAAATCTGAATTTAAAAAAAAAATTCCTTATGTGGGGGTTGCCATGGTTAATGGTTATTTTTATCTGTTACTGTTACTGCTTATTTCTTAAATAATTATAGAGTTTCAATCAAGTTTTTGGTTTTAATTTCAAAGAGTGGTTACCACCCACTTAGAAATCTTGAATTGTTTGGTATTTTTTTTCTTTTTTGAAGGCTAGATTCGTAACAAAATTTCTTTTATTTTCGATGAAAACAATTGAAGGTGGGGAATTTTATATACAAATAAAAAAATTAATTATTAGTTTAGATTCTGTTGTTAGAAATTCTAAAATTAGGTCATCTATTCATAACACTTAGAAAATATATGTTAATTAAGGTAATTAGCAAGCCAATGAAAAGAGAAAAAACGGCAAAAATTATTCAAATTCAGGTCACTTTATGACATAAAAAAGAATCCACATTTTTTATGTCATGATATTAAAGAGATTTCCATATTTCATCATAATTAGAGAGAATTATTAATTATTTTTACTTTGAGCATAAAGAAAATAGAATTTAATTAAAATTTTTGAAATTATTTTTAATTTTGTCATTAAGTGACATACAAAAAAAATTTTTTTTTTGAATTTCTTTTATTTTTTAAACTTTATTTTACTTTAGCCTAAAAGAAAAAAATACTTGCGTAATGTTTTGAAATCCTTTAGTTCCATACAAAACCTATAAAATTTTTATGTCATTTTGTGACAATTAAATTTAAATTGTGTTTTATAATCTTAAATTAATTTGCTTTGATTTTACGTAAGAGTTTATTTTGTAAGAGCTTTTGTTTTATTATTATCACAAAGTTTTTATAACATTTATAAACTTAAAATGATAATAAATACTCAAATCGTAAATCATTTGATAATGATAGTCAGTTAAAACTGTAATTTCATCACCATGATGACTTAAATTGTAAAACCCAGCCAATTGTTATCTGTACACATCTCCCATGACAGTCTGATCGGGCTTTAGCAGCTTATAATAGAATAAACCATTCTGTTTCCATCAAATACATAAGGTTACCTTTGCTCGCGCTTCACATATGCTTTGGGGTTGCCGTAATAAAATCATATTTCGTAGACAGAGATAATTCGATAATTTTTAGCCCGATCAAACTTACTTACTTACTTAATTGGCCATAACAACCCGATTAACGAATTTCGGCCTGCCGCAACACATCCCTCCAGGCGCCTCTGCTTCTTGCGCGCCTACGTCAGTTGGTCACACCAATCGATGACAGGGCTTCCTCGATTTGGTTCTTCCAACGGATACAAGGTCGTCCTCTTCGCCGCATCAACTACCCGTCTCGCAGGAGCATCGTCCTCCATTCGAACGGCGTGCCCGAGCCGGCGCAGCCGCTGGATGTTAATACGCTGCACAACGTCTATATCGTTGGGGAGCTCATACAGATAACTGTTCGATCGGATGCGGAAATCATCGCCAACTCGTACTGGACCGAAGATCTTACTCAGTACTTTACTCTCGAATACTCTCAAGGCTGCTGCATCGGTGCTTAATAGGGTCCATGCCTCTGAGCCATAAAGAAGCACGAGTAGGAAGGATGAGCGTCTTGTAGAGTATTAGTAGACTGCGATCAAACAGTAGTTCAAACATGCGAAACCGTCTTCCAACGTCTTTCGGCTGCAGCTCATCATCAAATTTCTTTGCTTTTGCTGCATAGAAATGCTTTGAAATCCATGCTTGAGTCACGCCTTATAATTGTGTAAGCTTTCTGGAGTCTGACTCGAGTCTTGATTGAGCAATGTCTTCTAGCTTTTTTTTTACTATCTCGAACGCTCTTAGTCTTTGACGTCAAATTCACAATTTTTGAAACGTACAAACCATACGATTCACTGTGTTTTTGGTAGAGCGTGCTCACTTTCTGGAGCCTTAGCCGAGTCTTGATTGAGTAATGTCTTCTACCTTTTTTTTACTATCTCGGACGCTCTTAGTCTTTGAGATCAAAATCACCATTTGTGAAACGCACAAACAATACGATTCACTGTGTTTTTATCGGAGCGTGGTCACTGATTAATTCCATAAGCAAACGATCACTTGCAAGAGCACTTTTCATAGCAAAATACTGGCTCAAGGAAAATTGCCTGAATCCTGTTTTATCCGGCAGTTAGAAAGGAAAAATTGTAATGATGAAGTGACCTTTGACCTTATTTTCAATTTATTTTACACAAATTTAGTTTAAATTTGGCTTTGTGATATTTATTAACTACTTAAATTAGCTTAATACAGATTGGTGGTTATTTGACCTTTGACCTTTGATAAGCCATCATCAAATTTTTTTCTATTTTCAATTTATTTTATACAAATTTTGTTTAAATTAGTTTTTTCAAGCCTTATTAGCTAGTAGCAGGATTTGAATAGAAATTGTAGGTCATGTAACCTTTGACCTTTGAACTTATATTCAAAATTTTCTTCTTTTTTAAATTCATTTGAACAGAGTTAGTTTAAAACTACTCTTGTAAGCATTATTAACTAGTTGCGGCATCTGGATAAAGATTAAAAGTCATGTGACCTTTGACCTTATAGAACTTAATTTGCAAATTTTTCTTCTTTTTGCAATTCATTTTAACAGATTTAGTTTAAATTTACTCTTGTAGGCATTATTAACTTGTTGCGGCATCTGGATAAAGATTAAAAGGCATGTGACCTTTGACCTTATAGAACTTAATTTGCAATTTTTCTTCTTCAATTCATTTGACCAAATTTATGTTGAAGTAATTTGTGGAAAATTGTTTATGCTATGTTGTGTTCATATTAAAGGCTATTTGACCTTTGACCTGACATGCTTAAAAACTGTTTTTTATAATCTTTTCAAAGAAAACTTTGTCTCTGAGTTTTAGTTCAACAGTTTTGAGTTCTGTAGCTGTTGGAAAAGCCATAATTCTCTTGCAATTTAAATTCCTAATGTTGAATACTTTAAAAGGAAGTTTTCCAAAAAAACAAAAGAGGAAAATGTCTTGAAAACAAAATATATTTTGCCGTTATAGTTTAAATTAAAACTGGTTGTTAAACAATTTTTTTTTGTTTGCTTTTTATTGAAGAAAAAATTTGTATTTTTTTTTGGGGCATAAACCCGATATCATGAAACATAATACAAAAAAACGAGGGAGAGGGAAAAAAAGTTTTAAAACCTCGAACTTGCGGTTGGGATTTTTTTCTCTTAATGGCAGAATGCCTTGTGCATTTAGTCATAAAACAAAGCCACAAAAGTGGGAACTTTTGTGTTTTTAACATGGAACTCAGGTAGTAATGTTTTATTTTAATTTCAGCACTTTAAAGAAAACATTCTTTAATACGCTTAAATAACAAGAAAAAGCTTTTTTTTAGGTCAGGCTTAAGGTTTCTTACAAAACATGGGTTTCAGAACGAAAAACACAAAAAAGAAACAAAAATTATGATTTAAAACTCTGAAGAAAAGAAGCAAAAAGAACAAGAAAAGGATTAAAAGCGATTGGTTGCATGGATTTAAAGGTTCAGCTTTGGCAGCAAAAAAACGAAGCAAATAAAACCAGCCCGAAAACAAGTTTCTTAGAAAACAAAGAAAACAAAACTTGTAGCAGCCTAAATGAACAGCTGCTAGCTAATGTTTGTTGCTGCTGCTGCCACTTACCAACTTGCCACAAACACCAACACCGCTTTTAAGTCGAAAAAAAAACGCATTAAAAAATCAGGTTTAAAGGTGTTACTTGTGGTCCGTCCATACTTCATACTGTCTGTCTGTCTGTCTTTTTTTAAGTTTTAAAAACAAATCTTTAGGGTTTATCTTCTACCACTTCTACAGTATTTCAGTATTTGCTTTATGGACCCACTCACTCTTCTACATACACACACACTTTGCCTTTCTTTAATAAACAACTTCCTGTCTTGTGTATTTGGCTTGGTAAGCTTCAATAAGGTCTTGGCTATTTCTAACCATAAGTCATACGGGTTTCTTTCAGAACCAGTTTCTGTTTTTTGCGTCTCCTTTAAAGACGTGCCTTTGCCTGTTTTTATGATGATGTTTTGTTTTATTTTTCCTTTTTTAAAACGTCTTATTCGCTTACATATTAGAGCATAAGCGAATTTGTTTAAAGTTCTGCAAGAAGATCAGCTGAAACCAAATTTAAAAAGAGTTCCAGCATTTTACCAAAAGTAGGCTCTCTGTTGGTGTTCGTTTATGTAAAATATGTATCTCTTTAGTAAAATGGTACTTTTCTGGTAAAAAGGTACTTTTCTAGTAAGAAGTGCCTTTCTGACAAAAAGGTACTTTTCTGGTAAAAAGGTACTTTTCTGGAAAAAAACTTACTTTTCTGGAAAAAACTTACTTTTCTGGTAAAAAGGTACTTTACTAGTAGAAACGTACTTTTCTGGTAAAAGTGTAGTTTTCTGGAAAAAACTTACTTTTCTGGTAAAAAGGTACTTTACTAGTAGAAACGTACTTTTCTGGTAAAAATGTACTTTTTGGTAGGTTAGGTTAGGTTAGAGGACGTGTACAAGTACAGAACCCGGAGGTCGAATTGACCCATTGTACAACGTCCTAGTTTCTCACACCACTTATGTTGTGTGTGTTAATTTTATACATGAGTGGCGGAACCTACAGTTTAAAGTCGACTCCGAACGACAGATTTTTGAGAAACTTTTCATGGCAATTTTTATTTACTCTCAGAATTTTTGCCAGAAATCTACAAAAAAATACTTTTTGTATTTTGTCTTTGATACCTGGCCTGGGGCTTGAACCCAGGCTTTTGCGTCTAATAAGCCAACACACTACCTACTAGACTACGGCGACTTCGAACTTTGGTAACGCTGGCATTAAGCACTATACTCTCTTTCTCCCCATTCGAATATTCAGTGCCTGAGAGAAAAGAATCTTCAAGATGCTCTTTGCCTCCGATCAGATTCTTCATTTCCTGTTTTATATCCATCTGAACTAGCACTTTAGATGCTAGTGATTGTTATGCACCTGTGGTTCGAGGCTTATCAAATCATGGATCATCATTTTTCAATTTCACAATGCCATGGTCAAGTACTTCTTCAAATCTGTAGGCGATAATACTGTCAGGTTTTTTAAGTGCATCTAGCGACCATTCGCCAATCTCGACTGTTGTCAGCTCTCCATTACCTTCGATTTTGGTCTTCAGGTGCACCATAATGATGTATGTCATCCTCCATGTTAAGCATTAAGCAGAACGGGAATATGCATTATTGTCTGCCCGAGTTAATCAGCTTTCCATCCTTGGTCTCTAGAATACACCAAAAAGGTGTATTCAAACCTTATGTGGTGCCCTGCACTTCAGCACAGAACAGGTTTTTCGGTGAACGTTTGAAGATCTTGGTATGGCGGGAACTCACCGGTTTCATCTGAAGCTCGGGGTGGTTCAAAACCACCACTAACGGATCGTGACAAGGGGGTTTACCAAATACTGAGTAACACAAAGAGCCATATGGCCACCGAACTTGTGAACTTGCCTGTGAAAGGCAAGATACTCGCTAACCTAAGCTAACGTAAGCATTTCGCAGAGCGAGGATGTGTTCAGTTGTCTGCCGATATTACTCTGTAGAAGGGTGTGCCATATGGCCGCCGAGTGAACTTGCCTGCGAACGGCAAGCTACTCGCTAATCTAACCTAACCTAAGCATTTCGCAGAGCGAGGATATGCTCTGTTGTCTGCCCCATGTTACTCGAGAGAAAGACAGGAGACTGTATGTGTGCCATATGGCCGCCGAGCGAATGTGCCTGCGAATGCAAGCTACTCGCATTCCGCAGAGCGAGGACATGTTCTATTGTCTGCCCCCTGTTACTCTGTTGAAAGAATGGACACTGTATGCGGCCTGAATACATGAGCATATGAACACGCCGTTAGTTTTATTCCAATGCACTCCCTCCTACACAAATGTGACCTGGTAGATGCCTTCAAATCTTAATCCATAGGTCCATCCTTACACCACTTGGGCAAATTATTGTCTCGGAGAAAGTTGAGTTAGGTTCACAATACTTCTTTGAATATCTGCTTGGTAGGAACTTTGTTTTTACCACTGAAAAGCTTATGAGGTCCTTAAATGCATTTTAATTGGAAAGAAATTTTTCTGTCACATGATTTTAATGATGCTCTTAATTTATGGCATTTTGAATTCTTTTTGTCCAGGCTTTTTTCTGTTTTTTTTTTTTTTTTTTTTTTGGTATTCATTTTCAATTCAGTATTTTGCAGTGTTTTGTATGCGCAATTTTTATTTAATTAAGTCTAGACACTTCACATGAAGTGTCCAGATTATTATGTTCGAAATCCCTTACAAATTAAAAACTGGGTTAAAAGTGCTCTGCACACACTCACTGCCTAAACAAATGACTGTACTTTGCCATTTGTGCTTCTCTTATACTCCCTCCCATATGGATGTATGTATGTATGTATGTGTGTTGTTTTCAGTAATAATTGTAAAGCGAGGTAAACAAAAAAAAACTTTTTTTTAATATTTTGCTGTGGTTTTGTGCTAAAGTTGTTGCACAAAAAAAAGAAAAAAAAAAAGAAAAGTTTTGTGTTGAAAAAAAAAACAAATTTTTTCTCATATTTTTATGCCAACAAAAGCCAGGCAAATGAAAGCCACCCTTATTATTATGGCCACCATATACATACATACATACACTGTGGAGTATGGCAGCAATGGCAGCAATGGCAGCAAAACGTTGGTTTTTAACTCACCTACATAGACGATGTTTTACTAACGTAGAGTAGCAGTACTGCTAACCATTAAAAACATTTCATTTTCATTTTCCATTTTCATATGAAAAGCAAAATGGAAAGCAATACTCACACACACACTTACACACAGAGAGAGAGAGAGAGAGAGACTTGATGATACTTAATGAAAAACAAAATCTGTGTCAAAATGCCATCATCATCTAACCACCATTACCATCCATCCAAGCCATCCAAGCCATCCATTTCAATGTGTGTTAAGAAATAAAAAATAAAAAAATAAAAACAAAAATCATGTAAATATGGATGACAAATTTATTTTTATTTTTTATTTTATTCTTAATGTTCTTTGCTTTTATTTCTGTTTTTTTTATACTTTCAATAAATTTTCTATAAAAAATAAAACCAAGAAACTTTTGCAAAAAGAAATCCAATTAAAAATTCTTAATGCAGGTGATAAAAGAAAGAAAATTAAATAACAAGTAAAATACATGCCGCCGATGTAGTGATTGATCACAGAAATGTTATTCCATAATCTTAAATTATTTTCTTACACATTGGCATTCATCATATGAGATGTCATATGACTTACACATATGGTTTGTGTCTCGAATAACTCATATGAAAATTTTACAGCTCAAACATTCTGTTATTTACTCTCAGCTATACGGATTAAACCACGAACAAAGCTGTTATTTTTTTACATTGGCATTCATCATATGATATGTCATATGACTTACGCATATGGTTTGTGTCTTGAATAACTCGAATGAAAATTTTGCCGCTCAAACATCTATTTTTTACTGCCAGTAAAATTAAACCGCGAACAAAACTATTTTTTACATTGCGGGTTCCTAATAGATATATGACTTAAACAAATGGTTTGTGTCTTAAATAACTCATAAGAAAATTTAGAAGAATAAAACATCTGTTATTTACTCGTAGTCATACGGATTAAACCACGAACAAAGCTGTTATTTTCTTATATTCGCGTTCATCATAATACTTGTCATATGACTTACACACATGGTTTGTGTCTTGAATAGCGCGTATGAAAATTTTGAAGATTAAAACATCTGTTATTTACTCGTAGTCATACGGATTAAACCACGAACAAAGCTGTTATTTTTTTATATTGCAAGTTCCTAATAGATATCATGTGACTTAAACAAATGGTTTGTGTCTTAAATAACTTGTATGCGAAGTTTGGAGCTCAAACATCTGTTATTTGCTCCAAGTAATAGTGTTTAAACCACGTACAAAATTGTTTAATTCGTATACATTAAATTAATTAAAATTTTAATTGAAACAACAATTATTTAGTTTCTGCTGAGACATGCTAAATGGCAGGTTAATTTCATTAGAGGGCAAAAAGCATAGAAAATTGCACTCTGAATATATAATAGGGTCTTTCAACAGGGACTTTCAACACTTTGGCAGTTGATAACAGCCATCTGTTAAATTAAATGTCATTTATTCAGTCTGTATTAGCAAATCGTCTAGGACGGATAGACATGGACGGACCTTAGAGGGTTCTAAAGCACTGATCCGAGTTCTCATCAAAATATCATTTTCAGTGATATGACCCATGTTTGCATGAATGGGTACGTGAACGTAGAAATGTTATTCTCGGTATTCTAGCGGAGCTATTTACTGGATTTCGCAACGATTCATTCAAAATTCATGCCAGTTTTTAACTGGAGTCTAAGGAAGCTCTGCTTTAAATGCGATGTTCTGTTGCTGATCTCGCTTTCTGTGGCATCACCACGAGAAATTATCTGCGAACCATAAAACTGAAGAGAATAAAATTTTTAAGAAATTCTCATACTTTTTAAAAACTTGGTTGTGAAATAAACCAAAAAAGAAGAAACATTTATTCGTTTCTCTGTTATTCAACAAAAAAAAAAAAAAAAAGAAAAAGAAGAAAAAACTTTGAATTTCAATTTCATGCTGATATTCACGTGTCTGTGTTGGACTTTTTAATTTTTTTTTTAATTTTTTTTGAAAACGTTTCCAGTCTTTTGTTATCTTTGTTGCCTCTTTCACTCTCTTGTATTTTTGTTTTATTTTTTTTTTTTTATGATTCATTAAACGGTTTTTGTATGGCTTTTGTTAAATTTTACGTTTGTCTGTCTGTTCCGCTATATGTTTTTGTCTGTCGATATTGATTTACTTTATGTTTCGTTTTTGCATTCAAAATCAATTCGAAAACGAAAAAAAAACAAAAAAATTCAGTTAAAAAGCACACGTTAACGTCGATTAAATACGTTTGAAAACACTCGCACACTCAAACACAAAAGCGGTCAGCTGGCATTAAATTTATTTCATTTTATTGGTTGTTTTTGTAGTTTTTGTTTTTCTTTTTTTCGTTACTAAAATCGAACTGAAGATTTTGAAAATGAAATAAATTTTGTTTATTTCGCTTTCACCTCCACTCTTTCTTTTCATTTTTTAAAATTTTTTTTGGTTTTAATTTGTGTTGTTTTTTTACGTTTATTTTTTTGGTTTTTTGGTAATGAATTTATTTAAAATTAACGTGTCTTTGAAAATAATGACTGGAAAAAAGAAGAAAAAAAAAACAAATCTAATGATCAGAGAGACACTCAGCAGCAGCAGATACATTCAGAAGCAACCGCATAAGCCCTTCACGGTAAACGTGGGAATTACTCCAGTTTACGTAATCACTGGAAATGTGTTTTAAAACGATCCATATTCTGTTTTATGTTGCCCTGTGTGACCAAGCTTCTTGTCAATTGCATTGTAAGTAACAATTGATCTTGGTGGCCAGTTTACATCATTTCTACGTAAGATGATCATGACTCTAAGCTGTCCTAAAGAGTGTGAAATGTGCCACGAGCTTTGTGGATCGTAGCGCTGTCCTGTTGGTATTCAAATCATTCAGCATTTGACCCGTGAAAGGTTTATGTTGGGTTTGATGATCGATATGATTTGTGGCTTATTCGGATACACTTGCGACTTAAGAAAACCCCACAAGAAAAAAATCTAACGAGATCCAATTGCATGATCTCGATCACCTCCATGCAAGACGATCATGCCCTTTAATGTGTTCTACAGAGTATCAAATGTGGCAGACAGTCGCCGTAGTCTAGTAGGTAGCGTATTGGCTTATTAGACGCAAAAGCCTGGGTTCGAGCCCCAGGCCAGGCATCAAAGACAAAATACAAAAAGTATTTTTTCGGCGACTTCCTCTCAGTAGATTTCTGGCAAAAACTCTGAGAGTAAATAAAAATTGCCATGAAAAGTTTCTCAATAAATAAAAATCTGTCTTTCGGAGTCGACTTTAATCTGTAGGTCCCACCACTCATGTATAAAATTAACACACACAACATAAGTGGTGTGAGAAACTAGGACGTTGTACAATGGTTCAATTCGACCTCCGGGTACTGTACTTGTCTTAATTGATAAGTACACGTCCTCTCACCTAACCTAACCTATCAAATGTGGCATGAACTTTGTGGGGCTGTCCTGTTGATATTCAGTTCATTCAGCATTTGAACGGTGGCATGCATTATGTTGCCTTTGAGGTCCACTGTGCCTTATTCACATATAGTACCTCTGTGGCTTAAGTAAACCCAACAAGATCCCATTGGCCAGTTTGCATCGCTTTCACGTGAGATGACCATGCCCACAAATCTCGTGTGCAGTGTACTCAATGTGGTCGTTAGTTCGCAAAACAACCAATTCAAGCCAAAAAAAAAAAATGGTAATCATTGGCCCATAGTGCCTACTGTTGCCTTTTTTTTCAAAGAAATATGGACCATTGACGTTGCCAGCCCAAAATCCACACTAAACAAGGATTTTTTCGTGATGCATTTTATGTTCGACTCTCAAGTGCATTTGTATCGTCACAAATCCAACAAATTTTTTTGTTTTCCTACCCATTCATCCTGAAATATGGATCTCAAGCTTGAAGATGAGTTTTCAATGAAAATGAGAGTCAACTGGGTTGTCAACTGCTTCAGCATCGATTTAACGAACATGCATACATATGTACATAATTGGTGATTACAACCCTTTAGCCAAGATTACAACCTAGTTTCTCACACCACTTATGTTGTGTGTGTTAATTTTATCTATGAGTGGCGGGACTTATAGTTTTAAAGTCGATTCCGAACGACAAATTTTTGAGAAACTTTTCCTTGCAATTTTATTTTAATGCTCAAAGTTTTTAGCAGAAATCTGTTAAGAGGAAGTCGCCGAAGAACGATTTATTCTTATTTCGTTTGGTTGGGGTTTGACGCGAGGCCTCATGTCTAATAATCCAACACATTACCTACTAGACTGTGGCACCTAATGAACACACGTCTTTATCCATGATCATTAAAAGTGATTTAACCATCCAATGCGTTTTCGCTTCGCTAAGTGGGCCTGCGATCGACTTACAGAAGATGCCGATTTTGGCAAAAAAAATCATCTTTTCAGATGAAGCTCATTTTGATCTTGGCGGGTATGTAAACATGCAAAATTGTTGCATTAGGGGCACAGAAAACCCGCACGCATACATTGAAAAGCCGACGCACCCAAAACGAGTCACTGTTTGGTGCGGATTTTGGTCCAGAGGCATAACTGGACCATTTTTCTTCGAAAATGAGCAAGGAGTGGCCATTACAGTCAATGGCGATCGTTATCGGGCCATGTTGGACGAATTTTTGTTCACAAAAATTGAAGAGGAGGATATTGGCAACCTTTGGTTTCAACAGGACGGCGCTACGTGCCACACAGCCGAAGCTACACACGATGTTTTGTGACCTGTTTTTGAAGATTGCATTATCGGCCGCAGAGCTGATGTCGTTTGGCCACCTCGGAGCTGCGATCTGACACCGTTGGACTATTATTTGTGGGGTGCCGTCAAAGATAAGTGTTACGCCGACAAGCCACAGACAATTGACGCTTTAAAAGACAATATTCGTGAAGCCATTGGTGAAATACAGCTGCATAATGTGCTTAAAAATTGGTCCGATTGTGAAGGCTACTGCATGGCCATATGAATGAAATTAGTTTCCATTATTAACCGGGACGATTGTACTTTCAAATAAAAAAAGAAATTTGAGAAAATATTCAGTAGTTTTTTTTTAAAAGCATTTTCAAAAAAAAAAAGTTATTTGGCGGACCCTTTACATGGTTCCTTGCAATTTTATTTTAACGCTTGGAGTTTTTGCCAGAAATCTGCTGAGAGGAGGTTGCCGAAGAAATATTTCTTCTTCTTTCGTTTGGTTGGAGATGTCTAACCTTGGGTTTGACGCGAGGGCTCATGTCTAATAAGCCAACACATTGCCTACTAGACTACGGCACCTAATTAATACACGTTTTTATCTATGGTTGTCCAAAGTGAAGTGGGCAAACGGAGTGAATAAGTGACAGATGTAGCTTCAACAAGATGGCCATTATCGAAAGTCTCAATTTGGCATAGAGTTGAGAGGAATTTGGGCCTTTCTGTGATATTCGCTCTCCATAAGGACAGAAGTTTGAGATCATAGAGCTCACTGGACTGATTCTTGATTTCCAAATATTTATTTCAAGACTTTTTTTAATGGCCACTTAAGAAGGCAATGCAGAGCTGGTACCACTGAATTTATTTTATTTATTTTCATTTCATAATATTTTGTAATTCAACATTTTCAAGGTCTTTCTTGCCCTACAAATTAGCTGCTGATTTATTACGAGAAAGTCTCTTTTTCTTTTTTCTTTTCTTTTCTAATTTAAAAGGTAAATTAAGAAGTTTTTTTTTTTGAAAGCATTTGAAAAATCATTAAAAAAGAAAGAAAAAAAATATTAAAAAACCAAAATTTCATAATTTCCAACCATTTGGACTTTCACTTTCATTTGAAAGGCGGTTAGAAAAAAAACCAAAAAAAAACGAAAATGAAAACTTTTCTCATAAAACAGGTGAAAAAGTGTTTCGTTTCGTTTTAATTTGGTTTTTAAAATTTTTAATTTAATTAATAAATTCAACCTTTTTTTTTAATACAAATAAGAATTAAAAGCAATTTGAAAATTTAAATTTTTAATAACTGAAGACATGTGCTCAGCCATTTAGTGGCGCACAGCTTCAGAGCTGGAAAATATTGTCTTTGTATTTAAGGTCGGGCCTTTATTAATTTTTTTTTTGTTTTTTGGTTTTTATTGCCACCATTTTTAAGCTTTTCTTACAGTTACTTTAAACGAAAAGTCATGTTTTTCAAGCCGCTTTTGAAAATTAAACGTTTGAACTGAAAAAAAAACACACAAACAAACATACTAACTTCAAAGCTAAACTGCTATTATTTCTTTGGTTACCATTTTTTTCCTCTGTGATCAGTTTTCGTTTTCGTTTTTTGTAACTTAACATGGGTGTGGTAATAATCTGCATTGAAGTTTAGTTTTTTTTTTTGCGAAAAAACAAAAAGAAAAACCCCATAAAGAAATCCACTCTTTGGCTTGCAATTTCAATTGTTTAATTTACGCTTTAAGGTAACTAACTGACTGGAGTGCATGATAATGCAATCACTACCCAACCACCAAACCAAACCACTCGTAAGAGGCACTCTGAAAAATCACTGTTTTTTCTGTGTTTCTTTTTAACACGAATTCAAATATAAAAAAAACAGTTGCATTCAAATGCATTTAAATTATCTTTTATTTGCAAAAAAAAAAATTTTTTTTGGTTTTTTTCTTTAGTTTTTCTTTCATAAATATGATCGCTAACTGGCCAAGCCATTCACCATTGTTTGAATGGCGTTTGGCCAAGTCGAACTAAATTGTCAATGACAATTTTTTTTTATTCGTCATAAACAATTAAAAAAAAAAATTTTAAAAAATTTTAAAAAATTATTTTTTTGAATATTTTATTTTTTTACTTACAGGCCTATTTACCAAGTTATAAACAATTTAAAATAAAATTTACCTACAAACCCATAATGAACAAAACGAGGCTCTTTTCCGTAAATATTTTTAATTTATTTTAAAATTTCTTTATTTTTACATTTGAAGGCCTATTTCACGGTTTTGAACTGCTAAAGAAATTAAATTTTTGGTTTAAAAATTCTGCTTCATTTAAACGTTAAAAGCTGTTGAAATTTGTGTATGATCCTTTTACTCATGTTGGGAATATAGGCCCCAGAAATTGCCAAAAGTTCAGATTATCAGAACCGTAACCGGCTACCATCAAACATATTGGTCAAACATTTGCCCAAGTCCCCTTTCAATCCCGGTTTTATAATGAAAATATCGCATTGGACCTATTATGATCAATTGTGATTCTGACGAATCCAGTCGGATGTGAATGTTTTTCAGACAAGTTGAATTTTAATTTGTCCCTAAGTTGGTCTTGACCCCCCAGTCTGCCACCTCTATGGCCTCATCATGGCAGAAAGAGCAGAGGCGTTGGGGGAACGGATCGGGTTGTTTTGTTTCTAGGTGTCTATGGCCTGCTGTTGGTTGCTGGGCTTGAATAAGGCCAGCTTAAGGTTGTTTGTCGGTTTTATCACGGGGCACTGCGAGATTAGGTCGCTGACGGGGATCTGGAACAGATTCCAGCCGGACTATTGCAGGGCGTGTTGCGATGAGGAGGAGTTGGAGACTATCGAACACCTCCTCTATAACTGCCCAGCCCTTGGTAGATTGAGATTGAGGACCCTTGGCAGGGCCTTCTTTGGTAGTTTGAATTCGGTGTCGAGAGCCGACATCAAGGCTCTCCACAGATTCATTAGTGGCTTAGAGTGAGAGTAAGAGGTGCTAGGACTTCATCGGTGTAGTCGCGATCTCCCACCCTTTTGTGTCTGGTCTGTGTGAGTCCTCCGCTTCCTACTCCCCCCTTTCCCATATACCCTCCTTTCATCCCATCTCCTATACTATCCTTCCCTCCTTTAGGACGTTGTACAATGGGTCAATCCGACCTCCGGGTACTGTACTTGTCTTGACTGACAGGTACACGTCCTCTAACCTAACCTAACCTAACCTAAGTAATCAACTTGTAGTCGCCATAGTCTAGTAGGTAGTGTGTTGGCTTATTAGACGTCAGGCCGCGGTTCAAACCCTAGGTCAGACAGCAAAACGAAAATATGAAAAAAAATATTTCTTCGGTGACTTTCTCTCAGCAGATTTCTGGCAAAAACTCTGTGAGCAAATAAAATTCTCAAACAATTTGGCGTTCGGAGTCGACTTTAAACTGTAGGTCCCCAGACACTCATGTATAAAATTAACGCGCACAACATAAGTGGTGTGATAAACTACGTTCATAATCCTGACTGAATGGTTGTAATGAGCAATTATGTATGTATGTAATCGACTAGACTTTAGCAATGTTTGCTCGAAACTGCATTATGAATTTAACGTTTTACAGGCTGTTTCAGTGCGAGTACAGTATCAGAGTATATACCATACAGCAGACATAGATGCATGTATCCTGACAACAATGCGGCAATTAGTTTCCTAAAGCATAGAACTGAACTGTTACGGTTATACAAATGAGTTTAAATTGTTTTTTGATTAAATTTTCACTGATTTAAGCATTTCAGGAATTTTGTAATTCTAACGAAATGTTTAATTATTATTTGGGGAGTCGCCATATTTGGGGGGTGCCGTAGTGTAGGTAACTTAACTGTTCATTAGACAAGGTCCTGGAGAATACAGGGTTTTGCAACCACTGGAGCTACAATGCCCAGATGAAAGCAAAGTGATGTGTAACGAACATTATGTTTGAGCATAATGCTCTGGAGAGAAGTCGTCTTAGTCTAGTAGGTAGTGTGTTGGCTTATTAGACGTAAAGCCAGGGTTCGAGTCCCAGGCCAGACATCAAAACAAAATACACAAAATATTTCTTCGGCGACTTCCTCTCAGCGGATTTCTGGCAAAAACTCTGATAGTAAATAAAATTGCCATGAAAAGTTTCTCTGAAAATAGTTTGATCAAGTTTTAATTGATTTTACAAATGATGAATTTGTAATATTAATTAAACTTTTAATTAAAAGCATGATTACTGTTATAGCAAATAAATTTTTTTTTATCATTTCATCAATATTGATTAATTTTTAATTGTTTTGAAAACTTGAAAATTTAATAAAACTTTTAATTAAAACAGCAATTGTTCTTTTTTATGGTCTGCTAAAGTAAAACCTAGTTTTCATGGTTATAAGTACAAAAAACTTAATTGATATAGCAATTCAAGAATTTCGTAGTATTAATTAAACTTTTCATTGACATAACAATTGTCACATTTTCTGTTAATTAAAGGAAATTTAAAAAAAATTTTCATTTACACATGAAGTGTAAGATTTATTATCTTTTTCTATAATTACTTTTTATTGATTATAATTATTTAATTAATCACTGCACTTGCTTAGAAGGTGTCTCATTGGTGACATTAAGAATGCTACAACTATTTCCGTAGGACTTTGCACCACACAATAGTTGGTTAATGTAGTTAATCTCTCAACAAAGTTTATATCTTTAACGTGGAGTCGTTGAGTAATTTTTTTTTGCTCACATTTAAACGATAATTATTTGTACTTGATAATGATATTGAAAAAAAAAGCAGAAAAAACAGAGAAAAAAGCAACAAATACGGCCAATAAATAATTATCAATAATTAGTTATTTTTTTCTGTTTTTTGCTCTCCCTTTTGTTTAATAATTTGCGTAATAAATTTTTATTTCGTATGATTAGAAAGAAGGTTTTTTATTCTATTGTTATATGCAGCAACGTCATGAATACATAGTTATTGGCAATCTATCCATATGCAGGCAATTAGAAGTTTTTTTCTGTAATTTTTTTTCCAATAACTCAATTGAGAATTATTATTGAAATTGAAACTTTTCATTATTTTTTGTTTGTTTATTTTTTTTTAAGTTTTTTTCTCTGTATTATTTACTATTTTTTATTTATTTATTTATTATTTATTTATTTATTGCAATTTGTTTTTCAATTTATATTTAAACAAAAGCTTAAGTTTCTGTCTGTTTTTTTTTTTGAAGCTTAAATAATAGCAGAGACAACAGTACCAAACGTTTTTTAAACGCCCTGTTTTTTACTGATAATGAAGGTAATTGAGACACGCAAGAATCAAAAACAATTTTAAATACGTTTTATTTAAATGCGTAAATGTGTTGTCTTGTTTTTAATGCCTTTTTCCTGAGAAAAAGTACTTTTCAGTACAAAAGTCTTTACAATCGTTTTTCCTACTATTTTCCACCATTATCCCATTCAGTTAGACACTCTAGCCAAGTAGCCTTTTCTAAATCCTTTAAAAAGCAAGAAAATGTCTACGAAAAAAGGGTTGCCATGCTGTGTTAAAAATTATTATAACTTCTATGGCAAGAAACTTTTGTTATCCAACACTATTCTATAGAAAATGTTTGCTATCGAACACTTCTCTATAGAAAATGCTTGTTATCGTACACTTTTCTATAGGAAATTTTTGTTATCAAACACTTTTCTATAGAAAATGCTTGTTATCGAACACTCTTTTATAGAAAATCTGTGCTATGGAACATTTCTCAATAGTAAATCTTTTTTATCGAACACTTTTCTATAGGAAATTTTTGTTATCGAAAACTTTTCTATTGGAAATCTTTGTCATCGAAATATTTTCTATTGGAAATCTGAGTTATCGAAATATTTTTCATAGAAAAATTTTGTTATCGAAATATTTTCCATAGAAAATTTTTGTTATCGAAATATTTTCCATAGAAAATATTTGTTATCCAAATATTTTCCATAGACGATTTTTGTTATCGAAATATTTTCTATAGGAAATTCTTGCTATTGAACACTTTTCTATAGAAAATGCTTGTTATCGAACACTTTTCTATAGAAAATGTTTGTTATCGAACACTCTTTTATAGAAAATCCGTACTATAGAACATTTTTCTATAGAAAATTTTTGCTATCTAACATTTTTCTATAGGAAATGTTTGTTATCGATCATTTTTCTGTAGGAAATCTTTGTTATCGACCACTTTTCTATACGAAATCTTTGTTATCGAACGTATTACTATAGGAAATCTTTGTTATCGACCACTTTTCTATACAAAATCTCTGTTATCGAACGTTTTTCTATAAAAATCTTTGCTACCGAACCTTTCTATAGGAAACCTTTGTTATCGAACACTTTTCTATAGAAAATGTTTGTTATCGAAAACTTTTCTATACAAATGTTTGTTATCGAAAACTTTTCTATAAAAATGTTTGTTATCGAAAACTTTTCTATAAAAAAAGTTTGTTATCGAAAACTTTTCTATAAAAAAAGTTTGTTATCGAACTTTTCTATAGAAAATTTTTGTTATCGAACACTTTTCTATAGAAAATGTTTGTTATCGAACACTTTTCTATAGAAAATGTTTGTTATCGAACACTTTTCTATAGAAAATCTTTGTTATCGAACACTTTTCTATAGAAAATCTTTGTTATCGAACACTTCTATAGGAAATTTTTGTTATCGAACACTTCTATAGGAAATTTTTGTTATCGAACTCTTTTCGATAGGAAATTTTTGTTATCGAACTCTTTTCGATAGGAAATTTTTGTTATCGAAATATTTTATATTATAAATCTTTGTCAAAGAAATATTTTCTATTGGAAATCTGTGTTATCGAAATAGTTTCTATAGGAAATGTTTGCTATCGAACACTTTTCTATAGGAAATGTTTGCTATCGTACGTTTTGCCATAGAGAATGTTTTTTATTGAACACTGTTCTATAGGAAATCTGTATTATCGAAATATTTTCTATAGGAAATTTTTGTTATTCAAAAATTTGCTTTAAAAGGTTTTTGTCATTGGTTTTTAAGGCATAAAAATTTTGAATATCTACCTGAAGCAAAATGTGTGCAGACATCTGAGTTCAATATGGATGTTCCTAAAAGTCGTCCCTACACAGTTCTGGTAGGATTTGTATTTTGCACGTGTTTTCCTTTATTTAGATTTGTTGTATTTTTTGGTGTCTAGTTATTGTTGTTGCTGTTAAAACATTTATTTTTAGTTGGAAAATAGAAAAACAAAGAATAAAATCAAGAACTAAAAACCTGCTCATTGTTGAGAATTCTTAAGAAACGAAAGACAGAAATACATAAAAACGTACTTAAAGAAGGCAAGAAAACTACGAAACCCAACAAACCACTGCAATGTGTTCAAATAAATGGAAAATTTTTTGTATAGAAAACAGTAACAACAACAACAATAACAATATGGTTTCATATGTTGATGTTGTTGTCGCTGTTGCTGTTGTTGTTTTTTTCATTTAAGCTTTGTTTAGCGTGTAAAAAGTATTTATTTTAGTGACATTGAGAAAAATAATCACTATTAAGATACTAGCACTACTATAGCAACAACAATAAAACACTTAAGATGCTGTTGTTGTAGTTTTTATTTTGTTTTTGTTTTTCTAATCTTTTGTTTTTATTATTGTTTTCAATAACTTAATGCATATGTGCTGTTATTGTTGTTGTTGAAATTTTGAGCAACAAAAGTTATTTTTAGTTTCAGCATGAAACTGTGAAGAGAAATAGAGAAACAAAAAAGTCTTAAAAATGGAATGGAATTAGATATATGGTATGAGACTAGGGTTAGTTAAGGCGGAAACCTTTTTTCATGGATTTAAATACGGTGAGCTGACATGTAAAGAAGGACTTGAAACTCATTAATGTTGTGTAGAGGGTAGTAAACTGACATATCTGCAGTAAAATCAATTCAGTGGAAGGATTCCCTTACTTAAAAGGTATTAGGCTCGGCTGCTTTGTTGTCTCTTTTGCTCTTTTAAATTGTTTTGCTATTTGACAGCTCTTCGTTGGCGGATCTGGACTACATTTGTATTCAATTTGACTTCAGTTTGTCCGCTTTTTACCTACAGTTTATTCGATTTTTTTTCTTAATTTCACGTTCTATTTGCTATTCAAGAACCTGTGCATACATTTGACTTTTGTAGCTGAGTGTTATTTAGTTTTTCTTCATACAATATTACACAATTACTTAGATTTAGACTTTGGAAGCCTTGACTTTTCTAATCTAAATCTTTTAACAGATTGTATGTAATAAAGCTGCTTGTAATGCTAAAACTCGCCTTAAGAAATTTAGAATGAAAAATAAATTGAATTTAATAAAAGCGAGAGAATAAAGATAAAAATAAACTCAAATAAACCTAATAACCTATGCTACGTTCATTACGAAAGAACAGAAAAAAAATCTAAAAATTGAAACAAATAATGGGTTCTCCATTCATAGTGTTCAAAAGTAATAGTAAATACAACGCAACAAACACACAAAGTTTTTTTAAACTTTTTTAAATCTTTGTTGTCGAACCAATTTTTTTTAATTATCTTTGTCATTGAAAAGTTTTCTTTAGAAAAACTTTGTTATCGTAAAGTTTTCTTTAGAAAAACTTTGTTATCGAAAAGTTTTCTTTAGAAAAGCTTTGTTATCGAAAAGTTTTCTTTAGAAAAACTTTGTTATCGAAAAGTTTTCTATAGAAAAACTTTGTTATCGAAAACTTTTCTATAGAAAAACTTTGTTATTGAAAAGTTTTCTTTAGAAAATCGTTGTTATCGTTATTTCTATAGAAAATTGATGTGGTCGAAATGTTTTCTATAGAAAAACATTGTTATCGAAATGTTTTCTATAGAAAAATTTTGTTATCGAAAAGTGTTGTATAGAAAAACTATATTGTCGAAAAGTTTTCTAAGTAAAACCGTTGTTATCGAAAAGTTTTCTAAAGAAAAACATTGTTATCGAAAAATTTCCTATAGAAAATCGTTGTTATCGAAAAGTTTTCTATAGAAAATCGTTGTTATCGAAAAGTTTTTCTATAGAAAATCGTTGTTATCGAAAAGTTTTCTATAGAAAATCGTTGTTATCGAAAAGTTTTCTATAGAAAAACTTTGTTATCGAAAAGTTTTCTATAGAAAACTGTTGTTATCGAAAAGTTTTCTATAGAGGACTGTTGTTATCGAAAAGTTTTCTATAGAAAACCGTTGTTATCGAAAAATTTTCTACAGAAGACCGTTGTTATCGAAAAATTTTCTTTAGAAAATCGTTATCGAAAAATTTTCTTTAGAAAATCGTTGTTATTGAAAAATTTTCTATAGGAAATCGCTGCTATCGAAAAGTTTTCCATAGAAAATCGTTGTTATTGAAAAGTTTTCTATACAAAATCGTTGTTATCGAAAAATTTTCTATAAAAAAACTTTGTTATCGAAAAGTTTTCTATAAAGTTGTCTAGAAAAAAAACGTTGTTATCGAATAATTTTCTAATTGAAAAACGTTATTATCGGAAAGTTTTCTATAGAAAAGCCTTGTTATTGAAAAGTTTTCTTTTGTTTGTCTGACTGTATATTTTGAAACCTCTAAATCGATAACCCGATGTTATCGATAAACAAATTGTTGAAACAAAAAATACAAGAAAAATCTTAAAACAAAAATAAATGACTCAAACAGCTCAGCTTAACATTGAAACCAAACCCAGTTTAAGATTGAAAAAAGATTTAAAGAAATACAAAAATTATCGGCTATAATGTTTTTAAAACAAAAGCTTTAAGCTACAGCTTTAACAAAACCTATTAAATTCACTATTATCTACAGCATCATCATCATCACCATCAGCAACAGTAACAGTAGCTGAATCATTAATCATTGTCTTGGAGTGTTTTTTTTTTAATTTTAATTTTTTTTTGTTTTATTTGTTGCCTTTGCTTATGGTTATAAATGTTATATATTGCTATCGCTTTTTTATTTTTATTTATAATAAATTTTTAATTAGTTAAATAATCTCAAAAAAAAAGAAAGAAACGTAAAAAAATAAAAATTGAAATCTTTAGGGTTTTAGGTACGGGTATTAGGAACCAGTTTTTTTAATTTTATGAATTTAAATAAATTTTTTAAAATTTCAATTTAAGGGAGTTTAAGTTATAATGGATTATATCTACGAAAGTTTTTTTTTTATATAATTAATGGTATCAAAAAAATGTTGATCAGATAAGTAATGAGTTCAAATGTTCCGATCACATCTTATGCAATAATTATCAAAAAACTCAAAGAAATTTATTGTTCGTTGATTTCAAAAGCGCCTTTGAGTTTCCAAATCATTAAAGAAGTGGACAAAGGAGTCAATTTATTAAAATCACAATACAATGCAGAATTCTTCTTACATACATAATTGGTTATTACAACCCTTCAATCAGGATTACGACCTAGTTTCTCACACCACTTATGTTGTGTGTGTTAATTTTCTACATGAGTGGTGGGACCTACAGTTTAAAGTCGACTCCGAACGACAGATTTTTGAGAAACTTTTCATGGCAATTTGATTTACTCTCAGAGTTTTTGCCAGAAACCTGCTGAGAGGAAGTTGCGAAAGAAATACTTTTTGTATTTTATTTTGATGTCTGGCCTGGGGCTCGAACCCTGGCTTTTCGTCTAATAAGCCAACACACTACCTACTAGACCACGGCGGCTTCAGAATTCTTCTTAGTGTCAGATTTTTACAAAAATTTAAATTTTAGTGGATGCTTGGCAAATAATCCTTTTTCCTTCCATATTTTTGTAGTTTGCTATGCTCCGGCATTTTTATCACCCTATAAACGTGGAGAATTTGATTGCTTCGATATATCCAGACGAGTTTGCAATGATTTTTGCCATGCAGGGGCATAGGTAGAGCAAAATAAATGACCATGGCATACTTGAAGTGACTAGGACTAATCTAGGCCTTACAATTGCATTTCCAATCTAAAACTCCACAGATAAAGGAGATAACTTGCCAAAAATAGTAATGGATTTAGTACACTCTGTGCGGAAACATTCCCATAATATTGCAAGACAAACTTTAGACTGAAACTAACCAACAGGTTGCTCTGGTGATTATGGCAAAAGTTCTTGTAGAAGTTTAACTAACTAAATAAAGTCTGTGAGAGAAGGTCTTAGTTGAACGCAGGCATTAGCTAGAAAACTTAGTAAATTTTAAGAATTTTATACTCTTTGCATCTCGTACTACAGACAAACATTATTGACCATAATATTGCCAGGCAAACAAAAAAAGATCTGGGTCTAGAGAACGTTCTAAAACTTTTTGGAATAGAAACCTTAAATCATAGTAAATTGAAAAGATTTTTATGGCAATTTGCGTCTCTTATACGGTGCTATATACCAACATTATTGGCCATTATAACCCTTTAGTCATGATTATGGCTTCTAATATCACATTCTTTGGTGGGCCATACCCTGAAAGAAATTCTAATTTATTGCAGTTTCTTTTTCCTTGAATAATCTGTTACAAAACTATAAATCTTTATTATTTTCCAATAGAACTTATAGTAAAATATGATTAATTATTTGTAAAATAATATTTTATATTTATTTAATATATTTCAATAGAATTTTTATCGATTTATTGCTTAATTAACTTGTATTAGTCGAGATATCTATCGCAGTTTTATTCTTTTTTTATTAATTCCACAACAATTATTTATGAAATCAATTTCCGCAAATTCTGCATTCAAAAAGAGAACAACAGTTAAAATCAATGCTCATTACATTAGCACCCACACATACTTACAAGAAAAAAAACTTGTTTTTCTTTTCTAAACACATACACAAGCAGCATTAATACTTGTTGGTTGCTGTAATTGAAAGCCTTTGGCTGCTATAGAGAATATTTGTGAGTGGGTGGCAGTGACTGTGTGTGAGAGAGAGCGTGGGAGAGAGTAAGGAATAGAGTGTAAAAACATGTTGTGTTTATAAATTGAAGACAATAAAAATCGCGTGAGTTTTAAAGGATTTTCTTCTTGAGGTTTTGCTGGCTTAAATGTTGTTGTTAAACAATAACGAATGAATGGAATATAAAGAGTAAACGTATGTTATAGAGAGAAAGAGAGAGAGAGCAGAAGAAGAGTAAAGGAAATGTTTTGTGTGTATGATGATCACAGGAAACACTTAAAGTCAATAGTTAAAATCCTGTTGTAGAAACGTTGGAAATAAGAAAAAAAACTAAGAAATAAAAATAGAGAAAGGAATCAACAATTTAATATTGAAAAAAGAAAAGGTAATGGTATCATTTTGTACACACTATAGCCTGTTGAAAACAAGATATAGGGTACTATACAGCCAGCTATGTTTGCTTTGTATATCCGGGTTATAAACAAAACCACCCCTGAGTAAACATTACATTACAACAAAGCTTTTATTAAATATTTAACTATAAAACTTGCTGTCTGTCTATCTAACTGTCTGTCTGCAATTTTATTTTTCTATGCATAAATTAATTTGTTATAGCAGCCACTGGAGGAGGGTATTATTAGGTTCTAATTTTAGCATAGACTTACTGTGTACGAGTATGTCTGTAGCTTAGCTGGAAGTTATTTGATTGAGATTGTATCAAATTTGCTTGTAAGTTAAGTAACATGCTTTCCATTTTTAATTAATTGATTACAAAAATAGTTTATCCTGCTGCTGCTGAAGAGCCAGCAAACTAATGAATTTTAATTACCGGGTTTTAGTTTTATGAAGACTTCCTTTTACTCCCACTTTTTCTTGAATATGTATTCATTTGCATGTCGTTTTATTGATATTTATTAAGTCTTGTTATTATTATTATTAGCTTTTAAGCATATGTTAACAACTTTTTTTTATTATGCAAAGAAATAAAATTTAATTTTCCTTTTTCTCTTTCCGTTTTCTTTTTCTTTTTGCAGATTAATTTTCATTGAATTCAATAAAACTTGGAAAATTTAAAAGGTAAACTTTTTAATACATTTCAAAGGCTCATAATTTAATATTCAATAACCAATTTATTATTAGAATTTGTATTGTTAATTAAAAAATTATAAATAATTAATATTGTTTTCGTAAATATTCAGTAAACAATTCATTTCATTGAAAATGAAACTTTGATTTCTATTAAAACAGGGGCTCAGAGTTCAAGTCAGAGGTTCTCGAACCATGTCCATGTAGTGCACTAAAGTAAAAATTATAGCTTTGAAGTTTTCTAACAAACAACATTTTTATAGCAGTTTGAAGGCTAGAAGATAGTGTTTAATCTCTTGGAACAAAATACCTCAGCTCATCTTATTGTCAACTTTAGAACCTTCCGGATAGACTTCTACAGAATCCCTAGAGTACACTATGTTAGAGGAAAAGTTTTCCTTTCTTAGAATATTAGTCCTATGAAAACCATACTCATTCAGAGTTTGGAGATCCTACATAAACATAAACGAGTATCCAGAGAAAATAATGTATTAGCGTGGCAGGGTATACTAAGTTGCATTGTGACAATTGTTGCCTGGGCCCTGGTAAGCATTCTAGATGGCAACCATTTAAGCATAACAGAGATCAGCTTGGATCACGTTCGCAAGCATATTGCTGTGATATATCACACACATACATACATAATTGGTCATTACAACCCTTTAGTCAGGATTACGACCTAGTTTACCACTTATGTTGTGTGTGTTAATTTTATACATGAGTGGTGGGACCTACAGTTTAAAGTCGACTCCGAGCGACAGTTTTTTGAGCAACTTTTCATGGCAATTTTATTTACTCTCAGAGTTTTTGCCAGAAATCTGCTGAAAGCAAGTCGCCGAAGAAATACTTTTTGTATTTTGTTCTGATGTCTGGCCTGGGGCTCTAGCCTTGGCTTTACGTCTAATAAGCCAACACACTACCCACTAGACTACGGCGACGGCTGTGATCACTTTCTTTTATATAAAAGTTGCTGGTTTATTATTTAAAATTTTATTTCTTTTAAATTTTCTGTTAAACTACATTTTTGAAGAGTTTTCTACAGTTTTAGAGATTTGTTTACTGGTGATATATCGCTTACCCTAGTCCTATAGCTTTTAACCTTCACTATGTTTATCGTTTTAGTATTTATTATTCTATTGTGTTGCATTTTTAAGGCAATTTCAAAGCTTTTTTGTCTCCAGCTTTATAAATCAGGTGATATACCACTGCAACATAGTGATATATCATAGGTTTTATCTAATATTTGAAAATTTCAGTTTCTAACCATTTTTGTGGGCAGTTTTCTTCCCGTCCACTAATGCAGATAATTCTTGTGATGATGTATCACCACGTTGCAGTGATAAATCTCTAACTTTTTTTTTTGCAAACTTTACATTTTAATCTTTCAAATTTGTCTATTTCTTCTGCTGGCATAATTTTTAAGGTGCTTATCTATTACCAGTATAAAAATACTTTCTTCCTGGCAATATATCACTCTTACCTAGTGATATATCATTAAATTTTCTGTAAAGCTTAAATTTTAATATTTCAAATTTGTTTATTTCGTTTTCTCGTATAATTTGAAAGTTTTTTTCCTGTTACCAGTACTCAGAAATTATTTTCTTTATGATATATCACTCTTACCTAGTGATATATCATTAAATTTTCTATTAAAGTTAAATTTTAATATTTCAAATTTGTTTTTTTCACTTTCCTGCTGATTCATCTCAACCTTCTAGTGATATATCATTACCTTTTATCTAAAAGTTTTCATTTTTTTCGTATTTCAAATTGCAAAATTTTAATACAAATTCATAAATTTTTCATGCACCATCTAACTGCCACCATGATAATCTTTATGTTCAGTGATACATTTCCATCACTGTCTTAATAAAACCAAAAAAAAAGAGCGAAAAATATCTCCCTTCTTTTTTCGTATGCTTCATGCTTTCTAAAGGGGGTGATTATTTTACAAACATTGTTGAATTTTGAAGTGTAGAAATGCTATTTGTCTTCTTCTTCTTCTTCTATTTTTTGCTCTCAAAAGAATTCCCCTATTTTTTGTACATTCTTTTTTTGACATATGGTATGTGGTTTTTTGAACCCTTCATCTTTGGGTTCTACTAGTGTTGCTGTTTCCTTTCCTTTTCTTCATTCTTGCTATCTGGTTAAAGCAAGTGTTACTCACTCGTAACATTGCTGAGGAGAGAAAAAAAGTTCATTAAACTTTACTTTTATGACTTCTACTCATATTTTAACCTTTTTTTTGTGTGTTTTTGTGTTATTTTTTTTTAAATTTTTTTTGCAATTTTTTCTATTTTCTTATAAGACAGGGAGATAGGGTTAAATATACAGTAAAGCCTTGATAGAGACAACGATGAGATTAAAAATTAAGAAATTAAATTTTAAGACTTTAATCTACGTTAAGTTTAATAGAAAGTATGTTGGTAAGATAATGCTAGCTTGTGTGATGGAACTGGGATCGTAGGTCAAAGGTTAAGCCCGTTCTTAAAGCACAGCTTAATGTCAACAGATCCTGTAGAAAGTCATTTCGACTTCAAAACAAATCTTTTTTTAGCAGTGATGTTTTAGTTTGGGATTCAAGAACCCCAGCTTGTTCCCAGCAAGCGTGTGCTCCTCCTCTTAATATCAACAGTTTTTTGAGAAATTAGTCGAAAAAATGCTTTCTAAGAAAGCAGTGTTCTATGGGAGATTTATGGAAAGAAGGCTACTTTCTCCGGATCGTTTCAGCAGAGCCAATCCTTCAAGATGACGTTCGAGACGTACTTGAGGTACTTGAGGTTTTTTGGGAAAAATTCCACCACCAACCCAGCATTACACCGATTTCTTTAAGGGCTTGATTTTCGTCTGGAAAACACGCAACAGTGGTCAGGCAGCCTAAAGGAAGTGTAATGTTCGCAACTGTCGTAGCATAGTAGATAGTGTGTTGGCTTATTTGACGCTTGATCGTGGTTCGAACCCCATCTCAGACATCTCGAAGAAAGTAAAATACGAAGAAAAAATATTTCTTTCAGCGACTTTCTCTCAGCAGTCTTCTGGCAAAAACTTTGCCATGAAAAGTTTCTCAAATCTGTCGTACAGAGTCGACATTAAATTGCAGGTTCTGCTACTCAAGTCGCCGTAGTCTAGTAGGTAGTGTGTTGGCTTATTAGTCGTAAAGCCAGGGTTCGAGCCCGAGGCCAGACCTAATCCTAACTGGAGGGTTGTAATGACCATTTATGTGTATGCTATTCAAGGATAAAATTACCACGTATAACATGGGCGGTGCAACAAGCAAGGTTGTAATCCTAACTAACCAATTAATTAAGTAAAGTCTGAAACATTAAAAACATTGCCGACTATCTTCGGTTCATCAGCTTAGAGGTACATAGCTGAGGTCCTAAAATCCAATCTTCTATCGCGAAAAACTTTACAGCCGGGTTTGGAATGAGAATTTTTCGAAATCCTGATGTATTTCTGTAAGCTAGTTCTCGCCGTAAGCTGGTAGACGTAAAGCCAGGGTTCGAGTTCCAGGCCAGACATTAAAACAAAATACAAAAAGTATTTCTTTAGGCGACTTCCTCTCAGCAGATTTCTGGCAAAAACTCTGAGAGTAAATTGAAAATTGCCATGAAAAGTTTCTTAAAAAATCTGTCGTTCGGAGTCGACTTTAAACTGTAGGTCCCGCCACTCATGTATAAAATTAACACACACAACATAAGTGGTGTGAGAAACTAGGTCCGTAATCCTGATTGAAGGGTTGTAATGACTAATTATGTATGTCTGTACATAGTTTCGAAGGACCATAGCATTCTAACGAGAAATGCTTTGGCCAACAAGGTATGTTTAAACAATTACTAGGGCTGTTGAATTATTTGACAAGTCTTGGAGATTTCGAATTTCTTTACACAACTGCTTGGCATATGAGCTTGCAATTCATTTTGTTATTTGGATTTCTTTACCGTTGCCTTTTTGGCTTATTGGGTTAAAAATTAATCCTTTTGGGAATTTTTATTTTAAATAAAAGAAAAGGAACGTAGCATTCTGCATATCCTTTTGTTTATTTTTTTTTCTCTTTCTCTCTCTGTTTTCCTTCATTCGTTTCTGTCACTCTACAAATTGTGTCAGGCTTTTAGAATGTCTCCCTGGTTGCTAAGGCTTTAATGCTGCTGCTTCATGCCACAAACGTATTGTGGCAGCTGATGAGTGCCAAAATGAATATGTGAGCAGGAATGAATGAATGAAACGAACGAAGAAGGAAAAAAATGCTTTTAAAATTATTAAAGTTTTCCGGGTTAAAATGATAAAGAACCACAACCACACAGCAGGAACCCTTAAATATTCTAACCAAAGGCGTTAACAAATATGGACAAAAATATTAAAAAAAAAAAAATTTATTTTAATTTTAATAAAAACACAATGAACTTTTAATTCAAATAAAAAACACAACAGAACAGAACAGAATATTTTTTTTTTGATTGTTCTTCTCATAATTAATTAAAATATTTATAAAAAAATATAAACAATCAGTTTAAAAGTCATTGACTTTCAAAAACAAAATGAGAAAAAAAAACAACCAAAACAGAGCTTTGAAACTGGCATGAGATTTCCATGTTTTGCCAAGACCAATAACCAGACTTCTACTACAACAATAACAACAACTTTTATTTCTCCAAGATTATTAAACTTGGCGAAAAAAAAGTGCCTTTGACTGTGTGACTAAACGCTCGTACGCACACTCTCTTTCACTGACTCAGACGCTTCAAAACTGACGTCAAATATTATGCCGGGTTTGGGTAATTTAAACTGAAATTAGTTTGTGTTGCTTTTATGGCTTAAATTTCATAAGAACCATTAAAAAAACACACAAAAACTTACACAGGTTTAGCAATGAAGAGTGTTTTGCCCCCCTACCCTCACGCACCAAAACTTTACTTTTTTTCTTTATTTCTTTACGCAATTGCTACAAATTAAAGTGCGAGTAAGCTACTGATGTTTAAAAACTCATAAAAATAAAGTGTTAAACAATTTTTTTCTTTTTTATTATTTTTCCAAGTATTTTGGTTTCTATTTTTCTTCTTTTCAAGTCATATTAAATGGTGATGCCACCACCAGTCAGTCAGCCAAGCCAGCCAGCCATCACCATTATATCCAGTAATGCTTACAAATTCTGTGTTAGATAATCAGCTTGTACAAGGTGATTATGATCGCTTCTATTATTTAAAGAGAATTTTAAAATAGACAGACACACACAGACATAGTGACAGACTGCTGATAGACAGACAGAGAGATACCGTAATGCTAACACTATATTTAGAAGCTTTTGTAAGGTTAAAACAATTACAAGTTCGAGGAAGTAAATTAAAGAAATAAAAAATAGTTAGTAGTAAAAGTTTTTAATTTCTTTTATTAACAGAAAATACTAATAAGAAATAGACAAAAAGTACTTAATAAAGTACCAGAATTAGTACAAAAAAGTACCAAAAAATGTACCCAAAAAAATACTCAAAAAAGGACCCCAAAATAAGTAATGAAGGGCTTAAATTGATAGTAAAAGTTTTAATTTCTTCTATTAGCGGAAAAATATAAACAAAAAGTACTAAATAAAGTACCAGAATTATTAACAAAATAAGTACCAAAAAGGTACCCAAAATAGTACTCAAAAAACGGATCCCAAAAGAAATAATAAAGGACTAAAAAAGTAGTAAAAGTTTTAATTTCTACTATTAGCGGAAAAATATTAACAAAAAATAGACAAAAAATACCCAATACAGTACCAGAGTTAATAACAAAAAAGTACCAAAAAATTAAGTACCAAAAAAAGTACTCAAAAAGAGCCCCAGAAGAAATAATAAAGGACTAAAAAAGTAGTAAAAGTTTTAATTTCTTCTATTAGCGGAAAATATTAACAAACAATAGACAAAAAGTTCTCAATAAAATACCAGCGTTAGTAACAAAAAAAGTCCTAAAAAAGTACTCAAAAAAGGACTTAAGAAGAAGTAACAAAGAAAGTAAAAACGGTATTAAAAATTTTAAATTTCTTCTATTAACGGAAAATATTAACAAAAAGTACAAAAGGGCACGCAATAAAGTACCAGAAATAGTACCAAAGAAGTATCCAAAGAGACCAAAAAAAAAAGTAAAAATAAAGAATGAAAAAGATAGTAAAAGTTTTAGTTTCTTCTAGTAACTGAAAGAAAAACATATAATCTTGAAAAGTACCAGAAAAAGTACCAAAAATAGTACCAAAAAATACTAAAAAGCACCCAAAATAGAACAACAAAAAAAATAAAAATAAAGAGATAAAAAAGATTGTAAAAAAATTTAGTTGCTTCTAGTAACTGAAAATTATAGAAACATATATAATCTAGAAAAGTACCAAAAATGGTATTAAAAAGTACCAAAAAATTAAATATAAAGTAATTATGGAAGTTAGTAAAAGTTTTTTCTTCGACTAATAAAAAATAAAAAAAAAAATACAAAAATATACAAAAAAATACAAAAAGTACTCAGTAACAAGAATAGTACAAAAAGTACAAGAAAGTACCGTAAAATTGACCCAAAAAGCTGCGTAAAACGGACTAAAAATAAGCAATAAAGAAATAAAAAAGTAGTAAAAGTTTTGGTTTATTCTTGTAAGTAAAAATAAGAGCAAAATATATAATCTGGGAAAGTACTAAAAATAGTTTTTAAAACTTTTTTATCGACTAATAAGAAAATAAAAAACCAAAAAATTACAAAAAGTATTCAGTAGCAAACTAAAAATAGTTCCAATAAGTACCAAAAAAAGGTACCAAAAAGTACTGTACAAAGGATTCAAAAAGTAACAATAAAGAAATTAATAATATATAACCTATAATCCAGAAAGTACCAAGAATTACAATAAAACTGGTATTAAAAAAGTACCAAAAGTAGCATTAAAAATTACTAAAAAAAAAGTGCAATAAAGTAGTAGAAAAGTTAGTAAAACTTTTGTTCTTTGACTAACTAAAAATTAAAAAAATACAGAAAGTACTCAGTAACAAACCCTACTAAAAATGTACAAAAAAAGTACCAACAAAGTACCATAAAAAAGACCCCAAACGTAAAATTTTTAATTTATTTTAGTAACTGAAAAAGAAAAGCTTATAATGTAGAAAAGAGCCAAGAAATACACCAAAAATAGTATTAAAAAATTACTAAAAATAGTATCAAAAAGTACCAAAAAGTGTAATAAAGTAATGAAAAAGATAGTAAATTTTTTTTCTTCGACTTACTAAAATTAGAAAAGAAAATACAACAAGTACTTAGTAACAAACCACAAATAGTACCAAATTGGCACCAAAAAATAGTACCATAAAGTACCGTAAAAAGGACCCAAAATGTAATATTCAAGAAATAAGAATTGGTAGTAATAATTTTAATTTCTTCCAGTAAGCGAAAAAAGGAAAACCTATAATTCAGAAAAGAGCCAAATAATATACCAAAAATAGTATTAAAAAAGTACTAAAAATAGTATCAAAATGTACCGAAAAGTGTAATAAAGTAGTAGAAAAGGTAGTAAAACTTTTGTTCTTCGAAATTAAAAAAATACTGAAAGTACTAACAGTAACAAACCCAAACTGCTACTAAAAATGTACAAAAAAAGTACCAAAAAGTACCGTAAAAAGGACCCAAAAGTAATATTAAAGAAATAAAAATTGGCAGTAAAAATTTTAATTTAATTTAGTAATCAAAAAAGAAAACTTATAATCAAAATAAGTCCCAAGCGCTAAAAATAGTATTAAAAAGTACAAAAAATGTACAGAAATGGCATTAAAAAGTACCAAAAAAAGTGAAATAAAGTAATGAAAAACGGAATAAAACGTTTTTCTTCGAATAACTAAAATTAAAAATGAAATACAACAAGTTTTTAATAACAAAACAAAAATAGTACCAAATTGCTACCAAAAGAAAAAAGTACCAAAAAAGTATCCTAAAAAGGAATGGTAGTAAAAATTTTAATCTCTTATAGTTATCAAAAAAAAAAAAAAAAAAAAAATAAGGAAAATCTATAATCCAGAAAAGAACCAAGAAATATATCAAAATAGTATTAAAAAAGTACCAAAAATACCAAAATGTAAATAAATTTATAAAAAAAGGTAGTAAAAGGTATTCAGATTGATGTCCAAAGGAAAAAAAAGAGAAAAATTAATTTCTTTTAAAAATTCAAGAAATGTTTACTGTTGGCAGTACCGTTTTTCTCCCGTTTGCTTAAAGGAAATACGGTATTTTAGTACTTTTGCGTAACAAATGTGTTTTTTTTTGAGAATTTTTTTATTTCATTTAATAATTCATTTCTATTCACTTCGAATGTATGTATGAATGCATTCATATGAATGCATATAAATGCATATAAATGCATATGCATAATTAGGCATTTATTTGTGTTTTTCATGTATTACATGAATACACTTCCTTCTTTATTATTTTTTTAGTTTTGTTGTTGCTTTTTTTCAAAATTAATGAATATGTATAGGAAATTTACAATAACAGCAATAATAATATTGTAATAATAATAACAACAACAACGACAACATAAACATTAAAAATCATTTACAAAAAAAAATGTTTGACAATTTGTGGCACATGAAGCATTACAAGCAAAGCCCAAGTCAAGTTGTAGCACAGAGAATGGCAAAGTAATTGTTAAGCGCTCCCCTCCACTCTAACTCGTTACGAATAATCAGCATTTCCTATGGGAAACCATGTGAAAAACATGTTTTTAAAAAAATAAAACAAAAACATATATGTTGTTATTGTTGCTGTAATATTCCCCCATTTGCTATTAACAAACAACAACTCAAAACATTTGTTATAAAAGAAGGGGGTTCTACTCTTCTGAATTTAATTCTTTTGTACACGTATACAGGATTTTTCTAAACCAACCAAACCAATACAACTTAGTTTGTAAAGAGGGGGGACCAGGCCCTCTTTTTTATGCTATAATTCATCCATAATTTCATAGGATTTTTAAGGGGATTTCTTACTGGTTTTGGTTTAATGCTTCGTTTATTTTATGCTCGTTTTCGATGGCAGGCATTCAAATGCATTCATCACTTTTGATTTTTTTTTACCCCCTTCCCCCTCTATATAATTTTTCTTTTTTTACTTTGTGGTGACATTGTTGTTGTTGTATTTTATATTATAATATAATATAGTTATTGTTGTTGTTGTTGTTTTCTTCTTCTAAACTTAATATTACCGCGTCACACTTTGTTGACTTCTATTTAGTCAACCGCCCGCCCTACAACAGCCTATACGTACGTATGTATACACCATGTAATGTGTGGCATGCAACATTTTACTTCTACAATTCAAATAAATTTTATTTTCTGTTTTTTTCTTCTTCTTCTTTTTAATTGCAATCACATACAAATGAGCATAAAAATTAAATTTTTTACTTTTAATACCTAAAAGTGCGGTAAATTAAAAACAGAAACCGAAACAGAAAAAAAAAGAATTCATTTCCATCAGAGGTTTTCCATTACAAGCAGCATTACACGCGGTATGATTTCAATTTCATTTTCTTTTAATTTCTCACACGACTGACTTGCCAAGCAGCAACATAATTGTTTAACGTGTTACGTTTGGTAGTTGCGCCGAGCATTAAATCAGGGAAAGTTTTGCATACTGAAGACATAAGAATTCTTAAGTAATCCATAAAGTTTTCATTCATTAGTTTGTAGTACTAAAGTGTAGGAAAAAGTGGCGGTAGTATCTTCCCATTTTTTGGTACGTTTTCCTTTCGACATCGATCGAAATAAATTGTAGGCAGAAGAGACAAAGTCTGGGTTACACGACGTGTAAGGTAACACTATCCATCCACAGTTTTCTAAAATAGTTTCTGACCTGCACCGCAACATGCGCCTGAGCGTTAGCTTAGTTTAGGTTAGTGTGGTAGCCTTGATGCAAAAACTCACTTGAGCACGCGTTTTGACGCCACAGATGAATGCAGTCTCTGTACTGACCGCAACATGTGGGTGAGTGTTGTCTTGTTGAAAATTATGTCCTCTCGCTTGGTTGCATATTCAAGGAGCTTTGTGGCCAATGGCTCGTTAAAAAGAATTAATTGGTATCTGTACACATCTCTCGTAATATTCTGACCTAATTTTAGCAACTCATAATGGATTACATTCTTCTGAACCCACCAAATACAGAGCATTACGCAATGGATACTTTGCTTGGTCATAGATATTGCTTGTTGACGCTCTACACATATGATTTCTTAAGGCTGGGATTGTCATAATGAAAAAATTTTTCGTCGTCAGTAACAATTCGTTCTAGAAATGATTTCTTTTTAGAACAACATCTTCCGCTGTAGTTCATGTGTCATCCAATGTCCTTACTTTTAAACTCCTTGCGGCTAATGATTGTGCAACCCTTTCTAGATGTTTGACATGAATCTTGATCGAGTAACGTTTCCAATTTATGATCGTCAAACTCCTTATTTTGGCGCAAACCACTCGATACTCTGTGTTTTTAATAGAGCGTGCTTACTGCATAATTGCCCAATCAAACGATGACTCGCATTTGCAGTTTCCTTTGCAAAAGAGCTGCTCAACTGCGCTCTCCGGCAATTATTTACCGGTAGATTTCCATCGTGAAAAAAGCTTGGGGACGTCCTTCTCCTACGTTATAACTCTGGGCATGTAGCGGAGAGATTATTGTCTTCAGAAGCCATTCGATAGCTTTATCGCATAAGCTTCGCATCTCTGAACAAGATCTTCAGACCACAACTTCATCCACTTCGAGACATCTATGAAAATTTGTTAAAAGTTGTTCATAGCATGCATCACAAACTTTTCCAAGTTGCACTCAATCGGGAATGAATTGTCTCAACTTCCTCGAATTTCTCGAAGTCGTCGCAGTCTAGTAGGTAGGACTTATTAGACATAAGGCCACGGCACAATCCCAGACATCAGACATCAAAACGAAAATATGAAAAAATATTTCTTCGGCGACTTTCTCTCATTAGATTTCTGGCAAAAACTCTGGGAGTAAATAAAATTGCCTTGAAAATTTTCCCTAAAATCTGTCGTTCGGAGTCAACTTTAAACTGTAGGTCCCCCCACACACAACATCAGTGGTGTGAGAAAGCTAGATTGTAACTCTGACTGAAGGTTTGCAATGACCAATTAGGTGTGTATGTATGTATGTCCCGGAATCTCTGAAAGACATAGTGTGGTGTGACGTAATAGATATTCTGAAAGATATCCAATTCTGTAAGGATTCTTAAGAGTATAAATATTCAATCCATGCCATTATCCAGTCCTGCACAGACACCGGCTAGTATTAGTTCCTAAAATCTTACAGTAAACGTCCAGCGGGAAGAGAACTAAGACTGTATCCAGGGTTGACATAGAATTTCAGAGTGCTACAGTAACAATAATGCAAGCGGATCTTTGTGTCCGCCTTATCGAGTCCAAGTTAAATCTCCAAGATAGGTCTGAATTCCGATGTCAAGATCCAACAATACTTCATAGCATTTTCTGTTCAATACTTTATAAAAAGCGTAGAGGATAATATAGACCTTGTTCCTTTTGTAATAGGTTGTTAGTTTTGGTTCCTTTTGTACTTTTGGTACTTTTGGTGCCAATTGGTATTTTTGGTACCTTTTGTACCTTTGGTACTTTTTTATGTTCCATAAATTTTAATAAGGAACGCAATTAAATTTATTTTTTACTGGTACTTTTGTTCTTCAAAGGGTACCTCAAGTATGGTACTCTTTATATAACTTTTTAGTACCTTTGGTACTTTTGGTACCTCTTGTATCAATTGATACTTTTTATGTTTCATAGGATCGCAATTAAATTTATTTTTTACTGGTACTTTTGTACTTCAAAAGGTACCTCAAGTATGGTATTTTTTATATAACTTTTTGGTACCTTTGGTACTTTTGGTACTTTTTGTATCAATTGGTACTTTTTTATGTTCCATAAATTTTATTAAGAATACCATTTGAATTTATTTTTTTTACTAGTACTTTTGTTATTCAAAAAGTACCATAGTATGGTACTTTTTTTATAATTAGGTTAACTTTAATTCGGCCAACAGCTTTTTGAGATGTCTTCTTAACGCAAAAAGTATTACAATTTTATTTTAAATCATTTTAACCAAATTATTTTTTAAATTTTGTTTTCTTTAAACTTCTGTTAAAGCGATGAGTAAGTAATTCACGTTCTTTTCTTTTTTCTTTTTTGTTAATTTGAATGTTTAAATTTTTTTTATTTTAATTTTATCGGCACTTTCTTTGTGTGCCAAAGTATTAAAAATAAATTATTCAAACGCGTTCAAAACATTAAGAGAATGATGCTGAGAATGTTGAGAATGATGCTGATAACGATGATGATGATGATGAAGAAAAACATCTTATTTCGGTTAACACACATACTTCTTATACATTAACACTGTTATTAGCACTTTTCTGTTAGTATTGCCATCTTTTGTTTTTTGTGCTCATTTTCATTTAAAACCAACAACAACAACAACAGCACTAACATTCAGAAAAATGTGCAATTAAATCTGCTGCCAAATAGACGTCAAGTTTTTGTCTCTTCTTTTTCTTTTTCTTTTTCTTGTTTTTGTTTTTATTTTTTTTATTGCACTTTGGCAACACAACAATTGTAACAATTGTTACCTCATCTTATAAAAAATAAAAAAAAAAATAAAATGTTATCAAATCAAATAAAATAAATTTGAAAATTAAATTTATTTACGTTTTTTATATTTAAATTTAGAATTACAAAGAGACTCACAGACATACTGTTGTCACATTGTCACAGATAAAGAGTGACACGCTGGTTTAAAATATGTGCCACATACAATTGGCAAACAAATGCAAGCGTTAGTAACCAATAAAAAATGAAAAAAAAACAACTTCATAGTATGAGGAGGGAAAAAACGAAAACAATTCGGTACTAAAATTTAATAATTAATTACAAAGTAAAAATATTTTTCAAGTAAAAGTACTTTCTCAAAAATTAATTTTACAAAAACTTCTCTTTGAATTTTATTACAAAATTTTTAAAAACAATTTACAAAAAGAATATTTTTTAAAAGTACTTTTTCAAGAATTAAAAAGTAAAATTAATTTTATAAAAAGTACTCCTTGAAGTTTATTACTAAATTTTAAAAACAATTTACAAAAAGAGTATTTTTTAAAAGTACTTTTCCAATAATTAAAAAGTACTTTTTCAAAAATTAAAAAGTACTTCTTAAAATGTACCTTTTTAAAAAGTCCTTTTTTAGTAAGTACCTTGTCGCATGTTTTAATTATTTCGTAATATGAGTTATGAGATTAAATTGTGCTATGTGCTATGTGCTATGTCATTCCAAAAGTACGTTTTTCATTATAAAAGGTACGTACTTTTAAGAAAATTTTTTCTACAATCCTTTCTCTAAATGTTCTCTTTCGAAAATTCTTTTTGAAATACTCTCTTAAAGTACCTTCTTAAAAAATACCTTTCAAAAAAGTACTTTTAAAAAAGTTCCTTTTAAAAAAATACCTTTTAAAAAGTACTATTTGAAAAAAGGCCTTTTAAAAAGTATGTTTTAAAAAGTACCTTTAAAAAAACTACCTTTTAAAAATGGACTTTTTACATAAAAAAGAGCCTCTTTAAAAAGTACCTTTTAAAAAAGTGCCTTTTACAAAAAAACTCCTTTAAAAAGTACCTTTTAAAAAGCGCCTTTTTAAAACTACATTTTTAAAACTACCATTAAGAAAAAAACCCCTTTAAAAAGTAACTTTTAAAAAGTACCTTTTAAAAAGTACCTTTAACAATTAGTATGTTTTACAAAAAGTACCTTTTAAAAAGTACTTGTTTTCTTTTTCTTGATTTTCTTATTCTTAATCATCGCTTAAAATAAAAACCTTACAAACAAAAATTTACAAAAATTCTCAGCTTTCGTTTAAGTTTTCAGACTGATTAGTGTTGCTATATATGCGAATAATTTTTAACACCTTATCTGCTGTGAGCATGTTTGTTTTAAAATTATTTTGGCTGCACGGCGAGTTCTTATTAGCAAAAAATGAAAATTTTAAAACTTTTTCCAACTCTTTTGCTATGCATTTGGCTGTCAATAAGCAATTCTATACGAAAATGTTTTCCTTCTTTTTGTTTCTTTAAAACAACACTTATCGGCGACTAACACCCGAGCAGCAGCAAAGTCATAATATTGTAACCCAGTTTGTTTTTTTTTTGTGTCTTTTTATTTTCTTCTATTGCTGTTGTTATTATGTTTATTGTTTTACTTCGTTGTTATCTGCCTTTAGATAGATGTGTGTATGTGTATTTGTAAGTGCAAGTGTGTGTTTGGTGTGGTTATGTGGTGCAAATTGGTTACTCTTTAATAAATTGAAATGTTTTCTTTGTCTGCTGCTGTTGCTATTGCTGTAGCTATAGCTGCTGCTGCTGCTGCTGCTCCCCTTTAAAAACAAACTCTATTGCAGTAGTAGTCGTCTGTTCAAGATAAAAAGTTTTCCCTCTACGGTTCGCTTAATATGGGGGTCCGTATGTATGTATATTTAAAAATAAATAAAACAGCTGTTAACACGTGTTTAACAATGCAGTTGTTGTTCGATTGTTTTGTCTGATTCTTCTTCTTCTTTAGAGCAATAAGGAACTCTTTAATCAAATTGAAAAACTAACACACCCTAGTTGGCGTAATTATGTTCAACCTTATCCATCATTTTAAAGTGAATGGGGGTTATGGAAATCAATTTTATTCATTCGTTCATTTTTAAAAGACAACCGTTTTAAAATTTATTGTGTAACAACAATTTATTTACAAAATAATATTGTAAGACGTTTTAATTGATGTTTAATGAGCGATTATTTAACGGTTTTTATACGAATAAAATTTTTAATCGTTTGAAATTTTACTTAAAATGATATTTTTGTCCATACAGAGAGCCTTATAAATATTTCAATTTAATTTAAATTATTTTTTTTGGCGATTTTGAAACCGGTTACGCAAAAATTTATTCGAATATTTTCTTTGAAAAACCTTAGGTGCTGTTTAAGAAAGATGTGTCCATGTTTTTAATAAGTATACACATTCAAAAACTTATTTTAGAAACGGTTTCTTAAAAATTTTTATTCGAATAAATATTTATTCGAAACCGGTTACTCAATAATTTATGAGAATATTTTTTTGAAAAAGCTTTATTTTTGTTTAGGATATTTTATTTATTGCAGCTTATATTTAAAAACTTATTTTAGAAACGGTTTCTTAAAAATTTTTATTCGAATAAATATTTATTCGAAACCGGTTACTCAATAATTTATGAGAATATTTTTTTTGAAAGAGCTTTATTTCTGTTTAGGATATTTTATTCATTGCATTTTATATTTAAAAACTTCCTTTAAAAACGGTTACTTGATATTTTTCTATTCGAATAAAGTTTTATTAGAGAACGTTCATGTCGTTGAGCAGTTTATAAAGCTCGGATATGGAAATCATTACCAAATCCCACTATACTAAAAATATGGTATTCAAACGTGTTCTCGAATAACTCTAAAGAGTACAGTCTCCTCGCTACAGAGAAGTACAGGAAGTACGAAAGCCTTCCAGTTACTTCACACAAGAGAGTTCAACTTCCAGGATTTGCGAACTCTTGCCGGGCTTTCAAATGCTACCTTTAAGAATTCTTTGTATTTCATGGCGTTTGGCGCAGTTTGCATATCAATCAATGGTGGCTGTTTTTTGACATAAACCGGTTTTTATTCGAATAATAATTCGAATAATTATTCGTTCGTGCTTTTATTATTTTATTGTTGTTTCTGTTCGAATTTATTTTGATAGTTTTTAATAAAAGCCAGGTTTTTATTCGAATAATTTATATATGAACCGGGTTTTCATTCGAATAAAATTAATCGAATAATTTTTTAATGTTTTTCTTATTATATTTTCTTTAATCGTTTAAGTTTTTTTCGGTTTTAAATCCTCTTTATTTTATTATTACTGTTTATAGCCCATTTTTAGAGACCTCATGGCCTATTGAAAATTTCTTTGTATTAAAAACTTTGATTTTTCTTCCAACTGTGGCTAGTTTTACGTTTTTTTATGCTGCTGCCATTTCGTACGTGCCTTACGAAACGTGACTTAAATGCGGAATTGATTGTTTTTAATTTAATTTTTTTTTTGTTTAAAAAATTTCCTGAAAACAATTAAAATTTTTAGAGAAATTTCATAGCATTTATGGAAATTTAATAAAAATTTATTTCGTTTATCTTCTGTCATAATAGTAAACAATAACAACAAAGAGAGTTAATTTTCAAGACGCTTTTTCAAGTGTCGTTTACTTTGAAATGATGATGTCTAAGGAAATATTGTATGATGAAGATTATATGAAGATGAAGACAAGAAGAGAAAGAAAGCAAAAACATGAAAGTATTACAAGTTAAAGGGAAACCCTTATAACTCTCTTCTTCTTCTTGGGTTTCATAATGAATATGACACTAACAAGTTGACATTATTTTGGTATGACATTCATTGAACCCCCGGTATACAGCACTTCAATATGGAACATGATCTAAGAGCAGCAGTAGGAGGAGGTTATGGTTGAAGAGAAGAGGAGTACAGCTGACTGAGATGATGTTAAAGATGATGATGGAAAACCAAACAATGGTTGTCGATTAGTAATGAAATATCATTTAAAAAAGAAGGAAGGGCATTATTATATGAAAAATATAATACATTAAGGGTATTCACTTCATTATAAAAGACATTCACTTTTTGTTCAAAAATTGAAAGTAAAAGTTTAAAAAAAAAATTTCAGAGAATTTTGAAGATTGTTTAACGCAAAAATTTTTTTTATTATGCTTTTGAAAGTGCATACCCCTATTTTATAAAATGTTTTGCCATTGTTGTCTTATGTAGCCGAGTGTTTGAGGTCATAACTAAGCTTTAACACTCCTTTTTTGCTTGTTTTTATTACAATAAAACACATGCATTTGACATTTTTCATTTAAAAGTCAAGCTCTTCTTCGTTTTTTCTTATGGATTTCAATGGATTCACATTTAAAGGTTTACTAAACATTTCCCAAAATGTAAACACTCACATAAATGACATAAATGTCAGTGTTTAAAAATACGTCACGTTCTTCAATTCAGTTGAAAGGTTTAACAAACATTTTCGAATCCTAAATACAATTCCATTTTATTTAAAATCTTAATACAAATGTCTCTGAATTTTGTAAATTTCCCAAAAGATTTTTATTTTAATTGTCAGATACAATTTTTGTTTGTTTGTGACATAAAAATGTCATAAAAAAATTAGTGTTCCATTTCTAGATGTCACAACAAAAATTTCCAAAGCAAAACATTTTATTTTTATTAGAAATTTCAATGGAAAAGTAATTGATTATTCGGTTCTTTTGTAATTAAAACCGGTTATTCGGTTTTAATTTACAAGAACTTGAGAGAAATAATAGAGGTTGGTTTAAGCAAATTTTTTTATTTTTATTCGAATTTTCATTTGAAAAATAATCGATTATTCGGTTCTTTTGAAAATAAAAACCGGTTATTTGTTTTTAATTTAAACGAATTTGATTTAAGTAATAAAGGTTGGTTTAGTCCAAACTTTTTTATTTTTATTAGAAATTTCAATAGAAAAATAATCGATTATTCGGTTCTTTTGTAATTAAAAAACCGGTTATTCGGTTTTAATTTAAACGAATGTGGTTAGAACAATAGAGGTTTTTAAGGCAAAATTTTTCTATTTTTATTAAAAATTTCAATTGAAAATAAGCGATTATTCGATTCTTGTTTAAAAAGAAAACCTGTTATTCGATTTTAATTTAAACGAAATAATAGAGGTTGGTTTAAGCAAAACCTTTTTATTTTTATTCGAAATTTCATTTGGAAAATAATCGATTATTCGGTTCTTTTGTAATTAAAAACCGGTTATTTGTTTTCAATTTAAACGAATTTGATTTAAGTAATAAAGGTTGGTTTAGTCCAAACTTTTTTATTTTTATTAAAATTTCAATTTAAAAATAATCGGTTATTCGGGTTTTTATAATTAAAAAACCTGGTTATTCGGTCTTAGTTTAAAGGAATTTAATTGAAGTAGTAGAAGTTGGTTTAAGCAATTTTTTTATTAGAAATTTCAATAGAAAAATAATCGGTTATTCGGTTCTTGTTTAAATAGAAAACCGGTTATTCGATTTTAATTTAAACGAAATTTTAGTGTTTGGTTAGCAAAATTTTTTATTTTTAATCGAAATTTAAATTGAAAAATAATCGGTTATCCGTTTTTTTTTACAATTAAAAAACCCGCTTATTCGGTTTTAGTTTAAACGAATTTGATTGAAATAATAGAGGTTCCAAGACTTTTTATTTTTTTCGAATTTTCAATGGAAAAATAATCGGTTATTCGGTTTTTTATAATTAAAAACCCGGTTATTCGGTTTTAATTTTATCACTGTATTCACAGTTCCACTTTCTCAACCAAGATCAGTTGCTGCATTATAATGAAAAAGCGGAATAGAATTTTCAAATTTCAAACGGTTATTTAATCGAATAATTTTTTCGAGTTTCTATTAAATTTTCTTTGTTTATGGATTTTTCAATACGTAAATAAAAAAACAAAATAAAGAACATTTCAGAAAGTGGTTTTATTTTAATCGCTTTCGTATTTTGTCTTGCTTTAGAACATACAAAAAAAATTTAATTGTCAAATTCAAAATAATTTTTTAATATGAAACAGATTTTCATGGCTAAAGAAAACACAAAATTAGAAGAGAAAAAAATGTTCTTAAAGTGTGTGTACGTATGTTAAAAATTTCAAATTTTTTTTGTTTTAAAATTTTGCCAAAAAAAAAAAACCCAAAAAATTTCATGATCCGAATAAAAGTTTCAAATTGTCGTCATTTTTTATGATTTTTTTTTTCGAATTTGATTTTGATTTTCTAGTGTGCATGTTGCTGACCGCTTAAGTAATTGTTGGCAAAATTTTCTGAATGAAAAATCTGCCTTCAACGCAAATCTTTAAATTTATTGTTGAATTTTATATGAAGAAAAAAAAAACATAAAAAATCGTGCTTGTTTTTCTTCAAACCGGCACAACATATTGTTTCCTTTCGAACACTTGGATTTTTTAGAAACAAGGGAAAAATGTGCTTTAAGTTCCGAATAAAAAAAAACAGAATTTTTGTCTTAAATTTTACGTATTCAAACGAAAAAGCAACAACAGCAACTACTGACAGCTGTCGTCTATGTTGCGAATAAAATAAAAAAAAAATCACAAAAAGAAAAAACCAAATTGATTGTGTGTATGCTACACATTTTATGCAACAATACGTATGTACTCGTATCTACATGTTGCAACATACAATTACATGTCGTCGCAAATTAGCTGACCAAAAAACCCAGTTTTTTGTGTATTTTTGAAATAATTTCAGCAAATGAACGGAAAATAAATACTTCTAGACACTCACACACAAAAGCACACACACACACTTAGTCGGTTACTCTATTCTTTGCCAACTTAATGTGTTCAAAAAACGCTTGAATTTTATGCTGGTCACATGCACCTCCCCATGGCATGGCATGGTTTTTTTCTGTTTTATTTCTGTTTTTGGGATTTATTTATAGGAAAACGTCAACAAAAGACGAGTGAGTGTAAATGTGACCCTTAAGTGTCATATGCAAAACAGTATCAAAGTGAAATAAGAATAATGGGGCACATTTAAAATGCATCAGAAATTCGCAAACACAAATGCAATCAATTTACAAAATTCAATTATGTAATCGACTGAAGTTCTTAGAATGTCTGGGAACATTCTAACAACAATAGTAATAAAAAGTGAATTTGAATTATTGAATTGAATAATTTGATCAACAAAAAAAGAATTCAAAAGAAAATTATTTGAATACAAAATTTATTCGAATGAAAAAAATATTTGAATAAGTTAGAGTTTCACAATCTACTGTTCAATATAAGAAAAAAATATTCGATTAATAAATTATTCGAATAATAAATTATTCGAATAAAAAATTATTCGAATAAAAAAATATTCGAAAAAAAATATTCTTTTGATAAAAAAAAGAATTTGCATAATCCTAAATTTCATAATCTATTGTTAAATACATATAAGAAAAAATTATTCGAATAAAAAATTAATCGACTAAAAAATTATTCGAATAAAAATTTATTCAAATTAAAATATTTTCGCGGTAAAATAAAAAAGAATTTAAATAGGTTGGAGTTTCACAATCTACTGTTAAATATAAGAGAAAAATATTCGAATAATAAATTATTCGAATAAAAAATTAATCGGCTAAAAAATTATTTGACTAAAAATTTATTCTAATTTAAACATTTTCGCGGTAAAATAAAAAAGAATTTGAATAAGTTGGAGTTTCACAATCTACTGTTAAATATAAGAGATAAATATTCGATTAAAAAATTATTCGAATAAAAAATTAATCGGCTAAAAAATTAATTGGCTAAAAATTTATTCAAATTAAAATTCAAAAATAAAAAAGAATTTGAATAAGTTGGAGTTTCACAATCTATTGTTAAATATAAGAGAAAAATATTCGAATAAAAAATTATTCGACCCAAAACCTATCCACCTGGGAACAAAAAACGAGTAGAAAAAATTTACAGAGAAAATTAAACACAAATTTTATTAAGATTATTTAAATAAAAAAATTAATCGAATAAAAAATTATTCGATTACAAAAATTATTTGGTAAAAAATTATTCTAATTAAAACATATTAAAAGAATTTGAATAATTTTTAGTTTAACAATCTACTGTTAAATGTAAGAGAAAAATAATCGAATAAAAAAATAAACGAATAAAAATTAACCGAATAAAAAATTATTTTAATAAAAATTATTTAAATTAAAACATATTAACCTGAGAATAAAACAGAATTAGAATAAATTTACAGTAAAATTAGAAGAAAATTTTTGTATTAAGATTATTCAAATAAAAAAATTATTCGACCAAAAAATTATTCAACTAAAAATTCATTCGCCTGGGCCTAAAAAAATAGAATAAATTTATAGTAAATGTTGTTGTACAATGGGTCAAATCGACCTCCGGGTACTGTACTTGTCTTAATTGACAAGTACACGTCCTCCAACCTATAGTAAATGTACAGTTAAATTAAAAAAAATTGTATTGAGATTATTCGGTTAAAAAATTTATTCGACTAAAAATTATTCGAACTCTAATATATTCGCCAGAGAATAAAAAAGAATTTGAATTGATTTATAGTACAATTGAAAAAAAAATTGTATTATGATTACTCGAATAAAAAACTTATTCGACTAAAAAATTATTCGAAATAATCAATATTCGTTTAATAATAGGAACGGAATTTAAATACTAAATTTATATATTTAAATCAAAATTAGATAAAAAATTTTGTATGAAAAAATTCGAATAAAATTAATCGAATAAAAAATTATTCGTATAAAAACATGTAATAAAAAGAAGTTGTATAATTAAGTTCAACAATTTACTGCAAAATTGAATAAAAACTTCGCATAAAGAAATTATTCCAGCAATTATTCGAATAAAAAAGAAAGAAAGGAAGAATTATAGAGATACTCTGGGACAATCCCGGTTAAAGAAAAGCCATGAGAATTTTAAGACTGAGTGAGGTCAAAGTCGCCAGAGTCTAGGAGGTTCAAACCACACTTCATATACCCCGAACAAGACGAAATATGATAAAATATTCCTTTCGATAACTTCCTCTCGGCAGTCTTCTGGCAGAAGCTCTGAAAGTAAATAAAATTGCCATGAAAAGCTTCTCAAAAAATGATCGTTCGGTGCCGACATTAAAATGTAGCTTCCGCCACTCACGTATAAAATTAAGACAACAACATGCGTGGTGTGAGAAGCTGGACTATGTTGTAAGCCTAACTGAAGGGTTGTAATGATTAATTAAGTTAAGTAAGTAAGGGCGACTTGAATACACTAATGAGAGTAATTACGGAACAATTTGCCTCCTATGAACACCTGCACTGTATTGGCATTATGAATTGAGGGCATATAGTGAAGACATCGAAACGATCTTTATGTTTGCGATGATAGTATACCAGACATAACTCGTCTAATAAGAGTGAACTAAAAGAAGGAAATTTTCTATAAGTTGTGGACTTAGGTGTATGCTAGTAACAACGTATCAAACCTCCAACCTATTTAGCTATTTTTTATTCAATTTTTTTTTCGATTATATTTAGAACTGAGAAAAAATTTTCGTTTGCCCGGCATTATCGTGAATATTTTTATTTGCTCTTCCACCTTTTATTGTCTAGCCAATTAGTACGAAATTTATGTTTAAAATTCTTTTTATAAATATTTATAAAAAAAAACTTTCAAGCTTAAATTCTTTAATTAATTAGTAACGTCTACCCAGAAAGCAAAGAAAAGAAGGGCAAAAAACTATTTAAAAATTCTGCGTATAAAACGAAATTTTAATTTTATGCACAGCAACGACATGCAGGCAATTTACCATTTAGTAGTGAGACAGGTTCTGAATGAATTTTAATTTTATGTTGTTGTTGTTGTTGTTGATTTTATTGTTTTGACAACAAATAAAATTTATTTTTTTGTTAAACAAAAAAAAAAAATAAAACTCATAAATTAATTCATACAACAATAAGTCTTTTCTTTTCGGTTATTTATACAAATATTTTTTTGTTCTTTTCTTATCTTTTTTTATTTTTTTTTTGGCAACCAAAATTGGTTTCTTTTTTTTGTAATACTGACCCATATAATTGAATGGGGCCCGTTCTTTTTTTTATTATTAATAAATTCAAATTTCATGTAAATTTTTTTATTCTTTAATGAAAGAGAACTTAATTTAATTAAAATCTACATTTAAATTGTTTAAAAAAAAATTGCATTAAAAATCTTCCGTTTGAAAGTTTCAAATTTAATAAGAAATTATTTTGATTAACTAAGTAGCCGCCGTCGCCATTTAAGCCATACAAAATGGCAAAATTTATCGCCTTAGAAGTCTGCGAAAAAAAAATTAAGAAAGAAAAATGCTTCAACAATTGTTGTTAATGTTCACTCATCTATAAAAAAAACTACAAATAAAAGAGGAAAAAGTTAAAAAAAAATCATACTGAAAGTTTATTAACCTCTTCAGTTTTATTTCTGTTCCTCCTTAAACAAAAAAAAAAAAACTAAAAAAAACAAAAAAACTAAAAAAAAAAATTCGTTGACTTTTATATGCGTAGTCATTGTGTCTTGCTAGGCGAGTGTCATGATCTTCCTATGTCTCTCTCTCTCTCTTTACTTTGCTTTTCAATTCTGTTCCAAGTGTTACTAGTTGCCTTAGATCATAAGCTTTAGTTTATGCACTTTAGTTAGTTCTCCACCCTCTTACTTCTTTCTTTCCTTTCTCCTACTAGCACTCTCTCTCTCTCTCTTTCTCGTTCTCTTTCTCTGTGCTTTCAACCGTTATTTAATATTTGCTTTTTCAATACTGTGGTCAGCATTGTTTAGTGCAAAGTCTGTTGGACTATAACCGGTCGTCTGATCAGTCCATAATCAGTTGGTTGGGGTATCTTATTAAATTCGCTCAACTTAACTAAACTAACGACTCTGGCCATGATCTTCAATTTGCTTTGAAAAAAAACAAAAAACAAAATGATACAATACAACAAGCAACAACAACAACAACAACCACTGAATAAAAATCAGCAAAGACAACGAACGCACTCAATCAACAATTGCCAGAGTGGAAAAGACATTAACAGTGGCAAACAAAACTTTACATAGAATTCAAACAAGAAGGCAGAAAAGAAATCTTAATAGCTGCTTAGGGTAGAAATTTGTTGATTTTATAAAGCGTAGTCCATTTAGCGTTTTTAAAAGTAAAAATTTTAATAAAAACCTTAAAAAATCTATTATTTTGAGTAAATTTTTACCGCCTGTACCTTGCGATTAAGGACGAAATACAGTGGATTAGTTGAATCAGTCCTTCCTTCAAATGTTCAGATGGCATTGCCTTCATAACTTGACGAATGTGCTCTATCGTCTGGGCATTAACTATGTAGACATGGTGTTCGATGTATGTAGCTCCACAAACAAGAGCGTAAAGTCATCAAACTGTCATTAAACCTTGGTGGCTAATTGAAGTTGCCAAAAACGTAAACTTATTGTTCAATTAAAGCCAAAATCAGTCGTGTTGTAAGGCTCATTGAAACCTCATTCCTTCCACTTCAAAATCTTCAATTTCAGACCAAAACAGCCGGTTACCAAATGGCCATAGCGCTTTGAATTAATAGAGACGGTACTTCCAGAGGCATTTTCAGAAAAATACCGCCATTATGCCTTCCAAACAGACGTTTTTCCAAATGCAATGAATGCAACAATTTGGCTCGCAGACATAATTAGAGAGTACGAACGAAGAGCTGCTGCGCTTAAAAAGAAATTTTTCGAAGAACAGTAGAATAGTAGATTGTGAAACTTAAACTTATTCAAATTCTTTTTTATTATCAAACGAATATTTTTTTTATTCGAATAATTTTTTAGTCGATTAATTTTTTATTCGAATAATTTTTTAGTCGATTAATTTTTTATTCGATTAATTTTTTATTCGAATAATTTTTTATTCGAATAATTTTTTAGTCGATTAATTTTTTATTCCAATAATTTTTTATTCGAATAATATTTTTCTCATACAATAGATTGTGAAACTGAAAGAGTAAGAACGAAGAGCTGCTGAGCTTAAAAAGAAATTTTTCTTCGAAAAATCAACATTGGGTGCCTGTTACAGGTATTGAGAATGCTCAATCAGCCTAAGAGGAGTTTTATATCGACGGAAATGCAAATTTAAATGCAAAATACTTTAAACTGCTGCGAACTTTATGGAATCAAGAAATTTCAGATTATCAGACACCATTTCCCCGAACAAAAGCGATTCCGTACAGGCTTGACAACATCTATAATGATGCCAGAGTTTTTAAATTTCTTTATAATCTTACAAATCTCTTGTCCAGTAGGTCGGTTGTGAGGACAATTTGCGACCCTGTAATAACCGAATAATAGCCACGTTAGAGTCGCCAGAGAGTTGCCAGAATTTTTTACAAGTTCTTTCGCTTGTAGTCCACACATGTTCGATATTTAACAGCAGACAGGCTTGCCAGATTAGTAAAAATAGCCACGTTAGAGTCGTCAGGGAGTTGCCAGTATTTTTTACACGTTGTTGCGCTTGTAGTCGACACATGTTCGATATTTAACAGCAGACAGGCTTGCCAGACTAGTAAAAATAGCCACGTTAGAGTCGTCAGGCAGTTACCAGTATTTTTTACACGTTATTTCGCTTGTAATCGATACATATTCGATATCTAACAGCAGACAGGCTTGCCAGACTAGTAGATAGTGTGTTGGTTTAGTAGAAGAGAGTCCATGGTTCAATCCCCAGCTCACGCATCTGGAACAAACCGTAATAAGAAAAAATATACATATTTTTCGGCGACATCCTCCCGACCTTAAACTACAGCTTCCGAATCTCGTGGATAACATCTTGCTTGTTTATAAGACAGGAGTTTTGCTAGAATTCACTGCCAACGTTGCCATTTGCTCTCTTTATGCTTCATTTATATTCGGTGTGGCAACTTCTAGAACTGCTGTACATGAATGGCGTGTATTTGCTGTAGAATTCTATGGCTTTTTTTGTCCTCCACTGTTTAGTTTGAATTTTACACAACTCATCCAGCCCAAGCTATTGATTTTTATTACACCAAACAAGCCAGTTTAGCTGGTTTTGGTTTTGATTTGTTTTCTTTTTGTTTTTCTGTTGCCTTTCAGCCACATTTTATGTACTGGTTGTTGTTTAAACTACCCTGCCTCCCTTCCAGCTAACATTCATACGTACGTTTACATTTGATTTTGGCTTAAATCATATGGTGGTGGTGTGTACATTAAAAATAAAAGTTTTTTTTGTTTCTTGTTCGAGTTGTCTATTAAAAAAACAGAAACAACACGAACAACATTGTTTCAATACAAGAGTTTTACACTAATTTTACAACGAATAAGCTTTTTTTTATGGCCGTCATAAAATTATTTTCTTTTTTTTTCAAAAACATTTCATGTCTCCAACTTAAAGAAAAAACAAGAAAGAAAAAACACATAAAAAATCAATTTAAAAAAATTGTTGTATGTCTCGCTCAGTCTCTCTAAATACGGCAGTGCCACTAATTGGTCTTTTATTTGAAATCATTTGAAATTTTTTAGGCAAAAAAAGAAAAAAAATCGAATAAAAAATTCCCATAATAAAGCATCTCAAAAGCAAGAAAACAGCTGTTCCCACAGATCCATTCCAAAAAATAAAAAAAAAAATAAAACGTTTTTCGTCATCACCTCACATACTTGCACATAAATTGATGCTTATAAACTTGATTTTGATTTGATGTTATCGTTTCTGTGTTTTCTTGGTTAAAAATAAAAACTTAAGCGTTTATTTTTAGCCTCTCGAAAAGAAAAGAAAAACATGCTCGCGTTTGGAAAATTTTCCATCACCGCCATTTCTAAGGCTACCTATCTATACCTACCATATAATATTCATTTTTCTTTGTAAATTTATTGTTTATAAATTGATTTTATTGCTTATTCTGCTACAGAAGGAACTGCTCTAACGTCATAAAAGACAGTGTAAATTTGTTTCACTTTTTTTTTGCTCGTTTTATGGTTTAAGAAGATTGATGGCGCCTGGCATATAATAAAAAATGGTTATTAAATTGACAACACTTTGGCGTAGTCACCATAGGCTATAAACATATTTTATTGTTTACATAATGTTTGTATATTAAAATTACAACAATTCTTTTTTTATTGATTCGAAAAAAAAAATAAAAAAAATTAATCGAATAAGTTTTTTATTCGAATAAAATTTTAATCGAGTAAAATCTTTATTCGAATAAATGTTTGCCTCGGTGTTGTAAGAAATAATTTTAGTTTAACAATAATATCAACAAAAAAATAAATTTTTTGTTTGTTTCACTACATTTCTACTCGGATACAATTTAAAAAAAAATTTTATTCCAATAAATTTTTGCCTCAGTTTTGTAAGAAATAATTTCATTTAAATTTTTTGAAAAAAAAAAAAATGCCTCCATGTTTGATTCAATTAATTTTTATTCGAATATAATTTTTATTCGATTAAATTTTTGTCTCGAATAAATTTTTGTAAAGAAATAATTCATTTTCAAAATAATATCAACAAGATTAATTTTTTGGAAAAAAGAAGTAAAACAATGTTTGTTTCAATTAATTTTTATTCGAATACAATTTTTATTCGAAAAATATTTGGCTTACTTTTATAAGAAATAATTTCATTTTAATAAGAAATTAAACTTCAAAAAAAAATATGTCAAGCATTGTTTATTCTAATTTTATTCGAATAAAATTTTTATTCGAATAAATTGTTGTCTCGGTGTTGTAAGAAATAATTTTATTTCAATTTATATTGATATTATTATCAACAGAAAGATTATTTTTTTGAAGAAAGGAAAAACAATGTTTGTTTCAATTAATTTTTATTCGATTCAAATTTTTATTCGAATAATGTTTGGCTCAGTTTTAAAAGAAATAATTTCATTTTAATAAGAAAAAATTAAACTTCCAAGAAAAAAATGTCAACCATTGTTTATTCTAATTTTATTCGAATAAAATTTTTATTCGAATAAATTTTTGTCTCGGTTTGTAAGAAATAATTTTATTTCAATATAATATCAACAGAAAGATTAATTTTTTGAAAAAAGTAAATACAATGTTTGTTTCAATTAAGTTTTATTCGAATACAATTTTTATTCGAATACATTTTGGCCTCAGTTTTGTAAGAAATAATTTCATTTTAATCCAGTATCAATTTCGAATAAAATGTAAAGCATTGTTTATGCTTATTTTGTTCGAATAAAATTTTTATTCGAATAAATTTTTGTCTTGGTGTTAAGAAATAATTCCTTTTCAAAATAATATCAACAGAAAGATTAATTTTTTGAAGAAAGGAAAAACAATGTTTGTTTCAATTAATTTTTATTCGATTAAAATTTTTATTCGAATAATGTTCAGTTTTATAAGAAATAATTTCATTTTAATAAGAAAAAATTAAACTTCCAAGAAAAAAATATCAAGCATTGTTTATTCTAATTTTATTCGAATAAAATTTTTATTCGAATAAATTTCTGTTTCGGTGTTGTAAGAAATAATTTTATTTCAATATAATATCAACAGAAAGATTAATTTTTTGAAGAAAGGAAAAACAATGTTTTATTTTTTTTAAATTTTTATTCGATTAAAATTTTTATTCGAATAAATTTTTGCCTCGGTGTTGTAAGAAATAATTTCAATATAATATCAGCAGAAAGATTAATTTCTTGAATTTTCAATAAATTTAAAATTTTATTCGAATAAATTTTTGCCTAAGTTTTGTAAGAAATAATTCCATTTTTATAACAGTACCAACTAAAAATTAAACTTTAGAAAAAAAACATGTAAAGCATTGTTAATTCTAATTTTATTCGAATACAATTTTTACTCGAATAAATTTTTCCTCGAGTTTGGAAGAACTAATTTCGGTTTAGTAATAATATCAACAAAAATATTAATATTTTGTTTGTATCACTAAATTTTTATTCGAAAAAACTTTTACTTGGCTTTGTAAGAAAGAATTTAATTTTAATAATAATATCTCATGGATAACATGGATAAAGAATTTAATTTGCGGGAAAAAGCAAAGCAATGTTTATTCGAATTAATTTTTATTCGAATATTTTTATTCGAATAATATTTTTATTCGAATAATATTTTTATTCGAATTAATTTTTATTCGAATATTTTTATTCGAATAATATTTTTATTCGAATATTTTTATAATAGTCCTGGTAGGAATGGTAGGTAACTAAAGAAGTTTGGTAGACACACTTGATACATACATATGTACATATGTAGGTCCATAGTGATGCCCCAGTGTACTATTTTCCTCTAGCGAAGCTAAGGCAAAACGACTTTGACTCCTAAAATGATTGGCTAAGTGGGCAACATTAAGGCTTCAGTATTTGAGAACCAATATTCCTCAAATTATTGCCGACATATTTTCCTAAAATATGTTAAAAATTGTTCAAAAACTACCACCACAGGATCGGCTGCCTTGCAATCAATTTAACGATCAATCATTTAAACGATATTTTATTTCGTACAGAATGGCTGCGTCCCAGGGTTATGATAAAAAAAATTTAATTCTGCTTTTGAATTCCCCTTAACACAAAATCTACATTAATTAAGATGAGGTTCTAAATTTTTTTTAATTTTTCTTTCCTTTTCTTTTTCTTTTCAGGTAATGATTTTAAAAACCCAAACCTTAACTAAAGAATGTAAGTTTCATTAAATTACCACAAAAATTATGCATTTTACGTACGCGGAAAACAATATTACGATGACCTTTTTTAATTCATTTATTTATTTAAATAATTGAAATTGAAATCATCCGCATAATAATTTTAATTAAACTGGAATGAATACGAAATACAAAAATTAAACACACTGCAGACGAATACGGCATAGAAACCACTTTGATTAACCCAAATTATATACCCCCCCCCCAGACTGGCAGTAATAAGAAGAAAAAAATAGAAGAGGAAAGAAGCACTCACTCACATGTCAATCTTCTGTCAAATGGTCACATACTCATACGAATTAATAACGCTTAAGAGCCACTAGAGATCTTATGCTTTTATCGATAACTACTACGCTTTATTTTTATTTTAAGATCCATTTCATCTGCTAAATGAGAAAATTAGATCATTGACTGCGACTGTGACTGTGACTGACTGCTTGCTGGGGCAGCCACAGTCACAACCACTCTCAATGAATTATGCACGGAATTCTTTGAAAAAGATAAAAGAAGTGAGAAAGAAAAGAAATCTTTCAATTCTAACAAATTATTGATGTTCAAGGCTAAAATTTATAGAAAAAAAAGAAACAAAAGAAGAAGTTCTGAATAGAAGAAATCATTCAATACAAATTAAGAAAGCTACAGTGGGTGAAAATCGCTTGTAGGATACCTTAACTTATGTGAACAAAATTTTTGGTTAACTGTGATGCCATAAATCAATATCTAACACGGTTATTACACATTCTCTAAGGGAAACCATCCCAACTATCCAAAACAAATCTCTATATGGCGGTAATTTTTATTTTAGACAGTTCAGTCAAATATAATAGGAAATTAGAAGCCTCTTCATAGCAAGAGCTGGGAACGGACATGTGACATAAAATATAGACTGGGCCTATTCAGAAGCGATTCGAGGAAATACCCCATCTATAGGCATATCGTCCAAAAGGACAGCAGCCCGCGATAGATGGCCATACGATTTAAGGAAAGAAGTCTATAAGTCTTCGTCTTGTTGAGTCCTCCAGTAAAACAACTAGAAAATACTCTGTCTGAGTGTCCTATAACATGTCGCACATTGCGAGCCTTGTATCTTGTGCTAGTTCATCAGCAATGCAATATCCGATTATACCCTGGAACGATGATATTGTTACGTTTTTACGTTTTTTAAAAACGTTTAAATATGAGTTCGTTAATTGCAAACCAAGTAGGAACAAATATGTGTTTATTTTCTCTTAAACTCTCTTTATTCTTTACACTACTTTTGTGTGCCACCGTATACAACTTAACGATACAACAATAATTTGCTTATGCACTATTCTATTTCACACTTCTGTCCGCGTTAACACTAACAACTGTTCGTTAGATCTTCTCTGCTTACAACCTTTTTGCAAGCAATACCACTTGTACGTTCAAACCGCAACGCGTCTTCACACAATACTGACTGAATTCTTACTGACTGACTGCTTGCCTTGTCTTGCCTTTTTATATACGCACGTAATCAATATGATGAACGTTCTCGATGTGGAAGGCTCTAGCTCTCGCCTTCTCGAGAGTTCTGTTGCTAGTACATTATTGTTTGTGTACCTTGCTTACGTTGTCCATCCCTTTTTGTCACATACATGTTGTTGTTGGTACCAGCCGCAACCAGGTTCGTTGTACATATGTGTGTGTGCAGCTTTAGATAACCAACAGATTCATTGTATTCTTAGTCTAAATGTGTATTTGTATCGTGTGGCTTTTGTTTATCGTTTTTGTTGTTAAACGATATTAGGTCGTTTCGATTTGCGTAACAATATGCTGGAACCCATATAAGCGTTACCTTCAAATTGAGCGAAACTACCCTGAGCCATTTCCGACATTTACGGATGAGACCGGGCTTTAGACTTACGTTCCTGAACGACCTGAACGCAAACTGTCTGCTCGAGTAATATGGTCATGTGCATACTATTTTGCAAACGCAAACAATCAAACGATCTGTTATACTGCCATAATTCATAAAAAAAGTATCTCTACAACACCTTCACAATCTTACTGCTCTGATAGACTTCAGTATAGCAAGTACAATCCTCTGTCCAGCAATGGATAGGTTCCCAGTTAGGTATTTGCTCCTGGGAAGCATCAATCCCGAACACGTTTGAAAAATTTATTCTCCTCATCATAGATCTACTTATTGAGCTCGAGAGGCTCTCTGTATTAACAGGTGTTCTTTGATCCCAGGCAAGAGACTGGCTACTAACCTCAGGTTGCTCCTGGATTGTCTGACGCGTGATTCAAATTACCAAACAAAAGTTTATTTTGCCTCGAACCAATTGGCTTAAGATGAGTCTCAGCTTCTATCCATCTTTCCAAAGATTCTGTCACATCAGCAGCATGAGATATCCCCACATCCAAGCTCATATGCCTGTTCATTGTTATGAATTCTGGTCTCCCTGCCTATTCGATGCAGATTTCACTGAACATTCAGAAGCACCGCTCGGATGGCGGCCTAACTGTCAGATAGTATTGCTGTGCATTGTCCTTGGTTTTTTAGGCCAAATTAAACTGTACACAGCCTTCTATGGCAGGTATATTCTAAGAGATCAGATTATAATGCTTAATAGAGAGGATATGCATATAAGCAAAAATATGCAAAAAATGCTTTTATAAATTCATACTAAATTGCTTCAATTTTTTTTTTTATGTTTATAAAAAGCTGCGTAAATTGTCCAATAAAATATATATAAATGGTTAAATATGCAAAAAAAAAAATGCTTTATAGAAAGGATATGCCAATTATGTCAAAATATGCTTTTATAAATTAATATCAATTTGATTAAATTTTCTTTATTTTCAGAAAAAAAAAATTGTTGCTTATAAAGAAGAACATATAGAAATATGCAAAAGTATGCAAAAATATGCTTTTATAAATTCATACCAAATTGCTTAAAATTTTTTTATGTTTATAAAAAACTGCGTAAATTGATCAATAAAATATATTAAAATATGTATAAATGCCCAAAAAATGCTTTATAGAAAGCATATACAAAAATATGACAAAATATGCTTTTACAAATTAATATCAATTTGCTTAAATGTTCTCTATATATTGAGAAAAAAAATGCTGCTTAGAAGAACATACAGAAATATGCAAAAGTATGCAAAAGTATGCAAAATTATGCTTTTATAAATTCATTCAAAATTGTTTAAAATTTTTTGTGCTTAATATTTTCAATGAAATATATTAAAATATATGAAAAGTGGTTAAATATGCTTAAATGTGTCCAAATATGCTTAATAGAGAGGATATGCAAAAATATGCTTTTTTAAATTTTTTGCCAAATTGCTTCAATTGTTATTATATTTTCAAATAACCAACTTAATTGCTTTTAGTACATTTACAAAAAAGTTTTTTTTTGTACCTAAATTGGATTGCCTAGTTCATTGACAAAATTTTACAAGAAAAAAATATAAAAATTTAGTGGAACTAGTGGAACTAATTCTTGCTTTTTTTCTAATTATATTTATTTTGATACGTTTATTGCCAAAGCTTTACCTTGATTATTTTTGTGATTTCTGTCAAAGGTCTTTGAAAAAGATTAAAAAAATAAGTTTTTTTTAATTTTTTATTTAATTTTTCTTGAAAATCCACACACACAAATTTCAGTCAGTCTTTATTAAATTATTATTTTCTTTAAAGCGATTTCTTTTTTTTTTGTATTTCAATTGAAATTAAATTGTATTCAATTCTTTTATTATTTTTTAAATGTTTTGTTTTTTTTTTTTATTATTTTTTGTTTTATTTTTCAAGGTATTTAAAGTTTCTCTTTAAAAGAGTTTGTTTTTTTTGATTATTTTTGGTTTGCGGTTGTTTTTTTTATTATTTTTTGCTGTTTCTTCTTAAGTGTTGGATATCAATTACATGCAAGAAAAATGAATTAAATATTGTGTTTAATTTTTTCTCTTTTTTTCTTTAATTTTATTTTAATTTTTCAAAGAAAATCATAAACCGTAAAAATCATGCAATTTTAAAAAGTAATGTCATAATTTTGTAATTAATATTGGATTTTTAGACAGCGTTGTTTTTGGTAATTTTTAAGAAAAAAAATATATTTTTTTCAAAAAGCTCTGATTTTTCTACTTACTGAGCATATGGGTCAATATGAATACAAAATAAAATTAAAAAAAAAAATTAATAATTTGTAGAAGATTTTGGGTAAAAATATGTTCTCCACTTAGCTCTTTACATTTATTCATTTCAAGTTCCTCCAAATTAAAACCGCTCGTTTGTTTTAATTGTCATTCAAATAATTATTCTTCGCATTTCCCTTTCGCAATCCAATCAATCTGAATTCATGGTCAATTCTCTGTCTGACATGCTTAAACATTGCTTATGACATTTTCCTTTCCTTCTTAAATTATAACAATTTCTAACAGTTTCAATTTCACACACAAAAAAAAAAACACATGACGTACAAGACTCTCAAAAATTAATTTCTATAATTATTTGTCATTATGATCTATTATTTCATATAAACCACTGGCTGTGACTCTCACTCTGTGTCTCTGTCACTGTCACAGCTTAATTGTCAATCATTCAATTGTCCAAAAAAAATTCATCACAAAAAAAAACAACGAATTCAACCACAATCTTTATATGACCTAATAAATGTTGTATGAAATTAATTTTATCTCTTTTCTGTTGTTGTTGTTGTTGTTGCTGTTGTTGCATATTGACTGACAGTTGTAATACACATGTTATAAAATAATTTTTAAATGAGATTTGATTGTCTGAAATGAATGACAGCGTAATTGTGACAAAATTTTGTAAATGAGCATAAAATGTCTTAAGATTTCCAGATTTGTTTACAAAGCAAGTTTATTCAAAGGAATAAATTTAAAAGTTTAAGATTTTAAGAATCAACAGAGGTTTACTGCAAAAAAAAAATTTTTCTATAGAAAAGTTTTCGATAACAAACTTTTTCTATAGAAAAGTTTTCGATAACAAACTTTTTCTATAGAAAAGTTTTTGATAACAGACTTTTTCTATAGAAAAGTTTTCGATAACAAACTTTTACTATAGAAAAGTTTTCGATAACAAACTTTTACTATAGAAAAGTTTTCGATAACAACATTTTTCTATAGAAAAGATTTCGATAACAACATTTTTCTATAGAAAAGATTTCGATAACAACATTTTTCTATATAAAAGATTTCGATAACAAACTTTTTCTATAGAAAAGTTTTCGATAACAAACTTTTTCTATTGAAAAGTTTTCGATTACAAACTTTTTCTATAGAAAAGTTTTCGATAACAAACTTTTTCTATAGAAAAGTTTTCGATAAAATTTTTCAATAGAAAAATTTTCGTTAATAAACTTTTTCTACAGAAAAATTTTCGATAACAAACTTTTTCTACAGAAAAGTTTTCGATAACAACATTTTTCTATAAAAAAGTTTTCGATAACAACATTTTTCTATAAAAAAGTTTTCGATAACAATTTTTCCTGTAGAAAAGTTTTCGATAACAACATTTTTCTATAGAAAAGTTTTCGATAACAACATTTTTCTATAGAAAAGTTTTCGATAACAACATTTTTCTATAGAAAAGTTTTCGATAACATTTTTCTATAGAAAAGTTTTCGATAACAAACTTTTTCTATAGAAGAGTTTTCGATAACAAACTTTTTCTATAGAAGAGTTTTCGATAAATATTTTTCTATAGAAAAGTTTTCGATAAACATTTTTCTATAGAAAAGTTTTCGATAACAAACTTTTTCTATAGAAAATTTCTCGATAACAAAGATTCCGCTATAGAAAATTGTTCGATAACAATATTTTTGTTCTGGAAATTTTTGAAAACAAAGTTTTACCATAGATTTTCGATAACAGAAAGTTTCTTTCATTCACTTTTTCAGTATCTAGTCAATTTAAGAACGCTTTTCTTTGCAACCAAAACTATCGAAATCTTGCAATCTACTAACGGGTTAGCAGCAGCATTCTGTGTGTACATTTCAAAAATCTTAAATGTTTTGTTTGTTTTTATTGTTTTTAAAAAGCATTCTAAATGTTTATAAAAATAAATCTTTTGTAACACTTTCTTGCTCAATTTAATTGTTGTTGTTGTAAAAAACAAATCATTTTTATTTTAATTTCGTAAGTCGAAGCAGATTGAAATGCATACCACCGGGCAAATTACAAAAAATTCTTCAGCCGAAAGGAATTGGAGCACAATAAGAAAAACAAAATTCTTTTTAGAAATACAAACATAATAAAATTTGTTTTTTCTGTTCGTAAATGAACTCAACGATATTAAAATAAAAAAAAAAAAAAGAAAAATTCCAAAATTGGATTCATCGATAATTTTACTTGAAATTTTTGCATTACAAACGAATGGAAATTTAATAAAGCATTTGAAATTTCATAAATCTCTTTAAAGTAGGGATTCTTGAAGTTTTGTTTAACCTTCTTCTAACTCTCCACTTTATTTAATTAGTAACGTAAACAATTTTAAAGCCTACACATTTATTACCATTTCATGAGCATCAGCGGCAACTGACTTTTATTGAAAGCCCTATGGCGCCTGTGTCTTAATTAAACGCTGAGATAATTAATGCCCAACCAAATTGTTATTATACCAACACAACTTTAATAAAAAGTAAAGGAAAAAAGAGAGTAAATAAGAGAAGGCGAAAGATACAAAACTAATAATTTCTGACTGTTTAACAAAAGTTCATAAATTGCAATAAAAAAATGCATTAAAGCAACGATGCATTAATAACCATAAACATGCAATACAATCTGTCTCTCTCTCTCTCATACTAGTACTCACTCCCCTATAAATCTCCCTACAAAACCAGTTACACCACAATTACACACAAACAAGTACATACTGCTTTAACAGAGTAATCAATAATGAGGCTGGTGTTGCCATTTTTCTATGGAAAATTTTTCGATAACAAAAATTTTTAAATGAAAACTTTTCGATAACAAAGATTTGCAAAAGAAAACTTTTCGATAACAAAGATTTTCTATAGAAAACTTATCGATAACAAAGATTTTCTATAGAAAACTTATCGATAACAAAGATTTTCTATAGAAAACTTATCGATAACAAAGATTTCGTATAGAAAACATTTTGATAACAAAAATTTCGTATAGAAAACGTTTCGATAACATAGATTTTCTATAGAAAACGTTTCGATGACATAGGTTTTCTATAGAAAACGTTTCGATGACATAGGTTTTCTATAGAAAACGTTTCGATGACATAGGTTTTCTATAGAAAACGTTTCGATGACTTAGGTTTTCTATAGAAAACGTTTCGATAACAATGTTTTCTATATTAAAACTTTCGAGATTTTCTGTAGAAAAATTTTCGATAACAAAGATTTTCTATAGAAAATGTTTGGTTAACAAAGATTTCATACATAAACCTTTCGCTAACAAAGATTTCGTATAGAAAACTGCTCGATAACAATTATTTTCTGTAGAAAATTTTTCGATAACAAAGATTTCGTGTAGAAAAGGTTTCGATAACAAAGATTTCGCATAGAAAACGTTTCGATAACATAGTTTTTTCTATAGAAAACGTTTCGACAACAAGGTTTTTTTTAGAAAACGTTTCGATAACAAAGATTTTCTATAGAAAACTGGAAAATTTTTCGATAACATTGTTTTACTATATTAAAACTTTCGAGATTTTCTATAGAAAACTTTTCGATAACAAAGATTTTCCATAAGATAACTAACTATGGTAACTCTAAATATGAATACAAAGTTGAAAATTGTTAAAACATAACTTTGCATTGCATTACATTACATTATATTACCCAGGGAATAATGATGACTACAAGATGAGCATAAGTATGTGTATGTATGTATATATGTGCTTGTGTATATGTGTGTGTGTTATTATATTATGAAGCATAATTGAGAGTAGAGTTTAAACATTTGTTTACATTTTGTTTTTGTTTATTTATTAAAACAAACTTGTTTTCATAACAGGAGCATTAATAATGTACAATATTTAATACAAGGGAGTATGAATATACATAACTGGTATAACAGGCTTTTAACAACAACAACAAATGTAAAATGTAAACAATAAACAACAAACTCTGGTCATTGTACACTAAACACTGCAAAGTTGATTAAACTTTCTCTCTTATACTAACTCACTCTCTTTTTTGTTTTTTTTTTGTTTCGTTTCGTTTCTTTTTATAACACTTTTGCCAGTGTTTTGGTTTATTTTTGTTTTTGCTCTCCCCAGAGAAAAGAAAACTAACTGGTTAAATACGTATTACTTTTAGGAGAGCATATGCATGTATGTGTGAGTGTATGTGGGTAAGAGCGTAATAACATTGCAACAATGTTGTTGTTTTTCTGTTGCTGTGTGTTAAATAATTGTTATCGTTTGCTGTTATTGTTATTGTTTTGATCTTTAAAAGGATATGTCAGGCATTTAATAACAGGAAATTATGGTGAAAATTATTTTGTAATAAAAAATTATTTTTTTTTTACTCATTTTTAAGTTTAATTTTTATTACAAGAAAAATACACTTGTTGTTGTGTGTCGTTTTTGTCTTATTTTTTTCTCTTATTAATATACATAGTATCTCCATTTGTTGTTTCTAATTTTCTTTGTTTATTTTCTTTTGTTGTGATTTATTTCGTACGAATAATAAAGTATGAGTTTCTATAAATACGATAAATAAAGAAATATTTATAGACTTCAATAATAGTTTTCAATAATAGCAAAAACAACAATAAATTGTTACAGAAACAACAACAACAACACCTATAAAAAATGGAAATCAAAATTCAAGCAAATGTTGCTTTTCTATTTGTTTTCATTAATTATTTAATGCATGTAGTGAGTGAATGAATGAATGAATGCTTATTTCTTTTTCGTTTTTGTTTTTACTTCATATACAAACGGTTGGAATTGCATTTGAAATACATTTTTGTATTCATTTTAAGTAAGAAAAACAATAACAACGTCTTTATTAAAAAAATACACTCGAGAAATTATGTAAATTTAGGAAACTTTTTTTATGAGTACTGACAATAGAGTGCAAATTTGAAGTAATTTTCTATAGAAAATCTTTGTTATCGCAACATTTCCTGTAGGAAATCTTTGCTATTGAAAATTTTTCTATAGAAAATGATTGTTAACGAAAATTTTTCAAAAGAAAGTCTTTGTTATCGAAACAGTTTCTATAGAAAATCTTTGTTATCGAAACAGTTTCTATAGAAAGTGTTTGTTATCGAAACAGTTTCTATAGAAAGTGTTTGTTATCGAAACAGTTTCTATAGAAAGTGTTTGTTATCGAAACAGTTCCTATAGAAAGTGTTAGTTATCGAAACAGTTCCTATATAGAAAGTGCTTGTTATCGAAACAGTTCCTATAGAAAGTGTTTGTTATCGAAACAGTTCCTATAGAAAGTGTTTGTTATCGAAACAGTTCCTATGGAAAGTGTTTGTTATCGAAACAGTTCCTATAGAAAGTGTTTGTTATCGAAACAGTTTCTATAGAAAGTGTTTGTTATCGAAATACTTTCAGTTTCTATAGTAAATCTTTGTTATCGAGATAGTTTTGATCGAAAATCTTTGTTATCGAAACAGTTTCTGTAGAAAGTGTTTGTTATCGAAATACTTTCTATTTCTATAGTAAATCTTTGTTATCGAAATAGTTTCGATAGAAAATCTTTGTTATCGAAATAGTTACTATAGAAAATCTTAGTTATCGGAAATTTTTCTATAAAAAATCTTTGTTATAGAAACTTTTTCTAAACAAAAACTTTGTTATCGAAACAGCTTCTATAGAAAAACTTGTTATCGAAACATTTTCTATAGAAAATCTTTGGTAGGAAACCATTGTTAGCGAAACATTTTCTATTGAAAATCTTTGTCATCGAAATAGTTTCTACAGAAAATCTTTGTTATCGAAATAATTGCCATAAAATATGTTTGTTATCAAAAATTCTTTTATAGAAAATCTTTGTAAGGATCTTTATAAGATTCACCTTCAATAGTTTTTCTCTGAGTGTGTATTCCAAACGGGTAGCACTAGAAAAACCACAGAAATATAAACTATTTATTACAATTATTTAAAAAAATGAATAAATCATGTAAAAAGAAGAATGAAATGAAAAACTCTTGAGTTTTTCTAACCAATTAGAAACACTAGAAAATAACAATGAAAACGAAAAAAATTTAAAAGAAAAAACAAATGAAAATGATTTAAAAATGTAAATCGAAACAAAAGAAATAACAAATCAGAAAAAATATACAAGATTTGCACATGATGCCACAGCGTTTAAACACCCAAGAGCTGTGCTATAAAAAGAGAAACAATTTATTTTTTTTATGATTTTTTTTAATAAAATTTTTCTAACAAATTTTGTTTTTTATTTTTTAATGAAATTTTCTACTTCTGTAACCCACTGACCAATATTGTGAAGAAGAAAATGTAAAACAAAGCAAAACAGAAGCTGTGGTCAGTAATGCAATGCAAAAAAACACACAGATTTTCTGGTTGGTGAACGAATCAAAGGAACCCTATTCTTATCAAAATGATTATGGAGTCTAGAATAGCAATTTGTAGAGTTTAAAAGAAGTCGCTTTATTGTGGCCACAGTAGTCTGGCAAAGTAATAGTGTTCCATATTGTATTATAATTGAGAACGTGCTGTTGATTTAAGAATGAGATCACATGTTCAGAGTTTAAGTGATGAACGTGTGTCTCACTTATGGTGGCATATTTTCATAAATTTCTTGCATCTACTCTATCATGAAGTTTTCTTCTATAAAAGAAGCACAAACATAATAATGTTGCAGTTTGGTAGACCAATCACCTGAAAAACTTTATTAAAGAAACTGAAACAATGTAAAGAAATGCAAAGGAAATGGGGCAGACAGTATGGGGACATGGAGAATTATAAAATGAAATCTAAAGTTTTGTTATTGAAAAATTTTCTATAAAAAATTTGTGTGATCGAAAAATTTTCTATAGAAAAATTGTGTTATCGAACAATCTTCCATAGAAAGATTGTGTTATTGAAAAATCTTCTATAGACAAATTGTATTATCAAACAATTTCCTATAGAAAAATTTGTGTTATCGAACAATTTTCTATAGAAAAATTGTGTTATTGAACAATCTTCCATAGAAAGATTGTGTTATTGAACAATCTTCTATAGAAAAATTGTATTATCAAACAATTTCCTATAGAAAAATTGTGTGATCGAAAAATTTTCTATAGAAAAATTGTGTTATCGAAAAATTTTCTATAGAAAAATTGTGTTATCGAACAATCTTCCATAGAAAGATTGTGTTATTGAACAATCTTCTATAGAAAAATTGTATTATCAAACAATTTCCTATAGAAAAATTTGTGTTATCGAACAATTTTCTATAGAAAAATTGTGTTATTGAACAATCTTCCATAGAAAGATTGTGTTATTGCACAATCTTCTATAGAAAAATTGTATTATCAAACAATTTCCTATAGAAAAATTGTGTTATCGAAAAATTTTCTATAGAAAAATTGTGTTATCGAAAAATTTTCTGTAGAAAGATTGTGTTATTGAACAATCTTCTATAGAAAAATTGTATTATCAAACAATTTCCTATAGAAAAATTTGTGTTATCGAACAATTTTCTATAGAAAAATTGTGTTATTGAACAATCTTCCATAGAAAGATTGTGTTATTGAACAATCTTCTATAGAAAAATTGTATTATCAAACAATTTCCTATAGAAAAATTGTGTGATCGAAAAATTTTCTATAGAAAAATTGTGTTATCGAAAAATTTTCTATAGAAAAATTGTGTTATCGAACAATCTTCCATAGAAAGATTGTGTTATTGAACAATCTTCTATAGAAAAATTGTATTATCAAACAATTTCCTATAGAAAAATTTGTGTTATCGAACAATTTTCTATAGAAAAATTGTGTTATTGAACAATCTTCCATAGAAAGATTGTGTTATTGAACAATCTTCTATAGAAAAATTGTATTATCAAACAATTTCCTATAGAAAAATTTGTGTTATCGAACAATTTTCTATAGAAAAATTGTGTTATTGAACAATCTTCCATAGAAAGATTGTGTTATTGAACAATCTTCTATAGAAAAATTGTATTATCAAACAATTTCCTATAGAAAAATTTGTGTTATCGAACAATTTTCTATAGAAAAATTGTGTTATTGAACAATCTTCCATAGAAAGATTGTGTTATTGAACAATCTTCTATAGAAAAATTGTATTATCAAACAATTTCCTATAGAAAAATTGTGTGATCGAAAAATTTTCTATAGAAAAATTGTGTTATCGAAAAATTTTCTATAGAAAAATTGTGTTATCGAAAAATTTTCTGTAGAAAATTTGTGTTATCGAACAATTTTCTATGGAAAAATTGTGTTATCGAAAAGTTTTTTTATAAAAAAATTGTGTTATCGAAAAGTTTTCTATAGAAAAATCGTGTTATCGAAAAATTATGTATGGAAAAATTGTGTTATCGAACAATATTCTACGAAAAAATTGTGTTATCGAAAATTTGGTATAGAAAAATTGTGTTATCGAAAAATTTTCTATAGAAAAATCGTGTTATCGAAAAATTTTCTATAGAAAAATCGTGTTATCGAACAATTTTTATAGAAAAATTGTGTTATAGAACAATTTGCTATGGAAAAATTGTATTATCGAACAATTTTCTATGAAAAAATTGTTTTAATGAAAAGTTTTCTATAGAAAAATTTGTTATCGAAATATTTTCTATAGAAAATTTTGTTATCGAAATATTTTCTATAGAAAATTTTGTTATCGAAATATTTTCTATAGAAAATTTGTGTTATCGAAAAATTTTCTATGAAAAAATTGTGTTATCGAACAATTTTCTATGAAAAAATTGTGTTATCGAACAATTTTCTATGGAAAAAATGTGTTATCGAACAATTTTTTTATATATATGGCTGAAAATTTATTTGAGATATTTGCAGTAATTAGGCCTTCAATTAAGAATGTAAAAGAAAATTATTTCTTGGAAAATTTAGGTCAATTTGTGTTGTTATTTTAAAATTTTAAGTTTTTTAAAATAATTTTTAATACATTCACCCCCATTTTATTTTTTTGGTTCAATCAACTCAACATTTTTCACTTGTTAACAAAATTAACCTATTTACCGTTATATTTTTGTATATATGTAATTTGAAGTTTTATTGTTTTTATTGTTGTTGCTGTATTATACAGTATACAAACAAATTAAATATTTCCGGTAGTTATTGTTTTCAGTTGTTTATTTCCCTGTTCCCTAGAACTTTTTCTATGGAACATCAAATAAAACACATTCTCAGTCTGTTTTGCTGAAAATTAAAACAATACCAGACCAGCACAGGTATTCTAAAGCCAGAGTAGCCAGCATAACACTTGTAAAATGAAAACAAATAAACTTTTGTTAACAACAAAGTACAACAAGACAAGCCAATAAACCATAATTCCCTTTTGTAATGGTTAATGGCCAACAATTATACCCGTACCCACTAGCCCCACTTACACACACTCATTCACTCACTCCCATACATATGTTCTGCGGCGACACACTTTTGGAGCTTCAATTGCAAAGAATATAGAGGAACGTCGAGAATTGAAAACTAGAAAAACGGTTTGAACTCTTTTTAGGGTTAAAAGTGGTGACCCTCTGGTACATACTTCAAAACAATTTGAAAAAATTTTCTAAACAAACCGACAGAGAATGGATGGAAGGGTTTACAAAAGCCATTGACCATCATTTTGGAAAAACAGTACAACTCGAGTAAAAATGTTTTGTTGATGGGTTTAAGTTGCCTTAGAAAAGTATCTTCCTGCAACAGAGATTTTACTGTTTAAGCTCAGAAACATTATTTTCAGTTGAAGGCAACACTTGTGTTGAATTGGCTTATTTAATGTCGAGTTAATAGCCGTCATTTACGCATATACAACAAAAATTCATGTTCTCCTCTGTTAAAGAAATTGACTTTTTAACTCTTCTTACACTTGTTTCTTATGTTTTCTTTAACCATATTCTCTTACTGTTATTGCCTGTAACCCACGCTTGGCATTTTTTTAATTTGTGTGCGTGTATGGTTTTACTAATACGCCGCTGTGTCGTTACACACGAAATATCTGTTTAATCGTTGTATTACCATAAGCGGAAGTCATTAACAACTTTTAAATTAACGATCTTTAAATATAAAAAAGAAATAAAAAATTACGCTTAAGAATTTATTGGCAACGCACCTACAATACTCAGAACCATATAGGAATTGTTAAGATTTTGTTATCGAAATATTTTCCATACGAAAATTTTGTTATCGAAATATTTTCTTTATGAAAACACTTTTGTTAAAAATTTTTGTTATTGAAATACGAAAATTTTGTTATCGAAATATTTTCTATTGAAAACTTTTGTTATCGAAGTATTTTCTATAGAAAACTTTTGTTATCGAAACATTTTCTATAGAATAATTTTGTTATCGAAATATTTTCTATTGAAAACTTTTGTTATCGAAATATTTTCTATAGAAAAATTTTGTTATCGAAATATTTTCTGTAGAAAAATGTTGTTATCGAAAATTTTTTATAGAATAATTTTGTTATCGGAATATTTTCAATGCGAAAATTTTGTTATGCAAACATTTTTATATGAAAATTTTGTTATCCAAACATTACCTATACAAAAATTTTCTTATCGAAATAGTTTCTATGGAAAAATTTTGTTATCGAAACATTTTCTATAGAAAAATTTTGTTATCGAAGCATTTTTTGTAGAAAAACGTTATTATCGAAACATTTTCTATAGAATAATTTTGTTATCGAAAATTTTCTATAGAAAAATTTTGTTATCGAAATATTTTCTATAGAAAAATTTAGTTATCGAAATATTTTCTGTAGAAAAATTTAGTTATCGAAATATTTTCTGTAGAAAATTTTGTTATCAAAACATTTTCTATAGAAAAATTTTGTTATCGAAACATTTTCTATAGAAACATTTTGTTATCGAAACATTTTCTATAGAAAAATTTTGTTATCGAAATATTTTCTGTAAAAAAAATGTAGTTATCGAAATATTTTCTACAGAAAAATTTTGTTATCGAAATATTTTCTATAGAAAAATTTCATTATCGAAATATTTTCTATAGAAAAATTTCATTATCGAAATATTTTCTATAGAAAAATTTCATTATCGAAATATTTTCTATAGAAAAATTTCATTATCGAAATATTTTCTATAGAAAAATTTCATTATCGAAATATTTTCTATAGAAAAATTTCATTATCGAAATATTTTCTATAGAAAAATTTCATTATCGAAATATTTTCTGTAGAAAATTTTTGTTATCGAGACATTTTCTATAGAAAAATTTTGTTATCGAAATATTTTCTGTAGAAAAAATGTAGTTATCGAAATATTTTCTGTAGAAAAATTTTGTTATCGAAATATTTTCTGTAGAAAAATTTTGTTATCGAAATATTTGCTATAGAAAAATGTTGTTATCGAAACATTTTTTTGTAGAAAAACGTTATTATCGAAACTTTTTCTATAGAAAAATTTTGTTATCGAAACATTTTGTATAGAAAAATTTTTTATCGAAACACTTTTTGTAGAAAAACGTTATTATCGAATCATTTTCTATAGAATAATTTTGTTGTCGAAACATTTTCTATAGAATAATTTTGTTATCGAAACATTTTTTATAAAAAAAATTTTGTTATCGAAACATTTTTAATAAAAAAGATTTTGTTATCGAAACATTTTTTGTAGAAAAACATAGTTATCGAAACGTTTTCTGTAGAAAAATTTTGTTATCAAGACATGTTCTATAGAAAGGTTTTGTTATCGAAACATTTTCTATAGAAAAATTTTGATATTGAATCATTTTCAATATGAAAATTTTGTTATCGAAACATTTTCTTTAGAAAAATTTTGATATTGAATCATTTTCAATATGAAAAAAAATATGTTATCGAAATATTTTCTATAGAAAATTTTTTATCGAAATATTCTATTGAAAATTTTTGTTATCGAAATATTTTCTATTAAAAACTTTTGTCATCGATATATTTTCTATTGAACACTTTTGTCATCGATATATTTTCTATCCAAAAATTTTGTTATCGAAACATTTTTTGTAGAAAAATTTTGTTATCGAAACATTTTTTGTAGAAAAATTTTGTTATCGAAACATTTTTTGTAGAAAAACGTTATTATCGAAATATTTCCTATAGAAAATTTTTGTTATCGAAACATTTTCTTTAGAAAAATTTTGTTATCGAAATGTTTTCTGTAGAAAAATTTTGTTATCGAAACATTTTTTATAAAAAATTTCGTTATCGTAATATTTTCTATAAAAACATTTTGTAGAAAAATTTTTTCATCGAAACAATTTCTCTAATAATTTTTTGTTACTATTTTTGTACGTTTCAAACCCCCTTTTTATATGCACCCTTTTCTAGTAAATAGTTTCCTTATGATGCACATTTTTTATGGTTATTCTTTTATGAACATAAGTTTACAAATTTATATTGAACCCTCCTTTAAAAATATATTTGTAATATCCCTCATAATTTAGCATAAAAAGGCCTATGCATTTGCCTTAAAAAAGAAAACTTTTTTTAGAAACTTTTCATTACACAAATTAGCAGTAACGACAGGGGTCACCGTACCACCACTATTTTTCGAAAATGAAACGAAATAATTTTTTATATTTAAATTTGAATACAGCAGGGAGGGTTTTATGTTTAAACAAATTATTACTTTTATTACATTACTCTACCTAGCTTCCATACCTACCTATGGGTGGGCTGTAATGCGGTAATAGGCAGACAGAATGACGACTACGTGACGCTTATAAAAAAGCAGCCAAAAACAAGTGGTTTTTTTTTTCGAATAAAAAAACGGTTTTTTTACTGCTTCAACTAACTGTTTGACTGTCTGCATTTTTGACAGTTACAAAATATCAACAATCACAACAACAACAACACATTTACGAATACATATTTACTTTTCCTTTAGTAAGTAACATTTACAATCAGCCTGTCTGTCTATCTGTTACTGTTACTGGCTTGGTTGGTTGGCTGAGTAAAACACTGACTGTTGGTTGCCAGTGCTGGATATGCTTGATTAGTAAAACGTTACTTGTAAAGTCATGAAAACTGAAAACTTTTGACATTTGCTAACTAAATTATTGGTTTTATAAGCCAAAAAGAGCAAAAAAAAAAGAAAAAAACAACACAATTTTTTTATTTTCTAAGCCTGGCTAACTAAAATGATGATATTTTTGACAGGCTTTTTTCCGTTTTATTTTTCAAATGGTTTTAAAAGCGAAAGTTTAGCTGTCAAACCTATTTTGAACTTTAAAGGATGAATGTTTATGATGAAATCATTTGACTTTTTGTTTTCAGCGCTAAAATTGCATAATTTGTTAGCAAGCTTGTTGTAATGTTGGCCATTATAAGTTGATAAATATCGTGGTTAATTTCCTTCTTTAAAGACAACTTTAAGCCTCATTGCCAATCAATATTCTCTTGAATTATTTTTAAAAATCCAAAAAAAAATATAAATCCTTAAAAATTTTGTTTTTAATTTTTAACTTTAATTTGTTTTTCTCTTTATTTTTAGCAACACGCACTTGTTACAAACTTAACACCAATGATCGCGAGTCCGGTAACTTTTAGGCAACAATTTAAAATCCATTAACTTTAACTTTAATTGAAGTGAACACATCAGGCAGGGCTAAACCCAATTTAGAGCCAAGAAAACTAAAGAATATCATTTACTTAAGGCCAGTCAAATAAAAACTGGAAATTCTAAATAAAACAGAAGCACACTGTCAAAAACAAAATGTTGGATCGATGTGAAATGCCGGTAAGTGAAAGCCTAAAAGTATATACAAGATTGTTTACAGCCCTAAAATATGCTTTAAATTTTATTCATTAAATCTTATAATATTTCTTTTCTTAATGAAACAATTCTTTAAATTTTCTTTTTAGGTTCAGATCGACAACGACAAATGTCGTCGCGATCGTGATACCCGTCTCTCAAATCCCCGCCTCGATTTGCCCAATCTGTGCAATGTAGGCTCAACACGAGGCTCTTCACGCAATCATCATCACTCGAATGGCCATCATCATGCCAGCGCCCAACAGCAGCAGCAGCAGCAACAGCAACAGACACAACAACTGTCCACACAGACACAACACCAACGCAGTCCAACGAATGGTAATATAAGCAATAACAATAATAACAACAATAATTTAGGCTCGCCAGTATCATCGAATACCGTGTCATCGCATGGCAATTCATCGAGTGGTGAAAGAGGCTCTTCAACAAAGTCCAACAGTAGTACGGGTAGCGGTAATTCAGGCCGAGAAGAAATGAAATGTATAACACCAATGACACCATCGGGTAGGCTATGAAAATGAAAATGAAATATAAACCATGGGTGAAGCCTAAAAGTATGCTTTAAATTTTTTGTTTGTTTTTTGTTTTGTGCTGTTAATTATGTTGACTTTTTATTTTATAGCAAGCAGCATGCCTCCCTGTAAGGTAATAAGGTCAAGGTTAGTGATTTCACGCTTTCCGCTTAAATGTTAGTTGGCATTTTCAATGGAATTTTAGAAGCTCTATATACATAGAGTGGAAGGGAGTGAGAGCGAGAGAGTGTAAGGGTAGGGGGGAGGGCTTTACAAATAAAATGTGAAATTAAATAAAAGCTTTTCAAAATAAAATGTCAAGTGTTAATTAAAAGAATTTTTGTTAAGCAAATAATAAAAACAAGAAAAATATACAAAAAAGAAGCATACTTAAGGGAGCAAAATGCATACGGAAAAAAATTAAAGCATACTTAAGGGAGCCAAAACTAAATATTTCAATTAAAATTGAAATAAAACACATTTTTCTTGTTTGTTTTTTATTTCACAGAGCTGGTTAAGAAATACAGCAACTATTTAACCGACATGGAATTTGAAGAGCTTAGGGTGTATAAGGAAATCTGGTATTTTGGCCAAAATGCCAATAAAAATTATTCCAATAAAGTCTCAGCATCCACCACCAATTCCGGCTATGATGATGAGAATGGCAACTACAAAATTGTAAGTGTTTTAAGGCTTTATTAAATTGTCTTGTCTTTCAAGTTTTTAATTCAATTTCTTTTCCCTTCCTTTTCTTACAGATTGAACATGATCACATTGCTTTTCGTTATGAAATACTTGAAATAATTGGTAAAGGCAGTTTTGGCCAAGTTATACGGGCTTTGGATCATAAAACTAATACCCATGTGGCCATTAAAATTATACGCAATAAGAAACGATTCTTAAATCAGGCTGTGGTCGAATTGAATATATTGGATGAATTGCGTGAAAAGGATGCTGATGGATCTCATAATGTTATACACATGCTGGATTACATGTATTTTAGGAAACATTTGTGCATAACATTTGAATTGATGAGGTAAGTAGAACAAATTTGATTTTTTTATTTCTAAAATACTGCCTACTTTTAGGAATTTTTGAAATTATAAATTATTTTTCGAATGATTTTTAGATATGCGGGAATATTGCCTTCTTTTAGGCAAAATTTCTATAAAAGGAAAATTTAATGGTTATAAATTATTGCCTACTTTTGGGCTTAGTTAAATTTATTAAATGCCTGTAGAAGGATATTTTATTGCATACGTGTAGGCACAGTTTTTGTTTAGAAAATTTTGTTATTGATGTCTCTCTAGGTGGATAGCTTTTATTTTAGGATTATTTATTACTTTTTTCTTTGTTGTACAATATATTGCATATGTGTAGGCGAATTTAGGTGAAAACCTTCGGACGTCTGTTTATATATATAAAAAATTGAGAGTGGGTTTTTGTAATTAAAAATATTGTTTTTCTGCCATATATTGCATACTTTTAGGTAAAAGTTTTTATGTTTCTAAAAATTTATTACTTTCTTGTTGGCGCTATAATTTTGTCTACTTTTCAACAAATTTTTGGTAACTTAAAGTATGCATGTATGCTGGTTTTCTTTTTTTTACTTGTAAAATGTACAGCATACTCGAGGGCATATCATCGGAGTTTGTTATTTTGAAAATTTATTGCTTACTTGTAGGAAAATAGAAAATATTACTGCCTACTTTTAGAGGGAAGTTTGTTAGTGGAAGGTATACAGTTTATTTTGATGTAAATTTTTTTACTGGTTTTTAGGCTTATAAAAATATAGCCTACTTTTTGGCAGCTATTTTTAATTAAAATATTTGGCAGATTCGTTTTGTCTTTGCGGAAAACGATTGCCTATTTTTGAATGATGAGAAATGCTGTTTAGTTTCTTTACTTATGGATTACAAAAGTCTTTCGGTGATCCTGGAGTAATATGCGTATTACTACGAGGAACTCAAATGTGTTTCTCACCTCCTGGGTCTTGTATTGAATAGGAAATTGTTTTGGAAGCTCAATATAATAAATAGTACTTCCGTCCCGCTTTACTTTTTTAAAAGGGTTCGGCAGGAAATACCAGTCCACATGTATGGCAGTCTAGAAAATGGCACGGTTTGAATAACGGAACCTTAAGAGTGCTTGTGCAATTGGGAACCTTCTGAAATATAGATTACATACTCTAAAATGAATACTCGGGTAATTTTAGTATATCCATTCCTGATAGAAAGAAGTTTTCAAGCCTTAATTCACACAAAATAAAATACAAGCCTTAAGCTATGCTTTAATATTTCTTCTTTTTAAATAAAATTTTTGTTTTTGTTTAAATTATTCACATTTTTATGTCCTCTATTATATGTATCTCTCAACTGTCAAACTATAAATTTATGTTTGTAAATATTTTCTCTTTTTCCTTGTTTTGTTTTGTTTTACCAGGACTTCAGCAAGTTTTCTTGTCTTTTATTTTTTCTTACTGCTGTTGTTCATAAATGTTAATGAGAGGGCTTTAAGACTTGAAAAGTATATTCTTATGATTGTTACTACCACTATTTTACAACAGCAACAGCAAACATTATGGGGGAATAAGGAAAGTTTATTGTTGCTTAAGTACTGATACAGAAAAAAGGGAAAAATTTTACTATGCACAAACTTAACATCTATTTTGTACAGTTGAAAGGCATAATATTCTCCATTAAAAGTTTTTTTTTTTAAAAAAATGTTTCTCTTCTTTTTCCTTTTCTGTAGGAAAATTCTATTAAAAAATAATTTCTAAAAAGTTTTACGTGTTATTTATGTACAAAGAAATGATGATGCTGCGCTATAAAAGTATGGAAATGTGAAGAAAAATATTTTAAAAACCCTTAAAGTATGCCACATATTTTTTCAGATATTATAAAGCCTGTAACATATGCTGTATTGATAGTAGTTTAGACCCAAGAGGAATAAACATAATTTTTGCTCGTTTTTTCACGATAAAATGTTGACATATTGTAGGAAATATAAAAATAAAATAAAATCCCCCTAAAAGTCTGCAGTCCTTTTTTAAAATATTTTTATTTATAATTAAAACAAGAACATGAAAACACTAGGGTTTCATCAAAAACCTTTAGATCAATCGCCTAACAATGCCAAATCAATTTTGAAGTTTCATGCACCTCCACTTATGCACCATACATTATTTAAAAGCCCTTAGAAGTAGTGCTGTGTTAAAGATTGCCAATGTTTTTAAATACTGAACCTTAAAGTATGCTTTCTTTAAGCAACAATTTTATGAATACCTAAATGTATACTTTAAAATCTGCCATAAGATTGTTATGCAATGAAATTTATATTTTAATAAGCTTATTTAAAAAAAATCAAATTGTCTAGACCAAATTAGCCTCTGAACTCTTACCTAAGTTCACAGACCCTTGAATATTTTTTCCAGCAAATTTTATTGGCCTTTTTTTTTCATAAGAAAACCTTGATAAGATTCATTATTTTGTTTACAAATTATTGCTTGTTTTTGTTCTAACAAGCACAACCTTGAATTTTAATTTCTCCTTAAAGTAGGCAGTAAAAAAATATATGAAAACAAAGCCTAACAATAAAAAACCATTTCAATTATTTGATCCATAAAGAGTAGGCGTATAATTATAAACAAAAAATTAAAACGGAGTGAGTGAAAAAATCCTTAAAAAAAGTAAAACAAAAAACCCAAACGAATTCCTAACCTTACCACACTACCCCACCCAAGCCGTAGCAGATGAACTTAACCTTAAATAGAAGGCCTTACAAAAAGGAAAACTTTTTCTTTACAAAACCAATAATGTTTGATATACCATCTATTTGACTGTCTGTTTAAGTTCATAATACATTTATAAATATTTATCTTACAAATAAAATCATAGCATACCCTTAAGGGCATTCATACCCCTAGTCGATAGGTAGTAGACAAATGTAGGCTTTTCTGTTTTCAATTGGCTTTAACGTCATAATTCCGCTTTGCGTTTGTATGTGTATAAAAACAAATATTTACAATATTTATTTCCTGTATTACAATAACACATGCATACATTTAGGCTGTACAAAAAAAAGAAAAGAAAAACATGAATTCAAACTTGCATGTTGTTAAACGTTTATTAAGTAGAAGGCAGGCAAACCTTTTTCGAAATATTGAAATTATGAGAGCGTTTCCCAGAGGGTATATTAATAAAAAAAATTATTTTTAAAGCTTGTGGTTTATAGGGAGATTTGTTTGTGGTGGAACGAAATCAAGTAAAGACTTCGGAAATACGGGAACCTGTGCTGGGATTACAGACGGATTACCAAGTTAGTGTTACAACTATTCAAAACGCCTTTATTATTGTAAAACAAAGGATTTCATTTGATAAACTTCCAGCATGTGTCACTGCTTCACTTACATTTTTCTTCTGACGAATAAAAAAGTGTAGCATATTTTAAGGCTTCGTAATAAAGTGTACAACGAATCTGTAATGATTGGAAACAGTGTAATTTCGTGTAACTTGTTACAAATCAAATTAAAATAGCAACAATTTTTCTACATGCAAAATTATGAACAATATTTCTACCAATACCACGGTGGTTATAATAATTCCCATACCACTACCCGCTACCACCACCTTTTAGAAACACTCCAAATATATTACCACCAGCCTGCCTTTGACAATGACGACAACTCAACTGAACCGAACGTAGTTTTATGCATTTCGTATTACAAATTCAAGTTCATGTATTACGTTGTTGCCTACTTTTCTGATATCAATCTATTAAATAGCAATGCATGCTTTAAGGCTGATATTTCCATATTGCTCTTTTGTTTTGTTAGCATTGACTATAATAGTTTTGGTTTGTTGTTTGTATTGTTGTTTCACCATAAAGCCATAATGCCGATTTAATATTTTTCTAATAAAAAAATTATTTTTCGAATAGAAATACACTCGTATGGGTAGTAGGCCCACCTAAAAAACTGCATCAGACATGCATATTTTGTTTTTACGAATTTATTTCATGTTTTTGTTGTTGTATTGATATTTAAATAGATGAATAGATAAAGATAGAGAGTTAAATACGTTGTTATTTTATTGGCAGGATTTTTTTTTTTTTGGAAAACATTGGCATTTTATGACATTTTGACAAAAAAAATTGAAAAAAAGAACGAAAATTTTTTATGGTTTTGTTATGATTTCGATAAAAATCTGCACAAGATGGTTAAAAATAACCATCAATTATTGTTCTTTTATTTAATTTTTATTAAATGAAGGCCTATTAATAATTAGCATAGATTTGAACGGGCCAAGCCTTATCGTTGCATATGGTAGGGCGTTGTCGTGATGGAACACTCCGACACTCTGTTATTACAAGTTTTTCTGAACACTTATGGAAGCAAAAGATCTTCGAAAGGGCATGACGACTTTCAGAGGAACTCTTTAACTGCCATCAGACCGTTGGTAAAAGATAAGGGTTCAAGGCTCTTATCGTATTCTGGTTACTGAGGGCAATAGTTGCTCTGTTTGCGCAGTACAACTCGACCGCCTGGTGGGTAGTTGTTGTAAAACAATGTGACTGCAAGATTCTAAGTGGCGTGTGTGTTTGGAGGATATGCATATCAAGAACCTTTGCTATTTGGTTTTCTGCATCGGTGTCCGCTGATCCTTGCATCCTGGTCTTACCGGATTATACTCTTCTATACCAATGAGCCACTGCGGGAAACTGGTCTGTACTACTCAATAAGCTATTGCGATCATTGGCAAGAGTGATCCTAAGGTTGATCTTCAGATTGACATAACATGTGCTAGTAAGGGCAAATTTAAGAAAACAAGTTCCTTCACATCACTAGTCCGTTATTAACCTGCTACGATAAAGCGCTCATACCTACCTGACGAGTACTTATACTTAGTTTTGTCCTCATTGAGGGCCTATTTACAGCTTAAAACAGAAGCCTTTTAAAGCCTTTTCGTTCAAAAAACTGACGCCTAAAAGCAGCCTTTATTTTTTATTAACTCCTAATGCCAATTTAGCCGAATTTAGTTTCTCCCAATGATCTTTGTACAATTGCCACCATAATTCATAATTATTTCTTCCTTTGTCTTGTAACTTGCCATACTTTTCTACCCATTTTTGAGTAGGCGTGACTGGCATAAAGAAAAAAACAGAAATTGTGGCACGTGTACCACACTCTCTGTATGAAAAGACACAAAAACATACATTTTTTCCATGTCATATGCTTTGTTTGGCAAAAAAATAAAACAAAATTTATGGGAGTTTTCATATGAGGCACAGAACTTAAAACAAAATGACCAGAATAACATACAAAAAATTGAAAAGAATAAAAATTTTTTTTTTGATACATAAACACCCACTCTGGAATGTTTTAAAATTTTTTTTGTGTCGTATGATTGTTGCTGCAATGACTATAACAACAAAATTGCTAAACTATATTTTTTACAACTTAAATTACAATAAAAATAACAACCATATTAAAACCACAGCAAATTATTAAGGTGGTTCATTGCATACTGTTCCGGCGATCATAAATTGCCATTAGTAAAGGCATACTTTTAGGCTTTATCGTTTTTATCTGTGTGCTATTATTAGATAAAAATAGAGTGGCTACAATTTCACGTTAATGGAAACAAGAGCATATGTTTTAAAGCTTTAGCTTGAGCCTTTAAAGATTTGTTTTGCTTTTACCACCTAAGTGGCACTGCCTTAATTTTTTTTTTTTATTTCGTACAAATATTTTTATATGGGCTGTACTGAATGAACATGACATTAAATATGACTGGTTTTTATAAATTACTTGTAAGAATATATTGTATGCGGACCACCAACAACAACAAAAATAGCATTTAAATGTAATAAAAATTGCATATTAGGTAAGGGCAAAAATTAATTCTGTAGTAACAGAAAAAAAAGAAATTCTAATGCCATGTAAAAATTGTGAAACATAAAAAAAGACAGTTTAGTTAGGGGTGTAAAAAATATGTATTCATGTACGCGGGAGTGCTGGAATAAGGTCTCTTCCTTTTTCCCCAAATTCCAATTTTTGCAGAAATCATGCCTAGCCGACGGGTATGCTTCTCTATTAGGGATGTAAAAAATATGTATTCACGTATGCGGGTGTGCTGGAATAAGGTCTCTTCCTTCTTCCCCAAATTCCAATTTTTGCAGAAATCATGCCTAGCCAACGGGTATATCTCCCTATTGGCTAATATGCTATGAAGACTAAGACTACATACCCTGCCTTAACTTAGTCGACCAGAAAATAATCTTACTGCAGTAATAAGCGTTGTACCCTTGGACTCTCTACAATCTGTAGTTTTATATTCCTTAGTTTGAACTCTAAGGCCTATTTAGCAAGCAAAAAGTCCTAAAAATAATCATATTTTCATTAAATTTTTCCCCCCACCCAATATTAAATGACATTTTTTTGTTGTTATTTTTGTGGGTAGATTTCATTTTAGCTTTTAACCAAATACCACCTTAAAAATACACAATTTGGCAAAAAAGTTTTTTTTCCTCGTTTTTACTGGCCATAATATTTGAGTTTATGGTCAACACTTTACTACTTTTGACCATTTTACTGGATCAACAGATATTGTACTCGTATGTCATGTGTGGTATACACAGTGGGAAGTGTGGCGTGTATTATAGCTGTGCTGTGCTGTGCTGTGCTGTACTGTTTAAACAAGTGCTGTGTGTTAGTGTTGAATGTAAAGGAGAGTTTAGAAACCCAAAAACCAGGTATATGTTGTGATAATATTAACAAAACATAAGCCAATCTATGCCAATAGTAACAAGAACAACAACAATAATGTTATTAAATTGGTTTTAAGAAAAAAAAATTAAATAAAAATTGCTTGAGTGGTTAGAGAAATAAAAAGACATCTGAGACTTGAAATACAGTGCTTAGAGAAAATGAGAATAACATCTGTTTTAGGGGACTTTAAAACAGTAAGTTGCAGCATACTTTTAAGCTTCTTAAATAGCGTAAATTGAGAGCGGCTTAAAAAGCATTGCTTAATTGGTCCTATAAAGCTTTGTTGTGCAACCGATAGTACATATTCTATTAGCTTTAACCCTTAGCTGGTATTTCTCAAATATCTTAATAGTTTTATGAAGGCCAGACAAGTTTTGTGAACAAATTCTGGGCCCATAACAATCCTTCGCTTTAGATTTCCAAACGTCAGACAATATATGCTCAAACGAGGTTTGATAATATCTTTTCGAATATGATAACACTTCAATAAAATTGCTAGAACTGACTATTATCGTTGTAGTCGCCGTAGTCTAGTAGGTAGTGTGCTGGCTTATTAGACGTAAGGCCTGCGTTCAAACCCCAGGTCTGAACCTCTAAACGAAAATATGAAAAATATTTCTTCTCAGCAGATTTCTGGCAAAAACTCTGAGGGTAAATAAAATTGCCATGAAAAGTTTCTCAAAAAAAATTTGTCGTTCTGAGTCGACGTTAAACTGTAGGTCGTGCCACTCAACATGAGTGGTGTGAGAAGGTAGGACGTAATCCTGTCTAAAGGGTTGTAATGACAAATTATGTATGTATGACTATCACCGTCATCTTTTGCTCTTTTTATACTTCATTGACTTTTGTTTGGCAACTTCTAGACTCTTAGTGTTGATTTGTTATTGTTACTATTAACTTGTTACTGTAAGTTGTGGACTTTCCGAATACAGAGCTTGTATTTATTTTGCCTTCACATTCTTATATTACTTACTTACTTAACAGTAAATAAGGCCGGATTTCGGCCTGCTGCAACACATCCTACCAGGCGCCTCTGCTTCTTGCGCGCCTACGCCAGTTGGTCACACCGATCGATGACAGGAATTCCTCGATTTGGTCCTTCCAACGGATACAAGGTCGTCCTCTACGCCGACTTCCGCAGATTTCCGCATCAAACACCCGTCTCGCCGGAGCATCCTCCTCCATTCGAACGAAATGGCCGAGCCAGCGCAGCCGCTGGATATTAATACGCTGTACAACGTCAATGTCGTTGAGGAGCTCATACAGCTCACTGTTGTATCGGATACGGAAATCATTGCCAACTCGCACTGGACCGAAGATCTTACGTAGGACTTTTCTCTCGAACACTCTCAATGCCGCTGCATCAGTTCTTAATAGGCTCCATGCCTCTGCGCCATACAGAAGGACGGGTAGGATGAGTGTCTTGTAGACACTCTTATATTATTTCCAATTTATCTTCGAAGCAATATTTTTAACTAATTCGTGGCGTCTATTATTTGTTTGTTATTCTTATTCTTATTGAGAGTGTACCTCCTTGTGGTGCAGTTCGAACCACTAAGTTGGAAGTACTTGATTCTCCTAATTTGAATTCGAACTCCCTGTATTTTGGCAGTAATTTCAAGGCATAGATATGTAATATAATTCTGGGTGTTTCAGGAAATTGTGGCCTATTTCTAGTTGTTTATAAATTTCCTAAGTTTTCTTTTGTAATTTTTTTTTTTAATTGTAAAACTAGTACTCGGTGTTTGGAGTTGAACTTTTAAATTTTATATTTTCTGGTTGCAATACATATGTTCAGTGTCTCTGTATTTGTATTTTATTAAGCATGATAATGTCTCAGTTTCTTTTTCTCTTTTTCACTCTTAGAACTCAAATGAAAAAAAAAATGAATAAAAAAATACAAAAGGGTGGCAATATTTACAACTTAGGCTGAAGCTAAAAATGAGAGCAAGAATAATAAAATAATAAAAAAACGAAAGAAAGAAAGCAATACAGAGCAAATAAAGTGACATCAAATCTGGGTTACTTAAGCAAAATTGCCCCTTTTCAGTGTAAATGACTCGTTGCTGTTTTTTTTCGTTTTCACTTGCCTTATTATTGTAGGCTAAAAAATAAGGCAGCAGAAGAAAAAACTACGACGAGTATCTACAATCAGATAAATATTTACAATGTTGACCTATTGACATTCTTAACCAACAACAGCAACAACTGCTAGTAATGGTCGTTGGTGTAATAAGAAAATAAGAAAATCTATTATTATTACGGCTAGAAATGCAATTTGTATGCTTGGCAAGCAACAAATATCCTCCTTTACTTAGATCTAAGATATTGCCGGGCCACAAAAAAGTCAGATGGTTAAGGTGGTGTTCATAAATATTTTATTGCAAGCCGGTTTACCGCATATTTGTTAACCTCTTTTTGTTATCTGTATTGGTTTGGTATGGTTTGCTTATTTTTATTTGATTTAATTTTTAATTTGAAGAGGCCTACCTCCAGGCTTTATTGACAGCCATAACGCCTGATACCACATGCCGCGTTTCTAACTCTGTGTACTTTAAAGATTTGATTGGTTTTAGAGGCTATAAGAGGCCGAAAGGTTTTAAATTTTTAATTAAAAATGGAAAATTTATTTATAAGGCAAGCATGTAAGGTTTGCAGTATTCAGAGCACTTTTAGGCTTGATTTTTAAAGCATACTTCTAGGCCAAAGTTAATTTTTTTTTAGTTTATTTAAACTTTTCTAAAAGTATTTTCGTTTCTGTGGAATACAACAATTTAATTGGCCTTAATTTGTTAACAACATAATCATTACAAAAAAATAAGAAAAATATGTCCCTTAAGCCTTGAAGTATGTTATAAAATTTAGCAAAAAAAAAAATAAAAAAAACTAATAGAAATCAAATATAAGAGAGGAGTAAGAGTAAAGAAATTTGCGTGTTACCTTAAGTTTGTTTCATCAAGTTGGTATGCCGCCATATAAAGAAACAATTCCTTAATATATGTTTATGAGTATTTAATTTATTTTGATTGCCATAATAAAAATATTTATGAATACATTTATTATCTATCATTAGCTTTATTATGATCATATTATTATTGTTAATAATTGTTAACATGATTATAATTCTTTTTGTTTTCGTTTTCCTTTTTTTGTTCAAAAGTAACAAGTAATGCCTGTTACTTATGCTACAAAAAAATAAATAAAAATTATTTCATATAGTTAAACTAATTTGCATACTTTTAGGCTGTTATAAAACACAAAATGCGTGGGTTACATTTCTTTTAGTTAAAAATTACATCAGTATTGTTTGTTTAACTCTTACAGTCGTGTAATCTTTTCATTTTCTGTATGACATCATATCTATACACATGAAATTAAATTAAGCCTTCATAATATGCTGTAAAGAAACTTATGTTATAACAGCAATTACGGTTTTATGGCACTTTAAGTTTCTTATCCTTTATTATCCTTTTTTCGTTGCCATGGCTTTATAGGTCTTAAATCCACAGACTATTCACAGTTTTAGTTTTATGGCATTGTGTAGTATATTCAGATGGCTGAATGTTTCAAAAATGCTTTTTGAAACCTAAAAGTAGACTACAATAAGTGTGGAATGTGCGGCATTAGAGAATCTTTAAGTTTTAGCATTGAGTCAATTAACCTAAGGAATTTTTGGAATATTTTAAACAGAAATCTTAAGACTATTTAAGGAATTTGAAAACTATTAGGTATAGTTTTAGGGGCTTCAAAACCCTTTAAGCTTCTGTTAGCAATACAAATAAAATTCTGTTGTTTCAACAATCACCACAGGACTTGCATGTTTGCTTTACTATTTTTAGCAATGACCTCCAGCTCATTTTGCGATTTGTTGGTTTTTTTAAATTCCTCTGTAGGAGTTGGATTCTACAGCAGCGTAGTGGACAAGGGCCTTAGGCCTTCAAGCCAGGGTTTCAAGCTGATGCAAATTTCTTAATGAGTTGGTAAGGCATTCATATAGTTATCAGTCATGTTGTATGACTGATCATTCGGGCAATGAGAGAAATCTAGACGGTGATAGGCCATATAAATCAACTCTGATGCTGGCATTCATTCATGCATTAATCACATGCTTTCCTTTTCCCTTTACTTAAAACTGAGGCATATTTCGATTTCGAATGGTATTCCAAGAAAGATGGTTCATGGAACGACCTAACTGTACTATAACGCAGCAGATCTGACAGGACATCGATAAGGTCTATGGATTCATTACAACCTCCAAATAGTTTGGGAGTGACTAGACCTAATGCACAGTCGGTCTCACTCGATCTGTCATCAAGGATTCAAGTAAGGTTGATCTTTCTTTAGTAAGCTCAACTTGTTCTCAGATTTTCGACTGATCTGATGTCGATATCTGATAATGGTTTAGGCGGAATAGCGAGTTTTCCAGATGAATTAGCCAGACGATGCCTTTCGATAATAACATAGCATTGAAAGCATTGGAAACAACCCTGTCGTGTAACTGTTTTTACACTTTTGAGGGAATCCACCGGCTTTTAAATATTTAAAAATAAATTTCTATTTCTTTTTGTATTTACTTCAGCCCAAAAGTATACCTATCAACCACTTTAATATAAAAAATTAAAGTATACATTTTGGCTGCTTTAAAACCTTTTTTAATCTTTTTTTATTTTCTTTGTTACTTTCACCTGCACCTGAAAAAGTTTAACAATCATGACAAATCTTTAAAGTATATAAAGATATTTTTTTGTGTGTATTTGGTTTATTTTTACAGCCCAAAAGTATACCTTTTTATGTGCACTTAGGGTCTCTTGGTTGCTGATTTAATGGCTCATAAAAGGTAGAGGCATTAAACTGCTGTGCAACTAGATAACAATACAAATACTTAAATGGCCTTTTTTATGACCGTAAAAGCCTAAAAATAGGTTACAAAAATACAAATTTAAATGATTTAAGGGATTGAGTATAGTTTTATGAGATCGACATTTTTTTTTGGAAATCTTTTAAATACTTATATCGAATGCCTACTAAATAATGTATTTAAAGAGGAAGTGGTTTTTCAAAAAGCCTTTAAATATGCTTTAATTTGTATCTCTTCCTATACAATATCAGGAATTAAAATCTCATTTAAATGTTCTTTAAATTTATTGGTTATTTAACCTTTTTGCCTTACAAGTAATTCACCCTTGCCACCTTAAGGAATTTTAAAAGATTTTAATTATTTAAATTGCATTTTCACTTTGAATGTTATCAGAGCAAGAACACGCATCAAGTCTTACTCAATTCATGCATTCAAAAGCAATGCAAAGGCTTCTGTGGTAAGAGTTGTAGGGAGAAAGATAAGGAAAAAATACTCGTAACTGCAGAAAACAGTTTCTGAAAGAGCGTAGAAAAAAGTTTTGAACTTTTTTTTTTTTTAATAGAAAACGCAATTTCATTAAGCGAAAAAGGAAGAAATCAATGAGAAAACTATCAGCCATGTATACGAGTGCATACAAACAGCTATTAGACGTGCAAAGCAATAAATGGAAATAAAATGAAAAAAAAAAATTGAATTAAAATCTTACAGATGTTACAATAGCAAGCATATGAACACAGTGAACGAAAGAGACAAATAGCTTAAGTGGCTTAACTTAAAAAATATTTTCGTGGAGGGTTTTAGGGGTTAAAGGAAAGCAAAAGTATTATTCAAAATACATGGAAAACGTTTTTAATTGATTAAAAAAATTAAAGCATAACACAGGGCATATTAATATTAAAAATACAAGTCTGTCAGCCTTAAAGAATGCTATATTTCTTGCTTGTTGTCATTTAAAACTTAAATGAATTTAATTTTATTAATTACACTTTTACGAAAGAAAATTTTATTTATTTACCTTACCTTAAAATTTTTCCTGAAGGTATGCCACAGTTTTTTTTTATTATTTGATAAGATAAATCCTTGGTTAGATGTTTATATAGTACATTTACATGCTTAATTTATGTTTTCGAAGGTAAACAATGAGAGAAAATAAGATTTGTTTTTCCTAAAGGCATGCTAAGCAAAGTTTTTCTTAATTTTTTAAGACAAGACAAAACATGACAAGACAAGACCTTGAAGTAAACGAAAATTTAACGAGGCTTGAATGGATAGATAGAAAAAAGGGTTTGAAAAGGTGTTTAAAGGCTTTTAAAAATTTGTTAACGCTTAAAAGTATGCAACAAAAATATTTAATTGAAATTCAGGCAAGCGTTTGTGTTACAAAAAGTTACACGATTCCTTTATTTATTTTTTGGTTTTAATTTACCTTAAAACACAGTCATAATCATCACCATTTAAATTTTTGTACGACACCTAAAAGTATGCTTCTAATTTTTGTATTTAAATTTTTGTTTGAATTTTCTTTCTTTTGTGCTTTTTTGCTGAAATTATTAAAATCAAATTATTTATTTAAATTAAAAAGTATAAAGTTTATGTATACAAAAGTATGCTTTAGTATTGTCTTTTTAATAAACGCCTAAATGTTTACTTAGTTTAATGAATTTTTAAACGGCTTTAGTTTAATAATGTTTATGCATTAAATATGCTTTAAACTTCACAAAAGTTTTGTAAATATTTATTTAAAAAGTTTTAATTAAACATGAATTTTAAAAGCATATGAAAAAAACTTGTTTAATAGACCCTAAAAGTATGCTACATACAATTTGAATAAATTAAATAAAAGCAAGCTAAAAGAGGATAAACCAGTTGGTTTAGTTGCTGTTCCAGCACATGTTTGTTATTGTCAAGGCATTTAATAGAAAGTTTTGTAATAGTTTTCCTTAGAATTATTAAAAGCCTAAGGATAGGCAACATTTTGATATAGAAACAGGTATTTTTTCACGCTTTATCGGAATGCCTTATAGAGGAAGTTTTTTAAAATAGACTTTGTTTGAATACAAGGCATTTGATTTGAATTTTAAAAACTTTAGTCGTAAACAATTTTTAAATAAAAAATTTTGCGCAAAATGGTGTCTGTTTTACAAATGGTTTGTATCTTTTGTAAATTGGATATCATTTTGGGGGGTAAATTTTTGCCATTTGAAGCAAAAGCATAGTACAATGCATCAACCTATTTGTCATTAAAAAGATTGGATGACGTCATATATAGTAGAACTTGATGATGACCAATACCTTAAATACATTTCCACCTTTACCAGTTATACTTTCTGTCAAAATATGTATATTTTTTTGGGTGGTTTAAATGAATTTAACTTAGCGTAAGTAATTAAGCTGGCAAAAAAAATTGCAATCCATATGTAATCCCTCTTAATATGGCATGGTTTACAGTAAACATGTTTGACAATGATGAATGATGTGTGTTTTTAGGCAATTAAGCTGTCTTAAGCATTTATTTGTGAAACGTGTTTCATACTCTTAACAAAATTAATATGACTAACCTAGCCCCCCCATATGCTTTAATTTTTTTGCACTCACTTTCTTTGTTTGGAATTCTCTTATCAGTTTGAAAAGAATATAAAAATATAATTCCCTTTAACCTGTTGTCGTTGTGTTGAGGAAAAAAATGTTATAAAAATTTAATTGATTTAAGGTGAAACCATGCTTTTTACTATAGCATATTGTAGGAGTATGGGAGCATGTGTAGTTACAAGTGTGTGTGTGTGTGTAGTTGGAAAAAGTGCAAAATAATTCATGTTTTCGAAACGCAAACGTGTGCAATTGTAACCAATTGATGTCAAACAATCTGACATTATCGCAAGAAATTGCGATTCGCACGCGATGCACTTTTTTTATATAACTAAACAATAACCGCAAAACCCACACATACTTTTAGGAGCCTTATACAGGAAACAATACAATACCAATAAAAAGTTTGAAATTTTTTTATTTTTACTTTTGAACACAACCATAAACGTGATCAAATTATGGCCTGTATTGAAAGAAACAAAAAAAATTCTACACAATAATTTTAAATGTTCAAACAATGTTTTAAGCTGAAGGTCATATCAAGCATTCTACTGAGTCATATTCAAAAAAGAAAAAGTTTGTAGCCAACTTTTAGACTATTTTAAACAGAGCAAAAAGGGAAAGAAACCTCATCAATGTTTAAACTTAAATGAAAATTGACATTTAAAATTTCACGCAAGCATAATTAACGTTATAGCAGATGCAAACGTTAGCGTTTATTAGCCTAAAAATAGGCTTCAAAAAGAATAATAAAAAAACTAAATTGTTGTTATTTCTTATAAACAACTGTTGCTAGCGCTAAGAGTTTTGCTTGAAATGCGTGTTTCCAGAACATAATAATTAATTTTCTTAATTATAATGTTGTTTTTGGTTTCAAAAACTTTTCCACAGACGAAATAAGAAATATCAAAATCAGCCTAAAAGTATGGTAAACTAACAACACCCAAATTAATGATAAATTTTAGCAATTCAAGGTTTTAATTTTAAGGGTCTTTTTTGTTTGTTGATTTGTGAAACGTTAAGAGCCTGCCATGTCAAACCATAACATAAACAATTATTAATAATAAATAGCATATTTTCAGGCAGGCTATCAAAACCACTTCTACTTTCTGAAACTCTTATGAGCCATATTAATTGAAGTTAAATTTTAATTGAACCTATTTTCTATGCCCCCTTGCCTTTTATTAAAATGAAACACTTAAATTACTATTTTGTAGCAACATATTAAAGTATACTTTATGGCGTGCGTATTTCAAATGTGTACGCAAAATATTATAAATTACTTAAACTGTTCGCATTAGATTGTATTATAAAGTGTTAGCCAGCATGACCTCAAATATGAAAAAATGTTTTTGTAAACCATAAGGAAATTATAAATTTTGGGAAACCCAAAAAACCTTGAAACAAATTTGGCTCCAAATATCGCAAGGAAAAATCAAAGAAATATTCATAAACTGTAAATTATAAGGCAAATAAAACAAAAGCAATTACAGAAAAAAATTTCATAAATTAATATAAACTATTTTAGGGTGTTAATAATGAGTGGCATATATTTAGGGGTAATTATTAAAAGCCGTTATGAATTATTATTTAATAAATAATTACTTAATTTTGCCGTAATAGTACGAATTTACATCATTTACAATAAACCGTTACTGAAAATAAGAAGGTTGTGAAAAATTCACTGCCTACTTTAGGGGATAAAAAATTAATTTTTTGTTTATTTGTAAGAAAAGTCTGGCTGTATATGGTTACGTTTAAAGCACAATAGATTGCATACTTAATAGATTTAAAAACTCTCCTGCAGATTATTCTACACGACAGGGAATAACAGCTATTCAGCGGGAATGTATAGAAGTTAATTGACTGCCTAATTCGTTCATATAGTGTGATATATTTTCGTTTTTAAAGGAGATATTTAAGTTACCAAATCACAAAGCATTACATATAGAATTCCTTACATTTTTCTTAAAAATATTGCCTCCTTTTTGGCTTTTAAACGCCTGAAAGAAGGCAACATATTTTTTTGTTATTTATATATTTGAGACTAGGAGTCCTGTTTACAATGCAACGTAATCGTATATAATAGCCTATTCCTCATATATCCCTGCATCTCCTGCAATGTTGGTGATCAAGTGATTGATCGAATTTTCTTCCTTGCAGCAAAATCTAGTATCTGCAGGTCCTAGTGTCTCAGTGACCTATAAGTTCACCTATAAGTGCATCGATAAGTGTTCTCAAGTCCGCTCTCTTAACCTAATGATTTGAAACTATATTGAAATGTTCGTTGTCATTGAATGTTGATCGTGATGTTTCACTCACGGTAGTGTCAAATGCCTCAGCTGTCTTTTGTACAGATGTCTGTCATCTCATTTCCTTCGTGCTCTTCACATTGTGGCATTCATGCCAAACTTAATTGATTCTGAGTGGCCAGGCTTTTGAGTTCGCAGTGACACTCCCCGTGCTCTTGAACGTCAATGAGTAACTGCTAAGCACTTTAAAGACAGATTGACTGTTGGCGAGGATTTTTATTCTTACTCCTATATATCGTCCTTAATAGGTAGGTAGGTAGGTAGAGGTGGCCGCCCATCCAAGAAACACTTTTGAATGGACACACTTAGGCCGCATTGGGCCCATTGTGCTACCACAGTCATCTGTTATCCCCTAGTCTCGAAACCATTCGGAGTTCCCGATGAAGCGATTCAGACTGCAAATGTCAATCCCTGACAGTTCCTCCAGATCATCCATGTAGTAAGTACCCAAGTACTTCCTTTTCCTTTGCCAAAGAGCCGGGCATGTACCCAGCAGATGAGGGACAGTCTCCTCTTCTTCCTCATCTCTGCAGCTTCTGCAGAAGTCGTTAGCAAGGTGTCCAAGTCCATTGCGCCTCGCATACGTACCCATAATGCAATGCCCCGTAATGACACCGACAAAGACACTGAGCGCACCTCTTTGGAGTTTAAGTAGACTCATTGTGCGCCCCTCATCCAGCCTTGGGCAGATTTTACGAGCCTTTCTACCCGTGTCCGAGGCCGCCCACCTGTCGTTGACGGAATCGACGATCACATTATCAATTATTAGCTTGCAGGTCCTCATAGGTATGCCCAGATTCGAGAACTCATCGGAGAGTTCGATGGTCGTGCCCCGCCTGGCAAGTTCATCAGCTCTACAGTTACCCGGAATACCACTGTAACCCGGTACCCATACGATATGGATGTCATATCGTTCCGCTATCTCGTCAAGATATCTGCGACAGCCGTACACCGTCTGGCTATCAGAAAGTATGGTGATGCTCCGCTTAGAGACCCTTCCATCCCCAATAATACTCGCCGCAGCCTGTATGGCCACCACCTCCGCCTGAAAGACACTGCAGTGGTCTGGTAGTCTTATAGACTGAGCTATTCCAATCGATTCCGAAAAAATTCCTCTGCCAACCGCACCGTTCAGCTTAGAGCCATCGGTGTAGATTTGTACGGAGTCTCCAAACAGGTGGGTCACACCACCCTTCCAGGCCCCGTTGTCCGGAACCGAGTTCCTGAATCTCCTCGTAAGTCGTACCGCGGTGTCATGTAGTCACTGCTCCCGACAGCTCCAACTTCCCTCAGGATTCTTGCGTGGCCTATATCCGAGTCATGCCACTGTCCAGTCGCCCAGAGACGTTTACTTATTTTAGCAGCCACTCCCCTACAGAAAAGGTCAAGCGGAAATAGGCCCAAAATTATCTCCAGTGCCGACGTAGGTGTAGTGCGCAAGGCAACACTAATGATAATACAGGCAGATCTCTGCAGTCGCTGTATTAGTTTCGAATTAGTCTTAATAGGATTAGTCCTCCTTAATAGGTTTTCCACCATTTATACTACTGCGTATGGTTCTGTTTGGATTGTGGTTTCTGTCCTAGCTTAAGGTTATTGAACTGCATCCCCTAAAAACCTACTATATTTGAGACTGGTGACTCAATGTGCTTTATGGAACATTTTCATACCAAGAAATTGTTGAGCATCTGGGACAGATTTCAATCGGATTTCTAAAGGATTTGTGAAGATGTGGTGTAACTGATGACGATGAATTGACCTTCTCCGGCTCTTTGCAGGGGAAGGTTAAATACTCTGGGACAGGGTTTAGACTCCCAGTCGGAAGCCGATGTTCAGGCCCGGAGTTGATTGTTTTTTTTGTTTTCTTTACTCTCTTTTCACTCTCCTCTTTCCCGTTTCTTTTACTCCTCTTACTTCATCTTTCTAGAACGACTAAAATAGCTCTCATGATCTGCGGGTATGTTTTTCTTTGCTACTATGCCGATACACATTCACAACCTCTCTATCCACCTATCATACATCGCTTATTTATTTGAAGCTCCTGTTTAAAACAAATAAAATATTTACGATTCTAAGAGCAGTTTTTTTTAATTTGCTTTGCATGTTTAATAAGAATTTTAGGCGACTCTAAGACCACCACCGGTTGGAAAATAGAAACACAGGGAAATTTTGTTGTCAACGGCTTTAAATAAAAGGCTAAGAATTCCTTGATACTGAAAAAAAGGAAGGAAATTTGAATTTATAACGGTAACTTAACAACCTTTGTAAAGGAAAACTAACTCATGCGGTAAACTGATTAATTAACTGATAAGAGTGTTACCGTTGCTAGACAAGCATTGCAAAGGGGAAGGAAAAAGATTTAAAGAAAATTCTGGGGGTTTCTTAAACCAAAATGAAATAATTTTTCGTAAATTATGTTGAATTAATTAATCTTAACTTTGTTCTTTTCTTGTCTCTTTTCAGTCTTAATTTGTATGAATTGATTAAAAAGAACAATTACAATGGTTTTAGCATGAGTCTAATACGTCGTTTTTGTAATTCAATCGTAAAGTGTTTACGTCTACTATACAAAGAGAATATCATACACTGTGATCTCAAGCCAGTAAGTAAAGAAAACATGAACAATTTTTTTTCCTCTTTTGGCACCCCCTACTGAATTTAAATCAAAAATTTTTTCTTATTTCTTCAACAGGAAAATATTTTATTAAAACAACGTGGCAGCAGTTCAATAAAAGTTATCGATTTTGGCAGCTCTTGTTATGTGAATCGTAAAATCTATACCTACATACAGTCAAGATTTTATCGTTCGCCAGAAGTTATATTGGGTCTACAATATGGTACAGCCATTGATATGTGGAGTTTAGGTAAGTACGAGTAAATCCTTCTTCTGTACATATAATTCTTTGAAGAATAATTTTTAGTTTTTTTTTATTAAAATTAAAAACTGTTTTTGGGAATCTATTTTAAAATTTAAAATTATGACCGGTTTTATGTATCAATTTCTAACAGTGTTGCCAAGTTAATAAAAAAAAATAAGTGAAATAAGTAAAAAAAACCAGGTTCTTGGATTGGTTATTAAATTAAATTCTTTTTAAAATCGTTTTTATATTTTTTTTTAATAATTTTCGAAGTATTTTATATTTATAAAAAACCGGTTTTAAAACCGGGGTTTTGAATCGGTTTCTAAAAGTATTATTAATAGAAAATCTTTTTAATAATATTTTCTTAGAGTATTCGAATTTTTTCATAAATACAAAAAGCGGGTTTAAACCCGGATTTTATAACCGGGTTCTTGAATCGATTTTATGAATCGGTTTTTAACATTTTTATTAAATTAAAATTTTTACTAAAACCTTTTTATAATATCTTCCAAGAATATTTTAGTTATAAAAAAAAACGGTTTTGAAACCGGTTTTTTGAATCGGTTTCTAACAGTGTTACTAAATGAAAATCTTTTTAATGATATTTTCTAAAAGTTTTCTAACTTCTTTATAAGTGCAAAAACTCGGTTTTCAGACCGGATTTTACAACCGGGTTCTTGAATCGATTTTATCAATCGGTTTTCAATATTTTTATTAAATTAAAATCTGTTTTAAAACCTTTTTATAATATCTTCCAAGAATTTTCTAATTTTTTATAGATATAAAAAACCGGTTTTAAAACCGGGTTTTTGATTCGGTTTCTAACAGTTCGGTTTCTTAACTGAAAATCTTTTTAACGATATTTTCTTAAAGTTTTCAAATTTTTTTATGAGTAAAAATACCCGGTTTTAAGACTGGATTTTATAACCGGGTTCTTGGATTGGTTTTATGAATCGATTTTCAACATTTTTATTAAATTAGAATCTTTTTTCAAATTTTTTTATAATTTTTTTCTAAGAATTTTGTAAGTTTTTTATACGGGTTTTTTAAAACCGGGTTTTTGAATCGGATTCTAACAGTGTTTTTAAATGAAAATCCTTTTAAACATAGTTTCTAGAAGTTTTCCAATTTTTTATGAGCATAAAAACCCGGTTTTAAAACCGGATGTGCTTTAATCGATTTTATGAATCGGGTTCATCATTAGTTTTAAATTAGAAACTTTTTAATTTTTTATAATTTTTTCTAAGAATTTTAAATTTTTTTATAGGTAAAAAACCCGGTTTTTGAGTCGGTTCCAACTGTGTTTTTAAATGAAAATAAAAAAAATATTTTCTAAAAGTTTCCTATTTTTTATAGTAAAAAAAACCGGTTTTAAAATTGAATTTTATAACCGGGTTTCAGGATCGTTCTTTAGCTTTGTTATTAATTTAAAATCTTTTTACAAGTTTTTCAAAGAATTGCTTTAAATTTTATTGAAATTTAAAAAAATATTTTTATAACCCGGTTCGTGGATCGGTTTTATGAATCCGTTTTCAACATTCTTATTAAATTAGCATCGTTTTAAATTAAAAAAAAATTAAGAATATTATTCTTTATAGGCAGAAAAACCGGTTTTAAAACCGGGTTTTAAAATCGGTTTACGAAACGCTTTGTTATACTGCAAAAAGCGTTTTAAAAAATTTTTAATAAAAAAACCGGTTTTAAAACCGAGTTTTTGAATTGGTTCTAACAGTGCTATAAAATGAAAAGCGTTTTAAAAATATTTCAAATTTTTTAATTTTTTTTATTAGTATAAAAAACCGGTTTAAAAGCGGGTTTCTGAATTGGTTTTATGAAGCGTTTTCTTACGTTGTTAATTAAAATCTTTTTTAAAAGCTTTTGCTAGAATTGTCTTAATTTTTTTAAATAAAAATCTATTTTTAAAACCGGGTTTTTGAATCGGTTTTGTTATTAAATTAGAATCTTTTTTTAATTTTTTTATAATTTTTACTAAGAATTTTCTAGTTTCTTATAGATATAAAAAACCGGTTTTAAACCCGGTTTCAAAAACGGGTTTTCGAATCGGTTTTATGACTCGTTTTCTAACATTGTCAAAAACGTTTTTAAAATTTATTAAAAGAATATTTTTTTTTTATAAAATCTCGGTTTTAAAAATGTAAAACCCGATTTCAGTTTACGCTTAAAACAGTTAGGGCATTCAATTTCCTTTTAATTTCTCTTTTAAACCCCTTGAGAGCACCTCTTAAATACTAAAGTAATTGTTATTATTTGTCGCACTGCTATTGACGTATGATTATTTTCATTGCAAACGTTATTACTCATACGTTGCAGTGTATTACGCTACCACCCCTTTATTATTATCCTTCCAAGTCCTTCAACACGATGAACATTAAATTACAAAATGTAATTAAATTATTGTACAACATTTACCGTTATTGGCCGGTTTTTATAGATTTGTTGCTGCCATTGTAATTTGTTTGTATAACACAGCAAATTATTGGGTGTGTGTGTGTATGTGTATGTTTTTCTATTTCAATATTTTTATTTTTGCATTTGTTTTTGAGTGCAAATGGTATGCATGTTGTGGCATGCAACACTGTACAACATGTTATAATTTGCAATACAATACAATACAATTACATTGTGGGCCTCGTATTGTTTTGTTTTCTCAAATAATTGGCTTCTAGTCAAGGATTTATTTCTGCAAATGCACCAACACCATCACCACACCACCGCCATTGATGATTGCACCAATCATGCTGATGGTGATGACGATGGTAATGGTGATGACGATACTGCTGTTAAGGAAAGGAGGAAAAATTGAATAGGGGCCTATAGGGGGAATTTGTCAATTGGTTAGTTGCAATGGCAATAGCAATGGCCATTATATAAAAATTTCTATATTTTTACATAAAAACGTCTCACAATTATTGGTTTGATATTGAAAACCAGTTTTCTTTCCTTTTCCCTCTCTCTCTCTCGCTCTGCTTATGTTTTTAAGCATAAAGGTCAAGGACAATGCAGCAATTTTTTCTTAAGGGATTTAATTTTGGTTGATTTAAGCCATTTCTCTTTAATAAAGTCCAAAATCTGGCAATACATGCTCTAAACTGCAGAAGTCGAGGGTATTTTCTGCTTTCGTTTATAATGGGTGATTTTTTAAGAGCTATAGGAACATTTTTCCAAAAAAAACACATAAAATTCAGAAAAATACATGAAATCTTTATTTGAATCGATAGTACGGTCCATATAATTTAATGTTTGAAGATTATTTCATGCAAATGTTGATCGCGACTGCGCCTCAAATGGCCCATCCGCTTAGTCCAATTTTGTCATACTCCTGCCAACATTTCGGCCGGTATCTTACGAATAAATGCTTCAATGTTGTCTTCCAATGCGTCAATTGAAGCGGACTTGTCTGTATAGACATGAGCTTTAACATAGCCCCACAAAAAATAGTCTAAAGACGTTAAATCGCACGATCTAGGCGGCCAATTGACCGGGGTCCCGAACGTGAAATAAAATGTTCACCGAACTCGCCTCTCAATAAGTCCATTGTTAGGCGTGCTGTGTGGCATGTGGCACCGTCTTGTTGAAACCACATGTCATGCAAGTCAAGCTCTTGCATTTTGGGCAAAAAAAATGGTGGCTCATCTCACGGTAGCGCTCACCATTTGCAGTTACGTTACGATTCGCAGCATCTTTGAAGAAGTACGGTCTAATGATGCCACCAGCCCATAAACCGCACCAAACTGTGACTTTTTCTGGATGCCTTGGTAGATGTTGCAATGCTTCTGGCTGATCTTCACTCCAAAATCGACAATTTTGCTTAGTTACGTATCCATTGAGCCAAAAATGAGCTTAGTCGCTGAACACAATTTTTCGATAAAGAAGTGGATCTTCGGCCAACTTTTCCAAGAGCCCATTCACCAAAAATTCTGCCTTGCGGTAGGTCGTTCGGCTTCAATTCTTGCACCAGCTGTATTTTGAAAGGCTTTACATCTAAATCCTTCCGCATAATTTTCCACGTTGTTGAGTAACAGAGGCCCAATTGCTGTGAACGACGACGAATCGATAATTGATGGTCATCATTAACACTGGCCGGCCGATACAGCTGCGATATTTTCTTCAGTTCGCACTCTACGCAGGCGTGTTGGTGGTTTAATGTCCCCAACAATGTAAATTTGGCGCGAAATTTAGTCACAATAGCCCAAATAGCCGCTTCAGTGGGTTGATTAAACTGACCATAAAATAGAAGAAGCGCGCGCGATGTACTTTCTTAACAGAGCCACGCATTTTGATAATAAAATACAAAGATTTGCAAGCGTTGTTCATTTGTAAGACGATTCATGGTTAAATTACAGGCCAAACTGAAGATGTTTGACAGTGAAACAGAACACAAAACGTGCGTCAGCTGTGTTAAACCAGTGTTGCCAAAAAGATAATTGCTAAAAAAAATCACCCGTTATGTAAAGATTTTCCAGAAGCATAATATTTAGCTCCTGCCAAATAAGTGCCAACTATCCTCCTCATTGAAGTCGCCATAGTGGGAAGATAGGCCGTAATCCTGACTGAAGGGTTGTAATGCCCAATTATGTATGTAGGCATGCTAGGGGGTCACGATATGGTGTCTGGAATTAATATAAGTTCTATTTGACCTCTCATTAACTTCTTTTTAACCTTTATTCTGCATCTAAATCGATAAAGTTCTCTACTTTTCTTTGGAGGTGTTCTGCAAACACATTTTATTTTTGCTATTTTACATCTTCACTTATGTAATCTAGTCTCGAAGTTGCCATTTCTCCAAACATACCATAAAAAGCATACCACGTCTTATTCCAACTGCCTTGCAGGTTTATTTTAAGAAAAATTATTAGTTTTCTTATATTCTGCAACTTTTTCCCTTTCATAACGTGTTATTAACCACCAGTTATAATAGGCCGTTAATTAACTGTCTTTGTAAAGGGGTTTTTTTTATAGGGGTATAGAACTTTAAGTTGCAATAAAACAACGATGGGTTATTCGATTGACATGAATTTTATTTATCCGAAAGATAATCTTGTGGCATTACATTTTAAATATGATTTCTGGCATATGACCGCCACGGCTGGCGCGGATGTAGTCCAATCTGGACGTCCAATTTTCGATGACTTTTTCCAACATATGTGGCCGTATATCGGCAATAATACGGCGAATGTTGTCATCCAAATGGTCAAGCGTTTGTGGCTTTACCGCATAGACCAATGACTTTACATAGCCCCACAGAAAGTAGTCTAGCGGTGTTAAATCACAAGATCTTGGAGGCCAATTCACAGGTCCAAAACAGAAAATTAGGCGGTCACCAAACGTGTCCTTCAATAAATCTATTGTGGCACGAACTGTGTGACATGTTGCGCCGTCTTGTTGAAACCACATCTCCTGGACATCATGGTTATTCAATTCAGGAATGAAAAAGTTAGTAATCATGGCTCTATACCGATCACTATTGACTGTAACGTTCTGGCCACCATCGTTTTTCAAAAAGTACGGACCAACGATTCCACCAGCCCATAAAGCGCACCAAACAGTCAGTTTTTCTGGATGTAACGGTGTTTCCACATACACTTGAGGATTACCTTCACTCCAAATGCGGCAGTTTTGTTTGTTGACGTAGCCATTCAACCAGAAGTGCGCTTCATCGCTAAATAAAATTCGCTTATGAAAATCGGGAACAACGGTAATCTCGTTTTGGGCCCATTCGACGAATCTACGCCTTACTTGATGATCGTTTGGCTTCAAATCTTGCGCGAGTTGGATTTTGTAAGCACGCAAACCAAGATCCTTCCGCAAAATCTTCCATAAAGTGGATGGACACAGATCCAATTCCTGTGCTCGATGGCCTCATTCAATGCTACGCTCTACAGCAGCAATAGCTTCTTCTGTACGCACCGTACATCGTCTCTGGGGATGCGAGTTATCAATAAGAGTAAACGTGGTGCGAAAACGTTCCATGGTTAATCGAATTAACTGCTCTGATGGACGATTTTGTCGACGATAAAATGGACGTAGTGCGCGATACGTTTTCCGCACAGAACCATTATTTTCGAAATAAAATTGCACTATTTGCAAGCGTTGTTCAGGCGTGAGTCTATTCATGATGAATTGGCAAACCAAACTGAGAATAAATCACTTGACAGCTGTTAAATCGGTCGCCATCTTGAAAAGTAATGCCAACTTAAAGTTCTATACCTCTATAAAAAACACCCTTTATTACAGTTAGAAGGCAAAAATTCCAACATAAATTGCCTACTTTAAGACTGTTATGGCCTTTATGGCTGCTCCTAAAAATCAAACAATAAAATCCAATGCGATTATTTAATACAATATTACCATGGAAGTCCATGTATTAGAGGATGGTAGGGGGGTGGAGTTGAAACTCTTTGTCTCAAAACAACAAAACTTAATTGGAAATTCCTTTATGGTTAAAAGGATTAAATATCCTGTGTTATAAATAGGGAAGTGCGGGTGTATAGATTAGAAACAAACACAAACAAAGAATAGTGAAGGTGCCAAGGCAAATTGTGTTTGTAGTTTGGGTTCGTGAAAGTCATTAAAACGAAATTGAAACAAATTTAGACACACAAAGCGTTAGATAAACTGGGTCAGGATATGATTATTATTTATGGTAATAATGTGGTACATACACACAAATTTATATACACACAACTAGGCTTTATTGACAGAGTATTTAATGAGGGAAAGTTATTATTAATCGTAGCCTTTGTGAGCTAAACTAGCGAGAGAGGGAAAGTGTCGCTTTGTTAAGTCATAAAAATTAATTTTTAAACCTTCATTTATGGTTTAACGCTGATGCCTTGTATTTAAATATTAATGATGTTAGAGTGACCATTCCATTATTTCTGTTTTGCCAAAAATATCTTAAGGCTTCAAAAAAAAAATTGCTTTCAACTAATGGCCGAAATGCGTGTCTTTAAGATGAATTTGTCAAGGAAAATTTTTTTTCTGTTTTTTTTTTTTGGGCAAGAAATTTGCATAAATTTCTGAAGAAAAAATGGAAATAAATTTGCATTGAAAAGCAAGTTTTACAAACCATTTGTAAACGGAAAAATCATGATGGAAATCGTATGTAAATTTCTAGAATTTTCGTTTCCTAATAGCGCCCCTCCCCGGAAATATTAAGAAGACTTGAAGGAAATTTTCCATTTCATTTTACTGACACGTCAAAGAATCATTTGCCATGGAAATGATGCCAAAAACACTGGCAAACTAAACGTTTTAGAAAAGGAAACATGGAAATAAAATATAAAAAAAATAATTTTCCTTGGAAATTATTCAGACATTTTGCATAAGGTTTGGCGGCAAAGGAATTGCTCAAATGAGAGAAAAAACTGTACAAAAACTTTCTCTAAATAATCCAGAAATTATTTTATATCTGTTCAATGAATATTTCTCACCTCATGGTGAATATAATTATTGTCTTACTCACCTCTTTTTAAATTCACCTCTTCTAAATATAAAAAAAATAATTTTCCATTTTGCGTAAGATTTGACGAAGAAACTCAAAGGAATTGCTCAAACGACAGAAAAAAACTTCTTTAAATAATCCACAAATTATTTTTTATTTGTTCAATGAATATTTCTCACCTCATGGTGAATATAATTTTTATCTTACTCACCTCTTTTTAAATTCACCTCTTCTAATATTTCAATTTATTTTATTTTTCTCTCTCTCTCTCTTCCAGGTTGTATTTTAGCTGAACTATACACCGGTTTTCCTTTGTTCCCCGGCGAAAATGAAGTTGAACAACTGGCCTGCATAATGGAAATTTTAGGACTGCCACCAAAAGATCTCATTGCCACTGCGACAAGGCGTCGCTTATTCTTCGATTCACGCGGTGCACCACGTTGTATAGTCAATTCGAAGGGTCGCAAGCGGGCACCGGGTAGCAAAAATCTCTCCCAGGTACTCATCTGTCATGATCGTTATTTCATCAACTTTTTACAACGCTGTCTCGAATGGGATCCGGCGGAACGCATGACCCCCGATGAGGCTGCACATCATGAATTCCTACAGCCGTCTTCCTCCTCGCGTCACAGATCATGCCGCATGTCGACATCCTCATCGACCGGTGGCCTCAATAATAACTCATCCTCGCAGAAATCATCGTGTTACAGTTTTGCCGATATCTCGCCTTCGGCCAATAATGGTGGAGGCCCTGTAGTGGCCTCCATAACAAGCACAACGACAGTTAGCAATGCTGCCATAACCACTACCACTAATAAATCCACACGCTCCAATAATAATCACAATCACATGTCCTCGTCCTCCATAACTAATGGCAATGGCGGCCTAGTGGGCAGCAGCAGCCATCATCATGGCTCGTCGTCTTTGCATCAAACCTCACATGCTCAATCGTCCGGACATTTGCCCGATATCAAGCTGAGTGCTGGCGATAAGTATAATAGCATGCAAAAAATGGCTGTACGCTCGAAGATAACCTCCTCAGTATCTGATCTCGAATCTGTTCAACAATATTCCCTACACCGTTTGTATGGCACTGCCGGTGGTTCCAATGGCACTTTGGTTGGCAGCGGCCATAGCAATTCACAAATGACTCAGTCGGCCTCGCGTAAACATCTCATAACCGGCGGCACATTAGGCTCTACAGCCTCGGCTAAGTATGGCGGCATCGCCACCTTGGGCCATAGCCATCATAGCAATGGCAATCATCATGTCTCACAACTCACCTCGACTCATGCCCATGCCACGGCTTCGAATAACAACATTAATATGTCACACTCACAATCGACGGGCGATGTTTCGGCCATATTCGGGCGTGCTTGACTTCGTGCCCGTCCCACAAAACTAGAGCTCAAAAAATGCAAACTAGTCAATATGGTGGATTTTTGGAGCTAGAAGTGGAAGCAATTGGGTTCGTCGTCGTCGACAGCAACAACAACTACAGAACACGACACAACCATAAATGAAACATAATAATGAAGGCAGAATGAAAGCATGATTTATAGTAAAGGGGGGAGGCCTATATTGGCATCGCCCTTTAAAGAAAAGAGTCTGTGTGTGTTAAAGGCATAAGAAAAACGAAAAGTTTCAGATGAAATAATAATAATAAAAAGCTGTGTTTCTTTCTTTTTCTAAATTTAGTTTAGAAACGTAATAATTAAAAATAAAAACAAATAAAAAACTAAAATTTAGTCCTTAAGGTGATTTAAACCGGCAAATGGAAGGAAGGAAAAAAACTACCAATTAGTTGTTAAGCAAGTGATCAATCTATATACACACATATATGAATACATACATACATACATACATATAGAAAGTTAGGTCAGCCAAACAGATAGGCACATACATACATATTATACTATATATATACATATATATATATATAAATAACATAGATTATTGGTGTAATTAATAGGAATTAAAATTAATGAAAATTTAAAATTCACCACAGTTTCCAAAAACAAAATAATTGCTCAATATACTATATATTATCAATAGTATAGAAATTCACTTTGATTTGATTGGAAAATATTTTGTTCTTCATGTTTTATATCTGAAATTTTATACAATTTATTAATTTTGAGAAATTCACCTCGCTTGAAGAAACTCACCACTTTGGTTTTTTGCAGAAATTTTACAAAATGTTGAAATATTTAGTCTTTTACTATATTTCCCAAAATAGTAAGTTTCGAAAGAATCTCACCACACTACAATTTTTAGCTGTCCTTTTTATAAAGTAAACTAAAAGGCCAATATTTTCCAAAACTTATTAAAATTGAATAGGAAAACAGTTGAAAAGATACTCAGTTTTGGAAAATTAAACGGCTTGTGTTACTAAACTTAAGAATTTTATGAAATTCAATGGGATTTAAAGTCATGGTGAATTTCTGGAAAATTTCACCACTTAAAAACATTGTTTTTAAATATTTTTACGTAAATTTGTAATTGAACTACACCATATTTTTTTTCTTAATATTTAGATCAGGGTGAATTTCCAAAAATTTCACCACTAAGAGAACAATTCTTTAATTTTTTTTTTAAAAAAAATTGAAATGCGTATTATTTCTTAAAATAATTGAAGCATATTACTAAATTGCTCTCTTAATATTTATTTAATATTTTTTTTTTGAACAATTACGTCATGGTGAATTACAAGAAAAATTCATCACTAAAAAAAAAATAATAATAAAAAATTTTCATACGTTTTTTTACGTACGGATTTTTACGTAATAGCGTAAAATTAATTTTTTTAAAGGTATTGATTGTGGTAAATTCCTAAAAAAAATTCACCACTAGGAATTACAAATCTTTTTAAATAATTTTTTTTAAATACGGTGAATTCCAAGAAAAATTCACCATTAAAAAATAATAAAAATTGTAAAGTGATTTTTTGCGTACCTTTTTTACGTAATAGCGTAAAACTAATTTTTTTTAAAGGTGTTAAACGTGGTTAATTGCAAGAAAAATTCACCTTTTGGAATTAAAATTTTTTTAAAATAATTTTTCTTAAAATATTTGGAATTGGATTTATTGAAAACGAATTTATTTTTCAAATTCAGGTCAAGGTGAATTTCTAATACTTTTCACCACATTGAAAAAAAAATTGAAATTTTATTGAATTAAATTTTTTATTTTTTTTTTCAGAATATAAATCTAATCATAAATCATACATAGAACGTAACTATATCCCCACCCTATATATCAAACGTATTATATTCAATAATAGAATTAAAAATAAACCAAGAAACTGTGGTGAAGTCAAGTGATTTTAAAACAATTTTTCTCTTTTGCTCTTATTATATAGAATTAGTACATAAAATAATTGATAAAACAAAAAACAAAGTGTAGCATAAATGTCTATAATGTTTATAAGAAATAAAATAAATAAATTATATAAAATTAAAGAAAAACTTAGTTTGAGTAAATGTTTTAAAATAAAAAAAAAAATATTTTAAAAAAATTTACAAAAAAAATATAAAAAAATATTTAATTTCATTGCCAATTACTAATAATGTATGACTATTTAAAAAAAAGAAGTTTTTTTAATTTTTTTTTCTTATATTTTATTCCTTTTAAAGCAAAACTATATCATATTTAAATAAAACAAAAAAAAATAAAAAAATATACTATATACAGTTATAAAACTATTAATATTAAAACAAAATACAATATCATATAAATATATAAATAAAATTAAATCAAGGACTGTTGCCCTTACATTATAAATTGTATGCAATTTTTTTTATTCTTTAAATCCATTCAACAGATTTTCTAAAATATTGTTTGCCTTTTAGTTAAAATATTTTTTTTTATTAAAATAAAATTTACTTTTTAATTATAGAAAACTTTGAAAAAGTGTTTTTTTCTTCTGTTCCAAAACACTCAATTCAATTAATTATAAAATAAGTCTTAAATTTAAGCATTAAAAATAATAAGAAAAGAAAGTGTTCGAATTTTAATTTTTATTTTCAATAAAAAATAATTTTTTTTAAATTTTATTTTTAATTTTAATTTCATAATTAATTATTAACGATATATACATATACATTTATAAGCATTACTCTTTATCTACTATACAATACAATACAATTCAATACAATACAATAAAATAATATATACAAACAATTAATATTTAATGTAATGCGTATATTAAAAAAAAATTAATTGTATTATTTAAATGCAAAAACTACAACAATAGAGAATAATAATTTCAATATAAAAACAAATAAAGTTAATCATTAAAAATTATCAAAAAAGAAAAGAAAATATTTTCAAATATTTGTGGACTTATTTAAAAACAAATTCCAAATGTTATGTTTGTATATAAAATTTTTTAAATTATTTTATATATAAGTATTCATCTTTGTAATGAAATGAAAAAAAATTTTGCTCATGATTCTCTCCTGGTTTTAAGAAAAAATTTGTTTAAAAAAATTGCATTCCTTTTGGAAAGGAAAAAATTCTTAAATTTCTAAAAGAAAACATTCGACTCGGTTCCAGAACACCGATTGATACTCACCACAGTGGTGAGTATCTCTAGACTCGTTTGAACCTAGTCTTGATAGGTTATTCCTTAGATGAATTTCAAGCAGACAAGACTAATCGTCTGATAAGGCTTATGAAAGTTTAGATTAATGGTTCTAAACTTGAATTTTTCCGAACAATCGTTCGTCTTAGGATATCTCTCCCTGATTTCTATTATTGCAGTTCATTTCAAATCAAAGTTAGTGGCCATCAATCATGTTGTGGAACTGTTTCTGATTAAGAGACTTCCAATTACTAAAGAATAGAAACCTCTTTGACAGCTAGAAGCGAATCAGATGCCACTTTCGGGTGTTATAAACTCGTAAGCATATGTCGAGATTCTCTTAATGAACTCTCTCGACAGTTTTGCGGCAGTCTAATAGAGGTCAATGCGATGTACAGAGTATTTGTGTAGCTGAAGAATTTGCTAGAACAAATACTCTACTATCAGATAGTAATCCGCATAGGCAAATAGGTACACTTCTTGCCTCTGTTAGGCTGTCTGCTAAGCATAAGTAGAAATTTCCTTTATTGACCGATTTTCCTGTTTTAAATTGCAATTTAAAGCCTGATTGGCTTTAGTACTTATATTTTATCGCAGAGACATCCCTGTATTGCTTAAAATAGTATGAGAACGAACCGCTATGTGTGCTCTTTAACAGACTGTCATTGCCGCCAATCCTATCCCAAGCGGAAGTAAAGGGTCCGCCAATTAACTTTTTTTTTTAAATGCTTTAAAAAAACTACTGAATATTTTCCCAAATTTCTCTTTTTTTATTTGAAAGTACAATCCTTCCGGTTAATAATGGAAAATAATTTCATTCAAATGGCTGCCTCGGCTGCCCATGCAGTAGCCTACACGATCGGGCCAATTTTTAAGCACATTATCGATTGTGTGCAGCTGTATTTCACCAATGGCTTCACGAATATTGTCCTTTAAAGCGTCAATTGTCTCTGGCTTGTCGGCGTAACACTTATCTTTGATGGCACCCCACAAGTAATAGTACAACGGTGTCAAATCGCAGCTCCGAGCTGGCCAAACGACATCAGCTCTGCGGCTGATAATGCGATCTTCAAAAACAGGGTGTAAAACATCGAGTGTATGTTGCCAATATCCTCCTCTTCAATTGTTGTGAACGAAAATTCGTTGAACATGTCCCGATAACGATCGCCATTGACTGTAACGGCCACACCTTGATCATTTTCGAAGAAAAATGCCCCAATTATGCCTCTGGACCAAAATCAGCACCAAACAGTGACTCGTTTTGGGTGCGTCGGCTTTTCAATGTATGCGTGCGGGTTTTCTGTACCCCAAATGCGACAATTTTGCTTGTTTACATACCCGCCAAGATCAAAATGATCTTCAGCTGAAAAGATGATTTTTTTTTGCCAAAATCGGCATCTTCTGGTGTAGGCTACTGATGTGCTAAGATTTAGTGAAATATTCTCACAACTGCTTATAACCAGACAACGTTGTCAGTAAAAACACTTCCACTAAAACTCTTCTCAGGTTGCTAGTTATTATAACATCTGCATGATATCATCTGACAAGCATGTAATCAGCTTTCGCTGCCAATGTTAAATTGTTCTACGCTGTAGTTTCTGTTTCGTTGTCAAATATTTCTTTCTATTGGCAGCACTGTTTTAATTGTCGGAATGACTGGCAATAAGTTTTCTTATGAGGGAAGTGCGCTGCAGCAGATTTTATTTTTTTTTGAGAGATTTACTGATTAGAAGATAGTGGGACCGAAGAGAAAGAGAAGCCAAAAACCTCGAACTCTTCATATTCAAGAAAATAGATAGAGAATGATCCATGATCATGCGATTCAAGGACAAAAGAAATCAGCCTTCTCCTTATCTAGAACAGACCAGCCGGGTATAGTAATATGTGTGCTCTTGCTGCCAATAAAGCTTTGTCTTCCTGTCTTAGGTTCGGAGAATACTCGGTTTAACTGGGGCAATTGAAACATTTATGTCAGCAGATTTTATTGGTCCCGAGTTTTTTGAAGGATTTACTGATTGGAAGATAGAGATCACAAGAAGAATCAGAAGGCAAGAACCTCGAACTCTTCATATCTGTGAGAGTCGCAATAGAGAATAATCGATGGCCATGCGATTCAAGGACAGAAGAAACCAGTCTTCTTCTTATCTAGAACAGATTAACAGAACCTAGTAATACGTGTGCTCTTGCTGCCAATAAAGCTTTGTCTTCCTGTCTTAGATTCGGAGCATACTCGGTTTAACTGGGGCAATTGAAACACTTATGCCCTGTAACATGTTGGAAATTGTGATATCTGTACTAGATTGAGCTAGTTCATAAGCAATGCCATTTACCATAACATAGCCATGTCCTGGAAAATATATAATTCTTACCTTGAATGACCCGAAAGTTCTCGGGTATTCAAAAAGATCGTGACAGACGAGTCGCTCTCTTACTGTCTGAATAAATCAGGAGATTTTCGGGGAAAATTCCATCAGCCAACAGGCCATTTTCAATATTGCCATTATCTTCGCCTGGAACGTTATTAAGTCTAAGTTTTAATTGAAATAAATAGGCTAGTAAGAGGCGAGCCGAGCCCTTGCCCTTATTTTAAAAGGTTCACGGTGCATTTCCATTCGGAAAATCTGTTGGTAATAAATCTTTCCGACTTCATTACAATAACAAGAATATAGGAATACCTTCCACATTTTCTAAAAATTTTTCGTGTTAATTTCATTGAAACTTCATTAAATCAAAGCATATTTTATGGCATAAATGAAATTTCCTTTACATTCTACTTAAAGTCCACTGTTTGTATACGTATTAACTCTCCAATGAATTTGTAAATGAACAATAACAACAACAACAATTTATTGTACGTACATACTGTAAACAATAAAGAACAATTATTAAAGCATACTTTATGGATTCGTTTTTAATAATTAAGGGAGTACACTGTAAAAAAATAATTCTTTGTTTTAAGAAACAAAGTTTAAATATCAATCACACACTGTATGTATGTAGTAGTATTAGTAGTAGTAGTAGTATTAGTAGTAAGATTAATTAGTATTTAAGGAAATTAAATGGTTTTTGTAATTAATTCTTAATTAATTAATCCAGTCTTGCCACAAAAATTAAAAATCTATACAAGAGATTCAATAATTAAAGTATTTACAGAATTAAGTGTTTTTAATTAATCAATAAATTAAAAATTAAATGGAATTTAAAATAGTTTCGTGTATAAATTATAGAAAATTAGTTGTAAAAAAAATTGAACAAATTATAGAGGGCCAAACAAATTTGTAGTGAAATATATTGTAGTAAGTAAGTAAGACAGTCTATAAATATGTATTTGTATGTAGAGGTCATAGGTTAAATAAGTTTAAATTGAATTTAAGAATTTAAGATTTTTATTACAATTAAATATTGTATGTATGTCTGTGTATATTTAGTTAGTTTAGAAATTTTTTCAAAATATATTCAATAGTTTTTCTTTCTTTTTTTTTTATAAACAAATTAAATATTAAGAAAAAAAAAATATATGGATAAAGAAATTTGCGTAGGAATAGTAACACTGTGCGAATAAAAATTAAAGCAAACTTAGGGAGACAAATACATTCTTTCGCAGACATTAATACTGACTATGTGGGCTGCTAATCATAACATTACATTATTGTGAGAAAAGATTCCAAAATGGTGGTTCTTAAGGACTGGATGAAGAATATGATGACTGACTCCTCTTCTTTCAAATCATCGCAGCTGCGACACAGCTTATCAAATCGTAGTCTAATCCATCGGACGTGATCTTAATTCAGTTGCTGACCGGTATGTGCAATCACCAGTTAGGATACATAACCCTAGGGGTTATGTGGTCTATGAGTAGACTAGAGCGCTTGATGTCATTTTTGGACACGACAAAAGACCACTTAATTTTAATTCGCCCTTTGTAAGCAAAAGATAAGAATACTTTTTTAAATTGAAGCTATAATTGGCGCCATTTTGCACAGAAAGTGATCGTATAAGCCGATCTTGCTCGGGTCTATCCCTCTGCCCATTTCCTAAGAAACTCCAATGGCTTGGGACCCATATAAAAATCATTGCAGAAAATAGTTGGAAAGTGTTCAGTAATAGGTGGTAATATGCGATCGAAAATGAAGAATAGTAATGATCATGCTGCCATACTAGACAAGATCTGCGCATAAAAACACTACCGCAATAAGAAAAAATAAAGCCTTAATTGAGGAGCATAGGACCGGAAACCACAATTCATTTTCAAGGCACTTGTGTTTACCATTATATCCGTTGCCTAATTCTTCTGTTTCCGAAGTTATGTTCGGAAAATTCAAGCAGAAAAATTGTTATACGTTATACGCCACTGAAAAATATCGGATATATACCTATTGAAGAGATCTGTTTAGATTCTAATATCGAATCTGTTGATGGTTTTATTCTGATTTCATTTCAAGCAAAGTGTGAGAGCCACTTCAGAGGACATTTAGGCTCACTGTGCTTTCGATTACAGTTGGGATTAGGAAAGTGCGCATTGCCTCAAAGACACAAATAATGGCCGATCTTTCTGCAATTCTAATCCTTTTGAAGATAGTGATCTATCTCCACCAAATTTGCACGCTCTGTGATCATTGGGATGGTAGTGCCAACGCATTTGCAGTTAAATTGCAAAAACAATATCTGAAGGAGTAATAGTAGAAGAGAGAAGGGTGAAACCAACAATAGATTTTTTCATTGGAAAACCTTCATACATGGCTTTAGATTGGACTATAGGGCCTTAAGATTGTTATGGTCAAAGCTCAATCCTATGCAACTATCTCTCAACATAAGTAGCAGGATGATAAATGCGATTATAGGAGTCTTAACGAGACATGGCCGCTTTAGACAATGTTTGATCAGATTCAATTCTGTAGTTCGGAATTGCATTAAACTGTAGGTCCCATCAATCATGTATAATATAAACACACACAACATGGGTGGTGTGGTAAGCCAGGTTATAATATTCACTAAAGAGAACTAATTAAGTATAAAATTATGTCCACATGTGTAAGTTATCCATGCACTGAGCAACTTCGTAGATAAGCTTGATGGAATTCGGTCAGTACAGGGACTACGGCACACAATAGGCTGCTATGTGTGCTCAAGTGAGCTTTGGCATCAAAACTACCACACCAATCTAACCTCATCTGTAGGTATACAGTGGTGGCCTTATAATTAGAAACCACTTAGCAACATGTATGTTTGTTAATTTATTTAACAGTTTTCACTGTGTACCTGGGATCAAAGGCTTTGTTTGGAGGACGTCTTACATACATACATTTTTCCATCAGATTGGGACAAATTAAACTTAGACTCGTCACTCCAGAGACCTGTGTTCAAGAAACATCGTTTCTAATTATAAGGCCACCACTGTAAATAGGCAGAAATGGCCAGATAGTCAATTTGCTGATGAAGTGGTAGGTTTTAAGGCTCGAATAGAGTTAATAAATGGATTAAAGGGCTCCCCATAGCCCTCTGTATAGCATGCTATTTATTTCCGGTACATTATGTCGCCTTGTAGTATGATGGTTAATGGCCATTTGTCTTTACTTTACTTTACTTAACTTTTCTTCTTTCGCTTTCTTTCTTTTCTCTCTTCATAAGATCCTCTGATAACATTTGACTTTAATTTCTGTTGCTATTTTCTTCAATTTCTTTTTTGAGAGACTTTTTCACAATGACTTGGCATTGCTTATACAGTGATACGGCAAAATTCCAACCAGAGATCAGCAATGAATCGTTTTTTCACTACTCATAAGCACTCATGAAATTTTCTATATAAGTGAGTCAACAATATTGAAATTTAACTATGTACTCTGATTCATTCATACTCACTATAATGTTGATTCATAAGTACAGGTTGCAATGAGTATGCGTGCAACGTTGACATCAAACTCATACCATTCGAAATATGTTTGATTCATAAGCGTACTCATTTAGATTCATAGGTATTTAGAAAAATACTTCTTATAATACTTATAAATGATTTGAGTTCACCAAAATTTACAGAGTTAGTTGTTGTTGCATTTACGAAAACAGACACATAAGCAAAAAGGATAGAGCATTAAACAGAGCAAACACACGACCTTTTAGTGAGTATTTTAGTGTTCGTACGCGATTCATATTTATTTTGTGCTTCGTGTATATGTTGAGTTATGAAGAGTCGAAATCAACAACATCATACGTGTTGTATGTGTATGAATATGATGAGAACTTCAAACTTTAAATATGAGTAGAGAGGTTCCATGATATTAAAATAAGTATGAATGCGTATAAATATCAGAAATTATGAGTATGATTCGATTCTACTCATCTTTTTGAAAACTCATTGCTGATCTCTGATTCCAACCTTAGTTTACCTATCCTAGCCTTTACGTAGGTAAATGCGGAAATTATTTTTTAAAATTTTTATTAAAAAATTTGAAATTATCGATGAAAAGATTTTAAATTTGTCTCCTAAAGAAAAATATAAACGGTTTTCATATGCGGCTGATAGGCACAGTGTAACGTATTTTATAATGAAAAACGAAAAAAAAAAATAAAAAAACTGACAAAATCAGTACAAATATTGAATATTGATTGTATTTGTATAAGAAAATAAAGAAAGGAATGAATTAAAATTAAATTTTTAACATTTAAAAGTGTAATTAATTAATTAATTAGAAATAAAATAAAAATATAGAAAAATAGAGAAAAAATATATCATTTAACAACAAATAAAATTTATGAAAAAAAATAAATAAAATATCATCAATTAAACAGTGTATACCACCACCATCATTATTAAGGCTTTTTAAAGAAAATAAGAAAAATTAAAAAAAATTAAAAAAAAAATAAAAAAAATAAAAAAAAATTCAAAAAAAATTCAAAAATATAAATAAAAGAAAAACAACAATAAAAAAAATTTAATTAAATAATCTTATAGTTGTAACAACTGATTATAACCATTTTTGAAAATAAAAGAAATTTTTATTGTACAATGTAGATTACCAAAGTAATGTGTAATAAAATGTAATAAAAATAAAAAGACACACAGTCACTCGCAGACAGACAGACAGACAGTCTTCGGTAATTTAATTTAATTTTAAAAAGTTTTTCCTCTCTGTATTTAAAATAGGTTAATAAAACTCAAACTAAAGTTAAACAAACTTAAATTACAACAACTAAAAATTAATATGTAACACAACAATTACGAGTGGTGGTAGTTAAATTAGTTATTTTTGTCTATTAATATGGATTTATATGCAACAATAACAACAAAAAAATATTTAAAAAAAATCCCAACCAAACCAAGTTAGTAAAAACACTCTCCATTTGTAGTTTAAAAACCGTTTTTACTGTAAAAGAAAAACAAAAAAAAAAATGAAAAACGTTATTAAAGGAAAGAAAATTTTTATTAAATAATAACAATTAAAAACAAAACAACAAAAAATACAATTCCATAAACAGTTAATTATGAATACAACAATATTTATATTAAATATTCCCCTTAATAACCTAACCTCCCCCCAAGATATGAAAGTCAAAAATTCAAACCAAAAAAAAAACATTAAATATTCCCAAATCCCCCCCAAGTATAAATAAAAAATATTTAAGAAAACAACAATAAAAAATAAAACAAAATTATGTTATGAAATATTACAACAAAAAAAAAACCAAAAAAATTAGTGTTAATTGGTCCGTCAATTAGAGTTGACCGGGCTATGTTAGGTCAATCGTAAGCATTTTCTAAGGTTGGTTAGTATATGAATGCATTAAAAGCGATTATCATCATGCAGCAGCAGCACTAATAATGATGAGACTCTATTAAAAAAAAAACAAAACAAACAAACAAACAAGCCAAGATGTTGAAATAATTACATACGTCTTGATTGATTGATTGATTGATCGTCTTCATCAAGCCATGAGTTAAATTGGTTTGTAATTTGACGAAAAACCTCAAGTAAAAAAAATAATCTTTAAAAACGTGAGTTTATTAATCAAAACGATACAAAATTTTAAAACAAAAAATAAAGTAATCCAATATGAATGATCTTGTCATTTCTATTTGCTTTATTCCTGTGTTTTAAATAAAGGGTCCGCCAAATAACTTTTTATGTGAAAATGCTTTAAAAACTACTGAATATTCTCTCAAATTTCTTTTTTTATTTGAAAAACAATCCTTCCTGTTAATAACGGAAACCAATTTAATTTAATAATGGCTGTCTCGGCTGGACATGCAGTAGCCTACACGATCGGTCCAATTGTCAAGCACATTATCGATTGTGTGCAGAGCTGTATTTCACCAATGGCTTCACGAATATTGTCCTTTAAAGCGTCAATTGTCTCTGGCTTGTCGGCGTAACACTTATCTTTGACGGCACCCCACAAATAATAGTCCAACGGTGTCAAATCGTAGCTCCGAGGTGGCCAAACGACATCAGCTCTGCGGCTGATAATGCGATCTTCAAAAACAGGGCGCAAAACATCGAGTATAGCTTCGGCTATGTGGCACGTAGCGCCGTCCTGTTGCAACCAAATGTTGCCAGCATCCTCCTCTTCAATTTTTGTTAACAAAAATTCGTTCAACATGGTCCGATAACGATCGCCATTGACTGTAACGGCCACTCCTTGCTCATTTTCGAAGAAAAATGTATGCGTGCGGGTTTTCTGTGCCCCAAATGTGACAATTTTGCTTGTTTACATACCCGCCAAGATCAAAATGAGCTTCATCTGAAAAAATGATTTTTTTTTTGCAAAAATCGGCATCTTCTGTAATTCGATCGCAGGCCCACTTAGCGAAGCGAAAACACATTGGATGGTCAATTGGCTTCAACTCCTGAACCAATTGGACTTTGTATGGCGTCATACCAAGGTCTTTATGCAAAATTCGTCTCAATGATGTCTCCGAAATGTTCAATTGTTGGGAGCGACGGTGAACTGATGTTGATGGCGCTTCACTCACACATTCTGCCACAGCAGCAATATTCTCGGATGTACGCACTGTTTTTGGCTTTTCACGCTTTGGTTTATTGATGAGGATGCCAGTTTCTTTCACTTTTTCACAAGATAACGAACATACGGAGCTGACGGTGCTTCTCTTCTTCCAAAATCCGTACGCAATTTTCGCACACATTCTGCAACATTACCTTGATTTTCAAAGTAATGTCGCAATATTTCCCAGCGTTGTTCAAACGTATCCACAACCATATTCGTTCAGCGGAAGGATAAAACTAATTATCTGTCAAATCAGACATGAGCTAAGTGTTACCATTCACGAAATAAGCACTAGTTGAAAAAAAAAACGTTAGATGCCGGATCCGATATTTTGCTGGAGACGTCTGACCTAATGTTTGAACCGTGGCTTCATGTCTAATAAGGCAACACACTACTTTCTAGACTACCGCCGCATGAATAGACGTGCGTTGGAATAATCGATGCAATAAGAACCTGTCCAACAGCTTCCCTTACTTATAGCCGTATAGGCATAGATTCTACGGTTACGATAATGTGATACAGTAGCATAAGGATTGTCACGTGACAGATCCAGTAGTTGCCCAAAACTCGAAAAAAGCTCTTTTTCTTCTTCTGTAACTTACTTTCCAATATTCTTATAGGAATAGGCACTATCCCCTTTTAAAAAAGCTTCACAATCACACAATGGGACAGAGCAATTTAGAGGTTACTTACTGCTCTAAGAGAGGATTTTGGTGGCCATTGCGTGGTAGAAATGAAGCGAGGAACTTCCTTTTTAAGCCATTCTTGGTTGACGCGTGCTCAGTGCGGTGGTGCTGAGTCCTGTTGGAATGTCCATGGTCTGCGGCCGAAATGTTTGTCTGCCCAGGGCTTCAATACCGCCTATAAGACATTTTCCCAATAATATTCGGCATTTATTTTGACCCCACGGTCGATGAATACGAGCGGGGAGCGACCATCGGCCGTTACGGTGGCGCTTGAGTTCTGGTGGCCAATCGCAGGTGTAAATTTTCAGCTGACCTCTTTGGCAAGTAAACGCGATCATTTTGTTTGTTCACAAACTGCTCAATTTGGAATGGCTTCTCATCGGAGAAAACCAAATTCGGTAACTGGCCACTTTCGTGCAAGCCTAGTAACTCCTTGGCTCTTTCCAGTCTAACTTTTTTTGTCCATCGGTGAACTCTTGCACTTTTTGGAACTTCAATGGCTTTAGTCCAAGCTCATTTTTCAATATGTGTTGCATCCGTTCTCGCGATATGTTCAGCTCACGAGCAATTTTTCTACCACTGCGGCGTGGATTTCGATCAAATCTGGCCTTCACTTTGCGGATCATTTCTGGTGTTGTTACCGTTTTTTCGTCCACTTTTTGGACGCGATGCAACACTGCCAGTATCACGGTAACGAGCAATGGTACGAGAAACAAAAGATTTATTCACATTTAAATGCTGGAGGGCTCTAACGATAGCCACCTGTGATTTTCCAGCCAAATATAAAGCAATCACACTATCACGCTTGAATTCCATCACGAATAACTTTTTTTCGGAATGCAATTGATCAAAATGCTTTTGTAAGCTTGTAAATAATAAAATGAACTGTCACTGGAATAAATATGTCAGCTGTCAGACGAGCGGTTTACAAATAATAACAACCTGAAGTTGTTTGCAATACATATCAGCCACCCTGTAGTGGGTAGCTCTAATAGAGGATTGGGTCAAAGACACAAGCGACAGTCTTAGTGCCTAGAATAAAGTATTCGGAAACGATAGTGAAACGAATGTTCAGGTATTTCACAAACGGAAGTTGACACCAACAAAAGATATGATCTGTTCCACTCGGGTAGGCAGTACAGAGGCCAGGATAATGCAGTACCATCTGCGAATCAAGTCACCATTTGAGCAAATAACTTCTATGAGTTAGCTGATCCAGTCACTCTCTGCTTCGTCACCATCATGTAGGATTTCAGGATACAGGTGTAAAATGAGAGGAGTTGTTTGAAAGGGTATGTTTGAGAGACGAAAATAAGGAGTAGCGATAGCTACTAGAAACTAGACGGGTTTGAGAAAGTTAAAATGTTTGCAACGCTACTAGAATAAGAAAAGATTACAGTCTGCAGAGTTATATCTATATATCAGCACTTTGAGGTTTGCTAGCGTGACGATAGAGGAGAGGCATTATGCTGAAGTTCTATAAATAACGTCAGGATGCTGCAAAAAATGATTGGTGGTGTTTGCCATTATTTTCATCGATTCATAACCATGCACAAAACAGTAAGATGGAGTGAAAGAATCGGGAATTAAAATGAAAGTGAGCGAAGACAGTTCTATATGCCAGGCCCGTGTATGAGATGTAGAAATCTCGAAGCAGAGTTCGAGAAAACGTGAGTTAAATTTCACTTGGTTTAAATGTACGAAAATAGACCAATAAGTCCCTATATTCTTTATTCAATCAAATAGCTCACGGTCTCATTGGCAAAATTTCTAACTACGGTCTTTTATGATAGAGTAGTGGCCATACATTCTACCAGGCCACATTCTCGTAGTGCATTCTTAGGTTTTTTTGGGCCATTAGCTGTTCATTGTTCATAGAAAACACTATAGCCATGAAACATTCTCGCTCGAATATTTTATCCCCATGTACATAATTAGTCAGGATTACGACCTAGTTCCTCACACCACTTATGTTGTGTGTGTTAATTTTATGCGTGAGTGGTGGGATCTACAGTTTAAAGTCGACTCCGAACGACAGAAGTTTGAAAAACTTTTCATGGCAATTTTATTTACTCTTGTAGAAATATATTTGTTATTTTCGTTTTGATGTCAGACCACGGATCCCCATGTCCTTACGCTAACAAAACACTATAGCGACTGAATTATCAAGCTACCCACAGTAGGTAACAATTCCAAATATAGGCTGCAAATAAATAAAACTTTAGCTTTGTTGTCTTCCGAAAGCATTTATTTTTTCTTGCAATTAATTTCTAAAATTTTATCATCAGTTTTATAACACTCTGATCGGTGATGTAATTTATTCATTAACGATCAGTTAAGCTCTGCACAACAACGTCGGCTGGATTCTTGTTTTCATTTTACAAACAAAACCGTTTTGTTTTCTTTTTTTTGATTTCATTTCTTTAAGCCTGGTTTTGGCATTTAATGGGAAAAAGAAAATAAAATCAAAAACTGGTTTAAAGAAAATACCAAAATATTGTCGTATTTTTTTCTGTGCAAAAATTATTAAAAAAAAGGTTTTTTTTGTTTCTTTTAAAAGAATTTACAAGAAAAAAAAAAACGTTTTTGAAAACTAAAAACCTGTTGTTAACAGAAACGAAACAGAAAAAATTTTTTTCGAAAAATTATTACAAAAATAATCACCACCACCAGCACCACTATACCACCGAAATATACAATAAAGGGAGAAAGACTTTCACCTGCTTAGTAATGATCATTAACGTTTAAATAAAAACGAAATTTTTTTGTAAATCAGAAAAAAAAATTCAATTTTTTCTGATATTTTTGGTATTCCAAGTATTACGTTTGAACATGAAGATGAAGATGCTGCTGATCGTGATGCCGTTGTGGTAATTTTAAGCAGCTGCTATACAGGTGGCCTTCACTTAAAAGCTTCTATTTTCCATACATTTTGTTGATGTTTTTTCAATTAATTTTCCATGGTTTTGGTTTCTTAAACCAACAGGTTAGTGTTTGCCTGTGACAAAATCTTTTTTTTTGAGAGAAAAAAAAAAACGAAAAGAAAAGCGTCAATAAACTCTTCAAAACAAACTTTGCCTTTAATGTGGGCAGCTGAACATAATGATCATTAATAACGCTGGCGATCTTCGTTAAAATCTTTCCAAAAAAATCTTCACAGCTCTTCTCCAAACCAAAAATTTTTCTCTGTCTTGCCATTGTCTTTCTTTCTCTCTCTTTTCAGCTAACAAAGCCTGGCTTATATTTCATTGTTACCTGTTATTACCAACCAAATTGAATTCATAAACCGATGGATGCCGTGCTGAAGATGCGTAAAAAAATTCATTAAAGAAAAGAAAAGAAGAAGAAGAAATTTTTACTTTTATTTTCAACGTGTGGCACCGATGGCTCGCTCTTAAATCATTAGAAGAAATTGAACAGACAGCCAGACGAACAGTTCGACAGACGAACTGTTGCTTGATTACAGAAGGAGTATGTTTTTGATTTCGTTTCTTTGTTTCTTTTCTTTCGTTTTCGTTTTCGTTTTCATTTTCGTTTCTTTTCTATTCGATTCGATCTTTGATTAGAAAATCAAAGTGATTTTTAATAGACCCACTGACTGACTGAATGACTTCAGCATGGTTCATAAACGTTAACATTCATAACTTTTACTTTCTTTCAATTTCATTCAACAGCATCATCATCATCGCCAGCATCTTCATTCATACACAATGTGAACATTTTGTATCTCAACGATCTTCAATCTTCTACAGCGTATTGTGCAAAGTGTTTCGAGTTCTTTACTGTATTTTTTATACTTTACGGATTACAACATTGTTAGTGATTGAGGCAAAAAAACCCAAAGAAAAAAGTAAAAGTGAAATTAAAAATGAATTCTTTTTTTTAACACACGCTTTCCGGTCTAGGAAGGGTCGTCTATTTACTACAGGCTTCAGGCATGCTTTGATCGGATTAAGTGATTAAATAACAAACAAAAATAAAAAGAAAAAAAAAACGCACATACTACATGTTTACACGTGAACGCCTATTTACGGGGTCCAAAAGTTAAATGGAACACTTATTAACCTATGATTCCGAAGAATCATTTTATTTCATTCATATGACCCTGGTGACCAATAGACGTTTCACAACAAGAAATTACTCTTTCAGGAAACTTCTCATGCAATAATCTTAACACCGTCCTGGTCAAATCATGTACCGACCAGTTCATAATCTTGAATTGCACGCCAAAAAAAGTTTATTACACTCTCAAGCGTTCTGAATTGACGGAATTGGTTCTTTCATGGATATTTTAGAAACTAAACAGCCTAGTGACCACAACTTGCCAGAAATAAACAATTTTTTACGATGCAATGTCTAGTCTATCATCGCTCCAAGATTTTTCGACTTCCACATGCGACTATTTTGCATGTTGACTTACCTACCGAGTGAGAAAAGTGTTTCATTTTCTCCAAAAACTTAGCACTGACAGCCTGTTGCTGTAGCTAACAATCAGCACATCTACAGTGTTATAAGTGATTGTATGCTCTGCGACATGTTGTATGACAAATATATATAAGAATCTAGATTCCTGTCTCATGCTATTCTATAAGAATCCCTGATTTTTCTCTCATGCTATTTTACAAGAATCTGAATTCTTGTCTCATGCTATTCTATAAGAATAATCGATTCTTGTTTCATGCTATTCTATAAGAATCCTCGATTCTTATCTCATGCTATTCTATAAGAATAATCGATTCTTGTTTCATGCTATTCTATAAGAATCTATATTCTTATCGCATGCTATTCTATAAGAATCCTTGATTCTTATCGCATGCTATTCTATAAGAATCCTTGATTCTTATCGCATGATATTCTACAAGAATCCTTGATTCTTATCGCATGCTATTCTATAAGAATCCTTGATTCTTATCTCATGCTATTCTATAAGAAGCCTTGATTCTTATCGCATGATATTCTATAAGAAGCCTTGATTCTTATCGCATGATATTCTATAAGAATCCTTGATTCTTATCGCATGCTATTCTATAAGAATCCTTAATTCTTATCTCATGCTATTCTATAAGAATCCTTAATTCTTATCTCATGCTATTCTATGAGAATCCTTGATTCTTATATCATGCTATTCTATAAGAATCTGTATTCCTGTCTCATGCTATTCTATAATAATATGCTATTCTATAAGAATCTGGATCCTTATCTCATGATATTCTATAAGAATCTGGATCCTTATCTCATGATATTCTATAAGAATCTGGATCCTTATCTCATGATATTCTATAAGAATCCTTGATTCTTGTCTCATGCTATTCTATAAGAATCCTTGATTCTTGTCTTATGCTGTTCTATAAGAATCCTTGATTCTAATCTCATGCTTTGCTATAAGAATCCTTGATTCTAATCTCATGCTATTCTATAACAAACTGGATTCTTATCTCATGCTATTCTACAAGAATGTGGATTATTGTCTCGTGCTAGTCTATAAGAACGTGGATTCTTGTCTCGTGCTAGTCCATAAGAACGTGGATTCTTGTCTCATGCTATTCTACAAGAATCTGGATTTTTAACTCATGCTATTCTATAACAATCTGTATTCTTGTCTCATGCTATTCTATAACAATCTGTATTCTTATCTCATGCTATTCTATAAGAATCTGGATTCTTGTGTCATGCTGTCCTACAAGAATTCTCGATTCTTGTCTCATGCTATTCTACAAGAATTTGGATTCTTGTACAAGTAGACATACTTATAATAGTTTAAATAGAATTCGGTTTGTACATTAAAGAACTGAATAATGGACTCTGCTGTAGGTAGCATGTATCAACCGACCTTATTTGTAGCACTGTAAAATGATCTTAGCAGGCAAGGAACTTTTGCAGACAGCTCTATTATTCTACAACTTGCTACAGTACTTTAATTACATGCTTAGCTGGATAAACTCGATTAGTGTAGAAAAAAATCAAAGAAATGATGAGAATATATGGGAGATGCTTTGTGAGAGCCATTTCTTGCTGTAAGGAGGAAAAGTAGTACAAAACAACTGTTTTGGAAGATTTCTAAGAAAAACCTTTCTTGATGGTCTAGCTAATCTGCCAGCCAATGATGGGATGAATAGAATTTCAACCTAATAGTAGAGCTATTCTTCAGACATGGTTATGTGGTATGTCTATGATCAGAAATAAAGATTTTTGCTTTAGAGAACTTTCGTTTTATTGTGTGCTTTTTTTGAGCTGGCAAGTTCTAGAACTTGCTGTTGATTTGTTATTGTAAGTCTCTTACTTTTTACCTTTTGTTGTTGTAGGTTGGCTTGTGTTTACACTTGTTCTCATAACATTTTTTGATGTTTTTTATTATTCTTGTTTTTTTCTTAGGATGTTAATTATTGCAAACAATGTAAACACTTTGGAAAATATTACAATTTTTGTATTGTTGTGGTTAAACTGGGTGTAAACTGGGTGTAAACTATTTCGTTAGCAAAAAACTTGAACTTGAAAACTATGCTGCTGCATTCGAAATAATATTTTCGGCTCAATTTATGTTTTCCATCATCAATCATGATGAATGAATAAATGAAAATGTTCACAAAAAAAAATGATTGCAATTCATTCGTTTTGGTTACAAATTCATTAAAATTTCTTCCCACGCTCCGACATCATTCAGTTTGAAATGTTTAATTCAAAATATTGGGAAAAAAACTGAAATTTTCAATTTCTTGAAAACCCAAATAATATTTGACGACACCCACAACTAAATAAGTTGGTCAGTTAAACAATAAAAACATGAAAAAAAGGAACAAAAAAATTATGTTTGTTTATGGTACTTATACTCAGGGTCAATTTGCGTAATTTTTTTGAAAAAAACATTTTTAAAAATGAAACACACTTTTTTTGGGATGTTTTTGAAACAATTAAAAATGTTTTGTGAAGCTGTTAGTGCTCGTATTATTTGTATTGTAAGCCGTGTTTTATTTGTTGCATCTTTTTTTCTTCTCTTCTTCTTAAGATTAATGGCTTGGTTTTGCTTGTTTTATTAAATTTTTTTTTGTTTTTTTAAAAAGCCATTTAAACGTGCTTTAGTTGTTATCAAAACAAACTGAGAAATATTTCAAAATTTAAAAAAAATCTTTAAGAAAATATTGAAATATCAACGCAAGTCATATGAATTTAAAAAAAAAGACGGGTGTGATCGATTTCATCTCGAAATTTGTCAAAAACATGACTTAAATTTTATCGCTGGTTTCTCTGCCATAAAATATTTGTGGCACGTTTTTATTTGATTTCCTATATGGCACTGGCATTTTGAAAGATTTCATTCAAAATTATCTGTCGTGAGATCAACTTTATTTGTCACAAAAATAAAAAAATACGATCACAAGGTTTCTAGTGCTTTTTGTACAGATGCCGCTGAAAACTTATTTATATTCCGGCTTATACGATATAAACCCGATGAAGATTTAGGAGATTTTGCATCACAAATCCAAGAAGAAAGGACTATTCTTCTAGCATATTCTGCTCTGGGGATCCTGGCTAAACGGTTGAAAAGCTTAATGTTAGGGATTAATCTCAAGGCTTAATCTACAGATAAACCTTCGCCGCCCTGTTAATTGGATTGAATTTCAGACTTAAGTAATGATCATACAGCGAGTTGCTGTATTGATTTCTGAATATGGCGGCAATTGCAACTGTGTTAACACATTCACGCCGGCGCCTATCACCGTTGGCCCGCACTAGATTGTCTCGTTTTTAATAACAATTATAATTAATAACGTCTTATAAATATAACAGCCCCCCGTAGGCGACAAGCATGAATTAAAGCGCAGACGTGAAAATGTTAAGGTGGTTGGCAGAAGCTGTGTCCGCCTCGATCGTTTCTAAGTTTGCTTTAGTGGAATACGTTTTAGTGGTTACAGGGATATTCAGAATAATTTTGTAGTTGGTAAACTGGCAGAACTCGCACACTTCCACAAAATATTAATCCTCTTAGCTCCATTTTTTAGAAGTCGCCGTGGTCTAGTAGGTAGTGTGTTGGCTTATTAGACGCAAAAGCCTGGGTTCGAGCCCCATGCCAGGCATCAAAGACAAAATACAAAAAGTATTTTTTCGGCGACTTCCTCTCAGTAGATTTCTGGCAAAAACTCTGAGAGTAAATAAAAATTGCCATGAAAAAGTTTCTCAAAAATCTGTCGTTCGGAGTCGACTTTAAACTGTAGGTCCCACCACTCATGTATAAAATTAACACACACAACATAAGTGGTGTGAGAAACTAGGACGTTGTACAATGGTTCAATTCGACCTCCGGGTACTGTACTTGTCTTAATTGACAAGTACACGTCCTCTAACCTAACCTAACCTAAACTAGCTCCATTTGGCTGCTTATTACTGAAACATGCTTATTACATACGTAATTGGTCATTAAAACCCTTCAGTCAGGATTACGGCCTAGTTTCGTACACCACTTACATTGCGTGTGTTGAAGTTATGCAAGAGTGGCGGGAATTACAGTTTAAAGTCGATTCCGAATGACAGATTTCTGAGAAACATTTTCATGGTAATTTTATTTAACTCTCAGAGTTATTGCCTGAAAGCTACTGATAGTAAGTCGCCAAAAAGATATTTTGACAGATTTTTGTTTGTTAGAGATATGTGAGCTGAGGTTTGAACCGTGGCCTCATGTATAATAAGCCAACACACTACCTACTAGATTACAGCGATTAGAAACATATTTATTAACGTCTAATAAATTCTGGTCCGCTTTTTTTTGGTTTGCTTAGAGCCTGACTCATTTGGCCTAAGCTGTATAGGAAACATATCCACCAACTATTTAAATAGGATCGTAGGTTTCGCTGATCTGCATATGAGATCTGTAGGTGTTGTACACAGCTTAGGAAGTAAGAGTCCCCGATACAGACGTTTCCCATTTGTCTCACCCTTTTCTGATTGCCTGATGGAGCTATTGTTGTTAGATATTGCACCGCTTACTATATTCATTAAACTTTCAAGACGGTTTTCAGCTTGATATTAAGGATGGCATATGGCATATAGCTTGTAAATTGATTCTAGGCCACCGTTTCATGCGGTTTCTGGCCACACTGTGTGGTCTGAAGTGAGTTCTGATTCAACAAAGTAGCCACTTTCTCTCTGATCCTTGCCTAACCCTATGCCCGGCAGAATAAAGTTTTCGAGCGTTTTGAATTCCATTGCCAACTAAATTTTTAACCTGATTGGCAACATGGCCTTCTTAAACACCATTTAACTGTAATTGTTCCGCTAAAGCCGAGCAGGATTTCAATAAATTTCCTGCTAATTAAGCCAATCCACAGGCTTTATAGGAAACATAAACCTTGACATGTTTTTAGCAGAATGTTCTGATCAGAGATCAGCAAATGAATCGTTTTTTTCGCTACTCATAAGCACTCATGAAATTTTGAGTATAAGTGAGTCAACAATATTGAAATTTAACTACACTCTGATTCATTCGTACACACTACAACGTTGATTTCTAAGTACAGGTTGCAATGAGTATGCTTACAACGTTGACATCAAACTCATACCATTCGAAATATATTTGATTCATAAGGCTACTCATTTAGATTTATAACTTTAGAAAAATACTCCAATCTTTCATCAAAATTTATTGTCTTAGTTGTTGTTGCATTTACAAAACACGAAAACAGACACATAAGCAAAAAAGGCAGAGCAGCAATCAGAGCAAACACACAACCTTTTAGTGAGTATTTTAGTGTTCGTATGCGAATCATACTTATTTTGTGCTTCGTGTAAATGTTAAGTCATGGAGCGTCAAAACAACAACATCCTTCATACATGTTGTTAAGCATGAATATGATGAATACATACATAAATAATTGGTCATTACAACCCTTCAGTCAGGATTACGACATAGTTTCTCACACCACTTATGTTGTGTGCGTTAATTTTTATACATGAGTGGTGGGACCTAACGGACGACAGATTATTGAGAAACTTTTCATGGCAATTTTATTTACTATCACAGTTTTTGCCAGAAATCTGCTGAGAGGAAGTCGCCGAAAAAATACTTTTTGTATTTTGTCTTGATGCCTGGCCTAGGGCTCGAACCCTGGCTTTTCGTCTAATAAGCCAACACACTACCTACTAGACCACGGCGAATACTTCAAACTTTAAATATGAGTAGAGAAGTGCCATGATATTAAAATAAGTATGAATGCGTATAATCATCAGAAATTATGAGTATGATTCGATTCTACTCATCTTTTTGAATACTCATTGCTGATCTCTGCTGCTAATTAAGCAAGTTCACGGCCTTTATAGGAACTATAAACCTTGACATGTTTTTAGCAGAGTGTTCCAATCAGAGATCAGTAATGAATCGTTTTTTCGCTACTCATAAGCACTCATGAAATTTTGAATATAAGTGTGTCAACAATATGGAAATTTACAGCCTTAGTTGTTGTTGCATTCAGATATGAATATGAGTAGAAGTTCCATGATATTAAAATAAGTATGAATGCGTCGTATAATTATCAGAAATTATGAGTATGATTAGATTCTACTCATCTTTTTGAATACTCATTGCTGATCTCTGCTGCTAATTAAACAAGTTTACAGGCTTTATGGGAACTATAAACCTCGACATGTTTTTAGCACAGTATTCCGATCCACATGTAATAGATAACAAAAAACATAGCGTTTGTATTTTGTATTGGAAATGGTGTAAATTCTTATGATAGTCATTTCATTTTAATTTTTAATACAAATTTTACTTTTATTATGCAAATGTTGCTCCAAATCTATTAAAAAAAGAATAAAACAATCAAAAATTTATCTCTCTGCCTTTCTCTCTCCCTATCCAACATAGTTTGGAGGTCAGTTGGGTGAACATTCACAGGGACTCTCTTCCAACTACTCTGGCACTTAAATGTGGCATCTTTCCCTGAGAGGAACTACTCTTTTCCGAGACTTTCTCTCTTCAAAGCAAAATATGCTTTAAAACGGGAAAGAAAAGAAAAGCTTTCGGGCGTAAAGAGTTTTGATTTTCATTTGATTCAACGAAAATTTGCAAATTCCCACGCAAACAATGGCAAACGAAATTAAAATCTCTCATGAGGAGAGAAGGGGGAGGAGGCGATCTGATGCATCCATCATCTACCATCTGCTGTAATATGGATTGCAAATGCATAATGATGGTGATGATGTTGATGTTGATGCTTCAGAGGCATATGAAGATGCGATTTTTTTCTTCTGATTTTTTTCTTCACAAGCTTTTGACCAGCTTTTCAATAATGCTGGTGGCTTAAACGTTAACATATTAATGTTGATTTGGAGAGTTTCTTTCAGTCTTCAAAGCGATCTTTTAAAAACAACATCATTGCGTTGGTAAGCTGCTGGCCAACGAAAAATTTAATTTTTTTTGTTTTTGTTTTAAACAAAAAACGTGCGGTAAAGAAAAAAAAGAAAGAAAAAAATCCGAAAATAAATTGCAGTTCAAAAGCTTTTTTTCGATAATTTTGTGTTTTTTTTTTTTGGCATCTCTTTTCGGTTTATTGGTCGATCTGTAAAACACAAAGCCTTTCAGAGACCATACCAGACTCAGACTGTATTGTAAGGTGTATGAAACAGTATGAAAAAAGTATATGTTTGTGTGTGTTTGTGTATGTGTATGTGTGTGTGTGTAGAGTGTATGATTTATTTAGCCGTTGAGGCTTAAAATTAAATTCAAACTTTAAATGAATTTCAGTTCCATTGGAAACTTTTACTAGACAAGTTGTGCTGTTTCAAAAGCTGGGCTACAATAACTGTGTGTAATATTACGGATTATTTTTTTTTGTTTAAAATTATGGCTTAAATGGCTTAAGAAAACAACAGAAAAACATGAAAAAATAAAAAACAAAAAACAAAAAACCATTAAAAGAAATAAAAAAATTTTTAACAGAAAGTAGTTCGATAAACAAAAAAAAAAAACACAACAGAAAAAAAATTTAAATTAAGTGAACAACAACAATAATGCCTAGTGAATTTTACGCGTCTAAGCAAAAGTTTCATTTCATTTCTTTCTAATTTTTTCTGCTTCTTCTTCTTCTTCTTCTTCTTTTTCTTCTCTGTATGATTATAATTTTAATTTCAATCTGGTTTTATTATTACATTCTGTTTCTTTTTTTTTTGTTTTTAGGAAACATTGTTGGAATTTTAATTTTAAACAAAAATTTCTTTGAAAAAAAAGTGAAAATTCTCTTAAGAATCTTAAGTGTTCGAAAAAAAACAAGTGAAAAGACAAAATCAAATCAAATTTAATTTAAAAAAATTTTTTTTTGAAATTGAAAGAAAAAATGAAAGTTTTTTCTGTCGTGCTTTTAAGCACTTGTTGCCTGCTGGTGGCTGTAGCAGCTCAAGGATTTAATCAAAATCGCGGCATAAATGATGTGGTAAGTTTAATAGCATAGAATAGTCCTTAATGTGCTTCGATTTCCTTTGAAATATTTTTTCTTACTTGAAAAAATTTTTGCCAAATCTTAAAAAAAATGAAAAAAAATTAGAAAAAAATAGGCCCATAAAAGAAAAAAAATATGTTGAAAAGCGTTAAAAAATTTAAAAATAAATTTTACAGTCTTTCCAAAACGGTTAAATAAAACCTAAAAAAATATGAAAAAAATTTTAAAAATAATATTGTGAACATGATCTTAAATAAATGGGCCCCCAAGGGAAAAATATTATTATTATTTATTCATATAAACCCAAGGGATAAGGAATAGGGATAGGAAAAACAAATATGTTGAAATGCTTTAAAAAAAATTAAAAATAAATTTTACAGTCTTTCCAAGGCATACAAGACCAAATGAATAGGCCCCTTGGCCATAAATAGACACAATTTTAAGGACAACCATACATACAAGTGTACAGAATTGGTCGTTATAAAGATTACGACCTAGCTTCTCACACCACTTCTGTTGTGTGCCTTAATTTTATACATGAGTGGCGGGACCTACAGTTTAAAGTCGACTCCGAACGACAGATTTTTGAAAAACTTTTCATAGTAATATTTTTGCTCTCAGAGTTTTAGCCAGAAATCTGCTGAGAGGAAGTCGCCTAAGAAATATTTTTTTGGCCTTACGTCTAATAAGCCAACACACTACCTACTAGACTACGGCGACTCCTTATTTCTTACAAAATTTAGTATTTTCCTTAATAATACGTTACTGTTAGGCTGCCTTCCAAAATGTCTCAATACAAAGTTTGTATGCAGTTCTACTACTGTATATAAACAATGTAGATATGCAAAGTAACCAAACAATGCATCAACTATAAATCCGATGCCCGATTGCTTTTTGACGACGTTTTGAAATAGAATACATTGTATATATTTTGTACAGTGGCATTATGAAACACGATACTTTGTTTAAACACATTTTGTTTAACATTTTGGAAGGCAGCCTTATTCAACCTTGAAGTCGTCGTAGTCTAGTAGGTAGTGTGTCGGTTTATTAGACGTAAGGTCCGTAGTCGCCGTAGTCAAGTAGGTAGTGTGTTGGCTTATTAGACGTAAAGCCAGGGTTCGTGCCCCAGGCCAGACATCAAAACGAAATACAAAAAGTATTTCTTCGGCGACTTTCTCTCAGCAGATTTCTGGCAAAAACTCTGAGAGTAAATAAAATTGTCATGAAAAGTTTCTCAAAAATCTGTCGTTCGGAGTCGACTTTAAACTGTAGGACCCACCACTCATGCATAAAATTAACACCCATAACATAAGTGGTGCGAGAATCTAGGTCGTAATCCTGACTGAAGGGTTGTAGTGATCAATTATGTATGTTTGTATGTAAGGTCCGGGCTCAAACCCCAGATCAGACACCTCTAACTAAAGGAAATATAAAGAAAATATTTCGTCAGCGACTTCCTCTTACCAGATTTCTGGCAAAAACTCTGAGGGTAAATAGAAAATTACCATGAAAAGTTTCTCAAAAATCTGTCGTTCCGATTCGACTTTGAACTGTAGGTCCTGCCACTCATGTATAAAATGAACACACACGAAATAAGTGGTGTGAGAAATTTGAAGGATTGTAATGACCAATTATGTATGCATGTATGTATGTTATTCAACCTCATGTAGTGCCTTATATTTGGGTGATCCCAGAGTATCCTAGTAACTTTGCCTACAAGGTCGATGCTCTATGAAATTCCCTAGTAATTGTTTTTGCTTGATGGCCGGAAGTCACAAAATGCAAACGACACCGCCTTGCATTTGAAGCTAATTTATTTACTGGTTCTTCTTGCAGATCTGGATTTATGTGATCCCATTATTGATGTATAAAGGCAAGGAATATTTCGTAATTACTTCTTACAAATTGAACAACACAAATATTAGATTCATGGGTCACAAATCTCATACCATATGTTAATGCTTTTAAACGAATCCCCTGTACTGTATACATATTTATCTTCGAACGGAACGATATCATTATGAAATACTTGGGATAACCATTAAAATTCATTGTCTTTCTTTAGGCTTTTGCTCTTCGGTCCATTGTTGTCAGTTTGTGGCCCTCCGGATGAATGTATTAATCTTACTTTACATATTGTTTTGATCACCAATAACACGTTCTTCTCGCTCTCCCTCTATTTAAAAAAAAACACATATTTTTTTCGGTTTGTAAATTGTGCATAATTTTGTATTGAAAAAAATGCGGTTCATCTTCATTTTTTCTTTTCTTCTTATTTTTGTTTCTTTTTTGTTGTTATTAAATGTGATTGATTTTTTCCTTTCTTCTTCTTAAAAGAAAAGGGAAAGTTTATCGATTAGCAGACATGCTTTAAAGATTTTCGACAAGTCAATTTCGGCTTGAGTACAAAGGGGGAAATATCGATTATATTTATACGATGATGGCATTTTGATTTTATACTAAAGGTTTAATGAATGAAATTACTGTAAATATACATACGAGGGGTGGATAAGCAATAAAAAGTCTTTATTTGTTTACTGCTTTGCTTTCCACTATCAAAGCCAAAATATCACAGAATTCTAAAAAAAATATATTTTGTTTTTAATTGAAGGCCTATTTAGCGAAAATTAAAAATATTATTTCTCCGACCACCACCGACATACAGTGGTGGCCTTATAATTAGAAACCACTTAGCTACATGTATGTTTGTTAATTTATTTTACAGTTTTCACTGTGTACGTCTTACATACGTTTTTCCATCAGATTGGGACAAATTAAACTTAGATTCGTCACTCCAGAGAACTCTGTTCCAGAAACATCGTTTCTAATTATAAGGCCACCACTGTATTTCTTTAAATTGAAAAATGTCACTCATTTGTTGTTGTCGGGGCAAATGTTCGAGAAGAATCTGCCTCGAAAAGCTGTTGCTCCAGCAATCAGCTGTAGCAATCTACAGTTTCTTAAATCGCCAGGACTTTACATAGATGGAGTCATAAATCCAAATGCTAAATATGTTTAAAATGGGTTCTCAAAGGTACTTTAGGTTTTCTAAGTGGAGAGTCCAGGCTAAGGTGTTTGTTATCACCAAGAGGCCGGTACTGGTCTGAAACAGATAGACTCAGTTGGCAGTAGAGCTATCTATGTAGAGGGTCAAGCATGGCTGATTTTAGTCTGTAGAAAGAGCCTCTCTCAGAGGCTTCCAGACTTATATAGCATGTCACTGTGCACTGTTTTGGGGCATCGAAGCATATGCGACAATAAGCTTGTAGATGAGCTTGTACTTGAGCGGTGTAACGTAAATTCAGTGGCACTTCTTAGAGTTGATCCATTGGTCCTCTCATGTGCTCTTTTAAAGTCGATTCCGAACCGGAAATGTTTTGAGCAGCTTTTCATGACAATTTCATTTACTCTCAGAGTTTTTGCCAGAAAACTGCTGAGAGGAAGCAGCCAAAGGGAACGATCTTTTAATATTTCGTTTTCACATGGCTCAAGTCTACTAGCCTAAGGCAACTTCATGCTGATCTACCAGACGGAAAGTGGACAACTTCATGGGGGGAAATATGATAGATTGTGGAATCTCCAAGCTTTAATGCACTGGCTCGTACGTTACAGAACAGAATTGGTTACTGAATCTAAGTAGAGAAAATAGGTTTTAACTGGACCTATGAAATTTCCTCTTTCTACAGGATCTATGGTAATCCCAGGGTGTGATCTGACGTGACGTAGAACGTAGCCTGTATACCTGCCTCGGCGAGAAGTGGACGAAAACTTTGGCATTAGCTGGCTGGTGAGATAATTCTGCACTATTTTTACTTGTTTTGTTATCCCTTTTCCTTTACTTATGACACTTAATTCGTCGTAGTCTAGTAGGTAGTGTGTCGGCTAGTTAGACGTAAGGCCACGGTTCAAACACCAGGTTAGACATCAAAACGAAAATATGAAAAACCGCGACTTCCCCTCAGCAGATTTATAGCAAAAACTCTAAGAATAAACAAAATTGCCATAAAAGGTTTCTCAAAAATCTGTTGTTCGGAGTCGACTTTAAAAAAGAGGTCCCGCCACTCATGTAAAGGGTCCGCCAAATAACTTTTTTTTTTGAAAATGCTTTAAAAGAAAAGTACTGAATATTTTCTCAAATTTCTTTTTTTATTTGAAAGTACAATCCTTCCGGTTAATAATGGAAAATAATTTCATTCAGATGAAGCTCATTTTGATCTTGGCGGGTACGTAAACAAGCAAAATTGTTGCATTTGGGGCACAGAAAACCTGCACGCATACATTGAAAAGCCGACGCATCCAAAACGAGTCACTGTTTGGTGCGGACTTTGGTCCAGAGGCGTAATTGGGCCATTTTTATTCGAAAATGAGCAAGGAGTGACCGTTACAGTCAATGGCGATCGTTATCGGGCCATGTTGAATGAATTTTTGTTCACAAAAATTGAAGAGGAGGATATTGGAACATTTGGTTTCAACAGCCGCAGAGCTGATGTCGTTTGGCCACCTCGGAGCTGCGATTTTACACCGTTGGACTATTATCTGTGGGGTGCCGTCAAAGATAAGTGTTACGCCGACAAGCCAGAGACAATTGACGCTTTAAAGGACAATATTCGTGAAGCCATTGGTGAAATACAGCTGCGCACAATCGATAATGTGCTTAAAAATTGGACCGATCGTGTAGGCTACTGCATGGTCCGGAAGAATTGTACTTTCAAATAAAAAAAAGAAATTTCAGAAAATATTCAGTAGTTTTTTTTTAAAGCATTTTCAAAAAAAAAACGTTATTTGGCGTACCCAATATAAAATTAAAGCACATAACATAAGTGGTGTGAGAAACTTGGTCGTAATCCAGACTGAAGGTTTGTGACCAATTATGTATGTATGACACTTATCCTATCTATTTATCCCCCTTTCATGTCATTTTTCCTCACGACCTCTTCTGTCTCTGACTGAAGATAAACACTTCCCTTTGCCACCTAGCCCTATCTAGCCTATCGTTTAAAAGCCTGCTGCTGTCAAATGTTTGTCAAACACTGTGGTAATGATATCATTATACAAAAAAGGCCTAAATAAACAAAAGGGCTGACAAGACCTTAATATCTCGCAATAAACGCTTCTCCCTAAGCAAACAAAATAATGTAAAGCTTGTGTAAGACAATCTCATTCATCATAATTTCGAATGCCATTCTCCTCTCCACAAGATTTTACTTCAAAAAAATGAAACCCAAAAAAGCATTCATTTTTTGGTTTATTGTTTAAAAACCAAAATCATTAATAAATGTTTACAATTTAAAGAAACTCTTGACCAAAATTTAATTGTTTTTTGTCTTCTTTTTCAAGTGATGATTATATGAACGCAGATTACAAAAAAAAATAATTTCCCCCAAAAATCAACTTGTTTTTCTCTCCAATTTTTTTGTCTTTTCTTAAGTGAAAACAAAACGTTAGTATTGGGGGACAGACGAAGTATTTAAACAATAAAAACAAAAACTTTAATTGAGAAATAATTGATAAATAATTGTTAAAAATATTATTCAATACAAAACAATACGATTTAACATGAAAAGCGAAAATAATACACCAAGAACTTGATGAACGGCTTATTTCACAATTTTATCAAAAAGTCTGTAATAAAGTGGAGAAAATAAAAATCTTAAAACGTTGATAATGGCCTTAGAAAGCTTTCGCACAAGTATGACTTGTCGGACAAAGTTTACATACATACATACGTAATTGGTCTTTACAACCCTCCAGTCAGGATTACGTCCTAGCATCGCCAACCACTAATTCGGCAAAAATTCTGGGCATTAAAATAAAATTGCCATGAAAAAGTTTCTGAAAGAAATTTGTCGTTCGGAGTCGACTTCAAACTTGTACATAGGTCCCACCACTCATATAAAAATTAATATAAAATTTAATATAAAGGGTCCGCCAAATAACTTTTTTTTTTGAAAATGCTTTAAAAAAAAACTCCTGAATATTTTCTCAAATTTCTTTTTTTATTTGAAAGTACAATCCTTCCGGTTAATAATGGAAAATAATTTCATTCCAATGGCTGCCTCGGCTGGTCAATTTTTAAGCACATTATCGATTTTGTGCAGCTGTATTTCACCAATGGCTTCACGAATATTGTCCTTTAATGCATCAATTGTGTCTGGCATGTCGGCGTAACACTAATCTTTGACGGCACCCCACAAATAATAGTCCAACGGTGTCAAATTGAAGCTCCGAGGTCGCCAAACGACATCAGCTCTGCGGCTGATAATGCAATCTTCAAAAACAGGGCGCAAAACATCGAGTGTAGCTTCGGCTGTGTGGCACGTAGCGCCGTCCTGTTGAAACCAAATGTTGCCAATATCCTCCTCTTTAATTTTTGTGAACAAAAATTCGTTCAACATGGCCCGATAACGATCGCCACTGACTGTAACGGCCACTCCCTGCTCATTTTCGAAGAAAAATGGTCCAATTATGCCTCTGGACCAAAATCTGCACCAAACAGTGTCTCGTTTTGGGTGCGTCGGCTTTTCAATGTATGCGTGGGGGGGTTTTCTGTGCCCCAAATGTGACAATTTTGCTTGTTTACATACCCGCCAAGATCAAAATGAGCTTCATCTGAAAAGATGATTTTTTTTGCCAAAATCGTAATTGGTCATTACAACCCTTTAGTAAGGATTACGACCTAGCTTCTCCCACTACTTATGTTGTGAGTGTTAATTTTTATACATGAGCGGCGGGACCTACAAGTTTAAAGTCGTGTCCGAACTAAAGATTTCTTTGAGAAACTTTTCATGGGAATTTTATTTTAACGCTCAGAGTTTTTGCCGAAAATCTGCTGAGAGGAAGTCGCCGAGGAAATATTTTTCCATAGTTTCGTTTTGTTAAAGATGTCTGAAGTGGGTCTTATGTCTAATAAGCCAACACACTACCTACTAGACTACGGCTACTTCATACTATCGCCAGATATTTCACTTCCCTTTTCCGTAAAATCACATTGCTTAGGTCAGGCGTAGTTCCCCATTTGGGGAGTTTTCATTTCCTTGTAAATGTTAAATCTCACAGACGTCCAAAGCTTATGTAAGTTTATTGAAGGCCCAGTGAGTAAATATTTGTCGAAAAATTTTAATTTGTAATTAGTTTTCTTTCGGACCAAGTCTTCAGCTTCAAACTAAAATAATATCTGTACTGATATCGTAAGTGAAAATGCTTATCGTCATGCTATTATTGTAATTTGTGGAAATGGTTAGTAGTATATTGTAGTATATTGCAGTATATTGTAGTATATTGCAGTATATCGTAGTATATTGTAGTATATTGTAGTATATTGTAGTATATTGTATGTTGGCGCTCCTTAGAAGTGAGATTTGTCTCTTCAAGAATTGTCCGTTTATGTGGGCATTCCCTCAGATCTTCTTTACAATTTGGTTTATGAAGCTCTACTACTGTGGACCTCATCTGCTTCTTGTTTTATAAGAAAACACACGTTTTCTAATGGGTTACGAGAGTTGTGTAAGTTTGAGCACACTCTGTATGCGAGAAGTGGTGCAAACCCTTACTTATGCCGCATAACTTTGTAAGCAAAAAGAATCGATGTTAACATGGGGATCAGACTAGTATGTCCACCAGTAATTTTAAGCAAATAATAACTGAAGCGTGCGAAGCCATACTATAGTGTCTGAATATCCGCTTAGAAGACCTTTACTACATTGATGACACTGGCCAACTAGTTTTTTGTGTCTAAAGGAGTTAACAGAGCCAATGTTAGGTTTAGAGGCCATATCTAGCTGCATAACATAACATTGACGCATGTGAGTGAACGCAAATCAAGGCCTCAGTGTTAAAAAAGTGCTGAAAATAACTGAATATTTATTACACTCACACTCTACAGTTTTTAGGCCACATATTATGGGTTCTTTAGTTTTTAGTGCGTTGAAAAAATCATAATCTTTTAGCGCCATAAACGATACATACATATGCATACCGGTTAATAACAATGCCATGCGCCAGATATTCATTATTCGGCGTGGTTATTTTCATTTTCTTTTCGGTTTTTCTGCTGACATTTATTTTTTCATAAATTTTCATTCTTTTTTTTTGTCAGCAAAAAATTTTTTCATAGCCTTTGCAACAGTTTTTTTGCCATACGCCATGCAATGGAATACCTTTTTTCAACACTTACTTAGTATGCGTACGTATGTCAGCCACGATTTAATAAATTGTTTGGCTTACTACGTGTATTATTTCATAGAGAATACTCGTATGTTGAAAGGCAGGGATTATAAGAACTTAATTATGAATTTCATTGAAGCAGGTTTAATTGAAGAGAAATATTTTATGCCACGCGGTTTATTTTTGTAAATGAAAAAAGGGATTTAAATGAAATGAAATATTTATTGTATTCGGAAATAAGTAAGTAATAAAGTTCTGTGTTATGAAATAAAATCAGAAAAAAAAGGAAAAAAAATTGTGGAAAATATTTCTCTGGGATATCCCTTCAAGGCTTTTCATATCATTAACTGGCTTGAAATCTCGTCGAAAACCATAAACCTTAAATATAGCAGAGATCGTAATATGCATGATTTCTTTGTTGTAATCCGTAGAGTGTTAATATGGTTGACATTGATTTTATTGGATCGGTTTCGTTGCATATTGTACTTTGAATTTCATCTGATACCTTGTTACTGATAATGTCGACTGTTAATCATGGGTAGGAGCGTTACTTGTCTCTAGTACTCGTATTAAGTCGAATTTTTCAGTTGGTCAATTCACACAAGACGTTGTATCGTTGTATTCATTGTATTGTTGGAAGAACATACAACAGCGTATTGTGATATTGTGATTGTTGTTGATATTTTTCATATGAAAATCCGATACACTTATACACATTTTTTCCATATGTTTTTAAAAGTTGTATTGGTTTCGTGCTGTCAAATTGTGTGAATGAAAAAATGTGTATATGTTTTCATATGTTTTTAAAAAGTTGTGTTGGTTTCGGGCTATCAAATTGTTTGAATGCCACGAGATACACAATACAGCAAAGCATTGAGCGTTCACAAACAAACAAATGTATTCAATACAACATACACGATACAAAGTCGTGTGAATTGCCCAAGTATTTCTATTGTTGTATAGTTGCGTAGAGGTGCTAAAGAATTGGAACAAGAAATATTTTTTAATACTCACCAATTCAGTTGTCCTAGAATACCTAAGGATATCTCTTCGCTTTATGCCTTATAAGCAGGTCTTTCAACCTGAAAATTCATTAACATGGCACTGGTTTCAAGTATGTATTCTGGGGATTCATTTTCCTCCAGACAACATCTACGTATCGTGCTCGAAACAATTCCTATCCCTTAACAACGTCCCTTGAGTCAGGATTATCAAAGCACTCGTGGGTAGACTGATGTTTAAATCAAAGCTGTCTGGATTAAGGGAAGTCTCCTCCGCCTCACTCTATCTACTATTTTCACATTAGTCTTGTGTCCAAGCTACGTGTACTCCATTGCTTAAGACGGCTATGGAAAGTTTTGGGGCTATATTACTTTGTCCAGGTGTCTTATTGCTTTTGATCCATTTTATAAGTATTTCTTAAAAGTCGGGTAACATATCTTTAACATCTTCCATTTCTTAATTTTATCAATCGCAGCTAACTAAGAATGACGCTGTTCGTTATCGATGTCACGTCTTTGGTTTGTTATTTAAAGGTTAATTTGGTTATCCTTAAACGTTAGTGGTTGGCCAGACTATTTAATTCTTAATTGATCGTAACTGAGACACACATTTGTCTTACTGTTACATACATACATACATACATAATTGGTCAATACAACCCTTCAGTCAGGATTACGACCCAGCTTCTCACATCACTTATACTGTGTGTGTTAATTTTACACAGAAGTGGCGTAGAACCTACAGTTTAAAGTCGAGTTCGAATGAAAAATTTTTGAGAAACTTTTTCGTGGCAATTTTATTTTATTCTCAGAGTTTTTGCCAGAAATATGTCAAAAAGAAAACTTGTTTCATATTTCGTTATGTTCAAAATGTCTGATCTGTGGTTTGAACCATGACCTCATGTTTAATAAGACATTTAATGTGCCTCATGTTTAGTCTTATTGTTACGTACGTGTATTTCCTCTAGTTTTAAGTATTAAAATACTGAAATAAATGAAATTGTTGACTGTTATCAGTTAAGAAGTTCTTTTTTGTGTTTATTTTACTACACAGTTTATTTGATAACAAGGCTTTATTAATTTTATTTCACGATGCTTCTGCTACAACTCAACATCTAACTGTGTAATATATATGTATGTCGTCCTTTTCACATATTACTACCGTTAACATTGTCTTTTACTCTCTTTACAGCCCATTCACTTACAATGTGGCAACTTCTAGAATCTTACAGTTGATTTTTTGTTGTAAAATATTGTTTGCTTTGGTGGTTTTTCTATGCAGTATTGTTATTGCAATTTAGGTTTAGTTTATCTCTATTCTTGTAATTTTTGTTGTTGTTATGGCATTGCCTTATACTCTCTTTACAGCTCATTCACTTACTATCTGTCAACTTCTAGAATCTTACAGTTGATTTGTTGTTTTAAAATACTATTGGCTATCGGGGTTTTTCTATGCAGTATTGTTATTGTAATTTAGGGTTAGTTTATCCCTAAACTTGTAATTTTTGTTGTTGTTATGATATTTCTTTTTACTCTCTTTACAGCTCATTCACTTACTATCTGTCAAGTTCTAGAATCTAACAGTTGATTTGTTGTTATAAAATTGTTATGTTATTGTAATTTAGGGTTAGTTTATCCCTATTTTTGTAATTGTTTTGTTGTTGTTATAGTAATTTCTTTGTAGTTTAGTTATTGTTGGTTTCTATTGACCGTTTTCTAGAATAAATAGATTATGTTTTCGAAGCAATATGTACTAGCTGTCAAATTAATTGGTCATATTTGACAAATAATTTCTCAACAATGTCGACTAATTTTCAATCTTTTTGGAAGTGAATTAGACAAGTGATTCTATTGAATCTTTTAAGAATTTAAAAGCCTTATAAATATCATCTTCAGACTTAAAACTTTAAAAAGTCTTTTGGAAGTGAATTAAACAAGTGATTCTATTGAATTTTTTAAGAATTTAAAAGCCTTATAAAAATCATCTTAAGACCTCAAACTTTAAAAAGATAACAAGTTTTTTTTTGTAAAATAAAAAGAAATATTTTAAGAATATTCTTTTATTTTTTTACAAAACGGTTTGTCAAATTCATTGACTTTTAATTCAAATGCAAAAACAGCCATCAATAATAAACTTTCATTTATTTGTGTAGTTTTTATATAAAAAAAAAATTCTTATAAATTTACGGAATTTATAATGAATTCCTAAATGTTTAAACAAATAAAAAAAAATTTTGTGCGTTTATACTCGCAACTGACCCACTTTCTTAATTTATTTTAACAAGATTGATAAATAATTTGAATGGAATCTTTTACTCATTGCTTGTTGTTGGTGAATTATGATAATCACATACGAAATACGAAAGAAGATAACAAGAGTTAAGAAAGTTTATGAGAAGCTCAGGTATTTTGTCTGCTAAAAATCTCCAACCAATGAATCAATCTTATGATATAAGAGTGGGTGTAAAAATGTTTCGAAAAATTAGTCAAAAACATTTTTTAATTTTTTCATAATTTTATTGAAATTATTTTGTTTTTAATAATTTTTAAATAAATTTTAAAAATATTTTATTGTATTTGTATCAGAGATCAGCAATGAATGGGTTTTACCCTACTCATAAGCACTCATGACATCTTATATGTAAAAATTAATGCGTGTTTATTTGTTTGAGGGTTTGTTTGTTTATTTGAAGTCTATAGACGGCTAAACGGCTGGACCGATTTTCTTGAAATTTTCACAGTATCTGTTCCTGTATGTCTGGAAAGAGTTATAGGCTACTTTTTATTTTAAAATTTCAAGTAGGCGAGGTGCCACGCCCACATACCCAATAAGTATTTAATGTCGCATATCTCATAAACTGCTACAACTACATACATACATAATTGGTCATTACAACCCTTCAGTCAGGATTACGACCTAGTTTCTCACACCACTTATGTTGTGTGTGTTAATTTTATACATGAGTGGCGGGACCTACAGCTTAAAGTCGACTCCGAACGACAGATTTTTGAGAAACTTTTCATGGCAATTTTTATTTACTCTCAGAGTTTTTGCCAGAAATCTGCTGAGAGGAAGTCACCGAAGAAATACGTTTTGTATTTTATTTTGATGTCTGACCTGGGGCTCGAACCCTGGCTTTTCGTCTAATAAGCCAACACACTACCTACTAGACCACGGCGACTTCAACTGCTACAACTAGAGTCCTCAAATTTTGTATGGACGACTTTGACGTATATATGAACAAAATGGGCGCAATGGCTATAGTGGGCGTGTCACCTCCCATAGTCTATATATATAAAAATGAATGTTTGTTTGTATGTACCTTATAGAATCGTAAACTATGCATTTGATCATGTTATGATCTTTAGCAAAGTTGTTGCGCATGAGCCGGGGAAGGTTTCTAAGTTGGTATGACCAATATCCGATAGGTGGCGCCACTGAAAATTACTTAAAATGAATTAAATCGTAAACTGTGCATTTGATCATGTTAAAATCTTTAGCAAAGTTGTTGCGCAAAAGACGACGGAGGTTGGTGCGATTAATTTCTAATAGATGGCGTCACTGAAAATTATTCAAATTGAATGACAACCTATTGGTCGACCTACACCTCAAGCACGGAAGAAAAGAGCATTACGAGCCTCAGAACCAGACGATCAATGAACTAGAAAATCTTCGAGTATATGCCGCTGAGACGCGTTCGCTTGAACCACTTGAACAACGAGAAGTGAGATTAAAAACTGATCGAATGCGTACTGCTCAGGCCCGTTCATCTGTATCGTCAGGACAACGGGAAACAAAATCAATAAAATGATTCAAAATTAATTGGACATTTGTGTAATGTCTTCACTTCAAATTTATTTTAGTTGGTGGCGCAGCAACACGAGCAGGGTACAGCTAGTTTCGAATATAGGTGAGTCAACAATATTGAAATTTCACTATGTACTGTGATTCATTCATACTCACTACAACTTGATTTATAAGTACAGTTTGCAATAAGTATGCGTACAATGTTGACATCAAACTCATACCATTCGAAATATGTTTGATTCATAAGCCTACTGCATTTAGATTCATAACTTAAGAAAAATACTAAAACCATTCATGAAAATTTACATTCGTAGTTGTTGTTGCATTTACAAAAAAAAAAAGGAGCAGCAAGCAGAGCAAACACACAACCTTCTGGTGAGTATTTTAGTGTTCGTAAGCGATTCATACTTATTTTGTGCTTCGTGTATATGTTGAGTTATGAAGAGTTGAAATCAACAACATCCATCATACGTGTTGTATGAGTATGAGTATGATGAGTACTTCAAATTTTGAATATGAGTAGACAGGTTGCATGATATTAAAACGAGTATGAATGCGTCATATAAGTATCAGAAATTATGAGCATGATTCGATTCTACTCATCTTTTTGAAAACTCATTGCTGATCTCTGATTTGTATTGAATTTTTTCTTGTTAAATTTATTGCTTGTTTTATTTGTTGTTGTTGGTTTATTTTCAATATTTTTCGTTTTAAACTTGGCCTTTAAAGTGAAAGTGTTTAAATTTCAACAATTACTTACTGATTTACCGTTAACCGGTGTCTTATATGTGAATTTCCTAAACAGATGGCGCTTAAATCATCGTCATCATCATCATCATCATCATCAGATTCGAAACTGCATTGAAGTTTAAAGCGACAAATGTTTGCTTAACCCCCCACACTACAATGAACTTTTGATTGGAGAAAGACCAAATCAAAGAAAGACTCTTCAAATCCTGTTTTAAAACCTTCTTCAGTTTTTGATTTTCAAAATAAACTTGAAAAGAAAATTTAAAATAAAAAATAAAATGAATTGCCGCTGGTTGCAACATCTTAAAATTAAAAAAAGAAAGAGAAAAAAAAACGAAAAGGAAGACGACATTTTTTATGTTGCATTTTATTGTTACTTTGCAAGTGGCATTTTATTTACTTTGGCTGGCAATTTTTACTACCAGTTTTCGTGTTTTCGTAAAGCCAGAAATGAAAACAACAACAGAAAAAAACAACTGATTTCCTAGTTGTTGCAACATTTGCTGTGCACCAAAGACGACAACACAAACCAAACAACACAAATGAAAACAAAACATTGCACGAAGTAATACTCATTGAAAGAAGTCAACCTTATGTTATGGAATGTTTTGGTTTTGACTTTTTTATTTTTTTACTTTACTTTTGGCCATATTTTTATATTACGTTTAAAGAAAACTACAACAACATGAGTTCAACAATTATTGTTTGACCATATAGACCAACGTTTGGCAAAGACCTTAAATGGTAAATGCTCCAAAAAGAAGTGAAGAAGTTCAAGAGACATATGCTGGATTTGCTTTGCCACAAAGAGAAAGAAAGTCTTTGAATTGAGGAAGAAATTACACACAAAAAAAAAGGTCACTGTTGTTAGCCAAAGATGATTTAGAAGAGGGGGGTAAATGGTTAAAAAAAATTGTATAACACAGAGCACACAATAATGAAAACAATACACGTGTACATTTAAATCGGAAAATGGTAAGAAAAATGCAAATGACAATAACAAATCAACAACAACATTCTAGAAGTTGCCAGACCGTAAATTTTTGCTGTAATAATAGCAGGGTGGCGTATATACAGTGTAGTTTAAAACACTATGCAGCATTCAAAAGTGAGCTTCGATCCCGTAATAAAATTGTTTAATGGCGACAAAAAAAAATTAATAAGTCATGGGATGACAATAAAGCATTCAAAAACTGTTTCGCCGTAGTTTAGTTGTTAATAGATTGGGTTGCTAGATGTGGGCTTGAGAGTCAAAACGTCAACTATGATATTCTTAACTGTAAATTATTTTCTTCGAAGACCCTTCTACCTCTCAGCCCACTTATGGAAAAAGCGCTAAGGGTAGACTAAAGCTCTGAGAATAATTAGCTAGGTAGGTAGAAGTGGCTGTCCCCTCGATGGAGTCAGGAGCGGACACACTTAGGCCGCACACAGAGCCCTTTGTGATACCACAGTTCCTCATTTCCCCCTATTTCAGGAACCATTCGGAGCTTCCGATGAAGCAACTCAGACTGTCAATATCCATACACGATAGTTCATCCATATCCTCCAGGTATTAGGCACCCAGGTGCCTCTTTCTCCTCCGACTAAGTGCCGGACATGTGCACAATAGGTGAAGAATAGTCTCATCTTCCTCTTAATCTCCACAGCTTCTGCAGAAATCATTTGCAAGGTGTCCAAGACCAATACACCTCGCATGCGTTCCTTTAATGCAATGCCCCGTAATAACCCCGATAACAGTGCTGAGAATACTTCTTTGGAGTTTAAGCAGAGTCGCCGTGCGCCTCGTAACCAGCCTCGGCCAGATCTTTTGCGCCGCTCTGCCCTTATCCGAAGTTGCCGACATTCTGTTGACGAGATCTACGGTTGCATTGTCAATTATAAGTTTGCAGGTCCCCAAAGGGATCCCCAACGTAGAGAATTCATCTCAGAGTTTGATGGTCGTGCCCCTTCTGGCCAGTTCATCCGCTCTGCAGTTGCCAGGAATATCATTATGTCCCGGCACCCATGTGATACAAACATCATACGGGTTCGCCACCTCATTGAGATATCTGCGACAGTCGTACACCGTCTTGGAGTTTACTACACTGGAATCCAATGCCCTGATAGGCACTTGGCTATCGGAAAGTGTGATTATTTTCCGTCCGTGAACATTTTTGTCCACAATAATTTTCACCGCAGCCAGAATTGCTGACACCTCCTCCTGAAATACGCTGCAATGATCTGGTAGCCTTATAGACTTGGATATTTCTATTGATTCCCAATAGATACCAATTCCAATGGCTATTTCAGTTTGGAGCCATCGGTGTAAATTTGTGCGGAGTCCCTAGGGAGGCTCACTGAACCACTCCTCCAGTCCTCCCTTTTCGGAATGAATGTCCCAAAGTTCATTGAGGAGTCATATCGCGGTGTTATGTAATCATTGCTTCCGACAATATCAATTTCTCCCAGTACCCTTGTATGACTAATGACCGATGCATGCCATTGTCCAGTAGCCCAGAGACGCCTGCTAACCTTAACAGTAGGTCAAGCGGTAGAAGGTATAAAATTATCTCCAGAGCGATCGTAGGAGCAGTGCGCAGAGCACCACTGATAATTATACAAGCAGATCGTTGTAACTGAGAGTAATTAATTGTCATAAAAAGGTTTCTCAAATCCCTGTTTCAGCGTCGACGTTAAACTAACGCTTTCGCTATAGGTTTGGATAACAATAACGCCTACAACGTAGATGGTGTGAGACGCTTATGGTGACATTAAACTATAGGTCCCGCCACTCATGTATAAGATTAACACACATAACTTAAGTGGTGTGAGAAGCTAGCTCATAATCCTGACTGAAGGGTTGTAATGTCTTAAATTTGACTCCGAACCATCTCATTATGATCTGTGGAGGATCGAACTAAATTCAGAATCGATTATCCAAATTCTTATAGTCTGCCTGACCACTGTAGTGTTTTCCAAGCAGAGGTCGTCCTGAAAATCTCTTGATTTATTCGGACAGCCAGATTGCGATTACGTTTCTAAAGAGCGTAGTTTCAACGTCTGTGCTTGTCCATGAATGCCGAGCATTTTTCAGGGATATTTCGGTTCATTCAAAGGCAAATCTTATATGGGTTCAGGGACATTGGAATATGGTAGGAAATTGCATTGCTGATGAGTTGGCCAGGGCTGGTACTGATCTTGAAATCTCATGTTATAGAGAATAGGTATTCCGATTGCCTGAGTTAATTTGGATATTGTCCACTCGTTTTACGAGGAAGCTTAATATTTTTGGTGGCAGGAGGGTTATGTGCAATATTGCTAGGCTCTGTTGTACATGTATTGGTTATACGTGAGGACTGATTCACTTTTGCCCTTAAGTTGCATGGCCATATATGGCACAATTGCCATCTTTATGGGGCCCCTGTCCTTTTGTTAGGCATGTCGACTATCTTGGCATTTCAACATAGTGATTTTCCTGGAATTCTGCTTTAAATTAATTGAAGAACATTTTTTTTCTTTCTGTGCATAAAATTCAACAATCCCATGCAATGTTGATGGAGTAGCAGCCAGTCAATCAAATTGAAATCTTTTCTTCCCAGGCTTGATTAGCAATTATTGGATTGATATCGGAAGTTATTCATAAAATCCAATAAGAAAGAAAAATAAATAAAATTCGAAAATAAAATTAAAAATAAATTATTATCCAATATTACTATGCACATATAGCCAGACAGACATATTCACATATGCATACTAGCATATGAAGCATTAAAAAAACATATAATAAATCATAAAAACAAAAACAAAAAATAGAGGAAGAGGAAAAGTTTTCCATCTTCTGTGTTGTAAAAGTCATTTTCTCAAAGAAAACTTTTATGAAAAAAAAAAAATTAAAAAATGAAATAAAATTCACAGAAAATAAAACAAAAGGTGGAGATAATATGTGTGTTAAATGGTAAAAAAAAAGAAGACAACGGACGAACGCACCTCACCTAGATCGACCTCAAATCACTGCACACACCTTACAATTTGTGAGGCATCATGGCCTGTGTTACTACTTCCTGCTGTAACAAGTGTAAAGAAATTAAAAAAAAACATTTTCTGTTCAAAAAATCTTTGAATTTTTAATGAAATTATTGAGTTTTTCATTTTGTTTCATGAACATTAAAAAAAATACAGTGCATGGCAAAAGTAAGGTAATGAAGTTTAGAATAAAAAAAATTCATTGAAAAAAATTCTTCAAAATTAAGCCGTGTATTGAACTTGACTTTAAAAAATTAAAAAAACTTTCTATCAGTTTATAAGACTACCAGACCACTGCAGTGTCTTTCAGGCGGAGGTGGAGGCTGCGGCGAGTATTATTGGGGACGGAAGGGTCTTCAAGCGGAGCGTCACCATACTTTCTGATAGCCAGGCGGCTATCAAGGCTCTGAGTTCTAATGCGATGAACTCCAAGACGTTGTACGGCTGTCGCAGATATCTCAACGAGATAATGGAACGATATGACATCCATATCGTATGGGTACCGGGGCACAGTGGTATTCCGGGTAACTGTAGAGCTGATGAACTTGCCAGGCGGGGCACGATCATCGAACTCTCCGATGAGTTCTCGAATGTGGGCATACCTATGAGGACCTGCAAGCTAATAATTGATGGAATGCGATCGTCGATTCCATTAACGACAGGTGGGCGGCCTTGGATACGGGTAGAACGGCTCGTAAAATCTGGCCAAGGTTGGATGAGGGGAGCACAATGAGTCTACTTAAACCCCAAAGAGGCGCGCTCAGTGTAGTTGTCGGTGTCATTACAGGGGCATTGCATTATGGGTATGGGAGTCGCCGTAGTCTAGTAGGTAGTGTGTTGGGTTATTAGACGTAAAACCAGGGTTCGAGCCCCAGGCCAGACATCAAAACGAAATACAAAAAGTATTTCTTCGGCGACTTCATCTCAGCAGATTTCTGGCAAAAACTCTGAGAGTAAATAAAAATTGCCATGAAAAGTTTCTCAATAATCTGTCATTCGGAGTCGACTTTAAACTGTAGGTCCCGCCACTCATGTATAAAATTAACACACACAACATAAGTGGTGTGAGAAACTAGGTCGTAATCCTGATTGAAGGGTTGTAATGACCAATTATGTATGTGCATTATGGGTACGCATGCGAGGCGCATTGGTCTTGGACACCTTGCTAACGGCTTCTGCAGAAGCTGCAGAGATAAGAAAGAAGAGGAGACTGTCCCTCATCTGCTGGGTACATGCCCGGCTCTGTGGCAAAGGAGAAGGAAGTACTTGGGTACTTGCTACATGGATGATCAGGAGGAACTGTCAGGGCTTGACATTGGCAGCCTGAATCGCTTCATCAGGAGCTCCAAATGGTTTCGAGACTAGGGGATAACGGATGACTGTGGTAGCACAATGGGCCCAATACGCCTAAGTGAGTCCATTCAAAAATTTTTCTTGGATGGGTAGCCACCTCTACCCACCTACCTACATACTTCTATCTGGGATGGCAGACAGTCCTCTATTCTATTACACAGTAGAACCTCTATTCTACTACACATTGGAACTTAAAAGGTTGACGTTTTTCTTTATGGACACTGAAAAGTTTCTATAGGTCCCAGAAGTCACTTCAAATTTTGCAAAGATTGCATTGGAATCTGCATACTATTGCTTGAGATTGCCATGTATGGAAAAATCTTTGAAAAGCTTGTAGCCTTTGGAAGAACAGATTCATGCGATTCATGCAGTTGACACATTGGCACACATGTCCAGATGTAGCCAATGAACGCAAAAAAAAAAAGGAATTAAAAAACCATTGGAAAACGATTATAAATACTCTGCGAAAAGTAAAAAAATTCGTTTCACCGTTTCTCAATTAAATTCGTTTCGTTTTAAAAATTTTTGTTTTGTCTGAGCGGGAAATTTTGTGGCTTACTTTGCAGAGTTGATTTTTATGGTCGTTTTTGGTCATTCGAAAGAATTTGTTCTTCGGATTCTTTTCGTTGAAATAGAATTTCTCTTTAAATTTCTTTTCTTTTTCATTTTCATTTCATTTTTGGTATATTATCACTGTATTCTATATTTTTTTCTCTTCGTTTTCTTTCATATCTTTTGCGGTTTAAGCGCTGGGAAAAAGTTTCATTTTTGTTTCATAAAAAAATAATAAAAAAAAATAATAAAAGACTGGGGAAAAATATTATAACTTAACAGACAACATACCAAAAATAATATCTTTTTAACAGTTTGCTAATGTGTGGCACAAACAACCTGTTTCATGCAACCTACAGTAGGCATAAGGGAATTAAGGCTTGAACAGGAATTATCGTAAGCAAGCAAGCATTTTAGCACAGTTCACAACCATTTAGAAATTCACTATATTTCTTGAGTTAGGAAAGAAATTTAAGTATATAAAGCGGTTTAATACTTTGAATGCAACTATACTGATGCCTGGACCAATGGTTTCAAGGAAGAGTATATAGGACAGCAGTTTTTTTCCCACCAAACACAAGCACCAGTGTGTGGCAACTTCTAGAACACAGCGATACAGAGGTTCAATAAAACAGATGGGCATAAATACATAGCTACGCTTGTGGACTACTTTTTTCAAATTTGTACGGTTCGGATTTACATCTGCCTTCTAGAGTTATCTGCATATTTCTACTCTCTATAGTAGTTATTACAGGCTAGTAACTAGTGCGTTGGCCTACTAGACGAGGGTAGTTTAGGTTAGGTTAGAGGACGTGTTCTTGTCAATTAAGACAAGTACAGTACCCGGAGGTTGAATTGACCCATTGTACAACGTCCTAGTTTCTCACACCACTTATGTTGTGTGTGTTCATTTTATACATGAGTGGCGGGACCTACAATTTAAAGTCGACTCCGAACGACAGATTTTTGAGAAACTTTTCATGGCAATTTTATTTTAATGCTCAGAGTTTTTGCCAGAAATCTGCTGAGAGGAACTCGCCGAAGAAATACTTTTTGTACTTTGTTTTGATGTCCGGCCTGGGGCTCGAACCCTGGCTTTACGTCTAATAAGACAACACACTACCTACTAGACCACGGCGACTTCTATAACCTTAATATTTGCATGGCTGAAGCCCGGCACTTTGCATGCCTGGTGACGATGTTGGCAACCCCAACACCAGGATCAGACGCTATAGCCTAATAAGCTGTACGCCGTAAACACCTCTTATTACCGAAATGCCGCCATATGCTCCCTAGAGGAGTAAAAGGAACATATATATGTATGTAATATGTTCCTGTGTAGCAACTGTGCTAAATTCGTTGCAACGTATAGTTTTCTTTGGCTCTCCAATGCCCTCTGCCTTATTTTCTCATTGTTTTCTGCATTTTCCCCAAATTGAAAGTGTGGTGTGGTGTGATGTAGTAGTGTGGCATGATGGTGGTGGCATTTTTTTGTTTGTGCAACAAGACTCATCACATGATAATTTTACATATTTTTTCTTGCATTTCATGTTTGGTTTTTGGTGGTTTTTTTATTTTGCTTTTGTGGCATTTCCATTTAATATTCCATTTCATATACGTTTTAAGTCTTTTGTCTTTAGAAACGCTTGGATTGTAAACCAGTCAACGAATATTAAAAAAAAATTTAAAAAAAAAAAAACAAAAAACAAAAAAAAAAAGAAAATTCAAAATGAAAATGAAAAAAGAAGTGTGGCAACTTTATTTAATACCAACAACAACAATAACAAGTTGACTTACATTTCTCAAAATCATTTCTTTAACAAAAACTGAAAAGAAAAAAGATTTGCAAAACTTATGCAACCTTTACTGGCCATTGAATGGGTGGAGTTGCATTGTTGCTGTGGTGATGGTTGTATGTCTTAGGCAAACCAGGAATTGCTGAGGCTTAGAAGCTTAAAATTGCAAACTCATACAACCACGGACTGACTGAAACAACATTTTTTCGTTGATTATTGCAACTGCAACAGCGATTAATAATTATGGGCAGATTTCATTACAAAAATTTTTGTAATGAAGTAACCTGGTACTTATTGCTTACAAGTGGTACTAATTATCGTCTGTAATTATTTGAATGGCTATTGATTACAAGCATTATTATTATACAAGATATTAAAGCATATTCTCCATGAAACATCGTTTTAAGTACGACGACTTTATGAGTTGTAAAGATTGTTGCGGAACTTTTGACCAAAAAAGGTCGTTAATGCCTCCATTGGAAAGGAAAAAGTGAATGTAACAAGCGTTGTGAATAGAGCCTTACCAGAAGGTATGGTAAGGTTATGGAATGTCGTAGGGGAGAAGCTCTAACAATTGCCTTCGGTTGTGCGGACGATCCAGCCACATGCACGTTGTGTAGTTTAGATGATCTGGATTATTATGCTCGAAAATATCTGTCTTACTAGAGGGATAATATAATGGTGAAGGTAGAGAGTAAGAGAGTCGTCTATAAAACAGCGTTTTATATCTCTAAAAGGTAGCGCGTATAAGATTTGAACATGTCATCACTTACTGACTCGATCAGGGGCATGTTGTGGGGCATGTTGGACACACACCAATATTACTGCAAGCTGCTAAAGCGCCAGAAGTCTCCGTGGTCTAGTAGATAGTGTGTTGGCTTATTAGACGTAAAGCCACGGTTCGAGCCCCCAGACATCAAAACAAAATACAAAAAGTATTTCTTCGGCGACTTCCTCTCCGCAGATTTCTGGAAAAAACTCTCAGAGTAAATAAAATTGCCATGAAAAGTTTCTCAAAAATAAGTCGTTCGGAGTCGACTTTAAACTGTAAGTCCCGCCACTCATGTATAAAATTTAACACACTCAACATAAGTGGTGTGAGAAACTAGGTCGTAATCCTGACTGAAGGGTTGTAATGACCAATTATATGTATGGGGATGATCCAGCCGCATGCTTTTCATGGCAATTTTATTTACTCCCAGAGTTTTTGCTAAAAATCTGCTGAAAGGAAGTCGCCGAAGAAATACTTTTTGTATTTTATTTTGATGTCTGGCCTGGGGCACGAACCCTGGCTTTACGTCTAATAAGCCTACACAATACCTACTAGACTACGGCGACGTCAATGTTTCATCCCCTGGTTAAATATTGATTTGTAGTCAAAGTGAAATATTATCCTTCGAAGACAGTTCCTTACGTAGCCGAATCTAACCTAACCTCACTAATCTTACGTTTCTAGAATTCGAGAGTTAATTTGAATTTAATTTTAGTCTTCAAAACATGTCCTAATCCAAGCATAATGAAACGTTTTCTAAATTGCTTCCCATTAAATGGAGATGAATAATAATTTGCAATTTTAATTTAAGTTAATACAGTCACCTCCAAAGCCTGTCAGTAATGAATTCTTTTTTAGTTTTTGTTTTAGTTTTTGCATTACAAATCCATTCATTAAAAACATTTTTTCTTTCGATTTCTCAATAGATTTCATGCCACAAAGTAGAGAAGAGAAAAAAAGAGTCTTTTAATCGTGTCTTGTTAACCTAAAAATTAAAAATTCTTAATGTAACGAATAATTACGGATTATTTTTATTATTAATTCGACATTTTTCATGTTGTTTGTTGATTTTTTTATTGCATTCAATCTGTTGCAAATTGTGTGGCAGCAGCAACAATATCATTAAGAGCTGTAGCTGTAGCTGCAACAGCTGCAGTTGTAGCATTGATGGCAGTTTCATTTCCACCAAGAATCGAATTGTCAAAAGCAATCGAAATTACGAATTCAAATGGAGACATACACACAGCATTGTAATGTTGTCGGCAACAATTGCATGTTGTTAATAACCCGAAACAGCAACAGCAACAACAGCCACCATAAAATCATGGCAAAATAATAAAAAAAAAAACTGAAAAAATCGTAAGAAAACCTGAAAGGAGATACAAATTAAAATGCAAAACAAGTTTTGAGTGTCTTTTTAATTAAAATTTTAAATGCACGGGCAAAAAAGAAAAATAAACGAAAATATAATCGAAAATCACAGGGGAAATGCTAAAAGATAAGAAAGAATAAGAAAAGATGATAACGGAATACATACAAGACATAGGACCTAAAAAGAGAACTTAGAAATCTTAATCACTTAATCGTATTTTAATGTGATTTTTTTCAGAAGCTTTAATAAATTTGGGTCAAAAGGTTGCTACAACAGACCCTGGCATTTTTATAAATCCTTAATAAAGGGTCCGCCAAATAACTTTTTTTTTTGAAAATGCTTTAAAAAAAAGAAACTCCTAAATATTTTCTCAAATTTCTTTTTTTATTTGAAAGTACAATCGTTCCGGTTAATAATGGAAAATAATTTCATTCAAATGGCTGCCTCGGCTGGCCATGCAGTAGCCTAAACCAGAAGATGCCGATTTTGGCAAAAAAAGTCATCTTTTCAGATGAAGCTCATTTTGATCTTGGCGCAGAAAACCCGCACTTAGGCTACTTGGGGGACTGTCTTCGAAGGATAAAATTTCATTTAGACTACAAATCAGTATCCAATCGTGGTATCAAACATTCCTCATAGGAAACCATACCTATTTCATATAAATTTTCATAGAATGAGCCTGGTACTGCCACATCAGGTAAAAGATACTCTCTGTCGCTTCCTCAGATACGCTACTCTTGCTGAAGACACTCGAAGCTGTGTCACGATGTAAGGAAAGCATCAATTGTTGCCACAAGTTAGATTTTAACGAACGCATTAAAAAAATTTTGGACCTTAAGGTGAACCGCCTAACAAAAAGAGCGGACTAGCGAGCTTAGAATCTAATGAAAAAAAGCAAGTTTTTTACCACCCGCTGTTGTGCAGCCCTTGCGCTGACCAACTTCTTCCTCTTCCCTGATTTTGGTGGAACTTGGTCAGCACAGGGACTGCGTTCACCGGTGGCATCACAACGGGCTGCTATGCCTGCTCAAGTGAGCTTTGTGATATCAGAGTTACCACTCCGACCTAAATCTGAACCTGAACCACTTTGGAGCGACACTAGCTACCACAGAAAAGTTGGCAAAGACAATAATGGTTGTGGATTGGGAAGCTCAAAAAATAATAGAGTTACCATATAATAGTTTGCAAAGTTAATAAAGGAGGAGAACAGAGAATCATATGGTGCGAATAGGTTTATCACAGAGAAGTTACTGCAGGCAGTGAAGGCGAAGAATACAGAAGTTCGAGAAAAGAAAAAAACTACATTAGGCGCAACCACTAAAAAGGCAATGACAGAAACGCTATATAAGAAGTATCAGGTACTGCAGAAGGCATTGCTGGGAATGCATTACCGGGAAGGCATTACTGGGAAGGCATTACTTGGAATGCATTACCGGGAAGGCATTACTGGGAAGGCATTACTTGAAAGGCATTACTTGGAAGGCATTACTTGGAAGGCATTACTTGGAAGGCATTACTGGGAAGACATTATTCGGAAGGCATTTTTGGGAGAGTACCCAAACAGGTAACCCACCGAAGTTGGAAACTGTTGTCGGCTGTTTTAACGATAGGAAGGAGAAAATCAACAGAATTTAATGCCAGGAAAGTTGCCGTAGTCTAGTGGGCAGTGTGTTGGCTTATTAGACGAGAACCTGTGGTTCAATCCCTAGTCAGACATCTCGTACAAAACAAAATATGGCGACTTCTTCTTAGAAATCTTCTGGAAAAAAGAAAAAACTCTGAGAGTAAATACAATTCCCATGAAAAGTTACACAAAAATCTATCGTTCGGAGTCAATTTTCTGTAAGTCCCGTCACTCATGAAAATTAGCACACACAACATTGCTAGTGTAAGAAGCTAGGTTGTAGTCTATACTAAAGAGCTGTAATGATCAATTAATTAAGAAAGTTTAATGCCAGTAAAACAAACCAATGCTCGTTATGACTGAGACATGGTATCCCACCATTGGTTATCAAATTTCAATTTGACACAACTTGCCGACATAAATAGATGATGAATGGGATCTCCGCAGACTAGTAGGCAGTGTGTAGGCTTGGCAAACGAGAGATAGTGTATACTAACCTCAGCTTCGACAACTCAAACAAAACTCAGCAGTTATCTGAGAAAATTAAAATGAAAAAACTTCTGAAATCTGTAGTTCGAAGTCGATGTTAAACTGCAGGAAGGGCCTACTGTGGATAAAATTAACACAGACAACATGGGTAGTTTGAGAGGTTAGGTTGTGATCCAGACTAAAGCGTAGTGATGATCTATTAAGTAAGAAAGTTTAATGCCAGTAAAACGAACCAATGCTGGCTATGACTGCCACACCATGCAGTCATGAGTAGCTAATGAATGAAGTTGCCGCAGTCCAGCAGATAATGTGTTGGCTCTGTAGACGAATTTAAACCACAGCTCGTGTATTCAAACCTTAGCTTCGATAACTCGAATTAAATTCAACAGTCTTCTGACAAAAGCTCTGAGAGTAAAATAATTACAATGAAAAAAATTCTGAAATCTGTAGTTTGAAGTCGATTTTAAATTGCAGGAAGGGCCTACTGTGGATAAAATTAACACAGACAACATGGGTAGTTTGAGAGGTTAGGTTGTGATCCTGGCTAAAGGGTTGTAATGACTACTTAAATAAGTTCGTAAATGGATGCGAAGGGTCTTGGAATTCATAAAAATAAATTAATTTTTTATGTATTTCTTCTGTCATTCTTTTTCTAACCTTTTTATATGCATTTTTATTGCCTTAAAAAATTATATTTTTATATGCACGTCACTAAGATGCAATAATAGGCTTGCAAAATAAAATTTTTCCTAAATTCCTAACAAATATTGTCAGAAATATGCCTCTTTGTACTTTTTTCCAAATTGTTTACATCTTGTTTTTTTGATTTTATCGAACAATTTTATGTTTAATATGCGCAGCCCCATTATTTATGTCTCATGTCTGAAGCGTGCTGTTATTTAATTTCTATGCAAAATTTCTTTTCTTTTTGTTTTTGCTTTTTTTTATTTAATAATTTGTTACATTAAAAAGCATATTTTCAATGCATTTTGAATTTCTAATGTGCATGTAAACATTTTCAAATGCTTTGTGCATATTTCACTCTTCACAGTTTCTTTACTTTTCTTGCGATTTGAAAAGAAAGACATATGATTTGTTAAGCGTAGAAGATATTTTTATATTTCACATGCCATGAATATTAAATAATAAAACAAAAACAAAAAAATGTGAATTTTAATGGTCATTGTCTCTTTGAAGTCTCTTGGAAGTCATTTTAAAGCATGCCTAGCTTAGGAGGTTAATGAACTTTAATACTTAAACGTTTAACCACGTGAAGTTAGAAGCACTTCAACACAGTTTTTCATGCTAAGAGTAGTTTGCAGTGGTTTTATGGGCATGACCCAGTTTCTTGCAAATATTGTTCGACATTTTTGAAGTCTTTGGAAGGTCTACTAAATTTTAGCGGGGATAGTTCTGCACTTTTATGCATCTAGCACTTCTTTCTCGTAAAGGGAAAGGCAGAAGAGTTAGCAACATTTCCTTAAGCTGTACTTAAGTACTTTTGGAAATATCCATAGCCGAATAGTTTCTAGATTACGTATACATAACTTCTGTGTTTCCACTCTTGTCAGTCAGCATTCAGTTGATGTGCTCACCTGCCATGGTATTCGTTCTTCTAGTTAAAATTGGCTCTTTTGAAAGACTATCTGATCTATGGTTGCCACATTTTTTATCTGGCTTGTGTTCTGCATTGAAAAACAATTAAAGTTCCCAGGGCTGTTAATGTAGATAGTGTGTGGTACTCCGTTGCTATCCGTAGAGCTTCAGACCTCTGGATAGATAGCAATTCATTTGCTTTGCTTTGAGTTTCTAACACATAGGAGACCAGATTTCATATCCACAGTGGAGTATGCTATTGCCATCCTCTAGAAGCACTTACCATCTGCGTTGTTAGCCCCTTTGACTCTGGTCTAATCCTGTAGATATCTTACCGATAATATAATAGGGAAACCTACAAGTATTTCCATCTTTGTTGGGATATGTCATGTAGTAAATAACCGCAGTTGTGCTATGTGCATGGCCTTGGGAATCTAGTCAGTTCTTCATCATTTTCCTTGCTTTGCTGCTGGAATATCGCTCGTGTATCCCATGCGGAAAGTGTCTCCGGATATTTCTATCCTTAAAATTTAATCATAAGATGCGTTCGACAGATCCGATCGCAATATGAATGATAGGGCGGCCCCAGAAGTGACGGACATTCTTTTTGACAGATCCATTAGATAATTGTCTCCAATACCTGTATCGTGTCCATCCACCTCAAACTGTTGAGAGCGCTTTTACTGTCCAATGATATATATTATTGAAGTCGCCGTGGTCTAGTAGGTAGTGTGTTGGCTTATTAGACGAAAAGCCAGGGTTCGAGCCCCAAGCCAGACATCAAAACAAAATACAAAAAGTATTTCTTCGGCGACTTCCTCTCAGCAGATTTCTGGCAAAAATTTTGAGCATTAAAATAAAATTACCATGAAAAGTTTCTCAAAAAATCTGTCGTTCGGAGTCGACTTTAAACTGTAGGTACCACCACTCATGTATAAAATTAACACACACAACATAAGTGGTGTGAGAAATTAGGACGTTGTACAATGGTTCAATTCGACCTCCGGGTACCAAACTTGTCTTAATTGGCAAGTACACGTCCTCTAACATAACCTAACCTAACCATCTCTCAAGCAAAGTGCCATCGAACATTTTTATCACTAAAATTTCATCAAAAGTTGTGTTCCACAGATCTGACCGCAATATAAATAACAGGGAGGCCTCAGAAGTGACGGACATTCTTCTTGACAGTTTCACTAGAAAATTGTCTCCAATACCTGTATCGTATCCATCCACCTCAAACTGTAGGGAGCGCTATTAGTGTCCGTGTTGTGAAGCTCCAATGGTATTTATTACATCCCTTAGGGCTTCTCCAGTTGTTGGGTTCCCAGTTCAAAATCTATTTGGTTTTTGAAGCTTTGTTGTTCAATACTTTAATAATTGTGTTGGTGTTCGATAAAGTTCGTCTACAAATTGGTCGAATCAATGCCATAATCTAATGGCAATAGCGCCTAAGAAACTTCTCTAATCCGGTCGAATCAATGCCAAAAGCGAATATCAATATGCTGTGGAAATATTGCTTATTTAGTGGGTACAGATGGTTGTCATGCAATTTAAGTAAAAGAAATCGGGCGAGGCTAGCTCTCGGACTCAGTATGGACCACAATCGAATCGCTTGATACGGGCATTGTCGGAAGAGCCTCATGAATATGCGAACAGTCATAAAGCCGTAATATCCCATTGGTATAACTGTGCCTAAACTGCTTTATAGTCCACATAAAGTCAAGTTTGACTCGCTCTTTCCACCTTCCTATAACCTATTTTCCTAAACCTGCACAATGCACTGCATGAGTAGGGGCCATACCCTGAGTGCTGGTTTTACCAAAAAAAAAAATCCTTTGTTTTGATCAGTGTAGGGCACTTCCACTGGAATACGGGGCATATGGGTTGGCTTGTACTCATTTCTTTTGGCGCGGAATCCATATGTTTTGACACAATGATAAGTGAAGGTGATCGCAGTTAATAATGGTCAAATGTTTCACTACATTTCGCATTCTTTGGTATTAAAGAACTCGTATAAATCTTTTATTTTTAAAGTAAATTATTTCATTTAATTTACTTTAGATGTTGCACTTTATTTATCACTCACTGTAGTGCAAACACTTTAGTTTTATTTTTGTTTTTTAATTGGATTTTAACATTTTCATTTAACTTCACTTTCCAACTTGGTAACGCATTAAAACAAATCAAAATCGAAATAAAATAAAATAAATACCAAATAATAACAACAATTTAATAATTTTTTTGTTTTATTTTATTTCTTTATTGTTTTTAATTTGTTAAACTTGCGTGTTAAAAAATATTTTATTTTTGCCTTTAAATTTCTCTGATAATAAAATAAAAAGAAACTGAAAAAAAAAGTTTCAAATCTCATAAGAATTAATTTTTTCTTTTTTTTAATTTTAAGTTGATTGATACGATATTTGTTAGAGCAATTAAATCAAATTGATTGCGTACAGCAATGAAAGGCATTCAATTAATTAAAAGTTTAATTAAACTTAATTAAAGTTTTCGTAAAACTTAATTAAATTGTTTCGCCAAAGTGCAGCAATAAGTTCCCTTCGCCTTTTTTCAATTAAATGTTGCATTAAAGCAATTAAAAATTTAATCGAATTTAATTCATTAAAACCATTAAATTGGTTGGCCTAAATTTCATTAACAAAAATTCGAAGTCGTTTGCCATACCTGGATTGAGTATCAGGGGAAATAAAATTGACTATGTCAAGTCTGCTACTAATCTGGGTATTGTATTTAATGACAGATTATCGTGGTCTGGCCATATAAGTGTCGTTGTGGGCAGAATTTACAGCATGCTACGGAATTTATGGGCGGTCATTGATTCAACTCCTTTTGCAATTCGTATGCAACTTGCTAAAACTTATTTGATTCCTGTGCTATTGTATGGGTGCGAAATTTTTGCAAACTGCGATAGTAATGACAACCGGAAATTAAACTTGGCATACAACAATATAGCAAGATACGTATTTCTTAAAGGTCGCCGGGATCATATTTCTCATTTAGAGTATCAGATATTTAGTGTGAAATTTGATAATCTTCTGAAAATTAAATGCCTCATTCTATTCCATAAAATTATTAATACGGGACAGCCGGAATATTTAGTAGACCGTATTAAGTTTGCTAGGTCATGCCGAGGCATGAAGATTATTCAACAACGTTACAGGACTTTTCTGTCACAGCGACGGTTCTTTATACACACCACTAGTCTCTGGAATTCCCTACCAAACTATATCCAAAAGTTAGGCAATGCAAACGCGTTCAAAAAGGAGTTATTTAAATTGTTCTCTTAATGAAAAGTTTGTTACGTTCTTAGCATGTTTATTATATCGGTTAAATATTTATCCTTACTTTTCTATACCAATTTTTGTAAATATTTCTTTTTTATATCTTTAGAATTCTTTATCTTTTTTAACTTTTTTATTTTCTTTTTATTTCTGTAGTATTGTTAGTTTTCCTAAAATAATTAAATCAATTAAATTATATTTCTACTCAATTTTAATATTTTAATATTTTAATTAATTCGTTTTTTATATTAATTTGTTAGTCTTACTTAATTTCTTATATTTCATAATTTTTATTATTTTTTTATGTATTATATCTTATTGATCCTAAGCATAGCACTATAACTTATAAGATTAAAATCTTGTTGTGTTATGTTAATTATAATAAATAAATAAATAGCATGCCTTTGATTATTATCTATTGGCATACTTTTTTAATAATAATAATAATAATAAAATATTGATTGTGTTCAAAATAATTGTAAAAATCAAATCGAAACTATAAGGGAACAAAATGAAAATATTCTGCAAATAATATCGAGACCATGGCATATTTATAAGAGGTAGGAGCAACTCAACAGCTGACGAGTTTTTGAATGTCAAAAAAAATGTTTGTTTTTGTGTATTTTGTTTCGATATTCAATTTCATATTTATATTAGTCATAAACCCTCATATGTACCGCATGTATCTTTAACGATACGTACTCTAGAAATTCTTTAGGATTACTATTTTAAAGCCAATTATATTAAAATTTTTGCAAGATGATTAACAATATTTAAGCCTTTAACACTAAATACATATATCTTTTAAACTACAACCTAGATTTACTATATTTATAGATATTTAGATGAAAGTGATGAATTACCAAAAAAAAAAAAAAATCCATGTCTCCAACTAGGTGTTCCAACTATGACTGAAATAACTTGTGTGATATTTTTAAAACAAATTCTCTTTCAGAAGATTGGGATATAGGGATTAAAACAAACTGGGCCAATCTTCTGCTGAACATTTGTTATTATAATTACTCAAACGTAATTATAATTGGGATTAAAAAAAGAGAAAGAAAGAAGTATTAGTATGTATTTCTTATTTTCTTTTTTGAGTCTGTCAATTTGGTTGAGTGTTGTGGAAGCAAGTGAATTTTAAGTACAACTTTTGATTTCAATTTTCTACTAAAGCTAATTCAAAATAATTCACAATATAATTCAAGAGATAATAGTTTAAATAAGTATTCAATTTCAAAATTCAGTCATAAAATAAATATAAATTAGGTACAAATATTAATTGGTACATTAATTAATAAGAAATAACGTTTGCAGCTGATAATTTTTTTTTTAATTTATAGGTGCTGCATTATTGTGTAACTTAGCATGACATAAAAATCATAAAAATTTCCATATATAAAATTTATTTATTTTTTTTAATTGCTTTAATTAATTTCCTATGGAGGTTTGAGGGTTAATTTTTTTGACACTTCAAATGCACTTTTACAAAAACAAAATGCCTGTTGTTTTTGCATTGTTGTACTTGTTGTAAAGTTGCTCCTACCTCTTATAAATATGCCATGATCGAGACTGTGGCAAGTTTTCAACATAGTCTTCTCCGCGCTATATATACTTAAGCCAAGGTTTCTGTAATGTTTTTTTATACCTTTTCGAAAATAAGAACATTTAAAAAGCAAAGTAGAAATACCACAAAAGGAAAGAATAACAATAACAATTCAACAGTAAGTTCAGTAAGTTCTAGAAGTTGCCAAATTATTAGAAATTCAAATTTACATTGAAGTTGAGATAGTTTCCTACAGGGAATATCTTATCCTAGTGCTGAATATTGATCTGATGCATCGTAATGGGCAATAAGCTTTGGCCTAAACGGAACCATGACATTTAAGGGGGCACAGAACCAGTATAAATTACGCTAACCAGTATGAATTATGCTAACCTTAATCTCGTGGTTGTGTTGGCCATAGTCTAGGTTAGAGGACGTGTACTTGTCAATAAAGACAAGTACAGTAGGCAGTGTGTTGGCCTACTAGGAAGTTCGGACTGTAAACCGAAGCTGATATATGACATCTTGGTGAAAAAATAAGAAAAATTGATGTATTTCAGTAGAATGACTCCTACTCATGTAAAACATTGTATTGGAAGTAGAAAAATATGGCTTGGGAAAGAGAAACCAGAGAGTCGTGTTTGTGGACATAATATTTGAATCTCTGCAGGAAGAACATTCCAGCTTAAGAACGAATTTTGTATGTGTGCTGAGTTTTGCACTTCCATGAATGGTAGCGCTCTCGAGAAAGACGAGTGTTATGAATTTTATATGCTCATGAATCTAGTATTTCTTCCTCGTAAAGGGAAAGGCAGAAGTGTAAACAACATTTCCTTATGCTGTATGCCGAATAGCATCTGGGTTACTTATACATTTCTTCAGTTTTTCAACTCCTATCTGTCAGTCTTCGCTTTATATGCTAACTTGCCAACGGTATTCATCTTCCAGTTAAAATGGGCTCTTTTGAAGGACCATCTGATCTGTGGTTGATACATGAAAAGCATCCAGCGCTTCCCAGGGCTTTTAATGGAGATATCTTATGGTAAGCCGGTGCCATACGTAAAGCTGCTGTCCACTGGACAGATGGCAATTCTTTTATTTTGCTTTGGGTATCTAACACGGAAGCCCAGCCTCGATGAGCACTTATCTCCTGTGTTTTTATCTCCTTGAGTGGTATTTATTACATCCTTTAGAGCTTCTACAATTGTTGGTGTCCAGTTTAAAATCCATACTGTCGGTTGAAAACCCCTTCCGAAGCATTGGTGATCAATACTTTAATAATAGTGTTGGTGTTCCAAAAAGTTTGGTTACAAATTGATCGAAGAAGTCATTCGTCTTGGTCGTGATGTCATCTCGACTACAGTGGCCGTGCTTACAGGTCATTGCGTCATGGATAGACACGCGGAAAGAATGAGGCTCCCTTTTAACGACTTCTGCCATGGATGCAGGTCCACCGAGGAAGAGGAGACTGTTGTTCACTTTCTTTGCCAGTGCCCGTCTCTTGCTATGTGTAGATATAGGTTATTTGGCTCCCCATTCTTTGTTAGCCTAACGGAGCTATCATCTATGGATATCAAGGATATAGCTTCGTTCATCAAACTTTCTGGCTGGTTTTCCAGTGCGGTATAGTCGTGCTTTTGTTGTGCAGCCCTTGCGCTAACCAACTTCTTCCATTTCCCTGATTTTGGTGGAACTTGGTTAGTACAGGGACTGCGTTCACCCATGGCATCACAACCGGCCGCTATGCGTGCTCAAGTGAGCTTTGTGATAACAGAGCTACCACTCCGACTCCGACTCCGAGTCACTCGTCTAACCCGGTCGAATCAATGACAAAATGCATTGACAATAGAACGGTGTAACGCAAGGCATCATTCAGATGGTGTTGCACTGGATCAAAAGAGTTGAATACTATTATTAATGGACACATTTGTCCTCTTCCGTGTGCGATAGGGAAGCCTCCTTGAAGCCTCCGTAGTCTAGTAGGTAGTGTGTTGGCTTATTAGACGTAAGGCCACGGTTCAAACCTAAGGTCAGACATCTTCAACAAAACGAAAATATGAAGAAAATATTGCTTCGGCGCCTGCCTCTCAGCAGATTTCTGGCAAAAACTCTGAGCGTTAAAATAAAGTTGCCATGAAATCTGTCGTTCGGAGTCGGCTTTAAACTGTAGGTCCCACCTTTTATGGATAAAATTAACACACACAACATGAGTAGAGTAGGAAGCTAGGTTTTTATCCTGACTGAAGGGTTGTAATAGCCAATGATGTTATGTTATATTTTAGGCAGGCCACCATTTTCGGTTGGATGTAAGTGGAGTAAATAATAAGGAAACAAGCGGAGTGAAGTATTTCTTGCACTGTCTTAAGAAACCAAGGCACTTGAACGCTTTTCTCAACATATGAAAAGTTCGTTGGTTCCAGAGATCAGCAATGAGTATTCAAAAAGATGAGTGGAATCAAATCATACTCATAATTTCTAATACTTATACGCATTCATACTTATTTTAATATCATGTAACCTCTCTACTCATATTCAAAGTTTGAAGTACTCATCCCATTCATACTTAACAACACGTATGATGGATGTTGTTAATTTCGACTCTCCATAACTCAACATATACACGAAGCACAAAATAAGTATGATACGCGTACGAACACTAAAATACTCACTAGAAGGTTGCGTGTTTGCTCATGTTTTTGCTTATGTGTCTTATTTCTTTTATAGTAAATGCAACAACAACTAAGACTGTAAATTTTGATGAATGAAACGAGTCACTCGAATCATTTATAAGTATTATAAGAATTATTTTTCTAAAGTTATGAATCTAAATCTAGGCTTATACTATGTTCAGACGTGCACGTATATTAAGAAAATCGCAATAAACGTCATTATTGATCTCAATATTTCATATAAAATGTCAATTAATTATTGATCTCAATAAATTCATAAATTGTTACAATATTGATTAAAACTTCAAATACAGCACTGTCATAAGTACGTTCCGTGAGCATATTACTATTTTCCGAACACTTTCTATTGATATTTGACAACTCAAATGTCAACAACAAACAAAAAATGTAAGGTCAGCAGAAAGGGATGAGAAAATATTTCCAACTGATGTCATATAAAAAAGAATTTTAATAACACATCACAGACTTGATGTCGTATTTAATTTTTAACCCTTTCGATCCCAATGTTGTTTAATGATAATTTCTAATTTATTTTGAAAAGTTATTTATAATACCATGAACTGAGATATTACTGGGAATCCAGTTCCTGCTCTAAAGAAAGCAGCTTCTGTTTCTACATGTCTGAACATAGTATTATGAATCAAACATATTTCGAATGGTATGAGTTTGATGTCAACGTTGTAAGCATACACATTGCAACCTGTACTTATAAAACAACGCTGTAGTGAGTATGAATGAATCAGAGTACATAGTTAAATTTCAATGTTGTTGAGTCACTCACCTATATGCAAAATTTCATGAGTGCTTATGAGTACCATAAAAACGATTGATTGCTGATCTCTGGCTGGTTCCACTCATGGGAATTAAATTATTCCCAGTAAATTTTATTGTTAAATACGTATTTGAGAAAAATAATTAAATTTAATAGCAAATGAGCTGTAAACTATAAAAATTATGTTAAATTATTAGTCGATTGTCTGAAGTTATATGGAAATAATTTATACCAATTTCTTGTAATTTTTTTTTTGCTTATAGAAGTTGCTAAACAGACCTTCCTTCACTGAAATAAATTTTCTAATAACAAAAAATAAAAAAAAACATTACAAAAATCCATTTGAAATTAATTCCGCTTGTGAAAAATAAAGGTAAAAAAAACTTCCCCTTCTATTTGAAATGAAAATGTAATGTATTGTGTTCCCATTTGAAAAGTTATAGAATGCGGCCTATGCAACATGATTTTTTGCACCTTGTTAACACGAATTTCGAACATTCAAATTTAACATGTCAGAGCGAATAAAAAAAAATTAATCGAATTATTATTTCCCTTACAAGGTTTTACAAAATACGGTTTCTTTTTAATAATTTTTTTTTTAAATATGAAATGAAATAAAAAAAATAATTAAAAAGTCATTCACTTGATTTTTTTTTATAATTTTTTTTGTTGTGATTAAAATTAATTCGCATTTTAATCGCAAAGCAAACTTTTAAATCACAAACGAAATGAGTAAGTGAATGAGCGATTGAATGAATGAAAGAATGGCTTGTGAATGTCTATAATTGCTGCTGCTGCAACTATTAGAGTACGCCATGCCATGCAACAAAATAATTTCAATATTTTTTTGGTCGATTGTTTTTATTGTTGTTGTTTTTAAATGTAAAACATTACTAACATACTTATGTATGTATGTACATATGGAACGAATTGAAAAAAATTAAAAATTTTTATTTCATTTCAATTTTTTTCTACATTTTTCCAGCCGTTTTTTTCCTTTTTTTTTCGTTTCAATAAAAAGTAAAACTTATGCTTGTGCTGCTTTACTACTACATTTGGTAGCAATTTTTACTTTAAAGCGCGGGTGCATGCCACATGTTGTATAGTACGTACGTTTGTACGTATATGGATGGTGTGTGTGCAACCAGAAAGTAGAAAAATACATACGTAAACGTGTAAAATGCGTTACACTAGAATGATTTTTCAAACAGCCGATTACAGCTTAAACAAAACGCCAGCCGGCCTGCCAGCCAGCCTGCCAGCCAGCCAATCAGTCTGCCTAGCTACCCTTCCCTTAACACTTCGTTTAGTCGCCTCTTGTATACAGCTTTTCATTATGGATTGTTTAATACGAAAATTTTGTTTTTCTTTGTTTTTTTTTAGATTTCTATTCAATACACTTCCATTTATTGTTGTTGTTTTTATTTTTGTTTTACTTTCAATTGTTTTCCAAAAAAATTGGAAAAAAAACTTTTTCGTTAAAATTGGAAAAATTACTATTCGCCCGAGTCGATAGTCAACAGAAAAGAAAAAATCACTTCAAAGCAGGCTTCGTTGAATTTTTCAACACTTTAAAAAACAAATTTTTTTGCTTCTTTCAATATTAAATGAGCATTTTATTAAGCGCTTAATATGAAAGTACGCCAACAACTTAAAAGCTACAGTAAAGCCTCCATAAACGGTTTCAACAAAAAAAAAAAAAAAAAAATCGTGGATTTTAAGGGGCCCTTTCTAGCACAGAAATAGCACACTTATAAGGAGTAAAAAGGCCAAAAAAATCAAAAAGTACCATAGGAAATAAAAAGTACCAAAAAAGTACTACAAAAAGTACCACAAAAAGTACCAAAAAAAAGTGCCCCAAATGTACCAAAAAAGTACCGTAGTGAATAAAAACTACCAAAAAAGTACGACAAAAGTACCAAAAAAGTGCCAAGTTAGTTTGAAGCACAAAAAAGCTACAAAATGTACCAAAAAAAAGTGCCCCAAATGTACCAAAAAAGTACCGTAGTGAATAAAAACTACCAAAAAAGTACGACAAAAGTACCAAAAAAGTCCCAAGTTTGTTTGAAGCACAAAAAAGCTACAAAAAGTACCAAAAACATGCCCCAAATGTACCAAAAAGTACCGTAGTGAATAAAAACTACCAAAAAAGTACCAAAAAAGTACCAAGTTTGATTGAAGCACAAAAAAGCTTTAAAATTTTTACATGCACCATAGCCTGCAGTATCGCTGTTAAATAGATTCTCATTGCCAGCACATGCCAGTCTGCGTGGATCTTATCTTATCAATCTCCACTTGAGCATTTTTAAAATCAAATTAAGATGATAGAATCTGTATATCCAGAGAAGCAGGCAGTTGTCGTGTTTATTACGGGGCATTGAACTATAGAAACGCATGCAAGGCGCATTGGTCTTGAACATCTTGCTTCTTCATCTTGATTTCTATAAAAGATGTGGGGATGAGAAGGAGGATGAGACTGTTCTTCACCTACTGTGTACATGCCTGGCGCTGTAGGAACTGTGCAGATGAGAAGGAGGATGAGACTGTCGTTCATCTAATGTGTACATGCCCTGCACTGTAGCAGATGTGGAGATGATAAGGAGCATGAGACTGTTCTTCATCTACTCTTTACATGCCCTGTACTTCGTCGGAGGAGAAAGAGGTACTTGGGCGCCTACCATATGGAGGAGCTGAATGAACTGTTCTGCATTGATATTGGCAGTGTGAGTTAATTAATTCTAGTGTTCTCTTTGGTTCTTGGGGCCGTAGTCTAGTAGGTAATGTGTTGGCTTATTAAACGTGAGGTCACGGTTCAATCCCCAGGTCAGACATCTTATTTCTTCGGCAGATTTCTGGCAAGAACTCTGAGCGCTAAAATAAAATTGTCATGACAAGTTTCTCACAATTCTGTCGTTCGAAGTCAACTTCTATTATCTATCTATTATCAATACAATACACTGCGAGAGTAGGGGTCATCCCCTTAATGCTGATCGTAAATTCAAAGAAAAATACCGTTGTAGGTTACCACATTATCAACGCCAGTATCTCCCATGTAAGCAAAATCTTTTCGCCGTAGGCTGGTAGGTAGTATGTTGACTTCTTAAATGTGAGGCCACGGTTCAAACCCCAAGTCAGACGAAAACATGAAAAAATATTTCTTCGGCAACTTACTCTCAGCAGATTTCTGGCAAAAACTCTGAGCATTAAAATAAAATTGCCATGAATGGTTTCTCAAAAATAATCTGTCATTCGGAGTCGACTTTAAACTGTAGGTCCTGCCACTCATGTATAAAATTAACGTACGCAACATAAGTGGTGTGAGAAACTAGGTTGTAATCTGGGCTAAAGGTTTGTGATGACCAATTGTGTATGTATAGAAGCTGTGAAGATGAGGAGGAGGATAACACTGTCCTTCACCTACTGTGTACATGACCGGCACTTTGTCGGAGGACAAAGAGGCTCCTGCCTATTAGAGGGTCCGCCAAATAACTTTTTTTTTTTGAAAATGCTTTAAAAACGAAACTACTGAATATTTTCTCAAATTTCTTTTTTTATTTGAAAGTACAATTCTTCCGGTTAATAATGGAAAATAATTTCATTCAAATGGCTGCCTCGGCAGTAGCCATACAGTAGTAGCCTACACGATCGGTCCAATTTTTAAGCACATTATCGATTGTGTGCAGCTGTATTTCACCAATGGCTTCACGAATATTATCCTTTAAAGCGTCAATTGCCTCTGGCTTGTCGGCGTAACACTTATCTTTGACGGCACCCCACAAATAATAGTCCAACGGTGTCAAATCTCAGCTCCGAGGTGGCGAAACGACATCAGCTCTGTGGCTGATAATGCGATCTTCAAAAACAGGGCGCAAAACATCGAGTGCAGCTTCGGCTGTGTGGCACGTAGCGCCGCCCTGTTGAAACCAAATGTTGCCAATATCTTCCTCTTCAATTTTTTTGAACAAAAATTCGTTCAACATGGCCCGATAACGATCGCCATTGACTGTAACGGCCACTCCTTGCTCATTTTCGAAGAAAAATGGCCCAATTATGCTTCTGGACCAAAATCCGCACCAAACAGTGACTCGTTTTGGGTGCGTCGGCTTTTCAATGTATGCATGCGGGTTTTCTGTGCCCCAGATGCGATAATTTTGCTTGTTTACTTACCCGCCGAGATCAAAATGAGCTTCATCTGAAAAGATAATTTTTTTTTTGCCAAAATCGGCATCTTCTGGTGTAGGCTACTGCATAGCCAGCCGAGGCAGCCATTTGAATGAAATTATTTTCCATTATTAACCGGAAGGATTGTACTTTCAAATAAAAAAAAAGAAATTTGAAAAAATATTCAGTAGTTTTTTTTAAAAGCATTTTCAAAAGAAAAAGTTATTTGGCGGATTTATATGGAGCACCTAAATGAACAGTCATGAGATTGGCAGTCTGAGTCGCTTAATCGAAAGCTTGGAGTGGTCCTTAACCAGGGGAAAATAGAAAACTGTGATAATATAATGGGCCCCATGTGTGGCCTAAGTGTGTCCGTTTAAAACTTCTTAAGGGGACACCCACTTTTACCTACGTACCTACTTACCTATACACCCAGTTCATAATACTTTACTTGCACGCCCAACAGTTTTGGGCAAGCCTGCTGCATATCAAGATGGCATGCTTGGCTTGAAGTGATAGAAATGAAATCAAATATTTACGTATCCTTTGGTGCCCCAATGGTACATCTTTTAAGGACGCAATTATTTACACCCAATTTGCAATTTTATCACAGTTTGACTAGGTCCCTTATTAGTCATTTCGACCACTTTAGCCGTTAAAACTTTCCCAAGTGTTCCCCTTTTTTTTGTTTGTTATTGAAAGTAGCGATTACTTACTGTTGGTTGGTATTTATTTTTGGTACCTTTTACTTAAAGTAGTTGCCACTAGTTTTTGTTGTTTCTGGATTTACGTGCTTCTTTTTCTTTTTCTTTTTCTTTCTCTTTGTATTTTTGTCTACAATTTTTATTTACTTTTACGTATTTGCCTAGAGTTTGTTGTTGTTGTTGTTTTCTCATTCAATGTATTGTATAAAGAAGAAGAAGAAGTATTTTTACTCTGCGGTGGCTGTTTATTGTGTGCATTTGAGTGCAACTTGTAGGCATGCAACACTCGTATTTGCATTACACTGTGCGATAAGTGGCAAATAACGAAGCAAACAAACAAATACTGGCAGTCAGGCAGGCAGGCAACAGTTAACAATGCACATATACACACACACACACCCTCTTTTAAAAAGTTCGAGAATAATTTTAAACAGCCATTCAGATGTGATGCAAAAAGCAAAAGGAAGAGAGAAAGAGAAAGAAAATCTCCGCTTTTCAATGCAGCAATGAAAAGAAAGAGAATCGAAAAATGTGGGCTAAATGGTAATGCGTGTAATTCCTTTTAATCCCACGGGGGGGATATTTATTATGGCACTACTCGTAATGATTAAGAGATTTAAAGTTGCTTATAAAGGAAGGAGGGGACAGTTTTGAGGGTTATTAGAAGCAATTTCAGGTCATTTACTTGCTACTTGAGTTCCTTTGTCGAATATTAAGGGAATGACATCTGCTTATGCAGTGCATTTGATTTCCAATTCGTATATTCGACTGAAGGAATAGGGAAGGGCAGAATATAGGAAACTGAAGTTGAATTGATTTTCTATGACTAGTGTTAGCCTTCACCATTTATGTTTACTAAGATTTGTACATTTTCAAGTTCAATTCAATTTATTAAATTCTACTTTCTCGTAGAAAAGACCTTTTGTGCCCTACTTAAGCTCTACAACAGATGATAGCCTATTAATTCAGTTGTTCGAACATCTTCTCCACTTTTCGAATCAATCACTCCCCTGCCACTCAATATCCTTAGTGCAGCTTGACTATAGTTATGTGCCTATATGTACAGAACTGTACGTACAAAGTCAATATTTGATCCATCCATGAGCTCAACACAAAGATCACTTTGAATCCTTTCCCAGCATGTGTAGAACTTGATCTCCAATCTTCACATGAAAACCTGTTTATTATTCACGCAGCATGTAACTGAGTAGTCTAGTAGATAGTGTTTTGGTTTATTAGACGTAAGGCCATGGTTCAAGGTCCAGGTCAAACATCAAAACGAAAATATGAAAAAAAAAATATTTCTCAAAAAAATCTTTCGTTCGGAGTCGACTTTAAACTGTAGGTCCCGCCCCTCATGTATAAAGTTAACACCCACAACATAAGCGGTGGGAGAAACTTGTTCCACAGTCCTGATTGAAGGGTTGTAATGACCAATTATGTATGTATGTATGTAACTGAACACATGATCATACGACCAGGAAGGCTTCCTAGAACTATAATGTAACCGTATTATTAGGAGACTATCCCGGATGATAAGTGCTTGTTAAAGCAATTCTCGTTTTCAAAACTCTTCCTTGAGAAAATGTGCCAGAGTGTAGCCTACTCTTGTCCTCAAAATATTTGTACATATGTAATGCTCGTGTGATAATGACTGCTGGCTACAAACTAATTGCAACTGTGGGTGATGGAATTCAATTCTCATAAGGCTACCGGATCGCTGCAGCATCTTACACACAGAAATATCGGCAATACAGGCTGCGGCCTGTATTATAAAGATTCTATAATACTTTCTAAGAGCCAGGCGGCTGCTAAAGTTCTAGGTTCCAAAGTTATGGCGGTATATGCCGTATATCGCTGACATCTATGCGCGATAGCGAAAGATAATGATGTTCACATTATATGTGTGTCGGGGTATAACGATTTTGCAGGCAATTGTAGAGCGGATAAATTGACAAGCTATGGCAGAGTCATCAAACTCCCCAATAAATTTTTTACTTTGGCAATGCATTTAAAGACCGGCGAGCTTATAATTGACAATGCAGTTTGGGATTAAATTCCAACGCCAGATGGGAGCTTTCGGATAAGGGCAAAACCGTACAAAAAGTCTGGTCAAAGATGGAGCCCTTACTGGGTATTGAATTACGCGACTCATGTAAAGGTCCATGGTCTGGACCTGCGGGCTTATAACTGACAATGTAGTTGGGAATTCCATCAACGCCAGATGGGTGCCTGTAGGTAAGAGCAAGACGGCGCAAGAAGGCGTGCACAAAGCTCTTACTAGGCATTAAATTACGCGGCTCATGTAAAACACTTGCAAATTGCTTCTGCAGGAGCTGTAGAAAAGAGGATGTTAAGGGAAGTGTTCTTCTTTTATTGGGTATACACCTAGCACTATGGGTAAGGAGGGGAGCGGTGACTTTATGTGGCCTAAGTGCGGCTTTACAACTACTTTCGATCATAAAAAGTATTCGCCATAATTATAAACAATTTAAACCTCACTCTGAGCACGTGTTGAAAACATTAAAACATGTGAATGCCAATACAAGATACTGTGGAAGAATGTTACATTCAACTTACCGTTGGTCGCACCAATATATGACAGAGCCTCCTGGATTTGCTCCTTCCAACGCAAACAAGCTCGTCCGCTTCATTCAAATGGTTCAATTCTTGATCATTTTTGTTTTTGCGTGAAGGAGGGAAAATGATTTATGCATTCATGATGGTCGTCACCAGACATGATATGTCGAACTCTCCCACTGGGTATACCGACTAAAAACCCGCCTTGTCTCCTCACCGAGGAATCATTCCACCTCGGAAGCACAGTTGTATTACTTCGAGGTGGACCCCTTTTTGGCACCTGTGCCAGATTCATCATTGTCAGCCTGCATCCAGGCTCCGCTCTATTCTCCGTCTGCTGCGTCTAGACCAAAATTTCTTCCTTCGCAGGACGTGCTTTACAAAGTGTTTTACTGCGTTCCAGCTCTCTTTACTGTTTATCATTTTCGGCACGACATTTGTAGGGCTAATGACGCCGATTTCAGCTTTGAGTCGCTGACGGCTTTCGGCCCATCGACAACAGCTGAAGAAAGTGTGTTCGGAATCATCTAACGTTTCTTTCTCTTCATAGATACAGAATGGTGAGCAGCATTTCCCTATGCGATGCAGCTACTCTCTGAAATATCCGTGACCGGTCAGCATCTGGGTTATGTAGTAGTCTACTTCGCCGTTTTTTCTGTTTTTTCCACACTTACAACTTGGGAATCAGTTTATATGTCCACCTTCCATGCGGTTCATTTGCCCAGCGTAAGTGCCATTTTAGGAAGACTTTGTGCTTTATCGCTTCTATGCTCGGTGGTTGAGTCGTACTTTGCCTGGCGTTGAAGATCATCAGGCGCTCATATGCTTGTAGGTCTATGGCAACCATTCCGGCTATAACTAGGACAGCTTGTGTCGATACTGTGCGATACGAGGATGTCACTCGTAGAGCAGCTATTCTCTGCGCAGACAGTAGTTTTCTAGCCCTGATCCGGGTTTCCAAAGTAGTAGCCCCGATTTCAGACCCATAGAGGAGTATGCTATTTCCAGCCTCCATGAGTAGCTTCCTCTTACTTGGGAGGGGGTCCTCCAGTATATCATATAAACACATTGGTCTCGAACATGTTGCAAATGGCTTTTGAAAGAGCTGTAGAGATGAGGACGTTCTGGGAAGTGTTCTTCGTTTATTGGTTATATTCCCAGCATTATGGGTAAGGAGGAGAGCGGTGATTTTATGTGGCCTAAGTGCGGCGTTACAACCAATAGATAAAAATTTTACCCCATAGTTAAGAACATTTCAAACCTGGCTCTGAGTATGTGTCGAAAACGTTAAGGCATGTTAATACCGATATGCGCTATTGTGAGAGATTGTTTCATTCAACTTACTTACTTACTTAATTGGCCAATAACCTGTTTAACGGATTTCGGTCTGCGATAACACAACCTTCCAGGCACTTCTGGTTCTTGCAAGCCTTTACCAGTTGATCACATATACATAGATCCGAATTATGAGTATGACTGTAGCGAAACAGATCATAATACAAGGCTCCCAGGCAAAGCTTCTCAATTTCAATACTTTATTTGGTTACCGTTTTCGGCGGCTCACTTTATTTTGTCGATTAATAACGTGACATTACCGTGAGTCACCAATACTTTCAGAAATGCATTCACTTTGTTGCGATTTTCTTGGTTGCTTTAAAAATGTAGGGGCTTGTCCATAGAAGTTATGGGGCATTTCCATAAAACTGATAATAATTCCTTGATTTTTTTTTAAATATTTTCTTAATTTGTTTACATTATTTATTTAATAATTCTTCTTCTTTTTATTTTGCAGGTAAGATGAAAAACTGATCCATAATACTGTAATAATAAAGGTATTTTGAAAATTTCGTCAATATAAACAATAATTTAATTAGGCATTGATGAACAATGTTGCTATTATGAACATTGCTTTGTTTTATTTATTTAAAGCTAATATTTAATAATTTATCGAGTGTTAACATAAGTATTTTGTCATTGTGTAATGGAAAAATCAATGGAATTAGTTTTCTTTGCTAATACAAAAAGGGTTAGAGGTTCAATTCCCGTTTGTTATATAATACTCAACTAAAATAGGGAATTTTAATTGGAGGCTTAATTTTATAATTTGAATTTATTAACAATGCCAGTTTTTTGATTCAATCAACCCACTAGGAACTGGTTTTGATGGAATTGCATTGAATTTCTATTAAAATTCCCAAACCTGAGGTACATTCCATAGCCATTTGGAGTTGAGCTATTGAACAATAAATTTCTTCACACATTTGTTAAGTGTGCATACATTTGCCTAGTTTTTGTTGTTTTTTCTTTTCTTTTAAATCTTTGTGTTCATCACTGGTTTTGGTCACGGCTCATAATTAAGATGGTTGCGTATGAGGAGCGTAAGATGCAAGCTGCTGCTATAGCTGAAGCGATAATTAACAAAACGTTGCAACGGGGGCAGGTATGCAAATAAGGAAATTCAAATTGTTTGTTTTAAACTCTCCATAACAAATTGTTGCATCCACAGATTACAACAAACATGGTGAAAAACAAATGAAATGAAATTTTAACACTTCAAACACACTGAGAGCAGATGAATACTGCATGCATTCAACGTTTTTTTCGTTGATTTTTATGACTGACTGAGTAATTTTTACGGGGGAAAAAAAGTGATTTTTTTATTATTTTTTTCATTCATCATACCCGGTAGTTGAATTATTTTATCATCCAACCATCCATTAGCCATTGTTTTACAATAAATTGCAAAGAAAAATTTACAACTCATCAGCTAATGGGTGTTAATTGCGTTTTAAGTCTGAACACTCGCACTGTATTGTCTCATCTTGCCCATAAGAAGTTCATTGACTGGTAACTTCTTAAATCAAAAAAATTACGTCTCTTTTCTACTCATTTTTTTCGGAATATTTTTTTGGTTTTCAATTTACAACACTTTGTTGTATTGAAAGTGAAAGCGTTATTGGTGCTTTGGGTTGGATTTCGTTTTTGTGATTTCGTTTCCAACGGCTTTAATTTATGCTCGCGCTCATGTTAATTAGAATTTAATTTCGTTTGAATTTTTTTGTTTTTTTTGTTTTGGAATTTGAAACAAAAAAAAAAAAATTTCATTTTGCATGAGGAAATCAAGAAACAAGTTTACCAAATTTTGCCAAATCATATCAAATATTTGATGGAATGATATTCGATGAAATATTTCAAAAGGAAGTCGTTTGTCCGTCTTTCATTCCAATAATTTAATATGAAATATTTTAAGCGGATTTAAAATGAATATTTTTATTGACTAAGCCCATCATAATTTTTAAGAGAAATCGAAATTTTTGTAATACTCTGGTATTGGTTTCATAATATTTGAAAAATATTTGAATAATTTGAATAACAAAGCCATGAAAAAGGGAGACCTGATCGTACATGGAGGCACCGAATCGATGTAGAAACTGCCTGCACGAATAGAAATTGAATTCAAATAAAATTCCTTGTCCAAGATAAGGCCTTATGTTCCTTATAATGGGTGATTTCTTAAGAGCAATAGGAAAATTAAAAAAAAACACATAAAATTCATAAAAATGCAGGAAATCTTTATTTGAATCGATAGTACGGTCTATATAATTTAATGTTTGAAGATTATTTCATGCAAATGTTGATCAAGACTGCGCCTCAAATGGTCCATCCGCTTAGTCCAATTTTAGCATACTCTTTCCAACCTTTCGGCCGGTATCTCACGAATAAATGCTTCAATGTAATCTTCCAATACCATGTAATGGTTTATCATACTTTCCACAACCTTGTCGGGTGCAAAACATATTGTTCTGGATTGGTAGTCCTCAGGGCATTCATCTTTGCCCATTTTGGGGATTGATGTTACATTAACAAACTTTTAGGAGATGGAGATACATCGCTGCGACATTGTCAGATGTGACACTGAAAAGGTTAACTGGCAGAAGACATATTTAATGTTGAGATCCGTAAAGATTGGATAAATAAATAAATAAATAATAAATTGCGGAATACTGTACCTGCTTAACTGGTACATTTAATTGACAAAAAACTAGTAAACCCAGTAAAGAAAATGTTTTGTGACCGTACTGTTTTAAGAGGCTAACAGCACAATAATAAAAAAAACTGCCCGCACACTGTTCGTAATCCAGCAAATAAAGGGTCCGCCAAATAACTTTTTTTTTGAAAATGCTTTGAAAAAAAGCTCCTGAATATTCTCTCAAATTTCTTTTTTTATTTGAAAGTTTATCCTTCCGGTTAATAATGGAAAATAATTTCATTGAAATGGCTGCCTCGGCTAGCCATGCAGTAGCCTACACGATCGGTCCAATTTTTAAGCACATTATCGATTGTGTGCAGCTGTATTTCACCAATGGCTTCACGAATATTGTCCTTTAAAGCGTCAATTGTCTTTGGCTTGTCGGCTTGTCGGCGTAACACTTACCTTTGACGGCATCCCACAAATAATAGTCCAACGGTGTCAAATCGCAGCTCCGAGGTGGCCAAACGACATCAGCTCTGCGGCTGATAATGCGATCTTCAAAAACAGGACGCAAAACATCGAGTGTAGCTTCGGCTGTGTGCCGTCCTGTTGAAACCAAATGTTGCCAATATCCTCCTCTTCAATTGTTGTGAACAAAAATTCGTTCAACATGACCCGATAACGATCGCCATTGACTGTAACGGCCACTACTTGCTCATTTTCGAAGAAAAATGGCCCAATTATGCCTCTGGACCAAAATCCGCACCAAACAGTGACTCGTTTTGGGTGCGTCGGCTTTTCAATGTATGCGTGCGGATTTTCTGTGCCCCAAATGCGACAATTTTGCTTGTTTACATACCCGCCAAGATTAAAATGAGCTTCATGTGAAAAGATGATTTTTTTGCCAAAATCAGCATCTTCTGTAAGTCGATCGCAGGCCCACTTAGCGTAGCGAAAACGCATTGGATGGTCCATATTCGTTCAGCGGAAGGATAAAACTAATTATCTGTCAAATCAGACATTAGCTAAATGTTACCATTCACGAAATAAGCACTAGTTGAAAAAAAAAACGTTAGATGGCGGACCCATTATTAGAACCGCCCTCGTGCTATAGATTTTATTAAGATATATATGTATATATGTGTGTGTGTGTGGGTATATTGCATAAGGTTTTGTATTAAAATTTGAAATTTTTTTTATTTTCATTTTTATTATCGATCAGCATCAATTTGATTCCGCTTAGAGGCAAATTAATAATCCAAAAGAATTTATATTCACCACAATTTGCTTTAATTATTTTTTTTAGTTAATTCTTTAATTGAAAAGCAATTAATTTCTTCTTTTTAATTTTTATAACCCAGTAATGTATTTGCATTACATAACGATTACAACAAATTAATTGGCGAATGCAATTTCATATTCTTTTTGTAGTCATAATCAGCATAAATTTTCCATTGTGCTTACGGGACAAATTATTTATAAAAATAAAGCAAAATTAAATCATTAAAAAGTTATAAAAATAAAAATGAAATTGAAATAAAAAACAATAATGGAAAGAAAAAAAAATAAAAAAATTGTCGCCTACAAATCGATTTGTCATGCCAGCATACAAAAGCGAGCGAATGAAAGTGAAATTTTTCAAAAAAAAAAAAAAAAAATTATTTTAAAAAATAAAATAAAAATACAAATTTTATATAAAAAAAATGAAAATAAAAACAAAAATAAAATAAAAAGTGTTAATGACCATTATGCGTTTGTTTTTTTTTTTTTGCTTGTGTTGCTGCTGTTGATTTTTCATTGTAAAACATTAACTTCTGATGGCTGTTGTGAACAAAGCAAACGATTGAATGAATGAATGAATGACTGACTGATTGAGTGAGTAAATGAAGAAATGAATGAATGAACGAATGAAAAAGTAGCTGCGGTAACTGATTGATTGCTTGCCGCATGCAAGAATCTGCGTTTAAAACATTGAAACATGTTTTGTTGAACCCACGTTTGCAAATTTCTTTATTTTTTTTCGCTTTTGAATATATATTTGCATGATTATGTAAATTTGTTTTAAAATGTTATTTTGTTGCATTTATTGTTTCATTTACATATTAAGAAAAAAAATTTTTTTTGTTATAATTAAACGAAAAAAAAAAAATTAAATTTTTTTGTAGCACAGTGTAAATTACAATAAATTTTTGTACTTTACAGTCGTGAGAAATCCGTGATTGAATCCATTTATGCTGCACAATTATTTCTATATTTTTGCGCAACACTTCTTAAGACGCATTTAGCAACAACTGTTATGTACTCACTCACTTACTTGCAGTATGGGCCACCATATATGGTCTCATCACAGTTCCATCATAATCGTTCGTTATCAACCTAAACAAACTGCAGAAGATGAAGAAGAAACAGAAGAAAAAAATGTAAAATCGTTTATAAACAACCAGTTACACAAACAAATAAAAAAAAAAATCTCACAATTTTATTGACATTTGCATCATCATATGCAAGCGATTATAAAACGACTACAAACCAATGGACTAATATAGGAGGGACAAAGAGACAGACAGACAGACAAGTATTAGTCAGTCTTGCCATATGTAGACTAGACCATGTAATAAATGTTTTTTTTCATATTTTTGTTGTTGTTGTTTTGTTGTGTTTCATATCATATGTTACAATCAATACTGAATGCTGTTATTGCAACACTATTTACAACAAATTCAACTTTAACGTCAGAGCACTAGCAGTAACAGCATCATCATCATCGTCATCATAATAATCATCATTGCATCAGTATCAGCATCATTGGCATGGTCTATGGCAACTGATGTATGTTGCAACTGTTTTGCTGTAATATGTTGAAAGTTGGAAAAACTATGATGTATCATCGCATTATTTGTTGCATGGTGGCAGCAGAAAAAGGTACATTTTTTTTGGGAAAATGAGGAAAATTGTTTGAATTTAAAAACTTTGAAAAAATTTTGGAGACTGCATTGGAATTTGAGCCGTAATAAGTCTAAGCATGCATCCAAAGCTGCCTCGATGCTATAAAATAAATAATCTGTCAATACAACCCTGCGACCTAGCTTCTCACACCACTTATGTGTTAATTTTTGGTTTCATTCTTATTATTTAAAGCCAAGCATGCCATGCTGATATGCAGAGGGCTTGCCCAAAACTCTTGGGGGTGCAAGTAAAGCATTATGAACTGGATGTATAGGTAGGTAGATATGTAGCTAAAAGGGTCTGTCCCCTTAAGAAGTTTTGAGCGGACACACTTAGCCCACACAAAGGACCCATTGTATTACTACAGTTTTTTATTTTCCCCTAGTTTTGGGACCACTCCAAGCGACACCGATGAAGCGTCTCAGACTGCCAATATCAATGCATGACAGATGCTGCCGGGTGCCTATTTCTCCTTCGACAAAATGCTAAGCATGTACACAGTAGATGAAGAACAGTGTTATCCTACTCCGCATCTCCACAGCGTACGTACGTACGTACGTATGTATACGTACATAATTGTTCATTACAACCCTTTAGCCAAGAATACAACCTAGCTTCTCATATCACTTATGTTGTGTACGTTAATTTTATACATGAGCAGCAGGGTCAATAGTTTAACCCATTCGCTGCCAAGCCTAAATTATATGAAGTCATTCCCATTGCCGAGTCCGAGCTATCCTGATAAACCTCCATTATGCATTGGACTTTGTTACAAATCATGAAGATAAGGTATCATAAGTGATTTAGGTGCTATACAATTTTGTTATAAATACACGATGAAGTTTAAAAGTTGAAGTTCAAAAGCCTGCATGTTATAATATACTTAAAGAAGGACGAGTATACTCGTCTTGCCAGTGCGGAATATCCTGTCAAAGACGAGTATACTCGTCCTTGACAGCGAATGGGTTAAAGTCGATTCCGAACCACAGATTTTTTGAGAAACTTTTCATGGCAACTTTATTTTAACGCTCAGAGTTTTTGCCAGAAATCTGCTGAGAGGAAGTTGCCGAAGAAATGCTTTTTTTCATATTTCGTTTTGGTTGGAGATGTCTAACCTGGGGTTTGAACCATGGCTACCTACTAGACTGCGATGACTTTCACGTTACTATAAGGATTCAAAATAATTGTGTCTTCACAGTTGCTCTCCATTCCCTTCTATCTGCTCTTAAAGCAGTATCAGCTTATTTATTTATCTTTGCCGTCTGCGTTTCTAGCTGTGAGTTCCAGTATTGTATTGAGCTTCCTATTCGATAGTTGCTCTGTGGATTTCTAGTCAATTACAAATCTGGTTGTAACCACGGTCTGCTCAGAAATTGTATCATTCGTCTCCACTTCAGTACACGTAACTCGATTTCAATTTAAATCTGCCTGGTTCATGCCAAATTTATTGAGAGGAGTCAGCCGAATGTAATTGTTGCATGCGGTAGTCGCCGTAGTCTAGTAGGTAGTGTGTTGGCTTATTAGACGCAAGAGAAGCTAGGTCGTAATTCTGACTGAAGGGTTGTAATGTCTAATTATGTATGTATGTATGGTTCATGCCAAAGATTGAGTGATTGGCTTGCAAACACTCTAGACTCGTCTCTGAGCCTATTTACATACATACTTACGTATTCATAACTGATCATTACAAACCTCCAGTCAGGGTTACGATCTAGCTTCTCACATCACTTATGTTGTTTGCGGTAATTTTATTCACGAATGCCGAGTCCTACAGTTTAAAGTCGACTCTGAACGACAAATTTTTGAGAAACTTTTTGAACCTTCTTACATTCCCCAAAGCTTCCGCGCTCTTTGAAGAAATCCACATATTTGTGCGGCCTAAATGGGCATGAGCAATTGTGTTTCGTTCTCCTCTATCCTTTGACGAAGGCTAGTCATTACACGATTTATTTCCCTTCGCTAACACTATCTCCAGTTATCGTATCCAGGGGTGAATTGGGCGTGATCTACAACAGTTTTCTTCGGGATTTCAATTACAAATCTGGTCGTATAAAACAATGGTGTGCCCTGAACATTTCCATACAACGATTTCAATTAGGCTAAGCATGGTTTTTGTCCTGACTTAAGCATTACTGCGGGTTCAAGAATCCTCTAAATTCGATGAGTCAAATTGGGTGATAAAAATCTGAACTGCATTCCCAAGATTCTAATTAGTACAAAGTAACTGATCTTCCAAAGATGTTATAAAACTTCTGCTTAGTGCGTCGCGAAATGTACTGGAAGTCCTACGCCGGGTGTAGTTGGCTGTAGGCTTGTAGGGCCTGTTAATGTAGTTTTAAAGGATTCTTGTGGAATTTCCATTTTCGCCATTCGCCGAGGAGGGTAAATGTACCTAACCGCACCATAGAGGAAGTCGTCCTCCGTGTGTGGGGCTCTCACCCACTAAATCCCCCGCTCCTCGTCTCCTGTGGACTTTTTTGTGCCCTACGGTGGTATTACTTCGGAGTCGAGTCCTTTTGGCTCTTTGGCCCCTTCATGTCTATATCCGCGTCCGTATTGCGAATCGAAAGTTGAGGAGTCATCTAAGCGTCTCCACTATTCCTTTCGTCTAAATCATCGTCTCGGTTACGCTTGGCACGTGTGACAGTATCACCTATGCCGACATGCTTACTCGTTGTGCAGCCTCAAGATCTCTCTTCTTCCGTCTCAGAATGCGCTCTACGTAATTCACTACCGAGTTCCAATTTTCACTACTCGCAGTCATAACCCCGACAATATTAGCAGCTGTGATCGTTCCAACTATTGACGCCAGTACAGAGCGATAGCTCTGCCAGCGTGCACACTCGAAAACAGTGTGCTCTGCGTCATCAATTACCTCCCCTTCCTCGTAAAGACAGTAAGGGGAGGCGGCCTTGCCCATTCTGTGCAGATATTTCCTAAAATATCCGTGACCAGATAGCATCTGTGTAACGTAGTAGTTTACCTCTCCAAATTTCCGACCAATCCATGGCCTTATGTCCGGAATAAGTCTCGCCGTCCATCTTCTTCTATCTTCCTCGTTCCATCGTTGTTGCCATTTTTAAATGGTGTTCTCCCTGAAGTAACCGGTTATATGATTCCCAGCCGATTTCGTCCTATAAATCTCCATCCGTTCTGCCGCCAGCAGATCCACGGGTATTATACCTGCTATCACCAGTACGGCTGGAGCGGACACTGTACGATATGCCGACGCGATACGCAATGCAGCCGTTCTCTGTACCGATATAAGTGTGTTTGCCCGCTTTTTAACATCTAGTGTTTCTGCCCAAATTTCGCTCCCATAAAGCATAATGCTGTTCCCAACCTCCATCAGAAGTCTCCGTCTCGCTGGTAGCGGGCCTCCAATATACGCCATTAATCTGCTGAGCTTGTGGGCCTTGTTAGCCGAGTACTGAATCTGATACGAGAATGTGTCTGGGGTCCAGCCTTATAATGTATATTCCATTGCATTTGTCGGGTTGTATGTATGTCACAGTCTGGACCAAATCCTGCCTCCACTTTCCTCAGTTTCACCGTAAATTGTCGCGTAATAATCTTGACTAAATAGAGTGACTTCTGCCTCCACTTTCCTTAGTTTCGCATTAAATTCTCGAAGTATATTACAGGATAGGGTATCATCCAAAGTCGTTTCAAAGTTGTGCTTAAAGTCTTCACAGTTTTTTTCAATTCTTCTTGCCTCAAAGTTATCACAACTCGTACTTTTGTTGTGATAGTCTTAGTTTATATCGTCGTATACGTACAATACGATGAATTCCACTTGATTTTGTGTTTCTTTTTCAAATCGTCTATGATATGCGTAAGAGATAAGGTCATAATAAAAACGCTTTATTTTCTCTAAAATAACTCAACAATAATAATTTTTTTTTGTAGTTTTTCGTGGCAGTGGCTTAAAATAACGCATGTAAGCTAACTTCAAGTGATACAAAATGAATGATGACCCCAAGTAAAATAAATTCGAAATCATTATTGTCTGTTATTTAACTCCAGAGAAACAAAAAAAACTGAAATAATATGAAATGGAAAACAATAGGTTTACAAAGAGACCCAGCCCCCCCCCCCCTCTCCTCCTAGTTTTTTCCCAGTGGCGTGTTATTATTATTTTTAGCTGTTGAAATAAAGATGATGCGTGTAAATTGCTGGTCATAAATTATCCAATTTTTTTTCCTTTTCAATACATTACAAAACTTTTATTATCGTCTCTTACGTTTGAGGTTTTTCAAATGATTTGTAATAATTATCTTCACTTTTTATTTCAAATATCAAACAAAAAAAAATATTTTTTTTTAAATTTTTTATACGATTCGTATCGTTATTACCTATCACTGGCAGCAAATAAGGCCCTTTGGCAGCATAAATAAAAATAAAAAAACACTGTTTTACACTCACAAAAAAATTGTCTGTACACCTGCAGGTGTTGCAGGGATTACTTATGCGTTTTAGAAGACAAACTTGCATCGGAGAACTCGAAATGGTACTAAAAATTCCAAAAGTAAGGAGAGGTATTCGACAGCAAAACTACATCACTGCTATAGAAAGAAGCGACTGCGAGATGTCGAAAGTTTGCTGCCGGCCATATATGCAGTCCAAGTGATATTATGAGAAAAACAGGGGCATTGTATTTAGACTTTAAAGACTTCCAGAAAGCTATACACACGTTCGACAAAGTCGATTCAGACTCATAAGCATCCTTAACTGCCTGTGCTTCATTATTGCCTTGAAGCGGTGCCTTAAAACTACCATCCTAAGATCTATTTTTATGCCCTTAAACTGTAGGTATGTAGGGTATTCCTATAATGGCTCTACCAATCCTATTGCCTTGTAAAATTTTGGGGTACTATTTGGTATTAGTGTTCTGTTCTGAGGCATATTAATGCCGCCTACGTTCTAAGTAAGTGTTCTGATGATTCATTTGCCTTGTCAGAAAGTCCAAATATTGAGGCTTAAGGTAATTCCCGTTCTAAGCTAACTTTCTTTAAATCCATAGGAGCCTGTCGAAAGGACGTTTACTATCCTCAAGATACTACGGTCTAGTCTGATGCACTCAGGTGTAGCAGTCTGCTACATTTGGGGGCGTTGCTAGACGCATTGTATTTCACCCTGTGCGAAGAGCACCGTGGGATTAGGTCCACGCGGACAGGTACCCACGTAAAATCAATCGACGTTGTCTAGTCTGATGCATAACTCAAATCTCTTCTCCTCGTAATTAGTGAAGATGTAGAGGTGGCTGGAGACGTCGTAGTTTAGTAGGTAGTGTGTTGGCTTATTAGATGTAAGGCCTGGCTTCAAACTCCAGGTCAAACATCAAAACAAAAATATGAAAAAATATTTCTTCGGCGTCTTCCTCTCAGAAGATTTCTGGGAAAAACTACGAGAGTTTATAAAATTGTTATGAAAAGTTTTTCAAAAATCTGTCATACGGAATCGATTTTAAACTGTAGGTCCCGCCGCTCATGTATAAAATTAACACACACGACGAAGTCGCCGTAGTCAAGTAGGTAGTTTATTAGACGTAAAGCCAGGGTTCGAGCCCCAGGCCAGACATCAAAACGAAATACAAAAAGTATTTCTTCGGCGACTTCCTCTCAGCAGATTTCGGGCAAAAACTCTGAGCGTTAAAATAAAATTGCCATGAAAAAGTTTCCCAAAAATCTGTCGTTCGGAGTCGACTTTAAACTGTAGAACCGGCCACTCGTGTATAAAAAATTAACACACACAACATAAGTGGTGTGAGAAACTAGGTCGTAATCCTAACTGAAGTGTTGTAATGACCAAATTATGTATGTATGTGACATGTGTGGTGTGAGAAGCGAGATTGCAATCCTGACAGAAGTGTTTTAGTGACAAATTATGTATGCATGTATGTAGAGGTGGCTGTCTACCCAATTGAATAGACACACTAAGAGCACGTAAGGCCCTTTGTGATGTCAGCGTAATTACACAACAACACTTTAGATTGTCACAAATCATTTCTCTTTATCTTCCCACTTAACAGAGGAGTTGTGGGCTTATTAACTGCATAGACTGGCCATTGCCGTGAAATGAAACAACTTGAGTTACAGCACAGGGGATCTCATAAGATTCAAGTTATCCAGGTTAGGTATACTAGGTTAGGTTAGAGGACGTATACCAGAGGTCGAATTAACCCATTGTACAAATCATACTATTTTCAAGCTAAATTTGTACGAGTCAAATGCTTAGACGAGATGATGAGCTGATGAGATTCTAAATGAGTTACGAATATACCACTCTAGGACCGAGCACTCCCAAACCTATCCGACTATCTATCTTTAAGACGGAAGCTGTGAATCTCGTGCCAGACTTGTCTAACACTATACCTATCAAAGTCTACATGGCTCTGGTCCTCACTACTACACACAACGCATCATACAACATACATACATACACTCAGCCACAAAAGTATACCTACGGTCAACAAATTTCAGACATTTTTTTAACAAATCCGTCTTCGTTGAAAATCTTTATAATTGTCTGACAACTTTCCTCGATTTTAAGACGGTGTTGGTTAAAAAATTTCTGAAATTTGTTAACCGTATGTATACTTTAGTAACTGTGTGTAATTGGTCATTATAAGCCTTCAGTCAGGATTACGACCAAGCTTCTCATACCACTTATGTTGTGTGTGTTAATTTTATATATGAGCGGCGGGGCCTACAGTTTAAAGTCGCCGCCGAACGACAGATTTTTGAGAAACCATTCATGGCAAATTTATTTTAACGCTCAAAGTTTTTGTTAGAAATCGGCTGGGGAAGTCGGTGAAGAAATATTTTCTTCATATTTTCGTTTTGATGTCTGACTACGATGACTTCACGGATCATACAACGCCGCTGTAGAACTGCCTCTCATCACACCTATTAAACGAACTTACTGACCCTCTTTTTGGCGAAATAATGAGAAAACAGCACAGTATCCTGTTAGTATAGCTTTATCGTAACTTAGTAATAATACTAAGTCGCCGTAGTCTAGTAGGTAGTGTGTTGGCTTATTAGACGCAAAAAGCCTGGATTCGAGCCCCAGGCCAGGTATCAAAGACAAAATACAAAAAGTATTTTTTCGGCGACTTCCTCTCAGTAGATTTCTGGCAAAAACTCTGAGCATTAAAATAAAATTGCCATGAAAAATTTCTCAAAAATCTGTCGTTCGGAGTCGACTTTAAACTGTAGGTCCCACCACTCACGTATAAAATTAACACACACAACATAAGTGGTGTGAGAAACTAGGACGTTGTACAATGGGTCAATTCGACCTCCGGGTACTGTACGTGTCTTAATTGACAAGTACACGTCCTCTAACCTAACCTAACCTAGTAATAATACTTAGAATCTGGTATTTGCCATTGTTATTCCATAAATGAGTAATTAATGGGATTCTAGAAGTTGACAAGGCAGTACACTGATACACTGAGACCTAACTTCCGTTGATTTTGAATGACCTTTTGTTGCAAAATCGTTCAAGTCCCTAATTATTGCTAATGAAAGTTTTCATAAAAGAGATTTTTCTGTTCTTTTAACTTGGACGGTTCAAACGAAAAGTGTCAGCTTCTGTACTCTTTTAAACAGCAAAATTATTTTTAAATGAATTGGCACTTTAAAGATTTCATTTCAATTAAAATTCTTAAATGAAATGGCCATTATTTACGATTCAGTTTTATGACCTGTATTCTGAATTATAATTTCCAAAAAAAAAACCCCACAGCGTGTAAATCATTTGTTATTTTGGGCCATAACAAAAGTATCACGCTACTAATAACAATAAAATAAAACAAAACGAAATTCTTCAATGGAAATCTCTTTTTTCCTTTTGAAGACTCTATTAAAAAATATTAAAACTGGGTTTAAAGTAGCAAAACAGCTCGGCTTTTGTTAACGTTTTTGTCTTTCTTTCAATAGAAAAAGACCTGATTTGAAGATGCTGGCTGGCTGGCTGGCTGGTTGGCTGGCGGTCTCTAGCGGTGTGGCTATTGTTTAGCACATCGTTTTTATGGTTAAAAAGATTGTGACATTATGACCCGATAACATCTGCCGAAAAACCTCAGCATGAAAGGAACACATAGCAGCAAAAACAAGACATTAAAAAAGAGTAATAAAAATATCCATGTTTTGCTGTTGTTGTTGCTGTTCTTCAACAACGGCTTCAAAACAAAACCAATTACCATGATAATGAAGCTTAGATAACATTTCTTTAAATAAAAAATAAACTCTTGAAAAAATAAATTGTTTATAACACAATAAAAGACACACAGTCATGTCCAACAATATAAGGCAGATCTCATGAAAACAGCGGTAAAAATAAGAAAAAATAAAAAACAAATAAAAAATACAATATTTTTAACCCATAAAAGGTAATAAAAACATATTTTATTTTGTAAATTAATGGCTTATAACTAATATAAGTACATTGACTGCTTAGGTGTGAGAAAATTTTTGTAATGCACTTCTCCAATGAAAAGTGTGTTTAAGCTTCATTTGCTTACTTTGAGTTGTAAGTTCGGCTTCTATTGGCTGCCTTCCAAAATGTTAGTTGCTTTGTGTTTAAACAAGGTATCGTGTTTCATAATGCCACTGTACAAAATATATACAATGTATTGTATTTCAAAACGTCGTCAATGTATATTTTTAACGCAGTAAAAAAGCAATCAGGCATCTGATTTATAGTCGATGCATTGTTTGGTTACTTTGCATATCTACATTGTTTATATACCGTAGTAGAACTGCATACAAACTTTTTATTGATACATTTTGAAAGGCAGCCATTCTGTGACAGGCCCTCCTGTCCTTATCTTTTTTGATAGAAAATCTGAAACAATCCTAATCTAAAGGCTTGCTAGGTAATTCATCTAAGTCTTAAGATGCTGTAGGCATCGCATATAAACTAGTCTGTGTTATTCTGCATTTAAACTGCGATCAACACTTAGCAATGGTTCACTCTCTCTCTCTCTCTCTAGGAAAGTAGATTCTGAAAGGAAGAGATGCGAAGAGCTTGTATCTGAATGTAACCCAAAAGGTCTTCTGCATTAAGAGAGCTCATGGCGTCTTAAAAGTGTCAAAGCTAGGTGCCATGGAACTCGAGCGGCCAACTTCTCATTTTACAAAAAACTAGTTCGTGTTCTCTCCATCAAACTAGTCGTATGACGTTAAGTAAGGTTAGAGTAGCAGTCGATTACAATCGACGCACTTACACTCCCAATATATAACATTACAACGCTTCAGTCTGGATTATAACCTAGCTTCTCCCACCACTTATGGCGGGAGCTACAGTTTAAAGCCGATTTCATACGACACATTTTTGAGAAGTTTTTCATGGCAAGTTAAAGCGTTAAAACGCTTAGAGTTTTGCCAGAAATCTGCTGAGAGTAAGTCGTAGATGAAAAATTTTTTTTAATTTCGTTTTGTTCCAGATGTCTGGGGTGTGGTTTGAAGCGTGGCCTCAAATCTAATAAGCCAACGCACTATCCCTACTCGGGCACCTACTATTAAGACTATACTTGGCTAATCATACGGCAGTTACTTTCAGCCGTCCTTATGCACTTTGCAACCTGTATTATTATTTTATGTACTGTTTTGTAGATGTTGATGAAGGTGCTGAGATCAGTTGATCTAATGTAACGGTTTTTCTATAATGCCTCCACAAATCCTGTTGCCCAACATGCGTACACGAGGGGTAAATCTGTAGAGACTGCTCTACACTCCCTTATCTCTCGGGTGGTAAGGTCCATGCACGTTAGGGAATACACTCTGGCCATTTTTCTGGACATCGAGGGTGCATTCAATAATGTAGACCCGGACGCCAAAATTAGGGCTCTTGGCTCTCTCAACCTGGCATAGAATCTGGTCAGGTTCATCGAGCTTCTCCTCAAGTCGAGGATAGTAACCTCCACAGTGGGGGACACACATTGTCAGGGAATGGTCCGTAGAGGAACACCCCACTTCTCTGGAACCTTGCAGTCAACTCACTGTTGAGGGGCCTGGAAAACTCCAGTCATGAAGCCATAGCTTACGCTGACGACATTGCCATTGCTGCGTCGGGAATTTGTCCGCAGGCGCTGTCGGATAAATTTAACCTGGCGCTGTCAATTGTTCTGGACTGGTGTAGGGATTTTGGACTGTCAGTTAACCCCTCCAAGACCGATACGATTCTTTTCGGCCCATTTACCGGGCCGCTCAATGGATCCTCGTCAACGGTGCTCCTTTCACTCGCGTCTCGGTCCTCTCCGACAGTCAGGCCGCCATAAGATCTCTGTCGGGTTTTGTGAATAACTCCAGGATCGTTAGGGAATGTCGCCGCTGTCTCGACCTTCTTTCTGAGCGCTTCAGCGTCTCGCTGGTCTGGGTTCCCGTTCACAGTAATGCTCTGGGGAACTGTAGGGCCTACGAGCTACCCAGAGCTGGTGCACTCCTTTCGGAATCATCTTCGATTGAGTTAGGCATGCCACTTGCCTCGTTCAAGTTGGCTATTGTGCGGAAATTCTTTCGAGACGCCAATCTATCCTGGGTCAATGAGGAGTCCTGCTCCATCGCTAGATTCACCTGGCCCTTGATGGATAGTAGCACAGCACAGGGATTGCGTTCACCCGTGCCATTACAACTGGCCGCTATGTGCGCTCAAGTGAGCTTTGTGACATGATCAAAGCTACCACTACGACCTAACCTAACCCTGTTGCCCAGACAAATCACAGATCTTTCACCTTATGGGTTTTTTGTAATGCTTTCTGGTGTAGAAATCTTGATAAATTATTAGAAGAAGATTTCACTGGAGACCTAAACGGAGAAATTGGTTCCCCCAGATTCGGTTTCCCCAAGTCGGCTTTAATATTGTTTGTACTGAGATTTGATTCATTATTTGTTTTATTGCCTGGAAATATAGTGATGAACTAAAATTTAGGCCATCGGGTTCCATCTGTAGTTTATAGTCGACTTTTGAATAGACTGTATAGCCTAATGGGTTAATAAAAATCCATTGAAAAATGTTTGTTTTTGTTTCATTTAAATTATAATTCCTGTCTGCTATTGTTAAATACGTTTAAAAGTAATCAACTCTTCCCAGTTTTTAGCATAAATTAGTTTCGTTTCGTTCCGTTGTTGTTTTTTTTTTTAATTTTCCAAAACTAATTACTCCGGTAAATGTATTACAAATGTTTTCAATTTTTTAATTATTTTGCAATGGAAACGTCTGTGAATTTTTCTTTTAGTTGTTGCAACCCCAATATTTCTTATGAATATTTTAAAATTTTTGTTAGTTTTTGTAACAACCAAAAAACAAAAACCGAAAATATTGTTGGAATTAAAAACTTGACCACATAATTTAGAATGTCTTCTTCTGCACATAGAAAAAAAAACAAAGTTTTACTTGCACGTACGGTACGCCGGAAAGTGAAAGGAATTCTTGACGTACATAAAATATGACACGAAAAACCAAGCCAAACCAAACCAAACCAAGCCAAACACTAATTGCGACTACGACTGCGAATATTTGGCAAAAAACACTGCTACACACCACATGTTCATGTTGCAATTTGGTCAATGCGAAAAAAAGCACAAAAAAAATTCACGTCTTTTGATGATATGACATGTCATTATTTCTTTGTAATGATAATAATAACAAAAGACAGTGGGCCTAAAAACATTAAAAATTTCCTGATAATTTTTAACAATTCAAATTTCAGGCTCCAATCTTACATACATATGTACATACGTAATTATTCATTACAACCCTTTAGTCAGGATTACAGCCCTAGTTTATCACATCGCTTATGTTTTGTGATTTAATTTTATACATGAGTGGCGGGACGTCATGAAATTTTGTATATAAGTGAGTCAACAATATGGAAATTTAACTATGTACTCTGATTCATTCGTACTCATTACAACATTGAGTTATAAGTACAGGTTGCAATGAGTATGCTTACAACGTTGACATCAAACTCATACCATTCGAAATATGTTTGATTCATAAGCCTTACTCATTCAGATTCATACGTATTTAGAAAAATATGATTCGATTGACTCAAATGATATTAAAATAAGTATGAATGCATCGTGTACACATATGCACATACATAATTGGTCATTACAAGCCTTCAGTCAGGATTACGACCTAGTTTCTCACACCACTTATGTTGTGTGTGTTAATTTTATACATGAGTGGCGGGACCTACAGTTTAAAGTCGACTCCGAATGACAGATTTTTGAGAAACTTTTCATGGCAATTGTTATTTACTCCCAGAGTTCTTGCCAGAAATCTGCTGAGAGGATGTCGCCGAAGAAATATTTTTTGTATTCTGATGTCTGGCCTGATGCTCGAACCCTGGCTTTACGTCTAATAAGACAACACACTACCTACTAGACTACGGCGACTACAAGAAAGAATAATGTGTCGTGTAAGTATCAGAAATTATGAGTATGATTCGATTCTACTCATCTTTTTGAATACTTATTGCTGATCCTGACTCTCTTTTTGTTTTCCTTTTCCAAAAAATGTAACCACCTCTGAGGGAAAATTAGAAAATTTTGATTTAGAATTTGGTGCTGCAAAAACCACTTGATTTCGATTTTGATTTGAAAACTTTTCAAAAAACTTTAGAACCCAGTAAATCACAATTTCTAAATCCATTTGAAATAACAGAAGGCCTTCAACTATTTTTTTTGCAATTTGGTGGCTTTTGTTGCATCTGAGGATTTCCCCACAGATTCTGGCAATTTGACTTGAATTTGCCCAATTTTTGTTTATGTTTTTAAAGGCAAATTGTATACCCCACATTGGCAACCAGTATCTAGAACACACGTTCCGCTGCAACACACTGTAGCATACAAAAAATCACAGAAACAATCTGTGAAAAAATCTCATAAAAAACAAATCGAAAACGTATGCAATTAAGCTTTTAGCACAGCAGCAGCAGCAGAACAAACATACACAATCTGAAAAAGCCTCAACCTCTGGTTGCACAAACAACGAATGAATTACTCAAATACTTGCAACAACATGGCAATTCTTAGACAAAGCCACTCTAAGCCACTGAAATTGAAAATCTAACATGAAATGAATTACCAAAAAAAAAAAACAGAAAATAAAAGCAAAACACCACCAAGTCAATCAGGTCTAAACATCAAACAGCCTTGACTAACCGAAGCATCATACATAATACGGCAGCAAGAAACGGCGGCAAAACAAAGTGGAGACAAAAAAAACTTCTGTAGCTTCTTAAGCGGAAAGAAGAACAAGAAAATGAAAAAATCGATAAATCTTCCATTCGAAAAGAGCCAAAAACATTGAATGCCTAAACAGCAACAAAACAATCCATTCAGTATCAACAGGAAATCTAGACCCCCCTAGAAACTAGACCCCCAAAAAAAAAAAATTGGCCAAAAACTTCCAAAACAAAAACTGAAAGAAAAAATTTAAAAATAAAATACGTTTCTTTATTAGCATCACTTGCAATGGCTTTAACAACTTTTGGCCAAAATCATTAAACACACAAACAACATTATTGCCAATGTATGCCTCTTTGTGTTGCATCTGCTTGTGGCAATTACTTCAAGTTGCATAATAATCGTGTATGCAATATGGCCTAAGCCATAAAATGTTTCTGTTGTTGTTATTACCAACACTCCGTGCTATTCATGTACGCACAACTTAGATGTTGGGCCGTTGTTTTCTGGCCAACACTTTGCCCGTGTACGAGACTTACACAGTTCAGCTGTACAGTACACTCTGCCCATTTAAAACTCATCTCAAAACGTCATTAAAATTCATTTCAATGCTTATTTATGCATATTAACTCTGATTCAAATAAGAAGCCCTAAGAAAATGTTCGGTATTAAAAAATATGCTTTTGGTACTTATTTGTTTTAGTACCAAAACAAAATTTGGTACTTGAAATTTTTTTAGTACCAATTAAGACAATATTTTTGAAGTTTTCTTAGCAAATAAAATATTTATAAAGCGTTACGGATTATCAGACGTCAAGTTAAATAAAACACACGTACAGTTCAGTGGAACTTTTATTTCCTGGGTCATATGTATGTCCTCTAGATTGCTTGCAGTAGTCAATCCTTTTCTGTTAGCATTTGAAAAATTGTTCACACATTTCGGACGATATCTCGGCGATAACTTGACATACAGTCACACAGACAATTATGCGTACCCCCACTCGGCTTTGGAAACCGTTCTTTCTCAAAACACTTCGAACTGTTTCGGAATGCACGATAACATTGTGATCACTTTCCGAGGTATTTCGTATTTCTACGGCTGTAGTCCTAGGATTTTTATTCACAATACATTTTATATACCGGGCTACCCTTGGAGAAATTTTATACGAAATATACGTCGTACGTATAATTTTCTGTGGTGCCATATTGGTTTTAAGCAAACTGCAGTCACTAATTCATAGATTTTGGGAATCTTTTTTCTTTATTTAAGTAAATGTGTCGTTACAGACGCTAATATAAAGACGTTTTAGATTAGAAGTTCATTACTTAAAAAAAAAATGATTTTTAGGCGGGTACGTATAATTATCTGTGTGACTGTATATTACTCTACAAATTACTCAACCTGAGGGAATTATCCGCGTTAACGATGCCTCCAATGTAACCTTACATAAAATACGTCCTAAGCTTCAAAATCGCTTTACCTACATGGGCAAATGACGTCACTTGTCACACTAGTTATCGGACAATATTGATTGTTTGGTACAGTTCGTGGCAGCATCTTATAGAAGCGACATATATTCACATACATACATACATAATTGGTCGTTACAACCCTTTAGTCATGATTACGACATATTTTCTCACACTACTTATGTTGTGAGTGTTAATTTTACTCATGAATGGCGGGACCTACACTTAAAAGTCGATTCCTTTGACAGATTTTTTAAGAAACTTTTCATGGAAATTTTATTTTACTCCCAGAGTTTTTGCCAGGAATCTGCTGAGAGGCAGGCGCCGAAGAAATATTTTTTCATATTTCGTTTTGGTTGGAGATGTTTGATCTGGGGTATGAACCGTGGCCTCAAGTCTAATAAGCCAACACACTACCTACTAGACTGCGGCAATTGCAACAACTAAATTCAGATGACTCCTCCCAACTTTGTAGATATCTTGATTGGGCGCTAGAGTCATAAGTTTTCGAATGTGATTTTTCGAAGAAAATTCCACAGAACTGATGGTGGAAAAAACATGGTACAGGGAAATATTGAGCGTTTGTAGGCAATTATGGTTGGGATGTGTTACAGGGTGCACACCACATTTAAGGTTTTCCAAAAAGTCGCCGTGGTGTAGTAGGTAGTGTGTAGGGTTGCATGTACATGTATATTGGACTTGATATGGATGTCACGTGAGATAAGCCCAATTGCCTGATCATATCTATAACACTGGAATCGTTCTTCAAATTTCTTTACAATCATGACAATTCCTTGCTTAGAGTAGTATACATACAGCAAAAGTGTGCTTCAATTAAAGAAATAGTTTTTCTTGCAACATGTTTTCTATGCATGCTGTTAACAATTATTGAAGAACGCAAACAACTATTAAAATTTAAAGCGGCAACTTGATCGAAAACCTGAAAACAATTGCCAGTGGCACAGCCAATTTTGGCGTGTATTTTTTTTGCCTGTTAAAACTGCTTTAAATTCCGTTTTTTTTAAGTTTTTGAGTTGAGTTTTTATGAAATTGAGCTTCTGAACAAGATCTGTAACAAGCGTTTCTCCTTTTGTAACAACAGCTGTTCAAATTAAAACAATCACTGGTTCAACCGGCAAACAAAAAGAGGTCAACCAATCAAATTGTTCTCGAATAAATTGCGTAACAAAACAAAAAACCACATATTCAACTGCATTTATTAAATGCCTGTTAAAAACAATAATAAAAAACAAGATTTTAAATCATAATCTTTAAATTAAAATTAATTAGAAATTCTCAAAAAAAAAATGTCGAAATGAAGTGATTTTGATTTGTGACCAAAGGTTGGGCACATGTTTTTATATGCTGCCTAGACATTACGTTTACATTTAGAAAGTCTATGATTACAATCACTTACAAAAAATGTTTACAATTTGAGGTAAAACAAAAAAAACTGGTGTAATATGGGTGTGCACCTTTACTTAATTGATTATTTAACAAAAAAGACTCAATGATTTTAAAAACATTTTAATTTGAAATTGAAAGTTTTGAAAAATTGCGAAATCTTTTGTTTGTTAATTTTGATCCTTTCTTTGGAAATATTGGGCATAACATACTGAAAATTTCTTCACTGTATTGGTCTTCAGCCAAGACCTTTTCTTATATTTCTGGCAACATTTATACCTAAAAATAGTACTAAACTGTTTAGTACTAAAAAGTTGATTCTAAAAATTTTACACTAAAGAGTTTAGTCCATAACAAGTAGTACTAAAGAGTTTGGTATTAAAAACTTTGATTCAAACAAAAAAGTACTGAAAATTATATTAAAAACTTTCGTTCTAAAATATTTAGTACTTGAAAGTACGAAAACATTGTAATGAAATTGTGATAATAATTCAGACGGCAAAATTTGGCACTAAAAATTTATTATTAAAGATAGAGTAGTAAACATTTGGGGGTGTTCTGGTCGTCTAGTGGGTATTGTGCTAGGCTATTAGCGTGAGGGTTGTGGGTTCGATTCCCACCAGAGACTCTGGTCTGTGACACTACACCGAGCGTATGGTCAAAGTTACTCAGCTCGTATATAATTAGAATATAATTTGTAATTGTACTGTAATTAATAAATAAATAAAAATTTGATACTAAAAATTCGGTACTAACAAATTTAATACTAAAAATTAGTATTAAAAATTAAGTACTAAAAATTTTAATAACAAAAAATTTGGTATTAAAAGATTTAGTAAAGAAATTGTAAGAACAATTGCAAAACAAAAATTTTGTACTAAACATTTAGTGTTAAAACTTTTCTACTAAAAATTTTGTACCAAAACATTTATTACTAAAAATTAAGCAAAACAATTTTAAAAAATGTTAACATAAAAATAGGTACTAAAAATGTATTACCAAAGACTAGAAACTAAAAATTTTGATATGGTACTAAAAAATTTGTTATCACAAATTTAGTAACGAAAGTGTGATAACGATTAAAGCGATAAAAAGTGGTACTAAAGCCTTAGTAAGTTTTGGTCTCATAAATTTAGTACTAAAGACTTGGTACTAAAAATTTATCATAAAAAATTATTTCTAAAAATTCAATAAGGGAATTGTGATAATAATTTTAAAATAGAAAATTCGTACTAAAGATTTAGTATGGAATATTTGGTACAATAAAATGAGTACCAAAAAATTTAGTACTCAAAATAAATTAAAAATATTGTGAAAAATTTTAATACAAAAATTTGGTACATAAGATATGGTACTAAAAATTTAGTTCTAGGCATTTGGTTCTAAAAAATTTAGCACTAGAAATTTATTACCTCAAATTTGTGAATCATTAAAGTAGTGATCAAATTTGGTACTAAAAATTTATTACTAAAAATTTAATATTAAAAATTTGGTACTAGGGATTTGGTATTAAAAATTTATTATACAAAATTTGGTACTAAACATTTAGTAAAGAAATTATAAGAATAATTTTAAAACAAAAATTTCTTACTAAAAATTTCGTATTGAAAATTTGGTATAATAAAATTAGTACCAAGAAATGTAGTACTAAAAATTCAGCAAAGAAATTGTTATAATATTTACAAAGACAAAATTTGGTACTAAAAATTTTAGTACTAAAAATTTATTACCAAAAATTTAGTACTAATAATTTAATAAAGAAATTATGAAAATAATTCAAAAACTAAAAATGCAAATACTAAAAATGTATTGCCAAAGTCTCAAAAATTTAGTACTAAACGTTTGGTACTAAAAAATTTAGTGCTAAAAATGTTATAACAAAAACATTTAGCACTAAAAATTCTGAAAAGAGGTTGTGATAATAATTCAAACAACAAAATTTGGTGTTAAAAATTTAGAATTAAAAATTTAGTACAAAAAAATTTAGTACCAAAAATAAAGTAAAGAAATTGTGATATTCCCTTTTCATGTTTCGTTGCAACTAGAAAAGTATAATATGTATGTAGTTTCAATAATTTCTGTTCGTTTTTTTTTTGTTTTTTTTTTGTTTTTTTGCAAATGTCACCAGTTCATTAGAACTCAAAACTTTTGCACGACAAATTTGTTAATTAATGCACACCGGTTGTGAGTAAGCTATTCAAAACTTCCCAGATACACGTTTTCACACATACTCCACTAAGAGGAGGTAATTTATGCCAAATTCACATTGAATTTGAGGCAACAACAACGACAAAAAACACGTCACTTGTAAAAATATCACACAATTGTGTGGTAATTTATTGCCATCAAACAGTCAACGGCAAAGACGCCTACAAGCAAGAAAAACTTGCATAAAAAATAGAAGAAAAAAGAAAAACTTAACCAACCAACCTGATTTTATTAACCTACAAAAATGTGCCACCAATACAGTTGGAAATAAAAACAAAAAAACCTGCAATCCAATATGAACAAGTGCTGCCTGTGTGCTTGCTTGCCTGCCACCCAACCAACCTAAAACTGTGTCAATGTACATACGCGTACGTACGCAATGGCAACTTTGACAATCAAATTCAAAAACTCTTGGACAAACGGACCGACGAATGGACGGTGTGATGCATACTAAGAAATTCAAATCAAACGAGAGAGTAACGGGTAAAGAAAGAAAAACGAGCAAAAAAAAGAAAAAAAATCTTATAAAAGGATATGCGATACGTTTGACACGTTTTTTAAATGGTTTTACAACAATAACAACAACAACAACAACAACAAAGAGCAAATGTTTTTAATATTCATTTCATTATGAAGTTAAAGAAGAAAGAAAAAGAAGAAAAAAACGTAGAGAAAGAGCAGAAACAACAATAAAAAAAAAACACTTTAAAACTGGTTCATGTCGTTAGAGATTATTGGGAAGCTTTTACTTTCGTTTACAGCGAACATAACCTAGATTTTGATGGTCTATACTTAGATTTAAAGTTGTTAACGTTGTTATCGTTTATGTTGTTGTTGTTGTTATTGTTTTCTTCAATTTCTAAGTGACTGAAATATTTATTCATGCTCCGTACTGGTTTTTGTTATTACTTTTGCTGGAAAGTGTAATAAAAAAATAGCCAACAAGCCAGGCAGTTTAAGTGACTTTTATTTTGCCGTGAGATGAGTCTTAAGCGAATACATGTTATGCTACAATTCCGTATCCAAAAATAAAAAGAAAATATTGTAATAGGTTATCCGTTAAGTGGTCTCAAAACTGGTGTAGTAGCAAGGCTCTCAGCTGTTAAATATCTTTCTTTTGAAAGGTCATACATTTAGGAACGGGTTAGGTTAGGTTAGGTTAGAGGACGTGTACTTGTCAAATAAGACAAGTACAGTACCTGGAGGTCGAATTGACCCATTGTACAACGTCCTAGTTTCTCACACCACTTATGTTGTGTGTGTTAATTTTATACATGAGTGGTGGGACCTACAGTTTAAAGCCGACTCCGAACGACAGATTTTTGAGAAACTTTTCATGACAATTTTATTTACTCTCAGAATTTTTGCCAGAAATCTGCTGAGAGGAAGTCGTCGAAAATATACTTTTTGTATTTTGTCTTTGATGCCTGGCTCGAACCCAGGCTTTTGCGTCTAATAAGCCAACACACTACCTACTGGACAACGGCGACTTCAAAAACGGAACGGATTTGACGTTTGCGAATATGAATCGTTTATCAATCGCAGACCACTTAAGAATAGTAAGGTCTCATACGTGACTATTTTTCGATTATTAAGGGGTGAATATGGTCATCCTAATCATGCCTCATCCCTGGCTACAGCGGAGACGACTTTAAACTGTAGGTCCCCCTAAGTAGGTAGGCGGAAGTGGCTATCACCTCGATGGAGTCATGAGCGGACACACTTAAACCGCACACAGGGCCCATTGTGATAGTTTCACATTCTCCCCTAGTCCAGCAACCACTCGGAGCATCCGACAAAGCGACTCAGACTGCCAATGTCCATGTATGACAGTTACTCCATGTAGTAGGCACCCAGGTCCATCTTTCTCCTCCAACCAAGTGCCGGTCATGTGCACAGTAGGTGAAGAACAGTCTCACCGTCCTCCTTATCTCCACAGTTTCTGCAGAAATTATTTACAATGTGTCCAAGACCAATACGCCTCGCATGCGTTCTTATAATACAATGCCCCGTAATAATCCCGATAACAGTGCTGAGCATAATTCTTTGGAGTTGAAGCAGAGCGGCCGCACGCCTCTTATCCAGCCTTTTCCAGATTTTCTGCCTCGTTCTGAACGTAGCTGCCCATATGCTAAAATGGGCACGATTGCATTATCAGTTATAAGCTTACAGGTACCCAAAGGGCTCCCTAATGTAGAGAATTCACGAGAGAGTTCAATGGTCGTGCCCCTTCTGGCCAGTTCATTCGCTTTGCAGTTACCGGGAATGTCCCTATGACCCGCTACCCATGTGACATAAACATAATATCGATTTGCTACCTCGTTGAGACATCTGAGACAATCGTATACCGTCCTGGAGTATAAAATTAACGCACACAACATAAGTGGTGTGAGAAGCTAGGTCATAATCCTGACTAAAGGGTTGTAATGACCAATTGTGTAAGTATGTATGTGAATACATGTCGCTTCAATAAGATTCTGCCACGAGCTATACAAAACAATCAATATTGTCCGATATGGCTTAAGAAGATTTCAGAAAGTGTCATTACTAGTGTGACTAGTGACGTCATATGTCCATCTAGGTAAAGCGATTTTGAGGCTTTGGACGTATTTTATGTGAGGTTACATTGAAGGTCTCGTCAACGCGGATAATTCCCTCAGGTTGAGTAATTTGTAGGGTAATATAGTCACACAGATAATTTTACGTACACCACTAAAAATCATTTTTTTTTTGAGTAATGAACTTCTAATCTAAAATGTCTTTACATTAGCGTCTGTAACGACACATTTACTTAAATGAAGAAAAAAGATTCCCCAAATCTATGAATTAGTGACTGCAGTTTGCTTAAAACCAATATGGTACCACAGAAAATTATACGTACGACGTATATTTCGTATAAAATTTCTCAAGGGCAGCCCGGTATATAAAAGGTATTGTGGATAAAAATCCTAGGACTACAGCCGTAGAAATACGAAATACCTCGGAAAGTGATCACAGTGTTTATTGTACATTCCCAAACAGTTCGAGGTGTTTTGAGAAAGAACGGTTTCCGAAGCCGAGTGGGGGTACGTATAATTGTCTGTGTGACTGTATGTCAAGTTATCGCCGAGATATCGTCCGAAATGTGTGAAAAATTGTTGGAATGCTAACAAAAAAGGATTGACTACTGCAAGCAATCTAGAGGACATACATATGACCCAGGAAATAAAAGTTCCATTGAACTGTACGTGTGTTTTATTTAACTTGATTTCTGATAATCCGTTACGCTTTATAAATATTTTATTTGCTGAGAAAACTTCAAAAATATTGTCTTAATTGGTACTAAAAAATCCAAGTACCAAATTTTGTTTTGGTACTAAAACTGTTAAGTACTTATGTATGTATGTATCCCTGGCTACAAATCTACTTTTAAAACTCAACTACAAAACGCAATCCTGTTTAGTTTTTACCTGCAACAAAGTGTTGGATATTCTTGCAGCAATTCATGCAACTGTTGAACTGCACCCATCCATTCATTAGCAGCAAATGCTTTAATGATTTGGAGTTTTTGCCTCTTTTTTTTGCATCATTCATAAACATTTTGTGAAGAGATGAAGCAACAAATTTTGTTTTCAATTGCTTTGATCGTAGCCAGTATTTACTTTTCCTGTAACCTGCTGCCATTTTACAAGACTTTTCTTTAAAAAGCGGTTTTTCTGTAATCATTCATGCCACATAGCTGGCTGATGTCATATTCTCCAATGGAGCCGCATAACAAATATGTTGGCATTTGAAAAATCACTTGCAATGTTGCATCATTCTACAGAGACATGCATCCGCAGCATGTTGCTGTTAATGAAGGAAAAAGCAAATAAAAGTGGCAAGAATTTTGGAAAAATACAGGGTTCGGGCAACTATTTTTTAATATTTTAAAATTATTTCACTAGGTTTGTCTAACATTTGTTTCTTTTTTTCCCCTTTTTCGTTTTAGCCTTCTTTTCACAATCAATTTCGCCGCCAACTGAATAACCAACAACAAATCTTTGGTGCTGACATCCATCAACATCAGGGACAATCACGTCCCCAGCAGGGTTTGTTCTTGCAACAAGCGCCCAGTGTTGAAGTCCCTCTACCGCACACACAGCAGCAACAGCAAAGACATCGTTTCTCTAATCAACAGCCGCAAACGTTGCAACATTTCCAGAACAATAACAACAACAATAATCAACAGCAATTCCAAAGAGGTCCACCACCACCAAACAACAACAACAACAACAATGTGCCACATTATCAGCCGCAACAGCCACAACATTTCCAACATCCACAACAGCAACAGCATGGACCACCACCACCACCACCTGGACCACCACCATCTGGACCCGCCTCATTGGATTTGCATCAACAGAATTTCTTAGCCTTGCGTAACTTTGCCAGTCAACAAGTGGGTCCCCAGCAATCTTTGCCACAAAGATCGTACAACAACAAGCCGTTCCAAAATGGACCGCCTCCCTACTCTACATTGCCCAATGAAGCCTATCAACAGCAAACCCAGCCACAAACCTTCCCCGGCGTTCAGCAACAAATTTTGCCACAAACTCAACAAAAGCCACCCATACCAGCACCCGTGCCTACTTTCCAAACACATGCTGCTCCTCAGAAACCCTACTCCACACAACCGCAATTCTTTCCGCAACAACAGCAACAGCAACAACCCCAACAGCAGCTTCAGCTTCAGCTTCAGCCTCAGTTGCAGCAGATACCCACCACCCAACAGACTTTCCTGCCACAAAATCAACAGAAATTGTCACAGCAACAACAGCAGCAACAGCAGCAGCAACAATATTTATTGACACCCACATTGGGTTTGCCAGTGCCCACTTTGCCGTTTGCAAATGTACAATCCACCGCCTTCCCCAATGTACAACACCAGCAGCAGCAGCAGCAGCAGCAACAACAGCATCAATTACAGCAACAACAGCAAACACAATTTGGCCAGCAACAGTTCTCCAATCCGGGACAACAACCGGCCCAATCCCCTGATCAGGAGTACAAGCACAAGTTGATACAAAAACACGAGCAATTTGTGCAAAAGCAATACGAAAAGTCCCAGAATAAAGTGAAGCAACAGCATGCCGAGTTCTTAGCCAAGCAACAAACCATTAAGCAACAGGTGTTGCCCACCATTATAAGTCAACCACAGCAGCAGCAGCAACAAAATCAACAACAACAGGTATACCTACAGCAGCAACAACAGCACAACCAACAACAACAACAACAGTTCAATTATGTGCCCAATGTGCGCAGTAGACCTGTAGGCGCCTCCGAATTGCCTTCGTTTGCCTCGGCAATACAAAAGTACTATCAAGAGCATCCCACCACTACTACGACCACCACAACTACCAGCACCACCACTACCACACCCTCGACTACCACCCATAAAATACACTCTAAGCCGGTGCACAATCACAATCACTTTAAGGCCGATCCTGGCAAATTTGGCCAGAAGACAGTTGCCAAGAAGCCGGTGAAAACCTTTGGACGTGATGAACTGCTTAAACAGCTTAAGGCAGCCTTGGCTGAACAGCCACAAAAGGATTTGGGCAATACTACCTATGAAGAAATGGATCTGGTATTACCCAATGGTGAAAGGGTGCAAGTTATACGCACCACCGATCCCAATTTGGTTAAGGGCCAACAGGCCTACACCCAGGATCAGTTGCAAAGCTTGTTTGCCGAGCATGGCTTGAAAAAGACCACCCTAGCTGATGTAGCACCAGACACCAAAAAGGATTTGATATTGCCTGGTGGCGGAAAAGTACAAATATTGAGATCCCCTAATCCCGAAGAAGCTGTGGATCCTGGTAACTTACCGGGTGGCTTGGATTTAAGCAATTTGGCTTCCTTGTATGGCGGCAGTGTGGAGGGTGTAAGCAATGGAGCCAATAGTATAGCCAGCTCAGCGGTAATACAATCCGATTCCGATGAGCCTCCCTCTTTGGAAGAGTTAGCCAAGAGAGGCTTAATACCGGAGGGTTATGAAATTGAGGGTTTGAGTTCGAAACCCAAGCAACAATCGAAACCCGCTCCCACTTTGCCACCGAAAAAGAAAGCCACTTATGTTTATCTGGAAGAGCAAGCCGATGGCAGTTTTAAGATTCAAGGTGTTAAGGCCAATGGTGAGAAGGAAACCAAACAAACGGGAGCCGAAGTGGAAAGTATTTTGGAACGTATACGCAGCGGTGATATAAAGCTGCCGCCCTCTGTGACCAGGTTAACACTGCCCAATGATGAGATCGTGGAAATACATTCCGGGAATATTGTAAAGACTACAGAAAAACCTACAACCACTACAACAACCACCACAACCACCACTACTACTACCACGCCCAAACCCACTACCACTAGAGCCACTACCCATAGGTACTATACCTCTAGGAATACGAACTCATATCACCATTCCACCACTACGCCATCACCTTATGTGCAAAGGGCTGCATCTAGCACCACTAGACACTTTGACGATGGCCAATACCATCGTAGTACTACAGTGTCACCACGCTATACCACGGTACCTACCATAGCGCCTAATCACAACCAATCGCCTTTGTATACCACAGTAACAGAAAGACTTACCGAAACCACATTGGAACAGGCAGAACAACCCCATCAATACTCCGATGCTATAGTACAAGAAACTGAACATCAAGACAAGGCTTCCGGAATTGATAGCTCATCGTCGTCCTCTTCTTCGAGCCCATTAAATGACTCCCACTTGTCTTCAACAGCGGCTTCAGCAAATCCCAGTGATGACTTAATCCAAATACTAAAGTCCAATGGCTTATATGCCATGGCCAAATACTTAAGACAATCGGGCTTGGATAGCATATTGAATGAAACCGGACCCTATACCATATTTGTGCCCACCGATAAGGCCTTTAAGAATTTATTGGTGCAATTGGGCGGCCCAGAACGTGCTGAAGAGAAATTCAAAGCCAATCCCAGACTATTAAGTGGGGTAAGTTCGGAAATTGTTTAAATCAAATTGAAAGCTTTTTCTAGAAAGCTTTTTTCTTTTCCATAAAACTTTCAGCTTTTATTGCATCATGTTATACCAGGAGCTTTTGAAATTGCCACTTTACAAGATGAGATGACAGGCGTTTCCCTGGCAGGCACCCAATTACGGGTCAATCAATACAATATGCACGATCAGGAATGGAATGATGTGACGGTAGGTCTCCAAAATTTGTAGGGAAGCTTTAAAGCTTAAAAAGCTTTTCAATTTTTAATTTCAGTTAACCACCATTAATGGTGCCATGGTGGTATTGAATAAAAAAGATATTAAAATACCCCAAGGCATAGCCCATGCAGTGGATCGTGTTATGTTCCCCTTGCCGGTGGGAGATCTCTTGCAAACTCTACAGTCGGATAGAGAAAATCGTTTCTCCACATTTTTGAAAATCTTATACGCCTCTGGCCTATCGGAAAAACTACAAAGTAAAGGTAAGTTATTTATATTAAACGCTTTTAGAAAGCTTAAAAGCTTTACAAGCTTTTTTTTTTGTTGCAGGCATTAAGACATACACGGTATTTGCCCCGGTGGATAAGAGTTTCTCGGATTTGGAATCGGATACTTTGGAAAAACTATTGAATGACAAGGAAGCAGCCGAAGAGTTTGCCATGAAACATATTGTTCCTGGTACTTTATTCTCTGCCGGCATGAGATTCTATCAGGTTAAGGACTCGTTGCTTACCGGCAAGACCGTTATATTGCAAAAGACCTCAGCGGGCAAGATCAAGGTTAATGACACGCAAATGATTGCCTCTAATATACCAGCCACTAATGGTGTCATACATGCCTTGGATGGTGTGCTGGCGTGAGCTTTTGCTGAAAAGCTTTGAATATCATTAAACAATAACCTTCATTAGTTAAGTTTCGCTCTCTCTCTCTCTTAAGTACAGTTATGTTTTCTTATATTTTCCCTTCACAATCATAGAAAATTTATTGAATTTATACGGCCTTATCTTATCTTATCTCCTTAGCCTATCTTAAGTTATGTTTGGAAATCTTGCCAGTTTTCTTTCCTTTTTTTTGTTCGCGTATAATGGTTGAAGGTGCTTCCAAGAAGCTTCTTGAAGCTTTTGGAATACTTTAAGTAATAAAAACAATAACAACAAAATCCTTAGGTGCTTCCCTTAAAGAAAACATTTGAAAGAGATCTTGAAAGACATTTTTCAAAAGCTTACCAGTCATGTCAAGCTTTTTTAAAAAGTCATGAGAAAAAAAGTAAAAAAGAAGGATCAGAAGAACGAGATTAAAGTTTAATTCCAATACTGTGTAGTTTAATTATTTATTTGGCATTGAAATCATTTTGTTTTTTATTTTTATTTTTTATTTTTAATTTTCAATTTTTATTTTATTTTTTTAAAACGAAATTGTTTTTTTTTTCTTTCTTTTATTGTAAATAAATTTTGTACGTCAAAAAACACCTACGAATTGTTTTAGTTTTTAAGTAAAAATTATAAAAAACAAAAAATTATTATAAAACGATTAATTATTGTATATTTTATAAATAAATTTTAAATAAAAATTAATAAAAAAAAAATAAAATTTTTTATAATAAAAGCAAGTTTAAGAGGAGTAAAAAAACTTAAAAAAGTAGCCTGGGTCTAGTAGGTAGTGTGTTGGATTAAAGGGACCGCCATATAACTTTTTTTTTGAAAATACTTTAAAAAAAACTCCTGAATATTTTCTACAAATTTCTTTTTTTATTTGAAAGTACAATCCTTCCGGTTAATAATGGAAAATAATTTCATTCAAATGGCTGCCTTGGCTGGCCATGCAGTAGCCTACACGATCGGTCCAATTCTTAAGCACATTATCGATTGTGTGCAGATCTGTATTTCACCAATGGCCTCACGAATATTGTCCTTTAAAGCGTCAATTGTCTCTGGCTTGTCGGCGTAACACTTATCTTTGACGGCACCCCACAAATAATGGTCCAACGGTGTCAAATCGCAGCTCCGAGGTGGCCAAACGACATCAGCTCTGCAGCTGATAATGCGATCTTCAAAAACAGGGCACAAAACATCGAGTGTAGCTTCGGCTGTGTAGCATGTAGCGTCGTCCTGTTGAAACCAAATGTTGCCAATATCCTCCTCTTCAATTGTTGTGAACAATAATTCGTTCAACATGGCCCGATAACGATCGCCATTGACTGTAACGGCCACTCGTTGCTTATTTTCGAAGAAAAATGGCCCAATTATGCCGCTGGACCAAAATCCGCACCAAATAGTGACTTGTTTTGAGTGCGTCGGCTTTTCAATGTATGCGTGCGGATTTCCTGTGCCCCAAATGCGACAATCTTGCTTGTTTACATACCCGCCAACATCAAAATGAGCTTCATCTGAAAAGATGATTTTTTTTCTGCCAAAATCGGCATCTTCAGGTGTAGGCTACTGCATGGCCAGCCGAGGCAGCCATTTGAATGAAATTGTTTTCCATTATTAACCGGAAGGATTGTACTTTCAAATAAAAAAGAAATTTGAGAAAATATTCAGTAGTTTTCGTTTTAAAAGCATTTTCAAAAAAAAAAAAAAGTTATTTGGCGGACCCTTTATTAGACATGAGGCCTCGGTTCAAACCTCATGGTAGACATCAACAGCAAAACGAAATATGAAAAAAATATTTCTTCGGCGACTTCCTCTCAGTAGATTTCTGGCAAAAACTCTGAGAGTAAAACAAAATTTCCATGAAGTTTCTCAAAAATCTGTCGTTCGAAGACGATGTTAAACTGTAGATCCCGCTACTCATGTGTAAGATTAACACACACAACATAAATGGTGTGGGAAGCTAGGTGGTAATTCCCTACGTCGGTCCTACAGTTTCCCGGAATGTTACTGTGAAACTGTAGGGCCGACGAGCTCGCCATAGCTGGTGCGCTCCTTCCGGAATCCTCTTCAATTTAACTTGGTATGCCACTTGCCTCGGTCAAGTTGGACATTGCGCGGAAATACTCCCGGGACGCCAACCTATCCTGGGTCAATGAGTAGTCCTGCTCCACCGCTAGGCTCACTTGGCCCTTGATGAAAAGAAGGCGTACCAACCAATTACCTGATCTTGGTCATGACGTCATCTCAACCACAGTTGCCGTGCTTACAGATCATTACGTTATGGGTAGACAGGCGGAGAGAATGAGGCTCCCATTTAACGACTTCTGCCGTGGATGCAGATCCGCTGAGGAAGAGGAGACTGTTGTTCACTTTCTTTGTCAGTGCCCGTCTCTTGCTAGGTGTAGATATAGGTTATTTGGCTCTCCATTTCTTGTTCGCATGACGGAGCTATCATCTATTGATATCAAGGATATAGCTTGGTTTATCAAACTTTCTGGCTGGTTTTCCAGTATGGGGTAGTCGTGCTTTTGATGTGTAGCCCTTGCGCTGACCAACTTCTTCCGCTTCACTGATTTTGGTGGAACTAGGTCAGTACAGGGACTGCGTTCACCTGTAGCATCACAACGGGCCGCTATGCGTGCTCAAGTGAGCTTTGTGAAATCTACCACTCAGACCTAACCTAACCTAGGTCGTAATCATGACGGAAGGGTTGTAATGACCAATTATATTTGTATGTTTGTATGTAAAGAATATGAAAAACCTCCTCCTTAAATATCTTCAACATGAAATTGTTAGAAAATAACTAGCGCGCCACAGAGATAGGTTTGTCGGCCTATAAATGATACGCATGCTGCCCATAGCGTTCATAATGAGGTTATCCCCTTGCAAGTGTCTGTGAAGAAGCTTGTCATGAGGGTTGTTTTCAAAATCTATCTATCTATCTAGATCTCCATTACTATGGTCAAGAGAGTAATTTAACTGCCTAGTATAGACTGAGCCAGGCATTCATTTCTAGCTGGTTCAGATTACTCGCACAATACTTTTGGAAGTGACGTAATTTTTCAGAGCCATCTCTGGCATTCACGGATGAGAAAAAATATGGAGATGGTGTTTATGAAGGACTTGACGTTGCTTGACTATTTAATTTTTCAGTGTTTCGGAGCTCAAGGTCCCTACCGGCAACTTTTGAGTCATCAGACTAGAAGATCTCAGTTGGAATACTGAAATCAAATCAAATCTTCTGTCAAGAAAATTCCAACCAAGTAGTCGCACTGAAAGCGTCTATATATACATACATACATACATAAGTAGTCATTACAATGCATCGGTCAGGATTACGACCTAGTTTCTCACATCAATTATGTCGAGTGTGTTAATTTAATACATGAGTGGCGGGCCTTACAGTGTCTATAGTTTTACGATACTGCAGCTTTTCCATGGTCCAGATCACAATTTAACTACATTGAGCCTTAATGTCCTTCTACTCCAATAGAACGTCAGAGGAGTGCGAATAGAGCTCGGCAAATATCGCCTAAGTTGGTGTAGGGCCGAATGCATTGGGGACGTTTACCACGCCAGATAAGCCTAAAACCAGCTGTATCACGACCTGAAAAAGATACGCTCTAAGCATGCCAATATTACTCACTTTGTCATCATTGTATTTACGCTCTCCTTACATTATCTGTCCTATTTTAACGTTCGGTCCAAGTTTATCGTCCATAAAAAAGGGCCTATTTTTTATTGCTCAATCTATTAATTACCAACGCAATAAGAAGGTTTAAGAATCATTGGAAGATTTCAAAATGCATAGTGACGCTACAAACCAAGTTTAAACATATGGTTGTTGGCTTAGCTGATATTATATCATGAAATCTGACGTGTAGATGGCAGCACTAATGAAAACTAAACTAATTTTTGACAGAAAAATATAAATTTACAACATTGGAGCTTATTTACTAGAAATTGGAGTTGAAAATCTTGGAAAAGAAATTCGAAATTTAATAAAAATTTCTGCGGAAATCAATTAATGAGCGTCTGTAGGATAAAATTTCTGAATTCTTTAGTAAAGTAAATAAATACAAAAATATGTAATTTTTATAATAGGAGGCCTATTTCATATAAAAGCATTGTAAATAATATATAATAAACTCATATAAAAATTGTATAATATTGCAATTAAATGCTTATTTGTGTTTGAGATTGAAGGCTTTTTTTTATTGGGGATTTCAAAAGAAATTAGCAATTGTCCAGAAATAACTTGATTTCGTAATACAGGATATCATAGGATGACTCGCTAACAATTCTGGCGGATGCCTCGAAGGCGGAAATTTGTACTGGCAAGTGGTAATGTGATAGGAGCTATATACCTGCACTGGAGCTGTAATCATGCATTAGAAGCTTTAATACCACTAATAGCCCATTTACACTACAGCGAAATCTAGTAGATTAGATTTCAAATCTTGCTCAAAATCTAGATCGTTTACACTGGATTTATTTGACAGTAGCAAGATTTCATTTTAATAACAAAAGCAGCTGACTGAAATTTAAAAGAAAATAATAATATTTCCAAATTTAGTTTAATACCAAATAAAAATGAAAAATATAGGGCATTTAGTATCGTAAGCATATATGTAGGTAATAATATATAAATATTAAACCGCACTTTAATACAGGTTCGTCATGGGTCATTCTGGGAGCAAGATGTTCCTAATATTTCATATGATATGTTCATCGAAAAACCGCCAAACTTTTCATTTGTTATGCTTAACCTCTTCAGGGACAATTTTTTATGGTGACAAAAAAATGATTAAATTTTGTTTTCTTTTTAAATTATTTAATTTTATTTAAATAGGAATTCAGAAAACAAAAAACAATGAAAATTCACAAAAAGGAATAACGTCCACATTTGTGGCCACTGAGCGTTAATGGTAATTTATGTGTGATATGATTTCATACATTCCGGGCACATCAGGCATATATATTCTTAACATTTCTCACAAATGTAGTGAGTTCGTCTTATACAATTTTTGTCGTGACATCTGGGGGGATTTTTCAGTTCCTTGTATTTAGGATAATGACCTATACCGTCCAGTCAAATTCCAGGATTAACTTTAGTCCAGGTTTTTTAGATTTTTTAGGTAGTGATAGTAAAACTTATTATATTAAACATATCTGATATTATTTTTTTCAAATATTAACGATTTCTTGATATAATCCAATAAAACAGATTGCCGAAGAATTATTTCACGTTTTTTTTATGTATCTATGCATCGGAAATAATATCTTCAGTGCAGGCAAACGGTAAAATGTTTACTTCTCTTGTTGGAGGATTTGGTAGTCAATAACTTACTATAAAATTTTTGTTTTTTTATTATTATTATGATTATGATTATAAAAAATTAAACGTCCACATATGTGGCCAAGGGCGTGAAGAGGTTAAAGCTTTAGTTTTGTTTTTAAATTGAAATGGCATTTTTTCCTGCTCAGCGTTGTATTTTTAAGTACTATTTGGCAAAACACATAGTTGCATTTCTATTTTTACTAGATTTTGAGTAGAGTTTTCCGAAATCTACTAAATAAGTAGATTTTGTTTTGTATGGGAAATCTAGTTAAAATCAACTAGATTTGGCTCGAAATCTCATAAGTACTAGATTTCGCTGTAGTGTAAATGGGGTATTAGACTCACTACTAATCAAGTAGTCGATTGACTTGGAATTGGAAACATTTTTTGTGGGAAGAAGCACGAGCGTCTCACATCAGGGTGATGTTAAGAAATGTTGAGATGAGCTAGGCATTCACAGGAACTTAATTGTTACGATTGGAGTTGCATTGACGCCATAGCTGCTGTGTTACATACATACATACATACATAATTGATCATTACAACCTTTTAGTCAGGATTACGACCTAGCTTTTCACACCACTTATCTTGTGTGTGTTAATTTTACACATTAGTGGCGTTAAAAAGTCGATTCTGATGACAGATTTTTAAAGAAACTTTTCATTGGAATTTTATTTTAACGCTCATATTTTTTGGCCAGAAATCTGCAGAGAGGAAGTCACCGAGGAAATATTTTTTTCAAATTTCATTTTGACCTGGTGTTTGAACTGTGGCCTTACGACTAATAAGCCAACATACTATTTACTAGACTACGGCGACTTCCGAATAGCATCCAGTAGCTTATAAGAGCAACTGGACTGAACAAGACATCCTAAGGCCCGTATATTTATTTTATAAGATCACAGTACTCCAGCTGTTGGTGGCCTATTTAACTGGTTATTCATTGAAATGAAACTCTATTTTGTTTACATTTAATTCATAAATTCATTATTTATTTTTTCTTTTATTTATTTATTAAATCGATTTTTATTTTTTTTAATTATTGTTTTTGTTTTTTTTTTTAATACTAATTAATTAATATTTGACAAATATCGAGTTGTTTTGTATGTGTTTGTTTTTTCATTTTTTTTTTCGTTAATAATTTGTTTTTAATGCTATTTAAACAGCATTTAAGAATTTTACAATTAAAAATTTTCTTTCAATTTTTTTTTCAAATTTTTAGACAAAATTTTGTTGTTTGTTGTTTGTAATAAATTTTAAATATACATTCTTACGAATTTAAAAATACAATAACTTTCGGTTTTTTTTTGTTGTGTGTGTGTATGTCTGTCTGGTATATTTTCAATATTATTTTGATTATTTTTCTTCTTCATTTTCTTTAAATATTTATGCGGTTTTTGTTTTCTTCGATTTTTTTTATTTTTAATTATTTTTTTAAGAACTATTTTTTAAAAATTTAGTAAATTCTAAAAAGTTTGTTTATTTTTTGTTTTTTTTTTATTATATTATTTTAGTTTTAATTTTAAATATATTTTTTTATTAATTAGAGAACATTTTTTTATTTAAATTATTTATTTTATTTATTAATGCTAACTTTTTATTCTTATTTATTTAGTTAATATGAACAAAGATTAAAAAATAAATAAATAAATAAATAATTTAAAAATAATCAAAAAAATTCATATTTATTAAAAGAACAAATAAAATATAATAATAATAAACAATAAAAAAAATTAAATAAAATATAAATAAATAATTAAATAAATAAAAATTAATTAAATAAAATAAAAATAACTTAAATGCCAAAAAAATTTGTAACAAAACAAATATTATGTTTAAATATAATTAAATTAAAAACCAAATTGTATATATCAAAAATGTAATTAAATATTTTTAATACCTTTTTTAAATTTTAAATCAACAATTTTAATTTAAAGAAATATTTTTTTTATTTTCTTTTTAAATTAAAATTTAAAAATTATAAAAAACCCTGCCATAAAAAATAGTCTTCAAGAGAGCCTTCAAATTAGTTGTGAAATTTTAAACAAAGTTTTTCGAACGTGAAAGTCTTGCGCCTACATTTAGTAGGCAAGTTAAGAAGTAAGTCTAGATTTCAGGATTTAATAAATTTTGTAGCAATCAAGAGAATTTATTCGAATATGTGTATATATTTTCATTTGATAGCAGTTTACAGCAACATTTTTACACTTAACAAATATTTCAGCTTATAGGCTATAACTGTTCTAAATAATGCCGTTACAATCCTTTGTCAGAGTTTAAGGACTTATAGTTTAACGTGGGATCCGAACGTCAGATTTGAGAGGCATTCTTAAGGATTGTCAACCTTTACTCCTCAAAGCCGCTGCTGAATAACTGCTGAGAGGGGATCGTCGTAAGAAATATTTTTTTTTCATGATATCAGAGCTGAGGTTTGAATTTTCGAGACTTCAACTAGTAAGCCAACACACTACTAACTGGACTACGGCGATTACCATAATTTTATATAATAAATAATGGATCCACTTATACTTTTAACCGATGTATATACAAAACGAATGTGTTACAGGCTGAATACTTCATCAATGCCTGAAACGCGAAACTGTCATTATAGTGCAGTCATTATAGACTATGGAACCGACAAAGACTCTAAAAACTTCTCAGATTAAATAAGGCGCTTGGAACTTTTTTGTTACCTCTTTAAACTTCTTTAAAATACACTCTACCAAAAAAGTTGTGTTCTACAAAAATTCACCGAAAGGGCTTAAAGATAACACGAGTCCTGATTATATTCAGAAAAATAAAAAAAAATAAATTTTCTCCGAAAGAAACATTTTGTCTCAAGATGTTTAACTGATTTTTAAACTCTAGGCTCTTGGCTAATATGTCTACAAACAGAATTACAAGCTATCTTCTCCCAGCACTTATATTGTGTGGACCGTTAGTTTAATGTCAAATTGGAAGCGATAGCTTCTTGAAGGCAATTCAGTTACTTCTAGAACTTTTATCAAAATATCATTAAATAAGAAAGATACAGTAAAGAATTCTTCGAAATTTTCCGATCGAAAAAAATCTGATCTGATTAGAAAATATCTAGAAATGATGAAAAAAAATTCGAATGTCGGTGATAATATCAAAAAGCACATTATTTTCGTACAGAAAATTAACCGTACTTTTGTAAAATCAATTAGATTTTCTATGGAGTTTAAAGGGTTATTTTTTTAGCGATATGGATATTCTTTTTGCCGAATTTGTTATAGAAATATAATTTTTTAAACATGCCTGAACATTTCTGTCTAAAAAGATGAACAAATATTTTTAAAGCTAAAACGTTTAAAGTTTTGGAAATAAAAATTTCCATTTAAAATTCAGAAAATATTGGGGAAATATTAACGAAAAATTGAAAAAATTCTCCAATTAATGGAAAAATTAAAAGAAATTAAAAAATGCAAAGTATTGAAGGAAAATTAAAAAAATTAAAAACGTAAACGATAATGAAAATGAAAAAAAATAATTAAAAAAATATTTTCCAAGCAAACACGTTTAAATTTTTTTGAAAATAAATTTTTAATTAAAATTAAAAAAAAAATGGAAATGGACGAAAATTAAAAGAAATTCTCAAACGATTAAAAAAATTTAAAGAAAGTTAAAAAAATTAGAAAATATTGGCGGAAAAAATAAAAAAACGTGAAAGATCATGAAAATGAAATAAAAAAATTATTTAGAAAAAAAATTAAAAATAAAAAAAAGAATTACAAAAAAATAAAAAATAAATGAAAATAATTTAAGTTTTAACTGAAAAATTAAACGTTAAATAGAAAAAATTATAAAATATCGTTCGAGATATAAAAAAAATTAAAATTTGAAAGAACTGAAACTAAAAAAAATTAAATAAAAAAATGAAAAAAATTATTTAAGAAATTAATTCCTCAAATATAAAAATTAAAAAAAAAAATATGAAAAAATAATAAAAATTATTTAATTTTTAACTGAAAAAATTATAGAATATCGATCGAGATATAAAAAATTTTTAAAATTGAAAGAACATAAAACAAAAAAAAAATCTAAATAAAAATTTAAATAAAAAAAATAAAAATAAAACAAAAAAATATATTTAAAAAATTAATTTCTCAAAATAAAAATTAAAAAAAGAACAAAAATATAAAAAAATAATGATAATAATTTAATTTTTAACTGAAAAAATTATAAAATATCGAACGAGATATATAAAAAATTTAAAACTTGAAAGAACATAAAACAAAAAATTTTTTTTTTAATTAAAAAAAACAAAAAAAAAATAAAAAAAATAATTCCTCAAATTAAAAAGAAAAAAGTTACAAAATTATAAAAGAATAATGAATATAATTTCATTTTTAATTGAAAAAATTACAAAATATCGATGGAGATATAAAAAAATAAACAAATTTTTTTAAATAAAAAAAGAATAAAAAATTAAAATAAAATAATTCCTCAAATTTAAAAGGAAAAAAAATAATAAAAATAATTTAATTTTCAACAGAAAAAATATATTTTCAATGAATTTCTTAATGAAACTTTAATTTTCTTTCGATAACTATTTTTTGTTTTTATTTTTCTTTTTTTTATAATTTTTTTATATCACCCTGTGTTGTATTTTTTTAATTTTTAATATATTTTTGTAATTTTTTTCTTTTTTGTTATAAAAAATTAGAAATTTTCCGTCATTGTTAAACATAATTTCATTTTAAAATGCATTTCTTTCAAATTTTAATTTTTAATTTTAAAAATTTGTGTTCGTTTAAAAAAAATATATTTTTAACACTTAATTTTAATAAAAAAAAAATATTTTCATTTAAATATAAATAAATTAAAATAAAAAATATATTTATAAAATATAATAATAAAAAAAGAATTAATTTTATTTTGTTTTTTTGACTATTTTTTTAATGGCTATTTATTTTTCTGTTTTTTGGCTTATTTTAATTCTATTGATTTGTAAGGGTAAAGGGGGGGGGGCGTAAGGAGGAGCTGTTTATTGTTTTCTTGTAATATGATCTGCTGGATTAAATATTTTTTTTGGTTGTAAGAATAATAAAATTGTAGTGTGGATTATTTTTAAATATTTCTTTTTGTTTTGGTTTTTATTGTTGTTGTAGCTATTGTTTATTGTTTATTTAAATATTTAATAGTGGTTTCTGTTTGTTTTTTAATATTTAAATTGTTTTTATTTTTATTTTTAAGTTGTAACGGAAGAATTGTTTAAAGTTTTTTCGCATTTTGAAATTTGAATAGAGATTTTTGGGTTTTGCAAAATTTAAACACCTTTTAAGAGTGTTTAAATTATTGTTGTTTTTGGTTGTTAATGATTAAATATTGACTATTTTAGTTGTAATTAATTTATAAATTTTTTTTATGTTTTTTAAAAAGTAAAGTTTTATTGATTTTTTTAATTCAATCGTTTGTTTGTATTTGACTATTGGTTTTTGGTTTTTTGTTTTGTTAAGTTAAGTTAAGTTAATAATTCGTTATACATTACGTTACGCTACGTTACGTTACGTTACGTTACGTAACGTTACATTAGTAATATTTTCTTAAGCATTTTGTATACAATAATAGGAACCACCCTTATGAGTTTCATTTTATAAACTTTAAAGGGTTTTTATTTTGTTTTCTGTTAAAAAAAAACAAACAAATGAACTTAAAACTTAAAAATTAATTGTAAAAAACTTCATTAAAAATAAAAAAAAAATAAATAAAAAATAAGAAATAAAAAAAAAAATTCATTTAAAAATCATTTTGTTGTTGTCTATGATTCATGAGCCATACCTCCTCCATCCATTTGGCTAAAACCCACACTTACTGTTGCTGCACCAGCAGTTGCTCCACTTGGTCAGCAGTGCGCAGCAGAAAGGCAGCACTCTCTCGATAGGCCGATATAACCTGGCGTGCCGCTGTTATCTCATTGGGACTCAATTTGTGTGGCAACAATGGTGGTGGCCTCACCACATTAATGTCCATGTTGTTGTTATTCAAGCTGCCCAGTTGAGGTTGTTGTATCTGTATCTGTTGCTGCTGCTGTTGTTGTTGTTGTTGCTGCTGTTGTTGTTGCTGCAGCTGTTGTTGTTGCTGCAGCTGTTGTTGTTGCTGTTGTTGCTGCTGTTGTTGTTGCTGTTGCTGTTGCTGCTGCTGTTGGGCCTGTTGTTGCAGTTGTTGCAGCTGTTGTGTTGCCGTAGCCAACACGCTAGTGCTCGGCACAATGTTGCCATTGTTCAGATTTGTATTCACGTTCAATTGATTTAGCGTTGCCAGTGTGTTAATATTTTGTGCATTATTATTGTTGTTGTTGTTGATATTATTCATGGTATTTATGGTATTAATTGTGGTGGAGGAGGTAATGGGCGTATTAATAGTGGAGGAGGAAGGCTTCATGGAAAGATCTGTGGGTGTAACTGAAAAGAGAAAAAAAGTCGTTTTTTTTCTTAACAAAAATGTCTCAAAAAAGCTTGTCTCCCCAACTTACCATTGCCCAAAGTGCCTACACCCGGAAAATAGGCTGGATATGTGGGCGTACGACCCGCCACAGCAGCGGCCGCTGCTGCCACAAATGGTGAGGCTGCACTAGGCGATGTAAAATCGGTTGGTCTATACAAAGGACTTGTAGCTGGCATGCCAGTCAATACATTTGTGTTGCCATTTGCTCCGCTGTTACCATTTGCTAAAACATTAGCCAACGGTTTTATATCCATGCCCGAAGCACTGGCATTCGAACTTAAAGCTAAAGGTGAACTGCGATTCGAATTGATGCCAGCACTGCCGGCACTAGAGGAGGCAGCTACTGCCGCAGCTGCAGCAGCCGCCACAGCAGCGGCTGGTGTTAAAGTCAAGGTTTCAGCAGTCTCTGAATTAGGTGTGGAACGTGCAAAGCCCGTGCCGGTGGCAAAAGGTAAAGCAGCTGTGGAGGCGGCATTAGAACCATCATTGGCAGAGGCTGAAGTAACGGTGGACGATGTGCTAGCGCCTCCAATGGAGGCCGCTGAGCTAGTAGTGGCCGCTACAGCGGCTGCAGCTGCAGCAGCAGCGGCCGCAGCAGCTGCTACCGCAGAACCAGGAGCGGGTATGGCATGTGTAATAGGCTCTAAGCCTATACGCATGCGTTTCGCATTTAACGACTCATTTTCGCAAGCAATTGCCAGAATTTGTTCAGCTTGTACGGAAGTCAAATGGGCTGGTGTGGGACGGGTCTGAAAAGAAATGAAAAAAAAAAACTTCTTTTTTAAAATTAATTTCAAAATAAAAACAGCCCGAGCTTACCGTATTTTCCCAACCATCTCTCATTTTCTTATTGCGGCGACAGGACTTTAAATAGGTGCGTATGCGTTTGCGTGAACGATCGCTAAATTCGGGAAATTGTCGTGCACAAGAGTCAATAATGGCTTGGATTTTTTCTTTAGGCTGCTTCGAAATCGGTACAATGCGATCCAAGTTTTCGTCCACAAATAAACGCACAAACATCTGAAAAAGTGGAAAAAATTCCATAAGCAAAGCCTGGCTTAAGAAGAAATCGTTCAAAAAAACTCACATTAAATGCCTTTAACCGTTCCGGATCATGGGTCTGTGACAATTTCTCATCAATTTTATCATCAGAATCATCTTCCGAACCCTCATCCTCCTCCTTTTGCCCTGATGAATTGGTTTCATCTTGTGCCTCCATGGGAGAAGGATTCCCTTCCCGCGGTACAGGCGACAAAGAGGCATCCAGTTTATTACCGGACGCTGCCGCAGTTTGGGCCAATGCATTTTGATATTGGGCCCATAGACCACCAACTACTCCCAAATCGGGTCCCTCAGTGCCATTCCGTACAGCATTGGAATTTTGATAATTCCAGGCCAACAGCATTAGTTTCAGTTTGTCAGCGTCTTTCATTAGGCCTGCATAGGGATCTGGTTCCGTGTTGGTATCGGAAGAATTGGTTGTTTCACTGGGTGTGGGAGCTGGTGGTATGGTTTCCTGGAAATATAAAAGCATATGATAGGAAGGGATTAAGAATTTAATTTTGAAAATAATTTTATGAAGCATATTTCAAGGCTTATTTTATATGAATTTTTATAATTTATTAGGTTAAGTTATTAAAATCGAATTTAAATTTTTTTCACACAATTTAGGACTCATTCTATAGAGACCGATACAGTCACTTTCTTAAGGAAACTCTAACCAAATTTTTTTAGGGCATACTTTCAGGCTGATTTTTTAAATAATTCTTCTAGCTTCATTCTACGTTTTTAACCCTTCGTTTCCAAAAAAATTTAGGGCATACTTTCAGGCTGATTTTAAAATAATTTTTCTAGCCTCACACTACGTTTTTGACTCTTCGTTTTAAAGTGTTTTGTTTTCTTAAGGAAACCCTAACCCAAAATTTTAGAGCATACTTTCAGGCTGACTTTTTTAAAATAATTTTTCAGATCCACAATACGTTTTTGACACTTTTTTGTTTTTAAAGAAGCCTTAACCATAAAAATTTTGAAGCATACTTTCAGGCTGATTTTCTAAATAATTCTTCTAGCTTCACACTGCGTTTTTGACCCTTCGTTTCAAAGTGTTTTGTTTTCTTAAGGAAACCCTAACCAAATATTTTTAGGGCACATTTTCAGACTGATTTCTTAAATAATTCTTCTAGCTTCACACTACGTTTCTGACCCTTCGTTTCAAAGTGTTTAGTTTTCTTAAGGAAACCTTAAACAAAATAAAAAATTTCAAAGCATATTTTCAGGCTGATAAGTAATTAATTTTTTCAACTACCATCCAGAATGACATTCATAGAGAGAAAAACAAATATTTATTTCCAATTAATTAAATTGCCAAGCATTAGACACTGTTTTTGTGCTCCATTGTATTAAATTAAAACAAAATAAAATTTTAGAAAATTAAAGTATACTTTTAGGCGTTAAAATTCAAGAGAAATACAATTTCTTGTGGGTTTCTTTTTAGCAAGCAAAAAAAGAAAGAAAAGAAAATCGAATAAAAACAAAAATGAAATACAAAAACGAAGAGAAAAAGGCAGACATTTTACTGGAAAATTTTCCAAATCATCAAAGCAAAAAGTCTTGAAAACTATTACCCAAAAGCAAAGGCACACACTATAAAACATAAAATGATTAGAGGATATGAATAGAGGAATAGAGTAGGATATGGTTGGGTATGGGTTTAGCACAAGAAACCTCAAAATTCTTGCCATTTACTTATGCATACAAGACACTACTCTTCTCTCCATATAAATATATGACTCGGTGTTGTTGTTGCTGTTTGTATTTCTTCTTTTATTTTCTAAAACGAAAAGAAACTCTTCTAACATTTTGGGTAAAACAACTCAAATGTTTAGGCATTTTAATTTATAACAACAACTACACAACATATATGGCATGGCAAGGCATGGCATGGCATAAAACTTGCAACATATAGTCGTACAACAGCAGGCCTTCTTGCCAGTTCCTCTAATGCTTTCTCTAAGGCCCTATGTCTGCTTGAATTCTAAGGCAAATTTCTAAAGCCTTTTATAGAGAGAGAGACTTTCTTTCTTTCTTTAGGTTTCTATAAATAATTACAAGCAACAGTTGGGTTGAGAGGGGGGATACCCTGTACAAGACAAAAACTACAGCAACTACTACAAAATCTCTCAAACTCAGACCCCACAAAACTTAAGATTTAAAGACGTTTTTTCTTTAGAACTTCTTAAGGGATATGGTAAAAAGGATATACACAGTCTCTAGCTAAGGGTAGGTAGTTTGCCTATATAGAAGGATAAAGGCTGGGGTAAAATGCAGGCTAAAATGTCAACGCCAAACCCAAAATGTACCAAAAAAAGCAGTGGCATGTGAGTTAACAGTCTAAGCAAAGAAAATTATTTAAATGGAAAATTTTTGTTGCATATATTTAGGCTTGAAATTTTACAAGAAGGAAAGGAGAGAGAGGGAAGGAGATTGCAAACTTGAAACATTTTACTTTGGAGCATACATTGAAATTTATTTCGTAAAAAGCCTAAAAATACATTAGAGACTTTAGTTTTATTCTACAAAAAAAAAAAACGAAGCATACTTTTAGTCACTGTAGTGGCTTTATTACAAAACTTAGCAGTTGATTAACATAAAATCTATTACCAACACCCAAGAATATTTCGTTAGCAACATCAAAAGCAAAAATTGCTTGTTTTTTCTCTCTTTTCAATCTAAAAAACTAAAACTTAACTTTTCCTGAAACTTATATTCTAAGATTTCAAACGTTTTTTTCAAAGCATATTTTAAGGGTTTTTTGTTCAGCTTTCTTTCTTTGTATGCAATATCTGCAATTGAATTTTTTCGTTAATCAAATCAATGCTATTTAGAAAACTAAAAAGTTTTCTTGTGGTTTCGTTTGTAACGTTTTTTTTTGTGGGACTCCCCTTTTTTAAAATGACATATGTGTCCTGGCTTTAGTCTTATGGAAAAGGGAAAAAAACCAAGTATAGTTTCACTAAAGCTGGTGGTTATTGGTATCGCCAACTGATTGACTAGATTTCAATAACACCATGAAGAAGTCTTAAGATTTTAGACATGCGGTCAAGACAACTGAAAAACAATATTGAAAATACGAAAAGAAATTCAAAGAAAAGAAAACGTAATTTCCCTAAGAGCTTATAAAAATAAGGTTTAAATAATTTTTTAATCCCTTAAAATAGGCAATGAAAACAAACGAAAGAAAATAATCTCAGTACTAAGGGCCTGGTAGACTTTTTGAAAGGTGAATCTGTTTTAAATGCTGCCGATTTTAAGGCGTATCCAATGCAACAGAATATATGCTACAAATGTTCATTGTTAAAAATGCATCGTTGGACATTTTCTTATGACTCTGACATTGAAGTCTTCTCCTCTATTGGCATTTTAACTTAGAAACTTCTGTTAAAAAACAAATTTTCACAATATACTCAGAGCAAATGAAAGCCACAAAACGTCCACAAAATCTTCCAGAGTTTCAAACAAATCATTAGCGATGTATACACCCTTTGACGTTAACCTGATTGCCTAAAACCGAATTTGTCATTGTTTATCTGTATGGGTTTAACTCAACTAACGGGTCCGCCATCTAACGTTTTTTTTCAACTAGTGCGTGAATGGTAACACTTAGCTCATGTCTGATTTGACAGATAATTAGTTCCATCCTTCCGCTGAACGAATATGGTTGTGTATACGCTTGAACAATGCTGGGAAATATTCCGACATTACTTTGAAAATCATGGTAATGTTGCAGAATGTGTGCGGATTTTGGAAGAAGAGAAGCACTGTCAGCTCCGTGAAAAAAGTGAAAGAAACTGGCATCCTCATCGATAAACCAAAGCGTGAAAAGCCAAAACCAGTGCGTACACCCGTGAATATTGCTGCTGTGGCAGAAAGTGTGCGTGAAGCGCCATCAACATCAATTCACCGTCATTCTCAACAATTGAACATTTCGGAGACATCATTGAGACGAATTTTGCATAAAGACTTTGGTATGACGCCATACAAAGTCTAATTGGTTCATGAGTTGAAGCCAATTGGCCATCCAATGCGTTTTGACTTCTCTAAGTGGGCCTGCGATCGACTTACAGAAGATGCCGATTTTGGCAAAAAAAAAAATCATCTTTTCAGATGAAACTCATTTTGATCTTGGCGGGTATGGAAACAAGCAAAATTATCGCATTTGGGGCACAGAAAACCCGCACGCATACATTGAAAAGCCGACGCACCCAAAACGAGTCACTGTTTGGTGCGGATTTTGGTCCAGAGGCATAATTGGGCCATTTTTCTTCGAAAATGAGCAAGGATTGGCCGTTACAGTCAATGGCGATCGTTATCGGGCCATGTTGAACAAATTTTTGTTCACAAAACTTGAAGAGGACAACATTGGCAACATTTGCTTTCAACAGGACGGCGCTACGTGCCACACAGCCGAAGCTACACTCGATGTTTTGCGCCCTGTATTTTAAGATTGCATTATTAGCCGCAGAGCTGATGTCATTTGGCCACCTCGGAGCTGCGATTTGACACCGTTGGACTATTATTTGTGGGGTGTCGTCAAAGATCAGTGTTACGCCGACAAGCCAGAGACAATTGACGCTTTAAAGGACAATATTCGTGAAGCCATTGGTGAAATACAGCTCTGCACACAATCGATAATGTGCTTAAAAATTGGACCGATCATGTAGGCTACTGCATGGCCAGCCGAGGCAGCCATTTGAATGAAATTATTTTCCATTATTAACCGGAAGGATTGTACGTTCAAATAAAAAAAAGAAATTTGAGAAAATATTCAGTAGTTTTTTGTTTTCTAAAGCATTTTCAAAAAAAAAAGTTATTTGGCGGACCCTTTAGGTGATGATCTCTTAGTACCAGCAAACACTCAGCAAAGGCTACTGTTACTATTAATCCCGGCTTGGCTAGGGTATGAAGTAAACAAATTGTATATAAAATAATCTTTTCCTTGGCGCACGTCCTATAAATTTAAACAGAAAAGCTTAGTAGAGTCGCCGTAGTCTAGTAGGTACTGTGTTGGCTTATTAAACGTGAGGCCACGATTCATCCTCCCAGCAGATTTCTGGCAAATGCTCTCTGAGCATTAAAATAAAATTGCCATGAAAAGTTACTCAAAAATCCGTCGTTCGTAGTCGACTTTAAACTGTAAGTCCCGCCGCTCATGTATAAAATTAACACCCACAACATAAGTGGTGTGAGAAGCTAGGTCGTAATCCCGACTGCAGAGTTGTAATGAGCAATAATGAATAAAATATGTGAGTTTTAATGCTGCCGATTTTAAGGCGTAACTGGCAAGTGAAATGTTATGAGCGGGACCGAAGAATTTTTATGCATTTCATGTTTTATGTACCAAGAGCTGGAGAAAATTTCATGCCTCTTCCCAGTGCACCTTTATTGTAAGGTACAATAACTAATACAGCTGCGCCTATGGGCGATAGATCACTTAATGAAATCTTCAGGAATATGGAAGTCACTATAGTACGATTTCTCGAGGAACGGTTAAAGGGGAATGGAAAATACACCTCCTGAGCGACACCATATATAGAGAAACATATTTGGAGTCGATAGCCTACTCAATAAAGCCTTTAGACTACTGCAGGGCCTTTCAGTCAAAATATTTGGCCATACCGGCTACAGTGCTGACTATTAAGGATGATAATATTGACGGAAATGAAGTTGATTGCTTGGCTGTTGTTAGGACTCTAGTTTCTAGCATAATGACCTTTTGATGGTCACCTGCATCGAGAAATCTCGCAATGAGATGGCAAAGCGGTTGAACTTTCAAAATTCATGGGTACTGGAGTATAACCTTATGGTGGAAAGATGCTCGATGAAGAACCTGCAAGCTAAGAATGGGTAATTCAGTAATAGATTTTGATAATTCCCTTGGTTTATATTATAATTTTCTTATTTTATTATTATTATTTGAAGATAGATTGCCGCTTTAGTGATAATCTTATAAAATATAGCATACTTTTAGGTTTTATGATTTTTATTGTATACCTTTAGGGTTTTTGATTGAATATCTTTTGAAACAACAAAAACATTAAATTTGAAGTAGAGCTGCATGCATGGTATTTGATGTCAAATCTTGTTTTATGATTTTTATTGTATACTTTTAGGGTTTTTTGATTCAATATCTTTGAAACTTAACAAAAAAAAAAAAAAAAAAAAAAAACATTAAATTTGAAGTAGAGTTGCAAGGTATTCAATTGCAAATCTGTTAAAAAGCCAAGTTTCAGTTTTTCGAAAGACAGTATACCGCAAAGCAATATTTAAAGCAAAAATAATAGAAAATTTCATTAGGAACCATTTTTATAATTTTGCATTAGAATTTCTGGTTAAGACCCTGAGATTATGTTTTATTTCTTTAAATGTGTTTGAAGAGAAAAATATTTTCAAATTCTACTTATTTCTTGACAGCAATAATTTGTATTATTTATAGCCTAGCAGCAACTCAGCTTGTGGGAAAAATTTTACGCCAATATGCTGAATACAACGTCTGCTCCACAAGATTCAATCTGCACTTGCACCTCGCACGTGTCGAATCAGAACATATCTACTGAGTGCCCAGGAACAAATGAGATCAGCGGAGCAATTGGGTCAATTAAAAACAACAAATCTCCAGGCTTGGAGGGCATTCTGGAATAACGAATCTATACCAGACGAAATCACCGCCGGCTTAATTATAAATCTCCCAAAAAAAGGCGATTTGACCGACAGGAAGAATTGGAGAGGCATAACATTGTTGACCACGCTTGCAAGGGTGTCCCTACTAAAATAATGAACTTGATAAAGACACTGTACAACAACGCAACATGCCGCGTACTACATGAGAAACAACTATGAAGGAGCATCAAATTATCTCTCATCACTCTTCTTTAATTGCGTCCTCGAGGTAGTGATGCAAAAGTCGACAAATCATAGGGAAGGGATTACATGGGGTCTACAAGACAGATTAGAAGACTTGGACTATGCGGATGACATATGCTTATTAAGCCATTCTTTCTCCGACATGCAGTCGAAACTGGATCTAGTTAGCGAAACTGCAAAGTTAGCTGGATTAAAGATGAGTATCAACAAAACTAAATCACTCAGAATGAATGCTAATGCAACGGGGAAATTCCTAATATACGGCAAGGAAATTGACGAAGTGGAGTGTTTCTGCTATCTGGGCAGTATAATCGATAAATCCGGCGGTTCATCAGCAGATATTGCCAGCCGCATTAATAAGGCACGCCAAGCTTTTGCCCAAATTAACCCCGTTTGGAAATCATCTAATATATCGAGACGCACCAAAATTAAAATTCTCAACTCCAACGTCAAATCCACATTACTTTACGGTTGCGAAACGTGGAATATGGCACCCCGAGATTCCCAGTCTATTCAAGTATTTGTTAACAAATGCCTGCGTAGAATCATGCTTGTTTACTGGCCCTCCATAATATCCAATGCCCAACTCTGGTCAGATACAAACCAGCAACCAATAGAGATGGAAATAAGAAGACGCAAGTGGGGCTGGCTTGGGCGCACTCTTCGCAAATTATTAGACGACATCACAAGGAAAGCCCATAGATTGGAACCCCCAGGGAAGCAGGCGCATCGGACGACCATCACACACCTGGAAACGCCAAATCACAATCGAATTATCAAAACTACGTCCACAGTGGAACGAAGTCAAACACCGCGCTGACGATCGAGCTTATTGGAACCAACTTGTTGCGGCCCTATGCTCCCTAGAGGAGTAAGAGGTACATATATATAGCCTACTTTAAGGCGTGTTTTGAGGATTAATAAAATACTATAAATGTTTGATTGGAAATCTTCTAATAATTTAATCGTTCTAGATGGTATACAAGTTACCATTAGAATTTCTTTTTTAGCCCCTTAATTTATGCTTTAATTTTTTATGGAAAAATTTATATAAAATTCCTGCATATTTATTGGTGATTTTAAAATATAAAACTTTTATATTTATTGGGAACTTGTTTTTGTTATTTGAAAATCTATACAAAATCGTTGCATAGTTTAAGGCTGTTTCAAGAGGTATGAGTTTAGCATCAAAGCACAAAAAAATAGGAAAAAAATAAATTTTAAAAACGTAACGCCTTTTTATGGGAAAGAGTCAAAAATATTTACGCCAATTTCAAAAAGGCTGTTTCGTGTTTCGATATTTTTGCGCAAACATTTCGCAAAAATTTTGTGCTTCCTGCTTAACCGCCTTTTTCGCAACCTAACATAACGTAATTTTAATAGAAAAACCTGGGGTATAAGAGCAGCCCCCAAACAAAAAAAATATCCCGTTATAATATAGACAAGAGAGTTGGGATATTTGTTGGCGTGTGTATGTATTTTATTTTATTTAAAAACAAAAAAAAAAAGAGAAAGAAGAAAGGGAATAGAGTTTGAAAAAGAAACAAAAAAAATTATTTTAGTTTTTAGCGTTAAAAATAAAAATGCATATGAGTTATGCACACGTCCATATAAAGCCCATGAACCCTCGTACCTATTTGGTTATAAAAATTTCATTTCATTTCAAATACCCACACACATACAAACAGACAGAGAGAGCACATGCTGTACTGCTTTTAAATGATGGGTAATGGTTTGTGTTGCATTTTTAGCGGGTCTAAATGCAGTTGCCCCGCTTGTTGTTGCAAGGGAGCTACAAAAATTTAACTGACAATACCCATCACCATCGCCATCGCCATTATCACACAACCATAGCATTCAATAGCATGCATCAGGCTGCTGATGAGTATGAGTATGATGTTGATGATGTTTTCGTAGCTGATGTCCATTGATGGTTTTCGTTTGTAGATGCTGTAAATTTTTAACTATCTAACGCCTAAGCTTATGCTTTAAATAATTTTTTTCATTTTCCTTTCAATCATTTGCTGTTTCTCGCTCTCTCTTTCGCTCTCTGTGTGTGTGTGTGTGTGTGTTTAAGTATGAGTATGTATTGTTTTTATGCGAAACTACGCAATATTTTTATATTTTGTAATATCTTTCCACTTTGTGCATATAAAAACTGGCTGTTTGGCTGTTCCCATGCACACACACAACATGGCAAAAAGCCCCCGAAAATATTTTTTTTCTATCAAAGTTAGAGGGTCATCATGATAGTTGCCGTTGTTGTTGTTGTTGTTGTTGTTATGCTTATATTGTTTAAAATTTTGTGGTACATCATTTATATAAAGACTCCGGGCTTACTCACACACGACAGACAAAAGTTCTCTAACATACCAACTAATGCCGCATCAAAAGCAAAAACAATGAAAAAAAATTGTTTTTTTTTCGTTTTGTTTTAAAAAAGGTGGGTGAGTGCAACAAAACACGAAAAAAAGAGGGGAAAAAATGGAAAAAGTATGGTCAGTTTATATATTTTTATGGAGAGTAAAAATATGCCAAAACGGGCATACTTTTAGGCAGCCCTCAATCATCATTGTATGCAATGCAAAGAAGTGCATAAAAATAATATGCATTTGATAGCCCAATGCAAGCATGCTTATGTGTATGTGTAAATACATACATACATATCATGGAAATAGGAAAAAAAACAAAATAGTCATGTGTACAAAAAAAAAATAAAGCATAAATTGAGGCAGCCAAACCTTAACACGTTAACTAATGTGGTATGAAATCCAAAACACACACAAAACAAAGAAACATTTTCCTCTCTCTCTCTCTCTCTTTGTCTTTTTCTCTCTCATTTTTGTTTACACATCGAAAAACACTAATTTACTGGTTAACTTTTCAAACACCAAACTACTAACGCACCTAAAAGCATACTACAATTTTATATCACAATGCTAAAGCCTTTTTGGTTTTTTTTCGTTTATTTTTTTCGTTTGTTTTGTTTTTGTTTTCTGTCCCTATTTCTATATATTTCTACAGTTTTTATGATTATTTGTCATGTCAACGCTTTATTGTTTGGTTTAGAGAGAATAGTGTGTAGTGCATACTTTGTGGCGCTCAATTTATTTAAAAACTCAAAAATTGTACACAGTTAAACATTAAGGCATATGAAAAGTTTCAGCGTTCTTGAGGTGACTTCAGGACCCAGACCTTGAGTACGGGTTTCATGCTCGATAAGTGAGTTCGACAACCTATCCGATAGATCCGATCCATCAAGATAGTAAGCAATGGCGCAGTGTATATGGTCGTGCGATATTTACAAATTTTTCGAAAATGAAATCTACTCCGGGACAGGCAGAAAGACGTCCTCTAAACTCCCTGATGAGTGCCATGAATTTCAAGCTGAATTATTTGCATTTACAAGGCAGTCTGGAAAATAATTGCGCCAGGAGATAGGATGGTTACCTATCTACCCTCAATGCGCTGTTTATAGTGGCTAAATAGCGCTTGAAATTAGCTTCAGTCTACAACTTTAGTCTGCAGGCTCTCACAAGGCTTTTAGACATATGCAGAGAGGTACTGACATTATGATGCGTGAGTTACTGAGTTACACGCGAAGACTGCGACCGTGTTGTTTGCCTGGGAAACTTCCTAGCGCTTACGAGTTAGGTGATCAGATGGAGGGGGAACTTTTTATGGCAGAACAAAACTCCTCCTAAAGGGTGTTTTTTATAGAGGTATAGAACTTTAAGTTGGCATTACTTTTCAAGATGGCGACCGATTTAACAGCTGTCAAGTGATTTATTCTCAGTTTGGTTTGGCAATTCATCATGAATAGACTCACGCCTGAACAACGCTTGCAAATAGTGCAATTTTATTTCGAAAATAATGGTTCTGTGCGGAAAAACGTATCGCGCACTACGTCCATTTTATCGTCGACAAAATCGTCCATCAGAGCAGTTAATTCGATTAACCATGGAACGTTTTCGCACCACGTTTACTCTTATTGACAACTCGCATCGCCAGAGACGCTGTACGGTGCGTACAGAAGAAGCTATTGCTGCTGTGGAGCGTAGCATTGAGGAAGACCCGAATGAGTCCATCCGCCATCGAGCACAGGAATTGGATCTGTGTCCATCCACTTTATGGAAGATTTTGCGGAAGGATCTGGGTTTGCGTGCTTACAAAATCCAACTCGTGCAAGATTTGAAGCCAAACGATCATCAAGTAAGGCGTAGATTCGTCGAATGGGCCCAAAACGAGATTACCGTTGTTCCCGATTTTCATAAGCGAATTTTGTTTAGCGATGAAGCGCACTTCTGGTTGAATGGCCGCATTTGGAGTGAAGGTAATCCTCAACTGTATGTGGAAACACCGTTACATCCAGAAAAACTGACTGTTTGGTGCGCTTTATGGGTTGGTGGAATCATTGGTCCGTACTTTTTCAAAAACGATGGTTGCCAGAACGTTACAGTCAATGGTGATCGGTATAGAGCCATGATTACTAACTTTTTCATTCCTGAATTGAATAACCATGATGTCCAGGAGATGTGGTTTCAACAAGACGGCGCAACATGTCACACAGCTCGTGCCACAATAGATTTATTGAAAGACACGTTTGGTGACCGCCTAATTTCACATTTTGGACCTGTGAATTGGCCTCCAAGATCTTGTGATTTAACACCGCTAGACTACTTTCTGTGGGGCTATGTAAAGTCATTGGTCTATGCGGTAAAGCCACAAACGCTTGACCATTTGGAAGACAACATTCGCCGTATTATTGCCGATATACGGCCACAAATGTTGGAAAAAGTCATCGAAAATTGGACGTCCAGAATGGACTACATGCGCGCCAGCCGTGGCGGTCATATGCCAGAAATAATATTTAAAATGTAATGCCACAAGATTATCTTTCGGATAAATAAAATGCATGTCAATCGAATAATCCATCGTTTTTTTATTGCAACTTAAAATTCTATACCTCTATAAAAAACACCCTTTAGCACGGAATCGAGTCTGATATTTGAGGAAGGATCTTTGACAAGGGCTTTGTGCCAAGACAACAGATGCATGTGTATGGGACAGGATACCTCTTTTGTCCGCTAGTTTGTGGTAATGTGGGGAGTCGTAGTCAACTGAATACATTTCGAATCTCTTCCCCAGCATGCTGAAGCAAAGTCCTGAGATTTTCCTAACTGTTAAATACGCAAGGAAGTTAAATACTCAGGGAAGCATTGGCAAAAGTCAGTAGCAGCAGGGTTTAGGTATCGAATTGAGAAGCGACGGTCTGTCGGAAAGTTTTTAACAAACGTTCTATAAGACGTAGTAAAAATTCTGCCACTTTCTTAAATCTGTAGTTCAGAATCGGCAAAAAATTGTTGATACCGCTGATCATGAATAAAATGAACACACACAACATGGGTATTGTGAGAGGCTAGGTTGTAATCCAGGCTGTAAGGGTTACAATGAGCAACTGAGTAAGTAAATAAGCGCAGATACTTTTTCTACAACCCAATATAAAAGAAAAAAAAACAAAAAACTTCTATCGAAACATTTACACTCAACAGCCTTAACATGTAACATAAAAATACAGAGAAATACATAAAACGCCTAAAAGTATAGCTGCTCCCATGTAAAGTGTTTCTACTGTCTGTGCATTAGTTTTATTTGTAAAGTTTACAACTCTTGTTTTATGTTTTATTTTATTTACCCATGCCTTGTTTCCTTTCCTTTACAATTTGATTTTATTTAATTTCTATGTTCTATTGCAATAAAGAACAAAAAAACTATGAGTTCATCTCCCCCTCGCGACCCTCTTTAAAAAAAGCCCTTTTTAATATGAGTTGAACATTCATATTAAATTTTGTTGCAGAGTTTTAGGCTTTGGCTGCCCATTTAAGGTGTGCATCTGTACTCTACTGTACTGTAGTGTCAATCAAATGGTAGTTTTTAATTTAAAAAGGATATTACCAATTAAAAAATTGCTTTACGTTGATTTGTGTATCACTTTATCGCTCTTTTTCTTTCTTTTTCTTTCGCTCTATCTCTCTCTCTCTCTTTCATTTGAAATGTAATTCGTGTTTTTTACAATAAATTTTAGGCAATTATTTAATGACCATTTTAAAGGCGATAAAAAAATTTCATACGATTTTCTTCATTTGTAACTGAAGTCCTACAATTTTGGTGAAATTTAAATTTTAATTTTGCAGTTAAAAATCTGTCTTCATAGAGAGAAAACCATTGCATAACTTGAGCATTAATTACTAGACATTTGTTGCATATTTCAAGGCTTCTAATTTCAATAAATCAATGGAGAATGTTTTTTTTCACTGCAACAACTAAAAGTCCTAGAAATTACATTTGAATGCAGGATAAAGGTGAACTTGCAGGGCATCAAGGCAAGGCTCTGTATTTGATGGTTTCCAGAAGGCCATCATCTTTTGTGAATTAAATGAAAATGAGCCAGACATACAGAATGTTCTTTTTAAATTCCAATGAAATCTAAATCTTGTAGAACTAGTGGCATCGAATACTATTTACTGGAGTTAGCGCTCTAGGACTTTGGGAAGGCCATTGGCAGGGTGAAGTTGTTGGGATATCATGAAAATACTACTTCTTTAAAGAAGGTCAACATAGTAAAGGCATTAACTATAGTTTCCAGGCATTAACTGGATATGAGAGAGCATCATAGTCTAGTAGGTAGTGTGTTGGCTTATTGGACTCGAGCTCGTGTTTCAAACCCCAGCTCAGACATCTACAACAAAAACGAAAAAACGGCGTCATCCTCTCAGCTGATTTCTGGCAAAAATCCTGAAAACTTTCTCAAAAAATTAAGCGTTTGAAGTCGATATTAAACAGTACGTTCGGCCACTCATGGTTAAAATAAACACACAACATGAGGGGTGAGAGAAGATTGATTGTAATCCTGACTAAAGGTATTGTAATGACCAATTATGTATGTATGTATAGTCTAGTGGTCGTCACAGGCTAGTAAATAGTATGTTGGCCTTCTAGATAAGGGCACAAGAGTTCAAACATTAGACCTCCTACAACTTAAAAAGGAAACAAAAACAAAAGTGTTCCTTTCTGGTTGGTACCCATACTCAGCAGTCTTCAGGCAAAGGGATGAACATTTTTTATGTTTTTGTTAAGTTTTTATTATTAAGCCGGCTAATTTTGAGACTGACTCCTTACAATGCGACTAAAAACTGTTTACTTTCAATTCTTTTATGATAGTAAAGCAGTGAAATAAGGTTAGAAATCTATAAAGATTAATAACTAAAGTATATTTGCAGGCGCAAATAATTAACAATTCATTTTGTTTAGTAGTTTGTAGTTTTTGGACAAAAATAAGCTAAAACTAAAGCATATATTTAGGCTTACTGCAATTTTTTTTTAAATTAAAAGCATATTCATAGGCTGTTTATTTTATTTTATTTTTTCTTTTTTATTAAGCGTTCAAAAATTTTATTTATTTTTTTATTATTAAATTTATTTCTTGTAAAGAAAAATTCTTGGAGCTGAAAAAAAAAAATATTCTGTTGAAGACATCTAACAAGGGTAGACCGAGAGAGGTACATAAAGAGGAAGAATAACAAACAACTTGTATGTGTATGTATATATTCCCCATAGACAACAATGACGCCTACAAAGTAGAAAAAAAGTACCGGTAACTTACAATAAGTTCTTCTTTCCCTTCTTTGTCTGTCCATAATAATCATCTCTGTGTGACACTTTGTTTGTTGGCTGGTATACACGCTGCTCTCTCTATACGGTAATGAGGAAATGCACTCTACCCACACAACACATTTACAATAATAACAAGAAATGAACAACAACAACCAAAAAAAAAAAAAAAGAAAACAAATGAGAGAAGGCTTGGTCTTTTTGTTGTTTTTATTTTCAATAAGTATTGCATAAAATAAATACAAACACACACACATATACGCACACATACATGTATTAACAGAAAATAAGGAAAACAAGAGTATATAAAGAGCAATGCAATGCAATGTTGCTGTTCTTGTTGTTTTACTCCTTTTTGATGTTGTTGTATATAGAAAAAGGAATAAAAATTATATATGGGAGCGCGTTAGTTACAAACAAAAAACAACGAAATGACACCCTTTTCTGTACCAACAACAACAACAAGGGCAACAACAATAATCGTAAAAAATAATAGCAAAAGCACCAAAGGATTCCCATTTACCCGCAAAAAAAAAACAAAAAAAAAACAGAATAACCATCTCTGTGGAGTTATTCTCATATTTTTGTTGTTGTTGTTTGTTTTTGTATATACAATATAACATATGAGACGAACATAAAAAACAACGGCACTTTTATTGAACAAAAAAAACCTCGTATTATTGTAAGTGAATCACAGAGTTAAAGTAAAAGCCTGAGTGTCTGTGTCTGTGTAGGTGCATTTTTGCTCTGCTGCAGTCGTTTACGCACTATTTTGTTAAATACAAGAGAGAGAGGAGAAAAACGAAAAACAACAACAATATCACACAGGACAGCAGCAAGCATACACATTGGAATCGGCGAAAAAAAACCTTCACTCAGGCATTAAAAAAAACAACATGTTTGTGCGTAAATTCGTATCGTTTCGGCTGTTTTTTTTTATAAATTTAAAGGCGGAGCTTTTTTGATCTTTTTTTCATTGTATGCGTAACATAACGCAGCAACTTCACACAACAAAATGCATACAAACAAAAAAAAAGAGAAAAAAACAACGTATATATTAACAATTGGCGCCATATAAGCATATAAAATGAGTAATTTTATGCTGCCATAAGGCTGTGTAAAGAGAAGAAACAAAAATATAACGGCCTCTACTCTCATTAACTCCAAAATAAAAAAAATAAAGAAGAAACAGAAATGGAACAGCATCAGTAACATGCAGAACATCATTATCAACGTCATGGCTATAATAATGGTAATAATGATGATGTAAAGTAATCGTATTTAAATTAAAACGCAAGCAATGAATTTATAACAAGAAACACTACAACAAATAGTCGACAAACAGCCGTTACTTCAAGCTTAAACTTCCTAAATCATTAATAAAATACTCGTACACTTCCACTCATACCCATCAAACACTTACAAAAAAACGATTGCTTATTTAAATTGCTGCATTGATTCTGTATTTACATTGAAATACAACAAAAAACATACACTCACATACAAGACACACACATTAAGCAGCGAAGGCAAAACGAATAAAACTTACGAACCCTTTTTCTCACAGATTTTTATTTACTCTGAAATACCTTCGCCTCCTACGACTACATTTTTTTAACAAACAAAAAAAATATTGTTTGTGCGTAACCGTAATGAGCATTAACCCTCTCTGTTAATAACCTGTTTAGTCTCTCTCTCTCTCTAAAGCTGCCCTACACTTCCCTACATGCTCTACGCAGTTGTTTTGTTTTTAATTCCCTTTTTTAAAATTTTTATTGCAGTTGTTGTAAAACATTAATAAAAATGCGTGTTGTTTTTATTGCATTCTCTCGCTCTCTCTCTCTATCCCTCTCTCCTATTTATTTAAGTGTTAAACCAATGCTTAGTATTGTATAAATTGCCTACAACAACTAGTTTCTTTGGCTTCTGCTCTCTGGCTGGCCACTCTTAATATTTTCTCTTGCATTGATACACTCACACTTTAAAGCTAATTGCTATTAACACCTGCTGTGAATGTGTGTGTGTGGATTGAGAGTGCAGATCTAAAATGAGTGTGCGTAACATAAGACTAAAAGTGTGCTTTACTTTTTAAGTAAAACTAAAAGAAACTTGTAACAACAACTTAAAATGATCAGTTTTATGTGAAACAAAGTAGTATATCCTTAAAATAGGCTTTGAAATTAGTTTAACTAAATAAAACAAGACAAATGCAGGGTGTTATATTGCATATGACGAACGTAAGGTCCTCTTTAGAGGAGGTGCATACTTTTAGGACAAATTTCAAACAAACATCCTTTATTTTACACCTTAAAATAGGCTTTAAAATTAGTTTCATTAAGCAAAACTAGGCAAATGCAGGTTGTTATATTGCATATGATGAAGATAACTTCTTCTTTAGAGGAGATGCATACTTTTAGGGCAAATTTCAAGCAAATATCCTTCATTTTGCCCCTTAAAATAGGCTTTACAATTAGTTTAACTAAATAAAACAAGGCAAATGCAGGGTGTAACATTGCATATGGTAAGGATAAGTTTTTCTTTAGAGGACATGAATACTTTTAGCCTTAAAATAGGCTTTAAGATTAGTTTAACTAAGCAAAAAGAAGCAAATTCAGGGTGTTATATTGCATATGTTGAAGCTAAGTTGATATCTAAAGGAGATGCATACTTTACGGACAAATTTCAAACAAATATCATTCATTTTACCCCTTAAAATAGACTTTAAAATTAGTTTAACTGAATAAAACAAGGCAAATGCAGGGTGTTATATTGCATATAGTGAAGATAAGTTGCTCTCTAAAGGAGAGGCATACTTTTAGGACAAATTTCAAGCAAATTCCAGGAAATCATTTGAAATGTGAAGTATTATGGATGATTAATAAATGAGAGTCTTTTTTTTTATCAATTAAGAAGCCTTAAAGGCCTTAATTTTTTATAATTTTTTTTATTTATTTTTTATTTAAAAAAATTGGTGTCTATTTTCAGGCGTTTTTATATTATTTTTGGTGTAAAATTTTTTAAAATAAAATTAACAATAAAATCAAATAATGACAATTGTTAAGCCACTCTATGTTGCTTGTTTTATGATGAAATTGATTTGATTTACAACACTAATAACAGCCTACAACTACAAATGGCAATACAATGGAATAAAGCCACTAACTGGGACTGCTGGCTGCTACAAACGAATCATCAATAATGATTTCGTTTTCTTTCTTTGTTTTTTTTTTGACAATATTTTTTAAGGCAGTTACTGAATAAAAAAAAATCATTAAATGAGACTTTTTGAGGCACTCAAACAAACATCAGCTAAAAATGGTAAAAGAGGGCCTAATAAATAGAATTCTGTGTGACATAGAACCAGTAAAAATTGGCCAAAAACTAAAAAAATCGAAAAAAATGACATGAATATTGTTGGATATACATACATACAAATGTATAGATAGATATGTTTAGTATATGTACATAGGTATGTATGTACATATGTACACCATCATCACTACCACCTTTATGTACAATAAAAATAAATAAAAAAATTTTTGTTGTAAAAATTTTGGTTGAACGAGTATATAATGGCTAAAACACAAAAATTGGCTTCATTGGCGCATAATGCAGGCCATGCAAGGCAGGGCAGGCAAGCAGGCACATGCATAAGCCAAAGGCAATGCAGTCAGTTAAGCCCGGGACAGGCGTTTAATATTTTTTTTTTGGGCAAGAGAAGGTGCTTTGCTTTATGATCAGCATAAAATCAATTTTTATTTTTTATTCTCTACAAAAAAAAAAAAAAAAAAAAAAAAAATACAACTCACTCTAGTGCTTAAAAACATATTTTTAGGGGGGGTTTACCAATGAAATTTACACTCACTCTGCTGTATATTTTTTTTTTAATTTCTTTTTTTTTTGTAATAAAAAGAATTTACAATACAAATGAAATATAAACAATTTATTTCTGTGCATTAAATTTGTTAAAAAAAAATTTTTTTAGCTTCTGTTCGTTCTTTGCTAAGCCGGAAAAAAATTTTCAGTGGAATTGGAATCATTGCACGAAAAATTTAATCATTTGAAACACAGAAAATCGGTAAGAGAAACAAATTTCCCTTACATAACAGACATAATTGATCATTACAACCCTTTAGTCAGGATTACGACCTAGTTTCTCACACCAGTTATGTTGTGTGCGTTAATTTTATACATGAATGGCGTAACCTACAGTTTAAAGTCGCCTCCGAACGACAATGTTTTTGAGCAACTTTTCATGGCAATTTTTATTTTAACACTCAGAGAGTTTTTGCCTGAAATCTACTGAGAGGAAGTTGCCGAAGAAATATTTTTTCACATTTCGTTTTGGTTGGAGAAGTCTGACATAGGGTTTGCACCGTGGCCACGCGTCTAATAAGCCAGCACACAGTCTAAAGGGTCCGCCAAATAACTTTTTTTTTTTTTTAAATGCTTTAAAAAGAAAACTACTGAATATTTTCTCAAATTTCTGTTTTTTATTTGAAAGTACAATCCTTCCGGTTAATAATGGAAAATAATTTCATTCAAATGGCTGCCTCGGCTGACCATGCAGTAGCCTACACGATCGGTCCAATTTTTAAGTACATTATCGATTGTGTGCAGCTGTATTTCACCAATCGCTTCACGAATATTATCCTTTAAAGCGTCAATTGTGTCTTGCTTGTCGGCGTAACACTTATCTTTGACGGCACCCCACAAATAATAGTCCAACGGTGTCAAATCGCAGCTCCGAGGTGGCCAAACGACATCAGCTCTGCGGCTGATAATGCGATCTTCAAAAACAGGGCGCAAAAACATCGAGTGTAGCTTTGGCTGTGTGGCACGTAGCGTCGTCCTGTTGAAACCAAATGTTGCCAATATCCTCCTCTTCAATTTTTGTGAACAAAAATTCTTTCAATATGGCCCGATAACGATGTCCATTGACTGTAAAGGCCACTCCTTGGTCATTTTCGAAGAAAAATGGCCAAATTATGCCTCTGGACCAAAATCCGCACCAAACAGTGACTCGTTTTGGGTGTGTCGGCTTTTCAATGTATGCGTGCGAGTTTTCTGTGCCCCAAATGCGACAATTTTGCTTGTTTACATACCCGCCAAGATCAAAATGAGCTTCATCTGAAAAGATTTTTTTTTTTTTGCCAAAAGCGGCGTCTTCTGTAAGTCGATCGCAGGCCCACTTAGCGAAGCGAAAGCGCATTGGATGGTCAATTGGCTTCAACTCCTGAACCAATTGGACTTTGTATGGCGTCATACCAAGGTCTTTATGCAAAATTCGTTTCAATGATGTCTCCGAAATATTCAATTGTTGAGAACGACGGTGAATTGATGTTGATGGCGCTTCACGCATACTTTCTGCCACAGCAGCAATATTCTCGGGTGTACGCACTGTTTTTAGCTTTTCACGCTTTGTTTTATCGATGAGGATGCCAGTTTCTTTCAATTTTTTCACAAGACAACGAACATACGGAGCTGACGGTGCTTCTCTTCTTCCAAAATCCGTACGCAATTTTCGCACACATTCTGCAACATTACCATGATTTTCAAAGTAATGTCGCAATATTTCCAAGCGTTGTTCAAGCGTATACGCAACCATATTCGTTCAGCGGAAGGATAAAACGAATTATCTGTCAAATCAGACATGAGCTAAGTGTTACCATTCACGCACTAGTTGAAAAAAAAAACGTTAGATGGCGGACCCGATACTATACGTGGCGACTACAAGCGACTTCAAGCTTTTTCTTAGTAAAAGAAAATTGTGCCTCAACTGCCCCATGGATCCTAGTTGAACTATCAGTATTAGAGAGGTCTTACCGATAGCCGCCCATTTATAGATTTTACAACAGCTTTCTATACTCTCAACCATAAAGATCATAGCCAGAAATCATTACATTCCTTCATGCTTTGTAAAGAACATCAAACTGACCGTTTACACAAATGATGCTGCTGCTGGTACCCCGCAAAATATAACGTGGCATAGATCTTCATATGAAAGCTGATGCAAACACGTCAAGTGTAACACTTAGTGACTCGAAATACTGATACAATATTTGCCTGTTGAGCTCGAAGCATACCGAAATGTCTGCAAAAAAAAACTGCTTATGATCACAAAGTTCCTTACCACAGAATCCAATACGTATTCGCATAGGGTAAATGGCAACTCTATTATTCTAGAAACTGGTTTTTGGAGAACACGGGGATGTTAGTGGAAAAGCTATTGCATTCGGAAAAAGTAATTTGGTGCTCATTATAGTCTGTAGTCATCATAGGAATGTATTCTTTCGAAAATAAGTCCGTAAGGACAGCTACGTCAGTTCAGAGCATACGTCGTAAACGATAACCGACTTATTTTTGGTGTACAATTAAAGATTAAAAACTGGAAGGTATTTGGTTTAAAGAATATGGCGTAAGGAGCCACACTAAATGACTGATTTTGGCTTTATTGCGTGAGAAAATTAAGGAAAGGCTTCTTACCAGCTTAAGTTTAGTTATTGGATTTATTACGGAGCACTGCGAGACTAGATCGCTGACAAGGATCTGGAACAGATCCCAGCCTACCATAGTCCTGTTGTGATGAGGAGGAGTTGGAGACTATCGAAAGCCTCCTCCTCTGTAACTATCCAGCACTTAGTAGGTTGAGGTTGAAGCCCCTTGACAGGGGCTTCTTTGAGGGTTTGAATTCTGTGTCGAGGGCCGACATAAAGGTTCTCCATAGGTTAGGTTAGGTTAGGTTAGAGAACGTGTACTTGTCAATTAAGATAAGTACAGTACCCGGAGGTCGAATTGGCCCGTTGTACAACGTCCTAGTTTCTCGCACCACTTATGTTGTGTGTGTTAATTTTATACATGAGTGGTGGGACCTACAGCTTAAAGTCGACTCCGAACGACAGATTTTTGTGAAACTTTTCATGGTAATTTTCTTTTTAACGCTCAGATTATTTGCCAGAAATCTGCCGAGAGGAAGTCGCCGAAGAAATTTATTTGTATTTTGTCTTGATGTCTGGCCTGGGGCTCGAACCCTGGCTTTACGTCTAATAAGCCAATACACTACCTACTAGACTACGGGAGAATGAGAAAGCAGAAGAATTACACGGATTAACGCAACACACAAGAGAGCGCGACTACACTAGTGAAGCCCTAGCACTTCTCAACCATATTAAACTATTAACGAATCTATGGAGAGCCTTGAAGTGCTAGGGCTTCACTAGTGTAGTCGCGCTCTCTTGTGTGTTTCGTTAGTCCGTGTAATTCTTCTGCTTTCTCATTCTCCCTCTCCTACTGCCTCTCTTTTCTCCCAATCTCCTCTATTATCCTCTCCCCTTTTAGGACGTTGTAGAATGGGTCAACTGTACCGCCGGATTCTGTACTTGTCTTAACTGGCAAGTGCACGTCCTCTAACCTAACCTAACCTAAACATACTTCCCGTTTAGGCGACATCGATTGACTTCCAAGATCAATGCAAAAATGCCGCCTTACCACTTTGTAAGCCCAGAGGGCAGAATGTAAAAATAATTTCCCACCCCCCTGTTAAACCATCCGTTTGCTTAGAAAATGTCCTTCATTCCCTAACTTAGAAATTGCGGAGTGGGTCTTTGAGAGAAAAACTTATTCCACGTAAAAAAAGTTTCGTCCAGTAAAAGCACTTGAAATTTATTTTTGATTAACCAGATCAACACTTAAGTCGTCTTCATTAAGCCATCGTACATATGTGCGTAAGTATAAGTACGTATGTAAGTGAGTATGAGTAGCAGTGAGCATACGTCTAATGAAGACAGCGTAGTAGTGTTGACGGTGATGAAAACGTTGACAATGTTGACACTTTCTGTTGCATTGCATTGCCTTACGTTGCGTTACGTTACGTTTATTTAAAATCAATTTTTTCCTTCTCACTTTCTGGTTTTGTTTTTGTTTTAGATTTTTTTCTGTGTGTTGTTGTTGTTTTTATATCTCCAGAGAATTGAGTGAGGCCTACATCGGGTATGATTGCGGCCTATGTTTTTTTGCCTAATGGTATGCTTTAGATTTTTTTCTTCCTACCGCTAGACTTCTTTTTTTGCTTCTTTGCTTTAGTTTTTCTATGCAACCGTGCAACTAGCAAACGTGCTGCCTATCAAAAGCAATTCAATACTCATCGTGCTTATGAGTTTGTTTTCAATCACATTTTTAGTTTTTTGCAATCATCTGTCTGTCCGTCCATTCCTCTGTCTGTTTGGGTTTCTCTCAATACATTGTCGTGCCTGTTCAAGTAAAGTGGAGTGCAAGAAAAAAAACACCAACTCTGGTGGAATAATGAAAAGTGTACGGCAGCAGCATTTCATGGAGCCATCAACATGAATTTCTACTTTTACATTCAATGCGTTTTAAAATGCCAACGCTCTCTACTGATAGCGATTTGTTTTGTTAGCGATTTCAATACTAAATACTGTGCACAATGGGTCGCAATCTATATTGTCCTTCAATGACATTCATTACCAGCATCCAGTTCCTTGGAATTTCATGAGATTTTTCACCGTCTAACAGCTGTTCTACGACTATAGTATGACCTTCAGGGTTTTATTGGATAAGCTGTCCATTACAGAAGCATTTTTATGCCCAATGTACGATCAGAAACTAGGAATCTGTTCTCCAATCAGAGATTCAGCAGCTATTCTACGACTACAGTATGATCTTCATGATTTCGCTGGGTATCCAGACCATTACAGGAGCTTTTTTTATGACAAATTCACGCTTAAAAACTAGGAAATCGTTCTCCAGTCACTGCTACAGTAACTATATACATACATATGTACAGTAATCCCTCGATTTACGCCACAGTTGGTTCCAAAAAAGGCGACGTAAATCGAAACGAAGTAAATCGAATTTCATATTGCTCATACTACAAAATAGTATGTTTTTAACAAGGAACTTAAAAAAGTTACAGTAATCCCTCGATTTACGTCGCAGTTGGTTCCAAAAAAAAAGGCGACGTAAATCGAATGACGACGCAAATTGAAGTTAGAGGGAACATAAAATTTGACGACGTAAATCGAAACAACGTTAATCGAGGCTACGTAAATCGAAGGATTACTGTAATCGGCCTTTACCACCCTGCAGTCAGGATTACAATCTAGTTTCTCACACCACTTATGTTATGTTGTTGGTGTTCAATTTATACATGAGTGGCGAGCCCTACAGTTTGTAAGTCGACACCGAACGAAAGTTTTTTTAAGAAACTTTTCATGTCAATTTTTTATTTTAACGCTCAGAGTTTTTGCCAGAAACCTTCTTGGAAGAAGTTGTCGATGAAATATTTTTTTCATATTTTGCTTAGATGGAGATGCCAGACCTGGTGTGTGAACCGTGGCCTCACGTTTAATAAGCCAACATACTACCTACTAGACTACAGCGACTACAACTACATGATTTCGAACTGTGGCCAAAGCACTGGTTTCCTCAAACAGTCTTATTCAAATATATTCTGAAATAATAACTGTGGCCACCTTGATTTTGTTTTGATGTTTTATAGCAAATCCTTGGCAACAGAGCTTTTCAACTGACATCCTGTTGGATATAGTTTTACGTGGATGAGACATATTATCTTCGGAAATACGGCCAGTTAGGTTGGAATGGTAGCTGCTACCAAAGCTCACTAGAGCACGCAAATGATGTCGCAGGTAAGCCCAGTCTTTGCAGGCACTAAGTTCGAATCAAAGAGGGCCATAAAATATTTGGAAGTGATTATCAAGGGCAGGTTAAACTCCAAGGAGCACGTGAAATTCATCGGCGAAAAGGCATCTGTAACCCAGGGGGCACTGACAGGGAAGATGTCACATATTGGGGGACCAAATCCATTTAAAGGGACCGCAAAATAACTTTTTTTTTAAATGCTTTAAAAACGAAACTACTGAATATTTTCTCAAATTTCTTTTTTTATTTGAAAGTACAATCCTTCCGGTTAATAATGGAAAATAATTTCATTCAAATGGCTGCCTCGGCTGGCCATGCAGTAGCCTACACCAGAAGATGCCGATTTTGGCAAAAAAAAAAAATCATCTTTTCGGATGAAGCTCATTTTGATCTTGGCGGGTATGTAAACAAGCAAAATTGTCGCATTTGGGGCACAGAAAATCCGCACGTATACATTGAAAAGCCGACGCACCCAAAACGAGTCACTGTTTGGTGCGGATTTTGGTCCAGAGGCATAATTGGGCCATTTTTTCTTCGAAAATGAGCAAGGAGTGGCCGTTACAGTCAATGGCGATCGTTATCGGGCCATGTTGAACGAATTTTTGTTCATAAAAATTGAAGAGGAGGATATTGGCAACATTTGGTTTCAACAGGACGGCGCTACGTGCCACACAGCCGAAGCTGCACTCGATGTTTTCCGCCCTGTTTTTGAAGATCGCATTATCAGCCGCAGAGATGATGTCGTTTGGCCACCTCGGAGCTGCGATTTGACACCGTTGGACTATTATTTGCGGGGTGCCGTCAAAGATAAGTGTTACGCCGACAAGCCAGAGACAATTGACGCTTTAAAGGACAATATTCGTGAAGCCATTGGTGAAATACAGCTGCAAACAATCGATAATGTGCTTAAGAATTGGAACGATCGTGTAGGCTACTACTGTATGGCCAGCCGAGGCAGCCATTTGAATGAAATTATTTTCCATTATTAACCGAAAGGATTGTACTTTCAAATAAAAAAAGAAATTTGAGAAAATATTCAGTAGTTTCGTTTTTAAAGTCATTTCGAAAAAAAGATATTTGGCGGACCCTTTAAAAGGAGAATAATATCGAGGATTGCAACGTCGATAATGTTATATGCTTGCCCAATATGGTCGGAAGCACTCTCCGTGGAGACATCCTAGGTGTATCGTCTAAGCGCGATTAGACAGATAAGTGGCCTATGAAGCGTGTCTGATGAAGCCGAACTGATATTGGCAAAGACAATACCGATAGACTTGTTGGCGGTTAAGATGAGGCGGATATACTTTCGCCGTTTCGAGTATCCAGGACAAACAGTAGCTATAAAAGCAGAGGAACGAAGGACTGCCATGCACAAATGGCAGTCACGATGGAAGAGCATTTTAAGGGGAAGATGGACATTTCACCTTGTCCCTGTTATAACCCCTTGAATGGAGAACAAACAATGCGGGCCGAAGTACTACCTGACCCAGTTCCAAACTGGTTTTGGAAGCTTTAGGAAGTACCTGCATAGATTTGAATATGATACTTGCCCTATATGCCCAACGTGTGGAGATAAGGAGGAAGATGCGTAGCATATTCTAACATGATGCCCCCAGATTTAGCCATCTTATGGAAGAGGTGTTGAATTCTAGGATTCTATGGAGCCAATACAGCCAGAGAATGGCTGAAGTTATGCTGGAGCTGCGAATGTTGGAGGAACAAAGGCGAAATTTGATTAAGTGTGAGAAAGCTTTAATGCCCTCTGTGAAGTGATACCTTGCGGAAGTTCCGCGGGGAGAGAGTGGTTGAAGAATGTAGGGAGTTGAGTTTATTACGTAGGCACCAGTGATGGTGGAATTGTGCACTCTTTTGTTGGAACAAAAGTGTCTTTGAAGATTTCCACTTGCGGCCCAAGCAAAAAAAAATGTAAGTGCAGTCCCTGTACTGACCAGATTCCACCAAACTTTTCCAAGAAGTTGCTCACTGCAGTAGCTACACATGGCCTGTTAGGTTAGGTCAGGTCGGAGTGGTAGCTCTGATTTCACAAAGCTCACTTGAGTACGCATAGTAGCCCGTTGTGATGCCACGGGTGAACGCAGCCCCTGTACTGACCAAGACCTGTAGTCTAGTCAAAAATAATCTCGTTCTGGATCTCCTTGTTACCCTTTTTTTTATTAAAAATGTTGCCCAAAATTTTTGTATTTTTTTGCCTTGATTTTTCCCATTCCATGGCCATTGTGCATATGTTTTATGATTTCCAGACTCGGGCTTGATTTGTGCATAAGTGCTGCTGCTGTTCGGTTTTTTTATTTCAAATTTTTTCTCTTTCTCTTGATTTTTTTGTGGATGCTTTTGTTTTGGCGTGTGCCCCATTTTACACTTATTAACATAATGCGTGGCCATAATGTGGATTCAGCATACATACGTATGTACGTATGTATGTACGCACACTGGTACCCTTTGCAACATAAACACAGAAACGTAGGCCACCACTAGCTACTCCACTCTCTTTTTTTTTAACTCACACAACATAATTATGCGTGAGACTAAAAGAACGTAGTACAGTTGGTGTGTGTAGTAGTATTGGTAACACAAACTAGATGATGATGATGATGAGTTTAACTCTTTAGTTGTTGTTGTTGTTGTTTTGTAAGCAAATGTAGTTTTTACTGATTTTGCCTGTCTAAACCATGGCCACATAAGTAAGTGCGTTTTGGTTTTGTTTTCAATTGTTGTTGCTCGTGTTGTTGTTGCTGTATGTTGGCAAATGCATTATGCCACTCACTTCACTTGCCTATACTTTGTGTAACGGGCAAACAAACACACACGCATTCTCTTCTGTGTGTGTTTTTATGCGTGGTATCTGTTGTATTTGAATACCGTGTGCATCCTATGGCAGTCAGTATTGCCACTCTATTTCTATGTCTGGCTGCTGCTGTTGTACGTATGTGTTGGCATATTTCTATGTGTGGCATGACATTGTTGAATATCTGCGTGTTATTGTGGTTTGTGATTAATTTTCAAACAATACATCCCGTGTAAGTGAAAAGAATCATTACACAGAGGGAAACAGAGTGAAAGAGAGAGACAGAGAGAGACAGAGATTCTCTAAATAAACGCAAATAAATATTAAAAAAAAACAATCGAAACAAAAAAAAAAAAACGAAAGAAATTGCAATAAATATGTATGAGAACAAATCAGTAGAAATTATAAATAAAATGTTTACAATTCCATTGAAGGTTTTCGTTTCGTTTTTTTTCTCCGTTGTTGTTGGAAACAAAAACATGTTCCGTGATGGATGAATGTTGGGATGATATTGGAAAGTGTTTGATGAATTAGAATTGCTTAGAAGGATGTCAGTTAATAATTTTCAAAAAAAAAAACAAACAAAAAAAAACACGTATATAAGTTATTTGTCTCTTTTAGGGAATCAAGTCAATGAAAGGCAAAGATCTGTAAAAAGAAAAGACCTAAAAAGAGTTCTATCAAGCATTTCACTAAGGGTTTAAGCTTAAGAAAATGTACCCTCCTTCACACATACAGTGGTGGCCTTATAATTAGAAACGATGTTTCTGGAACAGAGTTCTCTGGAGTGACGAATCTAAGTTTAATTTGTCCCAATCAAAGCCTTTGATTCCAGGTACACAGTGAAAACTGTAAAACAAATTAACGAACATACATGTTGCTAAGTCGTTTCTAATTATAAGGCCATCACTGTATATAACATACATACATAACTGGTCACTACAACCCTTCAGTCAGGATTACGACCTGGTAAGAAACTAGTCTGCCAACGCACAAGGGCTTTAACCACACTATAGAATCCATACACATATATTCAATAGCCTTTCCTATGATATCATGAGGAGAATTATCACATGTGCCCTCTACATCCAAAAAAGAGCAAATAGTAATCGCCTTTACGTCCTAAGACTGTTGAATGTCTTCCACTTACGATTTAATATATGCATGTTGCCTTATATATATGCTGCCTTACATGAATGTTGCCTTATACGCATGTTGCCTGATATGCATGTTGCCTTGTATGCACTTTCTCTTACATGCATGTTGCCTTATATGCATGTTGCCTTATACGCATGTTGCCTTACATGAATGTTGCCTTATATGCATGTTGCCTTATATGTACGCTGCCTCGTATGCATATTGCCTTATATGCACGTTCTCTTACATGCATGTTGCCTTATATGCATGTTGCCTTATATGAATGTTGCCTTATACGCATGTAGCCTTACATGAATGTTGCCTTACATGAATGTTGCTTTATATGCATGTTGCCTTATATGCATCTTACCTTATACATATGTACGCTGCCTCGTATACACATTGCCTTATATGCACGTTCTCTTACATGCATGTTGCCTTATATGCATGTTGCCTTATATGAATGTTGCCTTATACGCATGTAGCCTTACATGAATGTTGCCTTACATGAATGTTGCTTTATATGCATGTTGCCTTATATGCATCTTACCTTATACATATGTACGCTGCCTCGTATACACATTGCCTTATATGCACGTTCTCTTACATGCATGTTGCCTTATATGCATGTTGCCTTATATGAATGTTGCCTTATATGCATGTTGCCTTATATGCACGCTGCCTCGTATGCATATTGCCTTACATGAATGTTGCCTTATATGAATGTTGCCTTATATGCATGTTGCCTTATATGCACGCTGCCTCGTATGCATATTGCCTTACATGAATGTTGCCTTATATATATGCTGCCTTACATGAATGTTGCCTTATACGCATGTTGCCTGATATGCATGTTGCCTTGTATGCATGTTGCCTTATATGTACGCTGCCTCGTATGCATATTGCCTTACATGAATGTTGCCTTATATGAATGTTGCCTTATATGCATGTTGCCTTGTATGCACTTTCTCTTATATGCACGTTCTCTTACATGCATGTTGCCTTATATGCATGTTGCCTTACATGAATGTTGCCTTATATGCATGTTGCCTTATATGCACGCTGCCTTATACGCATGTTGCCTTACATGAATGTTGCCTTATATGCATGTTGCCTTATATGTACGCTGCCTCGTATGCATATTGCCTTACATGAATGTTGCCTTATATGAATGTTGCCTTATATGCATGTTGCCTTGTATGCACTTTCTCTTATATGCACGTTCTCTTACATGCATGTTGCCTTATATGCATGTTGCCTTACATGAATGTTGCCTTATATGCATGTTGCCTTATATGCACGCTGCCTCGTATGCATATTGCCTTACATGAATGTTGCCTTATACGCATGTTGCCTGATATGCATGTTGCCTTGTATGCACTTTCTCTTACATGCATGTTGCCTTATATGCATGTTGCCTTATACGCATGTTGCCTTACATGAATGTTGCCTTATATGAATGTTGCCTTATATGCATGTTGCCTTACATGAATGTTGCCTTATATGCATGTTGCCTTATACGCATTTTACCTTTTACATACGCACGCTGTCTCATATGCATATTGCCTTATATGCACGTTCTCTTACATGGATGTTGCCTTATATGCATGTTACCTTATATGAATGTTGCTTTAAATGCATGTTGCCTTATACGATGTTGCCTTATATGCATGTTGCCTTATAAAAATGTTTCTTTATGTGCATGTTGCCTTATAAGCATGTTGCCTTACATGGATGTTGCCTTATATGCATGTTGCTTTATATGCATGTTGCCTTATATGCATCTTACCTTATACATATGTACGCTGCCTCGTATACACATTGCCTTATATGCACGTTCTCTTACATGCATGTTGCCTTATATGCATGTTGCATTACATAAATGTTGCCTTATATGCATGTTGCCTTATACGCATGTTGCCTTACATGAATGTTGCCTTACACGAGTGTTGCCTTATACGCACGTTGCCTTACATGGATGTTGCCTTATATGCGTGTTTCCTTAGATCCATGTTGTCTAGGCAATCTTTACAACATCTCCCGTTTTATAAGAATGTTCAAATCTTTCTAAAGTGTTTTAAGGCTAATTGATCTGAAGAATTGCGAGTGTTGCTTGTTGTCTGGCCATTAGTACAGACATGGAGACCAATTAAGCTTAACGAAGATCTTCTCATACATTAAAAATCCCTTTAAGACAGATGACTGATGTAGGTCTCAGGTAAAATTCTCTAAAAAACCCCGATTATAAATTTTTTTTACCGAAATTAAAGCCCTAAGTGCCGTCCAAATCCATAGATTCATTGCCTTTTAAAACCAACATTTTTTTAAATTTAAATTCCAATAAAAAAATTGTGTTCCCCACTTTTTTTTTGTTTTGTTTTCAACACGCAGTAGCGTGTGCCACCGCCAATGTGCCACAACATAAATAAAACTAGTAACGGTAAATAAATAAAACAACAACAACAACTCCACTACTCTCTACAGTACTCTTGAAACTTTTCTCTTTGGAATCGTTTTTTTTTCCTCTTCTCCTTTTTTTAAGGAGTTAAGGAAACTTTTACTGGGAGTCTCTAGAAAAAGAAAAAAACTGCGAAAACCGTAGGAAAAAAGAAGGCAAAAAACGGCTTAAAAAATTACGTCGCTTATTAAGGATTTAGGGATGTGGAAGGAAATCAAGTGGATAAAATGAGAAAGTGAAGTAAAGGGGCTTAACAAAAATTATAAAACTAGACAACAGCAATAACAACAGCTACTACAACAACTACATTCTGGTAGAAGAAGTAAAACCAGCCTTTAGGAAAATTATTGAAAAAATTTGATTTTTTTCAACCGCTTTTCTTGCGTTTTTTTTTCCAAAAATTACAAGAGAATAGGCAGCGAAAGTAAAGGTAGAACAAATTTCCACACTTCTTAACATTTAAAGCAAAACGGTCTGGTAAATAATTTGAAATAAAAACAACAAGAATTTGGCATAAAAGATTAGTTTTCTTCTTCTTCATCTTCTTCTGCTTTAATTAATAAAAAAAATAAAATGTATACGGGAGTAAAGAATTTCTCGGGAATTTTATTGCAAATATTTTTAAGCATGATTTCCTAAAAGTAAATGAAAAGAAAAATTAATTTGAAGACAGAAAATTTATTTAAAATGTTATTTTTATCTCCGTTTAACATTACACTGTTTAACAGGAGTTTTATTTTCTTGAAAACTTAAGTTAGTTTAGCTGATTGGTAGGAATAACTCCAACGCGTGTAGCAAATTGTTACGAAAATAAAAAAAAAATTTTAGATACTGGTGTTTTGCTTTTACATCGTTTCACATTAAAATTATAAACAAAAGCTACAAAAACAAAACAATGCAACGAACAAACCTGTTTACAAATTATCGCACTGCTTAATATAACAACAAATACCAGCATAAAAATATGGTAAACATGTAAACAAAAATACAACAACAAATACTACAAGAATAAATGTAAACAAAGATGTTTTCATATATAGAGCACATTAGCTTCGCCTTTAAGAACATTCATCAGACTGTTTGCTTTGCCATATAAAAAGCAAGGCAAAGCAAGCGATTGAATTACTCAGGTTGCGACAGTCTTGTGTAAAGACGCTGTGTGTTTGAAGAGAATAATCATGCTTTGAAGACCCCCGTTACAAAGACCTGTGGAACAATTGTCTAGTAATTGTTATTGTTTATGCAAAGGGTGTAAACATAGGAATAACAAAGAAATGCAATTGTTGTTGTTTACATCAAGTTGTGAACAGTGGCACACATTATTGTGCAAATAATAAAGAATTTTAATTAAAACTCGACACAAATTTATTTTTATTTTATTTGGGGAAAAAAATCGACGCCTTGTTAAAAACTTCTTCTAGCTTCTCATATTCAAAGATGTTGCTGTGGACTCCTGCCCTGAAAGTAAGAAAATGGTCCATACATTTCGGAGCAGCTTAATCATCTGAAAAATGCTAGCCTTCGGTAATGTAAAGATTGCCTCTCAATATACGAGAGTGTCAATAATATATGGAGGTTATCTTAGGTTAGGTTAGGTTAGAGGACGTGTACTTGTCATTTAAGACAAGTACAGTACCTGGAGGTCGAATTGACCCATTGTACAACGTCCTAGTTTCTCACACCACTTATGTTGTGTGTGTTAATTTTATACATGAGTGGTGGGACCTACAGTTTAAAGTCGACTCCGAACGACAGATTTTTAAGAAACTTTTTCATGGCAATTTTTATTTTAACGCTCAGAGTTTTTGCCAGATATCTACTGAGAGGAAGTCGCCGAAAAAATACTTTTTGATACCTGGCCTGGGGCTCGAACCCAGGCTTTTGCGTCTAATAAGCCAACACACTACCTACTAGACTACGGCGACTTCTACTTAATGAGTTTAATGGCACACAATTAAGGGATGTGAAGACCAACCTTTTCACCACAGATGTCAGGACCACCTAAAAAGGTTACATCAGCCGCTATACGAGAAATAGTCTTGGAACAGTCCACAAAGGGTACAGCACCAGAACCCTTGGATAACCTAACCCTTTTCCATTTTTCCCTTCCACACAAGACGTGGATTGTGCCCAATTCTATCACGGATGGAGAAAGATGCCTCAAGATGCTGTCTCTGATGATCTAAAAAATGTAGTAAAGTTGTCAGATTCGAAGAACGCACAAGACGCCTCATTGAATACCTTGTTCGGTAAGCCTTTGAGAGACTGAAGTTCGGGAATCCATAGAAGTTCTTCTTCTTTTCAAATCTTCCTTTCCAGATAGTGTGTATCTGCTGCCAAATCCCAACAGACATATATGGCATTATTGGTCATTACAGTCCTGCAGTCAGGATTACGACCTAGTTTCTCACACCACTTATGTTGAGTGTATTAGTTTTTACACATGAGTGGCGATACCTACAGCTTAAAGTCGATTCCGAACGACAGATTTTTGAGCAACTTTTCATGGCAATTACATTTTAACGTTCAGAGTTTTTGCCAGAAATCTACTGAGAGGAAGTTGCCGAAGAAATATTTTCGTATTTTTTTTGATGCCAGACCTGTGGTTTGAAACGTGGCCTTACGACTAATAAGCCAACACACTACCTACTAGATTAAGGCGACTTCTAAACGCAAACAGAGATGACTTAAAATGCTTCTTGGCCACTTAGTGATTGTAGCACGAAGTTAAGGGTAAAATAGGAACATTCTTCCAGCGCCAGTGGCACTTAGGTGTAGTCTTGTCCACTGATTCCTGCGAAGTGCTGAAAAGGCTTCTGCTATAAAAAGCTTCTTCTATAATTAAGAGTCGCCTGAAGCACTATTGATACCGTCAGGGAACCATTTGTGGCTTGAACTTTCATAGTCGTCCGAATATAGATTTAAAGGAGTGAAAATCCATTCTTCTACATGCAGATAAGTATCGAACTTTTAGTTCAATATGACACCCAGAAATGTATTTAATCTCCAGAGCTTATGTTAAAACCGCTGAGTTTCATATTCTCTGCCATTAACAGGTCAGTGAGTTCATCTGCATGGTAGAATCCAAGATCCTTTTTCTTTCGCTGCATCGTCGTCTGCCTGTCTTTGTCGCTGCTACTTCTGCAGAATTCATTGGCAAGATCTCCAAGTACCAATCTCTTCTCATGAGATCTTACGAGTTCAGACACTTATTTTGTTTTATTTTTGTTTTATTTTTTTTTTAAACGTCCCTGGCCTCACACTAACCCACCCTCACCCGACCGCGGAGGGCTCGTCCCCAAGAAATCCGATTTCGAAACACACTTAACCTGATTAATTATAATCCTTTGGTTTTAAAAAATTTATTTTTTATATGTCACCGCATATCGCCTTAGTTAGCCGGCCCTTATCATGTCTTATCTTATCTGAGAACAAATTTCATTTCAATTTCATGATGAAATTAAACTTGTTTTTAATTTTTCTGTTCCCCTGTGTGTTTAGTTTTATTTTTTGTTTCCTCTTCTATTTTATTAGCTTATTTTCTTGTTATTGCTATTGTTGTTGTAGTTTTCTTCTTCTCCTTAATGTTTTGTCTTGTTGTTGCTGTTGCTGTTGCATTCACCAACTGCTAAAACAGGTGCAATTTCCTAGTGGCGGATGTTTGCAATTAGTGGCAGCAGTTGCTGTTGTTATTGTTGTTGCTTTATTTATCCAATTCCATTGCAATTCTCTTGTTTTCTATACAATTTCTTAATATGTATGTGAATATGTATGCATAAAATACGAGAGTGGTTTGTTAATGATTTCATTATGCTCCAAATTTCCTACTTTTCGTTCTAATAACACGTATCTGAGTTTTAACTGGGTAAGCTGAGTTTAAATCACAGCACTTTGTAGTTATAAAAACTTGAGAAAGGTATAAAATATATTGACCAAATAACATTAGATTAGGTAGAGTAGAGTGAGTTAAATACATCAGTAAAGAATACATTCATTTTCTACACTTTTCATGGTTATATTGCCTATAAAATATCTTTCGATAACAGTATTTTTTTCATAGAAAACAAATCGATAACAATAATTTAAAAAAAATTATCGATAACTAGCTTTTTAAGAAAATTAATTCTCCATATAAAATTTTTCGATAACAATAATTTTTAATATATTTGATATTATGTAATATAAAAACTCATTAAATATTATTCGGTACAACTTCTCTATGATAATAGTTTTCTATAGAAAATTGTATCGAATAGAATAATTGTATAGAATATAACAATAATTTTTCGATAACAATAATTTCCTATACAATATTTGTATAGAAAACTTTTCAATAACAATAATTTTCTGTAGAAAATATTTCGATAACAATAATTTTCTGTAGAAAATATTTCGATAACAATAATTTTCTATAGAAATTATTTCGATAACAAACATTTTTCTTTAAAAAATATTTCCACAACAGTGATAAATTTTATCGATAGAAATAATTTTCTAAAACAACAATTTTCAAAAGATAAATAATCGATAGCAATAATTCTCTGATTAAAATTTTTCGATAACAAAAATTTTCAATAGAAAATTAATCGAAAATCGAATCGAAGAATTTTAATTAATGATAATAATTCTCAACAGAAAATTATTCGATAACAATTTAACAAATCTATTGGAAAATATCCAATAAAATTATTCTAAAACAATTCTAAAAAATTTTTTCGATAACAATAATTTGCTATAGCAAACTTTTCGATAACAATAAATTTCTTCATAAAATTTTTTGTTATTCGATTTTGTGATAACAATAATTTTCTATAGAAAAATTTCCCGATAACAAAAGTTTCTATAGAAAATTTTTCGATAACAAAAGTTTCTATAGAAAATTTTTCGATAACAAAAGTTTCTATAGAAAATTTTTCGATAACAAAAGTTTCTATAGAAAATTTTTCGATAACAAAAGTTTCTATAGAAAATTTCTCGATAACAAAAGTTTCTATAGAAAATTTCTCGATAACAAAAGTTTCTATAGAAAATTTCTCGATAACAAAAGTTTCTATAGAAAATTTTTCGATAACAAAAGTTTCTATAGAAAATTTTTCGATAACAAAAGTTTCTATAGAAAATTTTTCCATAACAAAAGTTTCTATAGAAAATTTTTCCATAACAAAAGTTTCTATAGAAAATTTTTCGATAACAAAAGTTTCTATAGAAAATTTTTCGATAACAAAAGTTTCTATAGAAAATTTTTCGATAACAAAAGTTTCTATAGAAAATTTTTCGATAACAAAAGTTTCTATAGAAAATTTTTCGATAACATAAGTTTCTATAGAAAATTTTTCGATAACATAAGTTTCTATAGAAAATTTTTCGATAACATAAGTTTCTATAGAAAATTTTTCGATAACATAAGTTTCTATAGAAAATTTTTCGATAACATAAGTTTCTATAGGAAATTTTTTGATAACAGTTTAAAAAAAAATTTTTTTGAAAGAAAATGTTTTTGATTACTGTAATATTTTATTATATGTTTCCAGTTTTTTATACGTCGTCTAAAATTCTAAAAATACTTCGCACCACCCTCGTTAAAAACCTAGAGCAATAGTCATATCAACCAACAAAGCAACAAACATTATAATATGGATTCTATAATACAAAATGAATGTATTTTACTCTTCATCTCTCTCTTTTTCTTTTTTTCACAAACTAACACACATACTCTCTCTCTGTCACTCTCTCTCTCTCTTTGTCTCGCTCTCTTTATAACACATTGTCGTACCCCGTGATGCTCTCAACCATTTGCCAAACCGTAGAAAGTGTTTGGCTTTCTATGTTTATAGAGCTCTTAGTGGCATATATTAATTACCATAAAGTAGTTGGTAATTTAAAACGCACACATAAAATACAACAAACACACTAATACATATGTATGTGTAGACAGAGTACATGCATGTATGCATGTATTCATGTGTACTTGTAAGTATGTGAACCGGTTAAATTTGCGTGTATGTGTGTGTGTTCATTTTTTTCTATTTATTTTTCTTGTAGTGGTAATAACACACAGTCAGTCATATCCTTTGGCTCAATAGAAAAGATGAAATATCTCCATGTGTGTGTGTGTGTGTCTGTATGTGTGTAACGCTATTTTATTAGCTTATGAAAATAGAATAAGAAAGAAGAAAAAAATATCAACAGAGAGAAAAAATAAAAAAACAAGAGTAAGAAGAAAAGGTATAAATGAGGAGGGAGGGTGGGGTAGTGGAGAAAAATTTATGGTTAAAAATCAGCACAATGACAAAAACAAAACAAAACTCAAAAAAGAGAGTGACAGCTTACAAATACACAGTCAGGCTCACATAGCATTCACACACACACAATTATGGTTACAATTATTAGCTGAAGATGTCAAGACAAAAGTCAAAGACTTGATGGTTCACTTCATATTTTTTTGTTGTTGTTAAAAAGCGAAATTTTTATTGAAAACTTTTTATTAATAAAAAGAAAGAAATAATTTAAAATTAAATATGTATTGTGAAGCTATAACCATTCAGTTGTAAGAGACAACAAAGAGGTCAACCATTTTGAAATGAGAGTTTGTTTATTCAGAGAGAACTTAGAAGTAAATGAGTGAGAGTGTATGGAGTATGTGGTATGTTAAATGGCAATTAAATATTCATCATACGTCTGGGTATACAAAACTAAAGAAAAATCAAATATTAATCATACGCCTGGTTATTGATATCTTGTGGTCTGTTGTTCTACGATTGTTTCCTTCGATTATTTTCTAATAATTCTTAATAATGGATTTCAAAGCATAATAAGGCATGGTATAGTTAGATGTAGGTTCAGATTACTAAACAGTAGAGCAACATTTTAGCGACAACAGAAACATTATGTAGCAAAACCTTCTACACGGTGTTCGTTCATTGATAACTACATTTGCCTATAAAAAATCTGTCGATAACAATATTTTTTATAGAAAATTAATCGATAACAATCATCTAAAAAAAATTAATCGATAACAATAACTATCTTAAGAAAATTAATCGATAAAATAGTACTTTGAAGAAAATTAATCGATAACAATAATCTTCTGAAAAATTTAACCGATAACAATAATTTTCTTAAGAAAATTAATCGATAACAATAATTTTTTAAAGGAAATTAATCGATAACAATAATTTTTTACAGGAAATTAATCGATAACAATAACTATCTTAAGAAAATTAATCGATAAAATGGTACTCTGAAGAAAATTAATCGATAACAATAATCTTCTGAAAAATTTAACCGATAACAATAATTTTCTTAAGAAAATTAATCGATAACAATAATTATTTAAAGGAAATTAATCGATAACAATAATTTTTTAAAGGAAATTAATCGATAACAATAATTTTTTACAGGAAATTAATCGATAACAATAACTATCTTAAGAAAATTAATCGATAAAATGGTACTCTGAAGAAAATTAATCGATAACAATAATCTTCTGAAAAATTTAACCGATAACAATAATTTTCTTAAGAAAATTAATCGATAACAATAATTTTTTAAAGGAAATTAATCGATAGCAATAATTTTTTACAGGAAATTAATCGATAACAATAATTTTCGGTCGAAAAGTAATCGATAAAAACAATTTTCTAAAGAAAATTAATCGATAACAATAATTTTTTAAAGGAAATTAATCGATAACAATAATCTTCTGTAAAAATTTTATTGATAACGATAATTTTTTAAAGGAAATTATTCGATAACAATAATTTTCTGAAGAAAATTAATCGATAACAATAATCTTCTGTTAATATTTTATCGACAATAACTTTCTGAACAAAATTATTCGATAACAAAAATGTTCTAAAAAAAATTAATCGATAACAATAATTGTTTAAATAAAGTTAATCGATAACAATAATTTTCTTAAGAAAATTAATAGATAGCAATAATTTTTTAAAGGAAATTCATCGATAATAAAAATCTTCTGATAAAATGTAATCGATAATAATAATTTTCTTAAGAAAATTAATCCATAAAAATAATAATCTAAAGAAAATTAAATTAAATTAAAATTAATTGATAACAATAATTTTTAAAGGAAATTAATCGATAACAATAATTTTTTAAAGGAAATTATTCGATAACAATAACCTTCTGAAGAAAATTAATCGATAACAAAAATTTTCTTAAGAAAATTAATCGATAACAATAATTTTTTAAAGAAAGTTAATCGATAACAATAATCTTCTGTAAAAATTTAAACGATAACAATAATTTTCCAATGCGTTCACAGAGAGAAAAATTCAATATTCGTAAAGAAAATCGCTGGTATCTTCTAAGCGAAATTCTAAACCATGGACTATTGCTCCTATCACCGACGGTCGTTCAATACAAATCTACGGATTTGTTGACATTTCTTTACCTATTTTAGCGTGGCCAAACAACAGTTTATTGTAGTAAACGAGGGAAAAGACGTCCGTATTTACTTCCTTAGTTGGTCATTACAATCCTTATAGTCAGGATTACAACCTAGCTTCTCATACCACCCATGTTGTGTGTGTGTTAATTTTATCCACGAGTGGCGGTATGTACAGTTTAATGTCGACTCTGACTGACAAATATATGCGAAACTTTTCATGGCAATTTAATTTTAACGCTCAGAGTTTTTGCCAGAAGACTGCCGTAAGAAATATTCCGTTTTGTTCGAAATGTCTGAGCTGGGGTTTGAACCACAGCATCACGTCTAATAAGCCAACACACTACCTACTAGATTATGGCGACATCAAGTAGTCAACTTGTTTATGTAAACTGTAAAGCCAAGTAGTACCTCAAAGAGGCCTGTAACATGGTGATTCTGGGTCTGATATAATTTGTGAAGAGGCCTTGCATACCCTTAGATTCAAGGAATATATTCCAACAAGCCTTAGCGTAAGATCTCATCTATAAATCTTTGAATTGATGGGCTATTTAGTAGCATATGGTAACAAGAATAGTTGCCAGCTGTTACACATGCCACATGAGCTAAATACTATGTTGCATTTATTGTTGCTGTTGCCATTCATGTAAATCTTAAGAGATTCGAGGCAACAACAACAAAGTAGGAATTAGAATTCGAATTAGACATTCTACATCAACTGTCATAAACATTTCCCATTTGAAAATACGAAACGAAAAGAGAAAACTGAAAGAGAAAAACTACTGATGTTACTACTAATGCTGCTGCTGCTGATGCTTATGCTTTTATTTGTTGTTGAGAATTTTTGCTAAAACATGCAGTTTTTTCTCTTCTTTTTTTCTGCATTTTTTTTCTAAAACATTCCTCTGCTTTACGTTGCTTCTTGCCTTTCATTCTGATATTTTTGTTTCTTTTTTTATAAAATTTCGTTTAATTTTTTTATATTTTGGTTGTTTTCAAATTATACAACGGCCCAGCTTCCCCCTGCCCTTCCTATCACCATCTCCCATGTTCAGTTGATGTGTGCAAAAGACCCACCAAACCGCCACCTACAAGACTTAGCTGTTTTTGTTAAAAACGTAACGTCAAGAAGGATGGCATAGAGAGAAACCTTGGAAGAGTTTATCTTGCATTAAAGCACAAAACGACACACACATACACACACACTCCCAAGCATAATAGCAACATGAGTCGTTGACGAACAACGGCGTTTATTTGCCAAAAAACTGAAAAACTGCTGTACATTGTGCTTGGGTTGTATGCCAGGAGGTACAGGGTTCAGTTTGGTTTGCTTTCGTTTGGTTTGGCTTCCTCCAAGAGAGTGAATCCTTTTATTCTAAAATCATTTTCTATTTTTCAGTTTTTCCTTCACTTCACTTCTCTTCTCCACTCTTCGTTCTTTTTTTCGTTTTCCTTCTTCGTTTTTTTTTTGCAGAATATTAAGGCTGATGTCTTAGCTGTTTGCCAAATACTGTAACACAACGTTTGTTTGCCTGTGTTTTTATTATCGCTTTTCACAGTACAATTTCGCTATGAAATGTTTTAAAGCGTGTGTGTGTATGTGTGTGTAATAGTACGAGGGGGGATTTTTTTGTGTGTTCATAAGCAACAATACATGCATGCATTTATTCCGTTGTCGGAAGGCAAGAAAAATAATTTTTCTTTTCCCGTTTTACTATGAACGTATTGAGGTATATGAACTACATTCACAGAAAAATGTTTGAAAGGATTGGATTTACATTTTAAAATATTTTTTGTCAAATTTATCGATAACTCAAGCTTCGAAAATTGTTAGACCTACTCTAAGCATATTAATAAATGGAAAAAAATCATGATAATACTTGCCGTAAGGACTACATCATGCAAGACATTTTTTACCTTGTCTCCCGCCAGCCTTTCTGAACTTTAATTTGAAACATCAGCATCGAAATCAAATTTAAATTTAAACCGAAGGTATCGGCAACAAACCAACTCAACTGAGGAGTTTTTGATAACAAACCAACTCAATTGAAGAGTTATCGATTACAGTTGTTATCGATTACAGTTGTTATCGATTACAATTGTTATCGGTTACAGTTGGTATCAACTCAATTGAGGAGTTATCGATAACAAAGCAACTCAATTGAGGAGTTATCGATTACAGTTGTTATCGATTACAGTTGGTATCGATTACAGTTGTTATCGATTACAGTTGGTATCGATTACAGTTGTTATCGATTACAGTTGTTATCGATTACAATAGTTATCGATTACAGTTGTTATCGATTACAGTTGTTATCGATTACAGTTGTTATCGATTACAGTTGTTATCGATTACAATTGTTATCGATTACAGTTGTTATCGATTACAGTTGTTATCTATTACAGCTGCTATTGATTACAGTTGTTATCGGTTACAGTTTTTATCGGTTACAGTTGTTATCGATTACAATTATTATCGATTACAGCTGTTATCGATTACAGTTGTTATTGGTTACTGTTTTTATCGGTTACAGTTGTTATCGATTGCAGTTTATATCGGTTACTTTTGTTATCGATTGCAGTTTTTATCGGTTACAGTTGTTATCGATTACAGTTGTTATCGATTAGAGTTGTTATCGATTACAGTTGTTATCGATTACAGTTGTTATCGATTACAATTGTTATCGATTACAGTTGTTATCGATTACAGCTGATATTGATTACAGTTGTTATCGGTTACAGTTTTTATCGGTCACAGTTGTTATCGGTTACAATTGTTATCGATTACAGTATTTATCTGTTACAGTTGTTATCGATTGCAGTTTTTATCGGTTACAGTTGTTATCGATTGCAGTTGTTATCGATTACAGTTGTTATCGGTTACAGTTGCTCTCAATTACAATTGTTATCGATAACAGACGAATTCAACTGAGCAGTTATCGATTTCAGTTGCCGCAATCTAGCAGTCCAGTTGCATTTGAAAAGTTGCTCAAAATTGTCGTTCGGTGTCGACATTAAACAATGGCTTCCGCCACTCATGGATAAAATTAACACACACAACACGAGTGGTGTGAGAAGCTAGATCGTAATCCTGATTAAAGGATTGTAATGACGAATTAAGTAAGTTATCGTTTTGAATTTAAATTTAAAACCGAAGTTATCGATAATAGACAAATTCAATAGAGGAGTTATCGATTATAATTTAACAGACTAATTAAGGGGAGGAGTAATGGATTTTAACTTAGATTTTAAAATTATTGATTATCGATAACAGAGAAATTTTCGATAAATTTAAAAACGCATGTCATAAAACAAGTTAAATAGTTTGTCAGCGAACCTAATCCATGTAGAACACATTCATTGACCTTATGGTCAATTGTAAGACTTTTTTTTATTAAAATTTTTGTCTGAGCGTATTGCAGCATGCACTTCATACAACATTTGTATTACAAAACGGTTAGAATAACATTCAGTGTTTTTCCCCCTACATTTTCATCATCATCTTGTTCTTCTTTTTTTGCTGGCCAAGATATTTTTTTTTTTAGCTTTTTGTCTGCACACAGGAAAAAAGTTTGTCTTGCGTTTTGCCTTGATGTTTAAGGGTTTCGAACAGCAGAAGCAGCAGCAGCACTAGCAGTACCAGCCAGCAATTCCTCAAATATAACTGAGAGTCGATGTGTGGCCGTGTGCGTGTGTGTGTGTGTTTAGGGGTACTTTTTCTTATTCTTCTTCTTCTCTGAGTAACACATATGAGCAGCATGTTAGGCTACTATATGGCACATGCAGTCAGGAGTCTAACTTGCTGGAGCACAGTTATAATATTTGTTTGATTTTGTTTTTGTTTGTTTTTTTTTTTTGTGTTTTTGTGTGGAGAATATTAGAAACTCTACAACGTTTTCCTTTTTCTTTGTCTTTCTATGGCTTGCTGTGTTTTTTTCTTTGCTTTTCGTAGCATTCAGTGAAACTGATTATGATGACGATGGCGATGGCGATGGCGACATATGTACGTATGTATGTATGATGAAGTTTTTAGTGTCCTAAAAGAGAATCACTATCTCTGTGGAACAACTCATACAATTCTAATAGTGGTGGGTTATGGCATCGAACCCCGAATATATATTCATACACGCTCAGACATTAAAATAAAAAACGTGTGGGGAGAGGGGGGGGGGGTCTCAAATAAAGCAAACATTTAATTTTTAGTCTTCTTCCTACTACAACTCATCGTTTTATGGCGTTCAGTTTTTTTTGTTTTTTTACCTCACTTTGGCATCTACCATGTGATGTGCCTGATGCTGCTGCTGATGATGATGACGATGGTGCCAACTTTATTTCTTTTTATTCAGCAGCTTAAACAGGGGTTGGCATACCGTCGTATATATGACGGGGCCAGTTGGTACAAAAAAAAAAACGAAAAAAATTAAGACAAATAAAAAGAGAGAAAAAAAAGAAGACACGAGAATGCGGTTAAAACAACAGAAATTTTTAGAGGAACAAAAACAAAATCTAAAAAAAAAAATGGTATAAGGGGAGTAGAACTAAAAGGCACAAACAAAACAAAAATGTAATGCCAACATCTAGAATCATCAACATTTTGATAATAACTGTTATGCTAACCAACTATTCTAGTGGGTTTCGTTAAAAGGGTAAGAAAACAAGAGCAGTTACTTTCAAAAAGATCATAAAATTATTTTGTAAGCAAAAAAATTCCATTAAGTCAAGCTTATTATCAAATTTTACATAATTTAGGTTTTATTCAGCTAGCTGAATTTGAAGACAATTCTCGGCTAAGCTCAGCAATTGTTATAAATCAATTTTACTTTATTTTAGCCTTATTCAGCTAGCTGAATTGGGAAAATATTGTTATTCAGCTAAGCTAAGCTCAATAATTCTTCTAAATCAGGCTTAAAATCAGACTTTACTTTACGTGAGCCTTATTCAGCTAGCTGAATTGGAACAATATTGTTATTTAGCTAAGTTAAGCTCAACAATTCTTCTAAATCAAGCTTAATATTAAGCTTTAGTTTATTTTCAGCCTTATTCAGCTTGCTGAATTGGGAAAATATTGTTATTAAGCTAAGCTAAACTCAACAATTCTTTTAAATCAGGCTTAAAATCAAACTTTATTTTATTTTAGCTTTAATCATCTTGCTGAATTTTTAAAAAAAGATATTCAGCTAAGCTAAGCACAACAATTTCGCCAAATCAGATTTAAAAGCAAACTATACTTAATTTTTGGATTATTCAACCGGCTGAATTTGTAATAAAATGGTATTCAGCTAAGCTATGGAGAAAAATTTATTCAAATCAGATTTAAAAGCAAACTTTACTTATGTTTACAGTTATTCAGCTGGCTGTTGTTGAAGAAATTCAATATTTGCTTCAGAATTCTTCTAGATTAGGCTTAATTGCAAGCTTTATTTTATATTAACATTGTCCTGCCAGTTTAGTTTGTAAGAAAAGTGTCATTCAGCTAACCTAAAAGCTGAAAGTTAAGATAAATTGACTTCCTTCTGTACTTCTAAGCCTTTTAAGGCTTGCTTACTTTATGCGGAATATAATTCAGCAAATTTTTCATAAATATTGATTAATTTGTACAAATTTTTGTATTTACAAGCCTTAAAAAACTAATTCAGCTAGCTGAATTAACTTGAAATGCAATTCAGCAAGGATTTTCTTCTAAAAATTATACAATACTGCCAAGATTTTATATTCTAATAATGTAATTTTTGAATTCAGCTGGCTTAATTGAATTCAGCAAGCCAAATTTTCTTTTTCCACAAAAATTTCAAATTTTTTGTAATCTAAAGCCTTTAATTCATGTATTCAGCTAGCTGAATTGCTTTTAAAATGCTACCATGTGCATTAAATAATTCGCTCTTGTCTTTATACCCTGTATACATGGGTTGCATATAGTTCTCTATGCTACTTCTTTAACTTCATCCATTATTTTTCACATTCTATAAGCAGTTTAAACAGAGAAAAAAGAAAAAAAAATGTGAATCTAAACGATTGTAGATGGGAAACAAGAAAACTATTTTTCGTATTCATAGAAATTCTCTGCCATCCAGCTCAAACTCAATCATATTTAACAAACCGTCTTCCTTAGCTAGGAAGCTACTACCCATCCTTGAACAAATGCAGGACCTCTTGCAAGCAGACATGGGTTTAAATATGAAAAAAAGAAGAGAAGACTAGGAGAGAGAGAGCGAGAGCGAGAGAGAGTATGGAAAAGTTGTTCCTCAGTTTATGGAAAATGAATGTTTTTCACAATCCTTTACTTTAAACAAGGATAACAAATAGTAGGAATAGAGGTGGAGGAGAATAAAGGTTCCCTTGTAAAATAATTTTTTATTCCTGCTTAATCCGAATCCTCTTTTTTTCCTTGGATTTCAAAACAAAGAAAGAAAAAAAAGAGAATGATTTTTATAAAAAAGGTTTGAATATATTTCACTGTCTCTGTCTCTTCCTTGTTCATCTTTTTTTCTGTTTTCGAGGTCTTTAGCTTCTTTGAAGTGACCATATCTCGTGCCACAAGTATTGAAAAGTCTGCTTCATCATGCTGTCATCCTTAGCCTCATCCTTAAGCGTAGACATCATCAGTCGTATTATCTTAGCAGCTATTGCAACTGGCTGACTGGTTGCTCATCTATTTGTCTATGAATTTTCATTCAAATTGCTTTTAATTTCATCGTGAGTACAGAGGAGTATGAGGACTTTTTCACCATCCCCCCAACTCTCAAGTGTTTACTCTTTACGGCCAAACCTTCGTATCGTGTTTGTCTAGTTGGCATAGATTTTTGTTGCCTTTTTTTTCTCCTGCTTAATTTCATTTAACATTTAAAGGTTTTCATTGCAGTCGTTAAAGGATAACAAATAAAAGAAGAAGAAGAAGGAAAAACCGTTAATTTTTAGTTAATATTTGATTTATAAAGGCGGCTCTGCTATACTACAGGCAGTGGAGGCAATATTTGATGGATGAATTCGTAAAGACTTGCTATTCAGCTAAGCTGGTATCTTCCTGTTTGACTAGTCCTAGCCAGCGAAAGACAATTGCACAAAATGGAACGGCAAAGCCTTTACCCAGTATCTTATAGGAGATGTGACGTATTACTTACTTGCTTAATTGCTGCTTACAACTTTTTAGCCTGGACCACAACCTAAGAGTATGGAAATATTTTACAACTCGAATCTACAATAGATTGATGGATCTCAGTTTGACTGAATGTCTGGGGTCTTCTGAATGTAATTGTTTGATGATCTTTAAATATGAGAAACAGCACATAACATATGAGCCATGTCATGATATCTGCTGACTTCCAAAATGTTAGTTGCTTTGTATTTGAACAAAGTATAGTGTTTCCAAAAGCCGCTGTACAAAATGTTTACAAATGTATTCCATTTCAAAACGTCGTCAAAAAGCAATCAGGCATCGAATTTATAGTTGATGCATTGTTTGATAACTTTGCATACCTACATAAAATATGTGCCGTAGTAGAACTGCATACAAACTTTGTATTGATACATTTTGAAAGTCAGCCATCGAGTGATTTCGCTTGCTTTACAAAGCCTTTATATTCCAATGCTTTCACGTGGTTTAAACCTAAGATTTCCATTCTTCTTGTACTCCCGAGGAGCACAAGTCTTGAAAATTATTCCAACTCCACAATAAATATCACTACGGTGTTAGAGTTGAAGTTGCTGAGTTCAGCCAAAGATGACTGAAAATAAAAGGCCAAAAATCACCTTATTTTCATAACAACGGTTGGGCATTGTTACATGAGTCAAATGATAGTCTCCTCCTCTTCCTTCCTTTTAAATCTAAAGTTTCTGAGAAAGTTCTGCGAGAAATGGAGAGTTTTTCCGCGTGCTTTTCAATGTAGCAATGATATATTGGAACCTCCATTGCAGCGAAAGGGCTGGATGTGTGTTTAAATAAAAGAAGATAATTAAACGTCTTCTTGTCCAAATCGATTCGGCAGATTCCAGCAATACTGCAAGTGCTTTCTTGTAGCCAATCAATTTGCCCCTTACTTACTTAATTGGCCATAACAACCCGTTTCGTTTCGGCCTGCCGCAACACATCCTTCCAGGCGCCTCTAATTCTTGCGCGCCTACGCCCAGTTGGTTACACCAATCGATGACAGCGCTTCCTCGATTTGGTCCTTCCAACGGATACAAGGTCATGCTCTTCGCCGACTTCCGCAGATCTCCGCATCAAATACCCGTCTCGCTGGAGCATCCTCCTCCATTCGAACGACATGGCCGAGCCAGCGCAGCCGCTGGATATTAATATGCCGTAGAACGTCTACGTCTCATACAGCTCACTGTTGGATCGGATACGGAAATCATAGCCAACTCGCACAGGATCGAAGATCTTACGTATGACTTTTCTCTCGAACACTCTCAAGGCCGCTGCATCATTACTTAATAGGGTCCATGCCTCTGCGCCATAAAGAAGCACGGGTAGGATGAGTGTCTTGTAGAGTGTTAGTTTTGTCGCACGAGAGAGGTCTCTGCTACTCAATTGCCTATTGAGACCATAGTAGCACCTGTTGGCAAGAGTGATCCTGCGCTTGATCTCCAGACTGATATCATTTTTGGTGGTAACGGCGGAGCCAAGATAAATAAATTCCTTGACTGTTTTAAAAGTATAGTTATCGGCCGTAATCTGTGAATCTATACGCCGCACGTCTCTACTTGTCGATAACATATATTTTGTTTTGCCCTCATTTACTGCCAGACCCATCTTGGTAGACTCCCGTTCAAAAGCACTAAAGGCAGCAGTAATATCTCGCTTGGTACGCCCTATGATGTCAATGTCGTCAGCGTACGCAAGCAACTGGGCGGCCTTTTTTGAAAAATAGTGCCATTGTGATGCTCTCCCGCCTTTCGCAGCACACTCCCCATGACGAAGTTAAAGAGGTCACGTGATAATAGGATCGCCTTGTCTGAAACCTCGCACGGTATCCTTGACGGAGCTGCAGGAATTGCTCAACGTCATTCTGCATAGCCTTACCAGATTCGCAGGTATACCGAGCTCGGACATTGCGGGTAAAACACGATCCCTTATGGGGCTATCGAAGGCTGCCTTATAGTCGACAAAAAGATGGTGTGTGTCGCCTTGTTGTTCGTGGATCTTTTCCAGGATTTGGCGTAGTGTGAAGATCTGGTCGATGGTGGACTTGCCAGGTCTGAAGCCGCACTGATAAGGTCCAATCAGTGTTTTGACATGTGGCTTCAGTCGTTCACACAATACGCCTGTACTCATTGCCCATATTCCGATTAACTCCAGAGGTTAATCGGATTAACTGTAAGTGGAACACCTATGCCCAGTAACAAGTCGGAATTTGCGAGCTCTGTACTAATTTAAGAAAACAATGCGCGTATGTCCAGGAATTATCCAAGAGTTACTTTAGAATGGTTCCCCTAGTCTACAACAACAGAACGGAGGTTTCTTTGCTAGCAACCACTCCATAAGATCGCTGATTGTTGTCGGATGCTTGCCCGTGACCAGTGTCAACACGTCGTCAGCATGTACTTTCAGTTTGAAGGCTTCGTTTTTCATTTACATTAGGAACTACCCTAATAGCTTCATAATGCTGGACCGAGTAGACTGTAATACAAATATTAAAGGACTCTCGCAGAGCCTGCCTGATCATTACAGTGTGCTCCAAATGGTATTGTTTGTCGCGTAATGCCTGTTGGGTGATAATATTTTTGTAAATAATCTCCGGATTTGCTCGAAGCAATCAAGTCCTTTACTAATGTTACCTCGCAGAACCCGTGGACAGGGACAAACGTCAAGAAGTGGTCCCTTGATTGCAACCTCTCTGCATTGTTTTCAATAACGGGCACAATCTTCGCCTGAAGTACACTGAACCCAGAAATAGTATACGTGACGGATACCACAAACTAATGTCCTTCCATACTCGTTGTTGCATAATCTGTCGCGAATTTCGGAGTCATCGTTTTAGAACGCAAAGTTATTACTGCGATAATTAGGATTATCGGAATACAAGTCCTTAGTTGGAATCACGAAGTCATATCTTCTGTCCACAAAAAACAGGTTTTACATGGTTTAACCCAAAGGTGCCTTTGAATGGACATAGGCTTAGGTAGGTAGGTAGGTAGAGGTGGCTGTACATCCAAGTAAATTGCATGGACACACTTAGGCCGCATAGGGTTTGTTGTGTTGCCACAGTTTTCCGCTATAACATGGGCTTACTGCATGTCAGTACTCCTGATTGGAACAGCAGTGCATCTGTGTTAAGTGCGTACTGCCACTAACTAAACCTTCTACTTGAATACAAGGTCGAATCCGAGCCAATTGATTGTGGCATACAAAAGTATGAACTCGCCGTAGTTAGGGAGATAATATGCCGGCTTATTAGACGTGAGGCGACGGTTCGAAGCCCAGATGAAACATCTCCAACGAATCAAAATGAAGTTGCCGTGGTCTAGTAGGTAGTGCGTTGGCTTATTCGACGAAAAGCCAGGGTTCGAGCCCCAGGCCAGACATCAAAATAAAATACAAAAAGTATTTCTTAGGCGACTTCCTCTCGGAGAATTCTGGCAAAATCTGTGAGCATTAAAATAAATTTGCCATGAAAAGTTTCCCAAAAAATCTGTCGTTTGGAGTCAACTTTAAAAACCGTAGGTCCTGCCACCTCTGTACAAAATTAACACACTCAACATAGGTGGTGTTGGTGAAGCTAGGTTGTAGTCCTGACTAAAGGGTTCTAATGGCCAGTTATGTATACGTGAGTATTTTTTTTTTTCGCCGAGGAGGGGTAAATGTACCTAACCGCACCATAGAGGAAGTCGTCACATCCTCCGTGTGTGGGGCCCTCACCCACTAAATCCCCCCTCGTCTCCTGGGGACTTGTTCGTGCCCACTGCGGAAATACGGTGGTATTACTTCGGAGTGGAGTCCTTTTGGCCCTTTGACCCCTTCATGTTTATATCCGCGTCCGGATTGCGAATCGAAAGTTGAGGCGTCATCTAAGCATCTCCACTATTCCTTTCGTCTAAATCATCGTCTCCGTTATGCTTGGCACGTGTGACGGTATCACATATGCCGACATGCTTACTCGTTCGGCAGCCTCAAGATCTCTCTTCTTCCGTCTCAGAATGCGCTCTACGTAATTCACTACCGAGGTCCAATTTTCACTACTCGCAGTCATAACCCCGACAATATTAGCGGCTGTGATCGTTCCGACTATTGACGCCAGTACAGAGCGATAGCTTTGCCAGCGTGCACACTCGAAAACAGTGTGCTCTGCGTCATCAATTACCTCCCCTTCCTCGTAAAGACAGTAAGGGGAGGCGGCCTTGCCCATTCTGTGCAGATATTTTCTAAAATATCCGTGACCCGATAGCATCTGTGTAACGTAGTAGTTTATCTCGCCAAATTTCCGACCAATCCATGGCCTTATGTCCGGAATAAGTCTCGCAATCCATCTTCCTCGTTCCATCGTTGTTGCCATTTTTAAATGGTGTTCTCCCTGAAGTAACCGGTTATATGATTTCGAGCCGATTTCGCCTTATAAATCTCCATCCGCTCTGCTGCCAGCAGATCCACAGGGATTATACCCGCTATCACCAGTACAGCCGGAGCGGACACGGAGCTGACGCGACACGCAATGCAGCCGTTCTCTGTACCGATACAAGTGAGTTTGCCCTCTTCTTAACATCTGTATACGTGAGTATGAATATAAGTTATCCCTGCTACCTCTTCGAACCTAGTTTTACCTCCAGTTTTTCCTTAAAAAACCAAAACAGGGTACGCAATTTCGAAAGTGTTCTTTTTTTTCGATTTTTTTCTTGTAAGGATTAGTTATACATTGAGTTGTTGTTGTTGTTGCTTTTGTTACTTTTGCTACTGTTGTTGTTGTTGTTGTTGTTGTTGTTGTTGTTGTTTGATTAGTTGCTCCTATTTGAGTTGTCTTAAGACTCTGCAATGGCTATTAAGAAGGAAAGGGGTAGGGACTCTGGCTTTATGAATTTGAAAACAAGTCTGGCAGTTACGTTCTATTTTAGTTCAATGAAAAGAGGCAAGAAAGAAAAAAAAGAGAACTTTTCTGTACCCATTGTTTCATTAAGAGCTTTAACTTGTTGTTGTTGTTGTAGTTGTTGTTGCTTATAATGGCTATGGAGTCTTGCTAAAGATTTTTGTTTTTTTTGTTTTTTGTTGTTTTGCTTTCCATCACAGAAAAGTTTGCCAAATGAAATCCTTTTTTTTGCTTACACACGGTGCCTGTGTGCTGTGTGTGTTTGTGTAAACAAAAATGGGTGCCTTTACTTACGATTTTCCATCTTTTTTTTGATTTTCAAAAAAAAAGAAGAGAAACGTTGCCTTTACCCTGTTTTCAACATTTTTCAACATTTTGTCTTAAGTTGTCTTGATTTGGGATAGACAGCAGGCAGCATCAGGCAGCAGCAGCAGCAGTACTAAGAAATACAAAAAGAAGCAGGTCTACTCCTTCTCCCTCCCCTCGCCCCTAAGCATTGTAATGAAAATGTAATTTTCCTAAGGAAGGAAAAGGCAGAAGAACACCCACTTCCCCATAAAAGCCTTGAAATAACTCCCCCATATACCGGAGAGTAACTTGCATGATATTCTTGGTGTTCTTTGAAATTCATTTCTGACCATTTGATAGACATGGACAGACACGCACACATAACGTAAGCAAGTACAAGAAAGTCTTTAAAAATGATGATTAGAATGAGAGAGAGTTTAAGGATAACAACAGGACGATGATGATGATGATGATGATGATGATGATGACGATAATAATGCTGTTGCTGTTCATCAATTCCAAGTGATTCTCATCTTTAAGGTTCTCTTCATTTTATTTCATTTCATTTCGTTTTTCTTTTTTCCTAAAAAAATTGTTTTTTTTCTGATTTTTTTTTCTTACATTTGAGCCATCTTGGCTGGCTGGCTGTATTGTTGCAAAAAGAAAAATATGTACAAAAGACAAAAAAGAAGAAGAACAAGAGAAATAGAAAAAGAAGAAGAAGAAGAAAAAAAGGATATTTTTTTTTAGCACAAATGGTTAGAGTTTAGCTTTCGTTATTACAATGTATACGTATGTGAGTGCTGGTGTATGAGTGTTTGTTTTGTTTTATGTAGCATAACTTAAGGGGCAGAAATAAGAAAGGGAGAGAGAGAGGATTACATGTGCCATGCCAATGGTCTTTAGTTTCATTTAAACGTCAAAGCGTTGTTTGATTTTTATAATAGTTTTATTGTAATTGTTGTTATAGCTGTTGCTGTTGTTTATTTATTACAAAGTCTTTCAGTCTAACAGTAGTAGTTGGACCTGCTTAGAATAGCTGACCAAAGCAATCAAGTACAGGGAACCGTGCTCTAGTAGAAAATCCCTTTTCTAATCGCGGCCATATCTCTGACGCCTTTAAGTCCGGAAAGTTTTCGCAAGAGTCAGAACCGTCACAAACCAACATAACCGAGCATTTGTTCCAAAGAAAGTCCTCGTGTGAATCTAGTCTGCATAGATCATTTCGCTCTGGAATTTCCATCAGAAAAGTCTGGCCCTCTGACTTGGTCTGCACCGATAACTCTGCAGAAATCTACAGGACAGTTTTAAAGTTGAGAATGAGCTTGGCAGTGAAGTTTACGCCGAAGAGTTTATCTTTCCGCCTTCCTGACTGGTAAAATGTGTTTCCAATAAGTCATGCTGCTGGAGTGAAGTCGTCGTAGTCTAGTAAGGAGTGTGCTGGCTTATTAGGCGTAAGGTCCGGTTCAAACCCCGGGTCAGACATCTCCAACTAAACGAAAATATGGAAAAATATTTCGACGGCGACTTCCTCTCAGCAGATTTCTAGCAAAATATTTGAGAATAAATAAAATTCCCATGGAATGTTTCGAGATGTAGGTGGCGAATCAAAATTCCTTTCATCAAATGAGCAACAAAAATTTTTCTATTTTTAATATAAAGCAGGCAAAATTGTCGCATTGCAGTCTTTTTTGCCGATAACTTACATTTTTTGTGGACGATGATTTGCATTTTTTAGTCAATGGCTGGCATTTTTTTTGATCGATAAACTTGAATTTTTGGTAGATGACTTGCATTTTTTTGGACGATGACTTGAATTTTTTGACGATGACTTGCATTTTTTGGTCGATGGCTGGCATTTTTTGACGATAACTTGCATTTTTTTTGGACGATGACTTGCATTTTTTGGTCGATAAACCTGCATTTTTGGTAGATGACTTCCATTTTTTGACGATAACTTGCATTTTTTTTTTTTTTTGGGGACAATGACTTCCATTTTCTGGTCGATGGCTTACATTTTTTGGACGATAACTTAGTTCTGGTTGATGACTTACATTTCTTGGATGATGACTTGCATTTTTTTTTTGAACAATGACTTGAATTGTTTGGACGATGACTTGCATTTTTTGGTCGATGACTTGCATTTCTGGTCAATGACTTGCACTTTTTGGTCGATGACTTGAATTTCTCTGGACAATCGCTTACATTTTTTTAATAATGACTTGCATGTTTTAGGTTCAGGATGTTTTTGGTCGATGAATTGCAGTTTTTAGTCGATGACTTGCATTTTTTTGTCGAAGATTTGCATTTTTAATGCCTATATTTTCCGTTTCAAGTAACGCTCGAACGTAACGATGGAATCCATGGCTATCCAGCTCACTAGGTCCATTTACTCCACAAGTTCATGCTTTATCTGGCTTTGCCCGCTTTATAAGAGAACTTTTTCTTTAACTGATTTGAAAAAAGTAACGCCTGACCGTAACGAAAACTGTTTTGGTATCCTTGATCTAATAGATCCGAAGACTGAACATTTTTAAATTTTTGGCGAATTTTTCCCGACTGCAATTTCAACTGTCAACTGTCATGGCCCGTAAGTACTATCATAGGCCACAGTAGTTGTTGACTATCCAGATTGGTGGCTGTGATTGGATATTAAGCACGACGGGTTAGACACGGGTACAAGCACTGTCGCAGTAATGTTGCAGATAAAGCCTTAGAAAATCAATTCCCATGGATACCTGTTCATGTCATTGGAGTCGGTGTGAGGGAAAATATTGAAATTTACCTCGAAAGTGGTATGTGAGTGCCTAGAGTGGCTTGATATGTTTCGGTACATTGATACTCTTACACTGGCTTTGGCTCCTAAATGTGTCCTGAAATAAGGTCGTAATTATCTATTGAAACAGATGATATGTTTGTCTGTCCTCAGAATCATAACAATTAGGCCACTGCAACCCTAGGGTACCATTTCAACGAACACATCTTTTGTGATTGCCTTGCACTTGATAGACTGAGGCTTTACCAGTTTGTGGATATTACAACACAAACTTAAATTAATTTGAGCATTTAAATTTGCCTTTTGAAATGTATTTCATTTAGGATACCTTCCCTCTGCTCAAGCGATTTTGGCCGTATTTAAGAAATGAAGAAACTCCAAGAGCAGGAGATTGGTTAGGGGGAGGTGCTGATATAACAAAAACACCACAAGTCTAAGAAATAGAAACGCAATAGAAGCAAATGAAAAAGTAATAAAGAAAACAACAACAACAACAACAAAAAAGGAAGAAAGAAAACAGAAAATAACTGTAACAAGTTGTTGATGTTGATGAGTATGAACACAGCAACGAGGCAAAAGGATACAAACAAATACACACACACACACACACAATTACAAGGACTAGAAAACAGGCACTAAAGCTGCCAAGGACTGCTAAAACAGCAGGAATGGTTTTAATGTAACTCACCCCCACCCCTACCCGCTCCCTACACACTCCTTACTTTTAATGAAGCTTAGCAAGGGAAGAGAGCGAGAGAAATAAAAGAAAAGAAAAATAGAGAGAGAGGGAGACAGCGACACAGAGAGAGGATGTAGAGAAATATGGTAACTTTGTATACATTTTCGTCTACGTTTTCATCATCGTCTTTAGCATCAGCATCAGCATCAGCGTCAGTTTCATCTTCATGTTCCAACAACAACAATTCAGCAGCAGACAGACAGAAAAAAATTTGCCAAGAATTTAAAGATGACAATGGCATGGCAAACATACATACACACACGAACATTTGAAGACTTTGTGGATGGATTGCGAGTAAGAGGGGGAGGGGAAGGGGGAGGAGGGTGGATGTACAGAAATGCTGCATATCAAGCTGCCAATTCAAATGGAATATTTATTTTCGTATTTTAACTTCTGTTGTTGTTGTTGTTGTTGTTATTTCTATTGCTGTTCCTTTGTTGCTTTTGTTTTTAGCTTAAAATTTCTAATGGTAACCGTCTCTATACATACATACATACACCGACACACACACACACCGACACTCACATAGTAAAAGTTTTTCATTACCCCTTAAGATGTTGCAAGTAAAAGCGACAGCGACAGGCTACACTCATCAGCCTTAGTCTTAGACAAGGATTCCGATGGCAAATTAAACAGGTGTAGGGGGAAGGGAGTGGTGATGTAGAGGAGTCACAGAGAAATAAAAATAAAACCTTTTTTCTTCATCTTCTTTTTACAAATATTATGGATAAGGATTTAGGGGAACACAATATACGGATGGATATTGACAAACAGTTTTACTGGACATCACTAAAAAACAAAATACGGGGTGCTAAGCACAAAACCATGGATTGATCGGAAATTTGGAGAGGTGAACTACTACGTTAAAGAGATGCTATTGGGTCACGGATAGTTTAGGAAATATCTGCACAGAATGGGCAAGGCCACTTCCCCTTGCTGTCTTTACGAGGAAGGGGAGGTAATTGATGACGCAGAGCACACTGTTTTCGAGTGCACACGCTGGCAAAGCTATCGCTCTGTACTGACGTCAATAGTCGCAACGATCACAGCCGCTAATATTGTCGGGGTTATGACTGCGAGTAGTGAAAATTGGACCTCGGTAGTGAATTACGTAGAGCGCATTCTGAGACGGAAGAAGAGAGATCTTGAAGCTGCAGAATGAGTAAGCATGTCGGCATAGGTGATACTGTCACACGTGCCAAGCGTAACCGAGAATATGATTCAGGCGAAAGGAATAATGTAAACGCTTAGATGACTCCTCAACTTTCGATTCGCAATCCGGACGCGGATATAGACATGAAGGGGCCAAAGAGCCAAAAGGACTGCACTCCGAAGTAATACCACCGTAATTCCGGAGTGGGCACAAACAAGTCCACAGGAGACGAGGGGGGGGTTTAGTGGGTGAGGGCCCCACACACGGAGGATGTGACGACTTCCTCTATGGTGCGGTTAAGTACATTTACCCCTCCTCGGCGAAAAAGAAGAAAGCACAAAACCAAAGTTAAGCGACGCCATTAAATGCTCGTAGAATTTTGCTATTTTGACGACGGATGTTTAGAATTCCCCATGGGTGTTGGAGGCATTTCTTCGGAAGAGTTATAAAAGATATCCTTTGGCGTTAATTAAACATCAGGTAAGTTAAGACAGTCCTTGGTTTTCTAGACATATGATACCCACTTTTATAACAACCAACTGAACGGCACACATAATTGTTCATTACAACCCTTTAGATAGGATTACGACCTAGCTTCTCACTTATGTTGTGTGTGTTAATTTTATACATGATTGGCGGGACCTACGATACGGTTTTAAAGTCGACTCCGTACGACAGATTTTTGAGAAACTTTTCATGGCAATTTTATTTTAACGCTCAGAGTTTTTGCCAAAAAACTACTGAGAGAAAGTCGCAGTTTCGTTTTGATGTCTGATCTTGAATTTGAACCGCGGCCTCACGGCTAAGCCAACACGATACCTACTAGACTACGGTGACTTCAATCAATCACATACAGCAGCAATTCTTACAGACTTTGGCTGCAAATGCAGTGAAACGATACAACAATAATAATCTGTTCATTCACTTTACTAGTTCACACAACTATTCACTGGAACTTTACAACCACGACTTATTTTGTGCTCAAGCAACCTCACACAAGGCTGACTGAATTCTTACTGACTGCTGCCTGCTTTGTCCAGCCCTTTTATAGTCCGACACAACCAGTCTAACGAACATTCTTGAAGTGGAAGGTTCGTGTTCTCGTCTTCTCGAGAGTTCTATTGCTAATACATTATTGTTTGTGTACTTTGCTTATGTTGTCTACCCCTTTTTGTCACATACATGTTGTTGTTGGTACCAGGCGCAACCAGGTTCGTTGTACATATGTGTGTGTGCAGCTTTAGATAATCAACACGTTCATTAGTGTGTATGTATTGTATTGGTGTAGCTGGTAGCTTTTGTTTATCGTTTTTATTGTTAAACGACATTAGGTCATTTCGATTTATGTAACAATATGACACGGAGTCTTATAATGCCGGAAGCCCTTATCCCTGCAATGTTGGTGTCAGACTTAACAGCGTAATACCCTTCTACAAGATCACAGAATCGCCGTAGCTTAGTTGGTATTGTGTTGGCTTACTAAACGTGAGGCCGTGGTTTAAACCCTTAGTCCAGGCATTTTGATCAAAGTGAGATTTGAAAAAAAAATTTTTTTCTTCAGCGTAGAAGTCGATCTTCTTGCATAAACTCTGGCGAACACTTGGGGATATCAGACTAATAAGCAAAAAACAGTCTGGGAATTCTTCTCAGAACAGCTGTTATGTACTGCAATTGTAGGACTAATGAAAGGAGAAAGAACCCCAGGGTAGGCAGGTCTAGAAAACTGTACAGCAATCGTTCCTACTCCTTTTGAGTGTGCGGTTTGTGTGTCCGCCTATTATGCGGACCGGAAAAACCTGTGTTAATATGGAGCTCCCCTTTATGTAGAAAATAATCGCCCAGGTTCCTATATAGTTCCAGATATGACTGAAGTTACGAAACTGTAGTGCAATCCCTTAGAAATGATCTCCAATCGGTAAGTACAGCTACCGGTCTTAAAGAATATCCTGTAATGTGGCATATAAGTGCTATAGAGTACCCGATGTCATATTTTAAGCAGATAAGTCTCAAGATCTAAGAGCGTTCCTTCTGCAGTTTGGGCTTCCCTAATAATAACAGAGAATCCGTCTTCTAATCGAGGACATATATGACGCCTTCAAGCCCGGAAAGTTTTCGCAAGAGTCAGAACCGACACGAACCAACTTTATCGAGTATTTGTTCCAATAAAAACTCCGAAGGCCTGGAAGCTACGTTACTGTTTTAAATTAAACAAAAGTATACTAAGTTTGAAGTCGCCGTAGTCTAGAGGGTAGTTTGTTGGCTTCTTAGACGAGAGGCCTTGGTTCAAATCCCAGGTCAGACATCAAAACGAAATCTGAAAAAATAGTTCTGCGGCGACTTCCTCGCAGCAACTTTCTGGCAAAAACTCTCAGAGTAAATAAAAATTGCCATGAAAAGTTTTTCACAAATCTGTCGTCCGGAGTCGTTGAGTGCTCTGGTTTAAAATTTTAAAACAAAAGGAGTGAAGCCTCTTCAGCCTATTCTTTTTGCGATTGTTTTTTGTGAATGTCTCAAGTCCACCATCGCTCTTGGGAAAGACAGCTTCATAGGGGCGCACGATTTTGTGGCATTGTCTGAGTTCGTTGATAAGGCTTTACAAAATGATGTTGAGCTCCAACAAGTTGAAGAAAGATTTCCTCGATTGCAAGTTTTCAAACAAGGTGACGATTCCTTATCATGCAACCTCTTCATCCACGTCTTTGAGTGGATTCTTGTTCACGGGCTTCTTTATGCCGTGGAGCTTGGATGGTGGATTACAGTACCGTTGCTGCTGCCTTGAAAGCATACGAAGGAAAGTTTTTCGCATAATTTTCGTTTCGATGATTTCTGCTTCAGAATCAACAATGGACTCCTCAATGACATGAAGGCTGTTCAGTGCCTTTAGAGTGGCTTTTTTCCTTCAGTTGTATGTCGGCTGTCCTGGAAATTTAATCCGGGATTCTTGTGGGACAATTTTGTTTCCAGTTGAGTTAGCCATGTTGTAACGCATTGGAATAGGCGCTCATAAAGAATTTAACGGACGCTATATGGATGGATATGCCTAATTATTGCTATAGAAGTTGACTAAGATGTTCAAAGCATGTCCCTTCGTTGATCTGGACAGACTAAAGGCTATGTACTGATAAATCTGGTCAATTATGTTGTGGATATCAGTTGCTAGGGAATTTGTAACAAATAATGTTGCAAGAGTACTGGTTGATTCCGAAGGACACTACAATGGAATAATACTGCGCAATAGGGCCTGTAACTGAACTCGCGAGGTAAAGTTGTGAGCACTGCGTGAAAGTTTAACACTTGGAGGAGTTTCTCATGGTTTCTCAAAACACAATACAAGTACAGACCTCTGTAATAGCTGACTAACTAAAGGGTCCGCCAAATAACTTTGTTTTGGAAAATGCTTTAAAGAAGAACTTTTGAATATTTTCTCAAATTTCTTTTTTTTTATTTGAAAGTACAAGTTCTTCCGGTTAATAATGGAAAATAATTTCATTCAAATGGCTGCCTTGGCTGGCCATGCAGTAGCCTACACGATCGTTCCAATTCTTAAGCACATTATCGATTCTGTGCAGCTGTATTTCACCAATGGCTTCACGAATATTGTCCTTTAAAGCGTCAATTGTCTCTGGCTTGTCGGCGTAACACTTATCTTTGACGGCATCCCACAAATAATAGTCCAACGGTGTCAAATCGCAGCTCCGAGGTGGCCAAACGACATCAGCTCTGCGGCTGATAATGCGACTTTCAAAAACAGGGCGCGCAAAACATCGAGTGTAGCTTCGGCTGTGTGGCACGTAGCGCCGTCCTATTGAAACCAAATGTTGCCAATATCCTCCTCTTCAATTTTTGTGAACAAAAATTCGTTCAACATGGCCTGATAACGATCGCCATTGACTGTAACGGCCGCTCCTTGCTCATTTTCGAAGAAAAAATGGCCCAATTATGCCTTTGGACCAAAATCCGCACCAAACAGTGACTCGTTTTGGGTGCGTCGGCTTGTCAATGTATGTATGCGGGTTTTCTGTGCCCCAAATGCGACAATTTTGCTTGTTTACATACCCGCCAAGATCAAAATGAGCTTCACCTCAAAAGATAATTTTTTTTTTGCCAAATTCGGCATCTTCTGGTGTAGGTTACTGCATGGCCAGCCGAGGCAGCCATTTGAATGAAATTATTTTCCATTATTAACCGGAAGGATTGTACTTTCAAATAAAAAAAGAAATTTGAGAAAATATTCAGTAGGTTTGGTTTTGAAAGCATTTTCAAAAAAAAAAGTTATTTGGCGGACCCTTTAGTTAAACAGATCTAACTTTGCCTAGTTAAATAATCGAAAACAAAATCTTTGCCATACCTTTACTACGGCTGAGATCCATTGCCTATGTATGTCTAAGAGAGTTATTTCCTTATCCTTCTCTTTTCATTGAACCTGATGTATTCCAACAACCACTATTAGAAAAAGGAAAAGACAACAACAACAACAACAACATATACAACGTAATGTATTCCAAATAAAATGCTACGAATTGCAAGCAACTCTACAGGAGGTCTTCAAAAATAATCTGAGACGCTATGCTTAGGCACTCCTTGTGTTTTTCGAGAACGAAACCAAAGAGAACAAAAAAAAAAAAACTAAGAAACGAAATAAAATTTGTTACCATTACCCCATTGAGATATTAAAATAAGGGGGTGTTAGGGGGAGGGGGGGATGTTAGGAAGAGGGGTAGTAGTTTAAGGCATTTGGCTTTAACGTCAAGACATTTGTTAACATTGGCACATGTTAGACGACGCCGACAATGACGACAACAGCAATGTACAGGCATAGAAAACTTGCAACACAGACAGAACACAGGCACACATAATTTTGCTTGTGCTTGCCTCTTCTAAAGGAAGAATAAGGGAACCTTTAGAAAATTTAAAGACATGGAGTCTATGTCTACAGTTTACAATCGTGTGGCAGGCAGGCACTCTTATGTGCCACAAAACAAATAAAACAACAATAACAACAACAACAACAAAGAAAAGTGAATAAAAGTCTTAGAAAACTAAAGAAAATTAACAGAAAATCTAAAACGAACAGGCAAAACGTTAATAAATTTAGAAAGAGGAGGAGGGGGAGAAGGAGAAGGACTATAGGCAAAGTATGTGCAACACTATAAGGCACACATGCATACATATGTACATACTTGCTGCAACAATTTAGATTTTTAGAATTCATGCCGGGTATTTTGTTTAGATTTTTGGGACAATGGGGGATGGGGGGTCTGCTTAAACTTAGACTTACTGAAGGATACAGTGATTATTGAGCAGGAGCAAAAAAGGGAAGATGAATAGCCCCCCTGATATGTGGGTGGCAAAGGCTGCGTGCTCTTTCTTTTCTTCAAACACATTCCATTTGCTCTTGTCATGTTTCTTGGAAATTTTCTTGCTTTTCGTTTTCATTTTCCTTCTTCTTTTTGGCTTTTAAAAAGGGTAACAACGTACCTCTGCCTGCCTAACTGCCTGCCTGCCTTACCAACCACAATTAGTTGTGCCCACCACCCATGTCTCGTGATGGGTACCCTTTTCAACATTTCTGAAATGTTTTACGAAACTTGTCTGTAAATTTTCTAACTCAAACCCTTCGGTTTTCTAAAAGACTTGGCAATTTTCTAATTCATAAATTTAAGGTTACAATGCAAAGGGAAGTATAACCCACTAGCAGATATAAAGTAAAGCAAAATTTCTTGGCAATTAATTACCAATTAAATGCTTTCTCCTGAATTTACTTTCTGAAGTTTAATGAAATTTTTAATATTTTTCCTTTGGGTTACCTTCCCCTTCCTTCATCCATAGAAATCTTCCGGCAGCCTTAAGTTTTTGTATGTAGTTTTCTTTGTAAACTTCTTCATCATTTTTCATTACAGTTCGTAACCATTTCTCTGTCTTGTTTTTTTGTTTTTTTTTTTTAATTTCCCCTCTGGAACATTAAGGCACCCTGCCTGACTGTTTCCTTCTTCAACTTGCTTTAACAAAATGAACCCAAAAATATTGCCATTTTCCCAGTGTCTTGGATAAGACATTAGAAGTGAAGCTTCTTTCATTTCGAATAGAAAAAGAAACATATGCACGTCGAGAAGAGACAAATAGACAGCCAGCCACCCTTTTACTCTACGTTTCGCCTTTAACGTGTTCTCTCTAGTTAGTATCCTTAAGGATTTCTTAGCTGCCGTAATGCTTTATAGTCAAGGGAGTAGAGAAAAAGCAAGGAAAACAATATTGGAAACGATTAAAATTATTTAACTTGGCTTCACGTTACGGTACAGTCCCATATAGAAGAAGTAAATGAAGTAAGGTCAAGGGTCAAGAGGTCATAGTGAATGACTAAAAGTTTTCAAATATTGCTATCATGTTTAAACATGCTCTACTGTTTACTATACGTATTTTTCAGAGTCCATTAGAATCCTAAGGCAATCAAAATTAAAATCACCAAGAATCGAACTTGTAACCCCAAATATACTCTTTTCAAAAATGGTAGTTAAAATAGGTTCTTGAAAGGCTGATGCAATAGCCTTGAGAGTATTCGAGAGAAAAGTCCTACGTAAGATCTTCGGTCCAGTGCTACTTGGCTAGTTCCGCATCCGATCCAACAGTGAGCTGTATGAGCTCCTCAACGAAATAGATATTGTGCAGCCTAACATCCAGCGACTAAGCTGGCTCGGGCATGTCGTTCGAATGGAGGAGGATGCTGCGGCGGGTATCTGCGGAAGTCGGCGAAGAGGACGAATTTTTTTGCGTTGGAAGGACCAAATCGAGGAAGCCCTGTCATCGATTTGTGTGACCAACTGACATAGGGGCACAAGAAGCAGAGGCGCCTGGAAGGATCTGCGGAAGTCGGCGAAGAGGACGAATTTGTTTACGTTGGAAGGACCATACGAGGAAGCCCTGTCATAGATTTGAGTGACCAACTGCCGTAGGCGCGCAAGAAGCAGAGGCGTCTGGCAGAATATGTTAAGGCAGGCCGAAATCCGTTAATCGGGTTGTTAATGGCCAATTAAGTAAGTAGCTAAGTCTTGGTTTATTAGACAGGAGTCCGTAGTTCAAACTACAGCCAAAACACTGCCCACTAGACTACACCGCTGTAGTCCATTGAAGGTTAGGTGCTCTAATGAAGCCAAGGTAGTCCAATAAGTAGTGTGTTGGTTGTAGCATGTACTAGACTACGCCTCTATAGTCCATTGAAGCCTCTGTACTCTTATGAAGCCACGGTAGTGTAATAAGTAGTGTGTTGGCTTATTAGACACGAGTCCGTGGTTCAAACCACAGCCAACATACTGCCTACTAGACTAAGGCGACTTCTCTCTCTCTCTCTCTCTCTGTCTCTTCATTGGTTTCAAAGTAGCCTGAAAACAAGAGGAGCGAAGCCTCTTCATTTCTTTTTTTGCAAGTTTATTGCGTGAAATGCCTGAAGTCCAACATCTATCCTGGGGAAGACAGCTTTATAGGCAATTACGGTTTTGTGGCATTGTTTGGGCTCATTGATAAGGCTTTACAATATGATTTTGAGCTCCAAAAAGTTAAAGAAAGATTTCTTGAAACGTTTTAAAATCGTGCAAGACAAAATCGTTTAGACAAGGCAACGATTCCTTATCATGCAACCTCTTCAACTGCATTATGGAGTGTATTCTTGTGGAAGTAGAGAGTTCACTGCAATTTCGCTATTCGCTTATACTCCTGGGCTTCTTTATGCCGTAGAACTTGGGTACTGGAATGCACCGATGCCGCTACCTTGAGAGCCATACGAGAGAAAGTTTTTCCCAAGGTCTTCGTTTCAGTGCAAGTTATCGATAATTTCTGCTTCAGAATGGACAATAAACGCCTCAATGACATGAAGGCTGTTCAGTGCCGCTAGAATGCCCATGGAGTGTATTCTTGTTCACTGGCTTCTTTACGCCGTAACGCTTGGATACTTGGATGAGAGCACACGAGAGAAAGTTTTTCCCAAGGTCTTCGTTTCAGTGCAAGTTATCGATAACTTCTGCTTCAGAATGGACAATAAACGCCTCAATGACATGAAGGCTGTTCAGTGCCGCTAGAATGCCCATGGAGTGTATTCTTGTTCACTGGCTTCTTTACGCCGTAACGCTTGGATACTTGGATGAGAGCACACGAGAGAAAGTTTTTCCCAAGGTCTTCGTTTCAGTGCAAGTTATCGATAACTTCTGCTTCAGAATGGACAATAAACTCCTCTATGACATGAAGGCTGTTCAGTGCCGCTAGAATGCCCATGGAGTGTATTCTTGTTCATTGGCTTCTTTACGCCGTAACGCTGGGATACTGTAATGCACTGATGCCGCAGCCTTGAGAGCCATACGAAAGAAAGTGTTTCGCAAGATCTTTGTTTCAGTGCAAGTTATCGATAATTTCTGCTTCAGAATCGACAATAAACTCCTCAGTGACATGAAGGCTGTTCAGTGCCCGTAGAATGGCTATTTCCTTCAGTTGTATATTGGCTTTTCTGGGTAATTAAACCGGGATTCTTTTGGGACAATTTTGTTTCCAGTTAGGCGAGCCATCATCACAAATTGTTGTAAGGAATTGTTAGAGGCGCCCTGTAAAGGATTGCAAAACCAGGTTGAAACTTGAATCAACCTGTTAACGGCTACCTAGCCATTCAAGCTAACATTATATAACGTTTCCTTATAATTTTATTGTTTGTGGATTAAGAAAGATACGAGAAAAATATTAACAGGATACAAGGTTTTGCAGAAAACTCCCAGAACCCAACCTCAATGCATTTCATTTTGAATTTTAATTTCTATTCCAACATATCTCAGGCTGTTGCATTTCATAGTTTATTTTTGGGGGAGAATATTTTCAAACAAAATATATCTGTAGGGGGAGGAAGGTGGGTGCAAATAGACGTTAAAAAGAGTAGAGTGTGTGTTAGTAGCTGAAGACGACTTGTGAAAATAGAAAATTTTTTGAAAATTCTAAGTTAAATTAGAAAATCTTAAGACTAAAATACATACATACATCTGCACGAAATACCAACACTTAGACGAAAACATACACACACTCACATACACCTACATACATACGTACACTCAAAAGAAGCATAATTTTGTGAGACTGCAGTCTCCAGAATATTGAGAAGAGAAAACTCTGTGATGCCGTTACAACACATATGCTTATGGATTTAGAAAAAGAAAACCTAAAGGATTTGGCAATAGACACATACACACACATATATACATTCATATATATGTACATACATACATATACACATACTTAAAGACAATACAAATGCTATGTGAGTGTTTGAGTGCTCAGACCTTATACTCAAATGGCAACAAAGTTGTCGAAAAAGAAGGATTTTCTTCTACTTCTTCTTGTGCTACTTGTTCTCGTTGTGTATGTGGCTTATACATACGAGGCCATGCCATAACATTAGTTCCTCTTCCCCCCACCCCTTTTTTGTTGCTGTTGCTGTTGCTGTTGCTGTACCGATGTGTTGTTGATGATAAATATGGTATGGAAGGCAATACAACTTTCTTAAGCTTCAAAACAAAAACAAAAAAAGAAGAAAAAAAAATTGCAAGAAGAAACATAAAATTATACCACCACCCTCGTAAAACAATACTTAAAATGTACAAAAGAAAAAAAGCAAAAAAAAAAACAAGAGGAAAAACGAATAAAAATCATTTGAAAATAAAAGGAGGGAAAAATTTCATTTCATTTCATTTTTCCTAAAAGCTAAGGATAGCCTTCTCCCTCCCCCTTCCTACTCTCATAACACACACAGAAAACTAGGGAACGGCTACCGATAAGGGCAGTAGTCATTACTTTACACACACACACACACAACTTAAGTTTTTATTTTATGGCTCTACTATCCATGCATACATACGTGCATACACACTCACATATGTATGTCCAAGCTTAGCAGTTGTTTGATGGCGTACGAAGTGTAAGTGTATGTGAGTGTGTGTCTAAAGAAATTGTAGAAACATTTTAAAAACCTTCTCGGCAAGCAGTTGTTGGTTCTTCTAAGCATTGTAAGTGTGTGTGTGTGTTTAACTTGACTGCTTGACCATGGATGTTGGAAAAATTGTTTGGCAAAGTAAACCAAACAGCAATAGCAACAACAACAACAACAACAGCAACAATATGAACAACAACAACGACTTAAGTAGAGTAAATGCAGAGAAGAACGTAACGGAAAAGAAAAGGATCCTTAAAGGAAGTTGTTTAGCATTGCAAAACAACGAACCGATGCCGTACCATTAGTAAAGTGGACCAACAGATAGATTCGGCTCAACAGGACCAACTAAAAAATAACAGACAAGATTTTACAAGCAAAGAGGAAATCAAAGCTTAGTTGAACATACTAAATACCCCTGACATGATACATTATGCATAGTTGCCCCCAGAGACTGACTGACAAGTCCTAAGCAACAGGTTTTAACGATCAGCAGCACAGCTTAGGATTTAAAGCCTAATTCCCCTCAGAAGCAAGAAGAAAATCCAACTGAAAGTTTCCTTATATAACGGGTGATTTTTTTTTAGCAATTATCTTTTTGGCAACACTGGTTTAAACAGCTCACGCACATTTCGTGTTTTGTTTCACTGTCAAACATCTTCAGTTTCGTCTATAATTTAACCATGAATCGTCTTACAAACAACGAACAACGCTTCCAAATCATTGAATTTTATTATCAAAATGCGTGGCTCTGTTAAGAAAGTTCATTGCGCGCTTCTTCCATTTTATGGTCAGTTTAATCGACCCACTGAAGCGGCTATTTGGGCTATTGTGATTAAATTTCACACCAAATTTACATTGTTGGGGACATTAAACCACCAACACGCTTACGTAGTGTGCGAACTGAAGAAAATATCGCAGCTGTATTGGCCGGCCAGTGTTAACGATGACCATCAATTATCGATTTGTCGCCGTTCGCAGCAATTGGGCCTCTGTTACTCAACAACGTGGAAAATTTTGCGGAAGGATTTAGGTGTGAAGCCTTTCAAAATACAGCTGGTGCAAGAATTGAAGCCGAACGACCGAACCGCAACGCAGAATTTTTGGTGAATGGGCTCTTGGAAAGTTGGCCGAAGATCCACTTCTTTATTGAAAAATTGTGTTCAGCGACGAAGCTCATTTTTGGCTCAGTGGATACGTAAATAAGCAGAATTGTCGATTTTGGAGTGAAGATCAGCCAGAAGCATTGCAAAAGCTACCAATGCATCCAGAAAAAGTCACAGTTTGGTGCGGTTTTTGGGCGGACTGGTGGCATCATTGGACCGTACTTCTTCAAAGATTCTGCGAATCGTAATGTAACTGTGAGTGGTGAGCGCTACCGTGAGATGATATTCAACTTTTTTTTGCCCAAAATGCAAGAGCTTGACCTGCATGGCATGTGGTTTCAACAAGACAGTGCCACATGCCACACAGCACGCGTAACAATGGACTTATTGAGAGGCGAGTTCGGTGAACATTTTTTTTCACGTTCGGGACCCCGGTCAATTGGCCGCCTAGATCGTGCGATTTAACGCCTTTAGACTATTTTTTGTGGGGCTATGTTAAAGCTCATGTCTATACAGACAAGCCCGCTTCAATTGACGCATTGGAAGACAACATTGAAGCATTTATTCGTGAGATACCGGCCGAAATGTTGTGGAAAGAGTATGCCAAAATTGGACTAAGCGGATGGATCATTTGAGGCGCAGTCGCGATCAATATTTGCAGGAAATAATCTTCAAACATTAAATTATATGGACCGTACTATCGATTCAAATAAAGATTTCATGCATTTTTCTAAATTTTATGTGTTTTTTTTTAAAAATTTTCCTATAGCTCTTAAAAAATCACCCATTATTTATTACAAACCATTTTAGTAAAGATTACAACCTAGTTTCTCACTGCAGCCATGTTGTGTGTGATAATTGTATACATGAGTGGTGAGACCTACAGTTTAAAGTCGATTCCGAATGACAGATTTTTGAGAAACTTTTCGTGGCAATTTTCCATTTACTCTCAGAATTTTTGTCAGAAATCTACTGAGAAGAAATTGCCGCAGAAATATTTTTTCATATTGCCACGAACATTCGCCTTCAAGAACACTCATCTGACTGTTTACATTGCCACATAAAAGGCAAGCCAAAGCAGTCGACGGAGTTAGTAAAAGTTCAGTCAGTTTTGTATGCGGACGCGGTGTGTTTGAAGAGAATAATCGTGGTTGAAAGATCTCCGTTACAAAGATCTGTTGAATAATTGCCTAGTAATTGTTAATGTTTATGCAAAAAAGTGTAAAGAAGAGTAACAAACAAAGCAATTGTTATTGTTTACATCAAGTTGTAAACAGTGGCACACAGAATTGTGCGAATAATAAAGAATTTTAATTAAAATTAAACACAAAGTTGTTTTATATTTCATTTGCAATCTACGAGCTCATATTTTAAACGTTTTTGAAAGGTAAAAACGTAACAATATTTTGTTTTGATATCTAACCTGGGGTTTGAACCGTGGCTACCTACTAGACTACGATGACTTTACCGATACTACTAATAATCAAAATAATTGTGCTTTCACAGTTGCTCTCCATTCCCTTCTATCTACTTCTAAAGTATCAGTATCAGCTTATTTCTTAGGTTAGGTTAGGTTAGGTTAGAGGACGTGTACTTGTCAATTAAAACAAGCACAGTACCCGGAGGTTGAGCTGACCCATTGTACGACGTCCTAGTTTCTCACACCACTTATGTTGTGTGTGTTATTTTTATACATGAGTGGTGGGACCTACAGTTTAAAGTCGACTCCGAACGACAGATTTTTGAGAAACTTTTTCATGGCATTTTTATTTACTCGCAAAGTTTTTGCCAGAAATCTGCTGAGAGGAAGTCGCCGAAGAAATACTTTTTGTATTTTGTCTCGATGTCTGGCCTGGGGCCTGAACCGCGGCCTCACGGCTAAGCCAACACGGTACTTACTAGACTACGGCGACTATCTTTGTTGCCTCTCTTTCTAGCCATTGGTGCCAGTATTGGATTGCGCGTGTCCTATACGCGATAGTTGCTTTGGGTATTCTGTTGGATTACAAATCTGATTGTAACCAAGCTTTGCTCAGGGCTTTTTTCACTCGTCTCCACTTCCGTGCGTGTAACTCGATTTCAATTTGATTCTGCCTGGTTCATGTCCAAGATTGAATGATAGGCTTGAAATACTCTAGGTTCCAAAAGCTACGGCGCTCATTGAATAAATCCTATCCTAGATGGGCATGAATAATTGTGCTCCGGTATCTTATTTATTCTTAGAGTTTTTGCCTGAAGAAAAATGAGGGGAAGTAACCGAAACACTGATTTGTTTAAATATCGTTTTGTTCGAGATATCTTAGCTGGGACTTAAACCATCAGCTCAACTCTAATAAGCCAACATACTTCCTACCAAACTTCGATTCGATGTCTTCCTTAAATTATCGAAAAAGGTTCAACCATATGGGAAAAATTAAGTTGAACACGTGATGGGCTTCTTAGTCCTTTAATTTGCAAAATCTGTGGAATTTTTTTGCAGATAAACGAAGTCTCTTCTCATGTCTATGCATTGTGCAATGATCCGTGGGAATAGATACCGTACGAGAGTCCCAACAATTAGTTTAAGTAGTTGATCACCATGCTTCCTTCCCAGTTTAGGCCTGAGTACTCTGGCAATAAGGAAAGCTTCTTAATTCGCCCAGGATTTGTTAGCTGCCAACGGGTACTTCATACCATCCAGCCTAAATTCATGTGAGAATTTGTATTCGATAGGCGTCTGCCTACTTTAACAAGTTCCCAACTGCACGATTACCTGGGATACCTCTTCGGTCAATAATCCGTATAAGTTTCACCTAAAACTGCCGCGAGAGTCAATCAGTCAATTTTGAAATTGAAAGACATCAGATTGCCGCTGACAGAGGATGGAAATACTAAGAGAAAGAAGATGAGGAGACGTGTTAATCAGAATCTGTTATGCAACGTAATTTATGACCACTGCCTCAGGCATACACACCATACAGCAGTCAGGGAAACACAGAGATATCTTGAGTTCTAGATTTTCAGAGAAAGTACCCAGTCTAACACATTCCAAGTTTAATGCAGACCTTCACAGAACTCCCAGAGCAAAGCTTCGGAGAAGATCAGACATCCCCGCTTGAAGTTCTATAAACGCTTAGATCAGATGTGGTACAATGTCACTTAAGGGTCTAGGGTATCAACCCTAGAGTTAACTGTACGACTTTCTCATCAAATGAACTCTGTTTTCAGGGAGAAAAGAATCGTGAAACTCCGTCTGAGCATATTACAAAGGTGCTCCTAGAAATACATCATTTGAGGCCCTGTTTAGAAACCACAACGGCCTACTATTAGACATGCTAGCTATACAAGTAGCAACGAATACATCAATTGAAGTAAGCATCACAAGATCTAAGCGACTCCATCTCAAGTGGTTAGCCCTTGGATATGACAAGCAGTCCCATTTGTGAAATTGTCGCTGTTTGCTGGTTTTGCCTTTTTTTGAAACTTGATCATTGAACGTGCATTAAGGACTGTGAGCGCAACCAGACGTTTAAATATAACTCCAGTTGAAACTGAGGCAAATGGAGGCTAAAGGTACAATTAGCCAAACGTTCACGTAACGTAACGGCTTAAGGTACAATTAGCCGCACATAACGTAACGGATCTTATGGTCGTTAATAGCATATGAAAATAATGCAAATGCTTATTGAATTTCCATTACAATTGGGTAATCGTTCTTATTGCCTTTCATATTGCCTAGAAAAGGATGTACGTCGCCGACTTCCGCAGATTCCCGCATCAAATACCCGTCTCGCCGGAGCATCCTCCTCCATTCGAACGACATGGCCGAGCCAGCGCAGACGCTGGATATTAATACGCTGTACAACGTCCATGTCGTTGAGGAGCTCGTGCAGCTCTCTATTGTATTGGATGCGGAAATCATCGCCGACTCGTACTGGACCGAAGATCTTACGCAGTACTTTTCTCTCGAACACTCTCAATGCTGCTGCATCAGTACTTAATAGGGTCCATGCCTCTGCGCCATAAAGAAGCACGGGTAGGATGAGTGTCTTGTAGAGTGTTAGTTTTGTCGTACGAGAGAGGTCTCTGCTACTCAATTGCCTATTGAGACCATAGTAGCCCCTGTTGGCAAGAGTGATCCTGCGCTTGATCTCCAGACTGACATCATTTCTGGTGGTTTAACCTTCTTTTAACCTTCTACGGTTTCGTATCATGGAATGTAAGGCGTTGTGACCTCAGAACTTTTGAATTTTTCTCAAAAGATGCCTGTCTGGCCTATCACTCGTAATCAACTACGACTACAAACAAGAGAGACTCCTATTGACTTCGTTTTCAGCTGGTCACGTTAAGACCTTTCAAAACTTATGAAAAATTCTTTCTAAGAGTGGCAAACAGTACAAGAAATAGAAGGAACAGGCAACGTTGAAGCAAGCAAGTTAAGCCAAAGAAAAACATTCGGAAAAAATATTCTTTTTTCTTCTTTTCTTCTTCTATCTTTAGCTAAGGAAAACGAAATGAAAAATGAACACACAATGCCAGCAAACACAGGCACAACACAGTCACATTAAAATTCTGCAGTGACCCACCCACTTTTAATAATACTGAAGGGATAGTTAAAGAAATGAAAGGAAATCAAGAAAAAAAAACTGAAAAACGAAAGAAAAAAAGGGAAAGGAAAGGTACAACGACGTACCCAATATTAAAGGATATTAAACGCACACATACAAGAACAAGCACAAGCTTAAGGATAACAAAAATGAATACCCAGAGAGAGAGAGGGAGAGAGAGCCCCCTCTCTATAAAGCCACTAATACCACCACCATGAGCCAACAACAACAAAGTTTAATAGCAAGTAAAAGTTATTAAAAGGGGGAGGGGGATACCAAGCCCCATATAAAACTCTTGCCTGGCAGAGAAGAACAAGAATGTTAGACATACACTCACTCACTCACTCACTCACTCACTCACCCATTTACCCGCTCACTTTTATTAGAAGAACAAACGATTTTTGTCCTCCCCCATCTACGCCAGCTACGGTGCTTGGGTTTGGTTTGAATTTTTCGTAATTTGAAGTGAGGGTAACACAGTGACTACACGAGAACTAAAGTGAGTCAGTGTTTAAGAAGGGGGCGGGGGAGGTAGCCGCTATGCTATTATACCGTTACACACATGTGCTTGTGTGTGTAGGGCTTTGTATTTTAACGCAGTTTGTTTAGAGATGAGTATACAGCTGTAGCCCTATCTACATACATAAGTATGTTGAAATGTAAGCGTCTAAGTATGTGTACATATGTATGTAAGTATGTATAGAAATTTGTATGTATTTATGTCTCACTGTGCGGTTGTTATAGACGCCCAAGAAAAGCGTTTTTCGTCTTTTGTTGCGTTTGATGAATTATCGTGAGTGCCCCCTCCCCGCCCCCCCTGCACTCACTCACTCACTGAAATTATTTTTGGGGTAACACGCACACACAGCACAGCATGACGATGACGATGACGATGACAATGACGCTGATGATGATGATGATGATGATGTTATTAGAATGAGTTTTAGGCATTTCTTTTTCTTAGGGGGGTTTACCCCTCCCCCCTCCCTACCATCTTAAACACCTCTTTGTGCCAAAAAACAGAAAAAGGGACTACGGCTGCCTCTGTAACCCATCGCCAAAAAATTTTCTTGTATTCTTACAGCCGAAATCCTTCGAATTGCTAATGCCACACGGCTTTCTCACACACATTCACTCACACAGGTGCCACTGCTTTTCTTACAATTATGCTCACGTAGAGAGTGGTGGTGGTAAGAAACACACACACACACACAAGCGCAGCCCTAAACAAAGTTACACTTATTTATGGCATTAGGCGATGGCAGCGGCGGGGTTACTCTTTGAGACATTATCCTCCAACGAAACTCCACCATCCATCCAGCCATCCAGCCATTCATTCATTCGACATCTTCTAAACGCCAAGGCAAATAAATAATGACGGCTTGTTGCTAGACATACATACATACACACAAACACTCACTCACTCACTCACGGCATTAGAACAGCTGTTCACCGGTAATGAGAAACCCGAAAGAGCGTAATTTTTGTGAAATAAAAAGAAGAGAAAGAAAGATTAAGACAGAGAGCCCTAAGTGCGATAAAGAACGTGACCGAGTGCTAACATACGCTTCCACATCTAGCAGGCAATAGAAATCCAGGAAACACTACATAGCAGCAAGAAATCAAATACTCTGCTTAGGGGTTTTCAGCCGATTTCAGTCCTGGATTTATTGGTAGCCTTAGCTACACTTATTATATCCGTTTTGCCAAAGGCCCTTGAAGTGACGCTACACCGAAACTTTTAAAACAAATGCCTGCGACAATATCTGAATACATGGCAGTTGAATTGCCTGCGAAACCAAGCCTCTATGGCTGTTGCACTCAAGCGATGACTCTGATATTCTAAAAGTTTTGGGGAGAGAACTTTGAGAACAAATCATTGACCATATGGTTTACCGATCACCATCCTTACTTTGGTTTGAGGCAGCTCTCACGCCGAATGGAGTCACCTAGAAGAGTAAAGGACTTTCAAATCGAGTTGATGCCACCGTTTTCATGAATTGATTAAAACTGGATTGCTGTACTGGTTCTAAGATCTTTAAGACATGGAGAAGGAAACGCATCTTGGTGCGTAGCACCTGGATGATCTGAACTAATCTGTTGGCGCGGACATGGCCGGCCTAAATCGTTTCTGCATGGTTCTGGGAATAGAAGAATAATAATCAGTCTTCAGAGTATTCGAGAGAAAGGTCCTACGTAAGATCTTCGCTGCAGTGCTAGTTGGCGATGATTTCTGCATTCGATCCAACAGTGAGCTTAGTATGAGCTCCTCAATGACTTGGAAGTTCTGCAGCGTATTAACATCTAGCGAGTGCGCTGGCTCGCCCATGTCTACGGTCCAGTGCGAGTTGGCGATGATTTCCGCATCCGATCCAGAACAGTGAGCTGTATGAGCTCCTCAGCTTATTAACATCCAGCGGTTGCGCTGGCTCGGCAATATCGTTTGGGGGGGATGCTCCGCCGAGACGAGTATTTGATGCGAGAATCTGCATCGAGGAATCCCTGCCATCGATTGGTGTGACTAACCGGTGTAGGCGCGTAAGAAGCAGAGACGCCTGGAAGGATGTATAACGGCAGGCCGAAATCCGTTAATCGAATTGTTAACATCCAGCGGTTGCGCTGACTCGGGCATGTCTTGCGAATGGAGGAGCAAGCTCCGGTGAGCCGGGGATCTGTAGAAGTCGGCGAAAAGGACGACCTTGTTTGCATTTTAAGGGCCTAATCGAGGAAAAATCCAGTGCGACTTGGCGATGATTTTCGCATCCTATCCAACAGTGAGCTGTATCAGCTCCTCAGCGTATTAACATCCAGCGGTTGCGCTGGCTCGGCAATATCGTTGGGGAGGATGCTCTTCCAAGACGAGTATTTGATGCGAGTATCTGCGCAAGTCATCGAAGAGGACCTAATCGAGGAAGCCCTGTCATCGATTGGTGTGACCAACTGGTGTAGGCGCGCAAGAAGCAGAGACGCCTGGAACGATATGTAACCGCAGGCCGAAATCCGTTAATCGGATTATTAACATCCAGCGGTTGCGCTGGCCCGGCCATATCTTGCGAATGGAGGAGCAAGCTCCAGTGAGCCGGGGATTTGCAGAAGTCGGCGAAGAGGACGACCTTTGATTGCATTGGAAGGACCTAATCGAGGAAAAATACAACTGAAGGTGACTTTAAAGGTGACTTTTGAAGCTGAACTTGAACTCTTTATGTAGGAAAGGCTGTCACTGTAGTTGACTTACAGCTGCAATGAGAGAATACAGCTGAAGGTGACCTTTGAAGGTGAACTTGAATTCTTTATGTAGGAAAGGCCTGAGAAATGCCTTCAGAAAAGACCCTCAAGCTGAGCAAACGTTTGCCAATCCGTCGCTTAAGTTGCTTACTAATTAGTTAACCCCGGCTATTTCTGCTGCTTGTAAGACAATGTATGGATGTGTGTATGTGTGTGTGTGTATTACACACTCATGCACTCATATGCGAGCATATGAGTAACATGTAGAGTGTTAGAGGAGCTCATTGTTAAACTTCTTGATAACCTTACTACACCTACTACACCCGACATAGCTAAGACCCAGTTAATGTTTTTTGTTGTTGTTGTTGTACTCATATCTATATAACGCTAATACATATGTATTTACACACACCACGCTTAAATATAAAGAAGAAGAGAAGGAAGAAAATATAAATGAATGTGCCTGTGGCTTAAGTGTGAGGTTTTGATTTTCTATGCTGGCTGGCTGGCTGGCTGACTGGATGACTGAATGGCTGCTGTAGTGTGTTGTGTGTGTGTGTACGTTTCATTGAAGTTGTGAAAGCGAAGAAAAGTAAGTAAAGGAGGCACCAGGATTCGTAAGAATATTTTGGCTTAAGTTTGTTTATTGTATACCCCCACACCTACATGACGTTACTTTTACATTTCTTAACTCCCTTGGCTGGCTTTTTGTTCGCCTCCTTTGAGCTATGATTTGTTGTTGCTGTTGTTGTTGTTGTTGTTGCTGCCGCTTGTCTTAGAGACAAGCCATTAGAAACCAACGTTAAAAGCAAGAAGGGAAAGCAAGGCAAAAGGAAAAGAAAAAAACTAGAAATACTTGGCATCACTTTCTTGTTACCCTTGCCTTACAGCATACAGCTCAAGAGGGAGTAATATTTGCCCGATTAAGTTGGCCTAATGTTACTCTCTCTCTGTCTCTTTCTCTCTCTCTCCCTCTCTATCTCCCTCTGTAGTGTTTTCTTTCTTTAAAACTGTAGCTTTCCCTTCTGTATTGCTACAGATGTTTTGCTCAAAGTGACCACACCATACCCGGTAACATCCTTTGGCTTATCCTTCATTAGTTTTATTCTTTCTAAGGACTTTAAGGATTCTTCTTCGGTTTTTTTTATTTCCTTTCCCTTCTATGAACGGCATGATTAATTTGAGTTTTCCCTCTTTGGTTTTTTTACTTTTCTTTCTAGATTTTCATTTCGTATGTGATTTTTCTTATAAATAATTGCTGGGGCTCGTAATATAGATAACGGAGGGGAGGGGGGGTGATAAGGGGGAGTAGGAGTTCATATTTGCAATGACATGTGTGTGCAAAGCCATTCCTTACACCTCAAGGCATAAGAACATTTGTGGTTACGTTTTTCTTTCTTTTTTTGGGTGGGTAACCCAGGGTAACACTAGTTTTGTTAACTTTTATTATACAACCAAATAGGGGCATTGAGGGGTTAGGGGAGAAGGCTGTAAAATATTGCAAACCCTTCTAATTAAAGTGTAAAATTTTAGGTAAAACATACCATGATGGTTTGATCAATTTGCACATGGTTTGTGGCTTAGAACGCCAAGATTTCGGTAATTATTTAAGCTTCTTCAGTCCCTAGCCAAGAGCCTAGTGTCTCTGGAAAAAAACTCCGCGCCTAGCTTATGGAATATGCCTACTTTCCTAAATGTCATAAGAACATACGAATTTTGCTAACAACCGCTGCTCAAATTAACTTCAAACTAAAAGGAGAAGAACTCCCATTGAGGGAAACTTTATATCCCTCGAAGACAATGCCTTGAATTACCAACAAAACAATGAAACACAAATCGTATGGCTATGGATACCTAATGAATCAATAGGGTTCGTTATTCTAAAGACATTAATACAGTGTTCAGATACGCACCTTTATTGCGTAAATCGCAATAAACGCCATTATTGAGCTCAATATTTCATATAAAGTTTCAATGAATTCTTGCGCAATAAAGACGCAAATTGTTATAATATTGAGTAAAACTTAAAAAGCAACACTGTCTTAAGTATGTTCAGTGAGCATATTACAATTATCCGAACACTTTCTGTTGGTATTTGACAAGTCAAATGTCAACAACGACAAGCAAAAAAACAGAACAAAATAAAAACAATGTTGTTGAAAGAACCAGCTGTCAAATGAATATTGAGTAAGCAGCTAAACTGCGTATATTATTATGTCTGAACACTTAAAATATTGTACTCAATAAACCGAATGTTGACTCAATAAAAGCGCATATCTGAACAGAGTATAACGATCCTATTTGCTCTCTCCCGATTGTGATTAGGAAAGCTCACATTAGAGTGCCACTTACAGAACCGCATGTGAGAGTTCTCTTCCAATTTCAATTGCATACAAGTATTGTAAATACAAGGGCCTTCAATCTGTATGCCATTTACGGTCCTTTGACAATTGATGAACTCGTAGAAATACTCGAGTACCACTATAAAGGTGATAATACAAATGGAACCACTTTTGCAGCATTACGGGATGGTTATAGTCATCCTGAACGGCTAACTGGAAGCAATGCAGATGATCGTAGTCCCATCATTGCACTCAATGCCGAAAATACTGCTTTGTTTACAAAAAGTGTGATAGGTTAGGTTAGGTTAGAGGACGTTTACTTGTCAATTAAGACAAGTACAGTACCGGGAGGTCGAATTGACCCATTGTACAACGTCCTAGTTCCTTACACCACTTATGTTGTGTGTGTTAATTTTAGACATGAGTGGTGGGACCTACAGCTTAAAGTCGACTCTGAGCGACAGATTTTTGAGAAACTTTTTCATGGCAATTTTTTATTTACTTTCAGAATTTCTACCAGGAATCTGCAGAGAGGAAGTCGTCGAAGAAATATTTTTTCATATTTAGTTTTGATGTCTGACCTGTGGTTTGAACCCTGGCTTTACGTCTAATAAGCCAACACACTACCTACTAGACTGCGGCGACTTCAAAAAGTGTGTTGGTTAATAGGAATTTGTCGATTCCACGGGGCATTTTCAAGAAATTGTTCGCATTTTGCGGCTCATTATGGCTTATTTTGCATTTAGATGAGCATCACCATTCATGTAAAATGGCTCTGGGTCTACCAAGATGCCTACTGACCACGCCTGATCATTCTAAAGCAGCATGCTATACTATACCGTTTAGCTAGGATTACGACCTAGCTTCTCACAGCGCCCATTTTGTGAGAGTATTAATTTCAGACATGAGAAGCGGGAGCCACAGTTCAAAATCGATTCAGAATGATAGATTTTTGAGAAACTTTTCATGGCCGCTCTCTCAGGGTACAGCCACTGCCACTATCTAGTGCAGATAATGGCAATGTTGCTATCAAAGTGTGTCATATATAATCCGTTAATTACAGGGCGTGACAGAATATATTTAATATGACTGATTTACTGCGAAAACAAGCATGTGAACAGGGTTGAATACCAAAGTAACTGGGTTAGTGTGAGGCCGGGGACGTTCGAAAAAAAAAACTTGATGCTTCGCATAGCCTAAACGCTTTAGTAGCGAAAGTATGGATGCTCTAAACCGGAGAACCGAATACACCGAAATCATCCAGCGATTGTGGCGTCGGCAGAATCATTCTCAAGTGCTTCGGCATTTTAAAACAGTCCAGGGAATGCTACAACTAAGTTGATTTCTTAACTCAGTGCTACACTTATGTATATCCCATCGAAAGCATGTGTCTTACAAGGTCCAATGCCATGAGATTTATTTTAGAACTCCTTAAGAGGCTTATAAACTTTTCACTAAGAAAATATAGAAGATTTTGCTATTTTGCATTATTTAGTAGCTCGATTTGAAAGAGAAATTTTTCTCAAACTTTTCGAATTCCAAATTAAATGAGTTTAACATCAAAGGTCAAAGGTCATAGAAGCATTTTATATGAAAATTGAAAAGAAAAATGTAGAAAACATAAACTTTTTATTGAAAAAGATAAAGAGATCCTGAATATCTTCAAATATAGAAGATTTCTACTTTGAGGTCAAAGGTCGTGGAAGATATATTAACTAAAATTTTAAAAAGAAACTGATAAAAAACCCTAAATTTAAATAAAGAAAGCATAAATAACCCCTGAAAACCCTAGAAAATAATACAAAACTGTTGAAAACCTTTAAATTACAGCTTTAAGGTCAAAGGTCAAAGGTGGGACTTATCCATAATTCAATATTTTTAAATAAAATATTTAGAAAACATAAGATTTATATTTAAACAATAATAAAATATAAAAATCCAAAATCTCTTTAGGTTTTATTACTAAGGTCAAAGGTCATATCAAAAATAATAAAAGAAAATTCTTCGAAAATAAGGCCTACGAACATAATAATTAAAAATAGTTATAAATAATAGGAACTTCGAAATATAATAACAATAAAACATTGAAAATTGAATTCAAAAGCTTAAGGTCAAAGGTCATGTAAAAAATATAAAAAAAATTTATGCAAGATACTCCGAATGGAGAAAGTTGGTAATAAAACCGCGAGAAAACATAAAAAATTAAAAAAATTAAAATTTTTATTTAAGGTCGAAGGTCGTGGAAGAGTTGTAAACGACAGTACAACATTGAGAACTTGGAAAACCCCATTAAAAATGGAGAATATCTTATGAAAAGTTAATCATAATAACTGTGAAAACTTGAATATTTTAATATTTAAAATTTAAGGTCAAAGGTCATGAAAAATTATAAAGAAAAATAAGAAATTTTGAATCAAAAACGAACTTCTCATGGAAAATCTAAAAAAAAGAATAATAAAGCATTGAAAATTTCTAAAAATTAAATTCTCGTTTTAAAGTCAAAGCAGTTTTAACAGAAAGGTTTGAGAAGAAAGGTTTTAGCAACAAAATTTTTAATAAAAGATTAACAAATCATGCCAGCAAAATTATAGTTTTCGAACAATATTTGGAATCGCCGACGATTTAATTCAGCAAATTATTTTCCAATGTGAATAACAGCTGTTTGATGATGTTTTTTATTTAATCTGCGCTAGGAAACGGTTGAGTACTTTTTTCTTTTTAAAGTATAATGTTGGCAACAGATTGCAACTCAGATTAAATTTGTTTAGCTCCTAAAAGTATACAGTTGTTTATTAACTACTTCTAATTTTCAGACAGAGGATCATAGCAAATTTTAAACTTCCAAATAGTTTCCCAAGGCCAGCAATGGCTTTTTAGTAAAGATTAGGCTCGAATGTATAATGAAATTTTATTGTACATAAGTTGTATTAAAAATATGGCTTTTACAATTTTTTTAATATGCCCCTAAAAGTATGTTATGACTTATAAGGTAGTGCCAAAAAAATTCTAGTTTTCAAATATGAAATCATTGATTGAAAGTATTCGGTATTTCAATCTAACAATGACATTCTAATGATGACTTTGCTTCAATCCTGAACGGTAAATTATTTAGTATACGTATTTTGTTTTAGCCCCCTAAATGTATGCTAAGGCTTTCTGTATATGTAGAGATCAATGTAAGGTTTTATGGTGTTAAATTTGATTTTTTGTTTTTAAGAATTCTTTAACCAAGCCTACCTTATGCAAAAGCACGGAGGCTTTTCTTTTTGAAGCCATTTTACTGCTGCCACCACCACCGCCACCAGTTGACGACGCAGTACGTGTCGATGTTTTGGGGGTTTTTCTCGGATTTTTCGGAATTTTGAAAAATTTTTATCAATACCGGGCAGGAGGATAATTTAAATTGAATTTTTTTTTTACTTTTTTTTGTTAAAACTTTTACGTTTTTAAACAAAAATTTTCAAATAAAACACATACACACACACACACACACTTTCAAAACTAGGTTTTGTTGCTTGGCCTTTAGTAACGGTTATTTGAATTTTTGTAACGGTTTTAAACTATTTTTCTTCTCTTTTCACTGGTTCGTTTTTCTTTTTTTCTTTTGGATATTTTTAATTATTTTTTTTTAATTTCTAAATTTATTTTGGTTTCCTCTTTTTTTGCTTCAATTTTTAATTATTTTAATCCTTTTAATTAATTATTGCGTTGTTGTTGTTGTTGTGTTTAGCACATTAACAGCTTATTTTCTGCTTCTTTTCTTTTTTCGTTTTTTTCTCTTAAACAAGGACGACAACTTATCACCACGACAATTCTTAGCGAACTGATCAAAACAGTAACATGCGAATAGATTTTGAATTATGGTGCCTCATTTCGGGTTTTTTTGTTGTTGTTTTTGTTTGTTTTTTCTTTTTTGCCGTTATTTTTTGTTTTGTTGCTCTTCAAAGTTAAACAACAACACAAGCTTAAATGGCAGGCAAAAAAAAAAAAAAAACAAAACAAAAACAATTGCTTGCTTCAATTACAGAGAGAGATGACTCGTAGTGTGTTTTGTTTTCCTTTACGTTTGTTGTGTGTTCCTTTTTCACAAAACATGTTCAAGCATGCGCTGTCAGTGGGCGCCAAATCGTGGTGATGATGATGACAGTGATTAAAGGCAAATGTGGGACGCATAAAAGCATGCTAAAACACAGACACACACACACACACACATACAGTTATATTTCTTTCTTTTTTCCAAATTCAAATTAAATACAAAACAGACCATGTGATAAATCAGCAGGATGTAGAAGATGAAGAAGAAATAATAAAAAATAAAAAACAACAACAACAACCAAAGCTCTAAATTTATTCTAAATTAATAACAAAAAAAAACAAAGAAAAAAGAAAAACAAAAACAAAAACTTAGTGTATTAAAAATGTATGCGTATGTGTATGTGTGTAAGTGCGTGTTCAATAAGTATGAGAGCCAGTTGAACTTATAACAGAGAGCCTGTTTAGGCATTAAGAGTAGGTTGTGAGAGCCGTATACAAGGATAAAAACACAGAATGGCTGATAAGCGGCGAAATGTCAAAGTGACATACACTTGTATGGCAGCCATATAAGAAGAAAAAAATAAAATAAAATACATTGAAAAGAGAATCCTGGAAAAAAATTATAAAAACCGAAAACATACACGCAGAGACACACACACACAGAGAGAGAGAGAGAGTGTGTAGAAAAGAGAGTCGTAAATATGATGGGGTGTTAAGCAAAACAGCTGTAGTGACGTAGTAACAGTATGGTGGAGAAACATAATAAGTGTTTTGGGTGGTATACTAACACTCTTACAATTTACTCTACATTCACCGAGTAGTAGTAATATTAAGCAGACTGTTTTGTTTTGCCGTAAAAAACACAAAAACAACTGCAAGAGTATGAGAGAGCGCGCGTAAAATTTTATACAGCAACAAATAACGGTTTTGAAAAACACAAAAAGAAAAAAAACGAGGCAAAATTATAAAGAGAAAAAAATAAAATGAAAAACACAATAATAAGAGAGTTTTTTTTCCATAATAAGAATGAGACGGGGTTGTCGTGTACAAACAAAAAAAAAGAAACGAAAAACACCGGTGTCGGCGTTTCGGACTTGAAAACCCCGAAAAAAAACACCACAAAACAAAAACAATAACACACATGTTTCCCGAACACAGGAAAGGCGAGAAGTGGAGGTTAAAAACACATATAATACATCACAATGCTTGCCAAGAGGTATAAATAACAACAGCAGCAACAACAAAAAATATAGAGAAACAAAAAGAGCGTAACAAAAAAGCACGCGGGAGTACGAAATATTCTCGTCTTTTTTGTTTTGTTTTTTGCAAAGAAACCTACAAAAGGGTCTGTGTGAAGCAAAAACAAAACAAAACAAAAAAACTTTCGTTGGGTTTTTAATGAAACTAAAAGAGAGCGTAGTGTATAGTATGGTTTAATTACTAGAGAGAGAGAAAGGGTTTTTTTTTTCTATCAAACAATGATAGAAAAATCCCATGAACTAAAACCAGTTCTAATAGAGTGTGTGTGTGGACACAAAATGTGTAACTAAAATGTGTGTGTGTTTGTTTTTGTTTTTGCTTTAAAAACCAAAAACAAAAAACACAAGTATTTTTTTTTTTTGTAAACAAACTCACACTTATTTAAGGCAAACAGAAATGAAAAAAGCATGCAAGCAAGTATTGTTTTTGCCTGTATATTTATTTAACATAATAATGATGTTAAAAACATCGTAATGATAATGATGATGAGTAGTTTTGTGTGTGCTTGTGTTTGTGTTTTTTTTTTCTGATAAAGAGTAAATTTATCATTGTTTAGCAAGTGAGTAAGTGAGAGTATGGTCAAGTTTATAAAACGGCAAACAAATTTGCTTGTGCATGTATGTATGTATGTATGTATGCATTAACGTAAGTGTAGATGTTTTCAGGAAAATTTGTACAACAAAAAAAAAATGTTTTTAAATTTAAATCATCATCATTATTATATTGTATGTTAATATGTATGCGTGTGTGTGTGTTTGTGAGTAAAGTGTGAGTAAAGTGTGAATAAGTTAAACAATGCAGAAGCAAAAAAAGAAAAAAACGGATTCGTTTTTAGTTTTCATGTTACAGAGTTTGTCGCTCAGTTATTGTTTTTGTTTTTGGCAAACTTTATTTTATTTTTTTGTTTTTCTTTATACAAGTGGTTGTATGCGTGGTTAATATTCTTTTTTATTTTTCTTTTTTAACCGTTATTTCCATTTAATGCACTTGCTATATGCATAATATGAGTTTAGTTTTTCGTTTGTTGTTATTGTTGTAGTCAATTCTTTCTTGTCTCTTTTATAACTTCTAAGTGAGGATGTGTATGTGTGTCGTTTCTTTCTTTCTTTTTCTCTACATACAAATTAAAAGAGTACGGGGGTTAAAGAGCATGTACATGTATCTTCTCGTAAGATGTTGACAAATTCATGTGGTTTTAATGTCAGTGATGACAATTTTTAAAATTTATACCGTTATTGTAATGACATCTGAGTTAGATGGCAGGGTAACCATTTATCCCTGTTTGTTTTTTGACTACAACACGAATTCATGAAAAATATTATTTAGCGACGGAAAAAATATCAGATTTTTTATGAAAACTAATGAAAAAAATTTATTTTATGTACGCAGTGCTGAAAATATTGCTTCTATTAAAGAAAATATGGGTGATAATTCGAATTCATTGTTTCCATGGCTTCCAAAGCAATTGAGCCTGTCTCACGATTCACTATGACAAATTTTGAGTTTAGATTTGTACCTCCAGTTATATGAGAACAAACTCATGCAACATTTAAAGACTGTTGACCATTTTCAACGTTATAAATAAGACTGTAGGGTTGTAGCTTTCAAGGTTGAGTTTTCGAACAAAATTTTCTTTAGCATTAAAGCTCATTCCTCGCTCTGTGGTTACAATTACAAGCAAAACTTTCGCACATGTGGTTCGGAGAACCCTGAAGTGATTGTGGAAAAGCTATTCCATCCGGAAAAACTGGCTGTTAGGGACTCATTTTGTCAAAAATAATCCTGGTAGAACTGCTACTGTCAATTTAGAGCGCTCAAACAATGTGATAACCGATTTTTTTTATTCTGCTGTTAAAGATTATAAACTGGAAGGCATATGGTTTCACCAAGATGGTGCCACAGTTCTACCATATTACCAATTCTGACTTCATTGCATTAGAGGGTTCCACAGAAGAGTAATTTCACATTTGGGAGAGATCAATTGGCCACTACGATCCTGTGAATTTACGCCTTTATACTTTTCTTAATATTTTCCTGGCGTTAGAAAATTTAAAAACTTACATTTATCAGTTGACCGCTGAGATACTGCCCGAAATATAAGAAAAAATGGTCAAAAACTACATCAAAAGCATCTGCTGATGCAACCATTTAAGTTTATTTCCTAAGAAATCCCCAAGTACTTAAAGTCTTAGGTAGTTTAAGCAAAAATGAGTAGTTACTGAAAGAGGACGTTGACCGAGTTGCAGTTACACGATGTATGGCGTAGATAATAGAGGGAAAAAGCCGTTTAGAAAAAAATTTCCATTTTAGAAGTTCTCGCACTCTTCCCATTGATAATTTCACTGAAGTTATTAAATTAAAGGACGTGAATACTTGCAAAATGTCTTGGAAAATGTGCCGACAAAGACAAAGGGGAGAAACTACACACCCTGATTCATATACACGACAACAGAGATTCTTCGCTTATCAGACCATGAAAAAGTGGAGCCAGGTATATTCTGCTGTATGGTACAAGAAAGTTTTTCCAGGCAACCCGTTTAACCCGTTCTCAGCCTGAATGGGTCTCATAGAACACATATGAGATCGAAATGTGAATCACAATATCGCAGAGTGTCACAATTAGCGCTCTGCCTTGGGTGTTTCAGACAATGCCTGCTGGGATTTAAGATAGCATGTGTCCAAACTTCACGACTGAACTAGAAACAGCATAGTTCGATTACGAATGATACAGCAAAGAACGTTGTCTGCTTCGTAGAGATTTTTTTCACCAGAAAATGAAAATTCTGTTACTGAGTTTTGCCTATCGCTTGAAAAGTTGAATGCTGGTCAATTATTCGCTAGAGAATGCAAAACACTACTGGTGCAGGCACGATTAACAAAGATTTTATCAGCTAGCCGCGTTGTGGTTACAGGGGAGAATCATGACGAACATGGGGTTTTAGCTTATCAAAGTCAGCCAATGACCTAATCATTGGTCCTGGTTCCACCATCGGATATTGCTTAAATATAGCCATGTCAGATAGCGAAAGCAGTTAATAGTTTGAATTTCAAGACGTAATATATTGGTTTGTAGTATAGTGAGTGATATTCTGGGTTCCTAGAGTACTCTACCACAAAGCCGAGATCTTTAGAAACTTTTTGCTATTTACACTGACCAGTTATGAACTTAAACATACTAAAGCTGATAATTAATAATTGGCCTAATAATTCTGTGAACCCACTTCAATCTGATATCCGCCAATTGCAAAACAAACGGAGTATGAAGTGGTATATCAAAATCAATCGTTAAAAAAATTGAAATTTTTTTTATTTCATATCCAATTTAAGCCTAATGCTTTATAAAATCAATGACAACTTATTTAATTTTGTTATTATTTTGCTTTCATTAAATAAGCCTTCAAAATCCTTCCTTCGGAAAAAAACAAAATAAAATAATTTTAATTCACATTTTGAACAAATAAAGGCTGGCTTTGAGTTCCATTATCTTGCAATTCAACATTAACGCAGACATCAAACATGATTAAATAAATTTCAAATGGAAATTAAATCAAAATTTAAATATTAAATTTGGCAAAAAAAAATTAAAAAAAACAGGGCATGATTTCATTTGAATTTGAAAAAAAAAATTCGAAATTTTTTTTTTGCAGGCGACTACTTTAAATTTAAATGTTAATTTACAAAAAATCATTTGAAAACCCTGCATGGGTAAGAGTAACAAAGAGAAACAACACACATACTCACTACCATCACACACAGCAATAGGCAATATGAATGAGATAAAGGGTATGTATTTATGTAAGTTGTAGAGTGAGTAGAGAAATTAAAATAAAAAATAATAAATTACAAAAATATGTATGGCATGCCTATTGTTATTGTTGCTATTATTGTTGTATCTATTTTGTTTTGATGTTTTTAGCGAACAAATCATTTTGAATGCATCAAACAATTCTCCACACTACTCTCCACATACGCTGCAATCACGCTCTCTCACTCTATAAGGTTACACAAACACACACACGCTTTGTGTGACAAACCCCTTGTAGAGCTCATAGAAAATGCAATTTTTCGATCAACCAGAAAATAAGCGCAAAAATCAAATCAAAAAAACAACAAAAAAAAATAAAAACAAATTTTAAACAACAACTAAATAGCCGAGCAAAGGCCTTCGGGTGGCCTTAGCATAAGTAAGAGTTTAACTCTCGTCCCCCATATGGTATGGTCGGTATTGTTTTGATTCAAAGTAAGATGGGTTCGTTTGTTTTTTTTCGCATTTTTCTTGTTCTCCTTTACATTTGTATTTATTTATGTGTGCATGCGTGTGTGTTTGTTTCCATTGCACAATTTTTTTCACCTACACTATGATAGAAAGTAAACGCCTATTTGTATTTTATTATTTATTATAAACAAAAAAAAAAATATGAGAAAAAAAAAAACAACAAAACAACAAAGAAAAGAGCAAGAGTGTTAGGTGAGCGGGTGTTGTTTGTTGATAACTACAGTAGTAGTACCTCTATTATAATTTTGTTGGCCCGTTATTTTTTTGTTTTCACCAGCTAAACTAAATAACAAAACCTCTCCTCTCTCTTTTCGTTCTTCTTCTTTTTTTTCGATTTGCCTTCCTGCAACAACTACAAAATATACAATCCGTGTGTTGTATTGCTACTCTATATATTGACCAGTTAGTAAAGCATATTTTGTTGTTGTTGTTGTAGTGCATTTTTATGTTTTTGTTCGTTGCAGTTTTTTTTGTTTTGCTTCGTTCTCTCTATTATAATTTAGAGTGTGCATGCTAAAGTATGTGTATATACAACAGCATGTGTTTGTGTTTGTATTAAAGTATGTTCGCGTATGTGTATCGTTTTTTACCATCATTTCAATGTTAAAATGCAATTTTTCTATGCCCGAATGTAGACAAAAATTGCATTTTACACATGTGCAACGCACTCATACCAATGCATAATAACCAGCAGCATTATTTTGAAGAAAAAAAAAGCATAACAAAATACAGGGTATTCCGTAAAAATGTGTTTCTATAAGTATGGGACATTTGAAGATTGGCAGCACATCTCAAAGTTTTAAAAACGTACGTTTTCTTTATAAAAAAGGGTATTTTTCAATATTAAAAGCACTTTTGCAATATAATAAATAATTTTCGGATGTAAAAAGTAATTTTTTTTATTTAATTTTTAATTTCTAAATTTAAACAGTACTTTTTTATTTAATTTTTAAATGTAAAAAGTACTTTTTTATTTAATTTTTAAATATAAAAGGTACTTTTTTATTTAATTTTTAAATATAAAAAGTACTTTTTTATTTAATTTTTAAATATAAAAAGTACTTTTTTATTTAATTTTTAAATATAAAAAGTACTTTTAGAATATCAAAAGTACTTTTCTCAATATAAAAGGAAAATTTTGGTCGTTATATTTTGTCAAGTACTTTTTTGCAACTAAAAGTACCTAAAAGATTACTTTGGTATAAGAACAAATTTTTAAAAGAAAGTTGGGTTTTCTTTATAAAAAAAAATTGTATTAAATTATAAGCAGATAATGCTAAATAGGAAGCATAATAGGAGCACCATAAAAGTACTTTGTACTTGAAAAAGTATTTAAAAAGGTACTTTTGCCGTTATGCAAATATTTTTAGAAACACTAGGTTACGGTCAATAAATTTTGAAGTAATAATTTAAAAAGTACTTTTTTTAATGATTTTTCAAAAATATTTAAAAGGTACCAAAAACTACTCTTGTATGAAATGTGTTTTGCTTTATTAAAAATATTGTGTAAATCAATTATAAGGCTTTATATGTAGAGATATTAAGTTTATTATTTAAGAGGGTACTCTTTTAAGTACCATAAAGTACCATTTCCTTGAAAAAGTATCACAAAAAGTACCTTTGTCTTTACACAAATATTTTTAGAATAAATTAGTTTCAAGGGATTCTACATAAATAAATTTCGAAGTAATAATTTGAAAAGTACTTTTTTGATGATTTTTAAAAAGTATTTAAAAGGTACCAAAAACTATTTTTGGAAAAAAATTTGTTTTACTTTCCTACAATTGTATGTAAATAAGGTACTTAAGACTTTATTTAGAGATATTAAACTTATTGTTTAAGGAGATACCCTTTTAAGTACCATTAAAGTACTATTTCCATGAAAAAGTAATTGAAAAGGTACTTTCAAAATTATTCTAATATTTTCGTAAACAATTATGTACAGAAGATTTTATATCAGTAGATTTTAAACCTTATATTTTGACATGGTACTTTCTAGGGACTTTTTAAAAAGTACCAAAATGATTTTATTTAAATGAAAAAGTTGTTTTACATAAAAATTAGTTTGTTTTCTTCAAATTTGTGTGCTGAAAATTCTCCATCAAGAACTTTAACTGTTTTTTTAAAAGGTACTTTTTTGTTGGTACTTTTTCACCTTACCTAAATTGTTTTATTCAAATGGAAAACAACTTTTAAATAAAAATTAGTTTGTTTTCTTAAAATTTGTGCTGAAAATTCTCCATCAAGAACTTTAACTGGTTTTTTAAAAGGTACTTTTTTGTTGGTACTTTTTCAGAAGTGTGAAAAAGTACTTTTACTTCAATATTCGGTTTTCTAACAACTCTATGGAAAGGAATTTCAACTCAATTTAAAATTATTATTTTTTATTTAAAAAAAGTACCCAAAAAGTACTTTTTTTACACTTTTAACAAAGCTTATGTTAATTTTTGTAAAAAAAAGAATTGTATCACCTTTTAAGTTACCCTGTTCTAGTGTAGGTGAAACACAAAACTAGAAAAAGAGAATGACGCAATGAAAAACAGAAAAAAACAGCCAGAAAAAAAGTACCAGCGGGTAATAGAACACTCGGGCTGCATCCATTTTTGATTTAGTTTTGATGGTTAAATTGCTACTGGAAAAAAATAATTGTTGCTGCTGCAGTTGTTGCTGCTCATTCCTGTTACTGTAGTTGTTGTTGTTATTGTTGTTCTTGTTGTTTATTTGTATGCAATTTTAACCCAACAACAACAACAACAACTGTTAGTTTGTTTGTCTGTGGATTGGCCACAAAAATAGAAAAATAATGGGGGCCCCTTTTATAAAGCAAGGTGGAGGTGCAGGGTGGAGGTGGGTAGGAATAGAAAAAAAGAATGCGTTGAAAATAAAATAAAATTAAAATATTGTTGGAAAAATATGTGAAAAATAAAAAAACACGGGCGAAACATTAAATATACAACAATTCTAACCAAAAAAAAAAAAAAAACAAAAACAATTCAATTGAAGCCTTTCGTGTAACACACTCACAATGATGTTCTCGGCGTGTTTTTTTTTTCAAACAGGCATGTCAGGCTGTTTGGGTAAAACGGCCTGGGTAACCACCACAAGGTACTCATACCCCATGTATGTATATGTATTTAGTTTAATACATATGTATGTTTGTATACATATGTATGTATAGAATATAACGGTATATTAAAAATAGTGTATATATTTAGTATGTATAACTAGAATGTGTGTGTTTGTATGTATGCCAGTGTGTGTGTGTGTTTTCATATTAAAAGGAGTGTGCCTGGTGTGTGTGTGTGTGTGTGTGTGGATCCACATGTAAATTATGGTGTGTGTCCTTTTTATTCTATTCTTGCCCGTTGTTTTTTTCTTGTGCCCTTTTGTTACCCTTAAGCCTTTGTGCCGTTGTAATTCACCTATTTTTTCCTATGATGGCGTGCCTATTTTCTGTTAGTTTTTTACTTCAGACTATGTTTAGTTAAGCAAATGTGTGAGGGGGGGGGGGGTGCTCAAACGCGTTAATTAAAGGCCATAAAGGGCCTGTAATAAATACAGAATTTAGAAAAATACTCAAACCTCTTAAAGTAGTATAGAAAACTGTTGTAAATATTAATGAAACTGCAGTTAAACTAAGGCCAATACTAAGGCTTGAATAACTGCATATGGAATCAATCAATTTGAAAAGTACTTTTTAAATACAAGCACTTTTAAGGGAATTTGTACAAAAAATGCCTATAAAAAGTGTTTACCAATCATTAAATCATTTTCAGAAAAAGTACTTTTTTATGGGGTACTTTTCTAAAGATATTTTTTGGTACTTTTTGGTTTTTCTTTTATAAACAGTAGTTATTATTAATTTTAGTTATTAAATATTAATGTTTCAAAAAAAGTACTTTTTTGTGGTACTTTGTTAAAGGGATTTTTTTAGTACCTTTTGATTTTTCTTTTATAAAAAGTTTTTAGTCATCCTGGAAATATTTTTATATATTAAATATTACTTTTCAAAAAGAATTACATACTTTTTATGTGGTACTTTTTTTTGGTACTTTTTTTTTGTTTTGTTATAAAAAGTGTTTAGCAATGACCAACACATTTTTATTTATAATATTTTTAGTTATTAAATATTAATGTTTCAAAATACAGTACTTTTTTGTGGTACTTTTTTAAAGGGATTTTTTTGTTAGATTTTGGTTTTTCTTTTATAAACAGTATTTATTAGTTATCGTAATATTTTTAGTTATTAAATATTAATGTTTAAAAAAAAGTACTTTTTTATGTGGTACTTTTTTAAAGGGATTTTTTTTGTTTTATTTTAGTTTTTCTTTTATAAACAGTATTTATTAGTCATCATAATATTTTTAGTTATTAAATATTAATGTTTCAAAAAAGTACTTTTTTATGTGGTATTTTTTAAAGGGATTTTTTGGTATATTTTGGTTTTTCTTTTATAAACAATAGTTATTAATATTTTTTGTTTTTATTGTAATATTTTTATTGTAATATTTTCAGTTATTAAATATTAATGTTTCAAAAAAAAGTACTTTTTTGTGGTACTTTTTTAAAGGGATTTTTTTTGGTAAATTTTGGTTTTTCTTTTATAAACAGTATTTATTAGTCATCGTAATATTTTTAGTTATTAGATATTAATGTTTCAAAAAAGTACTTTTTTATGTGGTACTTTTTTAAAGTGGGTTTTTTTTTGTTAAATTTTGGTGTATCTTTTATAAACAGTATTCATTAGTCAGCGTAATATTTTTAGTTATTAAATATTAATGTTTCAAAAAAAAAGTACTTTTTTGTGGTACTTTTTAAAGGGATTTTTTTTGTAAATTTTGGTTTTTCTTTTCTAAACAGTATTTATTAGTTATCGTAATATTTTTAGTTATTAAATATTAAAGTTTCAAAAAAAGTACTTTTGTGTGGTACTTTTTTAAAGGGATTTTTTTTGTACCTTTTGATTTTGCTTTTATAAAAAGTATTTAGTAATCCTGGAAATATTTTTATTTATTAAATAATACTTTTCAAAAAAAAGTACTTTTTATGTGGTACTTTTTTAAAGGGATTTTTTTTTGGTAAATTTTGGTTTTTCTTTTATAAACAGTAGTAATTAAAAATCGTAATATTTTTCATGTTTCAAAAAAAAAAGAACTTTTTTATGGTACTTTTTTAAAGGGATTTTTTGGTACCTTTTGATTTTTCTTTTATAAAAAGTATTTAGTAATCCGGGAAATATTTTTATTTATTAAATATAAATTTTCAAAAAAATTGCTTTTTATGTGGTACTTTTTTTAAGGGGATTCTTTTGGTACCTTTTGATTTTTCTTTTATAAAAAGTATTTAGTAATCTTGAAATATTTTTATTTATTAAATAATACTTTAAAAAAAAAGTACTTTTTATGTGGTACTTTTTTTAAAGGGATTTTTTGGTACTTTTTTCTTTTTCTTTTATAAAAAGTATTTAGTAATCCTGGAAATATTTTTATTTATTAAATAATACTTTTCAAAAAAAAGTACTTTTTATGTGGTACTTTTTTTAAAGGGATTCTATTGGTACTTTTTTATAAAAAGTGTTTAGCACTCACCAACCTATTTTTATTTAATGAAAATTATGCTTAAAAAATTGGAAATTAACGGCAATACATTTGCCGGGCTTGCACGCCTTTAGTTAGACTACAACTTTTCTGTGATATGCGCAAGTTTGTTCAGAACGGTTTACTTAGGCGTAAGATAAGAAGGATATACATCCAGTGCAAACAGACTAGCGTGTCTTCAACTAACAATTTATCCATTAGATTTTAGCCTGCTGCACATGATATTGAAGATTAAAGATTTTGAGTCGATGATTAGGTTGATGGGAGACAAGTCTGGCTTGAAATTCGTTACAGAATTTCGTGAGAGGATTGCATGACCTTTATAGGAAATGCTTTACAACGGCAATCAGTGACAAAAATTAGTGGAGTAATCTGGAAGAGTGACAAGTTTGTGGTTCAAGAAAGGATCTTCAAACAAAAGTTTTCAATCTCAGAATGAAATATTCCAAGCCCATAGGGAAACTCGATGGTATCTTCCAAGTCAAAGTCTATGTCATCGAAAGATGTGATTAATTTAATTTGGATAGAAGGTAGAAAAGATAAGAAATAAGAATGCTATTTGGAAGTCGTGCCTCTTAAATCGAAGATAGTATGGGACTCACTCAAGAAGATGATTCAGCTTGGTTGGCAAGTTCTCGACAATGAGTAAACAGACGAGCTTGCGATGTGGAAAGTACTCTTCGGTAGAAGTAGCAGCGGAATTTTGGCAAGGGACGCTGGATGAAAGGTAAGATAAAGAGCGGCAAAGGCCAAGTAAGTTGGAAAACTAAAGGGTCCGCCAAATAACTTTTTTTTTGCGAATGCTTTAAAAACGAAAACTACTCAATATTTTCTTAAATTTCTTTTTTTATTTGAAAGTACAATCCTTCCGGTTAATAATGGAAAATAATTTCATTCAAATGGCTGCCTTGGCTGGCCATGCAGTAGCCTACACGATCGGTTCAATTTTTAAGCACATTATCGATTGTGTGCAGAGCTGTATTTCACCCATGGCTTCACGAATATTGTCCTTTAAAGCGTCAATTGTCTCTGGCTTGTCGGCGTAACACTTATCTTTGACGGCACCCCACAAATAATAGTCCAACGGTGTCAAATCGCAGCTCCGAGGTGGCCAAACGACATCAGCTCTGCGGCTGATAATGCTATCTTCAAAAACAGGGCGCAAAACATCGAGTGTAGCTTCGGCTGTGTGGCACGTAGCGCCGTCCTGTTGAAACCAAATGTTGCCAATATCCTCCTCTTCAATTTTTGTGAACAAAAATTCGTTCAACATGGCCCGATAACGATCGCCATTGACTGTAACGGCCACTCCTTGCTCATTTTTGAAGAAATTTGGTTCAATTATGCCTCTGGACCAAAATCCGCACCAAAGAGTGACTCGTTTCAATGTATACGTGGGAGGTTTTCTGTGCCCCAAATGCGACAATTTTGCTTGTTTACATACCCGCCAAGATCCAATTGAGCTTCATCTGAAAAGATGATTTTTTTGTGACAAAATCGGAATCTTCTGGTGTAGGCTACTGCATGGCCAGCCGAGGCAGCCATTTGAATGAAATTATTTTCCATTATTAACCGGAAGGATTGTGCTTTCAAATAAAGAAAGAAATTTGAGAAAATATTCAGTTGTTTTTTCTTTTTAAAGCATTTTAAAAAAAAAAGGTTATTTGGCGGACCCTTTACAAATTAAAACGGGAAAACAAACAGCAACAACGAAACTAAGGGAATAGGGCTAGAGGAATAGCAAATTGCAACAACGAAACTGAATAGAAAGTTCACAGACGATAGACAAGAAAAGAGTGACCACAACAACAAATCAACAGTAAGATTCCAGAACTTGCCAAGCCAAAAGTAGAGTACATATAGAGGATATAGGGAAGTGTCGCCGTAGTCTAGTAGGTAGTGTGTTAGCTTATTAGACGTAAAGCTAGGGTTCGAGCCCCAGGCCAGACATTTCGAACAAAATAGAAAAAGTATTTCTTAGGCGACTTCCTCTCAGCAGATTTCTGGCAAAAACTCTGAGCGTTAAAATAAAATTGCCATGAAAGGTTTTTCAAAGAAATCTGTCGTTCGGAGTCGACTTTAAACTGTAGGTCCCGCCACTCATGTATAAAATTAACGCACACAATATAAGTGGTGTGGGAAACTAGGTCGTAATCCTGACTGAAGGGTTGTAATGACCAATTACGTACGTACGTACGCTGGATGAAAGGTAAGATAAAGAGAGGCAAATACTGTGTTCAGATATGCACCTTTATTGCGTAAATCGCAATAAACGCCATTATTGAGCTCAATATTTCGTATAAAGTTTCAATTAATTATTGCGCAATAAATAGGCAAATTGTTATAATATTGAGTAAAATACAACACTGTCATAAGTATGTTCAGTGAGCATATTACAATTATCCGAAAACTTTCCGTTGATATTTGACAACTATAATGTCAAGAACGACAAACAAAAAAAAAAATAGAAACAACCGGCAGACGAATATTGGATAAGCAGCTGAACTGTGTAAATTATTGTGTATGAACACTTAAAATATTGTACTCAATAAACCGAATATTGACTCAATAAAAGTGCATATCTGAACATAGTAAAAGGCGCTTATCAAACCAAGTAAGTTGGAAAACTACAATAAATGAAAATCGGAGTCATGCGTTAGACTATGCAGGAATAATGTGTGGTGGATAATCGATCTTTTAACAGGGCACTGTAGACTCTGAGTGAGGGGCTTATTTCGAGTCCAACAGGTAGATTCTGTGATGATGAGATTGAATCTGCTGGGCATTAATGCATCCCAGAAAGAAATATCTGCGAGCATACCAAGGGTATAGCCATTGTTGACACTAAGCATCACGCTGAAGTTTGTCAGGGCAATAGGCTTATTAGATATGAGGCCGTAGTTAAAAGCCCAGCTTAGATATCTCTTTCGGCGTCTTCTGTTCTCAACAATCTTCTGGAGAAAACTGTGGTAGTAAATAGAAAATTGCTAGCATACCAAGGGTATAGCCATTGTTGACACTAAGCATCACGCTGAAGTTTGTCAGGGCAATAGGCTTATTAGATATGAGGCCGTAGTTAAAAGCCCAGCTTACATATCTCTTTCAGCGTCTTCTCTTCTCAACAGTCTTGTGGAGAAAACTCTGTGAGAGTAAATAAAATTGCCACGAAAAGTTTCTCAAAAATCTGCTGTTCGGAGTCGTCTTTAAACTGTAAGTCCTGCTACGCATGGATAAAATTAACACACACAACATAAGTGGTGTGAGAAACTAGGCCGTAATCCCGATTAAAAGGATTGTAATGGCCACACAAGGAAACTTTAATGAAAAATTGTTTCAGTTTAAAAATTCTAATAAATTCCTTTCGTTTAAATGGAACCTTTGGGTTCCATGAAATTTTTATTAAAAATTTTTTTTAAACAAATTTTTTTTATATAAAAATATTGTTGTTGTTGTTGTTGGTTTTTGTTGTATTTTATGCATTAGTTGGTCACTTTTTATATACAAAATATTGTGCATAAATTGGCTCAAATAATACAATATATTGACCAAAAAAAACATTGCCAGCAGTCAGTGGTGATGAGAGTGAAGGGTTTTAGACCCCATTTTTTTCGTGCTTCCTTTGTGGGCAGGGAAAAGTGGGGTGTAAATGTACAATTTTTTTTTAACGTTATAAGCCATTGGAAAAAAATCATGTTTTGTTTTAGTATCTATTAAAATTTATTTCATATTTATTTTAAGTTTTTTTTTGTGGACTTTTTTTTGCACTTTTTTTCAATTATAAAAACAGGGACAAAAAAAGGGAATAGCAATACATAGCTATATACTTGCTACATATGTATATACATACATATGTATATGAAACTATATACAAAATAGTATATACATACAATACATAGCTATTTACATACATTAACAAGGGGTTTAAGGGCTCTCAAATGGTACGGGGTTGTGGGCTATGGATTGTGTGTGTCATTTTATGTTGGCGTTATGCTGACATTTTCATTGATGATGACGGTTCTGAGGGGGGGGGCTAACAAACAGCCTTATTGTAGGTGTACCACCACGTACGTACGTACATACGTACGTACCATATTTGCGTGGCTATTTCAAAATTCCATATTTTCTCTGCACATATTGGCTGCTGTTGTCAGTCAGTCAGTATTTGTTTTTCAATTTCAAATTTTTTTTTTCTTTGCTTTCTCTCGGGTATTTTTTTTTTTCGTATTTACTTTCGCGTATTCAAAACTAATAATAATGCCCTAACCTGAGGCATACGTTTTGAAATTATTATATTGACCCAGGTTCTGGTTTTATTGCAGGAATTTACTCTCTTTTCGTTTTTTTTCTTCTTCTTTTCCCCATAAGTAATTAAAAATTAATTGTTTAAATGTTTTGTTTCTGTTGTTCCTGTTCTTTTTTTTCAGTTTCATTTTAAACACAATCATAATAACAACAATAATAACAACAAAAACATTCAGAAAAAGAAAAATTAAAACTAATTTAATGGTTGTAAATAATTTTCAAATTAAATTGAATCCGTTTAAATGCCGTCGGGCTACGGATGCTTGGTTCCCATAAAAAAAAAAAAAAAATTTATTTTTTAAGAAAATTAAAAATAAAATTTTTAATTATTTTTAAAAGTCGGCTGTATAACAGGTAAATTCTTCTTTAAAAAAATGCATATAAAATTATCGATAAAACGATATTTTTTTTTCATAAAACAGTTTCCCATAAAAAAATAAAGAAAACATTTTTAAGAAAATTAAAAATAAAATTTTTAATTATTTTTATACGCCCACTATACAACAGATAAATTTTTATTTAAAAAAAATAATATATAAAATTATCGATAAAAAATTTTTTTCCATAAAAGAAAAAAACTTATCGAAAACAAAGCTAAATTTTGAAAGTTTTGCATTTTAAAACAGAAATATTATTGGAATTAAATTTTGCATACAAAAAAAAATTGTTTAAAATTATCGATAAAAATTATTTTTTATATAAAAATTATCGATAACATAATAAAATTTTTATAATTTTTCCATTTCATAAAAAAAATGTATTTAAAGTTATCGATAACAACATTCTTAAAATAAAGAAGCTACTGCAAATTTTATTTCGATAACTGTAGGTTAGGTTAGGTTAGAGGACGTGTACTTGTCAATTAAGATAAGTACAGTACCCGGAGGTCGAATTGACCCATTGTACAACGTGATAGTTTCTCACACCACTTATGTTGTGTGCGGTAATTTTATAAATTCATGAGTGGCGGGACCTACAGTTTAAAGTCGACTCCGAACGACAGATTTTTTTAGAAGCTTTTTCATGGCAATTTTATTTTAACGCTCAGAGTTTTTGCCAGAAGTCTACTGAGTGGAAGTCGTCGATGAAATACTTTTTGTATTTTGTCTTTGATGCCAGGCCTGAGGCTCGAACCCAGGCTTTTTGCGTCTAATAAGCCAACACACTACCTACTAGACTACGGCGACTTCTTCGATAACTGTAATTTTGTTCAAAATTTTTTTATATATAATATTGTCGATAAAAAGATATTTTTTATAAAAAAAAACAAATTATCGAAAATAAAGCAAAATTTTGAAATTTCTTCATTTTTAAACAAAAATATGCCTGGAATTAAATTTCGCATAAAAAAAATTGTTTAAAATTATCGATAAAAATAATTTTTTTTTATAATTTTTCCATTTTATAACAAAAATATGCCTCTAATTTAATTTTGCAAAAAAAACAAATTTGTTTAAAATTATCGATAAAAAATTTTTCTATTTTTCTATTTTATAACAAAAATATAGCCGAGGTAGTACAAAAAAAGTTATCGATAACAACAAAAACATTCTTAAACTAAAGAAGCTATTGTAAATTTCATTTCGATAACTATAATTTCATTCAAAAATATTTTATATACAATATTATCGATAAAAAGATATTTTTTATAAAAAAAACTTTTATATTTTTTTCAAATTAAAACAAAAATAAGCCTGAAATTAATTTTCGAATCCAAAAAAATGTATTTAAAATTATCGATAACAGCAAATTTATATAAAAAAAATATATCGATATTTGTAAAATCTTTCGTTGACCAAAAACATTCATAAGCTAATGAAGCTGTTGTAAAATTTTATTTCGATAACTGCAATTCTATTCAAAATTTTTTTCATTTCTTCATTTTTTTTTTTTTGAAGTCACTACGGCGACTAGTAGGTAGTGTATTGGCCACGGTTCAAACCCCAGATCAGGCCTCTCCAAATAAACGAAAATATGGAAAAATATTTCTCTCAGCAGATTTCTGGCAAAAACTCCCTGAGCATTAAAATAAAATTGCCATGGAAAAGTTTCTCAAAAAATTTGGCGTTCGTAATCGACTTTAAACTGTAGGTCCCTTTACTCATGTATAAAATTAACACACACAATATTCATAAGTGGTAAAATAAACTAGGTTGTAATCCACACTGAAGGGTTGTAATGACGAATTATATGTGTATGTATAGATTTCATAGGACAATTTATCGATAAATATAGTTTTCTATATAAAATTCTACACAAAATATTTATATTTTACAATTCCAAAATCAAAGAAATTAAATATATAACACAGCTAGTTTTACTTTAATAACTTTATAAAGTTATCGATAATTATCGATATAATTTTTTAATTTTTGCTTATGAATTTGTAAAATATTTTTGTACTGAATTTTGTATAGAAAACCAACAAATTTACCTTCGAAATCTTTAGTTATCGAAATATTTTCACAAGAAAATATACAATATAACTTATTATCGATAATTAGTTGCAAAATACTGGCTGAGCTAAATTATCGATAACAAATAATTTTGAACCAAACAAACAATGTCAAACAAAAATTGCTGTTATTGAAACAAAATTTCACAATTTATAAGTTATCGATAATTAGTTATCCATAATTAGTTATCGATAATTAGATATAAGAAATTGTTTGCATTAAATTATCGATAACAAATAATTTTGAACCAAACAAACAAATGTCAAAAAGATTTGTATTACATTATCGATAACAAATTTCGTTTTTGAAACAATTATCGATGACACATTTTTTTATTTTTTTTCTATCGATCATACTGTTTCAATTAATTATTAGCAAGCAACCTTTGTAATAAATTATTACAAAATATTTTTGAAACAAATAACCGATAACAAATATATACATTTTAAATTTTCGATAACAAAAATCGTTAATAAAAATGCTTAATTTTTATGATTTTTAAAATAAAATGTGTATTAGATTATCGATAATAAAAAAATTTAAACGAATATATATTTTAAATTATCGATAACAAAAATCGTTAATAAAAATGTTTAATTTTTATGATTTTTAAAATAAACTGTGTATTAGATTATCGATATCAAATTTTTAATTAAAAAAGTCGATAATCATTGTTTTAATCAATATCGATAACAACAAATATATTGTATGAAATTATCGATAACAATTAAATGCAGTAATAGGACAATAGGCTGAGAAGGGATAATAATTGAAAGCTCATCTAAACTTCTAGAGAATAACATCATTATAATCGTTGAGCTTAAAAGCCTGGGTCCAATTTGTAAAGTTATCGAAAATTGAGGATTTGAAAGGTTGCAACCAATTGAAGGGAATTCACAGGGCTTAATACTTTCGGGACAATAAATCAAAAACTTCACATCAAGTCTGGAATACAACAACAGGGCTATCCTCTATCACCTTAACTGTTTGCCGTCCATCTAAAGTGATTAAAACTCGATTTATTAACCATGAAAGGGATCTTCGGCTTACTTAACGCTGTAAACCCTTAAGTCTTACAACTATCGGAGTGCCTACGCTTGATTTTTTTTATTTTCATTTTCAATTTTCTTTGCTTTTTTCATTTTTTCTTCTTCCATAATTTCAACAAATTTCTGCTGTGCTGTGAAGTGATGAAATATAACCCCCCAGTTCTAGTTTCTTCTTGAGACACACAGGCAAAGGAGTTGACTTACCCTTGTTACCATAATTTTTCTAATTCTGTTGCCGTCGCTGTTGTTAGCCGTACAGTCGTCGTTGTATGTGTTCTGTGCATGTGTACTGCACACCATGGCTTGGTTTGGCATGGCATGGCTTGGCTTGGCTTGGCATGACATCGTTAGTGTCGTTTAAGAATATCGTTTTCGCTTTCGTAAGAGATAAAAATTGGATTTTCATTTGTTGATGAGTTTTTCTTTTCTTCAATTCCACTTTTGCCATTTCATTTCAATTTCATTTGCCGTTTTCCCCATTTCGCCTGGCCGTAGTTCTAGCCGGCTGTCTGTCTATCTATCTCCCTATGAGGATGAGTACGAGTCAGTGTTTTTTTTTTTGTTGATTTTTGCTCAAGTTTTTCTAGTTTTCCATGAATTTTTCTTTTATTTTATATAGTTTTTCTTGTTGTTTTCCTTCCTCGTCTTCTTCTTTTTCTATTTTATTAATGAAATATCCACAAAATTAATCACAATGTTTTTTGCTTTTGCTCTCCCCCTCCCTCCCTTTCGAGTTAAGTTTTCTTCCATGGCCTGCCGTATGCCAGCCATACTCGTTGTTAAGTAATCGAAGCAAGGGGCCCGAATAACTACATTGAGGATGATGAACTACCCAGTACTTGTAGTTCTCAATTTTCATGATTTATCGATAACAAATGAATGAAAGTGTGAGTGAATGGGAACGTATTTCAAGTAGGTGTAGGTAGGGGTGGGGAAAAAACAAACGTTTTCTATTAATTTTAACAAGTAAAACGTTCCCTTTCTTGAATTTTGTTTTCTTTTTTCTTTCGTTTATCGTTTCTTTATCGTTATAATTAATAATCAGTAACGAAGAATCTTAGTTAATTGATAAATAAATCGATTACACAAGAGTTATCAATACTTAGCATTGAATTAATTGTGGCCCAGTGATCTTGAAGTTAAGTTTCATATTACAATTGGGCATATAAGGCACAAAATCAGCTTGTTTTCCATATTTGTCCAGAAAATCGTGGCAATTGATAAAAACTTGTTATCGATAAATTGGGTATTGAATTTTCCCCAGGTTTACAATAAATTTCTTAGAAAAACCATGAAAAAACAAGTTTTTCTGCTAACATTTCTTGTTTATATATTAAAAAATTATCGATAACTAAACTATTCATATGAAGTAAATTTCGATAACTATATATATGCATAAAAAATATCAATAACTACACGTTATCCATTAATTTGTTAATAAGAGTTACTTCCTCCAGAACATATTTCGATAACTGCTAATTAAAATTAGAATTCTGCCAAAATTTCTTGTTTGTATTTAAAAAACATCGATAACCACAATATTCAATAGAAATAAATTTCGATAAATGTAGTTATCAAAGAAAAAAAGTGAAGCTATCGACACTATAAAAAAATTATTATCCCCAAAACATATTTCGATAACTGCTATTAAAAAAGCAAAATTCTACTAAAATTTCTTATTTATATTTAAAAAAATATCGATAACCATAACATTCAGTAGAAATAAATTTCGATAAATATAGTTAACGAGAAAAAATATCGAAAGTTGAGCTTTATAAAAAGAATTTAATAGTGAAAGCTACTTTCGCCAGAACATATGTATTTCGATAACTGCTATTAAAAAGGAAATTTCTGCTAAAATGTCTTGTTTGTATTTACCAAAAAATATTGATAACCATAATATTTAGAAGAAATAAATTTCGATAAATCTAGTTATGAGGAAAAAATATCGATAACTTGACTTTAAAAAAAAATTATTAATGAGTGCTACTGTTCACTATATATAGTTATAGAGAAAAAAATATCGAAAGCTGCACTTTATACAAAGAATTCAATAATGAAAACTACTTTCGCCAGAACATATTTCGATAACTGCTAATAAAAAGCAAAATTCTGCTAAAATTTCTTGTTTGTATTTACCAAAAAATATCGATAACCATAATATTTAGAAGAAATAAATTTCGATAAATCTAGTTATGAGGAAAAAATATCGATAATTTCACTTTATAGAAAAAAATTCATTAATGAGAGCTATTGTCGCCAGAATATGATTCGATAACTGCTATTTTGTTTAGAAAATTGAAGGAAATGATAACAGAAACTATATTTATGTGGATATCAAATAAAAAATGTAGAAAAGATATCGTTATCGAAAAGTTATCGATAGGCCTTAAAAGTTATCGAAAGAAAAAATGTATAAAAAATACGACTTCTCAGTGTTATCGTTGGCAATTGAAAAAATATTCATCATTTTTCCTTCTTTACATTTTTTTCCCGAACTTTAAAGCGTAAAACGCTGTGTGAAACAAGTAATTCGAGATTTTTCTGCGGTTGGGGGGGGGGGTCTATACTTGTGGTAATAAAAATTAACAAATATAAGGAGGCACTCAGCATGTCATTGGGAACGGGGGAAAAAGGCGACTGACCATCATACCCTTGCTCAGTAAGCGGTAAGCGAACTTAAACTGAGTTCCGTAAGTAGAGCAAAAACTTTTCCAACTCCACTGGGGAGGGGAGGAGAGGGAAGGGGATGTGAATGAATGGCAAACAAATTTTTGTAACAGTCTGAAGCAGTTTTTGTTTGTTTTGGGCTTAAAATTTTCAACTTGAAAGTATTTTTTTCGTGTTTTTTTTTTTTTGTTCGTTTCTTTGCTTTTGTACAATTACATGCTCAACTTGAATAAAACGCCAACGAATTAGTTCCACAAAAGAAAGGAAAGGGGGGGAACAGAAGGGTTGAGGGCTACTTTTTAGCGTGCCAACAACCCCTTTAGATTGCTGCCGAGAAAAGCACATCAATTTTTCCACCCAAAAAGAAAGGAAAACTTTTCTAATAAAGTTTTTACCTTAAAATTTTGGGATTTTTTTTTTTGTTTTTTTTTTGTTTGTTTCGAAATTATTTTCCTTTGGCGGATTTAATGGTATCAAGTGATGTCTTTCCACAATGTATGGGTGTGGGTGTGAGTATGTAAAACAAAAGTGTCAACAATATTGTAACAAAAACGATGGGTTGCTTTGATTCGGCTTAAACATCATTAGCTTCAGTTGAGCACACGTGAGTGCTGTGACAAAGCTGTGTGTAAGAGGAAAATTACAACCGTTTCCTCAGGGGGGTATAACCCACCCTTAATTTGTTGTTGTTCGTTATAAAAGAAAGCGTCTTATCAGTCCAAAATTTTTCGCATTTTGTTAGAAATTTTCAACACAGTCTTCTTTCTTCTTTTTTTTTTTCATTTAATTTTTGGTTGCGTACTCACATCAGCAGCCATCAGCTTAAACAACCTCTCTTCATCATTGTTATTGTTGTAGACGGCGTCTTTTGCCTTCATTTTGGCGTCTGTTGTTGTTGTTGTTGTTGTTGTTGTCATTATAATCATTGTCATCATTTGTTTTTGATGGTTTGATTGACATACCCTTCTTCAGAATTCACTAAAGTTGTTATTGGTTTTGTTGATGCCGTTCTTGCTTACTCTAGTCCTACTTTTTGTTACTCTTTTGGTGCCTTCTTATGGCTTAGTTAAGGGAAGATGATAGGTAGTTACTATGCCACTACTTACTCACATAGAAGTGTCATACCCACTCATTTACACAAGAAGAAAACATTGTATTCTCTGGTACATAGAAAGTTTTATCGATAAATTAGTTTTCAAGGAAAATTTGTATTTAAAAAACAATTTTTTTGATAAATATTTCATTAAAAAATTTCGATAACTGTAATTTTCAACACAAACTATATCTATAACTTCTTTTAATAGTTAAAGTTGGTAAATTTTTAATTAAACATTTTCGATAACTTAAATTTTTTTTCGAAACTGTAATTTTTAAGAGAAAATAAAGCGATAACTTCTTTTAATAACCAAAATTGCAAAAATTTCACACAAAAAATAATGATAACTTTATTTTATAATCAAAATTTGATTTGATTTTTTTCGATAACTGTAATTTTTAAGAGAAAATAAAGCGATAACTTCTTTTAATAACCAAAATTGCAAAAATTTCACACAAAAAAATAACGATAACTTTATTTTATAATCAAAATTTGATTTGATTTTTTTTTCGATAACTGTAATTTTTAAGAGAAAATATATCGATAACTTCTTTTAATAACCAAAATTGCAAAAATTTCACACAAAAAAATATCTATAACTATAATCTATTCCGATAACTTTATTTTATAATCAAATTTGATTTAATTTTTTTTCGATAACTGTAATTTTTAAGAGAAAATAAAGCGATAACTTCTTTTAATAACCAAAATTGCAAAAATTTCACACAAAAAAATAACGATAACTATTATTTATTCCGATAACTTTATTTTATAATCAAAATTTGATTTAATTTTTTTCGATAACTGTAATTTTTAAGAGAAAATATATCGATAACTTTTTTTAAAAACTAAAATTAATAAATTGTCAAAAAAAATAATATCGATAACTATAATCTATGCCGATAACTTTATTTTATAATCAAAATTTAATAAATTTTTAATAAAATAGTTTCCATAAAGCAATAATTTATAAAAAAATTTTGGATAACTGCTTTGAAAGCTTTTATAAGCTTAAAATTCAATAAGAATTTTATCGATAACTTGTATGGGCCCCAAAATATAATCAATTTCATGTTTATTTTCAATTCATTTCTCGCAGTATAAAATTCTCATGCATCCTTACATACTACCCTCCTTATACACACACACACACATTCTTACAAATGCTCATAATCACCCACCCATTCATACAATTCTATTCAATTGTTGTAAATGCTTAAGTTGTTGTTGTTGTTATTGCTTTTAATATTCATGTTACTGCTGCTATACTCAGTGAAGTTTCGTTTTTTCGTTCTTCTTCTTCGCTGTTGATGCCTTTGTTACTTGTTGTTGTTTTCCTACTTGTAAATAAACACAAGCGCACCCACACTAACATATGCTTATAATAGCACCGTCTTCGTTTTAAGTCGTCATCATCTTCGTTGTAATACTACTTCGCTGTTATTATTGTTTTTGTGTGTCTTTTAAGTATTTTGGTTTGGTTTGGTTTGGTTTCCAATGACTTGTATGTATGTGTAAACACGCAGGCAGGCATTCTCATGTTTATGTTCTCTTATTAAGCCTCTTCCTTTACATGTTCACCCAAACACACGCAAACAAAGAAACAAACTTGTATTAAATATCTACTCTCCTATCTTGCACTCGCTAACGCTGTGTGTTTAAAACAGTACCCCACAGTGTGCATTTTTGTATTTGTGTTGTGCATATAAACGAGCGCCTTGGTGTCACGTTACTTTTTGTGGCGTGAAATTATGCTTTAGCGGTCAAGTGGTCCGTAAGACATGAAAATGTTTCAGTTCTCATCACTTTTATTGTTGATGTTCTTTAATTTTCATATCACTCGTAACGTCTATACGTGTATACTTAAGAGTTACACATGCATACACAGACATCACATGCTTACACACACTCGCTCATAAGTATATATTTACACTCCTTAAAGATTGTTGTTGTTATTGTTATTGTTGTTGTTGAGGATGATGATGATGATGATATGACCGTTAGTTATGATAACGTTTCTAAGCACAAAAGCGGTGTGAGTGGTGGAGAGTATTATTTTGGAAAATTATCGATATTTTCGATGAGTATTTTGACCAACACAGCCATCAATATGATTTGCGTTAGCGGTTGAACGTTACTGTAGGTGTTTAAAGCGCCCTTTTGAGTAAATTTTTGTGTTTTTGAGGGAATTTGAGCGAAGAACTCATTATTTTCAGATAACATTACAAAAAGTATTTGATAATCAAATTATTATTTTATTTTTTATTATATTATTATTATCGATAACAAAAATTTTCCAGAAACTTATTGAAAAAACTTAGGATTACAATTATTTACAATAATTTTTGGATATTTTAAAAAAAGTTATCGATAACAAAAAAATTTCTACAAAACGCAATGCAAAATTTTTTCGATAACCACAATTCTCAAAAAAAAAAAATTCGATAACTATAGAAAAATCTTCGATAACTAAAAAATTGAAATTCTTTGCAATAATTTTCCGATATTGTAAAAAAGTTATCGATAACAAAAATTTTCTACAAAACAAGATATACGTAGATAACTACAACTCTATGCAAAAAATTTTCGATAATTAAGAAAATTTTTCGATAACTAAAAAATTGAAATTCTTTACAATAATTTTCGATATTGTAAAAAGTTATCGACAACAAAAATTTTCTACAAAACAAGACATCGATACCTGCAACACTATGCAAAAATTTTTCGATAACTTTAGAAAATTTTTCGATAACTAAAAAATTGAAATTCTTTACAACAATTTTCGATATTGTAAAAAAAAGTTATCGATAACTAAAATTTTCTAAAAACAAGATATCGATATCTACAACTCTATGCAAAAATTTTTCGATAACCACAATTCTCCAAAAAATTTCAATAACTAGAAAATTTTTCGATAACTAAAAAATTGAAATTCTTTGCAATAATTTTCCGATATTGTAAAAAAGTTATCGATAACAAAAATTTCCTACAAAACAAGATATATGTAGATAACTACAACTCCATGCAAAATTTTATTCGATAACTTTAGAAAATTTTTCGATAACTAAAAAATTGAAATTCTTTACAATAATATTTCGATATTGTAAAAACAAGTTATCGATAACAAAAATTTTCTACAAAACAAGATATCGATGCCTACAACTCCATGCAAAAATCTTTCGATAACTTTAGAAAATTTTTCGATAACTAAAAAATTTAAATTTTTTACAATAATTTTTCAATATTGTAAAAAAAATTATCGATAACAAAAATTTTCTACAAAACAAGACATCAATACCTACAACTCTATGCAAAAATTTTCGATAACTTTAGAAAATTTTGCGATAACTAAAAAATTGAAATTCTTTACAATAATTTTTCGATATTGTAAAAAAAGTTATCGATAACAAAAATTTTCTAAAAACAAGATATCGATACTTTCAACTATATGCAAAAAATTTTCGATAACCAAAAAAAAATCGATAACTATAGAAAAATTTTCGATAACGTTAGAAAAATTTTCGATAACTAAATATTTAAAATTTTTTAAATTGTTTTTAAATCATTTATTATTTATGTTTGTTATTTTGTATTTCCCTTAAAGTTTTTTAAAATTCAAAAGACATTTAATTGCAATTTTTATTGTGGTTGGCTTCTAATTGAGACACGTAATGTATTTTGAATGTTTTTTAAGATAAATTTCTTTCATTTGTGCTGCTAATTTACGTAAATCCCTTAACGCAATCTTACGACAATTTCTCTCTCTCTTTCTCTCCATTTGATTTTAAGAAAATCGAAAAATTGTCTTCGTAATCAAGCAAAGAAAAGCAACAAAAACTTGTCAGATTTATTATTTCAAATTTCAATACACTTTTGAAACGCTGTAGAAATAAAATGAAATACAAAATTTGTTAAAAAGGTTTCTATGTTTTATTAGCTAAGAGCAGAGACAACAACATTTTTCCCAATTGCAAAAATTCATTAAAAAAAATGAAAAATTATTGCAAAATTAGTAAATAATCTGCCAAGCCACTTGAAGATGTGCTGACCATTGAAGAGCAAAGCTAGCAGAGCTTGGCATGCATATAAATGGAAATAATTAGAAATCAGATAAGATGCAGCATAAATAATTTATAATTGTAAAGCAAAAAAAAAAAAATAATAAAACTGCTGCAACTCCCTTTTGAGTACTTAAATCCAGGCGTAAGGCTTGGCAACAGCCTAAAAATTAAAATTTTTTAAACAAACAACAACAACAACTGCACAGAACTCTATTTAAAAAGAAGCATAAGACATTATCTACTCTTTTATGTACAAGACAATAACTAAAGATTATTTTGCCTACATTTAGGCATACATTTACTCATACATTTAAACCTAAACATATACAACAAGTCTCTCTCATTTGTTTTCTTTTGCCATTTTTTTTCTGTTTCTTTGCCAATGATAAGTATATCTCTGAGGTATTTTTGCAAGACAATGCAAATATGCCTCCTCCCTCCCTGTTGATCTTGGTCCATTTAAAATGCATGAATTTTCGTTTTCTTTTTTTTTTATTCGAATTTCTTATGTACTTATGTACGTTGCTGTGAAATGCCTTGCCTTGCACTTGCACTTGCTCTCTTTAAATGCATTTATTGAACCCCCTGCCCCTCTCCCTCCAGCAAGTGCTGTGATATGCATGTTGCAACAGCAGCAGCAAGAACAAATTGCAACTGCAACTTTTAGTTTAAGAAAGACAAATTAGAATAAAAATGCATCTTCAGAAGAAGAAAAAAAACACTCAACATTTTTTCTTACTATTCGTAGTTATTTCGTTCGATACGAACACCTATTTTAGACTCCCCCCCTGAAAAATGTCTTCAAAATTCTACTCGGCTGGCAATCATAACACAGTTTTGTGTATGTGAGTGATAGCAGCACCTTTCAAAAGCCCAAGAAAACTCATACCATGAAAGCAATATAAACACACGCACACACAGACTTACGTAAACAAGAGAAAATTTGAAAATTTTCTTAGAATTCTTAAATACATTTAGGCTGAGCATATTTAAAAAGCATACTTTAAGGAGAAAGAGTTAGATTGTGCATAGAGACAAAACATTTTAGTTAAACTAGTTGCCACGGCAACAAATTAATATTATAGTGATAGAAATTTATCGATTATTTTCTCTAGATATAGAAAATTTCATAGAAGACAACTTTTCCATAGAAAATTTCATAATCGATAACTTTTCTATAGAAAACTTTATAATCGATAACTTTTCTATAGAAAATTTACAATCGATAACTTTTCTATACAAATTTCATAATCGATAACTTTTCTATAGAAAATTTACAATCGATAACTTTTCTATAGAAAATTTACAATCGATAACTTTTCTATAGAAAATTTCATAATCGAAAACTTTTCTATAGAAAATTTCATAATCGATAACTTTTCTATAGAAAATTTCATAATCGATAACTTTTCTATAGAAAATTTCATAATCGATAAATTTTGTATAGAAAATTCATAATCGATAGCTTTTCTATAGAAAATTCACAATCGATAACTTTTCTATAGAAAATTTAATAATCGATTACTTTTCTATAGAAAATTTAATAATCGATAACTTCTTTATAGAAAATTCACAATCGATAACTTTTCTATAGAAAATTCACAATCGATAACTTTTCTACAGAAAATTTAATAATCAATAACTTTTCTACAGAAAATTTAATAATCAATAAGTTTTCTATAGAAAATTTAATAATCGATAACTTTTCTATAGAAAATTCACAATTTATAACTTTTCTATAGAAAATTCACAATCGATAACTTTTCTATAGAAAATTCACAATCGATAACTTTTCTATAGAAAATTCACAATCGATAACTTTTCTATAGAAAATTTATAATCGATAACTTTTCTACAGAAAATTTAATAATCGATAACTTTTCTATAGAAAATTTGTATCCAATAACTTTTCTATAGAAAATGTCATAATCGATAACTTTTCTATAGAAAATGTCATAATCGATAACTTTTCTACAGAAAATGTCATAATCGATAACTTTTCTATAGAAAATTTCATAATTGATAACTTTTCTGCAGAAAATTCACAATCGATAACTTTTCTATAAAAAATTCACAATCGATAGCTTTTCTGCAGAAAATTTAATAATCGAGAACTTTTCTATAGAAAATTTATAATCGATAACATTTCTATAGAAAATTTTAATCGATAATTTTGTAAAGAAAATTTACAATCGATAATTTTTTATAGAAAATTTCATAATCGATAACTTTTATATAAAAAATTCACAATCGATAACTTTTTTATAAAAAATTTACAATCGATAACTTTTCTACAGAAAAGTTAATAAATTTTTTTCGTTGAAAATAATCGATAAATTGTTTATTTTAAGTGTTACTTTATATTGTAATTGTAATCATTAAAATTCAATTCACTTTGTAACATTATTTCTTTGAGTGTGTTTTTAATTTTTCTCTCAATAAGTATGTATGCCCCAGTGCCTGTGCTTATGTGTAAAAGTGTGCCTTTGTGTTTGTGCTTCACAAAATTTCTTAGAAAATCTCAGTTTCTTACAAAACTTAACATTAAAAGCAACGAACACCTACATACAGAATAATGCTGCATAGATCTCTCATGCTTTTGCTTGCCTAGGCCTACTATAACGACAAACACCGAAACACATTTACTTATGTACACGTACATACACTCTTCTTTCGATCTCTTTCCATAGGTTTTCTTGGCTGTTTCTTAAGCAATAAATATTTTATACTTTCTTGTTTTCGGTTCAGTTTAAACATAAACACACACACACACGCAAGCAAACACAGAAAAAGAGTAAAAATCGGCACAATGAGTTTAAATCTCTGACTCCCTTAAGAAGTGTTGTGTTGTTGAGTATACGTGCGTGTATGTATGTGTGAGTGTTTACTTGCATTTATTAAATGGCAACTGTCAGTACCTCTTTTCGGCACAAATGTCTTCTCTTGTAAAATGTACACATACTCGTATATACACACATACAGTAGCAATAGCCTCAAATGGGTATTTCATTTAAAACAAGAATAATTTCAATGCTATTGTTGTTGTTACTGTTATTGCTGTAACTTGTATATTATTTTATTTGTGTTGTTGTTTTACTCTTTCCACGTGTACTGTACTGTCTTTGTCTGCTGCTGCTGCTGCTGCTTTATTTCTGCTTGACTATTCCTTGGCTTTGCCTTTGCCATTCTATGTTTTGTTTAGTTTTGTTTTGTTTTTGTCATGGCCGCCTGCTTGGTCAAAATACCGTTTTAATGTATTATTTCTTGAATTTCTTTTCGTTTCGGCAGGAGTGTAGGTATTCGGAAAAAAACCGATTCTATAGAGTGAGAGTGTAGGAAGAGTCTGTACCAAGTCTGGTTGAATTGTTTTTGTTGTTTTCTACTTATAAATTAAGTTTAATATAGAAAATGTATGTATGTGTGTGTGTTTGCTTGTAGGTGAACAAAAATAATGATTGTTTTTCTTCTCTATGTGTACCGCACATAGCCACACATATGTGAGTATATTGGTATGTGTTAGCAACCATCTCTTACGTTTTATTTCAGTTTCATTTAATTTTACCTTTTTTTTGTTCTCTTCGTCTTCTAATGCAAGATGTGTTGTTGTGGTTGTTGTTGCTATGTTTTTCATATTTTTGTTGGTATATTGTGCGACAAGTATGAGAGTGGTTGTGTGTGTGTGTGTGTGTATAGATTTGATTGAAATTGATTGGATGGCATTGCAGCAGTGTAGTGTGAGTTTTCTTAAGATTTAAAGAAAATTTTCTTAAAGTTAAGCTTTCTACGAAGATGAAAATTTTTGTTTTATTACGCATGCATACGCATGCATGCATGTACATATACACATATGTATGTATGTAAGTATGTGTATTAGATCACATACACTAACACATGCATACATATATACAACGTAAGTACATTATAGGTGTGTGCATACATATTTATGGAAACATTAAGGCATTATTTTTTTCTTTCTCTCTCTTTCTCTCTCTCCCTCACTCAGTGTGTTCTCAGTTGTGTTCATGGGTATTTTGGAGACGTTGAATAAGTTGCATTTGAAGGGGTCATTGTTTCTTTAAATTTTCCTTTCAAATTATATGCTTATGCTAAAGCATATGAAGGGAGGAGAAGGAGGGAGTATCATCTTATTTTCAAGAATTTTAAAGAGACCTATGCCAAGTTTAAAATTATTAATTTCAGTTAAAAATTTAAGAACTAATTTAAAACTGAATTTAAAAACAAAATTTTTCTTTTAAAAAAGTCTCGATAACTATAAATTTGCAATGAAAAAGTTATCGTTAATTGTAAATAGTTATCGAATTGTCTTAATTACTAATCAAAATATTGATTTACCGATTACAATAGAAAATTTATCGATTATTATTAAAATTGTTATCGATTATTATAAAATTTTTATCGTTTACAATAAATGTATACAAAATATTTATCGATAACTGTAGAAATTTGATTGTTAAAATTGTATACAAGCTTAAACCAAAATTATCGATTCTAAATATATTGAAAACCATTATTGCTATTAAGTTTATCGATAACAACTGGTTTTACTAAAACATTGCTTTTCATTGTAAATATTTTCATAGTAATAATTTTTCTTTAAAGCTACCGATAATTTATAGATAATTGTAAATGATTACTATTAATTTCTATATAAATTATTTTAATTTGTAATAGTTATCGAATATTCTCAACTACGAATTGCATTTAAAAAATATTGTTTTATCGATTACAATAGAAAATTTATCGATTAATATAAAAATTGTTATCGATTACAATAAATGTATACAAAAATTTTATCGATTACTACAAAATTTTTATCGATTACAGTAAATGTATGCAAAATCTTTATCGATAACTATAAAAATTTTATTGTTAAAACTTATAGAAGTTTATACTAAAATTATCGATAATTCTAAATATATTGAAAATCATTATTGCTATTATATATCGATAACTATAAATTTGTAATAAAAAAGTTATCGTTAAATTTAAATAGTCATCGAATTGTCTTAATTACTAATCATTTACTAATCATATTTGAAAAATATTGATTTACCGATTACAATAGAAAATTTATCGATTACAAAAATCTTTATCGATAACTATAAAAATTCGATTAAAAATTTATACATGCTTAAACCAAAATTATCGATAATTCTAAATACATAGAAAATTACATTATTGTTATTATTAACAAAGAAAGTTTATCGATAACAACTGGTTTTACTAAAGCATTGCTTTTCATTGTAAATGTTTTAATAGTTATAATTTTTCTTTAAAGCTAATTAACGATAATTTGCAGATAGTAATTGTAAATGATTACTATTAATTTCTATATAAATTGTTTATCAATTTTCTTTACAAACTTTATCGATAATTAATCGAAAGCTATATAATTAACTTAGAATGTATACGAGTAGCGATAACTACTAGCTACTGTAAAATATTGTTAACGAAAACGAATTTTGTTCAGAGAATGTATCGATAATATATCGATAATTATTTTGTTCGTTTATATTTTAAGTAAAATAATTGTATATCGATAACTACTAGTTACTGTAAAATATTGTTATGGAAAACTATTTTGTTCAGAGGATGTATCGATAATATATCGATAATTATTTTATATATAACATAGATAACAGATTGCAATTATTTTAAATAAATGCAATTGTTTATAGAAAACATGTATGTTGGTAAGGAAAAAGTACTTTTTTTGAAAATAATATTTTAAACTTATCGATAATTTTTTAATAGGTTTTTTATATATACCGATAACTATAAATTTACATCAAAATGTAAACATTAAACTTTTTTAGAATATCTTTCAAGTACGATAATTTTACAAAAAAAAAATGTATTTTCGATAATTATCGATAATTATCGATAACTTTAAATAACATCAAAATGACACCAATTAATATTACTATGATAGAAGCTATTTTGTTAAGTTAATTTAACATTGAAAATACAATAGAATTCCGTGCAAACCTATAAAAAGAATTTATCGATAAATATAAATTAATAAATCAAAATCAATAAATTTTAAAGGAACATCAAAAATCGTTAGATTTTCTAATTTCAATCATCAATAACATGCCTGGCATATAACAACAGATGGGGAACATTCTTTACGGTGACTGCATAGTGGGAAACCGATTATTAAGATTTTAATTATGAAATTTATCGATAATATAAAAACGCAAGCATGTCATTGAAGCTGCCATTAAGCAAAAGTTTTGGCTTGAAGTAAGTGTTTGGAATTGCAATTCCTTTTTAAATCCAACTGGCATGAGAAAATGTTCTCAAAAAACAAGCAGAAGCGAAAAATTATTCTTCAAACAGTCGAATGAAAAAAAAAACAAAAATTTCAATTCAAATGCAAAACAATAAGAGATGAGGGGGCAGTTCTTCATGTAACAACCATCAAAAGACAGAAAGCGTTTGAAAAAAAAGAAAAAAACAACGAAGACAAGAAGAAATGCTAAACAACTGAGAGAAGAAGGATAAAAAAGATCGAAAAAAAGGCAAGGGAAAGTTAAACAAATAAAACGAATGGGAATGTAAAAATGTGCGCACACACACACACACAAACTTTTAAAGTATTTCGCTGTTATGTTACGGCATTGTTTGAAGGACGCGCCGCCACCAAACAAACGGACAACAGAAAAGGACTTCATGAAATAAAGCTTCTGCACTACGCTCCCTTCTCTCGCCAACTTAAAATCAGTTGTACGAGTTGATGATGATGAAGACGAATTGTTGTAATAATAATGGAAGATGGAATACAAAACCGTTACTCTTTGGCTAAGCTGGCATACAAACGCACACGCACACACACACACACCCAGTGAAAAAGGGAACTAGAGGTACTCATCTAAAATACACACACACTTACACCAAAAACATACTCAAATTCAAACCTACTTGCATACACACACATACACACCCACACTCATATTTCTAAAGACAAGCTAAAACCAATTCATTGTAGCCAACAAAAATACCAAAAGCAAGAACATCAGCAACAACAACAACAAAGTAAACCAAGATACAGTAGTCCTTGGCTCCTTCAAATAAAGAAAAAAACAGAAAAAACAACAAAAATTCTTTCTTTTTTGTTTTTGTTCTCTTCTGCTGTAATTTTTTTCGACAGCAGAACAAGAACAAGCACAAGAAAACGTACAAAATGTTGGCAAGTGCCATAGAATTTCGTGTTTTTTTCTTCTCGTCTTCTTTTCTTTTTTTACTTTCCTTCATTTGCCTCAAATGGCTGTGCTTTTTTTTTCTTTCGTTTCGTTTCGTTTCGTTTTTTTTATTCATTTTTCGCCTTCATTTGGAACATTGTAGCGTTGTTGATGGTGGTGGTTGGGGGGGCAGAAGAAGATGTATGGTTGCCTTAGTCGTGTGGCACAAGCACAAGAAAAAGTAACGAAAAATTACAGAAAAAGGACGCTGACTCTAACTCTGACTGTGTAATAGAATGTCAGTTCAAATGTTTGTGAAATGTGTGTGTGGGTGTGGGGTGTATGTAAGTATGTATATATGTACGTGTGTGTGTGTGCTTTCAAAGTTTAAGCTTGACTAAATAAATGCTTGCCTGGCTAGGATGATGATGATGATGATGACGATGACTGTAAAATTTTTGGACTCGTTCAAATTTACTTTTCCTTAACACAACCAGCCATGGAATTTCGTTATCTATTGAGGTGAGGTGAGCCTAAGCTATCGATAACACAACGAAATCATTAAAAGGCTATTTAAGCAGCACAAAAATTAATCAATACTAGTTGGGTTGGAATGCAACAGAGACTGAAGCTTTTGTTTCTCAATAAAGCAGGCAAGATAAGGATGACGATAAAATCAGAATCTTTAAAAAGGATCTCTTCGGCATTAACTTGTGAATAAAATTTAGTCGATGATTTTTTTTTACGGAAAATTACTAATCGATAACTTTTTCTTAGAAAACTTACATAATCGATAACTTTTCTCTAGAAAACTTACCTAATCGATAATGTTTCGATAAAAAATTTATATAATCGATATCTTTTCTCTGGAAAACTTACATAATCGATAACTTTTCTATAGAAAACTTACCTAATCGATAACTTTTCTATCGAAAACTAATGTAATCGATAATTTTTCGATAAAAAATGTATATAATCGATAATATTTCGATATAAAACTTACATAATCGATAGCACTTCTCTAAAAAAATTACAAAGTCGATAAAGTTTCTCTAGAAAATTTACATAATCGACAACTTTTCGATAGAGAACTTATATAACAATAACTTTTCTCTCGAAAACTTATGTAATCGATAACTTTTCTCTCGAAAACTTATGTAATCGATAACTTTTCTCTCGAAAACTTATATAATCGATAACTTTTCTTTGGAAAATTTATAATCGATAACTTTTTGATAGAAAACTTATATAATCGACAACTTTTCTATAGAAAATGTATATAATCGATAACTTTTCGATAAAAAACTTATATAATCGATAACATTTCTCTGGAAAACTTACATAACCGATAACTTTTCTCTAGAAAACTTACATAATCGATAACTTTTCTTTAGAAGATTTACATAATCGGTAACTTTTCAATAGGAAACCTATATAATTGTTAAGTGTTTGATAGAAAACTTATATAATCGATAACTATTCCCTCGAAAACTTATGTAATCGATAACTTTTCCCTCGAAAACTTATATAATCGATAACTTTTCTTTGGAAAATTTATAATTGCTAACTTTTCTCTAGAAAATTTATACAATCGACAACTTTTCGATAGGAAACTTATATAATTATTAAGTGTTCGATAGAAAACTTATATAATCGATAACTTTTCGATAAAAAACTTATATAATCGATAACTTTACCCTCAAAAACCTATATAATCGATAATTTTTCAATAGAAAATTTATAGAATCGATAACTTTTCTCCAAAAAACCTACCTAATCGATAATTTTTCTCTAGAAAATTTATATAATCAGTAACTTTTCTCTAGAAAATTTACATAATCGATAACTTTTCTCTAGAAAATTTACATAATCGACAACTCTTCGATAGAAAGCTTATATAATCGATAACTTTTCCCTCGAAAACTTATGTAATCGATAACTTTTCCCTCGAAAACGTATATAATCGATAACTTTTCCCTCGAAAACTTATATAATCGATAACTTTATCTTCAAAAACTTATTTAATCGATAACTTTTCCCTCAAAAACTTATGTAATCGATAACTTTCCCTCGAAAACTTATGTAATCGATAACTTTTCCCTCGAAAACTTATATAATCGATAACTTTTCCCTCGAAAACTTATATAATCGATAACTTTCCATCGAAAACTTATATAATCGATAACTTTTCGATAGAAAACTTATATAATCGATAACTTTTCGATAGAACACTTATATAATCGATATTTTTTCCCTAGAAAACTTATGTAATCGATAACTTTTCTCTGGAAAATGTATATAATCGATAACTTTTCGATAGAAAACTTATATAATGAATACTAGTTAGGTTGGAATGCAACAGAGACTGACCCGATCTTATTCAAAGCCTGCCTTACAGTCGAAAACCATGCAAATCTTTTCTCAGACCGAAGGTGCCTTCGTCAGGCACGCTTGACTGACAACGAAAATGACATAAAAATCTGTCCTCTCGATCACTAGAACACTTCTACGGCCCGGAATGCAAGAGACTGCTTTCTTAACATCGAAAGACTTTCATGAACTCCATACTGCCATTGAACACACAAGGTAGTAGGTAGTGTGTTAGTTTGTAAGACACAAACCCATGGTTTAAATCCCAACTCCGTACAAAATACGAACAAAATATTTCTCCAAGGACTTCTCTCAGCAGATTTAAGGCAAAGACTCTGAGAGTAAATTAAAATTGCCATGAAAAGCGTCTCCCAATCTGTAGAGTTCCCGTTAAACTGTAGGTTTCGTCATTCATCTTTGTACCGGATAGTTGGTCACATTTCTTGGCCTTGATGTCTAAGCATGAAGAAGATTGAGTTGGGGCAACAACGTTCATATGAATCCTTTGAATCTAGAGATGGTCTGGTTTGTTATTTCATTTTATTCTCCGTATTTTTTTTTATTTTTATTTTTTTTTTGTTGCTGGTACTTCCCTCAATAAGAGTTTCTAACGAAATTTTTGCTCAATTCCCTTCCACATTTAAGAATATTGTTGCAGTTGTTGTTGTTGCTGTAGTTGTTACCCATGTTTGCTGTTGTTGTTGTTGGTATAGAAGAAGCGTCTATTATCCTTGTTTTATTCTATGCTAAGGGTACTGCTCAGCAAAAAAAAAAAACGAAAAACTTTTTTGTTGGAATAAAATTTTTTCTTCTTCTTCTTCTTTTTTCCACCGACGTTGTCGATTGTTTTTTCAGTTTTTCAGTTTTTTTTTCATTATTTTTCGGTTTTTCAGTATTTTTGGCAACATGAAGTATCGCAAAAGGATGCTTCAACCAAAGTTACCTTTTTCCGTTGCGCAAATTGTTATCTTTTGCAGAAAACAACGAGAATTTTGAATGCTTTTTTGGCTAGAGTGGGGGGGTAGAGTAAGACGACAAATGTTAGCCTTGCTCCATGGTAAATGGGTACGTGGTGTGTGTGTGAGTAAGGGTCTTAAAAGGAAATGATGGCAGTAACAACAATTTCTTCGTTCAAGTCATTATCCAAACGCCCACCCAAAAACAAAAACAAACAAAAAAAACACCAAAACCATCCATGTTCCTCTTGCTTCTGCTTCTATAACCAGCCAAATCCGTACAGACGCTTGTCTTGCCTCCTGCTCCTTGTCTTACATCTCCACAGGATAAAAAGTTGCTTTACCTCATCCTCCTCTTCCTCCTCCTCCTCCACCAGCTTTGGACTGTGTTGTGGTGTGAGTTTATTTTTCTATGAATTTTATAAAAAAATTTTCTTTGTGTTAGAGATGGCAACCAAAAAAGGATTTTTATTTCAAATGTTCCCGTTCTTCTACTAGTTATTGTTGCTATTGTTGTTGCTGAGTTGGTATCATCATGTCTGTCTTGTTTTTGTGCTAGAAAACACACATAAAAGACAAAAAGTTCCATCACAAAACCGCCGGTACCAAAAACAGCAAAAAAAAAAGTTGCTTCAGCTCGTTTTGTTTTGGTTCTGTTTGAGTTTTTCGTTTTTTTTTTTTTTTGTTCTGCAACCCCGTTTCGCTAGGGCGCCATCATGCCATTGCCGGCTGTTTGTCGATTATTATTTAAAAGGACATTTTAAATTAAAACGAGGCTTTTCCTTTACATACAAACACAACCGAATAGAACATGAGTTTATTTTTAGCAAAAAAGTTAAAGAATTTCTTAAAGAGAAACCACGATAACAAATAACAAACTCTCATACTTACTTTAGTTATCGAATTGTGTTCCTCTACTAAAAAAAAAGTTTAAGAAAATTTTAGATCATCATTAAGTTATCGAAATGCATTCATTATCCAAGTAAAAACATGTAATTTGCAAACAGTTTTGAATGTAATAAAGTTATCGATCGAAACACATTTCCTATATAATGTCATCGATATATTGTATATAATATTCTACAAAAAATTTATCGATACATACAATTTCTTAAGAAAAAGTCATTGACATAATAAATTTTCTAAATAAAGTTATCGATTCTAAAGTTTTTTATAGAAAAGTTATCGATTATCAGTGTCAATGGAGAAGTTATCGATTATCAGTTTTGTATGGAAAATTTATCGATTGTCAGCTATCGATTCTCAGTTATCTGTGGTGAAGTTATCGATTATCAGTTTTTTATGGTGAAGTTATCGACTATCGCTTTTCTGTAGAAAATTTATCGGCTATCAGTTTTTATAGAAAAGTTTTCGACTATCAGTTTTCTATGGAAAAGTTATCGATTATCAGTTTGCTGTAGAAAGGTTATCAAATATCAGTTTTCTATAGGAAAGTTATCGATTAACAGTTTTATGTTGAAAAGTTATCGATTATCAGTTTTCTATAGGAAAGTTATCGATTATCAGTTTTCTTTAGAAAAGTTATCGATTATCAGTTTTCTGTAGAAAAGTTATCAACTATCAGTTTGTTTATGGAAAAGTTATCGAATATCAGTTTTCTGTAGAAAAGTTATCGACTATCAGTTTTCTATAGGAAAGTTATCGATTATAACTTTTCTGTAGAAAAGTTATCGACTATCAGTTTTTATAGAAAAGTTTTCCACTATCAGTTTTCTAAAGGAAAGTTATCGATTATCATTTTGCTGTAGAAAAGTTATCGATTATCAATTTTTTTTTATGGAAAAGTTATCGAATATCAGTTTTCTGTAGAAAAGTTCTCGATCCTCAGTTTTCTGTTGAGAAGTTATCGATTATCAGTTTTCTGTAGAAAAGTTATCGACTATCAGTTTGTTTAGGGAAAAGTTATCGAATATCAGTTTTCTGTAGAAAAGTTATCGATTATCAGTTTTCTGTAGAAAAGTTATCGACTACCAGTTTTTTATGGAAAAGTTATCGATTATCAGTTTTCTGTAGAAAAGTTATTGACTATCAGTTTTTAATAGGAAAGTTATCGATTATTAGTTTTCTGTAGAAATGTTATCGACCATTAATTTCCTGTAGAAAAGTTATCGACTATCCGTTCTTTATGGAAATGTTATCGAATATCAGTTTTCTGTAGAAAAGTTATCGATTATCAGTTTTCTGTAGAAAAGTTATCGATTATCAGTTTTCTGTAGAAAAGTTATCGACTATCAGTTTGTTTATGGAAAAGTTATTGACTATCAGTTTTTAATAGGAAAGTTATCGATTATTAGTTTTCTGTAGAAATGTTATCGACTATCAGTTTTCTGTAGAAAAGTTATCGACTACCAGTTTTCTATGGAAAAGTTATCGATTATCAGTTTTCTATAGAAAAGTTATCGATTATCAGTTTTTTGTGGAAAGGTTTTCGATTATCAGTTTTTTTTTATGGAAAAGTTATCGATTATCAGTTTTTCTACGAAAACGTTTTCGATCATAATTTTTCTATTAAAATGTTGTCAATTATTAATTTCCTACAGAAAACTATCGATATAATAGTGCACAGAGAAAATTAATCGATTTTATTGAGAATTCTTGCAGATATCGTTTAAAATAAAGATTTTCAGTAAATTTCTTTAAATTACTTTCGCTCGTAAAACTTGAATTCTTTACCGATTTATTTCTTCTTCTTCTTTTAATATGTTCACCACCTCTGGCCAGCGTAATCATTTCTCATCCACACGTTCGTTTGTTTTTTCACTCCCTCCTTCCCAAATGGCTTTTCTTGGTTTGGCTTGTCTTGTTCAATAAAATCTAATTTCTTAGAAGCATTTACGGATCTTTGTGTCTGCTGTAAGGCGATGTATGTGTACATATGTATGTATGTATGTACATACATATGTACACATGTGAGGATAGATGAGTGTGTATGCATGCATGTATGTGGCTCGCATGTTTGTTTGTTTGTTTGTTTCTGTGCTTGTATTGACTGACTACTTTGTAACGGAGTATTTTTACTTATGAATTACTATGACCCCCATTCAATCGTATCCACGGCATACCCTTCTCCCACTCTCTCGTGTCTTACAATCTAAAACCAAATGACTGGCTGACTGACAGACGGACAGACAGACAGACAAATATAGTTTCCTTAATAAAATGGATATTGCTTTTGGTTTGTTACTTACACCTTATGGTTATGTGTAGTGGGGAGGGGGGGGGGGTGAGAAGACTAAGGGTTTCTATTCTTAAGTTACATGAGCTGCTGTTTGTTGTCGTTCTTATTAGAAATTGTTCTCTCTCCTAAAGTTGGTGTAAGTATATGAAGAAAATAAAAGAAAGAAAAAAAAGAGGAATTGATAGCCAAAGTCCAGCTAAAAAGAAAAAGTAATTCATCTTCGTTTTTGGCCAACTCACACCAACAGGGTCATACCAACACAAGGCTGGCACATATATTTACAATTGAAATTGGCTTCTATTGACTACCAAAAAAACCCACAAAATAAACGAGCCAACATTTTCCATTCTCCCTCAAAAGAGGGAGAATTCAAGGGAACATCAAATTTGAGGAGCTTTATTGAGATAATGGCCGAAAAAAGAAAATCACAAGCTGCCACATACGAGAGAAGAAACTTTTGTTTCTCAATAAGGCGCACAGCGATCTCGATAGGAATCTTTAAAAGGATTTCTGCAACAATAACTTGTGAATAAAATCTAGTCGATAATTTTTCTACAAAGAGCTTTGTAATCGATAACTTTTCTGTAGAAAACTTTTAAAATCGATAACTTTTCGATAGAAAACTTTTATAATCGATAACTCTTTAATAGAAAACTTGTATATCGATAACTCTTTTCGAGAAAATTTATATTCGATAACTGCAGTTAACAGTTAATTGTTCGATAGGAATCTCATACATTCGATAACTTTTCGATATATTAAGTCGATAACTTTTCTAAAGAAAACTTATACAATCGATAACTTATATAATCGACAACTTTTCTATGGTAAATTTATATAATCGTTAACTTTTCGGTAGAAAACTTGTGTAATCGATAACTTTTCACTAGAAAACTTATATAATCGATAACTTTCCCATAGAAAACTTTTATAAACGTTTTTTTTTCCATAGAAAACTTTTATAATCGATAACTTTTCACATAGAATACTTTCATAATCGATAACTTTTCCTATAGAAAACTTAGGCAATCGATATCTTTTCTCTAAAAAATTTATAATCGATAACTTTTCGACAGGAATCTCATATAATCGATAACTTTTCGATATAAAACGTATATAATCGATAACTTTTCGATAGAAAACGTATATAATCTACAACTTTTCTACGAAAACCTTGTAAAATCGATAACTTTTCTGAAGAAAATTTATATAATCGATAATTTATATAATCGATCATTTACATAATCGATAACTTTTCTATGGAAAAATTATATAATCGTTAACTTTTCGATAGAAAACTTATATAATAGATGGCTTTTCGTTAGAAACCTTATATAATGGATAACTTTCCGATAGAAAACTTATATATTCGATAACTTTTCTCTAGAAAACTTTTATAATCGATAACTTTTCAATAGAAAACTTTTATAATCGATAACTTTTTTCATAGAAAACTTTTATAATCGATAAGTTTTCTCTAAAGAATTTATAATCGATAACTTTTCTCTAGAAAATTTATGCGTTCGATAACTTTTCTGAAAAAATTTATACAATCGATAACTTTTCGATAGAAAACTTATATAATCGATAACTTTTTGATAGAAAAGTTATATAGTCGATAACTTTTCAATAGAAAACTTGTATAGTCGATAAAGTTTCCAAAGAAAATTTTAAAAATTGATAACTTTCGATAGAAATCTTATATAATCGATGACTTTTCAAGAGGAATCTGATATAAAACTTATATAATCGATAACTTTTCTCCAAAAAACGTATATAATCGATAACTTTTCAATAGAAAAATTCTATAATCGATAACTTATATAATCGATAACTTTTCTCTAGAAAACTAATACATTTGATAACTTTCCATAGAAAACTTATATAATCGATAACTTTTCCATATAAAATTTTATAATCGATAACTTTTCCCATAGAAAACTTTTATAATCGATAACTTTTCTGTAGGAAACCGAAAATCGATAACTTTTTCATAGAAATCTGATAATCGATAACTTTTCCATAGAAAACTGATAATCGATAACTTTTCCATAGAAAACTAATGATGGATAACTTTTGTATAAAACATTTATTTTTCGATTTATTTGTCGAATTGAATTGGGTAGTTTTAAACGAAGCTACGTTATCGATAATCATGTTTCTCTTACACAAATTTTTCTGCCCACAAGTTTTCCATGGCAAAGTTTTGCAATTCCTGTCTCATTTTGTTATTGATACCGCTTTCAATCTATAAAATTTATACGAAATTGTCATTAAGCCATTAACCCATTCCATTTGGTGGGTACAGCAAACCGATTATCATTTTAAAGGGCATAATTCATAAGACAATTTTCTCTTAGAAGATGAATATAAACCACAGGTTCTTTTTTTGCTTTGCTTTGCGAACAAAGGAACTACTTTCTGCAAAATCCCTTCAAAAAAATTTCAAAAAGTTTTGCTGGCTGCTTACACGTATTCATATGAGCAACAATTTTGTATACTTCGTGACATTCTTTATATATTTATTTGGAGAGAGTGGAGGGGGGTATGCTGCTTGAAGCAGTCACATTTTAAAACTTCCATTTCAATTCCTTTTAAATACGTCTTCTGTCTTGATATGCTTGGGAGGCATGGGGCAGTATGGGAACCCTTGTTTTCTTTTGAGATACGCAAGTTAGAAAAACCCTTTTTTTTCTATTGCGAAATTGTAAAACTCAACTTCAATTAAATTCAAAACCTTTTTTAACCCACCCTCTCCTCATGCACTGTCACCACACTTTCTTAGTCGCACGGTATACACACAGTACGGGTATGAAATTTGTAATGAAAAGCAACAGCAGCAGCAGGAGCAGCAGCAGGATAAGAAATAAAATTCTTTTGAAATGAAAGGACGGGGGAGGACAAGGGAACATGGAAACAAATCAAACCAAACAAACAGAATGAAAAACGAAAAACCAACACGAAGTGAAATGAAATTCTGTTCAAATGTAAGACTGGCTGGCAATGGAAAGAAGACAAGAACCGCACACCCCATTAAGAAAAAAGGATTCGAAATGAAAAAAAATTTTTTCTTTTTTCCAACAAAAAAGGGTACCAACTCAAACAAATGGAGGACATAGAAAAATGAGACACCTTAACAAACAAACACGAGATAGACAGACGGACATAGAGACAGCCTGGCAGGCAGGCAGGCAGGCAACCAGCCAGGACATTAGAAATCTACTGTTGGGGTATAGAAATTCATTCACTTTCATATCAAAAGTGACGCCAGCCAAAAACAAGCAAAAAAAAAAAACAAAAAAGTAAAGCAGGCCCCCCTTTCTGTAACAAAAAAAAAAGAAACAAAGAAGGATATGAGAATAAAAAAAGGACACTTAAATTGGAATTTCCCTGTTTTTTTTCAAGTTTTCTTTGCTTACAAGCCTTCTGAACACGGTGTGAGAAGATTACAACTGACACACTCAAAAAACTTACAGGCAGCAAGGAGCAGGGCATGTGGGTGTTTAGAACGGCAGTGTGTGTTGTACAGCTTTTGGTGACCCTCTTCAACTGTAATGTCTTGGCTTAGCCCAAGTGAATGACTTTAAAAAAGCGGCACTGGCAGTTGCCAGTAATTGCTGCCTCTACCATATCTAAAGGATACCAGAAACAACATACGTACGTACATATATTGGCGACCATGTGAAAGGGGATGTAAATACAAGTAACGAGGGGGGGAGATATGGATTTCCATGGAAAAAATATTTTTCTATGATTGCACTGCGAGACTACACCACACAGTCTTTTTGTTTTCATTACTTTCTATACGTCTTCTTTTCTATTCAATTCCCTTTTTTCTTCTTCTTCTTTTTTTCTTTTCTTTCTTACTCCTTTGCCCCAAAATAACAATTTCAAATGAAAAGCAAACCCATCATCATCATCAGTAGTGGCTGCATAAGAACGAAAAAAAATAAAAGAAATCGGAATCAGCAAAGAAATGTAGAGACACACACAAACAAACTGGGGAACATTTCTTGGCAACACAAATGCCAACCAAGCCAGGCAATGAACAGTTCGGAACACTAACGACTCACAAAAAAAAGACACACTCTGTTCTAAACAAACACTCGTTCCAAACAAAAGAAACGGAATTTTTTAAAAAGAGACATGCAATCCGACAGAAGGCGTCAATAGTCAAAAGTCCTCTTTTCCTTGTACTCCGCGTTTATTTTCTTTAGGAATGCATTTTCAAAGCCAGGTTATTTGACTTGGAAAGGTAATGCAAAAAGAGTTTTAAAAAACATCTGCTAGAACAACAAAGCATTTCTAAAAGAGATTAAAATCGAAAAGTTATCGATTATTAATTTTCTACAGAAAAGTTATCGATTATTCATTTATTATAGGAAAGTAATCGATTATTCATTTCTGTAGAAAAGTTCCCGATTATTAATTTTCTATAGAAAAGTTATCGATTATTTATTTTCTATAGAAACGTTATCGATTATTCATTTTCTAAAGAAAAGTTATCGATTTTTCATTTTCTGTACAAAAGTTATCGATTATTTATTTTCTAAAGAAAACTTATCGATTATTAATTTTTTATAGAAAAGTTATCGATTATTAATTTTCTAAAAAAATTTATCGATTATTATTTCTCTGTAGAAGAGTTATCGATTATTAATTCTCTATAGAAAAGCTAATATTAATCTTCTATAGAAAAGTTATCGATTATTTATTTCCTATAGAAAAGTTATCATTTACAGAAACGATAAACGTAATTGGCCATATAAGTTTACTAAAGAAGCGTTATCGATTGTATAAGTTGTTTTTAAGAAAAGTTGTCGATTCTATAAGCTTCCTTAAAAAAATTATCGATTATATAAGTTTTCTTAAGAAAAGTTATCGATTACATAAGTTTTCTCAAGAAAAGTTATCGATTATATAAATTTCCTAAAGAAAAGTTATCGTTTATATAAATTTTCTAAGGAAAAGTTATCGGCTTTATACGTTTTTTAAGGAAAAGTTATCGATTATTATCGATTCTATAAGTTTTATAAAGAAACGTTATCGTATATATAAGTTTTCTTAAGAAAAGTTATCGATTATATAAGTTTCCTTAAGAAAAATTATCGACTATACAACTTTTGTAAAGAAAAGTTATCGATCATATAAGTTTTATTAAGAAAAGTTGTCGATTCTATAAGTTTTCTGAAGAAACGTTATCGTATATACAAGTTTATTTAAGAAAAGTTATCGATTATATAATTTCTTTAAGAAAAATTATCGATTATATAAGTTTTCTTAAGAAAATCTATCGATTATATAAGTTTTCTAAAAAAGTTATCGACTATATAAGTTTGTTAAAAAAAATTATCGATTATATAAGTTTTATTAAGAAAAGTTATCGATTATATATGTTTTCCATGGAAAAGTTATCGATTATATATGTTTTCTATGGAAAAGTTATCGATTATATAAGTTTTCTATGGAAAAGTTATCGGTTATATAAGTTTTCTATGGAAAAGTTATCGATTATATAAGTTTTCTATGGAAAAGTTATCGTTTACATAATTTGTCTAAAGAAAAGTTATCGTTTATATTTATTTATAATTTTCTAAAGAAAAGTTATCGTTTACATAAATTTTCTAAAGAAAAGTTATCGACTTTATACGTTTTGTAAGGAAAAGTTATCGATTATGTATTGATTTCTATAGAAAAGTTGTCGATTGTATAATTGTGTTATGAAAGAGTTATCGATTATAAATCTTTTATAAAAAATCTTAAAAAATTTCTTCCAAAATTTTTATAGAAATATTAATAAAATAATGCTATCGATTGTACTGTCTTTTGAAAAGATATTAATTAAAAAAATTTTATAAGGAAAAGATTATCGATAATTTAAATTGTAATAGTTAGAAAAATTTCTATTTTTCCACGAATTCCCCATAATAGCTTCATTCCAAAAGATTTGCTGTAATTTTAGAAAAGTTATCGAAATTATTTCTTTTACCGTGTAAAATTCTATTTGTTGTGACCATTTAAATTAAAAAACGAAGAGCAACATTTCGATCATTCGTCGTTTATTATTGAAAAAAAAAGCACGACATGAGTTGCTGCTTTTGTGTTTTTGTTCTCTTTTCATATCCCACATATAGACTGGCTGTGTGTGTGTGTGTGTGTATGGGGTAATGGTGCCCATACCAAATAAAAACAAATGAAATAAACGAAGAAAAAAGCACATGACTGGGTAACAACAACGTTGGCCGAAAGTTTACTGACTACAGCAAAAACAACAAAAATAATAAAAACAAGAAGAAGAAAAAAGAATTGAAATAGAAATAAAAGGGAACGATAATAAAAACGGAAAGCTTAACAGTGGGTGTGTAATGATGTATAGAATTTTTGTTTGATTGCATGAAGAGTAAGGGAAACACAGAGAGAGAGAGAGGCATAGAGTGTGAGTATACAAAAGTGTATGCGTGTGTGCTGTGCTGTGCCTAAATATTGCCCTCTTTTTTATTGTTGCTGTTGCTAAAGCCTGCCAGCACAACTGAATGCCAAAAGGGATTCGCGTTTTAGGTTACTACTACCACTGCCACTACCACTACCACTACCACTGCTGCGATTACCATTAAAATTTTTGTGAGAGAGTGGGAGAGTGGGAGAGTGGTTACTTGGGTTTGTTTGTCTATGAGGTATGCATTTATAAGAGTGCGATTGTGTGTGTTTGTGTGGGTTATATTTTCATTTATTATTTTCAGTGGAGTTTTTTTTTCCTGTTTTGTTTTGTTTTTTTGTTGTGTGCTGTGTGAGTTCTTTTCTCTTTGCCCACACTAAAGCTCTGGCGTGTAAAAATATACGAAATTATTGTGGAACATCTAACGTTTCTTGGGCTTGTGCTCTCACACTCTCCCTTTCTCTCTCTTCACTTGTGACGGATTCATATGGGAGTTGTAAGTGCGTGTTTTTCTTTCTATGTATGTGTGTAAGTGTAAGTGTGTATGAAGGGTTTGACGACTCTTCTGACGATTTAACTACATTGTATTTCTTTGTGTTTTTTTTCCCAAAGAGAAGTTCATTCTTTTTTTGTTGTTGTTGTCGTGCGATATTTTTCATACTGATAAGACATACAATGGACACATCAAATTGTGGCTTTTATAGTTTTGTTCTCTGTTTTCTTGTTAAGAATTCTTCTGTTAAATTTCAGTGTCTGTTTTTTTTCTTTCTCTTGCCTTGCCTTTCCTTCTTTTTTTGTTTTTGTAATTTAACATGGGGGGGGATAATGTATGCATTTAGTGTTGTGCCATGAGCTTTATGGTGTAATGAGTTGGCGATGGCGACAATGGTGGTAATGGTAGTAAAAGAAAAAATTGTTGTAAAAAACCCATATAAAAGGGTCCCTCTAATGTTACCATTGCATATCGCTTGTTAAACATTGTCGCTGGGAACACACTTCACATCCACCAACTCTCGTAGACCCTTAAACCAGTAATTCATACAAGTCCTTAAGTATGTCGCTACATATGTATGTATGTATGTATGGGTGTTGTTGTTGTTATTGTCTATTTTAATGGTTTGGTTTTGAGTTGTTTTCTCTGTTCTGTTCTGCTGTGTTCTGTTCTCTACTCATGAACATGAATTTCGAGGTCTTTTGACAACAAAAGTAGTTAGAGTGTCTTCAAACATGAAATTTATGTGGGGATTCGTTTTAAGGCATCATACTCTTCTTCTTCTACTTATGCTCCGTTACTTCAAATCTAACTTAAGTGTGTGTATGTACATATGTATGTGTACTTTTATAAGTTTGTCCTTGTCTTAATCCATATAGAAAATTCTATTTTTTGTTGTTAGTTTTTTTTATTTTGTATGCTTTTTGGACAAGTTCATTATGCCTTGAAACTCTTAAGCAAGGGACATTAACTAATCCTACAAAAGGATGGTGGAGAGGGGCGTAACTTTGAAAATGGAAAATATTTTCTTGAAATTGTTTAAATTGTCAGTTTCTTGCCCAATACTTTCGATTCAAATCACTTCAAAATCGGTAAATGGTGACATATTGCATGCTTCCCTCTAATCATCCTACCGAGGGGATAAATTCGATTTCACTGGATCAGTACTCTATCGACCAACACCCGTATATGACCGAAACGTTGGATACATCTCCATGAGAGTGTGCAGAAGAATCCGAGGTAATCGATTTCATGTTGCTTACTAGTTTTAGCTTTTCGCAGACCACAACTTTGCCAACTTTGTGTCGTGAGTTGGGTCTTCACCCCTAAATTCAACTGACCTAGAAACTGAAAGCAAACGATGTGTTTTTGTTGAATGAGGCCTGAGGCAGTTGGCAACTGATATTAGATTTCATCATCCTCAGTGATATGACACCCATTTTCGCATGTGTGAGTTCGAAAACAAACTAAATTGTAGGAATTCGGAACGCTACCAATCCCTATGAGATCCAAAAACGTCCAATGTATGCCGAAAAAATCACTGTTTAGTTGGAATAACCCGCTGGCGGTGACATCTTTTCATATTTCAATGAGAACAACGTTGGCCTGGTCACCACTGTCAGCGATAAGCACTGCAGGTCAAAGGTTACGAACCGTTTTCTCCCTGAATTCAATAATTTGGACACAAAAGCTGTGCGGTTTCAACATAACAAGCAGCACAGCTCATCCCACATTGAATATTCTGCAGGAATACTACAAAAAATTTTAAACCGATAATTTATCGAAAATTTTATTGAAATTTTTATATAAAATTTTATCGAAATTTTTATAGAAAATTTTATCGAAAATGTTATCGAAAATTTTATTTAAAATTTTATCGAAAATTTTATTGAAATTTTTATCGAAAATTTTAAAGAAAATTTTATCAAAAATTGTATATAAAATTTTATCAAAAATTTTATTGAAATTTTTATCGAAAATGTTATCGAAAATTTTATCGAAAATGTTATCGAAAATGTTTATCGAAAATGTTATCGAAAATGTTTATCGAAAATGTTATCGAAATTTTTATTCAAAATTTTTATCGAAAATTTTATCGACATTTTTATTGAAAATTTTATGGAAAATTTTATCGAAAATTTTATGGAAAATTTTATCGAAAATTTCATCGATATTTTTCTTAAGATAAAATTTTCTAAACGAAAACGATTTGTTTGGAAAATTCATTTGTTTTTTCTCAATGCCACACAGCTCATGCCACATTGAATATTCTCCACAAAGATAAAAAAAATTTAACTGATAACAATTTATCGAGAATTTTATCGAAATTTTTATCAAAAATTTTATCGAAAATGTTATCGAAAATTTTATCGAAAATTTTATCGAAAATTGTATCGCAATTTTATCAACAATTTTATTGAAAATTTTAAAGAAAATTTTATCGAAATTTTTATAGAAAATTTTAAAGAAAATTTTATCGAAAATTTTATCGAAAATTTTATCGAAAATTTTAAAGAAAATTTTATCGAAATTTTTATCGATAATTTTATCGAAAATTTTATCGATATTTTTCTTAAGATAAAATTTTCTAAACGAAAACGATTTGTTTGGAAAATTCATTTGTTTTTTCTCAATGCCACACAGCTCATGCCACATTGAATATTCTGCACAAAGATAAAAAAAAATTTAACTGATAACAATTTATCGAGAATTTTATCGAAATTTTTATCAAAAATTTTATCGAAATTTTTATCGAAAATTTTATCGAAAATTTTATCGAAAATTTTATCGAAAATTTTATTTAAAATTTTATCGAAATTTTTATCAAAAATTTTAAAGAAAATTTTATCGAAATTTTTATCGAAAATTTTATCGAAAATTTTATCGAAGTTTTTATCCAAAATTTGTATCGAAAATTTTATCGACATTCTTATCGAAATTTTTATCGAAAATTTTATCGAAAATGTTATCGAAAATTTTATCGAAATTTTTATCCAAAATTTGTATCGAAATTTTTTTCGAAAATTCTTATCGAAAATGTTATCGAAAATGTTTATCGAAAATGTTATCGAAAATGTTATCGAAAATTCTATCGAAAATTTTATCGAAAATGCTATCGAAAATTTTATCGAATGTTTTATCGAAAATTTTATCGATATTTTTCTTAGAAAAAATTTTCTAAACGAAAACGATTTGTTTACAAACTTCATTTGTTTTTTTCTCAATGCCACACAGCTCATGCCACATTGAATATTCTGCACAAAGATAAAAAAAATTTAACGGATAATAATTTATCGAGAATTTTATCGAAATTTTTATCAAAAATTTTATCGAAAATTTTATCGAAAATTATATTTAAAATTTTATCGAAATTTTTATCGAAATTTTTATCGAACATTTTAAAGAAATTTTTATAGAAAATTTTAAAGAAAATTTTATCGAAATTTTTATCGAAAATTTTAAAGAAAATTGTATCGAAAATTTTATCGAAAATGTTATCGAAAATGTTATCGAAAATTTTATCGAAATTTTTATCGAAAATTTTATCGATATTTTTTTAAAATAAAATTTTCTAAACGAAAACGTTTTGTCTGGAAAATCCATTTGTTTTTCTTTTCTCAACTTAAACAACCAGCCCTCGTAATTTTTTTCCTTTTTGATCTTAAGTTGTCTAATATTTTATGCTTAGCAACTGATTATAGATTTTTCCTTTCCTCTTTCGATTTCTTAAGGCCGTTTTTTTTTAGCCAATATAAATGAAATTCATCGTCACTGATACGTATTCATCTGCTAAATTATGTTTTTATGTTTGTTTACCACACCACACAGTCCAGCCACCCACCAACCACCCATTCCACTGCCAAACCAGGGCTCTCCTGCTTAGCGGCGAAGAAAACAATTTAGTTTTCAGGCACTTAAAGGCCAAACAAGATTGACTATCCGTCATTCATTCAGTCATTCAATGAATCCCCCCTCCAAGCATTTGCCAAAACGACTGTGTTTTTGTGGATTTTTGTTTTTTTTTTGTTCTGCTTTCGAAAAGGCATTTCAATGACCATAATTTTATGAGAAATATTCCCCCATTTATACTACTTTACTTGTATGTTAAAGAGCAATGGGTGGAGTACGTGTGTGTGTGTGTGGGTGTGTATTTTAATTTTTCTTTAACCATCTCATTCTCAGTGTCAGTTCGTTTCATGTCTATTTCTTGGATTCTTGGATTTGATTGACAGCTATGGTAACATGTTATCGAGACGAGTGGGTGCGTTCCAACAATAATCTCCTCGTCCCACTGCTCTCTCTCTCTCTCTCTCTCAATCATTACACTCCCGGTTATACTATGACATTCTCTTGTCTTCCATTCCTATGTATTCCCATTTTGTATACAATTTTTATTTATCTCTGTGTGTGCATGAGTTAAGCTCAGTTAATGCCTATTTCGTATACGAAAAACAGAAGAAAAAAAACCAAAAAAAATTTCCTTTTTTGCAGGACTTTTATTAGACATTTTCTTGGGGTTTTATTCTTAACATTTGCAACGTTAAGGGTTCATTTCACGTCTGGTTTTTTCTGTTCTTATTTTCTTTCTTTTTTATTTTGTTTTTGTAAGAATTTGAGTGATTGTGTTAAAGGGGGGCGACAGTGCTCTTTCGTAACTTTTTTTTGCCATTGATTTTCATCATCCTTTTCCAGGTTTTTTTTTTTTGTAACAATTTTGGTATGACAACACAAAAATTATAATTCCATGCAAATATTAGCCAAAGAATATAACCAAGAAAAAGAGGTAAAAGATGGTGTACAGAGAAAAAGGAGTACAATGACTGCGGCAAATGTAAAGTGAAAATGTGAAATTGTAAAATGAACACAGGCAAGTTTATCGCTAAAAATCATGTCAAAGCGTTTGAAAATTAAAAATCATCTTTTACATCTACTTCTCATAGAGCTCTCTCACGAATTATCGATTTCATAAATTTTCTTTAAATTTCTCTAATTTTAAATCTTTCATAGGCAAGTTATTGTTATTGTAAATTTTCTAACGAAAATTTATAAAAATTTTGTAGAAAAGTTATCGATTTCATAAATTTTATGTACGAATTTTCGATATAGATTTTTAATTTTCTATTGATCTATTTTCTCACAATTATTAATCTTCTATAGGAAATTTATCGATTCCATGAATTTCCTACAGAAAAGTTATCGATTATAAATATTCTCTGGAAAAGTTATCGATTCCATAAATTTCCTCCCGAAAAATTATCGATTCCATAATTTTCCTGCAAAAAAATTAGCGATTATAAATTTTTGATAACAAATTTTCTCTGGAAAAGTTATCGATTAGAAATTTTCTTTAGAAAAGTTATCGATTATAAATTTTCTCTGGAAAAGTTATCGATTCTAAAAATTTCCTACAGAAAAGTTATCGATTATAAATTTTCAATTAAAAATTTTCTATATAAAAGTTATCGATTATAAATTTTCTATAGAAAAGTTATCGATTACAAATTTTCTCTGGAAAAGTTATCAATTCTATAAATTTGCTCCCGAAAAATTATCGATTCCATAAATTTACTGCAGAAAAGTTAGCAATTATAAATTTTTTATTATAAATTTTCTCTGGCAAAGTTATCGATTATAAATTTACTCTGGAAAAGTTATCGATTCCATAAATTTCTTACAGAAACTTATCAATTCCATAAATTTTCTTCAAAAAGTTATCAATTCCATAAATTTTCTTTAAAAAACTATGAATAATAAATTTTCTATAGAAAAGTTATCGATTATAATTTTTCGATTAGAAATTTTCTATAGAAAAGTTGTCAATTATAAATTTTCTATAGCAAAGTTATCGATTCCATAAATTTCCTACAGAAAAGTTATCGATTCCATAAATTTCCTACAGAAAAGTTATCGATTCCATAAATTTCCTACAGAAAAGTTATCGATTCCATAAATTTTCTCTAAAAAAGTAATCGATAATAAATTTTCTATAGAAAAGTTATCGATTATAATTTTTCAATTAGAAATTTTTTATAGAAAAGTTATCGTTTATAAATTTTCTATAGCAAAGTTATCGATTCCATGAATTTCCTACAAAAAAGTTATCAATTCCACAAAATTCCCTCCAGAAAAGTTATCGATTCCATAAATTTCCTACAGAAAAGTTATCGATTCCATAAATTTTCTCTAAAAAAGTAATCGATAATAAATTTTCTATAGAAAAGTTATCGATTATAATTTTTCAATTAGAAATTTTTTATAGAAAAGTCATCGATTAGAAAGTTATCGATTACAAATTTTCGATTAGTAATTTTTTATAGAAAAGTTATCGTTTATAAATTTTCTATAGCAAAGTTATCGATTCCATAAATTTCCTACAAAAAAGTTATCGATTCCATAAATTTGCTCTAGAAAAGTTATCGCTTACATAATTTTTTTCTAGAAAAGTTACCGATTAGAAATTTTCTTTATAAAAGTTATCGATTATAAAAAAAATTGTCGATTTTAAATTTTTGATTAGAAATTTTCTTTAGAAAAGTTATCGATTATAAATTTTCTATAGAAAGTTATCGATTCCATAAATTATAAATAAATTATATGTGGTCGGAGTAGAATAGTAGATTAGTGTACCAGCTTGCTATACAAGAACTGTGTGTGATAATCTTTGTTTCGATAACTTAAAAAAATAGTTCTTTAGGTGACCTGCACACAACAATCTCCGGAAAAAAATCTTTCAAACTAAATAATTGCCAAGAAAAAACTTCTTAAGCCTGGAGATAAAGTTGAACTGTAGGTAGCGCCTTTCTTGGGTAAAATTACCACACTCAACGTGGATGGTGTGGGGAGTTAGGTTGTAATCCTGACTAAAGGATTGTAGTGACCAATATTGTTAGTACATTAAAGCATAACTTGGCATATTTTCACATTTTCCGTAGAAAATTTAAGAATTTTCTTTTATCTGTCCCCTTTCCTCCCCATCTTTTCTTTATATAAAGACAACACCAAGCTGACAATAAATCTTATTTTCTACAAAACAATCAGTTTTTCTCTGTGTTTTATTTTTTGTTTTTAAATTTAATTTTTTTCTTCATTTCGTTGTTAGAATACCTTGTGAAAATCCAAAAACAGGCAATAATTTCCAATACAAACCGAAAACAATCCCCTCTAACGGTTCCCTATAAACGACGAAAGCTAGAAAAAAAAGAAAAAAGAGACTCAAACGTTCGCAAGCAAACGAAATGGAAGGGAATGTGAATGCTTACTGGGGGTAATGGATAGGTAATGGCAATGGGAAGGGTCTCAGGCAATAGCACAGTGGTCGTCAAAAAGTAATTAGATTCTTGGAAATTACATACATAAGCCCAAAAATACTGTCCCAGGGTAACTACAATAAACATGAACAAAACGGCTGAACACCAACTCCGACTGACTGCCATGGCTGCTCCCATTGCCCCAGCGACCAAAGAAGAATTTCATTCGAAAAAAAAAACACAAAAAAAGAAGGAAAACGGGGAACGGCAAAGTTCCAAGTCCGCTATACACACATACACTTACATACATACACAAATTCCAGCAAATACTTTTGAAATAAAGATGAACGACGCAGAAAATTATAGAAACGACAACGACGACAACAACAACAAATTGTGCGTTTTGTTGTTAATCTCACACCCATTTTTATGCTCTTACGTTTCCGGCGTGTCTACTAAACTAAACTTAACGGCAAATATCCACGACTATGCCAACTTACAGACACACATACACACCTATGCATACAAACAGACAAACACACACACAGAAAATAATAATAAAAGTTATGGATGATACCGTAAGCAAGTTTGGGGTAATAGCCAGTCAAGTTAAGCCCAGTCAAACAAACGGGAGAGCTTCTAGTAAATGTTACGAAAAATACGAAAGAAAAAAATTATGGGAATTAAGGGGAAGGTATCCGAAAGACAAAGTATTAAAAAGTTAAGAAAAATTATCATTTTCTTGTATTTCAAAGGAAAACATGACTATTCATGCTGAACAAGGGCCGTCAACGAAGTCTTTTCACTTTAAGCGGCCATTTGTCCAGGCCTTTACCTGGTTCGAGATCATATTACGAGATGAGCCTTCACTCTTCTTTACTATTCGAATCGATATATTTCCAGCCCAATGGATTGCAATCGAACAGTTGTCTAGCAATGTCACCGGCTACCCTTCTAAATACATGACTTGTTAGTGTCCAGTCATGCCTACGTTTTACATCTGTGCTGGTCTTGAGAGGCGCGCATTCCTCTCCTTTGAATCTGTAAAAAGCTGGCGTGTAAGAATTTAAATTTTCGACCGAATGCTCTCGCTGCTTGGTAGTCGGTAACGAACAAAAACATTAAACTGCTCTCTCTGCTTGGTAGTCGAGATACGGTAACGAACAGAAACATTAAACTGCAGGTATAAGCTGCCGTTGTATTCGTAAAGTATTTATGAGGGCCGAAAAGACCTTCCCGGGCTGAAACTTGCACGTACTCTTCGGTCTTCTGTTTCTAGAAATGGCTATGAGCAGTTCCTTATAAAAACCGATGCAGTTTATTGATTGTAATCAGCAGTTTTAATAAAATATGTCTTTTAGAGTAAAATATGCAAAAATATGTCTCAAAAAAGTTCTGTTAAAATTAATTAAATCGTCTTGAAATGCAGTAATGGTTCCACACTGGTGGTTATTTATAAAAAAATTAATAAAATATTCCATTTAGACTAAAATATGCAAAAATATGCCTTAAAAATTTTTCAGTTGAACTTTAATAAATGCACTTAAAATACAGAAATAAGCCCTCACAGATGTTTCGTTGCAAAAAAATTAATAAAATATGGATTTTAGAATGAAATATGCAAAAATATGCATCAAAAAAGTTCTGTTAATATTAAATAAATCATCTTGAAATACAGAAATAATCCCTAATAAATGATTAGTTATAAAAAAATTAATAAAATATGGCTTTCAATTATATGCCTTCAATTATATGCCAAAAAAATGCCCCAAAAAAATTCTGCTGAAATTAAATAAATCGTCTTGAAATACAGAAATTGTTACACACAGGTGTTTCGTTGCAAAAAAATTAATAAAATATGCCTTTTAGAGTGAAATATGCAAAAATATGCCTCAAAAAAGTTCTGCTAAAATTATACAAAATTCCTAATAAATGATTAGTTATAAAAAAATTAATAAAATATGCCTTTTAGAGTGAAATATGCAAAAATATGCCTCAAACAAATTCTGCAGAAATTATACAAATTCTGCTTAAATTATACAAAATTCCTAATAAATGTTTAGTTATAAAAAAATTAATAAAATACGCCTTTTAGAGTAAAATATGAAAAATATGCATCAAAAAAAATCTGTTAAAATTATACAAAGTTTCTTAAAATACAGAAATAATCCCTAATGAATGATTAGTTATAAAAAAATTAATAAAATATTTCATTTAGATTAAAATATGCAAAAATATGCATCAAAAAGTTCTGTTAAAATGAAATAAATCGTCTTGAAATACAGAAATAGTCCCTCATAGATGTTTATTTAGAAAAAAATTTATAAAATATGCCTTTCAGAGTGAAATATGCAAAAATATGCAACAAAAAAGTTCTATTAAAATTATACAAATTTTCTTAAAATACAGAAATAATCCCTAATAAATGATTAGTTATAAAAAAAATTAATAAAATACGCCTTTTAGCGTAAAATATGCAAAAATATGCATCAAAAAAGTTCAGCTGAAATTAAAGAAATTGTCTTGAAAGACAGAAATAGTCCCTCATAGATGTTTATTTAGAAAAAAATTAATAAAATATGCCTTTTAGAGTAAAATATGCAATAATATGCAAAAATATGCATTAAAAGCAAAGCCCTAAGTTCCAAAACTTGGATGCAAAACATAGTTTATGACACTTTTAGAACTTTAATACAAAAGAAATAAAATTGCTTCTCTAATTTTCAAAAATGGCTATGCTTCCCCTTATGGCAGGCATTAAGAAAAGTCACTCCAATGCCCCAAGTGGCGTTTTATAAAAAGCGAAACCGTATCATTTTCATTGAAGGTAAAACGGGTAACATTGTGACACCACATACATCATCATCATCATCATCATCATCACAACCACCACTACCATTACCACCGCCAAACAACGTTATAATCATGGTCCAAGTCCTGGCAAAGCAGGCAAGCAGGCAAGCAAGTTAGTCTAGCAACCAAAGAGGACTCCAAAGAATGTTAAGCAACACAGTAAAATAATAAAAAAAACAACAACAGCAACAACAAAAAATATAAAAATAATAATGAAAACACAACCTTAAAAGGAACATGAAAAAGCATTAGGGCCTCATGCTCGCATTTATAAAAAAAAGAAGAAGAGGAAAATAAAATAAAAAACAAACGCGTAGGAGTTAAACAACGGCCATGAAGGACTGCCATGATAAGGCAGTACATACAGTACAGTATGCGAGTGTGTGTATGTATGTGTAGGAGTAGAACAACAACAGCTAGCCAAAGACAGTTATTAGACAATGAAACGGGTCATAATATTTTTTTGTTCCTAAAAAAAAAACAAGGACACTCTTGTGTTAATCCTTCTTTCGTATGAGTGTTGTGTGCAGAAAAGGAAAGGAAAGGAACGAGTTACCAACTTCGTACCAACTTTTTAAGCTCCTGGTATACAGTTACCACCTTCCCTTGCTTAAAAGATGACAGAAACTTAATCAAAAATAAATTTTCATGCGTTTCTCCAACCTCACTACCCTTACACCCGGCGTATTTTTTAAGGCAAAAAGGATTTGTTTTCGAAAAAGTTTGCTAAACTCATGAAAAAAAATTTTTTTTTTTTTGGGGGGAGTGTATCCGTTTCGAAAAAAAGAGAAAAAAAGAAAATTTGCATTTTGTCTCATTTTCTTTTTTCCCTCAATTGTCCCAAAAAGGGTTAAAAATTTATTTTTTTTCTTCATCATCTCATCAACCAAAAAAAAAAAAACAGAAAAAAACCGTCCCGGTTAAATACCTTGCCACTGTCTAGGCAAGAATATTTGCTAGTCTGCTCTGTGGTAAGGGAGCAGGGTTCATTTTCATTTGTCCTTTTTTTGTCCAAACCTTCGTTGAATCCCTGGTCATAGGTAAGCAGTCTCCACATGGTGTTTAATGTTCCTCTCTCTCTCAGCACTGTAAACTTAAGAGGTAAAGACGATTTTAATTATGGCCATATTTTCTAACGCAATTTCATAAATTTTTTAAAAGAAAACTTTCCAGTAAAATACTTAGGCCTTCTCTGTTCGGCCTTATCACAAAAAAAAAAATTATTTTTGAATTAATTTTTGGAATTTCATATGAATGCTTGAACTTTCGCTCATTTGCCAATTATTCATTGATTTATGGAGGCCCATTAAAATATATCTCCTGGGAATAATTTTAATTCCCTAAAATCATAAAAAGTCGCCGTGGTCTAGTAGCTAGTGTGTTGACTTATTAGACGTAAAGCCAGGGTTCGAGCCAAAGGCCAGACATCAAGACAAAATACAAAAAAATGTTTTTTTTCGGCGACTTCCTCTCAGCAGATTTCTGGTAAAAACTCTCGGAATGAAATAAAATTGCCATAAAAAGTTTCTCAAAAATCTGTCGTTCGGAGTCGACTTTAAACTGTAGGTTACGCCACTCATGTATAAAAATTAACACACACAACATAAGTGGTGTGAGAAACTAGGTCGTAATCCTGACTGAAGGTTTGTAATGACCAATTATGTATGTAAAATCATAAAATGTTATCGAAAACAATATTGTTACGAAAATGAAAAATCTCTCGATACTGGTGTTTTGCTTTTACATCGCTTAACATTAAAATTACGAACAAAAGCTACAAAAACAAAACAATGCTGTAAACAAACCTGTTTACAAATTGTCGTACGGCTTAATATAACAACAAACACCAGCATAAAAAAATGGTAAACAAGTAAACAAAAATACAACAACAAACATAACATAATTGGTCATTACAACCCTTCAGTTAGGATTACCACCTAGTTTCTCACATCACTTATGTTGTGTGTGTTAATTTTATATATGAGTGGCGGGACCTACAGTTTAAAGTCGACTCCGAACGACAGATTTTTGAGAAACTTTTCATTGCAATTTTTTATTTACTCTCAGAGTTTTCAACAGAAATCTGCTGCTGAGAGGAAGTCGCCTAAGAAATATTTTTTGTATTTTATTTTGATGCCTCGAAACCTGGCTTTTCGTCTAATAAGCCAACACACTACCTACTAGACCACGGCGACGTCACAACAACAAACACCAGCATAACAAAAATGGTAAACAAGTAAACAAAAATACAATAAACAACACTACAAGAATACATGTAAACAAAATACACAAACAACAATAATGAATGTAAACAACGATGTTTACATATGTACATATATATAGAGATTTCGAGAAGGCGAAGTCACGAACAGAACATTCAGCAGACAGTTTACCCTGCCATAACATTAGTAAAGTGGACCAAAAGCTACATTCGGCTCAACAGGACCAACTCAAAAATAACAGACAAGATTTTACAAGCAAAGAGGAAATCAAAGCTTAGTTGAACACACTAAATACCTCTGACGTGTTACCTTAAGCGTCGATGCCCCAGAGACTGTCAAGGCAAGTCCTAAGCAACAGGTTTTAACGATCAGAATTACAGCTTTGGATTTAAAGCCTAATTCCCTCAGAATCAGGTAGAAAATCCAACTGAAGGTTTACTTATTTACTTATTACAACTCATTTTAGTAAAGATTACAACCCTGTTTCTCACTGCACTCATGTTGTGTGTGGTAATTCCGATTCCGAACGACAGATTTTTGACAAACTTTTTGTGGCAATTTTACTATCAGAATTTTTGTCAGAAATCTGCTGAGGCCGCAGAAATATTTATTCATATTGCCCTGAACATTCGCCTTCAAGAACATTCATCTGACTGTTTACCTTGCCATATAAAAGGCAAGACAAAGCAGGCGCCGGAGTTAGTAAAAGTTCAGTTAGTCTTGTGTGAAGACGCGGAGTGTTTGAAGAGAGTAATTGTGGTTTGAAGATCTCCGTTACAAAGATCAGTCGTATAATTGTCTAGTAATTGTTATTGTTTATCGTTTCGTATTTATTATGTGTATCGATTGTGTGCAGAGCTGTATTTCACCAATGGCTTCACGAATATTGTCCTTTAAAGCGTCAATTGTCTCTGGCTGTTGTCTGGCGTAACACTTATCTTTGACGGCACCCCACAAATAATAGTGCAACCGTGTTAAATCGCAGCTCCGAGATGGCCAAACGACATCAGCTCTGCGGCTGATAATGCGATCTTCAAAAACAGGGCGCAAAAACATCCAATGTAGCTTTGGCTGTGTGGCACGTTGGGCCGTCCTGTTGAAACCAAATGTTGCCAATCTTGCCTCCTCTTCAATTTTTGTGAACATAAATTCGTTCAACATGGCTCGATAACGAACGCCATTGACTGTAACGGCCACTCCTTGCTCATTTTCGAAGAAAAATGGCCCAATTATGCCTCTGGACCAAAATCCGCACCAAACAGTGACTCGTTTTGGGTGCGTCGGCTTTTCAATGTATGCGTGCGGGTTTTCTGTGCCCCAAATGCAACAATTTTGCTTGTTTACATACCCGCCAGGATCAAAATGAGCTTCATCTGAAAAGATGATTTTTTTCTTTGCCAAAATCGGCATCTTCTGTAAGTCGATCGCAGGCCCACTTAGGGAAGCGAAAACGCATTGGATGGTCAATTGGCTTCAACTTCTGAACCAACTGGACTTTGTATGGCGTCATACCAAGGTCTTTATGCAAAATTCGTCCTAATGATGTCTCCGAAATGTTCAATTGTTGAGAACGACGGTGAATTGATGTAGATGGTGCTTCACGCACACTTTCTGCCACAGCAGCAATATTCTCGGGTGCACGCACTGTTTTTGGCCTTTCACGCTTTGGTTTATCGATGAGGATGCCAGTTTCTTTCACTTTTTTCACAAGACAACGAACATACGGAGCTGACGATGCTTCTCTTCTTCCAAACTCCGTACGCAATTTTCGCACACATTCTACAACATTACCATGATTTTCAAAGTAATGTCGCAACGTTTCGCAGCGTTGTTCAAGTGTATACACAACCATATTCGTACAGCGGAAGGATTAAACTAATTATCTGTCAAATCAGACATGAGCTAAGTGTTACCATTCACGAAAGAAGCACTAGTTGAAGAAAAAAAAACGTTAGATGGCGGACCCGATAGAAGCAATATCTCTGGCAAGTCAATGTACAGGAATAAGCACATCTGTTACGCTCTTGAAATTTCTCTCTGTGTCTTAAAATTGTTTTATAATAATCTGCCATACTTTCTCCCTTAGAAGCGATATCGTTTGCCAGAAGAATCTACTGACGATGTATAGGTTTGGACCAGAGATCAGCAATGAATCGGTTTTTCGCTACTCATAAGCACTCATGAAATTTTGAGTATGAGTGAGTCACTAATATTGAAATTTAACTATGTACTCTGATTCATTCGTACTCATTACAACGTTGATTTATAACTACAGGTTGCAATGAGTATGAGTACAACGTTGACACCAAACTCATAACATTCGAAATATGTTTGATTCATACGCCTGCTCATTCAAATTCACAAATTTAGAAAAATACTTCTTATAATAAAGGGTGTTTTTTATAGAGGTATAGAACTTTAAGTTGCAATAAAACAACGATGGATTATTCGATTGACATGAATTTTATTCATCCGAAAGATAATCTTGTGGCATTACATTTTAAATATGATTTCTGGCATATGACCGCCACCGGCTGGCGCGGATGGACGTCCAATTTTCGATGACTTTTTCCAACATTTGTGGCCGTATATCGGCAATAATACGGCGAATGTTGTCTTCCAAATGGTCAAGCGTTTGTGGCTTTACCGCATAGACCAATGACTTTACATAGCCCCACAGAAAGTAGTCTAGCGGTGTTAAATCACAAGATTTTGGAGGCCAATTCACAGGTCCAAAACAGAAAATTAGGCGGTCACCAAACGTGTCTTTCAATAAATCTATTGTGGCACGAGCTGTGTGACATGTTGCGCCGTCTTGTTGAAACCACATCCATATCCTGGACAACATGGTTATTCAATTCAGGAATGAAAAAGTTTGTAATCATGGCTCTCTATACCGATCACCATTGACTGTAACGTTCTGGCCACCATCGTTTTTGAAAAAGTACGAACCAATGATTCCACCCAGCCCATAAAGCGCACCAAACAGTCAGTTTTTCTGGATGTAACGGTGTTTCCACATACACTTGAGGATTACCTTCACTCCAAATGCGGCAGTTTGCAGTTGTTGACGTAGCCATTCAACCAGAAGTGCGCTTCATCGCTAAACAAAATTCGCTTATGAAAATCGTGAACAACGGTAATCTCGTTTTGGGCCCATTCGACGAATCTACGCCTTACTTGATGATCGTTTGGCTTCAAATCTTGCACGCAAACCAAGATCCTTCCGCAAAATCTTCCATAAAGTGGATGGACACAGATCCAATTCCTGTGCTTGATGGCGGATGGACTCATTCGGGTCTTCCTCAATGCTACGCTCTACAGCACAGCAATAGCTTCTTCTGTACGCACCGTACAGCGTCTCTGGGGATGCGAGTTATCAATAAGAGTACATGTGGTGCGGAAACGTTCCATGGTTAATCGAATTAACTGCTCTGATGGACGATTTTGTCGACGATAAAATGGACGTAGTGCGCGATACGTTTTCCGCACAGAACCATTACTTTCGAAATAAAATTGCACTTTTTGCAAGCGTTGTTCAGGCGTGAGTCTATTCATGATGAATTGCCAAACCAAACTGAGAATAAATCACTTGACAGCTGTTAAATCGGTCGCCATCTTGAAAAGTAATGCCAACTTAAAGTTCTATACCTCTATAAAAAACACCCTTTATTAGCACTTTTAAATATTGTTAGGCGTTCTTTAGTTCCTAGATCAGCTGAAAGGCTGGACGGTTATGAAACCTTCAAATGGAGAACCTAATATGTTCATACATACATATGTGCATATATTGGTGTGCATATGTATACGTATAGGTGTGTTTATGCTCCTTTAAGTATGCATAAATATTATTAAACAATTATTTTGAGTCGTTTTTTTATTTTCTCATATAAATTAAGTTTTTTTTTTTGTAAATGCCTTTGAAAGGTTTTTGAAAGCATATGCGATATTAAAGTAAATAAAATTATAATACAAAGCAAACAAACTAATACATAAATATACATATGTATACCAGTATATACAATAACTATCATTGTACATATGTACGTATGTATATAAACACCTGAAATAATTATATATTGTATGTAGGCTCGTAATTATCAGCAAAAACTTTTAAGAAATGGCCTGCTGACAATCAAAAGAGAGACTCTCTCTCTCATGCCACCCTATTTTTCTAAAGTAAGTTTTCTTAAAATATTTGCATACATTTAGGCTTTAAAATCTACACATATTGACATGCTTTTTGCTGTATGCAACGAGGCATATATGCATTATGAAAATCCCTTTAATGCAATACAACAAGGAAAATAGAAATTGAAAAATTTCCAATTAATTTCTAATCAAAATTTTAAAGGCAAGAAATTTAGCAAAAAAAAATTTATGAAAGAAAGAAAAAATTAAGAAAAAATTCTTACTGCATATGCTTAAATAGATTATATTGTATATGGTTATGTATATATTTATATACCATAAGACATAAATTATATAAATACATATTATAGAGACATAAATAAATTTAAATAAAATTAGAAAAATGGAAAATTAAATATACACCCGGAGAAAATTGAAAAACTTTTAAAATATGCTTAAATATGCTGTAAAAACCACAAAACCCCAAAGAAGAAATCGGAATAATATTTTTTTATACTAAATTTACAACATTCTAAATGCATTATATGCATTTAAAAACAAAATTATGCTGAAATATGCTGTAAAAACCACAAAACCCCAAAGAAGAAATCGAAATAATATTTCTTTTTATACTAAACAAAGGAAAATATGACAATTTAAAACATTCTAAATGCATTATATGCATTTAAAAACAAAATATGCAAAAATATGCTTTAAAAACCAGAATATGCAGAAATATGCTCTAGAAAAAGATGCTTTAAATTTGAAATTCTAGGCAAACGAATTAAACTATACCATTTATTTATTTAAAATCATTGAATTCAGATTTATATTTCGAAATATGCTCTTAAAACCAAAGAATGCAGTAACAAGCATTAAAAGCAGGTGCCCTAGATTAGAAAATTTTTGTCAAAAAAGTGAAATGTGTAAAAATAGTAAAAAATCTAAGCGTTAAGCTTTCCATTTTGAAATATGCTTTCAAAACCGAAATATGCAAGAATATGCCCTTGAAATAAAACACAGAATAAGAAAGTTTGTTAACAGATATTTAAATCAAGTCAGAAATTTAATTAAATAAGTAAGAATTATTGATTATAATGTGAAATATGCCTTTAAGACTAATACTAATATGCAAAAATATGCCTTAATAATGATACACTAAATTGATCAATTTTGATAAAGCAATCAAGGTAGGCTACAGATTTATGTCAAATCATTAGTTTTAGTATTTAATTTTCGGAATTTGCTTTCGAAACTAAAAAAATGCAAAAATATGCATTAAAAATAAAAAATTAAAATTAGAAAATTTTGTGAAAAATAATTAATTAGAGACATAAATTGACTTATGTAAGTACGAATTATTGATTATAATACGAAATAATTCTTTAAGACTAATATATGCAAAATTATGCCTTCAAAATATGTCACTAAAATGGTAAATTTTGATAAATGAATTAAAGTAGGTCACAGATTTATGATAAATCATTAGTTTTTTAATTTAATATTCGAAATATACTTTTGAAAGCAAAATATGCAAAAATATGCTTTAAAAATAAAGTTTAAAATGAGAAAATTTGCTGAAAAATATTTAATTTAAGCCAGAAATTTTAATAAATGAGTTCGAATTACTGATTATAATGTAAAATATGCCTTTAGGACTGATATATGCAAAAATATGCCCTAAAAATGATACACTAAATTGGTAAATTTTGTTAAAGGAATCAAACTGGGACACAACTATTTCAAATAGTTAGTTTTAGTATTTAATTTTCGAATTTGCTTTCGAAACAAAAAAAATGCAAAAATATGCATTAAAAATAAACTTTAAAATTAGAAAATTTTGTGAAAAATAATTAATTAGAGAGATAAATTGAGTTATGTTAGTACAAATTATTGATTATAATTCAAAATATGCCTTTGGGACCGCAATATGCTGGAATATGCCCTAAAAAGTTATGATTTATAAGGAAAAAATTCAATCAATATTAAAATTTTGCGATTTAAATTGGAAAATATGCTTTGAAAAAGCAAATATGTCACAATATGCTCGAATATGCCCTAAAAAATTTAAAAATTCAATCATTATTGAAAATATACAATTTAAAATGCAAAATATGCTTTGAACAACCAAATATGCCGCCATAAGCCCTAAAAAATTTACAATATTTAAGACATAAATACAATCAATATAGAAATGTACAATTAAAATGCAAAATATGCTTTTTAAACCTAACTGTGCCGCAATATGCCCTAAAAAATTTACGATTTTAAAAAAAAAAATTCAAATAACATTGAAATTATACGTTTTAGATTGCGAATATGCTGTTGAAACCCTAATATGCGCAATATGCCCTGAAAAACTTACGGTGTTTAAGGAAAAATCAATCAAAATTGGAAATATACGATTTTGATTGCAAAATAGGTATTTAAAAACCCAAATATGCTGTAATATGCTCTAAAAAATATAACATATTTAAAACAAAATTCAGTTAATATTAAAAGTATACATTTAAATTTTAAAAATATGCTTTTAAAACCCTAATATGCTGCAATATGCCCTAAAAAATTTACGATATTTAAGGAAAAATTCAATTAAATTTTAAAATTACATACATACATACATAATTGATCATTACAACCCTTCAGTCAGGATTACGACCTAGTTTCTCACACCACTAATGTTGTGTGTGTTAATTTTATACATGAGTGGTGGGACCCCTACAGTTTAAAGTCGACTCCGAACGACAGATTTTTGAGAAATTTTTTCATGGCAATTTTTATTTTAACGCTCAGAGTTTTTGCCTGAAATCTGCTGAGAGGAAGGCGCCGAAAAAATGCTTTTTGTGATTTATTTTGATGTCTGGCCTGGGGCTCGAACCGTGGCTTTTCGTCTAATAAGCCAACACGCTACAGATTGCAAAATATGCTTTTAAAACCCCCAAATATAACGAAATATTTATTCCTGAAAAGGTGCCTTGAAATCCAAACAATTCTAAAGCACAAGGAATACAGACAAGTTATTCTACATTTTTTTCCAGTGTTTTAGGGCACATATAAATTTCCACCACTGTATAGCATCAGTAAAACATATTCACACATATGCACATATGAATGCATTCATATCCACTGTATTTAATACATTTGCAAATATTTGCTTATGTATACACAATATATTGTATTTTTCTTTTTTTCTTTTCTTCTTATTATTATTTTTCTTGTTGTTGTTGTTATTAAAGTACATATTTATTGTTGTTTAAGTACATTATTATCAACACAAAAATGATATTTTTGCTAAAGATGAATAAAGAAATAAAACAAAAGAGAATAACAGCAAATAAGAGAGCCAGAAAGGGAGCGAAACACACACAGAGAGAGAGAGTAGCAGAACAATAAAGAAAAAATTTGATAAAATTATATTTTAAGAATTTAAATATGAAATGCAACAAATATATGCATGTACATACATACATAAGTGTATGTGTGTGTGTTCTCGGATATATTAAGAAGGTAAATATATCATGCAACAGTACTATGCTATGTATGTGTACATAGTATGTAGATGTGCGTACAAAACTTAAACCTTTTTGATGCCTACGATTTGCCTACAAATTGTTCTTCTTAATGTTAAATGCATTGCTAACTACGTACGTGTATGTGTGCATGTGTGAGTGTATGTGTGCCTTCCTCTCACGTCAAGTCAAGTTGTTGTTGAAGAAATATTTCTTATAAAATTTTCTATTTAAATAAAATGAGGCAAAGAATACAACAACAACAAAAAAAACCAACAAACTCTGCCTCACTATGAAGGAAGAAAAACCAAAAACTCAAGTATATTTTATTATAAATTCATTAAAGAGTAAAGTAAAGTAAAGCAAAGCAAAGCAAGATAATACAGAATCAAACTAAAAGGGATTAAAACAGCAGGGCCATGATTTTATAAAAAAACTGCTTGAGCGTTATGACTCGGCTGTTAGCTGGAAAATATCGTTTAACAACCAAAGAACACGCTCAAATTGCATACAAAGGTGGCAATTCATACGATTTTTCGATTGTTACAGGATCGCTTATGTTATCGACAACGACATATGATTTCAACAGGACAGAGCTGCATGCCATACAACTCGTGCCACATTGAATATAAAGGGTCCGCCAAATAACTTTTTTGTTTGTTTTGAAAATGCTTTAAAAAACGAAAACTACTGAATATTTTCTTAAATTTCTTTTTTTTATTTGAAAGTACAATCCTTCCGGTTAATAATGGAAAATAATTTCATTCAAATGGCTGCCTCGGCTGGCCATGCAGCAGCCTACACCAGAAGATGCCGATTTTGGCAAAAAAAAAAATCATCTTTTCAGGTGAAGCTCATTTTGATCTTGGCGGATATGTGAACAAGCAAAATTGTTGCATTTGGGGGCACAGAAAACCCCCCACGTATACATTGAAAAGCCGATGCACCCAAAACGAGTCACTGTTTGGTGCGGCTTTTGGTCCAGAGACATAATTGGGCAATTTTTCTTCGAAAATAAGCAAGGAGTGGCCGTTACAGTCAATGGCGATCGTTATCGGGCCATGTTGAACGAATTTTTGTTCACAAAAATTGAAGAGGAGGATATTGGCAACATTTGGTTTCAACAGGACGACGCTACGTGCCACACAGCCAAAGATACACTCGATGTTTTGCGCCCTGTTTTTGAAGATCACATTATCAGCCGCAAGCTGATGTCGTTTGGCCACCTCGGAGCTGCGATTTGACACCGTTGAACTATTATTTGTGTGGTGCCCGTCAAAGATAAGTGTTACGCCGACAAGCCAGAGACAATTGACGCTTTAAAGAACAATATTCGTGAAGCCATTGGTGAAATACAGCTGCACACAATCGATAATGTGCTTAAAAATTGGACCGATCGTGTAGGAGGCTACTGCATGGCCAGCCGAGGCAGCCATTTGAATGAAATTATTTTCCATTATTAACCGGAAGGATTGTACTTTCAAATAAAAAACGAAATTTGAGAAAATATTCAGTAGTTTCGTTTTTAAAGGATTTTCAAAACAAAAAAAGTTATTTGGCGGACCCTTTACAAAAGTGCCAATTCATACGATTTTTCGAGTATTACAGGAGCGCTTATGATTACAACGACATGTGATTTCAACAGGACGGAGCGACATACATGCCATACAAGTCGTGCCACATTGAATGTACTACACACGCAATTTGCAGGCATTGTCATGGCATTTGGAGAAGAAGCGTACTTGCCAACAAAACCGTGGGCTTTGATCCCGTTAGACATTTTGTTGTGTGATGTACTGTTTCGAAAATACACCAGATAAACTGTTGCCATGAATTCAAAGCGCTATGGTCGTAAGACAAACGATTTTTTTCTGGCCTGAAAACTAAAGGGCTATCCATTTCGTGGTTTCAAAAGGTATGGGACTTTAATTCGACATCTGTCAAACTAAGTTGTGAAACCAATTTTTTTCTTTTCAGTTGAAAGTCTAATATTGACAAAAATGGATCGCTTAACTCTCACACAACGCATAAAAATTATGAAAACCTACTACAAAAATGGTGATTCTGCCACAGCCACGTATCGTGCTTTAAGAGGAGATTATGGTTTACATAATCATCCAACTACGCAAGCAGTTGGCAAAATTGTGAAGAAATTTGAAGAGACTGGAGTGGTTATAAATATTGAAAGTCCTGTGCATCATCATTTCGCTCGTTCCGCTGAAAATATCGTTATTGTAAGTGAAAGTGTTGCCGAAGACCCGAATGTGTCGATTCCTCGTCGTTCTCAGGAATTAGGACTGTCTTACGGCACATTATGGCGTATTTTGCATTTAGATCTACACCTGCATCCATATAAAGTCCAGCTCACGCAACAACTGAAGCCAGCTGACCATTCACAACGTCGTAGATACGTGGAGCAAAATTTTCTTCAGCGATGAAGCACATTTCACGCTCGGTGGGTATGTTAATAAACACAATTGTCGTATTTGGGGTTCTGAGAATCCTCAAGTAATTGAAGAAAGGCCATTACATCCAGAAAAAGTCACTGTTTGGTGCACTCTTTAGTCCGAGGGTGTGATTGGACCTTACTTCTTCGAAAACGACGATGGAACGACTGTCACCGTCAATTCGGAGCGTTATGGTCATATGATAACCGACTTTTTTTTGCCTGCTATTGAAGAAAACGACTTGCGGAATATGTGGTTTCAACAAGACGATGCAACATGCCACACAACTCGAGTGGTTATGGCTTTATTGCAAGCGGCATTTCCTGGCCGCGTAATTTCTCGTCGTGGCAATATCAACTGGCCACCAAGATCATGCGATTTGACACCATTAGACTTGGTTTTGTGGAGCTACGCGAAAGACCGTGTTTATGCAGATAAACCTTCAACTCTTGAACACTTAAAAACCAACATTTGTCAAGTTATGGCTGAGATACCGCCCAATATGTGTCAAAAAGTGGTCGAAAATTAATTCAAAAGAGTCAATGCTTGTAACACTTCACGTGGAGGTCATTTAGTGTCATGTAGTGTTTCACACATAATGTCAACGTTCAAACTTTACAATAAAAAACGAAATATCATGAAAAAAATATTTTATATGTGTACGTTTACTTTTGAAACCACGAAATGGATAACCCTATACACTATATGAATTGGGCGGCATATGGTTTCAAGATAAGGGTGGCATGAGCTTCACAAAACTACGGTTTTTATCTTTATAGCACAAGAAATTGTCAGAACAATAATTTCATATTTAAGCCGCTTCATTTGGCCACCTAGATCATACGATTTAAAGGCGCTCGACAGAAAAAGTAAACCCAAAATCGAATATAAAGCTCGATTAGCTTTAAAAGCGATCCTACAGCTTTACTGCTGAACCTACAGAAGCTTGATGCGTAAAATAAGTCAGCGCTGACTGTGGCAAATATGATTACAAGTTTTAGAGAGCGAATACAAACAAATTTCTATCTCTAGACTACATGGATCAGTAGGTGGAGCTCTTTTTTCAATGTACGTGACAAGCGTAGAGTCTTCCTCGGCTGGCCATGCAGTAAACTACACGTTCGGTCCAATTTTTAAGCACATTATCGATTGTGTGCAGCTGTATTTCACCAATGGCTTCACGAATATTGTCCTTTAAAGCGTCAATTGTCTCTGGCTTGGCGGCGTAACACTCCACCCCACAAATAATAGTCCAAGGGTGTCAAATCGCAGCTCCGAGGTGGCCAAACGACATCAGCTCTGCGGCTGATAATGCGATCTTCAAAAACAGGGCGCAAAACATCGAGTGTAGCTTCGGCTGTGTGGCACGTAGAGGCGTCCTGTTGAAACCAAATGTTGCCAATGTCCTCCTCTTCAATTTTTGTGAACAAAAATTCATTCAATATGGCCCGATAACGATCGCCATTGACTGTAACGGCCACTCCTTGCTCATTTTCGAAGAAAAAAGGCCCAATTATGTCTTGTGGACCAAAATCCGCACCAAACAGTGACTCGTTTTGTGTATGCGTGCGGGTTTTCTGTGCCCCAAATACGACAATTTAGCTTGTTTACATACCCGGCAAGATCAAAATGAGCTTCACCTGAAAAGATGATTTTTTTTTTTTGCCAAAATCGGCATCTTCTGGTGTAGGCTACTGCATGGCCAGACGAGGCAGCCATTTGAATTATTTTCCATTATTAACCGGAAGGATTGTACTTTCAAATAAAAAAAAGAAATTTGAGAAAATATTCAGTAGTTTTCGTTTTTAAAGCATTTTCAAAAAAGAAAAGTTATTTAGTGGACCCTTTATAACTCTTTCGAATAGAAGGGCGTGGTATAAGGTCGATAACATAATGTTTCAGACATTTCAACGCGCTTGCTGAATAGCCAGACCTTACATAACCACCGCACGAATATTCCGCACTGTGGTCTTCAGATAAACGCCATGGTCTAGCAGGTAGTGTGTTGGCTTATTAGACGAAAAGCCAGGCTTCGAGCCTCAGGCCAGACATCAAAATAAAATACAAAAATTATTTCTACGGCGACTTCCTCTCAGCAGATTTCTGGCAAAAACTCTAAGAGTAAATAAAATTGCCATGAAAAGTTTCTCAAAAAAATCTGTCGTTCGGAGACGATGTTAAACTGTAGGTCCCGCCACCCATGTATAAAATTATCGCACGCAACATGAGTGGTGTTGAGAAACTAGGACGTAATCCTGACTGAAGGATTGTAATGGCCAATTATGTTATGTATGGTCTTCGGATACCGGCATGATATACCAGAAAATCTTGCAAAAACCAAATCGTAGGTGTACAGATTCCCAATGGCCATACTCTGTGTTTTGTGACAACCATTACTGGATATCATATACTATGCCATGCGTAGGGGACTTGGTCATGTAGTCAATCACTTGTGCTGGATTAGCAAGCACGAGCAAGGGTGTAAACGACTTCTCACCTACTCAGCAAATTATCGACGTTATGTCGCAGAAGAAAAAATCCCAAAAAACCGTAAAATTTTAACTGTACTTCACTAAAAGGCCTTATTTTTTTTTACCAAATTCCCTTTTAAGCTGCTTTTATCTCCTGAAAACTTTCCAAGACTGTAGAAGCTTTTAATAAGAAATCTTCAATGTTTGATTGTATTTTAAAGAAAGTCTATGTATGTATGTATGTAACTCTGCTTATAATCTAAAAGAAAAAAAAAATTATTTGATTTTCTTAAAATTCTTACTTGTGGGCCTATTGCATACGCACATTCCTTCATACACACACACTTCAAGATGGTCATTATAAAACTTGCACCCTAAAAACACACACCACTTTCTTCTTAGTATAAGGCAAGGCAATGCAAGTACAACATATTCGTACATGTGCACACACATACATGCAAATGCAAATGCATTTTTGTTATTTAAAATAAGAAATATTGTACACACACACACACACACACAAAAGATTTTTGTACCAATCAAAAATGGTTTTTCTTAGCAGTAGGCCTACTACAAACGATAACAAATAATCGATATTTCTTCTAAGACTCGAATGCATTTTTAACAAGAACACCCCCCCCCCCACCATACACTCTACATCAGCACATCGGAAACCATTCCTTAAGGACTGTTTTGAAAACTGAGAAACTCCTGCTTACAGATGGAGTAGCAGTTGCATTAACAACTAAAGCCATGTGACCCCCATGGGTTAGTTTTTTTTGTGGGCGAGTGGGCAGGTGGTTTTGTGTTTAAAAATTTTCTTTCAAAATCTATTGCAATTTGCTCTTGTTGTTGTTGTTGTTGTAGTAGCAATTGAAATTTGTTTTTGTTGTTGTTGTTGTTTTTGTTGTTTATATAATGCAGTTGTTGTAGGCAAAATGCATCGCTCTCTCTCTTTCTCTCTGTGCACACAAGATTTGTAATAAAATTTTATAAGAAATGCAACGCCAACAGTGTACGTGTATGTGTTTGTGTGTGTTTGCATAAGTAAGTTGATGTCATTTTGTATAGTGTTGGTGTACAAGTGCGTTTCGGGTGCGTATGTGTGTGTTTATTTTCTTCCTATAATTTGGCATTTTTTTTCTCTTGTTTTCCTTCTTGTCTTTGGTAATGTTTTTTTTTCTCCTTGTTTGGGTACACTTGGGTGAATTTTATTATTTGACCAGGACCATAATTTTACTCAAAAGAGTAATTCATTTACTCTTCATATGTATGTAGTATATGTATGAATATCGATAATTTTTTTTATGTATATTTTCTTTCTTTTTATTGCATTTAATATTTGCTAAGTTTCTTCCGAACGTCTTAGCTTTTTACTACACTGGGCAACAGGGAATCAAAAAAATAAATAAAATACAAAATTTATTCATAATTCAATAATTTATTCATTATCGATAATGATAACTGTTATTATCAATAACTATTTTTATCGATACTTGTTTTTATCGATTACTGTTATTATCGATTACTGTAATTATCGATAACTGTTATTATCGATAACATTCATTATCGATAGCAGTTATTATCGATTACTGTTATTATCGATAACTGTTATTATCTATAGCAGTTATTATAGACTACTGTTATTATCGATAACTTTTATTATAGATAGCTGTTATTGTCGATTACTCTTATTATCGATTACTGTTATTATCGATAACTTTTATTATCGATAGCTGTTATTATCGACTACTGTTATTATCGATAACTGTTATTATAGATAGCGGTTATTGTCGATTACTCTTATTATCGATAACTTTTATTATCGATAAAAGTTATTGTCGATATTGTCGATATTGTCGATATTGTCGATATTGTCGATAACTGTTATTGTCGATTACTGTTATTAGCGATTACTGTTATTAGATTTCTATTTCATTGAGGAAGCAAAACGATGTTATGTACAAATCATATGAGTATCAGGACACAGTGACATGCAGAAAACTGTAGAGCATATGAATTGATCAGGATCCCATGGATTCCGTCAACAGCCGATAGACGGAAGGAGGAGCACAAAAAGTCTGCTTAAATTCCAAAGGATAACGTTCGGTATAATTTTTGATGTTATTACTGGGTATTGCATTACGAACATTCATGCAAGGCTCATGGATTTTGAGCACTTGGCAAACGATAGAAGCTGTAGAGAGGAGAAAGATAAGAATGTTGTTCCTTACCTATTGGCCAACCTATATGCTGGAGACGGAAAGCTATCTTGATGTCTACCACATGGACTATCTGTATGAACTGTCAGCTCATTGGCAGTCTGAGTCACTTCATCAGAAGCTTTGAATTTTTAAGGGAATAGAGGAAAATGAACACTGTGACAACATAAAGGGTTTATGTAGTCTAAGTGTGTCTATTCAACTTTTTTTATATAAATAAATTTGTGGTTATCGATAAAAAAAATTTATTGTTATCGAGAAATAAATTTATAGTTATCGATAAATAATTTTATTGTTATCGATAAACAAATTTATGGTTATCGATAAATTTAGTTTTTCAACAAAAAATTTGTTATCGATATAAATTTTAACTTCATAAGGTTTTGCTATCGTTTTATATGGTTATCGATAAATAGATTTATGGTTATTGATAAATAAATTTATTGTTATCGATAAATAAATTTATTGTTATCGATAAATAAATTTATAGTTATCGATAAATAATTTTATTGATATCGATAAACAAATATATGGTTATCGATAAATTTAGTTTTTCAATAAAAATTTGTTATCGATATAATTTTTAACTTCATAAGGTTTTGCTATCGTTTTTTATGTTTGTGGATAAATAGAGTTATGGTTATCAATCAATAAATTTATTGCTATCAATAAATAAATTTATGGTTATCGATAAATAAATCTATTGTTATCGATAAATAAATATATGGTTATCGATAAATAAATTTAGGGTTGTCGATAAATAAATTTATTGTGATCGATAAATACATTTATTGTTACCGATAAATTTAGTTTTTCAATACAAATTTGTTATCGATATAAATTTCATCTTCATAAGGATTTGCTATCGTTTTTTATGTTTGTCTATAACGAGATTTATGGTTATCGATAAATAACTTTATTGTTATCGATAAATAAATTTATGGTTATTGATAAATAACTTTATTGTTATCGATAAATTTAGTTTTTCAATACAAATTTTTTTATCGAAATCATTTTTAACTTCATATGGTTTTGCTATCGTTATTTATGGTTGTAGATAAATACATTTATGGTTATCGATAAATAAATTTATTGTTATCGATAAATAAATTTATGGTTAACGATAAATAAATTTATTGTTATCGATAAATTTCGTTTTTCAATACAAATTTGTTATCATTATAAATTTTATCTTCATAAGGTTTTGCTATCGTTTTATATGGTTATCGATAAATAGATTTATGGTTATTGATAAATAAATTTATTGTTGTCGATAAATAAATTTATGGTTATCGATAAATTTCGTTTTTCAATACAAATTTGTTATCATTATAAATTTTATCTTCATAAGGTTTTGCTATCGTTTTATATGGTTATCGATAAATAGATTTATGGTTATTGATAAATAAATTTATTGTTATCGATGAATAAATTTATGGTTATCGATAAATAAATTTATGGTTATCGATAAATAACTTTATTGTTATCGAAAAAATTTGGTTTTTCAATACAAATTTTTTATCGAAATAATTTTTAACTTCATAAGGTTTTGCTATCGTTTTTTATGGTTATCGATAAATAAATTTATTGTTATCGATAAATAAATTTATGGTTATCGAAAAATTTTGGTTTTCAATAAAATTTTGTTATCGAAATAATTTTTATCTTCATAACGTTTTGCTATCGATTATTGTTATCGATAAAAATTGTATTTTCATAACATTTTGTTACCGATAATTTTTTTCAAACTGGTTATCGATGTAAATCTTATTTTTATAGCATTTTGTTATCGATTATTGTTTTCTTTTGGCAAAAATATATTTTTGTCGATAACTTTCCTTTAAAAAATTTTTAATTTTTATTTTTGAATTTCCAAATATTTCAGCATAACCAGTGTTACATCCTTAAAATATAGGCTGCATAATATACTACATCCTCCTTAGGCACACATGCATATATAAATACAGAGCACATGCTTATTTGTGTATGTTTTTTTTGATGTGTTCTGGTGTACACTTTTAGTTACCCTTTCACTCTTTCTTTCTTTTATTCTTCTTCTTTTTGGAATAAGAAAATTAAGGCTCATTTAATTTTTGATCATTGTATAGCCCGTTGTTGTTATTATAGTTGTTGTCGTCCATTTATAGGTAAATAAAATACAATATTTCAGTCCATATATGTATATGTGTGTGTTTGTGTGAGTGTATTATTTAAACACAAAATTTTTTGGTCATTATTAGAAACATAATGTCTCTGTGTGTGCGTATAAATGTAGCAGAGAACGAGAGCGAGAGAGACAGAGAGAGAGAGAGTAAATTATTTAAGTTTGTATATAAGAAGAGTGTATGTAAACCTACTTAAAGGACTTTTATTTGATAATTATTTACAACAACAATAGCAACAGAAACAACAACATATAAAAGAAAGTCTAAAGTACTGTAAACACAACCGAAGACGACGAAGATAAAGAAAAGAAACGAATGAAAAAAAAAATGTACAAACGATTTAAGAAAAATGTCTTGGGCTTATGAAAACAATGAAGAATTTCATACCAGTTGCGTAAAAGTCAATCGGAAAACTTTTGTTGGTATTGTTTGCTGATGATGGTAATGGTGATGGTAATTCCTTGTGTGTGTGTGTGTGTGTGCAGGCCAATTGAATATGAATATGATGCGTTGAGGTTTAGGTTTTCTTTTCTTGTTGACTTTGGTTTGAAATCAAAAATTTTAAATACGAAATGGGTGTGTTCATAATAATCAAGAAACGAAAAATTTACATTTTAATGAGCAGTCCAGCCGATGCAACTGCATTTGTGAAGCAGTCACAGCAGCAGCAGCTGCTGCAACAAATGCTTGTGATAGGGGTTCATAATTTAAAGGTAAAATTAGAAATTAAAATTTTAAAAAAAGAATAACCGGCAGAGCTGTTTAAATAGCCAGAGTAGGGAAAAAGGAATTTTTATTTCTTTTACAATTTAAAGAAACCATAATGGATGGCAGTATTTTAGAAATATTTTTTTTAGGAATTAAACGAAAATATTAGAAAAATTTTATAATGAAAGAATATTTATAATCGATAAAATTTTCATTGATAGGCTAATATTATGCAAAATTTCCTTTAAAATAAGAATATTTTTTAAAAAATATCGATCGAAGTTTTACAGAAAAAATTTGTAAAAATTTTCTGGAAACCACTTTTTTAAAGAATATTTGTTATCGATTAAAAATTAATCTTTAAGCGGAAATCATTTCATCATACAGATAACCTAAATGGATCTCAACAGGTTTCCTCGAAGTAGCCGTAGTATAGTAGGTAGTATGTTGGCTTATTAGACGTAAGGCCACGGTTCAAACCCCAGGTCAGACATCAAACCGAAAATATGAAAGAATATATTTCTTCGGTGACTTCCTCTAAAGACGAGAAGTTTTGAATACAATTTTGCATGTGTTGTGTCATATAAAATGATGTAAATTCTGCAATTACTGGCGATGAAATATGTAACCAATACAACTATACGAAGGGAAAAATCTCCCGTTTAGCTAAAGACACCAAATTTGTTGTTGTACCTCTGCGGAAATATTTTTTTCTACTTAACTCCTGAAAGCGAATTTTTCTAGTTTAAAGTTAGTAGTATGATAGGAACGGTTTGTATATTGATGCAATTTTCTATGATAACTATCAAAGTTATCAAAAAATTTCTAAAAAGTGTTTTAAAAATTTTCCTTGTTATCGATAACAGTGGTAATGGAAATTATTGTTATCGATAAAATTCTTTAATGACAGGTTTTTCAATATTATGGTAATTACTTATTATTTACGATCATTTATAACAAAAACTCTTATTTGTTTAAATGTTAATTACAAAATATTGCTATCGATAACTCTCGTTTATTAAAAATTTCATAAAGAAAGTATCTGTAAGCGAAAAGAATTTTTCCAAGCTTTTTTATCAAAACATTTAATGCGGTATATTGTTATCGATAACATTTTTTGTTAAAAATTTCATAGAAAAATTTGTTATTAATAGATTTATTAGTAAATTCATAACATATTAGGTTATCGAAAAAAATTTTAATTCGATAGAATTATTTAGCACAAAAATTTGTTATCGATAAAAATATTTAAGTAAAAATTTATTGTAAATTTTTGTATCTTATTGCTCTTTTTATCTTTAAGATTTGTATTGAAAAATATTATTATCGATAACATTCTTTTGTAAAAAATATGAAAGAAACTTTTGTTGTCGCTGGTAAATTTATAAAAAATTATGTTATCGAAACCAATGTTGTTTCGATAGAATTATTTAACACAAAAATTTGTTATCGATAAAAATATTTAAGTAAGAATTTATTGTAAATTTTTGTATCTTATTGTTCTTTTTTATCTTTAAGGTTTGTATTGGAAAATATTATTATCGATAACATGCTTTTGTAAAAAATGTGAAAGAAACATTTGTTGTCGCTGGTAAATTTATAACAAATTACATACCTTATCGAAAAAAAATGTTTATTCGATAAAATTATTTTGTTAAAATTTTAATATAAAAACTTGTTATCGATAAAAATATTTAAGGATAAATTTGTTGTAGATTATTGTATGCTATTGATCTTTTTTATCTATAAGATTTTTAATGGAAAATAAAATTATCGATAACATTCTTTTACAAAAAATGTGAAAGAAACATTTGTTATGGATAACAATCTTTAATAAAAGTTATTGTTATGGATGAAATTGTTTTACCAAAATTTTAATATAAAAATTTATCGATTAAAAATTTATTGATAACAAATTTTATTATAAAAATTTATCGATTACAAATTTATCGATAACAAATTTTTATATTAAAATTTTGGTAAAACAATTTCATCGATAACAATTTTAATATAAAAAATTGTTATCGATAAATTTGTAATCGAAAAATGTTTATAATAAGATTTGTTATCGATAAATTTGTATTCGATAAGCTTTTATATTAAAATTTTTGTAAAATAATTTCATCGATAACAAATTTTTATATTAAAATTGTTATCGATGACGTTTTTTAATAAAAGTTATTGTTATCGATGAAATTGTTTTACCAAAATTTTAATATAAAAATTTGTTATCGATAAATTTGTAATCGATAAATTTGTAATCGATAAATTTTTACATTAAAATTTTTGTAAAACAATTTCATCGATAACAAATTTTGATATTAAAATTGTTATCGATAAATTTGTAATCGATAAATTTGTAATCGATAAATTATTATATTAAAATTGTTTTAAAACAATTTCATCGATAATAATATCTTTTATTAAAAATCGTCATCGATTCAAAAGCTTTAAAAAAATTATGTTATTAAATTACTGTTATAAATATAAATTTAAAAAAATTATCGATAAATACCTAAACAATGGAAGAAACCAAATTTACTGAAACTAAAACGTGTGAAGGATAACTAAGTTACAGTTCTAAAACAAAATAAGTATTGAACCTATTTGAATCAAGATATGATGTGATATGATTGAACCTTGAAGGCGAGAACTACTATGTTGGACAGAGGCACCTCCTCTTTAAGATTTGAGATATTAGAGGTGGTTCACTCCTGTGCTGAGTTTATTGGCGATAAGATTTTTAGAAATATTTGCTTTTTTAGCATAAAAATCATTCTCAAGATTTTTTCAATAAAATTTTAATCGATGTAATTTTGCCAAAAAAGTTTGTTATCGATAAAGTTCATGACATATTTTTTTTACAAATGATATTGAAAAACAAAATTTATACCGAAATTGGCCGATATGATGACATCGTTCCTGGCTGTTAAATTCGTGCCAATAATTCCTTGGATTTATTTCCCTACTTCCATTAATCCCTTAACTAAATATGGCATTCCATAATTATTTAATTTCTATCATAAAACAGAAAAAAATTAGTGCTACACACTCATCGTAGGAAATACAGAAAAAAACGTACATTTTAATATAAAATAATGCGTTATTTTGTACGCAATAAATAAATTTTAAAGTTTTTTGGCCTAAAGAATCTTTAAATACCCACAAATAAACAAGTACACTGTACACTGGCTTACATACATAGTTCCTATATGCTTGCATACATATATTAGCATACCCTACACTACACTTACGTACTACATGCTAACTCTTCGATGCACATGAGATTGTGTGTGTATCTGAAGAATGTTTTTGGAAATCTTAAAGAAAATTTTCATTTAATTTCTATACACCAACGCCATGCCCACCAACAATCAATGCAGGAAGCAGCCCGTTTTGCAAAAAGCAACGAAGAACTCAAGACGGGAAAAAAATTCCAGTTTTTTTATTTTTTTTTTTTTTGGGAAAGATTTCTTGGAAGAAGTTTTCTAAGCAAAACATTTTCTATTTTCTAATACAAACGAAAGGAAGAATAGAGACAGAGAGAGTGAGAGAGTGAGAGAGCATGAATAGATGCAATGAAGGGTTACAGTATGCCGAAGACAATTTAAAGTTGTAACATTAAACGTACGTATTAACCTCTTCAAAAGGTTACCAACTAGAAGAGACCACATTGCCTTTCAAAACCAATAACAAAAGTTTCTTTAGTTGGTTGCGTTAATTTTTCTCGTTTTGATAACATCAGGCCTTCCTTCATTCATTCATTACTTACTTAGATTGTGAATGCGTCTTAAAATCAGTAAAAGAGTACGTACATAAGTTTAACTACTTATGTGCAGGGGGAGTAGGAGTGTAAAACTGTAAAATCTTGAAGTTGTTTTTAGTTTTCGATTACTCATACTCACTCAAAATCTTTGACACACACTCTCTTTCCATTGCATACATCTAAACTCACACACATGATTAAAAATCACAGAGGCGAACAGAGAAGAGAAAGAGAGAGAGAGCACGAGTGAGAGTGAGTTCTTCAAAATGAAAATTTCCTTTTTTAAGACTTTAACAAGAGGTGGCATGTGTTTTTTTGTTGTTCTTCTTCTAAGTTTTCTAAACAGCAATAATAACAACAAGAAATACGAAGTGTCTGACTGTTCGTATGCGTATAAGTAAGTATGTGTGTGTGTGTGTTTGTGTGTAAGACATCTTAGAATGTGTACATATATTAACATTTTGTCTTTTAAAATTTATACACTACAAAAAACAACAAAAACACAAACACTTCTTGCATTTAAGCATACGACAAGAGTAGGCAGGCAGGCAAGCAAGCAAGCAAGCACACATACACTTAAGTAAACATGTAGACATTTTAGTATTTTAGTACAGCATATACTAGTTCATGCTTATAGTATAGATTTATGCATGCCTGTGCATGTGTGTGTGTCAGTGCTTAGTTAATATTCTTCTCTAATATTCATACAGAAAATCATTCTCTCTTTTTCTCTGTCTAAAGAAAATAAATTCTCTTCTACTGTTTTTTTTTCGTCTTATTTTTTTATTTTTTTTTTCTTATGAAATCCTGCCTTAAGTTTTTATTTTAAATTCTTCTCTACTGACCAGTTCTATTCCATTTTCTATTGAGTTTGGTGTTTAGATTGCTAGCGGAGAAGGGTGTAGGATGCAAAAGGGGTTCTAGTTTGTTAAAGATTTTATATTTTCTTGTGTATTTTAAGTCTTTTTGTAAGAAAAAAAAATTTTTTCTTTTTTTTTGCAATTTTTTAAGTCATAAGTTCATTCGTTTTATTAACACCCAGTATTTTTAATGATTTTTTATTCACTTTTTCTTAGCAACATAATTATCACAAGAAGGCTGGCAAAGAAATCCAGGGTATATAATCCTGGCATTTTGCACTAAATGCATACCATGTGGTCGCCAAAGTCTAGTTGGTAGTGTGTTGGCTTATTAGACGAGAGGCCGTGGTTCAAGTCTCGACTAACACATTCGAGATTAGAAACGAAATTAAAAAAAAAATTCTTTCCCCAACTTCCTCTCAGCAGTTTTTTTAGCAAAAGCTTTGGGAATTTTCTCAAAAAAAATCACTCCTTCAGAGTCGACTTAAAACTATGGGTCCCAGTATTCATATAAAGGGTGTTTTTTTATAGAGGTATAGAACTTTAAGTTGGCATTACTTTTCAAGATGGCGACCGATTTAACAGCTGTCAAGTGATTTATTCTCAGTTTGGTTTGGCAATTCATCATGAATAGACTCATGCCTGAACAACGCTTGCAAAAAGTGCAATTTTATTTCGAAAATAATGGTTCTGTGGGGAAAACGTATCGCGCACTACGTCCATTTTATCGTCGACAAAATCGTCCATCAGAGCAGTTAATTCGATTAACCATGGAACGTTTTCGCACCACGTTTACTCTTATTGATAACTCGCATCCCCAGAGACGCTGTACGGTGCATACAGAAGCAGCTATTGCTGCTGCAGAGCGTAGCATTGAGGAAGACCCGAATGAGTCCATCCGCCATCGAGCACAGGAATTGGATCTGTGTCCATCCACTTTATGGATGATTTTGCGGAAGGATCTTGGTTTGCGTGCTTACAAAATCCAACTCGTGCAAGATTTGAAGCCAAACGATCATCAAGTAAGGCGTAGATTCGTCGAATGAGCCCAAAACGAGATTACCGTTGTTCCCGATTTTCATAAGCGAATTTTGTTTAGCGATGAAGCGCACTTCTGGTTGAATGGCCGCATTTGGAGTGAAGGTAATCCTCAAGTGTATGTGGAAACAGCGTTACATCCAGAAAAACTGACTGTTTGCTGCGCTTTATGGGCTGGTGGAATCTTTGGTCCGTACTTTTCCAAAAACGATGGTGGCCAGAACGTTACAATCAATGGTGATCGGTATAGAGAGCCATGATTACTAACTTTTTCATTCCTGAATCGACTAACCATGATGTCCAGGAGATGTGGTTTCAACAAGACGGCACAACATGTCACACGGCTCGTGCCACAATAGATTTATTGAAAGACACGTTTGGTGACCGCCTAATTTCACATTTTGGACCTGTGAATTGGCCTCCAAGATCTTGTGATTTAACACCGCTAGACTACTTTCTGTGGGGCTATGTAAAGTCATTGGTCTATGCGGTAAAGCCACAAACGCTTGACCATTTGGAAGACAACATTCGCCGTATTATTGCCGATATACGGCCACAAATGTTGGAAAAAGTCATCGAAAATTGGACGTCCAGATTGGACTACATCCGCGCCAGCCGGTGGCGGTCATATGCCAGAAATCATATTTAAAATGTAATGCCACACGATTATCTTTCGGACAAATAAAATTCATGTCAATCGAATAATCCATCGTTGTTTTATTGCAACTTGAAGTTCTGTACCTCTATAAAAAAAACACCCTTTATAAAACTAACACACATAACATCTGTGGTGTGAGAAGTTAAGTTGTTATCCTGACTAAAGGCTTGTAATAACGGGTTATTATAACTGCTTAACATATCATTTGAAAAAATATGTTAAAGAACTCCTACCATAAAGCCATGTAGGCTATTGGAATTGTTGCCTTCTTTGGAAAACCTTCATTCCGATACAATCTAATTTAAAGAGGAATACTTATGAAATGTTTAAAGTTTATATTAAACCCACACAATTTTCACCCACAGCATAAAGAAAATAAACAACAGGCATATGGCTGCATTACAAAAAACAAAAACAAAAAAACAAAAAATAAAATTCTTTAATGAACTGAATTGTATCCACCAAAAATTAAGGCCCAATTTCCTCTAACCCCTGAGGGAATATAATTAAAAATTATTAACAAAAAATGTGTATAAATTTTTTATAATCGTCAGGTTTTTTTCTGTTAAAATAAATATTTGGTTGTATTTGTTTAAAATATTTTCTCTTCATTTTTTTTTTGTTTTTGTTTTTGATTGTGAAATAAATTTTTTATTCAAAATGCATATTTTAAGCTATGCATTCAATGCATTAGTTTTGTGCATATATTATAATTTTAGTATTTATTAAATCATATTCTTTTTTTTTTGTTTATTTTTTTCAATTTTTCTTATTAAAAATATTGAAAGTTACACTCGAAAAATTTTGGTTAGTAAAAATATTTTTTTTTTAATTTTTTAAAAAATATTTGGAAATTTTTTTAAAAAGTTTTAGAAAATCGGAGTATTTTATTACGATTTTTCTAGAAAAATATTTATTTTAAAAATGTAATAATATATTTTATTAATATTTTTTAAAATGTTAAGAATAGTAAAAAAATTTGTCGTTAATTTAAAAAAAAATTGGAAGTATTTCACGTCAAATAAACACTATTTTGTTAATAAAATAAAAATTGTATAAAAATTTCTTTCTTTTAATTTTTTGAAATGTTTTGTTATAATAAAATCAGTATTATTTATACATTTAAAAAAAATCAAATAAAAGAATATTATAAAAATATTAATTAATTAAATATATATATAATATATAAATAATATTTTAATATACATATAAATAAATATATAATATATAAAGAATATTTTTACAATATTGTTTAAATTATTTTTTTTTAATTTAAAAAAATTTACTGATTTTATTCCAAATAATTTTCTTTTTAATTTTAATAATTTTTTTAAAATTTTATATAATTATTTATTTATTTTTTATATTATTTATAAGTATTTATTTTTATTTTTTTTAAATTTTTTATGAGTTTTTATTATAACAAAAATAATATAATTTTTCTAAAACAGTGATTTTTATAATAAAATTGTTCTTTAATTTTTTTAACAAATTTTTATACAAATTTTAATCCAACATTTTTTTATTAAATATTAAAAACTTCAATATTAATTATTTTTTTGTTGTAATTTTTTACCAATTTATTTTTTCGAGTGTTGTTGAAATAATAATAACATCATGTTCAATTGTTATAATAGCCAGTCATTTATTTAAAATATAATTCATTATTTTCTTTGCTTTAAAATATAATTTTTTATAATATTTTTAAAGCTGTTTTTTTGTTTGTTTTTTTTTAATGGAAAAATTTTTTTATTCTAATTTTATAAAAAAAGCAACAAAAAACAAATTCCCAAAACATTTAAATAACTTTTTTTTTGTTAAGCTTATGGCAGAAATGCTTAAAAAAATAATAATGAAAGCTTTTGTTAATAAAATTTCCTATTTAATTGAAAAATAACAATTTCCAGCATTTATTACTCCTAACCGCACTTTTGTTCTGTACTATTTAGGCTTAAATCCGTCTCTATAGTACAGTTCAAAGTCTTCAACATCATTAATAATCAGCCAGAAATTTCAAAACTAGTTTCTAAGCGAGCTTTTTTGAAATCATGTTCGGACTATACTCCATGCCTTCGAACGATACCTAAAATATCCACTTTTCATTTCAGAAAAACCCTTGAAAATCAGTGTACTAGAGTCAAACTTATTCACGATCGAAGGCAATGCTTATCATTGTCAAACTCAACTAGTGTCATTATATTCCGGACATTTTCAATTGGGTTTTCATACTAAAAGCTTGAAACCGTAACATAATAAAATCGCTTGTTTACGTTCTTTTATAGAGCTTGGTATCGTTTTTTAATAGTTTTTAACATGTTTTAAAGCCTCCTTTAGCGTCAAGAAATGTCATAAGTTTTTAATTTTCTTTCTTCCTTTTTTTGTGTTTTTTTACTTTAATTTTCCGAAAAGCCGCGTGTTTATGTCCTTTTTTTTCAAAACAAAACCAAGTTTATTTTAATTTGATACTTATCTACACACTCTCTCTCTCTCTCTCTCTCATACTCTCTCGTTCTTTCTTTCTGTCTTCATTTTTGTTTTTTAATTTATAAGTTAAGGCAAATTTGTCTCTCTGTGTTATATTAAAAGTATGTTACAAGTGCGTACGGCATTTGGCTTTGCTTTCTTTTTCCTATTTTTGTTGTTATTGTTTTACAAAAACCCCGCATGCATACATTCTTTTTTACAAAACAAAACAGGTTTTGTTTTATTTTAATACTCTCACTCTCTCTCTCTCCCTCTTTTAACTTACTTTGCTATGAAAGAAAAGCACAAGTTTTTGTTTTTTCTTACTCTCTTATCATTTTTTTCCTCAAAAAACCGCCTGTTTATGTTCCTTTTTACAAGACAAAACAGGTTTTGTTTTGTTTTATTTCTCTTTATTATGGTTGAAATAAAAAAAATACAAAAAGAAACTTTAACACGTACACATGTATAAGCATTTACTTGTTAAGGTTCGTATTAAATGTCTGTGCGCGTTTGCTAAAGTCGTTTGAAATCGTTTTAGTTGTCGTTATTCCTTTAAAATGTATTCACACTCTTTTAAATCAACACTCATACGCCATATTATTATTGTTATTGTTATTATTGTTTTCGTTATGCTCAGCATAAAAAATATTACTCATACTCTTACTCTCTATGTGTCTCTCTTTCTTATGCAACAACAAGCCAGCCAGCCATTCTGCCATCCAGCCATCATGCATTCATTTATTGCCGTTATGAATACACAAATTCATTGTAAATGTCTAGGCATTTTGTTTTTGTTGTTTTTGTTTGTTTTTTAATACTTTTATACGAAAAACAAAAAAAAAGCACATGATTTTAGATTCTTTTATTATTTTTTTTAAGACTTGACTTCGTGTTGCGTGGTATTTTTTTTTTTCTGTTTTGTCTGCCACCATGACGTTCTATTAGTCATTTGTTAAAAAGAGGTCATTCAACAGGTTGTTGTGCTTGCTGTTATTGTTATTATTGTTGTTGTTGTTAATTTTATTTATATTCTTTATTTTCTTCATTTTTTTTTTGTGTTTTTATGACAGTCTTTTTATATTTTTTATTTCATTCTTTACTTTCTTTCGTTCTTTCTTTCTTTCTTGCTTTACTTATTTGCTTTATATTGTTGTTGTTGTTGTCGTTCAGTGGTTGTTTACATATGTATGTTGCTTTTGTAACTTTATTTTTTGGTTTTGCTCGTGTTTTTTATTTTTTTTTGTTTTCATTTCAATTGCCATTTTTATGTCTTAAGTTTTGTTGTTTCTTGTATTTTATATTTTTGTTTTTTGGTTTTATTTTCATTTTGTCTGTCTCTGTGTAGAAATGTTTCGTTGTTTTGCTTATTTTTTTAGCAACAACATCAACACAATAACAACATCATTATCATCATCGTTATTTTTAACATCATTATTAAAATTTTCACGACATCTCTTTAGTCGTTAGTCGTTAGTCATTCGCTCATTCAGTTATTCATTCGTCGTTCTTTCACTATGTATGTGTGTGTGTGTGTGTGTGTGTATCAATTGTATTTGGCTTGCTTGTCTGCTGGAGGTATTATTTTTTTGTTTTTTTTGTCGTTGTTCTCTGCCTTTCTCTTATACTTTTGCTTGTACATGTTTGAGTATGAGAGTAAAATTTTTTTTGTTTTCTCTACCAAAGAGTCTGTAATTCAGAGAGTAACGTTATAAGTGTGTGCATGTGTAAGTGTTTATAAGTCTGTTTGCTTCTGTCTGTTATTTTCAGAATATTTTTTTTTATTTTTTATGCCGTTTTTTTTGTTGTTGTTGTTGTTTTGTTGCTCATGTCTATTTATTTTTTTAGTATTTCACAAGGACGTTAATTGTTTTAATTTTATTTTTCCGTTCGAAACAACAACAACAACAACAACAATAATGACAGCAAACAAAACATAAAAAATAAAATAAAAAATACTATGTAAACAAAATAATAAAAGTCAGTTATTCAGTTTTTTTTTTTATTTTCTCATGTTCGTTTTTTTCTCACTCTCTCTCTCTCTCTGTCTTGTATTTTTATTAAGCAACGGAAATAAACAAATAAAAAAGAGAGTGAGTTTTGTTTTTGTTGTTCTCGTTTTTAAGAGATGTTTTTAAAGAGAAAGGAGGCATGTTTGTTTCTATTAATGAATTTATAGATCAATTTGTATTCAAAACAAAAGCAAAGACAAAAATAAAAAAACTTGAGAGACTTTTTACAAGGGAGAGCAAAAATAAGTGTTAACGGAAACACATTTTTTATGTGTGTGTGAGGAAAATGAAGTGTGCATGAATAAAAACCGCCTAAAAATAGGCAATTATTTATGAATTTCTTGTACAAAAATTAAGAAATTTAGAGAGGAACTAAAAACAAATTCAATTTGAAACCAAAACTATTAAAAAAAAAACATTTAAAACCCTATTTTACTCATAAAAAAAATTAATTTAATTGAAGTATTACTTTTAATAAGTTAAAAAACGTCCAAAGGTATTGAAAATAAATTGCAGAAAAAACCTGTTGGTTTCGAAAAATTAAAAATCTTGAAAACATTCAAATGAGTTAAAGACCAACAAATGTAGTGTAAAATGGAACTCTTTATTTGACAAATAGATGACGAATAGAGGTAAATTGAAGGATGTTCCGTTCCCGCTTAATGTAGTTTTGGGATTGCTGCATCGCCGGGTGGCTTGTGGGTTCTTCTCGAATGCCAATGGTAAATTCTTTAGTTTGTGAACCAATCAAGCCCGCTTTTAGAGCCATATTTGTTAATTAATTTTTTATACGTTTACAAATTAATGAGAAAATAAACCTCAAATCAAAGCAGTCGTACTAGACTCATAGTCTGTGCAAACATTGGACATTGCAGGATTAACAACCAATTACTGTGCATTTGGAATCATCGGCAGGTCACTATCTGTATGTTGTCGACATTTTTACTGTCTGAATGGAGCAAATGCCTCAGGCAGCCAGTTTTGAGCTCTAGGTTTAAGCCATGTTGCTCCATGAGCTCTGATGACCTAACCAAGTCGGTAGTATACGAATTGCCACGAATCTACGCAAAGGACATCCCAGCACAGATGAAGAATCATTTGTGTACTTGGTAATTCCGCTTAATTGAAGGTCTATTTCCGTAATTGCTGCCTTATAAAAAAATAATATTTATCAATTAATCGATGAATTCAATGACTAAAAAAATTTCGAACTTCTTTCCTAAGTTTCTTACTTCAAGGAAAGTTAAATTATTTCAAACTAAGAAGCCTATTTTCTACTCAGGTGTATTGGAATACAATTCTATTCTATAAAAGCTGAGGCTGAACACTATATTAGAGTCCTATTTACTACTGCCTATTTCGAGTACAATTGTTTTGTAAAATCTAAAGCCTATCTTAAGGCTGAATACTATATCACATTGTGAATACAAGTATTGTACAAAAATTTGCGTTAAAAATACACTCTTAACAATATTCAAACAAACATTTTTTAACCTTTTGTAGCCGCCCTTAAAGTATGCTTTAAAATCCTATAAAATGCTTACCCCTTTATTCATACAACAAATATGATTTCTTTCCATTACAACACCTTTTCATTTTGAGAGATGGAATGCATAAAAAAGCAATAAAACATAATAATTTGTTTTGATTTGTATGATGGCATGGCATTCAATTCAAATCCCTATTCAAAATATACTAAAAACAAAAAATAACTCAAGTATCCACCCCTTTCCCGGGTACCCACCCAACAATCTTGTTAAATTGAACTTTTAAGTCTTTAATTGTTAAACCATATTTAATAACCGAGAAAAACAGAGAGGAGGCAGCCAGTCAGCCATACAAGAGGCGAACGGCAACTATAGAAAAACTTCAATTAACTTTAGACCACTTAACAGTTAAAGGTAGAAATGCAGTATGCAGACAAACTGCAATGCCTATACATATGTACGTATACCACTGACCATAAAAGTTCAAACTTTTGGGTGGCAGAAAAACTATTTTTTCCCCAAAATTTTTTCTGTTCAAAGATAAAAACCAGCAAAACAAGCCTAAAAATATACGAAATCTGGTGTGTTTTTTTTTCTAAGAGAGGAAAAAATTGTATACAGAGCCACACACAGCATATAAACTGTTGGTGTATAGAGGCCTTGGTAATCAAACTAAAAGGTATGGAATCTATAAAAATGAAATCATAACTCTTTACTCTTGCAATTGAGTAGCATAGGCATCAAGCCAGAGAATAGGCACACTACAGTTTAGAAAGGAAATAATAAAATGGTTTGAACAGTTCAGTATCATGGTGAAAGGAAAATACTGACAGTTTTTACTTAAAAATGCTGACAGTTTTCCGTAATTTCTTATTTAGAAACATAATTTGATAAAATCTCAAGCAGAAAATATTGACAGAGTTCACATACAAATTCCTTATTCTATAAAAAAAAACTATTGCCTACATTTAGGCATGTGCTAAAGATGCTGACAGCTTTCTCATGTCTTGTAAAACAGTTAGTTTTATAGTTTTATATTTGAAATAAAGCTGCCTATTTTCAGGATCTTCTCACAGTGCTTCAAATATGTATGTATCTCAAAATACCAAACAAAATTGTTGCCTATTGTTAGGTTTTTTCGAAATTAATATTTATGCCTAGCATTGTCACAGAAATATATACTGCCAGCGTTCGAATCAAACACTGAATTTTCAATTGATTTCCAAATATTTTCATTTCATAGCATATTCTAGAGAAATGTTGCCTACTTTTAGGTTTTTCGATATCAATATATATGCTCAGCATGGTCACTGAAATATACACTGCCAGCGTTCGAATCAAACACTGACTTTTTCAATTTATTTCCAAATTTTTTTATTTCATAGCATATTCTAAAAAATGTTGCCTACTTTTAGGTTTTTCGAAATCAATATATATGCCCAGCATTATCACAGAAATATATACTGCCAGCGTTCGATATCAAACACTGACTTTTTCAATTTATTTCCAAAAAAAATTCATTTCATAGCATCTTCTATAAAAAAATGTTGCCTACTTTTAGGTTTTTCGAAATCAATATATATGCCAGCATTGTCACAGAAATAAATACTGCCAGCATCCGAATCAAACACTGAATTTTTCAATTTATTTAAAAAAAAAAATGTCATTTCATAGCATCTCCTATAAAAAATGTGGCCTACTTTTAGGGTTGGTTAAATACTTAAATGCTTACCCCATAAACCCTAGTCCATATTCATTGTGGGAAAGTTATTTTGTTTGCAATTCTACAATTCCAAATCTATTGCCTACTTTTGGGCATTGAGTAGCATACCATTTTGGGTGTGCGTGAACCCATAAAACCCCTTCATTTGCTTTATGACAAAAAATAGAAAGAAAAAAACGAATTTAAACTCATGTAAAATTGCAGTTAGAGCGACTAAATACCAGAGGTTAGTTAAATTGTTGTAACACCAAAAAGGGGGGGGGGGGAAAGAAGAGAACATGTAAAGATTTAAAAACTCAAAACTGAATGCAATCATCATCGTCGCCGGCATTCAAAGCAAATAATAAACAAATAAAAGCATTGAATAAGCAAAGCAATGAAAAGAAAGTACCTATGGCGGCCGTCCATAGAAAAGGTGTTCAAGGGTTAAAAAACAACAAAACAAAGCAAATCTCATGAATATGGTAAAAATAGTTGGGCATACATTTAGGCGCTCACTAAAAAAAACAATTTTAGAGGCGTTTTTTTCGATTTTCTTGTAAAGAGACTTATAATCGATAAGTGTTAAGCAATAAAAACAAAACAAAAAATCGATAATAATTGTTTGGTTTTCCATTTTTTTTCTTTTTAATTTTGATTTCTTAGTTAAGAGCACGTAGTTATGATTTTTCATTTTCTTTTGGGGTAGAGCTGCATGGCGATTAAGGCAAGAAACTTCATTAATTTCTTACTATCTTCTCCACCTTGTCCTAGAAGGAGTTTAAAACTTCCTTTTTACAAAATTTAGATTGTGTTCTATTTTCTCTTATGCCCCTACTCTTATAAGTTTTTCTTGTTTCTTTTGCTTTTAAGGATAGAAAGGCGGAGTTGTAATGCAAATTATAACGCCTGCATTTTTTTTTTTTTGTTGGATTTTGTTTGTCAATTTTCATTCCCACTTTATTGAAGTGGTCTTATAAGATAGGAGAACACTAGGCCCAAAAACAGATAGAAAGATAACATTTTGATACAGAGATAGGATATGCATTAATCAGTTAAAGTCATTTGACCTCACATAAGACGATGATCCAGAAATAATTGTCTTGTTAAACCGATTCAGCATCAGGGATTCTCAAATAAAACATGACTTCCTTGGAATCATGCTGAAATCCCCGTTTGAAAGTTCACTGAATTTTGCAATCGAATCGATACAGGGCAACCACAGCTTCATTACACTGACAGGAAAGGGTGAACCAAAGCAGATCAGTCTCTACAGAGCTAGAAACGGCTAGGTTAGGTTAGGTTAGAGGACGTGTACTTGTCAATTAGGACAAGCACAGTACCCGGAGTTCGAATTGACTCATTGTACAACGTCCTAGTTTCTCACACCACTTATGTTGTGTGTGTTAATTTTATACATGAGTGTCGGGGGACCTACAGTTTAAAGTCGACTCCGAGCGACAGATTTTTGAGAAACTTTTCATGGCAATTTTATTTTAATGCTCAGAGGTTTTGTTAGAAATCTGCTGAGAGGAAGTCGCCTAAGAAATCCTTTTTGTATTTTGTCTTGATGTCTGGCCTGGCGCTCGAACCCTGGCTTTGCGTCTAATAAGCCAACACACTACCTTTTAGACTACCGCGACTTCAAAAAAGAAACGGCTACTGACAACTAAAATGGGCAATACTTGCTGCCTCTATTTGCGCACCTATCCATTAGGCAATGAGCCCTGGAAACAGATGTAATGAGAAAGATGTTCCCACGATCTGTTTTAGTTGATTGGTACCCCTCCCTAACCAATTAAGATCAAGTGGGTCTAGCAGTAAAGCAAGATTCCTTCTCATCTCAGGATTTGTCAGCCTTAGAGGCAATCCAAGAGTAAATAAAATTGGTAAAGTGAGGGGCTAGCTTGTCGAGGACCAGTCCTTACTGCTTCGAATTCATATTTAAAATATCCTAACGACACTAAATTCAGTTGGGGTGGACTTAATTTCACTTAGAGTTAGATTGGATAGAGGTGTGACAGCCTGTTATCTAGTCGGTAATATAGATGGAAGGCATTTTGTAGGGACAGCGTGCAGCAACAGATCTGCACACTTTATCAAGGAACACAGTGGTCCACCAGCAGCCAACTCCATAAAATAGATTTCGTTCGATAAACATCGCATCTGTCTAGTGAACCACACCATTCCTCACATATAAATAAAGCTATAAAAAATACTTTTGTTAATCACTGTACTAAAGGGTCCGACAAATAACTTTTTTTTTGAAAATGCTTTAAAAGAAAAACTACTGAATATTTTCTCAAATTTCTTTTTTTATTTGAAAGTACAATCCTTCCGGTTAATAATCGAAAATAATTTCATTCAAATGGCTGCCTCGGCTGGCCATGCAGTAGCCTACACCAGAAGATACCGATTTTGGCAAAAAAAAATCATCTTTTCAGATGAATCTCATTTTGATCTTGGCGGGTATGTAAACAAGCAAAATTGTCGCATTTGGGGCACAGAAAACCCGCACGCATACATTGAAATGGCTGCCTCGGCTGGCCATGCAGTAGCCTACACGATCGGTCCAATTTTTCAGCACATTATCGATTGTGTGCAGCTGTATTTCACCAATGGCTTCACGAATATTGTCCTTTAAAGCGTCAATTATCTCTGGCTGGTCGGCGTAACACTTATCTTTGACGGCATCCCACAACTAATAGTCCAACGGTGTTAAATCGCAGCTACGATGTGGCCAAACGACATCACCTCTGCGGCTGATAATGCGATCTTCAAAAACAGGGCGCAAAATATCGAGTGTAGCTTCGTCTGTGTGGCAAGTAGCGCCCTCCTGTTGAAACCAAATGTTGCCAATATCCTCCTCTTCAATTTTTGTGGACAAAAATTCGTTCAACATGGCCCCGATAACGATCGCCATTGACTGTAACGGCCACTCATTGCTCATTTTCGAAGAAAAGTGGCCCTATTATGCCTCTGGACTAAAATCCGCACCAAACAGTGACTCGTTTTGGGTGCGACGCCTTTTCCCCCAAATGCAAGAATTTTGCTTGTTTACATACCCCGCCAAGATCAAAATGAGCTTCATCTGAAAAGATGATTTTTTTTGTTGCCAAAATCGGCGTCTTCTGGTGTAGGCTACTGCATGGCCAGCCGAGGCAGCCATTTGAATGAAATTAGTTTCCATTATTTACCGGAAGTATTGTACTTTCAAATAAAAAAAGAAATTTGAGAAAATATTCAGTAGTTTTCGTTTTTAAAGCATTTTCAAAAAAAAATGTTATTTGGCGGACCCTTTACAAGTTTAAAAAGGAAAACAAACAGCAACAAAGAAACTAAGGGGATAGCTCCAGAGGAATAGCAAATTGAAACAACGAAACCGAACAAAATGTTCACAAACGATAGACAAGAATAGCATGACAACAACAAATCAACAGTAAGATTCCAGAACTTGCCAAACCAAAGGTAAACAACATATAGAGGATATAGGGGAGTGTCTCCGTAGTCTAGTAGGTAGTGTGTTGGCTTATTAGACATAAAGCCAGGGTTCAAACCCCATGCCAGACATATCGAACAAAATGAAAAATTGAAAAATATTCCTTCAGCGACTTCTACTCAGCAGATTTCTGGTAAAAACTCTGGGAGTAAATAAAATTGCCATGAAAAGTTTCCTAATCTGTTGTTCAGAGTCGACTTTAAACTGTAGGTCCCACCACTCATGTACAAAATTAACACACACAACATAAGTGGTTTGAGAAACTAGGTTGTAATACTGACTGAAGTGTTGTAATGATTGTGAATGAATTATGTATGCAGGGGAGAAGATGCATGTCTACGGTAAATTGTAGTAAAAAGACGCGACCTATAAGCACAGTGAAGTTTCATTTCAATGGTAAAAGGAATGTATAATAAGAGTACTTTTGTTCAGCACTGTTTCATAAAAAATCCAGTTTATTAGTGATTTGTTAAATAGGGAATCGCTTAAAGCAAAATTTATGTTGGACAACTTTTGTTAAGCACTGTAACAAGACCAATTTCTACTACTATTACAGCAATGCTTGGTTTTCCTTAAAACAAATAAAAAAAGGAAGAAAAATTGAAAAAGAAAACTGCAACTGATGAACGAATGCCTGTCTATCTCATGGTTTTTTTTCACTGGCTTTGTAAGCAATATCAAGAGAACAAGAACAAGCAGAAGAAGAAGAAGAATCAGTAGAAAAATAGTGAAAGAAAAACGTCAACAAAAAAAAAAAGCGGGCCCTTGTCTTAAAATTCTCATCCAAAAAACACAAAAAACAAAAAGGGGGACCCCTGTATACAAGAAATTTTCCCCAATAACAACGGCAACACATTTTCAGTTTTTCACAAATGAAAAACTGCATAGAAAAGTGGCAAAGAAAAGCTAAAGTAAAGCAGAAGCAGAAGTAAAAAATAGAAGAAGAAGGGTGGTTAAGCTATGGACTTGTTATCTTAACGGGTAATGGGTACAGACGTATGTACGTACGTATGTATGTTGGCTTCCCTTTAATATCAAGAGTTCATTTAGTTTGTAATTTTTCCATTCTTTTTTTGTCTATTTTCCAATATACTCGTAGAACTTTGGCAGTGTTTCGTCTTTATCTTTTCCATTCGAGTTTTTCTAGTTTCTCTTCTTCTTTTCTGTTTCAGTTTTTAGGTTCATCATGATGATGATAATGGCGATAGTCATAGAAAAAGCAGAAGACTTTAGTAGAGTATGGTCTAGAAGCAGGGTGTGTATTGTAAGGACAACAGAAATGAGAAAATTTTAAGCAAATAAAGGCAGGCTTAGAGACAGGAAGAGTTTAATTTTTTTCGCCATAAATTTCCATAAATTTTTGGCTTTAAGAAGAGTTAAGAAGGCAATCTACATCCTATGTAATGGACGGCAATAAAATTAATATTCTGAGGACCTTAAAATAATTTGTTTCTGTATTTGGGATCATAACTTCATTTCTGTTAACTGATCAGACAACATTTAGCAAGGGTTTTCTCCTGTAATTGCTTTTTCATTTTCAGTCTGGCAACTTCTAGAATCTTACTGTTGATTTGTTGTTGTAATTCTTTCCTGTTCAACCTTTAGTGAAATTGCTGTGTAGCTTTGTTATTGTATGTTGATAGTTTTTAGATTTGCCTCTACAAAAGAGCCTTCTTTGTTTGGCTTGACTTTCATTTAGGATACCGGCACACGACACATTGTTCCCTCTGAGCATTCCTTCATCCCATCTGATTCTAAGTGATTCGTAATCTGAACTTAGCTTTGTTAGAAGATTTTAAGTACGAATTCTAAGCAGGCAGGGTCTTAGAATATGGCGGTCTACATAAACGATTTTAAACTTGGAAAAAACTGTGGAATTTCCCCCAAAAGGAGAACCTTAGATTATATCTTATCCTTTCTGATGACTGTGGTATATTCCAGGAACAAACTTATGGAAATTATGAGTAAAATACATACATAATTGGTCATTACAACCCTTCAGTCAGGATTACGACCTAGTTTCTGACATCACTTATGTTGTGTGTGTTAATTTTTATACATGAGTGGCGGAACCTACAGTTTAAAGTCGACTCCGAACGCCAAATTTTTGAAAATCTTTTCATGGCAATTTTTATTTACTCTCAGAGTTTTTGCCAGAAATCTGCTGAGAGGAAGTCGCCTAAGAAATCCTTTTTGTATTTTGTCTTGATGTCTGGCCTGGGGCTCGAACCCTGGCTTTGCGTCTAATAAGCCAACACACTACCTACTAGACCACGGCGACTTCAAAAAAGAAACGGCTACTGACAACTAAAATGGGCAATACTTGCTGCATCCATTTGCGCACCTATCCATTAGGCAATGAGCCATGGTAACAGATGTATTGAGAAAGATGTTCCTACGATCTATTTAAGTTGATTGGTATCCTCCCTAACCAATTAAGGTCAAGTGGGTCTAGCGGTAAAGAAAGATTCCTTCTCATACCAGGATTTGTCAGCCTTAGAGGCAATCTAAGACGAAAACAATTTGGGATGTGAGAGGCAAGCTTGTCGAGGACCAGTCCTTACTGCTTGGAATTCATATTTAAAACATCCTAATGACACTAAATTCAGTTGGGGTAGACTTAATTTCACTTAGAGTCAGATTGGATAGAGGTGTGCTCAGCGAGAATTATGTGGTATTGTGATAGCATGTTATCTAGCCGGTAAGAGGAAGGGATTTTGTAGGGACCGCATGCAGCAACAGATCTCCACACTTTATCAAATATGACAGTAGTCCACCAGCAGCCAACTCCATAAAATAGATTTCGTTCGATAAACATCCCATCTCTCTAGTGAACCATACCATTCTTCACATATAAACAAAGCTATAAAAAATACTTTTGTTAATCACTGTACTAAAAGGTCCGCCAAATAACTTTTTTTTTTTTTGAAAATGCTTTAAAAACAAAAACTACTGGAATATTTTCTCAAATTTCTTTTTTTATTTGAAAGTACAATCCTTCCGGTTAATAATGGAAAATAATTTCATTCAAATGGCCGCCTCGGCTGACCATGCAGTAGCCTACACCAGAAGATGCCGATTTTGGCAAAAAAAAAATCATCTTTTCAGATGAAGCTCATTTTGATCTTGGCGGTTATGGAAATAAGCAAAATTGTCGCATTTGGGGCACAGAAAACCCGCACGCATACATTGAAAAGCCGACGCATCCAAAACGAGTCACTGTTTGGTGCGGATTTTGGTCCAGAGGCATAATTGGGCCATTTTTCTTCGAAAATGAGCAAGGAGTGGCCGTTACAGTCAAGGGCGATCGTTAACGGGCCATGTTGAACGAATTTTTGTTCACAACAATTGAAGAGGAGGATATTGACAACCTTTGGTTTCAACAGGACGGCGCTACGTGCCACACAGCCGAAGCTACACTCGATGTTTTGCGCCCTGTTTTTGAAGATCGCATTATCAGCCGTAAAGCTGATGTCGTTTGGCCACCTCGGAGCTGCGATTTGACACCGTTGGACTATTATTTGTGGGGTGCCGTCAGAGATAAGTGTTACGCCGACCAGCCAGAGATAATTGACGCTTTAAAGGACAATATTCGTGAAGCCATGGGTGAAATAAGCCATTGGTGAAATCGATAATGTGCTTATAAATTGGACCGATCGTGTAGGCTACTGCATGGCCAGCCGAGGCAGCCTTTTGAATGAAATTATTTTCCATTATTAACCGGAAGGATTGTACTTTCAAACAAAAAAAAAGAAATTTGAAAAAATATTCAGTAGTTTTCGTTTTTAAAAGCATTTTCAAAAGAAAAAAATGTTATTTGGCGGAACCTTTAGCACAGTGGTCGACAAAAGTATTATTATTCTATTTTATTATAAAGAAATCTGTGAACGATAAATTTTGTCGTTAGTTTCCGAGGTATCACAAAGAGGCCGATATTGGTGCTTTTAAAAAATCGTTGATTTAACAAAGTAGCTGCTTCTTCCTATCTGATCCTAACTAGTACAGTGGTCGACAAAAGTATAACCATTTTATTTTACTATAAAGAATTCTGTGTAGTAAGTAATAAGATTGAAGCCGCCGTGGTTTAGTAGGTAGTGTGTTGGCTTATTAGACAAAAAGCCAGGGTTCGAGCCCCAGGCGACTTCCTCTCAGCAGATTTCTGGCAAAAACTCTGAGAGTAAATAAAAATTGCCATGAAAAGTTCCTCAAAAATCTGTCGTTCTGAGTCGACTTTAAACTGTAGGTCCCGCTGCTCATGTATAAAATTAACACACACAATATAAGTGGTGTGAGAAACTAAGTCGTAATCCTGACTGAAGGGTTGTAATGACCAATTATGTATGTATGTAATTAATAAGATTCCATTTGGCGAAATGCAAAGAAAATGATTTCATTATTACAGTGACTAATAAAAGTAAAATTAAATTTTTGAGATTTAAAAATTTTTTGTTTCATTAATTTTCCAACAGACTGTAGAATTTATTACTTTTTTCCTATTAATTTTAACTAGAGGTTCCAGTATGGATGTATGTATGCATGTACAGTTAGCTACCCATTATATTTAAAGTTCTTATATTCGTTGTTGTCTTTGGGTTTTCGTTTTTCAATGCAGGGACCCATGCTTGTCTATTACAATTGCTAAACAGAGTTGGGAGGTTTGAATTCCTTTACATTTCTATTTCAATTCATGACTACTTTTGGTTCCCTTGTTTTGTTTTTTTTTTGCTTTATTTTAAGTTTGCCTTCGCCATTTATGATGAGAAATAAAGGGAAAGGGAGAGAGGAAAAAAAGAAATAATTTTTTTGAAATGAAGTTATTCTACAGGAAACAAACAACTGCTAGTCACAGTATAACTACAACAGCAACAACAACAACTATAATAAGAAATAGAAAAAGAAAATGAAAGAAGAAAAAAAATTGAAGGAATATTGCAATTTCGTTGAGTACTTGTACTCCTACGTTGGATGTTTTCAAGTGAAATAGAAGGAAGGAACAACAACACGAAAAAAAATTGTTCTTTGGCTTGCAAAAGTAGCAGCAGCACAATTTTTGTAGTCTTACCCCCTTTGAAATAAAAGGGGAGATCTGCTTGTATTTTTTTTTAATAATTTTCTTCATTTTCATAGTCCTGTGTGTGTACGTGTGTGTGTGTGTGCGTATTACTAATGAATTTCTGCCTCATTTTGAGTACAACTATTCGAATAGGAAATGGATGGCAAGGGGACGGGCATAACCCAGCCGCGCATATTTATAATTCTAGAAATGCTACGTCCTTAGTCCGTGAACAGAAAAAACGGCGAATTTTTTTTTACATCTTTTCTTTGGTTTTTTTTCTCATTTTTTTGTTGTATTATTAAGCAGGCAAACAATTAGTGTGTCTTAAAAATGAAGAAATGTACGCTGGCAGTCTAAGGGAATTGTTACAATAAAGCAGCACAAACGCAATGCAAGGCAATGCAAGGCAAGGCAAGGCATGGCAAGGAACCGAAACGAAAATTATGAAAATTGTAACACAGCAACAACAACAACAACAACAATGAAGAAATAAAAGTTCCCATTTTGTTTATTAAAGTTTTAAGCAGAGATTTTGTGTGAAGTTTCAGGCAAATCCGTAAAATTTTTGAGAGAAATTAAACTCTTAGAATACGTTAGAAATGGAATTTAATTGATTAAATTAAAAAAACAAAATTAATTAAAACAATTAAAAATGAATTAAAATGTAGGATTTTCAGCAAATATTAGAAGTCACCGGGGTCTAGTAGGTAGTGTGTTGGCTTATTATATGTGAGTGAAGCCAAGGTTCAAAGCCTAAGTCAGACATTAAAACGAAAATATGAAAAAAAAATATTTCTTCTGCGACTTCCTCTCATCATATTTCTGGCGAAAACTAAAAATAAAATTGCCAATTAAAATTTCTAAAAAAAATCTGTCGTTCGGAGTCTTCTGTAGGTCCCGCCACACATGTATAGGGTGTTTTTTTATAGAGGTATAGAACTTTAAGTTGCAATAAAACAACGATGGATTATTCGATTGACATGAATTTTATTTATCCGAAAGATAATCGTGTGGCATTACATTTTAAATATGATTTTTGGCATATGACCGCCACGGCTGGCGCGGATGTAGTCCAATCTGGACGACCAATTTTCGATGACTTTTTCCAACATTTGTGGCCGTATATCGGCAATAATACGGCGAATGTTGTCTTCCAAATGGTCAAGCGTTTGTGGCTTTACCGCATAGACCAATGACTTTACATAGCCCCACAGAAAGTAGTCTAGCGGTGTTAAATCACAAGATCTTGGAGGCCAATTCACAGATCCAAAACGTGAAATTAGGCGGTCACCAAACGTGTCTTTCAATAAATCTATTGTGGCACGAGCTGTGTGACATGTTGCGCCGTCTTGTTGTTGCCGTCTTGGATGTAACGGTGTTTCCACATACACTTGAGGATTACCTTCACTCCAAATGCGGCCATTCAACCAGAAGTGCGCTTCATCGCTAAACAAAATTCGCTTATGAAAATCGTGAACAACGGTAATCTCGTTTTGGGCCCATTCGACGAATCTACGCCTTACTTGATGATCGTTTGGCTTCAATTCTTGCACGAGTTGGATTTTGTAAGCACGCAAACCAAGATCCTTCCGCAAAATCTACCATAAAGTGGATGGACACACATCCAATTGCTGTGCTCGATGGCGGATGGACTCATTCGGGTCTTCCTCAATGCTACGCTCTACAGCACAGCAATAGCTTCTTCTGTACGCACCGTACAGTGTCTCTGGGGATGCGAGTTATCAATAAGAGTAAGCGTGGTGCGAAAACGTTCCATGATTAATCGAATTAACTGCTCTGATGGACGATTTTGTCGACGATAAAATGGACGTAGTGCGCGATACGTTTTCCGCACAGAACCATTATTTTCGAAATAAAATTGCACTATTTGCAAGCGTTGTTCAGGCGTGAGTCTATTCATGATGAATTGCCAAACCAAACTGAGAATAAATCTCTTGACAGCTGTTAAATCGGTCACCATCTTGAAAAGTAATGCCAACTTAAAGTTCTATACCTCTATAAAAAACACCCTTTATAAAAAAAATTAACGCACATAACATAAGTGGTGTGAGAAACTAGGTTGTAATCCTGACTAAATGGTTGTAATGACCAATTGTATGTATTTATGTATGTATTAGGTATACATAGTGAATATTGGCCGTTGTTAGCTTCAAACTTTTCTCATCTATTAACACATACGGCTTCCGCCCCCCCTAAGAACTGTTCTTTTTTAAATAACCTGTTCCAAGCTGAAGCTTATTCCAGTCAAAGTATTCTTCTTTAATCGAAGTGATTGCTAGTTGAATATAGCCTGGTCAGGACTAATATTTCGTAATTGGTATGGCAACATATGATCAACCATTCTACAGTGTAGTATCACAGCATTTCGTCTCGTCACATTGAATATTAAATGCATAAGCAGAGATCACTCTGTTGTGCGAAACTAAAATTATTTATCAACGACTTTATCAGGGTGTGTGCTAGGTCAAAGCGATCGTTATGGGGGAATCCTATGTTCCCCAGTTCACTTCACATTCCTTCAATTCCTATAACCCGCTAGCACTACCACATGCTCCTCTACAGCCTTTAACGCCATTCGGTAGTGGTCTCAGTCCAATTAACGAATTCCTTTCTCTCAACAGTCTTGTGGCAAAAAATCTAAGAGAAAATAAATTTGCCATGAAAGGTTTTTCAAAAAACTAGAAACTCATGCATAAAATCAACTCACACAATCTGGGGAATCCCCATAATGAGCAAAATAAACTTAGAAAACCGAAGTAAAGTTGGCCTTCCTGTAAGGAGGAATAGCAATAGCAATAGCATTACAAATATGTCTCTAGAATGGAATTTCCAAGACTCAACAGCTTGTGGTTGATCAGAGATTACTTGCAAATACAGTATACCCCGCGAGCACTGCAGCCTTACGCAGGAAAACCCAAAACTAACACTGGAAATCTAGGAAACAAGGAGATGCTTTATGAAAGGCATACGCCACCAAGAAGGACAATGGAAAATAATGTTTCTCATGATATTCTTGTTATTTTTGGGCAAATGGTCGCTTCAACCGTTCGGTAAAGATCATCTGTGATTGTCTGACTCGATTTTACATACACAATTGGTCATTACAACCCCTTAGTTAGGATTACGACCTAGTTTCTCAAACCTCTTATGTTGAGTGCCTTAATTTTATATATGAGTGGCGGGGCTTACAGTTTAAAATCGATTTCGAACGCTAGATTTTTGAGAAACTTTTCATGGCAATTTTTTATTTACTCTCAGAGTTTTTGCCAGAAATCTGCTGAGAGGAAGTCGCCGAAGCAATACTTCTTTTGTATTTTGTCTTGATGTCTGGCCTGGGGCTCGAACCCTGGCTTTACGTCTAATAAGCCAACACACTACGTACTAGACTACGGCGACTTTAACTCATGTTTAAATATTAAATATTTTTTTTAATATTTGATTTTGCTTGAGTGGTCTGAACTGTAGTTTTACAACGGCAACTCCAACAGTTTTTGAAAATAAATTAATTGAGCTGTAATGGATTTTATTTTTGTGGTAAACTTTTGTTGTCGAAAATATTTAATTAATTGAATATTGAAGAAAAAATTTAATGAAAAAAATCTAATTAAATATCTACGCCTTAAAATGGTATTAGCCATAGTGACTAATACTATAACAACAATTCTTTTTTAAAATTAATGATTTCTTAACAAAATACTGTCTACGGAGTATTCATCACCTTTCAAAAAAAAAAAAAAAAAAGTTCTAAGCAGCATCCGGGCACTTGAAACACTCTAAAACTCAAGATCTGTATCCAAATTTTTTTTTTTAGGGTCTTAAGCCTTTGTTTTTTGAGATTTCAAAGAATTTGATTTCAATATTGTTATGGAAATGAAAAATTTAAATACTGGTGTTTTGCTTTTACAACGCTTAACATTAAAATTGTAAACAAAAGTTACAAAAACAAAACATTGCAGTAAACAAACCTGTTTACTTAATATAACAACAAAAACACCAGCATAAAGAAATGGTACACAAGTAAACAAAAATACAACAACGGTACTAGAAGAATAAATGTAAACATCATTTATACAGATTTCGAGTAAGCGAAGTCATGAACATTCATCAGACTGTTTACTCTGCCGTATAAAAGGCAAAGCAAAGCAGGCGAGTGAATTAGTTAGTGAAGTTCAATCAGTCTTGCGTGAAGACGCGGTGTGTTTGAAGATCTCCATTACAACGATCTGTCAAACGATTGTCTAGTAATTGTTATTGTTTATGAAAGGGGTGTAAACAGAGGAATAACAAAGAAAATGTATTTGATTGATTCTTGCCCTTTGGAAACTGTGACTACATTTCTTGATTTGGGAGTATTATTGGATATGAAATTGTCTTTTATTGATCATATTAGTATGATGATTGGCAAAGCTCGAGCTGTTCTTGGTTTTGTGAAAAGATGGGCTAGGGAATTCATTGATCCTTATATAACAAGACTGCTATACATTTCACTTGTTGGACCTATTTTGGAGTATGCGTCTATTATTTGGAATCCATACTATCGTTGTCATAGTGATTCAGTAGAGTCCGTGCAAAAGCAGTTTTTATTATTCTGTTTACGTGGCTTAGGATGGGATTGTGCCAATGGGTTTCCGTCATATGAGGCTAGATTAGGTTTGATAAAACTTCCAACTTTGGGACGTAGTAGGGCTGTTTTAGGGGTTTGTTTTGTTTTTAATCTGGTTAAAGGTGATATCGATTCTGAGTTTTTGCTTTGTAATCTGAATTTCAGTATTTCAGCAAGATTTTCACGGCACTATCGTCCTCTTTCTTTAGATTTTTTATAGAACGAACTATGGATGTAATTTTCCAATTCGTAGATTATGTAACGATTTTAACTTATATTATGATTTTAGTAATTTTAGTTGTAGTGCTTGTAATATAAAACGTAGCTTATATGCTGGCATTAATTTGTAAATTATTATATAAAAATGTATTTTCGTTCTTGCCATAGGTAGTTCCTGCTTGTGATTAAGTTCTGTAGCTGTTTTATGTTCTCGTTGCCCTTACTTTTCCCTTACCCACTACAGTCCGGACTGTAGTGTGTACGTGTCCCTACGTAATGGGGACAAGCCCTCCGCGGTCGGGTGAGGATGGGTTAGTGTGAGGCCGGGGACGTTCGATAAAAAAAAAAGCAATTGTTGTTGTTTACATCAAGTTGTGAACAGTGGCACACACAGAATTGTGCAAATAATAAAGAATTTTAATTAAAACTCGACACAAATTTATTTTTATTTAATTTGTAGACTGCGAGCTCATATTTTAAACGATTTTAAAAGGTTGTTAAATCTTTACGTATTTAATTTATTTTTTTAACATCTTAACAACTCATTTATAATTTATTCACCAAGAAAAAAAAATTGTGCCAAATTTGTTATATGTTTTCTAAATTGATAAACAAATGCTACCTGTGGTTTTGAGTAGCTTAACTAATCTTATTCTTAAATTTTAATAAACAAAATTAATAGCATCACAGTGTTAAAAACTTATTTATTCGATTAACCGGTTTTTGTAACTTAAAACAATAATGATGTTTAATAAGCGAAATTGAAATTGAAAAAAAGAAAACATTTACAGACTGGGCTGGTATAATATAATCGGGTATTCTAAGCAGAATGTGGAAATTAAATTAAATTGGGGTACCCTGGTGTGTGTGTTTGCTAGACTATTAGCGTGACTATCAGAGGTCCGATTCCCACCAGAGACTCTGCTCTGTGACACTATACCGAGCATATGGTCAAGTTAATCCCCTCGTATATAATTAGAATATAATTTGTAATTGTATTGTAATTATTAAATAAAATAAAATAAATTGAATTGAAGATATCAGCTGTTTTTGAATAGACTTCCCTACAACTCTCTTGCTTGCTTGGTTCATTATCCATTACAAACGGTTTTTAAGCCGGTTTTTAAGCCGATTTCCATTTGTTTGCTTTATGGCAACACTATTAAAATCTTTTTTATTCTAATTTCAAGCTTATGTCATATTTTAACGTATAATTAAACCAAAATATAAACAAATTGTTTGCTGTTGTTGTTGTTAGAAAGGTAGAAAGAAGTATTTCTCAGACGATTAATCATACTTTGTTTTTAGAAATTTTGACAAAAAAAAAAAAAAAAAAAGCATCAACAAGGGGAAAAAAATTCAAAACTAAAAATCATCAATTCAAAAAAGTATTCAAAAAAATATGTATTAAAAATAAACTAACAAACATTTTGATCTGTACTAATTGAATGGAGTGAATAGACAAATTTTATAAACCTTACTTGGCATCTTACGTTTTACAACCTCTCCTATATGTATATAAGTTTCTATATGTCTGGGTTCTTTAATATTCTTCATCTTTCCTTCACGTTTCGCGCTTATTTCATTTAATGTGGAATTTTTCCTCCGACTAATTTCATGTTACCACACAATTTATCAGACAATCTTGTTCTCTGATTGATTTCGTCTTTTTAAATAAAGGGTGCCCTGGTAGTCTAGTGGGTAGTGTGCCCAGTTACTCAGCTGGTATATAATTAGAATATAATTTGTAATTGTATTGTAATTAATAAATAAATAAAATCAATAATATTACAAAAGTTTTAATGTGAGGTCAGCAATGAGCCTATAAAACGATAAGTAGATTCGTATCATACTTATAATTTCTGATACTTATACGCATTAATACTTATTTTAATGTCATACTTATACTACTGATATTCAAAGTTTGAAATACTCATGGTACTCATGCTTAACAATACACATGATGTTATTGATTTCGACTATCCACGACTTATCGTATACAACACGTATCACAAAATAAGTATGATTCGCTTACGAACACTACAATACTCACAAGAAGGTTGTGTGTTTGCTCTGCTTGCTGTCTTTGTCTTTTTTGTTTATCCGTCTTTCTTCTTTGTTTGTAAATGCAACAACAACTATGACTGTAAATTTTGACGAATGATTCGAATCACTCAAATCATTTTGAAGTATTATAAGAAGTATTTTTCTAAATTTATGAATCTGAATGAGCAGGCAGTTTGATGTCAACGTTGTACTCATACTCATTGCAACTTGTACTTATAAATCAACGTTGTACTGCGTACGAATGAATCAGAGTAGTTGGATTTCAATACTGTTGACTCACTCATACTCAAAATGTCATGAGTACTTATGAGTAGCGAAAAAGCGATTCATTGCTGAACTCTGGTCTGAACAAATCATAGCGCCTTATGTATCCGCAATTTTATTTCTACTTTAGATGATGATGTGTTTTTTCTCATTACATGACGCAAGTATTCTCTTGCAAATGAAACCAAAATCTGAAAGCCTGGTTTTCTTTTAGAAAAATCAGGAAATATACTTCAGAATGGAATGAATTTTAAAAGCCCAGAACTATTTAAACTATTTCAATAATGCGAAAATAGATGTACTTTAGAGCAGGCTTGAAAAAGATGACTTGCTCTAATGACATTGATCAATACATATGTTTGCCTATATTTATATCCAAGAGCACACAATTTATATGCAGATACATATGTATGTGCTCAGTTCATTTTCAGTTTTCATTGGGAAGTTATGTAAAGTTACTAAACAGTTAAGTTGCACGTCTGTCAGAATTTTCCAATGACAGAAAACACTTTAAAATTAGTAGCCTTCAATATAAACAGGAGAGCCTACATAAAGAGCAGCCTACAGTAGAAATAGCACAACATTCATCGTAATGTGGTTACATAATCTAAGAAGGATTAAAAATTTGCTGCGAAAAATAACCTCATATTAAAATAATAATAATGCCATCGAATTAAGCAGTTTAGAAGTCGCCATAGCCTAGTAGGTAGTGTGTTGGCTTATTAGACGCAAAGCCAGGGTTCGAGCCCCAGGCCAGACATCAAAATAAAATACAAAAAGGTTTTTCTTCTCGGCGACTTCCTCTCAGCAGATTTCTGGCAAAAACTCTGAGCGTTAAAATAAAATTGCCATGAAAAGTTTCTCAAAAATCTGTCGTTCGGAGTCGAGGTAGGTCCCACCACTCATGTATAAAAATTAACACACACAACATAAGTGGTGTGAGAAACTAGGGCGTAATCCTGACTGAAGGCTTGTAATGACCAATTATGTATGTATGTTACAAAACTTTTAGTGTATGAAATAAAACATAACGCCTTATGTTGCAAATCGGTTTATGTATAACGCGATTTTATTTCTACTTTGGTTGATGACGTGTTTTTTCTCATTACATGACGCAAGTATTCTCTTGCAAAGTTCATCGCACGCTTCATCCATTTTATGGTCAGTTTAATCGACCCACTGAAGCGGCTATTCGGTCTATTGTGACTAAATTTCGCAACAAATTTACATTGTTGGGGACATTAAACCACCAACACGCTTACGTAGAGTGCGAACTGAAGAAAATATCGCAGCTGTATCGGCCGGCCAGTGTTAATGATGACCATCAATTATCGATTCGTCGCCGTTCGCAGCAATTGGGCCTCTGTTACTCAACAACGTGGAAAATTTTGGGGAAGGGTTTAGGTGTGAAGTCTTTCAAAATACAGATGGTGCATGGCTTGAAGCCGAACGACCTACCGCAACGCAGAATTTTTGGTGAATGGGCTCTTGGAAAGTTGGCCGAAGATCCACTTCTTTATCGAAAAATTGTGTTCAGCGACGAAGTTCATTTTTGGCTCAATGGATACGTAAATAAGCAGAATTGTCGATTTTGGAGTGAAGATCAGAAGCATTGCAAAAGCTACCAATGCATCCACAAAACGTCACAGTTTAGTGCGGTTTATGGTGGCTGGTGGCATCATTGGACCGTACTTCTTCAAAGATGCTGCAAATCGTAACGTAACTGTGAATGGTGAGCGCTACCGTGAGACGATATCCAACTTTTTTTTGCCCAAAATGCAAGAGCTTGACTTGCATGACATGTGGTTTCAATAAGACGGTGCCACACGCCACACAGCACGCGTACCAATGGACTTATTGAGAGGCGAGTTCGGTGAACATTTTATTTCACGTTCGGGACCGGTCAATTGGCCGCCTAGGTCGTGCGATTTAACTCCTTTAGACTATTTTTTGTGGGGGGCTATGTTAAAGCTCATGTCTATACAGACAAGCCCGCTTCAATTGACGCATTGGAAGACAACATTGAAGCATTTATCCGTGAGATACCGGCCGATATGTTGGAAAGAGTATGCCATTTGAGGCGCAGTCGCGATCAACATTTGCATGAAATAATCTTCAAATATTAAATTATATGGACCGTACTATCGATTCAAATAAAGATTTCATGGATTTTTCTAAATTTTATGTTTTTTTTTTTTTGAAAAATTTTCCTAAAGCTCTTAAAAACTCACGCATTAGTACGTCAAAGACATTCATCGTAATGTGGTTATATAATCTGAGGAGGATTAAAAATTTTGCTGCGAAAAATGACTTCATATTAAAATAATAATAATGTCATCGAATTAAGCAGTTTTCGGCAAATCCTAGAAGGTGCATTCAAAAGTAGGCCATTGATTACGTATTTCGATATTTGCATCAGAACATGTTTCCATGTCTACCCTAATCTTACTTTATAAAATACATCTAATCTACCATAAAGGAAAATATTACTTTTTTTATTCAATTCACAGAGAAAAAATTTTGCTGGGTTACTGATGATTAGTTTATAATCTTAAAAGGCACTGAAAGAGATGCACAATTTATTTACGAATAGATTCATAATTATTTTGTTATTAAATCCGTTAAAGGTTCTCTCCAATTTGAACACAGATAACCTCATTAATAATAAAAAAAAAATTTTAAAAAATGTGGGTAAAAAAATAGACAACATTTCTAGGTATTCATATAGTTAAGATCACATAAAACGAATTCCGAATTCAGAATTCATACACAGCAAAGTACGGCTTATCAGCAAGACTTAGATTTTTTAGAAAAAAAAAAAACTAAAACACACAGACACAGCCACAGTTTATAAATTGTCTTGAAATAAGAAGAAATTATTGAATGAAATGAATTTAGTTTTTGAATAAACGCCAACGAATTAAGACGCGCTTAAAAGAGAAGAGAATTTTTATTTTTGTGAAAAGAAAAAAGAATTTTTAAAAAGAATATTTCTGTTGAAAATATGGGAAATATTAAACATGTTTTTAAAATATTATTAGTGGTGCAGGTAATACAACAAAAAAAATTAAAAAAATTTAAACATGGAAAGAGAAGGCTTAAAAAAATTATTTCTTGGAATACATTAAGAAATTCGGTGAATCATTTAAAAACATAAAAAAAATTAAAAACAAATTATTTCCAAAGAAATAATGTTGTGAAGTTATAACGCTTTTTTTTTTTGCAACAAATTATGGAAAATTTTTTCTACAAATTACGGAAATTTTTTTGACAAAAAAACATTTTGCGGAAATGAACTCAAGATGAAAAACTATTTGTGATTTTGAATAATAATTTAAAAACTCCTTTAGGAAGTGCATAATATTTTAATTATAAAAAAAAAAAAAAAAAAAAAAAACATAGTGACATAGGCCTCAAGATCACATTGTGATAAAAAAAATTTAAAAAAAAATAATTTCTCCTCAATTAATTTTTTTTTTGTATAGAAAAACAAAGGATTCCTAAAACTGATACAAAGTATTGTTAAAAACTAAGTCACTTGCCTGCTTTCCCTTGCCTTTTATATGGCAACGTAAACAGTCTGATGAATGTTCTTGAAGGCGAATGTTAGTGACTTCGCCTTCTCGAAATCTCTTTAAATGTAAACATCGTTGTTTACATTCCTTATTGTTGTTTGTGTATTTTGTTTACATTTATTCTTGTAGCGTTTGTTGTTGTATTTTTGTTACTTGTTTACCATTTTTCAATGCTGGTGTTTGTTGTTGTATTTTTGTTTACTTGTTTACCATTTTTTATGCTGGTGTTTGTTGTTGTATTTTTGTTTACTTGTTTACCATTTTTTCATGCTTGTGTTTGTTGTTATATTAAGCAGCAAGATAATTTGTAAACAAGCTTGTTTACTGCATTGTTTTGTTTTTGTAGGTTTTGTTTATAATTTTAATGTTAAGCGTTGTAAAAGCAAAACACCAGTAACTAGATTTTTCATTTTCGTAACAATATTTTAAAATTTATTCAAAAATCAAACAAATCTTGCATAAAAGTATCAGCTTAAATAGGCCCCCATTCCACAGAGTTTAATTTTGAAAGGAAAAGTAATGAGGAAAGTATATTTGAATTGAAATTGTGTGATCCACCTTGGGAACTTATTTACGTAATTGATCATTACAACTCTTTAATCAGAATTACAATCTAACTTCCTTAAAAACCCTGTACTGATCAGGTAGGCCGAATCCCTATAGATGCTGCCACCCATAGCTTGAGTAAGTACTGAACTATGCGCGAAAATTTATATGGAGTCGTATGTGAGGCTGCCATAGTTTAGTGTGGTAGTGGTGTGTTGTTTTATTAGCTAGGAGTCCGTAGTTCAAATTCCAGTTGAGACAGCTCGAAGATAGTGAATTTAAAAAACATTTCTTTTAGCAAACCAATATCAGAACCTACATCAAAACCTTAAAGAGCTCAGAGAAACCAACACTAGAAGATCTAGATGCACAAATGCAAGAGGTGTTGCGAAAGGCGAAGTCGCCGTTGTCTAGTAGGTAGTGTGTTGGCTTATTAGACGAAAAGCCAGGGTTCGAGCCCCAGGCCAGACATCAAGACAAAATACAAAAAGTATTGCTTCGGCGACTTCCTCTCAGCAGATTTCTGGCAAAAACTCTAAGAGTAAATAAAATTGCCATGGAATAGTCTACTTTAAACTGTAGGTCTCGCCACTCATGTAGAAAATTAACGCACACAACATAAGTGGTGTGAGAAGCTAGGTCGTAATCCTGACTGAAGTGTTCTTATGACCAATTATGTATGTTGCGAAAGGCAGGCAATAGGCCTGATAAAATTACCAACAACGAGGCAGCATTATAATCACAAACTATAAAATTCATTCAACAGCCATAGTTTATGAGATGCCAACACAACAGCATCACTATACACCTCCCTAGTTTACGTCACATTCCTTTAATTCCTATAGACTAGCTAGCACAACCACATGCGCCTCTACAGCCTTTAACACCATTCGGTGGTGGTCTTAGTCCAATTAAGGAATTCCTTTCTTTCAGCAGACTTGTGGCAAAAAATCTAAATTTGCCATGAAAAGTTTTTCAAAAAACTGTAGGTCCCTGTCACTTAAATGCTTAAAATTAACGTACAAAACAGGGCTGGTGTTACAGGCTAGGGTTTTAATCCTGACTAAAAGATTGTGGCGTAGATATGCTGAAAGAATTCTCTTTACTTTCTTGAATAAGAAAAAAAAAAGAACTTTAATAGGCCTTTCAAAGAGATGGTGACAACTGGTCTAAGTACATACGTGTATGTATGTTTGTGTGTGTGCATTTTTAAACCTCAAGGCGCAATTGATAAGATTTGTTTATTCGTTTAATAGGGTATGACCTTGAAATAAATAATTGGAAACGAAATAAATTCAAATCATTTCTAAGAAGCGCAACAATTTTACAAAGTATTTCGATTTGTTTTTTTTTTCATTTCTTATCTTTCCTATGATCTTAAAACCGACATGCAATAAGGGCAGCTCTATAAAGCAGAGACTGATTAAAAACAAAAACGCCGCATTACAGCCGCTAAACTTTAAAAATTCGTATTTATTTCCTGTATGAAATGAAAATTTTAATAAAAAAAACCTTCTTTCTGATTTTAATTTCAGCTCATCGCCTGTTCTTTGGCTCACTATGGCCATCCCGATGCTGAAACCATAGATTTTGGTTCTCCCACACAACCATCAAGGGACCAAGCCATAATAGAAGCAGCCATTAAGCGTGGCATGGATGGTGATGCTGTTGCAGAACTATTGCGTACAAAAAAGCCCGTCGTTCGAACTGTTAACACACCAGGCGGTGTTACCAAAACCACCACCTATAGCCTAGAAGATGATGGCACAATATCCAGAAAAACCGTTACCCAAACACGTAACCGTTATGTTTATAATTCCGGCAATTTACCCGATTCCATACCCATAGATGAACTACAGAAATCCCCAACAGGCACCATAACACGTACCTTTACCGATGCGGATGGCAATAAAGTGACCCAAACCATAGCCATTGATAAGCCCAAGGCCACAAGTGTTTTAGGGCAACCAGAGCTTACAGGCGACTGGCTTAATAAACCATTTTCCTCCTCATGGCCACAGCCATCTGCCTATGCACCACCAATTTCAAATCCCTGGCTAGCGAGTAACCCTAAACCCCACACCTATAGTCATAGAACTGTAACACGGACTTTTACGGGACCAAATGGTGAAAAACATACGGTACAGACTACCTCGAATAGTCCAACACCCACTTTGGAACAGCCGCCAAGACATAAATTTCCTGCCATTGGAGATATTGATTGGCCTACATTAGATGAGCCCAATTGGCCTCATGACTGGAACAGTCCGGATACAGATGATGCCGATGACTGGGTGGTAGTTAATGAAAATCCAAATGTGGAGGCCACCACAAAGAATACATTTGCTTCGTGGACTCCAAAGACATGGGAATGGCCGGAATTTACCACACCCACTACCACCAGTACCACTAGCACCACTACTAGGACAACAACTAAAGCCCAGACGCCCAGACCTTTGCCATCATTAGATGATTTTCTCAAGTCACAATATGGCCGTCCCTCTACAACAACCACAAAAACTGAAACTTTTACATCCACTAATAAAGCCACGCCTACTTTTGCCACGCCCTCTTCAACTACCCTAAAACCTAAGGTTATTAATATTGAAGACCTGCCAGTAACTGAGGTTTTATACAACGGCCAGCCAGCTAATGACAGTGTCATCAAATCTTTACCCGCACACCTAAAGCCAACCATGCCCACAGAACAGGTATTAAAAATTGAGCACAAGCAACCCGTTGAAGAGAATATTGAGCTGTTTACACCCAAAGTGGAAACCAATATCAGAACCTACAGCAAAACCTTAACAAGCCCAGAGAAACCAACACTGAAAGATTTGGATCCACAAATGCAAGAGGTATTGCGAAAGGCAGGCATTAGTCCTGATGATATTACCAATATCGAGGGAGATACCATAACGAAAACACGTACAGAATCAGATGGCCGCATTGTAACCACAACCTATAAAATTAATTCAACACCCGTAATGCATGAGATGCCAACACAACAGCATCACTATACGCCACCCCAGTTTACGTCACATTCCTTTAACTCCTATAGACCGCTAGCACTACCCAATGCTCCTCTACAGCCTTTAACGCCTTTTGGTAGTGGTCTCAGTCCAATTAACGAATTCTTAGCCAAATTGGGTTTAACGAAATACGATATTATCAGCCGTAATAATCATTACAGCAAGACATTTATCGATGACAATGGCGAGGTTTTAACAGCCACATTTGTATTGAGCGCTCCCAGGGGCGTAGGAGCTAGTGAGCAGCCTAAACCTAAACCTTATAAGTAAAGAACGGCTTAAAAATATGCTTTAGATTGTAAGAAAATCCATTTAAAACATTTACAAACTTATTACGAAAAGCTTTAGAAAATTATAAACGAAATATTTAATTTGCCCCTAAAGTATGCTAAAAAAATTGATGCATTTTTAATTTATGAAATTTTTTTTGGTAAAAATACTTCTAAAATGTAAATTGTATATAAGGATTGTTTATTTAATTTAATAAAAATATTTTAAAAAAATATTTAAAAAGTTTCAAAATCTTTTTATTATTTTGCAGGTAAGCCGGAAATTATGCTTGAATTTTTTTATTATAATTTATAAATTAGGTTATTATGAAGTGGCCCAAAGCATTAATGAGGCCTTTGCACTGTAAATTTTCGATTGAAAAGATATTTTAAATTATAAATAAAATGAGTTTTAGTTTTACGTCCTTGGCTTCGAGTTCTACTTGAATAATGTCAGGGGAAATCTTTTGTAGGAGTGCCAATGTTTATTTGGTTCATGCGATTTGGATTAAGGCATGAATCAGTACCTATAATTGCAACTAATAGACTTTTTGTAGGCAATTTTTTCGAATATCATTCTAATTACGTATCCGACTTTTGGTCTCGAAAATATTACCGCATTTGAAGAGAATTATGTGAAGTGAATTTGCCCCAATCAATGATAATAAATCGCTTAACAAAGCTAAAGAATTAGGTTATCTTAAACAAAGGGGAAACTGTCTTGAAGATAGGATCAATAGAGCAGTTTTATCGGAATCACAATCGAAGCAAAGAGGTCGCCGTAGGTTAGGTTAGGTTAGAGGAAGTGTACTTGTCAATTAAGACAAGTACAGCACCCGGAGATCGAATTGACCCATTGTACAACGTCCTAGTTTCTCACAACACTTATGTTGTGTGTGTTAATTTTATACATGAGTGGTGGGACCTACAGTTTAAAGTCGACTCCGAACGACAGATTTTTGAGAAACTTTTTCATGGCAATTTTATTTTAACACTCAGAGTTTTTGCCAGAAATTTACTGAGAGGAAGTCGCCGAAGAAATACTTTTTTGTATTTTGTCTTGATGTCTGGCCTGGGACTCGAACCCTGGCTTTACGTGTAATAAGGCCACACACTACCTACTAGACTACGACGACTTCTAAGGTCGCCGTAAGAAAGATGAAAAATATTTTTGTGGGCGACTTCCTCTAAGCTGGCATCTGGCAAAAACTCTGACAATAAAATCAAATTGATATGAAAAGTTTCTCAGAAATCTGTCGTTCGAAATCGACTTTAAACTGTAGGTGTCGTCATTCATGGATAAAATTATAAAAGAGACAAATATATAAGCCGTTTTAACAATGCATATTAAATTAACCCTAAAAGTATGCCCTAATCTTTTGTAATTTCTAAAAGTATGCTTGAAATTTTTTTATTACAATTTGTGTTTAAATAATAGAGGATATCTTATTAAATAAAATATTGTTACGAAAATAAGGAAAATCTAAATACTGATGTTTTGCTTTTACAAAGCTTAACATTAAAATTATAAACAAAAGCTATAAAAACAAAACAATGCAGTAAACAAACCTGTTTACAAATTGTCGTAGTGCTTAATATAACAACAAACACCAGCATACCAAAATGGTAACGAAGTAAACAAAAATACAACAATAAACACCAGCATAACAAAATGATAAACAAGTAAACAAAAACACAACAAACAACACCACAAGAATAAATGTAAACAAAATACACAAACAACAATAATGAATGAAAACAACGATGTTTACATTTATAGAGATTTCGAGAAGGCAAAGCCACGAACATTTGCCTTAAATAACATTCACCATACTGTTTACTCTGTCATATAAAAGGCAAGACGAAGCAGGCGCCGGAATTAGTAAAAGTTCAGTCTGTCTTGTGTAAAGACGCAGTGTATTTGAAGAGAATAATCGTGGTTTGAAGATCTCCATTGCAGAGATCAGACGAACAATTGTCTAGTAATTGTTATTGTTTATGCAAAGGGTGTAAACAAAGGAATAACAAGCAAAGCAATTGTTGTTGTTTACATCAAGTTGTAAACAGTGGCAGACAGAATTGTGCAAATAATAAAGAATTTTAATTTAAACTAAACACAAAGTTATTTTTATTTCATTTGTTTTTAAATGGTAAAAACGTAACAATATGTACTAAGAATTGTTAAATATTTTGTTAAAAAAACATGTTAAAAATTGAAAAAAAAAATATTCAATAGAGTTTAAAATAAAATTTTAAGATTTTTATACTGATTCTTAATTATTAACACGTTCATCGCCATGTCAGTCATATGTGTCTGACGCTAAGAAGTTCTACATGAGCGATGTCAGACATACTATATGTCTGACGTACGCGATTTGTAGTCCACACTATTTTGGAATTGTATTTTACAAATTTATTTTTGTAAAATACGCATTTTAAATAAATAAATAAATAAATAAAAAAAGTTTTAATATAGGGCCATGTCAGTCATATACATATGTGTGACATAAAAAATAGTGTTTTTCCGGGAATTTTGACAAAAAAAATTTTTTTTTGTGATACATTAAGTTTCCTTGATACATTTTTAACTAAATTATTTAATAAAGTTACCGTGGCCCATGAGAAAATTTTTCTGATATTATCGTGGCATTAAATATTCAAAAATTTTGAATTAATTTCTTTAATTTAAAAAATTTTTGATTAAAAAAATAAAAAATTTTTTTTTATCATACTTCCAATAAAGTGCCTTATTGCTCTTATAATATAAATAATTTCGAATTTTTCAATGCTTAAATTTAACTACTTACCCCTTGTCTTTGAACTGTAAAATTTTTTATTAAAAAAAAAAATTCAAAATTTCGATACCAAAAAATAATTTTTCCAAATTGTACGCGTTATTTTCTTTTTTCAAAAACTAAATTATTATCTTTTATTTCAAACATTTTTTTAAAATAAGATAAGAAATTAATATATTTAATTAAAAAAATAGTTTTATAAAACTAAAAAAAAATTCAAAAAAAAATTATTTAAATACCAGTAGCCACTACATGAAGCATTTGCGCAGCGTTTAATAAAAAGCGTTTATTTTTTTTATAAATATTCCAAAAAAAATTGTTTATTAAAAACTCAACTGTTAAAAAACAATAAAAAATAAAGTAAAAAAATAAGAAAAAAAGTAAAAAAATATAAGAAAAAATAAATAAATTTGAATTAAATAAAGCACAAACAAAATAATAAAAAAAATAATTGCAAAGCGAGATCTAAAGCACTAAAAATAATACAAAAAATAGAAAACAAAAAATACTTAAAAATAATCAGGTTGGTAACTGGGCTATGGCAAAGCAAAGTGAAAATAAATAAATTTCATTAACATTTAATTAAAACAAAAATATTAAAGATAAAATGTATTTAATAATGTATTTAGGTTCATTTAAAAAATGGTTGTTGTCCTGGATTATATATTCATTAAAGTTGACTAAACTTTGGGTTTGTAACTGTACTATATTCTTAAATAAAATCAATTTTATGACATGCGTTGTAAATTTTATTAAAATTGTTAAAGAAATTTTTCGACAGTCCAACGCTTTCATTTTTTCTTCTTTAAATAGCGTAAGCTGAAATCCTAACAACTGTCTGATTGGTTGTAAACTAAGCTTAAGTAACCAAGTCTCTGCTAGCTATGTAAATAAATTAGCTAGGTCTCTACCTTATCTCAGGCACCTCCTAAGGGCTTCATCTGGTTAACTACTTTCAATATTATTGTATTAGTAAATCCCAGAGTATTAAAATGGTATGGCAGTAGTGGATTTTAATCGATCTCCACAAGACGACTTACTATCAAATACCTACACAACAAGCCTAGTTTAAATAACTATTCTTCAGAAACAACCTTTCTAGCTACACTGCGGCCATTGAGGCCATAACTAGGCTGCACACTTGGTACATCTTCGTAAGGAACTGTAACATGAGAATAAATCAATTTATGTCACGGCTAGGTCTACACGACTTTAGCCACATAGGGTTCAAGACCGTGATCCTTAGTCGTGGGAAATTTATATCAGATGAGCCTTGGCTGCCTTCCAAAATGTATCAATACAAAGTTTGTATGCAGTTCTACAACTGTATATAAACAATGTAGATATGCAAAGTAACCAAACAATGCATCAACAATAAATCCGATGCCTGATAGCTTTTTGACGGCGTTAAATATACACATTGACGACGTTTTGAAATGGAATACATTGAATATATTTTGTACAGCGGCATTATGAAATACGATACTTTGTTTAAACACAAAGCAACTAACATTTTGGAAGGCAGCCCTTGTGTAGATCTGAGAGTGCTGAACTGGATAATGAATGAATTAAAGGCTGATGCCGATATGGGAGCGGAAGTCTTTGATCATAAAACAAGAACAACCGCACATATGAGCAAATGGCCAAGTGCTCTTCAAGCAGGGATTCACAAAATTAGGGTGTGTGTAAAATATATTCAGATAGTCAACTTGTTCTGCGAGAGAAAGCTGCTTATTCACAGGAATCATGTTAGATCGGGGAGCGGCACTGACTCTGCAATAGTATCATGAAATCACAGGGCAATGTTTGTTGAGTAATGGTATCGTCCCTGAAAGCCAAACCCCCTACAAACATCACCTTGATGTTCCTCGTCGTGTATAAAGGCCGAATATTTAAAATCATTCAAAGGTTACTATGGAATGGATTCCAGAAATAGGGATACTGTCGGAGATTGCCTTGCTGTTGAACTGATCAGGCCTGTTATAGAGCTTATAATCGCCGATATATGAAAGTAACGGGTGATTTTTTAGTTATTATCTTTTTGGCAACACTGGTTTAAACAGCTCACGCACGTTTCACTGTCAAACATCTTCAGTTTGGTCTACAATTTAACCATGAATCGTCTTGCAAACGAACAACGCTTGCAAATCATTGAATTTTATTATCAAAATGCGTGCTCAGTTCGTCGCGCGCTTCTTCGATTTTATGGCCAGTTTAATCGATCCACTGAAGCGGCTATTCGGGCTATTGTGAATAAATTTCGCACCAAATTTACATTGTTGGACATTAAATCACCAAACTGAAGAAAATATCGCAGCTGCGATCGGCCAGTGTTAATGATGACCATCAATTATCGATTCGTCCCCGTTCGCAGCAATTGGGCCTCTGTTATTCAACAACGTGGAAAATTTTGCAGAAGGATTTAGGTGTGAAGCCTTTCAAAATACAGCTGGTGCAAGAATTGAAGCCGAACGACTTACAGCAACGCAGAATTTTTGGTGAGTGGGCTCTTGGAAAGTTGGTCGAAGATCCACTTCTTTGTCGAAAAATTGTGTTCAGCGACGAATGGTTCAATGGATACATAAATAAGCAGAATTGTCGATTTTGGAGCGAAGATCAGCCAGAAGCATTGCAAAAGCTACCAATGCATTCAGAAAAAGTCACAGTTTGGTGCGGTTTATGGGCTGTTGGCATCATTGGAGCGTACTTCTTCAAAGATGCTGCGAATCGTAACGTAACTGTGAATGGTGAGCGCTACTGTGAGATGATATCCAACTTTTTTTTGCGCAAAATGCAAGAGCTTGACTTGCATGAAATGTGGTTTCAACAAGACGGTGCCACATGCCACACAGCACGCGTAACAATAGACTTATTGAGAGGCGAGTTCGGTGAACATTTTATTTCACGTTCGGGACCGGTCAATTGGCCGCCTAGATCGTACGATTTAACGCCTTTAGACTATTTTTTGTGGGGCTATGTTAAAGCTCATGTCTATACAGACAAGCCCGCTTCAATTGACGCATTGGAAGACAACATTGAAGCATTTATTCGTGAAATACCGGCCGAAATGTTGTGGAAAGAGTATGCCAAAATTGGACTAAGCGGATGGACCATTTGAGGCGCAGTCGCGGTCAACATTTGCATGAAATAATCTTCAAACATTAAATTGTATGGACCGTACTATCGATTCAAATAAAGATTTCATACATTTTTCTGAAAAATTTTCCTATAGTTCTTAAAAAATCACCCATTATATAGATTCTCCAATTTTTTCAGTTAAATCCTCATTTAGGGTTTAAGAACTGAACTGATTATTTGCCTTTCTTTAATAGGCATCGCCATTGATCACACTATTGGTATTCTCATAGGGCTCTGGCATATTGGAATACATGCCGATAGGTTTGTCATTCTCTCGAAAGGCCGAGGAGCACAAAGAGATTAATCTGTATTATATTCTCTTCTTGCATGAAGATACTGAGGTTCTTGACTTTTCATTTTCATTACAACTCTTTAGTCAGGATCATGACCTAGTTTCTCATGCCACTTATGTTCTGTGCGTTAATTTTTATGCATGAGTGGCGGGACCTACAGTTTAAAGTCGACTCCGAATGACAGATTTTTGAGAAACTTTTCCGTGGCAATTTTTTATTTACCCCCAGGGTTTTTGTCAGAAATCTGAATCAGAAAGAAAGTCAACGAAGAAATATTTTTTCATATTTGCGTTTTGATGTCTGAGCTGGTGTTTGAACCGTGACCTTACGTCTAATAAGCCAACACACTATCTACTAGACCACGGCGACTGAACTCTACAAAATTAGGATCAATACAAGATTTATTTTGGATATGGAATGGCTTTAAACAAATGAATGTTTGATCTCATGGATCAATATTGATTTCTGTATGACAAGGCGCCTAAACTACTTCCCAAAGGGGGAAGTACCCTACCATTCAAGAAGGGTCTGCCACCTAACCTAACTTAACAACATACCGCACTGATACAAATTTGGTGCATTTATTTTGACTTACTCAGGTCACGAACCATCATACGGGCTGATAATTAAGGATTATTTTGTCTTAAAATACATATTAAAAGAATTTCAGTATTTCTATTGAATTATTTTGATCCTAGACAACAACCATTTTGATATTTATATGTGTTAATATGGTTTAAACATTATTTTGAAGGAATATTGCTTAAATTACTATTGTTTTAAATTGTTTTAAATTGAACTAGCATAAAAGGTTGCAGTCTGGGCTATTGATAATGGCTTAAATGCTAAATCCTAGTTGCTTTGGGTGTCTTTGATAGGTTTTCAGCTGCTTCGTTTATCCACAAATTGTAGCATAATTTTGGTGTATAATTTCTATTTAAGCTCAGTTTATTTTTTGTTGCATATATTTAGGAGCGGGAATAAGAAATATTTGCGTGATTTTATAAAGCCAAGCATGTCAGAGAAAAGATAAACTAGATTAGTAAAGATTTTTTTTTTTATAAGCAATTGCAAGCAGATATTTTTACTATAAATAAATAAAATAAAATGCCTAGTAATTACGCGTTTAAAAAAGCATTTAAAAATTAAAAAAAAAATCAAGGATTTTTAACAAATAAATTTAACATGAATAGGACAATAATTAATAAATAAATCATGTTGATAATATGGATTAAAAAAATTGGAAAAAAGTTTGAATAAAAAAATTTTAATAATCAAAAATATATATATGGCAACCCTATATTGGCAACCCTATATTCGAAATATTATGAAGAACCTTTATAGTCTGCATTGGGGGAAAAAACTGTTTCATTGGCAACTGTAGTTTCAAAAAATTCAATACAACTGTAGATAACATAGTTGCTTTTTTAGAAAAAGGGTTGCCATATTAAATAAATATTTTTGAAAAAAATTGTTTGTTTTTTTCAATTAGAAAAATTATATTTGAAATGAAAAACAAAATTTTAATAATCAAAAATATATATGGCAACCCTCTTTTGGCAACCCTATATTTGAAATATTATGAAGCAGCTTTATATTCTGCATTGGAAAAAAAAACTGTTTCATTGCCAATTGTAGTTTCAAAAAATTCAATACAACTGTAGATAACACAGGTGCTTTTTTTTAGAAAAAGGGTTGCCATATAAAATAAATATTTTTGAAAATTTTTTTCGTCTTTTTTCAATTTGAAAAATTATATTTGAAATGAAAAACAAAACTTTGTTTTTTAGAAATTAAAAAAAATGCGTAATTCAAAATAAATAATGGTAACCCTGTCCCCTATACGATAATTTCTTAATGTCTAGAGTGAATATTTAAAATCTTTACTTACCAAATTATCAAAACGCAATGCTTCCTCATCACTTAAGCCCATGCTGCGTGTTAATTGTAAATACGTTGAGGTTATGGGCTTTAAGCGTTCAAAGTCTAATGGTGGCAACGCCGACACAGAACGCATTTGTGGTATACGTAATGCCGATGATTTTGGTGGTGTTACTGCCTCTTTCTTAATGCCCGTGGGTGTTGAAGTTGCGCCAATTGTTGCTGTTGCAGCAAACGAAGCTGTTGGTATTTTCAAAATGCTTGTAGGTGTCTTAGGTTCAATTCCCGATTTGTCTGTAGTGCTGAAAGTAGAAGAATTAGAATGTTTGGAAAGATTAATTGCACGGATTTGTGTGGTTTGTATGAAATCTTTATCGGTTGCAGGTATTTGCAATGATAAAGTGGCCTCAAAAGCTTTTGTTGCCACCTTCTGAGAGCTAACGGGAGAGCTTTTAAATCTTTTAGCCGCCAGTACGGTAACATTATCACCATCATCCTCTGAAGAAGAGGTGGCGTGTGTAAGTTCACATGATTTGGAAAAAGTTTTTTTCAGGGTTGCTGTATCTTTCTTGGTTATGGTTGTCTCTACGGGATTACGGGCTTGTAAATTTGCCTGCGAGGGCATTAAAAGATTACCCGTATACAAGCGCCGCATAAAGTCATAATAACGCATTAGATTGTCACGTGACTTAAGGCTATGAAAATCAAAACCACAACCGGCAAAGTGTGAAGGCTGCACAAAGCCTGCGGATTCTAAAAGCGGTGGCGTAAAGGGTCTTTGTAGGTTAGGATTGACACGTATCTTGGGCAATGGGGTTGATATTTGAGGCAAAGTAAAGCTTGTTGCTGTATTAGTTGTTATGGGTACAATAGGACTTGAGTTACGCCTAGGCAAAGATTGTGCCGTATTCGGTTGCTCTGCTAAAGGCGCAACAAAAGCTTTCGAATTATTGTCGGGATTGGAGTAACGACGTTTTTTAGCCTGGCCTTTTAAAGGCTGGGCTAAAACCGTTGGTGCCAAGGGTTTTGTTAAGGTTTTTGCTGTGGGTCCTGCCTCTAGAGAGCTTTCAGTGTGTGACGAATAGTTAAGAACTTCCACTTCAGAAGAGCTTTCATTTTGTGCTACTCCAACAAAATCTTCTTTAACCTGAGCTGAGGCAGCAGCAGCTGAGGGTGAGGAAGGTCTCAAGTTCTTTTTGCATTCGGGGCAAATGGATAGAAATCTTGTAACCGCTTCACGGGGCAAAAATGCATAGGTTTCAGAAATCTATAAAGAAAAGAAAGGAAGACATACATGAGTTTCTGAATGCAAACGTTAAACGATTTCATAATTGCTTCTTGTCTCGCGACTCACTATGCGATAGGTACGCTTTTGACCAGCATGCATGCCACTCCTACCGCCCAATTCCATGTGTATATTGTAAATGATATCAAAGAACTCTTCAACCACGGCCACTTTACGATAATGACGCTTTTCAAAGTCCTTTAAAGATAAACAAATAAAAGTGTTGTAAGATTAAGTGACTATAGGTTCAATTCCTGCTGTTGCTTTTTTACCTTATTGGTTGAGGCTACATATAGATCCACATCAGCCGGATTGTCCGATAGTATGGCATCGGGTGGCAAAGGCTTCTTTTCACGTAAAGTACATGGGGCATCCTCAAAGCTTTCCGGACGTTTGGTGGTGAAACCTGGAAAAAAATTAGAATAAGCATGAGTGTTGGCACAAAAGTCTTTCCAAAAATCCTAGAAGTAGGAGCATGGATCTAAAATCTCTACATTTGATCCCCAAAACTTAACAAAAGCTTTCCAACCAAGCTTTCGAACTCACCTTTAGTTTTAACCCAAAAACGAAACTTGGAACTATCCGGCCGACTATGCTCTTTGCCCTCCAAAGCCTTTAAGATTCTAACCTTTTTGCGCATGGTAATGGTTTTGGTTTTCGCCTGGTCACCATAGGTTTTCAAGGCCCAAGGCTGGAAAAGCTGTACCCGTGAAGAGACGCATTAATATTCTTCATTTAACTTCTAAAACTCATTAACAATTACCTCATAAATGTGTTGCTTTTCATCCATAACCTTTTGAGCTTTCTCCATAATCACATCGTCTGCCTCCGAGCTCTGTATGGCTGTCATACCGGCTGTCACTGTTGTGTGCATTGCTGGTACATCATCATCAACATCTGCATCATATGCTGTATCCAATGCTTCAATTGCAAGACATTTTTGACGTTTACTTTCTACACATTTGGGTTCTTCTTCTCGTACAACACCTTTACCCTCGTTATCGTCCTCTCCTGCATCCTGCTCCTCCTCTTCGCCTTGCTCTTGAATGGCATAAAGTTTACGCTTTTGGGTCATAGAGCTTTCGGTTTCCAGTAGAGGCGAGGTAGACAAATTTGCAATGTCTTGCTGTTGTTGCAAATGTTTTTGATAGTTTTGCATTTGTTGCTGTTGTTGTTGCTGTTGTAATTGTAACAACTGTTGCTGTTGATACTGATGTTGATGCTGATGCTGATGATGCTGCATCATCGTATTGGGCGAGAGTGTATGACAACCCTCAGAGCTTTTTTGATCATTATTTTGAGGTGATGACGACATTTTTATGGATTTCTTTTCGTTTTCTGACAAATTTTAAATGAATCACTTGCAATATTAATCAGTGAGCATTTGCTGTGACTTTTTGGTTGATTGCAGTGACAATTGAAATGTTATTTGATGTACAAATTATGAATGAAATGAAACTGGATAATAGATTGGCAGGAACCACACAAAACTATGTTGAAAAATAAATAAACAAATTATGAAATCATGAATAATCATAAATATTTAGAATTAAAATTTCAAATTATGCTTAAAACAAGCCTTTTTACATTAAAATTAAAAAATGGTCACACCCGTTACAACTTCAATAACTTTAAAAAATAAATAAAATTGATGCAATAACAAAAGAAAAACGAAGGAACCGTTTCAAAAAAATTTGAGGCAAAGTCATGTCACACCCGTTACAAACTCATACTTTATGAAAATAAAGCAAACCAAACAATAGTGGAAAATATTAAAACGTATTAGATATTAAAATCAATATTTAAAAAGCAAAAAAATTACAAATTCTCACAAAAAGCGAAATGCCAAACCCGTTACAAGTTTATGAATTTTAAAAAATTAATTCAAATTAATGAAATAATCGCAAAAACTAATTTTAAAATCGATTAAAAAGAGGAATTCAATATGTAAGAAAATATCTTTATGTCACACCCGTTACATATACATTGCGCATAAAATCTAAAAATTTCAAAATAAACACATTTAATGATATATAGCAGGAAGAGAAAGTTTTAAGGAAAAAAATGTACAATCCACCACATAAGAATAAAAAATGTCACACCCGTTACGAAAAGCCTATTTTTTTATATTTTCCAAAAAAAATTTCATATAAATTTTAATTATTCATTACTACAGCTTGCTTTTTAATATAAACAAAAAAAATAAAAAAAATTTGAAAATCACACCCGTTACAAACTAACTTAGATATAAAAAAATCCTTAATGAAAGGTTTGTTACACAATCCTCCGTGTTAATAAAATACTGTAAAGAAAATTGGATATCACATACAGTACAACAAGCACCCGTTACAAATTCATGGAAAACATTAAATTTTAAAATCAATTGAAAACGAAAAATTTTCCAAAAATACAGATATCACACCCGTTACTATATCTTTGGGCTTTGAAAATTAAAAAAATACTGCAGCGGATATTGAACAGGAAGAGAATAATAGAAAGAAAATCCATACCATAAGACAAAAATTCTGAGGAAAAAACATATGTCACACCCGTTGTAATACTTTAAAATCCCTAGGAAATCCAAAAAACAGCTTGAAGGTTATAAAAATTCTTTTGGAATGGGGTTGACTCGAGAACAACATTTAGATTCTATGACGATGAGAATGAATTATCAGAATATATCATTGGAACCCTGTGGGAGATTTACTGCATCCCAGAACGAAATAACTAGCTGCATAACAAGTGCTAGGAGGAGACATTATGAGTATAGTTTATAAGGCATAAGGTAAGTACAATAGATAGTATGATCGCTGTACTTAGGCTTCATTTCTCGGCAATAATAATAATGTGATGTTAGAGCCAATGAACTGTCAGCTTTCCCTTGAGACATCTGTTTACAAATACTCAGATTCTGCCAACGGATATTTCAAAAGTATTCGGCCTTTCACATCCATAGAACATGATAGGTCTTATATTATAATGTTTAATCTGAGATAATTTGGAAGCTCCAAATGCCTGGTTCGATTTTTTCAGCCGGTTATTTATAGCTTTTTCGCTTGATGTCGATATGCTATCTACTTACGTAATTGGTCATTACAACCGATTAGTCAGGATTACAACCTAGGTTTTCACACCATCCATGTGATTTTATTCATGAGTGGCCGACATCGATCGACAAATTTGAGAAAGACAGTTTTTTTTACTTTCAAAGCTTTTGCCAGTAGACTGCTAAGAGGAGCTGAGGTTTGAATCATGGGCTCACGCCTATTAAGCCAAGACACTATCTACTAGTTCACCACGAACTTCATTAGATTATCAATTTTAATGTCCTTGGCCATATCAGGCTCTTTTTAAAACCACAGGGCAGTTCACCAATCTGCCAAATGATATCGATGAGGGATAAAGCAGGACTACAGCTCCAACTTTTGGAACTCTACTTAACATTTTAGACGCAATATTATTGTTCACTACAGAGGATTTGTTCTTCTCCAGATTGGATAAGTCGTAGCATATTTCCGAAGAATACTTGTGGCATAATACTTGTGGCGCCGCCGATCCTATTGGATTTTTGCAAAGTGCTGAAAAGCAGGGTATAGGGGGAGAGTATCAGTCATCAATCCATTTCTATTCAAATTCAAGTTGAATAAATCCGTTGAAACACTCTAAAATTTACATGAGCAGGAGTACCACATAGTTTGGTCATCACAGACCTCCTTTTTTAAATTTTTTTTTTTGAAAATTTTTTATTTTATTTTGAATTCTTTTTAATTTATTCATGTTATTTTATTGAAGTTTCTTTAAATAAAATCATAAATTTCAATACTAACACTTAACAAATCCCTGGTTTTCCTTATAATTTCGGCACCAACAGTTTAACGATTTTAAAAATTCTTTTTCAACACAAAAAAAATTAAAAAATAAATGGAAAAAAAAGGATGAAACACAACACAACAAATGTTTAAAACAAAAACTTAACAAAAACAAAATAACAAAAAAAAGTTTTTATTTAAAAAATTATTGCAATCGCAATAATTTTGAGAGTCCTTTGTCTTTTTGAAAAATTAAAAGAAAAAAAATTAAAAGAAAAACGCGCGACGTTTACGAACACATAAGCCCACGAACAGTAAAATCTGAACTGATCACAAGTGATCAAAAAGGATGATCAACATCCTTAGAAAACCAAATACACACACAGAGATAGCCTTTAAGAAACAGGATAACAAATGCAAAAACCGGACTTTCTTTAAACAATTTTTCCAATGTACAAAAAAGGGGGTTAAAAGCGTAATCTGTACATAGAAAAAGGGTTATCAATCTAAGCAAATCACAAGACTACCTCAACATTATATACAGAAAGGAATTGTCTTCAAAGCCTTAAGGGTGTTTTTCTTTCAATGGGTTGGTTGATGTCTTTAAGAAAAAAAAAAAAGAAAACTGAAAATGAGTAAATAAACCTCCACCATATTTCTTTAAATTGTCTTCATACCACATAGCATCTCCATATCCCTTGTATGTATATAATTTATTTCCATATTTTTATAACATACTTTTAGGTGTTAAACAATTTTATTTCTCTTTCTTTTTAATTTTTTTACACAATATGTTCGTGTTTGATTGTAAAACAAAAAATATTTCAAGTCTTACAGCTGTTTGCTAGAAATGTACATAAGAAAACCACTTGTTGCTGGCAGTTCAAGTATTTATTTTGTTATTAAGCTTTTCCATCCTCCTTAAAGTATGCTTTAGAGTTTTCACTAAACCAATAAAGGAATAACAATACTTTTTAGGAGATTTAAAAAGCCTTTAAAGGCACCTTTGGACATGAATACTAATGTCTTCATCAAGGTTTACGATCATCAATGCTTGTTTTCCCAGAAGATTTCAATTCTCATATTTTTCAATGCCTTAGGTGGAGGAAGGTAGAGCAAATACCATTCTATACAATTCTAACCCCCTACCTTACAGTTGAATCAGCATTATGCTCTATGGAAGCGAAATTTGGGCCGCAACGCTACATGTTAAAAAGCGGGCGAACTCACTTGTATCGATACAGAGAATGACGGCATTGCGTATCACGTCGGCATATCGTACAGTGTCCGCCCCAGCCGTAATTGTGATAGCAGGTATAATCCCTATGTATTTGCTGGCGGCAGAACGCATGGAGATTTATAGGGCGAAATCGGCTGGAAATCACATAACCGGTCACTTCAGGGAGAACACCATTTCAGAGTGGCAACGACGATGGAACGAGGAAGATGCGAGACTTATTCCGGACATAACGCTATGGATTGGTAGGAAATTTGGAGTGGTAAATTACTACGTCACTCAGATGCTATCGGGTCACGGATATTTTAGAAAATATCTGCACAGGATGGGCAAGACCGCCTCCCCTTACTACCTTACACAGATGCTATCGGGTCACGGATATTTTAGGAAATATCTGCACAGGATGGGCAAGACCGCCTCCCCTTACTCTCTTTACGAGGAAGGGGAGGTAATTGATGATGCAGAGCACACTGTTTTCGAGTGTGCACGCTGGCAGAGCTATCGATCTGCACTGACGTCGGTAGTCGGGACGATCACGGCCGGTAACTTGGTCGGGGTTATGATCGCGAGTAGGGAAAATTGGACCTCAGTGGCGAATTACGTGGAGAGCATTCTAAGACTGAAGAAGAGGGATCTTGAGGCTGCGGAACATGTGGGCACGCCGGCATAGATGAAACTGGCACACGTGTCAAGCGAAACTCGAAACAGGGACCTGGACGAAAGGAATAGTGGAGAGACTTAGATGTGTCTTTTGTACAATGGGTCAATCTGACCTCCGGGTACTGCACCTGTCTTGACTGACAGGTACACGTCCCCTAACCTAGATGTGTCTTCAAATTTCGGCACGCAATCCGAACGCGGATATGAACACGCAGGGGCCAAAGGGCCAAAGGGACTCCACTCCGAAGTAATACCACCGTAGTTCCGGAGTGGGCACAACAAGTCCACGAGACGAGGGGGGGATTTAGTGGATGAGGGCCCCACACATGGAGGATGTGACGACTACCTCTATGGTGCGGTTAGGTACATTTACCCCTCCTCGGCGTGAAAAAAGAAAAACCTTACAGTTGAATGAGTTTACACAGCACTTGGCATATGGATTAGTGGCTCTGTCAACGTCTGAAGGACGTCTGCTAAAGTTCCTAAGTTTAGACTGAAGCTGAGCAGGTTACAGTCAAAGCAGGAATATCTCATCTCTAGCCTCCAGTCCCCTACTAAGGCACTTCTACTAGGCAAAGTAACTGATCTAATTTGTAATCCTAAGGCTAAAAACCTCTTTCATTTATGACAGCGCTACTCTACTGATAGTTGTGGGTTAGGTTAGGTTAGGTCTGAGTGGTAGCTCTGATTTCACAAAGATCCCTTGAGCACGCATAGCGGCCCGTTGTGATACCACGGGTGAACGCAGTGGTGGGTATTGGCTGCACAACGCCCACAAGCAGTAAAAATACAGTCAGTCTTGCGATGTTTGAAGTCTTGCTTATGTTTGAAGAGAATAATCGTGCTTTGAAGATCTCCGTTATAAAGATTTGTCGAACAATTGTTATTGTTTATGCAAAAGAGTGTAAAGAAGAATAACTAAAAAAGCAATTGTTGTTGTTTACATCAAGTTGTGAACAGTGGCACCCAGAATTGTGCGAATAATAAGGAATTTTTATTTTATTTTATTTGCAATCTACTAGCTTATATTTTAAACGTTTTTAAAAGGTTAAAAAGGTAACATTCATTCTGTTTAGCATATGCCACTAACCTCTCCATCATAAAGCCGCGCTGATCATTGATATCGTAGGGTATTCGTAGGATATCGGATTCCTTAAGAAAAAATTCAAACTTTAAGTTTTTTTTTCGATTTTTGTGGCATATTTTCGAACATAAAAAAGACAAGAGACCTTTGCCAGTATTTCCGAACACATAAACATTTCATATACAAGTTATTGCATGTGTATGTGTGTACATAATAATCATGCCATGCCATTGACTTTTTAAATTCCAAGCAGGGGGTTGTTTTTATGCCATGAAGCAGCACCATTTCTTATTTACCTTAACCTTGTCTTCATTGAATGCTTTACTAAGCAGTGATCTTTTCATTATTACTACCTGGAGTTGAATCCAAAGAAAAAAAGACGCACGATCTCAATCATCATTGGCTGTCTTTGAACTGTTCTTTTCTTGTATGATTCTCTGAGAGGTACCACCCCATTTGTGCTTTTTAGAAAGAAAACAAGGCGATCCTTGAAATAAAATGATTATAGGCCATGTCCTGTTGGTATGCACCAAGTTACCCTTCTTTCAACACTAAAAACTTCTAAAATGCTTTGGGATGAAGTTGAATTTCTGGTTTTTTCTCTACAATTTTAAGGAATTTGAATTTGTTTGTCTTTTATTTTCATAAGAATTGTTAGAAATTTTCTTCAAAAAAATAATTGTCTTCGTTTTTATTATTAAAAATCCTTTTTTTTAATTTATTTCTCGTAATTTATTAGATATTCAGTTAAATGTCAGTTGTAACGTATTTTTGTAGCATTTGTTAGAGAAACTGTAACGGTTTTAATAAAAATATATTCTAAGTTTTCCATTGTAAACACATGGACATTCTCGAACTTGACAAATGTTGCTTTAATGTGCATAACGGCGGTATTTGACATAGCCCCCACAAAATAAATCTAACGGCGTCAAATCTGACGATTGTGGTGGCCTATTGACATTATCACTACGAGGAATTTCTTTTTCTGTAAATTTCTGCCGCAATACCACCGAAATCGGTCGCCGTAGTCTAGTAGGTAGTGTGTTGGCTTATTAGACGTAAAGCCAGGGTTCGAGCCCCAGGCCAGACATCAAGACAAAATACAAAAAGTATTTTTTCGGCGACTTTCTCTCAGCAGATTTCTGGCGAAAACTCTGAGAATAAAAATAAAATTGCCATGAAAAGTTTCTCAAAAAAATCTGTCGTTCAGAGTCGACTTTAAACTGTAGGTCCCACCACTCATGTATAAAATTAACACACACAACTTAAGTGGTGTAGGAAACTAGGATGTTGTACAATAAGTCAATTCGACCTCCGGGTACTGTACTTGTCTTAATTGACAAGTACACGTCGTCTAACCTAACCTAACTTATAAATTCCTAACATCGTCCTGGTGAAACCACATACCGTTCAACGTACTTTAATGGCACTTCAGATAAAATGTGATTAATTTGTCAAACTAGAAGTTTTAAAATTCCTAAATGAAGAAGCCAATGTTAAAATAAATTACCGTCGGCATTGTAGTTTTACTATTCAAAGGCAGAAAGTCTTTCAATCTGATGTTTCGTGATTTAAGTGGAGGCATGACAATGTCCCAAGGAGATGCTATTTCTGTTAGCCGAGCATAGAAGAAGTCGCCGTAGTCTAGTAGGTTAGGTTAGGCTAGGTTAGCGTGGTAGCTTTAATTTACCAAAAAGCTCACTTGAGCACGTATAGCGGCCCGTTGTGATGGCACAGGTGAACGCAGCCTCTGTACTAACCAAGTTCCTTCGATCCAAGGAGGGGGTTGTTGGTCAGCGCAAGGGCTGCACTATTCTAGTAGGTAGCGTGTATAGTCCATGTCAGACATCAAAACAAAATTTGAAAAAATATTTCTTAGGCGACTTCCTCTCAGCAGATTTCTGGCAAAAATTCTGAGCGTTAAAATAAAATTGCCATGGAAAGTTTCTCAAAAATCTGTCGTTCGGAGTCGACTTTAAACTGTAATTCCCCTGACACTCATGTATAAAAATTAACGCGCACAACATAAGTGGTGTGTGAAACTAGGTCGTAATCTTGACTGAAGGATTGTAATGACCAATTATGTATGTAAAGGGTCCGCCAACTAACTTTTTTTTTTGAAAATGTTTAAAAACGAAACTACTGAATAATTTCTCAAATTTCTTTTTTATTTGAAAGTACAATCCTTCCGGTTAATAATGGAAAATAATTTCATTCAGATGGCTGCCTCGACTGGCCATGCAGTAGCCTACACCAGAAGATGCCGATTTTGGCAAAAAAATCATTTTTTCAGATGAAGCTCATTTTGATCTTGGCGGGTACGTAAACAAGCAAAATTTTCGCATTTGGGGCATAGAAAACCCGACGCACCCAAAACGAGTCACTGTTTGGTGCGGATTTTGGTCCAGAGTGGCCGTTACAGTCAAGGGCGATCGTTATCGGGCCATGTTGAATGAATTTTTGTTCACAAAAATTTAAGAGGAGGACGTTGGCAACATTTGGTTTCAACAGGACAGCGCTACGTGCCACACAGCCGAAGCTACAGTCGATGTTTTGCGCCTTGTTTTTGTAGATCGCATTATCAGCCGCAGAGCTGATGTCGTTTGGCCACCTCGTAGCTGCGATTTGACACCGTTGGACTACTATTTGTGGGGTGCCGTCAAAGATAAGTGTTACGCCGACAAGCCAGAGACAATTGGCGCTTTAAAGGACAATATTCGTGAAGCCATTGGTGAAATACAGCTGCACACAATCGATAATGTGCTTAAAAATTGCACCGATCGTGTAGGCTACTGCAGCCATTTGAATGAAATTTTTTTCCATTATTAACCGGAAAATATTCAGTAGTTTTTTTTTAAAGCATTTTCAAAAAAAAGTTATTTGGCGGACCCTTTATGTATGTATGCCAGAAAGCACTGCTGCCTATTACGTTAGCCTTCCAATCTAAGGACTTTAAGGAATTCTGAGGTATCGTCTTCCACAATTTAAGTAAAGGCACGACATTGTCCCATTGTTTTTCGAGTGTAGAACAATTATAAAAATCTCTCCGTATCAGTTACGCAAAATCAACGGACTAAATCCAACCATTTAGAGTACGATATCCCTCTCAGAAGCCCTATCCGAACGGCGTTCATCTGCTAAGGATTAGAAACTGAATGACACCTCATTTTAACCGAAACCCAACCCAGCATTACAGTCTTAAGCTTCACTAATGTGTCGACTCACTTGAGCACGCATAGCGGCCCGCTGTGACGCCGCAGGTGAACGCAATCTCTGTACTGACCAAGTTACAAGGTGTAGCTACTTGCATATCCTTTTTTTTAAAGCTCATTGTCATTTAAAAGACATTAAGAGTGGCTTGAGTATACGAATAAATAGAATCTTCCAAGGGAGTCTTCCTAACTTTGACAGTTAAAGCCGCATCTGTCAAATTAGTTGTCATTTATTCAGTCTGTTTTACCACATAACCACGAACGACCATAAACAATGACGTGTGTTAGCAGAATGGGCTCTGGGGCAATTGGCAAGTGATCATCGTTTTCAACGGAATAGTCAGCTTCAGCGGTGAGATCCATTTCTAGATGAATAGGTACGTGAACAATCAATTCACATGAGATCCAAAAGCAACGAATGAGTGCCTAAAAGTCAATGTTTGGCGTGTATTTGTGATGGCAAAGTTTTCGTTCCATAATTCATTGAGAACGATATTGGCTAGACCAACTTTGTCAACGGCGAACTCTATAAGCTATTGATTACCAACTTCATTTTGTCTGAATTGGGTGTTCTGGAGACCAATAGCATGTGGTCTTAACCGGCCGGCGCTATGTCTCACAGGGCCCATGCCACATAGGATATCCTAAACAAGCGATTTTATTGTATGGAGGTCTTGTGAACTGGACACTAATATCATGCGATTAGATCTCTTTAGACATTTTCATGTGGGGTGTTCTTGAGTCACAGAAGCAAAAGCCAGTTGATTCCTGCCTCTGTTCTATTGCTTTTCCACTTATAAACCATCGTTTCTATATTGCCAGGCACTTTAATTTAAGCAAGTTTTACTGTATGCTTTTAAGGGCACAAGAATTGTTCTTTTTTTAAGGTCTACTTTTAGGAGTTTGAGAACAGTTCTATTGAATTTTCCTTTTTTATAAAACTTAAATGCTTTCCACTAAATTTTTGAAAATTCCTTGTAACATTTGAAAATAGCAGTCACCATCATTAACTGTCATTATTAAAAAATCAATGAATGTCTGAGTAGCTTTCTCTTTTGAATATAGGAAAAGGGGGGGGGCACTCATTAATACAAATCAATGGAAGAAAAAATTGTGGAAAAAAATACAGGAGAAAATTTCAATTTTAATAGGAAAGCAGGAGAAAACGACAAACTTGAATGTATTTGCACAGAGAAATTTAAAAAAAAGGGAAAGCAAAATAGAAATTGAAATGCTGAATTACTCAAATCAAGGCATAGTTTTAGGGATTTTAATGATGGAATATATTTTCACTGTGAAAGAATGGCTGTGTTGCTTGGGTTGACGTCTGGGGAAGTCTGGAGGAGGAAGAGACCGTCTATGACTTTTGTTTTGCTACAGAGAATGCACACGAACGCGTGTGGGAATACTAGTAAATCCAGTAGCGACAAACATGGCGAAACTGTTTGAATACAGGATTATGTCCTCGTGTTCAGAAACCGATGTGAAGCTAACTTTCTTACTCCCTTCACCAAAGACACTTTAGGCAATTTTAGATGAAGCGCAAACACTTTCTTGCAACCTAATGGCCAATTTATTGTCGCCGTAGTCTAGACGATTGTGTGTTGGCTTAGTAAACGTGAACCCGTGGTTCAAACCTCAGGTCAAACATCTCGAATAAAAACTTAAGTATCCTCTCAGCAGTTGGTGGCCCAGCTTCGGATTCCGAATCTTACATGATCTTCGGTGACAGTCAGGCTGCCCTTAAGGCCATTGCGTCGGTCTGGTGCAAATCACGGCTTGTACGCGAGTGCAAGGAGTCGTTGAGGACTTTCGGACCGGACCGTATCCGTCTGTGCTGGGTTCCGGGATATAGGGGAATACCGGGCAATGAGACGGCGGATGCCCTCGCTAGGCTAGGTTCGCTTTCGGTAGGCGATTTGATGGTTGGTCCTGACTCCCCAGTCTGTCACCTCTATGGCCTCATCAATGGATGAGTCATGGAGAAAGAGCAGAGGCGTTGGGGGAACGGATCGGGTTGTTTTGTTTCTAGGTGTCTATGGCCTGCTGTAGACAGTAAGAGAACAGTTTGGCTGCTGGGCTTGAATAAGGCCAGTTTAAGGTTAATTATACGGTTTATCACGGGACACTGCGAGATTAGGTCGCTGACGGCGGTCTGGAACAGATATCAGCCGGACTACTGTAGGGTATGTTGCGATGATGAGGAGTTGGAGACTATCGAACACCTCCTCTGTAACTACCCAGCCCTTGGTAGATTGAGGTTGAGGACCCTTGGTTGGCCCTTCTTTGAGGGTTTGAATTCTTTGTCGAGAGCCGACATCAAGGCTCTCCACAGATTTATTAGTGGCTTAGGCTGGTTGAGAGGCTAGGACTTCATCGGTGCAGTCGCGCTCTCCCATCCTCTTGTTATGTCTGGTCTATGTGATTCCTCCGCTTCCCACTCCCCCCTTTCCTATATACGCTCCTTTAATCCTACCCCCTATACTATCCTTCCCTCCTTTAGGACGTTGTACAATGGGTCAATCTGACCTCCGGGTACTGTACCTGTCTTGACTTACAGGTACACGTCCTCTAACCCAACCTAACCTATCCTCTCAGCAGCCGTCTGACAAAAACTCTGTGAAATAGAGTTGCCATGTGAAAAGTTTTTCAAATCTGTTGTCCAGAGTCGACGTTAAACTGTAAGTAACGCCATTCAAGGATAAAATTAACACACATAATATGGGTGGTGGTGAAGTCGCCATAGTCTAGTAGGTAGTGTGTTGGCTTATTAGAAGCCACGGTTCAAGCGAAGAATGGAAAAAATTTCTTAGGCGACTTCCTCTCAGCAGATTTCTGGCAAAAACTCTGAGCGATAAAATAAAATTGTCATGAAAAGTTTCTCAAAAATCTATTGTTCGGAGTAGACTTTAAACTGTAGGTCCCCCGGCACTCATGTATAAAATTAACACACACAACATGAGTGGTGTTGAGAAGATAGGTCGTAATCCTGACTGAAGGGCTAAAGAGTTTTAATGACCAATTAAGTTAAGTAAGGAAATATGCGTATACCCCACGATCAGCCCTTGCGCTGACCAACTTCTTCCATTTCCCTGATTTTGGTGGAACTTGGTTAGTACAGGGACTGCGTTCACCCTTGGCATCACAACAGGCCACTATGCGTGCTCAAGTGAGCTTTGTGATAACAGAGCTACCACTCCGACCTAACCTAACCACTATCTAGATGAGTAACTACACTAAAAACGAACGAGTGACAACCAACTACCATAATAGAATCTCTCCGATATTTTTGTTTTAAAACCAACATCAAAGGCGAGTTCAGTTATCCCCAGCTAATAGGAAGATCCGAATCAATTATACTGAAGATTTTGGCATGACTATGGACTCTATATTGTCTTTGTCTTGTGGTGATCACAGTTACTTAGTTTGCCAACTAATCTCTTGGCAGCCAGCATCTTCGAGGTGAAGCATCTCAGATAGAGACGCCGTTTATGATGTCCATCATCGAACTGTATTAAGTAAATGCAAGTTGCAGGACTAAGTGGTCAAAAATCCTTTTTAATTCAATTTTCTAACAAGAAACCGTTATTAAATTCCTTTTTAATTTCGAAAAATTTTCAAAAATTATTTCCAAAGTTCAAAGTTCATTTCATTAGTTTGTTTTTAAACTGCCAGCATCTTCTCCTTCCTTTTTACATTTGATGTTCAAAGTTAAAAATTTCTCACACTCAACGACAGTCAGCATCATTAGCTTGGACATCAATGTCCTTTTAGGCTCGGCAGCACAAAAACAGGATCACAAAATATTTCCACTGAACTTTCACATGAAAATTTCAACGCCATGGCATCGAATATAAAACAGAAAATTTCGTTGTGATTAGAAAAGTTGTGTACAATTCATATGTTTTTTATAAGAAAAAAAATCTCGTTTTTATTTCTTCTGGAAGACACTTTTAATCACAATTATTTCGTATAAAAATTCTTGGAAAAAATCAAAAAAACAATAAAGTCCGGTTTTATAAAACTGGCCACCAAGCCAGTAACAAACTAAGCGAACAGCATCTTTTAGAGACAAAATCCAGCAACCACCACCAGGATCTTAATGTTGAAAGACGTTTGTCTGTGTCTAACTGTCTGCACAGTAAAAAGAACGAAAAGATTGCCAATGAACTTTGACACACACATACACACACAGAGAGATCGTAAAGATGCTTTTAGATACCAACCAACCCCTTTTTCCTTGGACTCAAAACTTGTTTTTGCTTTTAAACGCTGGTCTTTGATTTGGTCAGTTTGCCTTTCGTTCTTCTTCTTCTTCAGCAGATGGATAATAAAAATTGATGCTGTTGCTGCATTTAAAAGTACCCGTATAGATTTTTCTTTAAAATATTTTCTTGAATTATTTTCTGCCTTAAATTCATTGTGTTTCCCGTGATAATGTCCAGTTTTTGCTTCCGTTCAACAGAAAGATTTGCATATTAATTCTGTACTGCATTACCCGGGATGATCAGTAAGCTGATGCTGTTGATATTAAGACAGGATGTTGTCTAGCAAAACCTGGAAACCTGTTTTGGTGGGAAATAAAAATTCTCTTTTTTTTTTTGCTAAAACCGATGACTTTTAAGAATTTCTTTTCCTGGGATATTTTTTATATAAAAAATCTTTCGATTTTTCTTTTTGAAAGGAAGCTGCTTTAGGCACTAATCGCCAATCACCCACATATCACTTGGAAATCACCAGCGTTGAAAACTTAAAACTTTTCAAAACAAACTTCTTTGACCGTACAAAAATGGTTTGGCAAGTTCGAGACTTTTTTTAAATCTCAATTCCTTCGCGTAAAGTGTAATAATGCCTCTAGTAACAGTTAGCTGTCAGTGAGGGTTTCTCAAAGTTTGAACGAGCTGGGTCGTCATTAATACAAACCATCAAGGAAAACAAAGCCTTAGCCGTCCCATCAATGTGAATTAGATTGCCTGTAAGATAAAAACGTCAGTAGTTATACACGGGACCAGGTATTCCTGTATGATTAAAAGGTTTAGAGCTGTTCAAGAAGTTCCGGAGCATATCACGGGACTTGTCCTCCCTGTTTGGAATTCTAATGCGTAATCCTACTATCAAGATTATACATTAGAGAAGAAAAGAGAAGAGAAGAGAAGAGAAGAGAGGAGAAGAGAAGAGAAGAGAAGAAAGGAAAAGAAAAGAAAGGAGAGAAGAGAAAAGAGAAGAAAAGAAAAGAAAAGAAAAGGAAAGAAAAGAAAAGAGAGGAGAAGAGAAGAGAAGAAAAGAAAAGAGAAGAGGAGAAAGAAGGGAAGAGATATAGAAAAAAAGGTAGAGAAGAGAAGAGAAGAAAGAAGGGAAGAGAAGAGAAGAGAAGAGAAGAGAAGAGAAGAGAAGAGAAGAGAAGAGAAGAGAAGAGAAGAGAAGAGAAGAAAAGAAAAGAAAAGAAAAGAAAAGAAAAGAAAAGAAAAGAAAAGAAAAGAAAAGAAAAGAAAAGAAAAGAAAAGAAAAGAAAAGAAAAGAAAAGAAAAGAAAAGAAAAGAAAAGAAAAGAAAAGAAAAGAAAAGAAAAGAAAAGAAAAGAAAAGAAAAGAAAATAAAAGAGGAGAGAGATAGAGAAGATGGAAGAATAAACTTTTATATGCCTGTGAGCATTGAAATACGCTTTCGAGTTTGTCAATTTCACTGTCTATAGCGCCTCTTAAGCATCTTATATGGCTAGAAACAATACCCAATATTTCTTTATGGTAAAGATCAAATCAATTCCATTACAAAGAAAGTTATGAGAAGAGTGTGGCAACGCTGATTTTAGATGGAGCAAAAAATTGTTTCCTACAGCACAACTTAGAGTCTTTTGAAATCATTGGATTTGAATTAACGAGGTGAGAGTATTCTATGATCCTATAATCTCTAGGAAAGAAATTGTTTTTAACTTTACACCCAGTAAATATGCTTTAAAAATTAAATTGCCTTCACATATTTAGTTCCGTCATAGATAGATATGTCACCTTGTCTCGTTGAGGAGGCTTTGAATGTGCCACGCCTCTGAGAGCAATGCAGCGGTGGCCTAAAGAAGTGAAATATTTTGATTTGAAGTATATAAATAGGCGCTAATTTTTGAAAGTCTTATTGCTACTTTTTCAATGCTAAAACCCCTTTAAATATATGAGATTTTTATGGCTTCTTCCAAATATATAAAATATGCTGCATTCAGCTAAAAATGTTTAAAATTTTGTTTTGTTAAAAAGTGTATTTTATTTTAAAAATCCCAAAAAGTATGCAGTATATGCGACATTTATTATGGTGTTATTCAAAATATGTTTGAGGCGGCCGTCAAAAGCATGTAATTGATTTTCAAAATCGAGGATCGAACCCCTAAATGTATGTTGTGTTTAGAATCTAAAACATTTTTCTTAACTCCTCCCTTCTAGTCTCTTTTTAATTTGTAGAAATCTCTCTAGTTTCAAAATGTCTATGAAACGCCTAAAAATATGTTATTTAAAATTTGAAACCTTTATATATGCTTTAAAAATGATTTAATCAAACCTTAGAAATTGATTTAACACTTCAATTGAATTTTTGGGGTTGAAATCATACAAAATAAATCGGGGTTAATAACAATATTTGAGTATGCTTTAGTATATCAATTACTAACCCAATTATTTATGAAAAAAAATTATACAAAAAATCGTGTATACTTTTAGGAGCATAATAAAAAATATTTATACGATTATTTTTATTTTTCATTCTATTTTTTAATTTATTTTTACATTTTTTATTAAAAAAAAACCAACAAAGCTTTGTAAAAACAAGAAAAAACTAAAGCAGCAAAATGTAAAGCATAAGCAAAGGGGTAAATAGAGGAGGAGAGAGAGAGAGAGAGAGTAAGAGAGGGTAGAATGATGCAATTTAATCAGTTATATTTGTTAACTGAACGTTGTTGTACGGTAATGTCACATTAATTTTAAAACAGATCTGCTGTGTAGATGTGTGTGGCAATGCATATGTACATACAATATATGCAATATAAGTTGCATACAAACAGGCTTAATCAGCTCTAGACTTTTTTTGTATATAAAATAAAAAACCGAACCATAAGGGACAAGGCTAGGGGTATATGTTTGTGGCATTTATAGGGGTACGCAAAGAGTGCAGAGGGGGTAAAAGGATGCTTAAGAGCAGTGTTTATATGCCACTTTTGATATTTTACACAAGCCTATGAGTGAGTGTTAAAACAAGAACAAAAAAAACAGTGCATAAGTGAAGGAGGTCTGGCATATTTGGCACCTCTTTTGTATAAAAAGCGTATATGGATGGCATCATGTTGGAGTGGATTTTTCTGTTCGTTCGTTTTTTTTTTGCTAAAATGTGTCTCATTTACTGGCTTTTTTTGGTGTGTGTGTGTGTGCAACCATGTGCTATTTGTTGTCTGTCCATTGTATTGCAATGCCTATGGTTTTACTGTTTTTTTACATTAAAGCTAAAGTATCTGGCATCTCTTTTTCGTTTTGGTCATTTTTTCGCATCAACATCTATATGTACGCACTTGCCACACGCACCAGCACAACGAACGAATCACTGTTGTGCAGCTGTTTTCATCAACAAAAATACAGAGAGCAGCAGCACACAAAAATTTTTTCCCTTTTTTCCAGAAAAAAAACCCAAACAAAACCCAACAGAAACGCAATATTATTTTTATTATTGTTATCATTGTTGTTGTTACCATTGTTGTTGTTATTGCTGCAATGGTTGCATATTTTTATAAGTCCAACAAACATACATACATACACGGCTGAAGTTAAAAAAGCAAACCCTACGAGTTTGAGGCAGCAGGATACAACAAAAAATGGAAAAAACAGAAAAGTTGCTGTTGGTTGTTATTAAAAAAGGAAAAACTCAAATTGGTAACCTATTGAGGTTTTGTTGTATTTTTCTTCAGCCTTTGAATGCAGTTGCAACGGCCGCAAACGCCAACGCTACGGCTGGCGTTAACAGCCATACGCGGTAACAGCGTAACTGATGAAAACAATTTTTATTTCATTTTATTTTTCATTCGCACACGCACGAAAATAAAATTGTAAAAAACTGCTTTACGCACACACACACACACACACACACACGCACTTTCACTCAAACATTTACTTACACACTCGTGTTATCTTTAGCTTCACAAAAAGAAGAAAAATGCGCTTGGGTTTGTGCTTGTGTGTATTTACTGTTATATAGGTTGTTACGCTCTTTCTCTCTCGCTCGCTCGCTCGCTCTGTGTCTCTCTTTTCGATTGTGTTTTTTTTTTCTTTCATATTCATTCCTTCCTTCACTGCATTTTTTTCTTTTTTTTAACATTAAAACTCATCATCATATGCAAGTAAATAATGTAATCTACTTTTAGGCGGCCTATGCTGCCCTGCACCCCCACTACCACTACCCTTTCCCGTTTACGCTTTCAAGGGACATGGCTCATCACCTTCTTTTTTTTTCTTTTTTTCTTGCCAATAAATATTTTTTGTTTTTTGTATATAATATATACGTCCTGTTGTTGTTGTTATTGTTGTTGTTGCAGCTGATTTCTTTTTTCTATATAATTTTGAAACAAAAGTTGCACGGTTTTTGCCGCTCACAAAAAACAAAAAAAACGAAAAAAGAGAAGAGAAAGAAGGCAACAGAGGAAAATTGTAAAAACGAAAAACAATGATAACCAGCTGAAGCTGAAAGATCTGCTTCCCGTTTGTGCCGTTTGTATTGGAAATTAACAAAAAAATAAGACCAGCTTTAAAAGCCTTTCAAGGGCCTTAAAATAGGCAACAAATTTTAATTTATAACATGAGCTAAAGTATAAAATTTGGGATACAAGAAGGTATACTGAATTTAAAGTGATTGTTCGAGTATAAGAAAATTATCAGAGTAAGAGAAACCCTTCGTATATAACTGTAGTCCCCAGAAAATATGTGGAAAAGTATTATGAGTATTGCCAAGTGGCCTGGGTTTAATGCCGTTTAACATTAACTGGTATACGACAGTCGCCAGAGGATACAATAGTAGTGTGAGTATAAGAATGTATAAGACAGCAGTCTGAGTAAATAGAGGGGGTTTCATACAGTAGTCTAGGGATACAACAGTGTGAGTATAAGACAGATGCGTGTGTATAATATACTAGCCTAAGTATAATAAAAATCTGAGTAAAGGACAGCAGTATGGGTAAGAGGCAGTAGTCGGAGTATAAGATACAAAAAAGAGTATAAGATACAAAAGTAAGTATCTGAGTATAAGATAGCAGTCTGAGCATTGAACAGTTGTATGAGTATAAAAGATAAGTCTGAGTATAATATAGAAGATTTCATCATCAAGCAGTTAACAACGGACGTATAAGGCAATTGTCCCAGTATAAGACAATTGTCTGAGTATAGGACAATAGTCTGGGTAAAAGGCTGTAGTCTGCGTATAAGACTGTAGTCTGAGTATAAGACTGTTGTCTGAGTATAAGACTGTAGTCTGAGTATGAAACTGTAGTCTGAGTATAAGACTGTAGTCTGAGTATAAGACTGTTGTCTGAGTATAAGACTGTAGTCTGAGTATAAGACTGTAGTCTGAGTATGAAACTGTAGTCTGAGTATAAGACTGTAGTCTGAGTATAAGACTGTAGTCTGAGTATAAGACTGTAGTCTGAGTATAAGACTGTTGTCTGAGTATAAGACTGTAGTCTGCGTATAAGACTCTAGTCTGCGTATAAGACTGTAGTCTGCGTAGAAGACTCTAGTCCGCGTATAAGACTGTAATCTGAGTATAAGACTGTAGTCTGAGTATAAGACTGTAGTCTGAGTATAAGACTGTAGTCTGAGTATAAGACTGTAGTCTGAGTATAAGACTGTAGTCTGAGTATAAGACTGTAGTCTGAGTATAAGACTGTAGTCTGAGTATAAGACTGTAGTCTGAGTATAAGACTGTAGTCTGAGTATAAGACTGTAGTCTGAGTATAAGACTGTAGTCTGAGTATAAGACTGTAGTCTGAGTATAAGACTGTAGTCTGAGTATAAGACTGTAGTCTAAGTAAAAGACTGTAGTCTGCGTAGAAGACTCTAGTCTGCGTATAAGACTGTAGTCTGCGTAGAAGACTCTAGTCTGCGTATAAGACTGTAATCTGAGTATAAGACTGTAGTCTGAGTATAAGACTGTAATCTGAGTATAAGACTGTAGTCTGAGTATAAGACTGTAGTCTGAGTATAAGACTGTAATCTGAGTATAAGACTGTAATCTGAGTATAAGACTGTAGTCTGAGTATAAGACTGTTGTTTGAGTATAAGACTGTAGTCTGAGTATAACACTGTAGTCTGAGCATACGACTGTAGTCTGAGTATAAGACTGTAGTCTGAGTATAAGACTGTAGTCTGAGTATAAGACTGTAGTCTGAGTATAAGACTGTAGTCTGAGTATAAGACTGTAGTCTAAGTAAAAGACTGTAGTCTGCGTAGAAGACTCTAGTCTGCGTATAAGACTGTAGTCTGCGTAGAAGACTCTAGTCTGCGTATAAGACTGTAATCTGAGTATAAGACTGTAGTCTGAGTATAAGACTGTAATCTGAGTATAAGACTGTAGTCTGAGTATAAGACTGTAGTCTGAGTATAAGACTGTAATCTGAGTATAAGACTGTAATCTGAGTATAAGACTGTAGTCTGAGTATAAGACTGTTGTTTGAGTATAAGACTGTAGTCTGAGTATAACACTGTAGTCTGAGCATACGACTGTAGTCTGTGTATAAGACTGTAGTCTGAGTATAAGACTGTAGTCTGAGTATAAGACTGTAGTCTGAGTAAAATTCTGTATTCTGAGTATAAGACTGTAGTCTCAGTATAAGACTGTAGTCTGAGTATAAAACTGTAGTCTGAGTATAAGACTGTTGTCTGAGTATAAGACTGTAGTCTGAGTATAAAACTGTAGTCTGAGTATAAGACTGTAGTCTGAGTATAAGACTGTTGTCTGAGTTTAAAACAATAATCTGGAAAGAGGCAGTAGTCTGAATATATGACAGAAGGTAAGCTGAGTATTTAACAATTGTTTAACAGTGTGGGTATCAAATATCCAGAGCATAAGACAGTAAAATGAGTATAAGATGATAGTAGCGTGTGTAACATAGTAATCTGAAACAGTAGTCTGAATATAAGACAGAAGTCTGGGTTTAATGCAGCAGATAGCTTAAGCATAACACAATAATTTGAGTATAAGACAGGTGATAGGCTGAGTATGAAACAGAAAATAGTTTGAGTATAAGAGAACACGAAGTTAGAGTATAAAACAGAGTCTGAATATAATACAAAAGTCTGTGAATAAGACAGCAGTCTGTGAATGACACTGAGTTAGCAGTCAAGTAAAAATAAATAGTATGAGTATAAGATAGAGAGTAAGTATAGCACTGCAGACTGGGTATAACGCATTCATATGAGTGTAGGACAATTGTATGATCCAAACACAGCAGTCTGAGTATAAGTTTTCTGAGGTATTAAACAGTATTAAACAGAAACAGAGTGTGAGACAGTAAGTAGTCTGATTATAACTTTAAATAGTCTTTGTATAAGAACTGTTTGTTGTATTCTAGAGTATGATATTCTGAATATACGACATTGAATCACAGGCTTGAGCTGATGTCAGTAATTCTTAATGTTTTTAATTCCAGACTTTAGTGGAATCTTACCTTTCAAATGAGATCCGCCATCTAATCTTATCTAAACTACATTACTCTGAAAAAATGCCAGATCCTACACAAGTCGTCGCCCTATTACTAAAGAAGCTACCGATAATTCCTCATAATAGTCAAGATTTTTTTCGACCATTAAATGAACAAATCTCAAGCGCCATCCCTCATGCAATAAACAATCTTCCCCATTAAGACATAAAAAATTATGCTAAAAAATTAATTTTTCGTAGCATTATTACTAGACATGCCTCAATCATTTCTTGCATTCTAAATTTTAATATCAAAATTGTAATTATTCTCCCTAAAATATATAGTTTGACTTTTTGTAACCCCTAAACTATGCTAAAGATTTTAGAAAAATTTTATTTAACCTAAAATTTCTACACTCCTAGCAATAACGAAAATATTTTCAAATATTTTAATTACCCAAAAAGAGAAGACTTCTCATGTATAGTTGGTTGCTTTAAGCATTCTATTTTAAAATGCATGGGGCATTAATAACAAACAAAAAAAACCATGGCTTTTTTTGTGCGCCTTATTATATACCAACAGTTTTTTAATGGAATTTGTTTTTGTTTTTTTTTTTTTTTTGTTCGTTTTTGTTTTTGCTGCACTCCAATCATATTATTTATCAGGCAATGATACGCACTTTTTGACACTCTTTTACACGAACATACGCATACAAACAGGCAAAACGCATACAATGCACGAGATAATAATGGGCCACCAAAGTTCCTCGCTCTCTCTCTCTCTCTGTGTAGTGACACTCCATGCCTTTCCTTTTAGATTTTGGGGCCCCATCACACCACTTAAAGGCTTTGCTGATGTGTTCGTCAAACAAACAATAATTATTGAAAATGCCAGGCCAGGCCAGGCTAGGCTAGGCTAGGCCAGGAATGAAAGAGAGAGAGAGAGAGTGATAGACAGGGAGAGGAAGAGAGAGAGAAATAGAGAGAGAGAGTGCCATAAGCTGGTTTTGTTGCGGAACGTGTGTGGCACTGTTGTTAAGGCTGTTTAGCTGTACGAGTATGAATATATGTAGGCCTTTCGCTCTCTCTCTCTCTCTCTTTGTCTTCATAATGCAATATTAGTGTTGCCATGTTAGTTGCAGTTTTTTTTTTTGCGAATGCACTCAGTTTTTTATTGTTGTTGTTTCTGTTATTGTTGGTTTGGCATTTTACAATTTTTGCCAGCTGCATCATTTTCCGCTTTTAATTTATAACATTTTGCCCCATGCTCTCACGTTGACGTTGAGTTCAGCCTGAGATATGACGATATTGTTCTTATTGTTGTTGTTGTTATCGTTGTAGCCGGATAATTTTCATTTTGTTGTTGCCTTTTGATAATTTCATACTTTGGCTCCATAAACTTTAACACAAACGAGTAAAAAAAAAATTGTGTTGCCTTACCTCTGGTGCCTTCTGCTCTCCACCTCTGTTTGCCTTGCCACAAAATCAAGGTATCAGTTTGGGGCCTATAACTGCCCTAATATTGTTGTTGTTGTTGTTGCTTATTTTATATTATTTTAGTTCGACAAAAACTGGCCTCTGGTGCTCATTAAATGTTGGCTTGTGTCCTCCACCCTATTAATGCGGTGGGGGTTTATTTCCCATCTGTTTTGTTGCCTGACTGCCTGCCTGCCTGGCATTTGTGGTGCATATTTTATTTTATATTTTCAAAATACGCGTTTTTTTGTTTTTTGTTAATAAATAAAATTGCAAAATACTTGACCAAACAAAAATACAAAGAATTCCTACCTCATTATCATATGAAAATAAATTAAAAAGTTCTCTGATAATTTTTTTCTCCCGGTTTTGCTTTTTTCCCCATTTGCCCAGTGTGTTGAAAGCCACTGAACGAAAAAAAAAATTAACGTTAATCAGCAAAAACTTTACAGAAAAGTCTTTAAAGCTTATGAAATAATTGGAAAATGTAATCAGAAATTCAGAACAATAATCTTCAATAAAAAAAATTGTATTTAAACGCCTAATCCTAGCTTAACAGTATACCCAAGCGGGCGGTATTAAAATGGACCGCCATAAAGGAATTTTAATTTTTAGATTTTCCTTTGAAATTCAATTAGATTTTCCTTAAAACGACCCTAAAAGAATTACACAGAAACAGGAATAAAAAAATGATCGCATAATATTATTCAACATTGTGTGCGTCAGGAGCAATTTATCAGTTCTTCTTAGTTTCAGGTCTTGAGACCATAAGGTGCTCTGCAACTTTTTCTTTATCCGGTTACGTTTTCAGTTATGCAACTGTCCAGTACTCTGACTACTTTCTACCTTGTACTCAGAGTTCTATATTTTACTCAGACTGTCTTATGCTCAGACAAAACTGCCTTATACTTACATTTGATACTTACACTGCTTGATGATGAAACCTTCTGTCTTATACTCAGAGTACTTAGCGAATGTTAATCACACTGCTTTCAGTCTAACACTCAGACTGTTCTCTTATACTCTTATACAATTCAATTCAATACTCAGATTACTTTCAGTCTTATACTCAGACTAATGTCTCTTACCCAGATTATTATTTTATACTCAGACAACTGTCTAACACTCAGACTACTTTCTGTCTTATACTCAGACTACAGTCTTATACTCAGACTACAGTCTTATACTCAGACTACAGTCTTATACTCAGACTACAGTCTTATATTCAGACTACAGTCCTTTACTCAGACTACAGTCTTACACTCAGACTACAGTCTTATACTCAGACTACGGTCTTATACTCAGACTACTCCCGCTTGTCTTCTCTATATCAAACCTTTTGGATCATAATGCTGCCAAAAACGCAACCATGCTACTGATAATCTGTCCGTTGTCTCCGTTATACAATCTGTTAGACAAATGCTGGCAAATCTTGAGTTGAGAGCTTGCTTCATTACCAGACGCAACTTGCTTAACTAGTGTAGCGGTGCTACAATTTCTTTAATTTTTTATATAATCGAAGTGAGTCGATAACGAAATCGCCGTAGTCTAGTAGGTGGTAGTTGGCTTATTAGAGGTAAGGACACGGTTCAAACCCTAGGTCAGACATCAAAACGAAATACGAAAAAATATTTCTTAGGCGCCTTCCTCTCAGCAGATTTCTGGCAAAAACTCGGAGCGTTGAAATAAATAAAATTGCCATGAAAAGTTTCTCAAAAATTTGTCGTTCGGAGTCGACTTTAAACTATAGTTACGGCCACTGATGTATAAAATTACCACACACACCACATAAGTGGCGTGAGAAGCTAGGCCGTAATCCTGACTGAAGGATTGTAATGGCCAATTATGTTATGTATATGGGTCGGAAACGAAGACTCCTTCTGCTTTGATTTTTCATTGTGTTCTCGACGTGGTAATGCCAAAGGAGCGGAATTTTCCTGAGTTCTTCAAAGTAATTCGAATGAATTCGATGCCATAAATGTAACCCTGTTGCGCTCGCATGATCTTAATATCGCTTTCAATAGTATCAATGGGTGGTGCCATTATTCCGTCTGTATATAAAGTAGAAACTTTGTATCGGCAATTGAGAGTATCTGCCAAATGTATGTTAGCTTTTAATCAAATAAAACCACCTCCTCTAATAACTACATACATACATATATATTGCTGACACTGTCTGGGATGTTATCCTCTCTGGGAAGACCTCTTCCTAACACACAGTGACCCTCGTTACTTGCTATGGTAAATATTTTGACTGCAAATTCCATTCCATTATTTAAAACATTTTTAACCATGAGGACTCATTGTCCATTAGGTTACAAGAGGACACTAGGATAATAATTATTAGTCGTGTTCAGCGCGCAAAATGCCTTCGGAAACACCTGAAGCCATCTTATTTGCAAAACCCATGCAGGACTGTGTAATTGATATTTTAAAATTCTATATGACAGTATTCTAGTATTGTGCAAGCCAACAATGCCATTCGGTCAATCTCAATTAAACCGAATAAAGGCAAGGTTGTGTTCTTTACCCATGTTACGATTCAACATTGTTCTGCAAGTTATACAACCTGCGGTCTTCATAGAAAACAGTCTGAAAAAGAAACATTATCTAGGGCCATGAGCTTGGACATTTGAATGACAAAATGTGTTACACTCATAACCGGCTTAGAGAAAATATTCAATTCTTTCGTAATGTACATGCTTATGTATGGATCTGACTGCCAGTAACTTATTAATTGCCGCCCTCTTTGTGTTTTCAAAATATTCTGGCCGGTAAACAGTAGTAGTGGCGGTCGAAGCCGTCGTGGTCTAGTAGATAGTGTGTTGGCTTATAAGACTTTAGGGCTCAGTTCAACCCCCAAACGAAATAAGAAGAAATATTTCTTTGGCGACTTTCTCTCAGCAGATTTCTGGCAAAAACTCTGAGAGTGAATAAAATTGCCATGAAAACTTTCTCAAAAATTGCCGTTCGGATTCGACTTTAAACTGTAGGTCCCGCCACTCATGTAAAAAAAATTAACGCACACAGTGTAGGTGAGGTGAGAAACTAGGTCGTAATCCTAACTAAAGGGTTGTAATGACCAATTGTATGTATGCATGTATGTAAACAGTGGCAAAACAGAGAATTTGAATGGAGTTATTGATCTGGAGGTCGCCGTAGTCTAATAGGCAGTGTGTTGGCTTATTAGACGTAAAGCCAGGGTTCGAGGCCCAGGCCAGGTTTCCTCGGCGACTTTCTCTCAGCAGATTTTTGGCAAAAACTCTGAGAGTAAATAAAGTTGTCATGAAAAGTTTCTCAAAAAATCTGTCGTTCGGAGTCGACTTTAAACTGTAGGTCCCCGCCGCTCATGTATAAAATTAACACACACAACATAAGTGGTGTGAGAATCTAGGTCGTAATCCTGACTGAACGGTTGTAATGATCAATTATGTATGTATGTATTGATCTGATCGTTCGTAGAGGATGTTAAAAATTATGTTTTGCCACTCATGGATAAAATTAACGCATACAACCTAAGTGGTGCGAGAAGCTAGGTTGAGAACCTGACCTAAAGTGTTGTTATCCTTTATAGAAAAGCCTGAAATTTATTTATGCTTACAATACATTTGAATATTGCATGATATTGTCAACAGACTGTACCTAGTTTATTTCATTTTTCACGAAATCATTAACTGCTGACGAAATATTATCAAAAAATACAGACAGAAATAGGTCAGTTAACTTCAAAAATCATTGCCATTCACATTCATATTCATAAAATATGATTTGGCTTCGTTTTTTCGTTTCATGGTTTTTATTCGGTCAATATGAGACCGATACTCATTATATACATACATATGTAAGTATATATGTATGCACATAGTATTTGTTTTTGGTATATAAATAGAAGCCTTAATGAGTATATAAAATGAAAAATTCTAAACCCCGTAAATAAATAATAAAAATTAATTAACAAATTTAAGCCACCATATTAATGCAAAAAATAAATGCAAAAAAAACGAGGAATAAATAAAGCCATGTACCCTTTCCGTAGATTCTCTAAATTAATTCCAAAAAAAAAAAAAAAAAATTAAAAAAAAAATTTTTCATTTAAATACTAAAATAAAACAAGTATATATGTATTGTTAGACATACATACATACATACATATGTATATCATTATGTATATGTAAAGCCTGTTATCTATTGTATATAAGACTAGTAAATAATTGTTTATAAAATAAATAAAATTTTGCGGCATATTTAAACCAAAAAAAAAACGGAAAATTTTTTCCTTTTTTTCTTTCTTTAAAATATTAAAACAAAAATTTAAATAAAATTAACGGCATGTAACAAAAAAAAAACAGCAAAATAACGGTGAAAAAAAAGAGGAAACGTTACAGAGAAAAAGAAAAAAAAAGACAGGAATTAATCGGGAATATTATTTTAAAAATACATGTGAGTGAGTGAGTGTCCATGATAATGTGACACACACCACTAATGTATGCGTGCATGCGTGCATTTGTGCAAGTGTGGGTATATGATTATGGCCAGTCAGTCTGTTGTACAACTACAACAAAAAAAAAATATCTCCCAACCTTACATACCAATCATACTGAATACACTTGCACACCCTACGCTGGCATATATACATAGTAGAGGAGTTAGGTTTGGTTAATTGGCAGATCCTCCTTAAAGAATAAGCTCTCTTGAGAAACTTTTCATGGCAATTTTTATTTAATCAGAGTTTTTGCCAGAAATCTGCTGAGAGGAAGTCGCCGAAGAAATTCTTTTTGTATTTTATTTTGATGTCTGGTCTGGGGCTCGAACCCTGGCTTTTCGTCTAATAAGCCAACACACTACCTACTAGACCACGGCGACTACGGTAATCAAACATTACTTATGCGAAGACCAACTGATCTGCAAAATAAATCTCTCTGTTGCAGAAATCGTTATTTTAGAGAGCTTCGGCAAAGACGATATAAAATGAGAAGGTTCATCATGACAAGAGTCGTGCAAGAATACATGAAGTAAAAGTTAGTCACGAGAAAAGAAGAAGGATATTCTTTTCAGAGCCGTATCATTCCAGCAGAAGCCACTTGTAGAAAGGCCAAGTCTATTGGCATGCCTTCCCATAGGACAGTGGCCTGTGAGTACGGCAATTGTAAGATGAATGATCATATTGTTACGAAAATGAGAAAAATCTAAATACTGTGGTTTTGTTTTCACATCGCCTAACATTAAAATTATAAACAAAACCTACAAAAACAAAACAATGCAGTAAACAAACCTGTTTTCAAATTAACGTACGGCTTAAAAGAACAACAAACACCAGCATAAAAAATGGTAAACAAGTGAACAAAAATACAACAACAAACACTAGCATAAAAAATGGTAAGCAAGTAAACAAAAATACAACAACAAACACCGGCATAAAAATTGGTAAACAAGTAAACAAAAATACAACAAACAACACTATATTAATAAATGTAAGCAACGATGTTTACATTTAAAGAGATCTGGTGAAGGCGAATCTACGAACACTCACCTTCAAGAACATTCATCAAACTGTTTACGTTGCCATATAAAAGGCAAGGCAAAGCAGGCGCCGGAGTTAGTAAAAGTGCAGTCAGTCTTGTGTGAAGTCACGGTGTGCTTGAAGAGAGTAATCGTAGTAATGAAGATCTGCTTTACAAAGATCTGTAGAACAATTGACTAGTAATTGTTATTGTTTATTCAAAGGGAATAACAAACAAAGCAATTGTTGTTGTTTACATCAAGTTGTCAACAGTGACACACAGAATTGTGCAAATAATAAAGAATTTTAAATAAAACTAAACACAAATTTAATTATATTTTATTTGCAATCTACGAGCTTATATTTTCAACGTGTTTAAAAGGTAAAAACGTAACAACATGATATAAGGAAAGAGGACAATTAATTCAGCAGAATCTGGCAATACCCTTCCAATCATGCTTTCACATAGGACAGGGATAGCCTGTGAGAAATGATATAAGGAAAGAATACCATAACTCAAGTCTAGCAAAAGCTAGCAATATTGTAGGCACTCTTCTGCCGTGAATGAAGTTAAAATTCTCTGTAAAAGCACAAGAGAATAATCAGTTTAACTAAGGAAATTAAAACACTTATGCCCTGTTGGAGATTGTGGTGTTCATACCAGCTTTGATTAGTTCAAAGACAATACAATTTCCAACCACATCCCTATGTCCTAGAACATCTATAAGAGCAACATTTGGATAGCTCGAAATTTCTCTGAGAAATCCTCGACATTCATAAACAAGCCTGGCATATCGAGGTAATGTTCGTAAAGGACTTGATTGCAACCTGACTATTCAAGTAAATTAAAAGATTTTTTAAGGAAAGTTCCATAACCCAACCAACCATTGGGTTACTTTCATTATGGTAATGATGACCCCTTGAATATCAGTGCAGTGGTCCTATACGAAAGCCTAATGTCAGACCCCTTAATATCCCACAGCTTACTCGGTCCAGCCTTTTTGAGGTTTCGTTTTATACTTCCAGAGTTCCATAGGAAATTTCTGTTATACAGTTGCTCTAAAAACTGTTAAAACTCCTATCGATGATTGGATCCAAAGACAGACGGTTTGTACATGCATTGCGTGAACCAGTATGCAACAGAAGCTTCATTAAATAGAGCCCTCAGGGCAAAATTAACAAATCCCCGAACTCACAACTATCTTTCGCAGAAGATAAAAGGAAATAGAATGCAATCGTTAAGAGCCTGAGTTTCCTACCAGATCAATAGGTCTTCACCTATCAATGGTAAGGGGTTGAGGGTACAAGCCCCTGCTTTGTTTTTCTTTAAAAACGACATCCACTGCTGGCAAATACTTTGAGATTAACTTGTTAGCAAGAGAAAGCTTCTGAAATCTGTGGATAAATTTAACACAAACTAAAGGGTCCGCCAAATAACTTTTTTTTAAATGCTTTAAAAACGAAACTACTGAATATTTTCTCAAATTTCTTTTTTTTTTATTTGAAAATACAATACTTCCGGTTTGTAGTCGCCGTGGTCTAGTAGGTAGTGTGTTGGCTTATTAGACGAAAAGCCAGGGTTCCGAGCCCCAGGCCAGACATCGAAATAAAATACAAAAAGAGTATTTCTTCGGCGACTTCCGATTTCAGCAGATTTCAGGCAAAAACTCTGAGCGTTAAAATAAAATTGTCATGAAAAGTTTCTCAAAAATCTGTCGTTCGGAATCGATTTTAAACTGTAGGTCCCACCATTCATGTATAAAATTAACACGCACAACATAAGTGGTGTGAGAAACTAGGTCGTAATCCTGACTGAAGGGTTGTAGTGACCAATTATGTATGTATGTATACTTCCGGTTAATAATGGAAAATAATTTCATTCAAATGGCTGCCTCGGCTGGCCATGCAGTAGCCTACACGATCGGTCCAATTTTTAAGCACATTATCGATTGTGTGCAGCTGTATTTCACCAATGGCTTCACGAATATTGTTCTTTAAAGCGTCAATTGTCTCTGGCTTGTCGCCGTAACACTTATCTTTGACGGGCACCACACAAATAATAGTCCAACGGTGTCAAATCGCAGCTCTGAAGTGGCCAAACGACATCAGCTCTGCGGCTGATAATGCGATCTTCAAAAACAGGGCGCAAAAAATCGATTGTAGCTTCGACTGTGTGGCACGTAGCACCGTCCTGTTGAAACCAAATGTTGCCAATATCCTCCTCTTCAATTTTTGTGAACAAAAATTCGTTCAACATGGCCCGATAACGATCGCCTTTGACTGTAACGGCCATTCCTTGCTCATTTTCGAAGAAAAATCTCCCAATTATGCCTCTGGACCAAAATCCGCACCAAACAGTGACTCGATTTGGGTGCGTCGGCTTTTCAATGTATGCGTGCGGGTTTTCTGTGCCCCAAATGCGACAATTTTGCTTATTTCCATAACCGCCAAGATCAAAATGAGCTTCATCTGAAAAGATGATTTTTTTTTGCCAAAATCGACATCTTCTGGTGTAGGCTACTGCATGGCCAGCCGAGACAGCCATTTGAATGAAATTATTTTCCATTATTAACCGGAAGGATTGTGCTTTCAAAAAAAAAAAGAAAGTTGAGAAAATATTCGGTAGTTTTTTTTTAAAGCATTTTCAAAAAAAAAAAGTTATTTGTCGGACCCTTTACAAAGATGATGTCATTACAACCCTTCAGTTAGTATTACGACCTCACCACTTATGTTGTGTTTGTTAATTTCATACAGGAGTGGTGGGGGTCCTATAGTTTAAAGTCGACTCGGAACGACAGATTCTAGAGAAACTTTTTCATGGCAATTTTGTTTTAACGCTCAGAGATTTTAGCAGAAATCTGCTGAGAGGAAATCGCCGAAGAAATTTTTTCCATACTTCGCTTTGTTGGAGTTGTGTGGGCTGGGCTTTGAACCGTGGCTTCACCTTTAATAAGCCAACACACTATCTACTAGACGATAGCGACCAATATGGTGCGACAAGCTAAATCGTATTCCTGGCAATGGCCAAATACTTACGTTATGTGTTGTGTCTCTTACAAAATGGCCTCATATAACGGTATAGGATATCCTGGAATCGTTTAAAACTCTCCATACATTTTTTACTGGCTTCTTTTTCTATATGCAAGCGAGCATTCAAAAAAAAATTTTAAAATTTCATGTTGTTGCCGATGTAGACTTTTTTTCCATTATAATCACAACACCCTCTGTCTCCCGCCTTTTGTTGAACTGACCCCCTTGAAAACCAAAAAAAAAGATGTGGCATGCAACAACAACAATAAAACAAACAAAAAAAAATACGGAAAAGTGCGTGTATACGCATGCAATGCAACGAAAACGAAAAAAAAAGAAAATCAGACGCGAATGAAATACGAATACAAAAATGAAACGAAAAAAAAAACGAATTTGTTGGCAATTTTTCTTTTTTTCGAACTTTTTTTTCAGTTTTAATTTTCGTTTTTTTTGCAATGCTGTTTACAACAACACAAAAAATGAACAATAAATACGAGCACACACACACATATATGCTTAAATATTCCCATATACAATATAATTATATGCACACACAGAGGTATGTATGTGTGTGTATGTGAGGAAAGGAAAGCAGCAGCAGGAGGGGCTGACGTATATTTTGTATATTTTTAAGGCCGGGAAAAAACCATAAGGCCGGATGGAGTAAGCAAAAGAGAACCTATGGCCTATGGTCACAAGTATTAAGAGGGAGCCCTTTTTCTGAAAGGCTCCCACAAAGGAAGTACGTGTGTGTGTATGAAAGCAGGCCATAAAGACGACTGGACAACTTGCTTAACTTTCAATGCTTCGAACTCATACTTCTTGAAATTTGCTTCATTGATTCGGTAAGTGTGGTGTGCTGTGGTGTGCTGTGGTGTAAACACTTCACATAGGCACACACACACATGGTAGTGGTATGGGTATATATTAAAGAGAATGTACGTGTGTTGTATTGTATTGCATACTTTTTGGGTGGTATATAATTATAAAAGTTTATGCTAGGCAAACCCATGCCCAAACTCTCTCTCTCCCTCCTACACTGTCACTGGTTTTCTGTGTATATAATCAGGATAATTATATGTCTCTGCATATGTATGTATGTATGTATGTATGTAGTGTTGTTTACATGTCAATGTATTTGTGTTTATATATGTACATGAAAAGTATGTATAACAATAATAACATTGTTTTTATTGCTGTTGTTGTTGTTGTTGTTGTTGTTGTATGCTAAGGGGTAAGCCCTTACCACTCTTGAACATAGTTGCACCGAAAGTAAATTGTCAAAAGCCCATCTTCGCTTTTCAAAATTAAACAGTTTGAGTTAAACATTCACTCAATCATAAGCATACACATGCACACACACGTAACACGTACATGTACACACGCACACTTGCACATGCATTAATACGCACTTATACTCGTATTCCTCTTTGGCTTTGCTCAGTGACACCCATACTAGCACACACACACAAACGTAGCAACAGCAGGAAAACAAAAGAAAGAGAGAAATATGAGTGCGTGTGCCTACTTCTTACTTTAAGTTGGGTTATATGGGTGATTTCACATTGAAAATGAAAGAATTTCATGAAGCAGGAGAGGGATTTTGAAAAGAGTACAAGATATGGACCTAGAAGCTCGAGTATAAATGCTTAAAATGTCTACTGGCTGTAAGACTTTGTAATCAAATCAAATCTGTTCTAACGGGTGATTTTTTAGCAATTATCTTTTTGGCAACACTGGTTTAAACAGCTCACGCACGTTTCGTGTTTTGTTTCACTGTCAAACATCTTCAGTTTGGTCTATAATTTAACCATGAATCGTCTTACGAAGGAACAACGCTTGCCAATTATTGAATTTTATTATCAAAATGCGTGGCTCTGTTAAGAAAGTTCATTGCGCGCTTCTTCACATTTTATGGTCAATTTAATCAACCCACTGAAGTGGCTATTGTGATTAAATTTCGCACCAAATTTACATTGTTGGGGACATTAAACTACCAACACGCTTACGTAGAGTGCGAACTGAAGAAAATATCGCAGCCGTGTATCGGCCGGCCACTGTTAATGATGACCATCTATTATCGATTCGTCGCCGTTCGCAGCAATTGGGCCTCTGTTACTCAACAACATGGAAAATTTTGCGGAATGATTTATGTGTGAAACCTTTCAAAATACAGCTGGTGCAAGAATTGAAGCCGAACGACTTACCGCAACGCAGAATTTTTGGTGAATGGGCTCTTGGAAAGTTGGCCGAAGATCCACTTCTTTATCGAAAAATTGTGTTCAGCGACGAATCTCATTTTTGGCTAAATGGAGACGTAAATAAGCACGATTGTCGATTTTGGAGTGAAGATCAGCCAGAAACATTGCAAAAGCTACCAATGCATCCAGAAAAAGTCACAGTTTGGTGGGGTTTATGGTGGCTGGTGGTATCATTGGACCGTACTTCTTCAAAGATGCTGCGAATCGTAACGTAACTGTGAATGGTGAGCGCTACCGTGAGATGATATCCAACTTTTTTTTTGCCCAAAATGCAAGAGCTTGACTTGCATGACATGTGGTTTCAACAATACGGTGCCACATGTCACACAGCACGCGTAACAATGGACTTATTGAGCGGCGAGTTCGGTGAACATTTTATTTCACGTTCGGGACCGGTCAATTGGCCGCCTAGATCGTGCGATTTAACGCCTTTAGACTATTTTTTGTGGGGCTGTGTTAAAGCTCATGTCTATACAGACAAGCCCGCTTCAATTGACGCATTGGAAGACAACATTGAAGCATTTATTCGCGAGATACCGGTCGAAATGTTGGAAAGAGTATGCAAAAATGGACTAAGCGGATGGACCATTTGAGGCGCAGTCGCGGTAAACATTTGCATGAAATAATCTTCAAACATTAAATTATATGGACCGTACTATCGATTCAAATAAAGATTTCAGGCATTTTTCTGAATTTTATGTGTTTTGTTTTTTTTTTAAATTTCCTATATTCTCTTAAAAAATCACCCATTATAAGATCGTAATTTTGTGTTTGCTTATGGCAGAAAGGGAATCATCAAACTCGATTTGAAGCACAATAAAATGGCTATTAGATCTGAACATATCACCTCTAAGACAGTCCAAGAATGCACAATGCCTATTAAAACACTTATTTTTTCTCTCTTTTTCTCTTGTCCTATGTCTCTTTCTTGCTTTCTCTCTCTCTCTCTTTGGCTTATTCTTTGCTTTAGAAATTCTTAAGATTTCTTCATTCGAAAACAGACACTCATACTATGGCATGCTACACACACTCACATTTATTATTATTATTATAGTCTACTCAAGCATTACGGTATTACATGAGTATATTACGTCAGTCCTATTGCTTGGCAAGTTCTAGAAACTCTCACTTTACTGATACATGGATTAATGATAAGTGACTTGACTTTGATTCAGTTTTTATCCGTGTTACGTGAGTATATTATGTCAGTGCTATTGGTTGGCAATTTCTAGAATCTCTGAGTTGATTAGTATATGAGCTAATGGCGTGTGACTTGACTTTGATTCAGTTTTTATCCGTGTTACGTGAGTATATTACGTCAGTCCTATTATTTGGCAAGTTCTAGAATCTCTGAGTTTATTATTATATGAGCTAATGGCGTGTGACTTGACTTTGATTCAGTTTTTATCCTAAAGGCAGGAAAGATCCATGATAGCAATGCGAGGAAGTATAAATCCGTAATGTAAACGTAATATTTTTTTATTTTTCCATCGTTGCTATAAGGAGTTTAGGATCCACTAGGGGTTCTTTAATCAATTTGTTTTAGACGACGTTTTGTGGTTGCCTTGAATCTTTCAATGCACTAGAGAATGTTTTCTTCTGATCAAGTGTAAAAAGACTAATTACCGAGATATGGCTTTGACGATTCAGCAGGCATGGTTTGTGCAAACGCGGCTTAGTCGAGAGAGAATACAAAGCTTTGCAGTAACTCGAGCTACAACGATTTAAAGTGCTAAACAGGGAAACGTTTCCGGAGGACCTTACCGACACAACTCAACTGTAACGAATATTATATTTGAGTGTAGCTTTCTGAGTGGCCCGCTGATGTAATACTTAATCGGTACTTCTGAAAGACCCTTACCGTCATACAATGGAGTGGAAGACTCATATTAACTGAATATGTCAACGGCTTATATACCTTCTCGAAAAAAAGGTGGCTTAGATATAATATGTTGCTCAGACTCTAACCTTCCTTATTGTCCCGGCAACTGTGGAAGAAATCATTGCACGATAGTAGAATACGCTTAAATCTCAGTTTCTTAACACCTAAAGACTTCAGCATCCAAACAGTTTTCACAACATCTGAGTGGCCTGAGTGTAGTTAGGGGCTGAGTAGCAGTGAACAAATTGAGCGACAGACAAGTGTCTCTTCTAAGTCTGTAGCTTTAGTTGGCTTCCAATACACCAAGATTATTGCAGGAGATCCATTTGCCCGGACTCAAGTGTTTTCTTTTCTATTTTTCCAATTTAACTGTAAATGCTTTGAAGTCGCAGAAGTTTAGAAGGTAGAGTTGGTTTAGCCGTGCTTCAAACCTCATCTCATAAATCTCGAACAAAACAAAGTACAATTGAAAAAAATATTTCTTTCACTGACTGCCCGTGAGCAGTGTCTGGCAAAAACTCTGCCATGAAAAGAGTCTCAAAAATCTGTCATTCGGAGTTGACGTTAAGATACAGGTACCGCCACCCATGTATACAAATTAACACACACAATATGGGTTGTGAAGAAATCTAGGTTGCAATCCTGACTAGAGGGTAGTAATGTCCAATTAACTAAGCAAGCAAGTAAGTACCCTGACGTTGTTCTCCATGATGACTAAGCCACCTAGTCGTATTGGTTTGAAAACAAATCATGCTTGTGGAATAATTCCAGGTTTGCTGTGTTGAAAGCCATCACGTATGTGCCTCATTTTATTTATATGGGCTGACAGACAAGCCTTGTATAGCTTTTAGATCTTCTTGGGCATAATTTGTTTCTGCCTGGTGAACCTCATGGGAATTTCAGACTTATGGGGATTCCTTCATCTAAATTTTCTGAGACTGTTCAAACCCCCGGGTCAGACATCTCGATCAAATCGAAATATGAAAAATATTTCTTCGGCAACTTCCTCTCAGCAGATTTCTGGCAAAAACTCGGAGAATGAATCAAAATTGCCATGAAAAGATTCTCAAAAATCTGTCGTTCAGATTCGACTTTAAACCCTCATGTATACAATTAACACACAACATAGGTGGTGTGAGAAGCTAGGTCGTAATCCTGACTGAAGGCTTGTAATGATCAACTATGTATGTATGTATGTATGTAACGATGCTATTTGACAATCAAGCTGCCATTCTGAACACCATCTGAGTTTGACTCGAACATAGTATTGAACCGTTTTGGCAAATTGCTTAACAAGTCATTTTTCAAAATTGTTTTCCCCCAGTAATTTACCATGAAACTACCCACATATGGGTCACTACTTTAATATTTATGCCTACAAACAACACTCACAAACACACACACACAAGTACCGTTGCACTTATAAACATAATGAGATGAGAGCGTATGCAATAGAAAGGGTCTCTGCAATCTCTACAAATGAGAAAGAAAAAAAAACCCCCGTTTTATAGTTGCAAACCTTCTTTAACAAACCAATGTATTCACACACGCACACGCATACATAAACGCATACAAACAAATAAACTATTGCCAGGCATTGCCTGGCATTGTGTAGTGCATTGTGCGTGTGATTATAAAATGCGTGAGGGTTGCCTGTTTAAATATTAAAAGTTCTTGCCTGAGTGTGTGCCTGCGCCTATAAGTATGTACAAAATATTTTAAATGATATTTATCAGTGAAGGATAAGAAGAATTTTCACAATACGTGTACGTATGTACGCACATATACCTATGTATTGTAGATATTAAAACAAAAATAATCAAATGAAATGAAAACAAAAAAAAGAACAACAACAACAATTAATAACAGGAGAGAGGATAATGCAGTTTTTATTAGTTTGTCATGAGGATTTTTAATAAATTATTATTTTTGTTGTTATTATAACTGTATTATACATTATATACATAGAAATTCTAAATATTTATATACAATAAATACATACGAAAACACTCATACATTGTCAGTAACAAGAAAAAAATTACACACACACACACACATATATATGTACATAAGAGCTTATTAAAGACAAAAATGAGTGTTAGAAGTTGTACTTCAATAAAGAAAACATATACTCGTACAAATAATCCACAAATACTTCTGGACTTGAATAAATAATTTAAATTTACAAAAATCTTAACAAATCGAATACTAACACACACACTTATATATTGATATATACACATACATAGTCATATACTTACTTGGTTATAGGCTTACTTGGCTATTTTTAAGTGTATACACTTAAGGAGCAGAACTTTGAAAGTTTACATACGTTTTCTAAACATCTGATAGCAAAAAGCAAATCAAATTGAATTTCTAAAGCTTGTTTTGAAACTAAAGGGTCCGCCAAATAACTTTCTTTTTTTGGAAAATGCTTTAAAAACGAAAACTACTGAATATTTTCTCAAATTTCTTTTTTTATTTGAAAGTACAATCCTTCCGGTTAATAATGGAAAATAATTTCATTCAAATGGCTGCCTCGGCTGGCCATGCAGTAGCCTACACGATCGGATCAATTTTTAAGCACATTATCGATTGTGTGCAGCTGTATTTCACTAATGGCTTCACGAATATTGTCCTTTAAAGCGTCAATTGTCTCTGGCTGTTGTCTGGTGTAACACTTATCTTTGACGGCACCCCACAAATAATAGTCCAACGGTGTCAAATCGCAGCTCCGAGATGGCCAAATGACATCAGCTCTGCGGCTGATAATGCGATCTTCAAAAACAGACCGCTAAACATCGAGTGTAGCTTCGGCTGTGTGGCACGTAGCGCCGTCCTGTTGAAACCAAATGTTGCCAATATCCTCCTCTTCAATTTTTGAGAACAAAAATTCATTCAACATGGCCCGATAACGATCACCATTGACTGTAACGGCCACTTCTTTCTCATTTTCGAAGAAAAATTGCCCTATTATGCCTCTGGACCAAAATCCGCACCAAGCAGTGATTCGTTTGGGGTGCGTCGGCTTTCCAATGTATTCGTGCGAGTTTTCTGTGCCCCAAATGCGACAATTTTGCTTGTTTACATATCCGCCAAGATCAAAATGAGCTTCATCTGAAAAAAAAGCAAAAAAAATCTTTAATACCATACGGAATTCATTGTGTGGCCTTAAATACAATTTAGGTTAAGAACACCCCGCTGCTACGTGAGTCCTTATAGTACAGCAGTAGCAATGATGTTACGATTGAATTTACAGAAAAGGCCAAGTTTCTGACCGTAGATTTCAAACCTGGAGCATCTTCCTGTCAGGATGAAAGTTTTAGGTTTAGGTTTACTTGCCATTAAAACAAGTACAATACAAGGAGTTTAAGTCGACCCATTGTACTGCGTTCTAAATAAATGAAAGCGATAACTTAGTTGCCGATTCTCAAGAAATTCTGATGTTTTGGAAACAACACTTCTCTAGGCTACTTCAAAGAGATAACAACAGAAATTCTGCCGTTAAGAACGATGTTGTAACGCACCAAGTTAATAAGGAGAGAGATACCAGGTCAGGTCAAGTCAGGTCAGGTCGGAGTGGTAGCTCTGTTATCACAAAGCTCACTTGAGCACGCATAGCGCCCCGTTGTGATGCCACGGGTGAACGCAGTCCCTGTACTGACCAAGTACCAAGTTCAAAATCAGGGAAGAGGAGAAGTTGGTAGGCGCAAGAGCTGTACAAGAGAGATACCAACGCCTAGCTATGCTTTCCCTGTTGACCTGACGGCTCAGTTTTTCAGGGGCAGATATGACAGGTAAATTTAGGAGCTTATTTGCTGGATATGACCTTAGTGTCCTTAAAAGCTAAGAATATATGATATGCGCCAACAGTAAGGATACAAGCTATCTTCATATCGCATTTAAAATGCTTGTGATTGTACTGTTTGAATGACTAAAGCCACTTACTAAAGCACTGATGGTACCTTATCAGTATGGCTTTAGGCCTGGCAAGATTATCGTTAAGTCCTCGCCAAATCGTAAAGACGACCCATGAAAAGTAAGTCAACATATATCGTGTTTCGGTGTAATAACGGGAGTGTTGTCAAGTAGGTAGTGTGTTGGCTTATTAGACTTAAAGCCAGGGTTCGAGCCCTAGGCCAGACATCAAAGACAAAATACAAAAAGTATTTCTTCGGCGACTTCCTCTCAGCAGATTTCTGGCAAAAACTCTGAGCATTAAAATAGAATTACCATGAAAAAGTTTCTCAAAAATCTGTCGTTCGGAGTCGACTTTAAACTGTAGGTCCCACCACTCATGTATAAAATTAACACACACAACATAAGTGGTGCGAGAAACTAGGTCGTAATCCTGACTGAAGGGTTGTAATGACCAATTATGTATGTATGTTGATGGCTGAGACTCTAAAGGTATAGAATATAAAATCGAAGATAGGAAATACTAACAAACTTCATATAGAAGTTTGGTGCCCTAGAAGTCTTCATATAACAGTTTGGTGTAGGGAATAATGTGCTGCCCTCTCAGTGCGAGGGTTGTTGGTTTAATTCTTGCTAGAGACTGGGAACTACAACTCTACTGCCGCCTTCATGGCTTAGTGGGCCTTCTTGTAATAATCAGAAGATATTATGAATGCATTACAATTGAACAACGATGCCTTTTGTCCCATTAGTCAGTTGTGGATTCACTTTTTCATCATAATTTCCACTCAGTGTTCTGTGATGGCAAGCATTCTCTACAATGTGTTCCGCGATCTGCACCTTGATGAAACTTGAATTTCAATCTGGTGTCTCTATGTCATCGACTGCCTTGCGGGTTTCAGTCAATACAACCGTATTTGTAATATCATTCAGCAGCATCAATTCTGCTGCAGGATTTCGATGTGAATTGGGACACAGATTCCATTTGGCCCGATTAATTAAGTATACTTGCCAGACAAAAAATTGGGAAACGCTTGTAGCTGGCTTAGGTCCTTTTTTTTAAACATATTTCAAGTTTCTCAGAAAACTACTGAGATTATGTTGTCGAAGAAAACATTTTTTTGCGTGTTTCGTTTTGTTTGAAATGCCTGAAAAGGGGTTTGTACTACGGGCTTAAGTCTAATAAGTCATCTCACTGCTTACAAGGCTACAGCAAAGCTTATTCCACGTTTTCTTTATTTTCCTTGCCTCCGTTTCCAGCTACTAGCATCAGATAGAGTTTGGTTTTCCTCTTCGATGGCTGTTTCTGATTCTCTTGTCATTTACAGTCCTGACTCCATCAACCTGACTTATCCTCATTGCCGTTTACGTTCATCTCGTGGTGATCCATTCAATCTCTAGCTAGATTTAAGTATTGTTGATGGTGATCGGTCAGAATATCTCTTAAATTTGTCTAAGGCATCGGTAGAGAAAATCCCAGCTTGTCTTGAGGCCACAAAGAGCAGCTTTTCGCAATTTGCATTCGTACAGGGTAGATCACGTCACCACAGCTGTCAAAAATCTTCATTAAGGTGTACCGTGAGACGTTTGTTCCACACTGGCAGTAGTTAGACGTAAACTTCCCGAGCTGTGCTCCTTTTTGGAGCTCTATTTTGACTTATCTTTCCCTTATTTCTTTAATAAATGACCAGGGAAATTCAATCTTTAAATGTCTGTCATTCTTAACACCTTTCCTTAACCCATTTTTTTTTGTTTTCTTTCCTTTAATTTTCGTACATATAAATACGATGTTAAGTAAATAATTTTCTAATATTTTTGCAAAAGGCCTCCTATTTAATACATTATCAGACACACACATATATACGTACGTATACCTTTAAATATTATATGTTCCCGAGTACATAAAGCCAACTTATTATAAAAACCCATACCTAGTGTAGTAGTAACCCTCCTCCCCAAAAAAAAAGAAATCATAAACCTGACCAAATGCCTTCAATAAACAAATGAAACGAACAATGCTTCGTTGACCCTTTCCTAAAACTGTTAAAAATAAATTTCGAAGCTTTACGAAGCACTTGCACTCGTACTCATGCTTCGAAATTGCCAGCAGAGGCCCCTAAGCATCTTAAAATCTTGTTTTTAAAGGAAACATAAGAAGCAAGCAAGAGAGAAAAAGAACTCAAACCACAAGTAATATTTAAGAACACTTTCAAATTGTATTTAAAATACATACACAGACATACCCATTCATATATATGTGTATGAAAATATTAACACACACACGTGAATACATTTAAACAAATAACACACAAATAACATACACATGCAATTGAAATTTATAATTATCCGGGTACCACAAAAATTGCATTTTCTTAATATACTCACACTTTCTTTTTCTCCCTCTCGGCCTCTCTATCTCTCTTACTCTCTGTCTCTCTTGTTTTTTTTTAGAACATAAAACTGCAGCAGCATCTAGACAACAAACAATTGAACATGTATTCTCTACAACAACAACCACAACAATAACAAAAATTCTAATTTCTTATCTTAAGAAGAGTAAGAAAATATTGAACCCACACTCTCTCCTTCTCTTGCTCATACAGTCAGGAGACTGTAAGTGGGTGGTATTGAGAGAATATTTAAAAATTTTAAATACAAACACATGCACACACACACACAAAGAAATTATCTAAAAATTTTGAGAACACAGAGGGTCATGTGAGACCATGTGATACCCTTCGTTAATAAGATGACACGTCTGGGCAATATTCACTAGAGAGAGATCAACTGATTGGACATTTTAAGTACAGGAGTTCTCAGTATCTGTTGTTGCCGTAATCTAGGAGGTAGTGTGTTGGTTTATTAGACGTAAGGCTACGGTTTAAACACCAGATCAGACGTCAAAACAAAAATATTGTTACGTTTTTGCCTTTTTAAAAACATTTAGAATTTGAGTTCGTTAATTGCAAACAAAGTAAAAACAAATATGTGTTTAATTTCAGTTAAACTCTCTTTATTCTTTACACTACTTTTGTGTGCCACCGTATACAACTTAACGATACAACAATAATAATCTGTTTATACACTTTACTAGTTCACACAATTATTCACTGGATCTTTACAACCACGACTTGTTTTGTTCACACACAAGGCTGACTGAATTATTACTGACTGCTGCCTGCTTTGTCCAGCCCTTTTATAGTCCGACACAACCAGTCTAACGAACATTCTTGAAGTGGAAGGTTCCTGATCTCGCCTTCTCGAGAGCTCTATTGCTAATACATTGTTGTTTGTGTACTTTGCTTATGTTGTCTATCCCTTTTTATCACATACATGTTGTTGTTGGTACCAGGCGCAACCAGGTTCGTTGTACATATGTGTGTGTGCAACACGTTCATCGTATTCTTAGTGTTAGTGTGTATTTGTATCGTGTGGTTTTTGTTTATCGTTTTTGTTGTTAAACGATATTAGGTCGTTTCGATTTGCGTAACAATATGAAAAAATATTTCTTCGGCGACTTCCTCTCCAGCATATTTCTGGCAAAAACTCAAATAAAATTGCTATGAAAAGTTCCTCAAAGAAATCTGTCGTTCGGAGTCGACTTTAAATTGTAGTTGCCGCCACTCATATATAAAATTAACACACACAACATAAGTGGTGTGAGAAACTAGGTTGTAATCCTGACTGAAGGGTTGTAATGACCAATTATGTATGTATGTTATCCAGTCGGAGTCACCAAGATGCCTCAATATTGTTTAGATACCAAGCAATAGATGGTGATGCTACAGTCTCAGAAAATTTAGAAGAAGAAAACCCCATAAGCGTGAAATCCCCGTGAGATTGATCAGGCCGAAACAATTTATGTCCAATAATATCTGAAATCTATGCAAGGCTAGTCATTCCCTTTGAATAAAAAGAGGCACAAACATGATGGCTTTCAACACAGCAAACCTGGAAGTATTTCACGAACAAGGATTTGTTTTTAAACCCCTACGACTAGGTGGCTTAGTCATCATGGAGAACAACGTCAGGATACTTACTTGCTTGCTTACTTAATTGGTAATTACTACACTTTAATTACACTTAATTAGACTTTGGTGTAATTACTACACTTTAGTCAGTGTTAGGTATGTAGGTAGAAGTGGCTGTCCCCTCGATGGAGTCATGAGCGGACACACTTAGGCCACACACAGGGCCCATTGTGATACCACAGTTCCTCATTTCCCCTATTCCAGGAACCATTCGGAGCTTCCGATGAAGCGACTCAGGCTGCCAATATCCATACATGACAGTTCATTCATATCCTCCATGCAGTAGGCACCCAGGTACCTCTATCTCCTCCGCCTAAGTGCCGGACATGTGCACAATAGGTGAAGAATAGTCTCATCTTCCTCTTCATCTCCACAGCTTCTGCAGAAATCATTTGCAAGGTGTCTAAGACCAATAGGCCTCGTATGCGCTCCTATAATGCAATGCCCCGCAATAACCAGTGCTGAGCCTACTTTGGAGTTTAAGCAGAGTCGCCGTGCTCCTTCTATCCAGCCCCGGGCCAGATCTTTTGCGCCGCTCTGCCCTTATCCGAAGTTGCCCACGTTCTGTTGACGAGATATACGATTGCATTGTCAATTATAAGTTTGCAGGTCCCCAAAGGGATCCCCAACGTAGAGAATTCATCAGAGAGTTCGATGGTCGTGCCCCTTCTGGCCACTTCATCCGCTCTGCAGTTGCCAGGAATATCATTATGTTCCGGTTTAGTCAGTGTTACAATCTATCTTCTCCCAAATTTTGCCATATTGTGTGTGTTAATGTTTATACATGAGTGACGATACCTGCATCTGAAAGTCAACTCCGAATGACAGATTTTTGAGACTCTTTTCAATGCAGAGTTTTTGCCAGAGACTGCTCACGGGCTGTCGCTGAAAGAAAGATATTTTTCAATATTTTGTTTTGTTCGAGATGTCTGAGATAGAGTTTGAAGCACGGCTAAACCTACTCTACCTTCTAAACTTACGCGACTTCAAAGTATTTACAATTAAATTGGGAAAATAGAGAGGAAACCACTTGAGTTCGGGCAAATGGATCTCCTGCAATAATCTTGGTGTATTGGAAGCCAACTAAAGCCGCAGACTTAAAAGAGGGACTTGTCTCTCGTTCAATTTATTCACTGCTAGTCAGACCTAGCTACACTCAGGCCACTCAGACGTTGTGAAAACTGTTTGGATGCTAAAGTCTTCAGGTGTTAAGAAAATAGGATTTAAGCATATGCTACTATTAAACAATGACGCAGTTGTCTGGACAATAAGGAAGGTTGGACTGAGCAACATATTATATTCAAGCCGACTTTTTTTCGAGGAGGTAGCCGTTGACATATTCAGTTAATGTGGGTATTCCACCCCATTGTATGACGGTAAGAGTCTACCAAAAGCACCAATTAAGTATTACATCAGCGGGCCACCCAGAACGCTACACTCAAACGATATGTTCGTTACCGTTGAGTGGTGTCTGTATGGTCCTTCGGAAACGTCTGCCTGTTCAGCACTTTAATTCGTTGTAGCTCAAGTTACTGCAAAGCTTTGTATTCTCTCTCGAGTATTTCGTGTCTACACAAACCTTGCCTGATTAATCGTCATTAGCATAGTTAGGTAATTAGACTTTTAATACTTGATCAGAAGAAAACAGTCTCTAGTGCCTTGACAGATGCAAGGCAACCATAAACCGTCCTCTAAAACAATTTGCTTAAAGAAACCTTAAGTGGATCCTAAACTCTTTATTGGAACGATGGAAAAATAAAAAAATATTACGTTTACATCACAGATTTATACTTCCTTGCATTGCTATCATGGATCTTTCCTTCCTTTAGGATAAAAACTGAATCAAAGTCAAGTCACACGCCATTAGCTCATATACTAATAAACTCAGAGATTCTAGAACTTGCCAAATAAGAGGACTGACGTAATATACTGACGTAACACGGATAAGAACTGAATCAAAGTCAAGTCACTTATCATTAATCCATGTATCAGTAAAGTGAGAGTTTCTAGAACTTGCCAAATAATAGGACTGACGAAATATACTCACGTAACACGGATAAAAACTGAATCAAAGTCAAGTCACTTACCATTAATCCACGTATCAGTAAACTGAGAGTTTCTATAACTTGCCAACCACTTGGAACTGACGTAATATACTCACGTAGTACCGTAATGCCTGTGTAGACTACAATAATAATAATAAATGTGAGTGTGTGTTGCGTGCCATAGTATGAGTGTCTGTTTTCGAATGAAGAAATCTTAAGAATTTCTAAAACAAAGAATAAGCCAGAGAGAGAGAGAGAGAGAAAGAGCAAGAGAGAGACATAGGACAAGAGAAAAATCTAATTTACAAAATTTTAAAATATTTTTTTCCTTCTTCTTCTGCTTATGAAAATGCCTATTTAAATAAATAAACATCAACACACAAACACATAAAAATATATTTATGTGTATGTGTGTGTGTACGTGTGTGTATTTAAATTAAGGAATATAAACTATACTATGTACCACTATACATACATATGTATGTACGTGTATTGGTATTTGTATATGTGTATGTGTACGTGTTAATATGTATTTAAATAATTTATTTGTATGTGTGTGTATCTATTGCAGTTTTAGGTCTCATCTCTAATGCAGTTTTTCTTAATGCCCAATGTCTTATGCAATTTTCTTGCCTGATTTTCTTTCGAAAAAAAGAAGCAAAAAATTAAGATTTTCTTTAATAAGAAAATGCATAACAACATGATAATGCATCATATGGAGCATTTCACATGTAGATGATTGTATGAAATATTGTTACGTTTTTACCATTTTAAAAACATTTAAAATATGAGCTCGTGGTTTACAAATTAAATAAAAATAAATTTGTGTTTAGTTTTAATTAAAATTCTTTATTATTCGCACAATTCTGTGTGCCACTGTTCACAACTTGATGTAAACAACAACAATTGTTTTTCTTTGTTATTTCTTTGTTTACACCCTTTGCATAAACAATAACAATTACTAGATAATTGTTCGACAGATCTTTGTAACGGAGATCATCAAACCACGACTACTCTCTTCAAACACACCGCGTCTTCATACAAGACTGCCTGAACTTTTACTAACTCAGTCGCCTGGTTTGCCTTGCCTTTTATACGGCAGAGTAAACAGTCTGATGAATGTTCTTGAAGGCAATTACTCGAGACTTTGTCTTCCCGAAATCTCAGCATTTTTGAACATTTGTAATCAAATTCGAGTCTTTTTTGATTCTTCTGCGCGATTAAAAAACTAAAATATGCGCTCATTTTCTGATCATAAGAGACTCTTTTGTCGGGAGAAAAAAGTGACTACGAGCGATTCTTCTTAAAAAGTCATTTATGTGTAATTTTCTATATTAGTTTAGAGTAATTTTCGACCCTTTTTCTAGTAGTGTTATGATCATTTTCGAATCACTTTCTGATAATTTATAAGTCTTATTTACCTTCGCTTATGGTTTTTTTCGAGTCGTCTTTCAGTCATCGTTTAATAGAATACGCGTCTTTTATGAGTAATTTATCAGTATGTTTAGGAGTCCTTTTATTATCATTTATCAGTCATGTTTGTATTAATTTGGACTCCTTTTTGCGTCATTTATGATTATAATTTGAGTCATTTATAAGTCGTATTTCAAAATGTATTTTACTATCTTCAAGTGTTTTTAGTCAGTTTTCTGAGTGCTACGTTTACACTGTCGCGATTTAAAAAATCACGTTCGTATGAACGTTAAGTAACAAATAAAGAATATTAGGGTTATATTAGTGTACATACATCACATATCAAAGTTTATTTAAAAAATATTTTTTTTTTCGTTAAAAGACAAAGAAACATTTTCTATTTAAAACCAAATTGTACTTTATATCATAGACATCTTGTAATTATAATCACTTTTCAAACACCTGCATGATCTTTTTTGATTAAGCGTTTTTCAATCTTCAGTATAAGTTGAATATAATAATAAATAACGGAAATAATAGTCACATTTTAAACGTCTGAATGATTAATTTTCGATTGCTATACAATTTGTTATTGTATTTCAAATGCAACTCATTTTACTCATTGACGCGAATCATTTTTGAGTCCTTTTTTAATCGTGTAGCTGACTAATAAGTTTTTGGTCACTAAAAGTACTCTAAAAAGGCTCAGCTGATTTTTCAGATGATTTTTTTTTTTAAACAATCTTCCAAATGCTAGTTGGGTATGAATGTAAACATCGTTTTTTACATGTATTATTGTAGTGTTGTCTGTGTATTTTGGTTTACTTGTTTACCATTTTTTTATGATGGTGTTTGTTGTTGTATTAAGCAGTACGATAATTTGTAAACAGGTTTGCTTTTGTTTATAATTTTAATGTTAAGCGATATAAAAGCAAAACACCAGTATCTAGATTTTCCTCATTTTCGTAACAATATATTTTTGAAATCAAAGTAAATTAAGTTTTAATTCAAAAGAGCAGTAATTAGAGAGCACTAAGCCTCGATAAACCAAAAGCTCTTTTGATTTCATTTTTTTCTTCATTTCCGTATCAAATGGAATTACCCCCATACGTACATAACAGTAAATATGCATGTTTGTGCATGTTCTCTGCATGTTTGTTTACAAAATTCAAAATTTCTACTTCTTTTCTTCTCTAAAATGCAACTCTCTTAAGTGTATGTGTGTGCGTAAGTGTATGTGTGTTTGTCATTTACCGTACATTTCTTATGCATTTCCTATTGTTTTCTTATTAAAATTGTGCGTCAGTATTTATGAATCACAAGATGTTTTTGGGGTACAGTTGAGAGAAAGATAACGTTTTAAGTCTCCTTAGCTGAGATGATCCGGTAATGATGCCAAGATAAGGGCTAAAAAAGTACCAAAAATGTAAATTATTCACAAAGTTTTAAGTTTTGAACAATATTTTGATTTCAAATGGAACTGTATGTGTATGTGGATTAAGAATAACTACGATTCATGAACGCTTCATACCAGATTCTTCTTCAATCATACATACAACCCTTCAGCCAGATTATGGACCTAGTTTCTTACACCACTGATGTTGTGTGTGTTAATTTTTATACATGAGTAAAGGGACCTACAGTTTAAACTCGACTTCGAACTCCAGATTTTTAAAAAACTTTTGCATGGCAGTTGTTATTTACCCTCAGAGTTTTTGCCAGAAATCTGCTGGAAAGGAAGTCGCCGAAGAAATATTTTCTTTCATATTCTCGTTTTGATGTCTGACTTAGGGTTTGAACCGTGGCCTTACGTCTAATAAACCAACGCACTACCTACTAGATTACGGCTTCCTCAACAATCACTCGCTGAAAATTGACGTGCTTGCTCTGGTCTCAACTCCAGTGAAAGTTTTTCCGATATTCGTGTTGAAATCATGGTGAATTCATAAGTTGATGTAGCCTGTAACCTATTCATCGTGATTCTTGCACTTAATAGTCGATCGTGGATTTATGACTCTGGTGATAGCCGTCACAAACAGCTGATTTAATACACTTTTAGGGCCTTTATGCACTTCACTATTTCTGCAGTATCAGGCCAATATCTGTCTATCCGTCTGTTCTTATTTGTCTTTCTTAGTTCGACCTTTTGTTCCACAGTCCAAATTTAGGTGTACGGAATGTACCATTAAAAAATTACCAGCATTTTCTAAATTTTCTTCAATTTATTGCGTTGTCTTGAAGTACATAAACTGTGTGTTAAACAGAATAGTACTCTCTAAAGTACCAAATGAATTCAAAAAAGTACCAAATACGATTTTTTTTATTATTTATTTCAACAGAAGTCCGTAAAAAGTTCAAAATAAGTATTCATTAAAAAATACCATTCAAAAAATCCCTCCAAAAGTATTACAAAAAGTACTATTTGGGCCAAAAAACAACCAATTTTTTATGATATTTTTTTAAATTTATTTATTTTAAAATGAAATGACGAAAATACAATTTATAATAAAAAAAAGTAAATTTTGGTACAACTAAAAAAGTACTTTTTTATCCAAGTTATTTTGGTACCAAGTGAAATATAATTTCTATTGTAAAGGAAATGTTAACAGATTACTATTAAGCAAAGTAATAAAATAATATTAATCATTTAATTCCAAAAAAAAATATAATTTTTAGATAAAAAGTACTTTTTGAAATTAGTACCAATTTTTAGAAAAGTTGTATATTTAAAGTAGAAATTGAAACATAAGATTAACAGATTACTATTAAGCAAAGTAATAAAATAGGATTAATCATTTAATACCAGAAAAATATAATATTTAGATAAAAAGTACTTTTTGAAATTAGTACCAATTTTTAGAAAAGTGGTATATATTTTAAGTAGAAATTGAGACATAAGATTTAAGATGGAAAAATTAAAGACAATTACATTTTCAATGAAAAAGTACTTTTTGTATTGTACAAACAAAAAGTACTTTTTGAAATTAGTATTAAATAAGAATAAATTTGTAAATTAAAAATAATAAAAGCAACTACCGAAGAAAACGAATTAAAAAATTTCATATTCAATAAAAAATGTAGTACTTTTCATTCCAAAAAGTACTTAATTTAAATTAATACCAAAATAAAAAAAAAATAATTAAGTATTTTGAGAATCAGAATCAAGAAAGCAATTGTTAGAATAGTATATTAAGATAAAATTTAATAAAAAAAAATTAGTACCATTTCCCTCGAAAAAGTACTTTTCCAAGAAAGTACCAAATCCAAAAAAAATATTTTGAGCAGCAATTAAGAAAGCAATTGTTAGAATAGTATATTAAGATAAAATTTAATAAAAAAAAATTAGTACCATTTCCTTAAAAAAAATTCCTTTTCTAAAAAAGTACCAAATCCAGAAAAAAAATATTTTATCTGTTGTAAATTGTAATTACAAATTGTAAATTTAAAAAAGAAATTTAAAATGAAACCCAACTATGCATAAAAATTTTGAAAAAGTACGTTTTATACTTAAAAAGTACCTTTTTACATAAGTTACTTTAAATACAACCTTTTTATGCAGCCCAAGTGTGTTCATCTCTGTTATATATAATTAGTTTTAATATGTATTTCTATAAATTTCTTTTGGCTACTTATAACAGAAAAATTTTCATATGCTTTTTACCCCCTTTTTACCCTCTCTCTCCTTCTCTCTCTGCTTCAAACCTACATAAGTACTATGTTATATAGACTGTATGAAAACAAAAAAATGTGTTTTTTTTTTTCTTATAAAAAATTTAATTATTTAAGAATTTTCCATAGAATGAATATGTTGTTTGTTGTCCAAACATTAAATAGAAAATTTATTTTATTTCCTTCCATTCAAGATGTTTTTCAAGAAAATATTTCTTTCTTTCGTAAGACATAATGTCCTTACACACACACACACAGTGAGGCAATGCTAATACGAAAAAGTATTCAAATGGGCTTCCTTTGGCTAGGTCGAGCGAGATGCAGATTTTTTTTTGGGTAAGAGTTTCCTTAAGATATGTCTTGGAGAAAGGCTGGATAGACATTAAAAAGCTAAAAACATGAGTACAATAAGACAAATAACAGCTGCAGAAGATATGTTTTCAAATATATGCAGCGTTTGAGGATACATCCATGCATGTGGTTTAGGCTACTAAGAATACTAGTTTTCTAAGAGGAGCGGGTCACATATAGGCTGGATAAGTTCATGTACCTTTTTTTACCAAATGAATTTAAAATATTTCCTTCTATGTTTTTAAATAGAAAAAAAAATATATTCCTTTCACAATAATTTTTCTTTTTTTATGATTTTTAAAAAGAACGCAGAAGCATTTCTTCGGAGGTATTTTTTCAAAAGTTTTTAAAGCAAAATTTTTGTACAAAAAAAGGACTAAAATTGGTAAAATTGGTACTTCTGATGCTTATCTGTTCTTTTTCAATACTGTTATGTTTTTACATTTTAAAAACGTTTAAAATATGAGCTCGTAGATTGCAAATAAAATAAATGTGTGTGTCTGCACAACTCTGTGTGCCACTGTTCACAACTTGATGTAAACAACAACAATTGCTCTGTTTGTTATTCTTCTGTTTATGCCCTTCGCATAAATAATAACAATTACTAGATAATTGTACGACTGATCTTTGTAACGGAGTTCTTCAAACCACGATTAGTCTCTTCAAACGCACCGCGTCTTCACACAAGACTGACTGAACTTCACTAACTGACTCGCCTGCTTTGCCTTGCCTTTTATATGGCAAAGTAAACAGTCTGATGAATGTACTTGAAGACGTTCGCCTTCACGAAATCTATGTAAATGGTAACATCGTTGCTTACGTTTATTATTGCAGTGCTGTTGGTATATTTTTGTTTAGGTTAGGTTAGGTTAGAGGACGTGTACTTGTCAATTAAGACAAGTACAGTACCCGGAGGTCGAATTGACCCATTGTACAACGACCTAGTTTCTCACACCACTTATGTTGTGTGTTTTTATACATGAGTGGTGGGACCTACAGTTTAAAGTCGACTCCGAACGACAGATTTTTGAGAAACTTTTCATGGCAATTTTATTTACTCTCAGAGTTTTTGTAGAAATCTGCTGCAATCGGAAGTCACCGAAGAAATATTTTTGTAGTTTGTTTTGATGTCTGACCTGGGGTTCGAACCCTGGCTTTAAGTCTAATAAGCCAACAAACTACCTACTAGACTAAGGCGACTACAACATCGTAACATCGTTGTTTACATTTATTCTTGTAGTGTTGTTTGTGGATTTTTGTTTACTTGTTTACCAATTTTTTATGCTGGTGTTTGTTGTTGTATTTTTGTTGACTTGTTTACCATTTTTTATGCTGGTGTTTGTAGTTATATTAAGCAGTACGATAATTTGTAAACAGGTTCGTTCGCTGCATTGTTTTGTTTTTGTAGATTTTTTTATAACTTTAATGTTAAGCGATGTAAAAGCAAAACACCAGCATCGTATCAATATCTTTTTGATACCTCAGGGCCTTACAGGAATCAATATAACCTGGTACTTTTTTACCCAAGATAGTATTTTTTGCATTATTCTTCTATTCATTGCCATAAAAAGAGCATGCATTTTGCTTTCGAAATGTACAAACATTGTTAATATTAAAAGATTGTTATATAAGTTCAGAAATAGGGCAATACAGTTTTCTGGCTGGTACCTTTTTCACTTCAATTAAGACTTCTGGTACTTTTGAAATAGGTATCAAAGCAAACTTTAAAAAAAATATAAATTAAATTGACACTTTTCCAATAGATATCTTCAAATCTTCAAGGCTTCTGGAAAGGTCAAGGTGGAGTAAAAACTAAATTTGTACATTTCTGTCATAAATAGTACTTTTTCCAATTATAATACCAAGTAGGTTGATGTTGCACTTACTTTTAAATATTTATAGCTTTCTGAAGAGCACAAGGCCGAAAATCAAAATTATAATCTCATTTTCTTTTTGTATATAATTAAATTAGTACCTTTCATGGTACTTTTTCTCATTATACTAAAAAGGTTAAATTTTTACTTTTTCAAAATTATTGTAAATTTTAAACAATTTTTTTGTAGCAATTTGCTTTTTGCCTGTGTTTAAATTGGTACCTTTTTGATTTTAAATAGTACTTTTTTTCAAGAATTCTATATAAACAGGTTTTATAAGTTAAATATTATAAAAGAACCTATTTTTAGTACTTTTTTAAACCCAAATGGAACTTCCTTTCATATTCCTAGTTCACGCGTTTTGGTACTCTTTTTTAAAACCCACTTTTTAAAATTTTTGCGGTACTTTTTTTTTAGTACTTTTTTCACTCAGTTGCTACATTTTTTTTATGACAATTCTTTTATCAACACATAATTTTTAGTAATTTAAGGCGTCATTATAAGTTATAAATACTATGAAAGATAATAATGGTACTTTCTGAATTGGTACCTTTTTGTTTCGAATGGTCTTTTTTTCTTATACATATGTACTTACATTTGCGACAACGAATTTTCCGGATTATAAGCTCTTTGCTTTGATGTTGTCCATATGATTTCATTGCACATATTTTCCTACACGTATTATTTGCCCGCTCAAGCATTCAAGTCTCATCTATGCCGTCAAGCTTGATCACCAGTGAGTGAGGGAGGCTACCTGTTGAAAAGAATTTGCAGTGCATTTACGCATTAGTTTCCCACATCCTTCTTCTCAAACCCTAGATATTATGTGTTTAAAGGCAATAAGCAAATTTGGTACTTTTATTTTGAATTTTTTTTTTAAGAAAACAATCTTTTGTTTGCAACATTAAAAAAAAAGTACTTTTCCGCAATTTTTAAAAAAATACTCATTGGTACCTGTGCCGCCATCTAGGTTTCACATTATAAGGCAGCAAACATTTGAATTTAGGTTTCCACACTACACTGTAACTGTTTTGTTAAAGCATTATGCGGCTACGGGGTTAATAACTACACTCTGTGTGTGCTACTCTGTATACAAACCTACGTGCTACCATTTGTACAATGTTTACATATCCTTGCCAAAAACCTTTTATGGTATTGCCAACAGTACAAAAGTTGGAGAATTTTTATTTGCCAACCATTTGAGCTTAAAGTTAATGCACATTTCAGTGGAGTCATTTACGCGAGCAATAAATTAGTCCTCTGTATTAAAGATTATGGAGAAAAATAAGGTTTGTATTTAGAGGTCCCTTTACAAACTAAATAGGCCCTTTATCGAAATAATGTTTAATACTTATTTAAATATAAAGTGAAGAAAAAGATGTTGTATGCGCATAGCACTGAAAATAAACTTAATAATGTGAATGGAACTCATACGAAAACAAACTAACAAAGTAGGGTCCGTCGAAGCCTGGATAAGAGTGAAGAGAGCAGATTTCCTTAGGCAGCTCACGGCTATACACGAAAAAGCCCAATTGCATAGCACGTAGGACATCGGAAGACATCGAAACGATGGAATAAATCTTTAGACAGCTTCAGGGGATCTTCAAACCTTGATATTTTATTATTGACCGAATATTTACTCATATTAGGTTAGTGGATAGCAAGAAATTGAAGAAATACTGAATGAATTCCACACGAACGGCGCTTAGCAGACCGATGCGATGACTTTGCTTTCTCCCTTCAATCTTACAATCAATAGAAATGCAAATCGTTGAAGATCCCTACTCAGAATCAGTTCCTTAGGGTGATCTATGGCTAATTCCTCGGCCTAAAGTACACTACTATAGTCAAATAGCCAGATTAAGATTAAGCCCTTCCACAGCAGAGTAGTGCCCTTCTCTTTCACAAGTTTAGAACCTTTTGTATAGATTTTCACAGAATTCGCTAAGCAAACCATGTCAGAGAAGACCAATTGCACTACAGATCAAGCTGCTTTGCGAGTGTTCAACTGCGTTGTTGAGGAAATTCCCCTCCGAGAGATATACACATGAAGTGCTATCTATCTCCAGCGATTTGCTCCAAGTGTAGGCCTGTTGAGAAGCAGACGGATTTATCGACGAAGCTCAAGAACTCTGACTAATCAGTCTAAAGTTTTTCGTTTTAGTATACGAAGCTTTCCAGCTAGCTTTGTCCATAAACGTTAGATTAGCACTTCAAAGGAAAGTTAGCAAGTCCAAGTCAGACATTAAAAATTTAAAAATTGGGTAACCATTCTTGAATTCTGTACCCGAAAAGTAATGCTAAACTAAAAAGTTCCTTTAGAAACCAAAAGTTTGGGTTCTTAAAGTCTCCTCTCTTGTGTAGTATTTAAGGCTTTAAAAAAATCACTCAGCTTTACAGACTCCCGGATCTGCAAGCACGTGCCAGGCACATGCAAACAGCTGAAGTTAAACTTGTTTAGGGAATACCTTGCTTCACTATTTTTGTTTTTGTTGCTTCCAAATCCAACAACAAACATACGAAAAGCTCTCTCTCCTACAGCAGACTGTATGACGCAGTGTTGCAAAATTGAAATTTTGAAATAGTACTGAACTTATAACTGAAAGAGTACCTACCTATTTGCATCAAATGGTAGTTTTCGGTTAAATTTAGAGATCCGATTCAAAAGATCGAACAAAAAAGCACAAAAATAAATATTTCGACAAAGAATCTTCAATTTGCAAAAAAGCATTTTGAAAGAAATTATTCAAAAATTAATTTCATTAAAATTTAATTATTTTTTGTATGCAGTTTTCTAATTTAAATTTTTTTTAGGATTTTAAATGGCATCATTGTTTTATTAAAAAAAACTTATTCTAGACACACACCATCCAAATCACAATATACAGTACATGAATTTAGGGTAACACAGTACCCATTTCGAATAACGGCATTTTTGTGAATTTCGATTTTATTCACCACACCGGATAAAATTCACCACATTTTGTAAAAAAGGCTCACCACAACTGGTGAATAAAAATTTCATTAATTAAAAAAAATTAAAAAAAATAATTTTTTTTCTTTTTTATTCAAATCGTCCCGAGATCGTTCTCGGTTCGTACCTGTGGGGGGGGGGGGGAGGGAGGGGCGAGGCCAGTTGTAGTCACTACCTACCTTATTTACTACTTTTTTCTTTCTAATACAAACAAATTTCTTTTTTGTTTTCGTTTTGTCTGACCGGGGTTTGAACAGTGGCTTTTTTGAGCCACTACCTACTAGACAGAAAGACCACCATAGTGCACTAAACAATGGGGCTTAATTTTTACTTAATGAACCCGGAAAGGGAAAAAGAATGTGCGAATAATATTTATTTTTTGAACGAACAAAAACGAAATTGATGAAAAAAGTACTTGTTGGGGGTACTGCTGTATTTTTGAAATGAAAAAGTACTGAAAAAAATACAAAAGTACTGAATTTTTCAACACTGATATGACGCATATTGATGTAAGAAAAATAAAAACAAAAAAAAGAGTGTAAAATACAAAGAGAGAGAGAAAGAGTACTTTATGAAAGCAGTGATGAGTAAATTTTTAACACCAACTTTGGAGGTGTTAAATTGTGTAAATAAACACACAAACATCAATACCATCAGCATTAAAGATTTGTTTTTATTTTTCCTGTTCTTGGAAAACCGTTCGCTTTTTTTGGCACACAACAAGAGAGTGTTGATTAAGGAATTTTGTTTTCAACATTATACTCAGCTGAGAGCTCTTCAAGTAGAAACCTACACCCGCACACACACGCACACAAAGAGAGCGAGAGCATTGATGATATACCCAATTTGTAAATGTAGCTGCAGACAGAGTATGATGGTGTTGAGTACAAAGATGCTTAATTTTTAAGGGATGTAGTATGGTGTAGTAAGTGGAGTGCATGTTGTGTAGGTGTTTAACAATTAAAGTGGTGTGGTAGGTTTTGTTATTGTTACTGTTGTTGTTCCATGCATTGTAAACTGTAAGTGTCTGTTGAGTTTCGCTTTCGTATCATTATTATTGCTGGAAGTTAAACAATGTTTACCGGTTACTTACATATGAGTGCTTTGCTGCTTGTACCAGCACAACAGCTGCTGCTGTTGCTGCGCTGCTACTTGAGTAGTCCCTGTCTCTGTTGCTGTTGCTGTTGCTGTGTAGTGGTAATAATGTTTGTAATCATTAAACATGGAATGGCTTAACTGGCTGTATGGCAATGGAAAATTGTTACCAAGTGCCAAAACAGCTGTTATAACGTTTGTTTATGCTACTCTGAGTAGAAACTGAAAAGTTTACAGCTATAAAATCTACGGAGAGTGAGAGTGTGAAAGAGTTAAAATGTTTTTTTGTGTGTGGGAGTATTGTAAAGAGTATTATAAACAGACTGTTTTATGGTGATTTCTATTTACAAGCACGTGATATTTATTGTTGTACCCCATAAAACATGTGCTAGAAAGAGAGCGAGCGCGAGTGGGAGAGGGGGGATGGCATCATAGAAACTGTAGGAAATAATAAATTTTTATGTATTTTTGGGGATTTCCTATTTACTTTTAAGGTTTTTCTTGTTGTTGTTCTTGTTGCTTTTTCGTTTTAATTTAAATTTTAAAAAAGTTTGATTTTGTTTTTTTTGCCAAAGGGAGAAAGAATGCTTATGGATTTGCTGTTGTTGTTGCTGTTTTTAACACTTATTTAAAGCGATTTGCTCTTAATTTAAGCATTAAAGTGAGTTTTTTTTAATGCAAAGAGCAATTAAAATGAAAGGTTCCATGGCAAGAGAGAGAATGTTTAATTTGATTAAATTTAAAGCATACATTTAGGCTTGAATAATAGAAAATTTTAAATGTTTACCATGGGGCGTAGAAAATTTCTGTTTTATTAAAATGAAATTGAAAGTAAATTTTGTTCTAATGGATGCAACGCTTACCCATTAAACGGCAATGAAAATTAGAGGAAATGGGTAGCGGAAGAAGAGAGCTTATACATGTGATTTAATGATTAAATTCCACTTTTGTCTTCTTGTAAACTGTTCGTTAGGACGACAGTTGATAAGGGCATCTTGTTGAAGCTACATCTGTCCTGCCAATTACCATGGCCAACCAAAGACGAAGACGTGAGTTCACTGAATGGTCTCTGAAGTAGTTATTCTCAAATTTGGGTGTGGATTTTAGAATGGGCGAAATATCGATCCATTTTTCTTTGAGAACAACGTTGTTCTCGACATCACAATCAAAGGCCAAACACTATAGGTCGATGATTACCAATTTCTTTTGGCCTGAATTGGATGATCTGGACACCAACGACATGTAGCTTCGATAGAACAGTATTACGTGCCATACAGGATATTCCTGACGACTGATTTGAGGGCATAATCATCTCACGTGGAAGTGATGTGGACTAGCTGCCGGGATCATACGACTTGACACTATTTCACCTTTTCTTCTGGGGTTTTCTGTAGTCGCAGGTGTAAGCGAATAAGCCACAAGCCTTACCGTTCCTCAAAGTCAATATAAAACACGCCACAGTTCTCATTCAGCCTGATTCAGACAGAGTTATGGAATATTGAATATTTTGGATGCGCTCCACTCACATACTCTACTGATTCTCCCATACTATGCAGTTGATCTCAGTGATTTGTGGGGTTGGGTTGGTTTAATGGCTTTAATACAGTTAGAGGACTAGGGGAAATGGAGAGCTGCGGTGTCACAGTGGATCATTCCTTGTTTAAACGTGTCTATGCTACCTGTACACCTAATAATAATGCTAAATAGGCCTTTTTTAATAAAAACAGTTTCGTTTTCTTGTTATCAAAACATTAAATACGTCAGTTTATTAAGTTTTTAAAAAAATATTACGAATATACTTAGAAATTACAATAAATAATTAGAATTGAAATGAAATTGAAATTAAATTCATGAAATACTACTCGGGTGAAGAGAATTAAGGGTGCAACATAAAAGTTACAAACAAAAAATGATAATTTTAACAACTGAAAGCGCCTCAGAAGTATTGAAATAGGAAAAAAATTTATAAAAAATAATTATAAACTATACGCAGCCACGTATTTTAAATTAAATTTAATATGAATGGAAAAATAATTTTTTTTTAAGGAAAAAATGGGAAAAAATTGGAAAAATATTTCCAAAAAAAAAAGAAAAAGCGCGCCTTTTCTTAAAATTAATTAATAAATGAGAGAAGCAAACTACTGAGTAAAAAAATTAATTTTAATTGGAAAAAAAAAATTCCTAAGGAATTTGAAAAGAAAAAAACTGCGCGCAGTTTTGTTCATTGAAAATTATTTTTTAAGAAAAAAAAATTATTTTTTATAATTTTAAATTAAATTTGAAAGTAAATTAAGTTAATTAATTATTTTTAATTAAATTTATAATTATTTTTTTTAATTCATTTTTTATGCAAAAAAAAAATTCAAATTCAAGAGAAAAAAAATTGCACTTGTCTTGTATAACCCGAGTCCTTTAAGAAGAAGAAAAAAAACTTTAAAAAATTTTTTCCAAAAAAAAAAACAGGAAAAAAGTGGAAAAAATTTCAATGTTTTAGGTAAAGAGCAAACCGGCTGCTCTAGAAGGCGTCTGTGTTGGATATTTCGCGCGAAAAGGTGGTTGACATTTGAAAACAATTGCCATGCCAAAGAAAAGATAAACAACCGTTAAGAAAATCAACATGGGAAATGAGAAAACTATGCGAGCCGTTAAGATTTTCGGTTTACGATTATCCAGCGCTGATGTTGGCACAAAAACTCCTGCAAGAGAAACAAAAAAAATTGAAAAAAAGGCGAATCAAATACCCTACCTTACCTTACTACTCACCATTAACACTTTTCGACTCACAGCGCTCACCCACATAGCCATCGGCACACTCACATGAAAACAGACTCTGATTGCCCATGGGCACACGAAAACAACGGCCACCATTCAAACAGAAATCCGTTAGAAATTGGCCAGTACAGGCAAACGACAGCACATTATCCATAATGCTCTGGTAGATATCGATCAACTGATAGCCCGGGTTCTCATTCAGTTTCTTCGTTTGTTGTTTGCCAGCTGCAGCAGCCGTATCGGTTAGGAAAAGCTCACTTAATTGCTTGCCAAAATCGGGAAAAGCTATAGAAGGTGCACCACCACCACCACCACCATCACTCTCTAGTGGTGGCGGTCGATCTTTAACCTGTACTTCGGCTATTTGATCTTCATCCCGATTTAAACTGATCTGATGATGCTCTGCCGCATATACATCGCTGTACTGCTGTTGTTGTTCAAATTTTTGTTCATTTGTTGCATCAGCTTCATTGTTGTTGTTGTTGTTGTTGTATTGCTGGAATTGTTGCATCTTGTGCTGTTGTATGATGTTAAATGTCTGCTCCTTTAAGAATAATATTCGGCTAGAACAACAATCTGTCCAAAAAAGCAAAAACAACGGACATTAATTAAAATGCATATTCTCTTAAAAAGCATATTCTTTCTTAAAAACTTTAATTAAGGGATTACAAAGCTATTTACATATAAAAAAAATCGAATTTCGTTAAAATGCATATTTTATGAAAAAGCATATTTTTGCATATATTCCTTCAAAGCAATGAAAATTAATTTTTAGTGTATTAGACATCAATTTATTAATCTGTAGGCATATAAACTGGAACTTCTTTGATTGCATATTTTTGCATATTTGCGTATTTTTACATATACATATTCTTTTAAAGCAATAAAATTAATTTTTTTGGTCTATTAGACATTAATTTATTAATTTATATTTATAAAAAATTTAATTTTTTGATTGCATATTTTTTGCATATTTGCATATGTTTACATATATGCTTTTAAACATTAATTTTTTTTCAAATTTAAAAGCCTTATGAACTATAAGTATGTAAAGAAAGAGAAAATTTAAAATTTGCCAAAATATATAGTTTCTAAAAAAGCATATTTTTGCATATATCCTTTTAAGGCAATAAAATTAACTTTTTTGGTCTATTAGACATCAATTTATTAATTCAAGCAATTAAAGTTATAAAAAATTGAACTTTTTTGATTGTATATTTTGGCATATTTGCATATTTTTACATATATACTTTTAAAGCTATAAAAATTTCCAAACTTAAAAGCCTTATGAACTATAAGTATGTAAAGAAAAAGAAAATTTTGAAATTTGCCAAAATATAGAGTTTTTAAAAAAGCATATTTTTGCATATATTCCTTAAAAACAATAAAAATCAAAATATTTGTTATCAGCAAACTTCTGTACAATTTATAAAGCTTATAAAGGCATGAGGAATGGAATATTTATAAAATGCATATTTCCTGAAGCAGCATATTTTAGCATATAAGCTTTTAAAGCTATAAAAATTTGTTTATTCGGTATATTTATGAGTTATTAAGACCTATATTGAAAGAAAAAATAAATATCGGTAAAATGCATATTTTTTTAAAAAGCATATCTGTGCATATATCGTCTAACAGACATAAAAATTAGCTTTTTGAAAGTATTTCAGGTCAATTTATTGATGCATAAGCATAAAAAATTATCCGTAACTAAAATTCATATTTTTCTAAAAAGCTTATTTTGCATATAAGCCATAAAAATGCAATTATTTTTGAGAAATTTGACTTTTCGGCTTCAGATTAGGTGAAATAGGCGAGACAAAACTATTTTTCTATAACAGCAATGCTGAAAACTTCCCGCAAGGCTAGTCGAAAGACAATGCTTTCTTAGGCTGAGATCTATTTGGACATGAGACCACATTCGAGGACTTGAGTGAGACAAATCCAATGATTACAGGCCTATGCCCTTCAGAGATGATATGACTAGTTTACAGATCAAATATATTGCCGGCATGGTAAACCTGGATATGTTCAATCTAGTTTCCCGACTATTTCATTAACGATCTGTCCTCAGACTCAATAGAGTTTAATATCTTTGGATTTTTTCTTTGGAGTCCCATCGTTGCCTAATAACAACGCCTTCTGGAAGGCGAGTTCCACTTTTCATTCTCAAAACGTGATTGCCGCAAACATCTAAGCGAACCAGGATTGAAGTACACGACTTAGTGATAAAGTGGACTCATCAAACAGGTTCTCGCGATGAAGTATGTTCTGGCAATACAGACCTTGAACTTGACCCTTGAGAAACGTACTTTGAAGCATATTAAACGCTTAGAAGAAGGATGATTGAAAAGAAAATGTTCTAGGAATTGTGGGCGTCTAAAGAACACGTGCAGATGCATGGTAGTCCAAGACCAGCTCACGTGGAAAGCAGCAAACGGTAGAAGAGGGAAAAGCCTTGTAGAATTTCCAAGCTTCCAACACGGGTAATGGGAACTAAAGAAACCAGTTACATAGGCCTCCATTTGCAAAGAATATCAGACCAATATGTCCTTGCTTTCTTCGATGGAATTTAATTGTACTCCCTACCAATAATAACAGTTAAAATAGTGTCTCTTGCTCTCTCTTTCTTATGCTCTTTTATCATAAATTCTGTTTTTGTGCCTTAGAAATCAATGAAGAAGAAATGAAAAGATGAAGACGAAAGGAATTTCAAAAAAAAAAAAGAAATCAAAATTCATTCACCTGTAACTGCGACAATTGTTGACAGCATGAAAATTACTCTCAGCAAATTTGGGAGGGAAATTTGCATCATGTGTGCAGAGTTATTGGGTAGGGGTATAGAAGATGACACTGATCACCACTAAGCAACGTTCAACGTGTAACGCCGTAGTAGCAATGAAAATCACTTTTTTTCTGTTCAAAAAAAATTTCTTTTTTTTTAAATTTTTTTTCTTATTGGATTGGAGCTTGTTGAACACGTGTGTTAATGAAACAAAACATTTTTAAATTTGTTGTTGTTGTTGTTGTTGTTCTTATAGTCTTTGTTATTAAATGAATGGAATTTTTTTTTTTTAGTTTGTAATGCCGCACATCTTTGTCAAGTAAAAAGTTTTTTTTTTAAATGAAAAACCACCAGAGAAATTGAAATTTTTAGAAACGTTTTCCTTTGTCCTCTTAGAAGCGCAGCGTCATTATTATTTTTTTTTTCTAAGAAAATTTACGTTTTCAAATGCAATAAAAAAACATTTTTTTCTTTTTATTTTTTGGATTTATTTTTATAAGGCGGACAAATGGCGAACAACCGAAACGACGACAAAACGGCGACGACAACAGACGCAGGAGAAAAAAATGATCAAAAAAGTTCAAAAATAGACGCCGAAACAAAAAAAAAATTTTTTTAAAGAAAAATTAACGCGTAGCGTTTGAAAACTCGCTAGGAAAGATTTATTAGAACTTTAGCGCTGATCGTATGGCAAGAGACTAGAAACGACATTAGCGTAGAGGCGACATTATGAACAGCGCCATTAAAAAGCGCCACCACCACGCCAATCCCCACTAAAGGAGAAAGAAGAAAATTGCCAAAAAATTGATGCGCTCATTTCATTTTTATTATGAAAACGAAAAAAGAGAGAAAATTAATTAATACTGTCAACAAGCAAGAGAGGGGAAAGGCGTGCAAGAGCGGCCGTTTATTGTAAAGTGCAAAAAGTTCTTTCACAAACAAATTCAATATCAAAGAAATTTCTCTTCCTTCATCTCTCTCTCGTTCTCTCTCTGAATAGCTGTAATATCGCCAATGTATTCTCTTTTATTGGAAAGTTCGCTCCCTTTCTCTATGATACCGTAATATTGTTCGCTTTTTTTTTAATAACACTTGCATTCTTTTCATACGAAATTTGAAAATTAATAAACAGTGTTGCATTTGAACACAAAGTGTAGGATAAAATTAATTAGAAAACATAATAAAGCTGCAAAGATGCATGCTTTAGCAGTTAATTAAAATAAACAAAATTTAGCTCATATAACTACTGCACGATTTGCTAAATATGAAAGTGTTTTATATATTCAGCTGAGCTGAATTCATTACAAATGTTTACAAATTTATAAATCCTTTAAAAAACCCCAAAATTACAAAAAAAAACAAATTCAGCTCAGCTGAATTCTATAATAAATTTACAAAATTATCAAATTCTCTTTAAAATAGAAATAAATTGTTTCATTAGCAAACCCGACTTAGCTGAATTCGTTATAATTATTTTCAAATCATGTAAACTCTTTAATATCTTTGAAATATGTTTTTAAATTCAATTTGGCTCAGCTGAATTCATTAAATACATTAAAATATATTGAAATTATTATAAAAAATTCAAAATTTATTATAAGAAATAAATTCAGCTAAGCTGAATCATAAGAAAATGGTAAATTCGGCTCCGCTGATTTCGTTATAATTGTTTTCAAATCATATAAATCATCTAATATCTTAGAAATATGCTTTTAAATTCAATTCAGCTCAGCTGAATTCATTAAGTACATTAAAATATCTTAAAATTATTTAAAAAAATTTAAAATTTGTTATAAAAAATAAATTCAGCTAAGCTGAATCATAAGAAAATGCATCAAAATATTAAAGTGTTTTCAAAATACTAAAAATTTGGTTCAAACATAAAATTCAGCCTAGCTGAATTCATTAGAAATATCAAAATATATTGAAGTAATTTAGAAATATGAAAATTGCTAGTAAAATTTAAATTCACTCTTGCTGAATACATTAAAAAATGTAAATAGTATTAAAATACTTAAAAAATATTGAAAACCTAGCTTAAGTATTAAATTTTGCCCAGCTGAATTCATTCTATACATTCAAGAATAATAAAAACTATGAATTATATATATTGATATATTGAAAGTATGCTTAAAAATTTAACTTAGCTTGGCTGAATTCGTAAAAAATATTAGAATATATTGAAATATTTTTGATATACTGAAAATTGACTTCAACAGTTATATTCAGCTTATATAAATTTCACTATAAATTTTAAAAAATGTATAAATCTTTTTATAATAATAAAATTCTATTGAAAAAATATATTTAAGCCCATCTAAATTCACTGAAAATGTTCAGAACTTTGAAGTATCCTCAAATATATTGAAAATGTAATCAATAAATCTAATTTCAGCTTAACTAACTTTACAAAAAAAACTTGTAGCTTTGCTGAATTGGAAAATCCATGCAAATAAATTCAGAAAAAACTACTGGATTATTTTAAAATGTATTTTTCATCAAATTCAGCTAGCTGAATATGATCAGAACATTTAAAAAATTTAAAAAGTATTGCAATTTCTTTACAAAATATAATTAAACTCAATTCAGCTGAGCTTTAAAGCAATGCTAGGTCACGTAGATGTTATTTTCCAATCAAAAAATATAACTTTTTAAGTAAAAATCTACTCCAGCTAAAGAAACGTTGAATTAAGAAATATTTTTACATGTTTTTAGTGAGAACTGCAATGCTCTTTACATAGTTTTGCTCGCTGGGAGACTACAAAACATTTCTTTTGAACAGCCCATATTATAATTTTCCAATTGGGTTTTGCTTAAACATCTGTTTATACAGCTTTCTATAACACACTACCGACATGTTCGCTTCAAACCTTTTACTACTGTGAACGACCACTTTAGTGTGACTCTAACATGGGAATAAAGAATGAAAACAAAAACAAATTCAAACACAATGTGCAGAAAAATATTCTTAAAAGCAAAAACAAAATAAATACAAGGCATCTCGTATTTAAAAGAGAATGAGAGCTTTGCTGAAATCAAACAAACAAAAACAAAACAGGGGGAGCATAAGCAAAAACAAACATTTTTTTGCAAAAAATAAAAAACGAAACTGCACTCTCTTCAATGCTAATAACAGCAAACACAACACAAGCAAACAATACAAAAACAAATGTTTGTTTTTGTTTTCCAGCAAAAGCACAACCTTTATCGACCCAAAAGCATATGTAAAGGGAAGCACTAAAAAATAATAAGAAAAAAAAGAGAAAGAGAGACCGTAATAAACACCATCAAACCATAAGTAAATCAGGAAAACCACAAAAATACTATTTTAGCCAATAAAACAACAACAAGAAAACAACAATTGTTGTCAAACAATTTTTGAACACAGCAAATACGAGAGAGAGATAGAGGGAGAGAGAAATGGTCACACATGCACTGCATTCGAGCAATTGACAACAAAAATTGAATGAAAGCAACGCAACGGCAAATATTATTAGTGAAGCGACAACAAAATACAATTGAAGCGAAGGCGTAAATGTCAGGTAGATGGACGTATAAAACAGTACCTCACGCTGTTAACTTTAATTTCATTATCATGTTAGGACCTTATCATTAAAAATGGACTACAAAGTCATTTGAATAACTGCCTCAGAATTGGTTCCAGCAGTCCTTCCTTTTCAGATAGTTTTCGATTACTTTTTCGCACACATATTTCGTTTGACATATCGACTACAAACTGACTAATATTGGTTTCCAAATGCTCTAATGTCACGGGACTATCCGTGTACACAAGTATCTTGACGAAACACACATGACAGTGTGCTACAAAAATATTTGCCAATTTCGTGGCATTAAAGTTTCAAATTTTCACTTGATTTATCAGAAGATATTGAAGCTCTGGACCTCCTTTTTTAAACGACACCAGTCCCATTAAAATCCGTTTATTAGTAATGGAGTTACAAGGACTTCATTTTATTGTGTTTTTAATGAACACCGCAGCTTCAATAAAATTTAACGTTTAACGTCCCAACGTTTTAATTGTGGTTTGGGGGAGCCCTTTAGAAACACACACAAATTGTGGTTACAAAAGAAACAAAAAAAACCTATCATTGGAAGCAAATTGTACGAACAAACACAAACAGCAACAACAACTACAACAAAACAAATAAAAACAGAGCATACAAAGTGGCTACTCTCTTAATAGAGAACAACAACATGAAAAACACAAAAACAAAAAAACACACAAAATTAAGCCGGTTTTCAGTTGATTCAGTTTGCCTGGCGTATTTGTTGTTGTTTTGCAATTTTACTAAGCAATTGTTTGTGTTTTAAATGCAATCGGCAACAAACATTAAATGCTTTTGCTTTGTGTTTTTCTTTTTGTGTGTTTAGTGTAGTAGAAGTAAGTATGAGTGCGAGTGTGTTTTTTTTTTGTTTTCTGTATTTTTTGCCAGCCCAACAACTAAAACAGCAGTTTACACTCAGAAGTCGTCGCGTACGGTTCTCGGTTTAGTTGTTTGTTAGTGTATGTAAATGTTTGCTCAAATCTCTTAACGTGTGTGTGAAACCACAAAGAAAAAGTGAAAGAAAATCAGGCAAATTGTAACAAGAAATTCTATTGTAGAATAGAAAATTTAATTGTTTTTATTGGAAAATTGTTTAAAAGAAAGAAAAATTTGCAACAAAAAATTGTTTAAAATATTCGGTGTCTTAAGGCAAAGGCTTAAGATTGCAAAAGAATAACGAAAAAATTTGTTGAAGAAAAAAAATCATTCTTAGCAGCCATGACAGAAGAAGCAGGCTGAGAAGAGAAAAGCAAGTGAAGAACGAAAGAAAGAAGGTGAGAGCAGAGAGCGTAGGTAAAGGAGTAACAACAGGAAGAGCATTAAAAGCATTTAAAAGGCAAGTGTTTTATTGTTATTGTTTGTTTTGGAGAATTTTTTTGTTCGTTTTTGTTTTAAGTGATACGGCCATTAAAGCAACAACAACAAATCAATCACTGTAGGTGAAACTACAAGAGAAAAAAAAAACGAAAAAACAAAAAAAAAAATGCTTGTTCGTGAGCCCCTTAACATTACTTTGTTTGTTTATTTATTATAACGATGGGTCAATAATAAAAGAATTCCTGTGTTTATTTAAAGTTTTTTTTATTTATTTTTATAAATGCAATAAAAACAATAGCAATTACTTTAAAAAAATTAATAAATTTCTCAAGTGTTAACAACTCTTATTAGCCGTAATTTATTACCAAAAAAACATTTTGAAAAAAATATTTTCAACATAAAATAACAAAATCTCATCGTCTTCTTCTATTACAACAATAACAACATTATTATTAGCAATTATAACATTAACAGAAATTACAACAACAAAGACAACAATAGCAGCAGCATGCACCATATAGCAACAGCAAACGCAACATAAACATGCAAGCTGCTGATGATATTTTAATACCGCAAAAAAATTCCTCAATTGTTTACAGTTTGTTGTTGCTGTTGTTATTGTTGTTTGTTTTTAAAACAGTTGGAATTACTTAACAGTGGAGTAAAGCGTACTCACTTACACACACACACTCGCATGCACACATAACTCATTCAATTGCAAACAAATGTAAAAATAACCAGAAAACGAGTTGCCATGTGGTGGGGAAATCAAATCTTTAATGAGTTATGTGAACTTTTTGTTTCAATTCTTAAGCAAAAATTGGAAGCGTATCAATTAATTTCTGTAAGAAGACGAGTCATATCACTCGGGTTCGTTCGTTATAATATATCCACGGCCAAAATGGTCTCCAAACACAAGAGACGGGCGATGCAAAAAAAAAACCCCAGTAAATTAAATTCACAATTCGCAACAAAACCATCTCATTAGTGCAGGAGCGGTGAAAACTGGGCCACAAATCACAACGTAACGTGCTTTCAAATAGCGGGTAAGCTTGTTTTAAGTATCTGGGCTTCTAAACTCACGCCAAGAAAACTTAGTATAAAATGCGGAGTTCCTACACAAGAGAAGAAAAATGAACGAAATTTCCAGGGGCAAATCGCAACAAAATCGGTATGACGCGATGAATGCATCCACTGAAGAAGAAAAAAGAAGAAGAAGAGGATAAAAGTTACGGCCAACATAAAGAGAATAAACACAATGGGCAAGTGCGGTGCAATATGAATGGATTTCTGCTGCATCGTAGAATCCCAGAAAACCTGTTTTCCTCTTTCCATAGTCTCTGACACTTCTCTAGGTCAGATGACCTAGACCATAGTCTTCTTCTTTGGTCAGATGACTAAGATTAATGCGATTAATTGGCAGTCATGCAAGAGCCCTGCTTAAATGCCTAGTTATGACTACCACAATGCAGTCTTAGCTTGATTTGCTACGTTATCTGCTCGTATCCTTTTAATAGGACTCTTTTCAATATGCCTCAAGTAGAAAATTAGCCCAAAAGCTTGGCGGTTGTGTTCAGTCTGGCGTACGAACCGTCCTCAAGGTCATTAAGCTAATATCTCTTCCGCAGATAGTCACCTTTCCGGTAATTACTAAATCAGCCCGTATAGACGACACTTTAGCTTGGAAAACCTTGAAAGGGCCCTATAGCATTCTCATGCAAACCTTCCTTCAACCGCAGTTACATACAGTCAAGATTTTCTAATGATTTTTAAGGAAATTTGTCTCACTCTTGTTACGTAATAGCACCGCTATAACATCGATTAGATCAGGCTCATTGCTTGATAACCTTTCACCATTCTTCCGGCAAGCATGTATAAAAAGTGCCATGGAAACTTGCTTAAATTCTGACGTTCCTTTATTTCAATTTCTCAATTTTTTTCTGCCATGTGGCAACACTGCATAATATTTTTGTTGTATTTCTGCTATTTCTTATCGCTTTCTTGTAAAAAAAAAAATATGAAAAAAATACTGAAACTGTCTGTCCTATTTTGCATTTCATGCCTCTGTTCCATACTGATGTTGTTGTAGTTGTTGTCGATATGTTTCCATGTGCACTTTTCGTATGCGTTTCCCTGCATATTTTTATCGAATATCTTGCCTTCAGTGTTGCTGCTGCTGCTGTCGCTGCAAAAGAAAAGAATTCGTTCTTATCGTATATATTGTTGCAATGTTGCAAATTCTATTTTTGGTGTGTTCATATAGAGAACGCATGTACTTGCTTGCAACATGGTGCATTGCCGCCTTATGCCTAATTAACTATGGAGGCAAGACAAAAAGTAAAAAAATAAAAATTCTGATGACATGGTATTTAAATTGGTTTATTTGTGGATCAACCTTTTTGTAGCATAATTACTTTGGAAATAAGAATTTAGAAAAGGAGGCAATAGAATAGATGAAGCAAATGTAATGGAAAATTGGCCCAAAGGTCAATGCCTGAAGTTGCAATGGAATGTATGTGATGTTTGAGAAGCTGCATTGAACTTAGCAGTTGTGGTCAATAACAAACTAGGTTTTTAAGATCATAAATATATTGTACTGCCTTCAATCTATAATGTTTTTCATAATCCCGTTGCCCTAGCACACTTCAGTATGCAGTTCTCAAGTGTCGCTGAAGATAACTCTCTCTACACTCCACCAGTTTGGCTTGAGCAGATGCCTCTCCACCACTTTATCTTTGCTTTCCATTTGTATACCCTTTTAAACTCCGCTTCATACTCCATGGAAAGGTTTTAGCATCATAAGGGGTATGGAAGCTGCCCTCCTTGCTGGCTCATCTGACTGCTCAATGCCGTCAATTTTTACATTATGTGTGAGTCAGCTTGGGGCAACATTTTTTGACTTTTCCGTCTTGTTTACTGCCTATCCAAGTTGCTTTCAGCTGGGAATCTGAGTTCAAACCCATAATTCCTTGCTCCACTACTTGTTCTTCACCCGTTCATATATCCGCATGTCTCTTAAAAGCGTATGTAGTCTCTAAATCTTCCATTCACTCCTATTACTTAATCTCTCTCTCTCCCTCTCTCTGAAACACTACCCAAAATTCTAGAGTTCGCTGCATCAGTGCAGGGGATGATTCTCCGATTTTCTAACCATTAGTCTTCATGGTTCTGGGGCTTACTGTCGTATGCAACGGGCTTAAACCCAACAGAGGCTGCACCATTATTGTGGATTGTACGAACGCATTGCCAATTGGTAAGATAGGCCTTTAAAGCAAGGCTGTTACACAATCAAGGCGCGCCACTATTCTCCAGCTTGGAAGCCAACGATCTTAATAAGTGACATTCATCGGAGTCTATTAGGATAACTTATTAGAATCACCCTCTTTCAGGTATTGAAGTTATATTTGGAACCTTCCAACATTGTTATGCCTTTCATCCCAGTTGAGTTTGTAAATCTCAAGGAAAACTTTTAAGATTTCTCACAACAACTTCCTTCCCTGCCTGTAGTTTTCTTTTAAACTTTTTCTTTATTAAATTAAACGTTCTCTTCGCCCCGTTTTCTATTTTTTCTCGTACCTATAAAACGATTAAGGGAAAGAAAATAAAGAAATAAAGAAAATTTAATTATTGGGTGGTGTAAACAGCACCTAAGGCTTAGCTGTCGAACACATCCTCTTTACAGAAGTCGAAGAATTCAATTTTGTCTCTATTTTGCAGCCCAACCGCATACCACTTGTAAGGAGATTTTCAATCGGGTACGCGTCCTAGCCTGTACGTATGCATCATAGTTTCCGGGAATGTCCCCACGTCCTCAAATGAGGAAGACCATTGAATAATTCATCATTTCTCGTAAAAATAGTCCACATTCATGAACAAGCTTGGACGTTGACTTCCATCATATTGAAGTGGAAGCTTGTAAGAATGGAATTGCAGCCTAATTGGAGTTAATAGGACACGCAGATCACTTATAGGGCGTTTTCCAATTCCCGTTTTAGCCAACACCTTTACAACTCAGTTTCCGCGATGTTTGCATGCCCAGGAACTCAAAAAAGGAGGACCATCGCATAGTTCATAATTTCTCGTAAAAATAGGTGACATTCTTGGACAAGCTTGGATGTCAATATGATGTCCGTGAGAGACTATATGGCACCCTGGATGTTTCACAAAAATATTCTACCCCCATTTAATCGTCCTGAAGGAAGGCTCTGCTCTGTTATCCGTTAAACGTTCTACGCAATACGCCTGCAACACAGTTTTCAGGAAGTCTCTGCTCACAGCAATTCAAATAAGAAGGCAATTGATTAATTCATCATTTCTCCGAAAAATAGGTGACATTTAAGGAAAAACTTGAAGGTTAGGAAAGATTATATGGCAGCCAGACAGAGAAAGTGGATAACAGCCTCCTTTTATTCAGCGCATCAGCACCCACGGCAGAAGTCGTTAGATGGGAACTGCATTCTTTCCGCATGTCTTCCCATAACACAATGACCTGCAAGCATGGCCACTGTGATCGAGATTATTGTAGTGCAATAAATAACAAGGTAAAGTTTCTGGCTGTGGTCAACGTGGCGACCACGAGGACGATCCTTGGCTTGCTGTATTTAAGTTGACACGCAGTCTATTTGTTGTTAATAAGAGATATGAATGCGAAGGTCGGGCGAGAAGGTATCTTTGGCTCCACTGTCGGACAGTTCAGTCTCCACGCGAACACTACCTCCAATGGTGTGAGGCTGATCCATTTCGTTGACGTTACAACCAAGTCCAAGTATATAACTGGTTGGTGCGGCTTCTATCCATCGTGGGCCAAGTGAACCTAGCGATGGAGCAGGACGACTCTTCAGTGGCCCAGGATAGGTTGGCGTCTCGAAAGAACTTACCTTCAATGGCAAGCTTGACCGTTTTAAGTGGCATCCCCAAGTCGATTGAAGAGGATTCCGGAAATAGTGTACCAGCCCTGGCTAGCTCGTCGGCTCTGCAGTTTCCCGGAATATTACTTTGCCCGGTTACCCAAATAAGTGAGACACTGAAGCGCCCAGAAAGAAAGTTGAGACAGTGGCGACATTCCCTGACGATCCTGGAGTTATTTACAACGTTCGACAGAGGTCTTATGGCTGCCATGACTTGCAGTTGGAAGAATGTGCTCAGATATCAAACAAGAAATTGTTGGGAATTTAGAATTTATTGACAGAACATGTCTAGTCAGAGGAGATTTGTATAAAAGGCTAACAGTTAGGCAGAGAATCGGTATTACAACGGGGCCTAGTACTATCCCTAGTTGGCTATGCTTTAAGGCGGATGTCAGGGTGCCACAGATCTGATTGTATCTATGATATCTTGTTATAAAGCCCAGGAAATGACTTTTAAATCAAACCAAAAATCCATTAAGAAAAATCGAAAGATAGAAAAAAACCTCCTCCTGAATTAAATACCAACCAGCCAACCAAATAAATACGAAAGGGAAGAGGCCAACAACAAAAAATCATTGCTTAAACTAGCCAAGATTATGTAAAAAAAAGAAGAAATATTTCACACTTTCAATTTATAATTTAAAGGAGGAAGCGTATGGAAAGGGAAAAAAATATACCCACAACCGAAGCAGCAACAGCACAACATAATCAACGTCATTATCATTAACAATTTAATATTGAGGAGGCTTAGAAGCCGCCTCTGCCACTGCTGCCACACAGCTGCAACTGAAGCTGCACAAAACTAGTAAAACAACAACTTTTCATACCTTAAAATGAAATTTTTGCACCCAGTCAGGTTGGGCTTGCCGGTTCGGCAGAAGGCATTCAACTCTTCCTCCAATTCCAATTGCTGTTGTTGCTGTTGCTGCTGCTTTTGATGATGTTGCTATTATTGCTGTTGTTCTGCAATCTGAAATTGTTTATTTTTTTTCTTTTTTGCCCTTCACAACTACTCATCCTGTTATTGCTTTTACAGCAGCTGCTGGTTGGTTGTTGAGCAGAAGAGCTAGAAAACTGGTTGCAGCCAGGCCCATATGATTGCAGCGGCCCAAGCTTGGGTTTGAAGCTTTTCAATCCAACTCTGTAACTACAGCAACAGCCACAACAACAATAAAAAACAATGTTGCAATGCAATGTGCACATTAAACTTTCTTTTTGCCTTTTGGCTGTAATGGTTTAATGGCCCTGTTTATGGGAAAAACAAAAACAAAAAAAACGAAAACTCCTGTGTTGTTACATGACGACGTCAACGTATCGTATTGTAATGTTGGCTGCCTGGGTATTACAATAAAAGAAAAAAAAAGAAAAAAAGCCCAGTTATACTGGATTAGAGAGACACCATCGTCCCAGTACATGAATGCTGCTAAAGCCCCAACCATCATGCGCTTCCAACACCATTTTAATAATCACAATCAGCATCACAATGACGATGACGATGACGATGATGATGATGATGCTTAAGATAATGATGACGTTAGCAATGACGACAACAGACTATTACGAGTTGTTTTTTTGTTGTTGTTTTTGCCCAGGCTATGAAATATTACAACAACCGCTGTGTTTTTTGCAACGTGCAATAGCTAGTTCGAGTTGTTTTCCCAAAAAAAAAAAAAAAAAAAAAAAAAAAAAAAAAAAAAAAAAATCGAAAAATTGTAACCGAAAACCAGTTGGTTTAGTTACTGGTGCTACTGGCTAGAAATGATGGGAAGCCTTAATTGCTGAAGAAGACGATGATCATCAGTGATGATGGTGATATGGTTAGATTCAGTTCTGTGTTTCGTTTTTAAATTGAGTTCCTATAAATTTGATGAACCCGTTGTTAGTTTTTTCTTTCACTTCTTTTTTATTTTGGTTTTCGAATGACAATATTTGGGGAATGTATGCCCATAAGCAGAGGTAAGGGATTGCAGTTACAAAGTGAATTGCCGTAAGGCAATAGACTACGTAATCTTCTTAATTTACCCTAATTTGCAATTAAATCGTAGTCAATGCAACCCTCAGAATCTTGCGCTGACCAACTTCTTCCGTTGTTTGGTGGAACTTGGCCAGTACAGGGACTGCGTTTACCTGTGGCGTCGCGGCGGACCGCTATGCATGCTCAACTGGGCCTTGGTAATCAAAACTACCACTTCGATCGACCTACTTAGCAGGTAATTTAACTTTACCTTGCCCTGTTTGCTGTCCACCTTCAGAGCATTCGTACTAAGGATGGCATATTGCTTTCTCAGATGGATACATGGTCGTTCATATTCAAGTTGCATCTTCTACAGAAATCATACGAAGGGGAGCCTCGTGAGCTTGTATTCCTTCCCGTAAGGTTAGACTCTACAAGCCACAAGAGAAAAGTGAAATGTTATGTCCCGTCCGGGTTAAGATTAAGCCACCTATGTGGGGATCACGTTGTTGAGGTTTCTAGTGTGGACCATCAGCAACACAGTTTTATTGTTTGGAGAAGTTACCTTAAAACTCAAAAATCTGTCGTTCGGAGTCGAGTTTAAACTGTGGGTCCCACCACTCATATATACAATTAACACACACAACATAAATGGAGAAACTAGGACGTTGTACAATGGGTCAATTCGACCTCCGGGTACTGTACTTGTCTTAATTGACAAGTAAACGTCTTCTAACCTAACCTAACCTACCCTAAAACTCGATGATAGACCCATATCCGGCCTATTCATCCTGCAGTTTCCCGAAATGCCATTATAAACACTGGCGGCATGTGATGTGAAAATTGTAACTCTCTGCCATTACGTTGAGAGTCTTGTGGTAGTTATAGATCATACTGGAGATCCCTATCTTAGAACCTAGTGTCTTAACCATTGCCTGGCATTCAGAAGGTATACTAAGATCTTTGCTAAAGGTATTGGCATCTTTAATAATCATCAATGCACCCTTTATGTGTGACATTTCCTTTTGAAAGAGTCTTTAAGGCTTTGCGAATGAACTGCAGCTGTCGACTAAAAATAGATGCCTTTGCCTACAGCTCCACGCAGTAGGGAACTGTTCGTGATGGTTTTTCCATTCCCTTCTATCCGAAATGGAGGTTCAAAACTTCCCCAAAAAGTCATAATGTGGCATTATGTAATCTATATTCCTGAAGGTTCTCAATTCCATCGGAATCCATTTGAACTGTGATAAAAGTTCAGTCAATCTTGCGTAAAGACGCCGTGTGTTTGAAGATCTCCGTTACAAAGATCTGTCGAACAATTGTTATGATTTACGAGGAATACCAAACAAAGCAATTGTTGTTGTTTACATCAAGTTGTGAACAGTGGCTTACAAAACTGTGCGAATAATAAGGAATTTTAATTAAAATTAAACACAAATTTATTTTAATTTGAATTGCAATCTATGAGCTCATATTTTAAACGTTTTTAAAAGGTAAAAACGTAACAATTTTGCAGTCGCCCATTGACGTCTTTTCCCTGGTATCACAGATTTTCAACAACTGATGCTTCGCTGAGCATCCCTTCAATTCCATAGAGGATATTACATGTTCCTTACTACTGTCACCCAAATGTTCTTTCTTTGGAAAAAAAACAGCAACAGAACCAGACAGACAAGTGTGTTGCATCAACCTGACACGGCCACAAACGTGTCTACTTCGTAATGTACTTAGTAAGGAGAAGCAGGCTAGACTAGACTTATTGACACAGCAGACCTGTATTTTGACTATACGCGAGACATAAGCAGACGCTACACAGGACAGATGGACAGACAGATCAGACGGTTACTTGTAAAATAACCGGTTTGGCATAACAACTGAGGAAAAAATTTAATTTTTTAAATGGTTTTTCAAAAAATTCAATTAAAAATTAAGTTTCTACCAGTGCATGTGCGTCTAGTTGCTCTTTCTTTCTTTCGCTATGAGGCTATCGATTTCAATAGTGACACTGATTTTCTTATTTTCTCTGTTAACGGTTGTTTCAAGTGCTTGGTACAACCGTTAAAAGTTATATTTGCCTCATAATCATCATTTGGTGGCAGTTCCAACGTATTCTTGTCTTCGTCTTCGGTCTATTTGCCTTGCTTTTTCAGCGAAGTGCTACAAGCAACAATACTGACTCAATTTCGATATGTTTTGATATTTTCTTCCTCTTCTTCTTCTTCGCCTTTTCATCTTTACTTTCTTTCTGTGATGTTCCAGTGGTTCATTGCCAATGTTTTGCCTTCTATTTCTGTCTTGTGTTCTTCATTTTTGACATGCCGTTCCGGTAATTGACGTTAAGGTATCTCTGTTAAGAATTGTTGTTGTTGCTGCTGTTGGCATGGTAGTAGCTGTTGTTGAAGTTGTTGTTTTTAGTTTTAGTTGATGTTATTGTATGCTAAATACCTGTGAAGTGGCCTATAACATTGAAACGTTAGAGCCAAGTGAAATGTCTTAAAACAGCACACAGCACTCAGCAATAACCAACGGATTTATGTTTCTGTGATGGAAAGGTGAAGAAAAAAAAAACAAATCTGAAGAATGTGTAGCCAATTTGTGGAATGTGGCAAATTAAAAACCATAAACATTGGCTATAAAGGAGATAAAGATACAAAAATAGCTGGCCTAGGGAAAGATATTCAACAAGACAAGGAGGCATCATTTAAAATTTCTACGGCAAAGATCAATTCCCTTGTAATCCACAGTTTAAAAGTGTGTAACGGAACTATGATTCAAGGAATTGTGGCCTAGTCTAACTTAAGAAATTATATTTCGCCTTCATTTTCGCTTTAAAAAGAACATAATATAGTTGCACCTTTTGAGGGCAACCTTTTTGCACCTATTGAGGGCAATATTTTAAAAAATAACCCGAAACTTTCTGTTTGTTAAATTTTTGGAAAAGACGCGCCTTACTTTTATTGTAGTACATAAACATTCAACGAATATTTCCTCGAAATTGACAATTCCGAATTACGGAATTGTATTCCTATGACATGACGACCCTGTCAACTTACATTTAACAAAAGAAAACAACATTACCTGAATTGCATTATCTTTGTTCCTGTATAAAGTACAGTTAACGCACCACAGTTTTGATAAGGAGATAATGAACAAATACTTCCGCAAAGAAACGTGATCCGTTTTCAATTGAAATATTTAACTGGTAAGCTTCTTAATCAATTTAGGACCGGAGGGTCTGGAAAATTTTTCTTCAGAAGCAAACTACACGGACTAAAGTCGTGTGCCTGTTCTTGCAAGCGGTATATCCCTCTAACTGATGCAAACCTGCCAAGCCCGTAACACAGATGACCAGTTTTCCCTGCTTGAAGTTCTAGTGTAAAATCTCGTATCAAATCTAGCTTCAGATGAGACTGAGAATAGGCAAGATAAAGAAATGATCAGAGGGAATAATGGGCCAGCGTTAAAAAGCATTGAATCACACTGTTGTCGAGCAACCATGTTATTACCAAGTACTGCTTGTAGCCGGCTTTGAGTACCATGCGAGAATCACCTTATAAACCCTGAATTCACTTTTATTGTGTGACTGAGGTCTTAAAGACAACATACCCGAAATCTCCGTGCACTTTGTCCAGCTTGATAATCGGCCTGCCGCAAAGTAATATCTAACGTTAGTCGCCCAGAGTCAGAGTGGTTGAAGGATATAAGGGTAAACCCATTCAACGATGGGTAAATCGTCCCACTTTTGATAAAACATAAGCATCTTTAGAAGATTCTCATACCTTCTGTTCTGGACGAAAGGAATAGTGGAGACACTTAGATGTCTCTTCAACTTTCGACACGCAATCCGGACGAGCATATGAACACGTAGGGGCCAAGGAGCTAAAGGGACTCCACTCCAAAGTAATACCACCGTGGTTCCGGAGTGGGCACAACAAGTCCACGAGACGAGGGGGATTTAGTGGGTGAGGGCCCCACACACGGAGGTTGTGACGACTTCCTGTATGGTGCGGTTAGGTACATTTACCCCTGCTCGGCGTAAAAAAAATACCTCCTGTTCAAAACAACAAAAAATAAGATTTATTTCAAGGACGGATCTGTAGTCGCCTTAGTCTAGTATGTAGTGTGTCGGCTTTATTAGACGTAAGGCCACGGTTCAAATCCCAGGTCAGACATAAAAAATTTTTAAAAAAATATTTCTTCGGCTACTGCCTCTCAGCAGATTTCTGTCAAAAACTCTGAACGATAAAATAAAACTGCCATGAAGAGTTTCTCAAAAATCTGTCGTTCGGAGTCGACTGTAAAATGTAGGTCCTGCCACTCATATAAAAAATTAACGTACACAACATAAGTGGTGTGAGAAGCTAGAGCGTAATCCTGACTGAAGGATTCTAATGACCAACTACGTACGCATCTGAAGGACCATTGTTGGAAAGTTGTTTGGTCTCATGAGCGTAAACATAAAGTGGAAAGGACCTTACAGATTAAGCTACATCAAGTGTTGCCAACTTATTTTTCCTTGCTCTTCCAATCTACTTACACTGGCTAACAACTTTACGATTATGGTCCAGGTAATTACAACATTACTTGCTGTCTGTCTCTCTCTTTCTGTCTTTAGATACCCATGAGTTAAGCAATTATCACTTAATTAGTTATGGACTTAACGTTTATAACTAAATTCCCTGATTGTTTTATAAGAAAACTTGTTAAAGAACACATTACAACACCAAAGATGCTGCAAACATTTTCTCCACATATACTCCAGAGTACAGACATCAAGTAGCATTGTTGGTAGCGTTGTTTGAAGAGAACGGTTAAGAGGGGAAGAACAGTTTTATTTCTATTTCTTCTATTATTTTTAGATTTGTTTTCCATTTAAAGAACGTGAAGAACGGACACACGTACCAGCAGCTAGCATAGACCCGCTTTAATTTATTACACTTACTCTCGCATTATTAATAACGCAATGCAACGCACAGACACAGACTTTAAATCTTTTTTACACTTTACTTTACGTTTTTCTAAAAGCTCTACCAGCTCTGTCTACTGTCTACTGTGTACAGCTATCCGAATACTTACTATTCTGTAAGAAAGAGGGGAAAGTAAGGAGCTCTTTTTATCGTTTATTTTTCTAATTTAACTTTGAAAATTCCATTGACTTGTGCAAAAACAATTTCGACAGAAAAAAGTGCCAAAAAAATATTCACCAGACACTGTGTGAATGCCTGTAAACGTCGAGGAGGAGGAGGAGCAGGAAGAAGAGACCAAAAGTTTTATTCAAAATCCCATAAAAGTAAACCAGCAGGAGGATAAATCCTAAAAGGTTAGAAATGAGAAGGCCTGCTGTTTGTCTACAATGGAGAGAGAGCGCCCGCAAGAGGGAGAGAGAGAGAGAGAGAGAAGCAGCTGCAAAACATGTGTAGTTTACTACCACTGAAAACCTACTAAACCAAATTATCTACCGTTATTCGTATAATACTATTACCACTACTAATGCAAGCAAGCAAGTAACAGTAATGGTAGTGGTAGCTAGCATGTGCCAACAGCAACTGAGCAATATAATCCATAATTGAAACCCCAGTATCTCTGAACACACAATGTAATGAGCATAAGAAATGAAGCCAAAGTAATAACACAAACCCCCAGTCCCCTGCTATTACTATGTACAAGGAACTAAAGAACCAATAAATACAAGAAAGAAAAAAAAAATTCAGGCAGCTTTTGGCAGCCACACTCTACTCTTCACCACTAAACTGCACACAAAATAGTGCCTGCCAGTGTAGACCAACACCAAAAACATATGAGAACTTAGTGTGGAAAAGAGGAATTTGAAGTCATGACGAAGGAATATGTACGTAAAATTCGAAATTGTATTAAAGAAAGGCAAGATTTTAAGGAAAAAGCAGTTACTCTTCCTGTTATGGAAAGTACTTTTTGCGTACTAAACTGATTTAAGTCGCAGAAGAATCAATACCGAAGCAGTTGCAGCAAGACTCAAGCAGTTGCAGCAACACTCAAGCAGTTAGAGTTTGAAACAGATTGAAGAGTATCTATAAAGATAGGAAAGAAACTTTTGGAGTCACCAAAAGTACCTCTAAAACACTTCGTGGTCACAAAAAGTACTTTTTGCGTACTAAACTGATTTAAGTCCAGAAGAACAAATACCGAAGCAGTTACAGCAAGACTCCAGCAGTTCCAAGTTGAAAAAGATTGACGAGAAGCTTTAAAGGGAAGAGGAGAAATTTCTTTAGAAAAAAACCTTGGAGTCATAAAACGTACTTCTAAAATACTTCGTGGCCACAAAAAGTACTTTTTGCGTACTAAACTGATTTAAGTCGCAGAAGAATCAACATTGGAGGAGTTGCAGCAAGACTCAAGCAGTTCAAGTTAGAAAAAGATTGACGCGAAGCTATAAAGGGAGCAAATAAACTTTTGGAGTCATAGAAAGTACCTCTAAAGTACTTTGTGGTCACAAAAAGTACTTTTTGCGTACTAAACTGATTTAAGTCGCAGAAGAATCAACATTGAAGGAGTTGCAGCAAGACTCAAGCAGTTCAAGTTAGAAAAAGATTGACGCGAAGCTATAAAGGGAGCAAATAAACTTTTGGAGTCATAGAAAGTACCTCTGAAGTACTTTGTGGTCACAAAAAGTACTTTTTGCGTGCTAAGCTGATTTAAGTCACAGAAGCATCAACACTAAAGCAATTACATTAGCACTCAAGCAGTTGCGGCAACACTCAAGAAGTCAAGCAACCATTTTGCAGCTCTTCCAAGAACTTTTTTTTTTTTTTTTTTTGATTTAATAAGTAGTATTTTATTAATACTTTTGAAAATTACAAATAATTTTAGAAAAAACTTTACAGAGTTTAGCTCGGATATACATTAACATTTTTTATAAAAGATACTAATTTTTTTCTAAATATATTGTTATTAGTTTCATTTTTAACATCACTTGGCATATTGTTGTAAAAGCTTAGTCCTTTATAAAATAACGATCGTTGCATTGCACTCGTGTCTGCTCGCTGAAGCCTGAAATCTAAAGCATTCCTCAGGTTGTATGGTTGAAACTCCCCAACATATCTTATTTGCTCGATCAAATATTCAGGTGCATTTCCACATTTTATTTTTTGGATGAAGTTTATTGTATTAAGTTCTAGTCTTTGTTGTATCTTAAGCCATTTTAAAGTATCCAGCATACCTCTTACTGACGCATACCTGTTAAGTTTTAATATTGTACGCATTGCCTTATTTTGTAATTTCTGTAGTCTGTTTATTTGTGTATCTGTACAGCATGTGTATAAAACCGTTGACCCATATTCGAAATGTGGTTTAATAATAGTATTATATATGTTTATTGATGTTATTATTGATAAGCTGTTTCTTACTCGTTTAAAAAACCCGATTTTTTTCCCGATTTTTTTACATATGTATTCAATGTGTTCTTTAAATTTTAAATCATTGTCAATTATAAAACCCAGATATTTAATAGAATTAACTTTTTCTATTGTTATATTGTTTATTTTTAATGTTATATTAGAATTCATATTTATCTCCATTAGTTTAGTTTTATTTTCATTTAATTTTAACTTGTTAATTTTTAGCCATTTATTAATATTGTTCATATCACTTGAAAGATTTTCGTGGCAAATATTTTCTGTTTCTCCTTCCGTAAAAATTAAGGTGTCATCTGCATATAAAATAATTTCACACTTCTCCAGTACTTTTTCCATATCGTTTATGTATATAATAAATAAAAGTGCTCCTAAAATTGAGCCTTGAGGAACTCCATAGTCATTTACTATTGCACTAGATTCCACGTTATTAACTCTAGTAATTTGCATTCTATTGGTTAAATATGATTGAAACCATTTTAATTCTTTGTCATTAATTCCATAACTATGTAATTTCTTTATTAAAATTTTTCTATCTATAGTTTCAAAAGCCCTTTTGAAGTCAAGAAAAATCGCCAATATTTTATTATTCCGCTTCATATTTTTCCATCTGTTTATTATGTAGTTTAGTGCTGTTTCACACGAATATTTTTTTCTGAAACCTGACTGGTATTTTGATAATAATTTATTATGTTCTAAATAGTGTTCAAGTTGATTTTTAACTACTTGTTCCAAAATTTTTTCAAGTGTTTTTAGAATATTTATTGGGCGGTATTCCTCGCATATATTAGTATTCTTTACTTTTTCAATTGGGGTAATTAATGATTCCTTCCAATTTTCTGGGAACTCTCCTATTTCAAGTGATTTATTTATAATGTTCAGTATAATATTGCCAGTTATATCCCAATTATCTAGTAATATATTGCTTGATATTTTCTTATAGTCAGGTTTTTTCTTAATATTTCTACATATAATTTTTAGTTCTAATAAAGATATTGCACGAAATTCAAATTTAATGTTTATCACAGGAATTTTATTTTCATATTGCACGCTTTCAATGGAGTTTCTTATATCAGTAATGCTATTAACGAAATAATTATTAAAATTATTGGCTATATCTAAGTTGTCCTTATATTCTATTTGGTTAAATATCACAGTTTTAATCACATTTCTGGGTTTTTTTATCACTAATTCTTTTATTTTATTCCACATTTCTTTTTGATTGCTTGTGTTAGTTATTTTATTATTTATGTATTTATGTTTTTCGTTTTCAATATTAACTTTATAAGTGTTTCTTATCGATTTATAGCTGTTCCATGCTTCAGTAGTGTTTTCAATAATCGCTTTTTGGTACTTATTTATTTTTTCTTGTTTAAGAAGTCTGAGTTCATTATTAAACCATTTATTTTTACTTTTCTCATTAATTGTCTTTTTTATTGTAAATTTTTTTATTGTATTTTCAAAACATCTATCAATATCGCGGACATATTCGTTTAGATCATTAATTTCATTACATTGTAATATTACACTGATTTCATTTTTAAAACTATTTTTATTGTATTTAAAAATTTCTATATCTTTATTTTGTCTTTCAGTATCATTTATTTCAAACTCAATAAAAATGTCTATGCATTCATGATCTGCGATTTTGTTGTTTATATTATTTTTTGCCGTAATTATTTCATTGTTCGTTATTATGTAGTCTATTAAGGTTTTCGAGTTTTGTGTTATTCTGGTGTATTCATTTATAATTTGTTTAAGACCATTATCATCTAATATATTTTCAAATTTATTTTTATAAAAATCTTTATACCAGTCGATATTAAAATCTCCTGCTATTAAAATATCACAGCTTTTTTCACATATTTCATCTAAAAACTCTTGAAAAATATCACAAAATTCGGCTTTGGAACTGCTTGGTGATCTATAAACAATTACTATTATAAACGAGATATGTTCTCGTGTAGCCATATACGCACTGATCCAGTGTTTGGAGTCTGCTATATGTTCCTTTATTTTAATTATGCACCATTGCTTTTTAATATATAATATTACCCCTCCAGTTTTCGAGGAATTTGAAATTGTGGGATAGTTATCATATTCTTTTATTTCATATTCTTTTTCATCAATTTTATTACTGATATGAGTTTCAGAAAGCAATATGAACTCTGGTTTAACAGTTTCGACTATGTTTTCCAACTGGGCAAAGTTATTTAAAAGTCCTTGAATGTTTGTATATATTCCATATAATTTCTGTGGTTGTTAAACTGTCAAGCCTATTCTTTTCATTTTCAATGTTAATTTATTTTGATATACTGGACATTCTCTGTTGTTAGTGCAATGGTTGTCGTCAAGACCTAAGTTCAGCCTTCTATTTTCTTTTATACAATTTATACATTTGTTTACTATTTCCTTTTTGCATTCTTTACTTTTGTGGTTACCGTGACATTTGTAGCATGTATCCTGATTTTTGCATTCTGATGATTTGTGGTTGTATCCTTGGCATTTAAAACATTGCGTTACATTTGTACCGTCGAACACTCTACACCTATCCCATCCTACATTAAGCTTCTGGCCTGATAATACTTTTGGGTACGAATCATTGTCTATTTTTATTTTTGCATTAAATATTGTTCTGTTAAATCTTTTTGTTTCAAAAATTATTATTATTTCAATTTCACTATTTTCAAGTATTTCATTTTGTTTTCTTAATTTTTCTAGTAAGTCCTTTTCTTCCAATTTAAAATTCATGTCAGTTATTAACAATTGCATTTCAGTTTGTTTCGGAACCTTAACTTCATACTTTTCACTTATTTCCTTTTCTATAGCTTCTTTTATTTTCTCTCTTTCTTCATTGTCAATGCTTTGAATAACAACAGTACCATTTCTTCTATTTTCGACATTAGTTATCTTAAAGTTTATTGGGTCCACTTTTTCATTTAAATCAGCCTTTGTTTTTTCATTACTTTGTTTCTCCTTAGGTTTTATTACTAAGGGGACATTTTTTGCTAAGTCTGGCATCACCAATTTATTTGTCACTGTTTGGGCATATGTCATTTTCGGTTTGACATTTGTTTCTTTTACAATTTTCTTAATTTCATTACACATGTTTACATTATTCTTTTCAATTGAACTAAACATATCTTTGTTTTTGTTTTCTATTTCATTTACATTTCCATAAAGTTTACTAACTTCTTGGACATTTTTCTCACATAGTTTTTGAATATTATCCATTTTTTTAAATCTTTCATCGTATCGCTTTTCTATAGCTTCAAGTAATTCTTTAATTTCTATTTCGTTTTGTTTTAGTGAGCTTTCAAATTCATGTTTATATTCCTTTAATGTTACTTTGTTTTTGTCAACACCATCTTGTATTTCTTTTAAAACTAGATCTACATTATGGATATATTGTAAACAATCGTCACATATAAAACGGACGAAATTATCTTCATCAATTATTTTTGCCGAATATTGATCAATCCCGGCACATTTTTTCGTAAAATGGTAAACTTTATCACATACGCCATTACAGCGAATACCACTTTCACCTCTAATTGCTGATCTGCATTTACTGCATTCAGCCATAATTAGATTTTTTTATATTAATTCGTTAATATTTTTCTTTATTCAGTTGGTATTTATTATTTTATGTTTTTTAATAGTCACTATCTATTTTTTTAAACACTTAATTATTATTTTAAAATTTTTTTTTAGGAGCTTTGGTAATTTGCTAGTTATCTCTTATAACTGTTATCAAACTCTCTTAGAGTCAGCTCTGCAAGTTCACTAAGTGCTTATCTTCTGGGAAACCTTTATTTCTAGAGTACGCCAAAGAATAGGAAAGAAGTTGAGAGATTTCTTTCTGAAATGCTGGTATCAAAAAGTCATGAGTTATCTTAAGAACGTGTCCCCTAGCCCTAACGTTTCATCAACGGCTTTTAAACTTAGGTCTTGAAGACACAATACATACATAATTGGTCATTACAACCCTTCAGTCAGGATTACGACCTAGTTTCTCATTGAAGACACAATAGGGACGTCAATAATAACAAAACTATTTACCGTATGCTGTTCATAGTTTCTCCCTTGCCCGCTATTATTGACACACAAACTGACATAAGGTTGCTGGAAATTATTGGCCAATAAATACATATTGTGTGACGTCATTTGTCACACATACTTTCAACTGTAATTCTAAGTTCATTTCCAGGTCTTTTGGCTTCTAAATTCGGAAACCTTATCAATAGGAAAAACTTAACCTCTGTCTAACATATTTTGAAGCCTATTTAACGACTTTAACGGTACTAACTTGGTACTTTTTCTTTATTTGGTACTCTAAAGCTTTTTTCCAATATTTTTTCTATCATAAACACCCACATGATTTTATTTTGTATAGAAGTTTAACAGAGAGTAATGGGGGGAGCAGGGATATAATTATATTACCGGCTGTCTGTGAATATATATTGTGCCGGCTTTTTGCAGTTTGAACAATCAGCTGTGTTTTAAGGTTAAAAACAAACAGCTGCGCCTTAAGAAGACTTTAAAAAGTAAAAAAAAAAATATACAAAAATAACAGAGCACATGAACAGAAAGAGAGAGAAAGTGAGTGAGAGAGAGTATGTCGTTTATTTATTACACCACAAACAGCTGGTTTTAAAGGCTCCCCATATCTTTACCCACAAAACTTTGTTACTCATTTCACTTTCTCCAGCACAGTAACGAGCTGCTGCTTTACTCTGCAGCAGAACAGCTGAAAGCTCTTTGCCAAACTACATACTCTTCCTTTGTGCTGGTTGCCTGCCAATGGCCTGCCAATGCAAATGTAGTTGGCTGCACAACTACAGCTGTTCTGTCGTCAGGCTTTAACAGAAACACATGCAATGCTGCCTGGCTAGATTAACAGCAACAGCTGTGTAGCAGAGTTACTCTCTTGTTTGTTCTTTTGGTTTCGCTCTTTGTTTTACTCTCTCTCTGTTGTAAGCACATGTTTGCAGGTTGAATTTAAAGTATGTTGCCAGCCAGGCAAACTACACTACACAACACACATGTTGCCGGTAATTTTGTAAGGATTGTGCGCCTTACCATGTTCTGTATTGTATTTGTTTTTACTTTCTCTTCAGCTTTTATTGGTATTTTTATGTAACCTTCAAAACAAACTACATGACAGCTGTTTGAACATAACAGTTATAAATTCTACTACCATTTCTCAAACAGCTGTTACGTAAAAAGGTAGTAAATTTTGAATAACATTTTCACAAAATAGTATTGAAATGTTAAAGCTACAGGACTAAACCAAGCATTTGTCTCTGTCTAATGCACTTTCATTTGCAAAAAGAGGGTAGGTAAAGAACCTAACTAAACATCTAATAACGGGCTTCAAGTAATATTACGAAATGTTACGATAACTATTTAGTAACTGTTCTAAAGAGAGCGAAAGAGAGAGAGAGAGAAAAGTAGTAGAGAGAGGTTTAGGTACCCTAACACAGCAACAGCTAAAGTACTCTCCCAACTGTTGTTGTTTTCCTTCAACACTTACAAGGATAACGTTGTACATGTTTGTTTGTTGTTGGCCGTGCATTTTCGAATAACGATGAAATTCTCGTCGAAAAATTTCTTCCTATTTTTTTTGGGCCTTTAGTGTGTAAGCCAACCAAGCAATTTAAATTGTTTCTTGCCAGTGTGCACCGAGCCTTCGTTGTTGGCTTTACGTTGTCCCTGTAGTCATTAGCTTCGTAGAAAGTGAAGCGTGCGGTCGTGCCATTAGAAAGCAGGATAACACTCTTCTATTTTTTAAAAAAATTACAATAAAAAAAATTCTAAAAAAAACGAAAAATATTTTTTAAAACTCGTGTGTGTGTAGTGCGTGTAGTTTTTACGTCTCTTTAAGCAACTAAAATATACGAAAAAAAATATTTTTAAACTTAAAATGTAAAATTCATTAATTTTAGTCGAATTGTAGATATTTTTTTGGCTAAAAAAAAAAGCAAAATTAAGGTATAAATTATAGACAAATTTTTTTTTTAAGAATTTTAATAAAAATTCTTTTCTTATGATTTTTTAAAATAATTTTTTTCATTTTTTTTTTTTGTAAAAAATTCTGTGAGACAGGCAAAAATTTTTGTTATATTTTTTTAAATTTAAACCGATTTCCTTTTTGTTATAAATTTTTTAAAATTTATTCTTGAAACCTAAACATGGGAAGAAAGGATGGAAACAATTTCTGCTACATTTTATAAAAAATCTTAAACAATATTTTAATAAAAATTCTTTTCTTATGTTGTTTTGAACTAATTTTTTATTTTTTTTTTATAAAAAATTTTTTGAGACAAGGAAAAATTTTTGTTATATTTTTTTAAATTTAAACCGGTTTCCTTTTTGTTATAAATTTCTTAAGATTTGTTTTTGAAACCTAAACTTCGGAAGATAAGACGGAAACAATTTCTGATAAATTTTATGAAAAATCTCCCACAATATTTTTCTTGTAAATAATGTTTGCCTTCATAAATAGTATTTAAATTTTTTTAAATTAAAAATTTATTAATAAAGCAAAGATGGAAAATAAGTTTCGAATTAAATTACAAAGATTAATTTGTATTTATTTTTTTTATGAAAGAATTGCATTTTTTTCTTGAAACATTTTTGCTTAAAAATTTTCTTTATCTTTTTTTTATAATTTTTGTTAATTTATATCCTCATTTAAATATTCCTTTTTAAAGTATTTTAATGTTAAATTTATTTTATTTATTTTTTCAATTAAAAGTCAATTAAAAGATTTTTTAAATTATTAATTTCTGTAAAATTTTAATGAAACATTTTAGATTTAAATTTTAAAAATTGTTATATTTTATTTTTTAAAATGTTGTGCCTAAATATGTACGTCTATTTTTTGTAGTATTTTAATGCAGTTTGTAGTATTTTAATTTTAATTCTATTAAATTCAGTTTTTTTTTATTTAAAGTTTTTAAGTTAGTTTTATTGTTAGTTAATATCCTCATGTAAACATTCATTTTTAAAGTATTTTAATGTTAAATTTATTTTATTTTTTTTTTTTCAATTAAAAATCAATTAAAAGAATTTTTTGAATTTTTAATTTCTGTAAAATTTTAATGAAACATTTCAGATTTAAATTATAACATGTTTTATTTTATTTTTTTAAAATTTTGTCTCTAAATATGTCTATTTTTTTGTAGCATTTTAATGCAATATTTTATTAAATTTAGGTTTTTTTATTTTAATAAAAAGAAACGTATTTTACACATGTTTTTTATCTGTTGCTAGACCAATTATCCTTTTTCTTGGCTTAAAAGCTCTTCCAACTATTTTATTTAATTTTTTTAAATTTTTTTAATGCTCCCAAGATTAGTCTTCTAAATCTTCTATCGTTTTTCTTAAAAAAAAATTTTAAATTATTTTTGTAAGCATTTTAATGAATATAGAAAAATTTCAATGATTTACAAAAGGTTTATAAAACATAATTTGTATGAATTGCATCTGTTTCATAAACCCTTTGTAAATCATTAAATAATCTCTTTATTATGAGGGTAAATTTTTAAAAAGTTTTGTTTTGATATTTTTCTATGGAATTTCTTTTTAGAATTTATTAATTTTTGGATTCTCATCATTTTGTAACGATTTTTATTAAATAAAATTTTTTTAAATATTCCTTGCATATAAATTCTATCACAGTGATTTTTAGAAAATTATTCTTTTATTAACTGCTGTAGACAAGAAAAGAAATAAATTTTAATAAAATTATTTTTGTAAACAATTAATTTTTTTTTTAAATTTTTTATAAACTTAATTCCATTTAGTATAATTTTTTTAATTTTTATAATTTATTGTTGCATAAATTTTCCTTATTTGAATACTTTTATTGAAGTTTTCTTAAAATTTTCTAAAAATGAAAAAAAATTCAATTTTGCCCTGAATTTTTTCTCTAATGCTCGTTATATGAGCCGTTTATTTTTAAAGTGATTTAAGTCCATTTTTTCTTACATTAAGATATTTAAGGGTTTGCATTTGAACTGTTTCAAAAATATCGTTAACTGGTATTAAGATATTTTTATGGTTATGAGACCTTAAACATGTTAGAATATATAACGTAATACGTTTTGTAAACTGTACTAGAAAAATAAGCTGTGTTTCAGAACCTCAAATGGACTTAAAGCGCTTTCAAAATTAATAAAATGACTTTTGTTTGCGAAAAGTAATAAGTCCACTTTGTGTTCTGTGTTTAATATTATTATAAATTAATTTTTAAACTTAAAGTTACTCCACTAGTGATAGTGATTCCTCTAAATAGTTATCCTTGGGACTTACATTTTTGTATAATGGTGTTAATTTTATTTTGCTGAGTTTCCTTGGTCTTCCCCGAAAAGGTAATAAATCAAGTATTTTGAACTCTGTATCCACTTCCATAGATTCTTTATAAAACATTTTATAGCGTCCAATTTTTATAAATCGCATACAACATAACTTTAGACAATTTATAGGTTCGCCAATAGTGATTTTTAATCTTTTATGAATTGCTTCTTCCGGAGGTTTTGTAGAAAAAAATCTTCACGTTTCATTTTGGTTAATATGAATTTGTTACCCTTTCGACATGTTTTTATAGTTTCATAATGACCCTGGGGGACATACATTAAATTATTATAAATTCACTATCATTTGGCAATAATGAATGTCCTGATAATAAAAACTTATGGTCAATAATATCTTCATTATTTTCTGCCGATTGCACAATTTTATGTTACTGCCAATTTTATGGATTTCAATGGACTTAAACCAGTTTCAAAATACATTTTTATGCATTTCGTTAACAAGCTAATTTTCAAGTGCCCCAAATCATAGCGATTTTAATGTTTATACAAAAAAAGATTATATAGGATTGTGATTATTGTTATCATTAACTAATTTTTTTTAAAAATGGACTTAAACCACTTTCAAAATAAAAGACTCATATATTTGCTTAAATTTTAGAAGAGATTTGTAGAAATTATTTTCTTCTTCTAAATTTAACTTCTATAAATTTTTTTTTATAATTTTTGGTATTTTATTTATTTTTTTTTTTCATTTTTATTAACTTTTATTCAAGAATTTTTTAAGTTTTTGCACCATAATTTTAAATATTCACAATAAATTTCTTAAAAATATTTTTATTAAAAATAATTTTCTCTGTATTTCTGAAAAATATTTTTTATTTATTAAAAGAATTTTTTTTATTGAATACTTAATTTTTCTTGAAACTTTATATTTATTTCATTATTTATATTATTAAAATTAAATTTTCTATATAAATTTGTATTTTAATCAATATTTGTATAAAAATTTTTGTTGAATTATTTTTTAACAATTTTTGTAAAAATATATGTTTATGCCAAGGTTTTCTTATCAATTTTTAAGTGTTTTCACAATTTTCTTTAAATACAATTTATTAAGATTTTTTAAAAATATTTCGAATATCTTTCTTACATTTTTTAAATGTGTGTTCCATATTTTCTTTAATTCACTAAAATATATGAGTTTAGTTTTTGTGAAATTCATTCTGTAAATAAATTTATAGAAATTTCAAATTTTTTTTATTTGCCAGAAATAATAATTTAAAAGAGTCTCTGGCTACAAAACACAACATATGTACTTGTCTTTTGAAAATATTAAAATTGTTTTTTAAATTAATTTTTTCATTCTTTCAAAGTTGTAAATAATTTTGCAATCGAAATGGCCTTCACATTTAAATTAAATATCAAATTTATTTTAATTTTATTAAAATTAAAAGAAGTACTACAGTTGCCTTAACTTGCATTAGTTCCAGCATATTGATGCTTACAATGTGTTACAAAAGTTATCGGAAAAGGAAATCGGTATACATATCTACCATACAAAACATTTTAACGTATGTTCAGCGACTGATATTTTGATTTCTATTCTTAGCTACTCTGGTTTACAAATAAAATTTTTAAAAAGTTTTACAATTTTTAAGCAAAAATCCAAAATTTGCATCTCACTTCTGTATTTTGAAGTCGATTTCTTTTCCAAAATTCCGGAACATAGCAATCTATATTTCATGTCCATAATATATTGTAAAAATTCATTCTCAACAGAATCTGACAAATCTGACTGGCTTGATTTCCTAAAAAACAGTCTCTGATATGTTAAGACTATGACGAACCCGTAATGAGTTGACATGATAACGATGATACATTTCTGGAAGATTCTCTAAGCTAATCTAGAACTTTTGCATTCACAAAATTTACTGAAAATATCGGGTTCAAAATGATTGGTTTTTCAACGTTGTCAGCTGTTTAATAACTCTCATTTGAAGCTTAAAAATGCCATCAAGCTTCAAGCAATAGATATTATAGCGGTTTATCCTTTAAGTAGTTTAAAAACCTTCGGTCTGGCAGGGTTGTCATATATAAAAGTCTTTCATGAAATGTCGTTTTTTTTTTTTTTTTTTTGGAATGCTTTCGATTTACGAATATGATTCGTTTAATAAAAACCAATATAAAATTGTATTGGCCAATTTTAAATATTACGAATCGCTTACGGTCGCCCTAAGTGCCTTGTTAGCAAGCAATTGCAAGAGATTATAAAGAAATTTGGAACTGAAAGGCTTACAAATGTAATCAGAACTGTGCATCATCGTAGTCTACGTACTTTCGAAATTATTTCTTCCGTTGGGGAAAGTGTGGCAGGTATTTTGAATTTCTCGAATCCACTTTAGCCTCAGCGTTTGTACCTATTTTGCGGTTCATTATGTTGTATTCTAGGTGGCGTATTTAAATTTAAAAACTCCACCCATAAAAGTGTAAATCACACAACAAACTAAAGCCATTCACAATGTCGTAGATAGGCTGATTGGTTGCTAGAAGTAAACGACTTTGAATGGAGATTTTTTCGACAAAATTTACTTCAGCGATGCAAATGATTTCTTCGTTTCTGTTTAGCATTAGCAAGCAATATTGCTGCACACAGAACGCGAAGCATTCAGAAATGATTGCTTAAAAAGCCTATTTGACTATTTGGTGCGCATTATTATTATTTGATAAGGTGCCTATTATTTTATATAGGGTATTCCTATAAAGTTTCCTTCAAGCCTATGGAGCGCGCTATATTCTAGAAGTGTTGTTAGGCCCACTATCACACTTCCGCCCTATCCCCTTGTTTAAAACCATAAGCACAATTCGCCGCAATGTGGTGTATTTCATACGTATGAAGTGGCCGTAGTCTAGTAGGTTGTGTGGTGGCTTATTAGATGTTAAGCCCGGGTTCGTATCCAAGGTCAGGCATCAAAACGAAATATACAAAAAATTTCTTCGGCGACTTCCTCTCAGCAGATTTCTGGCAAAAACTCTGGGAGTAAATAAAATTGCCATTGAAAAGTTTCTCAAAAATCTGTCGTTCGGAATCGACATTAAACTGTAGGTCCTGCCACTCATGTATAAAATTTAACACACACAACATAAGTGGTGTGAGAAGCTAGGTGATAATTCGGACTAAAGGGTTGTAAGTACCAATTATCTATGTATGTACACGTATGTCTATTGTACTGCCATCAAACTATGGAGCGCATTATGCGCTAGAGGAGTTCTTAGATCTGTATATTTTTCACAAATGGTCGAGAAGAAACACTTCCAGCCCTATCCCCGTGTTAAGGATCATAACAATTACCCGCCATGATGTGTTGCATGTGGTTGTAATAGATACGTATGGTAAACTGTGAGATATTTGGGCCTTATGGCTGCATTTTTCAAATATGGTAACACTATTGGGATCATTAAAATTGGCGGCAAATGGGCATGTTCTATACTTCATTTCGTACATCGAATTTGGGAAATTTTCTTTTTAACGGGTGCTAAGATTCGTCTACTTTATCTACTTATTTTTCAAATATTTTTTCTCTTCAAATTTGTTATAAAAAAATTTGATTTAAAATGTTATTTATTAAGATCTTTACAATGTATTTTTTGTATTATTTTTATTAACAAATTTCATTTTCAATTTTCTTAAATTAATTTTTGATTTTTCTTTCTTTTCTCAATTTCATTACAGTCAATCGATTTTTGTGATACTTGCTTTTTCGAAAGGCGTTTTCCTTTAAGACAACCATTCTACTCCCACATAAAACCTCGTTAAGAAGAATCCTTTCAAAAGTAAACTCTCCTTACACTCTCTTCATTAATACGTCATCACAAAAAAAAACAAGAGAAAATTCAAATTAAAAAAAAATATTTCGCTAAAAATAAAGTGCTTTAAGTGTGTGTAGTATTAAAACAAAATAAATAAAATTAAAATAAAATAAAATTAAAATAAAACAAAATATTTAAAATGTAATCAAAAATATAAAGAAATAAACAACAAATTTTTTCTTCAAATCATCATGTAAAATAAACACAAAAAAGAAATAAGAATTCAAGCAATCAGCACTCATTCTCATTAAATTTGTAAAAAAATATCGCGGCATTTCTTAATAAAATTAAAAAAATAAAATTTAAATTAAATAAAAATTAAAGAAAATATTGTATTAAATAACGCAAATAAAACTACAAAAATAAGTGTGTAAATTAAATTCAATGAAGAAAATCCTCAAAATATCTGTGAAAACAAATTAAATTTTAAGCTGAAAAAATATTACAAAAAAATTTAAAATTTAAAATAAAAAATAATCCAATAAAAATTAAATAAAAAATTGATAATAATTAATTAATAAGTTAAATTATTAAGTAATAATTAAAAACGTTGTAAAGAAGAAAAAAAATATATTTCGTAGTCATTAAACGGAAAATCTTTTCTTAAAAATTAAAAATTTAAAGTGAAGTTAAAAAAATTATTCTAAGGCTGTATATATAAATAACTGTAAAAAATTTATAAAATTCAATTTAAAAAAAATATAAAATATAAATATTGAAATGTATAAAAAAAACATCGTAAATCCAACTGCATTTCCTCCATTCACAATTAATTGGTTGTGATGAAGCTTCAAACCCAACAATAAAAAGGTAAGTTTTGTTAATTTTAAGCTTATTTTCTAAGAATCATACATATAACCAATCCTTCATTTGGGACTACGACCCAGATTCTCATGACACTTATCTCGTGTGTGTTAATTTTATACATGAGTGGCAGGACGGACCTACAGTTTAAAGTCGACTTCGAACGACAGATTTTTTTTTTGAAAAACTTTTCATAGCAATTTTATTTTGTCTCAGAGTTTTTGCCAAAATTCTGCCTAGAGGAAGTCGCCTAAGAAATATTTTTTTCATATTTCGTTATGTTCAGGTCAAGCATCTCGACCTGGGTTTTGAACAGTCGCTCTACTTTTAATAAGCCAACACTACTATCTACTAAACTACGGCGACTTCTAAGGCTCAGATGTTCATTTTTCTATAAAGTTTAACGTCAACTCTTCCGAACGACGGTTTTCAGTTACTTTTCTTGACAATTTTATTTACCCTCAGCTTCTTTATGGAGTTCATCCTAAGTAAACATCTCTACTACGAGCATTACTCTGTTTTATAACAACCAAGCGTCAATTAGTTGTCTTCCAAGTTTAACTTCCAACTCTAAACCGGTAGCCCCATCTTCGACCTACTCTAGTCCAACTTTAATGCTTTGCTAAACTGCAGTATCAGCTCTAAAATGATTGAAATTTTCTTTTTTTATTCCACATTCTACCTTCTCACTTTTAATATGATTTGTTTAATTTTCCATTAAATATTAGAAAAATAGAAATTTCAATAAAATTTTAATTTACTTTTCCACCAAATTGAACAAATATTTGTTGTTAAACTAAAGGTTTTCCAATTACCATCTCAAAAAGAAGAGTATTTTTCTAAATTAAAATATTTTCACGCTTAAATGCATTGACGGAAATTGGAAAAAAAGAATTCCATGCATTTATAAATACCCTACAATACATATTGTTACGTTTTTACCTTTTTAAAAACGTTTAAATATAGGTTCGTTAATTGCAAACCAAGTAAAAACAAATATTTGTTTATTTTCTCTCAAACTCTTACACTACTTTTGTGTGCCACCGTATACAACTTAACGATACAACAATAATTTGCTTGTAGACTATCCTATTCGCTAGATCTTTACAACCACGACTTGTTTTGTTCACACGCAATTTCACACAAGGCTGACTGTCTTGCCCTTTTATATACGCACGTAATCAGTATGATTAACGTTCTCGATGCGGAAGGTTCTTGTTCTCGCCTTCTCGAGAGTTCTATAGCGACCGCATTGTTGCTTGTGTAATTTGCACACATGTTGTTGTTGGTACCAGGCGCAACCAGGTTCGTTGTACATATGTGTGTGTGCAGCTTTAGATAATCAACACGTTCATTGTATTCTTAGTGTTAGTGTGTATTTGTATCGTGTGGCTTTTGTTTATCGTTTTTGTTCTTAAACGATATTAGGTCGTTTCGATTTGCGTAACAATATTTAAAGGAATTAAAAGTTAACTTTCATATCAAACCAGTTTAGGTTTGATTACACATCTTCGTGTTAGATCAAACTGCCTGTGCTTTCAACTATGTTGCAATCGTTTTTATTTTGTTATGATCAAACATTTTCATGTTAGATCGAACTGCATGTGGTTGCAAGCTACAGGTTCGGTGTAACAATAGTTTTGAACTGATCAAATTGCATGTGATATCAACTCAGTTGCACTCATTATTATTTGTTCTGATCAGACATTTTCGTGTCAGATTGAATTGCATGTGACTGCAATTTACATATTCCGTGTTACAATAGCTATGAATTTATCAAATATCTTCGTTCACTTTTCATTTTTAATTTAAATTGGAACATCAATTATACTTTCGAAGTTCGAAGCTTGATATTTTAAAATAATCCTTTACGAGCGTCACCTAGATGTCCATTTACATTAGTACCGGAGCTTTCCCTACGAAATTTCGGATCATTTAAAAGTAACTCTGATAAATGACTACAAATGCTACAGTCCTTCCAATGTGCAACACGTTCAATGTCATAGAAAATCCGATTGTAACGGTTAGGCTAGGTATTCTTAGTTCTCTGTATAGGCAGACTCGGCTTTGTAGGCTCCGATTAGAAGAGATGAAAACAAATTGTCTTTTTCTTTTGTCGTTGGACTTTTGCATGGTCATCTACTATTCTATCGCGATTTTCACAGGCACTAATCTAATTAAAATTGAATTGAAGTCGCCGTAGTCTAGTAGGTAGTGTGTTGGCTTATTAGACGTAAAGCCAGGGTTCGAGCTCCAGGCCAGACATCAAGACAAAATACAAAAAGTATTTCTTCGGCGACTTCCTCTCAGCAGATTTCTGGCAAAAACTTTGAGAGTAAATAAAATTGCCATAAAAAAGTTTCTCCCAAAAAATAAAATATCTGTCGTTCAGAGTCGACTTTAAACTGTAGGTCACACCACTCATGTATAAAATTAACACACACAACAGAAGCTAGGTCGTGAGAAGCTAGGTCGTAATCCTGACTGAAGGGTTGTAATGACCAATTATGTACGTACTCTAAGTAAACAGTGGAGAATACTTCTTCTAATTCTGCGGCTTCTCCACAATAAAGTGAAATTTATTTTGTTGTCCGAATTATTGCCAATAGCAACAGTTTGATCCATGAGTTGGGTATTAATTTGCGGTATCACAATGGGTTTAACCTTTGACATAAATGAGACCTTTACCTCAAAGAAGGGTTTAACAACTAAACTAGTATTGCTGCTTATAAGTTACTGGAAAAGTTCTTCTTTAAATCACGTTTTTAATTGTCCCCGTTTCGAGGCTTTAAATTTGACTGCCATTTGGGAAGGTTGAAATGCCTATTTACGTCTCCATTCAGTTTAGTACGGATTTGACTGCTGTGTTTTGATGTAATGTATCGACAACTTAGTTAAAGTTGATAATATTCAAAGCGGTAATCGATATTTGGAAACGATCACTTTTTCAGTTGCTCTTGACTTCAAGTCAAATGCGTTTGTGTTCCAAAAATCCTGTAAAGAAGAAAGCATTTTTCTGGTTATAGTCTCAGCGTCATCTTTAAGCACTTTCGGCAATATTTTATCCTTTCCGGAAGTTATAACGGGTGATTTTTTAAGCTATTATCTTTTTGACAATACTGGTTTAAACAGCTCACGCACGTTTCGTGTTTTGTTTCACTGTCAAACATCTTCAGTTTCGTCTATAATTTAACCATGAATCGTCTTACAAACGAACAACGCTTGCAAATCATTGAATTTTATTATCAAAATACGTGGTTTTGTTAAGAAAGTTCATCGCGTGCTTCTTCCATTTTATGGTCAGTTTAATCGATCCACTGAAGCAGCTATTCGGGCTATTGTGACTAAATTTCGCACCAAATTTACATTGTTGGACATTAAACCACCAACACGCTTACGTAGAGTGCGAAGTGAAGAAAATATCGCAACTGTATCGGCCAGTGTTAATGATGACCATCAATTATCGATTCATCGCCGTTCGCAGCGATTGGGCCTCTGTTACTCAACAACGTGGAAAATTTTGCGGAAGAATTTAGGTGTGAAGCCTTTCAAAATACAGCTGGTGCAAAAATTGAAGCCGAACGACCTACCGCAACGCAGAATTTTTGGTGAATGGCCTCGTGGAAAGTAGGCCGAAGATCCACTTCTTTATCGAAAAATTGTGTTCAGCGACGAAGCTCATTTTTGGCGCAAATAAGCCGAATTGTCGATTTTGGAGTGAAGATTAGCTAGAAGCATTGCAAAAGCTACCAATGCATCAAGAAAAAGTCACAGTTTGGTGCGGTTTATGGGCTGGTGGCATCATTGGACCGTACTTCTTCAAAGATGCTGCGAATCGTAACGTAACTGTGAATGGTGAGCGCTACCGTGAGATGATATCCAACTTTTTTTATGCCCAAAATGCAAGAGCTTAACTTGCATAGCATGTGGTTTCAACAAGACGATGCCACATGCCACACAGCACGCGTAACAATGGACTTATGGAGAGGCGAGTTCGGTGAACATTTTATTTCACGTTCGGGACCAGTCAATTGGCCGCCTAGATCGTGCGATTTAACGCCTTTAGACTATTTTTTGTGAGGCTATGTTAAAGCTCATGTCTATACAGACAAGCCCGCTTCAATTGACGCATTGGAAGACAACATTGAAGCAATTATTCGTGAGATACCGGTCGCAATGTTGGAAAGAGTATGCAAAAATTGGACTAAGCGGATGGACCATTTGAGGTGCAGTCGCGGTCAACATTTGCATGAAATAATCTTCAAACATTAAATTACATGGACCGTACTATCGATTCAAATAAAGATTTCATGCATTTTTCTGAATTTTAAGGGTTTTTTTTTGAAAAATTTTCCTTTAGCTCTTAAAAAAAGCAGCCATTATTTATTTATTGATCATTGCAACCCTTTAGCCGGTATTACAGCCTAGCTTCTTGTACTTCCCATTGTTGTTTGTGTTAATTTTATCCATGAGTGGCGGTGCATATGTACAACTTAACGTTGTCTCCGAATGACAGATTTGAGAATCTTTTCATGGCAATTTTATATACTCAGAGTTTTTGCCAAAAGACTGCTGAGGATAAGACGCCGAAAAAAATATATTTTTCATATTTCATTTAGTTTGGGATGTTTGAGCTGAGGTTTGATCACGTGTTCAATCAAACTGCTCTGGATTGCATCGAACTGTAGTAGAAAATTTCTCGATTTTCTATCGCGGACTAGTTATGGTTGTATTAAACACTTATGTGTTGGATCGAACATCGTTGTGTTGCAACACAAGTATGAGTTGTTTCATAGAACTATATGGTTGTAATCGAACATAATTCACAATATTTTAACTTTAATTCCCCTTTATTATAAGAAAATAGACTTCGAACTTATAGGTTGGCTTCACAATTCGTCGCACAATCTTTATTTCCATCACGTAATTTTTTTCGCATTATATTTGATTAAAAATTTTTATTTTTTCCTTCACTAAAATAAATCTATTATTTGTATTTGTATTTGTCTTTCTATTGTGATTATTTTTTCTATTCTTTGCTTTAGTTCGACATTAATTTAATTATAAATTTAAAACAATTATTTATTTTATTATAAATGGCCGTACAAATAAATTTGAAAATTTATTTGTCATTTTTCCCTGCGCCTCCTGCTGCTGAAGTTTCTAAGTTTGTTTCGTTTCGCATTCATTTCAATGGACTCATTAACAATTTCCGTAAACCATAAAAAATTTCGATTAAAATTTATTTCATAAAATAATATTAGAAAAATGAGAAAGAAGAAGAGCATTGGAAAGGAGAAATTTTTAAATTTATTATGAGGGAATCTATTTATGTTTTCACCAGATTTATTTACAGGCCATAAACAACGTAAAAAAGGAATATTTTCGGATGCCATTTATTTAATTTAGAAAATAATTTGGAACCTTTATTTGTTTGCTTTTATATTTTATTTATAAATTATTTAAATTAGAATTTAATTATGAAATGAGGATATTTTAGAAAGAAATAAATTTTATTATCATGAATTAATTTCTAATGAAAACAGCCGAAAAAGCATCATGTCTCATACGAGAATATTGTTACGCAAATCGAAACGACCTAATGTCGTTTAACAACAAAAACGATAACCAAGAGCCACACGATACAAATACACACTAACAATATCAACACAATGAACGTGTTGATTGTTTAAAGCTGCACACACACATATGTACGACGAACCTGGTTGCGCCTGGTACCAACAACAACATGTATGCGATAAAAATGGACAGACAACATAATCAAAGTACACAAACAACAATGTATTAGCAATAGAGCTCTCGAGAAGGCGAGATCACGAACCTTCCACTTCAAGAATCTTCGTTAGATTGGTTGTGTCGGACTATAAAAGGTCTGGACAAAGCAGGCAGCATTCAGTATGAATTCAGTCAGCCTTGTGTGAAGTTGCGTGTGAACAAAACCAGTCGTGGTTGTAAAGTTCTAGCGAATAGTTGTGTGAACTGGCGAACAAAACAGATTATTATTGTTGTATCGTTAAGTTGTATACGGTGGCACACAAAAGTAGTGTAAAGAATAAAGAAATTAAACACATATTTGTTTTTACTTTGTTTGCAATTAACGAACTCAAATTCTAAATGTTTTTAAAAAGGTAAAAACGTAACAATATGATTAAAATTGAATTGTATTCTATCGCAGAACGAAGTGTGGCGCATAAGTGGATGTTTTGTATGTCAAGAATGCAAACAAACTCCAGCATCACTGTAGTGTCTATCAGATAGAAGTTATGGCTATTCTCATGGCGATTAAATGGTCGCTCAGTAGCTGAATATTCCCTGAGAATATCCTAATGTACACTGAGAGACAGCGTGCCATAAAGTCCCTTTTGAACGTCATATCGTTGTCCTTTGCTTGCCCATCTTTGTATATCGCCTACTTCTCTAAGGAATTATGGATTATTTAAAGGTCTTCATTATTTCGATCTGTTAGGCATACCCAAACCAGAATCTGTGTTGTAGAACAGAACAGGTATCACCCTAAAAGACCCTCTATGTTATACTTACGCATACATTCTCTGTGCCATGTTTAGGTGGAAAACTAAGATAAGATTCCATTGTGCTAGTTTCTAAGGATGGGCAGTTGCCCCCTTCCACGATATCACAGCTACGACAGTTGTTCTTAGAAGTGTAGTTTAGGATTAGACAAACATGATCGCCTATTAGACAGAGCATGGTAGGCATACATATTACAGAATCCCAGCGGTTTGCATCTGCGCTTTGCATTTTTCAAATAATTACTGAGAATAAAGGGTGGCTGATATATAATGCAACAAAGTAAAGCGCTATATTTTTTTATTTTATTGTTCAAAAGCAAAAAATGTTGGAAATAACATCAAATTTTAGAATCAGTTTAGATTTGTTCGAATTGGACACCTTTGGTACGAATTATGGCCTTCAAACGGCCGACAAAGCCATCACAGGCTGCACGAAAGTGGCTCTGCGGTATTTTGGCCCATTCCCGCCGAAGCGCCGTCTTGAGATGATCGACACTTTGGTATTTTTTATTGAGAACCTTACTCTCCAAAATGCCCCAGGCGGAAAAGTCCAACGGATTGAGATCCGGAGATTTTGGTGGCCATTGTGCGGTAGAAATGAAGCGAGGAACCTCCTTTTTAAGCCATTCTTGGTTGACGCGTGCTGAGTGCGGTGGTGCTGAGTCCTGTTGGTATGTCCATGGTCTGCGGCCGAAATGTTTGTCTGCCCAGGGCTTCATTACTGTCTTTAAGATATTTTCCCGATAATATTCGGCATTTATTTTGACCCCACGGTCGATGAATACGAGCGGGGAGCGACCATAGGCCGTTGCGGCGGCCCACACCATTACCATCGGCAGCGCTTGAGTTCTGGTGGCCAATCGCAGGTGTAAATTTTCAGCTGACCTCTTTGGCAAGTAAACCCGATCATTTTGTTTGTTCACAAACTGCTCAATTTGGAATGGCTTCTCATCGGAGAAAACCAAATTCGGTAACTGGCCACTTTCGTGCAAGCGAAGTAACTCCTTGGCTCTTTCCACTCTAACTTTTTTGTCCATCGGTGAGCTCTTGCACTTTTTGGAACTTCAATTGCTTTAGTTTCCAAGCTCATTTTTCAATATGTGTTGCATCCGTTCTCGCGATATGTCCAGCTCACGAGCAATTTTCCCAGCACTGCGGCATGGATTTCGATCAAATCTGGCCTTTACTTTTCAGATCATTTCTGGTGTTGTTACCGTTCTTTTTCGTCCACTTTTTGTACGCGATGCAACACGGCAACAAGCAATGGTAGGAAAAAAAAAAATTATTCACATTTAAATGCTGGAGGGCTCTAACGATATCCACCTGTGGTTTTCCAGCCAAATATAAAGCAATCACACTATCACGCTTGAATTCCATCACGAATAACTTTTTTCTGAATGCAAAAGATCAAAATGCTTTTGTAAGCTTGTAAATAATAAAATGAACTGTCACTGGAATAAATCTGTCAGCTGTCAGACGAGCGGTTTACAAATGATAACAACCTGAAGTTGGTTGCAATACATATCAGCCACCCTGTACTACTTTACATCGCATATATTGGTCATGATGTTAGCCCATAAGCTTGTCATGACTGAAATTAACACACAACAGAGTTGTAGCTGTTGCATCCGCCGTGGAATAGTGTTCGCATGATTGCAATCATCCACAACCCATCTCGTCTGGTCGTTTATTTTCATAGAAATCCAAATGGTTTACGACCCACATAAGTGTCCTTTTATGTAACAAGTATTAATAACATGGTGATAACGTGCGATGAAGTCACCGTAGTCGTCTAGTAGGTAGTGTGCTGGCTTATTAGACGTAATTCCAAGGTTCAAACCCCAGGTCAGACATTAAAACGAAACATGAAGAAATTACTTCTACGGCGACTTCCTCTCAGCAGGTTTCTGGCAAAAATCCTGAGGGGTAAATAAAATTGCCATGAAAAGTTTCTCAAAAATTGGTTGTCAGGAGTCGACTATAAACTGAAGGTCCCACCACTCATGTATAAAATTAACGCACTTAACATAAGTGGCGTGAGAAGCTAGGTCGTAATCCTAACTGAAGGGTTGTAACGATACCGCTTTATTTCTAAAATTCTAGTAGTTCTCTTAAATTTCTGTTAATTAACAGAAATTAACTTTTGCCCCTACCCAATAAAATGTTTTGGTTTATTTTCTTACAAATTTTTATTTTTAATTTTTAACACTATTGTTTAACAATTACATAATTTATTACAATAAAAACAAATGAAAAGAAAAAATACACTTTGATTTCCAACTTGATAAACAATTTTCAACACAAATATTCCAAAAAAAAAAAAATCCGAAAAAAAATTACCTCATCTGACACTCTGAACCACAAGAAAATCGTCTGAAAAACTGGAAACAATAGAAGGAAAACGATGGGAAAATTTTTATTAATTTTCTCAACATTATGGCATAACTCAACATAGACCAGAAGCAAATACAATAACAATAACAAACAAATACAAATAAAAAACAGCGGAGAATAATTAAAAACTTTAACATGCAATTTCTTAACCCCAATCTATGCCCCCCTTGAGTACGATAGGGGCAGTGGAAAAATATTTTTTTTTTGGTTTTTTTATTTTGGAATTTTTATTTAACTTAGTATTGCGCTTTTTGTTGTTGTTTTATTAAATAAAAATAAAATATTTTTTTTGATTTTATTTTTTTAATAAAAAACCATCAGAGATTTTAAGTGTGAGTAGCTGGCAAGTGTAATTGCAAATGTAATGGAAACAACACCATCTGATTTCGAATGTAAATGAATAATAATTTATGATGGTTATGTCTGTCTGTCTGTCCCTCTATCTCTCTGTATATATGTACATATGTATGTATGTATGTACTTGTGTATGTGAACTTTTGTGTTCATCGAGGAAAATTTCCAAAAAAACAACACCAGCATCTGCAGCCATGTTAAAATGTAATGAGAATACGCGAAAACAAAACAAAAAAAAACATGCATCCACACACACACACACACACATTCATTTGCACAAAAACATGTAAAATTGTACTGGAAATGACATTTATTATTCATTAATTACTTAATAATTTATGAGTTTTTATGAGAAACACATACAAACATGTACGTACGACTGGCATTAAAATATTTTTCCATAAAATTATTGCACATTCAATGGTTCTGTAGAGGAGGTCAAAATTTTGCACAAAAAATTGTAATTTTTTAATGCTTTTTTGCGTGAACTTTAAGGTTTTATTATCGGAAGTATCGCATTTAATTTAGAAATTAAAAAATAAAAAAAAATATTTTTAGCAGTTTGATCAAACCTGTAATAGTTTGATCAAACATCGAATGGTTTGATCCAACAGAAATAGATTTTATTTCAAATTTAACTGAAATTAAGATTACAAACAAATTTAAATGTACACAGTATTAATCAAACATACAAGGCGATCAAACCTGAGGCTGTTTGATCAGACATAGACTAGTTTGATCAAATGAAAACACACTTTATTTCAATTTTAACTGAAATTAAGATTACAAATAAATTTAAATGTACATAGCATTGATCAATCATAATAGACGATCAAACCTGATACTTTTTGATCAAACATGGACTAGTTTGATAAAATGAAAACACACTTTATTTCAATTTTAATAGAAATTAAGATTACAAATAAATTTAACTGTACACAGCATTGATCAAACATACAAGACGACCAAACCTGAGGCTGTTTGATCAAACATGGACTAGTTTGATCAAACTAGAACACACTTTTTTTAAATTTTAACTGAAATTAAAATTACAAATACATTTTTTTTGTACACAATATTGATCAAACATACAAGACGATCAAACCTGAGACTGTTTGATCAAACATGGACTAGTTTGATCAAATGAAAACACACTTTATTTCAATTTTAACAGAAATTAAGATTACAAATAAATTTAAATGTACACAGTATTGATCAAACATTCAAGACGATCAAACCTGAGACTGTTTGATCAAACATAAGACAGTATGATCAAACTAGAACTCAATTTATTTCAATTTTAACTGAAATTAGGATTACAAATACATTTTTTTTACATAATATTGATCGAACATATAAGGCGATCAAATCTGAGCCTTTTGACTAGTTTGATCAAACTAGAACTCACTTTATTTCAATTTTAACTGAAATTAAGATTACAAATAAATTTAAATGTACACAGTATTGATCAAACATACAATACGATCAAACCTAAGACTGTTTCATCAAACATGGACTAGTTTGATCAAACTAGAACACACTTTATTTCAATTTTAACTGAAATTAAGATTACAAATAAATTTAAATGTACACAGAATTGATCAAACATAATATTGATCAAACATAGAAGATGTTTAAACTTGAGAATGTTTGATCAAACATGGACTAGTTTGATCAAACTAGAACTCACTTTATTTCAATTTTAATTGAAATTAGGATTACGAATACATTTATTTGTACATAATATTGATAAAACACAGAAGATGATTAAACCTGTAAATGTTTGATCAAATAATTTTGCAATTCAGCTTCAGTATGTGTCTGAAGGTTCATGTTCCCGTTATAGAACTGGAACAGTCATGGTGTCATCTATCAATGGCATCGTCAAGCAATTGTCGATTGTGTTAGATTAGTTCCCCTCCTTGCAATATGTTTCCTCTTCTCTATGACCGCTATTAGCAGCAACGGCGTTAGCAGAAATTATCCTTAGCGCAGATCTCCTGTAGTTGCATCCATTCTAGTCCAATAGGTTTTCCTATTCATAGCTTCAAGGTATATGGGAGCTGCATCTACAGTTGTAGTCGCCGTAGTCTAGTAGGTAGTGTGTTGGCGTATTAGACGTAAAGCCAGGGTTCGAGCCGCAGGCCAGACATCAAGACAAAATACAAAAAGTATTTCTTCGGCGACATCCCCTCAGCAGATTTCTGGCAAAAACTCTGAGAGTAAATAAAATTGCCATGAAAAAGTTTCTCAAAAATCTGTCGTTCGGAGTTGACTTTAAACTGTAGTTCCCACCACTCATGTATGAAAATAACACACACAATATAAGTGGTGTGAGAAACTAGGACGTTATACAATGGGTCAATTCGACCGCCGGTTACTGTACTTGTCTTAACTGACAAGTACACGTCCTCTAACCTAACCTGCATCTACAGTTGTCGATCTCATCAATAACAGCCTCTTCTCCTGATTTATCCCTCGCAGTAAGCATGCTATTGCCGCACATTTTCTACCCGTGTATGTCAGTTGTTCCTTAAACGTAGGCCTGCTGCCAATCATTACTCTCAAGTACCTGCTTCGATGTTATGCACTGGTCGCCAACAGTTAGAATAATGAAATCTTTTTACTTCCTATTGGTTTACAAGTTGAACATCAGTTTTATGGCCAACTAATTCCAGACCTATGCCAATGGCAGTATTGTACGTTCAACATGTTTCCCTTTTCTCACCAGAGCAACACCGTTTGCAAATCCAATGATTTACGTAACTGTAGGCCGTTTAAGCCTCAATCCGTGTAGGATGGTGTCCCATAGGATTGGGCGAAGCGTATTAGATAAAAGCCCTCTATCCCAAAAATAATCCATGAGTTCTATCAAGTATTTTCCATCGATGGCAGCTAGCGTAACATAGCAATCTGCCGAGTTGAAAGCGTTTTTGATATCCTAAATGATGATAACACTTTTTTCTTTATCATCTTCAAGCCAGCAAGATCACCGCTGATGACGTCATTTGTCATTTGTAATTTTTTTTTTTTTTTTTGGCGTGTAAAGTAGGGTTTAAAATCCCTTCCCACTTACAGTGACCGTCGTCAGCTGCGTCGAGTGAGGCTTCCACTAAAATAATCCCTCCTCCTCTTCTGGAGATACTCCCTCTCAGTGACGGCTATCCGCATTACTTCGGGAAGGGTCCAGAACGACGTTCTGTTAAGGACCGTTGTCTACTCTCCCACGTCTGGGTACACCATATTTGAAGCCAGCTTCATGCTATTGGCTCGTCTTCTCATGTATCATTCTGTCGTACTGTATCAAGGTCGAGCTTCTTCCTGCGGAGTACACATTCTACGTATCTTCTCACAGCGCTCCACTTCGTCTCGCTTTCGAGCATTGCATCAACAACGTTGTCGGGTGTGAATTCGCCAATCTGTTCCATCAACACATTTTTCTCGTCTTGCCATCTGATGCAATGGAAGAGTGTGTGTTCAGCATGGTCACTCATTTCCTCGCAATAAATGCAGCCAGGATCATTCACCTCGCCCATGCGGTGTAGATATTGTCGGAGATAACCATGACCCGAAAGAAACTGGGTCAGGAAATAGTTAATTTCTCCAAAAATTTCTCTGTGTCCATGCTTCTATAGATGGAATAAGTCTAGCAGTCCATCTTCCACATTGTTTCATCGCTTCATCTCCTTTGCCATCGCCGTATAGTTTGAGATCTGACATCTGCGGTACTAATGGCGAGGTTTTCCTCTTCGCTTTCCATCATCTTCTTCGCTCGAATGCCATCAAGTCGATGAGACGTCATTTGTCATGGTTATGACCGTTCTGATTACATCTGCTAGGGCGGGTGCTTTCTGTTAGCCAAATTGGCGATTAGGCATGTCTTTTTTCTCCAAGTTCGTTTACACTCGTCTACAGATTATCCGCTCCAAAAGTTTAGCGGCTGTAAAGTTTAAATTTTTTTTTTTATTTTTTTTTTATTTTTTCTTTTCAAAAATTATTTCAATTTACTTCAAGATAATTACTATGACAACTTAATTAATAATAAAAATGCTTGCGAAACGAAGCAGAACATTTCAGAAAAAAAAAACTAACAAGTTACGCCCTAGAAATTATAAAAATTTTTTTTGTTTAAAAGTTTGAACAAAAAAAAAAAAAAAAAAAAAAATCTTTCTTTGGAACACGATTTTAACAATCTCTTAACAACAGTAGTGGCAAGACGAAGAAGAAGAAGCAGAAAAAAATTAAAATTTCAAATTTCATGTTTAGTTTTCTATAGTTTTTCGTTTTCGTTTTCGTTTTTTGCCGCTTAAATATTGCTCTTCAGGCGAAATATGTTCACAATCACTTGTCAAACTCATGCATAAGCTTTGAGCAGTTTCTTGAATTTTTTTTTTTTTTGTTTTTGCCTTTGCATTGCTCTGGGTCTCTTCCATATTTATTATGCTACGTTGTTTAAAATAAATTTTCTTCAATAAAAAAAAGAGGAAAACAAAACAATTGTTTTTTTAGCGTTTTTCTCTTGCAGTGTTTGGAAATGAAAATTCTGTATTGTATTGTGGGGGAGGCGAATGGAAGGAAGAGTTTCGTATTGAACACACTCAGGCATCATCTATAGTCAGTCAGCCAACCCCGGCAGACAGACACGCGGCCCAGTACAGGCAGGCAGGCAGGCAGGCATTCGATGTTGTACTCAAGTGTTTATATATTTGACCGTATTTAAGCTGTCAACTGTCAAATGTCAGCTGTCAGTTAGAAAATTTTTATGTTTGTTCGTATGCTATATAGTGTGGCATAGGTTTATGCAAAAGAGAGGAAGAAAGGGAGAGAGAGAAACGTATGTAAAATACTTAAACTACCGATTATAAAAACAAAGACCAAAAAAATAAAAAAAAAATTGGAATAATTTTTTTTGGCAAAAAAAATAGAAGAAGAAAAACAAGATCACCAACCATAATAATAATGTATGACGAGCCAAAATAAACATGAAAATCAAAATGTTTTTTGTTGGGAGATTTGCTTTCCTCTTTTTTTTGTTTTTTTTTTTTTTTTTTTTTTTTTTGTTTGCTTTCGGTTATTCTCAACACATCAGAAGAAATAATTAATCATTCAAAAAAATAATTGAAATGCTAAAAATAAATTAAGAAAAGAAAATCCCCCCAAAAAACACATAAAATCACTCCATTTACGTGCCAAACGAATTAAAGCGATTCAAAAAGGCGAATTCTTAATCAGAAAAGAAAGAAAAAAATTAGGAAACTATGCCCGCCTAGCAACAAAATAAGTTCATGAACAAGCAAAAAAGAAAAGAAGAGAAAAAAGAGGAGACTGTAAAGGGTAACTTCCAATACAAGTTCCATGGTATTGCCATGGTTAGGTTAGGTCTAGTTGGGTGGCATCATACATACATAATTGGTCATTACAACCCTTCAGTCAGGATTACGACCTAGTTTCTCACACCACTTATGTTGTGTGTGTTAATTTTATACATGAGTGGCGGAGACCTACAGTTTAAAGTCGACTCCGAAGGACATATTTTTGAGAAACTTTTCATGTCAATTTTATTTGAATCTCACAGAGTTTTTGCCAGAAATCTGCTGAGAGAAAGTCGCCGAAGAAATACTTTTTTTTATTTTTTTTTTTATGACTGGCCTGGGGCTCGAGCCCTGGCTTTTCGTCTAATAAGCCAACACACTACCTACTAGACCACGGCGACGGGTGGCATCACTACACATAAAAAAATATTTGAGGTTCCCACTAAAACAGTTATTTTGCCACTTACTTAATTCATCACTACAACCCTTTAGCAAGGATTACAACCTGGCTTCTTACACGATCCATATTGTATGTGTAAATATTATTTGGGAGTGGCAAGACTAACAAACTATAGTCGCCTGCGAATGTCATATTTTTGAGAAGACTGGTGAGCGGAAGTCGCCTCTCAATATTCCCATTTTGTTCGAATCATCTAATCTTGGATTCTATACCGTCGTCACTTGTTTAACAATCGAATACGCTACCTACTAGGCTTAGGTTAGGTTAGGTTAGGTTATTGGACGTGTACTCGTCAATTAAGACAAGTACAGTACCCGGAGGCCGAATTGACCCATTGTACAACGTCCTAGTTTCTCACATCACTTATGTTGTGTGTGTGTTAATTTTAAACATGAGTTGTGGGACCTACAGTTTAAAGTCGTCTCTGAACGACAGATTTTTGAGAAACTTTTTCATGGCAAATTTATTTACTCTCAGAGTAAACTACTAGGCTACTGCACTTAGTTACTGACTTACTTGATTGGTCAGGATTACAACCTAGCTTCTTACATGATCCATATTGCTTGTGTGAATTTTATTCATGAGTGATAAGACTTACAGTGTCACATTTTTGAAAAACTCTTCATGCCAGCAGACTCTGTTGAGAGGAAGTCGCCGTAAGAAATATTCTTTTCATATTTCATTTTGTTCGGCATATCAGAGCTAAGGTTTGATCCGCCTTCTCTCGTTTAATAATCCAACATACGACCTACTAGACTACTGCATTGTTCTACCACTTAGTTACTTACATACTTACTTATTTGCCTATTACAGCCCCAGGAATACAACCTCAGGAGTACACACTCCCATTGCCCATCTATGTTCGAGGCATCGCTGTAAGCTTTCAGAAAATAGGAAGAAGAATCTTACTTCCCTAGCTTCTCCCATCAACCATCTGTTTTTTTTACGCCTAACCGCACCATAGAGGAAGTCGTCACATCCTCCGTGTGTAGGGCCCTCACCCACTAAATCCCCCCCTCGTCTCCTGTGGACTTGTCTGTGCCCATTCCGGAACTACGGTGGTATTACTTCGGAGTGGAGTCCTTTTGGCCCTTTGGCCTCTCCATGATCATATCCGCCTCCGGATTGCGTATCGAAAGTTGAGGAGACATCTAAGCGTCTCCGCTATTCCTTTCGTCTAAATCATCATTTCGGTTTCGCTTGGCACGACATGCTTACTCGTTCTGCAGCCTCAAGATCCCTCTTTTTCCGCCTTAGAATGCGCTCTACGTAATTTACCACTGAGGTCCAATTTCCACTACTCTCAATCATGACCCCGACAATGTTAGCGGCTCTGATAGTTCCAACTATTGGCGTCAGTACAGAGCGATAGCTCTTCCAGCGTGCACACTCGCAAACACTGTGTTCTGCGTTATCAGTTATCTCCCCTTCCTCGTAAAGACAGTAAGGGGAGGCGGTCTTGCCCATTCTGTGCAGATATTTTCTAAAATATCCGTGACCCGATAGCATCTGTGTGACGTAGTGATTTACCTCTCCAAATTTCCGACCAATCCATGGCCTTATATCCGGAATAAGTCTCGTCGTCCATCTTCATCTATTTGCCTCGTTCCATCGTTGTTGCCATCTTGAAATGGTGTTTCAGGGAAAACACCCATCAATCATGTTGGATGTGTTAGCTTTACCCATGAGTGGCGGGATCTAAACGTTACAATATCGACTCCAATTGTGAGAAAATTTTCAGACTTTTTACCAGAAGGCTACTGAGAGAATGTCATCGAAGGAAATATTTTTTTTTCATATTTCGTTTCGCTCGTTTCGCCAATACATTATCTACTACACTTCATTGGTTACAGATTACCTTAGGTAAACTGGCTCTCCTCCTGTGGATGGAGGCTCATTTTCGTCATCATGAGATCTCTTTCTGTATTACTAGACTCTGACGGACTGATGTGGGCAAAATGAGAACGAAGTGTCCTCTTTTTTAGTATCATATGTCCTACACCACAATATTGAGATCTTCCCAGGCACCTGCTTCATTGGCAGGCTCGCTGATGGATTTGGTACTCTCTTTTATTACTTCTACAGGAGCTGTGAATTTAAAGATGAAATGGGGAAGACATTTGTCCAGGGTTTAATGTGAGTAACGCCATGATGGCACATCCCACGGTGCTCTAAGCAAGGGTGGAAGCAATGCGACTACCAATGACGCCCCCCCAGCACAATGATGTAGCCTCATGATAAGAGACTACCATAGATTGCATCACCGTACATCAGTACCAATACGAAACCATGCACTTGGACATGACTTTCCTCTTGGTTAGGAGTCGGAGACTATCTAAACTCCTTTTTGACAATGGTTAACAGTGTTTTTTTTATGCTGAGGAGCAGTAAATGTACCTAACCGCACCATAGGGGAAGTCGTTACTATCCCCCGTGTGTGCGGCCCTCACCCACTAAATCTCCCCCTCCTCTTTTGGACTCTTTGTGCCCACTCCGGAACTACTGTGGTATTACTTCGAAATGGAGTCCGTCTGGCCATTTGGCACCTCTATATCTATATCCGCGTCCGGATTGCGCAACAAAATCGGAGAAGGTGTCTAAACATCCATTCTAATTCTGTCATCCAAGTCAATCTTCTTTGATTTCAGTAAGGCCTCAGTGTAACTGGCTATGCTGTTCCAATTCTCCTCGCTGTTCAGAATTACATCGCAGAAGTTCTCGAAAGTACAGATGCCGACTTTGGCCTCAAGATTGCTTCTTTCCAATCTCCATCTCTCGTAATGAAGGAAAGTTCGTTCTGCATCATCGATCGACGCATTATCATAGATGCAATTTGGTCGTATCATCTTCCCCATTTTAAACAGGTACTTACAAGAGGAACCATGTCCGGATAACAGTTGTGTTAAATAGTAGTTAACCTCACCAAATTTCCTCTCTATCCAGCGTGTAATATCTGGGAGAAGTATTGCCGTCCATCTACCAATCGTCTCAGTGTTCCATTTCTCTTGCCAGTGTTGTATGGTTCGCTTTCTGGCCTCGTCGACATTTACTTTCTCTCCCTGCACGTTTTTAGTCTCCCACACTTTCTTCCGTTCGCTTGCTTGTAGACCTATAGGTATCACTCCACTGATTACCAGTATTGCTGACTTGGATACAGTTCTATACGCCGATGCCACTCTAAGTGTAGCGGTGCGTTGTACCAATGATAAAATTTTCATTCTACAGTCGACCTTCAATGCCTCTGCCCAGATCTCACTGTCGTATAGCAGAATACAGTCCGTTATTGCCATCATCAATCTGCGTCTGCTCTGTACAAGACCACCAGTGTTGGCCATAAGCTTGCTAAGTAAGGATGTAACCTTAGCGGCTTTAGTTGCAGCGTGTTGTATCTGAGTCCAGAACGTCAGTTTAGGGTCCAGTCGAATACCAAGATAGTTGACTACTTTCCGCGTCGTCAGAGTGGTGTCGCATATCGTAACGTCGATTTCCAGCGATATACGCTTCCTCGTAAGGAGTATCAACTCTGTCTTCTCCGTTGCGAGTTTGAGCCGTCTGTCCTCTACCCATGACTTCGTTCTTATTATATCCTGGTTGACCTTTCTTCTAGCCTCGTCGACATTCCGAGCCACAATTATGGCCGCAACGTCATCGGCATATCCAACAAGATGCGCTCCATCTGGCGTCATGGTTAAGAGTGTAACGTTACACCGAGCTTATGTGTGTGAAGATAAATTCAAATTTAACTAGCAAAGACAAAAACCAAAAATTTTAACAGAGGTAATGTTAAAGCTAACAGAGCCATGTTAAGTGGTTAACAGAAAATAGTCAAGGTAGGATTATCGATATTGTGGAAAAATAGGACTTGCTGCACATATCCCACTATATACAAATTGTAGCCTAAGGTGTCCCTAATAAAACCCAAAAAGTCGTATATCCCAAATAATTTTGGAACTTGAGATATGGGGCTTCAAATATAGCCTATGTTAACAGTGGCTAGGTAGGATGACGGATGATGGATATTGTGGAAAAATAGGACTTGCTGCACATATCCCACTATATACAAATTGTAGCCTAAGGTGTCCCTAATAAAACCCAAAAAGTCGTATATCCCAAATAATTTTGGAACTTGAGATATGGGGCTTCAAATATAGCCTATGTTAACAGTGGCTAGGTAGGATGACGGATGATGGATATTGTGGAAAAATGGGACTTGCTGCACATATCCCACTATATACAAATTGTAGCCTAAGGTGTCCCTAATAAAACCCAATAAGTCGTATATCCCAAATAATTTTGGAACTTGAGATATCGGGCTTCATATATACCCTATGTTAACAGTGGCTGGGTAGGATGACGGATGATGGATATTGTGGAAAAATGGGACTTGCTGCACATATCCCACTATATACAAATTGTAGCCTAAGGTGTCCCTAATAAAACCCAATAAGTCGTATATCCCAAATAATTTTGGAACTTGAGATATCGGGCTTCATATATACCCTATGTTAACAGTGGCTGGGTAGGATGACGGATGATGGATATTGTGGAAAAATGGGACTTGCTGCACATATCCCACTATATACAAATTGTAGCCTAAGGTGTCCCTAATAAAACCCAAAAAGTCGTATCCCAAATAATTTTGGAACTTGAGATATGGGGCTTCAAATATAGCCTATGTTAACAGTGGCTAGGTAGGATGACGGATGATGGATATTGTGGAAAAATAGGACTTGCTGCACATATCCCACTATATACAAATTGTAGCCTAAGGTGTCCCTAATAAAACCCAAAAAGTCGTATATCCCAAATAATTTTGGAACTTGAGATATGGGGCTTCAAATATAGCCTATGTTAACAGTGGCTAGGTAGGATGACGGATGATGGATATTGTGGAAAAATGGGACTTGCTGCACATATCCCACTATATACAAATTGTAGCCTAAGGTGTCCCTAATAAAACCCAATAAGTCGTATATCCCAAATAATTTTGGAACTTGAGATATCGGGCTTCATATATACCCTATGTTAACAGTGGCTGGGTAGGATGACGGATGATGGATATTGTGGAAAAATGGGACTTGCTGCACATATCCCACTATATACAAATTGTAGCCTAAGGTGTCCCTAATAAAACCCAATAATTCGTATATCCCAAATAATTTTGGAACTTCAGATATCGCCCTCATATATACTATATATATATATATAGATACAAATATACAATATAATATGTAGCAAACGTAGCTAACTTTTTTATTTCACAGTAGCTTTTAAACTTTTCTCACATATTAGATTTTAACAGTATAGATTTCGGATTTTAACAGAACAGATTTCAGATTTTAACAGAACTGATTTCTGATTTAACAGAGAAACAGGGTTGTTTATAATGGAGGGAACAGTAGAAGATTAGGTTTTTGTCAAACAGTTTATTATAGCAATATGCTGTGGTCTAGTCGGTAGTGTGTTGGCTTATTAGACGAAAGGCCGCGGTTCAAATCCCCAAGTCGGGCGTCAAAAGTTTTTTTTCTTTTTTCTAATACATATCAGACGTATAAAATTTATCAGTATATACATAAGTATATACTGATAAATATTTCAATATTAAAATATATGTATTAGAAGAAAAATTAAAAATAAATCACACAAAAACCCTAACTCGGGATTGTACTTGTCCATTATTGAGAATAAGCAATTGAATTTCAAATTCATTCAGCTTTCAAAAATGTATATACATATTTTATTTTATGTATTATATTCTTCTTTTATTTTATATATGTTAATAAGCTTTAATTTAATTTAAGAGTATATATTTTATAATATTGAATTTATTTTATTATTATTATTTATTTATTTTATTTTATTAGAAAAAATATATATTTTTTAAAAAAGAAAGTTCCCTTTTCATGTCCGATCTGCGATTCGAACCGTGACCTTTCGTTTACTAATCCAACACACTACCTAGTACACCACAGCGGGTTGAAGTTTGTATGCTTTATACTTGATTTTAGTTACCATGACAAAAAGTGAACATTGCAATTTGTTTTGATTAACTATTTAAAAGTAAAAACAAAACTGGGGATTCCCCTTTGTTTTCATTGTACTACATCCAAGTGACGCGTTTTAATCTCGCATATTTTGTACTGAAATGATATTAACATAATAATTAATGATAATGGATAACAAAAAAGAAAACTACAATACATTAATATATTTTATAAAAAAGAAAACACATCCTGGCCAGGGGGTAAACCAATCTGTTTGACAACATTGTTAAAAGTTGTAAGTACTAGACTGTTGAGGATATTTTGGAAATTATTCTCTTTCATGCCTGAGTTGAATCCCTAACTGGGGTGGTTTTTGTCTGATTTTTGAACTATTTAATTTAATTATTATTATTTGATGTAATTATAAAAATTAATAAAATTAATAAAAATTAAATAAATAAATTAATAAAAATTAATAAAATTATTATAATTAATTAAATAAATAAAAAAATTTTGAGAATATTTTTGAAACATGAATTAATTAAAAATTCACGTCGACTGCCAACTACGAGATAACTCGTAGATTGCGTTCCTTTCTAGGGAAAGCCACTTTTCCTCCTTAAAAAAATCATATTTTCTTTTTGATCACGCCTATGATCAAAAATAGAGTTTTTAGTAATATAATGTGAAAAAATCAAATTGTCATTTTTTCCCAATTTCCTGAAAATTGCCGCGGCAGTCAAATTGTTAAATAAATTCAATTGCTTATTCTCAATCATGACCGAGTTCAAACGAACGAAAGGTCACGGTTCAAATCCGTCGGGCGTCAAAAAGATTTTTTATTTTATTATTTTTGTCTAATACATATATTTTAATATTGAAATATTGATATAAATATATACTGAAAAATTTTATATATCTGATATGTATTAGAAAAAATAAAAAAAATAAAAATAAATTTTTTGACGCCCGACTTGGGATTTGAACCGCGGCCTTTCGTCTAATAAGCCAACACACTACCGACTAGACCACAGCATATTGCTATAATAAACTGTTTGACAAAAACCTAATCTTCTACTGTTCCCTCCATTATAAACAACCCTGTTTCTCTGTTAAATCAAAAATCAGTTCTGTTAAAATCTGAAATCTGTTCTGTTAAAATCCGAAATCTATACTGTTAAAATCTAATATGTGAGAAAAGTTTAAAAGCTACTGTGAAATAAAAAAGTTAGCTACGTTTGCTACATATTATATTGTATATTTGTATCTATATATATATATATAGTATATATGAGGGCGATATCTGAAGTTCCAAAATTATTTGGGATATACGAGTTATTGGGTTTTATTAGGGACACCTTAGACTACAATTTGTATATAGTGGGATATGTGCAGCAAGTCCCATTTTTCCACAATATCCATCATCCGTCATCCTACCCAGCCACTGTTAACATAGGCTATATTTGAAGCCCGATATCTCAAGTTCCAAAATTATTTGGGATATACGAGTTATTGGGTTTTATTAGGGACACCTTAGACTACAATTTGTATATAGTGGGATATGTGCAGCAAGTCCCATTTTTCCACAATATCCATCATCCGTCATCCTACCCAGCCACTGTTAACATAGGCTATATTTGAAGCCCGATATGTCAAGTTCCAAAATTATTTGGGATATACGAGTTATTGGGTTTTATTAGGGACACCTTAGGCTACAATTTGTATATAGTGGGATATGTGCAGCAAGTCCCATTTTTCCACAATATCCATCATCCGTCATCCTACCCAGCCACTGTTAACATAGGGTATATATGAAGCCCGATATCTCAAGTTCCAAAATTATTTGGGATATACGAGTTATTGGGTTTTATTAGGGACACCTTAGGCTACAATTTGTATATAGTGGGATATGTGCAGCAAGTCCCATTTTTCCACAATATCCATCATCCGTCATCCTACCCAGCCACTGTTAACATAGGCTATATTTGAAGCCCGATATCTCAAGTTCCAAAATTATTTGGGATATACGAGTTATTGGGTTTTATTAGGGACACCTTAGGCTACAATTTGTATATAGTGGGATATGTGCAGCAAGTCCCATTTTTCCACAATATCCATCATCCGTCATCCTACCCAGCCACTGTTAACATAGGCTATATTTGAAGCCCGATATCTCAAGTTCCAAAATTATTTGGGATATACGAGTTATTGGGTTTTATTAGGGACACCTTAGGCTACAATTTGTATATAGTGGGATATGTGCAGCAAGTCCCATTTTTCCACAATATCCATCATCCGTCATCCTACCCAGCCACTGTTAACATAGGGTATATATGAAGCCCGATATCTCAAGTTCCAAAATTATTTGGGATATACGACTTATTGGGTTTTATTAGGGACATCTTAGGCTACAATTTGTATATAGTGGGATATGTGCAGCAAGTCCCATTTTTCCACAATATCCATCATCCGTCATCCTACCCAGCCACTGTTAACATAGGCTATATTTGAAGCCCGATATCTCAAGTTCTAAAATTATTTGGGATATACGACTTATTGGGTTTTATTAGGGACACCTTAGGCTACAATTTGTATATAGTGGGATATGTGCAGCAAGTCCCATTTTTCCACAATATCCATCATCCGTCATCCTACCCAGACACTGTTAACATAGGGTATATATGACGCCCGATATCTCAAGTTCCAAAATTATTTGGGATATACGACTTATTGGGTTTTATTAGGGACACCTTAGGCTACAATTTGTATATAGTGGGATATGTGCAGCAAGTCCCATTTTTCCACAATATCCATCATCCCTCATCCTACCCAGACACTGTTAACATCGGCTTTGTTTGAAGCCCGATATCTCAAGTTCCAAAATTATTTGGGATATACGACTTATTGGGTTTTATTAGGGACACCTTAGACTACAATTTGTATATAGTGGGATATGTGCAGCAAGTCCCATTTTTCCACAATATCCATCATCCGTCATCCTACCCAGCCACTGTTAACATACGGTATATATGAAGCCCGATATCTCAAGTTGCAAAATTATTTGGGATATACGACTTATTGCGTTTAATTGGGGACACCTTAGGCTACAATTTGTATATAGTGGGATATGTGCAGCAAGTCCCATTTTTCCACAATATCCATCATCCGTCATCCTACCCAGCCACTGTTAACATAGGGTATATATGAAGCCCGATATCTCAAGTTCCAAAATTATTTGGGATATACGCCTTATTGGGTTTTATTAGGGACACCTTAGGCTACAATTTGTATACAGTGGGATATGTGCAGCAAGTCCCATTTTTCCACAATATCCATCATCCGTCATCCTACCCAGCCACTGTTAACTAATATAGGGTATATATGAAGCCCGATATCTCCAGTTCCAAAATTATTTGGGATATACGACTTATTGCGTTTAATTGGGGACACCTTAGACTACAATTTGTATATAGTGGGATATGTGCAGCAAGTCCCATTTTTCCACAATATCCATCATCCGTCATCCTACCCAGCCACTGTTAACATAGGGTATATATGAAGCCCGATATCTCAAGTTCCAAAATTATTTGGGATATACGACTTATTGGGTTTTATTAGGGACACCTTAGGCTACAATTTGTATATAGTGGGATATGTGCAGCAAGTCCCATTTTTCCACAATATCCATCATCCGTCATCCTACCCAGCCACTGTTAACATAGGCTATATTTGAAGCCCGATATCTCAAGTTCTAAAATTATTTGGGATATACGACTTATTGGGTTTTATTAGGGACACCTTAGGCTACAATTTGTATATAGTGGGATATGTGCAGCAAGTCCCATTTTTCCACAATATCCATCATCCGTCATCCTACCCAGACACTGTTAACATAGGGTATATATGACGCCCGATATCTCAAGTTCCAAAATTATTTGGGATATACGACTTATTGGGTTTTATTAGGGACACCTTAGGCTACAATTTGTATATAGTGGGATATGTGCAGCAAGTCCCATTTTTCCACAATATCCATCATCCCTCATCCTACCCAGACACTGTTAACATCGGCTTTGTTTGAAGCCCGATATCTCAAGTTCCAAAATTATTTGGGATATACGACTTATTGGGTTTTATTAGGGACACCTTAGACTACAATTTGTATATAGTGGGATATGTGCAGCAAGTCCCATTTTTCCACAATATCCATCATCCGTCATCCTACCCAGCCACTGTTAACATACGGTATATATGAAGCCCGATATCTCAAGTTGCAAAATTATTTGGGATATACGACTTATTGCGTTTAATTGGGGACACCTTAGGCTACAATTTGTATATAGTGGGATATGTGCAGCAAGTCCCATTTTTCCACAATATCCATCATCCGTCATCCTACCCAGCCACTGTTAACATAGGGTATATATGAAGCCCGATATCTCAAGTTCCAAAATTATTTGGGATATACGCCTTATTGGGTTTTATTAGGGACACCTTAGGCTACAATTTGTATACAGTGGGATATGTGCAGCAAGTCCCATTTTTCCACAATATCCATCATCCGTCATCCTACCCAGCCACTGTTAACTAATATAGGGTATATATGAAGCCCGATATCTCCAGTTCCAAAATTATTTGGGATATACGACTTATTGCGTTTAATTGGGGACACCTTAGACTACAATTTGTATATAGTGGGATATGTGCAGCAAGTCCCATTTTTCCACAATATCCATCATCCGTCATCCTACCCAGCCACTGTTAACATAGGGTATATATGAAGCCCGATATCTCAAGTTCCAAAATTATTTGGGATATACGACTTATTGGGTTTTATTAGGGACACCTTAGGCTACAATTTGTATATAGTGGGATATGTGCAGCAAGTCCCATTTTTCCACAATATCCATCATCCGTCATTCTACCCAGCCACTGTTAACATAAGGTATATATGACGCCCGATATCTCAAGTTCCAAAATTATTTGGGATATACGAGTTATTGGGTTTTATTAGGGACACCTTAGACTACAATTTGTATATAGTGGGATATGTGCAGCAAGTCCCATTTTTCCACAATATCCACCATCCGTCATCCTACCCAGCCACTGTTAACATAGGCTATATTTGAAGCCCGATATCTCAAGTTCCAAAATTATTTGGGATATACGAGTTATTGGGTTTTATTAGGGACACCTTAGGCTACAATTTGTATATAGTGGGATATGTGCAGCAAGTCCCATTTTTCCACAATATCCATCATCCGTCATCCTACCCAGCCACTGTTAACATACGCTATATTTGAAGCCCGATATCTCAAGTTCCAAAATTATTTGGGATATACGAGTTATTGGGTTTTATTAGGGACACCTTAGGCTACAATTTGTATATAGTGGGATATGTGCAGCAAGTCCCATTTTTCCACAATATCCATCATCCGTCATCCTACCCAGCCACTGTTAACATAGGCTATATTTGAAGCCCGATATCTCAAGTTCCAAAATTATTTGGGATATACGAGTTATTGGGTTTTATTAGGGACACCTTAGGCTACAATTTGTATATAGTGGGATATGTGCAGCAAGTCCCATTTTTCCACAATATCCATCATCCGTCATCCTACCCAGCCACTGTTAACATAGGCTATATTTGAAGCCCGATATCTCAAGTTCCAAAATTATTTGGGATATACGAGTTATTGGGTTTTATTAGGGACACCTTAGACTACAATTTGTATATAGTGGGATATGTGCAGCAAGTCCCATTTTTCCACAATATCCATCATCCGTCATCCTACCCAGCCACTGTTAACATAGGCTATATTTGAAGCCCGATATCTCAAGTTCCAAAATTATTTGGGATATACGAGTTATTGGGTTTTATTAGGGACACCTTAGGCTACAATTTGTATATAGTGGGATATGTGCAGCAAGTCCCATTTTTCCACAATATCCATCATCCGTCATCCTTCCCAGCCACTGTTAACATAGGCTATATTTAAAGCCCGATATGTCAAGTTCCAAAATTATTTGGGATATACGACTTATTGCGTTTAATTGGGGACACCTTAGGCTACAATTTGTATATAGTGGGATATGTGCAGCAAGTCCCATTTTTCCACAATATCCATCATCCGTCATCCTACCCAGCCACTGTTAACATAGGGTATATATGAAGCCCGATATCTCAAGTTCCAAAATTATTTGGGATATACGCCTTATTGGGTTTTATTAGGGACACCTTAGGCTACAATTTGTATACAGTGGGATATGTGCAGCATGTCCCATTTGCCCACAATATCGATAATCCTACCTTGACTATTTTCTGTTAACCACTTAACATTGCTCTGTTAGCTTTAACATTAACTCTGTTAAAATTTTTGGTTTTTGTCTTTGCTAGTTAAATTTGAATTTATCTTCACACACATGAGATGTGTGTGAAGATAAATTTAAATTTAACTAGCAAAGACAAAAACCAAAAATTTTAACAGAGCTAATGTTAGAGTTAACAGAGCAATGTTAATTGGTTAACAGAAAATACGAAAAATAGTCAAGGAAGAAATCACCCAAATATACGATATCAGGTACTTGCTGCAGATATCCCCACTATATACAAATTGTAGCCTAAGGTGTCCGTAATAAAACTCAATAAGTGGTATATCCCAAATAATTTTGGAACTTGAGATATCGGGCTTCAAATATAGCCTATGTTAATTATATCACATCTGCAATCATGCCAATTCCTTGCACAGTAGCTAGTAGCTGGATTGTGATGAGTTGAATCAACCTTGTGATGCTTATAAGTTGGTCTCCTTTGAATGAATCGGATATTAAGAGATTCGTGACGTCATATGTCCTGAGTCTTCTGTGCAACACAGCTTACTACTTATTATTGACAATCTAATCCAAGGTTGGGAAATTGACAAAATGTTTGAAATACGGGGATTCACAAATCTTTGGTTTTGAAAGCGCTCGAACGTTTTCAACTATAACAGGCGGCATTTAAAACGCGTAACGATATTAACGATGCATCTACAGAAGTCGTTATAACTGGTGGGCATCAAATACATCTGTACACATATTGTACGAATGCTGCGATCTTGACATACAGTGGTGGCCTTATAATTAGAAACGACTTAGCAACATGTATGTTTGTGAATTTGTTTTACAGTTTTCACTGTGTACCTGTGATCAACGGCTTTGTTTACATACGTTTTTCCATCAGATTGTGACAAATTAAACTAAGATTCGTCACTCCAATGAACTCTGTTCCAGAAACATCGTTTCTAATTATAAGGCCACTACTGTGCATATTTACATCGAAAAGTCTAGGAAGACATCGTGTTTGATTGCGAAAAATGTCCCCCCCATGCCATGAATAGTAGACCTCTACCTCACATTACAAGAAAGATGATAAATTTGTCTTTAAAATAAATTTTTAATTTGGCCTTCGAACCTGAACTAACTTGGGCCTAGTAAAACTAGCGCGTATAAGTACAATTTAATTTCTAATTTCTCTGTCTCTTCCAGTCTTTCTCATTTCCATTCTTTATAAGAAAATCGTTTTTTTTTCTTACAAAAAAACGGAACGAGAAGGAAAGATAAGAGAGAGAGAGAGAAAAAACTAATCATAATTGTTGTTATAATCTCCTCTTGTTTTTCCTACATTTCTTTGCAGGTGAGTTTGCCTTGGCAAATGCTCTTGTAAAAATGTGGCACAAAAAAAGTGTTACAAACCATGACTGAATATTTCTTTATGAGCTGCTGCTTGCTGCCTGCTTGCTGCCTGCTCTGGACTCAGGTGTGTAAATTTATAGGAGAAAAAAACGCCTGTATTTTATTGCATAATTTTTATAATAACAAAAAGGGTTTGTTTTTTACTCGTATTTTTATTTTTTCGCATTACATTTTACACAGTTTTTCTTGAATTTATGTTTTTTTAGCAAATGCTTTGGGAAAATAAGGAAAAAATTCCATATGAAGTTAGGAATATTTTATTTAAAAGGTTGGGGATTCATCTTGTCTTGTGAATTTGAATGAAATGAAAAATTATTTTAAATTGCCTGGAAAAAATTCTAAGAGAGGGTATTGAATGCAGATTTTACAATCTTAGGTATTTGGCTATTGCCAGGGATTGTAAGGTCTCAAAGAAACCTTTTCCTAGGGAGTATTCAAGCTTGTTCTTCTTAGGTAGGAAGATAGCAAGCCTAATCCATTATAAATCCTAGGAGAGTCTCAATATTCGCTTCTCATAGAGAAATTAAACCCTCAAAGAAAATTCCTATCAGGGTGTTGAACATTATTGTACAATAAACAGCAGAATCACAAAGAAGATGCTGAATCGGCTCTAACAACTCTTCATCTCCACATATTTCTACGTTGAATATAATCTGGCTGAGCTCTGTTTCAAATCCACGTCACGCTGTCTTGTATATAACACCAGTTACCAGTCCCACGTTGGACTCATTGAGCGGGTACCAGTAGCGAGTCAGATTTAGCTACGTAACTCTCCAATCTAAAGAGTCCGCCAAATAACTTTTTTTTTTTGAAAATGCTTTAAAAATAAAAACTACTGAATATTTTCTCAAATTTCTTTTTTTTTGTTTGAAAGTACAATTCTTCCGGTTAATAAAGGAAAATAATTTCATTCAAATGGCTGCCTCGGCTAGCCATGCAGTAGCCTACACGATCGTTCCAATTTTTAAGCACATTTTCGATTGTGTGCAGCTGAATTTCACCAATGGCTTCACGAATATAGTCCTTTAAAGCGTCAATTGTCTCTGGCTTGTCGGTGTAACACTTATCTTTGACGGCAGCCCACAAATAATAGTCCAACGGTGTCAAATCGCAGCTCCGATGTGGCCAAACGACATCAGCTCTGCGGCTAATAATGCGATCTTCAAAAACAGGGCGCAAAACATCGAGTGTAGCTTCGGCTGTGTGGCACGTAGCGCCGTCCTGTTGAAACCAAATGTTGCCAATATCCTCCTCTTCAATTTTTGTGAACAAAAATTTGTTCAACATGGCCCGATAACGATCGCCATTGACTGTAACGGCCACTCCTTGCTCATTTTCGAAAAAAAATGGCCCACTTATGCCTCTGGACCAAAATCCGCACCAAACAGTGACTCGTTTTGGGTGCGTCGGCTTTTCAATGTATGCGTGCAGGTTTTCTGTGCCATAAATGCGACAATTTTGCTTGCTTACATACCCGCCAAGATCAAAATGAGCTTCATCTGAAAAGATGATTTTTTTTGCCAAAATCGGCATCTTCTGTAAGTCGATCGTAGGCCCACTTAGCGAAGCGGAAACGCATTGGATGGTCAATTGGCTTCAACTCCTGAACCAATTGGACTTTGTACGGCATCATACCAAGGTCTTTATGCAAAATTCGTCTCAATGATGTCTCCGAAATGTTCAATTGTTGAGAACGACGGTGAATTGATGTTGATGGCGCTTCACGCACACTTTCTGCCACAGCAGCAATATTCTCGGGTGTACGCACTGTTTTTGGCTTTTCACGCTTTGGTTTATCGATGAGGATGCCAGTTTCTTTCATTTTTTTCGCAAGATAACGAAAATACGGAGCTGACGGTGTTTCTCTTCTCCCAAAATCCGTACGCAATTTTCGCATACATTCTGCAACATTACCATGATTTTTAAAGTAATGTCGCAACATTGCCCAGCGTTGTTCAAGCGTATACACAACCATATTCGTTCAGCGGAAGGATAAAACTAATTATCTGTCAACTCAGACATGAGCTAAGTGTTACCATTCACGAAATAAGAACTAGTTGAAAAAAAAAAACGTTAGATGGCGGATCCGATACATCACCTATCCACCAAGCCACATTCACTCACTATTTAGTATGGATTTTGCCTTTCTGTTTAATTAACCGTGTTGTTAACAATTCATGGTATTTGACGTGATTTAGAGTTTTCTAAAAAATTTTTGTTTTAAATTAGTCTGCCTCTCCTTCCATTGTTTGTTCTCTGTCAGCAGGCAGATTCATTTCAAAAGCCATCAAAAATTATTTCGTTTTTTTTATTGTTTTAGAAAAAAACAAACAAATTTTCAATTTTAATTCTGTTTCATGAACAATAACGAGAGAACAGCCTTCAAAAAAATGTTTGTAGTTTTTATGGCCGCTTATTTTTTAGAGTCAAGAGTTAGAACAACCAATCAAAGAAAAATAAACTCTTTACGACCAGCTTAAACAAAAAAGAAGAAGAACGGCTGAAACAAGCACAGAAAATTTTTGGTAACAGACAGCAGCAGCAGCAGCACCATTTAAAAACAGACGAAACATTTATAACAGTCAACTGGAAACTAAAAAAAACGCAAAACGAAAAACAAATTAAAAATTAAAAAAGTCATGGCAGCACAAAATGATTGTTAAAAGCAACAACAACAGCAACAACAACAACTTTCCAATTATTTAAAACAGAAAGCCAACAAAAACAAAAAAAAACATCATAAACTTTATGAAATTGATTGTCTGCTGTCAGTTCGGTAAACAGCACCCGCTTTAGCTGGCTGGCATAGACACAAACTTTGCCAAAAAAAAAAACTTGTTGGAGAATAAGAAAAAACAGTTTCAAGTCGCAATCGCACAAAGACGTGATTGTTTGTATGTCTGGGAACCCCCCCCCCCCCCCTCGCATTGTAATATCGTAAGATTCACCATAAAACAATAAAACAGGCAAACAGACAGAACAGACAGAATAATTGAAGCAAATGGCAGTCAGATAGGCAGGCAGGCCATTGAAGGTAACTGACTTCACTTAAAAGCCGTTTTAAATCCGTAACCCCTTTGCTATCTTTCCCCCCTTCCTTTTGGCATGTTCAGTTCTTGTGATTGTCTTTTGTTTTGCTTCCTTTCTCTTAATGATTTGGGGGAATACGTCTTTGATTTGGCCTTTAGTCTGGTAAACGTACTTCGTTAGCCCCCATAAGGGATCGGGTATAGGTTAGGTTAGGTTAGGTTAGGTTAGAGGACGTGTACTGGTCAATTAAGACAAGTACAATACCCGGAGGTCGAATTGGCTAACGTAATAGGCTTTAGGGCTTTCTGTCTTTGAATACATATATACATGCATACATAATTGGTCATCACAACCCTTCAGTCAGGATTACGACCTAGTTTCTCACACCTCTTATGTTGTGTGTATTAATTTTTATACATGAGTGGTGGGACCTACAGTTTAAAGTCGACTCCGAACGACAGATTTTTGAGAAACTTTTTCATGGCAATTTTATTTTAACACTCAGAGTTTTTGCCAGAAATCTGCTGAGAGGAAGTCGCCGAAGAAATACTTTTTGTATTTTGTTTTTGATGTCTGGCCTGGGGCTCGAACATTGGCTTTACGTCTAATAAGCCAACACACTACCTACTAGACCACTGCGAATTCATTATATCGGAGTCCTTACTCATCCTAAAATCTCTTAGAAGTTTAATAAACCCTCGATGGAAGTAACTGCAAAGAAAGCTTTCCATATTTTACGCCAAAACACGATATTACTAAAAGCGTGGGACCACCACAGCCTGACCTCAGTCATTAATGAATGGTTTCTATTGGATTCGATTTTACTTCTGGTCTGCCTATTCACCATTTTCCATTAATGCCCTTGAGATATGTGGCAACTTCTCTAGAATGCTTTGAGATTTCCTAGGAAAGTTTTGCGACATTATCCGTTTCAGAATAACGTCATTCTCCTGCCATCGAAAATGAATTACCGCGCATGAGTGTTGCGATTGCCTCAGTTAATCGGGAGGCTTTGTGTTGTTGGCAGCATGAGTCCTCTTGCAGTATTGCTAAGCTCTGCTCAATTGATCTGAATAAAAAGGCAACGGATTTTATGGTCGGTCATCTACTGTACTTTTCCGATCCTCAAAGGTTTAAGTTTATTGTCCACTGCTATGGAATGATTTTCTCAGCCTCATGTGTCAGTGCCCGGATCTTGATTTGAAGATGCGCAGTTTCCTGACCTCTCCGTTGACTTTGCTCCCAAGGATGGTTCGAAAGGCTTATAAACCATTTGGCCTGGCGCTGTTCTAGAACTCTCACTGAACATGTGATTGCGAGGAAAAATGGTCACCCTAGACCTGATTTTCTTTCATGTAAACTGACAATAAAGTTCCAAACAAATGAAATTTACCGTCGCTAGATCATCAACTACTTCGATGTCACCGCACCAATTCTATTGAATTGGAAGGAGAAGCTCTTTCTCTAAGTGTACAAGTACTAGCAAGCATAGGATTAAGCCACTTCCATTATGGTTTACCGCGCCAGAAAGATCGAAGCTGAACACAAAATAAGTCTCAAGTAGGGACTTATGGACATATTCCTCTTATCGGAATAAAGATTGGTCCGTTCACTTTAGATGCTTATGGTAGTCTGCGATAAGGATAAGGCATTCCTCATTATGTTGAGCAATTCCAGCAGCTCCGTCTAGGTATGAAGGGGGACCCATTCGAACCTTTTAATACCGTGTGAGGTTTCAGACAAGGCGATCCCTTATCACGCGACCTCTTCAACTTCGTCATGGATAGTGTTTTGCGGAAGGTGGGAGTGCCTCGCAATGGCAATATTTTTCAAAAAAGACTGCCCAGTTGCTTGCATACGCTGACAATATTGACATCATAGGGCGTACCAAGCGAGATGTTACTGCTGCCTTTAGTGCTATTGAACGGGAGTCTACTAAGATGGGTCTGGCAGTAAATGAGAGCAAAACGAAGTATATGTTATCGACAAGTAGAGACGTGCAGCGTATTGGATCTCAGATAACGGCCGATAACTACATACATACATACATAATTGGCCATTACAACCCTTCAGTCAGGATTACGGCCTAGCTTCTCACACCACTCATGTTGTGTGCGTTTTTTTATAAGTGAGTGGCGGGACCTACAGTTTAACGTCGACTCCGAACGACAGAATTTTGAGAAACTTTTTCATGGCAGTTTATTTTACTCTGAGAGTTTTTGCCAGAAACCTGCTGAGGAAGTCGCCGAGAAGAAATACTTTTTGCATTTTCTCTTGATGTCTGACCTGGGATACGAACCCGGGCTTTACGAATAGTAAGCCAACACACTACCTACTACACCACGGCGACTTCAACGGCCGATAACTACGCTTTCAATATAGTCAAGGAATTTATTTATCTTGGCTGCGCCGTTACCATCAAAAATGATGTCAGTCTGGAGATCAAGCGCAGGATCATACTGGCTAACAGGTGCTGCTATGGTCTCAATAGGCAATTGAGTAGCAGAGACCTCTCCCGCGCGACAAAATTAACACTCTACAAGACGCTCATCCTACCCGTGCTTCTTTATGGCGCAGAGGCATTGACCCTATTAAGCACTGATGCAGCAGCCTTGAGAGTATTCGAGAGAAAAGTCCTATAAAAGATCTTCGGCCAAGTGCGAGTTGGCCACGATTTCCGCATCCGATCCAACGGTGAGATGTATGAGCTCCTCAACGACATAGACGTTGTACAGCGTACAGTAAGACGCCGCATAACGCTACTACGCTACTACGCTTAACGCCGTTTCAGTATTACGCGGTAGTAAAAAAGCGGTGCACTATATAGCGACGGTGTATACTATGTATCTTTTTCAATGCTCTTTTGTTAGTCTGTGCAGAATAAAGCTTCCAACTGCATTTTCCGAAGTCGCAATCACAGTACAAACGCATCTTTCCTGCGTCATAGTTTATTTATTAGTTGCCTCGTTTAACGCTGTTTCGTTTAGCGCTGGAATTTATTGGAAGGTATCTAAGGTGGGGTCTTAGTGTATTAACATCCAGCGGCTCCACTTGCTCGGCCATGTCGATCGAACGGAGGAGGATTCTCTGGCGAGACGGGTATTTCATGCGGGGATCTGCGGAAGTCGGCGAAGAGGACGGCCTGGTTTGCGTTGTAAGGACCAAATTGAGAGAGCCCTGTCATCGATTGCTGTAACCAATTGGCGTAGGCGCGCAAGAAGCATAGGCGCCTGGAAGGATGTGTACGGCAGGCCGAAATCCGTTAATCGGCTTGTTAATGGCCAATTAAGGAAGTGTGAAGTTGCAAAAGTAGTGCTTAATATTCGAATTTTATGTCGAAATAAGCTTTTCAAAGTGAAAAACATTTCCGTAAGTGTGGTAACCCATTGAATTCAGAACACGTATACCCTCCAAACTCCAGGCGACAGTAGGAACGCGAGAATATCTCAGATACACAAGAAGATCGCTCAGCAATAGTTGGAACATCTTGTCTGATAATCACAGACAGAATTAAGACTTTATCGTACCTCTTTAGGCGCATTAGGGAGCCTATGCTTTTACTGTCAAGATGTTGCCATAATTGCCTCCGTTTCCGGCACTTACCGTCACCGGCACATGGAAACGTGGAATCACAAAAGACCATGAGTACGCACACACCTTCCGAGTTTGATGGCAGACATACGGTAGAGCCATCACCTAGCAAACTCATCTGCCTTTATGTTTCTCGGTATGTTCTGGAATTCTTAGCATTAATTCTGTCCAGCGAGAACTGTTTAAGGCATTAACAGTGGTTTGGTTATCCGTATACATGGATATTAGCGGAGTTTGGCAAACAACCACTGAACTTAACGAATCTGCAGCCTCGTTGATCTTTAGGATTCATGCCTGGTTTATTTTGCAAAGAATCGAAATGAGTGCTTGGTGCGCTCAGTTCTTTTCCGCTCGAAGATCTTCCAATGAGAGCGATGCAATGAATAGAAGAGTGACTAGATGTTGTATACTCACGTCTTCTTTCTTTCTTCTTCACAGTCGCGGTAATAGTTGCAACAGAATTAAGACTTTGTCGCCTCCATTCGTATTGGAATGGCCGTGTACTGTATGGGCTAGTGTATCTCCATATACGCAGTTATTTTTTTGCTAACGAAACTAACATCATACAGTTACCGTCATGCAGTAGGTAGTGTGCAGTAGGTACTCCCTCTTTCCACTGCATGAGTACGAGCCATCCCCTGAGTGCTGAAAAAAAAAAAACATCATAAAGTCACCGTCATGCATTAGGTAGTGTGCTGACTTATTATACTAGACACCGTGGTTCAAAGCTTAGCTTAGATATCTCGACCTTAACGAAGTACAAACAAATATTTCTTTAGGAATCGAGGTTAAACTGTAGGTCTCGCCACCCATGAATAAAAATGAACACGTACGTTATGGTTGGTGTCAGAGCGTAGGTTCTTGTCCTGACTAAAGGGTTGTTTTTTTATCGCCGAGGAGGGGTAAATGTATCTAACCGCACCATAGAGGAAGTCGTCACATCCTCCGTGTGTGGGGCACTCACCCACTAAATCCCCCTTCGTCTCCTGTCCTGTGAACTTGTTTGTGCCCACTCCGGAACTACGGTGGTATTACTTCGGAGTGGAGTCCTTTTGGCCCTTTGGCCTCTCCATGATCATATCCGCGTCCGGATTACGTGTCGAAAGTTGAAGAGACATCTAAGTGTCTACACTATTCCTTTCGTCTAAATCATCATTTCGGTTTCGCTTGGCACGTGTGAAAAGTATCACCTATGCCGACATGCTTTCTCGTTCTGCAGCCTCAAGATCCCTCTTTTTCCGCCTTAGAATGCGCTCTACGTAATTCACTAGCGAGGTCCAATTTTCACTACTCGCAATCATAACCCCGACAATATTAGCGGCTGTGATCGTTCCGACTATTGACGCCAGTACAGAGCGATAGCTTTGCCAGCGTGCACACTCGAAAACAGTGTGTTCTGCGTTATCAATTACCTCCTCTTCCTCGTACAGACAGTAAGGGGGGCGGCCTTGCCCATTCTGTGCAGATATTTCCTAAAATATCCGTGACCCGATAGCATCTGTGTAACGTGTAACGCATCTATGGCCTTATGTCCGGGATAAGTCTCGCTGGCCATTTTCCTCTATCTTCTTCGTTCCATCGTTGTTGCCATTTTGAAATGGTGTTTTCCCTGAAGTAACCGGTTATATGATTTCCAGCCGATTTCGCCTTATAAATCTCCATCCGCTCTGCCGCCAGCAGATCCACAGGGATTATACCCGCTATCACCAGTACGGCCGGAGCGGACACTGTACGGTACGCCGACGCGACACGCAATGCAGCCGTTCTCTGTACCGATACAAGTGAGTTTGCCCTCTTCTTAACATCTAGTGTTTCGGCCCAAATTTCGCTCCCATAAAGCTAAAGGGTTGTAATGATCAATTAAGTGTAAGTAAGTAAGAATACTAGAGACTTAGTTTTGAAGCTTACATCCTCACTAGTTAAGGGACTTAAAACTGTTGTAATCCATCTCGATTTGTAGCCACTTATGTAGTCCCTACATCCAACACCAGATTTTAAAGTGTCTATATATAGTTGACTATACCATCTGGAGTAGTGGTGGTGCTGTTCTAAACTCCCTTAATGTCCAGCAATGCCATGCCATGCACGGGTATATTCGGTTTAAAAAAATGCCCTGAAATTTTTATTTTGTTTCCAAAAAAAATTTGTTTTTTTGCTTCCTTCTTGAGAAAAGGAAACGATTTTGTTTTCTTTCTTTTCTTTTGAATAGCTGCTGCTGCTGCCACTTGAAACTGTTTGTTTAGCTGAACTGTCCTGTTGTGTAATAAGCGACGAGCATATGTTTGTAGGTTTTTTAAAGTCGATTGCTTTAGGTCAGGGTTCGTCAAAAAATTTTTGGTTATGTGTTAGTGAGTAAGAGAGAGAAAATAAGTTGAGAGAATTTATTTATTTACAGCCATAGAAAAGTGTTAGTAATATACGCTATTTTTATTTTCATTCCATCAGCATACGTATGTAAAGCTATATAACTTTGGCTTAATAATTTTAGATAAATAAAAATAAAATAACAAATCCATTTTTTATTAAAAGAACATAAAGCTATCCATATTTGGCTTAAAAATTAGGCCATGTTTTTTAGATAAATAAAAATAAAAAGAATAAAAAACCATTTTGTATTAAAAGAAAAAAGCGAGCATTCCAAAGCATTTAAAAAAAATTATACTATGCGACAAAATAAAAAAAATTAAAAACGCCCAGCTAATGCCATAGCCCATTTTTAACATAAAATATTTTTTGAGTGTCATTCTGAAATAAAATGATAAAGCATCCGCCACACATGTGTTCTTGTCGCAGTCTGATCGACAACTAAATGAAAAAACACAAGAATGCGTGTGAGTTCTCTTTGCACAACTGTGCTATGAAATGGTAAACTATGCTTTAGGTTATGGATGCTGCTGCTGCTGCTGCCACTTGAAACTGTTTATTTAGCTGAACTGTCCTGTTGTGTTGTGTTTTGTGTGTTTCTTATAAGCGACGAGCATATGTTTGTAGGTTTTTTAAAGACGATTGCTTTAGGTTATGGAGACTGATGCTGATGCTGCTGCTGCTGTTGTTGTAGCTTCCACTTCCACTTCTACTTGTGTTTGTGCTTGTGCTTCTCTCTTTTGATAAGTAAGCCTATCATCATCAAGTCAATTTATGTTGCTGCTGCTTTGTGCTGTTTGTTGTTGTTGTTGTTGTTGTTTGGTTCTTAAGTTCCAAAAGGGAATTTTTATTTCAAGTTTCTTTCTTCTTTTCGTTCTTCGTACTTTTTTCTTCGTCTTCGTATTTTTCTGTTGTCGTGTCATTGTGTTCTTATTGTCGGGTTGGTATTGCTGCTCTTGCTGTTGCTATTGTTGTTGTTATTGTACATGCGGTGATAGTCTCAGTGATTGGTTTCATTCTTCTACGTTCTCTGTTGAAAAAAGTTTCAAAGTGTACCTTTACCTACGACACTTTTATTGCTATTTAACCTGTTTCATTGCCTTACGTTTTGTATCATGCCAACCATCCCGATGACTGTCCGTCCCTTTGTACTTAAGCAGCCATGCAACAGCCCATATGTTAACAAATGCTTGCTGGTGGTTGCCTGGCCTGATGATGCTGGTTAGGCTATTGACTTCCCTTTATAAAAAAAAACTGCCTTCGAGACTATTGTTCATTTTTAGTTTATGGCCCCCACAGTGTGCTGTGTTGGTCTTGTTCTCTTGTTTTAAACCTTCAGGCCTAGTGAAGTTGCTACCTTAAGCACATTCCATATTTTATTTCAAATCGTTACACTGTGTTTAAGTTTTTTTGTGTGTCTCTCTCTGTATGTGCAGTTGTTGAAATTTTAACATATTTATTGCCGTTTGCCACTTGTATCTTTCCTGGTGGTTTCATGCCTTGGCAACAGCCACATAAAATCCTTGAAAATAATATACACGCCCTCCCTACCTCCACGCTTCATCTCTCTTGTGCCACCTGCTGTACTCCAAAAAGTTTTCATTATTATTTGAGCAAAGCAGCAAAATCTTTTGTGTTGAATTTAATGCGTTTCTTCGTTTCCCAAATTCATTTTTTTGGCTTACATTTGTTGTTGTTGTTGTGGTTTTGTTGCAAGTTGCAAGCAAAAGAAAACAAAAAAAAAAATAAAATCTGTTCAGTTGCCTGCCCCTATCTGTGGCAACAAAAACAGAACTTCAAGTCTGTAGCCAGAGTCTTAACTTTAATGGCCTTTTTACCTGCGTTCTTTGCTCTGTTCTGTATTGTATTGTGCGTTGCCCATAAAACTTGTATCCTGCTCATCACTTCTCTACAATCAGCAGCCAAGTCTTTCTCTTTTATTGCGGGAGGGTTCGTAACACTAAAGGCTCTTTGGTTCACAAAAGAAACTTTTTCTCTATTGTAACTATTCTTCCGCTGCACTGTCTCTTAACAACTACTACTTGGAGTAACTTTGAAAAAAAAAAAAAACAACTCAAAAAGCCCATAAAAAATGCAATTCAGCTGGCAATTGTTTGTGGACGAAAAACTGCCTCAATTTTATGGCCAATAGACAATGGCTTAAAAGGCGATTTTGGTTTCCTTTTACAATTTAAACTTGATGGACTGTTTGAATGATTTTTTTTAAACTTTTCAAGGATTCCAATGAGACAAGATTCAATGAGATTTTTTTTTATAGAAAATTGCATGAGAGAAAAACATTTCTATAGAAAATTGCATTTGATATACAATTTTCTATAGAAAATAGCATGAGAGAAAAATTTTTCTATAGAAAATATGAGAGAAAAAATTTTCTTTAGAAAATTGCATAAGACAAAAAATGTTCTATAGAAAATTGCATGAGACAAAAAATGTTCTATAGAAAATTGCATGAGACAAAAAATTTTCTGTAGAAAATATCGTGAGACAAAAAATTTTGTATAGAAAATATCATGAGACAAAATTTTTGTGATAAAAAAATTGAATGAGGCAAAATATTTGCGATAGAAAATTGCATGGGATAAAAAAATTGCATGAGAGAAAAAATTTTCTATAGAGAATTGCATAAGGGAAAAAATTTTCTATAGAAAATTGCATGAGACAAAAAATGTTCTATAGAAAATATCATGAGACAAAATTTTCGCAATAAAAAAATTGACATGAGACAAAATATTTGCGATAGAAAATTGCATGGGATAAAAAATTGCATGAGAAAATATTTTCTATAGAAATTTGCATGAGAGAAAAATTTTTCTATAATAAATTGGATGAGATAAAAATTTTTCATTGAAAATTGCAAGAGACAAAAAATGTTCTATAGAAAATAGCATGTGACAAAAAATTTTCTATAGAAAATATCATGAGACAAAATTTTCACGATAAAAAAATTGCATGAAGCAAAATATTTGCGATAGAAAATTGCGTGGGATAAAAAAATTGCATGAGAAAAAAAATTTTTTCCATAATAAATTGCATGAGAGAAAAAATTTTTCATTGAAAATTGCCTGAGACAAAAAATGTTCTATAGAAAATAGCATGAGAAAAAAATTTCCACAGAAAAATTACATGAGACAAAAAAACTTTTCTATAAAAAATTGCATGAGGCCAAAAAATTCTTATAGGAAATGGTATCATTAGACAAAAATATTTTTTTTAAATATTATCAGACAAAAAATTTTTATTTAAAAATTTCGAATGGAAAACAGTAAATAAAAAACTATTGCATTAACGTGTAATAAAATTATTTTTTGTTTGTTTATGAAGTGCTAAAATATCGATAAAATTTTTATTGAATTTTTATTAGAGTTTTCGAAATAAAAACAAAATATTTCTTTGTTTAATTACACTCACATTTATTACAAAAACAGAAATAAAAATCAAAATTTACAAAATAAATGCAATGATAAAACAAAAAAAAATTTAGAAAAAAAACATGGTTTTAATACAAAACACGTTTCGCCTTTTGCTCAGCAATAAATTCATTTTTATCAGCAATTTCGCACATTCGCTTTTACCAGGGGCGCACAGAGAGGTAAATGGTATGCGGTACGTGGCACCAGATGATTTGTATGTGGATTTTACAAGTACTGACACTGCCTCTACTGCTGGTCATGTTTCCCATGCACAGTGAACATTACTAGAACTGGACAATTTAATGGAGCTCTGATATGACCACATATAGGCATTGAGTTGTGCCTAGAGAAGAGATCATTCACCAGAGTTTGAACTAAAATTGAATGCAAAAGTATGCACACAGCAATAAAAATCGATTCGAATATACACCTCAAATGCGGAAAACAAAATAAAAATTAATTTTATAAAATATTACTGTACTAAACGTACATGCAGGCAGTGGCCAATTTACTAAGGACATAATTAGAATTTATATTCATTTATGTAAAGTAACGCTTAAGTTGACTACACCCTTTAATTGTATGCATATGCGGCCAACCATAAATAATAACAAAGTGCACGACGAAAGAACAACAGAAAAGAAAATAAAATTGAATTTCAGAAATTTATGTTTCGAAATTTACTAGAAATTGTGATTGGAATTTATAATCGCATAAAATATTTACAAAAGAACAACAGCAACAATAAAAAACAAAGAAATAAATATCAACGTGAAGAACCAATATTGTGGTAATATTTCTTGCAATCTGAAAACGATTAAAGGCTGGCGGGGCCCCTTTTTAACCATTTTATAAAGAAATCCAAATGAAAAGACAGAAGTTTTAAAGTGACAGACTGTGGAAAACAAATAAAATTCAACTACTAGTTGTCAAGGTCGACTGTAAAATCCATAAAACATTTTTTGTCTCATGCAATTTTCTATTGAAATTTTTTTGTCTTATGCAATTTTCTATTGAAAATTTTTTGTCTCATGCAATTTGTTATAGAAAATTTTTTGTCTCATGCAACTTTCTATAGAAAATTTGGCTCATGCAATTTTCTATAGAAAATTTGTCTCATGCAATTTTTTTTGGAAAATTTTTTTGTTTCATGACATTTTCTATTGAATTTTTTTTTGTTTTCTGTACATAATTTTTTGTCTCACGCAATTTTTTATAGACAATTTTTTGTCTCATGCAATTTTTTATAGAAAATTTGTCTCATTGGAATTTTCTAAATAAATTTTTTGTCTCATGCAATTTTCTAAAGAAAATTTGTCTTATGCAATTTTTTATAGAAAAATTTTTTGTTTCATGTTATTTTCTATTGAAAATCTTTTGTCTCATGCAATTTTCTATAGAAAATTTTTTGTTTCATGCTATTTTTAATAGATTTTTTTTTGTTTCATGCTATTTTTATCGAAAATTTTGTGTCTCATGCAATTTTCTATAAATTTTTTTGTCTCATGCAATTTTACACAGAAAATTTTTTGTCTCATGCAATTTTCTAAAGAAAATTTGTCTCATGCAATTTTTTTGTAGAAATTTTTTTGTTTCATGTTATTTTCTATTGCAAATGAAATGCAATTTTCTATTAAAAAGTTTTTGTTTTCTATTAAAAAGTTTTTGTCTCCTGCAATTTTTTATAGAAAATTTTTTGTCTCATGCAATTTTCTAAAGAAAATTTGTCTTATGAAATTTTTTATAGAAAATTTTTTTGTTTCATGTTATTTGCTATTGAAAATCTTTTGTCTCATGCAATTTTCTATAGAACATTTTTTGTCTCATGCTATTTTTTATAGAATTTTTTTGTTTCATGTTATTTTTATAGAAAATTTTGTGTCTTATACAATTTTCCATAAAAATTTTTTGTCTCATGCAAATTTATTATAGAAAATTTTTTGTTTCATGCAATTTTCTATAGAAAATATCTGTGCATGTAATTTTTTATAAAAAATTTTAAGTCTCATGCAACTTTCTACAGAAAATTTTAAGTTTATTGCAATTTTCGATAGAATATATTAAGTCTCATGCAATTATCTATAGAAAATTTTTTGTCTCATGCAATTTTCTATCAAATTTTAATTGTCGCATGCAAATTTACACAGAACATTTTTTGTCTCATGCAATTTTTTATAGAAAATTTTTTGTCTCATGCAGCTTTCTATAGAAAATTTTGTGTCTAATGCAATTTTCTATAGATAATTTGTTTCATGCAATTTTCTATAGACAATTTGTCTCATGCAATTTTTTTACAAAAAAATTTTTGTCTCATGCAATTTTTTTTATAGAAAAATTTTTGTTTCATGCAATTTTTTTATAGAAAAATTTTTGTCTCATGCAATTTTTTATAGAAAAATTTTTGCCTCATACAATTTTCTATTGAAAATTTTTAGTCTGCAATTTTTTATAGAAAATTTTTCTTATGCAATTTTCTAAAAAAATTTGTCCTGCAATTTTCTAAAGAAAATTTATTTCATGCAATTTTTTTATAGAAATTTTTTTTGTTTCATGTTATTTTCTATTGAAAATTTTTGTCTCATTCAATTTTTATAGAAGATTTTTTGTCTCCTGCAATTTTCCTGCGTCATCTACTAGGCCACATAATACCCATGTGTGCACTGCGTTTAAATTCTTATAATTTAAACAATTTCTTAAAAAAGTAGATGAGTTTGTAGGTGATTCTTGTTCTACTAAAGCCCTGAACTAAGTCCGTGTCTACTTTATCGCTACTTTAGGTGGCTAAACAATACAAATTTCATCCTTTTTTTAATTCTATGGCAACGAAATCATGGCAGCAGATTCATTCAACAAAACGGTTTTAGATTCTAATGCAACAACAAGACAAAAACAATTTTTTCTACAAGTTATTGCTGTTGCACCTTCATGCCCCCATATGGACAGTAGGGATTTTATCAGTCACTTCTATAGCTGAAGTCGAACACAATGAATAGAATGTATTTTTTTGCTCACTTTTTCTGTAGTTTTTTTTTAATCGCCCAGATTTGTTTTAATATTTCATTTCATTTCAATTCATTTCATTTCGTTTCGTTTTGTTTTTCAGTCCAACTTTATCTGCCTGTAAGACTGGATGAATGGCCAGGCCAGTCAGTCAATAATGGATTTGGGTGTGTATATGTGCCCGCCTAAATGTAGGTCTTCTGACTGCAATTTTTTTCCCGTTTTGTTCGTTGGTTGCACTGACGACTGCAAAACTATTTTGAGTCTCTAAATGACGGACTGTCTATCAAAAGAAAAAATGAATTTCATTCTGTGTATGTTTTTAGATAAGTTTTGCGTGTATTTTGCCTTTTCCTACAGCCAGAGGTTTTAAGCGATTTTGTGTTACAACAACCAACCACGAACAACAAAAACAAAATCTAAAAAACTATTAATGTCCTTCAAGCGGTCAGTAATCTGCTTGACTTGTGCAATTTCTTTTTTTTTTCATTTTTTTTTCTTCCAATCAGTGGACAAGCGTACAAAACGAAATACATTCGTAGTGAACTGTAATATAAACAGCCTTAGCAACAGACAGGCAGACAAATGAACAAATGAACAGACAGTTGTAGATATGGCAGCAAAATATATTAAATGCAAAGGCTAGAGAAAATAATTTTTTTTTAAACAGACATTCAGCGGAGGAATTCAATAAAGTTTCTGTTAAGCATTCGATCAAAAAATAAAATTTTCTATAGGAGATGTTATCAGACAAAAAAATTTTGTATAGAAAATATCATCAGACAAAAAAATTTGTATGGAAAACATGATTAGACAAAAAAGTTGTATACAAAATATGATCAGACAAAAATTTTTTTATAGAAAATGCGATCAAGCAAAAAATTTTGCCTGAATTTTAATCTGACAAAAAAATTGTATGGAAAATTTGATCAGACAAAAAATTTTGTATGGAATATATGATCAGACAAAATATTTTCAATAGAAAATTTGATCAGACAAAAAGTTTTGTATAGAAAATTTGACAAAATAAAAAATTTTGTATAGAAAATATGATCAGACAAAATTTTGTATGGAAAATATGATTAGACAAAAAAATTTTTATGTTAAATATGATCCAACAAAATTTTTTTTATAGAAAATGCGATCAGACAAAAATATTTTTATGAATTTTAATCGGGCAAAAAATTTTGTATGCAAAATTTTATCAGACAAAAAATTTTTTTTTAATATATGACGTGACAAAAACTTTTGTAAAGAAAATTTTATCAGACAAACATTTTTTTATGAATTTTAATCGGGCAAACAATTTTGTATGGAAAATTTGATCAGACAAAAATTTTGTATGGAATATATGATCAGACAAAAATTTTGTATAGAAAATTTGACCAGACAAAAAATTTTGTACAGATTTGATCTGACAAAAAAATTTTTATGAATTTTAATCGGACAAAAAATTTTGTATTGAAAATATGATCAGACAAAAATATTGTATAGAAAATATGATCAGACGAAAAATTGTATATAAAATATGATCAGACAAAAAATTTTGTATAGAAAATATGATAAGACAAAAAATTTTGTATAGAAAATACGATCAAAAAAAGAATTGTATAGAAAATATGATCAGACAAAAATTTTTGTATAGAAAATATGATCCGACAAAAGAATTGTACAGAGAATGTGATCAGACAAACAAATTTGTATGGAAAATATGATCAGACAAAAAATTTTGTATGGAAAATATGATCAGACAAAACATTTTGTATAGAAAATCTGATCAGATAAAAAAATTTGTATTGAAATTTTGATCAGACAAAAAATTTGGTACAGAACATTTTTTAGACAAAGCATTTTCTATAGGAAATATTGTCAGACAAAACGTTTTCTATAGGAAATTTTGTCATACAAAATATTTTCTATAGGAAATGTTGTCAGACAAAACATTTTCTATAGGCAATCTTGTCAGACAAAACATTTTCTATAGGAAATCTTGTCAGTCAAAACGTTTTCTATAAGAAATCTTGTCAGACAAAACATTATGAGTTACTTTTGGCTGCATATGTTATCCACATAGGCTATATCTGACCAACTCTGACAACTCACACTTAAGTAGCCATTTCTCATTACAAATATCGATATGAGTCGTTCTGGTCGTTCTGATGCATACACGACGTTCTGGTAACCATTTGTCAGAAAGATTTAGCGAGACGAAAGTCGACGAATATGAGGTATATTGAAGGTTAGAATTTTACGTTTCTTCAAATTACTATAACAATACTACATAGAAAGTTCTAGAAGTTGCCAAGTCAAAACTAAATGAGGTATAAATAGAGCGGCAAATTTTGAAATAAGATTCTCCTTGAATACGCATTGGATCTATAAGTTTTGATGTTAATGTTAATGTCTTGGCGTTCTATGGGGAGTCCGCATTTGAATATTTTTTAAACAGAAATGGAAATGCATTTTCTGTATTTTTTCTTATGCAGTTTTCTTTGATTACAAATACGGTATTTATTTACAAAATATTTGCTGATATTTTCTTAAGAAAAATTCTCCAGCTGTTGGGAAAAATTTTATCATACTTTTACTACAGCTTCTCCACAACAATTGTGTCTTCTTTTTACAATTTTTTTTTTGTCAGATAATGAAACATTATCTTCCATGGAAGCACTTCTCGTCACCATAATCATTAGCAGCAGCTTCTTCTTTTCCATTTCAAGATATATTGTGTGTCAATTTTTATTATAAATTTTTATTGTTGTTTTCATTGTCATTTTCAAATCTACAGACGACGACAATATTTCACAAGATTTGTTGTGCGAAAAACTTAAATCATACGCACGGTTTTTCTTACCAAGAAAAACAAACAAAATTCCATTTTACTTGCATTAGGAAAACAGATATGAAATTGGACTTGTCAATACAAAAAAAAACCAAAACACTAAACTTTTATGACTTAACGATGCTTTTAACACTTTTTTTCTGCGTTCTAAAGCTCTCAATTCCTTTCCTTTCTCTCTAGTGACTGTGGCGTTGTTATTCTGTGTATTGCGCGCATCACATTTTTGGTAGGAATTCTTTTTGAATTTCATTTTAATAAACTACTGCGAGCTGAAGAAACAAAAATTTCGTTAAATTTGTTAAGAAAAGTTTTGTTTTCTCTTCTATTCTGCTGATGTGTTTTTTCCCTGGCAGTTTTTGCCAAACAAAACTAAGAAAACTTTGGATTTGTTTTCTTGGGTTTCAAACTGAAAAACTTATTTGTTTGGCATGACATCTTCATCTACTAAAGATAAGAACTAAATTTTGCTTGAATTAAGAAATTTCTTTCTTCATATAAAGCGCTTTCAACAGAAAGCATAAGTCCCTTAATAACCCATTCATCTATAAATATACTCGTCCATTAGACTGGACTGACATTTCAATTTTAAAAGCATGGTATAAGAGTTTTAGGAGAGAGCAATAATAAGTTAAAGAAGAATTCGTAAAAGAGCTGTAAAAGCGTGATATAAGAGCTGTATAAGAGTTGTAGAGCATAGTATAAGAGTTGTAGGAGTAGTATATGTGTTATTACGAAGTTGTATAACAGTTGTATAAGACGGGTGTAAGAGTTATAAAAAAATTGTAAAACAATGTATAAAAATTGCAGATTGGCTATTGAAGGACAGCATAAGAGCTGTAGAAGAGTGGTATAATACCCGTAGAAGAGTTGTATAATAGTGGTAAAAGAGTTTTAGAAGAGTTGTATAATAGCTGTAGAAGAGTTGTATAACAGTGTTGGCAGAGTTTCAGAAGAGTGTTATAATCGCTGTAGAAGTGTTGTATAACAGTGTTGGAAGAGTTGTAGAAGTGTTGTATAACAGCGTTGAAAGAGTTGTAGAAGAGAGATATAATCGCTGTAGAAGAGTTGTAGCAGAGCATTGCAAGAGTTGTAGAACAGTGTATAAGAGTTGTTGAACAGTATATAAGAGTTGTAGAAGAGTGGTATAAAAGCTGTAGAAGAGTTTTATAACAGTGTTGGAAGAGTTGTAGAATAGTGTTCTAATAGTTGTATGAGTGTTGTAGAACAGTATATAAGAGTTGTAGAAGAGTGGCATAATACCCGTAGAAGAGTTGTATAACAGTGATAAAAGAGTTTTAGAAGAGTTGTATAATAGTTGTAGAAGATTTATATAACATCGGTAGAAGACTTGTAGAAGAGTGGTATAATAGCTGTATAAGAGTTGTATAACAGTGTTGGAAGAGTTGTAGAAGTGTTTTATAACAGCGTTGGAAGAGTTGTAGAAGAGTGATATAATCGCTGTAGAAGAGTTGTAGCAGAGCATTGTAAGAGTTGTATAAGTGTATAAGAGTTGTTGAACAGTATATAAGAGTTGTAGAAGAGTGGTATAATAGCTGTAGAAGAGTTGTAGAACAGTGTTGTAATAGTTGTATGAGTGTTGTAGCAGTATAAGAGTTGTAGAAGTGTATTGTAAGAGTTGTATAAGAGGTGTAGAAGAGTGGTATAATAGCCGTAGAATAGTGGCATAGCAATGGTAGCAGAGTTTTAATAGAGTTGTGTAAGATTTGCAAAAGAGTTGTAGGACAGTGGTACGAGAGTTGTTGAACATTATATAAGAGTTGTAGAAGAGTTGTATTATAGCTGCAGAAGAGTTGTAGAAGTGTGTTGTAAGAGTTGTAGAACAGTTGTAGAACAGTATATAAGAGCTGTAGAAGAGTTGTATAACAATGGTAGCAGAGTTTTTAAAGAGTTGTGTAAGATTTGAAAAAGAGTTGTAGGAAAGTGGTATAAGAGTTGTTGAACATTATATAAGAGTTGTAGAAGAGTGGTATAATAGCCGTAGAAGAGTTGTAGAAGTGTGCTGTAAGAGTTGTATAAGAGTTGTAGAACAGTGTATAAGAGCTGTAGAAGAGTTTTATAACAATAGTAGCAGAGTTTTAAAAGAGTTGTGTAAGATTTGCAAAAGAGTTGTAGGACAGTGGTATGAATAATAAGAGAAGATTTATAGAAGTGTGTGTAAGAGTTGCATAACAGTTGTACAACAGTGTATAAGAGCTGTAGAAGAGTTGTATAACAGTGGTGCAAGCATTTTAGAAGAGTGTAGTAAGTATTGTAGAACATTTGTAGAACAGTGTATGGGAGTTGTAAAAGAGTTATTGAAGAGAAGCGTAAGAGTTGTAGAAGAGTGATATTAAAGCTGTTAGAGTGTTTTATGAAAGTGGTGAAAAAGTGGTATAAAAGCTCTACTGCAAGGCCATATTCTATTGGAGGAGATTATTGAAGGTTTCTACTGCTTCGAGTATTGCACTTTTTACAAACGTATCCAAAAAAGTATCCGGCTAGTCTGTAAACATTGCAGCATCCTTTATAACACCAAAGACTTTTTTTTTTTTTCATAAACGATTTTGTAGGACATGTAAATCCAGAGACGTTCTGATATTAGACTTTTTTCTCATGGCCATGTATGTGTTACCAGGCTTCAGTACTACAATTCAACCTATACCTCCGATGTTTTATGTGCCTTTTATACTTTTTGTTCCTCAAAATTGTTTGCTGGGTTATGGGAAAATTCTCAAAATAAACCAACAGGAAAGAGTTGAAATGTGTCTATTAAATAAACATTTTCGTTCGTTATGATTTATTTAATATGGTTTCGTTTGCTTCTTCTATTTCTATTTCTTTATAATTTATGTTCTTCAATTCCCTTTTGCAATCGCCCCCCCCCCCCCCCTCATTCTTCTTCATTGTTCTTCTTTAGGAAAAAGCATGTGCCATGGCAACAAAATTTCAATCAATTTGTGTGTGTTCTAGAGAGAGAGAGAGAGAAGAAGAGAGGAGCACTTTATTCAAGACCCCCACGATAAGTGTTAACCTCCATGTTTATTTTCCTGTTTCTATTCAATAGAAATGCAGACAGGCAGAGAGAGAGACAGAGGGACACAGAGAAAGACAGAGAGAGAGAGAGAGAGAGAGAGAGAGAAGGAGAGAGTTTTGCATAAATAATTTCTTAGAAAAACTATTTTGTTGAGTGTAGTGTGCTGCTTGTCAAAGTAGTAGTAGAGAACGGAGATATTCTTTGTAAAGGTTACCATAAAAGTTTAAAATGTGATTGGATCTGTGTGTGTGTGTGTGTGGATATGTGTATGTGTATGTGTATGTATGTTTCAAATAAGCAAATATTGTGTGAGAATACATTCATGATGTTTATTTCCAGAAGATGTTTTTTAAGCCACACAAAGGATGCTGTATGCTGAAAAGGATTTTCTTTTTTTTCAAAGGAGAGGAGTCTTTACTTTTCAATACAATTTTAAAATGCTTTTGACCCATAAACTACACATTTATTGCAAAGAGAATTCAGTTTAGAGAGGTACTTTCTAATATGTGTAGATTTTGAAATCTATCTCCCCAGACGCAAACCAAGTCAGTTAACAGAGCTCAGTTATGTTACTAACATAACTCTGTTAAACACTTAATTTAAGGCTGGAAAAGGAAAACAGGAAAAATTAATTAAATTCCTGGGTTAAAATAAGAAAAGAAAAAAGGAAATTTTGATCAAATAAGTTCCTGTTACAAAATATGTTTTACAAAGTTATGTTAGCAACATAACAGAGCTCTGTTAACTGGCTAGGTTTGTGTCTGGGAAGATAGATTTTAAAATCTATCTTCACCACATCTTTCTAATAAGGTTTTACCGTCGTTTGTCTTGCCGTTTTTGCCGCTTCGATGTACAGTGAGCGCCAAAAGTGAGTAAACACCACTGAAATAATTCATTTTCTTAGGATAGCGAGAAAAGTAAATGAGAATAGTCGAATAAATTTCCAAAAAATAAAAACGTTTATTTATTACTTATAAATGTTAAAACAAAAACAACAATTCATGATAAAGGAACTATTTTTATACTTAAGAACTAAACTGTTTTATACTTAAGAACAAAAGTGTTGACTCACTTATGGCGCTCAGTGTAGCAGCGTAGTAAAGGCACTGGGAGTTATGGAAATGTTATTCTCTGGCAAATACAATCGAAATAAGAAACTTGATATTTATTTACAAAACAATACAGTATGTATTTTAAAAGGAAAGTTGATAAGTGCGAGGGTCGTAACAGAAATGTAATAAAAAAAATTTAAATCTTTTTTATTGTAATTCACTCGTGTGTATGTGGTCCTTAGGGTACTAGGACAGATGGATTAGAGCTTCCATTACCCTCTAGACATACATACATACATACATACATACATACATACATACATACATACATACATACATACATACATATATACATACATATATACATACATATATACATAATTGGTCATTACAACCCTTCAGTCAGAATTACGACCTAGTTTCTCACACCACTTATGTTGTGTGTGTTAATTTTATATATGAGTGGCAGGACCTACAGTTTAAAGTCGACTCCGAACGACAGATATTTTGAGAAACTTTTCATGGCAATTTTTTATTTACTCCCACAGTTTTTGCCAGCAATCTGCTGAGAGAAAGTCGCCGAAGAAATACTTTTTGTATTTTATTTTGATGTCTGGCCTGTCGCTCGAACCCTGGCTTTACGTCTAATAAGCCAACACACTACCTACTAGACTACGGCGACTTACCCTCTAGACATAGATGGCGCCCTGGTTGACTGATGGGATAAGGAGACTGTAGTTTGATTAAGGGCACTGCAGTTTGTTTAGTTACTAGATGTACTTCCCAGAAGAACAAGCTATTTGGTGCTTAGGACCTTGTTCGAAATAAAGAGGAAGGAGAAATCCTGTTGTTGTGTTTTTGCTTTTCCTACGAAATCTTGTGATGAACATCTATTGGTGACGTTATAACAGAACAACTGTGTTCTAGTTGCCTATGTAGGTGACGCAGTCCTTACAATTTTGAATCCTTTCTTCAATGAAGACCAGCCAGTAGATATTTAGTAGCTGTTTGACTGTACATCCCCGGAAAATCAAGTGGCACAAGCTACCACCTTTAGGCCCATCTACATGGTGGCTGATATATAATGCAACAAAGTAAAGCGCTATATTTTTTTATTTTTTTTAATTTTATTGTTCAAAAGCAAAAAAATTTTGGAAATAACATCAAATTTTAAAATCAGTTTAGATTTGTACGAATTGGCCACCTTTCGTGCGAATTATGGCCTTCAAACGGCCGACAAAGCCATCACAGGCTGCACGAAAATGGCTCTGCGGTATTTTGGCCCATTCTCGGCGAAGCGCCGTCTTGAGATGATCGACACTTTGGTATTTTTTAGTGAGAACCTTACTTTCCAAAATGCCCCAGGCGCAAAAGTCCAACGGATTGAGATGCGGAGATTTTGGTGGCCATTGTGCGGTAGAAATGAAGCGAGGAACCTCCTTTTTAAGCCATTGAAAAGCACGTTGACGCGGTGGTGCCGAGTTCTGTTGGAATGTCCATGGTCTGCGGCCGAAATGTTTGTCTGCCCAGGGCTTCAATACTGTCTTTAAGACATTTTCCTGGTAATATTCGGCATTTATTTTGACCCCACGGTCGATGAATACGAGCGGGGAGCGACCATCGGCCGTTACGGCGGCCCACACCATTACCATCGGCGGCGCTTGAGTTCTGGTGGCCAATCGCAGGTGTAAATTTTCAGTTGACCTCTTTGGCAAGTAAACCCGATCATTTTGTTTGTTCACAAACTGCTCAATTTGGAATGGCTTCTCATCGGAGAAAACGAAATTCGGTAACTGGCCACTTTCGTGCAAGCGAAGTAACTCCTTGGCTCTTTCCAGTCTAACTTTTTTTTGTCCATCGGTGAGCTCTTGCACTTTTTGGAACGTCAGTGGCTTTAGTCCAAGCTCATTTTTCAATATGTGTTGCATCCGTTCTCCCGATATGTTCAACTCACGAGCAATTTTTCTACCACTGCGGCGTGGATATCGATCAAATCTGGCCTTCACTTTTCGAATTATTTCTGGTGTTGTTACCGTTTTTTTTCGTCCACTTTTTGGACGCGATGCAACATTGCCAGTATCAGGGTAACGAACAATGGTACGAGAAACAAAATATTTATTCCCATTCAAATGCTGGAGGGCTCTAACGATAGCCGCCTCTGGTTTTCCAGCCAAATATAAAGCAATCACACTATCACGCTTGAATTCCATCACGAATAACTTTTTTTCTGAATGCAAAAGATCAAAATGCTTTCGTAATCTTGTAAATAATAAAATGAACTGTCACTGGAATAAATCTGTCAGCTGTCAGACGAGTGGTTTACCTGTATAGTCTCGTTCCTGTATAGTTTACCCTGTATAGTCTCGTTCATGAATATCGAAGATGTCTTAAGTAAATTATGGCTCACTTAAAGGCAATATGCATAAGGGTTTCAGGGTTCGAACCGAACTCACTGTCTCTGACATGTTACAGCGCTCAGATGTTCTTATTGCCGCAGTTAACCTGGGTACAGTTTGCAGGGGGAGGCTACGTGCAGTATTGTCAACTATGCTAAACTGAAATAGCTAAGAAGAGGACCGGACTGATTGTTTTTCTCTTCTAAATTGCATGGCCATTCATCGCACTATCACGGTTTTTATGGCGTCCAACTCTATTGGCTTGAAATTCCCTCAAATAACTTTTGCAAGAGCTATGAATCCAAGAAGTCGCCGTGGTCTTGTAGGTAGTGTGTTGGCTTATTAGACGAAAAGCCAGGGTTCGAGCCCCAGGCCCAGACATCAAAATAAAATACAAAAAAGTATATCTTCGGCGACTTCCTCTCAGCAGATTTCTGGCAAAAACTCTGAGAGTAAATAAAATTGCCATGAAAAAGTTTCTCAAATATCTGTCGTTCGGAGTCGACGTTAAACTGTAGGTCCCGCCTTTCATGTATAAAATTAACGCACACAACATGAGCGGTGTGAGAAGCTAGTCCGTAATCCTGGGTTGTAATGGCCAATTATATATGTATGTTTGAATCCAAGATGGTGTGTGCTCGACTCGTGTTATGAATTGGTCAAGATTTTTGAGTTCACATTTCGTGTCATCTTGGTCTAATTTAACCAAAAAAGTATGAAATTTTGGCTTCGTTTTTGTAAGGAATTTTTGAACTCCGTCTTGGATATTGATTTGAGATATCATAATGAGTCTAAGCTTTGGTCCATGAGCGGCCGTCTTCTTCATGGAGAGTTCGCCATTTGACCTACTATGCGTCGAGAGCGCTCGAGAGTGCTGGAAGGGAGGGAACGTATGGAAGAGCTCTTTAATTTAAGCACACAGTGCAAGAATATATTTCAAACCCATGAATTCAACGTTAACATCCCCGGAAATATACTAAGAACAGCAACACACAACTTTGGGGTTTTTTTGGGTTCTGTTTTGTATGTGAAACGATGACCCAGCAAACAATTAAACAAATACTCAAGGTTTTTACATTTTATGCTGTGCTATGCCAATGAAATAAACACTCCGGCAATTCAAAAATTCTTGTACTTAAATTCCTGTCTAATATATGACCAGGGAGAGAGAGACAGAGCAAGAGAAAGGAGTCACTTACTCATTAGAGTATTAAAAAACAACAAATGAATAGACAGACATTACAGAGAGGGAGAGAGAAAGAGAGAGAGCGAAAGAGAGTGCGGTAGACCTTAAGATATATATTAAATGTGGTGGCTATTGTCCTTGTAATAATATTTCTAAACAAATACAAACACACCAACACACGGACACTTATTCTGTCTCACAAACAGTCAGGCAATAAATACATGTACGTACGTGCTTGCAAAAGTCATGAGTTTTTTCTATATTTTGTATGACTGTGTGTGTTATTCATTTCAAAGAGTCATACACAGCTAGAGACAGACAGAAGAGAGAGAAAGCAACCGAGAGAGTACGAGTAAGAGTGCTAAACATGTGTATTTTATATGTTTAATGCATGTCTTGCCTTATAACACAAACAACATGTGTGCGTGTGTGTGGTGTGTATATGTGTGGGAGTATGTCACATACTTTATAAAAATATTTACAAAATATTTTCGAAATTTTTATTTGTTTTAGTAATGGTTGCAACAACAACAACAATTACAACAAACAGTATAAACATTAAACCTGTTTGTATACATATAAGTACGTGTGTGTGAGTGCCTCTGTGTGTGCGTAATATAAACATTAATTACAACATTTATTCTCTTTTTTTATTCTCTTTTTTATTGTTTTTTTTCCCATGTTCTTCATTGCTTTTATTTGCTAAAATATTTCATAATTTTCAAATGCTCTGTGTGTACAGCTCTGCGTTGACTTTTATTACCACCACCAGTCATTTGGGATTTTTCTCAAAGAATGTGTGAGCAAAGGAGTCCTTAGAAAAAAAAAAATAAAAAAAAATTAAAAGACGAAGGACAACATAATTAATCTTGAGCGTTAAACAATAAAGACAAGAATTTTGTTTTAATTTAAGTTGAAAAGCATTAAAAATGAAGGGGATTTTATGTGTGCGTGTGAAGACACAAACCCACAGTTTTAGCAAAGCCACTTCTTCTCGCCTCTAACAGGGTAAACTTTGCTATTAACAGAGCACCGTTAACTGTTTAACAGTGGCAATAGTGGATTAGTATTCTACTTTGCAATTATTTCAGACTATTGACATGAAGTATAATTCTCATTATGATCACGGTTTGAAAGAGGACCCTCTAACTACCATTTGCATACATATACTCTGTATGGTGTACTATTTCTTATGTATGTTGCAAAATGGTCATTAATCTTCTAGAGAATTTTCCAGCAAAAAATTGATAGAATCAAAGCAAATTTTCTCAATAGCATATCACTTTATATGCGACTATGTTGCTGCTTGTATTAAGAGGTCTTGGAAATTTCCTTTGCATGTAGTATGTTCATACATACATACATACATAATTGTTAATTACAACCCTTCAGTCTGGATTACGACCTAGTTTCTCACATCACTTACGTTGTGTGTGTTAATTTTTATACATGAGTGGCGGGACCTACAGTTTAAAGTCGTCTCCGAAAGACAAATTTTAGTGCAGAATTTTTTCATTGCAATTTTCCATTTGCTCTCAGAGTTTTTGCCAGAAATCTTCTAAGAGGGAGTCGCCGAAAAAATACTTTTTATATTTTGTTTTGATGTCTGTCCTGGGGCTCGAACCCTGGCTTTAATAAGCCAACACACTACCTACTAGACTACGGCGACCCTCTGGAATACCATTTGCATATAGTCTGTATGGTGTACTATTTCTTATGTATGTTCCAAAATGGCCATTGACCTTCTAGAGAATTTTCAAGCAAAAAATTGATAGAATCAAAGCCAATTTTCTCAATAGCATATCACTTTATATGTGACTATATTGCCGATTGTATTAAGAGTTCTTGGAACCTTCCTTTGCAGTATGGTAATCATATAGTATTTCCCAAAATTAGCTCCTAAACAAGTGCGCTTGTTCAGATGGATACTGTTAAATAGCTAACAGTGCTCTGTTAAGGGCAAATTTTGTTCTGTTAAGAGGAAATTTTGCTATGTTAACGTCAAATGTGGCTTTGCTAAAATTTATGGATTAAGTCTTGGATTTTCAAATTCGTATTTATTTTCACACATATTGGAATATATATTATAATAATATATTTCATCAGAGAACTAACAGAGCTATTGCACAGTAGTATTTCAGAACATTTTTTGTATCATAAAGTCATGCAACTTGAAAAGCTTTTAAGAAGAAATTTATTTTGTTGTTATGCTACAATATTGCCGCATGTTTCTCTTGTCTTTTTTAATACGTTTTTTTTTTCTAAATTTAACAAAAAAAATGGTCAATAAAGTGAGGGACTACAATTCCCTGCTGAAAATTTCCAAAAAAAAAACCTTTTTTTTTTGCATTTCAAATACGCCTAACAGAACACAGCAGCCAATCAATCATTCTAAAAGTGTTTGGCTAAAATCTAAAACCAACAACAGCAACAACAACAACAGCGGCAGAAAGCATCACATTTTAGGCCATATTTTCAGTTCGTTTTTTCTTTAAAAAAAAAACGAAAGAAAATCCAGCAAATAAAACAATGGAAACAAAAACCACCACAAAAAAAGAAAAAAAAAAGAAAAAACCGGCAGCATAATGGATTAAAGGGAGGCAAATCCATTTTTTTTCTGGGCCCCCTAGAGAACAATACACTGATTAAAGCAAAAAAAATTGATTGTTTCAGCTCAATAGACAGGAATTGAAGGAATTTTTTAAAGCGTTTTTCGTTTCATTTTTTTGTTAAAGTTGAAAGCTACTCGGTATAGGCTCTTGAAAGCGTGACAGGCAAAAAGTACATTTTCAACTGCCATGATTGATGAAGGAATTTGTTAGGAATGTGTTAGCTGTCAAGTTGCGTAGAAAAACTGTATAAAGAAAATTTACTTTTAAAATTTCCTTGGGGGCCTATTTCTTCATGCGATTTTTTTTTTACAGTTAAATTTTCATTGACACCTTTGGCCCCCCTAAAAAAAAGTTTAATTTTGTAAAACATATGTGAATAGCAAAACATTGTCGACAGCTTTTCTTAACAAAAATTTCTTAAGAAAATTTCCCCCTAAGATTCACTTCACAATTCTATTGAAAGGAAATTAAAATTTCTCTATGTAAACCCTTGGAACAAATTATAAAGAAAATGTATTTAAAAGGAATGGAAATCAATTAATTTCTGTTTTATTTTGCTCCCCTTTTTTCCATAATTTTGTTTGCATTTGGCTTGGGGGTTATTTAATTAGCCCTGCAGCGGAGATATTAAATATTCCCAGGAATTCTTTTCCAAAAAAAAAAAAAGAAAAAAAACATGGAATTTCCTCTACTTTTGTTTGCTTTGAAGGTTTAATTCCAGTTAATGCTTTTAAAAATGCTTTCATACCCTACCCACAGAGGAGGTCGTATAGTGGAGATGAGGCTTCAGTTTGTAACACTTTAAACAAAATGTATATCAAAGAACTCACTGGTCTGGGAAAAGCGGTGGGGCCTATCTTGGGCAATTGGCCTGCACTTGAAAAGCATAAGGCAGAAAATCTTTTCTCAGACTATACAGTTTGGAAAAGTCGCCGTGATGAAGTGCCGTAGTCTAGTCGGTAGTGTGTTAGCTTATTAAACGTAGAGCCAAGGTTCAAACCCCAAGTCACGCATCTCGAACAATACGAAATATTTCTTCGGCGACTTCCTTTCTGGCATAAGCTCTGAAAGTAAAATAAACTTGCCATGAAAAGTTTTTCAAAAATCTGTCGTTCGGAATTGACCTTAAACTGTAGGTCCCCGCCACTCATGTATAAAATTAACGCACACAACATAAGTGATGCGAGGAGCTATGTTGTAATCCTGACTAAAGGATTGTAATGAACAATTACATATGTACGTACATATGTATGTCACGGTTGTCACACTTGACGTTAGGAACGCGTTTAACTCGGAGAACTGGGAGCGAATTATGAGAGCACTCTTTAACATGGCTACGCCGCCATACTTAATGGAGATTCTAAACAATTACTTTCAGGACAGGAAAGTAATATAACTAACGGATGAAGGAGAAAAGGACGGGTGTTTCGCAGGGCTCTGTACTTGGGCCACTACTATGGAACATTATGTACGATGGTGTACTTCGACTGCGATTGCCAAACGGGACTACAATCGTGGGCTTTGCAGATGACATTGCCATAGTCTCGGTAGCTAAGACGGTAAGGGAAATAGAGGAGAAAACGAACACAGCGATTCGAAAGGTTGGAGCATGGCTGGATGAAGCAGGTTTGAAACTTGCTGCGCATAAAACGGAGGCCGTCTTGATAAGCGGCCGGAAGATAGTGGAGAAGATGGAATTGACCGTTGGAGGCACAAGGATCGAATCGAAGAGGGCGATAAAATACCTGGGAGTGATTATCGACGACAGATTGAACTTCAAGGAGCACGTGAAATACATCGGCGAAAAGGCATCTGGGAGCACTGGCGAGAATGATGCCAAATATTGGAGGACCAGATCCATTTAAAAGGAGAATAATTTCGGCGGTAGTAACGTCGATAATGCTGTATGCTTGCCCAATATGGTCGGAGGCACTCTCCGTGGGGACGACAAGGAGAATACTGTCCTCTGTGTATCGTCTAAGCGCGATTAGACAAGTAAGTAGCTTCAGGACAGTGTCTGATGAAGCGGTATTGATATTGGCAAAGACAATATCAATAGACATACTGGCGGATTGGATGAGGCGAATATACTTTCGCCATCTCGAGTTTCCAGGACGAACTGCAGCTATAAAGGCGGAGGAACAAAGGACTTCCATGCACAAATGGCAGTCACGATGGGAGAGCAGTTTAAAGGGAAGATGGACATTTCGCCTTGTCCCTGATGTAACCCTTTGGATGCAGAACAAACATTGCGAGCTGTACTACTACGTGACCCAGTCCCTAACTGGTCATGAGTGCTTCAGGAAGTACCTGCACAGATTTAGACATGATACTTCCCCATTATGCTCAAACTGTGAGGAGGAAGACGCGGAGCATATTCTGACATGCTGCCCCAGATTTAGATGGCCCGGGGAAACGAGTTTCGTACCAACCCGGCTTATGGAGGAGGTGTTGAATTCTAGGATTCTATGGAGCCACTACAGTCAGAGAATGGCTGAAGTTATGATAGAACTCCGAAGGCTGGAGGAACGGAGACGAAACTTAACTTAGAGTGACCAAGCTTTAAAGCTAACCAGCCCTCCGCGAAGTAATACCTTACGGCAGTCCCGCGGAGGGAGAGTGGTTGAAGTGTGTAGGGGGTGGGTTTAGTACGTAGGCACCAGTGATGGTGAATCGTGCACTCTTTTGTTGGAACAAAAGTGTCTTTCGAAGATTCCCACCTCCGGCTTAATAAAAAAAAAAAAAAAAAATATATATGTATGTATGTCTGTATGTATACAGTTTGGACCAGGACGACGACTTTAATAATTTGTCTGGGCACAATTGCTGGCCGTCGTGATAAGATACTTTCAGCGATTATTGGCTAACAGGGGCTAGCTTTTTGTGTCTTTCTCGAACTTAATTGGGTTTCTAAGGAGTGCTTTCATTATATGGCGAGATTATGAAGGTTGCGAGAGGGACATTACATGTAGGGCATCATAGATGATCGCTTAAAACTCAATTCCGCGTGTGTATTTCTTCTTTAAGCCAAGAAGAAACTGCAGTAGCAAGAAACTATAAAACAATGAGAGGGTAAATGTAGAACAAATAGAACAGAAAGCCATTAAACAAATGGCATTAAAATATTTTAGCGCAACTTAAGTTTTCCTCCTCTTCTCTGCTTAAGGCGGCTGTGGGGCAGCAAGCACATCACATCACATACATTAACTCAGTCAGTCTGTCAGTAAGACGGACCGAGCCAATAACTATTTATTATTTCCCTTCTTTCTTGTCTTTTACTATTTATTCTTTCTTCTTCTTGCATTGTATTGTCTATTATTTCTCGTCATCATCATCATTAACGTAAAGTATTAACGCTTTTCAGAACCATGACATTACCATGAACATATGGAAATGTGAACATGATAATGATCATCATTTTGTTGCCATTATTCCTTACTTACTTAAGCTTTCTATACAATAAAGACAAAAAAATACCACAAATATTTTCTATAAAAAAAAAAAACAACAGAAAACAATAGAAAACAATTTACAGCGCAGGGAAATCCCCATTTATTGATACACAAGGGGCACAAGGCACAAGGCAGCAGCAGCACTAGTAGCAGCAGTAGTAACCCCATTTGTTGTTTTATTCTTACACACACACACACACGCACACAGTCAGTCTAGCAGCCAAGCATTAAACTCGTATAGAGTCCATTATTTATAGCCGTCCATTTTTCTATACGATTTCTCCCCTTATTTTAATAGACTCTCGCTCGCTCGCTTGCTCACTCGCTTACACGAGTTTAATTTTCAATGCCAAGGTCACTCTTTGTATAATAAAAATTATTCCGAAAACTAAAAATGATTTTAAACACGAGCAACAAAACACAAAAGAAATTCCATTTTATTGAGCAGCTCGTTTACCCTACACCACAGCACAGCTCACCACATCACACCATTATACCCCCTAATGGTAGGTAGGCAGACTGCATTACCATCTCATGCCAGTTCGTTCGTTCAGTTAATCGTTTTTTTCTTGCATGACTGTGTGTGTGTGTGTCTCTGTAACCAATGCTTAATTGCCTTCAATTTAATAGAGCCCCATGTCTCTGGTTCTCTCTTCTAAATGATTGTTCTTTGCGTTTAATATTCGTTAAATATCAGGATCTGTTCATAGCGTAACCATATGTAGGGGGTTTTAACGCTTTTAAGTGCCATTAAATGCGATTTTGTCCTGTTTTTGTATTTGAAAATAAAAATTCTTTTACTTTAATGACAGGCCATAATTTCAATTTACAATATTTATTTAGCTGAGTAATTGTCCAGGCATATTGGGTAAGGGCAAAAGTCTAAGAAATTTTCAAAATTTTTTTAAATGGTTCTTATGCCTCCAATGAAGAAGGAGTTTTACTTTTCATAGAAAGAAAGAACAACTAAACCAGATTGTAGTCTAGTCCAGAGGTCAGCAATAAGTATTCAAAACAATGAGTAGACTCAAATCATACTTATAATTTCTGATACTTATACGCATTCATACTTATTTTAATGTCATACCCATCCTACTCATACTCAAAGTTTGAAATACTCATGGTACTTGTACTTAACAATACGCATTATGTTATTGATTTGGACTCTCCACGACTCATCGTATACACGACTCACAAAATAAGTATGATTCGCGTACGAACAATACAATACTCACAAGAAGGTTGTGTGTTTGCTCTGCTTGCTGTCTTTGTCTTTTTTGTTTATGAGTCTTTCTTCTTTCTTTGTAAATGCAACAAAAACTAAGACTGTAAATTTTGATGAATGATTCGAATCACTCGTATCATTTAGAAGTATTATAAGAAGTATTTTTCTAAATTTATGAATCTGAATGAGTAGGCGTATGAATCAAACATAGTTCGAATGGTATGAGTTTGATGTCAACGTTGTACTCATACTCATTGCAACTTGTACTTATAAATCAACGTTGAACTGTGTACGAATGAATCAGAGTAGTTGGATTTCAATACTGTTGACTCACTGATACTCAAAATTGCATTAGTGCTGATGAGTAGCGAAAAAGCGATTCATTCCTGGTCTCTGGTCGAGTCTGTGTTGGCTAATTAGACATCAGGCCACCGGTCAAACCCTAGGTCAGACATCTCAAACAAAACGAAATTGGAAAAAATGTTCCTTCCGCAACTGCCTCAGTAAATTTCTGGCAAAAACTCCAGGAGTAAAAAGAATTGCCATGAATAAATTTCTCGAAAAATTTGCCGTTTGGAGTCGACTATAAACTATAGGTCTTCCGCCACTCATGTATAAAAGTTAACACACACAACATGAACAGTGTGATGAGCTAGGTCATAATCCTAACTGAAGTGTTGTAATGACGATTTTTCGCTACTTATAAGTACTCATCACATTTTGAGTATGAGTGAGTCAACAGTATTGAAATCCAACTACTCTGATTCATTCGTACTCAGTACAACATTGATTTTTAAGTACAAGTTGCAATGAGTATGAGTACGACGTTGACATCAAACTCATTATATTCGAACTATGTTTGATTCATGCGCCTACTCATTCAGATTCATGAATTTCGAAAAATACTTCTTATAATACTTATAAATGATACGAGTGATTCGAATCATTCATCATAATTTACAGCCTTAGTTGTTGTTGCATTTACAAAGAGAGAAGAAAGACACACAAACAAAAAAGCCAAAGACAGCAAGCAGAGCAAACACACAATCTTCTTGAGAGTATTGTAGTGTTCGTACGCGAATCATACTTATTTTGTGATTCGTGTACACTATGAGTCATGGAGTGTCGAAATCAATAACATCATGCGTATTGTTAAGTATGAGTGCCATGAGTATTTCAAACTTTGAATATGAGTAGTATGAGTATGACATTAAAATTAGTATGAATGCGTATAAATATCAAAAATTAGGAGTATGATTCGAATCTACTCATCGTTTTGAATACTCATTGCTGACCTCTGGTAATGACCAATAATGTATGTATGTATGTATGTAAACCAGAATGATTTTTCGTTTCTTAAATGCTATGTCTTCAGATTTTGTTCTTCCAGCAATCTGTCTACAAAAGCGGGCTCTCAAACATAGTTTCTTGGTACGAGTGGGTTCTATAAATTTGGGCATAGCCACCTTAATGATTGAAGATAGGCTTCGAAAGCAGATTTGTAACAGCTTTGCTTATCCATGTGTGTGAAGATAAATTCGATTTTGAAAATCCAAGACGCAATGCAAAAATTTTAGCAGCGCCACATTTGGCATTAACAGAGCAAAATTTCCTCTTAAAAGAACAAAATTTGCCCGTAACAGAGCACTGTTAGCTATATAACAATATCCATCTGAACAAGCCCACTTGTTTAGGAGCTAATTTTTAAGAAATACTCTAGATCTATGAGTACCATACAATGCCATGCAAAGGAAGGTTTCCAAGAACTCATAATACAATCGGCAACATAGTCGCATATAAAGTGATATGCTTTTGAGAAAATTGGCTTTGATTCTATAAATTTTTTGCTTGAAAATTCTCTAGAAGATCAATGGCCATTTGGGAACATATAAGAAATAGTACACTACACAGACTATATGCAAATGGTAGGCCAGAGGGTCCTCTTTCGACCGGCGGTAGTGGGATAGCTGGAATAATTATGTCCTCCATCCAACACTATCCATCCTTTACCTTACAAACTCCTTTACCTTACTATATGCAAATGGTATTCCAGAGGGTCGCCGTAGTCTAGTAGGTAGTGTGTTGGCTTATTAAAGCCAGGGTTCAAGCCCCATGACAGACATCAAAACAAAATACAAAAAGTATTTTTTCGGCGACTTCCTCTTAGGAGATTTCTGGCAAAAACTCTGAGTAAATGGAAAATTACAATGAAAGGATTCTCCACTAAAATTTGTCTTTCGGAGACGACTTTAAACTGTACGTCCCGCCACTCATGTATAAAAATTAACACACACAACGTAAGTGATGTGAGAAACTAGGTCGTAATCCTGACTGAAGGGTTGTAATTAACAATTATGTATATATGTATGTATGTATGAACTAGGTCTATGAGTACCATACTATATGCAAAGGAAGTTTCCAAGACCTCTTAATATAATCAGCAACATAGTCGCATATAAAGTGATATGCTATTGAGAAAATAGGCTTTGATTATATCAATTTTTTGCTGGAAAATTCTCTAGAAGATCAGTGGCCATTTTGAAACGTATTTACGAAATAGTACACCATGCCATACAGTCTATAAGCAAATGGTAGTCCAGAAGGTCCTCTTTCGACCTGTAGTAGTGGGATAGCTGGAATAATTTTTCGACCTCACCAACCATCCTTTACTTTGCAACACTTATGTTCACAAATAATAATGATCATACTGAGAATTATATGTATTTTATGTTAATAGTCTGCAATAATTGCAAAGTAGAACACTAAAAATGTTAAACAGTTAACAGTGCTCTGTTAAAACAAAGTTTACCCTGTTAGAGGCAAGGAAGTGGCGCTGCTAAAAGTATAGGTTTGAGTCTTTGGTTTTTAAATTTTGAATTTATTTTCACACACATTGTTTATCCTGTTTCTTAAATATCTCTCCTCAGAAAACAGAAAATTACTTTTTCCCCTACCCAATACAGCTGGCATGCTCTGTTTATTTACACAGACTTGTAACAGTTTTTTTCCTCGGAATTTAAATGCTGTAATGCCACGATTATTGTATTCCATTCGTTGTTTTTCTCGTTTTTTGTAAAAAGCTGGTTCATTAGAAGGTTACAAACGCTTTTACAGGGGCATTGATGACAATCGATGATGGTATTGGGGTTGGTGATGATTATGATGATGATGATGATTTTCCCTGACTGAAGTGAATAAAATTATCGCGTGTTGAGTAAACAAGAGAAAAAAAATCACTTGAAATAAAATGCGATACTAATTTGGTGGATATAAAATTATATAAATTGGTCAGAGTGATGAATTTGGAATTTTTTTTTTGTTTTCATTGGACACCATTTCCATTTGCCCCTACCATTGAAGAAATGTTTAGAAAAATTTCAGCTTAAAATAGCTTGTGTGAATATTTTAAGGGTTTAACAGGTGCCTGAAGTTTTTTATAAAAATTCAATTTTTTACCTTTGCAAAGGGAAACGGTGTAGTTTCCTTTTTTTATTTAATAAATGCTCATAAAAATTGTTCTTTTTAATATTGATTGACGTGTTTTATGGCTCATTCATATAAAAAAAAAAAATAAATTTTTTTCTCTTTCTTGTATGGCCATAAAATGATGTCAGCCAAGTGTTAATGGATGGATTATTTTAACAGTTATGTGAGTCTGCCTTAGTATATGTACGAGTGTGTGTGTTTGTTTTTGTATGTGAAATTTGATATGAGAATATCAACAAAATGGGAAATTCCATGAAATAAATTTCTACTTAAAATTGGGTTAAAAGGAAAGACAAGGCTTCTCTCAAGGCAATCACTTGTTTTTAAAAATATTTTGTATCAAAACTTTACGCAGTCAAAAGTGAGAGGACTTTTTGAATAACATTCTTAGTAATTATGTATCAAAGAGTCTTTTCGCAAAACTGTACGATATATGGAATACAATGGCAATTCAATGGCGCTTGAATTGGTAGCAGCAAACGATATTCTTGAGGTAGCTCTCGGCCGGTATCGGAGTGATAATATCGTAAATATAGGTTTTTAAATGCTTCATCCTAAGATAATTAAACAAGAAGGCACAGTCTTTAGCTGGACGGCCCCATATCATATGATCTGGGTGGCAAGTTGGAAACTTTTTTGTTTTTGCAAATTTCTCATGCAACAAAGTCAAAATCGGTTGTAATATTTGGCTCGCAATGTCGTCTTGTTGGAACTACAATTGCGAACAAAAAAAAAAAAAAAATCGTATTTCTTATGGTAATAAAACATGGGCTCCTCTTCGAAAAGAAAAATTAGGGGCAATAACACCTCTAGACCTTAATGCATACGCCATAGTAACATTTTTCCAGGTGCAATGGCTTATTCAGAATCATTTCTCTGGCTTCTCCGATGCCCATATGCAACTGTTGATGTAATCTTACTTAATTGGTCATTGCAAGTCTTTAGCCAAGATTACAACCTAGTTTGTCATACCACCCTCCCATGTGTCTAATTTTATCCATGCTCTGGCAAGTTCATCAGCTACACAGTTCTTTGTAACCAGGAATCCATGTTAGTCTGATGAAAGATTACCGTCCGTGATATTCGATCAAAAGAGTCACATAATTTGCTACTCCATTTTAACCCTTAAAGTTAGGATCCGAAAAAAATTGGATTGTCGCCTGGCACTGAGAGAAGATAGAGATATTAATCATTTATTCAGGATCTCCTACTCAGAATCAATTCCACAGCATGATTTAGGTTCGTTACTTCAGCTTAAAAACACATAACCATAGTGAGGGAAGAGATATCCTAAGCCCTTTTAGTAGTGAAAGAAGAGATACCCTAAGACTACCTTATTCACAAGTTTAGAAACATCAGATTATCAGTTTTCCCTGCTGGAATTCTAGTATGACATCTGGTATTAAATCTTCGTTCAGACAAAGTATAGTCAATTTCACTGACAGTCTGAGGATCCTCAGCTGCGAGCATAAAAAGGTACTTTGTGTTAAAAGTTAATTTTTTCATTAATATTGTGATTTGGTAATTACAAAAGTACGTAATGTTTGTAAATTTTTTTTTAGTAAAACCCTTTAAAAGCTTAGTTGGTACTTTTTCGGAAAAGTACTTTTTATTTTCGCTACTTTTATCACAACAAAATAAATTTTTTTTAAAGAATTAAATAAATAACAAGAAAAACCAGAGTAGTTAAGAATTTAGTACTTTTTTCTAAAAAAAGTACTTTTCTTTTATGGTACTGTTTTTTAAAAGGTGGTACTAGAAACGAATAATTTTGTAATTGATTTTGTAATTATAAAAGTACGTAATATTTGTGAAAATTTATTAATAAAACCCTTTGAAAGCTTAGTTGGTACCTTTTCGGAAAAGTACTTTTTATTTTCGCTACTTTAATCATAAGAAAATAAATTAAAAAAAAAAAAATTAAATAAATAACAAGAAAAACCTGACTAGTAAAGAATTTAGTACTTTTTTCTAAAAAAGTACTTTTTCGTTTATGGTACTTTTTTTTAAAAGGTGGTACCTTTTGCTAAAAACCCTATAAAAGTAGTATTTCAAAACCATGAACTTAAGAGGAATATTATAAAGAAAATGTTGGAAAATATCAATTTGGTTCGTGTTTGTAAAACAACTTTTTCGGTTTCAAGTACTTTCACTATAACAAACTCAAAGGAATTTTTATTACTTAAACAAATTATATTAAAAATATGCATAAAATTGAATTTATTATAGTTTTGAAAAAAGTACTTTTACCCTAAGGTACTTTATATAAAGTACTTTTACTCTAAAGTACTTTTCCCCTAAAGTACTTTAAAAAAAAAGAAAAAACATTTTTTTTGGCAGTAAACATCAGCTAAACCATGAATTTAAAACTTATAAGGAAATAAGTAAGAAGTTTAAAGTGGTACGTCTTTGGAAAAAAAGTACTTTTTTGTGTTTACACTTTTCCTATTAAAAAACTCCAAAAAATTTTAAAAACTTAAACGTTAAAGCTTAAAAAATGAATAATTATAAAATTAAATTTGGTACTTTTCAGAAAAAAGTACTTTTATACTTATGGTACTTTTCAGAAAAAAAAATACTTTTATACTTACATATGGTAAAATTCTTAAAAAGTACTTTTATACTTATGGTACTTTTATAAAAAACTATTTTGAAAACTTAAACGTTAAAGCTTAAACAGTTGTTATAAAATTAAATTTGGTACTTTTCAGAAAAAAGTACTTTTATACTTATGGTACTTTTCAGAAAAAAAAGTACTTTTATACTTACATATGGTAAAATTCTAAAAAAGTACTTTTATACTTATGGTACTTTTATAAAAAAGTACTTTTATACTTATGGTACTTTTCAGAAAAGAGTACTTTTATACTTAAGGTACTTTTTCTTTAGAAAAATATTAAAAAAATAATTTTCTAAAACATGATCTTTAAAATTAAAGATTGGAAAGTACTTTTTCAGCAGTTTTAAAGTACTTTTCCCATAACAAATTCACAAGGAATTTTTTTAAGACTTAAACAAATTACCTGATAATATAACACAATAAGTACATGAAATATATGTACGAATATGTACATACATATGTACATACGAAGGAAAAAAAGTACATTTTATAACCTCTTAAAACGAGAATTTAATCTCTTTTGTCTGCCTGGTGAGCACGTATGGTATGTGGAGAACACACACACACACATTTAAAACCTATAAAATTAATAAAAAGTGATGGTAAAAAGAAACGAAAACAAATGTAGTAAAAGGCTAGAATAACAACAAGAGCCTGTAATAGCAAACAGAAGAGAAAGAAAAAAAAACAAACAAACAACAACAATGGCAATAAAGACAACATTTGTATGTGAATGTAGCATGTCAAGAGTACTTATCTAAACTGACATCATACGACGCCTTAATGTCTCTCAACAACACACAAAAATTGTTTGTTTGTTTACCATGTCCCGAATACAATGTGCTTGTTTTTGTTTTTGTTTGCGACGCTTTTGTTGTTTTTGGGTTTTTCTTTTGGGTGCATAACTGCCAGTTCATTTATAAACCTCATATGTATGGGTCATTGCATGACATTTCACCCCAACAAAAAAACAAAAATTCTTTTAAAAATTCTTTTTTTTAAAGGGGTTTCTAAGCTTTAGAAGAAGGCTATTTTAGAAGGCTTTTAATTTGTTATATTTTTTTGAACGTGAAATAACCCCTATATTTTGATATGCTTTATGTATGTGTTTGTGTGCGTGTATGGGTACTGTGTGCTTTGTGTATATTAAGACAGCAAACAAAACATTGTTAAAGAAATGCAAACAGATTATGATTATAACTGACTGTATATGCTTCGAAAATAAGTTCGGAAAAAAATTTTCATTTTTATACTGTAGTATGTGTATGTGTGTGTGTGTATGTGTATACGTAGAGGTAAAATTTCTTTAAGTGTATTTATATTTATTTAATAATTTTTTTTCATTATACAATGCAATACAATACAATATATTCCATTAGCCCTACCACCTGTTTGCTTTAAGCCTTCAAGCACACACACAAAACTAATCAAAAATATTCTTGTTTTTCCTCCCCTTTTTCAAGGTAGAAATGGTCATAAAGGCTTATAATACTGGATAATGTTTAGATTAAAAAAATGAGGAGAAATAGAGGCCCTACCTAGTGTTAAAGCGTTAGGTATGGTTAGGTTCTTCTGGGTTTAACTTGACTGAAGTCATGTTGAAATTGAAACGTTAGAAACAATTTTTCTTAGGTTACAATATTGTATGGCGTCTGAGAACTGCGTCAGACCGAACGATAAGTAGGAGCCGGTGAACTGGGTAAGTGTAACTTTGGTATAATAAAGGGTCCGCCAAATAACTTTTTTTTTTTGAAAATGCTTTAAAAACGAAACTACTGAATATTTTCTCAAATTTCTTCTTTTATTTGAAAGTACAATCCTTCCGGTTAATAATCGAAAATAATTTCATTCAAATGGCTGCCTTGGCTGGCCCTGCAGTAGTGTACACCAGAAGATGCCGATTTTGGCAAGAAAAATAATTTTTTCAGATGAATCTCATTCTGATCTTGGCGGGTATGTAAACAAGCAAAATTGTCGCATTTGGGGCACAGAAAACCCGCACGCATATATTGAAAAGCCGACGCACCCAAAACGAGTCACTGTTTGGTGCGGATTTTGGTCCAGAGGCATAATTGGGCCATTTTTCTTCGAAAATGAGCAAGGAGTGGCCGTTACAGTCAATGGCGACCGTTATCGGGCCATGTTGAACGAATTTTTGTTCACAAAAATTGAAGAGGAGGATATTGGCAACATTTGGTTTCAACAGGACGACGCTACATGCCACACAGCCGAAGCTACACTCGATGTTTTGCGCCCTGTTTTTGAAGATCGCATTATCAGCCGCAGAGCTGATGTCGTTTGGCCACCTCGGAGCTGCGATTTGACACCGTTGGACTATTATTTGTGGGGTGCCGTCAAAGATAAGTGTTACGCCGACAAGCCAGAGACAATTGACGCTTTAAAGGACAATATTCGTGAAGCCATTGGTGAAATACAGCTGCACACAATCGATAATGTGCTTAAAAATTGAAATTGTTTTCCATTATTAATCGGAAGGATTGTACTTCCAAATAAAAAAAGAAATTTGAGAAAATATTCAGTAGTTTCGTTTTTAAAGCATTTAAAAAAAAAAGTTATTTGGCGGACCCTTTAGTAAGTTTTCTGTTGGGACTCAACTCACTTTATTATTTCCGTGTAGAACTGCTACAGTACAGCCATAATACTATCAGAGCGTTCTATCCATAACCTCTATTCCCTTTATGTCCCCATAATCCTGCTGCTTTGCCGAACTTGTTCACTCTCAGTAAGCATAACTATCTGTAGCTTCATCATACTAACACATCAGCATTATACCTCATCATACATAATCATCATATATCATACAGGTACATAGCCATCATACTTTATCACAATGCTCATACATTATCATCATATTCATACAGCATCATCATACAACATAAAACTGTCATAGTCCACCATCATACTCAGATATCATCATCATATTCATTCATCATCGTCATACATCATGCTCATACATTATCAACATATCTCAACATCAGATATCATACTCATACATCATCATCATACATTATCATCATGCTCATACATTATCAACATACCCATACATCAGCATTATAGTCATACAAACTAATCATACATAATCATCATAGTCATACACCATCATCATACTCATACATCATCATCATACCTCATCATCATACATTATGCTCATACACATACATTATCATCTTGCATTATTAACATTCTCATACATCATCATCATCATCATACAACACAATTATTCTCATACATCGCCATCATATTCAAATATAGTCAGCATTCTCATATATCATCACCATTCTTACCCAAGAGTTTCCTTCTGAAATGCATACGTTTCAAATATGTTATTTGGGCTTGAAGTGATCCCTGCTCTGAACAAGAGCTCGCAGTACCCAGTTAAAAGGCCGATTAATCAGGCTATTTCTGACTCGAATCCTTAGATGGAGAGGAGTGTTCGCTTCTTCCGATCTTTCCTATCGTCAAGTATATCTTTCCAAACTTCTCTTGCCACTCCTTAGAGGGGTTCTGTGTGCCCAAGCAATGACCTCAGGGGTCAATAACTTACTTCTTCTGGACTGGACGGAGTGCGGCTTCTGCTGGTCACATTTTGTGGAATTGAAAAGCATGAACTAAAACCAGATATTTTTGGTAAACTTAAGTCTAATATTCTTCAACAAAACTGTCCTTTCCTCACTTTTGAGTCCTAGTACTAGACCCCTACTAAATAAATAGTATTGGCCCCTAGTATTGGTCGTATTTCTTTGAATTTCTCTCTCCAAAAAAATTCCTAAAAATAAACATTTTCTTATGAATTGAATTCTAATTCTAATGGTTTTAATACAGCTAATTTTATTTTAATTTTTCTTTTTATTTCTTTACAGGTAATTAAATATTCATCAAATGTCACCTCAATTAACTGAAAGCGTCACTACATTGTCTAGCAAGGAACGGGGAAGTAGATAAAGTAAGACAATTAATATACAATTAAAAATATGCTTCGTTTACGTTTTTGTATAAATTTCTCTTCCTATATTCAAATAACCAATAAATTAATAACTTAGGCGCCTAAAAGTATACTATGAAAAATATAGGTGACAATCAATACATGATAAAAATGTTATAATTTTATAAATTTCAAAATATTTCTTATACTTCTTAGCAATTTGCATATTTTAAACAATATTTGTAAACAATAATTTGTAAGCAAGATATTGAAAAGCACCTAAAAATAGGCAATATATTTTTGAAATTTTTTTAAAAAAACAAAAGATAACTTTGAAAGTAGGGGGTATTAAGCTTAAATGTTAATTCGTGATCAATAATCGAGGTTCATTATCCATTCTGTTCAAATGTGGAAAAACTACTGAATTGTAGCCCTGTTGTAGCCCTCGTGTTCCAAGAGTCTGAATATTTTTTTTACTAGAATTTTATGAAAAAAAAAAACTTTTTTCTGGTTCTATAATGTTTATAATAAGCATGACTAATCGAGTAATATCGGTAGGTAGGAAAAAAAATTTTAATTCCCCTAAAAGTAGGCAACAGAAAATCTATTATTTTTTTTATACAAAACGGTAGGCTAAGGAAATTTAGTAAAACTTTATGAATTCTTAGCTTATTTCTAAGGATTCAAGAGACAAGTATAAATTGTCATGCCTTAAGCATGGTCTGGTTGAAACCGTGAAACGATAACCTAACCTTGCATACTCCTCCTGCTGATTTAGCCTTTAGCCAGCGAAATATATTCACACAGGTAATGTTTTATTTATTTATTAGTTGAATAAGAAGAGGAAGAAGAAGCACATGGAAGAAGAAGCAGCATAAATTAATATCTTCTCTCTCACACACACCCAGACGCACACACACACACATCGCTTGGCCATTCCTCTAAACGCCAATAATTTTAATTCAAATTCAAACATGCCAACAACATCTTCGCCTTCAGGCAGTTTTTTGAATATTATGCCACAAAAAAAATCATGTTGAAGCCGCAACAATGTTGCATGTACAGATACATATGAACGTACGTTGTACATACGTCTGTATATGTATGTGCTTGTGTGTATAGGTTACAACCACAATTATTTCCTTAAGGGACACATTCATTTTCGTTAAAAATTTCATAGCCAGCCAGCCTCCTCTCTCCTTCTGTGGTTTCGTCATTGGCTTGGCATACATGCCTGGTTTTCCGTTTTTTTGCTTTTCTTTGGGTTAACGTTGCCACCTTCTTTCTTAAATTCATTAATAATTTTCGTTCAACATGAAAAAAGTGTTGTTGTTTTTTCGTTCATGTTGTTGTAGGCATGATCCTGAAAAATGTATGTTTTTTGTTGTTGTTGCTGTTGTTGTTGTTGTTGTTATTTCGTTAATATTTAAGCTGTCATTATCAGCCAATTTTGTTATTAATTTTCTTTCCTCACATGCTCATGATATTGAATGAGCGTACGTGTGTTTGTTTGTTTGTACAACGAATTGTATGTATTGAGTGTTCCCCATCTCTGGTTGGCTTATGTCAGTTACACATACGTACTTACGTTTGAAATCCCCAAAGTGTAGTTGAAAATGTTGCATGAAAATAAAAATGCCATAAATATTGATGAAAAATTGTTGGAAAAACACTCGGTATTACGTGAGCATGTTGGAGCTGGGGGGCGCTGGGAAGGGTGGCATGATTGTGGAAGGGGAAGAAGAAAAGTTTTTTGCAAAAGCAAAAGACTTTTTAATATCCCGTACAAGAATGTTAATTCCACATAAGAATTTACGGTTATTCGCAACCTATTTTTTTCTACAGTCTGTATGGACCATGCTTAACCTCATTGTTAAGGCTTTTAAGAACATAAAGCATATTGTTTTAGTGCGAATAGAGGCCAAAAAATATGCTACAAATCGGTCTAAATGTCTCAATAACGGCTGATTTTTTAGCAATTATCTTTTTGGCAACACTGGTTTAAACAGCTCACGCACGTTTCGTGTTTTGTTTCACTGTCAAACATCTTCAGTTTGGTGTATAATTTAACCATGAATCGTCTTACAAACGAACAACGCTGCAAAATCATTGAATTTTATTATCAAAATGCGTGCTCAGTTCATCGCGCGTTTCTTCCATTTTATGGTCAGTTTAATCGACTCACTGAAGCGGCTATTCGGGCTATTGTGACTAAATTTCGCACCAAATTTACATTGTTGGGGACATTAAACCACCAACACGCTTACGTAGAGTGCGAACTGAAGAAAATATCGCAGCCTGTATCGGCCAGTGTTAATGATGACCATCAATTATCGATTCGTCGCCGTTCGCAGCAATTGGGCCTCTGTTACTCAACAACGTGGAAAATTTTGCTGAAGGATTTGGGTGTGAAGCCTTTCAAAATACAGCTGGTGCAAGAATTGAAGCCGAACGACCTACCGCAACTTCAGAATTTTTGGTGAATGGGCTCTTGGAAAAGTTGGCCGAAGATCCACTTCTTTATCGAAAAATTGTGTTCAGCGACTAAGCTCATTTTTGGCTCAATGGATACGTAAATAAGAAGAATTGTCGATTTTGAAGTGAAGTTCAGCCAGAAGCATTGCAAAAGCTACCAATGCATCCAGAAAAAGTCACAGTTTGGTGCGGTTTATGGGCTGGCTGGTGGCATCATTGGACCGTACTTCTTCAAAGATGTTGTGATTCGTAACGTAACTGTGAATGGTGAGCGCTACCGTGAGATGATATCCAACTTTTTTTGCCCAAAATGCTAAAGCTTGACTTGCATGACATGCGCGTTCAACAAGATGGTGCCACATGCCACACAGCACGCGTAACAATGGACTTATTGAGAGGCGAGTTCGGTGAACATTTTATTTCACGTTCGGGACCCCGGTCAATTGGCCGCCTAGATCGTGCGATTTAACGCCTTCAGACTATTTTTTGTGGGGCTATGTTAAAGCTCATGTCTTTACAGATAAGCCCGCTTCAATTGACGTATTGGAAGACAACATTGAAGCATTTATTCGTGAGATACCGGCCGAAATGTTGGAAAGAGTATGCCAAAATTGGACTGAGCGGATGGACCATTTGAGGCGCAGTTGCGGTCAACATTTGCATGAAATAACCTACAAACATTAAATTATATGGACCGTACTATCGATTCAAATAAAGATTTCATGCATTTTTCTGAATTTTATGCATTTTTTTTGAAAAATTTTCTGCTATAGCTCTTAAAAAATCACCCATTATAATTCATGAAATATTTTCACGTAGTTAGAGCAGCACTAACGATTTAAATCTGGTGTAAGTCCCTCCGTACCGAACTGTAGAGCTGACCTGTACCACGCCTGCTGTCTGCGACACTTTCTGTCATAAGTATTATCCCCGCATACTTATCGAAAACTTGCCCCAGCGTATTTCAGCATCAAATTCAGGAGAATTTAAAGTTCTAAGAAACTAATGAGTGCGCACGAAAAAATTTCGGAGTACTTCTAGTTTTATTTGTTTTACTGTCATTGGCAGAAATAATTACTACGACTAAGCTTTTGTCAATCATCCACTAGGTAGAGGATCAAGTTTGAGAATTCGTTATATGAAGTAAGCAGTGCCCACGAAAAAATACCGGCATTGTTTGTTCACATCTCTGCTGGGTGATAGTTTCGCTCGAGGATAGTTCATTTGAGCACACATCGATCATCGTTGTAATACCACTTGATGTAATGCTTCTCCCAACTAACTGACAAATCGGTGTTGATAATCAGCCTCAGAGTTTCGCATTTAAAGCCTGACTCCCTTAGAATCAAGACGAAAATCAACCTGAAAGTTTAATGATGCTTGACATCAATATGACGTCCGGTACCGCTAACTTATACTATCGATATACGGTGACAATGGTTCAATTCGACCTCCGGGTACTGTGCTTGTCTTAATTGACAAGTATATGTCCTCTAACCTAACCTACGGTGACCTAATGAGAGAAATTTGCATCGAGTCTGAAACTGACATTCAAAAATGAAGTGTACATACGTTCTTCTTCTAGAAGTCGCCGTAGTCTAGTAGTAGTGTGTTGGCTTATTAGACGTAAAGCCAGGGTCCGAGCCCCAGGCTAAACATCAAGATAAAATACAAAAAAAGTATTTCTTCGCCGACTTCCTCTCAGCAGATTTCTGGCAAAAACTCTGAGTGTTAAAATAAAATTGCCATGAAAAAGTTTCTCAAAAATCTGCCGTTCGGAGTCGACTTTAAACTGTAGGTCCCACCACTCATGTATAAAATTAACACACACAACGTGAATGGTATGAGGAACTTGGTTTGAATCCTTACTAAAAGGTTTTAACGAACAAAAGTTTTATTTGCAAATGTATGCCATGAAAAGTTTCTCAGAAATCTGTCGTTCGGAGTCGGCTTTAAACTGTAGATCCCAACATTCACGCATAAAGTTAACACACCCAACAGGAATGGTGTGAGGAAATTGGTTCGAATCCTGACTACAGGGTTGTAATGAACAAAGGTTTTCTTTGCAAATTTATGCCAAAAAAAAAACGAATCACGTCTTACGCTTCTCTGCCGAGTTAACAAAATTTTACTACTGTTTGCCACATTATGTTGCAAGTTTTCCAATGTGTTTTCTAGTGCTTCTTAGTGTTTGTCTAAATGCTTAACAATTTTATTTTGATTTCTTTTTTATTTTCTTTTGCTCGTCGATATTTTTGACTCTTTGATATTTGCTTTACTGTCGTCGTTGTCGTTACATCCTCTATTTTGGTTATACCCCACCCCACCGCCTCCATCTGTTATTGATTATCCACTAACGTTGTTATTGTGCTGTGGCTGTGGCTATGGCCCCCTCAAAAGTAATGAAATTCAAGTGGCATTTATAAAATTTTCAGTTGATTATTTTATTTGTTTGCAACACAATACATATATAGAAGTGACAACAACAACAGCAACAGCAACATTTCAGTCTAACGAATGGATTCGTGGCTGAACTGCTGCTATTGTTGTTGCTAGTGTTGTTGATGCCGGTAACAGCAATTGCAATTTCGCACTTCTGTGCAATTTCATACAATTTCATTGTGATAAATCAATGGGCAATAAATTTACAAACGACATACTGTTTGTTGTTGTAGTTGCTGTTGTTGTTGTTGTACCACAAAAAAAATTCTTGTTGGCCATTTATTGTACAATCATTACAGCACATGCCCACCATGACCAGAACCAGACACTCACAGACATGCATGCACACCCAGTAATAATATTCGTGGGCATCTGGGAGACTTTAGTTTTGAGTCTCTTTTTATGAATTTCGTTGTAAATTTTCAACAGAAAAACCCGAAAGAAATGAATGAGGAAAACTGAAATGTATTTGTAGGGCGATGAATAGGCCCCTCAATATAAAAATTTAAAATTTTTCTTCGTTAAATCCTTTTAATACGTGTACATTTGATGGAACAAAGTGCTAAGGCTTCCATAATCTCTTCCAATTCGAACGATTGGGCCGAGGTTTCAACATCGTAGTCAATTACTCAAGATTCATCAGCGGTTACTTACTTACTTACTTAATTGGCTATTAACAACCCGATTAACGGATTTCCGTCTGCCGTAACACATCCTTACACGCCCCTCTGCTTCTTGGCGCCTACGCCAGTTGGTCACACCAATAGATGACAGAACTTCCTTAAGTTGGTCCCTCAAAGGCAAACAAGGTCGTCCTATTCGCCAACTTCCGCAGATCCCTACATCAAATAACCGTCTCGCCCGAACATCCTTCTCCATTCGAACGACATGCTCGAGCCAGCGCACACGCTGGATGTTAATACGCTGCACAACGTCTACGTCGTTGAGGAGCTCATACAGCTCACTGTTGGATCAGATGCGGAAGTCATCTCCAACTGGCAATGGACGGAAGATCTTGCGTAGTACATTTCTCTCGAATACTCTCAAGACTGCGGCATCAGTGCTTAATAGGTTCCATTCCTCTGCGCCATAAAGAAGCACGGGTAGGATGAGCGGCTTGTAGAGTTTTTTCGTACGAGAGAGGTCTCTGCTACACAATTGCCTATTGAGACCATAGTAGTACCTGTTGACAAGAGTGATCGTGCGCTTGATCTCCAGACTGACATCATTTTTGGTGGTAACGGCGGAGCCAAGATAAATAAATTCCTTGAGTATATCGAAAGTATAGTTATCGATCCCAATTTGAGATCCAATATGCCGCATATCCCTACTTTTCGATAACCTAGACTTCGTTTTGCCCTCATTTACTGCCAGACCCATCTTAGCAGACTCCCGTTCAATGGCACTAAAGGCAGCAGTAACATCTCGCTTGGTATGCCCTATGATGTCAATATTGTGAGCGTATGCAAGCAACTGGACGCTTTTTTGTTAAATATTGCCATTGCGATGCGCTCCCGATTTCCGCAGAACACTATCCATGACGAAATTGAAGAGGTCGCATGATAAGGAACGGCCTTGTCTAAAACTTCGCACGGTATTAGAAGGTTTGGAGAGGTCCGTTCCTACCTTAACGGAGCTGCTGGAATTACTCAACGTCATTCTGCATAGCCTTATCAGCTTCGCAGGTATACCGAGCTCAGACATTGCGGCAAAACCACGATCCCTTATGGGGCTATCGAAGGCAGCCTTATACTCGCACGGTATTAAAAGGTTCTGAGAGGTCTGCTCCTACCTTAACGGAGCTGCTGGAATTGCTCAACGTTATTCTGCCTCATCCTTATCGCAGACTATCATAAGCATTTAAAGTGAACGGACCAATCTTTATTCCGATTAGAGGGTTACGTCCGTAAGACATCCCTACTTGAGACTTATTTTGTGTTCAGCTTCGATATTTCTGGCGCGGTAAATCATAATGCAAGTGGCTTAATCCTATGCTTGCTAGTACTTGTACACTCAGAGAAGGAGCTTCTCCTTCATATTCAATAGAATTGGTGCGGAGGCATCGAAATAGCTGATGATCTAGCGAGAATAGATTTCATTTGTTTGGAGTCTTATTGTAAGTTGACCTGAGAGAAAGTCAGGTCGAGGGTGAAAATTTTTTCTCACAATCACATGGTCAGTGAGAGTTCTAGAACTTCGCCAGGCCATATGGTTTATAAGCCTTTGGAACCATCCTTGGAGAGTAAAGTCAAATTGAGGATTAATATTCAACGAGGGAATAAGGTAGCAGGAGTGAGTACGGAGAGGTGAGGAAACTCCGCATCTTCAAATCAAGATCCGGGCACTGATACATGAGGCTGGGGATTTGAGAAAATCATTGAGGATCGATAAAGTACAGTAGATGGCCATAAAATCCATTGTCTTTTTGTTCAGATCAGTCGAGCAGAGCTTATCAACGAGGGGATAAGGTAGCGAGGGTGAGTACGGAGAGGTCAGGAAACTGCGCATCTTCAAATCAAGATCCGCGCACTGACACATGAGGCTGGGAATTTGAGCAAATCATGGAGGATCGAAAAAGTACAATAGATGGCCATAAAATCCATTGTCTTTTTGTTCAGATCAGTCGATGCAAGTGGCATCGCTCTGCTAACTACACAAAGCCTCCTGTTTAACTAAGGCAATCGGAACACCTATACGGGGTAACAGATTTTCGATGACAAGGGAATGGTGATATTCTGAAACCGATAATGTCGCAAAACTTTCCTAAAAAATCTCAAAGCATTCTGGAGAAGTTGCCACATATCTCAAGGACATTAATGGAAAATGGTGAATAGACAGACCAGAAGTCTAATCGAATTCAATAGAGAACCACTCATCAGTGGCTGAGGTCACACGCCTAGACATACCTTGTCTAGGCGATAAATTTGGAAATCTTTCTTTGAAGTTACTTCCATCGAAATTCTTTCGAGACGCCAACCTATCCCGGGTCAATGAGGAGTCCTGCTCCATTGTTGGACTCACCTGGCCCTAGATGGTTGGTAGGCGTACGAACCAGTTGCTTGGACTTGGTCGTAACATCATCTCGACCACAGTGGCCATGCTTACGGGCCATTGCGTTATGGGTAGACACGCGGAAAGGATGCGGCTCCCATTCAACGACTTCTGACGCGGGTGCAGATCCGCTGAGGAAGAAAAGACTGTGATCCACTTTTTCTGTCAGTGTCCGTCACTTGCTAGGTGCAGGAACAGATTATTTGGCTCTCCGTTTCTTGTCAGCTTGACGGAGCTATCATCTATTGACATCAAGGATATAGCTGCGTTCATCAAACTTTCTGGCTGGTTTTCTAGCCTGGGGCAGTCGTGCTTCTGATGAGCAGCCTTTGTGCTGACCAACTTCTTTCTCCTCCCTGGTCTTGGCGGAACTTGGTCAGCACAGGGACTGCGTTCACCCGTGGTATCACAATGGGCCGCTATGCGTGCTCAATTGAGCTTTGTGACATGATCAAAGCTACCACTAAGACCTGTGTACTTATGTACTTCCATCGAGGGTTTATTAAACTTCTAACAGATTTTAGGATGAGTAAGGATTCCAATAACGTACAATCTGCTCCTTACAGGAGTAGGGAATTCACTTTTTGCTAATTAAACCATCTTACATTGCAGAGTTGCTTTTAGAGGACACGTGACGTCACGCTGTCTTTAAGTTTTAATTTTTTTCGAATTTTTTCTCCTCGCTTTTCAAAAGATTTCGTTTTTCATCTTACAAATCTCACGTTTTATTGCTTTTTATTGAATCATTCATTAACTTAATATGTTATGTTTAGGATTTTCCTTTTACATTCTGGGTATTTCTTCCTTTTTTTCTCCTTGTTTTGAAACCTGCCACAATTTGAGGCAAGAAGTTATGCCGTACAATACAAGAGTTTTCGTTTACAGACACGTTCCTGGTTATGGAGAACGAGTATCGTAAAATGAAATATCAAAACTGATATCATAACTGAACAATACTGCTTGCTTTCCTATCAAATATTAAGACAATAACGTCATAATCAAACAAAAAAAAAACAACAACAACAATAGCAATAGCAACAGCAACATCATAATCTTTTCTTCATTTAAATAAGTGAACAAAACATGACTCCAAGTAAACCACTGGTGAGATGAGGTTCAATCCTCCTGTGCTGCTGTCTCAGTTTAGGGGGTAAAAATGTTTTTGTTTAGCTTTCGGTTATAACATCTCTTTTTTCAAGACTGTCATGTCATATCATTATTCTTCCTCACTCTCTCTCTCTCTCTCTCTCTGCCCCTCTTTTGTACAGTTTGAGTTTCAGTTTTTAATTGAAGCCGGCCTGTGGTAGCCCGAGAAGATGCAAAAATAATTCGATCCTGGTTAGTTTGCCTTTCAAAAAATCTTCTTATAAAATTGTTGCTATTGTTGTTGCTTAATTTTTTTTATTCAAAATTTAAGTCTTTTTGCCTGTGAAAGGAAGAAGTTGTCGACCTTCCTTCAAATATTTGTTTTGTTTTGTTTTGTTTTGTTGTTCAATTTTGTTCTTTTGACTGGACGTTGTTAATGTTTGCAGCACGAAAATTTTTTGTTGCTGTTGCTGTTGCTGCTTTCAAGTCAAAGTCAAAACAATCGAAAAAATTAAACACGAAATAAAAGCAGCCAAAAAAAAAACTCTCTTTCTGTTGTTATTTATAGAACGAACGGAAGGAAACATAGCAGCTAGCTAGCTTAGCATAGAGGAAAGAGGGTTAGGCCAAACGGACGGAAGGAAATCAGGCTTATAGCCATAAACTTTTATGCAAACTTCATGTCAAAATGCCAAACAAATGAGTGAAAACAAAAAAAAAAAAAACAAACAACAACGAGAAATGAGTTAAAAAACCCTACATTATGTTGGCCTTTTTTTCCAGTTGCTTTCTTCATTGTTTTAAAATTTCATTTCAACAGCAAAAATAACGAAAATGGCATTAAAAATAATGGAGAGAAAAACTAACAAAAAAAAACAACACTTGAAAGAATAGTTTTGATTACTCAACTATCAAATGGGATATTGTTTGTAAAATTTTTGTATTTTTCTCCTTTTGGATAAGAGGCCTATTTATCAACTCATAAAAATTTGTAAAATATTTTTTAAGTGGTCTTTACTAGAAAGTAAATAAATAGTACGTTTAAAAGTAAACTTCTCATGCAATAAATGTTTTTTTGTATTTTATGGTTAGGGGTCTATTTATTGAGAAATAATCCGTGTCAGGTTGCTGGGCGCTGACGAAATGAGAGGAGATTTCTTCACGTTTTTTATATGACTACTGTCTGGGGTAGTTTTATTTGTGAAATTCAACTAAAAAAATGCATGTAATCGACCAAAAAAATTTAATTTATCGATCAAAAAAATGCGAGTCATCGATCAGAAAATTGCAAGTAATCGAAAAAAAAAATGCAAGTCTTCGTTGAAAAAGAAAAAAAAAAGAAACCAAAATGCAAGTCAGCAACCAAAAAATGCAAGTCATCGACCAAAAAAATGCAAGTCTTCGTTGAAAAAGAAAAAAAAGAAACCAAAATGAAAGTCATCGACCAAAAAATCCAAGCAACGAACAAAAATGCAAGTCATCGACCGAAAAAAATGCGTCATCGACCAAAAAATGCAAGTCATCGACCAAAAAATGCAAGTCTTCGTTGCAAAAGAAAAAAAAAAAAGAAACCAAAATGCAAGTCATCAACCAAAAAAATGCAAGTCTTCGTTGAAAAAGAAAAAAAAAAGAAACAAAAATGAAAGCTATCGATCAAAAAGTCCATGTCAACGAACAAAAATGCAAGTCATCGACCAAAAATCTGCAAGTGATCGATCAAAAAAAATGCAAATCTTCGACAAAAAATATAAAAATGCATGTAATCGACAAAAAAAGATGCTATTCATCGACCAAAAAATACAAGTCATCGACCAAAAAACTGCAAGTGATCGATCAAAAAAAAAAAAAAAAAAATGCAAATCTTCGACCAAAAAAAAAAAAAATGTGTATGTCATCGACCAAAAAAGATGTAATTCATCGACCAAAAAATACAAGTCATCGACCAAAAAAAAAAATTCAAATCATCGACCAAAAAATACAAATCATCGACCAAAAAATGCAAGTTATCGGCACAAAAAATTCAAGTCATCTACACAGTAAATAGAAGCCATCCACAAAAAAGCAATTCATCGACAAAAAATATTACAATGCAAGCATTTTGAACTGTTTATATAGAGAAGCTTCTGTTGCTCATTTGAAGAAAACAACTACATTCGTCGGCTATATCTCCGGTTCCAAGTAAAGGACGATTGTAATGAAAACTGTGTTCGAATCCTTGATACCATGGCTATACAGCCCACTAGCCCACTACTTCCCTCACAAGTTCATTTTTATCCGAATTAGGGCTATTTATATAAAAAGCTTTTTTTCTACATTTGAAAAAAAACAATTAGCTCCGCCGGTTATATATACGGTCTAAAAGGCTGCACGCCCGTAATTTGAAACTCTTGGTCCAATAGCTATCCAGCTCACTAGGGCCGAAAATAGCAGCTTTTCAAATTTGGTCGAATTTTACCCGATTTACAGAGGACAATCATATAATCTTCAGTAATTTCTTTTGGATCATGCCTGTCAAGAGTCGACAGCTCCCTCTTTCTTCCCTTCTACAGAGAAACTTGGAATATTCTGGATATTCGGCAAAATGGAAAGTAAGACCACCTAAGTTTCATTCCTATTTTGAAGAGAACTTCAAACTTGTGAGTTCTAAACGGTATTTTGAAAAATTTCTCAAATTTCTCAGTATCACTGACAACTACAGAGCGTCGTAATCTCGTAGAAGGCATGCTTAAAGTTACGTCTAAGCTATCGGAAAGCTGGATCGTCATAAATAAGAAAACGGGATTCAATGGCCACGCCCACTTTTATATAAACTCAAGACGTTTATGATGTCGTTATTTTCTTAAAGTTTTTCTGTGATTTTTTTTCTTCACAAATACAAATCAATTCGTTGCCTATAATTGCTTGCGAAGAAAACAATTTCTTTGGTTTTTTTTTGGTAATTTCCTCAAAGAAAACAGAAATGAAATCCCCATTTAAAGACCATCAACTTGAAAATGTTTGTTTCTGTCAATTTCACTAACACAATACAAGCTTCAAAAAACGTAAAACGGAACTCTGGTTAAGGACATATTAGAGAGAGCCAGAGAGAGAGATGTTTTAAACACTGTAGCAAGGACATAAAGAGTAGTATTTACCTTCCATTATTCCTTCTTAAATGCCACTTGCATTTCGAACTAAAAATTTTCTGTAAAAAAAAAGCGGAAAGAAAATACACGAATGTTGTACTCCTTAAGACCAAGCTCCATCTCTCTCTCTCACTCTCTTTCTTCGTGAATGTTGTGCTGGTCCTTACACAATTTTTTCACTAATGCCTGCCGTTCTGTTATATTCTTTGTTTCCTTAAGAATAGTAGTGGTGGCAGACTCTTTCGCTTAATGTCCTGTACGTTTGTGTACGTTTGTGTAGATTTTTTAAGACTTTGAAAGTCTTACAAACTAAACAATAATTTGATTTGTTGTTGTTGTTGCTGGTTATTAAAGTTAAGATCCTTGCCCATTGTCAGGAGTAGTAGTAGATGGCTTCTAAATGTGTCGTCCTGTTTTTATTTCATTTCATTTTTTTTTCTGTGTCCTTTCTTATATTTGCTTCACTATTTTTCGGTTTTACTTTGTTTAAGTTTTTCTTGTTTTGGTACTTTTTTTTGGTTTTGTTTTGTTTAGAAGGACTTAAAAATACAATAATGTTAAGCAGTAGTGCGGAAAATAAAATCAACAAGCAATTATCGCACTCTGTTTCCTGTTTCTGCTTTTCATTAAAAAAAAGGAAAATAAAATTGAAAAAAGTACCAAATTAGAGGGAAAAATACCAAGTAAAAGATTTTTAATGTGTTTGGTGGAGTATTAAAGGTCGCTTAAAATGTCCAGAATTATAATAAGAAATTAAAAAGAATTTTTTTTCGCAAAACAGCGCTTTGGGAAATCCTTAAAAGATCCTTGAGGGCTATGAAAAGGTACTTTTAATCATTATTGGTTCTAAAAGTGATTTGAAAAAATGTTATACAATCGGAAGTATATTTCAAACACAAGTGTATTTCAAACACAAGCATATTACAAAAATGGTACTAAAATAAGTACTAAAAAAGTAATTAAAAAAGTACTAAAAAAAGTACCAAGTTGCCTCGAAGTGATTCAAAACAAAATTTTAGAGCATTTATTGGTATGAAACGTTCCTGATAGAAATGAAGCCTAAAAATAACATACTACTTGACATAAAGCCCCTCTATGAACCAAACAGGGCAAGAAAAGTACCAAAAAAAGGTACCAAATTAAATAGAAATAGACTTCTGAAAGTGATTTGAAAAAATGTTATATGATCGCAAGTATATTTCAAACACAAGCATATTACAAAAAAGATCTAATAAAAATTCTAAAAAAGCTACTAAAAAAGTACTAAAAAAAGTACCAAGTTGCCTCGAAGTGATTCAAAACAAAATTTTAGAGCATTTATTGGTATGAAACGTTCCTGATAGAAGTGAAGCCTAAAAATAACATACTATTTGACATAAAGCACCACTATGAACCATACAGAGCAGAAAAGTACCAAAAAAAGGTACCAAAATAAATAGAAATAGACTTCTGAAAGTGATTTGAAAAAATGTTATACGATCGCAAGTATATTTCAAACACAAGCATATTATAAAAAAGACTTAAAAAAATACTAAAAAAAAAGTACTAAAAAAAGTACCAAAATACACAGAAATGATCCAAAACAAATTTATAGAGCGTTTATTGGTATGAAACGTTCCTGATAGAAGTGAAGCCTTAAAATAACGTACTGTTTGCCATAAATCACCTCTATGAACCAAAAAGGGCTAGAAAAGTACCAAAAAAAGGTACCAAATTAAATAGAAATAGACTTCTGAAAGTGATTTGAAAAAATTTTATACGATCGCAAGTATATTTCAAACATAAGCATATTATAAAAAAGTACAAAAAAAGGGTACTAAAAAGTACTAAAAAGTACCAAATTGCACAGATATGATCCAAAACAAATTTGTAGAGCGTTTATTGGTTTGAAACGTTCCTGATAGAAGTGAAGCCTAAAAATAACGTACTATTTGACATAAATCACCTCTATGAACCAAAAAGGGCTAGAAAAGTACCAAAAAAAGGTACCAAATTAAATAGAAATAGACTTCAGAAAAGATTTTTTTGTGCTACATTGTAAAAAATTTCCTGAAATACATGGGGCCCTGTCGTTGTGGAGCTCATACAGCTCATTGCTGGTTCCAACTGTTCTAACTCATGCTGTGCCAAAGATCTTGTGTAGAAATATTCCCTCGAATACTCGCAAAGCAGCAGCAGCCTTTGTCTCATGTCTCTGCGCCATAGAAAAGCACGAGCAAAGTTATTGACTTGTACAGCGTTAGTGCGTGAGAGGTCCTTACTACTCAAGTGCTAATCGAGCCGATAGTAGCACTTGTTGCCAAGAGAAGTGGTACACTTGATCACTAACATAATTTTCTTAGGTTGCAGCGGAACGCAGTTAAATAAATTTCCTGAAGATATAGTTGTCAGCCCTAAACTGAAATTTGATACGCCATGCAACCCTACTTGTCGGCAGCATATGCCTCGTTTGGACTTCATTTATTGACACTCCCTTATTGGTGGATTACAGTGCCATAGCATCCCGTTTGGCAAGCAGGTAATTAGACACTGTTGTGGAAACTAGACTAAAGTCGTATGATAAGAGCTCTATTATTTCGAAATCTTACACGGTATCAGTTTCTTCTTTGTGGTCACAATTCCATTTTATAAGACAAATCAAATTTTGTAGCATACTTTCAAGCATGAGCTTAATAATTTACAAACGTTTGTTCTGCAAACTTTGTTCAAAGCTACGTTTTGCTGGATTTTAGTATTTTGAAAGAAAACATAAATTTGTAGCATACTTTCAGGCTCTCATCGTTATGAAACATTGTATTAGTTTTTCCCTTCCAATTTATCTAAAAGCAAATGTAAGTTTACAAAGTCATAAAATCTTCAAAAGAATTACTAGTTCGATGCCATTATTAAACTTAACTTCTTTCGTTTAAAGCTTCAAAGTATGTTTTCATTTACAAAAATACTATTTCAGCTTAAATGTTTTGCCATACTTTTAGGATTTTTGTGTAATAAAAACTTTGTTGCATATTTTACGGCGCCTGTTTCAAAACTCTCTCGCTCTCTCTCTTAGCAATTTCCCAAGATTTTATTATTTTAATTTTCTTCATATTCTTTGTAGTTTCCCTCTCCCCCCATTCATTCAGATTACTTAAACAAAATTAAAGTTTTCTGTTCTACCATTAAGGATTTAAACAAGTTACGTACGCTTGGTGTTTTTTTTATCCTAGAGTGCTTCCGCCAGTTGGACTCTGCGTCTGTCTGTCTGTCGGTCGGCCGCTTGTTCTAACACTTGTTTGTTCGCTTATGCAATGGCTATGATTTAAAACAATCAAAATTTATGTCAAGTCATTCACTTACGCTTTATTTCCGTTACGATTTCAGTTTTAAACGGCACACTACACATTCTGATAACAATGAATGCAACCCTCGCTCTTAACAGCCAGCAGCAGAGGGGAAAGGGCAACAGCATTTCATTGTTTACATGAATGGTTGATTTAACTAAATGGTGACTTTTGAAGGGATCTGCCTCCTTTCCTCCCTTCATCCAGCAGTTGTTGTCTGCCCCTTGTTAAAATGTAACACTTTTGCACCCCCCCCAAAAAAAAGGTGAACTTCCTTTTAAGCTGCCAGCCAGGGAAATATAAGGGAGTGGTGTTTAGCTTAAAAAAGGGAAAATTGCATTTTTATAAGCCAACAAATATATTCCAGAGCATTGCGTAGAAGAAGAATATATTGGGTGTGAGGGGACTTTCCTCTGAAACTCCTCTTAAACAATAAATTCAACTCAACTCGACTACTGTAAGCCAAAAGATAAAATGATCCCCCATAAAAATATTCTCTTTGTTCTCTTACCCCTCCTCGCCCACCTCGTCCACCTCGCATACCCTATGTCACCCATTAAGAATAGAATTTCCTCTTCAAGTTCCATGTCAAATGGAGGGTGTTTACAAGGATTTCAATCATTTTTATGAGTTTTTCTTTGCTTTTTTTGTTACTGTTTTCCTAAAGAATTTGTTCTTGCTTAAATGTATACTTTTCAGTTCATAATGTTACCAAGTCTTATAGAAGAAGGTGGCCAAAGGATAGGACAGGGGCGGAGGCGGTAGAAGAAAAAGTGCAAATTATACACTCAATGGCTAAAACCCCTAAAGGTGTTCATCTGTTCTTGGGTGAAATTTTTTCTTTTTTTTTATTCATTTTCCTCCTTCAAAAGGTGTGTATATTTCATTCGTTTTCTTTATTTTTTTTGCATTTTTCTATTGTTACTGTTAGTGTTGCTGATTACGTTTATAAATGTTACCATTGTTGCTGTTATCGTTGTTGTTGTTGTTGTTATTAGTATGACTGGTGGATGCGAAGAAGTAGGAAGACTTATGATGAGGATGCCACGAAAAGAGCGTAAATTTAGCTTTTGACTGCTACGAATAATAGCGAGAAGGGGAGACACTCACAAAAAATTTTTAAATTTAATAGTAAAAAATAATTGTTATCGAAAAATTTTCTTATGGAAAATGGTTGTTAGCGAAAAATTTTCTAAAGAAAATTTTTGTTATCGAAACATTTTATACAGAAAATTATTTTTATCGAAACATTTCCTATAGAAATTTATTGCTATCGATTTATTTTTTATAGAAAATTATTGATATCGATTCATTTGCTATAGAAAATTTATTATTTATTTATTTTTCTTAGGAAATTATTGTTATCGATTTATTTTCTATAGAAAATTATTGTTATCGATTCATTTTCTATAGAAAATTATTTATTTATTTTTCTTAGAAAATTGTTGTTATCGATTTATTTTCTATAGAAAATTAATGTTATCGATTTATTTTCTATAGAAAATTATCGCTATCGATTTATTTTCTATAGAAAATCGAATTATTTTCCTTAGAAAAATATTGTTATCGAAAAATTTTCTATAGAAAATTGATGTTATCGAAAATTTTTTATAGAAAATTGATGTTATCGAATTACTTTCGATAGAAAATCATTATCGAAAAATTTTCTATAGAAATTTATTGTTATCGATTTATTTTCTATAGAAAATTATTGTTGTCGATTTATTTTCTATAAAAAATTATTGTTATCGATTTATTTTCTATAGAAAATTATTGTTATTGATTTATTTTGCATAGAAAATTAGTGTTATCGATTTATTTTCTATAGAATATTATTGTTATCGATTTATTTTCTACAGAAAATTATCGCTATCGATTTATTTTCTTCATGAAAATTGTTGTTATCGATAGATTTTCTTTAGAACATTCTTGTTAGAGATAAATTTTGTATAGAAAATTTTTGTTATCGACAGATCTTCTATTGAAATTTTTTTGTTATAGATAGATTTTCTATGGAAAAGTGTTGTTATCGAAAAATTTTCTATAGAAATTTATTGTTATCGATTTATTTTCTATTGACAATTATTGTTATCGATTCATTTTCTATAGAAAATTATTTATTTATTTATTTTTCTTAGAAAATTATTGTTATCGATTTATTTTCTATAGAAAATTAGTGTTATCGATTTATTTTCTATAGAAAATTAGTGCTATCGATTTATTTTCCTTAGAAAATTATTGTTAGCGATTCCTTTTCTATAGAAAATTATTGTTATCGATTTATTTTCTACAGAAAATTATTGTTATCGATTTATTTTCTATAGAAAATTATTGTTATCGATTTATTTTCTATAGAACATTAATGTTATCGATTGATTTGCTATAGAAAATTATTGTTATCGATTTATTTTCTGTAGAAAATTATTTATTTTTCTTAGAAAATTATTGTTATCGATTTATTTTCTGTAGAAAATTATTGCAACCGATTTATTTTCTACAGAAAATTACTGTTATCGATTTATTTTCATTAGAAAATTTGTGTTATCGTATTATTTTCATTAGAAAATTAGTGTTATCGATTTATTTTCTATAGAAAAGTGTTGTTATCGAAAAATTTCCTATAGAAAATTGATGCTATCGGAATTTGTTATGGAAAACGCACTAATTTTGAGTATCTGCTTTTGAAATTGTTATCAGATATTTGAGAGTGTTGTTTGTTTTTCTGTAAGATGAGAGGTTAATGTTTAAAAGTATAAGGTTTTTACGAATATTTTTCTCTGTGGGTATTTTCTTTGATTTGTTAACATTTTTCTCAGCAACTTTCTTTCTTTATTGTATTCCCTTTATTTTCGCCAAGCATTTCTTTACTTATTTTGATAATGCGAATGTTGATTTGTTAAGGAAATGAAATAAAGTGGATTTCTTTTGTAATATTTTCTTCTCTTTTATTTTTGTAATTGTTGCTGTTGTTGCTTTTTATAGTCTTTTTGAACTTTTTGTAACGATTTTGTTGAAGAAAAAGATTCCGTTTCTCGCATTGACTCTCTTGCAACATTAAAAATGCTTTGGAATGCGTGAGTTTGTGTCAGTGAACCATAAAGATTTGAAATGCGTTTTCAGCATAAATTCTGTTGAAGTTTTCTTATGTTGTTTTTTTCCACTGATTTTTTTTCTTGTAGTTGTTAAAGAACAAATAGGAGTTTTGTTGTATCAAATAACCAACTTCTAGTTACGACGTAAGCTATGTGAGGGCATAGGGAGTTGGAGTAGGAGTAGGAAATCATTTCTTTTGTTTGACTTTAATTCTTGACTGTGTAGCAAGCTCCCTTTGCTTTAGTTCCACGAGAAGAATTTCATTTTCATTTTCATTTTTTCACATTTGCTTCATTCATTGTAAATATTACATTCATTTACAATTCTAATAAACGCTCCTCCTTTTCCTTTTCTTTTCTTTTTCTGGGCATTACTTGTCTTCCTATAATTTTTCTTACAATTTCATCTTTATCAGCGTCATCGTCATCATCATCATCACCGACATCGTCATCGTCAGCATAGTTAGAGCAGCAGCAGCCGTTTGGAATACACTTTTTCAAGGAATATTTTTTTATATGTACGTTGCCATACAGAGGAATTTTATTTCATTTTTTTTCTTCTTTTTCTTTCGTTCAGATATTCATTCCCTTGATCGTTTCTTCTACTCAATTTCCATTTTTTATTATGTTTTTTTTTTCTTCTTCTCTCCAATTCAAATGAAAATGCGTTGCTGTTTTCCCTTAAATTTTCTCTAGAATTTCTTGCAAGACTGTTCTTCTACAATGCCCAGCACAAGATGATGATGTTGGAATAAATAAATGAATGAATGCATGAACGAATGAATGGCTGAATGACTGAATGAATGAGTGAGTCAATGAATGACTGAATGAAATGAGCGAACGAAATGAATTTCGACAAATGTTGCATAAAATGCAGTTTTAATCATAAATGATTTCGTTTCTTGCTTCTTCTGCTTTTTACTCTGAATTCCTTAGCAATTCTAGATGAATTACGATGTCTTTAATGAAATAAAGAAAAGCAAATTAAATGAAAATGCCTCAGAGCGAGAGGGGAAAGAAAAAGAGAATTTTATAAGGAATATTGGTTTTATTTTCTAAAATACATTGCAGAAACGTGCACAACAATAAAGAGAAGAATACTTTAATTAGTTTGAAATTAAAAACTTAAAGGCGTTTGTTTCTTCCTTTGGAGCCTTTCCATTTATGGTGTCTTAACTTCTAGACTACTCCCTAGAGTTTCGTTTTAATTCAAATGAGTTTAAGATTAAGAGAGAAATTTAATGAAGCTATTCTAGGCTACATCTGAAAAGAAATATCCTTCCTAGTATTTCAGTCAGCATTTTATCACAGCCATACACATGAATAAAAGACTTAGCATCTCATGTTTAGAGACATGCAGCGCATCTTAATCTAATGGAGTGTCTTCTGAAATGTATCTGGTCTGGCTTTCCATTCGTCGTTTCTATTATACATTTTGTAATAAGAAACAACTTCATCTGTTGACGAACACCCATTTCCCTACTGTTTCAATAGGATCGTTGCCGGTACAGAATAAGTGATGCTTCAGAAATCAAAAATGCTTAAAGACTTTCTCCCCTTAAAACGGCGATCCAATAAAAGGAGAACATCATATTATGATAGGAAACGCTGCATTAGAATAGTTCAAAGTTTTCAAAGGATGTTTTGTTTAGGGATAAGTGATGCGATGGGAAGAGCTTCTATAATCGAATTGGAAACAATTTTCTTTATCCAAGCGACAGAGATACGGGTCAAATATCAGCAGACTTTCGTAGCATATTGCCTTGAGGGGGATAGATCAGCTAGAACCATAAATCATAACACTGAAGTATAATTGGGCTACTGTAAGCGTTCTCACTTGTTGTACATTTACCCTACAGGATGCCAAAACTATCAACCAATTTCAATACTATAACATCGGATAGACTTTCGTGCTCAAACGGACCATAGAAAATATCGAACGTTTTCAGTAGAAAATATTGAAAATGTTCAGTAAAAGATATCGAAAATCCTCAGTAAAAATTATCGAAAATTTTCAGTAAAACATATCAAAAATCCTAAGAATAAAAAATATCGAAAATTTATAGTACAAATTATCGAAAATTTTCAGTACAAATTATCCAAAATGTTTAGTACAAAGTATCGAAAATTTTTAGTACAAATTATCGAAAATTTTTAGAAAAAATTATGGAAAATATTCAGTTAAAAAAATCAAAAATCCTAGAATAAAAATTGTCGATAATTCTCAATAGAATATATTGAAAATCCTCATTAAAAAATTTCGAAAATTTTTAGTACAAAATATAGAAAATATTTAGTAAATCATATCGAAAATATTTAATAAAAAATATCAAAAATTCTCAATAGAAAATATTGAAAATCCTCACTAAAAAATATCCACAATTTTTAGTACAAATAATCGAAAATTTTTAGTACAAATTATCGAAAATTTTTAGAACAAATTATAGAAAATATTCAGAATAAAAATATTCAAAAACTCTGGAATAAAAATATTGATAATTCTCAATACAATATATTGAAAATCCTCACTAAAAAATATCGAAAATTATTAGTATAAATTATCGAAAATATTCAGTAAAAAATATCGAAAATTCTCAACAGAAAATATTAAAAATGCTTACTAAAAATGTCGAAAATTTTTAGTACAAATTGTCGAAAATTTTCAGTAAAACATATCGAAAATGTTGAATAAAAAATATCTCAAAATTTCAATAGAAACTATGTGTTTATAAAATTATCGAAAATTTTCGGCAGAAAATTTCGAAAAATTTTCAGAAGCAAATACCGAAGACGGAGCATTGAAAATATCGAAAATTTTTGGTAGAAACCATCGAAAATTGTCAGTAGAAAATATTGAAAATTCTCAATAGAAAATATTGAAAATCCTCACTAAAAAATATTGAAAATTTTTAGTACAAATTATCGAAAATATTCAGTAAAAAATATCGGAAATATTGATATAAAATTTAGAAAATATTCGCTAAACATATCGAAAACTATATATAGAAAATATTGAAAATCCTCACTAAAAATATCGAAAATTTTTAGTACAAATTATCGAAAATATTCAGCAAAAAATATCGAAAATATTCATCGGAAAAATTCAGTCGAAAATGTCGAAAATTCTCAGTAAAAATTCAATAGAAAATATTGAAAAATTTCCAATAAAAAATACCTCAAACGGACCATTGAAAATATCAAAAATTTTGTGTAGAAAATATATTATATAAATACATATATATATTTTCAATATAAAATATATAAAAAAATTTTCAGTAAAAAATATCGAAAATTTTCAGTAAAAAATATCGTAAATTTTCAATAGAAAATACTACAAATTTCCAACATTAAATATCGAAAGTTTTCAGTATAAAACATCGAAAAATTTACTACGGGAGACCAAAGGAAATATTTGTTATCGAAAAATGTTTTTTAAAAAAATATTTTAAATATTTGTTATCGAATAGTTTTGTATGAAAAGTGTTTGTTATCAAAAATATTTCTATAGCAAATGTGTTTTATCGAAAAGTTTTCGATAAAAAATTGTTATTATCACAAATACTTTCTTTATAAGGTGAATGTTATCGATAAATTTTTCTTTTGTTATCGAAAAATATTCCTAGAAAATATTTGCTTAATACTTTAATAATATAAAACAAAGATATTCTACGCGTTATTTTTTATTGCTTTACTTTACTGATTGTATTTTCAGTAAATTCAGCACAAATATTGTATGATTTCAGCGAAAAAAATTGTGTTTTTTTTTAATAAAACTGGTATCGAGCAGTAGTCGGTACAGAGTCTATTTGTGTTACTTTTTTCCTCAAATTTTTTGTGTAAAAGTTAACACACACACACACAAATAACCTAAAATTTTTTTATTCCTTTAACATCCCCTTTTTCACATATTCTCACTATCCTGTCTGTTAAATTGTATGGCAGAGCGTTTGATGGGAAGGGGGATTGGGAAGAGGGTAGGAGTTGTTTTAAGTTTTTAGTTAAGCGTTGTTGTAGTTGTTTTTGACAAGCTCAAATATTCGTTGAAGCATTTCCGTTTGCAGGAAATTGAATTGCGCGAACACGCGAAATTACATCATTTTAAGCGAAAACGATGTTGCCACCAACGCCAACAGTACACCCGGCTCCTGGCTCCCACCAACATTTACGCTCCCATTCGAACTGACACACACAACGACTTCGACAAGAAGAACCCAAAAACGTCAGCATGAATGCAGAAAAAAATTTGGAAAATTTTTTTTTGAAAATGAAAAACAAACGAAAACCAGGCAAGAACATCTAACGATAGATTACTTTTCAGAGTTCGCGTTCTATTCTGTTCTGTTCTGTTGATATTGCTGTTGTTGGTTGTTGTTGTTGTTGCTGTTGTTGTAACAAAAACTCAAATTTCAAGTTGCAACAAAAAAAGAAAAATCAACAAAAAATAGTTTGATTGCATAGAGTTTGTAGGCAAAAGAGAGTCAGAGATAGTGGGAGAAGAGCAGGTTGTTGTGTGAGCTTTGTTTGTCTATTTAAAGTTGAAATGTTGTTTGTCTATGTGTAGGTAAATGGTGCACTGGTACTGCCAGTTTTCAACAACAACACTAACAAGAAAAAAAGTAAAAATGAATTGCAAACCAAACGAAATGAGAAATAAAGGCAACAAAACGAAGGAAATCAGATTAAATAACTAAAAATCTAGATGAGGATTATAATCATCATGATGATCATAAGGATGATGAAGGTAGAGCCAGAGAGAGATTTAAATTTAATAAAGTTATTTTAAATTCATTACATCAGAGAAAGATTGAAAAACAAAAGCAAAAAAATGTTGCATACTTTTAGGTTGCTCATGAGAAATTAATTGAATGATTGATGATGGACGCAAAATTTAGAAATACGTGTGGTTACTAATATTCCTTTGATGGTTCCTTCGATTGAGGTTTATTAAACAGAAGGAAAATTGAAACACAAAAATGTTGCATACTTTTAGATTACTTATGAGACTGATGAGAGAAACAATTTTGATAAGTTCTTGAGGCAGTTAGCGAGTACGTATGGTTACTAATATTCCTTTGATGGTACCTCCGATCGAGATTTATTACCCAGAAGGATGTTTGAAAAAGCAAAAAAAATTAATTGACTGACGATGATCACTAATATTCCTTTCATGGTTCCTCCGATTTATTACCCAGAAGGAAGATTGAAAAACAAAAAAATGTTGCATACTTTTAGGTTGCTCATGAGAAATTAATTGAATGATTGATGATGGACACAAAATTTCAAACAATTCTTGAGGCAGTTAGGAAGTACGTGTGGTTACTAATATTTCTTTGATGGTTCCTCCGATCGAGATTTATTACACAGGAGGAAGATTGAAAAAGAAAAATGTTGCATACTTTTAGTTGCTCATGAAAAATTAATTGACTGACGACAGAGACAAATGTAGATCTATTTTAGAAGTGGCAGTTTGGAAGTACGTATGATCTCTAATATTCCTTTGACGGTTCCTCCGATCGAGATTTATTGCCCAGAAGGAAAATGAGAAATTTAGAACAATTCTAGAGGCATTTTGGGAAGTACGCCTGATTACTAATATTCCTTTGATGGTTCCTCTGATCGAGATTTATTACCCAGAAGAAAGTTTAAAAAAAATGTTGCGTACTTTTAGGTTGCTCATGAGAAATTAATTGACTGATGACAGAGACAAATTTAGAACAATTCTAGAGGCATTTTTGGAAGTAGGTGTGATTATTAACATTCCTTTGATTGTTCCTCCGATCGGACTTCATTACACAGGAGGAAGATTGAAAAACAAAAATGTTGCATACTTTTAGGTTACTTATGAAACATTAATTGACTGATGAGAGACACGAATTTAGAGTAGTTCTAGAGGCATTTTTTGTAGGTACATGTGTTTATTAGTATTTCTTTGATTGTTTCGTCCTTTGTGATAGAGATTGGCACAAAGGCCTTCTAATTCCATACGCTTAGTGCCGTAAATCTGAATCCACATCCAACATGACATATAGCGCTGGCGTAGACTTTCGTCTAGAAGACACTTGCGAGTTGTCTCACGAATATTTCCATATTTCCGATATCTTTCCTCGACCTGTAGGTCGACCAAATGCTAATTCAGTTTTGAAACTTGCTTTAGTTGCGTAGCATTCTCCCAAATCACTTTCAGGAAGTTCAGGGGACATCTGACGGATTTCTTGTTCAGTTGGCCATTACAACGCTTTAGTCAGGATTACAACCTAGGTTCTCACACCATTTATGTTGTGTACGTCAATTTGTGTACATGAGTGGCGGGACTTCCAGTTTAAAGTCGATTTGGAACGTCGATTTTTTTTGAGAAACTTTCCATGGCAACTTTATTTAATCTCTGAATTTTTGCCAGAAATCTGCTGAGAGGAGGTCGCCTAAGAAATATTTTTCACATCTTCGTTTTGATGTCTGACCTGGGGTTTCAACCGGGGCATCACGCCTAACGTCGACTTTTTGTCCGACTTGTCTCCCTTTTTTCTAACCATAGCGCTGGTCCTCAATACCATCTGCAACGGGCTTACAATGAACACATGCCAGAACACCGTTGCTATCCGTTGTACTTTTTTCAACTCCTTCTAGGCTGTCTTAAAATTTGTTCTCTCCGTTCAAACAAAAATAAGCCTTCTTGGGTCGCAACAGACAGATGCCTTAGAGTCTACAACGCTCCCCGAAGTGAATGAATTCTGGAGCAATCCCACATGTTTTTTAACAGTAGAAATCTGATCACTGAAGCAGTGGCTTTTCAGAACTAAACTTTCCTTAAAATTTCTTAGAAAAAGTTTTCTCTGTGAACAGAATTTAATTTTTGCGGGAACCTCCACTCCATGTACACCGTATTTGCTTAATTTTTCCTAGATCTGTTAGTGTGTGTGTATCTCGTTTATTTGCTGTCGAAAAGTTTTTCCATCGTTTTTTTTGGTTTTCGCTGGCAAAATAATAAAAAGTTTATCATGTTTTTGTTGTTGTTGTTGTTGTTGTTGTTTTTGGAACATTTCTCAACAAAATAGTTTTCGTAGGTAAAAACACAAGCAACTGAAAAAAACAGCCACCGAAAGAAATAGTTTTTCCATCTCCCTCTCTCTGGTTTTTGTAAGTTTTAACGACAGACACAGAGACTGTGTACGGATTTGTTAAAACGTGAAATTCCAATGGAAAAATTGTCATCACGAATCAGTAGCAACAACATCACCATCACCATCACCACTACCACCACCACCACCACCACCACCACCAATGCTTAAATTCTTCCCGGGTAAAAATTTAAATATTCCACTTGTAAGCTTGTGTTTGTTTCGTTGTGTGTGTGTGTACTATGTGTGTGTATTTATGGAAATCATTCGTTTGTTTTTTTTCGTGTCTCTTTTTGATTTCAAATTTGATGTTGAAATAGTTTAGCCACCAACAATGTGTTTTTGTTGTAGTTTCTCTTCTAGTTGTTGTTGTTGCAAATTCGCATAAAAGTTATTTAATTGAGTCCGCCTCCGTTTTTGTGGATTTGTAGTCCTTTGTCTATAATTCCCCCACCGCCCATCCTTTAGGACTTGTGTAAACTGCTACAGAAATAGAGGAAACAAATCCTGATTTTTTGTTTCTTTTTTTTTCGTTTACAAATCCTCTCTCATGAAATTAAAGTTTCAATGAAATTGCGTTTTTGCAAGAGTGGGCTTACGTTTCACTCTGGTTATTGCCATACCATACCATGCCATGCCATCCATCTATGAATGTCAGTTAAAGGCTTCAATGCCTTCTTTTTTTTGGTGATGGCATCCAACTTAATTTCCAAGAATTTTCTCCCTTGCCTGTGCGTGCGTTTAACTCCTTTCTGTAGGTTCAAATTGTGTGTAAAAGTCTGTGAGATTTTTTTTATTCTTTTCCCAGGTCTCCACATCGTCGTCATCTTCATCATTTGATCCCTTTTTTAATCGTCTTTTTTTGTACTTTTTTTGTTTGTTAAAAATTGAATCAAATTAAGCGATTTTAAACGTTAAAGTTGGTTTCCATTGGAATTGCGGCAATTACGGAAACTTTGATTTCTTTTCCTTCCTATTTTTCTTTTTTTTTTTTTGGTTTTTTTTGAGGGATTAGAGAAATTAGTTTAATTGTGGAAAAAATTTTGTTTCCAAAGAACGTAATGGAAGATTAGGCGGTTTTTTGATTTTTAAACGAATTTGTAAGCCAGAAATATTAAAAAATATAAAGAAATGGTGCCTACTTCAAGCCAAGTAATTTTTTTAATATTTTTTGTTTTAGATTATGAACAAATTGGCCAATTTTAGGCTCACTAAACTACTATTGTTACGTTTGCGTTTGGCTATCCAAGTCCAAGAAGTAGAGGCAATTACATCAGGCACCGAATGGAATCGGGTTACTTCCACCATTGGCTTGGGTATTTAGGGCCGGGCCTATACTGAGAGATCAAACATAAATTGTGGCTATTCTTTCATCTCGTTGGTGACTTAGAACACTGAAGTTGCCATTGTCTAGTATGTAGGGTACAGTCTTAATAGCCCAGACCACCTGGTTCAAATCTTAGCTGAGGCATCACCAAAAAAAAAACGAAAAAAAATATTGCTTCAACGACTTCCCCTCAGCAGTTTTCTGGTAAAAATTCTGAGCATTAAAATGAAATTGTCATGAAAAATTTCTAAAAAATCTGTCTTTCGATGTCGTGGACAAAATTAACACCCACAGCATTTGTGAAGTGAGAAACTAGGTTGTTATCCTGACTAAAGGGTTGTATTAACCAATTAAGTAAGTAAGTAAGATACAAATAAGGAATTATGGATCAACACTTCTAGGTGAGCCAAAGATCCCACGTGAAAGGTCTTTAACAGCTGGAAAGCTGCAATGGACTTCTTGCTCTTCATTACAACTACAATACTGGGACATTTTTTTAAAGATTAAGTCCTTTACAGCCCTTATCTAAAAGAAAATGCGAAAACCTACAAAAAATGCCTGCCATATGACCAATTTCCTAACAAAAAACCAACCACAGCACATATCGTAACACCAAATCTCTGAGATTAAATTGCAAAATGCACAGCAACTCACAAAAGGACACAAAAAAACCGGAGGATAATAAAGGCCAGGACAAGTAATTTATAAATCTTCGCTCCCATTTGCTTCTACCTCTACATATGGCTACCAAAAAAAACTGTTCAAAAAGTTTACCAGAGCAGCAGAGGAAAAGAAAAAATTGTAATTAAATTTTCTGGGAAAAACTGGCAAAATAAGATCAAAAACATGAGAGAAAAAACCATTTTTTACTTTTTTTCTCATTCTCCTTGGGAAACTGCGGGCTTGCAGATAAAAAACGAGACAGTTTACACAACCAAAAAGTAGGCAACATTAATTTAAAATAAATAAAACCTTAAAAAAACTGTTGAACAGTCTTTAATTATTATTAAACAAAGCAAAAGAACTCAAAGAATAAAGAAAAACAAGCTATGATTTAATATTTAATCCCTAAAGTAGGCTATAAAATACGGTAAATAAAAATAACTCAGCGAAAAAAGTAGGCCAAAAATCATATCCATCCATGGAAGAGAAAACAAGATGAAAATAAAGTTGCTTTGTCCAAGGGAAATAAAAGCAGACAATTTTCACAATTTTCTCGTTGTTGTTGGCTTTAAAATTAAGATAAGTGACAATTAATATCACATGGCCTGTAAATATGCTCCAATTTTCGTAAATTATTATTAATAAGATATGAATTAATATTTTAAATATGTTTAATAAATATTTTTTATTTTAACTGATGTTTTTAATTCTGTGGTATTAAATTATTTGTAAAATGTATAGCATACTTTAAGGCTTAAATTATAAATATTGAAATAACGATTTAAAAGTTTAATTTGTCTTTTTTCCATAAATTCTTAAGTAACATATTTCAAAGTTTAACGTAACAGAAAATTTTGTTAAAAATTAAAGTATATTTTAGGGATAATTTTACATGTTTTTTAAAAATAGTTAATTAAACAAAAATTATTTAATTAAATGTAACTAAAAGCCTTATAGAATTAATCAAAATTAGTTTTCCTTTAATGCCTATCTTTGTTAACATTTTTCAGCCCTAAAATAGGCAACAATAATTTTCTAAAGATTTCTATTATTTTATTAACAATTTTAAATAGTATTTTATGAGCTAAGAGCTTATCAGAAACTTGAAAATAAAATTAAAATTCAGTTTTCTTTAATTTAATGGTGCCTCCTTTAAGGCCAATACTTTTACTATTACATAATTTACTATTTTTTTAAAAATAGTTAATTAAACAAAATTATTTAATTAAATGTAACTAAAAGCCTTATAGAATTAATCAAAATTATTTTGCCTTTAACGCCTATCTTTTTTAATATTTTCAGCCCTAAAATAGGCAACAATAATTTTCTTAAGATTTCTATTATTTCATTTACAATTTTAAATTGCCTTTGATGAGCTAAAAGCGTACCAGAAACCTGAAAATAAAATTCAAATTCAGTTTGCTTTAATTTAATGGTGCCTACTTTAAGGCAAATAGTAAATGACTTAGAAGTTTTTTGTTTTCTTAATTAAATTTTTTCATGAACAACATTTGAATGTTGAAATTGAATTAGAAACCTCATTCGAATTTTTTATAAGCCTGATATGGACAAAAATAATTGTTTGCACCTTGAAGTAGGCAATGAATTTTTTGTCTGGATTATTTTTGTAACTTAACAATTATTCATTACAAAAAGCTTTGGTTATAAAAGGAAATATGTTTTGAAATTTTTATTTTAATTTATTTTAACCCTTAAAATAGGCAATTATTTTCTTTTAGAAATTTAAAAATTTTCAATGTAATCTAAAGCCGGTATTTTTTCTTTGACCTAAAAACTACAGTAAAACTTTAAACCAAAGTTCTATTTTCTTTGTTTTTTTTTATTAAATTTTATCAGTTACTTTAAAAAGAACATATTAAGGATTTTGAGGGGGTTTAGAAGTAAACAAAACAAGCAGATAAAAAATGCATTAAAGGCTTCATTTGTTTGTTCCTTTAAACTTTGTACAAACAAAATACTTGTACCATGTCTATGGAATGAATGAAGGCAACAATAGCAGCAAACAAACCAACTAGCAAACAAAAAAACACAGAACATTGCATACTTTTTGGCTTTTAGCCAATATTTACTCATAAACAAGAAGCAATCGTATGTTTGGCATTTATAGCCTTAACCATGCAATTGCTGGTAATGCTGAATGCTACTGGCTGCCTCGTGCTGCCTGTAACTAAAGTAAGAAAAAAATTCGACAAGGATATACAAGCGAGATAGAGAGAGAGAGAGAGAGAAGGAGTGCGAATAGTAAAAACAAACTTATATACCCAGATTTACTTGTTTTTTAACAGTGAACTTTTCTGTTTATGCCTCTTTGCCTCTATTGAAATGAAACTCTGTATGAAAAATAGCAAAAATAGAGGAAAGGAAAAAAAGGATCCCTCTTCGACCAAACAACCATTGAAGTGTAGAAATGCATTTATTGGTTGGTGGCATAAACACCAGAATTTTTCCCCTCTGTTGCCTACATTACGGGGCTTGTACGTAAAGCAGGCAGTGATTGTGCTCGTTGTCTTTTCTTTTTTTCAATGTTTTTTTTTTGGTATTTTTATGCTGTAACGCCTGGCTGTCAGTGAATGTATAATACAATGTCAGTCACATTAACTGACGTTTAAACGTATAGGCTTACACTAGAACGCACTAAACATAGACAGAAAAAAAACAGGCCATTTGGTAGCAAGCAGGCAAGTAAATGAACTAAAAACTCACTCTAACCCATGTTAAACACTCGTTTAAACGTTACGGCATGGCAGAAAAGGAGAAAGAGAAAAAAACGGAATCCTTTAGGCAAATACCTACAATAATATGCATCATAAGAGCAGAGAAATAAAAAAAACAAACAGAATGGAAAGCATTTGAAATATATAACGAGTGCGAAAAGTTTAAATGTCCTGGTCATATGCCATATAAAAATTGCTGTCATTCATTTTGCCTTTAAATGGCAAAAATGTAAAAAATTTATACGAAAAGCAAAAAAAAAAAAAAACAAACTCAGTTTGAAAAAAATATGACTCAGGCCTACTATATTCGTTCTCTATGCCCATGTGTTTGCCGTTTGTTAAAGGCATAAAAAAACTATTTCAAGCACAAACCCAGCATATGTGCGTTTTTCTTCTATGAACCACTTTTCATATATCCTCTAACCTTAGCAAAAAACGAAAGAAAAAAATGGAATTTTTCAGTCTACAATTTATAAAATGAAATTTATTTTTAAGCCTCTTGTAAATCCTAAAATATGTGAATCATAAATAATATTTCCTAAAAAAATAGAGAAAAAATGGAAAACTAAGCCAGTAAATAGAAAACAACAAAAAAAAAAAGCTTTTAATAAAAGGCCTAAAAGTAGGCAACATTTTTAAATATTAATATTGAAAACTGAAAGCTTTTAAATTTAAAAAAATGGTGTGTTTTCAATAGAATATAATGCGTTCATTTATTTAAATTACTTTTAAAGCCTAAAAGTATGCAAAATTTCATAGAAAAAATGTATGGGCAATGCTTTTAAGTTTTAAGAACTATTGTGTTAGGGCTTAACTATGACTGTAAAAAGTATTAATTTTCCAAAATACTTTTTAATACCTTCAATATTAATTTTTTTTAAATAAAAGCCTGATAGTAGGCAATAGTTTTTAAACTAATATTTAAGAGAAGTGTAAGAATTAAAGCGGCAAATCATTTAAAAGGTTTAAAAAAGAGTATATGTATTAATATTAATATTTTTAAATAAAATCCTGAATGTAGGCAATAGTTTTTTAAATTAATATTTAAGAGAAATGCAAGAATTTAAGCGGAAAATCATTTAAAAGGTTTAAAAAGAGTATATGTATCAATATTAATATTTTTAAATAAAAGCCTGAATGTAGGCAATAGTTTTTTAAATTAATATTTAAGAGAAATGTAAGCATTAAAGCGTCAAATCATTTAAAAGGTTTTAAAAAGAGTATATGTATCAATATTAATTTTTTCAAATAAAAGCCTGAATGTAGGCAATAGTTTTTAAACTAATATTTAAGAGAAATGTAAGAATTAAAGCGGCAAATTATTTAAAACGTTTAAAAAAGAAGAGATTAGAGTAAGTGAATGTTTTTAAAAAGGCTTTTCAAATAAACTGTTTCACTGATGGGTCTAAGGTGCGAAAAATGCCGTGAATTTATGTATATAGGCCTCCGACGGAATATAGCGTTCCTTCAGGCAGAAGTTGTGGGAGATATTCACGCTTGCAAATGCCCATTTCCGTGAATTCTATTCTTTATTTAGACGAAATACAATGAAAGCCAAATGCCATTTAAACAGTCTGGCTATCTTAATTTAATTTTTTTCTATTTTTCAAAATAATTATATGGGCCATGGAGCATACAATCACCACCTGTTATAAGATAAATAATGCTTTTGAAGTGTGAATAAAAATTCTAATTGTTCACGGTTTGAAGAGCATCCAAATTGAACCACTACATATGCCTCTCGCGTATGAAAATATTACTTTATTGTGATCCATTCAAGCGAAATTTATTTAATAAAACAATAAAATTTTATTTCATTGTACAATTATTTTTATTAAATGTTGCTTATTTTGCTACATTTTTATTTCATTTACATGTTTGCTTTTTTTCTTTGTAGTATTTGCTTACCAGCACCTCGTATTTTATTTCTTTATTAATGTTCCTACAGAAAACCCATAAATTTTATTCCCAGTCAATAGGGAAATATTTTTTTGCTTCTCTCTTGCAAATTGCAAATTTCCAATAATATTTTGCCAGACAAAATTTATTACAACGTTAACAAATTAAATTAAAAAACAAAATAAAACGAAACAACAGCAATAAAATATAAGCAACAGTGTACCGTTTTCTCTCTGTAACGCCAAAAATCGAAATAATTTGCAACGAAAAAAAAATCCAATGGTCGTGGGTAGAGGTTTTTTAGGGGGGAAATGAAAATGTTCATTTATTTTCTGTTTCTTTTGCTTTCTATCACGGTTTTCGCTGTAAATTCTAATGTTAATGTATAGCGTTGGGCTCCCATCATTGCCCACCCTATCTGTCTGCTCTGTAGGTCTCTTAGAAAATGACGTAAAATTTTTGGCAATTTGTTTAGATTGTGTCGTGTGGGAGGAGGTAGAGGAAATCAAACCATCAAAAGAATATCATTCATTACCTTTACGATTAAGTGCAGAAAATTCATTGGTTTGTTCATTTCGAAGGCGTTAAAGGTTTTTTCTTTCGTTTCCTTCTTTGTATAGAAGGAATTCAAAAGAAATGAATTCATTTCTTTTTACCTTGCCGTTGGTCACTACCTACCTATTAAATGCTTTCAAATGACCTTGACAATGATTATAAGAGTGTGAGAAAATTAAAGAATTTTTTCTTTTCGTTTCTAATGATTAATTTGTCAAATTTTTGTGTGAAAAGAAAGCAAGAAGTTAAATATGACTTTGTAATACCCAGACCTCTCAATTTGTTCAGATTTTCAGAGAAATTTTCTATAGAAAATTTAATGTTATCGAAAAATTTTCTATGGGAAATTTCATGTTATCGAATAATTTTGTGTGGAAAATTTCATGTTATCGAAAAATTTTGTTTCATCGACTAAGTTTTGTGTTATCGAATTTTCTTTTGAAAATTTTGGGTAATCGAATTTTATATAGAATATTTTCTGTTATCGATTTTTTCTATAAAACTTTTTCTGTTATTGAGTTTTGCTATAGAAAATTTTCTGTTATCGATTTTTTCTATAAAAAATTTATGTTATCGGTTTTTTCTATAGAATATTTTCTGTTATCGATTTCTTTTATAGAAAATTTTCTGTTATCGATTTTTTTCTATAGAAAATGTTCTGTTATCAATTTTTTCTATAGAATATTTTCTCTTATCGAATTTTATATAGAAAATTTTCTCAGCGATTTTTTCTATAAAATATTTTCTGTTTTAGATTTGTTTTATAGAAAATTTTCTGTTATCGATTTTTTCTATAGAAAATTTCCTATACAAAATTTTCTGTTATCGATTTGTTTTATAGAAAATTTTCTCTTATCGATTTTTTCTATAAAATATTTTCTGATTTGAATTTTTTCTATAATATAACATAATTTTCTGTTATCGAATTTTTTTTTATAGAAAACTTTCTGTTATCAATTTTTCTATAAAATATTTTCTGTTTTAGATTAGTTTTATAGAAATTTTCTGTTATCGATTTATAGAAAATTTTCTGTTATCAATTTTTTCTATAGAAAATTTTCTATACAAAATTTTCTGTTATCGATTTGTTTTATAGAAAATTTTCTCTTATCGATTTTTTCTATAAAATATTTTCTGATTTAAATTTTTTCTATAATATAACATAATTTTCTGTTATCGAATTTTTTTTATAGAAAATTTTCTGTTATAAATTTTTTCTATAGAAAATTTTCTGTTATCGATTTTTCTATAAAATATTTTCTGTTTTAAATTTGTTTTATAGAAATTTTCTGTTATCGGTTTTTTCTATAGAAATTTTCTATACAAAATTTTCTCTTATCGATTTGTTTTATAGAAAATTTTCTGATTTGGTTTTTTCTATAATATAATATAATTTTCTGTTATCGAATTTTTCATACAAAATTTTCTGTTATCGAATTTTTCATACAAAATTTTCTGTTATCGAATTTTTCTATAGAAAATTTTCAGTAATCGAGTTTTTCTATAGAAAATTTTCAGTTATCTATTTTTTCTATAAAAAAATTCTGTTATCGGTTTTTTCTATAGAATATTTTCTGTTATCGTTTTTTTTTTATAGAAAATTTTCTGTTATCGATTTTTACTATAGAAAATTTTCTGTTATCTAATGTTTCTATACAAAATTTTCTGTTATAGATTTTTTCTTCAGAAAATTTTCTAATATCGATTTTTTCTATAGAGAATTTTATGTTATCGATTTTTTCTATAGAAAATTTTCTGTTATCGAATTTTCTGTAGACTGTTATCGACTTTTCTAAAGAATATTTTCTGTTATCGAATTTTTCTATAGAAAATTTTCTGTTATCGAATTTTCTTCGAAAATCAAACCTTGTATAGAAACTATTATCGACAAAGTCCCTTAACATATTCTCTCTTTTCCCTTTTCGTTACATCTCTAATCTTTTTTTGTTTGTAGAAAATTTCTAGAAAAACATTTCGTTTCTCTTCTCTTCTCTCCATCTCGTTTTTATATTCTTTAAATAGAATTCTTCTGAAAATCTTCCTTTTTTCCCGTGTTATGTCATCCATCTCGCCAGCAAATTCCTGGTATTTGCTGTCCTGTTAGCAATTGTAAATACATGCTGAGTATTTGTATCATTTAAACAATTTATTTGTTTTGTTTAGTTTTGTATTGTTGTTGTTGTTGTTATTGTTGTTGTTGTTGTCGTTGCTTTTATTGTTTATTTTTGTATTTAACAATGGCCCTACCATGTCTACCGACACGTTTCGCCTATTGACCACATTCATTACACACTTATCACACACTGTTCATATGGCCGTAGACTTTTTGACAATTCTATTCTCCTCTCTGTGGCCCTTTCCTTTATCTGGTGCTCTTCTTTCGTTTCTATTGTATTGAATTTATTTGTTTGGCTTGTGTTAACGTATTTACTACCTGTTATGTGGTGTTGACCTTTTTTTTTTGCTTTTCAATTTAATTACCTTAAGAGGTCTTAAAGATTGAACAGAATGAGACTACTTAGCTGCAATGAAATGCGATTTGGAAAAAGAGGTTGAATATAGAGAATAAATAGCCTAGATATATACCGACTGAAGTCGAGACAGAAACCAAGTGTAGCTGTGGTTTTGGTATCTATCGTTTGCCTAAAGCAGCGATGGTCTTCCTAAGTTGTCTCCTTTGTATGTGACACTCTACAACAAGTTCTTCACAATTCTGAGCCTTCCTTGCCCGTTGCGTCTTTCTTCGTGTTGTTAGACAGGTTTTCCGTATGTTGGCGATGTTATTCGCTTATCAGTAAGCGGCCTGCTTTCTCCCATTTTGTATCCGACTGGGATTGATACATCACAGGCTGACCTTACCTTAGCTGCCAGTTGTTCAGACATATTTTCGGTTGTCGCTGGTAGCCATCCCTTTAGGTTATTTTAAATGTATCTGAATCGCATGCTGATGTCTTCCGTTTCCATTTTGTCTAGTCTTATCCATTCTCATACGATCACCCTCTGCTGCATCCCAGATCATGTGGGAATTCATGGCATTTGTCAGGTTGATGAACCGTTCTCTTCCAAGCCGATAATACGGCCAAAAGTTTTGTTTGCAGTGGAAAGAATCTCGGGGAAAAGGTAGATGGAGAAAGGCTTAGACGCTTTTCAAGCCGAGTATGTTTCACAATCAAATCTTTTGTTGAGCGTTTATAATGAGAAGCGGTTTGAGTCGTGCATTAGACTTCCAAAAGTCGCCTTGGTCTAGTAGGTAGTGTGTTGGCTTATTAGACGTGAATCCTCGGTTCAAACCCTGGAGCAGGCATCTCCAACTAAACGAAATACGAAAAAATATTTCTTAGGCGACTTCCTCTCATCAGATTTATTCCAAAAACTCCTAGAATAAATGAAATTGCAAGAAAAGTTTTTTAAAAATCTGTCGTTAGGAGTCGACCTTAACCTGTAGTTGTCGCCACTCATGTATAAAATTAATCCACACAATATAAGTGGTGTGAGAAACTAGGTCGTAATCCTGACTAAAGGGTTGTAATGACCAATTATGTATGTATGTATGTATCAAACTTTCCAGAACTATCCTAAGGAGAGCAATTAAACTTTTGACTGGACGCTGGCGGTAGACTCAAAGAATCCTGGTTTATAATGAGGATCGCCTTGGGTATTTTCTTTGTAGATCTTGTGATGAGGAGAATGAATCATCAGCACACATACTTGGAATCTGTGCGACGACAGTACGCGCAAATCCAGAGTAATATTCATACTGACGCCGAATATCAGTCTGAAGTTTGCCAGGGTAAAGGGATTCGGGAAGACATTGTGTAGCTGCAGTACTCAGCAGCACATATGGATATGCTATCGTTACAGAGATTAAGTCTCGAGACTTATCCTGGATATTGGGCTAATCGGAGAGGTAAACTAGTACCTAGTATTAGTGCCTGCATAGAATGGGCAAGAGCGCCTCCCCTTATTGCCTTTACGAAGAGGAAGAGGAAGTAATTGATGATGCAGGGCACACTATGTGCATGCTGGCAGAGCTATCGCTCTGAACTGATGTCAATAGTTGCAACGATTACGGCCACTAACATTGTCGGGGTTATGATTTCGAGTAGGGAGAATTGGACTTCAGTGGCGAATTACGTGGAGCGTATCCTAAGACTGAAGAAGAGAGATCTCGAGGCTGCAGAACATGTAGGCACGCCGGCATAGATGATACCTGTACACGTGTCAAACAAAATCCGACACAGGGTCCTGGACGAAAGGAATAGTGGAGACACTTAGATGTCTCCTCAACTTTCGACACGCAATCCGGACGCTGATATGAACACGCAGATGCCAAAGGGCCAAAAGGACTCCACTCCGAAGTAATACCACCGTAGCGCAGGGTCCACGAGACGAGGGGGGTATTTAGTGGGTGAGTGCCCCACACACGGAGGATGTGACGACTTCTTCTATGATGCGGTTAGGTACATTTACCCCTCCTCGGCGTAAAAAAAAAACGTTACAGAGATTTGAAGCGCCGAAGTAAATAATAAAAATTGTGAGGTTATAGAACACATTCTTATCGTGCACCACAGGAGTTACGCAGGTATTGATCCCAGAGCTGCTAATAAGTACGTTATCATCAGCAAGTACGTGTACAACCGTTGACAAGAGATGACATTTTACATGCCGTTATCTCCACAATTTATCGCCACGTGTGTTATGTAAGCCTCTGGCATCACAAAACTAGGTTATCGCTGTGATGATACGGTGAGAAATTATTTGATTGCGTGCTCCGAGAAAAAGAAAAAAAGTTTTGTCTTGGAAAATAAATTGACAATGAATGTGTTTCTTTTTTTCTTTGTAATTGTTAGTGTTGTTGTTGTTGTTGTTGTTACATCAACAAGATAATTAATTGGATGACAAAACATAAATAAGTCGACCATAAATAATGTTACAAAAAGTGTTGACATGAAAACATATACTTCATGAACTGTAAACAAAACTCTTGTAACCCACATTAATAAGAAAATGTAAAGAAAAACGAAGAAAAACAACAACAACAATTTAATTATAATGTAATGCTTGAAATGATTTAGTTAAACATGGCTCTCCCTCTCCCTCTCTCTCTTAACATTCTTTAAAACAAATTTAATACTCAGGGCCAGGCTTTATTAAATTATGTTGTTTTTTTTTTTTTTTTTTTTTTTTTTTTTTTTGTTGAAAGTTTTTACATTTTCGTTAACAATTATTTGCCATTCATAAGTTTATTCATAATTAATGCTTTTATTGCATAAAATTTGCATTTAAATGCTAAACAATGAAAAGAAGATTTTCAAGACAACAGCATACACGCTGCCACAGCTGAAGACTGATTGCACTTCAGGTAGACCCACACAATTCCACACAAAGTGCACAACAGACAACCTACAGACATTTGAAGAGACAATCATTACAATCTCGGATTGACAAACATGAATAACAGACAGAAAAAAGTGATTGTTGTTGTTAAGATTTTGCATATTACAGAGGGACATGAAAGAAGGGATGCAAATTGTATTAAAAGAAGGCAGGGCATCAGTAACTATAAATAGTCTAGACATGAACCCAAAGAAGGGATAAGTTAGGCAAACAGTAAGAAAACGTAATAAATGCTTGAGCAAAATCCAAGTGTAACATGGTATTACAGACGGATATGAAATAAAAGATACAATCGAATTAAAACAAGGAAGGCAGCAATGATATCAAAAACTATAAATAGTCTAGACATCAACCCAAAGAAGGGATAAGATGGGCAAATGTTGAGAACACATAACGAGTGCTTGAGCAAAATCCAAGTGTAACAGGGTAATACAGAGGGACATGAAATAAGAGATGCAAATTTAATTAAAACAAGGCAGGACAGTGACATTAGAAACTGTAAATAGTCTAGACATCAACCCAAAGAAGGGATAAGTTAGGCAAATAGAGAGAGGACATAACAAATGGTTAAGCAAAATCCAAGTGTTACAGAGTATTATAGGGGGACACGAAGTAAAAGATACAATCGAATGAAGGCAGCAATGTCATTAGAAGCTGTAAATAGTCTAGACATCAACCCAAAGAAGGGACAAGAAAGACAAATAGTGAGAAGATATAATAAATGCTTGAGCAAAATCCAAGTGTTACATAGTATTATAGGGGGACATGCAATCGATTTAAAAAAGGCAGTTCAATAACTTCAGAAACTATAAATAGTCTAGACATCAACCCAATGAAGGGATGAGTTAAGAAAATCTTGAGAAAATATAATAAAGGCTTGAGAAAAATCCAAGTATTACGGAGTATTATAGGGGGACATGAAGTAAAAGATACAATCGAATGAAGACAAGGAAGGCAGCAATGGCATTATAAACTATAAATAGTCCAGACATCAACCCTACGAAGGGATAAGTTAGGCAAATAGTGAGAAGATATAACAAATGGTTGAGCAAAATCCAAGTGTTACAGATTATTATAGGGGCACATGAAATAAGAGATATAAGCGAATTAAGAAAGGCAGTTCAATGACATCAGAAACTATAAATAGTTTAGACATCAACCCAAAGAAGGGATAAATGGGAAAATGTTGAGAACACATAACAAATGCTTGAGCAAAATCCAAGTGTAACAGGGTATTACAGACGGACATGAAATAAAAGATACAATCGAATGAAAATAAGAAAGGTAGCAATGATATCAGAAACTATAAATAGCCTAGACATAAACCTAATGATGGATGAGTTAGGAAGATGTCAAGAACACATAACAAATGTTTAAGCAAAATCCAAGTGTTACAGAGCATTATAGGGGGATATGAAATAGGAGATACAAGTCGAATGAAAACAAGGAAGGCAGCAATGATATCAGAAACTATAAATAGTCTAGACATCAACCCAATGAAGGGTTTTTTTTTTGCGGGAAGGAGGGAAAATGCTTTATGCATTCATGATGGTCGTCACCAGACATGATATGTCGGACTCTCCCACTGGGTATACCGACTAAGAACCCGCCTTGTCTCCTCACCGGGGAATCATTCCACCTCGGAACCACGGTTGTATTACTTCGAGGTGGACCACTTTTCTGGCATATGTTCCAGTTCCATCGTCTTCAGCCTGCGTCCAGGCTCCGCGCTATCCTCAGTCTGCTGCGTCTAGGACGTGCTCTACAAATTGTTTTACTGCGTTCCAGCTCTCTTTACTGTTTATCATTTTCAGCACGACGTTTTTAGGGCTAATGACGCCGATTTCAGCTTCGAGTCGCTGACGGCTCTCGGCCCATCGACAAGAGCTGAAGAAAGTGTGTTCGGAATCATGTAACGTTTCTTTCTCTTCATAGATACAGAATGGCGAGCGGCATTTCCCCATGCGATGCAGGTATGGGTTATGTAGTAGTCTACTTCGCCGTTTTTTCTGTTTTTCCACACATGCAACTCGGGAATCAGTTTATATGTCCACCTTCCATGCTGTTCACTTTCCCAGCGAAATTGCCATTTTAGGAAGACTTCGTGCTTTATCGCTTCTATGCTCTGTGGTTGAGTCGTACTTTGCCTTGCGTTGAAGATCATCCGGAGCTCATATGCTTGTAGGTCTATGGGAACTATTCCGGCTATAACTAGGACAGCTTGTGTCGATACTGTGCGATACGAGGATGTCACTCGTAGAGCAGCTATTCTCTGCGCAGACAGTAGTTTTCTGGCCCTGATGCGGGTTTCCAAAGTAGTAGCCCAGATTTCAGACCCATAGAGGAGAATGCTATTTCCAGCCTCTATGAGTAGCTTCCTCTTACTTGGGAGGGGTCCACCAATGTTTGCCATCAGTCTACTTAGTTGAGTTGTTATTCTAGCTGCTATCGCTGTTGCATGCTCTATCTGCTCTGAGTAGGTCAGTTTCGAGAATAATAACTGGTTGAGCAAAATACAAGTGTTGGCTGCAATTAAACAAGACATTGATTGGGGCCCCAAAAACTTCGATAAATTGCAAGAGTCACATGACCGATAAGACATAAACAAGGAAACTTATTCAACTTATTTTAGAGGCAAATGAGGAAGCTTTTCTGCATTTACAATTGATTAGACAAGTCGGTAACAGGCCATAGATAGCGAAAGGACCGAACTCCGGCAAGATAAATGCATTTTCTGATATAGAAAATGTATGGAACGTATTCCAAAAAAAAAGAGATAAGCATAGACCAGCTATGGAAACAAAATTAGACAGAGATAAGTCTTAGTCAAGACAAGAACCTGTGCAGAATATCAGCAAGACTCATTAGACAAAATAGAGTCAAGAAATTTTTAAAAGTAGAGTGGCCTTATAAAAGAATAGGCAATAAACAAATTCCGTTAAGGCTTTCAAACTTCGTTTAGTATTTCCACTTTTAATTTAAAATATAATCTTTAAGCTCTTGCTACTGGAAAGAGCCTCTTACATCGATTGAATAAGTTCTCATTGTTCCCATGACGCTAACGCATGTGATTGTAGACTTCCGTTGCATAATCTTTTGCCATCAATAGGTGTTGGTGGGGATATCAGACCCGCAAAAGTATTCTGGAATTGAAACCCCTAGTTCTGCCAAATAATCTCTTGGAGTCAAAGATTGTCGGTATTCCATTTAAACATTTTGTCGGTTTTCAACTCGAACATTAGGCAGGCCATGAAAATTTTTCTGCCGATGATTTTCAGGAGATTGAAGAGGAAGTGGGAATCGTTCCTTTATTGGTAATATAATGGAGCTATCATTACTAGGTATTGGATTCAACATCATTAAATTTATTCAAATTTAAGATTTTACATTACATTTCGATTCTAAGGAAGTCGTGCTGTAAATACAAAGTCATGACGCTGATTGCCAAAAGCAGTAAGCCAGAACTTGCTCGTTAGACTCGATTGTATTTCCTCATGTAACATGTCAGCGGCACTCCAAACGTACTTGCTTAAGTGAGTTTTGATTTAAGAAAGCTGCCAGAGCGTCCTATGCCATCCCCAGAGTATTAGTTTTTGAAAACTTTAAAGCTTTTTATACTTTTTTCAAATTTTCCATAACGTGGCGTATGATTAATATTAATTAGGGACTTTGTTCACAAATTCCTTCATAACTTCGTTTATAGTAAAGGGATTTAAGTGATAATAAACTTTTCTGAAAGCTAAGACCTATAGGATGATAGGTCACTATTAAAATTTTATTTGTTTCCTTAAGTTTCTGAAAATATTTTAAATTTATTGTGAAATTCAGTTTTTTTTTCTTTTAGTAGGAAATCACAATTTTATTTGTACAAATCGTTGAATAAATTTATTGCCGTTTTTTTTAAACAAATTTTAAATCATTTTTTATCAACGAGCCTCCCACATTTTTATTGTCAGTCACAGCAAATCATTGTCATCAGAGCAGCATCAGCAGCACAACATAGTTTTTTCTCCTTGCATTTGTTTGTACATGAGAAACGTTTTAAGCGAAAGCAAATCTTTAACAATGAAATTTCCTTTTGCAATAAAAACTAGCTTCGTTTTTGTTGTATTAAATTTAAATTTGCAACACCAACATATTTCCCAGAATACATACATACATACATACAAATGACGAGCACAGCATGATGCATTTTAACATTAAATGTTGGCAACTTGTCACAAATTAACAAAAGAAACACGAACAACAAATGCAAAGAGAGACAGAGATGGAGAGAAAGAAAGAGAAAAAAATAGCAACAATTTATACAAATAATCGTTGCAGTTAAAAGCCAACAATTTCCTCAACTCATGCTGCAAAATGAGAAATAAATAGCGAACTGCAAATGAATGAACGAATGAATGATGGAGGCACCAAACAAAATAGTGCTGACAGCCAACAATCTTTATTATTCCTTCTCTTCTTCTATTTCTTTTTCTATTGCTTCTCCTTTTTTTCTGTTTGTCTGTCTGTTTTTTTTAATATTTATTCCTACTAACACATAGGGAGAGAACGAAAGATATGCCACAATATCTTGTCAAGCACGCTGTCAGTCACAGCACACAACACACAGCCAGCATGTGTGTTGTGCAACACAGCAGCCAAATGAATGAGCAAATGAATCACTGAATGAATGAATATTTGAATGGCTCAACGAAATTTCTCATCTCAAATCAAATGGATTGAATTGACGACGAATACATGAACGAATGGAACGGAAAATGGGTTGGGTTGGGTTTGGGTTTGGATTTGAATTGCTTTGGTGGAAACTCCAAACATACAAATCGGTTTGGTGTGGCTGTCTAAATTCAGTAACAGAGCTGGTTGTTGTTATTGTTTTGGGTTCTGTTGCCAAGAAAACTATTAAAAATGACAAGAAGACGTTTAAATAATAACTTGGATTATCGCTTGAAATCATGTTGAAAACATAAACAAAAACAAAGAAACAAAAAAAAAATACAAATTGCAGTGATGATGTGATACTTTACATGTTTTCATTGTTGCAAAAATACATGCGAGGCAGGGCTGAGAAGTTTGAGCGCAATATTATCAAAGTAATGAATATGAACGATACTTACATTGGTGCTGGAAATAGTTTTACGTCTCCTACCGCTGGCGCTTAACTGTAAGGTCTCATCAGCGATCATGGGCAACTAGATGATGATCACCCAAGAATGCTGACAGAAGTGCATATGTTCGGGAATATTGGTTACATGGTACCACACTATGCCTTTTCGGGGAAGTTAAGAATGTTTATTTCAGACAACGAAGACAAAGGGAATAGCAAAATTGTCTGGCAGACATAGTGACCGACTCCATATAACTATTTATGGTAGGTGGAGGCATTTTTCCAGAGATAGCAGCGAGGATTCTTTCGATAAAGCTGCCGGAATTATTCAGAGTCTTTCCTCCAAAAGTACCTGGTAGGCAGACTATAGTCATTGTTAATGGGGGATGATAATTTCCCCGGCAAAAATATTCGAATACTTTCTGTTAGTCAGGCAGTGGGCTTTAACATGATCCTTGAGGCTCTCAATGAGATATTAGGGCGGTATAATATTTAAAACTTCTAAGAAACCTATATACAACCACCGAATTTCGGAGCCAATTATTTATACAGAGAAAGCCTGCAATAAGAACCAGACTTGATTGATCAGCTGATTGATGAGCTGATTGATGAACTGATTGATGTACTGATTGATGAGCTCATTGATGAACTGATTGATAAGCAGATTGATGAACTGATTGGTGAAATAATTGATGAACTGATTGATGAGCTGATTGATGAACAGATTGATGAAGTGATTGATGAGCTGATTAATGAACTGATTGATGAACTGATTGATAAACTGATTATAAGCAGATTGATGAACTGATTGGTGAAATAATTGATGAACTGATTGATGAGCTGATTGATGAGCTGATTAATGAACTGATTGACGAACCGATTGATGAACTGATTGATGAGCTGATTGATGAACAGATTGATGGAGTGATTGATGAGCTGATTGGTTAACTGATTGATAAACTGATTGATAAGCTGATTGATGAGCTGATTGTTGTTCTGATTGATGAGCTGATTGATGAACTGATTGATTAACTGATTGATGAGCTGATTGATGAAATGATTGATAAACTGGTTGATGAACTGATTGATGAGCTGATTGATAAACTGATTGATGAATTGCTGATATTGATGATTGATGACTTGCTGATGAAACTGTTCTTCCCTGGTGCAGTACAGTGTAAAGCACCTAATCTCACTGATATTTCAGATTTCGACAATGGGAGTGTAAAGGGTTTCATTGGCAGCTCCCGTAAATTTCAGTGTTGGCTGAGCGATGAACTGATTGATGAGCTGCTGATGAAATTATTCTTTCCTTGTGCAGTACAGCGTAAAGCAGTTAATCTCACTGATATTTCGGGTTTCGACAATGGGAGTGTAAAGGGTTTCATTGGAAGCTCCCGTAAATTCCAGTGTTGGCTGATTGATAAACTGATTGATGAGCTGCTAATGAAACTGTTCTTCTCCTGCGCAGTACAGTGTCAAGCAGCGAATCTCATTGATCTGTTAGGTTTCGACAATGGAAGTCTCAAGGGCAGCTCCCTTAACTTTCCTTGTTGAAGGAAATTGAAAACTGGACGAATCCGGTATCAGAGTACATCGCGTAAAGATGTAAGCATATATACTAACTGAACGTTATTAAAATCAGTACAGAGTGTGTATAACACATCTAAAATTGTCCAAGAACACTGGATGGCCTTGAATATTTCGTATGTTGTCCTAGACAAAGAGACATTGTAAGGAAGAACATGATTGACAGACTTGCAACGGCAAGTGCAATTGAATGGAGTAAATGAGATTGGAATGAATAAGATTTTACGGATGCATCAGTTGAGTATTCTCCGAGCCTCATATGTGACACTTCATTGCTGAAGAAAAAATTGTTCGTATAATCCGCATTGAAAGCCTGTTACTCTAGTACCCGCTGTGAGTGGCCAGACTGCTTTTTTCTGTATATTTTTTAATTGAAGACATGTTCAGACTTTGTTTCGCATTCAATAATTAAAATGTGTGGTTTTCCTTACCGTGAAAAATCACCATTAATTGCCACCTTTGCCCAGATTTCCTTTCATTTCAAGTCATTTTTTTTTTTTGCTTTAAGTTTTCAAATTGATTTCCTCATGTAATAGTGCTCCCTTGCTTTTTGAAGGAAACTTGGTGAAAACTTTTTTAAACCCCTATTATTAAGCAATTATGCACTTAAAATAATTAAAAAACGCCACTTAGTTTGACTTTTAAGCGCATATTGCTGCAGCAGGCTGTAACAATAGCGTCATAGACCCTGCTACGCTAACAATAACAGCAAGAATGTGCAACAAATTTAAAAAGGCTAGCAGAACGCCTCTCTTTCTCTCCCTCTTTATTTCAAATCCCCCAGCCCTTTATCTTTACTTTACGCTTATTGTACGAAAAATATTTTATTTACAGCCGGTTCTTTAAACGTTGCATACAGTGTAGTGGTGAATCTAAACGTAACTAAACGAAACGGAAATTATAAATTGAGGTTTATTTTAAAAGCAGCTCACAGCAAAACAACTTCCGGTTTCTAAGTAATTGATAGAGAGAGAGAGAGAGCGTTAGAGTTACCAACCAACCCAACCAAACCAAACCAGCTGCATATGAAATGAAGACACTCGGCAAGTTATTGGAAGACAGTAACCACCACGTTTACATACAAAAGCTTAATTGCTCAATAAACTACAATTTCAGAAGTGAAGAGTTATGTGTGCACTTCTAACGAGAATTATTTGTTATGGCCTCGTGTGTTGTGGCGGACTATCTTCATATGAATTACTGCCAGCAACAATTATAGGGAGTTCTTTATTAATTTTTCATTGTTTATAATGCCAGTTTAATTAAATAATTACCATTTAAGTTTTTATGGCAACTGCTTTTTTCCTTCCTTCATCCTCCTCTTTTTCTTCTTCTTCATAAGTTTTTTAAAATAATGGGGTTCACTAAGCGAAATGAAATAGTAAAGCCAGGGTAAGGCAAATACGACCAAAGCGATTTTAATTGATTTTCTAAAATTGGCAGTTCAAAGCGAATATTTTTGTGGGAGAACTTTTCTATAAAGTACGGAAAACTAAAAAAAAATAAGTGTGTGAAGATAAATTCGAATTTTTAAATCAAAGATGCAAACCCACACTTTTAGCAGCGCCACTTCTTGCCTCTAACATGGTAAACTTTGTTACTAACAGAGCACTGTTAACGGTTTAACAGTGGCAATAGTAGATTAGTCTTCTACTTTGCAATTATTGCAGACTATTGGCATAAAATTTAATTCTCCTTAGGATCATTATTATTTGTGAACAAAAGTTTTGAAATGTAAAGGATGGATCGCAATGAACAATATTCAAAGCGATATCGTTCGCATAGCCTGCAATCGACATACCATCGAAAAGTATAAACCATAATATGCCATCGAATATTGTATTCCAGAATGTTGGTCCAGGTATAGAAACGTTTGAAAAGGCATCAGTGACTCTATATTCACTGATATTCTCGACGTTCCATGAATGTGAAGATAAATTTGAATTTAAAAACCAAAGACTCAAACCCACACTTTTAGCAGCGCCACTTGTTGCCACTAACATGGTAAACTTTGCTATTAACAGAGCACTGTTAACTGTTTAACAGTGGCAATAGTAGATTCTTCTTCTACCTTGCAATTATTTCAGACTATTGGCAGACTATTGGAACGAAAGTATTATTCCAGCTATCCCACTACCTCTGGGCTACCATTTGCATACAGGCTCTGTCTGCTTAGTGTACTATTTCTTATATGTCCCAAAATGGCCACTGATCTAGAGAATTTTCAAGCAAAGAATTGTTATTTTGAAGGCCAATTTTCTCAATACCATATCACTTTATATGTGACTATGTTGCTGATTATATTAATAGGCCTTGGAACCTTCCTTTGCATATATTATGTTACTTATAGACCTAGAGTATTTCCCTAAATTAGCTCCCAAACAAGTGGGCTTGTTCAGGTTGATACTGTTAAATAGCTAACAGTGCTCTGTTAAGGGAAAATTTTCTTCTGTTAAGAGGAAAATTTGCTCTGCTAACGCCAAATGTGTAGTCGCCGTGTATAGTAGGTAGTGTGTTGGCTTATTAGACGTAAAGCCAGGGTTCGAGCTCCAGGCCAGCCATCAAAACAAAATACAAAAAGTATTTCTACGGCGACTTCCTCTCAGCAGATTTCTGGCAAAAACTCTGAGAGTAAATAAAAATTGCAATGAAAAACTTTCTCAAAAATCTGTCGTTCGGAGTCGACTGTAGGTCCCACCACTCATGTATAAAATTAACACACATAGGTGGTGTGAGAAACTAGGTCGTAATCCTGACTGAAGGGTTGTAATGGCCAATTATGTATGTATGTATGTAGATTCCCGGTTGGAAGATACCCGCATGAGTTCCGAATAATTTAGCTCGAAACCAAACGATCTCGCTTCTACTGCAACAGATGGATGGGATGGGATGGGATGGTATGACCTTAACACACCCGCATACTAAAGAATGGCTCCTCTTTTAACAGAATATGTGGCCTCAAAATTGCTTCTTTTGTTTTTATTATTCAGTTCTGTTGCGAAGCTTTCCCCATAGTCATAGATTATCAGTTGGGAAGTTGACTGACATTCAATTTGTCTCCAATTATCTTAATAGTCCCTACAGCTCTGGCTCTAATTAATGTATGCAACGGTCTTAAATCTAACACAGCATCCCACGCCGCTGTAGAATAAATTTTCGCTTGCCAGTCTCTGTATCTTATTTAACTTAATCTATTACGTTTTCAAATTGATTGTGCCTTCCCCAATGGATCCATAAACCACAAATGGTGGTCATCATGGTATACATCGAGTTTGGACCACAAGAGTTTCGTTGTGGATAACATTGCGATGGGCATGGTTATCCTAGAAATGTTCTCTACATGTCCTTCCACATCCCTCTTTGTCCAATGGACAGAAATCATCTCATTTAACGGCAGATTGATGCCGAAAAGTGCCCTTTAAATCGACACTGTCATTGAGCAGCCCAAAGTCAAAATCTGTGTCCTCTTGCCTTGCCTCAGTACTTGTAAATGTTGAAAAATAATTGGACGCCTATTTAATGGATTATGAACACATGAAAAACAAATTATGATTTCGCTTTAAATCAACTTTTTCTACAGTAAACCTGGCCATTATTTATGTTTTTGTTGTTTTTATTCTCTCTAAATCTGTGTAAATCCTTGTATCCTTTTTTACAAATTTTGTTTACTTCTCCTCCCCCTCTCCTTCCCTAAGCACTTTGTGAAAAACTTTTTATTTTCAGTGGGGAAAACTCTCCTTTTCTTTTTCAAAGGATTTTCTTCTGTTTGTTGCAAATAATTTTCTTGGCATTCTGCTTGAAAAGTTTTTTAAACATTTCTGTCGGTCGGGAGCACTCCCCACTATCGCTCTTGCTCTCTGTCTTTTAAGTTAAATTTCTTCTTATAAAATAATTATAATTTAATGAAATTATGACAGCCATAGTCGGAGCATGGAAAAAAAATATGATTTCTCTCCCTCTTTCTCTTTCTCTTCTTTCTCCTCTTTCTTATTGGCTTTATTATGTTCATTTTTTTTCTTCTTTTTTTTTTAATAAGGCCCTGGCCTGTTAGATTTTTTTTTTAACAAAGAATTTAATTTCTTTCCCTTTGGTTAACTTTATACGTCCTTTTACGACAATTTCTTTGCCATTTTCCTTTTGGCTGTTTAGGCCAGGCCATAAAAGGTCATAAATAAACCACATAAAATCTGTTTTACTTTAGAGCCTCTCTCTCATCCTTCTCCTCTCCTCTCTGGTTTGTTTATAATATTTTTTAATTAATTAATTTCCAAAGAAAATTTATTAAAAATTGTGGTTTCTTTAGAGTCATAAAAACACACATCCACACAGGACAACAAGAAACCCTTAAGTAAACAAACGAACGCATCACGTAGGATGGAGACAGAGTGTTAAAAACAAAACAGGGCTCACAAATTAAAAAGTTTTTAAAGTTGAAATGACGTTTTTCTTAACCATAAAGTAAGCAACAACGGATTACAAAGTTTTTTTTCAAGTTTTTAAAAGAAATTAATTAAAACCCGGTGTGCTTCGCTAACCTAATTATAGCTTTCTTAAATCCTATGAAACTTAATGCCATAAAGCCTAAGGAAAGATAAAGTTTTTGGTTGGTTTTTGGCCATAAAATTATAAGTATTTGCACATGCCTTTACCCGCAATAACAATTATGTCAGGATTTTTGCCACTACCTCTCTCATTACTACCGGGACTTCATAAGCCATCTGCAGCTGATAGGTACAATTAAACTCTCCTAGCTATTAGAATATTAAGTTCTCCTGATATTTCTTGGCCCACCTAGACCGGATGCCAAGACCAGACTAAAACGTTAACACGCCTATAAAAGGCGATATTTGCCTACCATTGCCGTTTGGCGTTACTAAATATGGATTTCCTATGGATTCCTGGCGACCTTAGACAACTTTCAATGTTCCAGCGTATTTGATGAGAGTTATTAAGGACTACCTAAGGAATAGAGTGCTGATATACGACACAAACCAAGGGCCAAGTCACTTCCGGAGCGGCGCAGGCGTCCATATTGGGACCAGATCTCTGGAACGCGACTTACGATGAAATCCTGAGAATAGAGATGCCGGAGGATACTTTCCTAGTCGGATACGCAGACGACATCGCAGCAGACATTAGGGGCAGAAACACAGACGAAGTCCAACGAAGATTACAATTACGACGGCCTACAGCTGGCCATGCATAAAACCGAGCTCTTTCTACTAACCAGACGACACATTCCGATCGAGATCGAAATCAACATAGGCGACTTAGTTATTCCCACGAAGAAATCGATTAAATACCTTGGGGTTAGACTGGAATCGAAACTGACCTACTCAGAGCAGATAGAGTATGCAACAGCGAGAGCAGCTAGAATAACAACTCAACTAAGTAGACTGATGGCAAACATTGGTGGACCCCTCCCAAGTAAGAGAAAGCTACTCATGGAGGCTGGAAATAGCATTCTCCTCTATGGGTCTGAAATCTGGATCAAGTCTAGAAAACTACTGTCTGCGCAGAGAATAGCTGCTCTACGAGTGACATCCTCGTATCGTACAGTATCGACACAGGCTGTCCTAGTTATAGCCGGAATGGTTCCCATAGACCTACAAGCATATGAGCGCCGGATGACCTTCAACGCCAGGCAAAGTAGGACTCAACCACAGAGCATAGAAGCGATAAAGCACGAAATCTTCCTAAAATGGCAATTTCACTGGGAAAATGAGCGGCATGGAAGGTGGACATATAAACTGATTCCCGAGTTGCAAGTGTGGAAAAACAGAAAAAACGGCGAAGAAGACTACTACATAATCCAGATGCTGACCGGTCACGGATATTTCAGAAAGTACCTGCATCGCATGGGGAAATGCCGCTCGCCATTCTGTATCTATGAAGAGAAAGAAACGTTCGATGATTCCGAACAGACTTTCTTCAGCTGTTGTCGATGGGCCGAAAGCCATAGTGACCTGAGGTAGCCACACAAAACTAACGCCAAATGTGGCGCTGCTAAAATTTATGGATTGGGTATTGGATTTTCAAAATCGAATTCAAATTTACATGAGAAACTGATACAACGAAAAAAATTATTTACAATTTAAAGATTAAATTGCCACTCTTGGAAAACGCTTTATTATAATTTTCTTCACTCTTTTAATTTTTTTATTTTTGAGTAAAGAAAACTGTCGAAACGTGCTTCACAGAAAAACAAAAAAAAAAATCGAAAAGTTTATTGCTGCACGTACTACATGGTAATTTTCTTTGTTGAACTCAGTTTTTTTTGCAGTTTTTCATGCTGCTCGTTTTAATTAAAGGTTTAAAGGAAAAGTTAAACAAAATATTGAACATTATCAATTAATTAAAAAGTTTTCCAAAGTAAAAGAAGAATTTTTTATTTAATTTTTTATTTTTATTTTTTTCAAACAGACGAAGAAGAAGAAGAAGAGGGAATAATAATTAGTAGTGTTTACAAAAGGAGAAAATTTTTTAAGAGAAAGTTTTCTGAAAAAATATAAAAAAATATGAGGAAAAATAAAAGCTCGAATCTATTTTTTTTAAATTTTTAATAAGAATTTATTTCTTTAAAAATAAATCAAAAAAAATTTAAAAAAATATTCATTTTTTTTTTTGGCGGTGTTTGCAAGCAATAAAATTTGTCATCACCTGCCTCAGGTTAAGGCCATTATAACGTGTACAGTGCGTTACAGTAAGTATAGTGTGGGTTGAAATATGATTTGTATTTCAATTTCAATTTGAATTGTATTCACTTGCAAAATGTTTATTTCTCTTGGCCATAAAGCATAAATAATTCTGTACATTGTCGTTTTCAAATCATTTTCTTTTTTTGATTAATTTTTTCTTTAAGCCGACAAGTAAATCCGAAAATTATTTTTGAAAATTTATTTTTTTTCTTCGCCAATTCAAAAGATAAATTTTTAATAAATTGTTGTTTGTTTGTTAGAAAATATCATTAATCTTGTGCAAGTATTTTAAAAATATTAATAAAATTTTATTTAATTTTTTTTCCATACGAAATGACGTCTTTTGAAATTATTGCCAATAATGGACAGACAGAATAGCGAATGAACGTGTGCTTGCTTGAGATCAAAGGAATTTTTTTTTGCAAAGAAAAAATTAAATTTTTATAAAATAATATAGAAATGTCAGGGTGCCTGTAATTAATAACATGAAAATGATGTTCAACAAAAAAATTTTAATTTCTTTACTACATACTAACCTACTTACTTACTAGCCTAGTTAGAGAAGTAAAAAATACGGAAAGATTTATTTGGTGCTCGAAAGAGTTGAGCTGCTAAAATATTTGGTTTGCGTCTTGGGTTTACAAATTCGTATTACTTTTAACACAAATGAGGATATATTTCCACTGATTGTCAGAATGTTTTCTTCCATGAAAGAAGCCCCGTTCTCAGATAGAAGACTAAAAGTAGTCTGATAACATTTGCCTGATGTCACTCAGCTAAATGATTGTGTTAAATGAAGTTCTACACAGAGTTGCATTAGATTTATGCCAGATTTTCAATCATTTAATAAAATACTCCAGAACATAGGCAACTTGCGGGGTACCCACTTTGGCATATTAATTAGCAGCATTGCGTGACCAAGTTTTATAAAAGAATACACTGAGGCAGGCCATTATGAATTTCCCATAGTCTAGTAGCTAGTGTGTTGGTTCAAACCCCAGGTCAGGCATATCTCCTACACAATGAAACATGAAGAAAATATTTCTTCGGCAACTTTTTCTCAGCAGATTTCTGGCAAAAACTCTGAGCCTTAAAATAAAATTGCCATGAAAAGTTTCTCAATAATGGGTCGTTCGGAGTCGACTTTAAACTGTAGGTCTCGCAAATCATTTATAAAAGTTACACATACGGCATAAATGTTGTGAGAAGGTAGATCGTAATCCTGATCGGAGATCAGCTATTAATCGCTTTTTCGCTACTCATAGGTACTCATGACATTTTGAGTATGAGTGAGTCAACAGTATTGAAATCCAACTACTCTGATTCATTCGTACGCAGTACAACGTTGATTTATAAATACAAGTTGCAATGAGTATGAGTACAACGTTGATCTCAAACTCATAACATGCGAAATATGTTTGATTCATACGCCTACTCATTCAGGTTCACGAATTTAGAAAAATACTTCTTATAATACTTATAAATGATTCGAGTGATTCGAATCATTCATTAAAATTTACAGTCGAAATTGTTGTTGCATTCACAAAGAAAGAAGAAGAAAAAGACAAAGACAGCAAGGAGACCAAACACACAACCTTCTTGTGAGTATTGTAGTGTTCGTACGGGAATCATACTTATTTTGTGATTCGTGTATACGATGAGTCATGGAGAGTCGAAATCAATAACATCATGCGTATTGTTAAATACGAGTACAATGAGTACATATTTCAAACTTTGAATATGAGTAGTATGAGTATGACATTAAAATAAGTATGAATGCGTATAAGTATCAGAAATTATAAGTATGATTCGAATCTACTTATCGTTTTGAATACTCATTGCTGACCTCTGATCCTGACTAAAGGTTTTGCATGTACTGCATGAAAAGGCATTTTTAATTTGATTTCCTACGCTTACGTTGTGGATGTTATACATGTCTTAAGGACTAAGAAGCTTCAACCTTGAAAATGTTTCTTAGCAGACGGCGACTACGTAGAGCAATAAAGCTTCTAAAATTTTCTTCTACAAACGAAATGTGGTAAGCGGTTAAGCACCCATCATTTCCAATGGCTTATTGTCATACCATAAAAACTTCATCCAATACCTTGTAGATTCCTTGAGATTTCATTGAGTACTCCAGATTACTTTTTAGGTCAGTTTGGAGTGTTCTAAACATGTTCTAAACTTGTTCTAGTTCTTAAAAACTATCTAAATAGGAGCCTTATCTAGTTCCTTACGAAGCAGGATTTTCGCGTAGAATGTATTTAGCGATTCTTCTTCATACTTACCTACTAGGCGACAGTTTCTGTAAACTTCATATATAAAAAAGACCTTCTCTTACGCTTGTCATATAGTAAAAACTGCTTGAAGATGTATTGAAATTTTAAGGGCAAATCACTGGAATCAAACTGAGTATCAATTGTGTGAACATATTGTCACGTTTTTACCTTTTTAAAAACGTTTAAATATGAGTTCGTTAATTGAAAACCAAGTAAAAACAAATATGTCTTTAGTTTTTCTTAAACTCTCTTTATTATTCACACTACGTTTGTGCCACTGTTTACAACTTAACGATACAACAACAATTTGCTTGCACACTATTCTGTTTCACACTTCTGTCCGCGTTAACACTAACAACTATTCATTGGATCTTTTCTGCTTACAACCTTTTTGTAAGCAATACCACTTGTACGTTCAAACGGCAACGCGTCTTCACACAAGGCGGACTGAATTATAACTGACTGATTGCTTGCCTTGTCTTGCCCTTTTATATACGCACGTAATCAGTATGATGAACGTTCTCGACGTGGACGATTCTTGTTCTCGCCTTCTCGAGAATTCTATTGCTAGTACATTACTTTGTTTGTGTACCTTGCTTAAGATGTCCGTCCATTTTTGTCACATACATGTTGTTGTTGGTACCAGGCGCAACCAGGTTCGTTGTACATATGTGTGTGTGCAGCTTTAGATAACCATCGTATGTATCGTGTGGCTTTGTGTTGGTGTAGCTGGTAGCTTTTGTTTATCGTTTTTATTGTTAAACGATATTAGGTCGTTTCGATTTGCGTAACAATATTATTGTGTTCGTAATGAGTGCCACAATTATGAAGATTTATATGATGACAGAGAAGAGTTACCATAAAGTTACCATACTTTAAGATCACCCCTCGTTTATTATAAATATTGCTAACTGCACATGAAACTGAAGCACAATTTTCGATGAATAAAAAAAAACTTTCCAATTTTAGTAGAAAAAAAGAAACTCCTGCTCATAAAAGGCTTAACGATGCTTAATACTTTTTTGGGCAATAATCCCCCAATCCTTTCCCTCTTTCCCCTCTTTCTCCCCTTTTCTCCTGCCCTATAGCTTTATGTAAATTTAATCTGTATTTATTATCAGTTTGCCCAGCTCCCTTCCCCCATAGAGTATCTCTCGGTTAAATGGCTATGCATTACAGTTTATCAATAAAATTTTTTTTCTTGTCTGTTTTTCGGTTTTTATCATCCTGAACTTAATTAACATGCATACATACATACATATTTATATTCTATCATGATGATGATGATGATTACGATTTTTTTTATTTATTCTCTCTCTGTGATTTTCTTTTACAGATTTAATTGCCATTTTAATCATTGTAGTGGAAAATAATATACTTTTCCGAGAAAAATAAAAATAAAGAAAGAAACGAACGAACCAATATACGTGATATTAAACTCATATACTGCTTACTGCTGCTGCTGGTTGGTTTCCCAAAGACTCACCGACGCCGCCCGCCCGCCATGCGATAATAAAAATTGAATCGGAAAAAAAGGATTTACTTGCAGATTTGCAGAGTATAAAATAGATTCGCTTTAAAGAATAAAATTATATATTTGGGGTAAGTTTTTAAGTTTGTTTTTAATTTTAAAAAATAAAAATTATTTCGAATTATAAACATTCTGAACTAAATATTATAGTATGCTAGGCATATATTGCCTTCAAGGTTCGGTTTTTAGGTTAGTTTTGTGCCACCATATGCCTATACATACATACATACATAATTGATCATTATAACCCTTCCGTTAGGGTTACGACCTAGCGTCTCGCTCCACTTATGCTGTCTGTGTTGATTTTATACGGAAGTGGCGGAAGACCTACAGTTTACAGTTGATTCCGAACGACCGATTTTTTTGTGAAACTTTTCATGGCATTTTTTGCACTCAGAGTTTTTGTCAGAAATCTGCTGAGAGGAAGTCACCGAAGAAATATTTTATTTCATGTTGGAGTGTGAACCGAGGCTTCACGTTTGATAAGCCAATTCACTACCTATTAGACATATTCCCTCCTTTCATCCTACCCCCTATACTATCCTTCCCTCCTTTAGGACGTTGTACAATGGGTCAATCCAACCTCCGGGTACTGTACTTGTCTTGACTGACAGGTACACGTCCTCTATCCTAACCTAACCTAACCTGTTAGACTACGGCCGCTACCGTATGCATATAGTTCATCATTTCATTTGGGCTTTCTGCCTATAAATATGTGAGTAAAGCTCTTACCCACCTCTTGCTTTCGTCTAGCTAAGAAACTTGAGTTGCTGAAAAGGCTTTTACTTCCACACACAAACCGCCCTATAGTCATACACAATCGTATGACTCAAGCCAAGAGCAATGTCCCTTGCATTTCAACCCATTTCACTCTAGTACGATCCAATCTAGGCGACAAACCCCTACAGAGTTTACAATCTCCCCTGTTTTGCCAAAAAGTGCTCCAAAGGAAGTCTAATTGGTCTCTATTTTAGTCTCTGGCCCTACTCTATGCCTTTGCATTACAATATTCCGAAATTCAACACAATATCTCCCTTTGACCCGTCCGGGAGTATCAGACAATCTGCCTGCAGACAGAAACCAATTTCCCACGGAGCAATCCGTACTTGCACAGGCACTGCAAAAACCCCATTTAGAATTTGCAAGTTCCGAATTCCGGATTTGTGCAAAAAAACGCAGCAATCGTGAACTTAAACTCCAATGAAGCATGCTTAGCTTAATTGTTGAAGTCTTTACTGGGCATTGTTTCGTGAGTATTGATTTGGGATGTGTAGCCAATCTGTAGAACTGTTTTTCACGTTCTGGGTAATATACCCAGCATTAGGTATCGGAAAAGAAATTGCCTAATTCTGTCTGCCACTGTTTACAACTTTATGTAAACAACAACAATTGCTCTTCTCTGTTATTCTTCTGTTTACAACCTTTGCATAAACAATAACAATTACTAGAGAATTGTTCGACTGATGTTTGTAACGAAGATCTTCAAACCACGATTACTCTCTTCAAACACACCGCGTCCTTACACAAAACTGACTGAACCTTTACAGGGTGGCTGATATATAATGCAACAAAGTAAAGCGATATATTTTTTTAATTTTTTTCTTTAATTTTATTGTTCAAAAGCAAAAAATTTTGGAAGTGACATCAAATTTTAGAATCAGTTTAGATTTGTTCGAATTGACCACCTTTGTTACGAATTATGGCCTTCAAACGGCCGACAAAGCCATCACAGACTGCACGAAAGTGGCTCTGCGGTATTTTGGCCCATTGCCGGCGAAGCGCCCTCTTGAGATGATCGACACTTTGGTATTTTTTAGTGAGAACCTTACTCTTCAAAATGCCCCAGGCGCAAAAGTCCAACGGATTGAGGTCTGGAGATTTTGGTGGCCATTGTGCGGTAGAAATGAAGCGAGGAATCTCCTTTTTAAGCCATTCTTGGTTGACGCGTGCTGAGTGCGGTGGTGCTGAGTCCTGTTGGAATGTCCATGGTCTGCGGCCGAAATGTTTGTCTGCCCAGGGCTTCAATGCTGTATTTAAGACATTTTCCCGATAATATTCGGCATTTATTTTGACCCCACGGTCGATGAATACGAGCGGGGAGCGACCATCGGCCTTTACGGCGGCCATCGGCGGCGCTTGAGTTCTGGTGGCCAATCGCAGGTGTAAATTTTCAGCTGACCTCTTTGGCAAGTAAACCCGATCATTTTGTTTGTTCACAAACCGCTCAATTTGGAATGGCTTCTCATCGGAGAAAACCAAATTCGGTAACTGGCCACATTCGTGCAAGCAAAGTAACTCCTTGGCTCTTTCCAGTCTCACTTTTTTTTGTCCATCGGTGAGCTCCTGCACTTTTTGGAACTTCAATGGCTTTAGTCTCCAAGCTCATTTTTCAATATGTGTTGCATCCGTTCTCGCGATATGTTCAGCTCACGAGCAATTTTTCTACCACTGTGGTGTGGATTTCAATCAAATCTGGCCTTCACTTTTCGGATCTTTTCTGGTGTTGTTACCATTTTTTTCGTCCACTTTTTGGACGCGATGCAACACTACCAGTATCACGATAACGAGCAATGTTACGAGAAATAAAAGATTTACTTCACATTTAAATGCTGTAGGGCTCTAACGATAGCCATCTGTGGCCAAATATAAAGCAATCACACTATCACGCTTGAATTCCATCACGAATAACTTTTTTTCTGAATGCAATTGATCAAAATACTTTTGTAAGCTTGTAAATAATAAAAAGGAACTATCACTGGAATAAATCTGTCAGCTGTCAGACGAGCGGTTTACAAATGATAACAACTTAAAGTTGGTTGCAATACATATTAGCCACCCTGTACTTACCCAGTTGCCTGCTTTGCCTTACCTTTTATATGGCAAGGTAAACAGTCTGATCAATGTTCTTGAAGTCGAATGTTCGTGGTTGCGCCTTCTCGAGGTCTTTATAAATCTAAACATCGTTGTTTTATTATTGTTGTTTGTGCATTTTGTTTACATTTATTCTTGTAGTGTTTGTTGTTGTATTTTTGTTTACTTGTTTACCATTTTTTTCTGCTGGTGTTTGTTGTTGTATTTTTTTTTTGTTTATCGTTTGAATGTTAAGATTCTACATTTTCGCAACAGTATGTGTGTATTTACATTGGAATTCTTCGAAAAAACTAATTCAGAATAATTAATTCAAATGCAATTTTTAGTTTCTCAACTTCAATTAAATTCTTGTGTAATTTGTTTAATTAAAATTGATTTCCTTAAATTATTGAAATTTATTTCATTCTACTTGTATTGTAGTTGTAGTTGTAGTTAGTGTAACAAAGGCCTTAATAAAGTGGTTAAGCTCTCTAACCACTCAATACAAATTAAGTTGTATTTCGTTTTGTTTTTGGTTTCATTCATTCAATATGATGCGATTCAATACGTTTGAATGCATTTCTGCTTCAGTGGCTATTGTAAAAGGTCAATAATTTATTAACTAATGAACCTTTACATGGCAAATGAAATGAAATCAAATCAAATATAAAAAATTTATTAATTTTTCATTTCATTTTATTTTATTTGTGTGCGTTTGTTTGTTTGTTTTCCTTATTTCCTGGCTATTCAAAAATTAAATTTTTTTATTTTCCATTCTTTTTTTTATTAAAAAGGCCATTTCAATATGATTCCCTTGCGCCACTTCATTAGGCCATTTCAGTTATTTGAACCATTCCAGTCGCATTTACTTTTTTGTGAAACACAATTAATAAATAAATTTTAATTAAAAATTTTCACCCGGTTTTGTTACCCGGAAAACGGGAAAAAAATTCATTCGAATTCATTGAATATGAATTGAAATGGGGTGCGCGGAAGAAATGTTAGCAACAATAGGACAGAATAACATTGAAATCAAATAATTCAGAGGGGATGGCTAAAATAATGAAAATTTATTCAATGAATGAGAAAAAAAACGGTCAACAACAAGTTCCCTGAAATTTTTCAGTACAGAGACAACATTTCCTGTCTTATTAACTTTGCATACAAGGTTAGGCCAAGACCAGAACTAGACACAGTTAATGAAATGCTTTCTTATTTGGGTACAAGAGCATTAAAGGTTCATCATGCTAGAATTATATTGATAATTAGTTTTTACAACCTTTCAGTTAGAATTACGGCCTAGCTTCTCATATCACCCATGTCGTATGCGTTTATTTTATTCACGAGTTGCGGGACTTACTGTTTAAAGTCGATTTCGAACGACAAATTTTTTTGAGAAACTTTTCATGGCAATTTCTATTTACTTCTCAGAGTTTTTGCCAGAAATCTGCTGAGAGGAAGTCTCCGAAGAAATACTTTTTGTATTTTGTTTTGATGTCTGGCTTGGGGCTCGACCCTGGCTTTACGTTTAATAAGTCAACACACTACCTACTAGACTACGGCGACTACTACTCATAGTGTCACTGAAATATTGAGGCATCTTACGCCAATGTATGCCAGGTGAATCAAAAAGTATAACAAGTCGCCAATTGCCAAGAGTGTAAAGAAGAGGAGGTTTGTAACCAGGCTCGAGACCGGCACCCCCATGGAAATTACAAACAACGCAAAAGCGGTCGTCTTAAAACAACCTAGGGAAGGTCATTGTAAACAGAAGTACAAAGCCAAGAACAGAACCCGATGAAAATGATTAATGGAGGCTCTATAATACCGTGATGATAATGGCCTCTAAATCACTAAACTAAATCTAGAGGTGGAAAGACCCATAAATAAGTCAGAAGTCAGCCAACAGAAGTACTAATCCAAGAACAGAACCCCATGAAAATAATTAATGGAGCCTCTATAACACCGTGATGATAATGACCCGTAAATCGCTAAACTTTCTAGAGATGGAAGGACCGGACCCATAAATAAGTCTCTAGAGAAAGTGATGTTATTACGACGAACGTTATTGCCAAACACCCAAATTCGAACTTTTCTTCAAATATAAGTGAACATCAAAGATCATAGCTAGTCGTAGGTGTGGCGGGACCTACAGTTTTTAAAGTCGACTCCGAACGACAGATTTTTGAGAAACTTTTCATGGAAATTTTATTTACTCTCAGAGTTTTTGCCAGAAATCTGCTGAGAGGAAATCGCCGAAGAAATACTTTTTGTATTTTATTTTGATGTCTGGCCTGGAGCTCGAACCCTGCCTTTTCGTCTAATAACCCAACACACTGCCTACTAGACCACGGCGACTTCCTATCATATTCATTATATGTCTGAGTTAATCTTTTTGAAATGCGCACTATTTTTTTAATATAAAGTACGTCCGGCTAATAGATTTCAGTGAAGGTTTTCTGATTGCTTGCATCAATTTATGCAAAACATTTTTCAGCAGCGCATACATGTTACGCTCTTTACTTTCACTAACTATGCTATTTGCTTCATTTATTTTTGATTTGGCAACTTCTAGAAACATACTGTTGATATTTTGTTGTAATTCTGTTTACAAACAGTCGCCTTTATATACTTACGCCTTCCGATAGATGCTATGGAGAGCATAGGGTCTCAAAAAATCATTTGAACATTATTTTCTACTGATTTCACTTATGAAGAGTTGTTAATTGTAATTTGATTTCTATTTATCCGTCTTATTCGCATCATTTCTTTGTTGTTGTTTTGTTGTTGTAATTCCTTAACTGTCTGTCTTCTTTTATCTCTAACGAAACATGATCGTCTCTGTCGTTGGTTGGTGAATCTGGTGCTGTAAAGAGTTTCCTTATAGAACAATTACTAGAGAAAATAAAGAAGATATCGTTTCAGATGTCGGTTGCACTTATTTTAACTTCAGGCTACCGCTCTGAAAAGCCTTGGTAAGACGTTGATTTCAATATTGCATGGGTCGCCGTGGTCTAGTAGGTAGTGTGTTGGCTTATTAGACGAAAAGCCAGGGTTCGAGTCGCAGGCCAGACATCAAAATAAAATACAAAAAGTATTTCTTCGGCGACTTCCTCTCAGCAGATTTCTGGCAAAAACTCTGTGGGAGTAAATAAAATTGCCGTGAATAGTTTCTCAAAAAATTTGTCGTTCGGTGTCGAATGTAAACTGTAAGTTTCGCCACTCATATATAAAATTAACACACACAACATGAGTGGTGGGAGAAACTAGGTCGTAATCCTGACTGAAGGGTTGTAATGACCAATTATGTATGTATGTATGCAAACTTAATTAACATAATTGGTCATTAGGTTAGGTTAGGTTAGAGGACTTGTACTTGTCAATTTAGACAAGTACAGTACCCGGAGGCCAATTTGAACCATTGCACATAAACTTCTTAAGAAGGAACGGAAGGAAAAAAAGCGGAAGTAGGAAGGGAAAATGGAAAACGAAGGAATTACACAGACCAGAACAAAACAAGATGGGAGAACGCGACTACACCGATGAAGTCCTAGCACTTCTCAACCAGCTCAAGTTACTAATGAATCTATGGAGAGCCTTGATGTCGACTCTCGACACAGAATTCAAACAATCAAAGAAGCCCCTGCCAAGGGTCCTCAACCTTAACCTACCTCGCAGTGACCCGTGATAAATCCTATAATTAACCTTAAACTGGCCTTATCCAAGCCCAGTAGCCAACCTGTTCTTACATTGTCTATAGCAAATTGGTCATTAGAGCTCTTTAGTTAGGATTACGAACTAGCTTCTCACCCCATTATCGCAGAGTTTTGCTGAGAGAAAGTCGCCGAAGAAATATTTTCCTTGTGTTTTGTTTTGCTGAAGATGTCTGACCATGGGGGGTAGACTACGGCGACGACCATGCAAGCTCAATTAAATGAACATCAATTTTGATGGCCACTAAAAACCTGTTTGTCATGGGAAAGCAATTTCTTTTTCAATATCTGATCCCAGCCTTGCCGTTTCTGTAATACCACAGAGACTTTAACGATTTAATTATTTTCTCTTAAAAAATGTTAACATTTCATGTCTATTTTTATATTTTATGGCCACATTTATTAACCATTAGATGGCAAACATAAAAAAATTATTTTTCAAACATAAGAAACAATAAAAAAAGAAAGATTTTGAATTTGCATATAAAAAAGAAACGCCATTTAAGATCATAAAAATGTATGGCACCACAGAGCTATAATTTCCTTTAAATTCACCCGTAGAGTTGTTTGCATAGAACAAACAGTAGGAGAAAAATCTTTTTTAAAAAAATAAATTTCGAAATTAAAAGCTTTAAACAAAAAAGAGGACTTAACCAGAGGCATTTAAATAAAGCGATTGACAGGAAGAAATAAAATGAAAATATAATGATAAATACACACAGTGTTACCCCATGTAAATTATTGCCATGATTTGTTTATTGCTTTGGGAAACAGTGTAATTACAGTGAATACGATAATAATACTACAACAACATATTTTACTACCGCTTATAAAACGGTATTGAAAAAAAATACGAAAAATAAATAAAAATTAAATTCTTAAGCATCCCCTATAAAAGAAAAATTTTTATTAGCCTCCCCCTGTCTCTCTATCACTCTCCAAAATACTAAAATTTATATTCAGCGTCTTCATAAATATTAATTTGGCACCATCATTGATTTCATATGCAAATTTTCTGTTGAGGTTTGTTTTTTTCTTTTTGCTACGGCCTCCCCTCGCATTTATAACTTAAGCCCTAGGCTTAAGGCCTTTACATACATAATTTTCAGGAAGGGAGACATGGAATGGATGTTCTGTGATTTTTAATATGCAGTGACAAAAATACCATAATACTTACGCTTACGCTTATGCTACCCTAAGTACACTTAAAGAAAAAAATAAAAAAATTAAGAAAAACAATAACAAAAGCTTTATTAATCAAAGACAAGGGAAGAGTGCTTGTTAAGAGAAGTGGTCCTTCTCTACAGAATAAAAAAAAAATACAAGAGAATTGTAATGAAACTAATTTTGGTTGAAAAAAAGAAAAAAATCGATTGGAAAACATTTTGCAATATTTGCTTAACCTTAAGCCCAATTTAAATGTTTGTGAAAATAAATTCGAATTTAAAAACCAAAGGCGCAAACCCACACTTTTAGCAAAGCCACTTCTTGCCTCTAACAAAGTAAACTTTGCTATTAACAGAGCACTGTTAACTGTTTAACAGTGGCAATAGTAAGTTAGTCTTCTACTTTGCAATTATTACAGACTATTGGCAGACTATTGGAACGAAAGTATTATTCCTGCTATCTATCCACTACCATGGTTCGAAAGAGGACCCTCTGGCCTACCATTTGCATATAGTCTGTATGGTGTACTATTTCTTATGTATGTTCCAAAATGGCCACTGATCTTCTAGAGAATTTTCAAGCAAAAAATTGCTATTTTCAAAAGCAATTTTCTTAGTAGCATATCACTTTATATGTGAATATGTTGCTGGTTATATTAATAGGCCTTGGAAACTTCCTTTGTATGTAGTATGCTACTCATAGATCTGCATTATTTTCCAAAATTATCTCCTAAACAAATGGGCTTGCTCAGATGGATACTGTTAAACAGCTAACAGTGCTCTGTTAAGGGCAAATTTTGCTCTCTGAACGCCAAATCTGGCGCTGCTAAAATTTATGGATTGTGTCTTGGATTTTCAAATTCGAATCCATCCAATTTTATTAATAATTCTGATGCAAAAACCTTAATAAAACAGTAAATAGGCCCTCTCCCCCTCGAAACACAAAATAATTAAATTCTTAAAATAGCATTGTTTAAGACCCATGATCACGCCGGCTTAGGTTAGGTCAGGTTGTCAATTGATTTGACCCATTGTACAACGTCCTAGTTTCTCACACCACTTATGCTGTGGGACCTACAGTTTAAAGTCGACTCCGAACGACAGATTTTTTGAGAAACTTTTTCATGGCAATTTTACTTGATTCTCAGAGTTTTTGCCAGAAATCTGCTGAGAAGAAGTCGCCGAAGAAATTTTTTTTGAATTTTGTCTTGATGTCTGGCCTGGGGTTCGAACCCTGGCTTTTCGTCTAATAAGCCAACACACTACCTACTAGACTACGGCGACTTCACGCTGGCCTAAATTGAACAGCAAACCAATTAATTGTTTAAACTGTATCGAAAAGGGACCTACATCTCTTGCTATCCTTTATATTCATGGTCATTTCGTAATGTGCTGGTATGAGGATAGATTTCGATTACCTGCGAATGACTTCTGCAAATGTTGCAGATCGGCTGAGATGAAAGAGAGTTTTTATTATCCACTTCATTTGGCAGTATCAAGCACTGGCTCGATTTAACTTAAGTTGTTGACATCTGCCTCCAAGCTTACAGACACACAGAGAAAGCTGAATTCTGCACAGGCAAAGTTGTTTATAAGGACCACTGGGTCTTAGCAATTGAGAATTATTTTCCTCCATCATCTGGAAGTGGCTTAAGCGTAGCACACTCTAGTTTCTGTGTCTTGCCCAACTCCATTTGAACTGTTTTAAGGATTTGTTTTGTCTGTCTAGGTAATGACACCGTAGGTCACTGTAGGTTTAACCACTGTGGTATACCATTCAATGCAGAGTTCCGTCATATGGCTTGCGTTGGACAGAAAGTGGTAAGTGATCGTAATTTGGTGCAGCCCCAAGACTCACAGTGGGTCGTAGCCGGAAAATTTTTGCAATTTTTCTGGTCTTTTAGTAAACAAATAAAAAAATTTTTTTTTTTTCAGTGTAAGAAATTTAATTTCTTTTACGATTTCATTTAATTTTTATTACTTTGTTTCACGTAAATATCAACGACACGCGATCATGATTTTTTCCCATTTTTTTATTGTAATTTCGAACAAATTATTTTCATTTAAAACTAATTATACCAAAACGATTGATACAAAAACAAAAATAAAATTAAAATTAAAAATAAAACAAAATAAAAACATATTTCCCACGCCTATATTGCGAATATCGTCATACCATTAAGGCAAGATAAAACTGTCGTTGGCATGTTGTTTTTGGCAAGAAAACATTAACAATTTTTTTTGTAGCATTCAATAGAAATAGATTTAAATTTTATTTTAAATAAAATTATAATAATTAAATTGTATTTCTTTTTAAAACTAATAACAAATTAATTAAAAGAAATTTTTTTTTCACGTATAATTTTTATTAAAAACGGGCTTTGATAGCATCATGGCAGCCCGTTTAAGCCATATTGAGTTACAATTTTACACGTAAAGATAATTAAGTTTTATTGTAACATGATACTACCATATGGTGTATAATTTTTTTCCTTCTAATTACACTATGCAACAAAAGTAAAACATCAATAGAAAAAAAAATCCTGAAAATTAATTGAAAAATTCAACTCGGGTTTTTGCCTGAAAATTTCTGTTGCATTGTGTAATTTTGTTTATAGATTTTTCAGGCTATAATTAAAATATCAATTACACTACGGGCTTTTGTATGCAATAATTAATAGAAAATTATTGTAAGAGGGCGTGTAAAAAACAAACATTCACGTTCATATGTACACTAAACACTCAAACCCTGTTGGGGGTTTAGAAATTCAAATTAAATTTTTAAAATTTATTTCTTTCTGAATAGGTGTGGCTTTAACCCTGAAAACATAATAGATTTCTATCTCATATTGTTTTTTTCTTAAATAAATTAGTTGTTTTCACTTTTGCTTGTCATGTCTTTAAATTGTTTAAACGTCTTGTATTTGCATGTACATATGTATGTAGGCGTCATACAGCAATTGTTTAAAAATATTTTGAATATTTTTTCTTTAAAATTTTCTCTTAAAATTATGATTTATTAGGTTGGTAACAAGAACTATTTGACACAAAAATTCCGAATTTTGAAAAAAAAAAATAATGAATTTGTGTCAACCAAGCAAGGCCAATGAGGGGAAGTATAGCCAACATCAAAAAAAATGAAAACATCTGGTAAAATGACGATTTCATTCAACTTAAAAATAATTGGGTAAAGAGAAGTAGTCAATACTATGGTAGGGGAAAGAAGCCCTCAGATGTGAAACCTTTGGGAAGAGGTATACATACCTACATACATAATTGGACATTACAACCCTTCAGTCAAGATTACGACATAGTTTCTCACACCACTTATGTTGTGAGTGTTAATTTTATACATGAGTGGCGGGACCTACAGTTTAAAGTCGACGCCGAACGACATATTTTTGAGAAACTTTTCATGGCAATTTTCCGTTTAATCTCAGACTGTTTGCCAGAAATCTGCTGAGAGGAAGTCGCCGAAGAAATACTTTTTGTATTTTGTTTTGATGTCTGGCCTGGGGTTTGAACCCTGGCTTTATGTCTAATAAGCCAACACACTACCTACTAGATTACGGCGACTTTGACTTGAAAAGACGTATACCACATGACAATTAGTCTCTTTAAGTCAATTAACATGCCACGTTAAATTCGGAGTACATTTAAAAATAAAAGAATCGCCTTCTTAGACAAGAACCCGTGGTTCAAATTCCCGCTTTGATATCTCAAACAAAACGAAAATGAAAAATATTTCTTTCGGCCGCTTCCTCTCAGCAGTCTTCTGATAAAAGCTCAGAGTAAAACAAAAAATTTCCATGAAATGTTTCTCGACAATCTGTCGTTCGAAAACGACATAAATGTGTAGGTCCCGCCACTCATGAATAAAAACTAATACACACTGTATAGGTGGTGTCAGAGGTAGGTTGAAGTCCTGACTAAAGGATCGTAATATTTTATTAAGGAAGCCTCTATGTAAAGTACGTGTTGCAGACAATAATAATGTCTCAGAACTGAATCGGTACTCCCTTGGCTAAACATTGTAGATGGCTTCTAGGTGCCCAACAAATTTTTTTCATAAACTTTTTCAAAATGAAGGCAAAATCTTATTTCTTACCTGTACAGCTCTAAGACAATGTAAACAAAAGGAGTTGGGAAAAAGGTTTCATTTCGTATCGAAAATATGTTGAAAATATTACGTGTGTAAAGACAAATTCGAATTTGAAAATCCAAGACGCAATCCAGAAATTTTAGCAACGCCACATTTGGCGTTAACACAGCAAAATTTGCTCTTAACAGAGCACTGTTAGCTGTTTATAATAGTAAAAGTAGTAGAATAATCCACTATTACCACTGTTAAGCAGTTAACAGTGATCTGTTAATAGCAAAGTTTACCATGTTAGACACAAGAAGTGGCGCTGCTAAAGGTGTGGGTTTGCGTCTTTGGTTTTTAAATTCGAATTTATCTTCACACACATGAAAATGCTTCATAACAAAAATACATGAAGTAATTCGGAAGCTACATACTCTGTCTTATAAAAGTGGCAATATTTTAGGGTTTACGAATGGATTAGGAATTGATCGGAGAGCAGGAAAAGGAATATTTTGTCACAGAAAAAATATTTCGAGCTTATAGGGAAACTCCCGGGTATCTTTCAAACTAAAGTCTATGCAATCGAAAGTTGTGCTCAATTCAATTTGGTTAGGAGATACAAAAGATAGGGCATAGCAATACTATCTGGAAGCCACATGCTCTTTCAAAAGAGAAGTCACTTTGTGGTTTACAGTTGTGTCAAGAACAGATCTTGGGACAGTAGCAAGAGTTTTTGGTCCATAAGGGTGTACCTTCCAAGCAAAAGTATAGGTCATCGAAAGATAGGCTTCATTCAACTTGGATAGAAAATGCAAGGGACGCAACAAAGCAGTGCTATTGACATTCAGGCTGCCATTCTAGCACTCGGCTCTTATGAGATTAAATCGACGAGAGTATTGAAACAACTAACCAAACTTTTGAAGTCGCCACAGTCTAGTCGGTAGTGTGTTGGCTTATTAGACGTAAAGCCATGGGTCGAGCCCCAGGCCAAGCATCAAGACAAAATACAAAAAGAATTTCTTCGGCAACTTTCTCTCAGCAGATTTCTGGCAAAAACTTTGAGAGTAAATAAAATCTGCCATGAAAAAGTTTCTCTAAAATCTGTCGTTCAGAGTCGACTTTAAACTGTAGGTCCCTCCACTCATGTATAAAATTAGCACACTAGGACGTTGTACAATGGGTCAATTCGACCTCCGTGTACTGTACTTGTCTTAATTGACAAGTTCACGTCCTCTAACTTAACCTAACCTAACATTCAACCAACTAGGAAAGCAGTTTAACTACTGTTAAGGCCTAGGTCGTGTGGAAAATCTCTTCATGCAACCAGTAGGGCATTAATGCATCCCGCAAGGATATGGCTGCGCACATACCAGGTGCTGTATAGGAAATTGTCATTGTTGACACCGAAAAACATCCTGAGCATTGTCCGATTAACAGGCTTAGAGGAGATATTGGAGGAATACCGTTTGAGGGAAGTACATTAACCGTTATGTGTGTGAAGATAAATTCAAATTTAACTAGCAAAGACAAAAACCAAAAATTTTAACAAAACTAATGTTAGAGTTAACAGAGCAATGTTAAGTGGTTAATAGAAAATACGAAAAATAGTCAAGGAAGAAATCACCCAAATATACGACATCCGGGTCTTGATGCACATATCCCACTATATACAAATTGTAGCCTAAGATGTCCCTAATAAAACTCAATAAGTGGTATATCCCACATAATTTTAGAACTTGAGATATCGGGCTTCAAATATAGCCTCTGTTAACAGTAGCTGGATAGTCCCATTTGCCCACAATATCGTTAATACTGCCCTTGACTATTTTCTGTTAACCACTTAACATTGCTATGTTAGCATTAACATTAGCTCTGTTAAAATGGTTGGTTTTTGTCTTTGCTAGTTAAATTTGAATTTCGTTTCACACACATTAAACAAAAAGAATAATGCCTGTAAACGAGTGTCTGGTTCCATTTTAATTGTGGAAGAGAGTCGTAAGAGGCACAGAGGAAACGGCAAATAACAATTTTTAACTGCATTCCCATGCTATAATTCGCTACTCTTTAAGTGTAACTCAAATGATAGAAGATTTATGTTGTATTTTTTGTTTTTTTTTTCGTTTCGTTTGTTATTTTAATTCCTTTCGAATTGTATAATTAACTGCTCATCGTATTTATAATTTTCTTTAGTTTTTTCTTTTCTTTTTAATTCTTTGAAGAAAAATTTTTAATTATTTTCTAACAACAATAACAATAACAACAAGAGCATTTCATTATTCTAACAGACTTCTTAACATCTCGCAATCATTATCATCATCATCGAGATGTTAATGTTGAAAGTCAAAAAGTTAATTTTCTTTTTTAACTTGAGCTCCATCTCATGCCATCATAGAACTCTTCAAAGAGTGTTGTACTGATAAAAGTGGTATGTTTGTTAAGTTTAATTGCATATATTTCACAGACAGACAGACAGACAGAAAGCCATACAGACAGACATCATCGTGTAACAAAACTAACAATAAGAAAGGAGAACTTTTACAGTCAGTATCTGTATCTGCTACTGCTGCTGGTTTTAATTTTTATTTATAAATATGAACCCAAAAGACGACGTCTGTCTGTCTTCGTTGCTGTGCAATGCAATGCAATTTTATCTCTCCTTCTATTCAGTTTCATTAAATTTTTTCTTTCTTTTTTCTTCAGTTTTAAAATGCATTTAATTAGCAAGAAGAGGTCTTTGTAATATATTAACCTCACTTATATGAGTGCAACATGAGCCAAACAATGAACATACAACCAATAGTGGAAGCAAAAAAGAAAAAACAAAAACCAGAATAAATTTTAACCTTTTAAGAGAGAGCATGAGTCTCAAAGAAAAGCAAATTGTGTAGGAGTTTATTTATTTATTTAATAATGTATTAGCCAAGAAAAAGCATCACAACTTATACCGCAATTTAAGTGCCTTCTATACCACAAAATTATTAAATAAAACACAGGCAATTGTGTGTGGAAGATAAATTCGAATTTGAAAATCCAAGACGCAATCCATAAATATTAGCAAAGCTACATTTGACGTTAACAGAACAAAATTTCCTCTTAACCGAGCAATATTTGCCCTTAACAGAGCACTGTTAGCTCTGTATCACTGCTACTGTATACAGTATCCATCTGAACAAGCCCATTTGTTTAGGAGCTAATTTTGGGAAATACTCCAGATCTATACCATCCTATATGCAAAGGACAAAGGAGGGTTCCAAGGCCTCTTAATATTATCAACAACATAGTCACATATAAAGTGATATGCTACTGATAAAATTGCTTTTGAAAATATCAATTTTTTGCTTGAAAATTCTCTAGAAGATCAGTGTGGCCATTTTGAAACATATGTATAAGAAATAGTTCACTAAGCAGACAGAGACTGTATGCAAATGGTATCCCAGAGGGTCCTCTTTCGAACCATGGTAGTGGATAGATAGCTGAAATAATACTTTCGTTCCAACAGTCTGTCAATAGTCTGAAATTATTGCAATGTAGAAGACGAATCTACTATTGCCACTGTTAAACAGTTAACAGTGTGCTCTGTTAATAGCAAAGTTTACCCTGTTAGAGGCAAGAAGTGGCGCTGCTAAAAGTGTGGGTTTGAGTCTTTGGTTTTTAAATTCAAATTTATCTTCATATTCATAGAATGTCGAGAATATCAGTGAATATAGAGTCACTGAAGGCTTTTCAGACATCTCTATACTTGGACCAACATACTGGAATACAATATTCGATGGCATATTATGGTTTATACTTTTCGATGGTATGTCGATTGTAGGCTATGCTAACGATATCGCTTTGAATATTGTTCATTGCGATCTATCCTTTGCAATTCAACACTTTTGTTCACAAATAATAATAATGCTCCTAAAGAGAATAATATTTTATGTCAATAGTCTGAAATAATTGCAATGTAGAAGACGAATCTACTATTGCAACTGTTAAACAGTTAACAGTGTGCTCTGTTAATAGTAAAGTTTACTTTGTTAGATGCAAGAAGTGGCTTTGCTAAAAGTGTGGGTTTGCGTCTTAGTTTTTTAAATTCGAATTTATCTTCACACACATGTGCCTTACATACCACAAAATTATTAAATAAAACAGACAAGTGTACACCAAATTAAATTAAGAGTCTTTAGTTCAAATTTTTGTTAGGAAATCTTTTTCTATTCATCAACGAGAAACTATATAGGACTGATGGTGGCACTATCATGGAACCTATAAGCCAACAAATTGTCATTGGAATACACACCACGATCCGCTTAATATTTGTAAATGCATCCAGATGGCCGCTCGTAGCCACCCATTTATGTGAACAAACAGTCTCCACAGTCGAAGCTGTAGGATTTATTACAGACCTGGGTTTATATACTTGAACCAATCAGAAGTATACCTCTATATCTCTACACTTTCTGGCTGGCCCTCTATTGAGTTAATTTGCTCTTCACAAGTGCTTAAAAAAATTTACATACATACATACATAATTGGTTATTACAACCCTTCAGTCAGGATTACGACCTAGTTTCTCACACCACTTATGTTGTGTGTATTAATTTTATACATGAGTGGCGAGACCTACAGTTTAAAGTCGACTCCGAACGAGAGATTTTTGAGAAACTTTTCATGGCAATTTTATTTAGTCTCAGAGCTTTTGCCAGAAAACTGATGAGAGGAAGTTGCCGAAAAAATACTTTTCGTATTTTATTTTGATGTCTGGCCTGGGGCTCGAACACTGGCTTTTCGTCTAATAAGCCAACACTCTACCTACTAGACCACACACAAAATTAATACCACAATGTGTGTTAATTTTATACATGAGTGGCGGGACATACAGTTTAAAATCTACTCTGGGCGACAGATTTTTGAGATACTTCCGGCTGCCAACAAAGACTCTTTTGCTTGCTATATTAGCGTCAGGGCTTGTCAATCAATCATGCCTATTTCTTTGGGAAATGTGGAAAGGCCTTCCTTATTAGGATACCTGGAAAACTGATTTGCGAAAGCACTATAAACCCCCATATGTGTTCTGCACTAAGAGACCCATTGGATGCGATTAGGCTGGAAATTGAATAAAAATTGAGCTTTGTTGAGTTGGCCAAAATGTTAACAGAAGGAAGACGAAACAACTCACTTTATGTTGCCAACTGAATTTTATTATATGGTTTCTATACACACGGGGAAACGCCTAATAGGCGGACATATCTTTCGTTCCAAAGTTGAGGCTACAAGGACCAGTTCCTCCTAATAATAGACATCTTTGCCGTTTAATTAAGTGAAATGTTGTAGCCGCAGCCTAGTAGGTAGTGTGTTAGCCTATTAGACCTCAGGCACGGTTCAAACCCCAAGTCAGACATCAAAACGAAATACAAAAAAAAATATTTTTTCAGCGACTTTCTCTCAGCAGATTTCCGGAAAAAAATCTGAAAGTCAAATGAAATTACCATGAAAATTTTTCTTAAAAATCTGTAGTTCGTAGTCGACTTTAAAAACTGTAGCTCCTGCCACTCATATCTAAAGGTAATACACACAACATAGGTGTTGTGAGAGACTAGGTCGTAATCCTAACTATGTGGGCATAACAAATGATTTAAGAGGACACTTCATACGCTTTTGTGGGCGATGATGCCACATTACCCAAGCCTAACCTAACCTAACTTTACAAACAAACACTCTTAAAAATGTATCGAATAAATATCCTTTATGTAGTAACGATTTGAGCTGCTTATTATCAAATTTTTGTTAAATTAACGTTTTTTTCAGACAGAGAGAGAGATTCGTAGTTTTTCGTTGTTAGTTTCTAATTTGTTCTGCTAATTCAACAATTTTATTGCATTTGAAAACAAAATACCACACAAAGTAGCCAAGTTTTTTTAGATTTCTTGTGTTAGATTTCTTAATGAAATCTTGAAAACAATACTGGGGTGATATGTTTTTCTATTTTTGTTATTTCGTTTTATTTCAGAAATCTATGTCAGTCACATTGTATACGTAACGTAATAAACATCTAAGAAAACCTTGGAATAATAATTTAAAAAAAAAGAAAAAAAAAAATTATTTGTTTCTCTGGTTGTTGTCGTTTTCTATCTATTGCATATAAAAATAAACAGTTATTGTCAAAATTTTATCTTTTTGCAATTTATTGGACACAAAAAAACGAACGAAGAAAACAGAAAAATCCAACGAAAACTCAAGTGGTAAACGGAGTAGAAAAAAAAAACGTTAAATTTTAACACTTTAAGACAAATAGAGAACTTCTCTCCTACGTTTACTGTATAAACGTTTAAATATAAAGCTAAAGTTATGAGGTAATTTCATAATAACCCAGCAAACAATTTCATGTAACAACGCAAATAATATAGCTTTGTTAGCTTCTCTAAATTGCTGTTGAACTATGCTGTTAATCAACAGTAACTCCTGGCAGTCAGTTGTCTAAGAAGTTTTGAATTCTATGGCAATCACCTGTCTCTAGATACAGTCTATCACTAAATTCTAGGGTGCTTAAGAACCCTGCTTCTCAGTTTCGTAGGTAAAGAATGAGAATGACGGAGTAGATTTCCTTTTTCCCTTATGCAATATGGTTACTATGGTTTGCTGGGCTATTATTGTATTTGCTTTAGCCAAAGACCATAAGACCAAGTGTTTGTTTGCAACTAAAATGTGTATGAAAACGTATAACAAGCAAGACTACAAGACCCAGACCCAGACCAAGACATTGTATGTGAAATGATACGCTATCATATGACATCGCCAATGTTTGTGTGTGCCACCAGCACCAGCCACCACTAACGGAGACAACCGCCACCAACAGTCAACCATAGAAACTTTAATATCTCACATATATAATGGCTTAACAGAACAGGCAAAAAAAATATAAAAACTTTAACTAATACGATTTACGTTCCCAAACAACAGGTGGTGGCCACCTTATAGAAGACATTTCTTTAACACACATTGTTTCATTTCATTACGGAAAAGAAAAATAGTTTCAATACATTACGCCACTATTTTAATAAGTTCTTCAATGTTCTGATTTCATTGGCCACTCCCTATTGCTTAGAAGCATTGTATTTGATTGCATAAACTCCTGTATAAAAGAGAACAACTGTATACACAATGCATTTTGCACTGAGCCACAAGACAGCAGAAGCAAACAAAAAAAAGCGACAGTCACCATTAAACCATTCATAACATGACTTAAAGTCAGACTTTAACAACCGTTTAAGGTCATAATGTAAAATGTTAATGATTGTGGATAAATTTTATTTTTATTATTGTTGTTGTTGTTCTGGTTGTTGTTGTATTTATCTATTTTGTTTAAATAGAACTCGTTGTCTGTTGTTGTTTTGTTGTGTTAATATTTCATAAAAAATCCACACAATATTTTCTGTTTTTATCAAACAAAACATTTTTACAATAATAAATAGAATTTTTTGTTTTTAAGTTGCATTTGAAAATGTCAGTTTTTATTAAAAATAAGAAATATGTAAATAAATTACAAAAAAAACACAAACAACAAAAACAAGCAAACAAATATTTTATGAAAAAAAAAAAATCTGGTTTACGACAAAGCAGATCAGATCACACAGGCAAAACAAGAGAAATAATTTGATTTTATAATAGCGAAGCTAAGAACACAGCCTGCTGTGGACCCTATTAAGATAAGGAAAGTACTGAAGTATTACAGACATGGTTATTGGTCCAGCTCACGTATCGAAAAAATCGTATCGTAAATGGACCCGACTACCCGAATTATCCCGATTCAGATGGAAGTATGTTCTTATATATAAAAATGAATGTGTGTTTATTTGTTTGTGGGTTTGTTTGAAGTCTATAGACGGCTGAACGGCTGGACCAAATCTTGGAAGAAACTATTGGCTACTTTCTATTTTAAAATTTCAAGTAGGCGAGGTGCCATGCCCACATACCCGTGTAAAAATGAACGTTTGTATGTACCTTATAGAATCGTAAACTATTTGATCATGTTACGATCTTTAGGAAAGTTGTTGCGCATGGGCCAGGGAAGGTTTCCGGCAGGTGGCGCCACTGAAAATTACTCAAAATGAATTAAAACGTAAACTGTGCTTTCTTTAACAAAGTAGTTGCGCATGAGTCGACGAAGGTTGGTGCGATTAATTTCCGATGTATGGCGTCACTGAAAATTATTCAACATGAATGACAAGCAATTGGTCGACCTACATCTCAAGCACGGAAGAAAAGAGCATTATGAGCCTCAAAATCAGACGAGTATATGCCGCTGAGACCCGTTCGCTTGAACCGCTTGAACAACCAGAAGTGAAATTAGCAATTGATCGTATGCGTACTACTCAGGCCGTTCATCTGAATCGTCAGGACAGAGGGGAAAAAAATCAATAAATTGGGCATTTGTGTAATCTCTTTCCTTCAAATTTATTTTGGTTGGTGGCGCGGCAACCAAGAGCAGCATGTGTTGCTGACAGTAAAGCGGCCATTAGCTTTATAGATTGTGTGTACACCACAACATTTTCTTTTTTACTCAGGTGTCCTACAGACGCCGTAGACCAATAAGTGGGTTGTTAGTTTATTAGACTTAACACTACCGGTCAAACGCCTGGTTAGACATAACGAAACTACAGGCGCCGTAGTCCAATAAGTGGGTTGTTAGCTTATTAGACTTAACGGTACCGGTCAAACCCCAGGTCAGACATCTCCAACAAAACAAAACATAAAAAAATATTTCTTCGGCGACTGCCTCTCAGTAAATTTTTAGCTGAATCTCAAAAATCTGTGGTTCGGAGTCGACTTAAAACTGTAATCAATTAAAACATACATCATAAGTGGAGCGGCAAGCTGGGTCGTAATGCTGACTAATGGGTTGTAATGACCTTTTACGTCCTCCTCATTGATTTTGCCGAGTCTGCACATAACAGTTGTCCGATATTTCATTTGACACTAGTTTGGTACGACTCGTTAATTAGATTTTGAATAGGTGGACATCAGCCCAAAACTTTATCGCCTGCTGTGAAATTGTCACATGTCCACCAATACATAATATAATCTGCTGCTTTCGTCTGTGCGAAGTTATCTGTAACGCTTCCCTTGTAGGGAAGCAAATTTGAAGCCGGCCGCAGTTCAAGTCGAAGTCGCCGTTATTAGACGTGAGGCTACAGTTCAAACCCTAGGTCAGACAGCTCCAACAAAACGAAAATATGAACAAATATTTAATCGGCGACTGCTTCTGAGCAGATTTCTGGCAAAAACTCTGAGAATAAATAGAATTGCCATGAAAAGCGTCTCAAATATCTGTTGTTGGGAGTCGGTTTTAAACTGTAGGTCCCGCTACTCATTTATAAACATAACACACACAATATAAGTTGTGTGAGCAGCAAGGTCGTAATCCCGACTGAAGTATTGTAATGAACAATTAGGTACGAATGTAATTTGAAGCCAGCACTATCTGTCCAGTTTCTTATTCTTGTTGCAGCATCGTTAGGCTTTGTTTCTGGATATGAAACCAAAGTGATATCGTCCGTATAGCCTGCAATCGATATACCATCGAAAAGTGTACACCTCAATATGCCATCTAATATTGTAGTCCATAATGTTGGTCCAAGCATACAGTTAGTGACCCATGTACACTCATATCCTTGATGTTTTCTACTAGAGTGTATGGTGACTGAAATAACTGCTCATTATCCATAATAAGTCCTCACGTATGCCGAAACGTTCTAGCAAATTAAAAATATTCTTGGCAGCCAATGTGAATCGTGTGGCCGCTACTACACGCTTCCTTAGCCCAAGAGACCTGGCTCTGCGGAAACCATATTATCTTTTGGAGGGACTGTGAAGTAAAATCCTAATTTTCTGTCTGTTTTTTTTTAATTGCTTTTGAAATCGACAAACCTGAACCCTTTTTTCCTTGAGTACTTTATGTTATCGATAATTTTGTTACGTTTAAACGAAGAGATTCATTTGTTTGTAATTATGGCATCCATTATGTATTAATTAAACACTTTCCATTAATAATTTACTTTCAACAACGTTTTCTGATTTCAAGCCAAAACTCTCATTTACTCATACACTACAAACAGAAACAGACGACAGAGGAAAACAACAAAATAATCATCATGACTGGACTGAACTGAACTAGACTGGCTTGGCCTGGCCTCTTGAGCAGAACGACAAACCTTTAAGCCTTAAGCTTTATATAATAAGGGCTCCCCTCATTTTTATTAAATGCCATTGAAAAGCTGACCATTAAAGAAGGGGGAGGGGGGAATGGACAGACTAATCAGTAAAATTGGAATGAAATGGCAAAATCATGCTGCGTTCACTAATTACGCACAACTTAACGTATAACTAAACTGTCAAAATGACAAAGTACAACAGCGACTGCGACTGCGACTGCAGGAATAGCAGCAGTAGCAGCTGCAGCACAAGCAGGAAAACAGGAGTGCAGAGAAGAATTATAAAACCAAGCGACAAAAGGAAAATTAAATACAAAAAAAGGAGAAGAGAAGAAGAAAACTTAAAGCTGTTTGACAACTGCCAACTACAATAATAGCAAACAGCAACAACAACAACAACAACAATAGCAATAATAATAATAATAAGCAGTAGAACTAATTGTTATTGTTGTTGGCGCTGATGAAAAGAAACTCTGATGCTAGTAGAGGCAGAAGCCAAAGCTGATGCTGATGCTGATGCTGGCTACCAGTCCGGAACACTAAAATTATGACCAAGTCAGGAAGAAAATTACAACAAAAAAGGGAAGAAAAAAATTCTAGTAAAAGAATGAAATTTTTTAATGAACACACAGCAGAAAAACACAAGCCACAGTGGGTTGGTTGGAGGAAAAAATAAGAAAAAAAATTTTTTGTATGCTTTTTGTGTGGAGCATCATGATTAATGGAATTGGAATATTTTTTAAATGGCTGATGATTGAACGACGTCATTAACATTTTATTAGTAAGGCACAGTGGGCTAAAAATAGTGAAAAAAATGGAAAACAATTAGTGACTAATCGAGTATCAAAACCAATACCGGCCAACTATTTGCCACAGGAGTTTTGTGCAGACTGGAGGGGTGGTGTGACCCACTTATTAAGAGACTCCGTACAATTCTACACCGACGGTTCTAAGCTGAACGGAGCTGTTGGCAGTGGATTTTTTTCGGAATCGGTTGGTATAGCTCAGTCTATAAGACTGCCAGACCACTGCAGTGTCTTTCAGGCGGAGGTGGTGGCCATACAGGCTGCGGTGAGTATTATTGTGGATGGAAGGGTCTCCAAGCGGAACGTCACCATACTTTCTGATAGCCAGGCGGCTATCAAGGCTCTGAGTTCTAATGTGATGAACTCCAAGACGGTGTATGGCTGTCGCAGATATCTCGACGAGATAGCGAAACGTTATGATGTCCATATCGTATGGGTACCGGGGCACAGTGGTATTCCGGGTAACTGCAGAGCTGATGAACTTGCCAGGCGGGGCACGACCATCGAACTCTCCGATGACTACTCGAATCTGGTCATACCTATGAGGACCTGCAAGCTCATAATTGATAATGCGATCATCGATTGCGTCAACGACAAGTGGGCGGCCTCGGACACGGGTAGAACGGGTCGTAAAACCTGGCCAAGGCTGGACAAGGGGCGCACAATGAGTCTACTTAAACTCCAAAGAGGCGCGCTCAGTGTAGTTGTCGGTGTCATTACGGGGCATTGCATTATGGGTACGCATGCGAGGCGCATTGGTCTTGGTCACCTTGCTAACGACTTCTGTAGAAGCTGCAGAGATGAGGAATAAGAGGAGACTCTCCTTCATCTGCTGGGTACATGCCCGGCTCTCTGCCAAAGGAGAAGAAAGTGGATGATCTGGAGGAGCTGTCAAGAATTGACTTTGGCAGCCTGAATCGCTTCATCAGGAGCTCCGAGTGGTTTCGAGACTAGAGGATAATGGATGACTATGGCAGCACAATGTGCCCAATGCTGCCAAAAAATTTTCTTGGATGGACAGCCACCTATACCTACCTACCTATCTTTGTGCAGACTGGGCAAAATCAAGAAAAAATACAGAGCTTAGCAGCAAATGGAGCTTAAGGAATATGATGGCTCTGTGCTTACTTACTACCGAAACGGTGATTGTGGGAGGATCTCAGTGTCCAATATCTGTATAATTTTAGTAAGTATTGCTCCAATAAACTCGCCTTAGTGTAGTAGATAGTGTGTTGGCTTAGTAACCATGTGGCCACAGTTGAAATCCCATTTCCAGCAGAAAAATTAACAAATTTTTCTACGGCGACATCCTCTCAGCAGATTTATGCCAAAAACTCTGAGAGTAAATAGAAAATTGCCATTCAAAGTTTCTTAAAAAATTTTCACAGTTGATTTTAAATAGTAGGTCCCCTGCCACACATGAATAGAATTAAAACACAACATGGATGGTGTGAGAAGCTAGGTTATAATCCTGACTAAAGACTTGTAATGTCCAATTAAGTAAATAAGTAAAGGGTTCCTTAATATGCAGGACGGCAAGATATACACTGGTGGCCTAATAATTAGAAACGATGTTTCTATAACAGAGTTCTCTGGAGTGACGAATCCAAGTTTAATTTGTTCCAATCTGATGGAAAAACGTATGTAAGACGTCCTCCAAACAAAGCCTTTGATCCCAGGTACACAGTGAAATCTGTAAAACAAATTAACAAACATACATGTTGCTAAGTCGTTTCTAATTATAAGGCCACCACTGTACGTTCTAAGCATGGACATCAAGTTGACCCGCGTTTCAAAGTTTCAAAACAAATTTTTTAAATTTTTATTTTAAAATTTAATCTTCTTCTCAACGCCTTGTTTTTTTTAATATGTCTCATGACTGTACATAATTTTATTTTGCTTCCACTTTTTTTCCTTAAACAACCCATTGTGCTTATTGTGTGAATGGCATGATAATGATGATGACAATATAACATTAGAATGATGCACTATTGTGTAAACAACTATGGTTGTTGTTGTTGTTGTTGCTGTTGTAGTTGCTAAAAGTGGCAACTTTAATGAAAATTAAAGAAAAAAATGAAATAAAAAAACAAACAGGAAAACGAAAGAAGACAAAAGAATTAAAATCTTTGGATAAAGACCAGGCGCCAACATTTTTTTGTCCATGTTGACGATGACACTATGAATGTAAGAGGAGGCAGCCGACATTTTCAGCCGCAAATCTTAAATGCTTTTAAGTTTTAGTTCGTTTATTTCGTTTTAATTTCTCTGTTTTTTATTTATTTTTTTTTTAAATTTTTTTTCTTTCATTTCCATGCAAATTAGCCTCTCAGCAAAGGGGGGGGGGCCTTATCTAAGACATGAGTTTTTTTAAGCATTTTATTGATCATTTTGATTAAATGTTCATGACAGTTATAAATTATTCTTAATTGCCAATTTAATTAAGAAAATAAACACACATACAGACACACACACATACCACATGATTTGTAAGCAACACCAGTTACTCGTTCATTTACATGACGTCGCATGTAAATTACTTGATAATTTCGCCTTGACAGCCAACAGTTTACACACAGTACACTGGCAGGCAGCGTCAACGACTTTATAGTGCTGAAAAAAAGTTGTTTCGCAGATTAAAACTTATTTACTTGCAGAAAAAAAAAATTTAAATCATGCATGCCTGTATAACACCAGTAAATAACAGAGGAAAAAAAAGATTCAGGCTTGAGTGGGTTGTGTAAACAATTGCGTTTTTTTTTTTAATGCAAAATTATTGTCAATCATTAAAGGCCGGCCAATTGTTTACTTTAGTAATTTAAACACAAAAAAAAACGAATAATTTTTTTTCCTTTGATCCACACAGTGAGTGCCATTTGCTAATTGGGTGGGTGTTCCCTGTTACTGTTTTCGTTATTTTTGTTTCTATAAAACCAGATTTATGACTTTGAATTGCTTAAAAGCGGTGCTTACTTTTAAGACCGGTAGTAAATGTTGTTTTTTTTCTTTAGTTTTCCCTGTCTCTGCTTCACTGCTTCATAATATAATAGGCCGGTCCGGTCTGGCCTGTCCACTTTATCATTTAAATTATGAAAAACGGCACATTTAAACGTCGTATGCTTTTTGAAATTTATTGATACGCTTTGCGTCAATTAAAATCAATGACTTGTAATAATTATATGAAGTTTTAGATTAAATCACATAAAATATGATTAATTTTATGCATGTAAACGGCATGTAAAATGTTGTTTACACTTGAAATATAAAAAAACTTGATTTATGATGACTTATGACTACCATAGCGCAGGTGGTCAAACAGTTGTGGATCTACAATCAAAAGCTGAAGCTCTGGAGACTTTATTACAATCGATTTAGAATAAGTAGGTGGGCGAACATGGAGCATGAGCATAGCTGCCAGATTTGGCGATTTATCTTCATTTTGACGATTTTGAGCTCCAAAAATATCATATTGACGACTTGACGATTTATGCCCTTATTTTGACGATTTTTAAAAATTAAAAATTTACATCATATTCTTTACTTTAGTACACTTTAAGCCACTTTAATTTTTATATTTACTTTGCAATTGTTACTATTGGAAATTTATCTTAGTGAATACAAGGACTAAAGTAATATATTTTTAAGTTACTATCAAATACCTGTGAGGATTTTTCTGTATTTTATTCCTTTTTAACCCCTTAAAAGCCAAAAAAATTATAATAATTTATAACTTGTCGCTGCAGACAATTTTAAAAATTTGAGTATAGCTTCTAACATTACCATCGGAAGAATAGAGGCAAGCGTCGTTATTTTTTTTTTTCGTACGACCAACAGTCAGGGGATGGATGGCCTTGTGTCTGGGACTATGAACATATGTTATGGGAAGAGGGAAAGAGAGAACAGAGACTTGAATATTTTTATACTATAAGTATCAGGAAAGACCTCTGCAGTAGTTGAGTTCCACCAAAGAGAATAAAGTATAAAGACTGTGCATTTTAACATATTTTGGAATATTTTTCAAAAATATTTCATGACGCGGGGGAAAGATAGAAGGGAATGATACAGAAACCAAGAGCGTAACAATGCGTTGTTCTCATCGTGCGTTTTTGTTGTTTGACCACTTTTTATTTATATTTCTGGTGTTAAAAACAGACGTCGGCACCAATGTCCCTCAGGGGAAGAACATCTTCGGCTTTTTACACACAGGACACGAACATCAAGAATGTTCGTTAAAAAGAGCGTAAAAATCTTGTCAGTATTTAAAGAAGAAGGTTCATGTTGCTTTTTCAGACTTCAATGATACACCCAAAGAAATATCACAGTAGTATTCACCAATATCAATGAGAAATGATTTCGATTTTTGGAAGAATACTTGCCAAGTTAAATACGGTGTCTTTAGGGATTTAGTGCAGTACAATTTTTCTATATTTTCCGATCATATATACATATCATTGGGTTAATAAGTAGACTTGACATTATTACTAACAATTTTCCTCTAGGTTAACACATGCCTATGGTTATGGATTAGTGAGTGAGAGAGAGAAAATAAGTTGAGAGAAATTACTTATTTACAGCCATATAAAAGTGTTAGTAATGTACGCTATTTTGATTTTCATTTCATCAACATACATATTTAAAGCTATCTGTCTTTGGCTTAATAATTTTGGATAAATAGAAATAAAATAAAACATCGATTTTATTATTAAAAGAACATAAAGCTATCCACCTTTGACTTAAAAATTAGGCCAAGTTTTTTAGATAAATAAAAATAATAAAAAACCATTTTTTATTAAAAGAAAAAAAAACGAGCATTCCAAAGCCTTTAAAAAAATATACTATGGGACAAAATAAAAAATAAAATACGCCTAGCTAATGACATAGAACATTTTTAACACAAAATATTCTTCGAGTGTCATTCTGAAATAAATTGATAAAGCATCCGGAGCACATGTGTTCTTGTCGCAGTCTGATCGACAACTAAATCAAAAAACACAAGAATACATACACATGTACATTAGGGTGGCCCCGTTTGTATGGAGAAAAAATAAGGTATAGATGTTCCCAACTAAAATGAAAGTTTGATTCATTCTAAGACTACGTTTCTCAATTTTTTCGTCCTGGGGTCAATATTTGGTGAGCTGGATCAAAGGATAAAAAGGTCCTTTTTTGAGGTTTTTTGTATTTTTTCATATTTCTTCCAAAGGAACTATATATAAATTTGGTATCATATGAAATTGATATGAATTTTTATGTGGATCAATCTGGTCCACGACTTCTAACGCTGAATTCAACAACTCCAAACTTCGTTGTTTTTGAAGAGGTTTTGGATTCATCTAGTTCTGATAATATAATACTGGACAACAATAATGCAGAAACCGCGGAGAAATAATAAATAACAAGAAAATTACATTATAGCGAGATGTATTGCAAATGTTTTGGTTTAAATTGAAATATTCGTTGTATAACAAAATAAAAGTATAAGAAATTATACATCAATGGAAAGAAAATAAAATTTGCGTTATTTTGATGCCCATTACATATATGAATTGAGTTAAGAGAGGTTGTCAGACAGAGAAGAAATTAGGTTTAAAAATTTTTTAATAAAAATTGAACTAGATTGAATTTTGAAAAACGGAAAAAACCATTTAGGTTAAATTACATGGTCTTTATAATCAAGAAATTTCAACAATTTAGTTAAGTAAATTCTATGAAAAAATTAAAAAAAACTAAAATTTTGTCCGAAATTTTCAAAATTTTTGAATTTTCACAATTTTTTTTTAAATTTTTGATAATCTATTGAAAGCACCTCTTAAAGACCTTTCATATGATACCAAATTTATATATAGTTCCTTTGGAAGAAATATGAAAAAATACAAAAAACCTCAAAAAAGGACCTTTTTATCCTTTGATCCAGCTCACCAAATATTGACCCCAGGACGAAAAAATTGAGAAACGTAGTCTTAGAATGAATCAAACTTTCATTTTAGTTGGGAACATTCGCAACTTTTATTTTGGGGCCACCCTAATGTACATACGTACGATGAGAGCAACACATTGCTACGCTCTTTGTTTGTGTTCATTTTCCTTCTGTCTTCCTCCCTCCCATCAAGAAATGATTTTTAAAAAAGATTTTGGTGAGAGCGGGTCGTAATGTTGCGACCCGCCATAAGAAATTTTACTTCTACATGATGCGTATTCTTTATATCAATATTCTTTGGTTCCACATACGAATAATCCGACCAAAAAACGTATTTTTTCTGTAATGAAGTGTGCGATCCACTGGCCAATCGAACACATACGGATGTGCTGGCCGGAAAAGACGTGTGATTTGCGGGAACAAGTCTTATTATTTCATTCGAGCAAAATCCTTTTGTAGTAGCGATAGAACAGTGAAACACAAACCACATTGCTCCAATGATTCAATGGAGTTGGATACACTACCGTCATTAACGAGCTACTGTACACGGTCCAGAAACCTCAAAATAGACGTTGAGGCACCGATCCATACATGAGAGTTTTATTCCATTCTCTGTCGGTTATAAATGGTGTAAATAGTAAGATCAGATGATTAGAGCCTAGGAAGGAACTGAATGAACTGAAAAATGTGTCGGTTCCAGTCAACATTATACTGAATTTTCATGCTTAGAATGTCAAGAGCTTCTGACTCCTTAATATTTACACCACCCATAGATTAAAATGATGCAATATTATTGCTGCGCTTATGTGTCAATAAACAACACTGGCATAGATTCTTTAAACCTTAAAAATTTTTTCCCTGAATATGATATAAAATTTCTCCATTTTTGGAAAAAAAATTAATAAACCAAAATGAGCAACGCTTGCTTTTAATTTCTAAAAATTTGTTTTAAAATATTTTATTTTTGAACTCAGATATGTACATACATTGACTTTGTATGCATGTTTTACTACAATAGCAATAATTTTGGTTTTTAAAAACTTTAAATTTATTTACTTATTTTTTCTGACGATTACAACAAACGACTCTGACGATTTTGACGATTTTTTCTCAAATATTTGACGATTTGGTGCCTCATTTATCTGACAGCTATGAGCATGAGATTTAGGTCTGTGAACCATTGTAATACTACAGTATTTCGTTTCTCCTCATTATAGTCTACATTGTCTTCCGTATATTTTATTACAATCATAAGGAGTAATGGAACCTTTCTTCATCCTGCTGAATATAATCGACTTAAAGGAGAGTTTCTTATCCAGTATAAATCACAAGAAATGCGTCTCATCTCGTAAGTCTAAGATTTCCAAGTTGCATGCTGTCCCTAATAGAGTCTACAAATGTACGCAACTACGCCGAACTACGTCATATTAATGGGCAAATTCGTTCAGTAAATAATTCCACAGAAGAGGGGAAATATCCTATTTTATTGGATTTCCCATCCTATCCTCATATCGGTAAGTGCTCACTAGCGTAGTGAAGCCTGTTTCTCTACAAAGCAGTTTCGATATCCAGTTTAACATATTGTCCTCTGTACCGAATTCTGTTTGTGTACCCCCTAGGGCACCTAGTTTCATATTATTCTAGACGTCATCTATTTCCAGGCAACAAGGCAAGGTAACGCCTTCTGGGCTAATGGCACTTCGGACCGTATAAGATGATTTCAACGGACACAAACTTACTGCGTGCTTTTAAATTAGAGATTACTAACCAGGGTCTGGCATTAACTAACCTCAATGAGTATCCCCATGAACTTCAACAGGAAAGACCTATAGACCTATAATTCTTAGTTGCTATGTAAGAGTTGCTCCCGCCCTGGTATGAAAACCACTTCGTTTCTACACAATTTCATTGATAAGTGACGGCGAGGAATATCTCTTTAAGGAACTCAATGTACTCAGGTCTTAAATGTCATCGATAGACTGCATATATTCCTTTCGGTTGCATAAACTTAAGCAATTTAAACGTAGTAATTGCCCATCTAATCAATATATAAATGTCTTGACATCTAATGTAATTTAATCTAACAATGTGAGAAAAATCCAAATAATGTGTAGTATTGATACGGTACTCTGTCCGGAGTAATTCCGTCCCCGAGATCTGTCCCTAAGGGAAGTGGGTTTTCACAGGAGTTACACAAAGTAAACAAGACTTTTTGTAAAAGTTTTTATTTCTCTACGAAACATAAAATATACGCATTAAATACATATTTTACATTATTTACATGATTTTTTTTGCATTATTTACATTACGTAAATAATTGAACTTTTTTAATTTAATGACATTGAAATGTCTTTATAATATTTAGAACACATATTTTACTTTCTTTACGTATGTATGTTGCATTGGTTTTTTGCAACTGGAAGAATTCTTTTGTCTACCGATTATTTACATACATTGTTTACATGGTCTCAACAATTAAAATTCTTTTGTTTGCATAGCTTTTAGTAGGATTTTTATGTCATTTCATACTGTTAGTATATTTACAAAACTTGGAAACACATTTACATTGCATATTTTACATTATTTACATTGTTTACATGATGTCTATAATTAGATTGTTTTTTAATCGCATCTTTTAATCGAAAATCTGCACGAATTTTCTACTTTACCATGTATTATTTCACACTTTTCAACAGTTATTCCTTTATAGTCCCTTTTTTTACATTAGTTGCATGATGTCAATAAGTAAAATTCTTTTGTTTGCATAGCTTTTAGTAAGACTTTTATTTCATTTCGTTATCGTTATTTCATTATCGTTATAAAATTTGGAATATATGTATGTACATTTAACTTGCATATTTTACATTATATACATTGTTTACATGATGTCTATAATTAGGTGGTTTTTTAATCGAATCTTTTAATCGAAAATCTGCACGAATTTTCTTCTTTACCATGTATTATTTTACAACAATTATTCCTTTATATTTCTTTTTTACATTATTTACATGATGTCAACAATTAAATTTCTATTGTTTACATGATATTTATAAAGATTTTTGTTTTTTTTAACAATGTTCTTTACATTTTTTTAAATTTAAAATAAAAAGATTCTATTGTTTACATAACATTATGTATTGTTGACATGATGTAAACAATTAAATAATTCCGTTACATTTAATAATTTTTAAATTTTTTTCATATTTTTACAACCCTTTTTTTACCTTTTTAGTTAAGTTTTATAAAGTTTTTGTTTTATTTTTTTAATTACATTTTACTTTACACCCCCCTTTCATTAGAAGCATTATTGTGTAAATATTGTGATTTCACTAAAGTAAATAAATAAATAAATATCAAATGAATACAAATTAAAACTGAATTGAAATGAATTCAATGAATGTATGAATGAATGAATTGAATTGTAATTCGGTATCTTTTTTTGTTTTTTTTGTTTGTCTCCCTCCTTTTTTGATTTGTTTATTGAAATTTTAGTCTTGTGTAAATAAAAGGACCCTCTAATTACGCTGTAATAATAAACAACAGAAGGTCTGTGATTGCTAAAAATCATAAAAAATAAATTCAATATTATTTAGCTTTCGAAATGGATGGGGGGAATTTAATACAGAGCAGGAGTTTTTGTCTGGGTATGAGGGTATGGGGGATTTTATATTTTAAAATTGATTTTTTTCTTTTTTGCAGTTTTCAATTTCAATTTCAAACTCAATTTGCAATATTTTCTTCTCCTTCTTCTTTTTCTTGTCTTTTTATATGCTTTTAGCATATCTTCTGCTTCACTTGTATTATTTGTTTAACGTTCTCTCGGGTATGATTTCTTGTCTAAATTTACAGTCACAATAAATATTCGTCTACGTGCTCAAGTTTTTTGTAGTAAGTGTTGCAATAATATTTCGTTTCTCTTCGTTTCGTTTCACTTTGCTTTGCTTTATTTTGCTCCTTTTTTTTGCCAATTATATTGCGTGAGTTGCATAAATAAAAAGATGCCACATTCATTTGTTATCTCAGCTACCAGAGTCATGTGATTTTGGATTTCTTTTAAGAAAAAAAAAAAATGGAGAGAAAGAAAGAAAAAAAATTTTGTTTTCCTGCTTTGCTTTTTCACTTGCAGCCATTCAAATGTAATTTAATATTCTTGTTGCTGTTAAATGGCAAATTAAATTTAAAAAAATAATATTCCTGTTCATGGGTTTTTTTTTAATCCACAAAAAATAAAATAAAAATGCTTGTAAATTAAAGTTCATTCCAATCATTTGATTGTCAATTTGTGGCATTCGTTTGTTTCAACAAAAAATTACACGGAAAAAAATCAGAAAAAATACTAAAAAAGCCTCTTATTACATATGCCGACTAATGGTTTTTGTTTACCATTTGATATTAAGGGTGTTTTACGTAAAGAGTATTAACCACTAGACTAATTAGCTGGGATTTAGAGATGAAAATAGGTTAAGTGAACAAGTGCAAATCCTGTCCCTAATAGGCGATTAACATGAAACCAGCCAGTAGCATAAGACAATTTTGAAACCCAAGGGAATCATCTCCAAAGTATTTCTGAAGAATATACCTTGTATTCTCCATTTCCTGCTCAGTAAGGTAGCGCCTGAATATATATTTGCCATGGCTATACCAGAATCCGAAGGGAATCATCTCCAAAGTATTTCTGAAGAATATACCTTGTATTCTCCATTTCCTCCTCAGTAAGGTAGCGCCTGAATATATATTTGCCATGGCTATACCAGACTATACCTATACATACATACATATATATACTATCCGACTAAAGTTGTTAAAGCTATAATAGAGCTCATCGCCTTGTAGATCTTTGAAGAAACTGTGCTATTAGGAGTACATTTTTTTTACGCCGAGGAGGGGTAAATGTACCTGACCGCACCATAGAGGAAGTTGTCGCATCCTCTGTGTGTGGGGCCCTCACCCACTAAATCCCCCCACGTCTCCTGTGGACTTGTTTGTGCCCACTCCGGAACTACGGTGGTATTACTTCGGAGTGGAGTCGTTTTGGCCCTTTGGCCCCTGCGTGTTCATATCCGCGTCCGGATTGCGTGTCAAAAGTTGAAGAGACATCTAAGTGTCTCCACTATTCTTCTCGTCCAGGTCCCTGTTTCGAGTTTCGCTTGATACCTGTGCCAGTCTCATCTATGGCGGCGTGCCCACATGTTCCGCAGCCTCAACATCACTCTTCTTCAGTCTTAAAATGCTCTCCACGTAATTCGCCACTGAAGTCCAATTTTCTCTACTCGCGATCATAACCCCAACAATGTTACCGGCCACGATCGTCCCAACTATCGACGTCAGTGCAGCGTGCCAGCGTGCGCACTCGAAAACAGTGTGCTCTGCGTCATCAATTATCTCTTCCTCGTAAAGGCAGTAAGGGGAGGCGGTCTTGCCCATTCTGTGCAGATATTTTCTAAAATATCCGTGACCCAATAGCATCTGTGTAACGTAGTAATTTACCTCTCCAAAATTTCCGATCAATCCATGGCCTTATGTCCGGAATAAGTCTCGCCGTCCATCTTCCTCTATCTTCATCGTTCCATCGTCGTTGTCACTTTGAAATGATGTTTACCCTGAAGTGACCGGTTATGTGATTTCCAGCGGATTTCGCCCGGTCTGCCGCCAGCAAATCCACAGGGATTATACATGCTATCACAATTACGGCTGGGGCGGACACTGTACGATATGCCGACGTGATACGCAATGCAGCCATTCTCTGTACCGATACAAGTGAGTTCGCCCGCTTTTTAACATCTAGTGTTGCAGTACATTGGAGTCGGGAGTACATTGGAGTGCCCTGGTAGTCTAGTGGATAGTGTGCTAGACTATTAGCGTGAGGGTCGTGGGTTTGATTCCCACTAGAGACTCTGGTCTGCGATACTACACCGAGCATATGGTCAAAGTTACTCCGCTCGTATATAATTTTTAATTGTATTGTAATTAATAAATAAATAGGAGTACATTCCCTGAGTTTTAAAAAACATAAAAATATTAGGGATTACAAGATACTGTCCTCGATCGTACAATATAAGTATTCTACATGGGTTATCCACAAGTAATTCGAGTTTATGTTCCCCATTCGCGATAAACTGCTTTCAAATTGAGCATTGTTATTATTGTTGTATTGATTCCAAGAGCTTGAAGTGATTGAAGGACGTTTCCCCTTAATTATGCTCGGGATTACTCTACCCAGCAACCATTGTCTTACGCAGTACCTATAATAATTGTTTTAGCCAGTATGGGACGCTGATCATCATTAGAACATCATCTCAGACATTTCGAACAAGGCGAAATATGAACAAATATGTTATCGACGCCTTCCTCTCATTAGTTAGCTGGCAAAACCTCTGACATTAAATTAAATTTGCCATGAAATGTTTCTTAAATCGAATGCTATGTGTGCATTGGTTGCGTGAGAGGCTAGGTTGTAATCCTGACTAAAGGGTTGCAATGACCAATTGCATGAGAAAGCGCTACCCGCTCTCAAAAGCTAACTATGAGGATATATGCATACATTATTTGAATACATTCACATACGCAAAATGGATGTAGTCCATCAACCATCTAGGGGTATGGATTTTTGGCAGGAAAACAATGTAGAAATTCGTGTACTTGACTGATGTTACCTTCTGAAAGAAGACCACGGGAAAGTACCCGCACAAATTTTGACTGAGTTTTGTCAATAGAGAATTTTTCCTTACATGCCCTTATAAATCAAATCCGTGGTCTACAAAACCATGGTTGTTGGCTAGTAATCCATGAGTACAGTAATCCTTCGATTAACGTCGCCTCGATTAACGTTGTTTTGATTTACGTCGTCAAATTTTTCAATTTGCGTCGTCATTCGATTTTCGTCGCCTTTTTTGGAACCAACTGCGACGTAAATCGAGGGATTACTGTATTCCGAAATCTTTCATGCTCAAGTCTATCAATATGGTTAATAACCAGAGTGGATACAAAACAATCCACTTATCTCTTTCGCTCTTATCAATATGAGTTTTTGAACGGGTGTGGAAAAAGTCTTCAGACGACAGGGTGGTTCTGCGACATTTACGGCAAAACAGGCCATGTACTTCTGTACGGTTCTACCTATCGCAGTATACATCCAACTTTGTGAGAAAGGTTTAAGGAACTCATTTATTCCTTTTTGATGTTTTTCACTTCTCATATAAAACTTCAAGAACGAAATCGGTCTTCGGGTGTGAGCGATAACTGTACCGGATAAGATTTAATGTAAGAAGAGTTCCACTGCTTATCCTTATGACGGGAATGTTCATGTAAGTTGTTTTGCCACACAATGTTATTGATATGTTGCATAAGGTTATCACGTTATCACTTTCTTAGTAAATTTTTCAGCTTGGTTTGCTTGGAAGTAACTCCTTAATCTCTTGATTTACTTTCCAGGCTTTTTGATTCCTTTGCCCAGATACCTCTCTGCTTAGAGGATCTTATTTTCAATAACAAATTTTGATTGCAAAAAAATTTTTGTTTATTTTCCTATAAGTGAACCCCCTTATTGTTATTGATGTGATGTGTGATCATTAAAACAACAACTTTACATTGTAATTTAATATGTGTTGTTCAATTAACACACGTAAAAAAAAATTGTAACAAAAAAAAAGAGAAAAAATGTAAAAAAACTTTTCAGCATTTGTTTAATAATTTATTAAACAAATGGTATTATTATTACAATTTTTATTTTATTTTTTTTTCAGGTTTTTTTTTTATAAAAAAAAAACTTGAATTCATTTTTAATTATTTTTTTTTGTTTTTTTTTTTTTTGTTTTTTTTTTTTTTTGTTTCAATTTGTAAGTGAAACTTAATTAAACAATTTTGTTATAAAAATGAATGGAAAAATGTATTTGAATTGTATTTTATTTTATTTTATTATAATAAAATTAATTAATTTTACCATACATATACGAAATACAATACAATGATATTAAATGAACCGGGTAAGGGTGGGTGTATATTCTGAATTATAATTAAATTATTGAGCGCCGTCGAACTGCTGCTACCTTTTACTATATAAAACATTTAAATAAGAATAAAAAAAATTTAAAAAAAACAAACATTTTAATGAGAATTTATTTGTGTTATTTGAAGGCATTAGAAAGGCGAATGATTGGAAGAATGGTGATGGGAATTCCTTAAAAGAAGCTTTAAAACGAGTCTACATTTTTGTCGACCGCTCTGGTGGTAGCGTTGTTGGCCATTTTTGAAACATTGTAGAGCTAAACACTGACGTGCTAGAACCATCGCTATTGTCAGAAATTGACAATTGATCTTTGCGCTTTAAAATGAGCCTAAAGCCAAATTGTTTGCATGCGTCCTTAAAGCAGGGGGTGGGTTTACGGAGGTCCTTAAAAATTAATCAGATTTACTTGAAAGTTGTCAGTCAGGGGTTTTTGGGGGTTTCGCTGATTACAGATCTTCATTCAGATTTAAAAAAATTCAAAATGGCAGATCCAATATGGCGGTCAAGTAAATCTGATTAATTTTTATAAACCTCGACCGCCATATTGGATCCGCCATTTTGAATTTTTTAAATCTGAATGATTCAAAATGCCTTCGGAAATACCTGAAGCCGTCTTGTTTGCAAAAAAAGGTCCAAATTTGCAGGGCTGTGTTATTAAATCAACTGCGTAAGACAGTATGTAGTAGAGGTGCCTGGGCAGGTCAATGGCAAACGTAATTAACTACTTCCATTCCATAGGATCAACATATAAATTCAAAAATCCTAATCGAAAACCCATGTAGGATTTACGTATTCTGTGATAGAACTCATGACCATATAATCCGAAATATTCTTGTGTTCTTTAACATTTTTAGAGCCTCTGAGTTTTAAATCTGTTTTTCTATGCACTTCTGATAGCACATGTCTTTCTTCAAAGACTCTATTATGGCCTCTGTCAGACAGCCTTATTATGGCCTCAATAGCCGTACTCGGACAGCTTTATTATGGCCTCAATAGCTGTACTCGGACGGCCTTATTATGGCCTCCATAGCTGTACTCGGAGAGCTTTATTACGGCCTCAATAGCCGTACTCGGACAGCTTTATTATGGCCTCAAAGCCGCTGTCGAGCACCTTTATTACGGCCTTAATAGGCGTACTCGGACAGCTCTATTGTGGTCATATACATACGTAACATAATTGGTCACTACAACCCTAGTTTCTCATACCACTTGTGTTGTGTGTTTTAATTTGGTACATGAGTAGCGGGACCTACAGTTTAAAATCGATTCCGAACGATAGAATTTTGAAAAACTTTTTCATGGCAATTTTTGTTTACCTCCAGAGTTTTTGCCAGAAATCTGCTGAGAGGAAGTCGCCGTCGAAATTTTTTTTTTTTCATATTTTCGTTTTTTGCTTGATCTGGGGTATGAACCGTGTGGCCTCATGTCTACTAGACACAATTAAAATCAAATTATAATTACAAGTCTACACTTTATTTTATCTTCCAAAAAATATTTTTATTTTGAAACAATTTTTCTCCAGCTTTTTTTTTTTTGCTCTTCTCTTAGGCCTTCAACCATATAATTTACTACGTTTCCTTTTCATGCTTTTATTTTTTGCACACCCTGCCTACTGGAATTTATGGCAGAAGCAAATAAAATCTCTCCTTAGCCAGCCCGTATCATCCTACTAAACTTACAGAATGAAAAAAAAAATTATTTTTTGGCCTCCAATTTTCTTGGTCTATTGACAGTGACATATGTTTTCCAATTTGTTTTTTTTTTCATCTTTCTTCAAGCATACATAATAAGTAGCTGGTAAAAAATATATGCAACTTTTTGTGGCAGGCACACACAGATTTATGGTGAAAATGTGCTGAAAAAAATTTTGAGGAAATAAATTGGAATTTAACAAGAAAAATTTGCTCTCCTAAGCAAGACTCCATTAAATTTTTTCTGATTTGTTTTAATATTTCAAGTCTAAAGGTAGTTGCAATAAGACAGTGCCGCCTACTTGCAATAGATTTAACATGATTTTTCATGCCAGCAAATTACTTGTAGATCTCTTGTAAATCAACTGCTGAGAGAGGAAGTCATCGATAGGATTGTTTTTCTTCTTCACAGAACCTTGTTTTAAAATGTCACAGTGGAAGTTTTAAACTCACAGCTCTTTTGTCTAGAAAGCCAACACACAAACCACGACTAGACAACGAGAAATACAGAGCTTGCATTTAACGAACTGTTGCAGGACAATAATGTTAAGCTGGTATTCGGCAAATGGCCATAGTAGATGTGTTGCAGTAGGTAGTGTGTTGACTTATTAGATGGGAGGCCACGATTTAAACCCCAGTTTAGATAGCTCCAACAAAACGAAAATATGAAAAAAAACATTTCTTCGGCGACTTCCTCTCAGCAGATTTCTGGCAAAAACTCTGAGAGTAAATAAAAAATTACCAAGAAAAAATTTCACATAAAAAATCTCTCGTTCGGACACGACTTTAAACTGTAGGTCCCGCCACTCATGTGCAAAAAATTAACACACACAATATAGGTGAGGTGCAGAGCTAGGTTGTAATCCTGACTGAAGGGTTGTATTGATCAATTAAGTATGTATGTAATGGGTCCGCTATCTAATGTTTCTTTTTTCAACTAGTGCTTATTTCGTGAACAGTAACACTTAGCTCATGTCTGATTTGACAGATAATTAGTTTTATCCTTCTGCTGAACGAATATGGACCATCCAATGCGTTTTCGCTTCGCTAAGTGGGCCTGCAATCGACTTACAGAAGATGCCGATTTTGACAAAAAAAATCATCTTTTCAGATGAAGCTCATTTTGATTTTGGCGGGTATGTAAACAAGCATAATTGTCGCATTCGGAGCACAGAAAACCCGCACGCATACATTGAAAAGCCAACGCACCCAAAACGTGTCACTGTTTGGTGCGGATTTTGGTCCACAAGCATAATTGGGCCATTTTTCTTCGAAAATGAGCAAGGAGTGGCCGTTACAGCCAATGACGATCGTTATCGGGCCATGTTGAACGAATTTTTGTTCACAAAAATTGAAGAGGAGGATATTGGCAACATTTGGTTTCAACAGGACGGCGCTACGTGCCACACAGCCGAAGCTACACTCGATGTTTTGCGCCCTATTTTTGAAGATCGCATTATCAGTCGCAGAGCTGATGTCGTTTGGCCACCTCGGAGCTGCGATTTGACACCGTTGGACTATTATTTGTGGGGTGCCGTCAAAGATAAGTGTTACGCCGACAAGCCAGAGACAATTGACGCTTTAAAGGACAATATTCGTGAGAAGCCATTGGTGAAATACAGCTGCACACAATCGATAATGTGCTTAAAAATTGGACCGATCGTGTAGGCTACTGCATGGCCATCCGAGGCAGCCATTTGAATGAAATTATTTTCCATTATTAACCGGAAGGATTGTACTTTGAAATAAAAAAAAGGAATTTGAGAAAATATTCAGTAGTTTTTTTTTTAAACATTTTCAAAAAAAAAGTTATTTGGCGGACCCTTTATTTATGTATGTATGTATGTATGTATGTATATATGTATGTATGCATGTATGTATGTATGTGTGTATGTATGTATGTATGTATGTTTTTATGTATGTATGAATGTATGTATGTATGTATGTATGTATGTATGTATGTATGTATTTATCTATGAATGTATGTATGTATGTATTTATCTATGAATCTATGTATTTATGTATGAATGTCTGTATGAATGTATGTATGTATGTCTGCATGTATGCATGTATTTATTTATGAATGTACGTATGTATGTATGTATGTATTTATGTATGTATGTCGCTATTTCATTGACAGCATGAGATCACTGGCGATATTGCTGGGCTCTGCTGGACCGGTCTGTATTGCTTTTGCGAAAAATCGACTGAAACAAATTTTTCGAACTAACATTGCTTATGTTCAAAGGTAAACAGTATTGGTAATTTCATGCAGTTTCAGAATTCAAATTTATCGATAATTTAAAAGTTATTCAAATATTCCTCCTGTTGCTCCTCTTACCTTGGAAAATACGTTTATCCTACAGCAGATGAGCAGCATATCCTTAACGTACGTAATACATATTTTGTTTCCATTTTTTTATGCTATTTTTATGGCCTCTTTCTCTTACCCATTGCCGACTTAATCGATAAATCCAATGATAAAGTGTTTAAATGGCCAGAAATGCACACATTAATGCCTTTTTAAGTATCATGAGATAAATTTTCTTTTAATCTCTCATAATGTTTTCATAGGAAAAGTTTTTTCTTTTTGCAATAATTTTAAAAGCTTTTGTTAAGGTAAGGTGTGTATGGACGGACATGGCAATTTTATGCTTTAATGCATTAAAGGGGTTTTAACAGCTTTTTTTACAATTTGAGAATAAATCTTGTGTGATTAATTTTCTTTTTTTTCCTTTTTTTTGTGTATTTTCTATAACTGGAGATAAATCTTACAAAAAAAAAAATTAATTTAAAGCCTGTTTTATTGTAAAAAAAACTACAAAATAAGTTTCTTCAAAGTTAAGTGTTTTATAAAGGATGTCCTTAAGGATTATGAATTTTCCCTTTCCTTTAAACCATAACTTCCTTTAAAACTTACCTTCAGTTACCGACGTGCCTTTTAACTTATAGAGTCTATTAAAAAATTTTCCTCTCAAAATTCTCTTTATTTCATGTCGTATATCATCACATCCTCTAGTACAACAATTAACCGTATACATACGTATGCCAAACATTTTCACACAGAGAAGTTCAAATGACACTTTTGTCTCTACTTCAACAATTTGAACAATTTCTACACATCCTTGTGATCCTTCACCCATCACTCATATGTATGTTGCCAACAGTGCAGGTGTTCTTCTAAAAAAATTATAACATTTCTGTGAACCCCCCAAATATAGTCCTGTATTCTCTGTTCATTCTCTAACAATACTTCGAATTTTTTTTTTGACGAGTTTTCCGAAAGTGTTGCTCTTTTATGAAGTGGGGTTTTTTTATTTATTTTAAAAACCAGGAATTTATGCCTGGACACCTGACGAAAATTAAGGGAATTACAGTAGAAACTGCATCAGAGTTACCAGGATAATTAAAAAAGAATTCAATTTTTATTTGATGCCTTTGGCACAGATTTCACTCTCGTTATATGAAATTCTACAGTAAGGTGTTGAAAACTGCATTGGAATAACGGTTTTTTAATATTTTTTATTAGGGTGGTTGGATTTTTATGGATAAACTAAAGTGTCCGCCAAATAACTTTTTTCTTTTTGAAAATGCTTTAAAAACGAAGCTACTGAATATTTTCTCAAATTTATTTTTTTTATTTGAAAGTACAATCCTTCCGGTTAATAATGGAAAATAATTTCATTCGAATGGCTGCCTCGGCTGGCCATACAGTAGCCTACACGTTCCGTCCATTTTTTAAGCACATTATCGATTGTGTGCAGCTGTATTTCACCAATCGCTTCACGAATATTGTCCTTTAAAGCGTCAATTGTCTCTGGCTTGTCGGCGTAACACTTATCTTGGACGGCACCTCACAAATAATTGTCCAACGGTGTCAAATCGCAGCTCCGAGGTGGCCAAACGACATCAGCTCTGCGGCTGATAATGCGATCTTCACAAACAGGGCTCAAAACATCGAGTGTAGCTTCGGCTGTGTGGCACGTAGGGGGGAGTAAAAGATGATAAGATAATAGTGCAGAAAGAAACAGTGTAAGGAGTCATGTAAGGAAGAATGCTCGCCGCTCAGGCAGCGTAATTCCATTATATATACAGGAGAACCTGTAGATCAGCTCCCAGCAGTGTGTTTAAACCTCAAAGAAATCTCGTTCCTTCTCCTATAGAGAACCAAACAGCCGTAGAGGAGATTTTCTAAAGACTCCAAGTGCTATGCGTCTTTGCAATTGACGGCCCAAGGTTCATAGCCACGTAGGATCACGATCTTTACTCCTAAAAACCTTGTTTTCCGTAGCCATTACTCGATAAGCTTAGAGGTAGCAAACTGGAGGATTAAAACCAATAGCCCTACAACCAACCGCTTGAGAATGTAATATAAAAGGTTCGTCAGAAAACTCCTTCCCGGAATCTAGCAACTGACTGACCCTATTTAATCCAAAGTCTAGTATATTGAGTTATTGTACTCAAGGAACTCTCAAAACTTATTATGTTTCAATCTTAGCACCCTCACTGTCAACGAAAATTTCTTAAGAATCCTTAACCCTTTGACGGACACTGACGTCTATAGACGTCATAACAAGGAGTTCTGGGGGGACATGACGTGTATACACGTCATAAATTGTTTCCTTCATAAAATCATTATAAAGAAGAAGTGTCCCACGGGAAGGCCTCCTAAAATTTTGGTGTCCGTCAAAGTTAATAGAAAATTCAAAATCAGCACACGGTTTCAAGAGCCTCCAAAACAGCAAATAGCTTCACATGTTATCCAGTCTTTAATGTACCTCTAGTCCCAAATGTTTGCAAAAGATTCCCGCGCAGCCTAATTTTGAGTAGTCAGTGGAAGTAAAAGTTTTACTCTCTACTGGGTGTTTCCTTTTCCAGTTCCAGAGGGCACTATTTGATATGAGACAGAGACAGGGCCTCGGAAACCATGCAATCAGTGTTTTCATTTAAAAGTTCTTTTCTAAGCGGATAAAATATGTTCAGACTGTCAGAGTAACCATCCAGGTACTCGATATCCTCAAACGTATAGTAAGCACAACTTGTCGCAACACGCTCGACGTATAAGTCATGTGGACTCAAGCTGAGAATGGTGTCAAATTCTGCAGACCAGTAATACTCAAAGAGACACTTTATCAGAGCTTTATTCAGAAGAATATATTTGTTGTATTCCTTTATCCATAATGAAAATCTGTGCATCCCTAATATCACATTCCCGTACTCTATCTCTGTCGCTGCCTTAAAATACACATGAACTTGTGTTGACATTTCGATGATAAATGGACATGTTAAACATTTAAAGACAAATAAACTGCATGAGTTATATGAGAGAACAATGGTTGCAAATACGTACACCATTGGCATCATCATTCTCGTCATCGTTCTCATCATCATCATTACCATCATCACCGTCACCGTCATCTACAACACGAATGAGTGAATAAGTGACATCAGCATCATCATTTCATTCTTGGAACACTCTTCTCTTGATCTCCTGCCAGCTTTCAGTAATGATGTACATTTTATCACATAAAATATATCACACATACATACATACATATGTACACTTACTCCTCTCTGATATAAACATAAAACATGAAGAATTGTCGTATCGTATATCACAATTACAATGCAAGAAGAGGGGGCACAGTCAGCTGTTTCAGACTGCTCGGTATTGGCTTACGATAGTTAAGTACTGTAGATGAATTAAAGACAACAGAGGTTATTAAAGCAAAACAGAACTTCTTTTTTTTTGTATGGGTTTTAAGAGGATTTATTTTATTTTTTTTGATAGGAGATTGAGAATTTTGGGGGATCTAAGCGTGCCAAAAACTTGCTGGAATTTGAAAAAAATTTCCAATGGATTTGAATAGCTGCCGGTATTGGTAAAGTGTGTGAAGATAAATTTGAATTTGAAAATCCAAGACGCAATCCATAAATTTTAGCAGCGACACATTTGGCGTTAACAGAGCAAAATTTCCTCTTAGCAGAAAAAAATTGGCCTTTAACAGAGCACTGTTAGCTGTTTAACAGTATTCATCTGAACAAGCCCACTTGTTTAGGAGCCAATTTTGGGAAATACTTTTGGTCTCTAAGTACCATACTATATGCAAAGGAAGGTTCCAGGACGTCTCAATATAACCGGCAACATATTCACAGTGATTTGCTATTGAGAAAATTGCCTTTGAAAATATCAATTTTTTGCTTGAAAATTATCCAGAAGATCAGTGGCCATTTTGGAACATATAAGAAATAGTATACTATGCAGACAGAGACTATGCAAATGGTAGTCCAGAGGGTCCTCTTTCGAACCATGGTAGTGGGATAGCTGGAATAATACTTTCGTTCCAATAGTCTGCCAATAGTCTGAAATAATTGCAATGTAGAAGACTAATCTACTATTGCCACTGTTAAACAGTTAACAGTGTGCTCTGTTAATAGCAAAGTTCATCCTGTTAGTGGCAAGAAGTGGAGCTGCTAAATGTGTGGGTTTGAGTCTTTGGTTTTTAAAATGAAATTTATCTTCACATTCATAGAACGTCGAGAATATCAGTGAATATAGAGTCACTGACAGCTTTCCAAACGTTTCTATACTTGGACCAACATCCTGGAATACAATATTCGATGGCATATTATGGTTTATACTTTTCGATGGTATGTCGATTGCAGGCTATGCGAACGATATCGCTTTCAATATTGTTCAATGCGATCCATCCTTCACAATTCAACACTTTTGTTTGCAAATAATAATGATCATAATGAGAATTATATTTTATGTTAATAGCCTCAAATAATTGCAAAGTTGAAGACAAATCTACTATTGCAACTGTTAAACAGTTAACAGTGTGCTCTGTTAATAGCAAAATTTACCCTGTTAGAGGCAAGAAGTGGAGCTGCTAAAAGTGTGGGTTTGCGTCTTTGGTTTTGAAATTAGAATTTATCATCACACACATTATTACAGGCGATTATTCAAACAAAAAATTGATATCTTGAAAATAAAGTTTCTCAATACCATTATCACTTTATATGTGGCTATGAAGGCCTTGTAGCCTTCCTGTGAATATAGTATGGTACTCATAAACCTAGAATATTTTCCAAAATTAGCTTCTAAACAAGTGGGCATGTTCAGAGGAATACTGTTAAATAGCTAACAGTGCTCTGTTAAGGGCAAATTTTATTCTTATTATTATTCTTATTCTATTAAGAGGAAATTTTGCTCTGTTAACGCCAAATGTGGCGCTGCTAAAATTTTTGGATTGCGTCTTGGATTTTCAAATTCGAATTTATCTTCACACACATTCACACGTTCTTTAATGGCGTGTAGCAAATTAAAAACATTCTTGGCATTCAATGTGAGTCATGTGCCTACCGCTGTGCGCTATCATAGCTGATAGCTTCGACAGAAGATCTGGCACTACGAAAACCAAGTTATCTTTTGGAGAGACCCTGAAGTTAACGTTCCATCAAAATCCTAATTTTCTGTCTGATTTTTTTTAAATGGCTTTTGAAATCGAAATTTTGTTTTGTTAACTCCACTTTTAAATTTTATGGTTTGCGTCTTGGATTTTCAAATTCGAACTTATCTTCACACACATGAGTAAGTATGCTATTGAATGCATTCTATTTTATGTGTTGCATTTGCCGAAAATTTTTCCACAGAATAATTCTTAATCGTTTTAATTTTGAAAGGCTTTTTCTATATTTGAAATGAATCTGAAAATTTTTTCAAATTTTATTATTTCATTCATACAATATGTGGCGTGATATGACTACACATTATAATCATGATTCTTTTGATTTTGAAAAAAATCGTTTTTTCATGATTTTTGCAATGAAACAATAGACTCGAGAATAACATTTAATCACAACCAAACATTATTATCAGTGGCGGTAACCAAGGCTTATGAGGCAGGCAGGCGTACACACACTGGCAGTCGATACTATTGTTGCAGCTCCACCAAAAAAAAAAACTTGTACTCATTTGCTTAATTTTGCTTGTTTGTTTTTGTATTTTTTGGCTACACTTTGTATCATATTCCCATCATCACCAGCAGCACCATTGCCATCACCATTATCATCCTTATGATCATCGTTACAAAAAAATGAAAAAAAAAATATTGAAATACCAGCATAAAAATTATTCATTAAGATTTTTTTTATTTTGATTTTGTTTTGTTTTGTTTTTGTTTTTTTTCTCGTTTGTTATTATTCTTTTGGTATTATTTAAAAAAAAATTATTTTTGTTGTTGTTGTATTGCATGAATTTTGTATGCATGTCACACGGTAGCTGCAAACGTTATGATTTGCTTATTCATACAATGCCTGCTGCTGCCATTCATTTCATTGCATTACAATACAACAACAACAACAACTGTGTGCAACACAATACAGTTTTTTTACAACAGCAGAACAGAACAGAGCAGTGCCCAGACTACATGCTGTTTCGATTAAAATCATGCAGGTTCATTCATTCTTTATTTTTTCTTTCATTCTTTCCATGGCTTTTGTTCTCTCCTTGTTAATTCCCTTTTTTTGGTTTTGTTTTGTTGTTGACAAAAGAGAGGCTTTTGGTGGGGTGTAAAGGTTTGAAAAAAAAAAGAAAAATATCTCCTACGGGCTTACAGTTAAAGCGGCAGGTGATAACAGTTTCGTATGAAAGGATGAAAGGGTTGTGGATATTTACCAATATGGTGTGTGTTAAAAAATATAGCCGAATAGGCTGTTTTAATTTAATATTAAATAGGCCCGCAATGTAAAAAAAATAAATCAAATTTTTAATGCTTTAAAAGCTTTTGTTTTGTAGAAAATTTCCATGTTCGCAAAATTTTGGTTGACATTGCACATAGGCTCACAGTGCTTGAAAATGCGAATCAAAGGATCAGGAAAATTTCTTTGCAAACTTACTTACTTACTTCTTACTTAATTGGCCATTAACAACCTTAACACATCTTTCCAAGGGGGTTGTGCTTCTTGCGCCAGTTGGTCACACCAATCGATGACAGGGCTCCGTCCATTTCGCTCTTCGAAAGCAAACAAGGTCGTCCTCTTCGCCGACTTCTGCAGATCCCCTCACCAAATATCCAGCTCGCCAGCGCATCCGCTGGATGTTAATACGCTGCACAACGTCCATGTCATTGAGGAGCTCATACTGCTCACTGTTCTGGATCGGATGCGGAAATAACCGCGAGCTCTCACTAGACCGAAGATCTTACGTAGGCCTTTTCTCTCGAAAACTCTTAAGGCTGCTGCATCAGTGCTTAATAGTGTCCATTCCTCTGTGTCATAAAGAAGCACGGGGAGGATGAGTGTCTTGTAGAGTATTAGTTTTATCGTACGAGAGAGGTCTCTGCTACTCAATTGCCTATTGAGACTATAGTAGCACCTGTTGGCAAGAGTGATCCTCCACTTGATCTCCAGACTGACATCATTTTTGGTGGTAACGGCGGAGCCAAGATAAATAAATTCCTTGACAATACCGAAAGTATAGTTACCGGCCGTAACCTGAGATCCAATACTCCGCACGTCTGCACTTGTCGATAACCTATACTTTGTTTTGCCCTCATTTACTGCCAGACCAATCTTAGTAGACTCTCGTTCAATAGTACGAAAGGCAACAGTAACCCCTCGCTTGGTATGGCCTATGATGTCAATATTGTGAGCGTACGCAAAGAAAAAAACTCCTTTGCAGACACTTTATTTTAAGCATTGCAAGCATTGGAAACCTTCTTTACCCTACTGAGTGTAGTCGCAGTAGTTTAGTACGGGGTGTGTTGGCTCATAGTACGAGACCCCTTGGTTCCTCGCGCTACAATAGCAAAATATTCACTACTTTACGCTTTCTTTTGCGTACTGTTAATGGTCGCTCGATAAGTCTACTACTTAAACTCCAAACACCCACAAAATATGGTTGTCAGGATGAGTACGGAGCATTGTCGCCGTAGTCTAGTAAGTATTGTGTTGTCTTATTAGAAGTGAGGCCACGGTTCAAGCCCCAGAGCAGACGTCTCCAACAAAATGAAACAAATAAAACATTTCTTCGGCGACTTCCTCTCAGCAGATATCTGGAAAAAACTCTGGGCACTAAAATAAAATTCCCATGAAAAACTGAATTAACCATGAATAACGATAGTTCTCGTGAAGCTAAAAAGTAGCCAATAACATATCCTCTGTTTGCATATTAATTATGGTGGAACCATAATTTTAAAATTTCAATATTTTGTGAATTCAGTGAATAGGCCCCTAGTATCACAGAGGTAATCTCCATTAGAATTCTTTATTTTATAAAAAAAAACTTGCAATGCCATTTAACAGTGGTTTATTAAGCTTCATTCTGTAAAAAAAAAATTGCACACTAAATACGCCCCCAAGTTGGAATTTCATAAAAATTATTTTAAAATTTCAAAATTTATTAGAAAATCAATATGTTTTCTTTTGTTATACTAGGCTTATTGGTGCCATCAATACAATACAAATTTTTTAATAAAGTCTTCCATTTTTTTTTTTGTATTTTCTCAATTGTTTGCCTTGTCATCCATCTTCTTTAACTGGGCCTGCCTCTCTCTTTCTCTCTGCTGTAGAGAAATTTATTTATTTTTCTCCATTCAAAATGAAATTTGATTAGTTGGCGTGATTTATTTTGATCGCTTTAATTTTATCTTTTTTTTTAGAAAAAACTGCTCTTTTTTTTCGTGTCTAAGTTTTGTATGTGTACTTGACTTGTATTTCCTTTTGCTGGGGCAGCATCATTCTAAAAATTTAAAAAAAAATTGGTTTTTAAAGCGTGAAAAAGAAGATGAAACTGTAGTTCGTAGTTTTATTTTTTTCATCATTTTGTTTCGTATAGAAAATGTTTATTTAGTTTAGTGTTAGAATTATATTGCATTTCCATTTTATTCTTCTGCTCCTCGTTTCTTTCTTTTTTTTATATTCCATCATGACATTTACGTTCAGTTTTTTTTTGTGCTGAAATGACTTTCAATGATTCGTTCGTTCATTCAGAGTTTTTTTTCTCCTCTTATTTTCTGATAAACAAGCGTTTCACGTTTCCAATTGAATTTGCACTCATGGCGCATTTTTCTTCGAAGATGCATTACAGTGTGTACTCCAGGGTATGAGTGTGTGCATAGTGTTTGTGCACAATTTTATTGGATATTCGTTTTGCTTAAATATTGTATTAAAATTTTCCCGGTTTTTTTTTCTTCTTCTCTTGTTCAGAATTAAAAAAAAAAACAAGTAGAGATCGCCGAGCATTATGCCATATTAGACGAGGGTGGAAGTATCGAAGAAAACTTAAAAAATATTTCAAACTAATTGAGTCACTTTATAAACCGAGCGCAGAATACATACATGCAAACATAATTAGTCATCATAACCATTCAGTCAGGATTACGACCTAGGTTCTCATACCACTTAGATTGTGTGTTTTAATTTTATACTTCAGGGACGGAAATTCGAGTCCGAACGACAGATTTTTGAGAAGCTTTTCATGAAAATTTTATTTCGCTCTCAGATTTTGTGCCAGAAATTTGCAGAGGGGAATTCGCCGAAAAAATATTTTTTCAAATTTTCATTTAGGTTTCTGACCTGGGGTTTGAACCGTGGCCTTGCGCGTTAATAAGCCAACACACTACCTACAAGACTACGGTGACTTCAAACGACCGCTTGATAGTCACTTTTATTGAGAAAATTGGATTTCCTATGACTGTCAACTGTTTTAGAATTACAAGCTCTCTCCACACACTACTGCCAGTTGATTAGCAATGCAATTACGGACGATACCTCTAAGTACTGAAACCCATACAACAGGGACCTTCAAACGCATGCATAATAGAAAAAAAGTTCAGTTAGTAGCCTTACTAAATTATTTAAGTGACCACTTGTAGCAACCCGATTGAATTGTAGGCCAAACATAACACCGTAATCCAGGCACTGCTCAGCAGATTTCTCAAAAAAAATCTGGCTTTCGAAATCGACTTTAAACTGTAGATCCCGCCACTCATGTATAAAATTAACACGCACAACACTAGTGGTATGAGAAACTAGTTCGTAATTCTGACTGAAGGGTTGTAATGACCAACTATGCATGCCAACCTACTATACGGTGTTACCTTCTGGTGGAATGCTCTGGACAAGCTGCACAATGTCAGACTCCTGGACAGAGTTAGAAGGTCTGCAGCTAGTCGAATTACTGGTGCTCTATGCACCACCCCCACAAAAGCTTTGTTCGCAATGCTCAACTGGCTCCCTTCCGGGCTCCTCGCTAAGCAGGTGGCTAAGTTCACGGCGACAAGACTCAATGCCCTGTCTCGTTGACGTATTGTCGCTTCTGGTCATTCTTCTATTTTGGGGATCGATCCCGTGGTCCCATTTGATATTGATTATCTCCCTGTGGAATACTGTTTTGATAGGGAGTTCGACTTCCTGATCCCGAGTAGAAGCGACTGGACCCCTGGCACGACCGTTCCACCTGAACTTCTGGATGTCTACACCGACGGCTCCAGACTCGATAACGGGGTGGGCAGTGGAGTATACTCTGGGAAATTGGACCTGAACATATCACTCCGGACTGCCGGACTACTGCAGCGTGTTCCAGGTAATGGCCATTTACCGAGCCGCACAGTGGATCCTCGCCTATGGTGTTCCTATTCCTTTCACCCGTATCTCGATCTACTCCGATAGCCAGGCTGCGATAAAGTCTCTGTCGAACGTTGCGAATAATTCCAGTATCGTCAGAGAACGTCGCCCCTGCCTCAATCTACTTTCTGGGTGCTTCGGCGTCACACTTGTCTGGGTTCCCGGACACTGCGACATTCCGGGAAACTGACGGGCCGATGAGCTGGCCAGAGCTGACGCACTACTTCCGGAATCTTCCTCAATCAACTTGGGAATGCCACTTACCTTGTTCAAACTGGCCATTGCGCAGAAATTCTCCCGGAATGCCAACCGGTCTTGGATCAATGAAGAGTCCTGCTCCATCACTAGGCTCACTTGGCCCACAATGGATAGAAGGCCTACCAAGCAGCTACTTGGACTTGGCCGTAATATCATCTCGATCACAGTGGCCATGCTTATAGGCCACTGTGTTATGGTTAGACACGCGGAAAGAATGCAATTCCCATTTAACGTTTTCTGCCGTGGATGCAGATCCGCCGAGGAGGAGGAGACTATCTCATCCACTTCCTCTGCCAATGCCCATCCCTTGCAGTGGGCAGATATTGGTTATTTGGCTCTCCATTTCTTGTCAGCTTTACGGTGCTATCGTCCATTGATAACAAGGACATAGCCTCGTTTATCAAACTTTTTGGCTGGTTTTCCAGCGTGGGGTAGTCGTGCTTTTTGGAAATGTGCAGCCCTAGCGCTGCCCAACTTCCCTCTCCTTGGATCGCAGGAACTTGGTCAGTACAGAGGCTGCGTTCACCTGTGGCATCACAACGGGCCGCTATGTGTGCTCAAGTGAGCTTTTTGGCAAATTAAAGCTACCACGCTAACCTAACCTAACCTAACTATGCATGTATGTGGACAAGAAAAATAAAAATTAATTTTCCCACTAAACCTCGTATATTTGTAAGGCATTGTCATTTGTGTATTGCATTCATTAAAAAAAAAAGAATAAAAGAATTAAAAAGAATCTACAATAGATCAGTAGAGCAAGCGTATGGACCACAGAATAAATTTTTTTTGCCTTCTTCTTGTTGTGCGAACAACGTTTCAGAAAAACGTGTCCAATTGATTTGACATTCTGACAGTTACGATATATTTTTCCTCTGTTGTGTACTCTCTATTGTTTGGTGTGTTGTGTGGTGTGCTGTGGTGTTTGCCTGTCTGTCATTGTTGTATCAGCATTATTTTAAATTTTTTTTTTTATTTAAAATTTTATTATCATTACAATTGTTTCATAGAATTTGTTGAGATTTTCATTTGCTGTCAGCCTCAATGACTGGCTGGCTGCTGCTGCTGCTGTACATACATACATATAATGGAAGAAATGAAAAACGTAAAGAAATCATCAGGAATTGATTAAATTACTGTGATCTCTCTAGTTTCACGTTTTATTCCTTCCTTCATCTTTTGCTGTTTCTGTTAAGGGGTTATTTTATATTATTTTTCTCTCGGTTTTTTATTTTTTAAAGGAATTTTATATTCGAAGTCAAAAAACAATGGCAAATAAAATTTTATAACAGCCACACACAGCAGCAGCAGCCAGCAGCCAGCATTTTCATTGGACACGAAAATCTAAAGCGGATAAAACGTATCAATACTTGACATTTGACTTGATATACTGCAATTGAATGGGATTTAAGATGATATCGTTTCGTTGAAAAACTAAAATTTAAGTCGTTTCTTTTTTTTTCTTTTCTTTCCCCTTTTTTTATGATATTAAAGACATGACCGTAAAGGGGGAGGCATTAATAGAAATATCACTTGAATTTCGGTTTTTTTTTTCTTCATAATGTTGCAGTTCAGCATTATTATCAGCAATATTATTACCAGAGTTTCATAATATTTAATCGGTTTTTTTTAAATTTTTTCTTTGCAGATTAAACCCCTCAAAGCAATGTATGGGTAAGTGGTTATCAATTTTTTTAATTTAAGGCAACCTTAACAATTTCCTTTCACCTTTCCTAGAGCGGATGAAGTAGGACAAAGTGAAGAAGATTTATAAAAGATATTAAATCACCCTTTAAATCCAATATCCTTTGCTCCTGTAAGCGATATAGTCAAGAAAATGTCTGTACTAGTCGCCTGTAATCTAGTGAGTAGTGTGTCCATATATTGTACGAAGACTGAGAATTCAAACCTTAGCTCTAAAGAAACAAAGAATAGTCTTCTAGAAAAAGTTATGGGAATTGTCATAAGAAGCTTTTCAATTTGGATTTGCCATTCATAAGTAAAATTAGCATACACAACCTGATTGGTGTAAGAAGATATAACGCAATTTTGACTAAAGGGTGTTAAATATAGTATATATTTAAGTATTGGTTATCAATATCAATACAGCTAATTCCCTAGAACTATCAACATGAATTGGCTGAAGGCTTTTCAGTAGCTTCATACTGCTTAACAAGCGGCCTTTCTCAGTTTTAAGTATCTGAAAGCCGTCATGTGATTCCATCCTGATGTCCTACATGATTAATATCTCATTTTTAGTTCTAATTCCCATGAATCACAGGGTATCACCCTTCAATCTCATAAGCCCATCTCCTCTCATTATATGATTGATGCTTCTTTCTTAATATTCATGTGATACTAACCATTGCAGCCATCAAACATATTAATCCATCTGTATTGATCGTTCCATTGATGTTCATCATGCGATCCCCTACCCTACCCACCAATTATTTGATCCCAATCATCAACCACCTCAATTCAACAGTCCTTAACATTCATCTGCTTACACTCTGCATTGATGACATGTTTGATGGCCCTTTCGTAAACATTATTTGATTTCATCCATCCCATCAGTCATATTTTTAACCAACATTGATAGTATGATTGATGCGAACTTACCAACATAGATTACATGTTTGATGGTCCTTTGTATAAAATTTTTTGAATTCATCCATCCCATCAATCATATATTTACTAACCCTGATTACATGATTGACGGGAACTTACCAACATTTATTACATGATTGATGGGAACTTACCAACATTGATCACTTGATTGATATCACTTCTCTCAAACATTATTATCACATCTCCCATCTATCACATAATCCTACTTATAATGGTCAGACGATCGGTATTCCTCCCTCAATTATCGTGTGATTTCACCCATTCCATAAAGCATGTAATTAGAGCCTCTTCTTCATCACCTGATTGATGTCACAGCCTTAACATGATTGTTGTTCCCTGGTTAAACGTCATGTAATCCCACCCGTGGCATATATCATGCGATTAAACCTGTGTTGTTTACATGATTCCCTCAATCATTCTTTCTCTTCTTTTGAGAGTGAAATAGATCACATGCTTACTGAACAGTTTTCAGGGTCCAGGTTTTGCCTATTGCCTGTATTGCATTGTAATTTATTGTTTCAAATTGGACTTAAGACTCATACTGAAATATTTCCGCAAATTGTAGTATCAAATTGCCAAATCAAGCTGCATTAAATAAAGAATTTCCGTAATTTCTTGTTTCAAATTCAATTCCACACACATTATATTGAAAAATTTCCGCAAATTGTAGTTTCAAATTCAAATTATTTTGAATTTCCACATTGAATAAGTTTATAAGTTTTCTACGGGGTTTTAAAATAATTTGAAATTAATTTATATTAAAAATTATTGAAAATGAATGTTTTAAGAGATTTTTGAAATTCCCAAAATTATTTTCAAAATCTCCAAAATCTCTCCTCTTGTGTAAAGGCTTCTCTAATGGTTTAATTTTCCAGTGTTGTGTTGATATGCTGCTTTACCACTCTATTTAGGCTGCTGAGATCTAAAAATGCATTTAAGCGAAATGCATTTCATTTCGTTTGTTCATTCATTAGGCTTCAATGAACAGTAGCTGCTGCTGTTGCTGTTGCTCTTGCTAATGCTGTTGCTGCTGGTATTTGTTGCTAATGCAAGCACTTTGTGGCAAAAAATAAAGAGGGTTACAATGGCAGCAGCATCTAATGCCTCAATAGTATAAAAAAATATTATAAAAACAACATGGAAAGAAAAAAATGAAAAACAAAAACCATGAACATTAAAATTTGATGTTCATAGCAAAACTGTGCAAAAATTATTTACGATTATTTACCGTTCGTTTAGTGCCACAAAAGATGATAATGATGTTTATCATGATGACGATATGAACGATGAACGATGACGAAGCTGGCGATGATTTTAATATTATTATTGCTGCCTGCCTGCCTGCCTACCAGCCAGCCTCTCTTAGATGTTTGTATTGATGTTGCATAATGCACCCGATGGCTTGCAGTTGCTGATATTACTCAAGGCATACACTGTGTGTTTATGACCTGTTAGATTTCATTGGCCTACTACTGTACATTTGCACTGAGGTACGCACGTATGCACGCACCTATGCCACGCTATGCTTTGGCCGTTATGACCAAAAGCATCATTTGCCAACACTGCAATACTTCGGTTCACTGGCTGGCTGGCTGACTGTTTGGCTGCTCTTGGGGAACTTTAATAAGTTCCATCGTTATGTGGACTACAATTGCAAAAATTTTTTTGTTTGGACGTTTAAATTAAAAGCAAGAGATAATGGAAGAGGGGCAGCTGGAGGGGAACGCATTAAAATAAACCTATTTTTGCGCAAATACAAACACATGAACTGATGCTTAAATACACAGTCACACACACTCAAGCACTTAGAGAGAAACACTCTGTTAGTCTCCACATACGCATTTATTTTATGACCGCACATTTGGACAGGTAGAGAGAGAGAGATGCTTTGGGCTGCATCTCTGGTTTCCAACTACTACTCTACACTCTACTCGCACATCCCATGAAATATTTGCATCATCAACATTAACAGTAGCAACAACAACAACAGCAACAACAATTACAACAACAATGGACCAACAACACATATCACATCAATACACACATGAATGAATCCATAATAAACCAAATTTACCGCAATGGTGATGCATTAGTACCATAAAGAGTACTGAGAAATACACTCAAATATAAACACATACACACATACATACATACATCTATACAGTGTCACTTATCCATAAACCTGGTTTAGAGGTTTAGCAAATATTTAAAGAATTTAAATGAAAACACAACTGAAAACTTACGAATGAATGACTGGCTGAATGACTGAATGAATCGAGGAGCAGCAAAAAAAAAAAATTCACGGAATTGAAGCCAAAAAATTTGTTGGAAAATTAAGTTCGAAAACATATTTTTCCAAAGACTAAACCCAAATGAAGTTTTACAAAGAAAACAAAGCAACAAATTCCTTAAATACGGACCATAATAGCCCAATGATTGCCTCAATTACAGACTAGTGTCAGAGGAATTAATCAGTTTCAAGGAAATTACAATGAAAATTACGATCGCGAAACTGCTGATATCGTCATTCTTGACAATCAAATTGGACAACATGTCCTGTCGACTAAAAGTTGGACTAGACATGGTTAGACTAGATGGTGGTCCGTCTTGGATACTTAAGTAGCAACATGAAGACCCAACGTCGCTGAACTGCTGATATCATCGTGCTTGAAAATCAAATTGGACAACATGTCCTGACGACTAAAAGTTGGACTAGACTAGTTTAGGCTAGATGGTGGTCTGTCTTGGATACTTGAGTTGCAACATGAACATACACAACCTGGCGATCAAGCTATCCCGTCCTGGAAGTTTGAGTTCCAACATGAACATCCAACCTGCGGATCAAACTATCCCGTCCTGGAAGGTTAAGTTCCAACATGAAAATCTAACCTGGGAACAAACTATCCCGTCCTAGAAGGTTCAGTTCCAACATGAACATCTAACCTGGGGATCAAACTATCCCGACCGAGGAGGATAAGTTCCAAGATGAACATCCAGACTGGGGATCAAACTATCCCGTCCTGGAAGGTTAAGTTCCAACATGAACATACAACCTGGGGATCAGATTATTCCGATGCGAAAGTAAATTTCTCTTTTCCGGTAGTTCACTTCCAGATGTTCTTCGAACACCGAAAACACAATGTCCGGTAACGTCTGCAACAACTATGCCGGAGTAGTGTGGTGTGAATTGTTATTTTCTTTGGAGGATTTTTTTTGATAGCTGCCTGGTCGAGACTTTTTAGAATTGTCGTAGGTTTTCTGCTTCACAGGCAAGTGGCTACTTATCTCGCTGCATTCGGCTGTCTTCTGAGATCTCAGGAACTCTCCTAGCGTTCTATTGCTTTCTATGCCGTAGTCTCTAATCTTTTATGTGTTTGGTCTCCACATCAACTTTTGCCTTATCTTGTCTACATTTGATATCTGTGAAGATAAATTCGAATTTAAAAACCGAAGACGCAAACCCACACTATTAAAAGCGCCACTTCTTGCCTCTAACAGGGTAAAATTTGCTATTAACAGAGCACTGTTAAGCACTGTTATATTAAGAGGCCTTGGAACCTTCCTTTGTATATAGTATGCTACTCATAGATCTGGATTATTTCACAAAATTAGCTCCTAAACAAGTGGACTTGTTCAGATGGATACTGTTAGACAGCTAACAGTGCTCTGTTAAGGTTAAATTTTGTTATGGTAAAAGGAAATTTTGCTCTGTTAACGCCAAATGTGGCGCAGCTAAATTTATGGATTGCGTCTTGGATTTTTAAATTGGAATTTAACTTATCACACATTACGTTTGTCACATGAATTTCCAATCTCCAACCTACGGAACGTGACTCAACGAACTTTTTTTGGCTGATGTCTGTTCTGTATTAATTTCACTTCTTCATGTCCTGGGTTTATGTGGTGGCTGGGTTATTAGCTAAGGCTGTCACATCCGTTCCGCGGATAGGTGTTGTTTTACATTAACACGAATTATATTGAGTTTCGCTTTTGGGTTTCTCACACCCATATGTGCGGAGATCCGCTACGCAATTCTGGGGTATTTTCAGATGTGCTCACAGCCATGATGACTACAGATAAGTGCTATAGGATACGCTATTCGTGCCTTTTTTAATATGAACGTTTTCCCATTTATGTAGGCCGGGGTCAAAAAGCTAGTATCCATATAAAGTATTTGAACTAGGATCTATACGAAGCCACCATAATAACCAACCTTTACGGTTTCCATTAGTCTTTAAGCAATTGCAAGACTTGAAGAATTTAATCAGTCTTATGAGCTTCTACTTCTCCTCTTCCTCCTCTTCCTCTTCTTTTGAAAAAACCATATTAAATTGAAGCCAAATCCTTTCTAGTAATTCCATAGAAAATGACACTTAAAACTGTCTGTTCGTCTGTCATTTTGGGGTACTTTGGTTTGTTTTTTCATTTCTTTTTGATTTCTTTTTTTGTCTGATGCCTTTCGCAATTTCCTTGAAACTTTTTTGGCTTTTCTTCTTCTTATCTTTTCGATGTTTATTAAGAAGAGAAGCACAGTCTCCGCATAAAAAGAGAAGCAATAGAGAGGAAAGAGTGGAGGAAGAGTTCAGAAGTAATAGTCTCTCAATTGTATGGCAATATTGTGTACAAAGTCAAGGAAAATCCTTTTCAAAAAGACCCGAAAAGAATCTTCTTCTTCTTTTATTGACAACCATGGTTTAGAATTTATTTTCCTGGATTTATTTCGTTACATTCGTCGTTGTCAGTGTATGCGGTTTCTTTCACTCTGAATAGAGGAAAAATTCCATTTGATTTGAAAGAAGCCCATGGAGTAGTTTGGCGGGCGGGGAAAAAGTAATTTATTTACAGAACAGAACATTTGAAAATGTTTCCATTGTTTGGAGGTTTCATTCAATAGGGGATACATTCAATAGGAAAATAGGATTTTGAACATTCTATGGAATTGCATACATACAGCATTGAAGGTGGCCAAGACCAAAGGAAGGGATTTAACGGCTGCAAGCGAAAGAAGAAGAAGCTGAACCTAGTGGTGATGGGATGACAATTCAATGCAATGGAGGGCAGCAGCTCCCCACCTGACTTTATATTCAATAGAAAGATATGCAGTGTCAGCAAAAAATATGCAAACAATGGCAAAAAAGACCCGTATTACATATGACGTCTTGAGGACTGGGTCCATCATCAGATGAAGCAAAACCATACCCAGTAGATCCATAAACTATTACCAGACTTAACCAGATAAATAGAACGTGAAGTGAAGGAAAGATCAATTACAACTTTAACAGAATTCCTAACAGGATTTATAGGACTATTCCCTCGGCAGTCAGGATAAATTCGATAATAGCTTAGAGGGAGCTTTATAAGATACCGAGATCGATATGCGCTGACATGACTGAATCAATAAGAAACAATTCTACGACAGCGCTTGAGGCTCTATTGGTTATAAGCTCGGTACATATAATAGAGAAGATCAGAGCCATAAACACTACGTTTAGGATATGACAGGATATATCATCTCCTTTCTCAACTGTCTTCTGGATGGACTCAGCAAAGTCTATAACTTTAGGGAATGCTTTGCAGCAAGACTGTGTAGTAAAAGTCAATGCAACAAGCGACATATGCTTTTAAAAGAGGAACCATCCTGGGTTACACAAATGATTTGACAGCGGAGAAAAAGTTTGGTTGGTTCCAGAGTGAAATATTCAGAATCCATGGCGAAACTAGAGGGTATCTTACAAGTGCAGGATTCATAGATGCCAGTGAAAGACAGAACCAGCCTAGAGGATAGTGGAGTGGCCATTCTAGCACTCTAGTTAGTATAAGACTGACCTGAAAATAATATACTGTTACGTTTTTACCTTTTTAAAAACGTTTAAATATGAGTTCGTTAATTGCAAACAAAGTAAAAACAAATATGTGTTTAGTTTTTCTTAAACTCTTCTTATTATTCACACTACGTTTGTGCCACTGTTCACACTTAACGATACAACAATAATTTGCCTGTACACTATTCTATTGCACACTTCTGTCCGCGATAACACTAACAACTGTTCGTTAGATCTTCTCAGCTTACAACCTTTTTGCAAGCAATACCACTTGTACGTTAAAACCGCAACGCGTCTTCACACAAGGCTGACTAAATTAACACTGACTGCTGCCTGCTTTGTCCAGCCCTTTTATAGTCCGACACAACTAGTCTAACGAACATTCTTGAAGTGGAAGGTTCGTGATATCGAACCTTCTCGAGAGCTCTATTGCTAATACATTGTTGTTTGTGTACCTTGCTAACGTTGTCCATCCCTTTTTTTCACATACTTGTTGTTGTTGGTACCCGACGCAACCAGGTTCGTTGTACATAGGTGTGTGTGCAGCTTTAGATAATCAACACGTTCATTAGTATGTATTTGTGTCGTGTGTATTGTGTTGGTGTAGCTGGTGGCTTTTGTTTATCGTTTTTATTGTTAAACGATATTAGGTCGTTTCGATTTATGTAACAATACGAATGTATGTGTAAGCTGAATCAGCTAGCCAGGAGAAAAGGGTTACACTCTGCTGGGTCCCAGGTTATGTGGGAATTTATGGCAATGAGTAAGCACATGAGAGTGTCTATAGTAGAGCTTCCACACCGCCAATAAGACTACATATCTGTGGCATGACACTACAAGTATTTGATTGACTAGAGATGGGCTGTAATATGAACTGAGTGATCAATGCCGGCGATTGCCGTTTAAGAAGTAATATTAAAAGCAATGTAGTCGCCGTAGTCTAGTAGGTAGTGTGTTAGCTTATTAGACATGAGGCCAGGCTTCAAAATATAGGTCAGACATCTCTAACAAGACGAAATACGAAAAATATTTCTTCGGCGACTTCCTCTCTGCAGATTTCTTGCAAAAACTCTGGGCGTTGAAATAAAATTGTCGTGAAAAGTATCTCAAAAAATCTGTCGTTCGGAGTCGATTTTAAACTGCAGCCCCCGCCACTCATGTATAAAATTAAGACACACAACACAAGTGGTTTGAGAAGCTAGGTCGTAATTCTGACTGAAGGGTTGCAGTGACCAATTATGTACTGTATGTATGCCTTAAATATGTACTACATTGGGTAAATAGAACGTCAATCATCATACGGCATCAGTTAATAGGCAATAAATTATCCGGTCTGTCAAGCATTTGGTATGGAAATTCATATGCTTAATCACTATAATTATTCCTCAATCACTTCAATAATTTTATTATTTTTAAGGTGTCTTAAGTGAACTCACTAACAAATTCGTTTATAAGGATTGATTAAATTAATACATCAATCATTATATCATTCATTTATTTTATCGGTTATTATACCAATCATTTATTATATATTATAGTTTGTCAATCATTTATTTTGTCAATCATTGATTTTGTCAATCATTTATTATATCAATCATTTATTATATCAATCTTTTATTATATCAATTATTTATTTTGTCAATCATTTATTTTGTCAATCATTTAGTCTAGTAGATAGTGTGTTAGCTTATTAGCCGTGAGACCACGCTTCAAACTCCAGGTCAGACATCTCTAGCAAAAAATCTGTGGTTCGGAGTCGATTTTAAACTGCAGCAACAGCCACTCATGTATAAAATTAAGACACACAACACAAGTGGTTTGAGAAGCAAGGTCGTAATTCTGACTGAAGGGTTGTAATGACCAATTATGTATGTATGTGTATGATTAAGCACATGAGCGTGTCTATAGTAGAGCTTCCACACCATTAATAAGGCTACAGTCCAGGTGTGTAATGAGACGACTGGTATTTGATTGACGAGAAAAGGGCTGTAATATTGGTAGACTTCTACTTCATATGAAATGACTGATTAAGACGGGCAACTGTCGTTGAGAAGTAATGCTAAAAGCAATTGTAATCGACTGCCGATTATCCTCAAATATTCATTAATTAGTTCGCTCTTGGTTAGATTGTCAATCATTGCCGCTGCGAATTAAAAAAATTCTTTGAAAAAAAGCAAAGCCTTCTAACGCTGGTTGCATTGTGAAACCCTGAAATGGGAAAGGTTTAGACTGCGTAGGTTTGGAGTTCTGCTTTCTAGTTTCCACAGAAAAATGGTCTTGAGTTGTGAAACTTCTTCTGAGTTTCTCTTCTTCCCCAATAGACTATCAAACAAATACTTAAAGCTTAAAGCTTTGGACTGAAGTAGGCACTAGCAAGCTTTGCAGATGGAAGACTGAACTGTTGTCCATTACGTTGCCACACGACAACTCTTAGTGTTACTTTCCTAGAGAGGACACTTTCGGTAATGATCTGCTGTTCAACTCTTTGGAGTTCCCTTATCCAACAAGTGTTGCTTGACGTATACCCAGTATAGCTAGTGACATTATACTTTAGAGCCTACTTTTGCGAGAACCCAACATAAAAAATTCAAATTGAAAATCTCTACTCGTTTGTTATCTTGAGATTACTTCATTACACTTTCGATTTGAATGAATTCAACATCAAGAGATTTTAATCACATCAATTTTAATGAATTGTATGCGAGAGAACTAAAGAACCTTTAAACCAATTATCAGTCATTAGTAGAACGACCCCTTCGCTTATTGTATTCATTCTGCCTGCCTGCCTGACTGGCTGATTATTTGGACTGTCAGGGCATCATCTGTCATCATTTGTTCCATGCCATTGAAAACACAAGTTTTTTTTTGCTTCCTTTCTCACATCATTCTTGTGTTACTCTGTACACCGCATGCATACGTGTGAGAGAGGATGATGATTACGCTGCGTTGCTTTACGTTGCGTTGCGTTTTATTAAATTTTCGCTTTTAATTGAATGCAATTCGATAATTGTCTAATTTTGTCATAATCATACAGCAACAATAAACGAAAAGAGAGCGTAAAAATGAATTGAATGACTTGCTTAATAGCAAGCGTACGTACGTACACTCAAACACATAAGTAAACAGACAGACACACATGCTGTATAAAAGATAGACTGAAAGCCAGACCACTTGAATTAAAACGAACGAAACGAAACGAAACGAAACTACGCAGGGAGAGACACCACAGATATACAGTCAGTAACAATGAAAAAAAAGAAACAAAAATAAAATTTGAAAATGAAAATGAAAATAATTGCAACCCAATTGAATGTCATACAAAGTAACTACAAATGCAATGCAATATAATTTTGCTGGCAATAACAACAACAACAACAATAGCAACAGCAACAATTTGAAGATTGTTGTGTATTTAATTTAAAAACTCTGACTGACTGACTGACAATTGTGTGCTTGAAAGGAAAAAAAACTTGAATATAATTGAGGCAGATTTTTGTTTTGTTCAACGCGAATTCATAGTATTTTAAAGGCTTAGCAACAGCAATATTTACAGCCTTTACCGACAACAATAACAAGTGGCAACAGTAACAACAACAATAGCGACAGATGTTGCTTTAATAGGTTGAAATTGAAAATGACAAAATAAAACAAAACAAAAAAGAAGAGAATAAATAAACGCACTCGAAATAAAGTGGTTTTTGGAGTACAGTGCAGAACAAAAATGAAGCATTAAAAAATCTTTATTATGAAAAGAATCTTGGGGTCGATTTTTTTCGCCACTTAGTTGGCCTTAACAACTTTTTTTATTTTAATTTCAATGTGCTTCAGCTGTTCCAAACACTCACTTTTTTGCCAGTTGGTCTCACAAATCGATGACAGAATTTTTCTCGATTTAGTTCTTCTAAAGCTGACATGATCGTTTTCCAACATTAGTTGTCCGGTTGCTTTAATAATGTAGTACATCAATTACAAGATCCGTCAATCAATCGTTGATCAGGTTAAACATAAGGCAGCACAACCACTCAACCGGACGTTAAACAATTGTACAATAACGTTATTGTTTAGTACCTCAATCATATAGTACGCCAATCATATAGGACATCAATCATTTAGTACTTCATCATATAGGGCGTCAATCATATTGTACGGCAATGATATAGTACATCAAACATATAATCTCTCAATCACCCATATGGTTTTAGTAAATCAAACTGTCTTAAACCTGATGATAATTCTAGGCCATAAAAATATTAACCCTAATCGATATGATGCCTTAAATATATGGTGGATTAGCTAAATAGCACGTCAATCATCAGGGTGTATCAGTTGGATGTTATTTATTCGCTCAGTCAAGTATTTCGTATAGAAATCATATGCTAAGTCAATCTCATTATTCTTCGATCATTTCATTAGTATGATTGCATGATTAGACCTGCCTTAAGTAAACTCACTAACAAAGTCATTTATTATTATTGATATAATTATTATATCAATCATTATATCATTCATCTATTATATCAATCATTTATTACATCAATCATTTATTATATCAATCATTTAATACATCAATCATTTCTTGTATCAATAATTTATTATGTCAATCATATGGTACATCAGACATGAAGTGTATCATCCATATAGTTTCAGTAAGTCAACCTTCCTGCCTCAAAATTGTTGAAAATTTAATGCCATAAACATATCTAACTCCAGTCGACATGATGCCTTAAATATATGATGCATTTGTTAGAGAGTACGTCAATCCTCATGGTTTATCAGTTACATAAGATATAAATAATTCGTCCAGTGAAGCATTTGGTATAGAAATCATATGCTGAGTCAGTCTTATTATTCGTTGATCATTGCAATCATTTTATTAGTACTATAGTGCGCTAAGTAAACTCACAACCAAAATCATTTATTACGATTGATTAAAGGTATGTCCAACATTTATTATGTTAATCATATGGTAAATCAATCATTAGGTGCATCGTCCATATAATTTTAGTAAGTCCTTCTTCCTGGTTTAGGTCTGATGACGATTCTAAGCCAATAAGATATCTAACTCTAGTCGACATGAAGCCTTAAATAGAAAGTCAATCATCATAAGGCATCAGTTAATAGGAAATAAATTATCCGGTTTGTCAAGCTTTTTGTATGGAAATCATAGGCTAAATTACTATCATTTTTCGTCAATCACTTCAATCATTTTATTATTCTTAAGGTGTCTTAAGTAAACTCACTAAAAAATTCGTTTATTACGAAAGATTAATTTATTTATCAATCATTATATCATTCATTTATTTTATCGGTTATTATACCAATCATTTATTATATCAGTCATTATATCAACCATTTATTATAGCAATCATTTATTATACCAATCATTTAATATATCAATCATTTATTATATCAATCATTATATCAATCATTTATTATATCAATCATTTATTATACCAATCATTTAATATATCAATCATTTATTATATTAATCATTATATCAATAATTTATTATATCAATCATTATATCAATCATTTATTATATCAATCATTTATTATATCAATAATTTATTATAACAATTATATATTATATGAATCGTTTATAATATCAATCATTTATGTCATCAATCATTTATTATATCAATCATTTATTATATCAATCGTTTATAATATCAATCATTTATAATATCAATCATTTATTATATCAATCATTTTTATATCAATCATATATTATATCAATCGTTTATAATATCCATCATTTATGTCATCAATCATTTATTATATCAATCATTTATTTTATCAATCATTTATTATGTCAATCATTTATTTTATCAATCATATATTAGATCAATCATATGGTACATCAATCATAGTTAGCTCATCATATGGCCATTTATGCCATTTTAAAGGCCAATCTTCGAGGACATACACATATCATTCAGAAGACTCTTAAACTAAATTAGGTTTCGAACATTATTGAGGGAGTTCCTGCTTAACTTGGCAAAAAAAACTATCCTTTAGACTTCAAGCTCCTCTGTCCGCCTTTTTGATTTCTGTTTCAAATTTATTTTTCAACTATTTTTTATACACTTTTTTCCTCTTTGTTGCCATTAGCTTGACGCAGTCTGCTGTTACTGGCTTAATTTAAAAATAATTTTCATTTTTGTATGTGACGCTGCAGAAAGCCATGAAAAAAAATCTGCAAAACAAGAGAAAAAAGAAACTATTTCGACACCCAGACACTCAATTCTATTTTATTTAAAATTTTTTTTCTTTAGTTTTTCGCGGGAATTTTTCAAATTTTTAGTGGCCTTTTTAACGCAACGACTAAACGACTAACGAACAAAAAAAATTTTTCAAAAACTATAAAAGCGAAGAATATTAAACTGCAGCGTTCTGCAGTAATGGCTGGTTGGCATTTAATGACCATTTGGTCAAAAACAGCAACAGCAACAACAACTACGACTACGCTGGCCAGGCCACAGCAACACGTTTTATATGCAGTCATTAAAGCAAAAGAATACAACACGATTAATGAAATGTAATGGATGAGAGAGAGGAGGGGATGAGCAATGTAAGTGAATGCGCCATATTCAATCAAACATTTTATGTTGCAGTTGCAGTAGTTGTGTTCCGTATTTACTTGCATATGCTTTAGCCAGTCATCATCAGCAGCAACAACATCAGCAACAACATCAAATTCAACGCCATCACCATCACCATCGCCATCGTCATCGTCATCATCGTTTGTCTCCATTATTTCAAATTAAGAGGAGACCACTTTAATATGAAGATGGTGGTGGTGGTGGTGGTGGTAGTGTGGCATGGTGTGTGATGGTGTAATAATGTCCGTTGTAGTGTTGTATAGTAAAAGCAGGACCAGCTACAGCAGCAGCAGTAGCGTAATGTATTGAATCGCTTGATAACGCTTCACAATGATGCAGTAGTAGTGACATGCAATACAATAGCAATTATGCCTTCTACGTGTTGGCGTTGTAATGACTCTTAAGAGAGTAGATTGCTTTTACTGCCCATAGAGTTGTTGATGTCGTTGATGTTGCTATTATGTGTTGCCAGTGATATTTTGTATTGAATGCAGTTGTAAATGTTGTTGCCACTGTTGTTGTTACTGTTTTTTCTTTAGTGGACATTACGTGCTGTATTATGCTAAATTGTATCATTCCAGCATTACTCAACCCTTTGCAACGAATACCAAATGAAACGTAGATGATCGAAAATGAATTTTAAAACAGACTTTCATGGGGACGATATAAAGGAAGAGGTGTTCCTAACACTAATAGCCCATGGGGTACTTTGATTTTTATCAATTGCATTTAACATGGCGCAGTCAATTGGAGTTGGTTTGGTTGGGATGGTTGGGATGGTCGGAATGGTAGCAGTGGCAGTGGCAGTAGCGCTGGCAGTAGCAATAGAAGATAAATAAGCCATACATGTTGTATTGCCATAGCACTGATGTAAGGCTTTGGATTTACGTTTCTTGATTCTTTTTTTTTAAATAACACATAACCCAGCAAGCCTTTAAAAAGTTTTGTATAAAATTAACACATACAACATAAGTGGTGTGAGAAACTAGGTTGTAATCCTGACTAAAGGGTTGTAATAATCAACTGTTGCTCTGCTTTTAAGTAAACTCACTAACAAATTCATTCATAACGATTGATTAAATTATTATATCTATCATTATACCTATCATTTATTATATCAATGATTATATCAATCATTTAGTATATAAATCATTATATCAATCATTTTTTATATCAATCATTTATTTTATCAATCATTTATTTTATCAATCATTTATTATATCATTCATTAATCAATCATTTATTATATCAATCATTATATCAATCATTTATTATATCAATCATTATATCAATCATTTATTTTATCAATCATTTATTTTATCAAACATTTATTGTATAAATCATTTATTATATCATTCATTAATCAATCATTTCTTATATCAATCATTATATCAATCATTTATTATATCAATCATTATATCAATCATTTATTATATCAATCATTATATCAATCATTTATTATATCAATCATTATATCAATCATTTATTATATCAATTATTATATCAATCATTTAATATATCAATCATTTATTATATCAATCATTATATCAATATCAAGGGTTGTAATAATCAACTGATGCTCTGCTTTTAATTATGTAGAAGAAGGTACAAGAAATTGGGTACTTTATAGCTTCATTTCATACATACATACATACATAATTAACCATTAGAACCCCTTAAACAGGACTACAACCTAGCTTCTCTTACCACTTCTGTTGCGTGTGTTAATTATATACGTGAGTGGCGGCAGCTATTTTTGCTTCGAAAAATCTGTTTCAACGATGAGGCCCACTTCTTTTCTGAATGGGCACATACATGCATACATACATAATTAGTCATTGCAACCCTTTAGTCAGGACTACAACCTACCTTCCCACACCACTTATGTGTATTGTGTGTGTTAATTTTATACATGAGTGTTGGGGGTCGTACAGTTTAAAGTCGACTCCGAACGACAGATTTATGGAAATTTCACTCTCAGAGTTTTTGCCAGAAGTCTGCTGAGAGGCAGTCGCCGAAGTAATATTTTTTCATATTATTGGAGATGTCTGACCTGGGGTTTGTATCGTGGCCTTTAAGCCAACACACAACCTACTTGATACGGCGACTTCGTTTCCCTCCAAAAAGGTTCATTGGGTTACTTTGGCTTTGATTAAACTCCTCCAGGCCAGATAACACAAATGCTAGTGACAAAACCGTAAACATTACGACAGCAGCGAGCATATATTCGCTGCAAGTTTATGTGAATCGTTGTAATAAACAAACGAAAATTTCATTAAACGAAATTGACAGAAACCAAAATTAAGAAGAACGAGAGAGAGAGAGATAGAGAGAATCACAAATAAAGAACAATAAATGACAACTAAAAGTGTAATGAAGTTATTTACAGGAAATTGCAACATTGTAAGCGAACGAACAAGGCCAAGCCAAGGCTTAAAGCTGAAAAATAAAATAAAAACAAATTTTAGAAATTTTTTAAATTAGAATCAGACATGGAATCCTATTGAGGTTAAGAGAGATATTTTTTGACCATAAAAAGCGACCATAAAGTAATGGAAATTGATTCATAAATTAAAAATTTTCTTTCTTTGCTTTTCTTGGAACATTTTTATTTGCAAATGTCATTCAAATGCCACCACCATAATCAAGCTGTCATTATCTTTATAAGCAATTGTCGTCATATTTCTTTTATACCCCAATTATTGTCATACAAGTCGTACATTTATATGTACTATTGAGTTATAAATTTCATTAAACGCTTTCATATTTTTGCTTTTAAATGTCAATAGCTTTGTGTGGAGAACTTTTTTTTTAAATTAAATACTTAGCCAAGCATAGCCTCCCCTGCTAAGGAAGGAGTGCTGCATATTGGCTAACACATTTGCTTATTTGCTCAATAAAACATTAATAATGGTGTGTCATTAAAGCCAATAAATGAAGATAATAACGTTTGTATTAAATATCATTTGAAAACAAATAATAGCACACGTCAATAATGACAAGTCAATTATATGAGACAATTTCGAAAGGAATTACAAACAATTTTTACAGTGATTTGATGCGCTATTTATTAAAATTGAGTTAAAAAGTTGTAACAGTAGTTTGTTACAAGGATTTAGAGTAGAGAGATGTTTAAAAACAAAATAAATCACTTGTGCAATCTTTGAAAAGCCTTAACGGGGCCAAACCTTAAACACGTTTGTATGGCAATTACTTTAATCGAAAAGCCTAATTTGTTAGCTTTAAATTGCTATCAAAATGTTTTAAATTGCTTGCCTAGAAGCAAAGTTATAAAGATTTTTGCTTAATGACTCCGGAATTAATATTAATCATACGCCACCATATAAAAAAATGCAAAATTTTAAATTCTGGCTTTTAGCTGCAAACTACGAGTTATCTAGTAGCTCGGCTGTAAACGCATTAAAATAAATGGCGTAGGGCTCTTGTGCTTTTGGTTGGAATTAACGACCAACTATTAACGGAATCTACCTTACAAAGTTCTGGTAAGAAGAACTAAACAAGAAGATGTACACTCGCCTTTTACTATGGAACTTCAACTTTAACATTCCACTAGAAACCATGTGGATAACGTTCGGTTCCTGGTTAAAGTTAACGAATGCTATGTATTAGAAGCAAATACAGAAAAAGCTTCAAACTTACTTTCAGTTATTCTGGAATTTGCGTTGAGATTACATCGAAATGGTATTACAAGTATCTACTGGACGGTAATTCAATCAAGATAGAGTTTTTTAGTTTTTGTATTCTCAAGAAAATACAACATACCTCAATTCGCTACCCCGGATATTTATTTGATGGATTTAGGTCTTGTGATAAAGCTGAATATATGGACTCCTGGTTACTGAAATAATCTTTTTAAAGATTGCTGCTGTACTCATCTGGTATCAGAGTATTTCGAATAGTGATATACGCATATTAAACGACAGTAAAGCGATGATTACATTCCATATCCCACCTCTGGGTATCTCTAGAGGAGATAGCGAGACATTTGACGTCACCCTTACATGGATGCCTAAATGTGGGCAATGGATGAACGCTTAAGAAATTGCAAAAACTGGTGCGTCAGATAATTCGAATGCATTCCAAGGTGCGATGGTCATCGCTCTGCAAAGCGGAGCACAAATGATTTCACATTTGCAAGGAAAGATAGGACAACGAACTGACTTCTATAGACACCCAGTAAACCTCTTCTTCTGACAAAATCTCTAAAACAAAATATAAAGCTTCGGAATTGGCATTAAACTCTGATTTTAGCCATAATAAGCAGCAGGAAGTCGCCGTAGTCTAGTAGGTAGTGTGTTGGTTTATTAGACGTGAGGCCACGGTTTAAACCTTGGATCAAACTACTACAACAAAACGAAATACGAAGAAAATATTTCTGCGGCGACTTTCTCTCAGCAGATTTCTGGCAAAAAGTGTAAGAGTAAATAAAATTGCTATGTAAAGTTTCTTAAAAAGAAAATCTGTCGTTCGAAATCGTCATGATGTGATGCCACAGGTGAACGCAGCCTCTGCGATCCAAGGAGAGGGAAGTTGGTCAGCGCAAGGGCTGCACATTTCCAAAAAGCACGACTACCCCGCACTGGAAAACCAGCCAGAAAGTTTGATGAACGAAGCTATATCCTTGATGTCAATAGATGATAGCTCCGTTAAGCTAACAAGGAATGGGGAGCCAAATAACCTATATCTGCACCCCGCAAGGGACGGGCATTGGCAGAGGAAGTGGTGACAGTCTCAGCCTCCTCGGCGGATCTGCATCCACGGCAGAAGAATTAAATGGGAGCCGCATTTTCTCCGCGTGTCTAACCATAACACACAGTGACCTGTAAGCATGGCTACTGTGATTGAGATGATGCCGCGACCAAGTCTATGTAGCTGGTAGGTACGCTTTCTATCCATCCGGGGCCAGGTGAGTCTAGTGGTAAAGCAGGACTCCTCGTTGATCCAAGATAGGTTGGCGTCTAGAAAAAATTTCCGCGCGATGGCCAGTTTGATCGAGGCAAGTGGAATTCCTAAGTCGATTGAACAGGATTCCGGGAGTAGTGCGCCAGCTCTGGCTAGCTCGTCTGCTCTGCAGTTTCCCGGAATGTCACAGTGTCCAGACAAGTGTGACACTGAAGCGCCCAGAAAGAAGTTTGAGGCAACGGCGACATTCCCTGACGATCCTGCAATTATTCTCAATGTTCGACAGAGACTCTATGGCAGCCTGGCTATCCGAAAGGATCTAGATGCGGGTGAAAGGAACACCACATCACTTATGGTGCGGGTGATAATTTTATACATGAGTGGCGGGACCTACAATTTAAAGTCGACTCCGAACGTTAGATTTTTGGGAAACTTTTTCATGGAAAATTTAATTTAACGCTCAGAGTTTTTGCCAGAAATCTGCTGAGAGGAAGTCGCCGAAGAAAATTTTTTTTTTCATATTTTAGTTTTGATGTCTGGTCTGGGGTTTGAACTGTGGCCTTACGTCTAATAAGTCGATACACTACCTACTAGACTACCGCAACATGTGGATAAGTGGTTTTGTAGAAATTGTGCGCACTATTAGTTCCCTGAATAGAAAGATGAGCTATTTCCTGAAGAGTTGAGTTCTACTTTTTTCTTGCACTGTAAATAATTTATTGCAATTGTTGGGATTATTTCCCACTTCATTAAAATCAATCATAGCCCTCTACTATGCATTCAAGCACTTGATAGTTTTATGTTCAATGGCCCTTTGGAAAGCTTTTTAATTTCTCTGCTGCCTTACTTGTTGTTGAGAGAAGTATTTTGCTTCTCAACAATATTTCCAAGTAATTTCACAAGAAAATTGTGAAAAACAATTTCTGATTATCTTTAAAATCCATTAAATCTTGAATAGTTTTTCATTTCAATTTCAATGAAATGAAAACAAAAAAACATGGAAGATAAACTCCTTAATAGGAATATGAAAACAATTTTAGAAGTACAAAATAAAAATCCGATAAACTAAAATGAAAAGATAGAAGAGAGAAGGAAAACAACATAGAAAATAAACGCAAAAATAAAATATAAAGAAAGCAACAAAAAAAGAATAAATTTTACAATAAATGGAGGAACTCTGCTCAAGTAAAGACAGAAGAATGATGGAAAGAAACAAAATGGAAAAAAACCAAGTTGAAGAGGAACTTATTTAAAAGAAAATTACAAAGTTTAAATTAAAAGTTTATTAAAAATAAAAAACAAACAAACAAACATACATACATACATACATAAAAAGAAGTCGTAAGAGAAAACTAACATATCAACAGCCAGCAAACTAAACTCATGTAACAACAAAATGATGATGAACTTCAAAACAATTTATTGCACATGAAAAACAGATCCACAGATACACAGATCCACAGATACAAAAATACCAATTCAAATACAAATTCAGAACAACAACCAAAACATTCCTAAAATTGAATAAAAACTATAAAAAGGGAACACCACCGCATACATCACTACCATGGAAAAAACTTGTAAAAAGCATGGAAAAGAAAAAGTTTTTGAGAAAAAAAAAGTTTTTTTTCTTTTTTCCCCAGAACCAAGAAACTCATAAATATAATAGAATGAAAATTTTACAACTTAAAATGGAGAAAAAAACAAACAAACAACCAAAAAAAAAACTCTGGAATGCTACAGAAAACTTAGAAACGAAAGAAAAAAGGAAGAAGAAAAAAATAAGTTTTACAAACGCCATAAAAAAAGCCACTAAAAATGTGTTACAAAGGCAGAATAAAAATTAAAAAAAAATATTTTTGTTTTTTAAATTTTAATTAACAATAAAAAAAATTCCCGTATATTTTTTTATATTTCCGGGGTCTTCAGTTTCATATTGCAATTAAAATGGAATTTAACAAAATCCCGCCAGCATAAGAAATAAATAAGGTTTGCGTCTGTTTTTATATCGAGTTTTTCAACAAAAACATCTAGACCTTAAACCGTTAAATATGGCCAATTTTCTTTTTGTCTTTACAACCCTTCAGTCAGGATTACAATGTAGCTTCTCACACCACTTATATTGTGTGCGTTAATTTCATATATGAGTGGCGGGATCTACAGTTTAAAGTCAACTCCGCACGACAGATTTTTGAGTAACTTTTCATGGCAATTACTCTCAGAGTTTTTGCCAGAAATCTGCTGAGAGGAAGTCGCCGAAGAAATACTTTTTGTATTTTTATTTTGATGTCTGGCCTGGGGCTCGAACCAACCCTGGCTTTTTGTCTAATAAGCCTACACACTACCTACTAGACCACGTCGACTTCAAACCTCTTCATGGCAATTTTTATTTTAACGCTCAGAATTTTTGCCAGAAATTTGCTGAAAGGCAGTCGGCGAAGAATTTTTTTTCATATTTTCGTTTTGATGTCTGACCTGGGGTTTGAACCCGGGGCTCACGTCTAATAAACCAGTACACTACCTACTAGACTACCGCGACATGTGAAAAAAAAAGTCATTGAATCTCCGAAGAAATATTTTTTCATATTTCGTTTGGCTGGAGATGTCTGACATGGGATTTGAATCGTGGCCTTACGTCTAATAAGCCAGCACACTACCTACTAGAATGCTGCGACTAAGGCCATTTTGTTCAACTAAAACTTGTTAAATTAATTTGCATTTATTGACTCTGTTTTGTCAAATTCAGCATAAACAATGTTGTATGTTCGCTGAATGTATCCTGGAGCACATGGCAAACAGATTCTAATTATCTGAGAAAAATCAGCTTCAACAATGAGGCCTATTTCTGTCTAAACGGGTATGTATGTACATACTACTAGTTCTGCCCATGGGGACAATTAAGCAGACAGTTGTCACAGCCAATCGATTCCTTAATTCCCAAAATCCTTTAATGAATTTCATATTAAACTTGTCGCCCAAGATCCTTACCATACTCTGCAAGGCTTTGCTTTTCACTACCATGTGCAGTGGTCTTAAGCTTAACAGAGTCTTAATCGCTGCTGTAGGGCAGCTTCTCATTGCTCCAGTTATGTTAATGCATGCTAGTCCCTATATCATGCCTAATTCCATTTGAGCCGCTTTCAGATTTGTTCCCTCTAGCCATATAATGGTTCCATCCTTAGGTCAAAAGTGACCTTTTCGTCATACACAATTGATCATTACAACCCTTTAGTCAGGATTACGATGAAGTTTCTCATACCACTTATGTAAGTTAAGGGTTTTAATTTCATACATGTGAGGCGGGACCTACAGTTTAAAGTCGACTGCGAACCACAGTTCGTTTTCGAGAAACCTTTTCATGGCAAGTTTATTTGATTGTCAGAGTTTTTGCTAGAAATCTGCTGAGCGGAATTTACTGCAGATATATTTTCTCCATTTTCGTTTGGCTGGAGATATCTGACCTGGGGCTTGAACCCGGGACTCATGTCTAATAAGCCAGTATCCTACCTACTAGACTACCGCGATATGTGAAAAAAAGAGTCATTGCCAGAAACCTGCTGAGATATCTGACCTGGGGTTTGAAGCGAGGCCTCATCTCTAATAAATCAAAACACTACGTACTAGACTACGGTGACTACCACTGGCCTTTTCATCATGGTATAAAATTCAGTTCATAATTTCTGGGTTACGTCCTTATGATTTCCTCTGCAAGCATTGTGCATATCATCATGGCATGTCTTCTAGCTTTTACTGAGATATTTCCCATATGAGCCCTGTATTTCAATTTAATATCCCGAGCTGTTCCCAATGGTTTTTACCTATAGTTGAAATATCTTTCATTTGGGAAGTATTCCCCTTACTATTGCGATCTTCCAGAGTTTACGTTTAACTGCCATGTATCAATGACTTACTATCTCCCGAGAGTCTCTTCAAATTTTTCTTTCGCTATCAAGACTATATTGTTACGTTTTTAGCTTTTAAAAACGTTTAAAATATGAGCTCGTAGATTGCAAATAAAATTAAAATAAATTTGTGTTTAGTTTTAATTGAAATCCTTTATTCGCACAATTCCGTGCGCCATTGTTCACAACTTGATGTAAACAACAACAATTGCTTTGTTTGTTATTCCTCTGATTACACCCTGTGCATAGACAATAACAATTACTAGAAAATTGTTTGACTGATCTTTGTAACCGAGATCTTCAAACCACGATTACTCTCTTCAAACGCAAGATTGACTGAACTTCACTTATTCACTTATCTGCTTTGTCTTCCCTTTTATATGGCAGGGTAAACAGTCTGATGAATGTTCTTGAAGGCGAACGTTCATGACTTCGGCTTCTCGAACTCTCTTTAATCGTTGTTTACATTGGAACGCCTCTTCACACAAGACTGACTGCACTTTTATTAACTCGCTCGTCCGCTTTGACTTGCATAACTGCATATGATCGCTATATAATGCCCGCCTGAAATAGTTTTGTCAGCAGTTCATTAACAACCAAACTTTACATTAGTGTTGGAAACACTCCACATTATGATGATCCTCTGTTTTTATTGACCCTGTTGGCTTAATTTTAAAATTATTAAAAAAATAAACGAAAATTATTAATCATACCACCTGTTGGCTTTTAAGGGAAATAAAAATTATTATCAATCATACGCTCCCTTAAAGAAAAATCTTTTGAAAGAAATTGCATTTTGAAAGTATTTAACAACAATAACAAGTTGCTCGTTTATTACCCTCGATGGTGTTTTCTTTTTAATGCTTCCCCTAGAATTTATTGGCTTTTAAAAAATTTTTTACTTGCGCTTGGTATTATTTATGGTCGTTTTATTTTTATCGCACACCTTTTGCTTAACGATTTTGCAACGCCATAAAAAAATAGAATCTTCAGGTGAGAAATTGTTAATTAAACGCGTTCTTTAGAAATAAATTTCTCACAAGACTAAATAACTAAGAAGGCATACTTAATTGCTTGGCCCCAGCATAGTAGTAGTAATAATAGTAGTGGCCGAGGTAAAATAAGGCAATAAAATATGAAGAAGAAGAAGAAGTAGCAGAAGAAGAAGATGATGAAAATTATTAAACGTTTACGTTTACAATTTGAAAAAGGACTTACGATTGTAAGCTTTAGACAGGCATTTAGGATAGTGAAGTAGTCAAGGATTTGCTTCTAAGAAAAATAGAAAACAAAACAGGAAAAATAACAAATCTTGCCAAGACTACTTCAAGGAAAAGCCCTCCTTCATATTTGAAAAGAAAAGAAAAGAAAAAAATGAGCACCAGTAGCAGCAACATTTCATAATCTCTTCTTAGAGAGTTTAAGCCTCAACTTGATTTCCTCTATTAACGCCAAAACTTAAGATGTTTCAACGTGGCAAATACTACGTAAACGTAAAGAGCTTCTAACTATGTCATGTATTGCCTTTGAAAATGGTTGTTGTTGTTGTTGGTGTTCACTTAACAATTGTAATCTTTATTGTTTAAACAAATCACGTAGTCGGTTGGCGTTTAACGTTTCGTATGCGAAACAAACAATTGCCAGCCAAAGGCAACACTTTATTGTCGTAACGTTACGTTACGTCGCTCTATTACAAAAAGCTTAGGCTGGCGTAGTAAATGCTTTAAGATGTTTAAAATTCATTTATTGTTGTTGTATCATATCAATTTAGTTGCTAAAATTTAGTTTTCTAAACGATGTGTGTTAGAAACACGGTTTAATTTCGTTGTGAAAATTCTGGGAAAATATTTTTTTTCATAGGTTTTCCCAGAATGTGTGCTCGAACATGTGTGTGAAGATAAATTTGAATTTGAAGACCTAAGACGCAATCCATAAATTTTAGCAGCGCCACATTTGGCATTAACAGAGCAAAATTTCCTCTCAACAGAACAAAATTTGCCTTTAACAGAGCACTGTTTGCTATTTAATAGTATTCATCTGAACAAGCCCACTTGTTTAGGAGCTAATTTTGGGAAATACTCTACGTCTATGAGTACCATACTATATGGAAAGGAAGCTTCCAAGGCCTCTTAATTTAATCAGCAAAATAGTCACATATAAAGTGATTTGCTATTGAGAAAATTGCCTTTGAAAATATCAATTTTTTGCTTGAAAATTCTTTAGAAGATCGGGGGCCATTTTGGAACATATAGGCCAACCCACTACCTAGAGAACGGTGACTGCGAAGCCTATGCAGATAATATAGTCTTGATAGCTTAAGCAAAATTTAAAGAGACTCTCTGCGAAATCATCCGGAGATAGTAAGTCGTTGATACATGACAGTGGGCTTTAGGTAAACTCTGGAAGACCGCAATAGTAAGAGGAATACTTTCCAAATGAAAGATGTTTCAACTACAGGGTGGGAATAGCACAATGGGCCCAATGCGGCCTAAGTGTGTCCATCCAAGAAAAATTCTTGAATGGGCAGCCACCTCTATCTCTACAGGGTAGGAAAATATCACAGAAAATCGACATAAAATAATTGGGAACAGCACTGGATAGCAAATTGAAATGCAAGACTCATATGGGAAACATCTCAGTAAAGGCTAGACGTGCCATGATGATTTGCACAAGGCTTGCAGAGGAAGTCGTAAAGATGTAACCTAGCAATTATGAACTGAATTCTATACCATGATGAAAAGGCCAATGGTAGTCGCCGTAGTCTAGTAGGTAGTGTGTTGGTTTATTAGCCGTGAAGCCTCGGTTCATATCCAGGTCAGACATCTCCAGTCAAACGAAAGTATGAAAAAATATTTCTTAGGCGACTTCCTCTCAGCAGGTTTCTGTCAATAACTCCTTTTTTCACATGTCGCGGTAGTCTAGTAGGTAGTGTGTTCGTTTATTAGACGTGAGTTCCGGGTTTAAACCCCAGGTCAGACAACTCCAGTCGAATGAAATCTGAAAAAATATTTTTTAGGCGAGTTCCTCTCAGCCTATTTTTGGCAAAATCTCTGTGGGAGTAAAAAAAAAATGCCATGGATAAGTTTCTCAAAAAAATCTGTCGTTCGGAGTGGACTTTAAACTACAGGTACCGCCAGTTATGTACAAAAATAACGCAACCAAAATAAGTGGTGTAAAAAAACTATGTTGTAATCCTGACTAAAGGGTTGTAATGGCCAATTATATATGATGAAAAGGCCACTTATGATCTACAGAGTGAGCCATTGTCTGGGTAGATAGAGAACAAATCTAAAAACAGCTCAAATGGAATTAAACATGATATGAAGTCGCCGTGGTCTAGTAGGTGGGGTGTTGGCTTATTATACGAAAACCCAGGGCTCGAGCCCCAGGCCAGACATCAAAATAAAATACAAAAAAATTATTTTTTGGCGTCTCCCTCTCAGCAGATTTCTGGCAAAAACTTTGAGAATCAAGTAAAATTGCCATGAAAAGTTTCTCAAAAGAATCTGTAGTTCGGAGTCGACTTTAAACTGTAGGTCCCGCCACCCATGTATAAAATTAACACACACACCATAGAAGGAGTGAGAAGCTAGGTTGTACTCCTGACTAAAGGGTTGTAATGATCCATTGTGTGTAACGAAAAGGTCACTTAAGGCCTACAAAACGAGCCATTGTCTGGCTAGAGGGAACTAAACTGAAAACAGCTCAAATGGAATTAAAAGTGATATAGGGACTAGCATGCATTAACATAACTGGAGCAATGAGAAGCTGTCCTACAGCAGCGATTAAGAGTCTGTTAAGATTATGAATACTGCACATGATAGTGAAAAGCAAAGCCTGACAGAGTATGGTCAGGATCTTGGGCGACAAGTTTAATATGAAATTCATTAAAGGATTTTGGCAATTAAGGAATGGGCTGTGATAACTGTCTTCTTAATTGTCCCTTGGACGGAAGCAGTAGTCTCAATGAGTTTGGGATATGTTAAGCAACGAGTTTGATTAAGAGTTGCAGTTTGTCCCGTTTTTTTTTTTTTGGATGTGTTGAATTGAAGAATTTTCCTTGAATACTTAAGCGTTCGTGAATAGGCCACAATGCTACAATGCTTCACTAAATTATGCCATTCAATTAAACACGTTTATGTAAGAACTTTAAAAAGAAGAAGACACCCCCTTACCATGGCCTTTTACTTCTTTACTACCACATAGTTTTTACTGCTTTTCTGAATACAAATTCACGTATTAAACCAACAAATCTTATGCACAAAACATTCCAAGGATTTTTTTTTTAGAAATTTTTTGTTCTAAGAAAGTCCTGCCTGCTTGCCAGCGTACAGAAGCACAAGCACAGGCACAAGCACATAGAGAAGTTGCAACAACAATGTTGCATACCAATCAGCTCACGCAGCAAAAGTTACTTCCTGTTTAGCATAAAAATCTTTTAAATGTTGCAAGTGAAACAAGAAAAATGAAGAAGAAGACAAAACAGAATTATTCTCTCGTATTCATTTTCTCTGTGTTTTTTTTTTAAGACCAGAACAGTTTCATTTAATAAATGAAGAAAATTATGTCTGCATTGCACGCACATTTGTGGCATAGTTGGGTTGCAGCCACAAAATTGTGTTTTATTTCTCTTGTTCTTCTTATTCTACTTTATACTCGTACTGCTGCTGTACTACTATCCGGAGCAATGATGCTTTTAAACACACACACACACACTCTCATTTCCGTAGTTTTTAACTTAAAAATATAAAAGTAAAGTAAAGTTGTAACATAATTTTAAGTGTAGAATGCAATAAGAAAAGAAGGAAAATATAAATATAGGGTAAGTGTAAAAATTATTTCTTGAAATTTTTTATTTTAAGATTTCTGCTTTAAATGAATAATTTTATAAAGGAAGTCTCAAATTTAAATTTTTTCCAGCCCAATGAGAAGAAATTATTTTTTGCTCTTACCCAATAATTTTGAAATAGTTTTACTTTGTATATTTACTACATGTTTTTCAGTTTTCTTTTTACCACTTTTTCTATATATTAAATTAAGTTAATATACAAGAACATACCAGGAAAAAGCCGAAAGACGCACAGTCAACCACAGTTCCATGAAGCCTGGTGGTGACTTTCGGGGGAAAAAATTTTCTTTTTTGAAATTCCCGTTTTCTTTTTCTCTCCCTTGTAATATTAAACGTTTATGAACAATTATTTACATAATGAAGACAGCATTAATCGGAAAATATTAAAAGAAAAAGCTCACAAAATACACTCGGCCACAAAAGTATACATACGGTTAACAAATTTCAGAAAATTTTTGAACCAATCCGTTTTTTTTTTTAAATATTTATAATTGTCTGACATCTTTCTTCGATTTTAAGACGGTCTTTTGCATTGCTTCAGAAATTTGTGAAATTTGTTTATCGGATGTATGCTTTTGTGGGCCTGTGCAGGGCCACAATTCAGTTCAATTTCAGAAATTTTTTAACCAATGCAAAAGACCGTCTTAAAATTGAGGAAACTATAAAGATTTTCAACGAAAACGGATTGTTTAAAAAGTTTCTGAAATTTGTTAACCGTATGTATACTTTAGTAACTGTATGTAACTTTTGTTTAGTAAAGCGAAACGTTTAAGAAGATTGCCTAGATTCCCAAAATATATTTAAAAATTTCCAAAATTTTTTTTCTTTGAAGAACTCTGCAACCGCATGCATTTGTGTCTTTTCTGGCTCATAGACAAGCAGCTTCGCTTTCATATTTCCCTTCGCTAGGATTAGGCATGATTTTACTGCATTGATCCTTACTATACCAGCACAGACATGTGCTTCAGTAGGAGGCTAGCAAGTAATATCTTAGCTTGCGTGGAAGAGAGTGCATTGAGTGGTAAACAGTATCTCTAGACTGCTGAAACACGTGTCTTTGCTCCAAACGTAAACCTAGGTTGGCTCCAACACAGCCCGATAAAGCCATTATGCAGCAGCACAGCAGGTCTAAAGGCCGACATGATGTCCACGGCCTTTTTCGAGGTGTGAAATGCTATGATCACTCGATGACTTACAATTTCCTCTTGCAGGATTTCAGGAATTTTGTAGCTTGTGCTTGAAGACCAAAGAAGGCTAGAATTGTGACAAAAAATATAAACAGGGAAAGCTTTTAAAGTGTAATTGAGGCAGTACATGACAATCGTGTTTATAAGTATGAGATAAGCACACCTCGTGTAACCATCCAATTAAACACGTGCTAACGATTTAAGCCCATGGGGTTATTGACCCTTTCTGCCACACTAAAAAATGTAAACACGTTTCAAATACATTGTCATTCGTCTACTGCTGATCAGACAAAAATTTTAAAAAGCTCTTAATGCCCTACACTTTCATAGATAGTTTCAATACGACATCATATTTATACATTCAGGATTATGACCTAGCTTCTCACATCACTTATGTTCTGTGTGTTAATTTTATACATGAGGGATGGGACCTACAGTTTAAAGTCGACTCCGAACTCTGAGTAACGTTTTCATGGCAATTTCATTTGGTCGTAGAGTTTTTGCCATAAATCTGCTGAGAGGAAGTCGCCGAAGAAATATTTTCTTCCTATTTCGTTTTGATTTTTGACCTGGGGTTTGTACCGTGGCCTCAAGTGTAATAGGCCAACACACTACCTACTAGACTACGACGATTTTCGTAATCGCTTGAGGTTATCTTAAACAGGAAACTATCGTAAAAGGAGAAAAGGATTAAAGAGGGCCCCAACGTTTATCCTCTTATCAGAATTACTATTAGTAGAGAATGGGGTCTTTGCCCTAAATAAGAGAAGTGGTCTAGTAGGTAGTGTATTGGCTTATTAGACGAAAAGCCACGGTTCAAGCCCCAGGCCAGACATTAAAATAAAATACAAAAAAAAGTATTTCTTCGGCGACTTCCTCACAGCAGATTTCTGGCAAAAACCCTGAAGAGTAAATAAAATTGCTATCAAAAGTTTCTCAAAATTCTGTCGTTCGGAGTCGAATTTAAACTGTAGGTCTCGCCACTCATGTATAAAATTAACACACACAATATAAGTGATGTGAGAAACTAGGCCGTAATCTTGACTGAAGGGTTGTAATGACCAATTATGTGTGTATGTTTGTAAGAGAAGTGGTTCTACGACTTTGTACTTTGTTAGGTTACTTTGGATCAGACTAAACCTCTCTGGGACGAAATGATTTCTGATTCTGATTAGAGGTCCTCCTCTTATAATCTTAATTAAGATTTCTGTCTGGACATTCGAACGCGGGCTCTTTTTGCGCGACATATTTTCTGCGCATTATTCGGCAATGTAGGATACCCTATGGTAGTCAAACGCATCTCGTGTGTCTGCCCTAGAATTTGGAGGTACAGACACAGGTTACTTAGAGTATATACAGGTTAGAGACAAACATACATAACATAAATGGTCATTACAACCCTTCAGTCAGGATTACGACCTAGTTTCTCACACCACTTATGTTGTGTGTATTAATTTTATACATGAGTGGCGGGACCTACAGTTTAAAGTCGACTCCGAACGACAGATTTTTGAGAAACTTTTCATAGCAATTTTATTTACTCTTCAGGGTTTTTGCCAGATATCTACTGAGAGGAAATCGCCGTAGAAATATTTCTTATATTGCCTGGAAGTTTGAACCATGTGATTACGTCTAATAAGCCAGCACGCTACCTACTAGACTACGGTGACTATTACAGGTTAGAGACTCTCAAGATTAATTATCTGTAGAGATTGATCTCTTATAATAGTGGATGCTTTTTAGAGAGCCTTTTGGGAACTTAACTCTTAACTCTGACCGGGTATTGTGGTCTATAGAGGTGGCCCCTTTTTCTCTGTAGATTATTGACCAAAGGAAAGTAACCGCAGGTGAGCCAATACATCTTGGGTCCTGTAATTTAGGGACTTAGTTTCAGGCAACTGAGGATACTTATGGTTTAGCAACTGTCAAGGTTTCTAACGTGAGCAAATTTGTGTCGAATATTCCTTGGTTGGGGAGTTGATTCCCTGTTTTCTTCCTTTTCCCGATTTTTTTTTCTTTCTCTCCGTTTTTCAGTTGATTTTTTGATTGATAAAGTACTGTGTTTACGACACGAACTACCACAGGCAGTAGGGTATCATATAGCCGTTCTTGATAAACTTTATTTAGATTTTCTTTGCCGTTATTTTTTGTTTGTTTTTATTGTTTTTGTCTTATCTTAAGCATGTGCGTTATTTCGCACAGCCTTTCTTACTTTTTTTTTTTGCCGTGTTTTTTTACTTTATTTTTGGGCCTAAAACGTCAAGTCGTTGTCGTTGTCGTTGACCGCAATTTATGGCCAAGACAAACGCAAACCAGTAAATGACACACAGAGTATATTTTTCTGTTTTTTTCTGTTTCTTTTTGTTTTTGGCTTTTCTTTTAGACATTATTTTATATTCACACTTTTAAGTCATGACCACAAATTATATCAAAACGAATTATTTATACGAATGGGCCAGCAAATGAAATGAAATGAAATGAATTGGGAAAGGAAAAACAAAAAGCCAAGAAAAAACCCAAGAAAATATTTCAACCTCAACAACATGACTGAGTGGAGTATAATGCAAAGACTTTGCAAATGAACAGAGAAATATGCCACACAAGGCGTTTGTCTTTTTAAAATTAATAGGAAACCACAAAAACGAAACCAAAGAAATAAAAAAAAACCATACTGCTGCAGACCACTAACCGAATACCCGTTAAGCTTTGGTAAGCCTCTTATGGAGACTTAATTTAAAGTCGGATTCCTTTTGAGGCATGTAGCATGCATTCTCTTACATAGGCAGGCAATGTACTACACGAAGTATTTTATAAGGTATAACGTTAGTCCATGCCTTTCTACTTCGCTTTTCTCACGATGATGGAATCCAAAATTTCTATGGGAAACGTCTGTCTGTCTATGCCAGGGCTTAGTGCAACAGTATTTCTTATCTCGGTCTTGTTTTGACTGTAGAGAGGTTAGTTGGGTCATCAGTCCCGAACCGTTTGGTATTCAACTGGTAGCAGATTGGACTGTTAAGTCTGGTCGGAGGCTTAATTCTGGTACTACGGCTGTAGGGATCCCCAGAGTCCCGACAATGATGCGGCCAAGTTGTGGAAGCAACGTGGTGGCTGTGGTTTATACCCAAATCACGGGGAGAGCGCAAGCTCAGTGTGGCTTTACATTCTTAACCACTTTCACAAAGGAGTTTAGATAGTCTCCGACCCCTAACCAAGATGGATAGGTTAGCTTAGGTTAGGTCGGAATGGTAGCTCTGTTACCACAAAGCTCACTTGAGCACGCTTAGCGGCCCGTTGTGATGCTACGGGTGAACGCAGTCTAACCAAGTTCCACAAAATCAAGGAAAAATAAGAAGTTGGTCAGCGCAAGGGCTGCACAGCAAAAGCACGACTACCCCGCACTGGAAAACCAGCCAGAAAGTTTGATGAACGAAGCTATATCCTTGATGTCAATAGATGATAGCTCCGTTGAGCTAACAAGGAATGGGGAGCCAAATAACCTATATCTACACCCTAGCAAGAGACGGGCACTGGCAAAGAAAGTGGACAACGGTCTCCTCTTCCTTAGCGGATATTTATCCATGGCAGAAGTAGTTGAAAGGGAGCCTCATTCTTTCCGCGTGTCCACCCATGACGCAATGACCTGTAAGCAGGAACCAAGATGGTAGTCATGTCCAAATGTACGGCTTCGAATTGGTACTCACATATGGTGATGCAGTAAATTGGGTATCATTGTGCGTGGTTGTGCTGGTAGACGCATTTTTTTCCACCCGTGCTTTGAGCATCGTGGTGTATGCTGTCATAGTGAAATTCACTCAAAGCCCTGGACTAATGTAGAGAAGTTAGGAAGCTATGTTCGCCATGCAACAAGCAAAAATACGAATATAGGTTGGGTTAGCATCACGACATATTCCTGTTGGGCAATAGAGGCTTATGATTGACAAAATTCTCCCCATTAGATAGGGAGTTACGTAGAAGATTAACTGACATAGCCTAGATTGGTTCATTACGATACTTCCTAATACTGGAACCATCCACAACTCATGGTAAAGTCACTGAGTTTCCTCATACCCTCATATTAAATGGGCCAGTATAGAATCGTCTCCTCGTCTTCTTCGTCCCAGCAACTTCTTAAAAGTCATTGCCTAGATGATTCAGTATTCAATGTTCCACTCGAATCGCATGAGAGTCCATTATACAAGGTCCAGTATTAACCCCAATTAGGACGCTGAGTGAGGGACTTTCGGTGGGCCCATTACGCAGCCAAATCAAATTTGCTACATTGTCTTTGCTACTATTCAGAGTTGTTCGTATCGCAATAGCAAATTATATAATGACAGTGTCAGAACTAAGATCATACGGTCATACATGGACGTCCGTATATTGAAAGTTCACTCTGCGTGGGACCAGGTTATCTACTCTGCATTTTAATGAATGTCACTGTATTATAGTGTACACAAGATGTTTATATTCTGTTGCTATGTCATCTGGTTGATACTGGAGGATATCAAGTGGAAACATACAGATGTGACACCGCTTGACTATTCGAAAGCATGCCAAAATCTACCCTGAAGCTTCCATACCTACATAATTGATCATTACAACCCTTCAGTCAGGAATACGACCTAGTTTCTCACAGCACTTATGTTGTGTGTGTTAATTTTATACATGACTGGCGGGACCAACAGTTTAAAGTCGACTCCGAACGACAGAGTTTTGAGGAACTTTTCATGGCAATTTTATTTACTCTCAGAGTTTTTGCCAGAAATCTGCTGAGAGGAAGTCGCCGAAGAAATACTTTTTGTATTTTATTTTGATGTCTGGCCTGGGGCTCGAACACTGGCTTTTCGCCTAATAAGTCAACACACTACCTACTAGACCACGGCTACTTCAATAGAGTCTTATGATTGACAAAATTCTCTTCATTAGATAAGGCGGTAGGTAGAACATTGACTGACATTGCCTAGATTGGTTCATTACTGGAGCCATCCACAACTCATGGTAAATTCGGTGTGAAATTCCTCATTCCCTAATGTTATTGGGTAAATACAGAATCGTCTCCTCGTCTTCTTCGTCCCAGCAACTTCTTAGAAGTCATTGGCTCGATGATCCAGTATTCAATGTCCCACTCGAATCGCATGAGTGCCCATTATACAAGGTCCAGTACTGACCCTAATTAAGACGCTGAGGGAGGGACTTCCGGTGGGTCCATTACACAGCCAAGTCCAATTTGCTACATTGTCTTTGCTACTATTCAGAGTTGTTCTTATCGCGATAGCAAATTATATGACGACAGTGTCAGAACTAAGCTCGCATGGTCATACATGGACATCCGTATATTCAAAGTTCATGCTGCATGAGGCCAGGTTATCTGCTCTGCATTTTAATGAATGTCACTGTAACGTGGTGTAGTACACCAAATGTCTATATTTTGTTGCTATGCCATCTGGTTACTTGGAGGAGACTTGATGCTGGAGGATATCAAGTAGGAACATATAGATTTGACAACCGCCTGACTATTCGAGAGCTTGCCAAAATCTACCCTGAAGCTTCCATACATACATAATTGGTCATTACAAGCCTTCAGTCAGGAATACGACCTAGTTTATCACATCACTTATGTTGTGTTAATTTTATACATGAGTGGCGGGACCTACAGTTTAAAGTCGACTCCGAACTACAAATTTTTGAGAAACTTTTCACGGCAATTTTATTTACTCTTGCCAGAAATCTGTTGAGAGGAAGTCGCCGAACAAATACTTTTTGTATTTTATTTTGATGTCTGCCTGGAGCTCGAACCCTGGCTTTTCGTCTAATAAGCCAACACAGTACCTACTAGACCACGGCGACTTCTACTCTGAAGCTTGCATGTCTTAAACTTTGGGTTGGCGGTCGCTGCAATGATAAAGTAGTCTTAACGACTGAACTATACCCTGCGATTTCAGAACTAGACCAACATCTACAACTGAATTTAGTTTCGCAGTCATCTGTAAAGATATATTCGCCGCCGTTGACGAGAGTGCGTAGTGCGCAAATAATAATAAAACCTGTCCGACTTTTGTATCCACTGTATCAGTTTAAAATGCTCGCTGAGGAATTTCTTTCATATTAGGGATCCCTTGAGCTAGATTAGTTGATCTCACCATAACTGTGCAGATCAAGAAAGTCCTAAAATGTTCATTAGTTGGGCAAAGGCTTACTGAAAAGAAAACCAAACATATTTCGTTGATCACAATAAGTCACCCGCTTTTCATTATTAAGTTTTCATGAAGCATTTCTGTAGAATTTACTTCTTGACCTCCCTTAACTTTATTTTTATTGGCATCCACTGTCGAAAGGAAATAAAAATCAATAAATAATCACACACACTAAGCCACATAGCAACGTTATTATTGTGAGTGTATTGAGAAAATTATATGTGGAACTTTTGACGGCACGTGTTACATTTATAAATAATAAATTAGGCAAGAAAAACTACCGTATCTCCCCCTCTCTCTCAAACACTTTGAATCTTTTTTAAGGACACACACTTAAATGTGTATGAAAATAAATTCGAATTTGAAAATCCAAGACGCAATCCATAAATTTCCTCCTAACAGAACAGAATTTTGGCTTAACAGAGCACTGTTCGTTATTTAACAGTATCCCTCTGAACTAGACCACTTGTTTAGGAGCTCATTTGGGGAAATACCCTAGGTTTATGAGTACCATACTTTATGCAAAAGAAGCTTCCAAGGCCTCTTAATATTGTTACGTTTTTACCTTTTTAAAAACGTCTAAATATGAGTTCGTTAATTGCAAATAATGTAAAAACAAATATTGGTTTAATTTCAGTTAAACTCTCTTTATTCTTTACACTACTTTTGTGTGCCACCGTATACAACTTAACGACACAACAATAATTTGCTTGTACACTATTCTATTTCACACTTCTATCCGCATTAACACTAAAAACTGTTCGTTAGATCTTCTCTGCTTACAACCTTTTTGCAAGCAATACCACTTGTACGTTCAATCCGCAACGCGTCTTCACACAAGGCTGACTGAATTATAACTGACTGCTGCCTGCTTTGTCAAGCCCTTTTATAGTCCGACACAACTAGTCTGACGAACATTCTTTAAGTGGAAGGTTCGTGATCTAGCCTTCTCGAGAGATCTATTGCTAATACATTGTTGTTTGTGTACCTTGCTTACGTTGTCCATCCCTTTTTTTTCACATGCGTGTTGTTGTTGGTACCAGACGCAACCAGGTTCGTTGTACATATGTGTGTGTGCAGCTTTAGATAATCAACACGTTCATTAGTGTGTATTTGTGTCGTGTGTATTGTGTTGGTGTAGCTGGTGGCTTTTGTTTATCGTTTTTATTGTTAAACGATATTAGGTCGTTTCGATTTAGGTAACAATATAATCAGCAACATAGTCACATATAAAGTGATATGGTATTGAGAAAATTGCCTTTGAAAATATTAATTTTTTGCTTGAAAATTCTCTAGAAGATCAGTGTGGCCATTTTGGAACATATAAAAAATAGTACACTAAGCAGACTATGTATATGCAAATGCTAGTCCAGAGGGTCTTCTTTCGAACCATGGAATAATTTTGAGATTTGAGATTCTTTTGTTCCAATAGTCTGCCAATAGTCTGCAATAATTGCAAATTAAAAGACTAATCTACTATTGCCACTGTTAAACAGTTAACAGTGCTCTGTTAATAGCAATGTTTACCCTTTTAGAGTGGCTTTGCTAAAAGTGTGGGTTTGCGTCTTTGGTTTTTAAATTCGAATTTATCTTCACACGCATCCGTTGAATGTTGCCTATTTTTCTGCGAAATGATACATTAATCGATGATCTGCCTTATTTGAGTAGCTGTGAGTAGAGACTTGCTCAGAAATTGTGTAGCAGAAGTACTATCTAGGACGGTTACCGAATAACAGAGCAGACTCTTCCATCTGGAGGTGATTGTAATCTCAATGACGATTAAAGGGGCGCTCAGAAGCAGAATATTTCTTGTGACTATGAACTGTTAAAACCGAGCGTCCAGGTTGTCACATAGTCCCTCATGGACTTCATATTGACGTCTAAGCTTGTCCATGAATGTTGACTATTTTTATGAGAAGCGATGAATTATTAGATGGCCTTTTAAGTTCGAATTTATCTTCACAAACATCACACTTAGGGGAGCTGCGGAGAAACCCAACAAACATTTGAGTGGGTGTTCTTTTTATTAAGATTTTTCTTTATCTTGGCCAAGATCGAAGTTCTGAGGGATTGGTTGGTCACGCATAATATTCATTAAATTTGGAATCTATTTTTTCTTGCCACTCACAGGGAAAATAATTTCTTGCAAAAAAAAAAATCCGATTAAGTGAGGGAATACCAAACAATTCGTAGAAACAAAATTAGAAAAAAAGAACTTTTTTTCGTTTTCGTTTAAGCCATTTACACGCTTAAACATACTTGAGGGAATTGTTACAACATACATACATATGTACAGACTTACACAGTGTTAGAAAATGTTGTGTTGTGCTATCGTTTCTGTTGTTATCGTTGTTGTGTACATATTTCTTTTCCTTTCTGGTTTGTAGCCAATTTAGTTTGTTAATGCGACGTACTGACTGACGGTTACTGCTGAGTTGTAGGTTGAACAAATTGATCTGTCAAGTTTACAGCAGAAGTAGTAGAAATAACTACACAAACTCAACCCAATCTAAACCAAACCAAACCATACGTATGTGTTTTTTTTGGGTACTTTTTGCATTGTATTGTTGTTGTTTCGGTTGTTGTCTTTCTTTGGTGGGCAATTTATTTTGAATTTTTTTTTTGGCACAAAACACACACGATTTTGATTAAAAACTTGTGTAGGAGAAAAAAGAAATGCTTTTAAGGTATTTCAAGAGAATATCACAATGCGCCCAAGTGCGACCTCTTCTTTCGAGGCGAGGTACTTTGTAAAAATAGTACTTTTTCTCAGCTGGCATTAAAAAGTACTTTTTTTTTAAATTTTTTAGTCTCATTTTATTTAATGAAATAAATCAAGTTTTTGGAAAAAATTTACTTTTTTGGAAAAGTACTTTTTTGAAAATATACCTTTTTGGTAAAAAGTATTTTTTTTTTTTTTTGTTGTAAAAAGTACTTTTTGTTAATTTTCGTTACTTTTTTCTTTTAGATTTGATCATTTATTACTCCTTAATTAAAGAAATAAATCCAGTTTTTGGGAAAGGTATTTTTTCAAGAAAAATACTTATTCTTGGTAGAAAGTACTTTTTGATATTTTTCATTAACCGATTTCGTTTAGATTTTATAATTTTTTGCTTCATAATTAAAGAAATAAATCCAGTTTTTGAGAAAAGGCACTTTTTCAGAAAAAAAGTACTTCATCTTGGTAAAAAATGACTTTTGTTAATTTTTGTTACTCTATTTCGTTTAGATTTTATAATTTTTTGCTTCATAATTTTCCTCAGTGTATAGACAATGTTTTTCTTTGGTTTCGTCTCTTTTTCATTTATTTTGCGCCCAAAAATATGCTTTATTCTAACGAAATCCCTATTTTTTGGGCAAAAAGTACTTGTTGTTAATTTTCGTTGCTCTATTTCGTTTATATTTTATAATTTTTGCTTCATAATTAAAGAAATAAATCCAGTTTTTGGGAAAAGAAAAAGGTACTTTTTAACAAGGTACCATTTTTCAAAAAGTGCTTTTTGTTAATTTTCGTTACTCTGTTTGATTTTATTTTTCTAATTTATTGCTTCATTATTAAAAAAATAAATGCAGTTTTTCAAAAAAGTACCTTTTTGCCGAAAGTACTTTTTGTTATTTTTCGTTCCTCCATTTCATTCAGATTTCATAATTTATTACTCCATAATTTTCCTCAGTGTATAGACAATGTTTTTTCTTGATTTCCTTTTCTTTTTCATTTATTTTACCCCCAAAAATATGCTTTATTTTTACGAAATCCCTCCTTTTTCCGCAGCCTAACATAGAGCAGCATAACAGATTGGCATTATTCTTTAGGTGACATTGAAGAATTTTTATTTATAGCTCAATAAGGATAACTAAAACAGCAACAACAATAAAAATTTTAAACAACAAATTGCCAAAAGAAACATACTTTCAGGGATTTGTTGCAGGCCTAACGAACAAATTTTTTGAATGAAATTTTTAAAGAGAGAATCCGGAAAATATTTGAAAAATTACGAATTCACAATGATTTTTTTTCCAAGTCACTGAACACTTTAGGAAATTATGTTAATGAACGAACAGCTCTCTTAAGATGATGGCAACTTAAAGGTCATACTTTGTTGTTGTTGTTGTTGTTTATTTTTTTTCTGTTTTTAAATCCGATTTTTGTTACGCAAATCTCTGAAAGTTTTGTGTGAGCATTTGTACGTGACAATAAAGTTTGTAGCCGTGACTGCCGGATCTTTTTTCTTTTTTTTTCTTGTGAAAAATGTTTTGCAAAACATTTGCTTTAAAGGCCTTGAACAGATGGTTTATTTCTTTTCATGCAGAATTTTGTATTACAATGAACATCGAATTTATTTTGTTAGTTAACTGAACTGCCACGCCCCCTTTTTCATAAGTATGTATTTCAAGAGTAATACTTCCAGAAGAAAATTTCGTAAATAAATTTCATTTCTTCAGGATATCCCTATAATACATCACCCAAACCTGTTGTCCTCACTAAATTCGGGATGTTGCTGGAAGTCGGCGCTGTGGCCCCATTATAAGCGACTTTATTTGCCCTGTAAGTAATGGTTATGAACTGAATGGCGTGTGGTAAAAACAAGACGATCCAAGTGCCACAAAACATGGTCTATTTTGGCTTTATTGCAGACAGGATTTGATGTTCCGGCAATACAGTGGGCTTCGCCAGCGACCGTATCTATGTGGATAACATATCTGCAAAGATACTGTTGGAGCATTTGAAAACTCACATTCGGCAAGTTACTGCCCGAAATATTTTCTTCTTAAAGCATTTCTATGGTACTTTTTAGTGTAGTTTCTGTCTTTGGTACTTTTTTAAATTCTCAAATTTTGTCCACGTGTTTATTCCTCCGCTTTTGTAATTTTTGTTTTACAAAAAATCTTGTTTATGATATTTCATTAAAGTACCTTTGTGGTACTTTTTTAATTTGTTTTATTTTCTTCGTCTCTCTTTCATATGAACTGTGTTCCATAGGAGCTCTGTGTTGGAATTCTTTGTTGAAATAACTTTCTGGTACTTTTTCTAATGCCGGACCTTTTTACACTTTGGTATGTTATTGGACTAACTATGCCTGAATTTGTATAAACATTCGATTTATCATTACAGTACCTTTATGGTACTTTTTTGTTATTTGATTTTTGGTACTTTTTATAAAATTTTATATGTTACAGAAATTTTCATTCTCTTGCTTGCAGGAGCTGTCTTTTTGAAGTTTGATTTGTATTTTTCATTTGTCAGGCTGCCCTTAGGGCCATTGCGTCGGTCTGCTGTAAATCACGACTCGGTCGCGAGTGCAAGGAGTCGTTGAGGACTTTTGGACTGGACCGTATCCGTCTATGCTGGGTTCCGGGTCATAGCGGAATACTGGGCAAATAGGTTCGCTCTCTGGGGGCGATTTTATAGTTGGTCCTGACGCCCCCCAAGCTGTCATCTCTACGGCCTCATCAATGGATGAGTCTGGGAGAAAGAGCAGAGGCATTGGGATAACGGAGCGGGTTGTTTTGTTTCTAGATGTCTATGGTCTGCTGTGGACAGTAAGGGAACAGGTTGGCTGCTGGCCTTGGATAAGGCCAGCTTAAGGTCGGTTGTCGGTTTTATCACGGGGCACTGTGAGATTAGGTCAGGGCATGTTGTGATGATTAGGCGTTGGAGACTATCGAACACCTCCTCTGTAACTGCCCAGCCCTGTGTAGGTTGAGGTTGAGGACCCTTGGCAGGGCCTTCTTTGAGAGCTTAAATTCTGTGTCGAGAGCCGACATCAAGGCTCTCCACAGATTCATTAGTGGCATAGGCTGGTTGAGAGGTGCTAGGGCTTCGTCAATGTAGTCGCGCTCTTCCCTTTTATTGTGTCTGGTCTGTGTAATTCCTCTGCTTGCCATTATCCTGTTTCCTACATCCTCTTCTTCATATCCTATTCCCTCTATTATCCTTCCCTTCGTATGGACGTTGTACAATGGGCCAATTCGGCCTCCGGGCACTGTACTGGTCTTAGCTGACAAGTACACGTCCTCTTATCTAACCTAACCTAACCTAACCTAGTATTTTTCATTAAAGTGCTTTTGTAAGCGTTTTTGTACCCTTTTTGGTACATTTTCAAGATGCTTTATTATGCTGGCATATTTATTCCCCAAATTTATAAAAGCCTTTCGGCACGAGCAGCTATGTCTCATGGCAGTATTCATTAGGTACTTTTTTTTATAATTTTTTAATATTTGTTTGGTACTTTTTATGGTACTTTTATTTATAAATTTTTGGTACTTTTTTAAATGTTATATGTTACAGAAATTTCCATTCTCTTGCTTGTAGGAGCTGTCTTTTTGAAAAAAGTTTGATTAGTATTTTTAATGAAAGTACTTTTGTAAGCGTTGTTGTACTATTTTTGGTACATTTTCGAAATGCTTTATTATGCTGGCACATTTATTCCCTAATTTATGTAAGCCTCTCGGTACGAGCAACTATGTTTCATGGCAATATTCATTAGGTACTTTTTGGTAACTTTTTAGTACTTATTTGGTACTTTTTATGGTACTTTTATTAGTACTTTTTTGGTACTTTTTTAAATTTTATATGTTACAGAAATTTCCGAGCCGTCTTTTTGGATAAAGTGATTTGTATTTTTCATTAAAGTACTTTTGTGCGAGTTTTTGTACTCTTTTTGGTACGTTTTCAAGATGCTTTATTATGCTGGCATATTTATTCCCTAATATATGTAAGCCTTTCGGTATGACCAACTATGCTTCATGGCAATACTGATTAAGTACTTTCTGATAATTTTTTAATACTTGTTTGGTACTTTTTATGGTACTTTTATTTGTACTTTTTTTGGTACTTTTTTAAATTTTATATGTTACAAAAATTTCCATTCTCTTGCTTGTCTTTTTGAAAAAAGTTTGATTAGAATTTTTTTAAAGCACTTTTGAGACCCTTTTAGTACTCTTTTCGGTACATTTTCCAGATGCTTTATTGTGCTGGCATATTTATTCCCTAATTTATGTAAGCTTTTCGGTATAACCAACTATGCTTCATTGCAATACTCATTAGGTACTTTTTGGTGACTTTTTAGTACTTACTTTTTTGGTACTTTTTATGGTACTTTTTTGGGTACTTATTATGGTACTTTTTGTAATTTTTATATAAATTTCCTTTATTTATATAACCTAAGCTGCATAGAAAATCTTTAATTCTAATTTTTATTACATAACCCTTCTGGTAAATTTCTGATACTTCTTTTTGTGCCTTTTTGGTACTTTTTTATTATTTTAATTCCCTCTTTATATAATGTTTTTATGCTTATTAATATTTTAACATTTATTTCTTATTTATTTTGCAGAGATTTCATCATTTAATATACTTTAAATAGGGTGAGTACCTTTTTTTCTCTTTCCTTGACTTTCTTTCTATACAGAAAAAAAATGCTATGTTTAGTACTTTTTTTTCGACAGAATATATTCTTTCATTTTGTTTTAAATATTTGTATACGGATTTGTTTTTTGTACAATCAAACATTAAATAAAATCTTTTTAAATTAAAAATTATACGAAAAAGGACGGCGAATTTATTTTTATTTTTTTGATTCTGTTGTGCAAACGACGACTGCCATTGCAAATTCTTTGTTTTTAAATTGAAACAGAAGAAGGAAAGAGAGCGAGAGCAAAAAAAAAAAGAAGCGGAATTACAAATTATGTCTGTGAAAAGAACAAATGAAACAACTTTCAAGGATAATAAAAATGCTAAAGAAAATTTATTAAAATTCTCAACTGCTGTAGCTGCTGTAGCAGCTAAATTTCCACAGGGTTTCCACAGAGCTGGCAGTGGTAGAGATGAAGCAACTCATGTCAGTGACTTTGAAACGGAAATGGAAATGGAAAAAGAAACTGAAATTTTAAATACAAAAAGACAAGGTAACAGAGAAAATATCTCAAGGAAAACAATAGCAACTCAGTTACTCAGTAGTTTTTAATGTTGAACTTGTAGAAATGGCTGGAATATTTGCTTTAAACGGGGAAACTGTAACAGAAACAGTAGCAGGAGGAACAAATCACCAGCATTTACAGCGGCAATTTAACAAGAGCAATTATTCAACATCATCATCATCAGCAGCAGCAGCATCGCAAGCTCAAAACAAAGCCCAGAAACCCATAGAAATGTTGGAAATAAAACAACAGCAACAGCACCAGCACCAGCAACAAACTGCAAATGATTTAAGCAGGAGCAAGAAAACCCAATCTCCCACAAAACAAGCAGAAGATGTGAAAGCATCGCCACAACATAATGTCATAGACTCCTCCGCGCCTCCACCTCCCATTTGCTTGCACATTCACATTTGTGATTCGCCATCGGCCAGTCTCTTTCAACGTTCACCTTTGTTCTGGCGTTGCTGTTGCCTGTGTCCCAATACCATGAAGTTGTGTTCACCCGTTTTAAGGGATTTACTTTTTTTGCTTTGTTTTATCTTCATTCTGCTGTTTTTAATAATTTCCGCCACATTTTCCGAAAGCTATTTGAGGCATTATAATGCAACGCTGTGTAATGATTGCGGGCTTTAAATAAATTTCAGAAAAAGGGGCGTGGCTTTTTGAGAAACTGAAGCCAGAAACTGTGTAAAATAGCCTGTATTTCTAGAACTTTTTCTTTTAGTACAAAATAAACTTTATTTCAGTAAAATTAAGCAAAATCTGGAACCCTTTGAAAAATGTGGGCGTGGCCCTTATTGAAAGTGCCACTTGACTATTTTCTCAAATCGTTTTCTTATTAAAAGCGAACGGTTGCAGTTAAATTAATTGTGGAATGAAAATTCAATTTCAATTCAATTTTTTTCCGGAATAATTTCTAAAAAGCAGTACTTTTTGTAAAAAGTACTATTTGCAAAAAAGGGAATTTTTAATAAAAAAGTACTTTTTTAAAAAAGATTTTTCTTAATAAAAAAGTACGTTTTGCATTTTAAATAAAGAGAGAATAATTTCTAAAGGAAAATGTACAGTTTCTGAAAAGTACTTTTTTTCAGAAAAATACCTTTGTGATGAAAGTGCTGTAAATAATCTCTTGGAATTTTTTTCCAGAATAAATTCCAAGTACTTTCTACAACAAAGTACTTTTTGTAAAAAGTACTGTTTGCAAAAAAAGGGAAATTCTAATAAAAAAAAAGTACGTTTTGCATTTTAAACAAAGAGAGAATAATTTCTAAAGTAAAATGTACAGTTTCTGAAAAGTACTTTTTTTTTAGAAAAGTATCTTTGTCTTGAAATTTTTTCCAGAATAAAATTCCAAGTACTTTCAACAACAGAGTACCTTTTCCACAAAGTACTTTTTCGAAAAAGTATGTTTTAAAAAAGGGAATTTTTAATAAAAAAGTACTTTTTGCACTATGTAAAGAGAAAATAATTTCTAATAAAGAAAAGTACTTTAAAATGTTTCTTGAAATTAAGGTTCTTGTTAAACAATATTTTTCATTTAAAACATGTTTCCACAAAAAGTACTTTTTCGAAAAAGTACTTTTCCAAAAAGTACCTCCCAATAATTTTTCTTCTTATAAATCGTACTGAAAAATTTTTTGTTTTTATTTAAAAAATTGCTTCCAAAATGTTTTACAACAAAAAATTTCTGTGTGGTATTTATTTATCCCAAGCATAACTCAGTTTCCCATCGCAGGGGTGGTGCGGTGGGTAACCGTGCCCTCACATCGTCAAACTATCCGATGTCTGCCATATTGAGGGACTTACTGTGAGAGTATGATAAAAGAAAGCTGTTAAAAAAGAAGCGCTCACAACAAATGCTGCAAAGAAACCCAAACAAAATATACAATCCCTATTAACCTGTAAACATAACAAGGTGGCAGCACAAAAGTCTCCCAAAACGGACCACAAACGTTGACAGAAAGGCAGTCTTCTTAGATCGCTAGCAGATGGTACAGAATTTGCTTCAATGTGTATCGTATGTATGTTTGCGTGGTTTGAGGGTTGTTCGACAATCACTTGAGACAAACTCTCCCAATCCGTATGCCGTTCGGTTTGTACTCGGGTGGCCATAGTTTCAGGAAAGCCACCTAGTTTGGGTGATTTCGCGGGCAAGTCTGGTATTTGTGGTTGCTTGTTAGCATCAAGAGCATTTTCTGCATGGGCATAATTATTTAAAGAGTTTGGTGGCTCCGAACGACTGGTTATCGAAGAGACTTCCAATAGGCTTAAATCGTTTAGGCTGTACTGATCACTGGTAGAGGTTTGACAGGCAAAATTTTGACTGGGCCGTGGTGTGTACGAACAATCACCACAGCTGGTATTGATGGCAATTAAATTGGGTTCTACAGAGAGAAATGAAGAAACAGTTTAAGTAGATGCTGGGAGAGTAGTTTTCTTTTTTTTTCAATACCTGATGCTGTAGTTTCCGTGCTGTCCGTTTCCTGCAAGTCGGTATTGTTTACACTTTTCATTGGCTTCTCTTCCACATGCCTACGCTGCTTTTTGTTTTGCTCCTCGCTGTAAGAACTTTTTGATCTTTTACGCTTGGCTGAGATTTTCGGCCCTGCGGCAAATTTTTCCGATGATTTCGTTTCCAAGTCCAGACTTTCCAAATTTCTACTAAAGTTCTCAAACATTTCCATGATTTGCTTAAAACGTTGGGCAATTTCTAAATTCTCGTTGCCTATTTGCTTGAAATGTGACTGATCCAAGCGCTTGAAGAGGGTTAAAGAGTCTTCAGATTTGTTTTTCTTATCCCTTGGGGAAATATCCTCGCTTTTGTTAGCATTGGAACTGGTAGGGCTGCTTGGTAGCTGCTCTTCTAAACCTAATTTCTCGTCTTCTTTATCATTTTTGTTGTCATAGTCCTTGCTTTTCACCTCGATTTCTTTGATAACATCCTCGAACTTAACATTTTTCTTTTCCTTGCCATTCAATGCAGGACTTTCGGTTTCAGTGGCCGTCGTATGGCTACCCTCCAATTGCACTTGCACTTGGCCTATGTTGTGTACAACAATTATTGACTGTTCTGGCGGATTATCGCTAATGCTCTCATTATCCTCCCTATCGTTTTGCAAAGGATCCATTTAATGTGTGATAAAAAACAAAAATATATAAGCAATGTTTAATTTTTTTTCTTTTTTTTATAAAAAAAAATTAAAAATTTTATTTCGAAATAAATTTTTTTTCTTTCGTTCTTTTTTTGTTTGACAAGTTGGCTTACACTGAAAGAAATCTGGGGAACAAATTGAAATTCTTAAAATGATAATACAGTTCTTAGTATGTTTTGGTACTTAAATATTGCTATGTTTTTACCTTTTAAAAACGTTTAAAATATGATCTCGTAGATTGCAAATAGAATAATAACAAATTTGTGTCGAGTTTTAATTAAAATTCTTCATTATTCTTACAATTCCGTGTGCCACTATTCACAACTTGATGTAACAACAACAATTGCTTTGTTTGTTATTCCTCTGTTTATACCCTTTGCGTAAACAATAACAATTACTAAAGAATTGTTCGACTGATCTTTGTAACGGAGATCTTCAAACCACGATTACTCTCTTCAAACACACCACGTCTTCACACAAGACTGACTAAACTTCACTAACTCACTCGCCTGCTTTGCCTTGCCTTTTATATGGCAGGGTAAACAGTCTGATGAATATTCTTGAAGTCGAATGTTCGTGGCTTCACCTTCTCGAGATCTCTATAAATTTAAACATCGCTGGTTTCATTCTTTTTTGTTGTTTGTGTATTTTGTTTACATTTATTCTTGTAATGTTTGTTGTTGTATTTATGTTTAATTGTTTACCCTTTTTTAATGCTGGTGTTCGTTGTTATATGTTTGTTTATGTTAGGTTAGGTTAGGTCGGAGTGGTAGCTCTGATATCACAAAGCTCACTTGAGCACGCATAGCGGCCCGTTGTAATGCCACGGGTGAACGTAGTCCCTGCACTGACCAAGTTCCACCAAAATCAGGGAAGAGGAAGAAGTTGATCAGCGCAAGGGCTACACAACAAAAGGACGACTACCACGCATTGGAAAACCAGCCAGAAAGTTTGATAAACGAACCTATATCCTTGATAGATGATAGCTCCGTCAAGCTGACAAGAAATGGAGAGCCAAATAACCTGTATCTACACCTAGCAAGAGACGGGCACTGACAAAGAAAGTGGATAACAGTCTCCTCTTCCTCAGCGGTTCTGCATCCACGGCAGAAGTCGTTAAATGGGAGCCTCATTCTCTCCGCGTGTCTACCCCTAACGCAATGAATTGTAAGCTCGCTACTGTGGTTGAGATGACGTCAAGACCAAGACTAAGTAATTGGTTGGTACGCCTTCTATCCATCAAGGGCCAGGTGAGTCTAGCGGCGGAGCAACACTCCTCATTGACCCAGGATAGGTTGGCGTCCCGAAAGAATTTCCGCGCAATATCCAACTTGACCGAGGCAAGTGGCATACCCAATTCAATTGAAGAGGATTCCGGAAGGAGCGCACCTACAGTTTCCCGGAATGTTACTGTGCCCGGGGACCCACACTAGTGAGGTGAGACACTGGTGAAGGGCCCAGAAAGAAAAAGAAGGTCGAGATAGCGGTGACATTCCCTAACGATCCTAGAATTGTTCACGAAACCCGATAGAGATCTTATCGCGGCCTGACTATCAGAAAAGACCGAGGCGCGAGTAAAAGGAGCACCGTTGACGAGGATCCATTGAGCGGCTTGATAAATTGCCGGCACCTCCGCCTGAAACACGCTGCAGTATTCCGGCAGACGGAGAGAAATGTTCAGGTCCAGTTTCCCAGAGTAGACACCGCTTCCAACCCCATTATCAAATTTAGAGCCGTCTGTATATATAACCAGGACTTCCGGTGGGGCAACCGTATTAGGATTCCAGTCGTCCCTACGCGGAATCAGAAAGTGGAAACTCCTGTCGAGACAATATTCAGCAGGGAGATTTTCACGGGGGTGCCACTGTATCAACCTCCAGAATAGTGGAGTGACCAGTAGGTATAATGTGCCAACGAGACAGAGCATTAAGTCTAGTTGCAGCAAACTTAGCCGCCTGCTTAGCGAGAAGCACAGTAGCAAGCCAGTTGAGCATTGCGAACAAGGCTTCCGTGGGGGTGGTGCGCAGAGCGTCAGTTATATAAATGACCGCAGACCTTCTGACCTTGTCATGAAGTCTGACGTTGTGTTGTCTATCCAGAGCATTTCACCAGAAAGCAACACCGTATAAGAGGTTGGGTTCGATGACTGTAGAATATATCCAAAGCATGATCCTTGGGCGAAGACCCCATCTGCTTCCGACCGCTCTACTACAGCAGCAAGCAGCACACGCATTTTATTTTTGTTTACATGTTCACCATTTTAATGTTAAGCGATGTAGAAGTAAGACACCAGTATCTAGATTCTTCATTTTCTTAACAAAATATGTTGGCACTTGTGCTTGTGTTGTGCATTTTTTCCCTACACCACACAAGTTATGGATTTTTCTCCATGTACTAAGGTCTAAAAGCTCAGCCACATAAATCATGTGAAAATTTCTGTATTTTTCCGCTGTAGTACCAGGATATGTTCTCTGGTTTTTTGCTTATAAATCAAGAAAAGCATTCAACTTCATTAACAAGTATCTGTGCCTTCAATTATTACTCGTGTGATCATAAATTCTCATTAAGGCCAAGCTATTCATTAAGCCAAAAACAACAACAACAACAACATACCACAGGTCATAAGCTTTTCTTTTTCTGTTTTTTTTTTCTTCTTAATTTAAACTATCAGCCATAAATTAAAAACATACTTCAGTTGCCCAGTTGCCCAGTTGCTCATCTTTTTTTGCAAAAGAAGAAAAATGCATTTATGCCTCCATGCATACATATATACATACATACATACACACTTCTAGAGTGGCATTAATGCACAGTGCCGGATTTTATGCCTGCCGTTCGTTGCTCAAACTGTTGTCACCAATGATTTCATTTGCGTTTTGCATAAAACAAAACTACACTGAGAGAAACAGCAGCAACTGCATTATCCTCTCCGTGCATGTTAAAAGCCAATTGAAAGCAAAAATAAAGGAAACATTTCATAAATTTGGCAATTGAAGAACAGAACAACAACAACAACAGCAATGCACTTCACTTTACTTCTCATATCTGTTTTGTTTTGGTAGCCTTATGAGTATTGTTGCATGCGCATGCAGCAGTTTTTCTTTTCCATTTCCATTGGAGAAGTGAGACTGTTTGGTTTTCTCCCCCCTTGTTTCTCGTTTGTTCATGTAGTCGAAAGATAAGCTGAACTCTTGTGAATTTTTCTATTTTTATTTTTCATTTTTCACACGTTATTTGTCTTTCATTTTTAAACACAAAAAACGCATACCAGGCCACCTTATTCTAATGGGTGATTTTTTAGGAGCTATAGGAAAAATTTTCAAAAAAAAACACATAAAATTCAGAAAAGTGCTTGAAATCTTTATTTGAATCGATAGTACGGTCCATATAATTTAATGTTTGAAGATTATTTCATGCAAATGTTGACCGCGACTGCGCCTCAAATGGACCATCCGCTTAGTCCAATTTTGGCATACTCTTTCCAACATTTCGGCTTCAATGTTGTCTTCCAATGCGTCAATTGAAGCGGGCTTGTCTGTATAGACATGAGCTTTAACATAGCCCCACAAAAAATATTCTAGAGGCGTTAAATCGCACGATCTAGGCGGCCAATTGACCGGTTCCGAACGTGAAATAAAACGTTCACCGAACTCGCCTCTCAATAAGTCCATTATTATACTTACTGTGTGGAATGTGGCACCGTCTTGTTGAAACCACATGTCATGCAAGTCAAGCTCTTGCATTTTGGGCAAACAAAAGTTGGATATCATCTCACGGTAGCGCTCACCATTCACAATTACGTTACGATTCGCAGCATCTTTGAAGAAGTACGGCCCAATGATGCCACCAGCCCATAAACCCCACCAAACTGTGACTTTTTCTGGATGCATTGGTAGCTTTTGGAATGCTTCTGGCTGATTTTCACTCCAAAATCGAAAATTCTGCTTATTTACGTATCCATTGAGCCAAAAATGAGCTTCGTCGCTGAACACAATTTTTCGATAAAGAAGTGGATCTTCGGCCAACTTTCCAAGAGCTCACTCACCAAAAATTCTGCGTTGCGGTAAATCGTTCGGCTTCAATTCTTGCACCAGCTGTATTTTGAAAGGCTTCACACCTAAATTCTTCCGCAAAATTTTCCACGTTGTTGAGTAACAGTAACAGTCCAATTGCTGCGAACGGCGACGAATTGATAATTGATGGTCATCATTAACACTGACCGGCCGATACAGCTGCGATATTTTCTTCAGTTCGCACTCTACGTAAGCGTGTTGGTGGTTTAATGTCCAACAATGTAAATTTGGTGCGAAATTTAGTCACAATAGCCCGAATAGCCGCTTCAGTGGGTCCATTAAACTGACCATAAAATGGAAGAAGCGCGCGATGAACTTTCTTAACAGAGCCACGCATTTTGATAATAAAATTCAATGATTTTGCAACCGTTGTTCGTTTGTAAGACGATTCATGGTTAAATTATCGACCAAACTGAAGATGTTTGACAGTGAAACAAAACACGAAACATGCGTGAGCTGTTTAAACCAGTGTTGCCAAAAAGATAATTGCTAAAAAAAATCACCCTTTACATTAAAAATTCTTTAAAATTTGTTTGCAATTTCAAGAAATAGGAGAACCCGATTTCAATCTTCCAAGATAAGCACAGCTCCTCCTCTCCTATTAAATATGCTCGACTACAAACTCTTATGGTGGCAGAATATATAATTTTCTCTTCTCATTGGGGACTTAAACAATTTTTCGCATCTTAGCCATGAAGGGCGATAGTTGAACCCGAAATGATGTATTGAACGACAGTCTGGTGGGCAGCAGATGCTAAACAATTTGACGGCAAGAATCCCAGCGGTGCCATTACTACCCTTATTACCAGTGCTCTGTGGGCGGACCTGAGTAGTTTATGCAATGTTAAATTGACTTCCTACCACTCTCCTGCTAACAACTCTATCAGCAATCGAATTGAACTCGGTAAACTGCTATCTTAGGGAGATCCATTGGCATACTAGCGTTATGGACCCTTATTCTTAGGTAGCCATACATTATTTGGTCCTCTGCAACTATGTAAGCGAGTGGTTAGATACAATCACCCCCAATACAGGAAAGCGATTTAGATAGGAAGATGGGATTTTGTGCGGTTTTGAATATCAGGAATTTGATCAGACCCCTAGATCACAACAGTTTGTTCCAGGAGGGAGTGAGGGATTAAATAGTTAAGTTAGGTTAGGTCGGAGTGGTAGCTCTGATATCACAAAGCTCACTTGAGCACGCATAGCGGCCCGTTGTGATGCCACGGGTGAACGCAGTCCCTGTACTAACCAAGTTCCACCAAAATCAGGGAAAAGGAAGAAGTTGGTCAACGCAAGGGCTGCACAACAAAAGCACGACTACCCGCACTGGAAAACCAGCCAGAAAGTTTGATGAACGAAGCTATATCCTTGATGTCAATAGATGATAGCTCCGTTAAGCTAACAAGGAATGGGGAGCCAAATAACCTATATCTACATCTAGCAAGAGACGGGCACTGGCAAAGAAAGTGAACAACAGTCTCCTCTTCCTCAGTGGACCTGCATCCACGGCAGAAGTCGTTGAAAGGGAGCCTCATTCTTTCCGCGTGTCTACCCATAACGCAATGACCTGTAAGCACGGCCACTGTAGTCGAGATGACATCATGACCAAGACCAAGTAATCGGTTGGTACGCCTTCTATCCAACTTGGGCCAGGTGAGTCTAGCGGTGGAGCAGGACTCCTCATTGACCCAGGATAGGTTGGCGTCCCGAAAGAACCTCCGCGCAATGGTCAACTTGACCGAGGCAAGTGGCATACCCAATTCAACAGAAGAGGATTCCGGAAGGAGCGCACCAGCTCTGGCGAGCTCGTCGGCCCTACAGTTTCCCGGAATTTCACTGTGCCCTGGAACCAACACCAGAGAGACACTGGTGAAGCGCCCCGAGAGAAGGTCGAGACAGTGGAGACATTCCCTAACAACGATCCTAGAGTTATCAGAGAAGATCGAGACGCGAGTGAAAGGAGCATCGTTGACGAGGAGCCATAGAGCGGCCCCGTAAATTGCCACCACCTCCGCCTGAAACACACTGCAGTAGTCCGGCAGACGCAGAGAAACATTCAGGTCCAGGTTCCCAGAGTAGACACCGCCTCCAACCTCATTTTCGAGTTTAGAGCCGTCGGTATATATATCCAGGACTTCCGAGGGGACGACCGTATTAGGATTGCAGTCATCCCTACTTGGAATCAGAGAGTGGAAACTACTAAATAGTTGCTCAGTAGAGAAATATTCCCTGAGAATATTTTCACATGCTCAGGTAGCCAGGATAACCTAAAGTACGTTTCGAAAATTATGTTGACGTTCAAGTTTGTAGATGAATGTCTCCTACTTCTACGGGAAAAAGGGAATAATTTTAAGGTTTCTACTCTTGTGAACCCTAGTTTTTGCCAGAAATCTGCCGAGATCAAGCGCCGAAGAAATATTTTTTCGTATTTTCATTTTGGTGTCTGATCTGGTGATTGAACCGTGGCCCTACGTTTAATAAGCCAACACACTACCTACTAGACCACGGCAACTAAGCTACTTCTAAATAGCTTAAGCGCACGTAAAAACACGATAGTATTTGGTCTTTAATTTTAAAAACCCTTTTATTTTACAGTCTCTATAAAGCATATTTAATGCGCAAAAAGTACATAAGTTGAGTACACACTTTCTTTAGGACGTAAATAATGTTTCAGAAATCTTTGTTATAAATTGCTTATGGCATATCCACTTTCGTATAAGGGACCTTACAGTAGCAGTAAGGCGGCAACAATGAAATCGTATTTGCAAATTTGTTTTCTTGTTCTGATTTTTATTTTTCTCTTTGCTTTGCCTCTCAAAACATAAATACTTTGTAAAGAAAGAAAATCTTTTGTAGAAAATAATAAAGACCGGAATAAAAATCCCTTGGAATAAATATGTTTTGCAATTTCCGTTTCTTTTCATTTCATATCCCTACCGAGATCGAGTTGTGTATGTGTAGGAGGATGTGCCCTATAACTCACTGCCTTTAGATTTGTAAATCTTTTGCTTGTGTTTTCTTAATCAAATATATTTGTGAGCTTATGTTTGGGATTTTTCTCCTACTACTACTCCTGCTTACATACTTGTGTTTACTATTGCACCTGCAACAAATTACTTTTCTACTCTATTTTCACATACTTGTATAACACACGGGGAGGGAGTATGTGTATGCTGCATTGCATAGTTGCAAATTGTATGAAAATAAAGCAGATTTTGCATTTCCACATTTTATTACAAAAGCGTGCTGCTGCTGGTTAACATGTCAAAAGAAATGCTTTTTTCTTTACTTTCATTCTCCTCCGCAAATATACAACAAATAAGTCCGACCCCACCCCCCACCGTATGCTAGGAGTACATATATGCAAGAGGTTTATTAAGCATATACCGAGATTTATGCAATTCTCTTGCACTTGTTTTTTTATATTTTTTTATGCTGCTTTCTGTTGCTGAAAATAAATAAAGGTTTTAATATTAAAACGTAAAATGATTGCATATTTTTAGCACACAATAAATACGACTAGGCAATGCTCAAATAATAGGATTTTGATAAGATTATTTTTATTTTCACATATTTGTTATGGTAATGAGGTCTTTGTAGCATAAAAATACTGGAAAATTTTAATGTTTTCAGCTCTTAATTTAAACATTTGTATTTTCAATATAAAAATTATGCTTAGTTGCCGAATAAATTGGTAAAATTGACGTCAAATTGTGGAAATGCATCCTCAAAAATATTTAAATTCTCCTCAAATTGTAGAAATGCATCCCCAAAACTATCTAAATTCTCCTCAAATTGTAGAAATGCATCAAAAAATTATTAAAATTTACGTCAAATTGTAGAAATGCATCCTCAAAAATATTTAAATTCTCCTCAAATTGTAGAAATGTATCCTCAAAAATATTTAAATTCTCCTCAAATTGTAGAAATGCATCAAAAACTTATTAAAATTTACGTCAAATTGTAGAAACGCATCACAAAATTATTTAAATTCTCCTCAAATTGTAGAAATGCATCAAAAACTTATTAAAATTTACGTCAAATTGTAAAAATGCATCCCCAAAAATATTTAAATTCTCCTCAAACTGTAGAAATGCATCGCAAAATTATTTACATTCTCCTCAAATTGTAAAAATGCATCCCAAAAATATTTAAATTCTCCTCAAATTGTAGAAATACGTCAAAAAATTACTAAAATTTACGTCCAATTGTAGAAATGCATCACAAAAACGCTAAAATTATAGAAGTGCCATTGACCCAACTGTGATACTAAAGTCTTTCTATCTTGAACTTCTGATAAAAAATACTTATACACCTAGTCCATCCTTGTCAGCTCAGTGAGATTATCTTCATCACAGAAGCCCAGTTGCTTCCTTTTACTACAGTAAACACCGCTGACCATGCTGTTGGTTAAAGAACAGTTTCATCCTCTTTCTCGTCTCTGTAGGTTGTGAGAGAGTCATTGATGATGGCTCTATACATACATACGTCCATCTAATTTCACGAATATTTGTATGGTCATTTACAAGTTGGGTTGCATTAGGTTTCCAGGTCGAAACGGACTTGAGATATAAAAATCTTGAGTATTGAACTGATGCATTGGTGACAGTGATTGGACACAGTTTTCACTACTCTTCTTAGCTGGAAATTCGAAACTATAGTGCTTCTATGTAAAGGGTCCGCCAAATAACTTTTTTTTTGAAAATGCTTTAAAAAAAACTACTGAATATTTTCTCAAATTTCTTTTTTTATTTGAAAGTACAATCCTTCCGGTTAATAATGGAAAATAAATTCATTCATTGGCTGCCTCGGCTGGTCGTGCAGTAGCCTACACCAGAAAATGCCGATATAGGCAAAATAAATCACTTTTTCAGATGAAGCTCATTTTGATCTTGGCGGTTATGTAAACATGCAAAATTGTCGCATTTGGGGCACAGAAAACCCGCACGCATACATTGAAAAGCCGACGCACCCAAAACGAGTCTCTGTTTGATGCGGATTTTTTTCGCATTTCTTCGAAAATGAGCAAGGAGTGGCCGTTACAGTCAATGGCGATCGTTATCGGGCCATGTTGAACGAATTTTTGTTCACAAAAATTGAAGAGGAGGATATTGGCAACATTTGGTTTCAACAGGACGGCGCTACGTGCCACACAGCCGCAGCTACACTCGATGTTTTGCGCCCTGTTTTTGAAGATCGCATTATCAGCCGCAGAGCTGATGTCGTTTGGCCACCTCGGAGCTGCGATTTGACACCGTTGGACTATTATTTGTGGGGTGTCGTCAAAGATAAGTGTTATGCCCACAAGCCAGAGACAATTGACGCTTTAAAGGTCAATATTCGTGATGTTCCAGGACTTGATGTTCAAGAAAATCCCCGGGTTTGAAGGAGAAATAAAGGAGATATCAGGCTTTATAGGAGATTATATAATAAAACCGTGGATAATTGGAAGGACTTAGCCAGTTACGAATTCAAAAACTAGCTGGAATCTTAAGTTGTTTCCTTCAAATTTCTAGTTAATTCAGCCTGAAGTAGAAATAACATCTGACGCTAAGACTAGAGTTATCTACTAACATATTGAACCTACTACTTCGTCACCATAGCCTGATTATCTCTAAGTATACATATGAGAAAAAAATACTTTTCCTTCGAAAATGAAGCGGAACCATTATGTTTATACATCTCTTTCCAAATTAGTATGGTAATAAACCATTAAATTTATGCTTAAACTCCTATAAATATGCCATAGTTTTTGTTTCCATTCTTGTGTTTCATATGACTTAACTTTATTGTAAAACCAAATGGCCACGCAAACAATCTGAATGGCATTATCAAAAACGTTATGGCGTATGCAGAAATGCATAAAAAACTTTCATTTCGTTTTTCATTAATACTGCGGACCGGTAAGCGAACAGTACGGTAGTAAAAAAAATTGAATCAAATACAGTAAAAACTATGGCAATTGCTTAAATATTTGAAGCATAAATTCATAAATGTTTCCGGTTTTTCAGCTTTTTTTCCATTATTTGCATACATACCGGCAAGACAATGACGTTCGTGGCACCACAGCTTATAAAGAGTTTTAAGATTTACGAGGATTTCTTTCTTCTTTTTTTAAACTCTCTTTTATCCTTTTGCCTTGTAAGAGAGAAGGAGAGAGAGAGAGAGAGAGAGGGAGAGAGAAAAGAACAAAAATTTATTTGCAAATATTAATGGACAATAGCAATGCTAACTTTGAATATTTATGGCATTTCATTGTATATTTTGTTACTCTTTCTTTCTCTTTTTTGTGTGTAGCATACTTTAAGGCATTTTAGCACGGGACAGTAAATATTTTATTAATACTTTATGACAGTTTTTCACAAAACCAAAAGCAAAGAGAAAAACAGAAAGGGGGGGTAAAGAATAATGGCAGTAATAAAAATGATAAAAATATTAAACTTTTGAAGGTTTCATTACGACCAGGTATAAAAGTATAAAACAAACAACAGCAAAAAATCTCGTTTAATTAATAAATATTTTACTTTTTACTTTTAAACCCCTTTAGGTATGCTTCACTTTTTTGTATTTTTATTTTCCTTTAAAACGTTAACTTTGTTTGTTCAGCTCTTTTTTTTTGCTCGCTCTAGTTTGTAAAAAGTAATAAATTTTGTAACAGATTTGCCTAATCTTAGCCATTGTAAGAGTATTACAATGTTAACAACAACAACAACAACAACCGAACACATTAAATGTATACAGAGAAAAACCTGCAAAATCGTTTACATTTGCGTAACAATTGTCTCTCTATTATAAATTGCCTTTTAGATGGCCAACCCACCGACCGACCGACCGACCACAGCATACCCTCTCTTGATTTTCAAGCATTTTACTGGCTGCTGGTCTTTATTTTTATTTTTACTGCAGGCCATTAAAAAGGGGTAACAGTGTTATCTTTAATGCCTTTAGGCTTTAGTATACTTTTAGGCGGTCCTGCTAAACATTTTACTCTTTTTTTGTTAGTTTTTCTTTTTTTTATTATGTTGGCGTTTAAAGTAGAAAAAAAGAAAAATAACAATATTTATGGCTGCACAAACTATAAATCATTAAGTGAATGCAGGAGTAATATTTTTTTTTTTTAAAGAGAATCATTTCTGTTTGCTAAATAGGCTCTCTGTTCTAAAATAATAAGAAGACATTTTTATAGCCTATGGCAAGAAAAGTATACAATTAGGTGAACGAAATGCAATAGAATCGCCATAATGTGAAGGATTAAAGTCAAACAGAGCCATCGGATTGAAAGTAAGGGCTACTGAAACAGATATTTTTATAGCCTAAGGAAAGAAAGCATACAATTAGGAGAACAACATTGTATTCCTAAGGAAATATAATAGAACCGCCATAAAGTGTGCTATTAAAGTCAACCAGAGCCACCAAATTGGAAGTAAGAACATTTAATATGGAATTTGTCTCCTTTACAGAGAAATGAAACATTCGAGCAATGATCGTAGCACTTTACTTAACGTGGTTTTAGTAGCATACAAGCTAGCTGATAGTGCCACTTTTATTTCTTTTCGTTTGTCGGATAGTCACAGCGTTATACTTCTCTGTTCCTTCTATAAGAGCCACACCTAGAAACTTAGATCGCCTTTGATCCTGAATCTCCAATATTTCTATCACATCAAACACACAAGGAGCAATCACATCTCGTTTGGATGAAATCTTCAGGCCTAAATAGGTTGGCATATGCCGAGACGATTTTGATCGTATCTGAAGACAGTTTTGTGTCAGTCTTATATGGGTTCCTGGCCACATGGATACATACATACATACATACATACATACATACATACATACATACATACATACATACATACATACATACATACATACATACATACATACATACATACATACATACATACATACATACATACATACATACATACATACATACATACATACATAATTAGTCATCACAACCCTTCAGTCAGGATTACGACCTATTTTTTAACACACTCACACATTGGTGGCGGGGTTGCTATCACACTACCACGGTTCGAAAGAGGACCCTCTGTACTACCATTTCCATACAGTCGGGTAGGTGTACTATTTCTCGTATGTTCCAAAATGGCCACTGATCTTCTAGAGGATTTTCAAGCAAAAAATTTATATTTTTAAAGCCAATTTTCTCAATAGCATATCACTTTATATGTGACTATGTTGCTGATTATATTAAGAAGCCTTGGAGACTTCCTTTGCATATAGTATGCTACTCATAGACCTAGAGTATTTCCCAAAATTAACTCCTAAACTAGTGGGATTATTCAGATGGGTACTGTTAAATATTGCTAACAATGCTCTGTTAAAAGCAAATTTTATCTTGTTAAGAGGAAACTTTGCTCTGTTAACGCCAAATGTGGCGCTGCTAAAATTTATGGATTGCGTCTTGGATATTCAAATTCAAATTTATCTTGACATACATTAAACTGTCACTGTATCGATTCACGGTTGTTTAAGGATTAGTTCTGTAAACATAGTTCTCTTATCAGAAAATGGCTTCTGTAGATGTTATAGAGCGATCGACTGGAGGAAGGTAAAAGGGTCCGCCAAATAGCTTTTTTTTTGAAAATGCTTTAAAACAAAACTACTGAATATTTTTTCAAATTCTTTTTTTATTTGAAAGTACAATCCTTCCGGTTAATAATGGAAAATAATTTCATTCAAATGGCTGCCTCGGCTGGCCATGCGTAGCCTACACCAGAAGATACCGATTTTGGCAAAAAAAAATCATCTTTTCAGATGAAGCTCATTTTGATCTTGGCGGGTATGTAAGCAAGCAAAATTGTCGCATTTGGGGCACAGAAAACCCGCACGCATACATTGAAAATCCGACGCACCCAAAAGGAGTCACTGTTTGGTGCGGATTTTTTTCGCATTTCTTCGAAAATGAGCAAGGAGTGGCCGTTACAGTCAATGGCGATCGTTATCGGGCCATGTTGAACGAATTTTTGTTCACAAAAATTTAAGAGGAGGATATTGGCAACATTTGGTTTCAACAGGATGGCAATACGTGCCACACAGCCGAAGCTACACTCGATGTTTTGCGCCCTGTTTTTGAAGATCGCATTATCAGCCGTAGAGCTGATGTCGTTTGGCCACCTCGGAGCTGTGATTTGGCACCGTTGGACTGTTATTTGTGGGGTGCCGTCAAAGATAAGTGTTACGGCGACAAGCCAGAGACAATTGACGCTTTAAAGGACAATATTCGTGAAGCCGTTGGTGAAATACAGCTGCACACAATCGATAATGTGCTTAAAAATTGGACCGAACGTGTAGGCTACTGTATGGCCAGCCGAGGCAGCCAGTTGAATGAAATTATTTTCCATTATTAACCGGAAGAATTGTACTTTCAAATAAAAAAAGAAATTTGAGAAAATATTCAGTAGTTTCGTTTTTAAAGCATTTTCAAAAACAAAAGTTATTTGGCGGACCGTTTATTTCCCACTATAGTCACCAATGTTCGTATCTGGCTCCATATAAACTTCTTACTTGACAGACTGTTTGTCAGCTTGATTCTAAGGGAGCTTTAATCAGAACTGCGCCAGTTCGTTCCTGGCCCATAAGGCGCAACATGTCTCTTTATCTGCTTAAAAAGGCTTTTGATTTAACAAATTGATTACATTGTAATTGTACAAGCTGTTACCATGCGCTCTTTTTTTATGAAAATGCATTTTGAAGTCATTAAGAGAGACACCGTTTTTCGTTACTTAAAATGTTTTAAAATGTTTTTCTTATTGACTTACTTTCTTCTCATATACTTACTTATAGTGTGGAGTGGACTGGTACTAATAATGTTTACATTTTCCTTTCTTCAACAAAGTAACCTTTTTATGCTTTTTATGGCTTTTTTCTTTTTCTTTCCAAAAAATTACTCAAAAAGCGTACTCCTTAGCACACACATAAAATTGTAAGAATTTTTAGTGGGTACTCCGTCCGCAACGACTGCAACATTGTCTAGAAACTCTCTAGAAATGTTAAAAAGCATCACGAGAGTATTTCCAAAAAAACTGAAATAAAGGGGGATAGAAGATGTTGTTGCAACATGCTCGTACGTTTATAACATAATTTTACGATGACTTTTTGTCTCTGTGTGTGTGCGTGTGTGTGCTACATTTGGTGGCAAAACTAATTACGTGACCCTAAAAGCCAAAACAAGAAAAACTCAATAAATACACTTGCATTGTGCTCGCTAAAACACTGAGTCTCGGAGTATATGAAGCTCTAAACAGGAAACGTGTTGGCGAATTTTGTTAAGGAACTTAGTAAACGAACACGATGAAAAAGTAACGAAATTAAGGGGGGGGCGTATTAAGGAATAAACCATAAAGAAATAATATTGTGTGTGCAGCAACAAAACTTCGTTAAAAAATAACAAAAAAACTAAGAATCATTAAATTATTGCAAGAATTTTCTTTCGTACTCTTTTTTTTTTAATAAGGCAAGCTAGACAACAATGTTCGAGGCGTATTAAAATCAAACAAACTTGTATTTACAGGGAGAATAGGTTCTTCGCTGTCTTACAAACATACATACATAATTGATCATTGCAATCCTTCAGTCAGGATTACGGCCTAGCTTCTCACACCACTCATGTTGTGTGCTACAGTTTAACGTCGTATCCGAACGACAGATTTTTTGAGAAACTTTTTTTCATGGCAGGTTTATTTACTCCCAGAGTTTTTGCCAGAAATCTGCTGAGAGGAAGTCGCCGAAGAAATATTTTCTTTTTCCATATTTCGTTTTGATGTCTGACCTGGGATACGAACCCGGGCTTTACGTCTAATAAGCCACCACACTACCTACTAGACTACGGCTTCGCTGTCTTAGGACTGAAATTTTTAGTTCAATATACACTCAAGATGGAATTTTTCTTGCCCTATTAATAAAGGACCTCGATTATATACCGCGGCAAATGTAATGTTCCTTCCCAAAGGTGCGAAAACAAGGACACTTCATTACCATATTCTTTTGGACCAATTACCCTCAATTTCTTTATGCTGAAAATACATCAAAAAGCGGTGGAACTATAAAACTTGGATGTCACTGCACCCTCAGCGGAGTGATTATGTAGCAAAAATCTGAGTTTTTTATTATTTCCCCTTTCTTCCTTCCTTCCCAAAGGTGGGAAAACAAAGACACTGCATTACCATATTCCTTTGGACTAATTACCATCAATTTCTTTATGCTGAAAATACTTTAAAAAATAGTGGACAAGTATATAACTTGGTAGGATACCACTGCATCTTCAGCAGAGCGCATATAGAGGAGGTCTACTGCAACAACTCTTGAAGATAAAGTGGGAGTTTTTAGTTGACTATATAGAGAGGCGTTATAGAGAGGCGCATTTGATAACACACTTCACGAGGCCTTTAATAGGGCATTAGATAGAACAGATATAATGCTTATGATATCAAATGTATAACACAGGTTCGTCCTATACGCAGGATCTGTGGAAACATATGCAGGAAATGACATAAAAAGGCTCCGCACAACAATAGGATGCCCACTGCTAATGTGGACATTAGTTCTGAACAAACTCTTTACAAAACTATCCAAGACGGGCATCGATTGATGGCTAAAGACAAACTGGAAGAGGTTCTTTGCAGTATCATTCGAAGTGGTCTTGATATTGTTACGTTTTTACCTTTTAAAAACGTTTAAAATATGAGTAGATTGGATGTAAAATACATATAAATAAATTTGTGTTTAGTTTTAATTAAAATTCTTTATTATTCGCACAATTCTGTGTGCCACTGTTCACAACTTGATGTAGACAACAACAATTGCCCTTTTTTGTTATTCCCCTGTTTACACGCTGTGCATAAACAATTACTAGACAATTATTCGACAGATCTTTGTAACGGAGATCTTCTTCAAACTACGTTTACTATCTTCAAATACACCGTGTCTTCACAGAAGACTGACTGAACTTTTACTCAGTCAGTTGCCTGCTTTCTCTTGCCTTTTATATGGTAATGTAAACAGTCTGATGAATGTTCCTGAAGTCGAGCGTTCTTGGCTTCGCCTTCTCGAGATGTATATAAATGTAAACATCGTTGTTTACATTTACTATTGCAGTGTTGTTTGTGTATTTTGTTTACATTTATTCTTGTGGTGTTTGTTGGTATATTTTTGTTTACTTGTTTACCATTTTTTATGCTGGTGTTTGTTGTTATATTTTTGTTTATAATTTTAATGTTAAAAAGCAAAAGACCGGTATCTACATTTTTTCCATTTTCCTAACAATATTGTAAGTCGATAGCTCACCCTCATGCCAAAGGCTAAACTCAGACAATTTACAAAGAGAAAGAAAGTTTCTAAATGAAAGAACATTCGAAAAGCTAGGTCAAACACATGGGAATATCAATGGAATGTAAATTAACATGTAATCCTCATAAAGAGAGCACCTTAGGAAAGGCCAGACCAACGCATAATGATGTACAAAAGCCTTGCAGTGATGTAACCCAGGTATTATGCATTGGATGTATACCATGATGATCAGAACTTGATGCCTTTCTCTAAGCAGACAGAACAAGTCTGAAAACAACTCAAAAGAATGTGTGTGTGAAGATAAATTCAAATTTTCCTAGCAAAGACAAAAACCAAAAATTTTAACAGAGCTAATGTTAAAGCTAACAGAGCAATGTTAAGTGGTTAACAGAAAATAGTCAAGGGTAGGATTATCGATATTATGGACAAATGGGACTTGCTGCACATATTCCACTATAAACAAATTGTAGCCTAAGGTACCCCTAATAAAACCCAATAAGTCGTATATCCCAAATAATTTTGGAACTGGAGATATCGGGCTTCATATATACCCTATGTTAACAGTGTCTGGGTAGGATGACAGATGATATATTGGTATGGCAAAAACAATGAGAACCTGTCGTACGAAGGCACTATTAGCTCGTGGAGCATGGTAGTAAGAACCAAAATTGTGTCGTCTATGCTATGGAATGATAACCTGAGCCATCATTACCTTACAGTTTCCTTCTTAACTGTCCCATTGAAAGACTTATTAACCCTATAGCGTTGAAAAGTTCTTCGCAACATGACTGAGTCACAAGAGTGAATGGAACAATTCGCGGGCTACATACTATTTTAAAATGTGGTACGTGGATGGGTCAAAGGCAGATAGTGAAAGGAGAAAAAACGATATTTGGTCCCAGAGAGAAATATTTCGGCGCCTACTAGGAAACTGACAAATATCTTTCAATAGGAATGCTGCGTCACCGAACCAATGAATAGGAAGTTTAAGGACTAGAAAAAGCAGTACTGTTTGGCCGTCAAATTGCCCGTCAAGTTCTCGATTCTGATTGAGCTTTGCCAGACGGTGCCAAGCTATTGTAAAATTACCCTGAATCAGCTGTGCAGAGATCTCGATTCTGATTGAGCTTGAGCAGACGATGCTAAGCTATTGTAAAATTAACCTGAATCAGCTGTGCAGGGATCTCGATTCTGCTTGAGCCTGGCCAGACGGTGAAAAGCTATTGTAAAATTAACGTGAATCAGCTGTGCAGGGATCTCAGATTATGTGGAAATTAATGAAAATAGGAGGGAGTTTTTTGTTGCTGGTAAGTTTCTTTGCAGTCGTCAAAAGCGAAGATACAGAGAGGCTTTATTATGGCAGAGATACCAAAGGGAAAAATCCTTTGAAAGTCAATAGTTTTATGTGTATATTTTATAACTCCTATTAAGTTTTATTTACTGTTATAATGTAAATATTTATAAAGTTTTCTTTATCTCTTTATATCTTTGCAGTATGTGACTTACATTTTCCCATAAAAAAAACGAACGATTTTCTATGGTAAGTTTTTATTGTAAATTCAACTCTTCTTTGGCATTAAAAATGTAAAAAAAAATGTTTTTTTCTATTTCTTGAAATTTTAATTTTATTTCAATACTTTTAATGGCAAGAAATATTTCCAAATGAAATTTAAAAAGAAATTTATTTTCATTGCAAAACTTTTCCGGTTTTTTTTCACTTTTTTTCGAAAAATATTTTTATTAAGCGAAAATGTTTTCCTGTATGTGTGTTTATTATGATTTTTAATAAACAAAACTTCTCTCTTTTTTTAGTTTTAATTTAAAAAATGTTTCTGTAAAAAGAATCGAAGAAAAAACTAAAATAAAATTGTTAAAGTTTTTTACTGCATTTTGGCGTTATTCACCAGAATGTTTTGTACAAAATAATCTCTTTTGTTACGCTTTAAAAAATATTTGAAAAAAGAAAGGAAAATCTGCACACTACGATAGTTGATACAGGTAGTTGGTGTTTAAGGTAAGGGTAGTAACACTTGATCAATAATTTTCCCTTTCCACAAATATGTAGCCATCGTTCCTGTAAGGAGTATAGGTTCCCCAAATTCATACTTGGCTCTTTAATTATTATGTGACTTCTTATGCTATTACCACTTAAATTTTGTGTTCTTAAGTAGATTTGGTGCATACATTCGACGCATGTTATACCTCTTAGGTTAGGTTAGGTTAGGTTGGAGGACGTGTACTTTTTAATTAAGACAAGTACAGTAGCCGGAGGTTGAATTGACCATGTTCAACGTCCTAGTACAACGTCCTAGTTTCTCACACCACTTATGTTGTGTGTGTTAATTTTATACATGAGTGGTGGGACCTACAGTTTAAAGTAGACTCCGAATGACAAATTTTTAAGAAATTATTTCATGGAATTTTATTTTAACGCCCAGAGTTTTTTACCAGAAATCTGCTGAGAGGAAGTCGCCGAAAAAATACTTTTTGTATTTTATCTTGATGTCTGGCCTGGGGCTCGAACCCTGGCTTTACGTCTAATAAGCCTACTAGACTACGGCGACCTCTCACCCAATCCGATTCTTCTGGCACCTGCGACTGGCTGCTGATCGCCGATATCCGAGTCTGGATTTGTGCCAATGCCTCCACTTTGCTTAAACTTTCCCCGTTGCATCTGTTTGAAATCAATCTTCTTTATGCATGTAGAACTCAGCATTTTCTTTTACGGATTCCATTCTTGTGGATTCCATTCCTGTGGATTATATTCCTTCCTTGTTATATCAATCCACTTCGCTTGAGCTTTCCCTATTGCCTCTGCTTCCAAATCAATCTCCCTTTTCCATCTAGAACACAGCGTTTTCTTTTAAGGATTCCATTCTAGGGGATTCCATTCCTGTGGATTCCATTTCCGTGGATTCTATTCCTTCTTTGTTATATAAATCCACTCCGATTGAGTTTTCCCCATTGCATCTGCTTCCAAATCAATCTCCTTTTTCCATCTAGAACACAGCGTTTTCTTTTACGGATTCCATTCTTGTAGATTGCATTCCTGTGGATTCCATTCCTGTGGATTCTATTCCTTCCTTGTTATAACAATCCATCACCATTTTCTTCATTTTATTGCCTTAGGTTTTTATTTGCCCTGTTTCCATAGTCTGGTGCTTGAAATGAAATTTGGGTACAAAATACCCAGAATTCTGTACAAGATTTTGTGCACTCCAACGCTCCTAGTCCTATAGGAGTCTATAATTTCATCTGGTTAGACAGAAGCTTTACCTAACGACTACAGCTTTGCCTAACCTTCTGTATCTGCAATTCTATGTCTTCATTTAACCCGCGAAAGATTTTAGTAACGAAATTTGTTGACATTCTCATTACAACCCTTTAGTCTGGACGGAAACCTAGCTTCTCATACCACCCATTTCGGGATGACATCATTTCCGAACGATTGATTTGAGTTTTACTCCCAGATTATTTTCCCGAAGGCTGTTGAGGTGAAGTCACCATAGTCTCTCACTTAATAAGCCAATACACTACCTACTATACATTACGGCATCTTCATATAACATTGTAGTTGGATTTGTCGAAGTCTTTGTCAATCTCTATGGAACCCAAAACCGGGGATAGTGGATCTAAGAGACCTAAAACTTTCCTTTGCAGGCCTCAGAATCAGTGTCGATATCTCAGATATTATTTCCCAATTATTTATGGGACTACTTTGTTGATCATGTATGGTTAAATGTCAATTATTCGGGTCCATAATATCTTTATACTTAGGATTTGATAACTATAACTCCCTCATATGCTCATAGGGAAATGATTCCTACAATGTTACTATATTCTTGGTCTAAAACCTTGTTCCGCTTTTAACAATCTATGTGAGATCTCAAGCAATGTACACAATCAAGGGTTAAGGTCATCTACATATCATTCGCATTTGCAGTTGAGTTGACCGCTAAGCCCGTTTGATGAAATCAGTCTGCTATAGAAATTCGTCTCGACAACTAGTTGTTACCACTCCAATGTCACAATATCGCTGTTTTCTTCGCTCAAGGGCCTCTATGTTGGCGAAGAAGCCTTTGATCAGTTTTCCATTGGTTTGCACACATCAGCGGTAGGAATAAGCTTCTGTAGGGCATTGGGCCTTCTTCGTTATGTTCTTAAACCGTTTACAAGCAAAGTGCTTGTTAGTTCAGTTTAGTGTCTAATAGGGTACCATATAGCCGTTGTTTATCAACTTTTTATTTTTTTATTCGCTTTTTATTATGCGCGTATTTGTTTACGAAATTGTAAATGTTTTCGCAGAAGCAATATCAATAGAAAAGAGTAAAAAACCTTGTCAGAATATTAAAATAAAAATAAAAATACGAACGAATTGAAGTGATTGCATCGATTTGGTCGTTTTTTTAAGAGCAAATGTGGGTCGTAGTTGTAGGAGTTGCTTTAATAAATAACCAGAAAATACCTGAAATTATGGTAGAAATTTCGCTTTAAAAACAATGTCATAAAGACCACATGATTATGCTTAAAAATTGTTGCTTTAAAGGATGTTTTAACAATTTTTTAACGAATTTGAAAATCCAAGACACAATCCATAAATTTTATCAGCGCCGCATTTGGCGTTAACGGAGAAAAATTTCCTCTTAACAGAACATAATTTGCTCTTAATAGAACACTGTTAGCTATTTGACAGTATCCATCTGAACAACCCTGCTAGTTTAGGAGCTAATTTTGGGAAACACTCTAGGTCTATGAGTACCATACTATCGGGTCCGCCATCTAACGTTTTTTTTCAACTAGTGCTTATTTCGTGAACGGTAACACTTAGCTCATGTCTGATTTGACAGATAATTAGTTTTATCCTTCGTCTGAACGAATATGGTTGTGTATACGCTTGAACAACGCTGGGAAATATTGCGAAATTACTTTGAAAATCATGGTAATGTTGCAGAATGTGTGCGAAAATTGCGTACGGATTTTGGACGAAGAGAAGCACCGTCAGCCCCGTATGTTCGTTATCTTGTGAAAAAAATGAAAGAAACTGGCATCCTCATCGATAAGCCAAAGCGTGAAAAGCCAAAAACAGTGCGTACACCCGAGAATATTGCTGCTGTGGCAGAAAGTGTGTGTGAAGAGCCATCAACATCAATTCACCGTCGTTCTCAACAATTGAACATTTCGGAGACTACATTGAGACGAATTTTGCATAAAGACCTTGGTATGATGCCATACAAAGGCCAATTGGTTCAGGAGTTGAAGCCAATTGACCATCAAATGCGTTTTCGATTCGCTAAGTGGGCCTGCGATCGACCTACAGAAGATGCCGATTTTGGCAAAATCTTTTCAGGTGAATCTCATTTTGATCTTGGCGGGTATGTGAACAAGCAAAATTGTCGCATTTGGGGCACAGAAAACCCGCACGCATACATTGAAAAGCCGACGCACCCAAAACGAGTCACTGTTTGGTGCGGATTTTGTTCCGGAGGCATAACTGGGCCATTTTTCTTCGAAAATGAGCAAGGAGAGGCCGTTACAATCAATGGTGATCGTTATCGGGCCATGTTGAACGAAATTTCGTTCCCAAAAATTGAAGAGAAGAATATTGGCAACATTTGGTGTCAACAGGACGGCCCAACGTGCCACACAGCCGAAGCTACACTCGATGTTTTGCGCCCTGTTCTTGAAGATCGCATTATCAGCTGCAGAGCTGATGTCGTTTGGCCACCTCGGAGCTGCGATTTGACACCGTTGAACTATTATTTGTGGGGTGCCGTCAAAGATAAGTGTTACGCCAGACAACAGCCAGAGACAATTGACGCTTTAAAGGACAATATTCGTGAAGCCATTGGTGAAATACAGCTGCACACAATCGATAATTTGCTTAAAAATTAGACCGATCGTGTAGGCTACTGCATGGCCAGCTAAGGCAGCCATTTGAATGAAATTGTTTTCCATTATTAACCGGAAGGATTGTACTTTCAAATAAAAAAAGAAATTTGAGAAAATATTCAGTAGTTTCGTTTTTAAAGCATTTTCAAAAAAATTTTATTTGGCGGACCCTTCCATCTTGGAACATATAATAAATAGTACACCGCACGGACTTTATGCATATGGTAGTCCAGAGGGGCCCTCTCAGGAATCGTGGTAGTACGATAGCCGATCATAATGAGAATTATATTTTATGTCAATAGTCTGCAATAATTGCAAAGTAGAAGACTAATCTACTATTGCCACTGTTAAACAGTTAACAGTGCTCTGTTAATATCAAAGTTTATCCTGTTAGAGGCAAGAAGTAGCGGTGCTAAAAGGGTGGTTTTGCGTCTTTGGTTTTTAAATTCGAATTTATCTTCACACAGATTACCTGAGGACTTTGCTGTATAAACCGGCAAGATTTTCCAATTTAACAACAGCTGCTAACGTTTGTGTTGCACTGTGTAATATGTAGTTGCTACTGCTTGGCCAAAAACCAAGTGATTGCAAGAAAATTAATTTCTTGCATAAGAATCTTAAGCAGATTTTTTTTTTTTTTTTTTTTTTTTTTTTTTTTTTTTTGTGACCCAGTGTATTTAAATTATAACCATTTGGCCACTTCTGTATGCACGATTTATGGTTTAATTACTTTAATTAAAGGAGCAAAAAAAAAACTTTATCCCTTAAAAAAATAATTGCCAGTTGGTTGTGATTTTCTGCAAGGATGGTGGTAGGCCGATAGGTTTTCTTTATTTTTTTCCCCCGTAAACCACATTAAGGTGAGGAAAAGCCGAAAATTAAAGGAAAAAAAAGAAAAATAAAACGTAAGAAGTAAAGCTTACAACAAAAATAATAATTTTTTTATAATTCCTTGCAACATTGAAGAGAAAATTACCACAAAAAAGGGCTAAAATGGAGGGGAAAAAGGGTAAGGAAACTTAAGAAAATTAAAATCTAGGCAAGGCAGGCATATTGGCTAACTGTTTACGGGTTTACAGCATCTCCGTAAACAAAATCTACACTTTAGCATGTACTTGCTGCTCAATTCGACACGAGTAAAACAAAAAATGTAAAGAAAACAGAAAAAAAGAAAATTAAAATCAGCTCGAGATACGGTTTTATTTTCTTTTCTTTTTGTCTTCTTTTTTTCTTATTTTTTTAACGCTGTTCTAGTAAAGTGGTAAGCAAAAGCTTCTCTTCTTTTACTTTTTTTCAATTGACGTTCGTTTGTTTTTCTTCCGTTTTATCTGGTTTCCTAAGTGTGTTCATCTCTTTTATTTTTTTGTATTTGTTTGTGTCTGTGTGTGTGTGCTGTGTCTTAAGCAAATACTTGGATTATATAGGCGAACTTTAACATCAGGTGTAGATTATTAGCCAGACTTATGGCACACAGATAATCATCATCATTTTCTATAAAGAAAATGCAACGTAAAGAGGCAAACAGCAGCAGCTAAGCAGTAAGACATTTTTTTTGTTTTTTGTTTTTTCTTTTACTTTCAGCAACTTTGTTTGGTAGGTTTTCGTTTTTTCTTTTTTGCTTTTCGTAGGGCTTATGCTACAGTTTATGGAAGGCATACCATATTCACAAAAAGGTATGAAAAAATTAATGTTCCGCTGAGTTCAACGTATAGGCGCATTGTAATTCCACATCATTTTGTTACGAAAATAAAAATAAAAAATCTAGATACTGGTGTTTTGCTTTTACATCAGGTCAGGTCAGGTCGGAGCGGTAGCTCTGTTATCACAAAGCTCACTTGAGCACGCATAGCGTGCCCGTTGTGATGCCACGGGTGAACGCAGTCCACCAAAATCAGGGAAATGGAAGAAGTTAGTTAGGGCAAGGGCTGCACAACAAAAGCACGACTACCCCGCACTGGAAAACCAGCCAGAAAGTTTAATGAACGAAGCTATATCCTTGATGTCAATGCCTTTACATCGCTTAACATTAAAATTATAAACAAAAGCTACAAAAACAAAACAATGGAGTAAACAAACTTGTTTACAAATCATCGTACTGCTTAATATAACAACAAACACCAGCATAGAAAACAGTGAACAAGTGAACAAAAACACACAAACAACGCTACAATAATAAATGTAAACAACGATGTTTACGTTTATAGAGATTTCTAGAAGGTGAAGTCATAAACATTTGCCTTCAAGAACATTCATCAGACTGTTTACTCTGCCATATAAAAGGCAAGGCAAAGCAGGCTACGGGGATAGTGAAGTTCAGTCAGTCTTGTGTGTAGACGCGGTGTGTTTGAAGAGAGTAATCGCTACAACGATCTGTCGAATAATTGTCTAGAAATTGTTATTGTTTATGCAAAGGGTATAAACAGAGAAGAAGTTGCCGTAGTCTAGTAGGTAGTGTGTTGGCTTATTAGACGCAAAGCCAGGGTTCGAGCCCCAGGCTAGATATCAAAACAAAATACAAAAAGTATTTCTTCGGCGACTTCCTCTCAGCAAATTTCTGGCAAAAACTCTGAAAGTAAATAAAAATTGCCATGAAAACTTTCTCAAAAATCTGTCGTTCGGAGTCGACTATAAACTGTAGGTCCCGCCACTCATGTATAAAATTAACACCCACAACATAAGTGCTGTGAGAAACTAGGTCGTAATCCTGACTGAAGAGTTGTAATGACCAATTATGTATGTATGCAGAAGGCGAAGTCAAGAATATTCATCAGACTGTTTACTCTGCCTTATAAAAGGCAAGGCAAAGCAGGCGAGTGAGTTAGTGAAGTTTAGTCAGTCTTGTGTGTAGACGCGGTGTGTTTGAAGAGAGTAATCGTGGTTTGAAGAAGATCTCCGTTACAAAGATCTGTCGAATAATTGTCCAGTAATTGTTATTTTTTATGCAAAGTCTATAAACAGAGGAATAACCAAAAAAGGCAATTGTTGTTGTTTACATAAAGTTGTAAACAGTGGCACACAGAATTGTGCAAATAATAAAGAATTTTAATTCAAATTAAACACAAGTTTAATTTTATTTTAATTGCCATCTACGAGCTCATATTTTAAACGTTTTTAAAAGGTAAACACGTAACAATATTTAATCCGCGTATCAAACATTCCTTAAAAGAGGCCAATTCGTATCCAGAATAACTCTTGCAATTGCAGCAATTTTTACCGTGGAGAGTTCAAGCAAAGATCGGCAAACATGGGAGCTCAAGAACTTCCATATTTTCATGGGAAATTCCGATGAAAGACAGTGTCTTTCCTTAGTTCTCTCAGCTCAGGCAAAGATTAGTGAACATGAGAGCTCAAGAACTTGCAGCTCTTCATATAAAATTCATGGGAAAGACAGTGTCTTTCCTTAGCTCTCTCAGAAGGCATTTGGAGCGAAAGATAAGTTCACGTACACATCCTTCAATAGGACAATAAGTTGTGAGAATCGCAATTTTGCGGTGGATCGTCATACGATATAAGGACAGAAGACAATCAGCCCTCGTGCATCCACACTAGTCCAGCAGAGTTTGTAAAACGAGAAGAGAATACCCAGTTTAGCCAGCGCAATACGAGATTGTTGGCTCCGTACCCGACCTGTTCATCAGAAAATCAATATCCCACGATATCCTAATATCCTTGAATCTATAGCAGAGTTAACTTTGAACGACGCTGAAGTTCTCTAGGAAATCTTCAATATTCATACACAAGGATGGACGTCTTAGTTGCATTCCTTAGGGACTTAATTGCAGCCCTAACTGTGCAAGAATTTTCAGAGATCTGCACGGCAAATTCCACCACCTAAGAAGCATTGCGACGCTTTAAAAATAGCCGTGATTCTCAGCAGGAAGACACGGCAGTGGTGAGGCAGCAGTTACCTGTAACTGCGATCTAAAATTTTTCTAAAATTCCCAGTTCTTAATCCTATTTGGTTGCCGTTCTGTAGGGTATTTTTCCGTTTTGTTAATCCATTCTTTTTTGTCGTAGCCTTTTAGTTTTTAATCATTTTATTATTATTGCTGATGTTTACCGGAAAACTTAAGAGTGGATTATTTCCTACATTTTATTTTCTTCATCTTCTGCTTCTTCTTCTTCTTCTACTGCCATCCATAATGTTGTTGTTGCTGTGTTTGTTGCCATTTTTTCTTTCTATTTATTATTGAAGAGTTCTTACCTAAAATTCGAGTGGCTCTTGGAAAAAACAATATTTTTTCCTCCATTATCGTTCTAAAAACGTAGCAAAACATAGCAAAACGTATACAAAGTATTGAATCAGATTATTTGAAAATGTTCTTGTTTTTCCACTCTTGAGGTGCTTGAGACTTGTTTTCTTAGAAAAACAATCAAATTAAACTGAATTTTATAAATCTTTTTAAATTTCTATTTTTCAATTTCTATTTTTGTCTTGGCTCAGCACCTGTTTAAAAATAAGCACTAAAAATTAAAGCAAATTTAATTGATATGAAATTTAATAAAAAAGAAAGATATTTTAAACACAACACACTAATAAGTATTTATAAGAAATTCGAACTGAAAAAATTTCAGGTTAAAATAATTTTATTATCGATAAGTTTTGTTAAGTTCAATTGTATGTGTGGCATAAATTTTAAATTACTTTAGCCATACATACTTTAAAATTATTAGTTTTTTTCATAAAATTCTTCGATAACAACTATTTTCTATAGACTTTTTCGATAACAATAACTTTTTTTGACTTTTTCGATAGCAATAATTTTCGGTAGAAACTTTTTCGATAACAATATTGTTGTTCGCAATATTGCAATATAAATTTTCTACAGAACATTTTTCGATAACAATAATTTTCCGTAGATACTTTTTCGATAACAACAAATTTTATTTAGAAAAGTTTTAGATAACAACAAATTTTATTTAAAAACTTTCCGAAAAAATGTTTCGTTAACAACAATTTTCTATAGAAAATATTTCGATAATAAAAATTTTCTATAGAAAATGTTTCGATAATAACAATTATCTATAGAAAATGTTTAGATAACAACAATTTTCTACAGAAAATATTTCGATAACAATTTTCTAAAGAAAATATTTCGATAACAATAATTTTCTATAGAAAATGTTTCGATAACAATAATTTTCTATAGCAAATGTTTCGATAACAACAATTTTCTATAGAAAATGTTTCGATAACAAAAATTTTCTAAAGAAAATATTTCGATAACAAAAATTTTCTAAAGAAAATATTTCGATAACAAAAATTTTCTAAAGAAAATATTTCGATAACAAAAATTTTCTAAAGAAAATATTTCGATAACAACAATTTTCTATAGAAAATATTTCATTAACAACAATTTTCTATAGAAAATGTTTCGATAATAACAATTTTCTATAGAAAATGTTTCGATAATAACAATTTTCTATAGAAAATGTTTCGATAACAACAATTTTCTATAGAAAATGTTTCGATAACAACAATTTTCTATAGAAAATGTTTCGATAACAACAATTTTCCATAGAAAATATTTCGATCACAACAATTTTCTATAGAAAATATTACGATAACAACAATTTTCTATAGAAAATGTTTCGATAACAACAATTTTCTATAGAAAATGTTTCGATAACAACAATTTTCTATAGAAAATGTTTCGATAACAACAATTTTCTATAGAAAATGTTTCGATAACAACAATTTTCTATAGAAAATGTTTCGATAACAACAATTTTCTATAGAAAATGTTTCGATAACAACAATTTTCTATAGAAAATGTTTCGATAACAACAATTTTCTAAAGAATATGTTTCGATAAAAACAATTTTCTATAGAAAATGTTTCGATAACAACAATTTTCTAAAGAAAATGTTTCGATAACAAAAATTTTCTATAGAAAATGTTTCGATAACAGCAATTTTCTATAGCAAATGTTTCGACAACAATAATTTTCTATAGAAAATGTTTCGATAACAGCAATTTTCTATAGAACTTTTTTCGATAACAACAATACCAATACATAAACATAATGTTTCTTTACAAAATTCTGCCATATCAAGTGTTTCCAATTATTTTATTTTTGAAACGTCTCGATTACTATAAATTTTTACAGAAAGTATATCGAATAGCACAATTTTATCTTTCAAATTTTTCGATTACGTTGATTCTCCTGTTAATTTTTTCATCCTCTAGCACCAGTCTACAACTGCTAATGTTGTTGGCCTTTTGGTCAAACGTTGCCCTCATTAAAATATTAATTTCGTGGGTGCTATAAGACACGTCTACCTATATTCCCCTTGTTCTTATTATTTTCTCTTTTCTGTTGTTGGCTTCTTTAATTTATTTCGTTGACAATTTATTTTTTTTATTTTTATTTGCTTGTGGTTCTTACAAAACATGTTGTTTTGCTTGGCTGTCGTTTTCTTCACTTTCCAGACAGTTTCGTTGTACGGACCCTGACCATTTCTAGCCAGACGACTACAAGTTATTCTGCCTGTTGTAAGTTTATTTAGCAATTGGTAATAGTAAGTTGCTATTGCTATTGCTGCTGTGTTGTTGTTGTTGTTATTGTTAATGTTGTCAACTTTTATCTTGAAAACCAAATTGCTTTCTTGTCTTGTGGTTTGTTTTACACAACTTTGTTCGTTTTGAGTTTCCCAAATGCAAACCTACTAAGATTTACTTCCTCCGTCTTATCTTTTCAATTCCTTTTTTCGTGAATTCTTCTTTTTTTATTTTCTTTTTATTTTGTTTCATTATGTGTTGGGGGTTGCCTTTGCTTATTTTTTTATTTTCTGTTTCATTTTTGGCTTAAATGTGGCATGACAGAGAGTTATGAAAGCAGAAATCCAACCAGTCGTGTATAACTTCTAATGAACTGCTGCCAACTATGCTGCTGCTCTCTGGTTAAACGCAAGTTTCCGTTTCCGCTCTCGTGCCTTTCAGTAGATGGCTTTGTATATGGGACTGTGGGTGTCTTGTATTGCTTTTTTTATGTGATTTGAAATATTTAACACTTAAAATGTAATTTTAACGATTTATTCACAGGAATAATATAACCTTGTGAGGATATTTAAATTTATTTACGATTGGCTATAAGAGAATGGAGCGAAGCTGATAACGATTCTAAAAAAAATCCATTTTTTTGTTGGGTTAAAATAACATAAACTGTATGGAAAATTGTTGTTATCGAAAAATTTTTTATAGAAAATTGTTTTTATAGAAAGATTTTCTATAGAAAACTGTTATCGAAGATTTTTCTATAGAAAACTGTTATTATCGAAAAACTTTCTATAGAAAATGTTTGCTTTTGTAACTGTTTCTATAGAAAATGGTTGTTATCGAAATATTTTCCATAGAAAATGTTGTTATCGGAAAGTTTTCAATAGGAAACTGTTATTATCAAAAACATTTTTGAATGAATTTGTTGTTATCGAAAAAAATTCTATAGAAAATTGTTGTTATAGAAAAAATTTCTATTGAAATTTTTTATTATCGAAAAAAGTCCTATGGAAAATGGTTGTTATCGAAAAAATTTCTATAGAAAATTATTGTTATCGAAAAAATTTCTATAGAAAATTATCGTTATCGAAAAAGTTTCTATAGAAAATGTTTGTTATCGAAAAAATTTCTATTGAAAATTGTTGTTATCGAAAAAATTTCTATTGAAAATTGTTGTTATCGAAAAAATTTCTATAGAAAATTTTTGTTATCGCAAAAATTTCTATTGAAAATTATTGTTATCGAAAAAATTTCTATTGAAAATTGTTGTTATCGAAAAGTTTTCAATAGAAAATTGTTGTTATCGAAAAAAAAATTAAAAGCAATTGTTGGTTTCGAAAAAATTTCTATAGAAAATTGTTGTTATCGAAAACATTTCTATTGAAAATTGTTGTTATCGAAAACATTTCTATTGAAAATTTTTGTTATCGAAAAAATTTCTGTAGAAATTGGTTGCTATCGAAAAATTTTCTATAGAAAATGGTTGTTATCGAAATATTTTATATAGAAAATTGTTGTTATCGAAAAGTTTTCAATGGAATGGAATTGTTGTTATCGAAAAAATTTCTATTGAAAATTGTTGTTATCGAAAAATTTTCTATTGAAAATTGTTGTTATCGAAAAAATTTCTATAGAAAATTTTAGTTATCGGAAATTTTTCCGATAATTCGACATTTTCTATAGAAAATGCATGTTGTCGACAAATTTTATCTGAAATTATTATTAATAAAAGTATTTTCTAAAGAAAATGTTCCATAAAAGACATTCGTTTTTATCGATAAATTCTGTAGAATCTATCAATTCCTATATAATTTCCTATTAAATGTCTAAGTTATCAAAATATCGTTTACTTACATAAATGATATTTAAATGTCACTGAATAGGCCTGCAGAATAAACAAATTGTATACTGCATTGCATACATCTCCATTTTGCTTTCAAGGCCAATATTAATGTTTTGAATAGGCCTGTTAGTACGAAAACTAATAAATTTGTTTGTAAATTAAAAATTTCTCTTTTTTATCGAAGCCTAAATTAAAACCATGTCTGTTACAATTTTCATAAATTTTTATTTCTATTTAACTAGAATGCTTGTGCTTTACAAAGAAATTTTATTAAAGAATTTTAGAAAAGAAAAGAAAGGGGCAGCAAGAAAAAATTGGAAAAATTGTATTTTTTTGTTCACAATAACAATTTGTAACATGCCATTGCCTTTTGATATTGGATTCGTTCATACCAATTTTTTCTAAAGCATTTTTGCAAATATTTTTTTCTTTCCTTTTCTGTTTTTTTTATGAACACTTGCAACATGTACGTGTACAAAAGACAAATAGCTGTTGCCACACAATGTAAAAATGTAAAAATTTTATATGAAATTGCAAGAAGAATGAAAAAAAAGCATTCGAGAAATAGAATGAAAAGAAAGAAAGAAATTGTTTTAATAGTACCTGCAATGCGTGCCACTCAACAAAACTGCAGCCAATTAAGACTGCTTGACAACACAATTGTTGCAAATAAGCTTCATATTGTTGTATTACTATTGCTTACACACACGCACACATGCACTCTCCTTTCTTGCCTTCCTTAACTCTCTTGCTTTATCACTGTTTTAGTGTTTAACTGCAAGGCTTTGTGTTATATTGCATGTGATTGTGTATGTGTGTGTGTGGTATATATACAATGTTGCAGTCGGTAGTAGTAACGGTATTGTAGCAACAACAAAATTAGTCAAGAATAGATTGAAATTCATGCACATACACACACATATATACAGATGTTAAAAGTTGTTGCCAGTTTTATTACAAGTTAATGGCAATTTTTATTACAATTCTTGTTATTGTTTTTAATCCCAGCCAATATCGTGTGTGCATGTATGTGTGTGTGTTTGCAACAATTGCTCTGCATATCAACGGTAATGATGGCAATATGGTTACAAAGACTCCAGGTTATTATTATTTTGGCCTTTTATTTCCGATAAAGAAGAAAGAATGGAAAATCTCTTTAAAAATAAAAACTGAAGAAAGGTAATCATACAGTGTGTAGCAAAAGTGCATCATAATAAGAATTTGTCTTAATTTTTTTGACTTGACCTAAATTTTGTTTTGTTTTGAATCAAATGCTGTAGAAAGCACTAAAATTGTATGAAGCACTACATGGCTTGGAGATCTTGTAATTCCATTAAATTTATCGAAAAGTTTACAAAAAAAATTAATTCTTGTTATCGAAAAGTTTTCAAAATTACTTTTAAAAATTTTCTATAGACATTTTGTTATCAATTCATTTTCTACAGAAAATTTTTGTTATCGAAATATGTCCTACAGAAAATTTTTGTTATCGAAATATTTTCTAAAGAAGATTGTTATCGATTTCTTTTCTATAGAATATTGTTTTTATCGTTTATTTTCTTTTAAAAATTTTTTTTATCGAAATATTTTCTATAAAAAATTGTTGTCATCGAAATATTCTCTATAAAAAATTGTTGTCATCGAAATATTTTCTATAAAAAAATTTTGTTATCGAAATATTTTGTACAGAATATTGTTGTTATCGAAATATTTTACAAAGAAAATTCTTGTTATCGATTACTTTTCTATAGAAAGATCTTGTTATCGATTACTTTTACATAGAAAATTCTTGTTATCGATTACTTTTCAATAGAAAATTCTTGTTATCGATTTATTTTCTATAGACAATTTTTGTTATCGATTTATTTTCTATAGAAAATTGTGGATATCGATTTATATTCTATGGAAAATTGTTGATATCGATTTTCTTTTCTATATAAAATTATTGATATCGAAGTACTTTTTAGAGAAAATGGTTGTTATCGAAATATTTTGTATAGAAAATTTTTGTTATCGATTACTTTTCAATAGCAAATTCTTGTTATCGATAACTTTTCAATAGCAAACTCTTGTTATCGATTTATTTTCCATAGAAAATTCTTGTTATCGATTACTTTTCTATAGAAAATTCGATAGAAAATTCCATAGAAAATTTTTGTTAACGATTACTTTTCTATGGAAAATTCTTGTTATCCATTAATTTTATGTATAAAAATTCTTATTATCGATTTATTTTCCGTAGAATATTCGTGTTAACGAATTATTTTCTATCGATAATCTATGTATGAGATTGTCGTAGTCTAACAGGTAGTGTGTTGGCTTAATAGACGTAAGGCCTCGGTTCAAACCGCAGGTCAGACATCAAAACGAAAATATCAAAAAATATTTCTGCGGTAACTTCCTCTCAGCAAATTTCTGGCAAAAACTCAGAGTAAAAATGCCATGAAAAGTTTCTCAAACATCTGTCGTTAGGAGTCGACTTTAAATTGTAGGTCCCACCACTAATGTATAAAATTAAAACACACAACATAAGAGGCGTAAGAAACTAGGTCGTAATCCTGACTGAAGGATTGTAATGACCAATTATGTATGCATCTAATCTATTGGTAATATTTTCTATAGGAAATCGTTGTTATCGAAAATTTTTCCATAGAAAATTGTTGTCGATTTATTTTCCATAAAATTTTTTGTTATCGAAAAGTTTCCTTTAGAAATGTGCTCTTATCGAAAAATTTTCTATAAAAAATTGTTATCGATTTATTTCTTTAGAGAATATTGTTTTTAAAAACGTGTAAATTAAATTTTCCCACCCTTTTTTTGAACTTGTTTTTCACAGGAATTTTTCTTTTTACAAAGAGAATGTCTAGGTGGAGTAGAGATAAAGCTGATGTAAGTTTATGAATTGATTTAATTTAATAAGTTAGAAATGGTAAATGAAAGGACATTAAATTAAAGGATATTAAATTTTCTCTGTGACAATTTACATATGCTTGTTGGCTGCCATTTCACCTTCTTTGTTCTCTCCTCATGTATGCATGTGTAGTTTATGATTATTTAAGCAAAAATAAATAGCATTAGGGTTCAGCAGACCGTTATTATTGTCATCGTCATCATCGTCATCATCATCATCATCATCATATTAAATTATAAATTGTTGAAAAATGAATATCAGAAAAAAGTCATCTACACAGTGCTTAAGACAGAGCTGTCCATTCATGTAATCAACACTTTATTTTGATTAAAATAGGATGATATTGGGGAAGCTGAATACAATGGCAGTTGAAAGACGAATATGGTTACTTTAAAATATTGTCTTAAGCAGATGTATCGACACATTTATGGGGCATGTTATCGAAAAAGATTTCTATACAAAATATTGTTATCGACAAGAGCCGTATAGAGGCGATTTTGATTACTTCAAAATATTGCCTGTGGCAGATGTGTCTGCACGTTTATGGGGCATGTTATCGAAAAAAATGTCGATAAAAAATATTGTTATCGACAAGAGCCGTATAGAGGCGAGTTTGATCTGCACGTTTATGGAGCTGTAAAAAAAGCGTTCGTTACAGATAGTCAGAGAGCTACAAAGAATTCACAGGAAGTCTAAATTTCGTGGTTAGACCTCTAGTCAACGTCTAGGTTAGAGGACGTGTACTTGTCAATTAAGACAAGTACAGTACCCGGAGGTCGAATTGACCCATTGTACTAGTCAATATATAACCCAAGTGCCTAAAAGAAACCAGCTCGTCTCTAAAGTTCAGTCAAAGAAAGCAGGAAATGGAAGAACCCCAGCCAATTCAAAGAAAATTTAGGACTGCTGGACTACTGTCCAATTCGATGACATTTTAACTGCATGTTTAGCTTCTTTAAAACAGTTTTCCTCTCTTGCTTGTCTTTCCTCTCATTTTGAATGCTGTTCCTTTACCGAAATGCCTTTGGAGTTAAAGTCTCGAGCATCCTGTAAACCTTTCACAAAGATGTACGAGAGTTAATGATATGGGGGAACACCCATTCGCACATATTTGCTGTGACTATAGTTTAGTCACAGTCATCATAATGTGAATACATTATGAGTGACTGGTGACTGGTATTTACAAAACAGAACGCACACAAGGGGGAATGGTGATCATAACCATGGTTAGCAGAGTTTCCTTTCTATTAAAGGTTTCACTTTGTGTCTGCCCTGTTGTTTTTTTTTATTTTTGTTGTGATTTCATATGAGAAAAAAAGCTGTGATGTGGGATGCTACTGTTTGTGTTGTGTACCAGCCTTATTGACATTATTAGACTCACATGTCAATATAACTGAAGGCATTTTGTTCTGCTCCTTTTTGCTTTTGGCTTACAGGAGTTGATTCGTTATTCTTTTTTTAAGCTTAAAATGTTTAACAAAAGGTTTATCTTTTAGCCAACAAAATAGAATGCAAAAAAAAGTAGAGAAATTGTTTAATTTAGTGTAAGAAAAAAAAATGGCAAAAATATTGAAAAAAAATCAAAAAAAAAATCAAAACGAAACGAAATTTAAAGTGTTGCCCTTAAATTTTAGGGCAACGAAAGTTAAATGGTTTAGAATTTATGACACAAAAGATAGAAGAATACAAAGCATAACAAAGCTTATGATAAAGAATTTCTGTACGAAAGAAACACCCGAATTAAAAATATATTCTGTTTCAGATTTAAACATAAATACAGAGAAATAACGCTTTATACCTTGAAGGCCGCGTACAACTAAGCTTCTAGCTGTATTAAGAATCAACACAGTTAAAAGCCAGTTTGATTGTGTAAAGAAACAGGCATCAGAAGAAACAGTTACGAGACGAAGTAACAATAAAGTCGTCCTAACGCACCCACGCTTTTGTTGAACCGCTCTAACAAAATAATATTTGCCTCTCATTTCTTCTGGAGCCAGACAATATTATCTACTTGTTATTGTTCTTTCTTACTGTTATCGAAAAAGTTTCTATGTTTGTTATCGGAAAATTTTCTATAGAAAATTTGTGTTATCGATAAAGTAAATATTGTTATCGAAATATTTCTATGGAAAATGTTTGTTATCGAAATATTTCTATAGAAAATGTTTGTTACATTGTTATAGAGTATTATTGTTATCTAAATATTTCTATAGAAAATCTTTGTTATTGGAAAATTTTCTATGGATAATGTTTGTTATCGAAAAATTTTCTATATATACTGTTTGTTATCGAAAAATCTTTTATAGATAATGTTTGTTATCGAACTATTTCTATGCAAAATGTTTGTTATCGAAAAATTTTCTATAGATAATGTTTGTTATCGACAAATTTTCAATAGAGTGTTATTGTTATCGAAAATTTTCTATAGAGTGTTATTCTTATCCAATTTTCTCTAAATAAAATGTTTGTTATCGAATTATCTCTAAATAAAATGTTTGTTATCGAATTATCTCTAAATAAAATGTTTGTTATCGAACTATTTCTATGGAAAATATTTGTTATCGAAAAATTTTCAATAGATAATGTTTGTTATCGATAAATTTTCTGTAGAAAATATTTATTATCGAAATATTTCTATAAAAAAGTATTGTTATCGAAAAGTTTTCTATAGAATATTATTGTTATCGAAAAGATTTCTGGAGAATATTATTGTTATCGAAAAATTTTCTGTGAAAAATATTTGTTGCCGATAAATTTTCTATAGAAAATGTTTGGTATCGATAAATTTTCTATAGGAAGTTATCCCTATCGAAAAGTTTTCTATAGAAAATTATTGTTATCGAAAAGTTTCCATAGCAAATTTTTGTTATCGAAAAGTTTCCATAGAAAATTATTGTTATCGAAAAGTTTTCTATAAAAATTGTTATCGAAAAATGTTCTATAGAATATGATTGTTATCCAAAAGTATTCTACAGAATCTTACTGTTATCGAAAAATTTTCTATAGAAAATTATTGTTATCGAAAAGTTTCCATAGAAAATTATTGTTATCGAAAAGTTTCCATAGAAAATTATTGTTATCGAAAAGTTTTCTATAAAAATTATTGTTATAGAATATTATTGTTATCCAAAAGTATTCTACAGAATCTTACTGTTATCGAAAAAGTTTCTATAGAAAATGTTTTTTATCGAAAAAGTTAATGTAGAAAATGTTTGTTATCGATAAATTTTCTACAGAAACTTCTTGTTATCGAAAAATTTTCTATAGAAAATATTTGTTATCGAAAAATTTTCTATAGAAAATATTTGTTATCGAAAAATTTTCTATAGAAAATATTTGTTATCGAAAAATTTTCTATAGAAAATATTTGTTATCGAAAAATTTTCTATAGAAACTTATTGTTATCGCAAAATAGAAAATTCTTGTTATCGAAAAATTTTTGTTTTCTAAAAGATGATTATTACTATACCTTAAAGCCCTTCATATCCAAATAATTGAATCTAATTTTTCCATGAAACTATGGCCTTCCACCTTTAACCCTAACCATCCATGTGCACATTGTCACATTGTTTATGATTTTTTCGTGCCCTCAAGTGCTATTTTCTTAATTGTCAAACGAAATGGGGGAAAAAGACAAGAAAAAATGTGAAAAACATCACAAACAATCAGAAAAGAAAAAAAGAAGAAGAAGAAGAGGAAAAAAGTATGGAAAAGAAAAAGTTCAACCATAAAAGACGACTTTTTGACATGACATACCGGAGCCAAAGAGATAGAGAAGCCAATACCTCTAGTTTTTTTGGTTTCTTCTTTTTTGTCCTGACGTTTTTCTGTGCGATTTCTATTGTTTTTATTTAATTTCTTATATTTTCCTGTACAACCCCCGTCCCTCCAACCCTGGCCTTCGTTTAGTTATTTTGTTTTATTGTATAATTTCTAAGTTTTTTCGTTTTTTTTTTTGCGTTGAATTGCTGTTGTTGTTGTCGTTGTTGCTTTAGTGACCGTTTGACAATTGAAACTTTTGACATTTTGCAAAACGTGACAGTTGTCATAACGATACAGAGATAGGGGATACCAGAAAAAAATTGAGGAAAAAAAATTAAATGAAATGAAATGGAATGGAATGGCACAATAAAATGAATAAAAATTGCAAAAAAAAAGAGGGAAACATAAACCGGGGGATCTACACAAAAGTCGAGGGCAAGGTATAGCAAAAAACAAATTATTTACGAACAAAAGTCTTCATGCAGGGGTTACAGACGAAGATTATGAAACTAAATTAAAAAAAAAATTTAACAGAATTGAAGAAATCAAAAGAAAATGACTTCAAAATGCATTCTCAAGAGTGCATTTTTATCATCCAACTTTACGGGTTCAAAGAGAAATTTTTAAATTTTCTTTCTTCAAATATTTTCTTTTCTTTTTATAAATTACCAGGAAAATACTTGTGTTCTTTAGCCAAAAACAAAACCAAAAAGAATTTTTCTTCTTCAAGATTACTTTCAAACTTTTGTTTTTGGTGTCCTTTATCTTATCTTTAAACGGATTTTATCCTACACGTTGAATTTCCTTTAAAGAAAATTAGAATAGAAGGGAAACAAGCTTTTATTACTTTTGTTTTAAATTCTGTGTTGTTTTCCATATCCTTTAAACGTCCTCAACAAAAGTAAGACATTGTACACTGAGGCCCAAAAGTTGTCAACCAATGTTCTTGGGCGATAAAGAATAAAAACATTCGTTTTTCTTTCGGAATGTGTTTACTTGAGTTCCAAATTTCATTGTTCATGTTTCAGTTGTTCAAACATCAGCATTGCCGCACGACTGAACAGGTCCAGAAGACGTATTCATGACTTCATTACATTAAATTGTAATTTCATACTGTGTTCAGATATGCACCTTAATTGAGTAAATCGCAATAAACACCATTATTGAGCTCAATATTTCATATAAAGTTTCAGTTAATTATTGCGCAATAAATACGCAAATTGTTATAATATTGAGTAAAACTTAGAATGCAGTACTGTCATATGTGTGTTCAGTGAGCGTTATCCGAACACATTCTGATGATATTTGACAACTAAAATGTCAACAAAGAGAAACAAAAAGAAAAAACAAAACAAAAAAAGACAACAAAAAATAAAATAAAAACACTGGTGTTTAAACAACCAACTGTTTTGTTTACCAGCTGTCAAATTAATATTGAATAAGCAGCTGAACTGCGTATATTATTATGTCTGAACACTTAAAATATTGTACACAATAAACCCAATATTGTACTCAATAAAAGTGCATATCTGAACATGGTATAGTAGGTTGGATCAGCTTAGTATAGTTAGCGAATCCTCCTTGAAACTTATTTAAGTCCAATCAAAGACAAATTTTAAGCACTATGAGATACCACAAGTCAATATCCAATCTGGGACACAAATAATTCGCATGGAAAAACGCCCTTAATCCAAAATAATAATGAAAAGTTTATCAAAAATGGCAACGAATGAGAAGGCAAGTACCTCAGCAATTCCTCAGCAAATGCCCGGCCATTAAAAACATGCGGTTTATTATCTACCGCCTCTTCAGATCCCTAGAAGAAGAAGATATTTAAAGGAATTACAAGTCAATTGATATGCCTACCAATATATTTCAAAAGTTACTCCAATAGAGCGATGGACGGACAAGAAATTCAAGGAAAAACTATCTGCCCAGTAGAACCTAGCAGTACTGTACGCGTTAACATGCTGCAAATGAAGTGAAGTCGCCCTAGTAAAACGACCGGAGGATACCCACTTTAACTAAGGCAATCGGAACACGTATGCCCTGTTACAAATTGGAGATTATGAACTCTGTACCTGCTCTGGCCCAGGTCACTACAGTATCCCAAACGTCCAGAAATTTTCCTTAAAATTTCTTCAAATATTTCCTACAATCTTTTACTCTCCTTGCTTTTATTTAATTTTTTCCGAAATTACCTTTTCCCTTAACCAATACTGCATAGGACAGCATAATAAACCAGCCTTTGTTTTCAAAAAATTCCCAAAAAAAAAAAGGAAAAAAAAATTCAAAACAACCTACGCCATGTATTTGTGTACAACGACAAACACTTCTCTATGCTTACTTGGTGTAGGCAAATGTAAATGTATGTGTGAGTGTCTCCTTTACTTGATTTCTTACTAGGCTTTAACACTCTTTTTTTGTGCCTGTGTGTGTCCGTGTTGTATTCTCTGAAAGGCCAAACAATTCAGTTGTGTTAGCTTCAGTCATTCATTCACTTGTTCATTCATTTAGTCGAGCCAACGACCAACAAAACCGAACCAAACAACCAACCAACCAAGCAGTCATCCATCCATCTTTATCAGCTGTTTTGTTGTTTATAAAATTGTATTACAAAGCCTAGCAGAGAACGACAAAAAAAACGAAAATTCTCACGTTTATGTAGTTCGGGTTCGGGGATATGTATGTGCCTTCCTTTCGTTGCATAAGTGTGTATGTGTGTGTGTGTGTTTTTCATGTTTTATAGGCGGTTTATCTTCTTTGGTGTTGTGTTGCGATTTTTTCGTTTTTTTTTCTCTGGATTTCTTGTTTAATTTTGTTGTCATTTTTATTTTCCTTCTCTTTCTTTTTCTTTAATCCTTGTTGTTGTTATTATTGTTAAATGTGTGTGTGTGTGTGTGTGTGTTTTGGTTATTTTGCCGCTTCATTCATGTGTATTATGATGAAGTGTTGTGACCCCAAACGTCGGCTCAGCTCAGTTTATTTTTCTCTTGCTCAACAATACAAGAAGACAAGATAAAGTTTCAGGCTTTACTTTTAGGCCTTAGTCCCGTGTTCCTTGTATGCTAAACACCAACAACAACTGCCAAAAGGAAATGAACGCGTGTTTCTTCATTTCTTTTTACCTTTTTTAAGGATTTTTTCTTGTAGTTGTTGTTGTTTTGTACAGGAGAGGTTTTCTTTTGAAAAACAGAAGCAACATTTCCTTTATTTGTTTCTTGTTCAAGTAAAATTTTTTATCTCTCTTCTCTTCTTTTTTTTTTGTTGCTGCTTCACTGTATGTATCTCTTTTATCTTTTAGGCTGTTTTAAGTTGTTTCTTTTCTATTTTTTATTTCTTTGGGTTGTTGTTTCTGTTCTTTCTTTTTCTTATTTTGTTGTAGAAAATATAAAAATAAGGGTCAACAACTTTACTATTGTTTGGGCGTAAGTTTGCTTGTATATTTGTTTGCTTGTCTGTTTGTTTGTTTGTTATTGTAAGAGAACTCGTGCCAAACATAATGCTAAGCAAACAATTCAAATATTTAAATGTCAGAAGGATTTCCTTTGCATTCATTAAAATGAATACAAAAAAAAAAAAATAAAACAGAGGATAAAAGAGAGGAAAGGTAAATAGAAAAAACTGTATACAAGAAGAGTTCTTCTTCTTTAAAGAAATTGAAGAAGTTAAAGGGCTTAAATGGCTTAGAAAAAATTATCTTCTTAAATTATGCTTCAAAATTAAGAGAAAAAGAAAACAAACAAATTTGAAAGGAATCACAGTGTATTTACGGTAAAATTTTTTAATAAACAGGAGCTTAAAGTGCTTGTGATCTCTTAATTCAAATTAAACAAAGTGCCTGTGAGCTGTCATGAAAAATTCTCTTCCATATCTGCCTAGTACAACCTAGCAGTACTACGCGCAATGTCATGCTGCATATGAAGTGAAGCCGATCTTGTCAAACGACCGGAGAATACCTTGTTTAACTAAGGCAATCGAAACACACGTATGTATGCCCTGTTACAAGTTGGAGATTATGAATTGTGTGAGCTGTACTATCATTGAAAATTTGTTTTCGTTTGAAAGGACTATTGATGACATTTTGTGTGGAACATAACATCGTTCAAATGTTTGCCACGTCTTCTCTGGGTGGAGCCCATTCAAAATGTCCAATTTTTCATAACACACATCAAAATTAATTTGGTCCATGGCAAAAGTTATACTGCCTTTGAGGACAATTATGGTTTGTACCAGAGTTCAGCAATGAATCGCTTTTTCGCTATTCATAAGTCCTCATGAAATTTTGAGTATGAGTGAATCCAACTACTCTGATTCATTCGTACTCAGTACAACGTTGATTTATAAGTACAAGTTGCAATGAGTATGAGTACAACGTTGACATCAAACTCATAACATTCGAAATATGTTTGACTCATAAGCCTACTCATTTAGATTCATAAATTTAGAAGAGTACTTCTTATAATACTTATAAATGATTCGAGTGATTCGTACTTATTTTGTGATTCGTGAGTCGTGGAGAGTCGAAACCAATAACATCATGCGTACGAGTACCATGAGTATTTCAAACTTTGAGTATGAGTAGTATGAGTATGACATTAAAATAAGTATGAATGCGTATAAGTATCAGAAATTATAAGTATGATTCGAATCTACTCATCGTTTTGAATACTCATTGCTAACCTCTGGTTTGTACCTCATTCGCATACAGCTAAGACTTCAGAAAATCCTACAAAAAAAAAAAAAAATGCGCTCGATGTCAGTGGCTAGTTTACATTACTTCAACTTGAGAAAGGCATGCCCTCAAATTGGTCGTGCAGAATATTAAACGGGGCATGAAAGGTAGAGTGTGATATGTGGTACGTCCTGTTGAAAACACATCTCATTGGTGTCTAGCGCATTCAGTTCAGGGCAAAAGAAGTCGGTAAACATTACGCTATCGTTCTTGCCTTTGAAAGTGATGGCCTCATTCTCAATATAAACCCTTGAGGCCACCTGCTCAAAATACCAATCAAACAGAAAATTTTCTTGAATCGCATGTGGATTGGAGTTGTTCCAAATTTGTTTGTTCTCGTGTCCATTCATCCAGAAATTAGTCCCATCGCGGAAAATGATTTTTCGATGAAGATTCATGGAACCCATGACATTGTCTACCATTGTACACATTTATCCACCCATGATTATTTTGCACCTCAGACTGCAAAATGTCTGACATATTTTGACAGTCATACGAGTATGTAGCTTCAAGTAGATGGCCATCATTAACTGACAGAGTACGAAAGATCCACACTACACTAACGGGAGGCCTAATAAGAAGAGCCTGCTTCGAGCCAGAGATGGTGACCAATAAACTCTTGCTAATCAATCATTTTGTATCGGATCCGCCATCTAACGTTTTTTTTTTTTTCAACTAATGCTTTTTTCGTGAATGTTAACACTTAGCTCATGTCTGATTTGACAGATAATTGGTTTTATCCTCCTGCTGAACGAATATGGTTGTGTATACGCTTGAACAACGCTGGGAAATATTGCGACATTGCTTTGAAAATCATGGTAATGTTGCAGAATATGTGCGAAAATTGCGTACGGATTTTGGAAGAAGAGAAGCACCGTCAGCTCCGTAATGTTTGTTATCTTGTGAAAAAAGTGAAAGAAACTGGCATCCTCATCGATAAACCAAAGCGTGAAAAGCCAAAAACAGTGCGTACACTCGAGAATATTGCTGCTGTGGCAGAAAGTGTGAAAGAAAAGCGCCATCAACATCAATCCACCGTCGTTCTCAACAATTGAACATTTCGGAGACATCATTGAGACGAATTTTACATAAAGTCCTTGGTATGACGCCATACAAAGTCCAATTGGTTCAGGAGTTGAAGCCAATTGACCATCCAATGCGTTTTCGCTTCGCTAAGTGGGCCTGCAAGTGACTTACAGAAGATGCCGATTTTGGCAAAAAAAAATCATCTTTTGAGATGAAGCTCATTTTGATTTTGGCGGGTATGTAAACAAGCAAAATTGTCGCATTTGGTGCACAGAAAACCCGAGTGGCCGTTACAGTCAATGGCGATCGTTATCGGGCCATGTTAAACGAATTTTTGTTCACAAAAATTGAAGAGGAGGATACTGGCAACATTTGGTTTCAACAGGACGGCGATACGTGCCACACAGCCGATGCTACACTCGATGTTTTGCGCCCTGTTTTTGAAGATCGCATTATCAGCCGCAGAGCTGATGTCGTTTGGTTACCTCGGAGCTGACACCGTTGGACTATTATTTGTGGGGTGCCGTCAAAGATAAGTGTTACGCTGACAAGCCGGAGACAATTGACGCTTTAAAGGACGATATTCGTGAAGCCATTGGTGAAATACAGCTGCACACAATCGATAATGTGCTTAAAAATTGGACCGAACGTGTAGGCTACTGCATGGGCAACCGAGGCAGCCATTTGAATGAAATTATTTTCTATTATTAACCGGATGGATTGTACTTTCAAATAAAAAAGAAATTTGAGAAAATATTCAGTAGTTTCGTTTTCAAAGAATTTTCCAAAAAAAAAAAAAAGTTATTTGGCGGACCCTTTATAACAACTGCAGAAGATATTTTCAGTGAAGTTAAGTAAGCGAAGTTTCTTGTCATGCCTACTCATTATGCAATAATCAGCTAAAGCGACAGATATGTCCCTATGCTCCAATTTTGAGGAGTTGAGTGATGTGCTTTCTAACCACTTATGGCCAGATAATCTGGCAATAAGGCGAGTTTCTTTCCCAGCCCTTGTGGTGGTCTTGACATCTACTGCCGATAACTAATTAAAAATGGTCAAAGGACAGACGCTTGTGAAATGGTTTTCTTTTCCAGTACAGTGTTCTAGTACACAGCCTACACCGGAAATACAAAGTGTACTCAGACATGTTTAGGTATTCTGAAGGAGTGTGCCTATCATTTAAGCTACACAATTATCCGTGAAATCCCTATGACCAGGAATTCATGTTAAACAGACACAAAACTGCCGTGAGAATGTTTCATTTGGAAGAGATCTAAGTGCCCACCTCTTCGTTATAGATGGTGGGAGTGTTAGTGCTATGGTATCAGTATTGGCCTGTAATAAATGGTTTAAAATTCTTTTAGTTTCCTTGCAATTCAGTTACTTTAATTGTATTTTAATATGTCTTCTTTATCATTGAATTTTATTGTTGTTTTATTATTAATAAAATGCCTTTAAAATCCGCTTACATTTGAGCTGATTTTTGTTTATTTTCTTTGTGTTTTTTCTTTTTTTTGCCCCCGTAACTATTTAAAGCCTCATTAATGCACAGCTCGTACAACTATTGTTACTTTATTTATCTTTCTCTCTCTGTCTCTCTCTCTTTCTCTCTTGTGCAACCATTCTCTCTATATGCATATGTATGTACATATGAGTGTTTGTGTGCATATATTTATTTATTTTTTTGTATTTTGATTTCCCTTTTTTTGCTTTTGTTTTCATATCATCTTTTAAGTAACACTTCCTGTATGTGATGTTGCATATTAAAAGCGCCCATCACATGCTATAAAGCGTTTCGGAATAAATGTGTCGCTTAACAACAGCGTTAATAAAAGCAAAGAGAGTCCAACAACACCAACGACACACACACACACACTGCCACCAACAGAGAGAGGCCTGTGTTGTCAACCACCTATTGAGGTTATTATAAACATTTTCCTTTCCTTTTTTCTCTTTCACTCGCTTTCTATCACTGTCTATCACTCTCTTTCTCTCTGTGTGTGTTTTTTGTGTTTTTTGTGTATGCTATACGGTTGCATAAAGCTTTGTAGGCTTTAAACTAAACACACACACATACAGTCATTCAACAGAGAAGCAAAAGAAAGAAGAGAAAAAAAACAAGAATGAATTGTGAGATGAGATTTACAAAAGGATTATTTTTCATATTTATTTTGTTTTCGTTGTTATTGTTGTTATTGTTGTATTTATCAAAATATTTATATTGGGTGTATAAATAAAATTATGTGAGACACACACAATCATTTTGAATGATGAATTAATGAGTCAATGACTGATAATTAGTGTGTGTTAGCCGCAGCTGTAAAGCTCTTTTTAAAAATATATAGAGCAGCCGGATCTATTGTGTTGTAGCTTAGGACCTTTGGCCCATTTTGTCTACCCCCAATATTCGTAGAGCGCGTGCTATTCAGTTTTAGGTAAGAAGAAGGAGGACTTCAATCATGTGGGTACGGATAAATCCGTATCTTTTGGAAAGTTTTCATTTGCTCAGGCGCCTAAATGATGGAGATCTTCACTCCAGTGTTCCACTTCCCCGAGATGTTGACGACAATCTTGAACGTCGATACATTATACTCAAGGAACTTTATGACAAACTGGTTGTCCGAGTAGGTGCTCATGTGCTCAGGTGCCTAAATGATGGAGATCTTCGCTTCAATGTACCGTAGGACGCTTGTCCCATCTTGTCTACCCCCAATATTCGTAGAGCGCGTTCTATTCAGTTTTTAGTAAGAAGGAGGGGGACTTCAATCATGTGGTTACGGAGATATTCGTATCTTTAAGAGAGTACCCATGTTCTTAGGCGCCTAAATAATGGAGATCTTCACTCCAATGCTCTACTTCCCAGAGATGTGGACGGCAATCCTGAACGTCGATACGGAATACTCAAGGAACTTTATGAAGAACTAGTTGTCCGAGTAGGTGCTCATGTTCTCAGGCTTCTAAATGTTGGAGATCTTCGCTTCAGTGCTCCACTTCCCAGAGATGTGGACGACATTCATGGATAATCCTGATCGTCGATAAGGCATTCTCAAGGAACTTTATGAAAAACTTTTTGGCCGAGGCTTCTAAATGTTGAACAAGTTCACAAATTGCTCCACTTCCCAGAGATGTAGACGACATACATTGGACAATCCTGAACGTCGATACGTCATAATCAAGGAACTTTATGAAAACTTTTTGTCCGAGTAGGTGAACTTGTTTCTCAGGCTTCTAAATGAGGAAGACGTTCGGAAATTGCTCCACTTCGCAGTCATGTGAACGCAGTTCATTGACAATCTTGAACTCAAGGAACTTTATGACAAACTGATTGTCCGGATAGTTGCCCATATTCTCAGGCTTCTAAACGATGAAGAAGTTCGCAAATTGCTCCACTTCCCAGAGATGTGGATGACATTCATGGACAGTCTTGAACATCTATACGGCATTCTCAAAGATCTTTATGATAAATTAGTTGTACGAGTAGGTGTATATATTCTCAGGGAATGTGTGAGCACCTACTCTTCATGATTAAATCCATGATATTAGCTAAGAAGGCAGCACGGCAGTGATCAGTGAGTATATATTTGTACATGGCGTCCAAGTCATAAAACCCCCAGAATATGTGACCAAGCCGGAGCTAAAGTTCCACCATTTTAATCTTATGAGCCAAGTCCTCCGCTATAGGCACTATAGCCACACCCCAACAAGGATCAGCTTGCGTTGAGTCATATCGTGGTGTTAAAAACTTGAATTAAACGTGATAGTTACACGTTTTATAGGGACAAAGTCGCCGTAGTCTAGTTAGTTGTGTTTTGGGTTATTAGTCGTGAGGCCATTGTGCAAGCCCCAGTCAGACTTTTGCAGCAAATCGAAATATGAACAACTATTTCTTCGGCGACTTCCTCTTAGAAGCAGATTTCTGGAAAAAATTCTGGGTGTTAAAATAAAATTGTCATGAAAAGTTTCTCAACAAAAATCTGTCGTTCGCAGTCGACTGTAAACTGAGGGTCCCCCGACTCTCATGTGTAAAATTAACACACACACACAACATGAGTGGTGTGAGAAGCTAGGTCCTTAATCCTGACTAAAGGGTTGTAATGAGCAATTATGTATGCATGCCTAAAAATCAGTTTTTTTCCATGCGCTTCAATGACGCAGAGCTGCAAATCCATAGCATTATTGTACAGATCGGACATCTGGATCATCTTCTGCTTCAATATCCTTATCGTGCGGTCTTGTAAATTTTAAGTAAGGAGAAGGGAACACCACGTGGTCAATGCACGTAATTAACAGCTGATAGGCTGGCTATCAGCATCCAGGTTTCTTCAAATTTAATGCTTTACGATGCACCCATGCAAAGGTAATATTAGAGTGCCTCTTCGTCTCCGGAATATGTGGTGATGTCGTTATTGCGGACGTTGCGGCAAGATGGTAACGGGTACAAAAAAGTTCTGATATGTCATGAGTGCGTAATAATCTGCCATAACACTGCATGGCCAAGAGTTGCTACGCCTTCTAGTCCCAGTCTAGTCTAGAATAAGAATACAGTCTCCTCTGTACTAAAGTTAGTTACGCACGTTTCTATGATCTACGTACCCATACGTTACTAAAAAAAGGTCATAAGTTCTCAGCTATTGCCAAAAATTCTTCATTTTTCATTTGTACCCCCAACAGTTATGAAAACAGAAGAGTTTCGTAAACTATGCTGGCGATTATTATTCACTCTCTCTCTCGCTAAGTTGCCTGTCATAGCGGTGGTGGTGGACATTTAGTTGTGATCTGTTCTTTAAGCTTTAATATTAAAACCCTTATTTATGAAACAGCAACAACAATAATAATAAAAAAACTGACAGCAACAACAACAACAAATATGAACTTAATAACATGATTGTTGTTTAAATACCACTCTATAGTTTGCTTCTTTCTTTTTTTGTTTTTTCTGCTCCTATTAAAGAGAAAAGATAGACGGACAACGGATGAACGTTGCAAATTAAACAAGAGCAGCCAGCAGCAGCAAAAGCTGAAAATCTAAATTGAAAAACAGAGAAAAGGGAAGAAGCTGCAATAAAAGAAGAAGAAGCTGTGTGTGCTATGCAAAAGCAAAATGCTTGACAACAATATGAAAAATTCACAGGCAGCTGCAGCGAAAGCAGCAGGACAAGCCGAGAAGCCTTATAAACGAACATAGAAAACGACGAAAAAAATGTTGTATTTAAACACGCGACTAGTAGAGTGACATGAAATTTTTATGTTGCTAAGCGCTTGAATATATGAGATCTAGAATGCCGTTCTTTTTTTTTTGTTTCAGATGCAGCCTCATACAGCATATTTTCGTACTTTTTTGGGGGTTTTTTTTTGGGCAAAGCAAATTTTTTTGTTGTCAAAAGCGCTATGCGACTGGCTGCAACATATGCACGCACGCACTCACACTTGACAACATCAAATGTGGGAAAGTGGGTAAAAAAGAAGAAGAGGAAAAAAAAAACTGAATTTTGGGGTGGCAATGCGCAAACATTTATTCACCACCGCCTCACCAAAGAAAAAGAAAAAGAAAAAAGATAAACAAGCAATGTAAAGATTTAAGCTGCTTCTTTTCTGCGGCCAAATATTAAGGTTTTTAGAAAATCTATGCTAAAATAAGACCAGATTTGAACGTTTTTCTAGTCATTTCAAGCGAAAACACAAGTTTAAAGCTTAATACACAATTCAGCGAACAAAACAATTGGAATTCCAAGTAAAAATATTAAAAATCTCATTTAAAGTTTAAAAAACATTTAAAAATATGTCTAAATAATCAATTCAGCTAGCTAAATACATGAATTTAAGCTTTCAATAGAAATTAATCACGAAAGCAGTTATATTCAGCTAGCTGAAGACAAAAAATTTGCAATTCAGCTTGCTGAATATGATAATTTCTTAGCTTTTAACAGAAACAAATCAAATAAAATGGTATATGTTGCAAAACTCCTCTATTCAGCTAGCTGAATTCAATTATTTTTCACAATTTATGAGAAATAAAGCAAGAAAACAAATACGTAACTTGAAAATCCTCCAATCAGATGGCTAAATTTAGAAAAATTTCATTTTTCAACAAGAAACCCATTATTTTAGTTGGAATTTCGCTATCCAGCCAGCTGAATTACATAATCATTTATTTTTTACTTCAAATAAATCAATAAAACCCATTTATATCTTAAACACTCTCCATTCAGCCAGCTGAATTAAAGAATTTTTGAATTTTAAACTGGAATAAAGCAAGAAAGCCCATTTATATCCTGAAGGCCCTCCATTCAGCTAGCTGAATTAATGAATTTTTTAATTTTTAACTGAAATAAAGCAAGAAAATCCGTGTATATCCTGAACAGTCCCCATTCAGCTAGCTGAATTTAAGAATATTTCACTAATATACAGAAATAAATCGAGTAAACCTTTTATAGTTTTGAAAATCCTTTATTCAGCTGGCTGAATTTAAATATTGTTTACTTTTGAAGCGAAATATGTTTGGAAATGTAAATATGCACTGAAAACCCGCAATTCAGCTAGCTGACTTCGATCATTTTTGAATTTTTATACGAAATAAATTAATGAATTCTATAGATTTTATTCAGCTGGCTGAATTTAAATATTTGGGACTTTATAGAGAAACAAATCAAGGAAATCAATATAATTATTAAATATCCTGTATTCAGCTGGCTGAATTTGAAAGAAATGCTTGTTATTTAATTCCTATTGCGAAAGAAAATGTTTTTACGCATTTTTAAGCAGCTGAATTATATTTTCCAATACAAAAACCATTAAATTTAATTCCTAGAAAGGCTTTGTAATGAAACAGTTTCCAGTTGGTCTCATTTGTGTAACGAAAATTCCTATGATTTCTTTTGCGCTGTATTTGTCAGTGCATATGCAAACAATTTGAAGAAAAAAACCCATAGTAACAGCGACATGTGTATTGATAAAGGAAAAAGAAGCAGAAGAAGAAGCGCTCGGGTGTTAGTAACAACACAGCAATGAATTGTATGCGGCGTGGATGTATGTTATTGCCTCGTGTTGGTTGCTGCTGGTACACACACACACTCTCGGGTAGTGCATGTGTAGTACGGCAGTAGGAGAGAAGTCGTAATTTTGTGGATGTTTGGCTGGATTATTCACTATACTCGTATGTATGCAAAGTAAATTGAGGTTTCTGATGATTGTGGCTGTGTTGTTTGTTTACGTATTTCTTTATGTTGTTGTTGCTGTTGTTGTTATATATTCGCCGTCACCCGTTACTTTTTTTTTTTTTTTTTTGGTACAATCTTTTCAGCCCAAGCATCTGTGTATGGAATATTGAATATAAACGTTTTAAGCAATAACTCTGCGGCGGTGGTGGTGGTGGAATCAACATCAGCTTCAGCTTTTCAAATACACTCTCTCTATCAAAAAAAAAAATATTATTTTACAGAATATAACACACATGTACACAAAAAAAATACGAAAAAATGCCCTCAATTTTTAATTTGCATATGTATGCGTTTAAAAAAAGTAGTCTAGTATGTGTGTGCGTGTATGTGTAAGTTTTATGCGTGTTAACACATGCATAGAATAATCACAAAAGAAGACTTTATTACGCCAAAGTAAGTCTTTAAAAAGAGGGAAAAAAGCATTGAAAAAAAAATTCAAATTTTGAAAAAATATTCCAAAGGAAATTCCTCAATATCGATTACATTTCCCCCCCGAAGTTAACAAAATCCAAAGGATTTCCATAAAATTTTAAATTTAATTGGAAAGTAAACGTCTTCAGCTCAGCTGAATTAAATTTTTTGCCAAATTTAGGACGTTAACGGACGACTTGAGATCCAAGAGTGTCCAATCTATTTCGAAAAAGTCCTTGCTTGGTATGCATTTTGAGCTTTTAACTCCTGCGGTCCATATTCCCTTGAGAACGACATTGGCCAAGCCGTCCCGGTCAATGGCGTGCACTATAGGTTGATGATTATCAACTTCTTTTGATATGAATTAGATAATCTGAACAGTAAAGATATATGGTTTCAATAGGTCTAGGCTATGTGCCACACAGCTCATGCCACATAGGATATTTTGCATGAGCGATTCGAGGGCATGCTTATCTCATATGAACGCAATGTGAACTGACCATCGAGATCGTTTGATTTGACCCCGTTACACTTTTTCTTGTGAGGAGTGCTTATGTCTCATGTGTGGGTGAATAAGCCACAAACCGTGGTGGCCCTGAAAGCGGTTATAATTCATGCCATCGATCAAATTCAGCCTGATTTATGCGACAGAATCATGGAAAAGTTAAAATTTCGGCTGCTGTTTCACCCACAGAAGCCTTGGTAGACGTGTAAACGATGTTATTTTCCACACATAATGGCATAAAGAGGTGCTACAAACGTATAAAAAATTTTAGTGTACAAATAGGAAGCGCTATATGAGAGAACAGCATGTCCAAGAATTTCCGAGCTTTTGGTGTATACCCCAAGGGTGCATCCGGATCATTTAACTAGAGTTCGGTTCCAAATTGGAATCCAAAAAATATAAGAAGATGTAACCGGTGTTGCTACATGTCCATTGTCCAGCATTAACCATAACTGCCTGCAGTTTAGTCCCCTGCTTGAATGGAAGGTCAGAAGGGAGCCTACTTAGTACAGCACATTGTGTCTTAGTTGGATTGGAACAGAGTGCACATGTGGTCAGGGTATATGTATGCCCGCACACTCTATCTAGGCAGTCGGCAGTAGTGGCACTGATATTTGCACAATGTCTCCGTAACGGGAGCAACGTAAAGCAGGCTTAGCTGAGGCTTGTTAGAGCCAATACTTACTTATTTACTTAATTGGCCATTAACAACCCGCTTAACAGATTTCGGCCTGCCGCAACACATCCTTCCAGGCGCCTCTGCTTCGTGCGCGCCTACGCCAGTTGGCCACACCAATCGACGACAGGGCTTCCTCGATTTGGTCCTTCCAACGGATGCTAGGTCGTCCTCTTCGCCGACTTCCGCAGATTCCCGCATCAAATACTCGTCTCGCCGGAGCATCCTCCTCCATTCGAACGAAACGGCCGAGCCAGCGCAGCCGCTTGATATTAATACGCTGTACAACGTCTATGGCGTTGAGGAGCTCATAGAGCCAGTAAATGTTGAGAAAACTGAGCCTCAAAATTTTGCACGCTCAATGATCTTTTCCTTTACTCTCCCCACTATATTATCCCTGCAAGATATTCAGAATTGAAATCGCTGAGATGGTGTTAGAAGTCCCCATAGTCATAGTAAATATGACGGCTTATTAGAGCGTGATTCAAACTCCTGACTCAGACATCTTGAACAAAACGAACAATGGAAAAAATATATTTTTTGCGACGACAATCTTCTGGCTAAATTGCAATGAAAAATTTCTCATAAAAATCTTTCGTTCAGAGTCGACTTTAAACTGTAGGTCCCGTTCCCACCAGTCATGTATAAAATTGACACACACAACATGGGTGGTGTGAGAAACTAAGTTGTAGTCCTGACTAAAGGGGTGTAATGACAAATTAAGTTAGATAAGTGGCTTGTATAGCTGACTGCCTGTGAACACTTTCTACAAGTCAGGCACGGCAATGAAATTTGCTCACCGTTCACCAAACGTGAGCACTTTAACCCATTCGCTGCCAAGCCTAAATTATATGAAGTCATTCCCATTGCCATTTATAGTTTGAGTGTTATTGTTTACCTAAACCCTGTTATTTCTTGCTAGGAGCACATACATATATTATCATACATAATCATTTACAAGCAGAAAACTAAAGACGAGCTGCTATAAAATTGTTATAAATACGCGATGAAGTTGATTTTTGCGTGAAGAATAAAGTATTATTTTTGTAAAAAAATATTTGTAGTATTTTTCAAGTTTTTTTTTACATATTTTTACATAGACGAGTATACTCGTCCTTGTCAGCGTATCCCGCACTGCCAAGACGAATATACTCGTCCTACTTTGAATATATTATAACATGCAGGCTTTTGAATTAGCAAATTTTTTTGCCACAAACATTATATAAATATGTAAAAAACTTGAAAAATACTACAAATGTTTTTTTTACAAAAATAATACTTTATTCTTCAAAGACGAGTATACTCGTCCTTGGCAGCAAATGGGTTAAGGTATGGTTGCCTCCTCTATGACCTAATAGAGCCAGTGTGTAATGGTAGGTCTAAGCCGTTTAGTCATGCTCATGGCTCTTTCAGAGTTCTAATGTGTTATGGTTGCTTTGTTTACCATCTCCTTTATATTATACCTTCAGGAGAGTGCGACTCTTGCACTGACATGACATTTTAAAAGTCTTTTTATTTCATTTCACTTGAATAACAATTTTAAAGCATATTTTTAAATTATTTTTTAAACTTTTTATTGTATTTCACTTAGTTTTCTTTTTTTTCAAATGACATGTTCTTGTTGTCTGTTTAGAACATGTTGGTGATTTTCTTTTTTCTTTTTCTTATCAATTCTCCTCTTGGAATACATGCTGTTTGGAATAAAGAAAAAAAGAAGTTTTTTCCAGTACTTTTCGCTTTCATAAGTTCTAAATGAACGTGTTTTGTTTGAAAATGTCAAATTGAATTGTAATTTAAATTACAACCAAGTGTATACGCTTTATTGTTTTAAATTTTATGCTAGTATTTCAAAGAAAAAATTGTAATTTTTTTAATTTTTTTCTTTCTTTAGAAAAAATTGTTGTTCAAATCAATTTTCTATTGAGTTTTCTTTATTTTTAATTTTTAATTGTTTTTTTATTTACAGTTAAGCAATCTATTTTTTTGTGTTCTTTTTCGTAATGCTCTGATTAGATTTTGCTTTCAATTGTCAAAAGTTTTCAATTTCCGCTTTATTTAACTTTAAATAATGACAAGCAAAATGACAAAAAAAAAAATGAAAAAAAATACAAACAAACTCCATACATTAGTGACCTTCTTCGAAAACATTTTCAAGTTAAAATTTCTTTCTCTCTTTCTCTATCTTTACGCTTCATTCACACGTAACATTTTATTTCATTTTTCTTCTTTTATTAAAAAAAAAAAAATAGAAAATAAATGGAAGCCAAAACATATAAAAAGAAAGAAAAGTTCCTCAAGAAGTTTCAAATTTCTTGTGACTTAAAAATTGTGTAGAAATTCCATTAAAAATGTAGAAGAAGAAAAATTCAAGAAAAAAATACGTTTCATTGTCTGTACGGTAGTGACCAGTCATGTTTGAAATGAATTTAAAAATATTAAACAGCCAGCCAGGCCACTTAGTCAGTTACACTAGAGAAAGACGAATGTGGTCTGTATTTTAAGAACCACAAACATTTAAATTGAAGGCTCTTAAGCATGATCATCAGCAGTTTAAAGAAGGCAGAGAACTGTGTTTCGTAGCGAAAAATTGGTTTCAGCAACGAGGCTTACTTTCCATCCCATGGACTTGGCTGACTTATGGTTTGAACAAAATACTACACATCTTGCAATATAATGAAGCTATTACTCACACGTTTTGGAGTAGTAAATTGGCCTCCAAGTTCTTGAGACTTAACCCCACTAAAGTACTTTTTATTGGGATATGCAAAGTGTATTGAACTGTTGTATCGCGTGATGGTTAGGAACAATGCTGAATGATTCCCGCTCTTGCTGTATATAGAAACTAGAAGTTATTGCCAAATTTTCTATAGAAAATGCAAGTTATCGAAAAATTTTCTCTAAATCATGCAAGTTATCGACAAATTTTCTGTAGAAAATGTAGAAATGTAGAAAGTCATTGACAAATTTTCTGTAGAAAATCCAAGTTAGCGACAAATTTTCAATAGAAAATGCAAGTCATCGAAAAATTTTCAATAGAAAATGCTAGTCATCGACACATTTTCAATAGAAAATGCAAGTCACCGACAAATTTTCTTTATAAAAAGGAAGTCATCGACAGATTTTCAATAGAAAATGCTAGTCATCGACACATTTTCAATAGAAAATGCAAGTCATCGACACATTTTCAATAGAAAATGCAAGTCATCGACAAATTTTCTTTATAAAAAGGAGGTCATCGACAAATTTTCTTTATTAAAAGGATGTCATCGAAAAATTTCCAATAGAAAATGCAAGTCATCGAAAAATTTTCAGTAGAAAATGCAAGTCACCGACAAATTTTCAATAGAAAATGCAAGTCATCGAAAAATTTTCAATAGAAAATGCTAGTCATCGACAAATTTTCAATAGAAAATGCAAGTCATCGAAAAATTTTCAATAGAAAATGCTAGTCATCGACACATTTTCAATAGAAAATGCAAGTCACCGACAAATTTTCTTTATAAAAAGGAAGTCATCGACAGATTTTCAATAGAAAATGCTAGTCATCGACACATTTTCAATAGAAAATGCAAGTCATCGACACATTTTCAATAGAAAATGCAAGTCATCGACAAATTTTCTTTATAAAAAGGATGTCATCGAAAAATTTTCAATAGAAAATGCTAGTCATCGACAAATTTTCTTTATAAAAAGGAAGTTATCGAAAAATTTTCTTTAGAAAATGCAAGTTATCGACAAATTTTGAATAGAAAATGCAAGTCATTGACAAATTTTCAATAGAAAATGGAAGTCATCGACACATTTCCAATAGAAAATGCAAGACATCGACAAATTTTCTATAGAAAATGCAAGTTATCGTCAAATTTACTATAGAAAGTACAAGTTATTGATGACTATTTTATTTTGATCAAATATTTGCCCAATGTCACCGTATCCGGACTCTTTGTTTACATGCATTCGACTTTATATTATAACAGCCTTAAAACTAAAACACAATCAGGGTTAAGGTTAATTTAAAAATAACACAAATACACTTACACACCACACTCGCTTAAGCAAACAATCTCCTTCTCTACGAAACTACACTCACTCTCTTACATTTTCACACTCGTGCATAAGCACACATATATTATAATTATTATTAGCGTTGAACATTCGAGTACGAATAAACAAAACAACAACAAAAAACCCCCCGAAATTTAGTTGTGTTGATAAGCGAAGAAGAATATCATCATCAGTCAGGCGAATATTACCGACGTCACTATAACTAGAAGAAGAAGAACATACAAAAAAAACAAAAGCAAAAATAACCAATTGGTTATTTATTGTTATTATTGTTGTAGCTGTTGTAATTGTTATTATAGTGGTAGTGTAGGCTGCATGAAAACAGCACAGACTGCTTGGCACCAAACGGTACCATTACAATAACAAACAAACAAAAACAAAACAAAATAAACGAAAGTCAAAATGAATATTTGTTTTGCTTCTACTCTCTCACCACATTTTCACTCAATTATTTCTTGTTATTGTATAAAAACGAATGCAAATACGAACGAGTACATTATTATTATTATTCCTACTTCTTTTTCAATTTTTAAAGTGTTAAACGTGTGTGTGTATTGGTGTTTATTTTACTGTTGAGTATTTAATGTAAATGGAAGTAAATTTTAAAGCGCGAGGCAAATAAACTACAGTATAACCACTACTAAGGTAGTGAAATATAAAGAAAGACGAATTAAATCAAATAGAGGGTGAAAGAGAGCGAGGAAGAGTAGAGTATTTTAAATTAATAAACGGAGATTTAAGTCTGTTTCTAGACTCCACTTTTTTGTTCTTAGGATAAGATAGATAGGCGGCCAAAGTTACATACAGTGAGTGTCAAAAGAAACTGTACGTTAAATAATATGCATTAACAAATTACCGTTTTTTTTATTTTAAAATTGTTTCATTGCCATGTTTTGCCATTGAAACGAAAAAAAAAAAATTTCAAAATATTGTCAGTTTGGACATTTTTGGATTAAGGAGAGTGCCTTAAGTGGTAAAAGTTAAGTTTGGTGATTGTTTGAATTTGTTCTTAGTATACAGTTTCTTTTGACACTCACTGTACATAATTGATCATTATGACCCTCAGTGGCTTCTCACACCACTATGTTGTGTGTGTTAATTTTATACATGAGTGTCATGGGACCTTTAGTTTAAAGTCGACTCCGAACGATAGGTTTTTTACAAACTTTTCACTGCAATTTTATTTACTGTCCGAGTTTTTGCCAGACAAGAGCTATTCTGCGCTTGATCTCCAGACTGACATCATTTTTGGTGTTAACGGCGGAGCCCAGATGTGTAAATTCCTTGACTACATCGAAAGTATCGGTCGCAATTTGAGATCCAATATGCCACATATCTCTACTTGTCGATAACATATACTTCGTATAATGGAATAGGATCCCTAATATCCCCACAAGGGTCCAAATATTGTTTCCATTGTGATATTGTGACAGAAAAATAATGTCCTCTGACTACCACATTGCTCAAATCTTTAACTGAAGCCAATCTATAGCAAGAAATAATTCCTTTCAATAACAATCGTGACTAATTTATCGGGAAAGATTCCGTGCAGGTATGCCTTCATGCTTGTTAGCAGTGAAGAGAACAGATAAAAGCAGTAATTGATGTTCTTCGGCTTCTTCTACTTTCTTGGAATGATTTACTAAAGAGCCAACCATCTCGTAGAAGAACGTGGAATGACAGTAACGTTATCAACTTCCCTGTTCATGTGGCCAGAGTAAAAGCCGGTCAGAGCGACACATCGGAATAAATATTTTAGCACAAGAGATCTCTAACTACTACAATCAGTTCTGGAATGATAGTTGCCTGATAAGGGTGACTTTCAGCAAAAGGGAAGGCCACTCTAAATTAAAACTACTGGCTTTATTTGGCGCTCGGCCGAAGGGCTAAAGATTTTCTTTAACGAAAGAAGATAAAAGACGGACTAACGTGTGGCTGTGGCCCCATCAAAAAATAGCCTAGCCCCTTACAAAGTATCCTATATTCACCAGGCTTACTTGCCTTTGTAGAGCGGTTCCCTACACAAATAGTACACACGCCCTTGTCAGCAATTTGCGGGATCGAAAATGTATGCAGACAACAAAGTAAAGTTGTAAGGAGAAGTCCTCAAAAAAGTAGACTGAGAACAGAAACGAAAAAACTTTTGAACGGAAAAGTATGCGTAGGCCTTGACTAATATCCAGATAAACCAGGGCTCTAGACTTACTGCGCTTTCTTGCCCTTTCCTAATGTTTATAGGTTTTGAATGAAGTTTCGAATGTAGGGAATTCACTCTTATGTTTGATATTTGTATCATATCTAGTGACACCTTTAACATATCACCATATGCCTGGCAATAATTTTCCATTTCCGTCTACCCGCAATGGACGTTCTGAACTTCTCAAAAATGTGTGGTAACATGGAATCTATGTTTCCAATCCCGTCAGAACTCTTGAGTGGCCAACATTCGATCCGCGTCTTTATCCAGGGGCCAATTGGAGCAAAATTAAGGTGTGGTACGTACTTCTCCGGTCGCCGTAGTCTGGTAGGTGGTGTGTTGGCTTATTAGACGTAAAGCCAGGGTTCGAGCCCCAGGCCAGACATCAAAACAAAATACAAAAAGTATTTCTTCGGCGACTTTCTCTCAGCAGATTTCTGGCAAAAACTCTGAGCGTTAAAATAAAATTGCCATGAAAAGTTTCTCAAAAAATCTGTCGTTCGGAGTCGACTTTAAGCTGTAGTTGCCGCCACTCATGTATAAAATTAACACACACAACATGAGTGGTGTGAGAAACTAGGTCGTTATCCTGACTGAAGGGTTGTAATGACCAATTATGTATGTACATATGATTGTATGTACGTACGTACTTTTCCGGTAATCGCATAACAGTCAGCCTTATCAAGTTGAGGTTACAGGATCTATCATTGGATTCCGAGCATACTATTAATCCGTAGGTCACTAAAGATCCGTCTATTCACTTGAAAATCTCCGTATCATTAAAATTCAGAATTTTTTCTTTTCTTTTCTGCTCATACATTCCAAAAATAAAAACGTACGATTCACTATTGCGTTCTAAAAATAATTGTACAAACGTCCTGCTGTTGCCCTTTAGCGATGACCAATTTCTATTGCTTTCTAAAGAGAGTGAATAAAAATCTTTAAAAAAAAAAAATTGAAAAGAAATACAAAAAAAATCTCTTCGCATCACTAAATGCATCAGCATGTCTTGGCATAAATTAAAAATTCTCTTTGCTGACGACTACACACTACACAACGCTCTGCAAACAGCTCTGGGGGGCTGAAACTAACAAAAGTATCGCTTGCAATCGCAAAAAGGAATGAATAGAACACAAAACATAGAACACAGAATTAAAAAGGAAAAGAAACTGAAACTGAAACAAAAAGAAAGTTGAGAAGTGTTCCCACACCAGAGTCAGAGTCTTAATAGGTATTCAAATTGTACATTCAAAGAGATAAAGAGAAATCTAGTGTGTAGTTATTAAATACCCTTTGGTCAGTAAGGGGTTAAACAATATGTAGTAAATTATCTTCTTCTATCTTCTTCTACTTGTCATTGTTTATGATGATAATTTCAAAAGCCATCGGAAGATTGTTTTATTCACCTTCTTCTCTGCATCTCAGTATCTTTGTATATCTCTGTGTATCTGTATCTCCTTTTTAAAGCCTGCAAACAATAGTTGGACTTAAACAAAAGATAGCGGAGACCAAAAGATACTACGAGTATAATAACCTAAAATGCTACAAAGCCTGTTAAGGTTTCTTACTTTAAAAATCTAAAAAAAGACAAAAAATATTCACCGAATATTTGCACAAAGAAAAGAAACATGTTCGGAGGCATTTATAAAAGTTTCATCAGATTTTTATGAAACTAAGGCCGCATTAAATAAGGTGGCATGGTTTAGGTTAGTATACAACAAAAGGCAACAAATTTTTGAATCATTTGGGCCCCCAAATAATTTAACCAACTGTCGCTCTAGAAGTCCTACGTAAGATCTTCGGTCTCGGGCGAGTTGGCGATGAATTCCTCATCCGATCCAGCAGTGAGCTGTTTGAGCTCCTCAACGACATGGACGTTGTGCAACGTATTAACATCCAGCAGCTGCTATGGCTCGGCCATGTCGTTCGAATGGAGGAGAATGCTCCGGCTAGACGGTAGGTATTTGATACGGGGATCTGCGAAAGTCGGCGAGGAGGACGACCTTATTTGCGTTGGAAGGACCAAATCGAGGAAGCCCTGTCATCGATTGGTGTGACCAACTGGCGTAGGCGCGCACGAAGCAGAAGCGCCTGGAAGGATGTGTAGCGGCAGGCCGAAATCCGTTAAGCGGGTTGTTAATGGCCAATTAAGTAAGTAAGTAAGTACTGGCTCTAACAAGCCTCAGCTAAGCCTGCTTTACGTTGCTCCCTTTACGGAGACATTGTGCAAATATCAGTGTCACTATTGCCGACTGCTAGATCGAGTGTGCACTCTGTTCCAATCCAACAAAGACATAATGGGCTATACTATGTTGGCTCTCCTTTGATCTTCCATTCAAGCAGATAACTAAACTGCCGGCAGTTATGGTTAATGCTGGACAATGGCGCCTACTAAGAAACAGAGGCGGTTGGAAAGATGTGTTAAGGCACGCCGAAATCCTTTAATGGGGCTGTTAATGGCTAGTTAAAGAAGGAAAGAAGGATTCTATTATAACCCCCCGATTGACAGAAATTGTTTATCAAAGAGGGAATGAATGACTAGAGTCGCCTTCAAGCTTTTCTTCAAATCAAAATAAAAATGTTTATCACGGCCATAGCATTAGTCTCATATGTTTTCTCAGATGATTGAAGTGTTTGGGAAACGAAAAGATTCTTTAGTTTGTTTTTTTTTTTTTTTTGAATCTGAATTGTATGTTAGCTTTAGTTTATGAAAAACCCTTAGCTTTGATATAAATTATTTGAGTTCATTTTTCCATATTTATTTCATAGATAACCTTAAGTTTTCTTTTTGGGTCTTGTTTTTATAAGGTTTCTTATCATTTGAAATGAAATTTTCTCAATAAATTTTCTTTGCATTTTTCAAGCAATTTTTTTGCCCATTTTCTCTGTATAATTTCAGAGTCACGTGCATACATTTTGCCGTAACCGAATAGGAAAAGAAGCCAAAAGATAAAGACGAAGGGAATCTTGTTTTTGAATCACAAAAAAAAAAAACAAAACAATGAAGCAAAGCAATGAAGAACCCCTTTTGAATTGAGCTACAAAGGAAGTGTGTCTCTACATGTACAAGGATCAAAATAAAACAACAACAATAACAACAACAAGAAAATAAAACTAACTAAAAAAACCCAGTAACAAAAACTGCAACAACTATTGCTTTTTGCAACTACCAACTACCAACTACTACTACAACTGCTGCTGGTAAGTTTATTTTCGTATAAAAAAAAATAAAAAAAAAATTTTTGTTTTTCAAAAAAATGTTTAAAAAAATGTTGAAAAACTTTTGAAAAACTACATTCGAAATACATAGTCGTAGTAGTAGTAGTAAAAAATAACTGTAAAAAAGCAAGCAAAACATTGTACATGTTCATGCATGGTAATTTGTGAACAAAAGGCAAAACAAACTTCATGTTCTTCTTTTGAGAAACAAAAAAAAAAAAAAAGAGAGAGAAACCGAAACAGTAGCGTATTCCATGTACCATACACAGGCAAATCGAACAAACAATTCTTTGTTGTATGGCTGAGGGACATAAACACAGAAAAAATAGTTTTGTAATAGAGCTTTAACAACAACAACAACAACAACTAAAGTAACAGTAACTGCTTTAAGCAAATGTACAAAAACGAAAAAATATTGTGTACAATTTTTTAAGTTCTAGAGGGCACAGTTCTTTAAGATAAAAAGATTTTGAGAGGAAGTCGCCGAAAGAAATATTTCTTTTTTCTATTTCCTTTAGTTCGAAATGCCAGAGCTCACTTTTAATAAACTAACACATTACTACTCGACTATGGTGACTACATAATGCCCCCCCCCCCTCCTAAAAGTTGGATTAACCTCCAAATTGCGCCATACATTTATATTAGTCAGTCTCGGAGCTGCGATTTGACACCGTTGGACTATTATTTGTGGGGTGCCGTCAAAGATAAGTGTTACACCGACAAACCAGAGACAATTGACGCTTTAAAGGACAATATTCGTGAAGCCATTGGTGAAATACCGCTGCACACAATCGATAATGTGCTTAAAAATTGGACCGATCGTGTAGGCTACTGCATGGCCAGCCGAGGCAGCCATTTGAATGAAATTTTTTTCCATTATTAACCGGAAGGATTGTACTTTCAAATAAAAAAAGAAATTTAAGAAAATATTCAGTAGGTTTTTTTAAAGCATTTTCAAAAAACAAAAAGTTATTTAGGGGACCCTTTACTTGAGGTGCACTATGCTCGCATAGTTTCCAAGCTGATTCAATACACCTAAATGCTTCGCGTTCTTTCATTCAGCGATTCTTCCACTCTTTGTATTTAAACAAAACAAGGGTTGAAGTCGCCGTGGTCTGGTAGGTAGTGTGTTGGCTTGTTAGACGTAAGGCTTCGGCTCAAGCCCATGGGTCAGACATTAAAACGAAAACTTGAAAAAATTTTACTGAGGCGACTTCCTCTCAGCAGATTTCTGGCAAAAACTCTGGGCGTTAAAATAAAATTGCCATGAAAAGTTTCCCAAAAAAATCTGTCGTTCGGATTTGACTTTAAACTGTAGGTCCCCTGACCCTCACGTATAAAATTAACACACACAACATCAGTGGTGTGAGAAACTAGGTCCGTAATCCTGACTGAAGGGTTGTAAGGTGTGTGTCTGAAATATCATCGAAATTTCTATTCATTTGGCCGACCTATTGATGCTATTATGTGTGGATTATAACATCGTTCGAGTGTTTACAATAGGTTATCTGGGCAGGGTCCAGGATCGAATATGTTTTCTAAAAGTAAGGAATTGTCGCTGTATTGCCCGTGTTAATCATTTTTGGTTTGTGTCTTGGATTCTCAAACTACCAAACTAGGTTCCTATCTAAAGATTTTCTACAGGATACGAGATGGTTTCTAAAATTAGGGATTTATCGCTGTGTTGCTCGTGTTAAACATTTTTGGTTTGTGCTTTGGCCTCTCAAATTAAAAAAACTAGCTGACTACGTAAAAATTGTCTACAGGATCAGAAAACATTTCTGAAAGTAAGGAATTGTCCCCGTGTTGGCCGTGTTAATAATTTTGGTTTGTGTATTGGGTTATCATTACTAAATTAGCTTCCTACTTAACAATTCTTAAGAGGAATCAGAGAACGTTTCTAAATGTACATACATACATGCATACGTAACAGAACTGATCAGTACAACCCTCCAGCCAAGATTACAACCTAGCTTCTCACACCAGTTATGTTGTGTGTGTTAATTTTATGGATGAGTGGCGGAACCTGCAGTTTAAATTCGACTCCAAATGACAAATTTTTGGGAAACTTTTCCATGGCAATTTTATTTACTCCCACAAATTTTTTACCCGAAATCTGTTGAGAGAAAGTCTTCGAAGAAATGTTGCTTTCATACTCCGTTTTGTTTGAGATATCTGAAACGCGGCCTCATTTCTAATAAGCCAACACACTATCTACTAGACTACGGCGACCTGCCGCTGTGTTGCCCGTGCTAAGAAACTTGGTTTGTGTCTTGGGTTCTCAAACTAACAAACTTGCTTCCTATTTAAGAATTCTCAAGAGGATCGGAGTTGGTTTCTAAAAGTAGAGAAAATTTCTCTCGGTAGGACCTGTTAAAATTTTTTGGTTTGTGTCTTGGGTTCTCAAAGTAAAAAACAAGTTTCCTATCTAAAAATTTTCTGGAGGATCCGATTGAATTGTCGCTGTGTTGTCCGCATTAAATATATTTGGTTTGTTATCAAACTACCAAACTAGCTATGTACCTAAAAATTCTCTAGAGGATTAGAGACAGTTTCTAAAAGTATATTGGTTTGTGTCTTGGGTTCTCAAACTAACAAACTAGCTTCCATCAAGATGATCAGATATGGTTTCTAAAAGTAAGGAATTGTCTCTCGGTAGGACCTGTTAAAAAGTTTTTGGTTTGCGTCTTGGGTTCTCAAACTAAAAAAACAAGTTTCCTATCTCAAAATTTTCTGGATGGTCTGAGATGGTTTCTAAAAGTAGGGAATTGTAGCTGTGTTGTCGGCATTAAATATTTTTGGTTTGTTATCAAACTACCAAACTAGCTACGTACCTAAAAATGCTCTAGAGGATCAGAAACAGTTTCTAAAAGTATATTGGTTTGTGTCTTGGGTTCCAATATTCCAATTTATCCTTATACTCACATTTTTTTGCTGCTTAAGATTTAAAAGAAAAGATTTTTGCTGCTAAATATTTAAGGTTTACTTCCTAGACTTTAAAATTTCTTGGATTTCTATTTTTATTTACAAATTTGGATAAGTTTTCCTTTGTTTTTCGATTTTAAAATTCCATGAAAAATAAATAACTTGAGAGAGCCCTTGTTGTTGTTGCAACTGCTTCTTATAACCGTGTGGGCTTAATTTAATTTTCCAATAGAAAAAAAGAAAATCTTTTTCTTATCCTTTTGCAGTTACTACTGGTTTCATACTCATACTTCCTCTCTCCTTCTTTTTTCTTCTTCACTTTGGCTGGCTATGTATTGCAAATCCTTAAGATTTATTTGTTACTGAATGGTTTTTTTTCTTTTCTTTCCTTTTCTTTCTTTACTGGTGTTATTTTCTTTATAAAATTGTGTCTCTCTCTGTCTATTTTAATGTCCTTTAAGGACAATGCAAACAAATCTTGATTTTCGTGTGTGTGTTTTATTTGTTTTCTGTTCAAAGTGCACACACAGAGACTGAGAGAGCGAGATAACCAAGAAAATTTATTGATTTTCAGTTTAACTTCAGTTTTCTTTTACTTCCCCTTCTCTGTTTTGTTTTTTATCCTGTTGGTTGTTAGTTGTTGTTGTCTATTGTGTTATCCTCTTTGTAGTTGTAGTTGTTGTTACAGTTTAGTCCTTATATAGTAGCACTGCTATATGGCCGATTTAACCATTTCCTTTGTCCCTTTTTTTGTACTTTTTTTATAGTCAAGCGTTGTAGTAAAACAGCTGATGTTGGCTTATTTTTGTCTTTCGCTTGGCTTAATCTTTTTTTCATTGTATCATTTTGTGTTGTTGTTGTTATTGTCGTCCATGAAAAGGACATGTTTTTTTGTATAACACTGGCACTGCAAGGTTGGTTGGTTTTTCTCTTCTTTTTTCCATTTTACTGCCGCTTTTTGGCTTTGTGTTCTACATTTACAAGAAATTATTTCAAAACATTACTTTGCCTTACATTGGTTTACTTCCTGGCTATCACTCTGGCTTTGTTGAGTTTTTTTCTTTCCTCTTTTTTATCGTATGTTGTTTTATGGCGTTGGCCTATGTTGTCTTTATCTTTCTTTAGCCATTGTCTCTGGTCATTGGAGATTAAATTTTTTTCTTTCGGTGTTTTTGTTCTTCACTTAAAAAATCATCGTATTTGCGTTGGGGATTTTTTTCTGCATGTACAGTTTAAGTGTATGCGAGTCATAGGAGTATAAAGATCTTTAAAGTCTTACTTTTAGCTAAGAAAACATATGTATTTGTAAAGATTTAAGCAATGAAACACCAACTATTCTCCGATAAAATTTCAATCATTAAAGACCTTGCAGATCTATAAGCACTGCTTGGAAGCTATGTTGGTATCCTAATGATCCACCAATTCTACTGCGCTGACAAACATCAAGATGTTAGTCGGTGTCCTTAAGAATAACTATCTGCCTAGTAAAGGGTCCGCCAAATAACTTTTTTTTTGAAACTGCTTTAAAAAAAACTACTGAATACTTTTTCAAATTTCTTTTTTTATTTGAAAGTACAATCCTTCCGGTTAATAATGGAAAATAATTTCATTCAAATGGCTGCCTCGGCTGGCCATGCTGTAGCCTACACGTTCTTTCCAATTCTTAAGCACATTATCGATTATGTGCAGCTGTATTTCGCCAATGGCTTCCCGAATATTGTCCTTTAAAGCGTCAATTGTCTCTGGCTTGTCGGCGTAACACTTATCTTTGACGGCACCCCACAAATAATAGTCCAACGGTGTCAAATCGCAGCTCCGAAGCGACATCAGCTCTGCGGCTGATAATGCAATCTTCAAAAACAGGGCGCAAAACATCGAGTGTAGCTTCGGCTGTGTGGCACGTAGCGCCGTCCCGTTGAAACCAAATGTTGCCAATATCCTACTCTTAAATTTTTGTGAAAAAAAATTCGTTCAACATGACCCGATAACGATCGCCATTGACTGTAACGGCCACTTCTTGCTCATTTTCGAAGAAATATGGCCCAATTATGCTTCTGGACCAAAATCCGCACCAAACAGTGACTCGTTTTGGGTACGTCGGCTTTTCAATGTATGCGTGCGGGTTTTCAAACAAATCTGTCGTTCGGAATCGACTTTAAAATGTAGGTCCCCTGACACTCATGTATAAAATTAATACACACAACAACCAATTATGTATGTAAGGTGTGTGTCTGAAATATCATCGAAACTTCTATTCGCTTGGTCGACCTAGTGATGCCGTTATGTATGGATATAACATCGTTCGAATGTTCACAATAGGTTATCTGGGCAGAGTCCAATTTTCCATGACTCTAGCGCATAAATCAAGCTCAATTTGTAGTATGTACAATTTGTAGACTTGGTATTCAAAAATGCCCACAAATCGCCCGTGCACATTATCCAATGAGACATGAACTGTAAGACAGGTAGCGTAACGTCCTGTTGATATCATTGGTATCCCGATAATCTAATTCAGACTAAAAGAAGTTAGTAATAATCGAACTATTGTGCATGCCGTTAAAAGAGGTGGCCCGGCTTCTTCATACTGGTCTTCATTTGCAACTAAGCTACCCGATAGTGTTGTGAGAAGCTAGGCCGGAATCCTGACTGAAGGGTTGTAATGGCCAATTATATATGTATGTATCAGAGGTCAGCAATGAGTATTCAAAACGATGAGTATATTCGAATCATACTTATAATTTCTGATACTTATACGCATTCATACTTCTTTTAATGTCATACTCTTACTACTCATACTCAAAGTTTGAAATACTCATGGTACTCGTACGCATGATGTTATTGGTTTCGACTCTCCATGACTCATCGTACACACTAATAACAAAATAAGTATGATTCGCGTACGAACAATGTTGTACTGAGTACGAATGAATCAAAGTAGTTGGATTTCAATACTGTTGACTCATTCATACTCAAAATTTCATGAGTACTTATGACCAGCGAAAAAGCGATTCATTGCTGATCTCTGGTATGTATGTATAGTGTTGAGCAAATTTCATCTTGTGGGTAACCTCTGATAGATCTGGTTATTATTATTACGTTCCTTTTAATTTGTCTCCAAAGGTCGGACATGTTATCCATCCGCATGTCATTAGACGCATAAACAACAGGGCCACACAAGCCTGCAGCCAACTAAATGCAACACCCGTTGTATTTCGCGGTGCATTAAACAGATTTTTTTAACAACGCTGTGTAAAGTTAGTTATACAGTGCGTAAACTGCGCAGACCTTAATTTGAAATCGAAATTATTAGACGAGATTGAAGATGATTCAAGCATATTCTGCTCAGACTTTCGCCCGAAATAACCAGAAATACAACTGTCTGAGTAACTCAGGGCAGCCTTCGTAGGAGATGTCAAAGTTACACTTATTGTCGACGGCTGGAAGTAAAGAAATTGAGCTGAAGCCACTTTGAGTGCATAAAAGAAAATGGAGAACAATTGTTGAGACCCTAAGTTTCTTATCCAATTATTGGGACCTAATGATAGCTAGTCCTTTACACATTCTTCAGACAGCATTATGATTCTTTAAGAAATCACGAAATCCAATTGATATGTTCCTCAGAACGGTTTACCAAATACATCAATCGATGAAATGTAATCCAGGAATAACAAAACTATATCCATGTGGTCCTTCAATACGATTATATGAGCTGTAGACAGGCATCTGTTGAGTTTAAATCAAATGTCCACAAACACTACTCCCTCTTTCCACCTTCATATAACCTATTTTCCTAAACCTGCACAATGCACTGCATGAGTAGGGGCCATCCCCTGAGTGCTGGTTTTCCAAAAAAAAAAAAAAAAAAAAAAAAAAAAAAAAAAAGTTTCGGTTTGACTAATACGTTCCTTGTGTTAAAATCCAGAAGAGTTATTGTCTCTAGGCAGGCATAAATACAATATCAATACGTGAGTAGCAAACGTATCTTTTTTCACACGGGTCCTCGTTTTGTTTCATTGAAAATGCTCATAGTAATGAAAAACCTTTTGAAAATATTAAATATTCTCTCTTGCTTATACTCTTTTTCTTCCATTCTATTAAATTATTGGATGGAGTTCAGATGGTGATGTAACAAGAATTCGTTTACATGGTCATCTTCATTTAGGGCTCAGATAGTTATGATTTATCAAACAGTTTGTAAAGGGGAAGGGTTATCAGAATGTTGTCAATTTGAATTTTATTTCCTCTTTTTCCCAACATTACAAAAATTTTTTGTAAAAATTCTTGAAATTCTTGGCATTTAGTTTCCTGTTTAATATGCTGACATGTGTTAAGAATTTTTGCCAAATATTTTTGAAATATTATTAAAAAACATTGTTTTCTCTTCTCTTTTTTTTTTTTTTTGTTGATGATTGTTTTTGGGTGTCATATAAAATATTTTTCAATTTTTTTCTTCTTTTTTTACTGTTCTTTTTAAATTACAACAATTTCATAATGTCTGGTTTGCAATGCAAAAGTTTTTAACACATTCTCCAAAACTGTAATACTGCTCCTTCCCCCTCTCCGCTTTCCAAAAAGTGAAATAAAAACTCTTTTTTTACGATTCCAGTGTACTCAAATAGTTGTTTAATTGTTACAGAAAGAGATAGTGACTGGGAGAAAGGGGGAACTGATAATTTTACTTAAAATTTATGTCATAAATAACCCAGTTAAACATTTCATGAGAACTCTCAAATTGAATTGAGAAGTAACCAGAAGAAATAATGTAACAGCGTGATCTGGGAATTAAGGCCACATCTAGTCTGGCAAATAATCGAAATGATAGACTGTTATGAATAATAAAGAGCATCTATGCAGGGTTTTGTCTAAAGTCCTTATAATCGGTAGGGCAACAGATCTGCTTCCTTTATCAGGAGTATATGGGCTTCACATTGTATATCCATGAAGAGATTAGATTCGAGGCATACCGTACCACGATATCATCAACATCTTGTAGCATTAGGCGGTGCAAGTTGTTCTGCCTACCTTCTCAATAATATAGTCTCCCCAATGTAGCTTCAAGTCAAGAATAATACCTATTTATTTAACTCTGGAGCTCAGGCCAAGCCTTGATAGCATTTTTATAAAACTTTTCTACAATTCTTAGAACAATTTAAATACTTTTGCGATGCATTTTTACAATTTGACGTAAATTTTAATAATTTTTTGATGTATTTCTACAATTTGAGGAGAATTTAAATATTTTTGTGAAGCATTTCTAGAATTTGAGGAGAATTAAAATGGTTTTGTGATGCATTTCTACAATTTGAGGGGAATTTAAATAATTTTTTGGGTGCATTTCTACAATTTGACGTGAATTTTAATAATTTTTTGTTGCATTTTTAGAATTTGCGGAGAATTTAAATATTTTTATGAGGCATTTCTTCAATTTGAAGAGAATTTAAACGTTTTTCTGATACATTTCTAGTATTTGAGGAAAATTTAAATATTTTTGTCAAGAATTTCTTGAATTTGAGGAGAATTTAAATGTGTTTCTGATACATTTCTGCAATTCGGAGAAGAATTGAAATGTTTTTGTGATGCATATCTACAATTTAAGAATAATTTAAATACTTTTACGATGCAGTTAACAATTCTGAGAAGAATTAAAATGTTTTTGTGAGGTATTTCTACAATTTGGCGTAAATTTTAATGTTTTTGTGAAGCATTTATACAAATTGAGAAGAATTTAAATATTTTTGTAAAGCATTTCTGTAATTTGAGGAGTATGTAAACATTTTTATGAAGCATTTCTTCAATTTGAGTAGGATTTAAATATTTGTCTCATGCATTTCTGCACTTTGAAGAGAATTTTAACATTTTAAATACACATTTCTGGAATTTGATAATAATTCTAACAGTTTTAAGAAACATTTCCTCAAACAGCTTATAAAACTGCTTACTGGGTTATGTGTCGTTTATCACTGAGTATAATAATTCGTCTATTGGTATATGAAATGACAAAAATTTTATGCTCTGCATACTTTAAATATTTTACACCCAAAAAGATAGACGTATGCATATATACATATGCATACATACATAGATCAAAATGGAGTGATAGAGTTATATAAAGAATCCACTCGTATAAGTATGTGAATATTTGTTATTTGCAGAGAAGTTTTTAATATCGCATACACACTACCAGACGATGTAGTTAAACACCATATGCACTCGGTAATAAAATAAACTTCGAATATTTTTTGGAGAATTTTATAACCAAATAAACTGAAAAAGTAAGAGAGAATTTTGTGATATAAAAAAATACACAAACTTTAGTTTGTTATTTAAAAATTTCTTGCTTGCTTGAGATAAAAAACAAAACGAAACTTTTGTTTTGAAAATTTCAAATAAATTTGGTTTTGCCGTCAGACTCTTCTCGTAACACATTTCAAATATAAAATATATTGAAACATACAATAAAATAAAAAAAAGAAAAGAAAAATAAGAAAGAAAAGAAAGAAATATAGTCAATTTGTATAAATTATTTCCATTACATTACATTTTCTCATTTATTTCTAAACATTTTTCTCTTTTTTTGCTTTTTTTTGCTTATTTTCCTAACAATATGTTGTGAGAGTACTTTGTTTCAAATTTTTATGTAAATTTAGTTTATATTACACATTTTTTCAAACAAACTTCACTCTTTCTCTCTCTCTATCTCATTGAAAAAGTTTCCTTTAATGTTTTTTTTTTTTTGCGAAACAACACAATAAAAGTTTTCCTTTCATATTGATTAAGCTAAATTTGCTAAATATTTGTTTAAATTGTTATTATTGTTGTGTTTGTAATTTAATTTAAAAGTTTTTTTGCCGTTTTTATTCGAAATTAAAATAATTTCGCAGTAAATATAAACAATTCTGTTGTAAAAAAGTTCTAAAAATAATTCTCATTTAAATGAAAAATCCTTAAATATTGAAAGGTTTTGTAATTCGAATATATTTTTATGCTTGAAGGCGTATGATTGATATTAGTTAAGAGGTTGTTTGACAAAAACGTGCATAACTTTTGCTATAAAAGAGCTATTTTAAAAATTTTAATTGATTTTTAAACCTTAATATTTCTTTTTTATAGAGAAACATTACTACGATTCAATAAAGTTAAGTAAATGAAGGCAAAAGTAATTTAAAGTGAATAGTTGGATGAAAAATTCCATCAAAATTTTATTTTTTGTTTTGAATGTCAATTCCTTCTACTTTCTACTTCTTTTTTGTTCATAACATTCGTTTTTCTTTTGCATTAAAGGCAGCAAATGGGATAATAAATAGTGTACTCAAAACAGGCAAACTTAGCATTAATTTTGCCTAAGCAATCATAGGTAAACAGGCTACCCTAATTAACACTATGGCCCTTAGCAGTATTGTGGCAAAAACTCTGATGGTAAACTCTGATGGCCATAAAAAGTTTCTCAAAAATCTGGCGCTCGGAATCGATTTTAAATGGGCCCGCCACACATGGATACAATTGACACACGTAACTTGGTTGGTGTAAGAAGCTTGATTTTAATCCTGACTAATGGATTGTAATGATATATTATCTAAGTGGTACACTTAAAAGTGCACTTTCCATCATTTTCTGGTGTTGTTTACTTTCAGTTCTTCGACTCCAGCTAAAGGTTAATCCGTTTAGTCTTGGTTGTGGCATTAAAATGGTTTGCTTGTAGTACTTACGTTATAAAGGTGAGGAATAAATGTCAGTCTTCCAAGACCACATACATTCTACAACATTTGCGCTTAAAACAGATTTTGGGGCATTTCCGCCGTAATGCTGCCTGAGTTTTAATCACAGGCTTATTTTTAAAGCAGGAATCAGATTGAGATTCAGACTCTTTACTTTTTGGGTTAGAATTTAATACGTTGTGGGTATTAATTGCTTTAAATAGTATTAAGAGTAGATTTTTATTTTATATGTTTTGGTTTACTATTCCCTGATATTAGCTTGTTTATAGCTCTGTCCCTTACTTGCCATATTCGTAGCAGATTGGTTTTCATTTAATTTTAGCTTTGCTTTTCGGAAGCTTGCTGGCTATTCAAAGTTTTTCTAAAGGATACACTGCTTGCAGAAGCGCTTGCTTGTCTATGGTATTTGAGAAATAATCAAATCAATAATTTTTCTAACCATTGTTATGATTGACGTTATGTTAGCTACCTACTATAACAAGGGAAAAATAATGGCAAATTTAGAGCCACTGCATGTAGCTTCCTACTGGTCCAGAAATTTATTTATGCTGCGTGCCCCATGTTTTTTTTACCTACAATGCATGCTGAAACCAATTGTGAATTATAAAAATCATGAATTTATATTTCATAATCTACGACTGTATTCTAGGCACTTACTATGTAAATAACCTAAAAGTATGCTTTAATTTTTTTGATAATTTTAAATTTAAGCTGCTATTTACATTATTTTTAGTTAAAATCTTTTCAATAGAATACTATGTTGCATTTAATGCACTTTTTATTTTATGCTCAAAGCATAATTAATTTGATATTTCAAATAGAATATAAAAGGGATTAAATTAATGCCTATAAATAGGCAATTAGTATTCATAGAGATTTAAATTTTACAACAATTTTTATTAAACAAAGAAATGTAAAATGAAACGTTTGTATGAAAAACATTTACAAATAAATTGCTGCAAAAACAAATAAATTTTTAGAAATATATGATACAAATTAAATTTTTTTTGAAAAGCTTTAAAAGCTACTGTATTTAGGTATGATGAATATATAGAGGGTTTTTAGGCGTTACAAAAATATTTAAAATTAAAGAGTTATATTTGGCGTATACCTTTCTTCATCTGTCACTAAAGTAATTTGTGTGCCAAAAAAGCGTTGTAACTAACGGTCAGATCATAGTTGGACTTCTGTAGGCAGTTTCCGGGGAAAACCGGTATAACCTGGCAGAGCGCTCTCTTAAGAATAATAACTTAAATAAGCTGACTGAAAGGAGTATATTCACCCTTGCGTAGCTATTTCTTCTAATTTTCATTTGTTTCTGCTCCTAAAAGTATGTAATTATATTAAAAAAAATTTTCTTTTGCTTTAAAAGCCTTTTTATTATAAAAAATAAACGTTACAAATCTATTAAACAATTAAAAAGTTGTCATTTACTTATAAGAGACTTTTATGTTACATGACTATGGAAACCTGTTGTAAAATGTTTTTCACTGCATACCTTTAGGCTTAAAAGCAAAACAAATAAAAAAGAACATAAACTTTATTAAACATTTTAGAAACAAAAAAGAAGTTGTTTTTTTTATTACTCAACTATGTTTTCTATAGTTTTTGTTACGTTAACAATCGTTAATTAATTTTCTACAACTTCAGCCTGTTAAAGGTTTCAGCTTGATAGTATGCTTCATTTTTTTTTCTTTGGTCTCGTTTTCTATTGGAAAAAAAGAGAAGACTTTTGCGTGAAAAACTTTTGCTATTAAATTTCACTTTAAACATCAGTTATAAAAATTACAAGAGAACGTATACACCAACATATGATGTATTTACTGCATGTATCTTTTTAACAGCGCCTGTTAGATATGCAACAGTAGAAAAAAATATTGTTTCATTTGATTTTATTGTTACAAAGTTTTAATAATAATTTCCAATTTTTTTTTCTACCATTTTTTCTGTTCTGTTTTTAGTTCCGGGCAACATTTTCTAACAGCTGATGTTGCATATGCATGTAAAGAAAAGGAAAAAAAAAACACGAATAGAAAGGGGGTGACAGAGGGAGAGAGAAAGTTTTAAAAATCCAATTAGTGCACTTTTGGTGTCTCACACACTCTCACCAACATCATCATTATTATCATCATCATCATCGTCATCATTATTGTTATTATTATTCTATGCTACACACTATTATGTGTGGCAAAGGCAAATTGTTAGTGACTCGTATTTCCTTTCCAACTAGTTTTTCAATAGACTGTATGGCTGAAAGAGAAAAGTTACAATTTCAATAATCTTGCATCTCTTTCCCACAGGCACACACACACACACACACACACACACATACCTACCACGTACATAATTACGCTTATATGCATGGCATGTTAAATTCATGCACTTGCACATATTTTCAATGCCCTCCGGCTATTTGGTGTAATTACTCATGTTTTTCTGTTTTTAATTTACACCAGATTAGGTGGTAGTCAGGGTAGGAGTTGAAAAGCCACCAGTGCTAGAGTCTTAAATATAGAATTGGAGGCCACTGGAATTTATCGCTCCACTATGATTAGCCATTTTATAAAGGTTTGCATAAGGTTTCACGATGGATCCTACCTTCCTTACTTAGAGTTTTCTGTACCATTGCAGGCTGAGCTTTCAATTCTTGTATAAATAGCCTCCACCTCGTCCGATGCCCTTCGATTGGGCCTTCCATTAAGCTCTTTCTATCCTTAAGTAAAACAAAGTACGTATAATATATCTCGAAGCCTTTTATTCGTTTTGAAGGATATAATGATTCCTTTATGTGTGGAATATAGGTTAGGTCTGAGTGGTAGCTCTGATTTCACAAAGCTCACTTGAGCACGCATAGTGGTCCGTTGTGATGCCACGGGTGAACGCAGTCCCTGTACTGACCAAGCAGGACTCCTCATTGACCCAGCATAGGTTGGCGTCACGAGAGAATTTCCGTGCAATGTCCAACTTGACCGAGGCAAGTGGCATATCCAGTTAAATTGAAGAGGATTCCGGAAGGAGCGGACTACCTCTGGCGAGCTCGACGGCCCTATAGTTTCCCGGAATGTTACTGTGCCCGGGGACCCACACCAGTGAGACACTGGTGAAGCACCCAGAAAGAAGGTCGAGACAGCGGCGACATTCCCTAACGATCCTAGAGTTATCCTCGAAACACGATAGAGATCTTATCGCGGGCTGGCTATCAGAAAAGACCGAGTGAAAGGAGCACCGTTAACGAGGATCCATTGAATGGCCCGGTAAATTGCCGTCACCTCCGCCTGAAACACGCTGCATTAGTCCGGCAGACGGAAAGAAACGCTTAGGTCCAGTTTCCCAGAGTAGACACCGCTTCCAACCCCATTATCGAGTTTAGAGCCGTCGGTGTATATATCCAGGCCTTGGGGGAGGGACAACCGTATTAGGATTCCAGTCGTCCCTACTCGGAATCAGAGAGTGGAAACCCCTATCGAGACAATCTTCAGCAGGGAGATTGTCGATGTTCACGGGGGCCACTGGATCAACCTCCAGAATAGTGGAGTGACCAGCAGGTACAATGTGCCAACGAGACAGGTCATTAAGTCTAGTCGCAGCAAACTTAGCCGCCTGCTTAGCGAGAAGCACAGTAGGAAGCCAGTTGAACATTGCGAACAAGGCTTTTGTGGGGGTGGTGCGCAGAGCGCCAGTTGTATAAATGGCCGTAGACCTTCTGGCCTTGTCAAGAAGTCTGATGTTGTATTGTCTGTCCAGAGCAGTCCACCAGAAAGCAATACCACCGTATAAGAGGTTGGGTTCGATGGTCCAGGTGGAGCCCAATCGAAATGCCCAATTTTCCATGATTCTGTCTTACAAATCAGGCTGAATTTGAACAACGGCTTGGATTACATTTTCTCATATGAAAACTCTACAAAAAGATCTAACGCCTTGAAATCCTGGACTCTCGATAGTTGGTACACATCACCTCTAGTTGAGATGATCTTGCCCTCTAATCGCTTCTGCAGAATATTCAATATGGCATGAGCTGCTGTGTGGACATAACTCCGCCTTATTGAAACATCAAAAAGTTGGTGTTCAATTCATTAAATTCAAACCAATAGAAGAGCGTAATCATCGAACTATAGTGCTCGCCATTTAATGTGATGACATTTTCAATGTCGTTGTGAAAGTAATATGAACCGTCAGCCCAAAATTTGCACCAAACAGTGACTTCTTTAGGTTGCATTGGACAGTCTGAGGTCTCATTGGATTAGTATCGTTCCAATTTTATTTGTTCACGTATCTATTCATATAGATACGGTCCTCATTGTTGAAGATAATTCTTTGACATTCGCTTCAGAAGTTCTTTAGCGAAGACACTTAATTTACTTTCAGCTCCCAAGTCAGTTTAATTTTGTACGGATCCAGGTCAAAATTCGCTAAGTGTTGGTCTGCAAAAGATCGAGTTCTTGTGGGCAACGCTAAATCGCAAAAGTAAAAAGTTCTAAAAATAATTCTAATTTAAATGAAAAATCCATGAATATTCAGAGGTTTTGTAATTCGAATATATTTTTATGCTTGAAGGCGTATGATTGATATTAATTAAGAGGTTGTTTGGCAAAAACGTGCATAACTTTCGATGTAAAAGAGCTTTTTTTACAAATTTTAATTGATTTTTAAACCTGAATATTTTCTTTTTATAGTGAAATAATACTACGATTCAATAAAGTTAAGTAAATGAAGGCAAAATTAGTTTAAGGTGAATAGTGAGATGAAAAATTCCATCAAATTTTTTTTTATTGTTTTGAATGTCAATTCTTTCTATTTCTTTTTTGTTCATAACATTGGTTTTTCTTTTGCATTAAAGTCTGCAAATGGGATAATAAATAGTGTATTCAAAACAGGCAAACTTAGTGCTAGTTTTCCCTAAGCAATCGTATGTAAATAGAATACGCTAGTTAACACTATAGCCCCCTTAGCGGTATTGTGGCAAAAACTCTGATGGTAAAATAGAATTGCCATGAAAAGTTTCTCAAAAATCTGGCACTCGGAATCGCGAAATCGATTGCATCGGATTCTGCTGAAACTCTCTTCTCATGCACAGTGGCCATGTACTGGTACTGCTGGTGGTCGATCTTTTGCTGGACCAGAGAACTCGAATTTATTTACTACTTTGCGAATACTACTTTGGGAATAATTCTCTCGAAGGGACGATTATGACGATCGTAAAATGACCAACAAAATGAGTCATACGTAGCCCGATTAGAACACCCACTATGATAAAACAATTTTTTTATTTGCCTCCATGGTGATTTGGCAAAACAGTTTGAATAAATGACAAGTAATTTGACAGATGTAAGCTTAACAAGATGGCCGTTACCAAATGTCCCTACTGGAAGACCTTACCGGCATGTCAGTTAAGCTACAGAGCAATATATTTACTGTTGTGGCAAAATTTCCTCTTTTAATCTTAAAAATTAAGTTCTGGCGGGCCTTCAAAGTAAGATGCGTCTAGTCAATAATAGAGTGAAGCCAAGTGAAGTAAATAAGATCCGTAACTTGATGGTAATATTTGACTCTGAAGTTTCTTGATTAAGAATTGAATTTTTGGTGAAATCGTGTCATAGGTGACCCTCTATCTATTGAATTTTGTACTTCAGATTTCATTTGAAACAATGGATGTCTAACATGGTGTCCTTCATAAGAGAAATTGTAAGCCATTGTTCCTGCAACGTATTCATTTGGTTTAGTATACCCTGTAGTGTAGTTCTAAATCACCTATACCTCTCCTACTTTCTTTTTTCTTGTTATTTATTTTCCAATTTTTTTTTTCATTTATTTTCCCAAAGCCTTTGCGTAGTTACAACAGCACTCTGTGTAATAAAAATTTATTCATGTTTTAACATGCAGCCCTGTTTTTGCCACTAATTAGCCAATAATATAACACGTTTTTAGGGGTAATTAGATGAATAACAACAAAAACAACAACAACTGGTAGCAGTTGTAGCATCAGCTATAAATAGTAAGCAATCCAAACGGTATTGATTAGTTTCACAACAATGTTGTGTGCATTACATTACAGGGGAGCAGCACTATGGAAAGGGCGAGAGTACTTTTTTATTAAATTTTGTTGCATACATTTAGGCAAAGTAGACACATAAAAAGAAATTATACAATAAATTCTCATAGAATTTTATTTATGTGTGCGTGTTGCTTAACAAGGGCTCTACAAATTTGTTGTGATTTTGTGAGTGCAAAGGAAAATAGGGGGTGAATAAAAATTCCACAAGATTTGTTGGAAATTAAATTGGAAAATGTATGCTAAATTAGGTTTTAGGACGAAATTTTTATTTTTAATGAAAGAATTTATACGAAAATATTTTCAAACGAATTGTCCCCGTATTGCTGCCCTTTTAAAAGAAATTTTAGTTTCAACGCCAATTGAGTTACTCCTAGTGCCCTCATAATAATCCTGGCATTATTTATTGCAAAAATCTATACTCTTGAACACTTTAACAGATATTCTTCACGCTTAGAAAGAATTCTCTGCTATTTTTGGAAAATTTTCATTGAATATGAAATATTTGCTGCCTATTTTAAGAAAGGATTAATCGGCTTCAGTATTTAAATTTAATTTCCTCTTGTAATAGATTTAAATACATGGGTTTTCTTAATTTACTGATTTGTTTTTTTTTTAGAATTAATCGCTTATGTTCACTCTTTTAGCAACAATTAATACAATTTACAGCCTACTTCAAGGTGTTGTCTCCGGGCGTATATTTAAATTTGACTTAATAACAAATCCAGCATTTATTCACAAATTATAACCTCAGCTATGTCTTTAAAGAATTTTCTGTAATTTTCACATTTTTCTTGTAATATGCAAATCTTATTGCCTACTTCAAGGAGTTGTACCGGCTCTCTCTCACTTACATTTAACCCTGACTTACTATCAAACCATGTATTTTATCTAATCATTATTCTAGTTTCATATTTACAAAGAATGCTGTGCTATTTTCACCATTTTCTTGGCATACATATGAAAATTTTGCTGCATACTTTAAGGAGCTGTTTTTATTTTATTATTAAATTGAATTATTATTGCCTAATTACGGGCTTAGTTTCAGATTTGTGGCAATTTATTTATTTATTTTGACAAATTACAAATTTATTGCCTACTTCAAGGAGTTATTTTTATATATAACCTTCGATTATTGAAAAGCCCTATGTTTAGTATCAAACTTACAGCTTGGTAACACAATTCTCCGTTATTTTCTTATTTTATTCTTGGTATTTGCTTTCTTTTCTAATAATTCCATATAAATGCTTATATATCAAGAGGTTATACCCCTCCTTACGTGTACTTACTTATTGACCTTCTTAATTTCAAGCAAATTGTTTTTCTTATTATGAAATTTCTTGTTAAATTGTAGTTAATTGGCATAAAGAAACAAAAAAAAGAATTAATTCTCTGCACTTAATTAATCATTAGAAATGCAAAAAGGGATTTTCTTTAACGCCTTAAAAGCTGCAAACTTTTAACATGAAAAAAGAAAGAAATGAAACATAAATGCTAATATTGTTAATTAAAGCCTATAATTAGGGAAAAAATGTTGTAAGTGTAAATACTAATTAATGAAAAAATTTCCTTAAAGTAGGCAACAATTTTTAACAGTTTAGTTGCAAAGTTAGTGGGAAGACCTTGAAGGTCTATCAAGCTCAACTTGATTAGCTAGATTTATGGATACGCCTGCCATATTATTACTGGAGCGTTGTGCACCACACCTAGTCACCGTAGATGATAATTTTTCGACTCTACCATTTAGTCTACCTCTGTAACAGCAGCAGCTAATTTCAATCCATATGTAGGGGCGACTGGACAATGGCACAGATCCAATATCGGTCAGCCAAGAAACCTGCCATATCTGAGAACCTTCACGAACTAGATATCGAATCATTGCAGTGTCTTTTAGGCGGTGATGATCATTAAGAATGCCAATATGTCTGGAAAATAAATTTTCTGGTAGCCAGGCAACAGCAGGGGCATTGAGTTTAAATATAATAAGCCCTTGGTCGATCGGCGGATGCTATGATGCTCTCAATGAGATTGCAGAGCAGATCTATTTGCATATTACATGGGCATCGGGATATAGTGGTACTTCGGGCAACTGGAGATCGAAATAATTGGCGAGACATGGAGTCATTAGCGAGAGATCATCGAGATGCATAAATCTATATGATCAAGACTTCTTAAGGACCTGTATAAGCGAGAAGGGTACATGCTCTTCGTTACGTCAATGAGAAGCATACACCTGGGCTCCTTCTACGTATATAATTTTACTCATTTGTTAACGATGAGAATTGGGGGGTGGGGGGGTGTAAAGACTATCATAAGAAGCTCCGGATACATAACATATACATAATTGGCCATTGTAACCATTCAGACAGGATTACGGCCTAGCTTCTCACACCACTCATGTTGTATGTGTTAATTTTATACATGAGTGGTCCCGCCAGTTTAAATTCGACTCCGAACGATAGATTTTTAAGAAACTTTTCATGGCAATTTTATTTACTCTCCGAGTAAAGAAGAAAAATTTTTCATATTTCGTTTTGCTGTCTGACCTGGGGTTTGAACCGTGGCCTTACATCATATACGCCAACACACTACCTACTAGACTACGGCGGCTTTTCCAGATAGTCTCTTGAAAAACGATATTAAGACATCTTGGTTGAAATGTACAAACGCTAGCTATACATGCCTAGCTATACATGCCTGAAAATGAAAATAAAAACTCCTAAAACTAGGCTACATTTTTTTTCTTTGAAAATGCTTTTTTAATGCAAACTTTTCTTACCATTTTTTCCTTTCGTTTTGAATTTTTAAAATTAAAAGTCTTGTTTAAAACAGAAAACGATGAGAATTGTGGGGAGGGGGGTGTAAAGACTATCATCAGAAGTTCCGTATAGTCGCTTGAAAAACGATATTCTGACACCTTAGTTATTTAAAATGTGCAAATGCTACCTATACACACCTGAAAATGGGAAGAAAAAAAGAAAAAATTTTGAAAAAATCTCCTAAAACTAGGCTACATTATTTTTTTGTTTTCAAAAATGTTACTTTAATTCAAACTTTTCTTACCATTTTTTCCTTTCATTTTGAATTTTTAAAATTAAAAGTCTTGTTTAAAACAGAAAACAAAATTTTTTTTTTATTTTTTTTTTTGTTGCATTTTCCCATAAAAATATCATTTATGCTGTTAATACCCTAAAGGGTTAATTAAGCTCTTATACTTCATATACTTTTACTTACTTATTTAACATTACCAAGCAGCCAAAGCAACCAGCCAACCAGGCATTCACTCATGTGTAATAAATTTAAAGGAGAGAGAGATAGAGAGAGAGAGAGAGGAATGCAAATAAAAACAAGGAAAAATGAACAATAACAACAACAATAAGAGAAATGACTACAGAGAAAATTTACATCCTCTTTCAAAAGAAAAGTTTAAACTCAATTTAATATTTTTTTTAATTTATTTTTTTTTGGTTACACACATGCCTTACACTTCTCGCCCTCTTTGTCTGTTTTATTTTTTTTTATATATAAACAGGCATGTGTATGTTGATGATGATGAGTAAATGCTCAAATAAACAGACAGACAGACAGATAGACAGACAGTCATACACAATATGTTTAACATACTTCAACAATATGTTCAATATGACTATCAAAACTGTAGATGAACAAGAGTATCATCAAACAAATGGCAAAAAAAACGAACAGAATTTCCAACAACTCCCACATATTTTTGTTTCATCATGATGATGATCATCGTCAGTCATCATCATGGTTGTGATTGTCAGTATCATCAGCAGGCTCATCAACAAAATTGTTTTTACAACAGCAGCGTATGTATAAGGGCAGATAGACAAGAAGAAGAAAAAGGAATTGGATTCAATCCTTTTTTTCTGGTGTTTTTTTCTGGTTTTTATTTAAACTCAACCTCGTTTTTGAGGCTGTCAGTTTAAAAGTTTTTTTTTTTTTTGGTTCGTTTTTGTTTTTATTTTTTGTGATCCTTTTTTAACCAACATAATTATGATGTTGTTGCTAAAGTTGTTGCCTACTGCCTGCTACTGCAGTTGTTAAACAACAAAAGGCCTGTTATAATGAAAAACTCTTTCTCTCTAACCACATTTACTCATACACACATATACACATGCCTTCACACACATACACACACACAAACAATAGCAATTTTTTGAAAAAGTTGAAATGAAAAGTTTTTTGAAAATGTTCATCAAAAAAAATTCAAAAAAAAATGAAAAAACATGAAAAAAAATCTACGAAAAGTTGTGTAAATTGTTTTTACTGTTCAAAAATTTCTGTTTTTTTTTTTTGCTTTTTCCATAATACTCTGGGAGGTTTGATTGCTTCAAAAAATAATGAGAAAATAAAATACTACTCATGTATGTATGTATTTCGTTTCCCCCTTTACCCCGTAAACTATTGCAATAGTTTTTCCACACAGGAAGTAAAAGCGTGTGTTTCTTTCTTTTTTTGGAAATTTTTATTTTTTAATTAAATTTTTTTATTTTCTGTTTCAAACGAATCAATAGATTAGAAGTTATTTGGAATTTAAGCAGAAATTCTTTTGTATAAGAGAAATGGTATTAAACCTGAAAGTATGCTTTAAAAATAATTTATTTTTTTTAAATAAGAAGGAAATCTTATTAAGAGGAAAAGTAAGCCATTTTTCGGTGTCAAAAGCAAAATTAAATGAAACAACCGTTTAAAAACGTTTAAAATATAAGCTCATAGATTGCAAATAAAATAAAAATAACTTTGTGTTCAGTTTTAGTTCAAATTCTTTATTATTCTCACAATTCTGTGTGCCATTTTGTTCACAACTTGATGTAAACAACAACAATTGCTTTGTTTGTTATTCCTTTGTTTACACCCTTTGCATAAACAATAACAATAACAAGACAATTGTTCGACAGATCTTTGTAACGGAGATCTTCAAACCACGATCACTCTCTTCAAACACACCGCGTCTTCACACAAGACTGACTGAACTTCACTCACCCCTCTCTCTATAAATGTAAACATCGTTGTTTACATTAATTATTGCAGTGTTGTTTGTGTATTTTGATTACATTTATTCTTGTAGTATTGTTTGTGTATTTTTGTTTACTTGTTTACCATTTTTTATGCTGGTGTTTGTTATTATAATAAGCTGTACGATAATTTGTAAACAGTTTTGTTTACAGCATTGTTTTGTTTTTGTAGCTTTTGTTTATAATTTTAATGTTAAGCGTTGTAAAAGCAAAACACCAGTATCTAGATTTTTCATTTTCGTAACACTATGAATTATAATGAAAATATTCTTTGCTTACAATACTAGGACCTGACCATTATGAATGAAATGCAAAATCACTTGAATGATCGCCTCTGGACTTATTGCAACACGAGATCCTTTGGAGATAGTTTGCGATCACTTTTTTGCACATTTCAGGCAGTACTTAAGCAATAATTTCATGATGATGGTCAGCATTAAATCGCAGGATATTATCTGCCAAGTGATATGGGCCAACTTTCAATTCCCTATACGTTATGGAAGCTTCTCAGCCAAATGAAGCAAAAATGGGTAGCGTTATGTTGCTCATGGCATGGTTTTGTTAAAATCACATACGGTTCAGTTTATAATCTTCAACCCTAGGCCAACAAAAAAAAGTAACCTTTATCATATGACCACAACTCTTTAAATCGATCCTAGTCGTTCCTCTGGAACCATTTAAAAAATACTACAACGTAATGACTCTTTTTCGAATTTAACAATTGTGCTTGAGAAATGAGCTGCATCGCTGAAAAATTTTGATTGAAAAATCAGCCTTGAAAGCTTCTTATTTGCACCCTAACAGCAAGTAGTGGCACTTAAGTAGAGTAGGAAATGATCAACTGACTGACTGCATTGGAAATCCAAATGCAAATCCTTATGCAAAATATGCACTAATAAGCCAGAAGATAGTCCAATTGCTGAGATCGCATTAGAATCTACAAACTCGAATTAACCGTCACACTTTCACTAACAAAAGCGATACTTTGAGAAGTGCTTTCACTAAGATAATGCATAAGCCTGACCGTAGGTGTACCACTTTCAGTCTATTCGAATTTCTTGCGAATTCCTTGCCCAATAGTTCGTTCATTAGCATCTTAATCATCTGATAATGCTCGACAAAAGCCCACATTTTAATCACCAGTTCTGTAGTAAATTTTATACCATTTTTACGTGTTTTTCGTTTTTTAAAAGATTAGTATTCATAAATAGCAAACCATTTACTAAATAAATTCTACTTCAGCTGAAAAATATTTACAAATTGATATTTAAAATTTCCTCCTCAAAGTATGCTTCACATTCTCGGTAAGAATTTACCCATAAAGTATACTTCATATTCATTTACATTGCAGCCAATGTTATGACCAAAAAATATAACTGGAATGGTCATTAGATCCTGTTGAATTAGGTTTCTCTGGCTTAGATTTACTCACTCATTTATAATAAAAATATTTTGCATTTTACCTTTTGTTAGATCTCCCCTCTTATAGTCCCCAAAGCCCGTTTTAGGACACTACGTTAGACTGTTACCATCCCAGTCCTCAACAACAGGTCTCCTCTAGATCTCTCTATCAATAACAACCTAACTCCACACTGTATTCATTTCCAGCTTACCGCAGTTAAGTGTCTTTTGAACTTTAATTTGTTCTCCTAAATCTCCTTGCAGGCGACATGCCTCAATATTTATACAAAATATTACCCATGGTTTTAATATTTCCTCAAAAACCCTAAATTATCCTCAGGGCTTTTCTGTCAAATATATTCAGCATTTTCTTGTTCTCTTCAGACAGCATTTCTGGGTAAAGTTTGTCGAGCTAGAGGGAGTTTAACCATGGAACATCTTCCCTGACATTGTTCGGCATTTGGGAATCTAAAAGGGAGAGTACTTATGCACCCAGTACAATGGGTCAGTTCGACCTCCGGGTACTGTACTTGTCTTTATTGACAAGTACACGTCGTCAAACCTATGCACCCAGGATTTATGGACAGAACATGTCTAGGCAAAGGCGATTTGAATAAAATTCATTTCTTTATACAGGAGGCGCCGGCCAATTGAACCTAAGCTAACCTAGAATGAGAGGAAGATAACAACTAGTTTTTCCAAATTCATAGAATTCTTGTCGTAGAATTTTATCACTGCCCTCGTATATACATTTTTCCCCTTGTAACTGTTCCCTGTTGTACGATGTCGTATATATTCTCGATAATGATTGTCAAAGTGTTGGCGTTTTTTTATTTGCTTTCAAAGCTTTCTATTATTATAACAGTTAACGTTGTTGCCTTTTTACAATTTCTATTTTTATTACCGTTATTATTGTTGTTGGTATTGTTGTTTATACATACATACATACATACATTGGTATTCATTGAAATTAGGGTCAAATTTTGAGCTATTTGTTTGCAATTGTAGCATATTTATAGGGAGCACAAAAACAAAAAGAAACAAAAAACAAGTAAAAATTGATATTAAATATACACACATTTATACACATGTACATATACATACATATAGACATGTATGCTTATACACATAAAGAGAATATGAACAAATAATACAGGACATGATGATGATGATGATAGAAAGTGTAACAAAAGACTTGAAAGGGATAGATAGATAGCTACGGAGAGGGAGAGATAGTGTGATAGAGAGAGAGAGAGAGGGAGTGTACATTTTATGTAAGCAATCATCATTTACTGTAAATATACCAATTTTCGTCCATTGATTGTAAAGGCTGATTTTTTAAGAGCTATAGGGAAAATTTTTCAAAAAAAAAACACATAAAATTCAGAAAAAATGCATGAAATCTTTATTTGAATCGATAGTACGGTCAATATAATTTAATGTTTGAAGATTATTTCATGCAAATGTTGACCAAGACTGTGCCTCAAAGGGTCCATCCGCTTAGTCCAATTTTGGCATACTCTTTCCAACATTTCGGCCGGTATCTCACGAATAAATGCTTCAATGTTGTCTTCCAATGCGTCAATTGAAGCGGGCTTGTCTGTTTAGACATGAACTTTAACATAGCCCCACAAAAAAAGTCTAAAGGCGTTAAATTGCACGTTCTAGGCGGCCAATTGACCGGTCCCGGACGTAAAATAAAATGTTCACCGAACTCACCTCTCATTAAGTCCATTGTTACGCGTGCTGTGTGGCATGTGGCACAGTCTTGTTGAAACCACATGTCATGCAAGTCAAGCTCTAGCATTTTGGGCAAAAAAAAGTTGGATATCATCTCACGGTAGCGCTCACCATTCACAGTTACTTTACGATTCGCCGCATCTTTGTAGAAGTACGGTCCAATGATGCCATCAGCCCATAAACTGCACCAAACTGTCACATTTTATGGATTCATTGGTAGCTTTTGCAATGCTTCTGGCTGATCTTCACTTCAAAATCGACAATTCTGCTTATTTACGTATCCATTGAGCCAAAACTGAGCTTCGTCGCTGAACACAATTTTTCGATAAAGAAGTGAATCTTCGGCCAACTTTCCAAGGGCCCATTCACCAAAAATTCTGCGTTGCGGTAGGTCGCTCGGCTACAATTCTTGCACCAGCTGTATTTTGAAAGGCTTCACATCGAAATCCTTGCGCAAAATTGTCCACGTTGTTGAGTAACAGAGGCCCAATTGCTGCGAACGGCGACGAATCGATAATTGATGGCCGATACAGCTGCGATATTTTCTTCAGTTCGCACTTTACGTAAGCATGTTGGTGGTTTAATGTCCCCAACAATGTAAATTTGGTGCGAAATTTAGTCACAATAGCCCGAATAGCCGCTTCAGTGGATCGATTAAACTGACCATAAAATGGAAGAAGCGCGCAATGAACTTTCTTAACAGAGCCACGCATTTTGATAATAAAATTCAATGATTTGCAAGCGTTGTTCGTTTGTAAGACGATTCATGGTTAAATTACAGATCAAACTGAAGATGTTTGACAGTGAAACAAAACATGAAACATGCGTGAGCTGTGTTAAACCAGTGTTGCCAAAAAGATAATTGCTAAAAAAATCACCCGTTATATATGCATAGGTTTGTATACAAACACTTTGACATTGCAAACGTATTGTATGCTCGTGTCTGTATCTGTTTTTTCTTCTTTTTTTTTTGTATGTTTGTGATCCCCAATTTTATTTAAAAGGTCCATTTCGAACCCCCACCTTTTTAATTCATTTAACTTTAGTTTCTCATTCTCTCTCATTTTCTCTCTCTTGCTCTCTCTCTCCCTATCTATCTCTTTGGGTTTTTGTGCTCTTTGCTATTGTCGTTTTATATTGACTTTTTCTTTTCTTTTGCTTTTGTTTGTTTGTATTGCTATCATCCTATAACGGCCTGTTACTACTAGCATTTGTATGACATCCTGTACATGTAAATGTAAATGTAAGTGTAAGCGTATGTTTGTTTATATTTATTGGCCCTAATGTCCATTCATCCTTGTACGTTTCATTTCAATACTCTTCTCTGCTCTCTTTTGTAGATTCTTTGTGCTTTAAATTGTCTTCCATGATTAGAGAATGCTATGTGTTGTGTCGAAGAACACCAAAATTAAAGAAAAAAAGGGGGGGGGGGGAAATATGTTTCAATAGTCTTTTAATGCAGACACAGTAAATTTTTCTTCTTCTTTTATATCCTCCTTCTGTTGTTATTGCTATTGTTTTCTTTTGTTTTGTTTTTGTTGTAGTAAAAGAGTAAAAGTAAATGCCATTTTGTTGCCCATAAATTTAATGAAGTACTCTGGGGTATAATTAGTCCTTCGTTTTATTGGTAACTCCTTAGCAATTAATAAATATCGCATGGAAAAACGGATAATCAAATAGGCCTGATTGCCATAATTTTTTTAAATCAAACAAAATTAAACATTTTGAAGTTCAAAAAATGCTTCCTATCAGTGGTTATATAAGACAAGCAGCCCCGTCTTTATCACCACCCGCCTTTGAATTGGACGAATTTGGAAGAATTTTTAACAAAATTTTCTTATCTAGTTCTAGGGCTTGACATTCTTGACTTGAAGAATTTTTTGCTTAAGGTCTTGTTGCTATTTTATATAAAGGGTGTTTTTTATAGAGGTATAGAACTTTAAGTTGCAATAAAACAACGATGGATTATTCGATTGACATGAATTTTATTTATCCGAAAGATAATCTTGTGGCATTACATTTTAAATATGATTTCTGGCATATGACCGCCACGGCTGGCGCGGATGTAGTCCAATCTGGACGTCCAATTTTCGATGACTTTTTCCAACATTTGTGGCCGTATATCGGCAATAATACGGCGAATGTTGTCTTCCAAATGGTCAAGCGTTTGTGGCTTTACCGCATAGACCAATGACTTTACATAGCCCCACAGCAAGTAGTCAAGCGGTGTTAAATCACAAGATCTTGGAGGCCAATGCACAGGTCCAAAACGTGAAATTAGGCAGTCACCAAACGTGTCTTTCAATAAATCTATTGTGGCACGAGCTGTGTGACATGTTGCGCCGTCTTGTTGAAACCACATCTCCTGGACATCATGGTTATTCAATTCAGGAATGAAAAAGTTAGTAATCATGACTCTATACCGATCACCATTGACTGTAGCGTTCTGGCCACCATCGTTTTTGAAAAAGTACGGACCATTGATTCCACCAGCCCATAAAGCGCACCAAACAGTCAGTTTTTCTGGATGTAACGGTGTTTCCACATACACTAGTTTAATGACCTTCACTCCAAATGCGGCAGTTTTGTTTGTTGACGTAGCCATTCAACCAGAAGTGCGCTTCATCGCACGTTTTGGGTCCATTCGACGAGTCTACGCCTTACTTGATGATCGTTTGGCTTCAAATCTTACACGAGTTGGATTTTGTAAGCACGCAAACGAAGATCCTTCCGCAAAATCTTCCATAAAGTGGATGGACACAGATCCAATTCCTGTGCTCGATGGCGGATGGACTCATTCGGGTTTTCCTCAATGCTACGCTCTACAGCAGCAATAGCTTCTTCTGTACGCACCGTACACCGTACGTCTCTGGGGATGCGAGTTATCAATAAGAGTAAACGTGGTGCGAAAACGTTCCATGGTTAATCGAATTAACTGCTCTGATGGACGATTTTGTCGACGATAAAATGGACGTAGTGCGCGATACGTTTTCCGCACAGAACCATTATTTTCGAAATAAAATTGCACTATTTGCAAGCGCTGTTCAGGCGTGAGTCTATTCATGATGAATTGCCAAACCAAACTGAGAATAAATCACTTGACAGCTGTTAAATCGGTCGCCATCTTGAAAAGTAATGCCAACTTAAAGTTCTATACCTCTATAAAAAACAATCGACACTTGGGTGACTGCTCCTACACATACGAAATTTTGTATTGGAACACAGGAGATTAGTTTCGACGGAATGAAAGTGTAAGCAAACAGTATAGAATAATCAGTGCTTCATCTACAATGTCTGGTACTAGCGCTGGCTCAAAAATAGAAAAATTTTGGACTCATCGTACTTCCAAACATTTAGGAAAATAGCACGCAACAATGAGGAAAACGTAATTTGCTTTGTGAACTCGTTGGACAACTGACATCAAGAGTCGCGGTATTTAATGTACTGCCATGTCTTAAACTTAACCAATAGGCTATATATCCGATTCGTTCAATGTGCGACCATACAACAAATTTTCCTTGCAATGCATTACAACCCAGCTTCTCATACCATCCACGTTTTAATCACTCGTTTTTCGGTTTTTAAGCGTTTAGTATTCAGAAAATAGCAAACCGTTTACTAAATAAATTCTACTTCAGTTGAAAAATAATTACAAATTGATATTTAACATTTCCTCCTCAAAGTATGCTTCACATTCTCTATAAGCATTTACCCATAAAGTATACTTTATATTCATTTACATTGTAGCCAATGTTATGACAAAAAAATATAACTGCAATGGTCATTAGATCCTGTTCAATTAGGTTTCTCTCGCTTAGATTTACCCACTCATTTAAAATAAAAAATATTTTTCAGTCCCTAAAGCTCTCTGTTGGATAGGTCGTTAAACTGTTACCGTCCTAGGCCTCAACAACAGACCTTCTCCAGATCTCTCTCTCTATCATTGACAACCTAACTCCACACTGTATTTATTCTCATACCGACCATGTTGTGTGTGTTAATTTTATCCATGAGTGGTGGCCGGTTCTTGAGTTTAAAGTCGACTCCGAACGACAGATTTTTGGGAAACCTTTCATGGCGAATTTTGAATTTTCTCCCAGATTTTATGCCAGAAGGCTATGTAGAAGAAGACGCCGAAAGAAATATTTCATTTCTAATTTCATTTTGTTCGAGTGTTCTGAGCCAGAAGTTGAAACATAGTCTTGCCCCAAGGCAAACTTTATAATTTTTGAGAAATTATTTGCAACGAGACCGGGGAAAAGGAGTGAATGGAATATTTCAGAGGCTACATACTATTCTAAAAAAGGGACCTTCCTAGAAAACGAATGGTCTGAGGACAGATATTGATGCGGGGCATTTAGTCTCAGAGTGAAATGATCGTAGCCCATGAGAAAAAAGTCACTCGCGTGTATCTTCAATGCACATTACAATCCTCCAGTCAGGATTACGACGTAGTTCTTCACACCACTTATGTTGTGTGTGCTAATTTTATACATGAGTGGTGGGACCTACAGTTTAAAGCCGAATCCGAACGACAGATTTTTGAGAAACTTTTTCATGGCAATTTTATTTTACTCTCAGAGTTTTTGCCAGGTATCTGCTGAGAGGAAGTCGCCGAAGAAATATTTTTTCATATCATCATTCTGATCTCAGACCTGGGATTTGAACCATGGCCTCAAGTCTAATAAGCCAATACACTACCTACTAGACTACGGCGACTACACACTCGAAAGTATATGTACGCCTCGAAAATAGTGTAGGATTGTGGTGGCAAACTGAATCACGTGGTCATTTGAAATATGGCTTTCTGTAGCAGCATTCCATGTGTGGTTTCAGGACAATGATTAGTACAACGATCTCACGGTGAGGAAAGCTTCAAGAGCAAGAAATTTTTGTGGTAGTAAGAAGCGAACATCGAAGAGGAAAAAAGCGAATACTCTTCTTAAGACAAATTGGTTTCAGATAATCTAATCCTTTGCTGAGTAATTACAAACTTCAGAAGTTTGAGTTGTCAATCAGATTATATGGTGGCAGCCTGAGGATAGTTAACGGTCATCTGAACGGGCACTGAAGACTCAAAAACACTTCAGTCCTAATATATTGTTACTGGTGTTTTGCTTTTACAAAATTATAAACAAAAGCTACAGTAAACAAACCTGTTTACAAATTATCGTACTGCTTAGTATAATAACAAGCACCAACATAAACAAAATGGTAAACAAGTAAACAAAAATACACAAACAACAAACACTACAAAAATAAATGTAAACAACGATTATAGAGATGTTGCGAAGGCGAAGTAATGAACGTCCGCCTTCAAGAACATTCATCAGACTGTTTACTTTGCCATATAAAAGGCAAGGCAAAGCAGGCGACGAAGTTAGTGAGGATCAGTCAGTCTTATCTGAAAACGTGGTGTGTTTGAAGAGAGTGGTTTGAAGATCTCTGTTACAAAGATCTGTCGAATAACACAGCCCTGCAAATTTGGACTTTTTTGTGCAAATAAAATGGCTCCAGGTGTTTTCGAAGGCATTTTGAAAGGCAGCTGAACACGAATAAACTTTCCATCACGTCAGGTTTTCGAGAATAAGAGTTGAAACCCCCTAAAAATAGCGTTGTTGGCCATTTTTGAAAAAATTGTAGAGCAAAACACTGACGTGCTAGAACCATCGCTATTGTCAGATATCAATTGACAATTGCTCTTTGCTCGTTAAAAAGAGGCCAAAGCCAAATTGTTTTCATGCACCCCTTAAAGTAGGGGGTGGGTTTACATCAATGTTTGCAAGAGAAAAAGAAACACATTACGGAGGCCCTTAAAAATTAATCATATTTACTTGAAAATTGTCGCGCAGGGGTTTTTGGGGACGCTAATTGCAGATCTTCATTCAGATTTAAAAAATTCAAAATGGCGGATGCAATATGGCGGTCGAGGTTTATAAAAATTAATCAGATTTACTTGTCCGCCATATTGGATCCGCCATTTTGAATTTTTTAAATCTGAATGAAGATCTGTAATTAGCGATCCCAGAATTTTAATTAAAACTAAACACATTTTATTTGCAATCTACGAGCTCATATTTTAAATATTTTTAAACGTTGAGCAGAGCAACAAACTAGGCGGAGATATATAGGTTAATGGCAGTGCTCTTGCAGCTCTATACGACCTTATTAATGGTTTAAAGTTACTGCCAGCTGTAAGACAATATTCTTTACTGTATAGTATACCTTAGGTTATAGGGTGTGTGCTACTGCTAAATATAATCCGTAGAGCAAAAATATGTAACTATTGTAAGCAGCAGCAATTAAAGCAACAGTAAACCATTTTAAAAAGGCGTTGTCTAGATCGTTATATTACAGTACAACCAGTAGCAAATCATGTATGCGGGAACTCCCCTATTTCCACAACAACAAAAAAGAACAAAACATAGCTAAAAAGCATACAACAAAACATAGCAAAAAAGCATACAACAAAATGGAAAGATTTAATTGAATTGAAATGAAATGAATAAATGAATTCAATTGAATTCAATTGATTTACATTTACATAATAAATTTATATGGTTTTTTATTGTTGTTGTTGTTCTGAACTTCCTTTCCATGTATACTGACTGGTATTGTCCGGTTTTATTCTATTTGAATAAAATTTTATCTTGTCCCCCCAACCCCTTCTCTTCTTTTTTTTCTTGTCTTTTTGTCTTGGTCTGGTATTACAATAAAAATAATTTCGTTTTTAGTTTGCCATTGTCCTTCAATAAAGCTTTTGTTGTGGTTGTTGTTGGTGTTGGGCTGGGCTGGGCTATAAATTAGGAAATGAAAACTTACTGAATAAGGGGAGGAAGCAAAAATAATCATGAAAATGAAAAACTTTTAAACAAAACATTCATTCTCTGATAAATTGTTTGCTGGGTCATCATTTTACTTGAATACTGTTAAGGCTTTATCAAGCCCCCTCTCCCTCTCTTGGTTTTATTTATTCGTGTCTGTCTGTATATGTTAGATTTTTATTATCGAACGTAATTATTTAATTAAATATTCGTGCGTATTCAGCATGACCTTTTCTTTTTTGTGTGTGCAACAAAGAAAGAAATGAAAAAAATTTCTTTTCAGAGCAGTCCCCCTGTTTGTGGCCATAAAAGCCTATTTATTTTAATGTTCAAATATACGGCCACTAAATTAAAAGCCCATACACATTGGCTTCTAAACAGATTTCTTCTTTCACATTTTTATCGATAAATTTGCAAGAAGACAAAAAACTTTCTAAATAATTATCATAAAAGACAGCAAAAAAGGAAAAAAGAAAAGAAAAGAATTCAATAACGATTATTGCAGACAATTAATGACAGTAGAGTCCTGTTATTAATACGTTTACATGTTATCATTAGCAACAGAGTTCTGTTCTTTTAAAGCATATGTAACAGGGGAAATATTTTTGAAAATAATGAAGTCTACTTTAAGGAAAAATAATTTAAAGGAGTTCCTAAAGCTTCCACAACACTTATTAGGAGTTTGGAATCAAGTAAAATGTTGATTTATTATAGGAAAACAGAAGCCGAAGTCTGTTAGGTGGAGTGTTAGCTTATTAGAAGAAAGGTCGTGGTTCAAATCCCAGTCTAGTGATTGCACAAATCGAAATATGAAGAGACTATTTTTTCCGCAACTTTCTTTCATCAGATTTCTGGCAAAAATTCTGAAAGTAAATTAAATTACCATGAAAAACGTCTAAAAAAAAGAATCTGTCGTTCGGATTCGACTTTAAACTGTAGGTCCTGTCACTCAAGGATAAAATTAACCCAGTCTCCATGGGTGGAATGAATTGAAAAACTAGGTTGCAATCCTATCCTACTTAAAGCTCCTTGTTAAAGTGAAAAAATTTGGCAACAGGAGGCCTTTGTGGCTATGCAATGTCCTGTCAGCATGCCATATAGTTCCCCTGGAAACTCTCTGTCTTATCTGAAGATCAATAAACACTGACAGAAATTGATAACAGAGCCCTGCAAATTTGGACTTTTTTTGTGCAAATAATGGCATTTTAGTCAAGTAAATCTGACCGCCATATTGGATCCTCCATTTTGAATTTTTTTAAATCTGAATGAAGATCTGTAATCAGCGTCCCCAAAAACCCTTGAGTAATAATTTTCAAGTAAATCTGATTAATTTTTAAGGGCCTCCGTAATGTATTTCTTTTTCTCTTCCACCCCTTGACATAAACCCACCCCCTATTTTAAGCGTGCGTTCCAACAATTTGGCTTTGGACGCATTTTAAAAAGCAAATATCAATTGTCAATTGATATCTGACAATAGCGATGGTTCTAGCACGTCAGTGTTTAGCTCTAGAATTTTTCAAAAATGGCCAACAACGCTATTTTTAGGGATTTCAACCCCCTTTTTCTCGACGTTAAGGAAAGTTTTTGAACCCAGATTCGTGTTCAGCGAGCAAAATGCCTTCGGAAATACCCATGCAGGGCTGTGTTACATGTCGTCTAGAACTAGAAATTTTATTAAGGAAGACTAGCGCTCTGACATGATTAGCTTCGAAGATTTTTCAGCTTAAAACTTGAGGCTAAATAAGGTTGTGAAGAAGCCCTTGTGCTAACAACATCTTCCTTATTTTGTTGAAATTCTGTCAGCACAGCGACTAAGCTTACCTATGGCATCACCACGGGCCGCTATGCGTGCTCAAGTGAGCTTTGGTAAGCAAAGCTACTACTCCGACCTAAGACCTAAGACCTAAGGTTGTGTAATTTGTTCTGAAGGTCGTAGTTTGTGGATATTAATCTACACCCCCTGACCACTGTCGTATATTTAAGGTCGAGATACATACATACAGGGTGGCTGATATGTATTGCAACCAACTTCAGGTTGTTATCATTTGTAAATCGCTCATCTGACAGCCGACAGATTTAGTCCAGTGACAGTTCATTTTATTATTTACAAGCTTACAAAAGCATTTTGATCAATTGCATTCAGAAAAAAAGTTATTCGTGATGGAATTCAAGTGTGATAGTGTAATTGCTTTATATTTGGCGGGAAAACCACAGGTGGCTATCGTTATAGCACTCCAGCATTTGTTTCTCGTAACATTGCTCGTTACCGTGATACTGGCAGTGTTGCATCGCGTCCAAAAAGTGGACGAAAAAAAAACGGTAACAACACCAGAAATGATCCGAAAAGTGAAGGCCAGATTTGATCGAAATCCACGCCGCCGTGGTAGAAAAATTGCTCGTGAGCTGAACATATCACGAGAACGGATGCAACACATATTGATAAATGAGCTTGGAGACTAAAACCATTGAGGTTCCAAAAAGTGCAAGAGCTCACCGATGGACAAAAAAAAAAGTTAGACTGGAAAGAGCCAAGGAGTTACTTCGCTTGCACGAAAGTGGCCAGTTACCGAATTTGGTTTTCTCCGAAGAGAAGCCATTCCAAATTGAGCAGTTTTTGGACAAACCAAATGACCGGGTTTACTTGCCAAAGACGTCAGCTGAAAATTTACACCTGCGATTGGCCACCAGAACTCAAGCGCCGCCGATGGTAATGGTGTGGGTTGCCGTAACGGCCGATGGTCGCTCCCCGCTCGTATTCATCGACCGTGAGGTCAAAATAAATGCCGAATATTATCGGGAAAATGTCTTAAAGACAGTATTGAAGCCCTGGACAGACAAACATTTCGGCCGCAGACCATGGACATTCCAACAGGACTCAGCACGCGTCAACCAAGAATGGCTTAAAAAGGAGGTTCTTCGCTTCATTTCTACCGCACAATGGCCACCAAAATCTCCGGATCTCAATTCGTTACACTTTTGCGCCTGGGGCATTTTGGAGAGTAAGGTTCTCACTAAAAAATACCAAAGTGTCGATCATTTCAAGACGGCGCTTCGCCGGGAATGGGCAAAAATACCGCAGAGCCACTTTCGTGCAGCCTGTGATGGCTTTGTCGGCCGTTTGAAGGCCATAATTCGTACCAAAGGTGGCCAATTCGAACAAATCTAAGCTGATTCTAAAATTTGATGTTATTTCCAACATTTTTTACTTTTGAACAATAAAATTAAAAAAAATATTAAAAAATATAACGCTTTACTTTGTTGCATTATATATCAGCCACCCTGTACGTATATAATTGGCCATTACAAATATTCAGTCAGGATTACGGCCTAGCTTCTCATGTCGAAATAGTGGCTATTAATACGCTACCAAAATGATCGCGACTAGGAGATTCTCCAACTTCCATCCTCTCTGAAGTAAAGCGGAACTTAAATCTCCTTTGAGTGCAACCTCCATTGAACTTTTAGGCTGTTTTTTCTGCTTGCTTATAAGGGAGTCACACTTTAAATTAGAAGCTCAGCTGCTGATTGCCAGTACTGGTTAATCAGGACTTGCTCGAAAGTTTCATCGCTTGATGTGAAATGCCTGCAGCGCACTATGTATGCTCAAATGATCTTTGATTTAGCAAAGCTGCCACTTACTCTAAATGTCTTTATATTGACATTAGGCAACGTATTGTTACGAAAATGGAAACGACCTAATATCGTTTAACATTAAAAACATTAAACAAAAGCCACACGATACAAACACACACTAACACTAAGAATACAATGAACGTGTTGATTATCTAAAGCTGCACACACACATATGTACGACGAACCTGGTTGTGCCTGGTACCAACAACAACATAAAATGAAAGTAAACCAGCTACAACAAGTATGTGAGAAAAAGGGATAAGCAACATAAGCAAAGTACATAAACAATAATGTACTAGCAATTATTTTTGAAATTACGTTCATTATACTGATTACGTTCGTGCGTATATAAAAGGGCAACAAGGTCAGCAGTCAGTCAGTGATAATTGAGTCAGTCTTGTGTGAAGACGCGTTGCGGTTGGAACGTAGAAGCGGCATTGCTTGCAAAAATGTTGTAAGCAGAGAAGGTGTAACGAACAGTTGTTAGCGTTAACGTGGACAGTAGTGTGAAACAGAATAGTGTACAAGCAAAATTGTTGTTGTATCGTTAAGTTGTAAACAGTGGCACAAACGTAGTGTGAATAGTAAAGAGAGTTTAAGAAAAACTAAACACATATTTGTTTTTACTTGGTTAGCAATTAACGAAATCATATTTAAACGTTTTTAAAAAGGTAAAAAACGTAACAGTATGAAGGCATTGCTTTGTTTTATTTGTATTCGTGTATTTTTGCTTGCAAAAAGGTCTCTTATTTTCAATTTTATTTTTAAATTTTCAAATCATTCGCATTTGCTTTCATTTCAAATATTTCAACGTTCTCATTCAAATCCTCTTTAAAAAAAAAAAGAAAAGGATTCATTTCATCGTATGAAATCGTTCTAAAATGTGTTCATAATAATAATAATAATAATTTACTCATATGCCTTTAAGTATGCTGCATGCACACACATATCCTATTGCCAATGTCTCCTTAATGTATGCTTGCAAAAAAAAGAAAGAAAATCGTTTGCCATTTTCTCTTTCTGGATTTTTTTTTTGCTTTTTCTCCTTGTTTTAATATTTTATTTAAGAAGCTTATTTCAACAGACACATACGAGTATTCAGGAAAGGAGCAAACTCGGAAAAGAAAGAAATAGAGGAAGAAGAAGAAGAATAATATTTTTCAATTTTCTTTCAATTATACTCATTTTATAAATAATGTTGCAATCTTTGTCAATAAATTTTTTATTTTATTTTTTTCACTTTGTTTTTTAAAGTGATTTTTATGGCACTACAGACACATACTGCATCACTTTCAATATTTGTTAAGAATTGTTTATAGAAAGAGACGTACAGGGTGAAAGAGAGGGAGAAGAGACGAGGGAAATAGTATTTGAAATAAAAATGAATACGATGACAAAATGTCTTGAACAAAAATCATGGCAAAGGAAATATTTTTTGAAACAAATCTTAAGAAACAGAAAACAAAATGAAAGAAAATTTAAGCGGAATTAATTGCAGTGGAAAAATGAAATTCATGAATTTCGTATAACGCAGGAGGAAGCAGAGGGAATTAAGTCACAGTGGAGTTTCAATAGTGATTCTGTTCTAAGCCACTTGCTACATAAATAAATAAATAAACAAATTTTCATGCTATTTCACTCTACATTAGGTGAAATTAGTGAAAGGTTTGTCAACTCCATATTGTTATGTTTTTATCTCGCAGATAACAAATAAATTAAAAATAAATTTGTTTTTAGTTTTAAGTAAAATCTTTTATTATTCGCACAATTCTGTGTGCCACTGTACACAACTTTATGTAAACAACAACAATTGCTTTGTTTGTTATTTCTCTGTTTACACCCTTTGCATAAACATTAACAATTACTAGACACTTGTTCTACAGATCTTTGTAACAGCGATTATTCTCTTCAAGCGCACCGCGTCTTCGCACAAGACTGACTGAACTTCACTAACTCACTCGTCTGCTTTGTATTACCTTTTATATGACAGGGTAAACAGTCTGATGAATGTTCTTGAAGGTGAACGTTCATGACTTCGCCTTCTCCAAATCGCTACAATCGTTGTTTACGTTTATTATTGTAGTGTTTGTTGTTGTATTTTTGTTTATATGTTTACCATTTTTTTATGTTGGTGCTTGTTGTTATATTACGCAGTGCGATAATTTGTAAACAAGTTCATTGTTTTGCTTTTTTTTGGACAAAATTTGCCGCCGCCCCCACCAATCATCCTTTACATTTCAACACTTTTGTTCACAAATAATAATGATCGTAATGAGAATTATATTTTATGTCAATAGTCTGAAATAATTGCAACGTAAAGGCTCCCCCAGCTCTGCGGCTAATAAGGCGATCTTCAAAAACAGAGCGCAAAACATTGAGTGTAACTTCGGCTGTGTGGCACGTAGCGCCGTCCTGTTGAAGCCGAATGGTGCCAATATCCTCCTCTTAAATTTTTGTGAACAAAAATTTATTCAACATGGCCCGATAACGATCGCCATTGACTTTAACGGCCACTCCTTGCGCATTTTCGAAGAAAAATGGCCCAATTATGTCTCTGGACCAAAATCCGCACCAAACAGTGACTCGTTTTGAGTGCGCCGGCTTTTCAATGTATGCGTGCGGGTTTTCTGTGCCCCAAATGCGACAATTTTGCTTGTTTACATACCCGCCAGGATCAAAATGAGCTTCATCTGAAAAGATGATTTTTTTTTTGCCAAAATCGGCATCTTCTGGCGTTGGCCACTGCATGGCCAACCAAGGCAGCCATTTGAATGAAATTATTTTCCATTATTAACCGGAAGGATTGTACTTTCAAATAAAAAAAGAAATTTGAGAAAATTTTGAGTATATTGCTGAGTATTTTTTTAACAGCATTTTCAAAAAAAAAAGTTATTTGGCGGACCCTTTAGTTGAATCTTTTAAGCCAGTCATTAAAACCTCGTCACATTTGTGAACAATGCAGAATACACTTCATCTTACAACAGAGTTTGAAAAACTTAAAGAGAAAGAGAGGGAATATTTACCGTACTTTGGGTAATTAAATGTTGCAATAATATTTTGCAATAAATGGCAATTTTTTTAAAAAACCATGCCACTACCACTTACCTGTAACAAAAAAAAAGCGAAGTAAAACGTTACGGAATCTGCCAACTTACGTTGTAAATTGTTTATTACTTGCGGAGTTAAGTCATTGCAATTATTATTGCTCGCTTTTGAAATACGTTTTTATTTTATTTAAAAAAATTTTATTTATTTAATTTTTTTTTATTATTATAGACCTGGTGCTGCAGGTTCATAAATTTATCGCCTGCCAATATTTATATTCAATTTATGTGTCTGTAGAATATACATTTTTTTTCAATAAAATATTCAAAACTATTTATTACTGTTCATACATACATTACATACATACATATGTATGTATGTGTGTCTGTGCATTTAAATATTGTCAATATACGTACGATATACGTTATAAATGTTCTGTAATATATTGTTATAAAACAACAAAAAAAAACAACAAAAAGAAAACAACTCCAATAGAAATCCGATATCTGTGTATGCCTTTATTTACGATAAACACAACAATTGTTTAATACAAGTTATTTCTTCCCTTTTTTGTTTTTGTTTGTATTAAAATGATTTGTGGCCTTACACCGCAGTTCTAATTTACGGCTCAGGAAAATTCAAGTCGCCTATAATAACAGGCAGATTTCTGGCAAATAAAATAAAATTAAAATAAAATTAAAATAAAATTGTCATGAAAAAGTTTCTCCAAAAAATCTATCGTTCGGAGTCGACTTTAAACTGTAGGTCCCATGACACTCATGTATAAAATTAACACACACAACATAAGTGGTGTGAGAGACTAGGACATTGTACAATGGGTCAATTCGACCTCCGGGTACTGTACTGATCTTAATTGACTAGTACACGTCCTCTAACTTAACCTAACATAATAACAGGTCGCCAAAGTTATATTTCATCAGCTTTCTACTTTACAAAGCAACTATTATAACTGCGAGTTGAAGATTATAGGGTGCCCATCTACAGTTCAGAGCTCAAATAAAGGTTACTTCACCTTACGTTCCTTATCCACCTATCTTTGACTGAAATATGTATGAAAGCAAATTCGAATTTAAAAATCTAAGATGCAAACCCACACTTTTAGCAGCGCCACTTCTTGCCTCTAACAGGGTAAACTTTCCTATTAACAGAGCACTGTTAACTGTTTAACAGTGGCAATAGTAGATTAGCCTTCTACTTTTCAATTATTTCAGGAGAATGGAAATTTTCTCAACTCTCAAAATTATTCCAGCTATCTCACTATCACGGTTCGAAAGAGGACCCTCTGGACTACCATTTGCATATAGTCTGTATGGTGTACTGTTTCTTATATGTTTCAAAATGGCCACTGATCTTTTAGAGAATTTTCAAGCAAAAAATTGATATTTTCAAAAGCAATTTTCTTAGTAGCATACCACTTTATATGTATACCATGCTGCTGATTATATTAAGAGGCCTTGGAACCTTCCTTTGCATATAGTATGGTATTCATAAACCTAAAGTATTTCCCAAAATTAGCTCCTAAACAAGTGGGCTTGTTCAGATGAATACTGTTAAATAGCTAACAGTGCTCTGTTAAGAGCAAATATTGTTCTCTGTTAACGCCTAATGTGGCGCTGCTAAAATTAATGGATTGTGTCTAGGATTTTCAAATTTGAATTTATCTTCACACATATTTGACAGACATTATGATTTGAAATTCAAAAACTTCTCAGCCAATTGTTTTGGTATGTAGAGCCACACATATTTGCATTCAATTGACAGTGATTGAAGTCACAGTAGTCTGGTAGGTAGTATGGTGGCAAAATGAAATATGAAAAAATATTTCTTCTTCGGCTTCCTCTCAGCAGCAGATTTGTGGAAAAAACTCGGAGAGTAAATAAAATTGCTATGGAAAGCTGTTCAAAAATCTATCGTTTGGAGTCGACTTTAAACTGTAGGTCCCCCGACACTCATGTATAAAATTAACGCACACAACATAAGTGGTGTGAGAGGCTAAGTCGTAATCCTGACCACCAATTATGTATGCATGTCTGTATTTCCATTTCAAGAAGCCCTAACAAGACCTTTATTTATCTGGTGTTAGAAGAGGCCATTAAAATCTTCAAATCCTGCTTGTTGATCACCAAGTATCTTCGAGACGGTCATTGGAACGACAGGTTACACTTCACGTCCTTGATGTAGTTTTCACCATAATGCTGTCAAAGAGCACAATGAAACAAAAAGACGCTAAAGGAAGGCTTCTACGGGCTTCGAGATTCATACTCCTTAACTTCTTTTGTTCTATAATCGTACGTAAGAATCGATCAGTGCTTCTGCTGTCATCTGGTTTCAGCAATTCAGATGATATGATAAAGCAGGTGTTTGAATGATTAGGTTCTGTCTATCTTTATGGCTTATGTACTCGCAACTGGTCTCATTTTCTATTGAGGTAGGAAGGTGTAGACAGTGCTCCATGCACACATCCCGTTGAGCATTTTTCGAAGTTACCAATTCTCTGACATTCTCCTTTAGACCTTTGATGAAGCATAGCTTTTACTGCCTCTTCGTTGCAGCTAGTTTCAGTGTAATCGTGGAAATATTAAAAGGACAATCGTTATAAAAGTAAACAGCTACGCCATGATTCGCCAATAGCGATGTGGTCGATTTGACAGTGTTTGTATCTGCTTGAATGATACTCACGAGATCTTGTGTGAGATTTCCACTTCCGCGTGAATAATTCTTCTTTCGTGATCATACTCCCAATGCCTGAACGTATAAAACTCTCTCTCTTTGTCGTTGTTTGAGGCCCCCGTACACAACATATTGGTTTTCCTCTTCTTGAAAACTTGCAGGCACAGGTGTATGTTATCATTACAGTAACTCTCTTTTATATATTGGCAGGGTTAAATGAAATAAATTTAAATAAATTTGAATTCATTTACAACATATTGAATATTAAAGAAACGTAAAAACTAAAAGCTGGTGTTGTGGAATTTTTATTCAGGTTAGGCTATGTCACACGCTACAAATCAATATTCAAATCGAGGAACAAACATTCCATAGGGAAACACTTCACGACTCAGAAATAAATCTTGTCATTGCAGGCGACGAGACGTCTAAAAGATCAAGGACCTTTACGTCGAGGCACTTTACGTCTTCAATTCAAGAGCCGGGCTCTGATGTCATAAATAGTTTGCCGCTACTGCTCAGACTCATATAGCCAGTAGAACTTACTGGAGGAAATGTCAACTCTATTGGCATATAGGTACCTTCCAATAGGAGAGAGATCTAAGAGAACCACAATAAAGAAAAGAAAACAATCCAGTTCTCTTCTTATCCATATTAGTCCACTAAAACCTGCCAAAATTATTAGCACCTGAAACCTCCTGAAAACGTCCTTATAATCCCTAGTATAATGAAGGCAATCGAAAAGACTATGCTCGGTGACTTGTCGGATCTTGTGAGCTCTGTGCCACACTTGGTAAGTTTATCGGCAATAGATTTTCCGCCCGTTTATCCCAGTTCTGATACCCATAAATGATGCTTAATTTCCTTGAGAAATTCCAAACACTCATGGATGAGGTCGTGAAGTTTGTTTGATGCTTGATTTCACCATGGCTGTCTGATTAGATTATGAGATTTTCAGGGAAAATATGGCCATGTCCTTCGCCTAGGAAATACTGCAGTGATCAAGGAGCCTAACGCCCCACAGCTAAAATTTTCCAACAGTTTAAAGTCATCAGACTTCAATACTGGAAATCATTAGTTGGACTCCTAAGATGGAAAAATAAAATCTTTTTTCTTCGACGAAATCGGTCGATCGGAGAATGAGTATGGCTTTGCAATAATGCAGCATATCCATTGAACAGGTTGGGTCAGGACTTAGCTGCATTGAGTATTATTTCTCCCACCTCTAGTTCAAAAGAAGATCAAAGAGGAGCCCTTTTTACCATTAGAAATCAAGTGAACAGGATAGCACATTCCTTATACATACACTCAGTCAATTCTTCAGTTTGCAGCTGTCATAGCTGATCAAAGCTCCGAGAGTAAATTAATTGTGATGAAGAGGTTTAAAGCCTGCAGTTCCACCACTCATGCACAGAATAATGTATAGACCGTGGGTGGTGGGAAAAGTCAAACTGCAATGCTGATACTACTTTAATACTTTAAAGTCGCCGCAGTCTGTTAGGTAGGTAGGTTGGATAATTGGGCCAAGCCCCCCCTGGCTTAATCATCTGGAACAAAATGAATAAATATTTCATCTGCCGACTTCCTCTCTGCAGTCTACAGGCAAACACTTTGAAAGCAAATAAAATTGCCATGAAAAGCTTCTCAAATCTGGAATTCGCATACGATATTTAAATTGTAGGTGCAGACACTCATGCTTAAAATTAACATATGCAACCTGGATGGTGGGGAGGCAAGGTTGCGATTCTGACTAAAGAGTTGTAATGACCAGTTAACTGAAGCAGTGTTTATATCGGGTCCGCCATCTAACGTTTGTTTTTTTCAACTAGTGCTTATTTCGTGAATGGTAACACTTAGCTCATGTTTGATTTGACAGATAATTAGTTGTATCCTTCCGCTGAACGAATATGGACCATCCAATGCGTTTTCGCTTCGCTAAGTGGGCCTGCGGTCGACTTACAGAAGATGCCGATTTTGGCAAAAAAATCATCTTTTCAGATGAAGCTCGTTTTGATCTTGACGGGTATGTAAACAAGCAAATTTGTCGCATTTGGGGCACAGAAAACCCGCACGCATACATTGAAAAGCCGACGCACCCAAAACGAGTCACTGTTTGGTGCGGATTTTGGTCCAGAGGCATAATTGGGCCATTTTTCTTCAAAAATGAGCAAGGAGTGGCCGTTGGCGATCATTATCGGGCCATGTTGAACGAATTTTTGTTCACAAAAATTAAAGAGGAGAATATTGGCAACATTTGGTTTCAACAGGACGGTGCTACGTGCCACACAGCCGAAGCTACACTCGATGTTTTGCGCCCTGTTTTTGAAGATCGCATTATCAGCCGCAGAGCTGATGTCGTTTGGCCACCTCGGAGCTGCGATTTGACACCGTTGGACTATTAATTGTGGGGTGCCGTCAAAGATAAGTGTTACGCCGGCAAGCCAGAGACAATTGACGCTTTAAAGGACAATATTCGTGTAGCCATTAGGGAAATACAGCTGCACACAATCGATAATGTGCTTAAAAATTGGACCGAGCTACTGCATGGCCAGCCGAGGCAGCCATTTGAATGAAATTATTTTCCATTATTAACCGGAAGGATTGTACTTTCAAATAAAAAAAGAAATTTGAGAAAATATTCAGTAGTTTTCGTTTTTAAAGCATTTTCAAAAAAAAAAAAGTTATTTGGCGGATCCTTTAGTAAAACGTTCATTGAAAAGTAAGTGTGTAGTGCAGTCTGCCTGGTTACCTATGCGATGACAAACCAATCTGTTCTGTTGTTTGAATGTAGAGCTCGCGAATTGCATGAATATTTTTCATATTTTCAATTTAAAACATGAAAACAAATTTATCACTAACAAAAACGACATAACCAGGTTATCAAATGTAAAGCTACTGAAAAGCAGAAGAAAAAAAAATAACGCAACAGCAAATGAATTATGCCCACCAGCACCAATACAACACCCCATTCATATGTACATTGTTTCATTTCGTTTTGAATTTTTTTTTTTTTTCAAAAAGGTAACAACAATGTTTGCCACATTATTGTTGCCAACAAATATTATTTTTTTTTTGTTTTGTTTTGGATGCTACTATGGTGCAGCACCAGCCCCATCCATCCATCCATCCACAATGCAAGCAAGACTTCAGGTTGCAAATTTAAACAAAAAAATCGAAAAAAACGAATGAATTTTTTATTTTAACAAAACATGCAATCATTTCCTTTCCTTTTCCTTCATATTTATTTTTTATTATTCTTCCATATTTTTTTTTTGTTTTTTTGTTGCATTTCAAAAGGCGAAAATTGTCAAACAAAAATTCGTAGAGAAAAAAAAACGAAACAAATTGCATGCAGAGGCAGTTTTCCAAAAACTACTGAAAATAAAATCATCGTAGCAAAAAAAACAAAAAAATATTCAAAATTCATGCAAAACTCAGAAACGAAACTAAACGAAATAAAGAAAATGAATGAATGAATGAAAAGTGACAGGCACCGAGATTACGTTTTTATAGTCATCAAAAAAAAAAAACAGAAAAATATATGGAATCATATGAAATCATATGAAATAAAAGTTTTGTATGCCATACCCTATAACCATGTCCAATCATAAAGTAAATGTCATTTAACATACACACACACACTACTACTCCTCGTCTGCAACACGTAAAGGCTAATAACGTAACGTAACGTAACGTTATATGCTAGCTGCTGTCTTATTGCCACTGATTGGGCAACCCGTCCCTTTAAAGCCCCAACTCAGCTCAATGCAGGTAAATGTCTCGTCATATTTTTTAAAAACTTTTGAAATGAAATTTTTATTTGCCCAACTAAAGCCATGAAAACGAAAATACGAATTAAAATCTGACATTGTAAAGCTTATCTGTTAAAGGTTCAAAGTTCATTTAAATAGTGAACAATTAAAAGCAGCTATGTAATGTTAATACAAGCCACAACACCTTCTCTATCATTGTAAGGCAAATAAAAGAATGTAGAATACTTGATGAAGAATACTTAGGTTAGGTTAGGTTAGGTTAGAGGACGTGTACTTGTCAATTAAGACAAGTACAGTACCCGGAGGTCGAATTGACCCATTGTACGCAACGTCCTAGTTTCTCAGTTGGTGTGTTAATTTTATACATGAGTGGTGGGACTTACAGATTATTTAGAAATTTTTTTTCATGGCAATTTTATTTTAACACCCAGAGTTTTTGCCAGAAATCTGCTGAGGGAAGTCGTCGTAGAAATACTTTTTGTATTTTGATTTGATGTCTGGCCTGGGGCTCGAACACTGGCTTTACGTCTAAATAAGCCAACACACTACCTACTAGACTACGGCGACTTCAAAATACTTGCTTATACAGAATTTATTAGCAGAACGTGTCTAGCCAAAGGGGATAAGGTCAAGCTCCACAACTTCATACATATACCAACATGGCTATCAAATGCCATCCAGGGTTTATTGGTCATAATTAGTCACACCAATCGTTTAAGATCGTCCTCTTCGCCGACTTTCCCAAATCTCTGCATCAAATACCCGTCTCGCCGGAGCATCCTCCTCCATTCGAACGACATGGCCGAGCCACTGCAGCGGTTGGATGTTAATACGCTGCACAAAGTCCATATCGTTGAGGAGCTCATACAGCTCACAGTTGGATCATACATACATAATTGGTCATTACAATCCTTCAGTCAGGATTACGACCTAGTTTCTCACACCACTTATGTTGTGTGTGTTAATTTTATACATGAGTGGCGGGACCTACAGTTTAAAGTCGACTCCGAGCGACAGATTTTTGAGAAACTTTTCATGGCAATCTTATTTACTCTCAGAGTTGTTGCCAGAAATCTGCTGCTGAGAGGAAGTCGCCGAAGAAATACTTTTTGTATTTTGTCTTTGATGTCTGGCCTGGGATAATAAGCCAACACACTACCTACTAGAACACGGCGACTTCTCACTGTTGGATCGGATGCGGAAATCATCGCCAACTCACACTGGACCGAAGATCTTGCGTAAGACTTTTCTTTCAAGAATACCCTCAAGGGCAACATTGTTTGGAAATTGTAAAATAGAATCCATCTCGCAACCACAACGATTCTTATGGTTGACAGTGATTACTCATCAGGAAGCTTATAGGAGGCCTTCATACCACTACAAAGTAGTAGGTATCGAAAAATATCACGTGGCATGGAAAACCCAGCTAATGCAGGTTGTGGGAGTCACATTTGGTGACCATATAGTCCATGAAACCTGGACTCAGTATTCGTTTGCCCAAGTCGATAATTCTCTAAATTTTTAAGCTTCCAAATTACTTTATCTTAGCAAGATTCCCTTTGTATGACTGCAAATATTTCCTTGCCTCCTTTTCTACAAGCATCACCTCCATCAGATGTAACTTTAGAATTATTTCACACGAACTTTGAGGGAAACTCCTAATAGCATCCGATATGCCCTAAGAGATATAGTTTTGCACCGTGTTTAGGAACCTGAAGTAACATACATACATACAGAATTTTTCATTACAATCCTTCAGCAAGGATTACACCCTAGTTTCTCACATCACATGTTGTGTGCATTAATTTATTATTTTCTACATGAGTGGCCGGACCTACAGTTTAAAGTCGAACGACAGATTTTTGAGAAACTTTTCATGGCAATTTTCCGTTACTAACTACCTACTAGACTACGGCGACTACAACTGCTTATTTGCAGAATATTTCCTGACAATGAACGCCGCCAACATACTAGCCACTACCCACTACTACGGTGACTAAATTATAGAACCCAAGTAAGTTGTATTCGTTTTAAAGGCGACGGTCAATTTAACCCTAAGCTAATGTGCTTAGTGTATCTTTTTCAAACACATTGAAAGTACTTAGGGTCGAAGTTCAACACTATAAAGTGATTAATATTCTCTGTTTTATTTAACTTCCATCAGAAGTATAATTTATTTGGTGAATGTGGAGACATTTGTGTTGTCTACAACAGAGGGTTCCGAACTTAAAAAGTTAATAATGAGAATTAATCATCAGAATATTTTTTTTTGGATCCTAAGAGGAAACGTCTGAATACATATCAGATGCAAGACAGGAAATTTTCATGATTGAGCAGCATCGTGAGCCTCGTCAGGACAATATGATTTGGGTACACTTGTTTGTTTTTTTTTTTTTTTGTATTGGAATAAAAGGTATATGTATGTATGAAGATAAATTCGAATTTAAAAACCAAAGACGCAAACCCACACTTCTAGCAGCGCCACTTCTTGCCTCTAACAGGGTAAACTGTGCTATTAACAGAGCACTGTTAAAGGTTGGTTGGTGGGGGTGATTTCTCAACCCTCAAAATTATTCCAGCTATCCAACTACCACGATTCGAAATATGACCCCCTAAACTACCATATTTGCATATAGTTTGTATGGTGTACTATATCTTATATGTTCCCAAATGGCCACTGATCTTCTAGAGAATTTATTAAGCAAAAAATTTATATTTTCAAAAGCAATTTTCTCAGTAGCATATCACTTTATATGTGACTATGTTGAGAGGCCTTGGAACCTTACTTTGCATATAGTATGGTACTCATAGAGTACTAGAGTATTTCCTAAAATTAGTTCCTAAACAAGTGGTTTTGTTCAGATGGATACTGTTAAACAGCTAACAGTGCTCTGTTAAGGTCAAATTTTTGTTCTGTTAAGAGGAAATTTTTCTCTGTTAACGCCAAATGTGGCGCTGCTAAAATTTATGAATTGCGTCTTGGAGTTTCAAATTAGAATTTATCTTCACACACTTAAAGATTTATGAGAGGAAAGTGTTTACTTACAACCCTCACTGTCAAATCTGCAACTTACTTACATAAAGGTCAACACATTTCTCCTATCAATAGGCATCTATCAGTGGTCCTTCCCTAAAATTCTGCACAAGTTGCATCATTTAGTTTGTGATCAGCAGGCTTTCGAAGCACGCTACAACATGATTGTAGGACAAGGTTAGTTTATGCGGTTAGCTATCTTTATACGTGACCATGCGATATATTGTACTGCCCTTATACCCCGTATGGTATACCTATGGCCCTGAAAAATTTTAGGATGCTGCTGGTTATCAAAAATGACAATTCCCTCCCTAGTGCCTGGTACGCACCCAAGTGTTTCATCTAGGGTTAGATTGACGCCCCACATGTTACGAGAATTAGGTCCGAGGACTTATTATGACATTTCAAATTGTGTGGTTTAAAAGCCTTAACAGTGTTATCCACTTCATGCTTCATCTTCAAATCGTTTCTTTCCACACTGCGAGCACCTTCTAACATGTGGAGTGAGTAGGACTACAAGGTCATACTATTCGTAGCTGTACATAATTTTAAATGTTTTCTTCCTGTTGCTTTTTCATTGTTGTTTTCGCTTTTTAACAAGTTTCCAAATTTATTTCTTTACATTCTTCACTTCATTTGCCTTCTTTGTTACGCGGACTTTTTGAATTTTGTGTAGCAAACCACCATTTAAAATGGATTTTCAAGGAACATTTCAAACACCTTCACTTTATTTCGCTAAGAAAAACGATTTAAATTGCTTGTTACCGTGGCTATCAAAATCTTTTATTGGTTCCATAAAGGTCGCTCCTCATCAAACATAAATGACGACACTTCGTTTAATTTTTTGTTTAAATTCGAAGCCCTGCTTCTTTCTAGGTATCTAGGATCGCTGGTTGTTTAATTTAACAAATGAAAGTTAGAAGTGCTTGGGATTAAAAAATGTTTGCTTTTCTATGTATACATGCGTACCAAAACGATTCTCTCCACGGTTTTCTGTTTATTGTGGTGGTTTTTTCATTTTCATTTTCAAAAAGAATATTTTTGCCAATACACAGGGAAACAAATAATTTTTTATGTGACACATCCGTTGGCCGTACCTCAAACAAAACCTACAGCAATGACAGCCTTGCACACACATAAACATATTCAAACATACGAGAACACATGCTGTGACAAAACCGCACACATATATACACACACACTAATACAGAAAAAAAGACAACATCAACAGCAATACGATAAGCACCAGCAAAAGAGAGATGAGAAGTTCAAAGAGCGTAACTACACGCATACATTTACAATACAGATGTAAAGGATGCCAAGCGGATATGCCAGCCATATACAATACAAAATATGACACATGCTCTCACATACATACATACACATGCACAGGCAGGCACATTATCATGCTTCCGTTAGAGTGCAATATGATAAATATACATGCACACGTATTGGAATCAATGGAGATACCGGCATTGCAAGAAAAAATTTCTTTCAATTTAATATTCGTATGGCAAAATGGGTTGGAAACATAGTTTTTTATAGTGGATCAGATAACATAGATATTGAAAGGAATTAAATTAAATGAAAATACTTTGAAATAAAATATAATAGAGAAAGAGAGAGAGAGAGAGAAAGATCTGACGAGCGTCGGAAAACTGATTAAAAATTACAAATAAAAACTCAAGTGTGAGAAATAAAATTGATTTTCACAACATTTTATTTTTTTCTCAATTGATTCTCTGTGGAAAAACTATACATAATGGGTAATCCCTTTAAAGTTTTCAAAAGTAAAATAAAATAATACGTCTATAAAGATCGAATTTCGATGAAACCTTTTTTTCATTATAAAGCTTGGCTCTTGTCATATGTAGGAAATAAAATGAAAATGCTTTAGAAAAAAAAAACTACTGAATATTTTCTCAAATTTCTTTTTTTATTTGAAAGTACAATCCTTCCGGTTAATAATGGAAAATAATTTCATTCAAATGACTGCCTCGGCTGGCCATGCAGAAGCATACACGATCGGTCCAATTTTTAAGCACATTATCGATTGTGTGCAGCTGTATTTCACCAATGTCGTCACGAATATTGTCCCTAAAAGCGTCAATTGTCTCTGGCTAGTCGGCGTAACACTTTTCTTTGAAGGCACCCCACAAATAATAGTCCAACGATGTCAAATCGCAGCTCCGAGGTGCCTAAACGACATCAGCTCTGCGGCTGATAATGCGATCTTCAAAAACAGGGCGCAAAACATCGAGTATAGCTTCGGCTGTCTGGCACGCAGCGCCGTCCTGTTGAAACCAAATGTTACCAATATCCTCCTCTTCAATTTTTGTGAACAAAAATTCGTTCAATATGGCCCGATAACGATCGCCATTGACTGTAACGGCCACTCCTTGCTCATTTTCGAAGAAAAATGGCCCAATTATGCCTCTGGACCAAAAATCCGCACTAAACAGTGACTCGTTTTGGGTGTGTCGGCTTTTCAATGTATGCGTGCGGGTTTTCTGTGCCCCAAATGCGACAATTTTGCTTGTTTACATACCCGCGAAGATCAAAATGAGCTTCATCTGAAAAGATGATTTTTTTCCATCTTCTGGTGTAGGCTACTGCATGGCCAGCCGAGGCAGCCATTTGAATGAAATTATTTTCCATTATTAGCCGGAAGGATTGTACTTTCAAATAAAAAAAAGAAATTTGAGCAAATATTCAATAGTTTTTTTTCTAAAGCATTTTCAAAACAAAAAAAAGTTATTTGGCGGACCCTTTACAATCACATTTAAGTCACCGCATGGAGAGCATACGAAAGTTGATTTTTTGGAGGTAGTTTTCCACAACTTTAACGCACATTTCGAGCGGTAACTCAGTGATAATACAATGAATATTGATTTCCATACACGATAATATTAGATGGCTATCCCCATAAACATAGTATTTGCTTTTCTCCTACAAACATATGCTTAGCGATGTCAAATCGCATGATCTTGGTGGTAATTAACAAAGCCACGACGTAAAATAATTCTTTCTGGAAAGTTCTGCAACAAAAAACAAAAAAATTTTATCTTGTTGTGTGGCTAGTGCCGAAGTCTTGTTACAAGGACTTACCATCCATTTTACAATCTTTATTTGCAGGCAACATCAATCATATGACCATGACGTTTCCTAAGGGTCTTACTTAATTATTGATTACAACACTTTAGCCAGGATTACAATCTATCTACTCACAGCATCCATGTTGTGTGTGTTTTAATTTTGTTTACGAGTTGTGCGACCCACAGATAAATCTAGACTCCGAACGATGGTTTTGAAAAACTTCTGATGGCAATTTTATTTTACGCTCCAACTTTTTGCCAGGGACCTGATGAGAAGCAGTTGGCGAAAGAAATATATTTTTTTCCAGATAACTGAGCTGAGACTTAAACCACGGGTTCGTATTTAATAAGCCAATACCTACTGCCTACTAGACTACGGCGACCACAAAATTAATAAATCCTTTACTAAATAAACGACAGTTCAGATGAAAGATATTTAACAACAGACTGTCTTACCAGATGGACGGCGTTTTAATCACTAAATGGTGGATCCAAAACGTGAGGCCATGGTTCAAGAACCAGGTTAGATGTCTCCAACAAAACGAAATCTGCAAAATATTTCTTCGGCGACTGCCTTTCAGCAGACTCCTGCAAAAACTCTGAGAGTGGAATAAAATTGCCAAAAATCTTTCGTTCGCATTCGACATTAAACTGTAGATCCCTAAACTCATGTATAAAATGAACATAGACAACGTAAGTGGTGCGAGAAGCTAGGTCCTAATCCTAGCTAAAGGGTTGTAATCAAAAATTATGTATGTATGTATCAGAAGACATCGTATAGAACCTTAAATATAAGAAGTCAAATGTAAAATAGAAGTTTATGAAAGATATCCAGCTAAACTGCCTAAAAGCAGGCAAAATTTTTTTGTCCATTTTTAAATGGTGGATCCAATATTAGAAAAGAGTGTAAGAAGGCATTATATAAAATGTGTTCACCTTAAATATAAGAAATCAAATGTAAAATAGAAGTTTATGAAAGACATCCCGCTGAACGGCCTAAAAGAAGGCAACATTTTTTGTCCACTTTTAAATGGTGGATGCAATATTAGAAAAGAGTGTAAGAAGACATCGTATAAAATGTATTCACCTTAAATATGACAAATAAAATGAAAAAAGAAGTTTGGGAAAGATATCCCGCTCAACGGCCTAAAAGTAGGCAACATTTTTTCGTCCATTCCTAAATGATGGATCCAATATTAGAAAATAGTGTAAAAAGACATTGTATGAAATGTATTCACCTTAAATATGACAAATAAAATGAAAAAAGAAGTTTGGGAAAGATATCCAGCTAAACTGCCTAAAAGCAAGCAACATTTTTTTTGTCCATTTCTGAGTGGTAGATCCAATATTAGAAAAGAGTGTAAGAAGACATTTTATAAAATTTATTAATCTTAAATATAACAAACTAAATGTAAAAAGAACTTTTTCAGAGATATCCCGCTGAACGCCCTAAAAGTAGGCAACATTTTTTTTGGCAATTTCCATCCTAAAAAAGAAATTGCCAAAAATAATAAGTTTTAAGGGTAACTTGAGTTATTTTTACTTGAAATTTAAAAGAAATTTTAGATTCTTAAAGCTTAGCCTACTTTTAGGCACAATGGAACAGTTTTTTCTGTTGCTGGTCCCTAGGCTTTAATTTAAACAAGCATGTATTAACAATTTATTCTATTTATTTCTGTAGAAAAGTGTGTGTAATAGAAAGAAATGGACTTACAAAACACCTGTGCATTTAGAAAACGCTTGCCAGGATTAATTTGCCCTTTTTTATCTGCTGCTGCTGCTACTGCAGTCCATAAAATTTATGGCACTTAAATGGGTATTACACAATTATTTCAATATGACACAGGACAGCAAAAAACCAAGGAAAATTATAGTAAAACAGTTTTATAGAGCATTTGAAATGCAACAACAGCACTGGCGCATATTGAAAGTCATTTGTAATTTACCATGAATATTTAACAGAGTGGCACGATCAACTCTAACCCGCTTCATTGCTTGTGGCACATACACTTAATTTGTGTTGCATAAATAAATAAAATGCAAACAGTTTAAGGCAACAAGCACTACCAACAACAGCAGAAAAAATTGTACGAGAGCAGCTCCAAATGTTCTAGTAAATGAAGGCAAATATAACCAGCGTAGAAAATCACAAAACGGGGGGGAGCAGGGAGAGCTCTAATGCGCTCCATGCTCTACTACTAGAGGCAAAAACAAATGTACGTTTCCCTAAATCAAATATACCTTCAAGTCACTGTTTTGTTTTGTTGTTTTTTATGGGGTTATTCGGGTCATAAAAATGATTGTGGACTTGCATGTGTTTAACATTAAACATTAACGCGTCATTTGTCTACAGCTCCGCCCTTCTGGTGTAACTCATTATTTTAGCACTTGTGCAACAAATGTAAACCTGCACGAACGACTCCATTCATCCATCCATCCAACAACAACAACAACAGCTCTAACGCATATGGCTGGCAATGCTAACGCTCGCACTCGCACTCGCACTCGCACTCGCACTGGCAAAGGCAAAATGATAAATTACCAAAACAATTGGCTAAGGGAAAACTTACGAGTGGTCATAAGTACTTTTAGATTTTTTTTACCTCCCCCTACCCCTACCTCCACCCCTTCACCAAACTTGTTTGGCCTGCCACAAGCTGGCCACATTCAAACGTCATTATAGACAATAACAATTTTAGAATTTTTAATTTAGAAAAAAGAAAATGGCAAACGAAACCAACGGTAATAGTAGAAGAACATTTTGTCTAGGTAACACGGTCAAGCTATTATTGGCTGTGCGAAGGAGGACAATTGAGGAGGGGAGAAAATGAGCCAAAGGAAAAACCCAGTGAATTGGGGAATAAATTTGATTACAGAAATTTAAAAAGATTCTAATGAAACTCCATTACAAGACCCTAGAATTCGTATAAGAGTTTTATTTTCGGTTAATGATATTTTTCTACAGTATAAGAGCTGTTCCAGCAGTATAGGAGTATTCGGTCAAAAGTAGAAGACATTTACTACACACTATAATGTTTACAAGACTCTTCCAATTGCATGAGAGCATTTATAACATTATAACTAGAGTTCCATCAACGGTACAAGCACATTTGGAAATAGTATAAGTGGTATAAGACTGTTTCATCGGCCGTTTAAAATTAGTTTCTTATGTTATAAAAATCTAAAAGCCAATATAAGAGCGTTTGCCGTAGTATAAGAGTTTTATCTGCAGTAGAGTTATATGAAGTCGCCGTGGTCTAGTAGGTAGTGTGTTGGCTTATTAGACGCAAAAGCCTGGGTTCGAGCCCCAGGCCAGGCATCAAAGACAAAATACAAAAAGTATTTTTTTCCGCGGCTTCCTCTCAGTAGATTTCTGGCAAAAACTCTGAGAGTAAATAAAAATTGCCATGAAAAGTTTCTCAATAGAAATAAAAATCTGTCGTTCGGAGTCGACTTTAAACTGTAGGTCCCACCACTTATGTATAAAATTAACACACACAACATAAGTGGTGTGAGAAACTAGGACGTTGTACAATGGGTCAAATCGACCTCCGGGTACTGTACTTGTCTTAATTGACAAGTACACTTCCTCTAACCTAACCTAACCTAACATAAGAGTTATATAAGAGCGTTTTGTCGACAATAAACGAGTTCTTTCTTATATTATAAATGTTTTAAAAGTAATATAAAAGATTTTACGTTCTTATAAGAGTCTTGTCCGCCGTATAAGAGTTATATAACAGTATTTCATTAGCAATAAAATACCATTTTCTTATATTATAAAGGTTTTAAACGCAATATAAGAGTGTTTAACTTCGTATAAGAGTTATATCTGCAGTATAAAAGTTACATAAGAGTATTTCGTCAGCTGTATAAGAGCATTTTCTTATATAATAAGTGTTTAAACCCAATATAATAGTGCTTACCTTCGTATAAGAGTTATATCTGCAGAATATAAGAGTGTTTCAACAGCTTTAAAATATTTCTTTCTCATATTATAAATATTTTAAAAGTAATATAAAAGTGTTTACGTTCGTATAAGACTTTTGTTTGTGCTATAAGAGTTATATTGGACTATTACGTCAGCTTTACAACAGTATTTTCTTATGTAATAAATGTTTTAAATCTAATAAAAAGTGTTTACCTTCGTATAAGAGTTTCGCTTGCAGCGTATAAGAGTTTTGCTTGCAGATTTATATATAAGAGTATTTCATCAGCTGTAAAAGAGCATTTTCTTGTATTATAAATGTTTTAAACCCAATATAATAGTGCTTACCTTCGTATAAGAGTTATATCTGCAATATAATAGTTATAAAGGAGTGTTTCGTCAGCTGTAAATCAGTATCTTCTTATATTATAAAAATTTTATTCCTAATATTAGTGTTTGCCCTGGTATAAGAGTTATTTCAACAGTATAAGAGTTATATAAGAGTGTTTTGTCAGCTGTAAAAGAGTACGTTTTTATATTATAAATGTTTAAAATCTGATATAAGAGTATTTACCTTCATATAAGAGTGATTACCTTCGTATATTACAGTTTAAGAGTTATATAAGAATGTTTCGTAAACATTAAAATGGTTTTTTCTTATACTATAAATATTTTAATCTAAAATAAGTGTGTTTACCGTCGTAGGAGTGTTTTGTTTATATCATAAGAGCAATTTTGCGATGGTATTAGAGATTTTGTTAATCATATAAGAGCGTTTGAACAAAACAAAATATGGAAAAACATTTCTTCGGCGACTTCTTCTCAGCAGATTTCTGAAGATTTTCAGGGCAATATGCTTGAAGGAGACATTAATAGGGCACCCCTCCGTGACAAAATCAACAATAATAATGGATTAAATCCCATGTTCTAAGGGTTTATTAGAATATAGTTATATTCGGGTGTCTCCAGAGCTTTTAAAGCACTTGTATTTGAGGGAAGTGTGTGATCGAAATGTATTCCATATGAGCAGAGAAAAACAATCTTGATATAGTTTTCTCTGACGTCTATGGCTGAAATTGTTTCCTAAATGTTGAGCAAAAGTCTTATACTTTAGAAAAATATAAATTCGTTACAAATTTTGCTGGGTTTTGATTTTTGTCTCGGCAATTAAAATAAAACGGTAACCTAAACAATATTTATTTCGTTGCCTTCAATAATGCATAAAAACTATTTAAACAAAAAGTCTTATACCACACAGTTACACTCATACATAGCCATACAAGCATACACACCTACAACAATGACTGCTAAAACCCTGAACTAATAATCAACTAAACAACAACTTGTCATTGCTGAGAGAGAGAGCTAGCTCAACAGGATTGCATGTACTTTTTACAGCTGCAGCTGCTCTAATATAACTACACATTCTATGTGTGTGTGTATATGTACATTCACAGTGTATTTGTATGTATAAGTGCAACTATTTGCAATTGTTAAAAGTTTTTTTGTATTTCAACTAGTAATTGCATTTTTGTTGTTGTCGGTTTTTTTTTGTTGGTCGGTCATGTTATTTGAAATGACCATCCTTCTGTTTGAGGACAGACTTACTTTGATGGCCGTTGTTGTCTTTTGTGTTGTGCTGTGCTGTGCTGTGTGCTGCTTTCTAACTGTTGTCAATTCATTTTGAAAATTACTGTAATTTACTGTATCAATATTAAAAGTTAAAGAAGAAGAACAAGAACAATAACAACAACACTTTTACCACAACAGAACTTAAATGCATGTGTGTGTGTGTGTGTTTGTGTAAGAGTTAAAGAAAATTTCGTTTTATAGCCGGGGTTTATATGCTATTGCCGTTATTGTTGCTGTTGTTTTCGATCACCACTATTTTAGTTGCAACTTTCATATGCAAATTGCAAGTAATTTAATTCTAAATATGTTTGTCTTACTATTAACTTAATACATGCACTCTTATACACATGCACACAATATATGTACATATTCAAGCACTTTAGATTGTTTAAAAGTTAGTCTAAGTAAATTGCATACTTTTAGGAGTTGATATGGAGAACAACTTCTAGAATGATAGCAGAGGAGATAGAAAACTTGTTGAAGTAAATTTCCTTTATAAAATTGTGTAAAATTATACGGCATTTATAATTTTATTTAAAACTTATTAAAACCACAGCTGTTGACAAACACACATTTTCAAATCCGTTTTAAAAAGACAACATATTTTAAGGGGCAAAAAAAAATTAAAAAAAAATATTACAAAAAAATCTGTTTGTCTTCAAAAAGCCTACTTTCCTAGGTTTATATGCAGTATATTTTGTTGTTTAAATATTTAGCTCTCTCTTCTGGCACTTGGAGGCCTATTTACTGCATACGATATGGATAGTTGACTTATGTGTGGCTAAACATATACTTGAGTTCATTTCGCTTCAGTTTTTCCCCATTGAAGCTGTTTTCTAATGAATTTGCCTTTTCCTTCTTTGAGCTGAACGTCTATTTCAACGGTTTTCCTGTGTTTTGTATTCTATGGCGTTCTTTATCATATAATTACTTTCACTTTGTGCAGCATGTCCCATCCTCCTTGCCACGATCTATTATACTTCCCACCATGCTTATATGGTACGAATATAATGTCTTCTCCAAGCCTATTGCCCTGAAAAACTTCAGAATTCTTCCCGAAGTCAGCAATGACAATTCCCTTCCCAAAACCTGATATGCAACCAGGTTTTTCGTTCTGGAATGCACTAACAAGTCTCACGCTATAAGAATGTGTTGTGATTATTCATTCCTTCTCATCGTCACAGAATCTACATCTAATGGGGTTTGAAACAATTCCCAATCTCCACAAGTATACCCTGAGGGTCTGTACAGGACCCTGCCATAAGACAGATTACCAACATCAGGTTATGCTTAGGTAGTCTGATGAGTAAATCACATTTTCTATTATTGTAGTTCCCCAGCAAAAGTTTCAATTACCTCTTCGATTGGCTTCATCTTTCCCTTCGTTGAACATAACTTTCCATGCATTCGCTCTCACTCTCCATTAACGCCGTGAAGCTGCTCCCAAGCTCTGTGTTTTGCTCATTGCAAATGACCTGATCTGACCTTATCTTGCTCATTCAGCGTCCCATACTATCTTCGACTTAAGCGTAGAAGAGCCAAGTGCTCAAGTGGAGTGCTATCTGTCAGATAGGATTGCTATTTCCTGTTTTAAGCACCTTCTAACCAAGTTGAATTGAGCACATCTGTCGATGGCATAGACTTTCGCTCGCAAAGTAAAGGGTGTTTTTTATAGAGGTATAAAACTTTAAGTTCCAATAAAATATCGATGGATTATTCGATTGACATGAATTTTATTTATCCGAAAGATAATCTTGTGGCATTAAATTTTAAATATGATTTCTGGCATATGACCGCCACGGCTGGCGCGGATGTAGTCCAATCTGGACGTCCAATTTTCGATGACTTTTTCCAACAATTGTGGCCGTATATCGGCAATAATATGGCGAATGTTGTCTTCCAAATGGTCAAGTCTTTGTGGCTTTACCGCATAGACCAATGACTTTACATAGCCCCACAGAAAGTAGTCTAGCGGTGTTAAATCACAAGATCTTGGAGGCCAATTCACAGGTCCAAAACGTGAAATTAGGCGGTCACCAAACATGTCTTTCAATGAATCTATTGTGGCACGAGCTGTGTGACATGTTGCGCCGTATTGTTGAAACCACATCTCCTGGACATCATGGTTATTCAATTCAGGAATGAAAAAGTTTGTAATCATGGCTCTATACCGATCACCATTGGCTGTAACGTTCTGGCCACCATCGTTTTTGAAAAAGTACGGACCAATGATTCCACCAGCCCATAAAGCGCACCAAACAGTCAGTTTTTCTGGATGTAACGGTGTTTCCACATACACTTGAGGATTACCTTCACTCCAAATGCGGCAGTTTTGTTTGTTGACGTAGCCATTCATGCGCTTCATCGCTAAACAAAATTCGCTTATGAAAATCGGGAACAACGGTAATCTCGCTTTGGGCCCATTCGACGAGTCTACGCCTTACTTGATGATCGTTTGGATTCAAATCTTGCACAAGTTGGATTTTGTAAGCACGCAAACCAAGATCCTTCCGCAAAATCTTCCATAAAGTGGATGGACACAGATCCAATTCCTGTGCTCGATGGCGGATGGACTCATTCGGGTGTCTTCCTCAATGCTACGCTCTACAGCAGCAATAGCTTCTTCTGTACGCACCGTACAGCGTCTCTGGGGATGCGAGTTATTAATAAGAGTAAACGTGGTGCGAAAACGTTCCATGGTTAATCGAATTAACTGCTCTGATGGACGATTTTGTCGACGATAAAATGGACGTAGTGCGCGATGCGTTTTCCGCACAGAACCATTATTTTCGAAATAAAATTGCAATATTTGCAAACGTTGTTCAGGCGTGAGTCTATTCATGATGAATTGCCAAACCAAACTGAGAATAAATCACTTGACAGCTGTTATATCGGTCGCCATCTTGAAAAGTAATGCCAACTTAAAGTTCTATACCTCTATAAAAAACACCCTTTACCTGTGAGTATCTCCATGTACTCGGAATATTGCATTCTGGGACCAAAACCTCCTGTTCTTGTTCCACAATTCTTTTTTACTCTTTAAAAAAAATATAAAGCTTTTGGATTTCTCCAATCATCATGTGTTACTAAGAATCGTTGCAAAGCATTTCTCAAAATCATAGAGTCTACTGGTTCTGTTGTGTTAACAGTTAAGGGTTAGATCCCGAAATCACATAATAAAGTAAAAGCAAAGCTTTGTAATCAAAAAATCAAGAATCTGGAGTAATATTTTCAAAAATAATTTGAAGTGTGAGCCTTAAAATATGCTTCAAAATTTAAACTATGTTGCAATTTTATATACCCCTGAAGTATGCGTCATTTTTTTATAGAATATGTTATAATTCTTTTACATTTTTTGATGCATGCTTGCCTTGTTAAAAAGAAAATTCATTAAAAAAAACAGTTTTAAGCAACTTCTGCTGCTGCTGCTGCTGCTGCAGCTGCTGTGTGATAAATTGTTGAACAATGTAAAATCCTAGATGGTTGGCTGGCATTTGGCATGTCTTTAGCATCTTTGGCTGGCTGTTGTTCTTGAAACGGGCACCCCAGTTACGTTTCATTTTTAATTTAAGCTTTTTATGGGGGTTCTTTTGTATTTCTCTGCTCTGCTTGCTTGCAATTCTTAAACTTTTTTTCATTCGTTTTTTTTTTTGGTATCGAATTTTCATGTTCGAAATCGAATCGAATTTTCATGTTCGTTACGTTTTTAGCCATTTCTCAATCTCGTTTACTTTTTCGTTTCTTTTTTGTGTAAAAGAATTACAACACAGTGGAAAAATTAATTAAAATCTTCTTCCCCCCGTCCCCTACCAGAAACACAAAAATAAAAAAGAGGAGAACATAAGAGAAATACAGTGTGTTGAAAATGAATGACAAGCAAAGGACCTGTACTACAGATCCTTGTTATACAACTTGTACTTGCAGTTGTTGGTGGTACGATGGAATTGTTTGCTTTGGTTGTGACTGGCTCTGGCAGAGTGTTTAAAAGCATTTCTTCAATAATAAAGGAAAACGTTGTATGCATAGGGATTTTAATTATTTAAACGTTTTGCTACACACACACACACACCAACTCCGTCGATTGCTTTACATTTCTTTGCTTGTCGTTTGTAAGAAAAGCAACGACAATGATGAAGACAATGTGAATGAAAATGAAACTAAAGATAGTGAATAAGAATAAGAAGACGAAGACGAGGAAGAAGAAGAAGAAGTTTTTAATATAATTTTCCTTGGGAGTATTTAATTTTCTTTCGTTTATTTGCAAGCAAAAGGATAATATTACAATAACACACACACACTCAGACACACACAGCATATAGTATATCCTGCCCCTGAGAGTATTCAGCACAGTAACAGAGAGGGACGGCATTATTACCAACTAAATTAAAACCAAATTCTATCTCTTTTTCCCCTCTCCATTCAAATACACAGTTTGTTTGGTGGTTTGGCGGGTGGTAAAAGGGGGGGGGGGGGTGATGGTTATTATAAGAAATCAATTAAGTTTTCTTTTATTTGAAGCATTTCTTCACAAGTATTTTCCTTTAATTAAGTCTTTTGTTTGATTATAACTGTTCTTTAAATATTGTCTTGATCTTTTACATTTTGATTAAGTATAGTGGCAACCTTTCTCTCTCTATCTCTCTTGCTCTCCCGTCTCCAGATCTCCTTCTCTTTTTTTTTTTTTGAACTGCCATTGATTGCAATTGTTTTAATATTTCCAACATTTTTTTTTTTAATTTTTTTTGCAGATTCTTTCAAAAAGTAATTGGCAGTAATGGTAAGTTTGTATTCAAAAGTTTTTTAGAAAATAATTAAAGCATACTTTAAGGTGTTTACTTTCTAATAAAATTATTCTTTGTTTAAATGGATATTTGAAAGGCTTAGGCACAAAACACAATTTATTTTTCTTTAATACAGCTTAAATTTGTTTAAAGAAATTTATTGTAGCATATTTTAAGGCATTATCTTTAATAAATTACAGCCTAGACCTGTTAAGGTATTAAGGAAGTTTAATATATTTTTTATAAAACCGAAGTTCCGGATTTAAAATACGTGCCTCAGTAAGTTCCATGGTCAGAAGTCGCCGTAGTCTAATAGTTAGTGTGTTGGCTTATTATTCGAGCCCCAGGCCAGACATCAAAGACAAAATACAAAAAATATTTCTTCGGTGACTTCCCCTCAGCATATTTCTGGCAAAAACTCTGAGAGTAAATAAAAATTGCCATGAAAAGTTTCTCAATAAATAAAAATCTGTCGCTCGACGTCGACTTTAAACTGTAGGTCCCGCCAATCATGTATAAAAATTAACACACACAACATAAGTGGCGTGAGAAACTAGGACGTTGTACAATGGGTCAATTCGACCTCCAGATACTGTACTTGTCTTAATTGACAAGTACGCGTCCTCTAACCGCATCTGAGCACCATAGGCAAGAAAATTATTAAAGCATACCTTAAGGTATTTTTACTTTAAAGGTTATTACAACCCTTAAGTGGGGTTTACAACCTAGCTTCTCAAAGCACTTATGTTGTGAGAGTGGGAATTTTATGCATGAATGGTAGGATCTTCATATTAAATTCCTAAAATTTCAATAATTGTTCCCAGTCAAAATAGGATACAGGTTGTAGCAGCTTATAATCCTTTTCTAATTCCATCAGTTACACAGCATCCAATTGTCATCGCCTGTAATAATAATAATTGGTCATTACAAATCTTTAGTCAGGATTACGACCTAGTTGCTCACACCACTGATGTTGTGTGTGTCAATTTTATACATGAGTTTCCAGGGACCTGTAGTTTAAATTCGGCTTCGAACGACAGATTTTTAGGAAACTTTTCATGGCACTTTTATTCTAACGTTTAGAGTTTTTGCCTGAAATCTGTTGAGGGGAAGTCGCCGACGAAATATTTTCTTCATATTTCATTTTATTGAAGATGTCTGACCTGGGTTTTGAACCGTGGCCACACGTCTAATGAGCCAACACACTACCTACGAGACTACATCGCCTGTAATCACTCACCCAAAACTTTCAATGTTTGAAAACTCTTGGGGGAATGCATTCTTTGGCTGATTTTTCGTCCCTAGGGATCCTTACTTCACCCCTTATGATCTGAGGCCTGGTTCAGCCTCCAGTTATTCGGTATTTTTATCAAGTGCGCTATGCTCACTTATTCTAAAAACATTTCTCCACCTACAATTAAATCCAGTTTCGAATTTTAAAGTGATTAAAGTGGTTCACAGTATCTCACACCGTTTCCTCAAACCTTTCTAAAGGGTCCGCCAAATACCTTTTTTTTGAAAATGCTTTAAAAACGAAACTACTGAATATTTTCTCAAATTTCTTTTTTTATTTGAAAGTACAATCCTTCCGGTTAATAATGGAAAATAATTTCATTCAAATGGCTGCCTCGGCTGGCCATGCAGTAGCCTACACGATCGGTCCATTTTTTAAGCAAATTATCGATTGTGTGCAGCTGTATTTCACCAATCGCTTCACAAATATTGTCCTTTAAAGCGTCAATTGTCTCTGGCTTGTCGGCGTAACACTTATCTTTGACGGCACCCCACAAATAATAGTCCAACGGTGTCAAATCGCAGCTCCGAAGTGGGCAAACGGCATCAGCTCTGCGGCTGATAATGCGATCTACAAAAACAGAGCGCAAAACATCGCGTGTAGCTTCTGCTGTGAGGCACGTAGCGCCGTCCTGTTGAAACCAAATGTTGCCAATATCCTCCTCTTCAATTTTTGTGAACAAAAATTCTTTCAACATGAACCGATAATGATCGCCATTGACTGTAACGGCCACTCCAAATGCGACAATTTTGCTTGTTTACATACCCGCCAAGATCAAAAGGAGCTTCATCTGAAAAGATGATTTTTTTTTTGCCAAAATTAGCATCTTCTGCTGTAGGCTACTGCATGGCCAGCCGAGGCAGCCATTTGAATGAAATTATTTTCCACTATTACCCGAAAGGATTAGACTTTCAAATAAAAAAAGAAATTTGAGAAAATATGCAGAAGTTTCGTTTTTAAATCATTTTCAAAAAAAAGAAGTTATTTGGCGGACCCTTTAGTTATAATGGTCTTTTGAACTTCCTTGAATATGTTAGATTTTTCGTTGGATTTAGGCTGCAGTTTTCCGGTGGCTTTATCAAGCGGACTATACTCATATATTTTGAAATTATTCCTCCACCCATAATTGTATCTAGTTTAGGAACTTCAATGAAAGTCGTTCACAGTATCCGACATTATTCCCCCAAACCGATTTAGTTTTAATGTCGGTATTTTGATCTTGAAAGGCCATAGTGTGGTATGAAGCAGTCGATACTTTTAAAAGCTTTAATTTCCCTTAACAACCTTGAGAGTCCAATATTTAATGCGTGCTATTTGCTCTTGATTTAAAGGTTCTGATTAAAGAGCCGTAAGATTATGTATCTGAAAAGAGCTGAAAGAGGTGTAGCAGTCAAGGATGAAGGCAGATCTTTGCATTCGCCATATCATAGACGATTAAGTCTTTTGCCAAGGGATTCCCACTACACCAGAAGTTCGTAGTTTAAAACAGACCTGATCTTTACTGTATAGATCCCGTGAGTCATTCTAGATTCGATAAAATATTTAAAAAATGTTTTCAATTCTTTCTCTTTTTATTGCATTTCAATTTAATGCCTCATAACGGTTTATATAACCCTGTGAATAAGCAGACAATGTTTTATTCAATACTTTTACCCCCTAATGCATGCAACAGTTTTTATTTTCATAATATTTATTACAAATATTGTAACTTTTTTTTTTGTGTCTTGTTTTCAGTGGTAATTTTTTTTTATGAAAATATATCCCCTCGGGCAATTGGCTTGTTAGCGTAGCGTGTAATTATGGTATTTTTGTTTGACTTGAAAAATTGTTGGCAATTGAAGGCCATAAAACTTTTCTAAATAAAATGTTTTTTTCCAAACTCTCGCTCTGTCTCTCCCTCTCTCTTTCTCTTGCCTTCAAAGAGAGATAAATAATTTAATAGTTTGACAAAGTGTGATACAATTGCCACTCTCTCCATGTCTCGCTCTGCTCTGTATGCATTGTTACGCTAAGTATTTCCATTATTTGTTAACAATTTGTATGTGTAAGATGATTTTTATTTATAACAATAGTTTAAATGATGTTTTTTTTGGGGTTTTCTATTTTAATGATCCTTTTATTTATTTATTTCTCTAACACTCTCTTCAGCAACACAACAAACACACGCTCAGTGTATCTCCCTCTCTCTCTCTCTCTGTGTGTTCATGTGTCTTAAATTAACATTTGCGTATAACTTCACAAAAAGTAACCCATTTGCCAAGTTTTATGAAATAAATCTTCTCTGCAAGAGAACACAAAATGACAAAAAAACTCACAGTTTGTTTGGTGGGATTGCACAGTCACAGTCAAAGTTAAGTGTACACAGCAGCTCAGAAACCATTAAAACATGCCAGTGACTCTATAAAGAGCGATAGTTTATTGGTTTGTTTTTATGTTTTCCAAAGGAAAACAGAGAGAGAGAGAGGCCCAAAGAGTGCAAGAGTATAGAAAAACTAACTGTTGTAGCGTTAAAAATACAGAAAGAGAAAGAAATAACAAAACGAACACAGCATCTGCTGTCAAAAGCTTTATGACAGATGGCATTATACGTAATAATTTTCAATTTACCACAAACGGAGAGAAAGATATAGAGAGAGAGCAAGAGCGAGCCTCAACTAGCTGTTCATTTTTCTGCTTATATTGTGCATATGTACAGCTGTATGTGTGTGAATGTTGTATGTGTGTGCGGTCACCAGTTATGGCCTTTATAGCCTTTATTGTAAAACTGTTTTTTTTTATTATAGTTATTGTTGTTGTTGTTATTGTTGCTATTTTTATTATTGTGATACACTGTGATAAAACTGCAGATGCTACTGCCATTGACAACCACACACACATACACACACACAGCCAAACATATCCATACACATGTACAATGTGTCTAATGCCTGCTGTTAGAACATTCATAATATTTAGCCGCAGCATACGAGGTTTGTAAGAGAATTTCCACGGTAAGGGCAAGTCCCTGCTCATTTCGAAAAAAAAACGATAATAACACCAGAGCGTGTAAACAGCATTAAACTCTCGATTTTAGTGGATATTATGGTTGATGTTGAAGTCGTTGTAGTCTAGTAGGCGCTATATACGAAAAATACGAAAGAATATTTCTTTAGGGACTTCCCCTCTGAAGTATTTTGGGGAAAACTCTCAGAGTCAATAAAATGGTCATGAAAGGTCTTTCAAAAATCTGTTGTTAGGAGTCGACTTTCAACTGTAAGTCCTGCGGCGCATGGGTAAAAATTAACCCACGCAACATGGGTGGTGGAGTCGCCGTAGTCTAGTAGGTAGTGTGTTGTCTTATTAGACGCAAAGCCAGGGTTCGAGCCACAGGCCAGACATCAATATAAAATACAAAAAATATTTCTTCGGTGACTTCCTCTCAGCAGATTTCTGGCAAAAACTCTGAGCGTTAAAATAAAATTGCCATGAAAAGTTTCTCAAAAATCTGTCGTTCGGAATTGACGTTAAACTGTAGGTCCGGCCACTCATGTATAAAATTAACACACACAACATAAGTGGTGTTAGAAACTAGGACGTTGTACAATGGGTCAATTCGACCTCCCGGTACTGTACATGTCTTTATTAACAAGTACACGTCCTCTAACCTAACCTAACATGGGTGGTGTAGAAAGCTAGGTTGTAATCCTTACTAAAGAATTATAATGACCGATTAAGTAAGTAAGTTATGGCGATTCATTAATGGAACTCGCCGTGGTCTAGTAGATAGTGTGTTGGCTTATTAGACGCGAGGACTCGGTTCAAACCCCAGGTCAGGCATCTCCAACTAAAAACGAAATATGAAAAAATATTTCCTCGGCGACTTCCTCTCAACAGATTTCTGGCATAAACTCTGAGCGTTAAAATAAAATTGCCATGAAAAGTTTCTCATAAATCTGTCGTTCGAAGTCGACTTTAAACTGTAGGTCCCACCACTCATGTATAAAATTAACACACATAACATAAGTGGTGTGAGAAACTAAAGGGTCCGCCAAATAACTTTTTTTTGAAAATACTTTAAATACTTTACTGAATATTTTCTCAAATTTCTTTTTTTATTTGAAAATACAATCCTTCCGGTTAATAATGGAAAATAATTTCATTCAAATGGCTGCCTCGACTGGCCATGCAGTAGCCACACGATTGGTCCAATTTTTAAGCACATTAACGATTGTGTGCAGCTGTATTTCACGAATATTGCCCTTTAAAGCATCAATTGTCTCTGGCTGTTGTCTGGCGTAACACTTATCTTTGACGGCACCCCACAAATAATAGTCCAACGGTGTCAAATCGCAACTCCCAGGTGGCCAAAAGACATCAGCTCTGCGGCTGATAATGCGATCTTCAAAAACAAGGCGCAAAACATTGAGTGTAGCTTCGGCTATGTGGCACGTAGTGCCGTCCTGTTGAAACCAAATGTTGCCAATATCCTCCTCTTCAATTTCTGTGAACAAAAATTCGTTCAACATGGCCCGATAACGAATCGCCATTGACTGAAACGGCCACTCTTTGCTCATTTTCGAAGAAAAAATGACCCCATTAAGCCTCTGGACCAAAATCCGCACCAAACAGTGACTCGTTTTGGGTGCGTCGGGTTTTCTGTGCCCCAAATGCGACAATTTTGCTTGTTCACATACCAAGGTCTTCATGCAAAATTCGTCTCAATGATGTCGAATTGTTGAGAATGACGGTGAATTGATGTTGATGGCGCTTCATGCACACTTTCTGTCACAGCAGCAATATTCTCGGGTGTACGCACTGTTTTTTGGCTTTTCACGCTTTGGTTTATCGATGAGGATGCCAGTTTCTTTCACTTTTTTTCACGAGATAACGAATATACGGAGCTGACGGTGCTTCTCTTCTTTCAAAATTCGTACCTAATTTTTGCACACAATCTGCAACATTTCCATGATTTTCAAAGTAATGTCGCAATATTGCCCAGCGTTGTTCAAGCGTATCACAACCATAATCGTTCAGCGGAAGGATAAAACTAATTATCTGTCAAATCGGACATGAGCTAAGTGTTACCATTCACGAAATAAGCACTAGTTGAAAAGAAAAACACGTTAGATGGCGGACCCGATAGGTCGTAATTCTGATTCATTAATGGTTTAAAGATTATTGTCTTCGCCCACAAATGCAACAACTTTTTGCTGTAACTATTGAAGCAGAAAGGAAACAAAATCCTGATGCATGGAAAAATCATTTCTTCTCTTAAGTCCGCAAAAATTCTTAAATCTTCTATGCTAAGAAAATTCTATCATATTCTTTCAATTCAGCCCTCGTAGCTATCTTCGAACAACAGCTATGTGTTGAGTGTTGCAAAATGTTTTGTAAAAATGTATGACTTTTTGGCAAATGTAGCGAGAAAACCTCGAATATAATTTAATATTTTATTATTATTTTTGCCAGCGTTATGGGTTTTTATCTTTTATTTGAGATTTTATCAACAACAACAACAACAGCAACAACAAAAAAGGCAATAAAAATTAATTTGAAAAAATATGAAGACACTAAAATTTGTAGGCATTATTACAACGTATGCTGCCACATGTAGTACAGTATGGGCCACCACACCATGAGCCAATTTCGTTTTATTTTTTTTTTAATAAAAAATTTTTAAGTTTTCAGCAATTCTCTTGAAGCATTTGATAATTTTAACAGCGTCTGATCCTTTTCAATAAGGAATAGAAAATAATTTTTAAGTAGAAAAAAAAATCGGCAATTTTTAGAGCCACCAAAAAATTTACATTCGCAATTTTCGCAATCTTGAAGGCTATTGAGGCCATAGCTGGTGGTCCAGCCTTGGATTCGGAATCTTACATGGTCTTTGTTGATAGTCAGGCTGCCCTTAGGGCCATTGCGTCGGTCTGGTGCAAATCACGGCTCGTTCGTGAGTGCAAGGAGTCGTTGAGAACTTTTGGACTAGACCGTATCCGTCTGTGCTGGGTTCAGGGTCCTAGCGGAATACTGGGCAATGAGACGGCGGGTGCCCTCGCTAGGTTAGATTCGCTTTCTGGGGGCGATTTGGTAGTCGGCCCTGACCCCCCGGTCTGTCACGTCTACGGCCTCATCAATGGATGGGTCAGGGAGGAAGAGCAGAGGCGTCGGGGAAACGGATCGGGTTGTTTTGTTTCTCGATGGCTATGGCCTGCTGTGGACAATAGGAGAACAGGTTGGCTGCTGGGCTTGGATAAGGCCAGCTTAAGGTTGGTTGTCTGTTTTATCACGGGGCACTGCGAGATTAGGTCGCTGACGGGGATCTGAAATAGATCCCAGCCGGACTTTTGCAAGGCATGTTGCGATGAGGAGGAGTTGGAGACTATCAAACACTTCCTCTGTAACTACCCAGCCCTTGGTAGGTTGAGGTTGAGGACCCTTGGCGGGGCCTTTTTTGAAAGTTTGAATTCAATGTCGAGAGCCGACATCACGGCTCTCCACAGATTCATTCGTGGCTTAGGCTGGTTGAGAGGCGCTAGGGCTTCATCAGTCTAGTCGCGCTCTCCCCCTTTTTGTTCTGTCTTATCTGTGTAATTCCACTTCCCATTCCCTCCCCCCCTCCCTTTCTACATCCTCTTCTTTTTTAAGGACGTTGTACAATGGGTCAATTCGACCTCCGGGTACTGTACTTGTCTCGATCCACAAGTGCACGTCCTCGAACCTAACCTAACCTAACAATGTACATTCAGCCTGATTAGAAGATGGCGGATATCTCTTAACAAGACGGCCAGAGATTTTAAGGTTATAATTGCTTGGGTAGAGCAGAAAACCCACTCGCTGATAGTTCAATTAGAATAAGGGGTTTCAAATATTGATCACATTATTGGCAACCATTTCTACTCATTTAAAACTGCAATAAATATCGCTCTATGCAATCCAGATTGACAAGAAAACCTCTTTGTTATAGAACGGAGCCTATCAGGCCGCTCTTAAAACCTAAGGGATGATACATAGCCTGGTTATTGGTTTGTGTCTGTGCTCATGCCAAATAACTGGGTCTTCTCTATATAACGCATGAATTTAAATCAAGAACAGGCTGAGTTCTTTCTTGATGATATTTCCAGGGAGTTGTCACTTTGGTTGTAGTGTCGGCACCTCTAATATTTTTTTAATTGGTCATTACAACCCTTTAGTCAGGATCACAACCTAGCTTATTACACCATCCATGTTGAGTGTGTTAATTTTATCCACATGAGTGGCGAAACCTACTGAATTTTTAGATTTTTTTTCTGCTGAAACTGTCAAGTACTAATGACGTAGTAACGGATATCTGTAGTACCGTAAGTTGCTAAAATCTACTTGATATCAAGGATTTATGCCTAGGTGAACGCATTAGCTTCAACGCTCATACTGTGGACTTTGGTTCGAATAGCACAGTAAATGCCTGGGGACACATTTGAAATCACTTCTAGGTTGTGATGCTTCCAAAAAGCACATATTCAGGACGAAAATGTTCTTTAATAGTACCTGCTGATTCTGCTGATAGGCAGAGAAGTCGATCGGAGCAATTGCAGCATAGGAAAAGAGTTACTGGGCGAAAATATATTGAGTAAACACGACATTGTAATTTAAAGAACAAATCTGGTTGACTTAATACAGTTTGGGAAGGCTATACAACACTGATCAACAGCAGTCGCAAAGCAATGGGCCATCTTGAGTACCTGAAGCCATTGCACATCGTTTTCTATGACATAAATTGGCCCTATATTAGCTCTGTTAGTGTTGTCTCCTGCTTAGGCATTTTCTCCTGAGCTTAACTAAACTCGTTGCTGCTTTTACTCTTCCACTCCTTGTTTATGTATTGCCTATCATTAGGCGTTTTAATTAATTTGAAAACTACCATTGAAAAATACCACCTAAAAACCATTAATTAACGCTTCTTCTGTTAATGCCAATTATCCCTTAAAATATGTTGTATATTTATATTGAATTTCATGGATGGTAGCAGAAAACAAAATTGACGGCCTATTATCAGGCTTTTTAATTGGCCTCAAATTTATTTTCATTAATTAATTACAGCACATTTTTTTTGCACTCTTCGAACAATAATAAAAAAATTGTTGACTATAAATTGTGTTCTCTAATGGCTAATACCTGGGTAAGAAAATTCTTCAACAAGAATTCAAAGAATCTTTGGATTTTTTTTGTTTGTTAATTTGCTTTCCTTGAAAATCACTTTTGGGGAGGGGGTATGCGTGGCTTGTGTCCAGTACTGCCATTTATTTTCATTTATTTTTTCAACAATTTCAATTAAAAGTCACAAAAAATTGTTGGAAAAACTTTTCTTCTCTCTGTGGGTGTGTGTGTGTTTGTGTGTTTAATAAAACCAAACGAAAAAAAAATTAGAAAAGTTTCCTTAAGATATGCTTAGGCGGTGTAAGTAAGTGTACACGAATGTCTAAATGTGTGTGTCTTTCTAACAGTGTAGTAATGTTAACAGAACAAGAAACAAGAAATCATAGTCAAGGCATCATCATTAGTTTTATCATCATCATCATCATTAAACATTATCTTCATAATGAACGACATCAAATGGCATCATTTACACACTCATTGAAACTGATTCTGCTTCTCTCTCTGTCTGCTCTCACTTAAGTTCTTCAAATTTTCCAAAACATTTTACTCGACATTTTATTATTGTTTTTATTTTTGTTGCTGTTGTTTTTGTTGTTTACATTAGTTTTAAACGGAGCTAAAAATAAACGAACGAAAACTTTATATCTAAGCACTCACACACAATTTCTGCTTCTTCCCTTAATCCCTCTCTTATACATTCATGTTGTTCGAGAGGAATCCCTTTCTACATCGTGTTATACACGAGTAGTAAATTTGTTGTGTTTCTTGGTTTTCTCACTGTGCATATGTATTTGGCTTGTTTGGTTTGTTTGATTTGTTAAAAGAATTTCTCCTTGTCTCTCACTCTCCCTCTCCGTTATGTTTTTTTCTCTGGTTTCTATGGCTTAGTTGTACAGCATGTAAGTGTGTTAGTAAGTAAAAGGAATTTTTGAACCTTTTTTTGCAGTGTCTGTTGGTGTGCTGTTGTGTGTAAAACAATCACAACAAATATGTTGAACTGTTTGGTAAATTGTTTGATACTCTCTTTCTTTCTCTCTCTTTTATGTTCTCGCCATTTCTGTTTAACTGATCGCATCATTAATCATTTACAGTCAAAGATTTGTTTTGCTTTCTACGGCAAATATTCCTTTAATTCCCATAAAAAGCCGCGGGTTTAAAAACAGTATACAGTCTACTTCAAGGTAAAGTGTGGTTATGTTTTATAATTTTTTAAAATTTTATGAAAATATGGCAACATTGTTTGTTTGTTAACTGGCCATTAACAACCGGATTAACGGTATTTGGCCCTGGCTTAACACATCCTTCCAGGCCCCTCTGTGCCTATGCCAGTTGGTCACATCAATCGATAACAGGGCTCCCTCGATCTGGTCCTTCCGACGCTAACAAAGTCATTCTCTCCGCATCAAATACCCATCTGGCCGGAGCGTCCTCCTCCATTCGAACGACATGGCCGAGTCACTGCAGCCGTTGGATATTAATACGCTGCACAATGTCTATTTCGTTGAGGAGCTTATAGAGCTCACTGTTGGTTCGGATGCGGAAATTATCGCCAACTCGCACTGGATCGAAGATCTTGCATAGGACTTTTCTCTCAAGAATACCCTCAATGGCAACATTGTTTGGAAATTGTAAAACAGAATCCATCTCATAATCACAACGACACTTATAGTTGATGAAAATGACTTCCATACGAGTATCAGAAACTTTTGGCAGTGATTACTCATCAGGAAGCTTATAGGAGACCTTCATACCACTACCAAGTAGTAGATATCCAAAAATATTACATGACATGGAAAAGCCACCAAAGGCAGCTTGAGTTGAAGCACATATGGTGACCATATAGTCCTTGAAACCTGGACTAAACATTCGTAGGCCCAAGTTGATCATCCTAAAAATTTTTAAGCGTCCAAATTCCTTTATCTGAGCAAGATTCCCTTTGTATGACTTCAAATATGTCCTTGCCTCCTGTTCTACAAGCCTATCACCTCCATCAGATGTAGCTTTAGAATCATGTCACACGAAGCTTGAGGGAAACTCCTAACAGCATCCGATATGCCGATATGAGATACAGTCTTGCACTGTGTTTAAGAGCCTGGAGTAACATACATACAAACAGAGTCTGTCATTACAACCCCTCAGTCGGGATTACAACCTAGCTTCTCACACCACTTATGTCGTGGGTGTTAATTTTACACATGAGTGGCAGGACCTACAGTTTGAAATCGACTCCAAACAACATATTTTTGAGAAACTTTTCTTTGGCAAATTCATTTTAATGCCCAGGGTTTTTGCCCAAAATCTGCTGAGAGGAAGTCGCCAGAGATATATTTTTTGCGTATTTCGTTTGCTTGGAGTTGTCTGACTTGGAGTTTGAACCGTGCCTTCACGTCTAATAAGCCATCACACTACCTACTAGACTACGGCGACCATATATTTCGTGAAATTTGGACTCAACATTCGTATGTCCTTAATAAACTGCTTCATCTTAGCAATTCTAGCTCAAGAATAATTTCAAACGAAGCTTCAGGGTAACTCCTAAAGGGGCTAACGATATCCCCTTAGATACATATTTTCGCACCATATTTAGGAGCCTGAGCTAAATAAACCTGAAGGAACTTTTGGTTTGTAAAGGCTCAGAGGAGAATGATATTGTTACGAAAATGGAAACGACCTAATATCGTTTAACAACAAAAACGATAAACAAAAGCCACACGATACAAATACACACTAACACTAAGAATACAATGAACTTGTTGATTATCTAAAGCTGCACACATACATATGTACAACGAACCTGTTTGCGACTGGTACCAACAACAACATGTATGTGACAAAAAGGGATAGACACCATAAGCAAAGTACACAAACAACAATGTATTAGCAATAGATCTCTCGAGAAGGCGAGATCACGAACCTTCCACTTCAAGAATGTTCGTTAGACTGGTTGTGTCGGACTGTAAAAGGGCTGGACAAAGCAGGCATCTGTCAGTTATAATTCAGTCAGCCTTGTGGGAAGACGCGTTGCGGTTTGAACGTACAAGTGGTTGTAAGCAGAGAAGGTCTAACGAACAGTTGTTAGCGTTAACGCTGACAGAAGTGTGAAATAGAATAGTGTACAAACAAATTATTGTTGTATCGTTAAGTTGTATACGGTGGCACTAAGGATTCTGAATATGGGAACATGTGCTAGGTATGAGCACAAATAAGGTCTGCATTTGATTGGTAAAGGCCAACATTGGTACAACATTTAATTGGAAATAAAAACAAAGAAATTTTCCGGTAAATATTGAAAACTCATCAATCATCTGATGCCTGCCTCCCACCTAGCTGCAGATACCATATTGTAGGGATTTTTCTTTTATAATTTGGGTTTTCCGAAAAGAGCAATAAAAAAGAAAGAGAAAAATTGAACGTATAAATACGCCTCTTCTTATATGAATAATATGTACGTAACTTTAATACGTTCTTTTTTTAAATTTATTTTTGGGATTTTATTATTTTCGTTTGTCTCTTCTTGTTCTCTGTGCGTTTTTTTTCCTTTATTTTGTTTAATAAAAATTAAGTCATCGAAACGTGTAACATGGAACATTTATTGCTTTCACCATAACACTGTGGAGTATTATTATTACTTCGCAGCCATTGTTTTCATTTCTCTTATACTCGTCGAAATGAATTTCATTATCATGCGTTGTAAAATGGTGGCCTACAAATTTGTAATACGACTATAGGCTGTCTTTTAGAGCCACGTTAGTGTGAAAAGTGTGTCATAAAACAAATTCAAGTCAACAACAGTAGAGTGCCCTCGAGCCATTGAACTTTTTTTTATTTTGAGTGTATTTGGAATGAAGGCTGCTGCATTGAGAGTGTTCGAGAGAAAAGTTCTACTTAAGATCTTCGGTCCAGTACGAGTTGGCGATAATTTCCTCATCCGATCCAGCAGTGAGATGTATGAGCTCCTCAACGACCTGGACGTTGTACAGCGTATTAATATCCAGCGAATGCGCTGGCTCGGCCATGTCGTTGGAATGCAGGAGGATGCTCCAGCGAGACGGGTATTTGATGCGGGGATCTGCGGAAGTCGGCGAAGAGGACGACCTTGTATCCGTTAGAGGGACCAAATCGAGGAACCTCTGTCATCGATTGGTGTGACCAACTGGCGTAAGCGTGCAAGAAGCAGAGGCGCCTGGAAGGATGTGTTGCGGCAGGCTGAAATCCGTTAATCGAGTTGTTATGGCCAATTAAGTAAGTAAGTCTTCGAAATGAATTCTGCATTCTAGCGTTCACACCGTTTGGGTGCTTATATTTCCTCAATTTTAGCAATCACTGGCCGCAAGTGAAACTAAAGCTAAAATGGCCTTTATGCCTGACTATCCAATAACCTAGAATCGCATAAAAATACTGCGAATGCCAATGCCAAGAGCTTTGCTGCAAAGTCAACCACCAAAGCCTTATAAAGAAGGAAAACCGAAATGAGATGAAGATAGAGGGGATAGCGAGCTACGCTAAGTAGAAAAGAGTGTAGAAAGCTATGCTAGCATGAATGTACTTTTCCCAACTAATTCAATCACATTTTAAATATTAGAGAGCTCCAGTTGTCGACAGAGATTTCAAACCCTCAATGAATACTCTGGCAAGGGGTACAGATTGCTACATAAAAAGTGATAAGTAGTCTCCCATTCTTCCTAATCTTCATATAGCCTGGGAATCTACCCACATCCTTATCAGCAACTTAACTTTACAAAGCTCTGTAGATAGCCCTGTCACCAGCTTTACATTGGCCTTTTGCGGCACCAACAGAAAGCAGGTTCTACTATCGTTGATAGACGCTATCTCTCGATCTATGCTATGCTTCGAGCAGCACTGATTTCTCTCGCTAACATGCTTCCCGAGGGGACCATAGAGGTAACAGATTGCAGGATAAAGGCCAACCACCACATCACTTATAAAACGAAATCCTAGTCCGTCCAAGGTATACGACCAGCTCAATTGCTCTTATGGGATACAAACTTTCCCTTTTGGAAAGCAATGCGACTCCAAAATAAATCTTTTTCTTGCCGTAATTTCTATGGTGATGTTTCATTCAATGATGTTTTATGCCTGAAAATGAGAAGTCAAGTGAGATAAAATGAAAGATAACCTCTTGCTCCTCCTTTGGCTCACAGCGCATGTGCAAGTGTTCTGAGGGAATAGACGTGGCCTTCCCGATATACTTTACTTACATAACATAAGTGGCCACTACAACCCTTTGGTCAGGATTATCAACTAGCTTCTCACACCATTGGTGTGTTAATTTTATACATGAGTGGCGGCCGGACCCACAGTTTAAATTCGATTCTGAACGACAGATTGTTTGAGGAACATTTTATGGCAATTTTCTATTAATACTCACAGTTTTTGCCAGAAATCTGCTGGGAAGAAGTCGCCGAAGAAATATTTTTTGTATTTTTGTTCTGATATCTTGCCTGGGGCTCGAACCCTGTCTTTACGTCTAATAAGCCAACACACTGCCTACTAGACTTCAACGGCATACTTTGCAGTAAGATAGTGGCCTGTAGGAATCCATGCCTTAATATCGATGTGAGTGAAGATAAATTCGATTTTGAAAATCCAAGATGCAATCCATAAATTTTAGCAGCGCCACATTTGGCGTTAACAGAGCAAAAGTTCCACTTAACAGAACGAAATTTTGCCTTAACAGAGCACTGTTAGCTATTTAACAGAATCCATCTGAATAAGCCCACTTGTTTAGGAGCTAATTTTGGGAAATACTCTAGTACTCTATGAGTACCATACTATATGCAAAGGAAGGTTCCAAGGCCTCTTAATATAATCAGCAACATAGTCCACATATAAAGTGATTTGCTATTGCGAAAACTGGCTTTGAAAATATAAATTTTTTTGCTTGAAAATTCTCTAGAAGATCAGTGGCCATTTTGGAACGTATAAGAAATAGTACACCATACAGACTATATGCAAATGGTAGTCCAGAGAATCCTCTTTCGTACCGTGGTAGTTGGATAGCTGGACCCACCAACCATTCTTTACTTTGCAACACTTTTGTTCACAATTAATAATGATCCTAATGAATTATATTTTAAGTCAATAGTTTGAAATAATTGCAAAGTAGAAGACGAATCTATCTACAGGGTGGCTGATATGTATTGCAACCAACTTCAGGTTGTTATCATTTGTAAACCGCTCGTCTGACAGCTGACAGATTTATTCCAGTGACAGTTCATTTTATTATTTACAAGCTTACAAAAGCATTTCGATCTATTGCATTCAGAAAAAAAGTTATTCGTGATGGAATTCAAACGTGATAGTGTAATTGCTTTATATTTGGCTGGAAAACCAAAGGCGGCTATCGTTAGAGCCCTCCAGCATTTAAATGTGAAGTAAATCTTTTGTTTCTCGTACCATTGCTCATTACCGTGATACTGGCAGTGTTGCATCGCGTCCAAAAAGTGGGCGAAAAACGGTAACAACACCAGAAATTATCCGAAAAGTGAAATCCACGCCGCAGTGGTAGAAAAATTGCTCGTGAGTTGAACATAGCGCGAGAACGGATGCAACACATATTGAAAAATGAGCTTGGAGACTAAAGCCATTGAAGTTCTAAAAAGTACAAGAGCTCACCGATGGACAAAAAAAGTTAGATTGGAAAGAGCCAAGGAGTTACTTCGCTTGCACGAAAGTGGCCAGTTACCGAATTTGGTTTTCTCCGATGAGAAGCCATTCCAAATTGAGCAGTTTGTGAACAAACAAAATGATCGGGTTTACTTGCCAAAGAGGTCAGCTGAAAATTTACACCTGCGATTGGCCACCAGAACTCAAGCGCCGCCGATGGCAAAGGTGTGGGCCGCCGTAACGGCCGATGGTCGCTCCCCGCTCGTATTCATCGACCGTGGGGTCAAAATAAATGGCGAATATTATCGGGAATATGTCTTAAAGACGGTATTGAAGCCCTGGGCAGACAAACATTTCGGCCGCAGACCATGGACATTCCAACAGGACTCAGCACCACCACACTCAGCACCCGTCAACCAAGAATGGCTTAAAAAGGAGGTTCCTCGCTTCATTTCTACCGCACAATGGCCACGAAAATCTCCGGATTTTAATCCGTTGGACTTTTGCGCCTAGGGCATTTTGGAGAGTAAGGTTCTCACTAAAAAATACCAAAGTGTTGATCATCTCAAGACGCCGGAAATGGGCAAAAATACCGCAGAGCCACTTTCGTGCAGCCTGTGATGGCTTTGTCGGCCGTTTGAAGGCCATAATTCGTACCAAAGGTGACCAATTCGAACAAATCTAATGTGATTCTAAAATTTGATGTTACTTCCAACATTTTTTACTTTTGAACAATAAAAATTAAAAAAAAAATTAAAAAAATTTAGCGCTTTACTTTGTTGCATTATATATCAGCCACCTTTAATTGCCGCTGTTAAACAGTTAACAGTGCTCTGTTAATAGCAAAGTTTACCCTGTTAGAGGTAAGAAGTGGCGCTGCTAAAAGGGTGGGTTTGCGTCTTTGGTTTTTAAATTCAATTCTGTGAGTCCAAACTCAGGCCTATTAGGGTCTGAGGATCGCTTTTTTTTTGTTAGAATTTCTTATGAAATTGCATTTGTATTGTACAGCTGATGTCCATTAAGACACCTCTTGCCATTTTCATTTCTCTCTCATTTTTAACTGTTATTGTTTCATTTCATTTGACATTTTTTTGTGTTGTTTTTGTACTCTCGTTAAAAATACATGGTGGCCATATGTCTCCGTTTTTCAACTGTCGTAATATTTTTCATTAAAATTTTTTCCCCCCCATTTTCCACATTTTTTTGCATTCCAACCTCCCATTTGGTGTTTTTCATTTTTTTCTTGGGACATATACGAGTTATAATGACAATAAAAATTCATGACATTTTGTTATTTTCGGTTGAGAATGTAATGTACAAGCGAATGTATGTATGTACGTGTGGTTGTGTACAATAACAATAAGAGAATGAATGTAATATTTACGATTGGCGTCTGGGAGAGAAGCAGAAGAGAGGAATTTTTTTTGCAAAAAGATGTCTTTTCATTGTGAATTATTTGGCGTTAAAAGATGAAAAATATTCGCTCTCTTGCTCTCTCTCTCCTGGTTTGTGTTGTTTATATGTACAGTTGAAGTGTTTAATGTATTTTTATGTTAATTTTTCTATTGTTTGTCTGTCTGACTGTATGTCTCTCTCTTTGCCGGTGTGTTTCTGTGTGTCTTTTACTCGTTTTTAATGTGACACAAAACTTGAAGTCTTTGTTAATGTAATTTGTTTCAATTGTTGTTGTTTTTTTGTTTGTTAACACTGATTATATTGTCTTATTATACAAAATATATTTATGTTTTTATACATAAAGACACACACAAACATACATAATAACATAAACTTGGTAATAAACAACAACAATGAAGATTGTTTGTTAGCAAGCAAGCAAATGATGATGACATTTTGAGTGTTAATTTATGGCCACTTTTTCTCCTTTTAAAATTATTGATGTTGGGCCATGTCGTTTTACTCGAGATTAAGTTTCTTTTGTGATTAATTTGTAGCAAAATGAGTTCATATTTCTTTAGAAGAACTTACTCGGTCTCCTATATTCTCTTAAATTATGGACCAGTTTTGTAAACATAAATTAAAAGGATTAGAAGGACGTGTTTCACTTAAGCTGTTAGAAATTCGAAACCACAACCTACTGCTTCTTGTGTAAAATTCATTTATGAGCCTTAAGAAATAGTGAAATTTTAAATATAATCGCTGGAGCTTTATAGCTCCTTAAAGTATGCAATAGTTATATACTAAACTTAGTAGTAAAGTAAATAGTAGTAAAGTAAATAGTAAATAGTAAAATAGTAAAGTAAATAGTAGTAAATTTTAACCACTAAGCTACTATCCTATCTTCGTTTTTATGATCTGACATACATACATACATAATTGGTCATTACAACCCTTCAGTCAGGATTACGACCTAGTTTCTCACACCACTTATGTTGTGTGTGTTAATTTTATACATAAGTAGCGGGACCTACAGTTTAAAATCGACTCCGAACAACAGATTTTTGAGCAACTTTTCATGGCAATTTTTATTTACTCTCAGAGTTTTTGCCAGAAATTTGCTGAGAGGAAGTCGCCGAAGAAATACTTTTTGTATTTTATTTTGATGTCTGGCCTGGGGCTTGAACCCTGGCTTTTCGTCTAATAAACCAACACACTACCTACTAGACCACGACGACTTTACAGCTGATAGCCTTGTTGGTTTTGAAACCACTGTGGTGATTGGCCCTTATCCTGCAATCTGTTACCGCTATTGCCTCCTCGGGAAACAGGTTAAGGAGAGGAGGCAGAGCTGCTCGAAACAAAGGTTGAGAGCTAGCACGTACCCACGAACCTGCTTTCTTTTGGGTCTTAATAAGTCCAGTGTAAGGTAGGCGAAAGGACTTTTAATGGAGAACCTGCTATAAAACATTCACGTATATTGTATACTTTTAGGCACTTTTAAGTTTGTAAATAAACTTTAAAATAATCTTACAGACAAATTGTAAAACAAACTCAAGCTTTCTTTCCATTTCTTGAAATATAAGAGAGTGTTTAAGACCATTGCCTAAGTTTAGGCTGATTTGTATTATTTTCTAAACAACCTTGAAATCTGGGTATAAGTAGTATCTATTTTGTGTTTATATGGACCTATTGATCTCTTATTAGTCTGTTTTGAATTCTTTTCTGAATTAGAATTTCTGAATTTTTTAACAAAAAGTGTTGCATACTTTTAGGTTAATGAAAATAATTTTTCTATATTTCGTGTTTATATGGACCTATAGAACTCGTATTAGTCTCTTTTGAATTCTTTTCTGAATTACAATTTCTGAAATTGTTAACAAAAAGTATTGCATACTTTTAGGTTAATGAAAATATTTTTTTTTTTGTTTTTGTGTTTATATGGACCTATTCGTCTCTTATTAGTCTCTTTTGAATTCTTTTCTGAATTACAATTTCTAAAATTTTTTTTTAACAAAAAGTATTGCATACTTTTAGGTTAATGAAAATAATTTTTCCAGTAATTTTAAACTAATTTCATGCTTTAATAGATATTTCGTTTTAAACCAAATGTAAGAAAATTTAAAACAAATTGTTTTGTTGATGGTGAGGAGGAGTTTAAAAACTTCAACTTAAAAAAGGTTTTCCTTGTGGGACTGCTGGGAGTCCCAGTTTAACAAACTGTTTTAATTTATTTCGTATTCCAGTTTTATTTTTATTGTAATTTCTTTTCGTGTTTTTCTTTCGTATTTGGTTATTCACTTTGTTTGCTGTCATCGTTCATTTGAGGTTATTGGAGTTTTAATTACCATAACATGTTGGCCATTTACTTTGGAACGGAACCCCGGGTTACAACCTGTGTATCTTGTCTAACAAAATTTTTCAAATATTGCTCCACACTCAATTGTACTCTTCACTTTACAAAAATGTAATGGAATCTCTATGAACGTTTGTTTGTTCTGTTTTTTTTTTTTTTTTTTTTTTTTTTGAACCCTCAATCCTCAAAAGTTGTCATTTTTATTTCCTTTGGCTATGAAAAGTACAAAAATTTTTCGAAAAAAAAAATTTTTTTCTTCTGTTTTAGCAGTGAAGGAAATAAAAATAAAACAAAACCGTAACAGGGGAATATGGACAGGAAAGAAATACAGAAACAATAAAAAAAAACCAAAGAAAAATAGAAAAAAATGTTAATAAAATAGGCAAAACCCCTTGGCTTGGTTACCACACTCCACATGTACGAGTTCTGGTTCTTGTTCTGGTTCTGCTGTATGCTGTATGCTACACGGAATAAAATATTCTTTAACTGTGTCGTCTATACTTCCTACTCCTGTACTTATTTTCTTATTCTCTCGCTCTGTTTCCCTGTCTAACAGCATCTCTTTCTCTGTCTTTCCTTTCGTATACGTATGTATACTGTATACTTCGTGGCTGGTATATGTATGTATTCAAGGTGTGGGTTATGCAAATGCAAATGGTTTTTGTGCTTTTTTAATTGGCAAGTTGTGCTGTGGCATACAAATGCGGTTTTAATTGCACTCTGCTCAGTTCAGCTCAGCTCTTAAGGTGGAATCGAAAAAAAAATCAAAAAAAAAATAAAAAATTCGAAACAAAAATGACAGAAATTAACAACAACACTTTGTTTTAATTTAAAACAAAAAGAGAATAAAATTTTTTGTTGTTATTGTTCTTGTTGTTTTAGCTTTATTTGTTTAATTGTAATCAACAGAAAATAAAATTTTTTTTTGAGTTGAAAATTGGTTAGAAAAAGAAGAAGAAAACAAAATCTTGAACATTTAAATGCAATTAAGGATACCTTCTTCCATTTTCCACTTCCCCCCCAAAGAAAGGAGAAAAATTTTGTACAAGCAATTCAAAAATTGTAAATAAAATGACATTCTCCTCCTGTCGAGAGTATATCATGTTAAAGGATTACCAAAAACCAAATAGAAAATTGAAATTTGTTTTGGGCCTTATGCCTGACAAAGCCTTCAGGGTGTTTTATTATCTCGAAGTAGTTTTCTTTTACTTCTCTTCCATTCGTCTATAGAGTCCATGACAGCAAAAGTAATCCTCTTAGCAGGACAATGATTAACTCAATTGAAAGACCACAAGAATTCATCTTCCCTTATGGCATGGCATAGATTACAATGCTCAGCCATACTGTCAATTTATTTTCAATTGAATGTGGACCAGAGATCAGCAATGAATCGTTTTTTCGCTACTCATAAATACTCATGTAATTTTGAGTATGAGTAAGTCACCAATATTGAAATCCAACTCCACTGATTCATTCGTATTCACTACAACATTGATTTATAAGTACAAGTTGCAATGAGTATGAGTACAACGTTGACATCAAACTCATAACATTCGAAATATGTTTGATTCATACGCCTACTCATTCAGATTCATAAATTTAGAAAATACTTCTTATAATACTTATAAATGATTCGAGTGATACGTACTTATTTTGTGATTCGTATATACAATGACTCATGGAGAGTCGAAATAACAACATCAACAAATAAGTATGAATGCTTATAAGTATCAGAAATTATAAGTATGATCCGAATCGTTTTCAATACTCATTGCTGACCTCTTATGTGGACATCTTCATGAGTTACTAATGTACCAACTCTCTCTCCTTATTTCGACCTCCGTAGGACTCCGTGTGGGGTTGTTTAGCTTCAAAGCTTTCCAAAGTCACATTTTTCTATTGTCTCTTCAGCAGGATTTCAGCAGTATGTTGATCGCATTCATTTCATAAAATTTTCCGCGTTTAATATTTCTCGTAGAAGTTGTCATGTACTAGTTTCCACTCTCTGATTCCGAGTAGGGACGACTGGAATCCTAATGTTTTCGCTTCGCTAAGTGGGCCTGCGATCGACTTACAGAAGATGCCGATTTTGGCAAAAAAAATCATCTTTTCAGATGAAACTAATTTTGATATTGGCGGGTATGTAAACATGCAAAATTAAGGCATTTGGGGCACAGAAAACCCGCACGCATACATTGAAAAGCCGACGCACCCAAAACGAGTCACTGTTTGGTGCGGATTTTGGTCCAGAGGCATAATTGAGCCATTTTTCTTGGAAAATGAGCAAAGACTGGCCGTTACAGTCAATGGCGATCGTTATCGGGCCATGTTGAACGAATTTTTGTTCACAAAAATTAAAGAGGAGGATATTGGCAACATTTGGTATCAACAGAACGGCGCTACGTGCCACACAGCCGAAGCTACACTCGATGTTTTGCGCCCTGTTTTTGAAGATCGCATTATCAGCCGCAGAGCTGATGTCGTTTGGTCACCTCGGAGCTGCGATTTGACACCGTTGGACTATTATTTGTGGGGTGCCGTCAAAGATAAGTGTTACGCCGACAAGCCAGAGACAATTGACGCTTTAAAGGACAATATTCGTGAAGCCATTGGTGAAATACAGCTGCACACAATCGATAATGTGCTTAAAAATTGGACCGATCGTGTAGGCTACTGCATGGCCAGACGAGGCAGCCATTTGAATGAAATTTTTTTCCATTATTAACCGGAAGGATTGTACTTTCAAATAAAAAAAAGAAATTTGAGAAAATATTCAGTAGTTTCGTTTTTAAAGCATTTTCAAAAAAAAAAGTTATATGGCGGACCCTTTACTTATGAAAGCTTAAGTTAAAATAAAATTTAGTTTTGATGGTAATTCCACCATTTTTGTAATTTCGTCCAAAAGTATGCTTTGCATATTTTCATTTTTATTATCATCCTGGCACATATGCTTTAAATTTTATTTATTAAAATATAAATCCTTTAAGGATTTAAATTTTTTTGACTAATAAATCGTTGTTGTTGCTCCTACTGTTGTTATTTTTATATTTCTGCGCTTAAATCCCTTTTGGGTTGGCAAAAAAAAAGAAAGCAGAAAATCTGCATTAAATTTAACTTTTAGCAGCAGCATTAAGTGTAGATGCAATGTATATGCAACGCTTAAAGGAGATGCTTTAAGAATAAATGGAAAAATATGGTGGATGGTTGATGGCTGGTATATAAAATGGAGAAAAAAAGTGTCATTTAATGTGTTTTTTTGTTGTTTGTTTGTTTTTTGTGTCATACATTGTTGAGCAGACATGCAGCAAAAGAATATGGAATGCATGCAACATACAACATACAACAACAAATAAACAAGAGCAGTTGAAGCAATGTTGCAAGCAAACAAACAAACAATATACAATTCATAATACAATATTACCAAGATTTATGCATTGCGTTTTGCAGTCGTGCATAAAATTTTGCGATTAATTTGAAACGACAATCACAGCAGCAAAAATGCAAATGCTGACTGGCTGCATGGCTTCACACACACAGAGAGAGAGAGAGAGAGAGAGAGAGAGAGAGAGAGAGAGAGGGAGCGAGTGTGTGTCTCTACTACCATACAATGTTGCCAGTATAAAGCTGTGATGATGATGACGATGATGTTGATGGCGTTGATGTTTGCTTATTTGGCTTGGGTGACAGCATACATTTGCATTTTTTCTACAAATTCTTTGTGTTACTTTTTCTACCCGGTTTCCTGTTTTTGTATTTCTCTTGTATTTCTTATGTCATTATGTTCGTCTTCCTTTTCTCATACATTGTTAAGGGAATATTGTCAAACTGTAAGCTGGCTGCTGCCTGGGTAACATGTACATCTACTTATGGATTTACTTGTTATATTTTCCCAACTCTACTTATGTTTTCTTGGTTGTTTTTTTGTCTTCCATTTTCTGTTGAATTACTTTCCCTTCTCAGGCATTAGATGTTACAGTATTTCAACAGCATACTTGCAACTGCATTTGCATTTTGATTTCATGTTTTTTGTCTTTCTTTCCTTCGTGTATGTGCCATAATCTTTTCTTATTTCCCCGAAATATGTATGTGCCCGTAATTGTTATAAAATTTGTCATGCCTGCATGCATGCGAACGCCTTAAAAGCTTCAACAATATTTAATAACAACAGGGAACGAGTCTTATTTATGGTTTTCAATATAAATAAACAATAGTAATAATAAAAAAAATTGCATACTTTTAGGTGTGACTAACAATATAAGTTAAAAAGATTGCCTAATTCAAGGGGTAAATGACAACTTAAGTTAATTAATTAATAATATTTGTGTAATATGGTTTACTTTTGGTAAAATTTCGTTAACCTAACTTTTAATTTGAAGTTAATTTAAGTTAATTTAAGTAGAAAAGCCCGGAATTTAAAATAAAATTTAAAAATTATTGCCTACTTTAAGGCACCATCCAAAATATTTTGTTCTCTTAATCGCATTAACAAATTTGAAAGACAATAAACGTTGTCGTACTTAGTAAATCCTTGGAGTTTTAAATTTATCCTTAGAAGATATCAGCATAATGCAAACATCTTACAAATTTATGGCATACTTTAAGGCTCATTTTATATTTAAAATTGTATGACTTCTAGGAAGGTTTTCTTTAGCTTGACAAGAGTATACGTGGTGTTCTACTTCGAGTGCATAAATTTCTGGAATTTTTGGTCCACCTATTCAGTCATTGAGGGGTCTTTGTTCATTGTTCATAAAATCTGCCCTGTTGGAAAGCATGCTAATAGGCTTGTCATTAGCTCGAATAACTTCTACAGGATTTGTCATTTTCTGATATCTTTCTCTGAACTTTCTAAAACAAGGAAATTGGCTTTTATAAGAAACGTTTAATTTGAAGTCGCCGTGGTCTAGTAGGCAGTGTGTTGGGTTATTAGACGTGAGGCCTTGGTTCAAAAACCAGGTAAAGCATCTCCAACTGAATGAAATTGTAAAAAAATATTTCTTCGGCGACTTCCTCTCAGCAGATTTCTGCCAAAAAAAAACTCGGAGAGTAAATAAAATTGCCATTAAAAGTTTCTCAAAAATCTGTCGTTCGGAGTGGACTTTAAACTGTAGGTCACCCGCCACTCATGTATAAAAATTAAAGCAAACAACATAAGTGGTGAGAGAAACTAAGTCGTAATCCTGACTAAAGGGTTTTGATTACCAATTATGTTATGTATGTTAATCTCCGGCATGGGTACTGATATGTGGTATCACATGGGGCCTAAGTATGAATTTGCCTTTCAAAGAGAAGCCGCCAGCTTACCTAACCTAGCTGTTGTCTATACTTCGATTAACCAGCAGATATATATGGCGATGTGTTCTACCTTATCACATGCGAATTTCCAAGTTGACAACATTAAAGAAATTACGCTTTATTATATTATTATTCAGAGAATAAATAAATTGCATACTTTAAGGCATTTATGGTTTTCCTTTATACAACATTTAATTCAGCTTAATTGTTGGCTCAGAATTGTCTTTAATTGAGACAAATTAAGCAACAAATAAAGTTTCATTGCATACCTTAAGGCTGCAGTAAATATAAAAAGTAGAGAAATATTTAAATAATTTTTCTTAGTATAGCTTAGGGCGTCTGAAAAGCAAATACCCATATATTTGTTAAAATTTTTAAATTCATTACCATTTCTGTGTGTGTGTGTGGGTGTGTGTGTGTTGTATTTGTTATTGTAGATTTTCAAATAAAATTTCTTTTCTAAACTCATATAAATCTGCAACTAACAACTTAATAACATGGCCGTAATACCACGGCTTTTACAAACATTCATAAAACAAAAAATATATAAAATGGCAACAATGAAGAAGAAGAAGAAGAAGAAAATATTGTTTTTTTTTTATTGTTGCATTAAAACGGAAAATGAACTTCAACCGAAAGTTTTCTAATTCCGTTTCGAGCAACTGAACTTAAAATCTTTTATTTTTTGTTGTACTACCTCTCGCCCTTACCCTCCTTCCATCTTTGTGTCCTTCTCTATAGAAATACACAGGGCATTACATGATTTCATGAGCAGCAGCAACGAAAAAGATGAGAGATGATGGCCCAGGCTCATAAATAATCCACTTTTCAAGAAATTGTTCAACAAAAAAAGCAAAAAAAAATAAGAAAAAACGCTCGAGAGAGTATAAACTGACAGGCCATATAAGAAAAGAGGATGTTGAATGCATTTTAGTTTTTTTCCTGTTCTTCCTCTTTATTTTTTCTTTTTTTGTTGCAATTCTATTCTATTTAAAGAAGAATAAAAAAAATTCTACTCAGCTTCAAATGTTTTTTTGCAATTTTTTTTCGTACGTTTGTTTTTGTTTTTAGCGTGTATGTTCCCACAAGAAAATAAAGAAATGTAAACGCCGGCATAAAAAATATAAAATAATGTTGAAGTACAGCAACATTCATTAGGAATTTTTAGGTATAAAAATGAAAAATTTTGTGTGGATGCCTAGAAAACCTTTGTAAAAGTCTAACTGTAGGTAAAAACAGTGGTTTAAATGCCCCTAAAAATATGCTACGAATTTTTCTGTTTCTAAAAAGGATGCCAGTTAAAGTTTTTTATGATTTTCTTGATTAAATTTTAAGGGACTTTAATATCAGTATCATAAGATTACTGGCCTATAAGAACTTTATAAATAAAAGATCGAATCCTAAAAGTATGCAACTATTCCTTAGATATAAGAAAGCAGGAAAACATTATTTTAAAAGTGGATGCCTATAAAACCTTTTTTAATAGTGTAAGTGTAGGTTAAAAACAGTGGTTTAAATGCTCCTAAAAATATGCTTCAAATTTTTCTATTTCTAAAAAGCATGTCAGTTAAAGTTTTTATGATTTTCTTGATTAAAATCTTAATGGACTTTAATATCAGTATCATAAGGTATCATACTGGTCTATAGGAACTTTATAAATAATAGGTTGAATCCTAAAAGTATGCAGCTATTTTTTAGATATAAGAAAGTAAGGAAATATTATTTTAAAAGTGGATGCCTGTAAAACCTTTGTAATAGTGTAAGTGTAGGTAAATAAAGCTTAAATGCTCCTAAAAATATGCTAAAAATTTTTCTGTTTGTAACGTTTTTTTCTAATGATTTCCGCAATCAACAACTTAAGCGACTTTAATATTTCCCCAATAATACATTCAGTATCATAAGACTACTGGAGTAAAGAAACTTTAGAAATAAAAGAAAGACTCCTTGAAGTATGCATCTATTTCTTAGATATAAGAAAGCAGGAAAATATTATTTTAAAAGTGGATGCCTGTAAAACGTTTTCAATAGTGCAAGTGTAGGTAAAAAACAGTGGTTTAATTGCTCCTAAAAATATGCTATAATTTTTTTCTATTTGCAAAGTTTTTTTCTAGTGATTTCCGCAATTAACAACTTAAGGGACTTTAATATCTCCCCAATAATACATTCAGTATCATAAGATTACTGGAGTAAAGGAACTTTAGAAATAAAAGAAATACTCCTAAAAGTATGCAGCTATTTCTTAGATATAAGAAAATAAGAAAACATTATTTTAAAAGTGGATGACTGTAAAACCTTTGTAATAGTGTGTAGTGTAGGTAAAAACACTGGTTTAAATGCTCCTAAAAATATGCAACATTTTTTATTTGTAAAGTTTTTTTCTAATGATTTCCGCAATTAACAATTTAAGTGACTTTAATATTTCCCCAATAATACATTCAGTATCATAAGACTCCGGGAGTAAAGGAACTTTAGAAATAAAAGAAAGACTCCTAAAAGTAGGCAGCCATTTTATTCGATAAAACAAAACAGAAGCATATTATTTCAGAAGTATGCAAGGAGTTAAAATGCGTGAAATCCCAGAGGCCTGGAACATAAATAGATGGATGGCCAAGCGATTTAAGGAAAGACGAAATCAGTCCTTTTCTTTTCCATGTCAGTCCAAATACCATCATGCCGCCAATGGGATTGATTGTGAGAATAACTAATTAAATTAAGTTTTGTGGGTTCTGTACAATTCGGTGATTCTAGGCTCTAGAAACCCACAAAACTACATACTTAAAGATTAATTTCATCACTATCTATCCTAGCTATCCAGAAACTTATCACTGAATAATGTAACTTTAAATTAACTACAGTATTGCCCTATGCAATTAATATCACCAAACATATCACATTTCCACCAGCCACCTGCCGACAATTTGTAACCACCGAACTTTTTTGAACACCCGGTATGTGATGGGAGAAGTGAAAATCTTCATTTTCTTTTTGTGCCTGTGTTAGTTTTCTAACATTTTCACAATTGTTGTAACATATTTGAGTGTTTTTTATTGCCACATATTTTCTTGTTACTTGATGTTCATGTTGCTACAACAAGATGAGGCATGAAGAAATCAAGATCAGCCGGCGTTCAAATGTATCAAGTTTTTCACACGTTTTAGTATTTTTTTCTTCCTTTTTTCCTTTCATTTTTCTTTTAACGTGTTTGTTGCTGTTTTTTTTGCTTATCATAAAAAGATTTATGACTTTATTTTCTGTAATTTTGTTTGTTTTATGGATTTGATATGATTTCTTTCTACCTTTCTAGCTCATGTTCTCTATTTGTATTCTGTTCTATTGCATTATTTCATTCCGGTTTTATTTTTTTATTTTATTTTCTAATAAACGAACACAATGAAACTAAAAAATTCATCAGGGAATTTCATGTGAAACACGTTTCACTCGCATAACATATTACAGGAAGTTCTAGAAAAAGTTAATAAAAAATTTTCAAATAAACTTATAAAATGTGGAGTATAATTTTAGGCGTAGGGATATATCATAATAGATGAAAAGAAAACTAACAGGTTTCCTTAGTTTTTAAACGAAAATTATTGTTATTTTAAACTGATGTTTAGTAAAGTTTTTATATATAAATTTTAATAAAATTGAAGCCTTAAGGTAGGCAATATTTTTTGACGCTTATCAAACACAATAGTAGACGATATTATTGCGATGAAGGAACGAAAAAGAGAGCAAAAAAATAACCAGATTAGGAATAGATTAGGATCATCGCCTTAGAAAGCAAAGCTTACATGAATCACATCCGTCAATACCTATGGTATCTTTGGCGACATTCAACTTTAACGTTTGGCTGAAATTTCCCCACCATAGCGAGCTCCATGTGGATGCATATGGCGTCAGAGACAACTGACTGCTTATTTTTAACCAGCTTTTTAGCGGTCTGTGTCGGACTTCCGTCCAGAAAAACCACTACAGCGTCTTACATTGCAATCCATCCAGAAGTTATGTTATGTTGGATGACGGACCCCCTCGAAGGAAGAGATCCTTTCAGAAACACCGATTAAGTATTACGTCAGGAGGCTGTCCACTATGCTCAAAATGTCATGTTCGTTACAGTTTGTTTGTCCCTGGATATTGCAACGTCCAATGTCCGCCTGATTACCTGCCATTGTCGGCCATTTCATCCATTTCACGAAACAGATTCAGTTGTTATGGCGCTCTATATTGTCTCTAAAGGCTACCTAAATCTCTTCCGTCTAGCAGTTAGCCGGCACTGCATTTGTCACTCGATTGGCACATTTTGGCAATGAGATTTTCAGTGCATGCAATAACCTCCTCCAGTGCACAACTTTCTTCTGTGCCGCAGCAAATTATATGTTCCGCTGTTTCGAGTTCAGCACGTATAGACTCGCAGTACAGTAATCCCTCGATTTAAGTCGCAGTGGGTTCCAAAAAAAGGCGACGTAAATCGAATGACGACACAAATTGAAGTTAGAGAGAACAAAAAATTTGACGACGTAAATCGAAACAACGTTAATCGAGGCGACGTAAATCGAAGGATTACTGTATAGAATCACTACATCTGGTCGTATAGGATCACAACTAATGACAGAAGGCGTCTTTTCCCCCGAGAGCCACCAACATTCGGCAAAACATACGTTGCTACGTGTAAGGGTTGGCTCTGGAATGCCGCCTGTAACCTTGTATTCCCTGATCCTCATTGTATCATGTATTTATTAGTCGCAGCAATCTTCCAGCCTTCTCAAATCTATCGTTGGAAGTCGACCTTAAACTGCAGGTTCCGCCACTCACGAATAAAATTAACACACACAATGTGGGTGGTGTGAGAAGCTAGGTTGTAATCCTAACTAAAGGCTTGTAATGACCAATTAACCTCACCTCTTCCGTAGCTATCTCTGGCAAATTTGCCAAACTCCTTACACAAGTTGAAAAAATTTAATAAATTTTCAAAATATTGCATACTTTTAGGAGCTGATGCTAAATGATTCAAGTCTTTAGATGTCATTTAAAAAATCATGACTATCTATCGACTACGTATTGTAAATTACTTGTTTAGTGAGTTGTATTAAAATATTATTGAAATTTTTTAGTGTATACTTTTAGGCTACACTAAATTATTTTTGGAACAAAATTATTGCATACTTTTAGGATTATATTGTCTATTAAACTATTTTTATTTATATTCTTTAATCTTTATATGTTGGTATATATTTAATTATAGTTTTTGTTGCCTGCTTTTAGGGGCAAATATGGTTTTAAACGTTGAACTATATTTTATGAAATTTTTATTACTTTTTCTCTTAATATTTGTAAAGGATTTTAACATTACAAAACCATTACGTAAAGAATAAAATTATTGTTGTATTAGAGTTGGATAATATTAGAACTCCCTAAAAGTATGCTGTAATATTGAAGTAAAAAAATCCGTTTTTCTTTTATTGATTTGCGAAAGAGTAATGGCAGAAACAATAATATTTCAGTAACGTTTTAATAAATATGCTATAAAAAGCAGGCAAGTACGGAGTTAAAATGGTGAAAAACAATAAGAGAAGTAGTAATACTAACGGAAGTCAGGTTATGCAGTTGTGGTGGTTAGTTTTACAATAATTGTTATTTTATGGTCTGAGGTTTACGCTTTTGCTTGCTTTACGTTTTTTTGGAATCTTAGTGAACATTTCCGACACCAACAGACGCCATAAAGTCTGCTACAGGATATTTTGATTTACGATTTGTAGATTTTACACTCTCACTATATAGGGTCTCCACAAATACGAGTGTGTCAAGAGAGGGGGGGGGCATATTTATTAAAGAAATTGTTTGTTACATTAAGTTCTGTTCTGTTTTTTTGTAATCTCCCTTCCCCCTCCTCTCCTCTCTGCTAGCCTTAAGCCTTTTTAGGAGGGTCTTTTTTTTACTGTCGTAAATTTACAAGAATTTCCAAAGAAAACTAAACGGTAATGGAAATTGTTATACAGAGAGAGAGAGAGAGAGACAAAGAGAGTGTGTGAGGGGAACAGAGCACAATATAAATACAGGATATTGTAATAAAAACGATGACTTTTAATTTTGATAAAATTTCTTTTGGTTGGTTATTGCTATGGCTGTCTGTCCGTCTGTCTGTCTGTCTTGCTTGTTGTGATTTTTAGCTGCTGCTGGTTGAATTAGGCGACAAAACTATTTGCTTAATTTGCTTAAAAGTTATTTCAGAAATATGAAATGTTTTTCCGCTTCGCGTTACGTTTTTCATTTGGTTTGTTTGTGTTTTTTTTTATTGTTCGTTTCATGATTTCCTTTCATTTCATTGAATTTTAATGGCAAATAAAGCCAACGATTATGGTTAAGTAATTGGTTTTTAAATGCCATAGTCGTCGTCCCTGGCATACAGTTTTCGCGTTAAAATTACGTCAACAGCCAACAAACTTTAGCTGTTTTGCTTATAAAAACTTAGCAAAACATTAACACGGGGCATGGGTTCTTAGGGGTTAAGGGTTAGGAAAAGCTTTTAGGAATGTCAAACCAAAAAACAGCTGAAGAAAAAAAAATGATTTATGATAATAGAGCAGCAGCAGCAGCAGCAGCATTTTTGTTTATTACCAAATTTACCAGATTAAATGGCAAATATTTCAAGGAGACAATTGTCTTAAGGATTATATTCCATTTTTTTTGTTTTTATTTCTTTTTCTTTCCACTTAATTAACATTAATGTTGTGCATAAATGATGTAGAAAAAGAATTCAGAAAAACATAATCCAATTGCCTACATTAAGGGGTCATTGAAAAAATAAAATAGTCATAAAAACATTGCCTAACTTTAGGAGAAAATTAAATTCGAAATATTGTTATTCAAAGCACAAAATTCTTTTAAAATTTTTCTTACAAATGATGTTTAAAAGCCGGTCCATATTAAATAAGATATTTAGTGCTAGAGCTGGCAGTTCGCCACTCTACTTACTTACTTTACTTTACTCATTACAACCCTTTAGTCAGGATTACAATGTAGTTTCTTACACCAGCCATGTTGAGTTAATTTTATCCTTAAGTGACGGGACCAGTAGTTTAAAGGTGCCTCTGAAAGAGAGATTTGAGAAAGTTTTCTTGGCGGCAATTTTCTTTACTCTCAGAATGTTTACCAGAAGTCTGCTAAGAGCAAGTTCCTGAAGGCATTATTGTGTGTATGTTTCGTTTTATTCCAAATGTCTAAGCAGCGTTTGGAACCACGGACTCTCGTCTAATAAGCCAGAACTCTTTTGACCCTCTTCATTGTATTATTGCGGTAGAGTTGGGGGTCCAAAACAATTGCTAAATACCTTAGCTTCGTGAATAAGGATAGTTTGTTCTTTTAAGGATTTGCGTACTTTATCGTGTGGTATACAGCATCAACTTCAACGTTAAAACGTTAATGCGTACTTATAATTTTGAAAAATACTTCGCTCTATAATAAAAATAATAATAAATTTGTGCTTAGTTTTAATTAGAATTCTTTATTATTCGCACAATTCTGTGTGCCACAGTTCACAACTTGATGTATACAACAACAATTGCTTTGTTTGTTCACAACTTTATGTATACAACAGCAATTGCTTTGTTTGTTATTCCCCTGTTTACACCCTTTCCCTAAACAACAACAATTACTAGACAATTGTTCGATTGATCTTTGCAACGGAGATCTTGAAATCAGGATTACTCTCTTCAAACACACCTTGTCTGCACACAAGACTGACTGAACTTTCTTACACAGTCACACAGTCAGTGAGTGAAACAATTCCAATTTACAAAACCATTGTATGGTCCAGAACATATATCAAAAAAGGAGTAGGGGGCGTCCCCGTCTTAAAGGAGAATATGCGGAACCCATGTGGAAACTTACGGGTAGCTTTTAAACAGAAGGTGGCAAGATCTGTTCAATTCGACTTGGACAGTACAAAGGATAGGGGTTAGCAAAACTATCTGAGAGTTGTCGTAGTCTAGTAGGTAGTATGTTAGCCTAGTAGACCTGAGGCCTCGTTTTAAGCTCCAAGTCAGACATCTCTAACTAAACGAAATAAGAAAAAATATTTCTTCGGAGACTTCCTTTAAGCAGTTTTCTGGCAAAAACACTGGGCGGTAAAATAAAATTATCGTAAGAAGTTTCTCACAAAAATATATCGTTCGGAGGCGACTTTCAACTTTAAGTTCCGCCACTCACATATAAATTTCACACACACAATATAAATGGTATGAAAAACTAGGTCCATAATTCTGACAAAAGGGTTGTAATGACCAATCATATATGTATGTAGGTATCTAGAGCCAGGATGCCAAATGAGCACTTGTCACTAAGAGATATTGTAAGGCTATTTGAGCAAACTAAAACAGCTGGTGAGTGAAGCCATCTGCTATATACCAGGAAACGTACAAATTTATTGCAATGAGCAGGCTAGCAATATGGTGTGATTAGGTTGATACAATATGCTCCGTAAAAGACTTCCCAAATCTTCTTAATTAATAACACCCTTAAAGTATACTTTAATTATTATTTTTTGTTTTATTTTTTTAGTATCTTAAATCAATATTTTCTCTAAAAAAAAACTACACACATAAAATACTGCTTGTTTTAGAAAAAGAAAACCCACAAAAATTTTGTTTTCAATTATTTCTCATAAACAAATAAGCCACAAAATATGCTACATATTTAGAAAACTCTCTGCTTCTATACTAAAAGGCGGTAATAAAACCAATATAAAGAGAGAGAAAAAGTGTGGGTGTTCAATAAAATCGTATTTTTATTTCAGTTTTCTGTTCACTTTTATTTAAGGATGTATCTTCGAGCAGACATCTATTAAAATAACACCACTAATGTCAGCCACATACATAAATATCTACACTTGCACAGAGCAACATCAGGGTGAAAAGATACCCAGTTTGTTTTGTCCCGTTTTTGTTGTTGTTTTACTTCTACAGCAACAGAATATATACAGGTTTACGTAAGGCCAGATGAAATATTTTTCATGGTAGGTAGGCAACGTCGTCATTATAGACTAGATTATTACCTAAAAGTATGCAATGGTTTTTTTTTCGGGTAAAGCAAACATTTAACATAGAGAGTGTAAGTTGTCTTATAGTGATGTACACACATTCTCTCTGTCTCTCTCTCTCTCTCTCTCTCTCTCTCTCTCTCCCTGCCTTATAAGTGTGCAATTTCCATTTAACAGACAAATATTGAACATTTGAAAGATGGCAATCAAAATCAATCGATTTTTATTATCAAATGAGTGCCAAATCTACGCCCACATCCCCTACCGAAATGACTTGACTCACTGGCTTTTACCTTTGCCCACATACATACAATAACATACGTTTTTAATATGAATTTTTGGTTAAAATACCCATAGTATATATGTATCAGGTGATCCATTTAGTGGTTTTATTATCATGTAACAACACAAGAATGCATTGTATTGCGGACATATTCACCTGATTCAAGCATTACAATGAAATAAAAGTTTCATTGAAATCTTAATTTAACTTTTGCAACCGCAAATGGGATGACCCTTTTACCTCAACATTTATATTAAAACGTTAGTATTTGTTGTCTACTTTAAGGATGGGAATTACAATAAAAACTGTTGTAAAGATAGCAAGCAACTGGAAAGAGAAAGAAAGAGAGAGAGAGAGAGAGAGAGAGAGTAAGAGTGGGATTCTGTAAGTGGGTGTATGACTGACAACTGTGTTGAGTCTGTAAGTGTGTGTTTTTGTTTGTGTGTTTGTAAGACCATAAAAGTATTGCTTGCTGCTGTAATTCTCATCTCATGCATGCGTGTGTAGCTTTTTTCTCTCTTTTTTGTGCCGTTTCTAATGCTATAATTGAAGTACAAAGTAGTTGAGGTTGTATAATGTAATAGAGATGACGTCAAAAGAATATATTTTTGTTTCTGTATGTGTGTATATGTGTTTGGGCTCTGTGTTTGTGTAATCGTTTATAACTGCTGCTTTTACTACTTTTACCTCGACTACATGATAACAAGCACTTGAACAACTTTTTCTATTATACACCCGAAAAAAAAGTTGGTCTTTTACGACAATTTTTATATACAAACGGCATATACCCTTACACATACAGTTACGGACAAATAAATAGGGTCACTCAAAATTATTAAGAATAAAGCGGAAACAAACAAAAAATTAAAATGTAATTGTGTGTTTATTTATTTCATATTATTGCTATGTTTATATATCTTTACCATTTATATTAAAAACTCAAAATAATTTACTTATGAAAAAAATAAAATTTAAATTTTGAAAATTTCATTGATTTTTAATGGACAAAAATATAGGGTCATTAACGAAAACGATTAAAAAAACAAACTAGATTTAAAATCTTGGTTCTAAAGCTAATATTTTGTATTGTAACCTTTATTTCTAAGAACAGCTTTGCACCTTTTTGGCATTGATTCCACCAAATCTTGACAAGTCTCATTTGGAATAGAATACCAAACGTATTTAATTTTCTCCCACAACTCCCCCTTATTTTTTGAATTTTGTGGTCCAATTTTTTTGTTTTACGATTTTCCATAAATTTTCTATCGGATTTAAGTCCGGAGATTGTGCTGGCCATTGCATTACGTTCACACCGTTATCCAGAAACCACTTTTTCACAAGATACGAAGTGTGTTTCGGATCATTGTCCTGCTGGAATATCCATTTGACTGGCATTTCCCATTCGGAATATGGTATCATCACTTTGTTTAATATGTGACAGTATAAGTTTTTGTCCATGTTTTCTTTAATCCAGTACAGTGGTCCCACGCCATGCCAGGAGAAACATCCCCAAACCATAATACTACCTCCTCCATCCTTAAAAGTTTTTGTTGTATAACAGGAAACAAAGTTCTTTATTTTTGGGACGTCTTACCCACGTTTTTCCATCACTACAAATTAAATTAATCTTACTTTCGTCCGACCATAACACGTTTCTCCATTTTTTTACATTTTTTTAAAATTTCGAAAATTTCATATGTAATTATACTGACCCTATTATTTTGTCCGTCACTGTATATACATACATACATACATACGCAAAGAGATAGATATTGCTTTAGCAAAAAAAAAAACACTTAAAAAGTAAAAGAGATAAAAGCCAAGTTTAGGTAACTGTAAGTATGTATGTTGTTGTAATTGTTGTTGTAAATGTTGTTTTTGCCAAATGTTTAAGTATCTGCCACAGAAACGAAAAAAAGAATTAAAATAAAGAGTGTTTTTCTGTAACACAGAAAAATATTGGAAAGTATATGAACGCTATTATTATGGGTATTGGATGGGGGCAAATGTCTCTAGGCTAGTAAAAATTAATCAGTTTTTCAAATTTATAGAAAGTTCTTGTAGAAAAATATTTTAAGAGATCATATCAGTCTCTCAACACAAGACTTATAACGGGTCCGCCAAATAACTTTTTTCTTTTGAAAATGCTTTAAAAACGAAACTACTGAATATTTTCTCAAATTTCATTTTTTATTTGAAAGTACAATCCTTCCGGTTAATAATGGAAAATAACTTCATTCAAATGGATGCCTCGGCTGGCCATGCAGTAGCCTACACGATCGGTCCAATTTTTAAGCACATTATCGATTGTGTGCAGCTGTATTTCACCAATGGCTTCACGAATATTGTCCTTTAAAGCGTCAATTGTCCCTGGCTTGTCGGCGTAACACTTATCTTTGACGGCTCCCCACAAATAATAGTCCAATGGTGTCAAATCGCAGCTCCGAGGTGGTCAAAAGACATCAGCTCTGCGGCTGATAATGCGATCTTCTAAAACAGGGCGCAAAACATCGAGTGTAGCTTCGGCTGTGTGGCACGTAGTGCTGTCCTGTTGAAACCAAATGTTGCCAATATCCTCCTCTTCAATTTTTGTGAACAAAAATTCGTTCAACATGGCCCGATAACGATCGCCATTGACTGTAACGGCCACTCCTTGCTCATTTTCGAAGAAAAAATGGCCCAATTATGCCTCTAGACCAAAATCCGCACCAAACAGTGACTCGTTTTGGGTGCGTCGGCTTTTCAATGTATGCGTGCGGGTTTTCTGTGCCCCAAATGCGACAATTTTGCTTGTTTACATACCCGCCAAGATCAAAATGAGTTTCATCTGAAAAGATGATTTTTTTTCCCAAAATCGGCATCTTCTGGTGTAGTTGAGGCAGTCATTTGAATGAAATTATTTTCCATTATTAACCGGAAGGATTGTACTTTCAAATAAAAAAAGAAATTTGAGAAAATATTCAGTAGTTTCGTTTTTAAAGCATTTAAAAAAAAAGAAGTTATTTGGCGGACCCTTTAGCATGGATTAGAGTCAGAACTAAGAGAGACCTTACGACAATATGCTTTGAAATATCCCTACTTAAACCCTTCTCTACTACATACATACATTCATACATAAATGGTCACTACAACCTTTCAGTTAGGATTAGACCTAGCTTCTCACATCACTTACATTGTGTGTGTTAATTTTATACATGAGTGGCGGGATCTACAGTTCGAACGACAAATTTTTTTGGGAATCTTTTCATGGCAATTTTTATTTACTCTTAGAATTTTTGCCAAAAATCTGCCGATATTTTCGTTTTGATGTCTGAACAGTTTGAACAGTGGCCTTACGTCTACTAAGCCAACACACTACCTACTAGACTACGGCGACCCTTATCAACTCTTTCCTCTTTCCATTCGATTGAAGGGTTCTCATCCCATTAGCAGTGTAGAATATTTCTCCTGCTAAGTTCACTCGGCTGTTTACTAACCTGAATTCCTAGCTGACCTGGCGTTGAGCAAAAATTAATTAATATTAACTTATTTTCCCTGCCTAGCGGCTTCAGCTAGCTCTGACAGTCCTATACTAATCTCTCATTGACTCTGTAAGAGTTAATACATCGCTTTTCTGTCTGACTATTAAATAGTAATGCTTTCTACTACCAGTAGTATTCTCTCGAAAGTTTTTGCCGGAAGACTGCTGAGAGAAAGTTGTCGAAGAAATAATTTTTTATATTTTGTTATGTTCGAGACGTCTAAGCTGGGGTTTGAAACACGGGCTCATGTCTAATAAGCTCACAGATTACATAATATACCGCGGTGTCACTAGGCTGCAATCTCTATATGTCATACGATATATCATCCGGTCTAGAAGACATGTTTGCATTTCAATTTCCTTAACCGAGGATGGCAATATCGATTTAATTTCTCATCTAATTTGCTAAATTACACCTAAAAGTATACTCAATTGTGGAGTAGCAACACGAAAAATGTCTTAAGTTATGGGTTTTTCTTCCCAATAAGGCAATGAGTATTTATTCTACCTAGAGATCATATTTGTATTGGCATTTTTTAAGAATAGCAATGTGGTCCTACTGCTCTTTGAATATTATTACCCTGAAAGTATGCTCCATCTGGGAGTAGTAAGACGAAAAAAGTTTTGAATTGTTGGTTTTTCTTCTCGATAAGGCACTGAATATTTATTCTACCTACAGATCATATTTGTATTGGAATTTTTTTAAGGATAGCAATGTCGTTCTAGTACTTTTTAAGGATGATACTCCTGAAAGTATGCAACATTGGGGAGTGGCAACACGAAGTTGTGGGTTTTTCTTAACGATAAAGCATTGAATTTTTATTCTACCTACAGATCATATTTATTAACTAAATGTCGCAATTAAATCATGTGTTTATACACCATATCCAACGAAAAATGTTGGAAAAATCCATCAATTTTTTTCTTTCTTATAAAATTTTTATTTGTCTCCATACTTTTACCCTTTGCTTAGCTTTAAACGTTATCTTTGTTTACAATTTTAAGCATTATTTTTTTAATTTATACTGCCTCCCTTCCCTAGCATCCTATACACTTATACACACCCCTAAAGTATGCTATAATTTGTGGTTTTCTTATGTAGTTTTTCTAAAAGTAGAATTTTTTTTTACAAAAAACGCTTGAAATGAAAACAGCAAAACGAAAACAAATAAAACGAATTGAAGCTAAACAATCTTTAAAAGATTTCAAGGTTATGTAAACATTTTTACTCTGAAATTATTTTATATTGCATACTTTTTGGCATAAGTATTCTTTTTATGAATTCACTTTTTTTCTGTTTTTCTTAAGGAGAAAATAAAACGCAGTAACAAAGAAAAAAAAGGAAAGAAAATTTATTTGCTGATAAAAGAAAATAATAAAAAATAACCGTGGAAATATTCAAAAAAAGAGTAATAGAGAGAAGGCTAGAGCCAGAGAAAGAGAGAGAGAAAGAGGAAATTATATTGAACTTGTGTATTTACACATTATAGATGAGTTGCTTTACAAAGTAAGCACTCATGTAAAAAATTAAAAGCATTTCCAAAGGAAATGTAAATTTACAAACGAAGTAAGAGAGTAAGTGGATAGAGGGTAGCTTTTTGGTATATTAATACTTGGTTTTTTTTGGGGTTCGGTATAAAAAACCAGCAACCTGAGTTGGTTGGCAAATATTTAAAATGATTTTATTTTCATTCAGTTCTCTTCTATTTTTTTCCATTATACTTTTTGGGCTGTTATTTCTTAAATAAATATTTTCGGTAAAACTGTATGAATTCAGGGGTTCATATTATGAAATATTAAAGCATACTTATGGGATAGAAAAGCAATTTATAAAAATTTATTGCTTTAGTTTTAATTGCAAGTATATGTATGTGCCTGTAAAAATAACAAAATCTGTAGCCTAATTTTAGGAGGAATTTTTTTTTATTTAAAGGCCGAAATCTGAAAATAAAAGAAAATTTAAAAGAAATTTATGAGTTTTTAAAATAAAGTCTGTGAAATTGCCATAAATTTATAAAAAATATAATTTTTTTATTTCTTTTTTTTTACAGATTTCATTGCATATGTTAAGGCTTGTTATGAAATCATAAACTTTTTAAGGTAAGTTCCTATTATTATTTTTTCTTTTGTATTTGAAAATTCTGAGATTTTCTGAGATTTTGAATTGGCCGCACAGTGATTTGGAGAAAATCTATGACTTTAATTCATACTTTTTCACGATCTGGTCCTCCCTTTCAAATCCTAACGTCATGTTAGGCCTTTTCAACCACCTTTTTTAACAGTCATTTCAACCCTTCAGTTAGGATTACGACTTAGTTTCTCACACCATTTATGTTGTGTGAGTTAATTTTATACATGAGTGGCGGGACCTACAGTTTGAAGTCGACTCCGAACGACAGATTTTTTTGAGAAACTTTTCATGGCAATTTTCCATTTACTCTCAGAGTTTTGGCCAGAAATCTGCTGAGAAGAAGTCGCCGAAGAAATATTTTTCGTATTTCATTTTGTTGAAGATAGCTCAGGTTTTGAACCGTGAACTCAAGTCTAATGAGCCAACACACTACCTACATACTTGACTACGGCTACTTTTGTGAAGAAATATTATTTTTTAAACTTGAAAAGATTCATAAATTGTTTCATTAATTCATTAATAAATATTGAAATTAAAACATTAAGCCATGAGTATTTATTCTGTTATAGGAAATGTTAAATATACCCGCGACAATTGTAAACTTTTAATAACATTTTCTGATTCGGATTCTGATTCTGATTTCATTTCATGTTTTTTTATTGTATTTGTTGTATTAAACAATGAGGAATTTAACCAGCATGAAGGCGATTAAATTGAAAAAAATAAATAAAAATCATCAATGCGCCGATAAAGCTATTCTCGGTGGCCATAATTGCTTTGCCTGCCTCTGCCTCTGCTGCGTGCTGTCTGCTGTCTGTTATGGCAGCACGTCTGTGCCATTACATCGTTTTTTATTTCATTTCGTATGCAAATGTTTAATTATTTCCTTATTGATGGCAAAACATAAAAAAAATGTTTTAAAAAAATTGTAAAATTATCGACATTCTGTTAATAATCCTTTTCATCACAATTAATGTGATTCGCATTATTATGTGCAGTAAATGTCAGTCATTCAGACATTCAGTCGTTCAACCTATTCGTCCGGAATGTTAAAAATTTTTTTTTAATCCTTAATTGAATATTATTTTTTAATAAATTCATATCGAAATAATTTCTTTATAATTTAATACGTAAAATACATGACATTGTTACTCCTATGAAATCCCTTCATTATTATTTATTTAAGTTCTACGTTGCAGCCCGTAAGCTGTCATATAAAGTATGCCTTAGCTCCTACTATCAGTTAGGTAGTCAAGTAGCAGTGGCTGTTAGCACTGCATATGGGCCCTTTTGATACCACAATCGTATATTTCCTGGCACCACCCATAGCTTCTGATGAAGCCACATATACTTCTGATACGTATTATCGACAGACAGTAGAGATCGCCGGCATAATGGACACCTAAGGCGCCATCTCCTTTTCGGGCATAACGCTGGGCATATATACCCAATAAGTGAAGAACAGCTGAGTCGTTCTTCATCTCAAGTGCATTCAAATATTAACCGTTCAACCCAGTTAAACTTATTAAGAAACATATGCTGCAACCTGCCTTTTGCTATACCATGGTATTTTGTTTCTTTTTTCTTTTCAAAGGAAGAAAAGGATCTCAACTATGCATGTGTAGCATGTAATGCTTCATAGGACTCTTGTATTTGTTTACTACATATTAGATTTGCTTTTAAAGGGTTTCGACTCCCTTTTTTCATCTCAACTGCATTTAAATATTATTTTTTAGTCATGAACTACACAACAAATAAAGGATGTAACTTATTGCTCCAAGAAAACAGGAGCAGGTTGTTCATTACTGTATCCTTTCATAGAGCAAATCAGGTTCTAATTAATAAGGGACACTTCAATTTAAAGCAGGGAATTAAAATTTTTTGGATACATTTTACAAAATTTTGTGATTATTTCTGGATTCTGGACTAGTTTACATGTTTTATTCTATCCTGTAAAAGATTTAATGTGTGTGAAGATAGATTCGAATTAAAAAACCAAAGACACAAACCCAGACTTTTAGCAGCGCCACTTGTCTTGCCTCTAACAGGCTAAACTTTGCTATTAACAGAACACTGCTAACTGTTTAACAGTTGCAATAAGTTATAAATCTTCTACTTTGCAGGCAACATAGACTTTAATACTCATTATGATCTTTATTATTTGTGAATGAAAGTGTTGATATGTAATCTCAAAATTATCCCACTACCACGGTTCGAAAGAGGACCCTCTGGACTACCATTTGCATATAGTCTGTATGGTGTACTATTTCTTATATGTATGTTCCAAAATGGCCACTGCTATTCTAGAGAATTTTCAAACAAAAAATTTATATGTTCAAAGCCGATTTTCTCAATAGCATATCACTTTATATGTGACTATGTTGCTAATTAAATTAACAGTCCTTAGTACCTTCCTTTGCATATAGTGTGGTACTCATAGACCAAGAGCATATCCCAAAATTAGCTCCTAAACAAGTGTTCAGATGGATACTGTTCAATAGCTAACAGTGCTCGGTTAAGAGAAAATTTTGCTCTGTTAACGCCAAACGTGGCGCTGCTAAAATTTATGGATTGCGTCTTGGATATTCAAATTCGAATTAATCTTCACACACATTCTTCTTACTCATCTCTCAAGTTTCTGCAGAAGTTATTTCTATCTGTCCAAGAGTATTGGGTCTCAATTTACTTTCCGTAATGTAATGTCCGTTATCGTGCTCTTTCCTTGTACAAACTATTTAGTTTTAACCAGATTTGTTGATCTTTCTTGTCCGCTATCTAGTCTACCCATGAAATGCACAGAACTTCGCAGAGAGTTCGATTGTTGTAGGCAGTTATTCATCTTACAGAATAGCATCTAGAATAGCACAACGTCGCGGTTCCCAATGATGTGAGAGTCGTATTGCTCTACCATCTCATTAAGAGATTTCCGTTCTAGTAGTCATCACATTAGAACGCACAGCATTGCTGGTTGGCTGTTAGAAAGTAAAGTAGATTAATAAGCTTATTTGGGATATTTTCATCGTTAATACTCCCTTCCCCAGGCCATAAATCACTAATAATACTGTAGGCATATTGAGGTTATCTTAGCCCATAACTGTGTATATGCGGCTTTTATGCCACTTTTTTCCGAAGACTTTGCACCCCGACATAGAGGATAATGGAGGGTTTTTTTCAGTCTGTTACGGTTTCTACAATAGCTTGTAGCGTAGTTTCCTCTTTGAGTTCAAGATTCGCCTTAAATAACCTCAGTAAAGGAAAAGGCAGTAGTACCCTGTTCTTTCTGGTAAAAGAATATCACACTTCTTATCACAAGTTTCACATTCAAACGCCAACAAGATGGCCACATAAGGCAAGTCCTTCATCATAAGATTCCATTGGAAATGGAGGAGCATGCCAACTTGTATAGTTCCTATCCCTCTGGCTATTGCAGTTTCAATAATTCTGTCATTCGGAGTCGACTTCAAACTGTAGGTCCCGCCACTCATGTAAAAAGTTAACACACACAACATAAGTGAAGTGAGAAGCTAGGTCGTAATCCTAACTGAAGGGTTGTAATGAACAATTACGTATGTATATCTCTTATTGTGGTTCACAGAATATAATCTTTTCTTATCGCTCTGGCAACATATGGCAACATCTCCCTCCAACTAGGTTCAAGTGAATGGTACTCTAGTCAAAGCCTACTGTCTCGATCGAAACAAAGGACAGCCAGGCTCTGGAAAAGTCTTCTTTACAAAGATAAACCGTGGCAAAACTTTTTACCATAGTTTTCTCAAACAGTATTGAAATGGTCTTGTAACTTATAGCCGTGTTACAATAACAAAACTGCATAGGAATTTCTGGAAGTTGCCAGAAGCAGCTCGTTCATCATAAGATTTTATTGGAGATGGAGGAGCATGCCAACTTGTGTACTTCCTATCACTCTGGCTATTGCAGTTTCAATAATTTTTTAAAATTTTTCTAACCGAACTGGAGATTTGTCGCCTATGAAGAACGTCTACAGAGGACCTATTCTGTGAACAAGTATTGGCTATAGTGGTAAGGAACTTTACTAATTTAATCCTCTTCTCTCTTTCAACAGTCGTCACCACTTGACCGTAATGTGACACAAGTATTTTCTAAAGTGGTGGGGAACTTTACTAATTGAATCCTCTCTTTCAACGAGTTGTCCCCACTAGACCCTAGTACGACATTCATTGTTGTATAACACTGTCTGATGGGGTATGGGGAGTAAGCCCTCTCCCTTTTTAAAATTTTTTCTTTCTACGGCGTTAGAACCCATGAAGTTTGAAGAAAATCATGTCGGAAACGTAAAGGATAATATTCTGCTTTGGAACCCTATTATCCAAGTTATAAACCCCTTACATCTATACGTTAAAATTCAGATTAGTGGGGCTTAATCATTCAATATTTGTTTGTTTTCTCTTTCCAAAGCTCAATGTGTGTCATAAATTCTCTTTAAGCGAATAAAATTTTAAATTTTTGAAAAAAATCGTTTTTTCACAAGCTTAATACAAAGAAAACCATGAGTTTTTCCAGTAGAAGTAAATGCCACACTGTATTTAATACATACATATGTGTGGGAGAACACATAATAAAAGATATTGTAAAAGAGATAGAGACAGAGAGAGAGAGAGAGAGAAGTGGAGGACAACATGGTGTGCGTGTTAACGTTAAATGGGCATTAAGCGATTGTGCTTTTAATTTTAAAATATTGCAAAAAAAAACACAACACAAGTACATACATATTTGCATATGAATGTATGTATTTAAGGTATTTAAATATGAATGTATCTGTATGGGAGAGAGAGAGAGAGAGAGTCTGAGTTCATATCTCTCATTTTTGTGTTGTCATTATTGCGTATGATTTATTTGTATATGCCGTGCCATAACTCGTAAGCATTCCAATAAATATTTATTTTTGCATTTTTATTGAAAATTATGGTTTTGAGTGTTATTATCCTTTGCCTCCAACGCTCTCACTCTCTCTCTCTCTTTCTTTTTCTTTCTGTTTTTAGTTTTTGATAAGAGGATTAATTTTTTTTTTATATTGGCTGCTTACTGAGCAAGCATCTTGTATTGGTTTTAAATATTTAAATTCCCTCCTTTTAATTATTTTTCCATTTAAATTAACGTTGAAAGCCTATTTGTATGCTACGTTTTCTTTTTATATATTCGTAGATATGTAGACTTTAAAAGCAAGGAATTTTTGGTAAATTTTTAAAACTTTATTGGGGTATTCGCAAGTCGCCGTAGTCTAGTAGGTAAAGTGTTGGTTTTATACGTTAGGCCACGTTTCAAACCCCAGGTCACATTTCGAAACGAATATATTAAAAAACATTTCTTCGGCAACTGGGTCTCAGCAAATTCCTGGAAAAAACTCTGAGCGTTAAAATAAAATTTCCATGAAAAGTTTATCAAAAAAATCTGTCGTTCGGAGTCGACTTTAAACTGTAGGCCCCGCCAATCATGTATAAAATGAACACTCTCATCATAAGTGGTGCAAGAAGCTAGGTCGTAATCCTGACTGAAAGGTTAGAATGACCAATTATGTATGTTACGTATGTAAGTCTGTTATTGTGGTATGCTGTTCTATTTATTCACAGAATTTGTCATTGTTGAGTACAATGAAATCTTCTCTCATCGTTCTGGCTTCTTATGGATTCTCTCTCCTCCCAGATTGAAGCGAATGTTACTCCAGTGAAAGTCTACTACCTTGATCTTAACAAATGACAGTCAGACAGTGGAAAAGACTTCTTTACAAAGACAAACCGTGGCAAAATTTCCCTACTTGCGTAGGGGAGATATTAACATACCTAAAATATGTATGTATATGCCGTAGTAGCCTAGCTTTTGGGTACATTCCAATAGCCTGGCAAAGGTTGAGGATGATATTCATTCTTTAGGTAGGAAAATAGAATATTACACACTCGAAATCCTTCAGACTAAATTGTCTTTTGTCCTGCATGTTAAAAAGTGGTTAAGAAAAGCATGGGTGATCATATCAAATGTGAGATGTTGTAAAGACAACATGCATGTAAGACAAAATGCATATAAGGCAACATGCATATAAGGCAACATGCATATAAGGCAATAGGCATATAAGGCAACAGGCATATAAGGCAACATGCATATAAGGCAACAGGCATATAAGGCAACATGCATATAAGGCAACATGCATATAAGGCAACATGCGTATAAGGCAACATCCATATAAGGTAACGTCCACGTAAGGCAACATGCATAAAAGGCAACATGCATATGAGGCAACATACGTATAAGGCAACATGCATATAAGGCAACATGCATATAAGGCAACATGCATATAAGGCAACATGCTTATAAGACAAGAGGCATATAAGGCAACATGCATATAAGACAACATGCATATAAGGCAACATGCATATAAAGAAACATTTTTATAAGGCAGCATGCATATAAGGCAACATGCATATAAGGCAACATGCATATAAGGCAACATGCATATAAGGGAACATGCATATAAGGCAACATGCATATAAGGCAACATGCATATAAGGCAACATGCATATAAGGCAACATGCATATAAGGCAACATGCTTATAAGACAAGAGGCATATAAGGCAACATGCATATAAGGCAGCATGCATATAAGGCAACATGCATATAAGGCAACATGCATATAAGGCAACATGCATGTAAGGCAACATATATATAAGGCAACATGCATATAAGGCAACATGCATATAAAGCAACATGCATATAAGGCAACACGCATATAAGGCAACATGCATAAGCGGTTCTTTTGAATTTAGTGGAAAACATTCAAGAGTTTTAAGCCGTAAGGCGATGAATATCTGCACTCGTCTTGTTTAGGGGGGACACATTTGATAATTGTCACCATGATGTGATAGGAAAGGGTATTGAATAGAGGTGTATAGATTCTGTGACAAACCGTGGCAAAACTTCTCACCATAGTTTTCTTAAACAGCTTTAAAATGGTCTTGCAACTTGCAGCCAATTTACAACGACAAAACTACACAGGAATTTCTAGAAGTTGCCAAATAGAAAATACATGAAGCATACACACATAGAAACAAGAAGAATATGGCTAATTTTTGATTCCCTTACTTAGCAGTTCATTTGAAAAGATGGCCAGACTTGTTTGATGAGTTTTAATCTCTGTATTGCCAGTTGTGGAAGCTTAAGGCAGCTGTAGCTGTATGTTGTATTGGTATTATGCAGCAAAAGAGTCACAGGAGAGACATATACATTTATATGTAAGAAGCAATAGGGAAATACAAATTGAAAGCGAGATATTCTACCTTTTTCATTTAATTCCTCTCTCCCCCTGCCGCTAATTGTGAAATGCTCAAAGCAAACGTTTCTGTAATTAAATGTTGAAAACCATTTTAACACTTGAGCTCTGTGATATTACACCACTGCCTTGTTGCAAATACTTTTGTAATACAATATATAAAATCCTTGACTCTACTAATTACTTAGATATACGAGGGCGGTAACAGCAGCACAAGTAGTATAAAGAAATATATTTTTTTTTGCTATTGAACAGCCTAAACTGCCTTTACAACGCTTAATAATATTTCAGTCTTAAGGTTTTTGAGGTCTTAACGACCCTCGTATTATAATTTAAAGCATATTTTTAGTTTTGTTTTTATTTTGTATGCCATAATTTACCTTTTGGTATTCATATAGAACAACAAGAACAAGAACATCTCTTTCTAAATGACTTACAATGGCAACAGATGCAGTAACAACACAGCTGCACTGCATTATCCTTAGAGGTACGTACCTGCATGCCACCTATTGGAATATTAAGCATGCAGCACATGCCACATACTATACATACACATAAATTCATATGGGAAGTAAATATTGTATTAAATTCATAAATACATACATACATAAACAATTTACTCATATGGAGGGGGACGACTACCTTGAGTTGTCTTAATGTCAAGCTGCTACTGCTACAGTAGGGGAAAAACGTTCCTTTTTCTGTGTAAGATTTCATTAAATTTGTTCAACCGAGTTAAACTTATTAAGAAACATATGCTACAACCTGCCTTTTGCTATACGATGATATTTTTTTTCTTTTCAAAGGAAGAAAAGGATCTCAACTATGCATGTGTAGCATGTAATGCTTCATATGACTCTTGTATTTGTTTACTACATATTAGATTTGCTTTTAAAGGGTTTCGACTCCCTTTTTTCATCTCAACTGCATTCAAATATTATTTTTAGTCATGAACTACACAACAAATAGAGGATGTAACTTATTGCTCCAAGAAAACAGGAGCAGGTTGTTCATTACTGTATCCTTTCATAGAGCAAATCAGGTTCTAATTAATAAGGGACACTTGAATTTAAAGAAGGGAATTTAAATTTTTGGATACATTTTACAACATTTTGTGATTATTTCTGTGATTCTGGACTAGTTTACATGTTTTATTCTACCCAGTAAAAGATTTAATGTGTGTGTAGATAGATTCGAATTAAAAAACCAAAGACACAAACCCAGACTTTTAGCAGCGCCACTTGTCTTGCCTCTAACAGGCTAAACTTTGCTATTAACAGAGCACTGTTAACTATTTTTGGGTCCGCCAAATAACTTTTTTTTTTGAAAATGCTTTTAAAAAGAAAACTACTGAATATTTTCTAAAATTTCTTTTTTTATTTGAAAGTACAATCCTTCCGGTTAATAATGAAAAATAATTTCATTCAAATGGCTGCCTCGGCTGGCCATGCAGTAGCCTACACGAACGGTCCAATTTTTAAGCACATTATCGATTGTGTGCAGCTGTATTTCACCAATGGCTTCACGAATATTGTCCTTTAAAGCGTCAATTGTCTCTGGCTGTTGTCTGGCGTAACACTTATCTTTGACGGCACCCCACAAATAATAGTCCAACGGTGTCAAATCGCAGCTCCGAGGTGGCCAAAAGACATCAGCTCTGCGGCTGATAATGCGATCTTCAAAAACAGGGCGCAAAACATCGAGTGTAGCTTCGGCTGTGTGGCACGTAGAGCTGTCCTGTTGAAGCCAAATGTTGCCAATATCCTCCACTTCAATTTTTGTGAACAAAAATTCATTCAACATGGCCCGATAACGATCGCCATTGACTGTAACGGTCACTCTTTGCTCACGTTCGAAGAAATATGGCCCAATTATGCCTCTGGACCAAAATCCGCACCAAACAGTGACTCGTTTTGGGTGCGTTGGCTTTGCAATGTATGCGTGCGGGTTTTCTGTGCCCCAAATGCGCCAATTTTGCTTGTTTACATACCCGCCAAGATCAAAATGAGCTTCATCTGAAAAGATGATTTTTTTTTGCCAAAATCGGCATCTTCTGGTGTAGGCTACTGCATGGCTGATTGTAGGACAAGGTTAGTTTATGCGGTTAGCTGTCTTTATACGTGACCATGCGATATATTGTACTGCCCTTATACCCCATATGGTATACCTATGGCCCTGAAAAATTGTAAGATGCTGCTCGTTATCAAAAATGAAAATTTTATTCACAGTATCTGGCGTTCACTCAATTGTTCGGTCCTTCGGCCCCTCAGGTCTGCTGATTGATTTTGTTATTCCAGACTGTCTGCTTTAAAAGCTTTAACAGTGTTATCCACTTCATGCTTCGTCTTCAAATTGTTTCTTTCCATACTGCAAGCACCTTCTAACATGTGGAGTGAGCACATCTACAAGGTCATTTTATTCGTAGCTGTACATAATTTTAAATGTTTTCTTTTTGTTGTTGTTGCTTTTTTGTTGTTGTTGTTTTCGCTTTTTAACAAGTTTCCAAATTTATTTCTTTCCATTCTTCACTTCAGTTGCCTTCTTTGTTACGCGGACTCTTTGAATTTTGTGTAGCAAACCACCGTTTATAATGGATTTTCAAGCAACATTTCAAACACCTTCACTTTATTACGCTAACGAAAAACGATTTAAAATGCTTGTTACAGCAGCTATCAAAATCCTCCTCGTCCCCTTAGCGTATGAGCTCTCATGCTTAGCGTGCTCCTTTAGTGGTCTTAGCTTTGGCGGTAGCAGCTGCATTAGAAAATCAGGTTAAGCTTTATTGCAGAGCGTATAAAAACGCTTAAATCCGTTTGGTTATATAACTCTGGCCATAACGAAGTATGTATGTATGTGATGGTTAGAAATGGTACACCCGAAAAACTAAAACTAGAATGCAGGGGTTCTTAAACGGTACTACTTTAATGTTGGTAAAGCAGGAGTTCTAAAAGCGTACACATTTAACAAAAAATGTTAACTTTTTATACTGCGGGAATGGATCCTACAGTGAAGAAGCGTGAGGGCCTAGCCTAGTTTATGGATACATACCAATAACCTGGCAAAGGCTGTGAATGGGATTCATTCTTTAAAGGAAAAAAGGATACTACAAACTCGAAATCCTTCAGACTAATTAGACTTGTGCATTCAAAACAGTTTAGAGAGGTGTGGACAACCATTTTAAATGTGATGTGTTGTAAAGACAATATGCCTATAAGGCAACATGTATATAAGAAAACATGCATATAAGGCAACATGCATATCAGGCAACATACACACAACGCAACATCCATATAAGGCAACATGCATATAAGGCAACATCCGTATAAGGCAACATGCATATAAGGCAACATCCATATAAGGCAACATCCATATAAGGCAACATGCATATAAGGCAACATCCGTATAAGGCAACATGCATATAAGGCAACATACACACAACGCAACATCCATATAAGGCAACATGCATATAAGGCAACATCCGTATAAGGCAACATGCATATAAGGCAACATACATATAAGGCAACATGCATATAAGGCAACATCCGTATAAGGCAACATGCATATAAGGCAACATGCATATAAGGCAACATCCGTATAAGGCAACATGCATATAAGGCAACATACATATAAGGCAACATGCATATAAGGCAACATCCGTATAAGGCAACATGCATATAAGGCAACATACACACAACGCAACATCCATATAAGGCAACATGCATATAAGGCAACATCCGTATAAGGCAACATGCATATAAGGCAACATCCATATAAGGCAACATCCATATAATGCAGCATGCGTATAGGGCAACTTGCATATAAGGCAACATGCATATAAGGCAACATGCATATAAGGCAACATGCATACAAGGCAACATGCATATAAGGCAACATGCATATAAGGCAACATGCATATAAGGCAACATCATATAAGGCAACATGCATATAAGGCAACATCGTATAAGGCAACATGCATATAAGGCAACATGCATATAATGCAACATGCACATAAGGCAACATGCATATAAGGCAACATGCATATAGGGCAACATGCATATAAGGCAATATGCTTATAAGGCAACATGCATATAAGGCAACATGCATATAAGGCAACATCGTATAAGGCAACATGCATATAAGGCAACATGCATATAAGGCAACATCCGTATAAGGCAACATGCATATAAGGCAACATCCATATAAGGCAACATCCATATAATGCAGCATGCGTATAGGGCAACTTGCATATAAGGCAACATGCATATAAGGCAACATGCATATAAGGCAACATGCATACAAGGCAACATGCATATAAGGCAACATGCATATAAGGCAACATGCATATAAGGCAACATCATATAAGGCAACATGCATATAAGGCAACATCGTATAAGGCAACATGCATATAAGGCAACATGCATATAATGCAACATGCACATAAGGCAACATGCATATAAGGCAACATGCATATAGGGCAACATGCATATAAGGCAATATGCTTATAAGGCAACATGCATATAAGGCAACATGCATATAAGGCAACATCGTATAAGGCAACATGCATATAAGGCAACATGCATATAAGGCAACAGGCATATAAGGCAACATGCACGTAAGAAAACACGCATATAAGGCAACATGCGTATAGGGCAACATGCATATAAGGCAACATGCGTATAGGGCAACATGCATATAAGGCAACATGCATATAAGACAACATGCATAATCGGTTCTTTTAAATTTAGTAGTTTTAGGCCGTAAGGCGATGCACTCTTCTTGTTTAGGGTGCACATTTGATAATTGTCATCATGAGGATTCTATGATGTCCAGGTGGATGATACACCTAATCTGTGTAAACATATGCAGGTAACGAAATTAAAAGCAATCGGTGGTGCGATTCTTTCACCACTAATGTGGAGCTTGGTTGCCAGTGAACTCAGGAGGAAATTGTCTGAGCAGGACATTGACTGTTAGGAGTATGCAGATACTATTCTAAGGGCTAGACACAGATTAAAAGAGATTTCTTGAGGTATCATATGGTTTATGTTTAGAAAACTTTTAGTCTTTCAACATTTCTCTGCTTCAAATCTTATGCTATTAAAATTTCTTGTATTTGGATCAATAAAAAGTCTTTACGTAAAGAAAAACTGCGGTCTGAAATTTAATTATCCAAGTTCACTAATTTTACTTCTTGAATTTTTGTATCAGCAGGTTCTTAAAAAATGGCTGTACTATGGTTTCATTAGTAAGTACTTTTTAACCAAATTGAGCACTATTTTCAGGTACTTTTTAAAATATATTTCCGTTTTTGTTGCCATTTCTCCGCAGTATCCAAAATTTAGTACAATTTTTAACTTTTTTGTAACAAAAGTACGTATATGGGTACTTTTTTTGGTACCAGAAAAAAAGTACTTTTATCTGGTACCCGTTGAAAAGTACTTTTTGCCACAAAATGGTGCTAAAAGTGATTTCTTATTTTAAACTCTTTTATGGTCTCAAGATTTATTAAAAGTTTGACATGATTGTATTTCTTGGTTGTTTTCGTTCCCGCCATATTTCTTAAGATTTTGAGAACATTAAAAACCAATTGGGACTCTCTGCCTTTAATATAGCGAGCGTTGGTAGCAAAAGAAAAAAAAGTCAACACAATACTAACGATTATGTTGATGATGCTTAAGAGGCATACCATCTAAATGTCACTTCCCCTCTCTTTATGTGCCACATTTATAGCGTTACAGCTAAAGTTTCTTACTTTACTTGCAACACTGCGGCTTTTGTGGCATTTTAACCGAAAAATAAATGCTAAAAACAAAAACAACAAGAACTTGATAACAATAAAGTTGCACATTTACAATTTTAAATTAATTGCCATTTTGTTTAGACATTCGCGCTCCGCTCCCCTTTCCCCTCTGCTGGGGCCACCATAATAAAAAACAATACAACACTTAAATGACAAAACTTGGTTAAGGAAACCTTCTTTCTTGTACCCGTAGCCGTCGCTGCTGTTGTAGTCATTAGGAAGGTATTCGTTGTAGTCGTAGTAGTAGTCGGTGCTGTAGAAGTGCGAGGAGACGTTACCCCATTAAGGTTTACTCGCTTAAGTTGATAAAGTGGTTTTTGTGTGGTGGGATATTAATGTAATGAATTGCTAAAAAAAAACAAAAACAACTACAACAGCAACAATAATTAGAAAATGAATATGGCAACTCGTGTTAGAGTTTAAACGCCTTTTTTCGTTTTTGTTGCTGAAAATGGTTAACAAAGTTGAAGGTGGTTTGGGTTATAATTTAGTAGAGGCATGGTAATCATTTACAATATTCGGCATGTGTGGTGGGTTTTGGAAAAAGGAATTTAAGAAATTTTTGGTTGTTGTTTAGAAGTCTAAGCATACCCTTGACAAACCCAAAATATTCCACAATACCAGGAGATCATGGAAAGGGAGGTATGTACCTCATAGTTAGCCGATCAGATACAAGAAAGACCACAAATTATTTCTCAACATAGTTTTCTTTTAGCTCGAGACGCATTTACCTTTGTAATAGGGCACACTGCTGTGAAAAGTTAGGTTAGGTAATTTGACGAAACCTTCCCAGGCCACAGGTTACGTCGTTGTGATACTAAAGGGTGTTTTTTATAGAGTTATAGAACTTGAAGTTGCAATAAAACAACGATGGCTTATTTGATTGACATGAATATTATTTATCCGAAAGATAATCTTGTGGCATTACATTTTAAATATGATTTCTGGCATATGACCGCCACGGCTGGCGCGGATGTAGTCCAATCTGGACGTCCAATTTTCGATGACTTTTTCCAACATTTGTGCCCGTATATCGGCAATAATACGGCGAATGTTGTCTTCCAAATGGTCAAGCGTTTGTGGCTTTACCGCATAGACCAATGACTTTACATAGCCCCACAGAAAGTAGTCTCGCGGTGTTAAATCACAAGATTTTGGAGGCCAATTCACAGGTCCAAAACGTGAAATTAGGCGGTCACCAAACGTGTCTTTCAATAAATCTATTGTGGCACGAGCTGTGTGACATGTTGCGCCGTCTTGTTGAAACCACATCTCCTGGACATCATGGTTATTCAATTCAGGAATGAAAAAGTTAGTAATCATGGCTCTATACCGATCACCATTGACTGTGGCCACCATCGTTTTTGAAAAAGTACGGACCAATGATTCCACCAGCCAATAAAGCGCACCAAACAGTCAGTTTTTCTGGACGTAACGGTGTTTCCATATACACTAGAGGATTACCTTCACTCCAAATGCGGCAGTTTTGTTTGTTGACGTAGCCATTCAACCAGCAGTGCGCTTCATCGCTAAACAAAATTCGCTTATGAAAATCGGGAACAACGGTAATCTCGTTTTGGGCCCATTCGACGAATCTACGCCTTACTTGATGATCGTTTGGCTTCAAATCTTGCACGAGTTGGATTTTGTAAGCACGCAAACCAAGATCCTTCCGCAAAAGCTTCCATAAAATGGATGGACACACATCCAATAACTGTGCTCGATGGCGGATGGACTCATTCGGGTCTTCCTCAATGCTACGCTCTACAGCAGCAATAGCTTCTTCTGTACGCACCGTACAGCGTTTCTGGGGATGCGAGTTATCAATAAGAGTAAACGTGGTGCGAAAACGTTCCATGGTTAATCGAATTAACTGCTCTGATGGACGATTTTGTCGACGATAAAATGGACGTAGTGCGCGATACGTTTTCCGCACAGAACCATTATTTTCGAAATAAAATTGCACTATTTGCAAGCGTTGTTCAGGCGTGAGTCTATTCATGATGAATTGCCAAACCAAACTGAGAATAAATCACTTGACAGCTGTTAAATCGGTCGCCATCTTGAAAAGTAATGCCAACTTAAAGTTCTATACCTCTATAAAAAACACCCTTTATAAGCCATCTTGACTCCAAAATAAATCTTATTATCGCAGTAATCTTCATTTTGTAAAGTGCAGTGAAATATCACTTCCAATAAGAAGTCAAAAACGTTTGCCTTTTCAAGACAGGAGATATGTAATGGCACAGTCTTCTTGACCTCCTTCTCACATCCCAGTATCCTTCAATAGTTATTAAAGGGAATGCCAAGTTTTCTATGGCTTGTTTTCTATGGGACAATGGGTGTGTTGATGACTATGCGATTTACGGAAAAAAATCAGTCAGTAATCCTCTAATCCAAGTCAATTCAGTAGGGCCTACTACTACAGCACGTGCCCTTGTACTGCCTCCGTATACTCCGACCGGAGGATACCCAGTTTAACTGAAAGATTTATACTCTGTTCGGAATTTGTCAACTCCGTATTTGTTTCGAACAGTTGGATATCAATTGCGGTTGCCCAGACGTTATTTCAAAGTCCTCAAAAAAAATTAAGGGTCACAATATCGGACTTGTTGACGTAACTTTCTATACCTTGCCACGCGCTTTACCATCGATTTATTGCATGCGTTGTGGGTAACAAGTTTCTTTCCACAAGAGGTACTGCTCTCTCTGATACCCTCTGGTCTGTGGACCAAGCTATGTCAAGTCATTGATTTCTGCCGACAAGTTAGGAAAATTGGGGACTCTGGAAGCTTGTATTAAAGTCAGCATTAATGTCCTACTACCAGATTTCTTATAGAAAGCAGTCGAAAAGTGATTAAGTGATCTTAGAGAAACACTTATATTAGTATCGTGATGGTAATTTTTTTTGGCGTTTGAGGTAGGGTTCAAAATGCCTTCGTCAGCTGGGTCGAGTGGGGCTTCCACTAAAACAATCCCTCCTCCTCTTCTGGGCATACTCCCTTCCCTGGACGGCTATCTGCATTACTTCGGGAAGGGCCCAGAACGACGTCCTGTTAAGGACCGTTGTCTACTCTCCTATGTCTGGGTACGCCATATTCGAAGCCAGCTTCATGCTATTGGCTCGTCTTCTCATGTATCATTCTGTCGTACTGTATCAAGTTCGACCTTCTTCCTTCGTCTCGCTTTCGAGCATTGCGTGAACAATGTTGTCGGGTGTGAATTCGGCAATCTGTTCCATCAACACATTCTTCTCGTCTTGCCATTTGATGCAATGGAAGAATGTGTGTTCAGCTTCGTCACTCATTTCCTCGCAATAAATGCAGCCAGGATCATTCACTTTGCCAATGCGGTGTAGATATTGTCGGAAATAACCATGACTCGAAAGAAAGTGGGTCAGGAAGTAGTTAATTTCCCCAAAATTTCCATGCTTCTATAGATGGAATAAGTCTAGCCGTCCATCTTCCACTTGTTTCATCGCTCCATCTACTTTGCCATCGCCGTATAGTTTGAGATCTGACGTCTGCGGTACTAATGGCGAGGTTTTCCCTCTTCGATTTCCATAATCTTCTTCGCTCGAATGCCAGCAAGTCGATAGGTATATCACCGGTGATCACGAGGACTGCGGCGCCCGAGACCGTGCTATAGGCCGAAGCGACCCTTAGTGCCGCTGTTCATTGCACTGCTGCTACTATTTTCCGCTTGGATTTAAACTCCATAAAGCTGCCATAAAGTAGTATCGAGTTAGTCGTTGCCATAATCAATTTGCGTTTGGACTGCGTTGGTCCGCCGATATTTGCCATCAGTCTGCTCAACATGCCCGTTAGTTTTGCTGCCTTGGTAGCCACATGCTGTATTTGGGCCCAGCCTGAGACCCAAGTATCTCACTGCCTTCTTTGTGATCAGTGATACGTCACCTATCTGCATACTTATCTTGAGTGGAATGTGAGCCAATGTCATCAGTATGACCTCGGTCTTATTACTTGCGAGCTCTAGTCCGTGGTCCTCGAGCCATATCTGCGTCCTTATCACGACTTGATTCAGTTTTCTCCTGGTATCATCCATATCGCGCGCTGAAATTACCGCTACTATGTCATCCGCGTATCCCACGAGGTATGTGATAGCATAAGTTGTGGTATATTTTATTCATATTATCTCCTTTAAGGTCCTTTAAATTAAAATTACTGTAGGCCTTATGACTAAGCCTTCACCAAAGATATCTTTAATCATTTTAATTCATGCACGTTTTTCTCCCTTATTTGAATACAAAAAAAGCGAATGCCTTGGCTGGCAGTAGGACTAATTAAAAAAATTTTGTCTCTCCCTTGTTTTTATTACTACAAAACGACTGCATTACGGTCTTCATTACAAAACTAATTTCCGCTGTTTTTTTGTTTTTTTATTCTTATTAATATTTTAATTGTTATTTTTCTTATGTAGAACCCTCTCTCGCTTTACTCACTTTACCAATTATTTTCTTTTTAATTTTTTTTTTCATTTTTAAAAACAATAAAACGCCTTGAAATCTTATTACTACTGCAGTTGTTCTAGTATTTTTCCGTAATGAAAAGTTAATTTTTGCAAAACAAAAGACGACGAAGTCGTCATAGAAGTAGTAGTAGTAGTAGTAGTAGTAGTAGTAGAAGAAGAAGAATTATAATTAATCATGCGCTCCATTTGAAAAATTTTCATTTTTACTGCCATCCATCCATACATTTTAACGACTTTCTTGTGTGTGTTTTTTACTGCCTCCAAATAGTTTTAAATACTGCAGCAGAAATTGTATAAGAATCTCACACTGACAACGACACATATTGTCATACATACAGTTAGATAACTACAGTAATAAGTTTTTTTATATTCTTTCAAAACTCTCATTTACACTCATACCCATGCCCATGCCGCTGACGCTCTCTCTCACTCACTCTCCCGTAATAAATAAAATTGCCGAAGAAAGCACCAGCACAACCAACCTTTTGTTTAAACTTGAATTGAATGAGTGAGCTTGAGAGAGGCCAGGAGGCAAAGAAAAAGAGTTAGAGTAACAAGAAATGGTGATAAACATCTTAATTACATCCACATGTACACACACACATGTACATATATTATGATTATAACGTACATGCCATGTGTACCTAGGAATAAATAAGAGAGTGTGAGCGTAAAAACTTATTTACAAGTTTTATTGTATGAAACAAGAACAAAAAAAAAAAACCAAAGAACAAGAGACGGCGTGAGAGAGAGAGCAAGAGAAGAGAGAGAAAAATTAACATAACTTTGCTGGTGTTGCTTGTTTGTAAAGGCATGACTCTTGCTTTATTTGATCATTTGATAAGAGAGAGTTTTTAAAAACTTTCTTCTTTCTTTCATGCTTCGAAACAGTAGTAGGTAGGCTTTAACAGTAGGGTTCAAGAGGGCGTAAAAGAAAAGTAAAGGTTACCTGCTGTTTTTCTTTCTATCTTTAAAGGTTAAGAAGTTAAAATAAAGAAACAAGAAGGAAGTGTTGTTGCAATGAATTTTTTTTGTATGATAATTATATAATCTGAATTAATCAGCGCAGGGACTACTCCACGCTGGAAAACCAGCCAGAAAGTTTGATAAACGAGGCTATGTCCTTGATATCAATGGACGATAGCTTCGTCAAGCTGACAAGGGTTGGAGAGCCTACATCTCCACCCCGCAAGGGATGGGCATTGGCGGAGGAAGTGGATGACAGTCTCCTCCTCCTCGGCGGATCTGCATCCACGGCAGAAGTCGTTAAATGGGAGTCGCATTCTTTTCGCGTGTCTACCCATAACACAGTGGCCTGTAAGCATGGCTACTGTGATCGAGATGGCATTACGGCCAAGTCCAAGTAGCTGGTTGGTACGCCACCTATCCAATGTGGGCCAAGTGAGCCTAGCGATGGAGCAGGACTCTTCATTGATCCAGGATTGGTTGGCATCCCGGTAGAATTTCCGCGCAATGGCCAGTTTGAACGAGGTAAGTGGCATTACCAAGTTAATTGAGGAAAATTCCGGAAATAGTGCGCCAGCTCTGGCCAGCTCATTGGCCCTGCAGTTTCCCGGAATGTCGCAGTGTCCGGGAACCCAGGCAAGTGTGACGCCGAAGCGCCCAGAAAGGAGATTGAGGCAGCGGCGACATTCTCTGACGATCGTGGAATTATCCGCAATGTTCGACAGAGACTTTATCGCAGCCTGGCTATCGGAGTAGATCGAGATACGGGTGAAAACGGTAGGAACACCATAGACGAGGATCCACTGTGCAGCTTGACAGATGGCCATTACCTCCGCCTGGAACACGCTGCAGTAGTCCGGCAGCCGGAGTGAGATCCAATGAGGTCCAATTTCCCAGAGTATACTCCACTGCCCACCCTGTTATCGAGTCTGGAGCCGTCGGTGTAGACATCCAGGAGTTCGGGTTAAACGGTCGTGTCAGGGGTCCAGTCACTTCTGCTCGGGGTCAGGGAGTCGAAACCCCTATCAAAACAGTATTTCACAGGGAGATAATCAATATCAAATGGGGCCACGGGATCGATCCCCAAAATAGAGGAATGACCAAAAGCAACAACACGCCAACGAGACAGGACCTTGATTATTAGCTTTCAAAGCTTTATGCGTTGTTGATTTGCCGTGAAACGTTAAACCACTGCGAGAACAATCAATAACTCCAGACATTTTTTGCTTACTTGGCCGATTACAATATCGCTATCTCCGATTCTTTCAGAATTTTTCGTCGCTCTTTTTTCCTTTCTTTGCCGATTTCTTGCTCTTTACTGTCTTCCATTCTTCATCCACCAACGTTTCCTTGAGCTGTATCATGTCTGTCGGTTTTCCTCTCGGCTTCTTTTCCGGGTGGAGCTCCGCCGGGCTTGAGGCGCCTCTCTTGTGGAGGAAACTTACAGGTGTGGAGACATCACAGTCGTTCCCGTTTTTCTTGGCGCTCTCAAGTGCCTTACTCGCTTCCTTTTCCATTTCTGCAGTCTTCCAGTTTTCTCTATAGCTCCTCATTATGTCAATGAGCTCCTCTAATTACGATACTCCGCTCTGAACTTCCATGCTGATGTTCCTTGTCCTCGTCATTGCCACTCTAATCCTGCGGATGACACTTTGGCACTTAGTAATGGTCTCCTACTCTGAGTTTCTTATCTTGCATATAAACTGCCTGCCTGGGGGAACTGTGCCTGTTCCACCATAAACTGGTTGCGGTGCATGCGATTGCGCACCTTTCTGCGTTGATTTTGGTGTCGTGTCACCCTTATCAAACCATAGTTTAGTAAGAATGACAATCTAGCTTTTTACCCCACCCATGTTACAACCCCTCAGTCAGGAGTACGACCTAGTTTCTTACACCATTTATGTCATGTGGGTTAATTTTATACATGAGTGACAAGACCTAGAGTATAAAGTTGCCTCCGAACTACAGATTTTTTGAGAAAATTTGTCCATGGCAATTTTACATTTACTCTTACAGTTTTTGTCAGAAATCTGCTGAGAGGAAGTCCCCCAAGAAATATTTTTTTTGAATTTCGTTTTGTTGGAGATGTCTCATCTGGGGTTTAAGCCGTGGCCTCAAGTCTAATAAGCCAACACACTTCCTACTAGAAAGTTTTCATGTTAATTTTAATAACTCTCAGAGTATTTGCCAGAAAAGGAAGTCACCGTTACAATATTTTTTAAAATTTCGTTTTGTTGGAGATGTCTGACCTGCTGTTTGTATCATGGCCTCATGTCTAACAAGCCAACAACCTGCTTACTAGACTATGACGACTTCATCCCATGTTGCGCGTGTTAACTTTAGATATGAGTGGCGGAAACTAAAGCGTCCGCCAAATAACTTTTTTTTTTTAAAATGCTTTAAAAAAAACTACTGAATATTTTCTCAAATTTCTTTTTTTCTTTGAAAGTACAATCCTTCCGGTTAATAATAGAAAATAATTTCATTCAAATGGCTGCCTCGGCTGGCCATGCAGTAGCCTCCATGATCGGTCCAATTTTTAAGCACATTATCGATTGTGTGCAGCTGTATTTCACCAATGGCTTCACGAATATTGTCCTTTAAAGCGTCAATTGTCTCTGGCTTGTCGGCGTAACACTTATCTTTGACGGTACCCCACAAATAATAGTCCAACGGTGTCAAATCGCAGCTCCGAGGTGGCCAAACGACATCAACTCTACGGCTGATAATGCGATCTTCAAAAACAGGACGCAAAACATCGAGTGTAGCTTCGGCTGTGTGGCACGTAACGCCGTCCTGTTGAAACCAAATGTTGCTAATATCCTTCTCTTAAATTTTTGTGAACAAAAATTCGTTCAACATGGCCCGATAACGATCGCCATTGACTGTAACGGCCACTTCTTGCTCATTTTCGAAGAAAAATGGCCCAATTATGCCTCTGGACCAAAATTCGCACCAAACAGTGACTCGTTTTGAGTGCGTCGGGTTTTCTGTGCCCCTAGTGCGACAATTTTGCTTGTTTACACACCCGCCAAGATCAAAATGAGCTTCATCTGAAAAGATGTTTTTTTTTTTTTGCCAAAATCGGCATCTTCTGTAAGTCGATCGCAGGCCCACTTAGCGAAGCGAAAACGCATTGGATGGTCAATTGGCTTCAACTCCTGAACCAATTGCACTTTGTATGTCGTCATACCAATGTTAGACGGCGGACCCGATACAATGTAATGTCGACTTCAAAAAACAATTCTTTCTGGGAAACAATCAGTCCCATCAGCCTTTATGATATCCTGAAAACTTTTAAATTTCTCCGCTTTAAACGAACAATTTGCCAGATTTTTACGTGTGAACTAAGCTTCAGTTGGGTAGTGTAAATGTGCGTTTCGATGTACATGTGGTAAAGTTTATTTGTAGAGGCCCATTCCTCCCCCTTCCCTTTCGGCAAATATTTACCCGAAATTGGTGTATTAACACACTCAAATATTTTGTTATACTCCAGTGCAATTTGTATTGTTAAAAATATAGATTTTTCTCCACATATTTTCCTCTTTCCCTTCTGTTCTCTTCTGTTTGGTTTTTTTTTTGTTTCTTTAATATTTGCTTTTCATTTTTATGTGCCTGTTATAGTCCCTGTTTCATTTTATTTACTCTACTACTGTATACAAAAATAAAAAGGTTTTCCTCTTTCTTTCGCTCCCATTTTTGGTTTTCACTCCCATTTTCATAACCGTATTAATGTATGTATGTATGTATTAAAAAATGTGTTTATTTTTGCAAAGCATACATCTAGGCACTCATGTTTATTTAATACAATTTTTATATGGTTTTTATAGACATTTTTTTTAATACTTTTTAGTTTTATTATTTCGATTTGGATTTTTATTTTTCTTTTCTTGTATTTATTTTTTTTTATTGTGGTTGCTGCCAAATGTTTGTTTGATTTGCTTCAATAAGTTTATTGTGTATTATTGTTCAGTTTAGTTGCTTAAGCTATGCCATGGACTCTCTATACTGAAATTCTTTGCTGCTCTTCAAACTTTATTTTCTTTTTTGGTTTTATTTACTCCGGTTTTTTTTTGCCTTCTTCTACTTGCATTGAGTTGAAAAGATTATTGCTTTTCTCTTGGATCCAAGTGTTTATATCTGAAAATCTAAAAATAGAAGAAAAGAAAATAATAAAAAAACAAATGCATACTTTAAGGCTTTCATTATGTATGCTTAAATTGTTTTGTTGCAAATATTTAATGCATCATTAAGTTTTGTTTGTTCAAAAAGTTACTTTAAGACAAATAACCATAATTCAAGATATGGAAACTTAAGCCAAGAAAATAAAAGAAAATTTTTAAAGTAAACTGAAACATATGCTAGGGCAGGCAAATTGTTGTTTAGATATTTCCAAGACAATAACTTAAAGGAAGTTAATAAAAATCAAATTTATTAAGCATTCATGTTAGACAACTAAAGGATTAAAGATTAAATGCTAAAAATCACAAATTTTGAAATTGTATACAAAAGACAACCTTAAAGTAGGCAACAAAAATAAAATTAAAAATGAAATTTAATATTTTTGAGCTGTTTATTTAAGAAATTGGTTATTTTTCATACGGTAGGAACAAATTTAAAAAAAATTCAAGTTAAAGCCTACTTTTAGGAATTTTAAAAAATTTTTATTGTAAATTTTTGTTCCTTTACCAAATATTTTAAAGCTATTGCTTCATGTTTAAAGCTTTATTCTATGAAAATCTTTAGTTTTTATTAAATTTAATTTTTCTTAATAATTATAGTATAAAGCATACTTTTAGGAAAAAACTAGTGCATAAATTAAAGCCTGCTTATATAATAAAAATCAAATTTATTAAGCATTCATGTTAGACAACTGAATGATTAAATATGAAATGCTAAAAATCACAAATTTTGAAAAAGACAGCTTTAAAGTAGGCAACAAAAATAAAATTAAAATTGAAATTCAATGTTTTTGAGCTGTTTGTTCAATAATTTGTTTAATTTTCATATCCTACCCCTTGGGAATAAGTTTAAAAAACAATTTTTAAATTAAAGCCTACTTTTAGGTATTTAAAAAAAATTTTGTTGCAAATTTTTGTTCATTTATTAAATACTTTAAAGCTATTGCTTCATGTTTCAAGCATTTATTCTATGAAAATCTATAGTTTTCATTAAATTTAATTTTTTAAATAATTACATTATGAAGCATACTTTTAGGCAAAAAACTAATGCATAAATTAAAGCCTCATAGTAGGCCTACTTATAGGCCTTTAATTTCAATACTTTAAAATTTTTAAATAATTACAGTATGAAGCATACTTTTAGGCTTTCTTTAGCTTTTTGCTTTTTGCAAAAAACCTACTTATAGGCCTTTAATTTTAGATACTTAAAATACTATTGCCTACTTTTAGGATTTACAATCTTAAGGCATTTATGTATGTATGTCTTATTGAAATAAATTTAAAGATTTATTTTTAGTAGCTTGTAAGCCTATTAAAGTAAGTGTTTGCCATTAGCATAGAGGGGGGGATTATGAATTTCTGTTGCTTTTTGGTTAAACCTGCTTAATCTTGTATCTTGTAGAACTGCTTACTTTGATTAGCCTTATTTGCCTTCTGTGCTCGAATATGAAATTCAATTTATTTACGTCTCGTATAGCAAAATCACAAATTAACGAAAAATCTAAAAAAAAATCTCGAGACAACATTTGCTGCTAATCAAAATGGAAATACGAAGAGATAAAGAAAAAATAGCAAAATAGTGCAAAACGAAAACGAAACAATTTGAATAACGTCAGCCGACAACAAGAGTTTCGGTAGGTCGTTCATTGGGAATGAATACAAATTGACAAAAAAAATAAAAAAAAAATTCAAGCCTTAAGGCAAGAGCTAGCTGGAGCTCAATTGAATTGAATATTGAGACAGAATCTATTTAAATGAGTTGTATATAAGAGAGAGAGAGAGAGAGAAAGAGAGAGAGAGAGTATGCATGAGTATACAAGTGTCATTTTAGACAATTTAATAAAGCGATGGCGGCACAAGTTAAGTGGCTTTTAACACGTCAATGAAATGGAACGATACGTTAAGATAACAAGAAAAAAATTGAAACTGACAACAAACAAGTTTTTATTTTTTTTTAACAATTTTTTACCGCGTTATGGCAACAGCATGATTTTAAAAAAATTATTTTTTTATTTTTTTTTATTCAAAACTTCTTTAATAATAACTTCCATATTTATTTTTAAGGTTAAAGCACGTTTGCTTTTTTGGTTTTTTTTTTTGTTCATTATCTTTATGCCAGACATGACTCGGCATTATTTAACATTTTAATTTTGATTAAAATTAAACACACACACACACCAAAACGACCTAAGAAAACAAACAGAACAGACAGCAAAAAAAAGAAAGAAAAAAATTTTGCAAAAGTATTCATAAAGATTTCAAAGAGCGTGGCCGGCTGGTCTATTAGTTTGGCTTGTTGAAATAAGACAACAAAAAAAATTAAATTTTTTTGTTTCCATTTCGTAGATTTGCTAGCCTAAGGGCCTTTAATGGCTTAAAATACTTGAATATATTTTTTTGAAATTTTTTCAATTTAATTCAACGACCACAAAATATACGAATGAGTGAGTAGATCAGTTAATTGCCTACAATTTAAAAAAAAAAAAGTACTTCAGTTATCATCAGCACAGCAAAGGATTTTAATACCAAACAGTATAGACGTCTTGTAATTCTTATTTAAAGGATGTCATAAGCAAGGTTAAATTAATAAAAGCTAAGACTTGTAAGGCGCCTTAGTCAAGTAAGTAGTATTGGCCTATTAGACGCCAGCCCGTATTTCGAACCCATGCTTAGACATCTCGAACAAAATAAAATACAAAAAAATATATCTTTAACGACTTCCTCTCAGCGGATTTCTGGCAAAAACCCTGTGGGAGTAAATAAAATTACCATGAAAAGTTTCTCAAAAATTTGTCATTTGTAATCGCCTTTAGAACTGTAAGTTCCGCCACTCATGTATAAAAGTAATACACACAACATACAGTGGTGGCCTTTTAATTAGAAACGACTTAGCAACATGTATGTTTGTTAATTTGTTTTACAGTTTTCAGTGTGTACCTGGGATCAAAGGCTTTGTTTGGAGGACGTCTTACATACGTTTTTCCATCAGATTGGAACAAATTAAACTTGGATTCGTCACTCCAGAGAACTCTGTTCCAGAAACATCGTTTCTAATTATAAGGCCACCACTGTAAGTGGTGTGATTAGCTAGGTCATAAGCCTGACTAAAGCTTTTAGTTGATTATAATGCTTGCAGCCGGCCATTATGGACGACATATAATACTGCTGTTCCTTGTTCCCTTTTTAAAGCAGTTTTCGAGCACTTTTTTGAAAATTTCGAGCTGTATCCCGACCAGAGATCAGCAATGAATCGTTACTCATAAGTACTCATGAAATTTTGAGTATGAGTATGAGTCAACAGTAATGAAATCCAACAGTACTCTGATTCATTCGTACTCAGTACAATATTGATTTATAAGTACTAGTTGCCATGAGTATAAGCACAACGTTGACATCAAACTCATAACATTCGAAATATGTTTGATTCATACGCCTACTCATTCAGATTCATAAATTTAGGAAAATACTTCCTATAATACTTATAAATGATACGAGTGCTTCGAATTATTCGTCAAAATTTACAGTCTTAGTTGTTGTTGCATATACAAAGGAAGAAAAAGACAAAGACAAAGACAGCAAGGAGAGCAAACACACGACCTTCATGTGAGTATTGAGGTGTTCGTACGCGAATCATACTTATTTTGTGATTCGTGTATACGATGAGTCATGGAGAATCGAAATCAATAACATCATGCGTATTGTTAAGTATGAGTACCATGAGTATTTCAAATTTTGAATATGAGTAGTATGAGTATGACATTAAAATAAGTATGAATGCGTATAAGTATCAGAAATTATAAGTATGATTCGAATATACTCATCGTTTTGAATACTCATTGCTGACCTCTGATTCCGACAGTAATTTGATGAATAATGCTCTGCAATTGCTTTGCCATTAGATTAGACACGATGCCCAACATAGCTTCACATAGCACAGTAGTCTATCGACGTATTATCGTATCTTCGTGGTGGTCAATTGATGTCACCAAGGCATGAAATAACTTTGCAAACTCCTCATGCAAGAAAGCCGAAAACGGTCGTCTTCACATAGTTGGTAATTACAACCCTTCAGTCAGGATTACAACCTAGTTTCTTACACCACTTAATTTTATACATGAGTGGCTGGACCTACAATTTAAAGTCGACTCCGAACAACAGATTTTTTATGTGTGTGAAGATAAATTCAAATATGAAAATCCAAGACGCAATCCATAAATTTTAGCATCGCCACATTTGTCGTTAACAGGGCAAAATTTCCTCTTAACAGAATAAAATCTGCCCTCAACAGAGCACTGTTAGCTATTTAACAGTATCCATCTAAACAATCAAACTTGTTTAGGAGTTAATTTTGGGAAGTACTCTAGTACTCTACGAGTACCATACTATATGCAAACAAAGGTTCCAAGGCCTGTTAATATAATTAGCAACATAGTCACATATAAGGAGATAAGGTGGTATTCAGAAAATTGGCTTTGAAAATATCAATTTTTTGCTTGAAAATCCTCTAGAAGATCAATGGCCATTTTGGAACATACATATAAGAAATAGTACACCAACCCGACTATATGGAAATGGTAGTCCAGAGGATAATCTTTCGAACCGTATCAAAGGGATAGATAGAATAATTTTTCCTTTACATTTCAACACTTTTGTTCACTGATAATAATGATCATAATGAGAATTATATTTTATGTCAATTGACTGCAATAATTACAATGTAGAAGACGAATCTACTATTGCCACTGTTAAACAGTTAACTGTTAATAGGAAAGTTTACTCTCTTAGAGGCAAGAATTGGCTTTGCTAAAAGTGTGGGTTTGCGTCTTTGGTTTTTGAATTTGAATTTATCTTCACATTCATAAAACGGCGAGAATATCATTGGATATAGAGTCACTGACGGCTTCCCAAACGTTTCTATACTGGGACCAACATTCTGGAATACAATATTCGAAGGCATATGGTTTATACTTTTCGATGGTATATCGATTGCAGGTTATGCGAACGATATCGCTTTGAATATTGTTCATTGCGATCCATCCTTTACATTTCAACACTTTTGTTCACAAATAATTATGATCCTAAAGAGAATTATATTTCATGTCAATAGTCTGCAATAATTGCAAAGTAGAAGACGAATCTAATATTGCCACTGTTAAACAGTTAACAGTGCTCTGTTAATAGCAAAGTTTACCCTGTTAGAGTCAAAAATTGCCGCTGCTAGTGTGGGTTTGCGTCTTTGGTTTTTTAATTTGAATTTATCTTCACCCATATAGAATTTTGAGAAACTTTTTCATTGCGATTTTTATTTACTGTCAGAATTTCTGCCAGAAATCAGCTGAAAGGCAGTTACCGAATTCATAATTTTATTTGTACTTACATAGTAACCTTGTAAATTATCAACGTCTTAAGTCTTTGCGAATTTGCAACAGAAATTTTGTACATTTTTGTTGAAATTTCCTGAAAATTATTGCCTCTTTCCCTTGCCCTCATTTCATTGCTGCTCTTTTAGGAATTATTTTTTCTTTCCATTTCGTTGTCCTTCCTTTTTTTATAGAACGGAAATCAATTTCATATTTTACATTCCAATAATAATGACAATATAATCCCTTAGCGCGGAAAATCTAAGAAATATTTTCGCAATTTTTACCCGACATTCTTTAAAAAAAATGTTTTTTTCTTCATTTTTATTTCTTTTGTTGTTATCGGAGCCTTACTAAAGTCTTTTTAAATGAAACGAAGGACCAGAGCAAGAAAAAAACTGGAACATTATTTTGTTGTTGTTATAATTCCTTAAGAAATTTGTACAAATTTTTAACTTTTTTTTCCCCCCTTTCTCTACTTTCTTTTGATAATCATTTATGCATGAAAAAAAAACGAGAGAGAGAGAGAGGGAACAGAAATATAAACTTAAGAATGTGGAAAATATTAAAGAAAGAAAACAAAAAATGATCATAAAAATCATAAACTAACGATTTGCAATACAGTAAGTTACGCGGAGTGTTACAAAAGTTTACAAATTCCCAAATACCTTATAAAGGGTGTTTTTTATAGAGTTATAGAACTTTAAGTTGCAATAAAACAACGATGGATTATTCGATTGACATGAATTTTATTTATCCGAAAGATAATCTTGTGGCATTACATTTTAAATATGATTTCTGGCATATGACCGCCACGGCTGGCGCGGATGTAGTCCAATCTGGACTTCCAATTTTCGATGACTTTTTCCAACATTTGTGGCCGTATATCGGCAATAATACGGCGAATGTTGTCTTCCAAATGGTCAAACGTTTGTGGCTTTACCGTATAGACCAATGACTTTACATAGCCCCACAGAAAGTAGTCTAGCGGTGTTAAATCACAAGATCTTGGAGGCCTATTCACAGGTCCAAAACGTGAAATTAGGCGGTCACCAAACGTGTCTCTCAATAAATCTATTGTGGCACGAGCTGTGTGACATGTTGCGCCGTCTTGTTGAAACCACATCTCCTGGACATCATGGTTATTCAATTCAGGAATGAAAAAGTTAGTAAGCATGGCTCTATACCGATCACCATTGACTGTAACGTTCTGGCCACCATCGTTTTTGAAAAAGTACGGACCAATGATTCCACCAGCCCATAAAGCCCACCAAACAGTCAGTTTTTCTGGATGTAACGGTGTTTCCACATACACTTGAGGATTACCTTCGCTCCAAATGCGGCAGTTTTGTTTGTTGACGTAGCCATTCAACCAGAAGTGCGCTTCATCGCTAAACAAAATTCGCTTATGAAAATCGGAAACAACGGTAATCTCGTCTTGGGCCCATTCGACGAATCTACGCCTTACTTGATGATCGTTTGGCTTCAATTCTTGCACGAGTTGGATTTTGTAAGCACGCAAACCAAGATCCTTCCGCAATATCTTCCATAAAGTGGATGGACACAGATCCAATTCCTGTGCTCGATGGCGGATGGACTCATTCGGGTCTTCCTCAATGCTACGCTCTACAGCAGCAATAGCTTCTTCTGTACGCACCGTACAGCGTCTCTGGGGATGCGAGTTATCAATAAAGAGTAAACGTGGTGCGAAAACGTTCCATGGTTAATCGAATTAACTGCTCTGATGGACGATTTTGTCGACGATAAAATGGACGTAGTGCGCGATACGTTTTCCGCACAGAATCATTATTTTCGAAATAAAATTACACTATTTGCAAGCGTTGTTCAGGCGTGAGTCTATTCATGATGAATTGCCAAACCAAACTGAGAATAAATCACTTGACAGCTGTTAAATCGGTCGCCATCTTGAAAAGTAATGCCAACTTAAAGTTCTATACCTCTATAAAAAAAACACCCTTTATAACAGGAGTATAGCTGTTGATTAAATTTCTGGCAAATTTTTAAAACGATTTCCCTTTTACCTACAGAGGTAGGTAGCTTATTTTATTGCCAAAAACTTTTGCTACAACCCTCGCTGTATTTTTGAAAAAAAAAAAACACTAGAGTTTCTTTCTTTTATCCCAGGGAATAGGAAAATAGAAATAATCTGGTCGTCATAGTTTTTCTATTTGTATTTAAAGGCTATTTTATTGGCAACTTATTTCGTATTTCGTATTTCATTTCATTTTCATTCTCTTCTTCTCTTAATTCTCTTCACTTATACTCCACTCTTATCCTTTGTGCTTAAGGACTAAGTGTATGTATGTAAGTGTATGTAAGTGTATGTAAGTGAATGTGTTTGTTAGTAAATATATGAGCATAATAATGGAAGTGATAAAATTGAAAATAAAAATAGAAACTAAAAAAGATTTTATAATAATAATAATAACGGAAATGATGTAAAAATAAATTCCATAAAAGGAATATTGTTGTTAACAGCAACTATAAGTTGAGAGTATACAGTTGATAACAAAAGTTATTAAACACAAATTATTTGTAGTCATTTCTATATACATATGTGAGGATAAATTCGAATTTGAAAATCCAGGACACAATCCATAAATTTTAGCAGCGCCACATTTGGCGTTAACAGAGAAAAATTTGTTCTTAACAGAGTACTGTTAGATGTTTAACAGTATCCGTCTGAAAAAGTCCACTTGTTTATAAGCTAATTTTATGATAAATACTGGGCCAATGAGTATAATATAATACTCAAAGGAAGATACCAAGGCCTCTTAATATAATCAGCAATGTAGTCACATATAAAGTGATATGGTATTGTGAAAATTGCTTCTGAAACTATAAATTTTTTATTGAAAGTTCTCTAGAAGATCAGTGGCCATTTTGAAAGTAGTACACCATACAGACTATATGCAAATGGTAGTCCAGAGGGTCCTCTTTCGAACCGTGGGAGTGCGATAGCTGGAATAAGTTTAACCAACCATCCTCTACATTTCAACAGAAAAAGACTAATCTACTATTGCCACTGTTAAACAGTTAACAGTGCTCTGTTAATAGCAAAGTTTACCCTGTTAGAGGCAAGAAGTGGCGCTGCTGAAAGTGTGGGTTTGCGTCTTTGGTGTTTAAATGCGAATTTATCTTCACACACATGTCATTTCTTGTAGCATAAATAAAGATTCCGGCTCTGCCATTAGGGATGATTACATCTTAAGTTTTTTAGTAAGGATAGTTCGAAAAAAAATTTTTTTTTTAATGTGTGTGGATATCAACGTATACTCGGGTGCCTCATGTTTTTGAATAACATTCTTGATAACATATAACATTCCATAGTGAATACCACGTTCCGTAAAACTGTCATACATACTTCATGTGTTGATCTCACATGGTTTGAATTATGTTTTTAATGGCTGTGTTGGTTTCCGTTGAAGTCGAAGTAGTCTAGTAGGTAGTGTGTTGGCTTATTTGACGAAAAGCCAGTGTTCGAGCACCAGGCCAGACACCAAAACAAAATACAAAAATTATTTCTTCGGCGTCTTTCTCTCAGCAGATTTTTGGCAAAAACTCTGAGAGTAAATAAAAAATTGCCATGAAAAGTTTTTGAAAAACACTGTCGTTCGGAATCAACTTCAAACTGCAGGTCCCGCCGCCGCTCATGTATAAAATTTACACACACAACATAAGTGGTGTGAGAAACTAAGTCGTAATCCTGGCTGAAGGGTTGTAATGACCAGTTATGTATTTATGTTGGTTTCTGTGGAATAGTGGACCTATCCTACAGCAGTGCTAGATGCTCTCTGGAATTTAAGTCCTTTGCTTCTGCTATCGTGGACACAAACCACTGTTAGAATAATGTGAGAACGCCGAATATGGAATTCTTCGCAGGCAGAATTGTAAATCATCGGAACATGTGCTTGCTCTCTCGAGAAATAGCATATTATTAACTACGACGTTGTACAATGGGTCAATTCGACCTCCGGGTACTGCACTTGTCTTAATTGACAAGTACACGTCTTCTAACCTAACCTAATAGCATATTATTTGACAATAAGGCTGCAAGTTACATCATTTAGGCAGGGGAAATAGGGTTATCTGTTGCTGTATTGCAGGACTTGTGGAACTTCAGACAAATATTCTTGCCAGCAGAGGAGCTTGCATACCCACCACTCATAGTATCTGAATCTTTCTGGTCAATGGGAAGAGGAGTTCAGAAGAATAAACTAGGCGATAGAGGATATAGGGGAAAGCGGAATCACTAGTGCACATAGGGACAGCTGGGAACTTTCAAGGAGACTTATTTTTTCCGCTAATGGGCAGTATCCGAAGGTTCTTAAGGGCGAGGAGGTATATAAGCATATGCGCCTGCACGTACGTAATTGGCCATTACAACCCTTCAGTCAGGATTACGACCTAGTTTCTCACACCACTTATACTGTGTGTGTTAATTTTATACATGAGTGGCGGGACCTACAATTGAAAGTCGACTCCGAACGACAGATTTTTTGAGATACTTTTCATGGCAATTTTATTTACTCTCAGAGTTTTTGCCAGAAATCTGCTGAGAGGAAGTCGCCGAAGAAATACTTTTTGTTTTTCATTTTGATGGCTGGCCTGGGGCTCGAACACTGGCTTTTCGTCAAATAAGCCAACACACTACCTACTAGACCACCGCGACTTCACATATGCGCCTGCGGGTTCTCTTAGTTTGGCATTAGTAAGAGTCTTTGGAGTCAGTATGAGCTTCTACTTCATAATATGCATCCATCCTCTTGGCTAGGCTGTTGTTAGTGCTTATACTGTAGGCATTGGAGGTTAAAATCTTAAAGGATTGCCTCTCAGAATATAGAGTAGAGTAAGGATAGCAGTGATACCAAGGCTTGTGCGGTTCTCATAGAAATGAAGGAATGAATGAATGTAACACGAATACAAAAGAGGTGATGGATTCTAAACATAAAATTCTTCCAAAAATTCTTTGCTGTAAATTGGAAATGTAAGAGAATGAAAACATAGGCCATCACTATCTAAGCTCAAAATGGCCCTTTAATTTTTTACAGCACTGTATCTGGTTGTATTAAAATCATTAGACTTGTTTTTATCTGCCATTTTTATTGTGTATATGATAATAATAACGACGATGATAAAAATCATAAAATCTAATGATTATTGCTGTTTAAGGAATACTAAAGAAGTGAAAAAACTTTATTTATTTTTCACAGATTTCGGTTTAAAGTTTTTGAAATTATTTTTTAATATTCGCACAACACTTTATTTAAATCAATTATATTGAAAGGGAGAATAGCTATGTAAGGGACTCAATTATGGCACTTACATATATTTACATTAGTTTTTCCATCTTTTAGTCTTGAACCAGGTATCAGAACTTTAATTAACAGATTTTTTTTGGAAATTTTATTCATAAACACACTGATTGTTAACAGCAAATGCTGTCTGTCATGGTCTTAAGAAAAAGAAAAAGAAAACTCCTTAAATAATTTCTAACAATGGCACCCCAAGTATTTACAAAAACCAGCAGAAAAAAGGGTGAAAAGTCCTTGCACAAAGGAATAAAGTGCTCAAGTAATAAAAGCTTTTAAAACACATGCCTACGCTCCTTTACAAATCCATAAAGTATGCAGTAAAGAAATGAAATCAAAACTACCATAACTTAAGCCTCAACGTATGCAACACATACACACAGAGAGAGGGAGAGAAGGAGAAAGAGTTACGTTTACAACAATGCCAACATTTAATGTACCTTTACACGCCCTCATTACTCCCCTCCCTCCCCCCTGGTTCAAATGCCAAATATAACTTGAAAGCCTTGCTACTTCATATTACGATTTTTTTTCCTTCACATTTTCATCAATTTCGTTAAAAGTGTTGAAAGCATAGCATAGCAGCACTTTGGCAATAGCAAACGTTACTGCATTGCACCTTAACGACGGACGGAGATTGTCTTTGTTGCTTGTTATAATGCTTGTGGACCAAAAGCGATGAATTCAATAAAAATGTTTGTGTTAAGTTAACCTGGCTAAATGCCCATACGACTGACTGACTGGCTGACTAACTACGTGACTAACTACGTGACTAACTGACTGACTAACTATGAGTGACTCAGTAACCGGAAAAATGAATTGTTTTGTTACAAAATATGCCATTTGCAAATGCTTTGCTAACGGAAACGTGCCTAAAAGCAGGCAATAGATTTTCTTTCTTTTCTCCTTCACTCTCGCTCTCTCTCTCTCTCTCTCTCTCTCTCGTTTGTTTGAGTATGTATTTGTGTGTGTTAGCTTGCCTTGTAATGATGCATTATTGTTAAGTAAGCAAACGTTTTCTGTTTGTTGTTGTTGTTGTTGTTGCTACTGTTGTTGTAACAAATCTGTGAAAGAGTTCATGATGGATGAATGGATGGATGGATGGAAGGATTGGTTCTATAGCAGCAAAGCCTTTAAGCAGGTTTTCTTTTTTCTTTTCTTGCCAAAATGTTTTCCACCCACAAAGTTTATTGTGTATGGAATTCACCAAAGAAATGTAATTTTGCTGGAGGCCTCTTTGACCATTTAAATGTTTGGGAAATAACCAGCGCCATTAATAGTTTTAAGACAACCGCGGTAAAGATTTGTTTTTTGGTCTCGGGCTATAGATTGCCCCAGAATTTGAATGAACTATTGTGATTAATCTGTCAGTAGACAGCTTAGAATCAAACTGAAAACCAGCTTGAAAGCTAAATGAATGAGATTTCTCCACGGCACACATCAAAGCCTCTGATGACGTCATAAGTCACGCGCTCATTATCGTGGTTGTACCCAAGCATGCTGGTGTCTGTATCTTAATCAGTAGACAGCTTAGAATCAAACTGAAAACCAGCTTGAGAGCTAAATGAATGAAATTTCTCCACGGCACACATCAAAGCCTCTGATGACGTCATAAGTCACGCGCTCATTATCGTGGTTGTACCCACACATGCTGGTGTCTGTATCTTAATCAGTAGACAGCTCATGAACAAGCTGAAAACCAGCTTGAAAGTTAAATGAATGAGATTTCTCCGCAACACACATCAAAGCCTCTGATGACGTCATAAGTCACGCGCTCATTATCGTGGTTGTACCCACGCATGCTGGTGTCTGTATCTTAATCAGTAGACAGCTTAGAATCAAACTGAAAACCAGCTTGAAAGCTAAATGAATGAGATTTCCCCGCAACACACATCAAAGCCTCTGATGACGTCATAAGTCACGCGCTCATTATCGTGGTTGTACCCACGCATGCTGGTGTCTGTATCTTAATTAGTAGACAGCTTAGAATCAAACTGAAAACCCAGCTTGAAAGCTAAATGAATGAGATTTCTCCGCAACACACATCAAAGCCTCTGATGACGTCATAAGTCACGCGCTTATTATCGCGGTTGTACCCACGCATGCTGGTGTCTGTATCTTAATTAGTAGACAGCTTAGAATCAAACTGAAAACCCAGCTTGAAAGCTAAATGAATGAGATTTCTCCGCAACACACATCAAAGCCTCTGATGACGTCATAAGTCACGCGCTCATTATCGTGGTTGTACCCATGCATGCTGGTGTCTGTATCTTATTTAACCATTCCACTAAAGCTGTTATTCTGTTGGTCCTAACAGTAGTGGGTCACTTATGATTATGATTTCAAAACTCCCGAACTCAATCATGTAAACAACTTCTGTAAGGTGGTGTGCTCTCTGATAATAAATTGGCAACAATTTTAAATTTATTTACATACACACACTGAAACATTAAAATCACATGGTCACCCATACATTTGCAAACATTCAAAAAACACAGTGTGTGTGTAAATTAAGTGACTGACAAGATTTAGCTGGACTCTCTGCGGTGCAGTGTTTTCATTCGGGCACTCTTCTTGCATGTTTTTGCTGAAGGAAATAATTGCTGGAGAGAGTGTATTAGTATGACTTATGAAAGAGTGTGTGTGTGTGCCTGAGTGTACTTTCATGATGGAGTACAAGTTAAACTACGTTTGTTAAATAAACACTCCAGAGCATTTAATAAATGTCCACATGTTTTATTTGAATTTATGACAACGAGAGAGAGAGAGAGAGAGAGTGTGTTCTCTACGAATATTTGTTTGTCACCCTTTTATACGATTTTACCTGTATTTGTTATACTGAAATAAATTTCCCTAAGCATTGTATGTGGACACACACAGACAGCAAGGATAAAATGAAAAACCGAAGGGGGATTGAATGGAAAAGTGTATGTTTGCCGTATGATAAATGTTTAAATGCTCTGTGCACTCATAATATAACAACATGCAGGCATTTTCTTACACATACAATCACGCCAATCGTACCATAACTTCCTTGCGGGCTTCTTTTCTCTTCTTCTTCATTTCAATTTCCGTTGCAGCAATGCAAAAGCAGCAGCAACATTTCATATGACATTTTTAAACACGCAAATTTATTGTGGATTTTTAAAATTAAAAAAGAAAATTTTGTTTCTTTCGTTTTTTTTTTGAAATCCAAAATGACCGCCATAAGAATATGCGAATATTTATGGCATATGGAATGTTATTCAACCTAAAAGTGTGCTTCAAATTGCAAACAAACAAGTAAAGCCTTACACATGATTTGTTTTAAGTTAACATGCAAAGGAAGATTAATTTTTAAAAACTGTTTTCTTTCTTTTCGTTTTTATTTCTAATGGAGAGGCTATAATTTCCAATTAGAAACGGAATTTTTTTTTTCAAATTTATTTATAGGCTGAGGAAATTTAAATTTAAAGTCGACATTTTCTGTACGGGATTAAGCATATTCGATTTCATACAATGAGCTCTGGTGATGCAAATGTAGTACAGCTTAGCGTTGCTATAATGTACTGATAATGACCCCCTGCTGCTGTATAAAGCGGTGTTAATTATTTAATCCCGGCAAAAAAGTCAAAACATATCAAATTTAATACGTTTCTGACCTCCTATCGTATTCTGTATTACTATGTTAACGTTATTTATACACAGGATAGGATAAAAGAGATATGAAGTCGTCGTGTCTAGTAGGTAGTGTGTTGGCTTATCATACCCCCAGTCAGACATCTCCAACGAAGGTTAGTTTAGGTCGGAGTGGTAGCTCTGTTATCACAAAGCTCACTTGAGCACGCATAGCGGCCCGTCGTGATGCCACGGCTGAACGCTGTCCCTGTACTAACCAAGTTCCACCAAAATCAGGGAAAAGGAAGAAGTTGGTCAGCGCAAGGGCTGCACAACAAAAGCACCACTACCCCGCACTGGAAAACCAGCCAGAAAGTTTGATGAACGAAGCTATATCCTTTATGTCAATAGATGATAGCTCCGTTAAGCTAACAAGGAATGGGGAGCCAAATAACCTATATCTACACCTAGCAAGAGACGGGCACTGGCAAAGAAAGTGCACAATAGTCTCCTATTCCTCAGTGGAGCCTCATTCTTTCCGCGTGTCTACCCATGATGCAATGACCCGTAAGCACGGCCACTGTAGTCGAGATGACATCATGACCAAGACCAAGTAATCGGTTGGTACGCCTTCTATCTATCTTGGGCCAGGTGAGTCTAGCGGTGGAGCAGTTCTCCTCATTGACCCAGGATAGGTTGGTGTCCCGAAAGAACCTCCGAGCAATGGTCAACTTGACCGATGCAAATGGCATACCCAACTCAACAGAAGAGGATTCCGGAAGGAGCGCACCAGTTCTGGCGAGATCGTCGGCCCTACAGTTTCCCGGAATTTCACTGTGCCCGGGGACCCACACCAGAGAGACACTGGTGAAGCGCCCCGAGAGACGGTCGAGACAGCGGCGACATTCCCTAACGATCCTAGAGCTAATCACGAAACCCGATAGAGATCTTATCGCCGCCTGACTATCAGAAAAAATCGAGATGCTAGTGAAAGGAGCATCGTTGACGAGGATCCATTGAATGGCCCGGTAAATTGCCATCACCTCCGCCTGAAACACACTGCAGTAGTCCGGCAGACGGAGATAAATATTTAGGTCCAGTTTCCCAGAGCAGACACCGCTTCCAACTCCATTATCGAGTTTAGAACCATCGGTATATATATCCAAGATCTCCAAACGAAACAAAATACAAAAAAATATTTCTGTACTAACAACGTAATTCGTTGACCAAGGATCTTAGTTACATAGCGATCCGATCTCTGCTCTACTGCAAGAACACTTTTCGTGAAGATCCCATAAGGGATGGCAGATTGTTGAATAAGACGTCTCCTCCTCAGGTTCTGGCATTTCCCTCGAACCAATTTACTAATGAGCTTTTAAGAGTTGGCTGATAGGACTGGCAGTCGCCGTAGTTTAGTAAGAACTATGTTGGCTTATTAGACGTGAGGCCGCGGTTTAAACCACAGGTCAGACATCTTCAACAAAATACGGAAAAATATTTCTGCGGCGACTTCCTCTCAGCAGCAGATTTCTGGCAAAAACTCGGAGAGTAAATAAAATTGCCATAAAGTTTCTCAAAAAAATCTATCATTCGGAGTCGACTTTAAACTGTAGGTCCCACCACTCATGTATAAAATTACCACACACAACATAAGTGGTGTGAGAAGCTAGGTTGTAATCCTGACTAAAGGGTTGTAAGCCAAGATGAGATTCCATGTCGTTAGTGGGGCTACATTAAACACCGTGCCTATGGAGATAGAAACCTTACGTTGCAGTCGTTAGAAACCAATGTCCTCCAAATTATCCACGAGATACCGCACGAAAATTGCCAAAATGGAAAATTAGCTCAACAGCATAGACGGTTGTGACTAATCCAGGGGGAATCATTTAAATCAATTAAGTCCTGCTGGTCTGAGAGTAACAGAGTATATCTGGTGGTGCTTGCAAGTGCTTTGTGACTGCAAGGTCGTAATTCTGACTGAAGGGTTGTAATGACTGGTTATGTATGTATACCATTCCCAATTGACGGTAACGCGTCTTCTAGGCTCATATTTGTAAAAACTACGGCCCAATGATACCATACAGTCATTTTTTTCAGATGCCGTGGGTCCTCCATAAGAACTTCTAGGTTCTCCCGTACCCCTTATGCTTCAAATTTGTTCGTTCACATAACGTGTGAAAGATGAGCTTCATTGTGGAAGAAAATTTTGTTCATAAAATCAACATTGAAAGTGTATTGTTTTAGCATCCAATTAGCATACCAAGGCGTTTTCTATGGTCAGCCAGCTTCACTTGTTGCTTAAGTAGGACTTTATATAAGTGGAGGTAAATATCTGGGCAGTAAGATGTTTTCAAAATAAATATTTACGGCAGCCAATGCATTGTAATGGCGCCTAAACCTGAACACATCTACAATCATGTCAATTCCTTGCACTGTGGCTAGAATATTGTTACGTTTTTACCTTTTTAAAAACGTTTAAATATGAGTTCGTTAATTGCAAACCAAGTAAAAACAAATATGTGTTTATTTTTTCTTAAACTCTCTTTATTCTTTACACTACTTTTGTGTGCCACCGCATACAACTTACCGATACAACAATAATTTTGCTTGTACACTATTCTATTTCACACTACTGTCCACGTTAACGCTAACAACTGTTCGTTAGACCTTCTCTGCTTACAACATTTTTGCAAGCAATGCCGCTTGTACGTTCAAACCGCAACGCGTCGTCATACAAGGCTGACTGAATTATAACTGACTGCTGCCTGCTTTGTCTTTTATAGTCCGACACAACCAGTCTAACGAACATTCTTGAAGTGAAAGGTTCGTGATCTCGCCTTCTCGAGAGATCTATTGCTAATACATTGTTGTTTGTGTACTTTGCTTATGTTGTCTATCCCTTTTTGTCACATACATGTTGTTGTTGGTACCAGTCGCAACCAGGTTCATCGCACATATGTGTGTGAGCAGCTTTAGATAATCAACATGTTCATTGCATTCTTCGTGTTAGTGTGTATTTGTATCGCGTGGCTTTTGTTTATCGTTTTTGTTGTTAAACGATATTAGGTCGTTTTGATTTATGTAACAATATGATGCTCAAATTCCCTCAGCCATACTCAAAAGTTGGTGTCCATACAATTATTTTCCAAGAGCCATACCCACCCACTTATGGCTTTAATCCACCATCCTTACAACATTTTTCCTTAAACGGCAAGCAGTTTCAATACGATTATCACTTCAAAATACTTTTCAATGGGAACTACCTTATGGTCGTACAATTTTTTTTGAAAACTCTGGATGCATAATACAGCCTTTTCGTTCTGAATTTGCATCTTTTAGCGGCTTTAACATGCGTTTAGCGGCTTTAACATGCAACAAAATGCGTCATAAACGAATTTTTTTAATTTCAAAAAAAATATGCCACTCTTTGATTTGAAATGTTCAAATGTGGCTCAGAAACAATTAAAAACATATTTTATTGAATAAATTTTAATTTTTATTCGTTTTTTTTTTTTTTTGAAATAAAAATTTATTTTTAATTCCCCCTGCAGTTGTGTTTCATGCTACACATGTCCTTTAAATGATAAATTTTCATAGGAATTCCACAAAAACACGCACCAGCACCACTGCTAACACCGGCACCACCATCACTATTACTATGTGCGTGTATTTTTATTTTTATCCGCGATAAAACGGGAAAATAAATTAAAATTAGTTGCATACACACTCTCTCTCTCTCTAGATCCCTCTCTGTCTGTCTCTCTTTCCTTTTTTTTTTGGTTGTATTCGGGTGTATGTTCGTTTTGTTATAAATAGTTGCGTGAATTATTTTTATTTCTCATGAACAACTTGTGTGTGATTAAAATAAAAAAAATTAAAAAAAAATTTATTTTTTAAACATTTGCCCGTCAAGGACCATTTGAATTATGAATACGACGCTAAAAGGAAACAATTTTTCAAATTTTTATTCGTTGTTTTTTTTTTTTAATAGAAACCACGGCTAACAATTTTTATTAAATGACAGTTTAATTAGCTTAGTAGAGTAGTTTTTTTTTCTTCTAACTTTTCATGATAAATGCAATTGATAAACTAAAAAAAAAATGTTTTTAATTTAATTATGAATACAGTTGAGGGTAATTGGTAACATAATACTTCCATGTTTTTGCATTAAAATATCATAAAATTTTATGTGCGTGTAGATAAATTCGAATTTGAAAATTCAAGACATAATCCAGAGCCACATTTGGCGTTAACAGAGTAAAATTTTCTCTTAACACAGCACTGTTAGCTATTTAATGGTATTCATCTGAACAAGCCCACTTGTTTAGGAGCTAATTTTTAGGAAATACTCGAGGTCTATGAGTACCATACTATGTGTAAAGGATGATGCCTCTTAATATAATCAGTAACATAGTCACATCTAAGGTGATATGGTATTGAGAAAATTGCCTTTGAAAATATCAATTTTTTGCTTGAAATCTTTCTAAAAACATAAAGGGTGCGCCAAATAACTTTTTTTTTGTGAAAATGCTTTAAAAAACGAAACTACTGAATATTTCCTCAAATTTCTTTTTTTTATTTGAAAGTACAATTCTTCCGGTTTATAATGAAAAATAATTTCATTCAAATGGTTGCCTCGGCTGACCATGCAGTAGCCTACACCAGAAGATGCCGATTTTGGCAAAAAAAAATCATCTTTTCGGATGAAGCCCATTTTGATCTTGGCGGGTATGTAAACAAGCAAAATTGTCGCATTTGGGGCACGGATTTTGGTCCAGAGGCATAATTGGGCCATTTTTCTTCGAAAATGAGCAAGGAGTGGCCGTTACAGTCAACGGCGATCGTTATCGGGCCATGTTGGACGAAGTTTTGGTCACAAAAATTGAAGAGGAGGATATTGGCAACATTTGGTTTCAACAGGGCGGCGCTACGTGCCACACAGTCGAAGCTACACTCGATGTTTTGCGTCCTGTTTTTGAAGATCGCATTATCAGCCGCAGAGCTGATGTCGTTTGGCCACCTTGGAGCTGCGATTTGACACCGTTAGACTAATATTTGTGGGGTGCCGTCAAAGATAAGTGTTACGCCGACAAGCCAGAGACAATTGACGCTTTAAAGGACAATATTTGTGAAGCCATTGGTGAAATACAGCTGCACACAATCGATAATGTGCTTAAAAATTGGACCGATCGTGTAGGCTACTGCACGGCCAGCCGAGGCAGCCATTTGAATGAAATTATTTTCCATTATTAACCGGAAGGATTGTACTTTCAAATAAAAAAAGAAATTTGAGAAAATATTCTGTAGTTTTTTTTATTAAAGCATTTTCACAAAAAAAATTATTTGGCGGACTCTTTATAAGAAATAGTACAGTAGCCTGAAATAATTGCAAAGTAGGAGACTAATCTACTATTGCCACTGCTAAACAGTTAACAGTGCTCTGTTAATAGCAAAGTTTACCCTGTTAGAGGCAAGAAGTGGAGCTGATAAAAATGTGGGTTTGCGTCTTTGGTTTTTAAGCTCGAATTTATTTTCACACACATCAGAAAATGTGTTTCGAGTGTAGCTTCGGCTGTGTGGCATGTAGCGCCGTACTTTTGAAACCAAATGCTGCCAATATCCTCCTCTTCATATGAAAATATGATTTTTTGCCAAAATCGGCATCTTCTGTAAGTCGATCGCAGGCCCACTTAGCGAAGCGAAAACGCATTGGATGGTCAATTGGCTTCAACTCCTGAACAAATTGGACTTTGTATGGCGTCATACCAAGGTCTTTATGCAAAACTCGTCTCAATGATGTCTCCGAAATGTTCAATTGTTGAGAACGGCGGTGAATTCACGGTCACGCACACTTTCTGCCACAGCAGCAATATTCTCGGGTGTACGCACTGTTTTTGGCTTTTCACGCTTTGGTTTATCGATGAGGATGCCAGTTTCTTTCACTTTTTTTCACAAGATAACGAACATACGGAGCTGACGGTGCTTCTCTTCTTCCAAAATCCGTACGCAATTTTCGCACACATTCTGCAACATTACCATCATGTTCAAAGTAATGTCGCAATATTTCCAAGCGTTGTTCAACCGTATACACAACCATATTCGTTCAGCGGAAGGATAAAATTAATTATCTGTCAAATCAGACATGAGCTAAGTGTTATCATTCACGAAATAAGCACTAGTTGAAAAAAAAGACGTTAGATGGCGGACCCGAGGCGTTAAAATGCCCGTGTATCTTCCATATAAACCGAATCGTACACCTTCAGATTTTCATTTGTTTCGATGTAAATTTTAGAAAATCTAGAAGTTCTGTACTGATGCAATGTTATCGATTGAGACTGCACAGATTTTGTTCATATGGAATGCTTGACGTAAAAGAGAATATTTTCCAACTCTCCACAGGAACTAAGGCTCAAACATTCAATAGTAACTTGAAGTCCATCAAGTAAGCGTTACACTATTTAATCCTTTGTTAATCCTTGTTTTTGCAGGATAGCGTTCACTATATTGTTTGCTATTAGAATTGTTGCATTTGATTCTAAATTTCTAAATTTTTAAAGTTTCCTTCCTTTTCTTCCAGAGCTTTGATATTCTTAAATTGTGTAAAACTTTAAATTTTTTTAAAACTTCTGAAACTGGATTCTGTAGCAAATGAAATTCATTCAGAAATTATTTATTTATGGATACTCCTACCCAGCTGTCGTTTTGTGCTGCTTCCATTGTTTGTTTGTTTTTTTTGTATGTTTTTTTTATGACTTTTAGCTGTTATTTACAACCATTTCTACTTTCTTTTCCTATACTTTTTCTCGTATTTTTCTCCTATTTTTTTAACATTCTTTTTGAATGTAAATTATTTAATGCAAAATAAACTTTAACCTTTACTTGCTATTGCACTTCTCTCACTCTCTCTCTCTCTCTCATCTTTCTATTTCTGTTTATACTTGGGCTACTATTTCCAGTGTAACAAACAGAAACTGTGTGTGCCTGTCTCTCTCTCCCTTTTGCATATGCTGTGTTAAGAAAACTGTTGTATGTGTATTGGTGTTTATAACTGCAAGAAAGAAATTTATAAGATTGTACATGAACAAGGGCATCTGTGTGCGTGTATTACTTACTAACAGTGTAGGTATGCAGTCGTCATAAATCTTTTGCTCAAAAAAAAGAAAGAGAAACTGCATACGCACATAGTAAGAACAACAACGGCAGGAATTTCAACTACAATTGCTGGCTCTCTTTTACATACATACACACACACACACTCGCACGCATACATACAATACTATGGTGATGCTTGTGAAAGTTTCATTAAAAATTCTTAAGTTTTGTTTGAATTCAAAGAGCAAAAGTAAGCTTGTAAAACAAAAGGAGGAACACGAAAAAAGTTTTTCGTTTTTTTTTGGCTTTCTTAAAGAAAAAATGTGAATGTTGCATGGAAATATAAGAATGGATCTAAAAAAAAAATTTTTTTTTTCAAATAATCCATGAGTATTCATAAAGACAAAAAAATTCCAAAAAAAATAAATATTCGCTGTAAGTGATGGCAAAGGAAATAACATGGAGATCTCTTTGCTTCTTTGGTGATGACCCATAGTTCTATGAGATTCTCTTTAGATTACATACGCGAGGAATAATTTTTTTCTTTTTTTCAATAAGTCCGAGCTCAGATCTGTATTCGCGAATAACCTTCTACAGAGACACTACATTACGTAATAGAAACGTTTGTCTGCAATGTTACTCAATAAAAGAGGTACAGTACTGTTTAAGCAATCAAAGAGTTTTGGAGTTAAGTGAGCTGCAATCCGTTTGCAATTCAATGTTCTGAATCGGTACTAAATCCTTTCAAGTTTGTGATGAATTCAGAGAACCAATTAACTAACGAACAGAAGCCCTATAATGAATGTGAAGATAATTACGAATTTGAGAACCGAAGACGCAAACCTATATTTTTAACAGCGCCACTTTTGGCGTTAACAGAGCACAATTTTGGCTTTAACAAGCGAAAACGAAGTTTTTATTCAAAAATTGTTTTTTATTTTTTAACCCAGGAAGCAGATTCTTCTTTAACTGGCATGTAATACAAACCTGCATACATAATTGGTCATCTTTACAACCCTTTAGTAAGTATTACGACCTAGCTACTCACACCATTGGTGTGTTAATTTTATACATGAGTGGCGAGACCTACAGTTTAAAGTCGACTTCAAATGACAGATTTCTTTTGAGAAACTTTACATGGCAATTTTTTTTTATTAACTCTCCGAGTTTTTGCCAGAAATCTGCTGAGAAGCACTCGCAGAAGAAATATTTGCTCATATTTCGTTTTGTTGAAGATGTCTGACCTGAGGTTTGAACCCTGGCTTCTCGTCTAATAAGCCAACACACTACCTACTAGACCACAGCGACTAGTAGATAAGACTCATGTTCTTATTCTACGAATGAAACATTCTAATTCTCCAATCTTTCAGCCCTTATGGGCTCATTACGAAAAGAGTTCCGGCGATAAGCTAGAGATCAGATCGTTATGTAAATAAGCTCCATGGCCAATGAATTATGCTGCTAAAGGGTACGCCAAATAACTTTTTTTTTTGAAAATGCTTTAAAAAACGAAACTACTGAATATTTTCTCAAATTTCTTTTTTTTATTTGAAAGTACAATCCTTCCGGTTAATAATGGAAAATAATTTCATTCAAATGGCTGCCTCGGCTGGCCATGCAGTAGCCTAGCCAGAGGATGCCGATTTTGGCAAAAAAAATCATCTTTTCAGTTGAAGCTTATTTTGATCTTGGCGGGTATGTAAACAAGCAAAATTATCGCATTTGGGGCACAAGAAAGCCGCACGCATACATTGATAAGCAGACGCACCCAAAACGAGTCACTGTTTGGTGCGGATTTTGGTCCAGAGGCATAATTGGGCCATTTTTCTTCGAAAATGAGCAAGGAGTGGCAGTTACAGTCAATGGCGATCGTTATCGGGCCATGTTGAACGAATTTTTGTTCACAAAAATTAAAGAGGAGGATATTGGCAACATTTGGTTTCAACAGGACGGCGCTACGTGCCACACAGCCGAAGCTACACTGGATGTTTTGCGCCCTGTTTTTGAAGATTGCATTATCAGCCGCAGAGATGATGTCATTTGGCCACCTCGGAGCTGCGATTTGACACCGTTGGACTATTATTTGTGGGGTGCCGTCAAAGATAAGTGTTACGCCGACAAGCCAAGGATTGTACTTTCAAATAAAAATTTGAGAAAATATTCAGTAGTTTCGTTTTTAAAGCAATTTCAAAAAAAAAGTTATTTGGCGGACCCTTTACAACGGACTTGCTGCTGGACATCAATAAGTTCAACGTCAGGCTAAGTTTCCTATAAGGAATTGTGCGGCCTGGTTTAGATTTTAAATCGGGATTTCGTCAAGGTATTGTGGAAATGAGGAGGAGAACAAAACATTTCCTTCGTGATTGTTCAAACCCTTTGTATAGGAAGGACTAGAACATTTCAAGACAATTTTAAATATTTTCGTTTTGATGTCTGACCTGGGGTTTGAACCGAGGCCTCATGTCTAATGAGCCAACCCACTGCCTAATAGACTGCGGCGACTTCAAACAAACTTAACCCCTTTTATTACTACTTGTTCCTCTCAGTGACATATAAATCGGTTGAAAAATCCCCAAGAGAAGCTTGTGGTTATCGTCTGTTCCAACATTGTAATGACCGTAGCGTAGTAGATTAAATCGGCTGTTTTTTAAGAGCTTGAGAACTCAAAATTTTAATACAAGACAGAAATATTGATGGAGTGAATAATTTCCTGTCATTTAATTTTTAAATACCATTTCCGTTATAACGGGTGATTTTTTTTTAACAATTATCTTTTTGGCAACACTGGTTTAAACAGCTCACACATGTTTCGTGTTTTGTTTCACTGTCAAACATCTTCAGTTTGGTCCATAATTTAACCATGAATCGTCTTACAAACGAACAACGCTTGCAAATCATTGAATTTTAATATCAAAATGCGTGGCTCTGTTAAGAAAGTTCATCGCGAGCTTCTTCCATTTTATGGTGAGTTTAATCGACCCACTGAAGCGGGTATTCGGGCTATTGTGACTAAATTTCGCACCAAATTTACATTGTTGGGGACATTAAATCACCAACACGCTTACGTAGAGTGCGAACTGAAGAAAATATCGCAGCTGTATCGGCCGGCCAGTGTTAATGATGACCATCAATTATCGATTCGTCGCCGTTCGCAGCAATTGGGCCTCTGTTACTTAACAACGTGGAAAATTTTGCGGAAGGATTTAGGTATGAAGCCTTTCAAAATACAGCTGGTAAAAGAATTGAAGCCGAACGAACTACCGCAACACAGAATTTTTGGTGAATGGGCCGAAATGGGAAAGTTGGCCGAAGATCCACTTCTTTATCGAAAAATTGTGTTCAGCGACGAAGCTCATTTTTGGCTCAATGGATACGTAAATAAGCAGAATTATCGATTTTGGAGTGAAGATCAGCCAGAAGCATTGCAAAAGCTATTAATGCATCCAGAAAAAGTCACAGTTTGGTGCGGTTTATGGGCTGCTGTCATCATTGGACCGTACTTCTTCAAAGATGCTGCGAATCGTAACGTAACTGTGAATGGTGAGCGCTACCGTGAGATGATATCCAACTTTTTTTGCCCAAAATGCAAGAGCTTGACTTGCATGACATGTTGTTTCAACAAGACGGTGCCACATGCCACACAGCACGCGTAACAATGGACTTATTGAGAGGCGAGTTCGGTGAATATTTTATTTCACGTTCGGGACCGAACAATTGGCCGCCTAGATCGTGCGATTTAACGGCTTTAGATTGTTTTTTGTGTGGCTATGTTAAAGCTCATGTGTATACAGACAATCCCGCTTCAATTGACGTATTGGAAGACAACATTGAAGCATTTATTCTTGAGATACCGGCCGAAATGTTGGAGAGAGTATGCCAAAATTGGACTAAGCGGATGGACCATTTGAGGCGCAGTCGCGGTCAACATTTGCATGAAATAATCTTCAAACATTAAATTATATGGACCGTACTATCGATTCAAATAAAGATTTCATGTATTTTTCTGAATTTTATGTTTTTTTTTTTGAAAATTTTTCCTATAGCTCTTAAAAAAATCACCCATTATGTCCGCCGAGGCTGCGACTAACATGGTTGGGCTCTTATTCCAATAACTCTGGCCGTCCATGCTAGCTTGAATATTGGCTTCCAATGCTTCAACGGTTGCTAGATTGTTGGCATAACCAAATGTTTGAAGGCTTTTGAAGTCCTGTTTTTTTTTCTCTGAAATTAAATCCTTAAAGAAAAATTTCATTTTGAATTTTGATTTCAAACATGATTTCATTATGGACTTTCAATTTAAATGACAATTTCCGATTTTATTTTATTTTCTTTTCATTTTTTTTTTATATTTTTTTTATTCAATTTATGTGAATAAATAATAACGACAAACGATAGACAGCAGTAGGCAGTAGGCAGGCAGGCAGCAATAACAACAACAACAACGAAAAGAAATCATTTTAAATTCATTCACTCTTCTCTGGTTTCTGCTGGTTTTGCTGGGCCTCCAGACATATTTAAAGGAAATGCTTTTGGGGATCAGTTAGTAAGCTTTTGGTATTTTTTTTTGACGAAGATTTCAAAAAATTTAGAATTAAAGAAGAATAAAAAATTAAATATTTTATCATATTTTCTTTGCTTGTTTTCTTGTTATTTTTTTTTTTTGTTTACTGACAATATTTATTTTTGGTGGCCAGTGGGAAAATTATATTTTTTTTATTCTAATTCAATTTCCTTTTCTCGTTCGGTCAAAACATACAAAAGAAAAGAAATGACAAAAAAAAAATTCAAAGGAGGAGCAGGAGATAAAATTTCTCTTTTGATGGCCAAAGCCATTTGGTGGGATACATGCACGTGTGCATGGATTTGTCAATTTCAATTTCAATTTACCAGCACAAACCAAAAGTCTATCAACGAATAATTGAATTTAATTTTCGTGTTGCTATTCTCGTTTTATTTTTGAAGAATAAAATTTTATTGTTTCTCTGGCAAGAAGGACTTTGTATTCAATAAAATACTATGCTCACCTACCTACCTAACACACACCTTCCGAATTGATTATACCTTGTGTCATGCATACATAGAGTTTAACGAGGGCTGTTGGTGAAATGGTAATAAAAATTTATGGCCCTCTTAGGAGGTCTACCACAAGAATTTCGTTAATTTTAAAATGTGTAATACCGCATCCAGGCAGAAAATTTGTTCACTAGGAAAGATCGCCTTTCTCCTGGTAATTTACTGGAATCCTCTACAGAAACAAACCGTAGAGAATGGGTCCACAGGTCAGCGTATTTAAGATGCCAATTTACTGAAATCCTCTATAGAAACAAATCCATTCTCTAAGTTTTGTTTCACATTCTCTTCGGTTTGTTTCTATAGAGGTTTCCAGTAAATTAGCATTTCGAATATTCTGCCCCGTGGATGTTCTCACAACATCTGGCTTAGTCAGCTTAATTTATAGGAAATTCTGTGAGTTGCAGTATGATTCCAGTCCTCTCAACCGCATTGGAGAGCAGAAGCAAAGACATAAAGCAGTAAAGAGGATTGACAGAAGGAAAGAAAATAATAGGAAAGCATCACGATTAGAGAGTTAAAATCTCCCTCCCTATTGAATTGATCCTTCCCCTACAAAGGGTTGAACAATCACAAAGGAAATGTTTTATTCTCATCCTCATTTCCACATGTGTTGAATTTCAAAATCCAAGATTTTAGCAGAACCACATTTGGCGTAAACAGAACAAAATTTCCTATTAACAGAGCACTGTTAACTATTTAACAGTATCCATCTGAACATCTGATCTCCACCCGCACTAACCATCCTTTACATTTCAACACTTATGTTCACAAATAATAATGATCATAACGAGAATTATATTTTATGTCAATAGTCTGAAATAATTGCAATGCAGAAGACTACTACTACTATTGCCACTGTTAAATAGTTAACAGTGTTCTGTTAATAGCAAAGTTTACCCTCTTAGAGCCAAGAAGTGGCGCTGCTAAAAGGGTGGGTTTAAGTCTTTGATTTTTAAATTCGAATTTATCTTTACACACATCATATCCATAATGGCTTCTTGAAATCCCGATTTAAAATCTAGACCAGGCAGCAGGATTTCCTATAGGAAACCTAGTCAGACGTTGAACTTATTGGTTCCAGTAGAAAATATGTACTAACAACGTAATTCGTTGACCTGGGGCCTTAGTTACGTGTTAGTTAGTGATCTTAGTTATATGGCGATCCGACCTGTGGTATACTGAAAGAACACTTTTCGTAATGAGCCCATAAGGGCAGCAGATTGATGAATTAAACGTATCCTCCTTATGTTCTGGCATTTCACTCGAACCAATTTACTAATGCGCTTTTAAGAGGTAGCTGATAGGACTGGAAGTCGCCGTGGTATAGTGGGTTGCCGAGTGGTCTTGGTTTAAACCCCAGATCAGAAATCTCCATCAAAACCAAAATATGAAAAAATATTTCTTTGGCGACTTACTCTCAGCAAATTTCTGGCAAAAATCTGGGCGTTAAAATAAAATTGCCATGAAAAGTTTCTTAAAAATCTCTTGTTCGGAATCGATTTTAAAACTGTAGGGCTCGCTGCCACTCATGTACAAAATTAACACACACAACATCAATGGTGTGAGGAGCTAGGTCATAATCCTGACTGAAGAGGATGTAATGACCAATTATGTACGTATGTATGTATGTCTCAGCAGCCAACCAACATTATTCGATGGCCAAGGAACCTATGCCGATCTATCCTACTCAGGATTGGGACATTTCTTACTAACTTACTTAATTGGCCATAACAACCCGTTGAACGGATTTCGGCCTGCCGCAACACATCCTTCCAGGCGCCTCTGCTTCGTGCGCGCCTACGCCAGTTAGTCACACCAATCGATGACAGGGCTTCCTCGATTTGATCCTTCCAACGGATGCAAGGTCGTCCTCTTCGCCGACTTTCGCAGATTCCCGCATCAAATACTCGTCTCGCTGTAGCATCCTCCTCCATTCGAACGATATGGCCGAGCCAGCGCAGCAGCTGGATATTAATACACTGTACAATGACTATGTCGTTGAGGAGCTCATACAGCTCACTGTTGTATCGGAGACGGAAATCATCGCCAACTCGCACTGGACCGAAGATCTTACGTAGGACTTTTCTCTCGAACACTCTCAAGGCCGCTGCATCTGTACTTAATAGGGTCCATTCCTCTGCACCATAAAGAAGCACGGGCAGGATGAGTGTCTTGTAAAGTGTTCGTTTTGTCGCACGAGAGAGGTCTCTGTTACTCAATTGTCTATTGAGACAATAGTAGCACCTGTTGGCAAGAGTGATCCTGCGCTTGGTCTCCAGACTGACATCATTTCTGGTGGTAACGGCGGAGCCAAGATTGATGAAGTCCTTGACCGTATGAAAAGTATAGTTATCGGCCGTAATCCGAGAATCATTTCGCTTTAACCAATTTCCTAATGAGCATCTACTGCATCTACAGAATTAGAATCTAATCTAACAAGGCCATCACTTTTTTCGTTCTCAAAAATATTCCTGTGCTTTGCAACCCGAACAGAAATTCAATCGAACCATACCAGAGACAATTATAGAAGCCGGACAGTAAAGAAACTCTCGCTACTTACATGCACTAGACCGGTGTCGCTCTCAGAGGCGTTTGCTGTATGAAAATATGGAGGAAATATAGTGAGGCCGATACTTACACAGAGTCCTGTGGGAAGTTATAATGGGTGATTTTTTTAAGAGCTATAGGAAAATTTTACAAAAAAAACACATAAAATTCAGAAAAATTCATGAAATCTTTATTTGAATCGATAGTACGTACGGTCCATATTATCTAATGTTTGAAGATTATTTCATGCAAATGTTGACCGCGACTGCGCCTCAAATGGTCCATCCGCTTAGTCCAATTTTGGCATACTCTTTCCAACATTTCGGCCGGTATCTCACGAATAAATCCGTCAATGTTGTCTTCCAATGCGTCAATTGAAGCGGGTTTGTCTGTATAGATATGAGCCCTAACATAGCCCCACAAAAAATAGTCTAAAGGCGTTAAATAGCACGATCTAGGTGGCCAATTGACCGATCCCGAACGTGAAATAAAATGTTCACCGAACTCGCCTCTCAATAAGTCCATTGTTACGTGTGCTGTGTGGCATGTGGTACCGTCTTGTTGAAACCACATGTCATGCAAGTCAAGCTCTTGCATTTTGGGCAAAAAAAGTTGGATATGATCTCACGGTAGCGCTCACCATTCACAGTTACGTTACGATTCGCAGCATCTTTGAAGAAGTACGGTCCAATGATGCCACCAGCCACCATAAACCGCACCAAACTGTGACTTTTTCTGGATGCATTAGTAGGTTTTGCAATGCTTCTGGCTGATCTTCACTCCAAAATCGACAATTCTGCTTATTTACGTATCCATTGAGCCACAAATGAGCTTCGTCGCTGAACACAATTTTTCGAAAAAGAAGTGGATCTTCGGCCAACATTCCCATTTCGGCCCATTCACCAAAAATTCTGCGTTGCGGTGCACCAACTGTATTTTGAAAGGCTTCACACCTAAAACCATCCGCAAAATTTTCCACGCTGTTGAGTAACAGAGGCCCAATTGCGGCAAACGGCGACGAATCGATAGTTGCTGGTCATCATTAACACTGGCCGGCCGATACAGCTGCGATATTTTCTTCAGTTCGCACTCTACGTAAGCGTGTTGGTGGTTTAATGTCCCCAACAATGTAAATTTTGTGCGAAATTTAGTCACAATAGCCCGAATAGCCGCTTCAGTGGGTCGATTAAACTGACCATAAAATCGACGAAGCGCGCGATGAACTTTCTTAACAGAGCCACGCATTTTGATAATAAAATTCAATGATTTGCCAAGCGTTGTTCGTTTGTAAGACGATTCATGGTTAAATTATACATCAAACTGAAGATGTTTGACAGTGAAACAAAACACGAAACGTGCGTGAGCTGTTTAAACCAGTGTTGCCAAAAAGATAATTGCTAAAAAATTACCCGGTACTTTCTCTGGAGATGCGCAAAAAAACCATTTTTGTGTATTTAAACCATGGAAATCGTTGGTTAGGAGAAGAATATAAGTTTTAAACTTGGAAAACTAACTTGTAAATTCTTCACTTAAATTATTTACCAACCCTCGTATCTCGCATATATGTATGTATGTCCTTTATCTTGTCTCCTAAGCTTGGCAATAAATATTTTCATTCTTTGCCTTTCAGCATTCGTTGATAATCAACAACAACAAAAAATGTTTCATCTTATAAAAATAAATTGTTAATTTTGTTGTTGTTGTTGTTGCGGCTGTTGTTGTTGTTGTTGAATATAATATTTTACCTGTTAATTTGCATATTTTCAAGACTGAACAACAAAACTTAGTATTTAAAGCCAAGAAGAGGCGTACATTTTCTGCCACAACCTTATTAAAGGCAAACATTTTTGAAGAAAGGACTTTGGCCAAGGACTTAGTCCTTAATACGTATTATTATTGTTATTGTTTTTGTTATTTTTTTTCTCTGTATTCATGGAGAAAGATTTTCATCCTAAGCTTCTTAATTTTATTTGTAGAGAGTGTTGTTTGTGTGTGTATTAGTGAAGGTCATTCATTCATTCCTTCATTCATTGTTGTTTAAATCAATTGATGTTAATATCCTTGCAAAAAAGGATACGGATGCCAGCAAGGCTTAAAATCCTCGTTTGTTTATATATTTTCCTTAATGAACTTCACTTCCATAATGATTTCATTACAAAATCTTGAATACAATTTGAAAGGACAAGAGACATTTGCTTAAAATCACATAAAAGTACGAGGGTGGAAAGGAGTATTGTTAAAGGGAAAGTTGCCTAAAGATTCAGGGGCATACTATACAGAATCCACAAAAATAGATCCGAAGCGATTTCTTCATGAATCTGTAAGATGGACAGATTGTGGGCATGGCACTAACGGTCATCTCACCGCTTAAATCAGAATCTAATCTTGAAGGCCTTGAAATCCATTCTTCTCGAGAAAATTCCTGTACCTTGAACCCCAGCCGAATGTAATACAAATCGATCCAAACGCCTTTTTATAGTCCTTGCAGTCACAAAGCACTTGCAAGCACCACCAGACATATTATATATGCTCTCAGAGCAGCAAGACTTAATTGATTTAAATGTTTCCCCCTGAATTAGTCCTAGCCGTCTATGCTTTTGAGGTAATTTTCTATAATTCTGTGCAATTTTCGAGAGGTATCTTGGGGATAATTTGGAGGACATTGGTTTCTAACGACTGCAACGTAAGGTTTCTATCTCCATAAGAACGGTTTTTAATGTAGCCCCACTAACGACATGGAATCTCTTCTTGGCTTACAACCCTTTAGTCAGGGTTACAACCTAGCTTCTCACAGCACTCATGCTGTGTGTGTTAATTTTATTTACGAGTGGCGAGGCCTACAGTTTAATGACGATTTCGAATCACAGATTTTTTAAGAAACTTTTCATTGTAATTTTATTTTACGCCCAGAATTTTTCCCACAAAGGCTGGTGAGAGGAAGAAGCCGAATGAAATATTTTTTTCATGGTTCGTTTTGCTCAAGATGTCTGAGCCAAGGGGTAGAACCATCTAATAAGCCAAGACATTACTTACTTAGTTAGAAGTCGCCGTAGTCTAGTAGGTAGTGTGTTGGCTTATTAGACGTAAAGCCAGGGTTCGAGCCCCAGGTCAGACATCAAAACAAAATACAAAAAGTATTCCTTCGGCGACTCCTCTTAGCAGATTTCTGGCAAAAACTCTGAGAGTAAATAAAATTGCCATGAAGAAGTTTCTCAAAAATCTGTCGTTCGGAGTCGATTTTAAACTGTAGGTCCCGCCAATCATGTATAAAAATTAACGCACACAACATAAGTGGTGTGCGAAACTAGGTCGTAATCCTGACTGAAGGGTTGTAATGATCAATTATGTATGTATGTATATATGTATTACATTACATTCTAAAGAAAAATATAAATTCCATCCATCGATAGAATCGATTATGCAAACAATGTTTCCCAATTAATCCCCCATTAAAGTGTTAAAGCTTTATAGTTCTCCTTAAAAATTTGTTTATATTTCCATACATGTATGCATACACATACATACATATGTCTGTGTGTATGTTTTCATGTGTAAGTATAAGTGTGTGTGTCTCTATCGGTAAGTTATTCGTTTTAGAAAATTTTTAGTTGATTACCACTACCGCACACACAACACAGCACAACACAATAAGCCAAAATCCATTAGAGAGTGTATTGTATAGTCAGTGTCGTGTCGTAAACATGGAAATGATTTCAATGCTGAACACAAACACAACACCGCCAACAAAAGCAACAACAATAACATCAATAACAACAGCAGCAATAACACCAACAGCAGCAATGGTATTAAACAAACCAACAGAAATCGAAACAGAAATAGAAACAGAAAAGAACATAAGAAAACTCTCTCAATAAATTGTATGGCAAAGCATTTAAGCAATACAACACTGTCTCTCACCCAGTCTCTCTCTCTCTCTCTCTCTCTACTCAATAACACCTTCAACACAACACGTACTTAAATATATCGTGTTTATGCTTACGCAAGAAGCAATTGAGTGTCAGAGTTAAAAGGAGACTACTGTGAGTGTGTTAGTAAGTATACACTCTGTTCTACATACGATTTTCACACCATTTTAATAAGTGTGAGCATAAACACACTCGCCTCGCCTCGCATACTCTTTAATATTCACTCCTGCACACATTTGTATAACAAATTTCAGCATAAATTTCTATTTATTTCTGCCGAACATAAGTGATATTCCCGGAGACAAACAGAAGGAGAAAGAAAATGTGTTCGCAAGTGAAAGATGTGAAGTGAAACAGAATTTCTTAGAATTTATTTGTTAAAGAAATTTTAAGGTATTCTTGTGAATAAAAAAAAATTGTGGCGAAAACATGGAAAACGAATTTAATGAATCGGTGGAGTTACAAATTCAAGGGTATTTAATTTTTTAACCCAAAAATCTCAACTCTCAAAATTATTCCAGCTATCCCACTACCACGGTTCGAAAGAGGACCCTCTGGACTACCATTTGCATATAGTCTGTATGGTATACTATTCATTATATGTTCCCAAATGGCCACTGATCTTCTAGACAATTTTGAAGCAAAGAAATTGATATTGTCAAAGCCAATTTTTTCAATAGCATATCACTTTATATGTGACTATGTTGCTGATTATATTAAGAGGCCTTGGAGACTTCCTTTGCATACAGTATGGTACTCATAAACCTAGAATATTTCCCAAAATTAGTTCCTAAACAAGTGGGCTTGTTTAGATGGATACTGTTATACAGCTAATAGTGCTCTGTTAAGGCCAAATTTTGTTCTGTTAAGAGGAAATTTTGCTCTGTTAACGCCTAATTTGACGCTGCTAAAATTTATGGATTGCGTCTAGGATTGTCAAATTCTAATTTCTCTTCACACACATCCATTTTTCACGGATTCAATAGTATTGTGAGCCCCATACGTGGCATTTTTTTCTTGTTGACATAACCACAGTTCAAGCTTCAAAGCTAAAGAATATAAAGAAAGAATGAAAATGAGCATTGAAAGCCTGTTTTTCTAACATCGAATCAGCATAACTACAGAGTTTTTAACTGTCAGCTGGCTGCAATTGGTGCATGGTGCGTGTTTCGTCGTTGGCACTAAAAGGTTTCAGTTGGTTTTGTCGAGAAAATATTCAAGGCTTATGTAAGTGAAGCAAAATTCGAATTTGAAAATCCAAGATGCAATCCATAAATTTTAGCAGCGCCACATTTGGTGTTAACACAGCAAAATTTGCTCTTAACAGAGCACTGTTAGCTATTTAACAGTATCCCTCTGAACAACTCCACTTGTTTAGGAGCTAATTTTGGGGAAATACTCTCGGTCTATGAGTACCATACTATATGCAAAGGAAGATGACAAGGATACATAATATATAATCAGCACCATAGTCACATATAAAGTGATATGCTACTGATAAAAGTGGCTTTGAAAATATCAATTTTTTGATTGAAAATTCTCTAGAAGATCAGTGGCCATTTGGAAACATATAAGGGCATTAAGGCTTCATAGTTTTAAGCAATTCCAATGCCTGCTTACGTCTACTTACAGAATTCCTTGTCTCCTCTAGAGCCACTCTTCAACAACAGTGCCAAGACAATGAACCCTTCTAACTCCAACCTTGAAGTCGCCTTAGTCTAGTAGGTAATGTGTTGGCTTATTAGACGTAAAGCCAGGGTTCGAGCCCCAGACATCAAGACAAAATACAAAAAAGTATTCCTTCGGCGACTTCCTCTCAGCAGATTTCTGGCAAAAACTCTGAGAGTAAATGAAACATTGCCATGGAAAGTTTCTCAAAAATCTGTCGTTCGGAGTCGACTTTAAACTGTAGGTCACTCTACTCATGTATAAAATTAACACACACACAACATAAGTGGTGTGAGAAAGTAGGACGTTGTACAATTGGTCAATTCGACCGGGTATTGTACTTATCTTAATTGAAACAAGTACACGTGGTCTAACCTAACCTAACCTAACTCCAACTGAGCTTCTAGCTTATCCATGAGTGACCGCACCTATTGCTTACCGTACCGACTTCATACAACAGATTTGAGGATATTTTCAGTGCAATTTTATTTACTCTCAGAAATTATGCCAAAAGTTTGTTGAATTTTTCATTATTAGTTCCTGCAAAAGCCTGTCAAGTTGAATCAAAGTTCGGGCATCTATGAAAACACTAACTTTTTCTGCGAGATTGTTTTCAGAAAAAGTTCTACATGAAGCCTTATTTTACAATGATTTTTTTCAGTCAGATCTGCATATCGAGGACATCAACCAGTGCATCGCAGATAACTATGTAATCTAGCATATCAAATGCTTTCTAGAAGTTGACAAAAAAAAGTAAAATTGTTTGTTTTTAATATCCAAAGTGTGAAAAAATTAACTTACCGGTTCGATTTTTAAAATTTAAAAGCCTCAAATTGATAGGCAATACAACACTTTTGCTTGCTACACATCAAATAAAAGTTTTCATACTTGCTTGTACACTTTCTTTGTGCTCACACTGTAAACTTTCTTTATAAACTTTTGATATTTCAATAACAGCATAACGTATACATATGTATGTATGTATGTATATTGTATGTATATAATGACATCTGTATATAGAGAAATGCTTTCATACACTCGCACACAGACATAAATACTCTGAATGTTTATACAAATTCATGTTCAAATAAAATATTTGCATTTGAAATGGGAGTGTGTGTCGATGCATTTAAATTCATGTATTTTTAAGTGGTATCATGTTTACGGATCAATAAAAATGTTACCAGATCGATGAAAATCTAATATGATTTCATCGAGTGAGTTTAAGGCAAGGAGGGAGAGGTAAAATATTTGAAATTTTCCATTAAAATACTTAAGAATCTTGAAATATCTGCAAGAGTTACTTGAGCTGGTCACGTTTTTATTGCTTTGCTACACATTTAAGTGTTATAATAAGCAGTAGTACATGCACACATACATCCATATATGTGTTTACTATGTGTGTATGTACATATGTATAGGTAGCATACACATATGTATGTATGTTTGCATATTTAGTTCAGTTTATATTTGTAATATTTGATGGAAGTGTTGAGGTTTTTGGTTACAAGTTTTTATTGTCAAAGACAATTTTGTAATTCAAAGTAAATTTAACAAACGTCTACTACTCTCTTCCTCTCTCTCTCTCTCTGCCGCTCTCTCTCTCTCTCTCTCTCTGAATTAAAACCACTGGTGACAAGTAGCAAGAAAACAAGAATCCTTAACTACCACATGTGTGTATGAAAGGAGAGGAGAGGAGAGGTGCATTAAGAAAACATACATTATGTTAACAACACTAATAAATATTTTATGCTTCAAGAGAATTCCTCACACTCTCTCTTCCTCTCTCTCTGTGTTAAACATTCTCTATACAAATGCAAAAAAAAATTAAATTTCAAAATCTACAACCATATCTGTACTTGGGTGTGTGAGAGTGTGTGTATTTCTATTGGTTTCTTGTAAATCCTAATAGCATTTGTATGTACATATGTATATATGCATGTATGTGTATGCCATAAGAGAATTACAATGTCTTGTCGAATTTCATAAACTAAGTTGGTATTAAAGGGGGATTTAAAATGGCATCTTGTTTTCAAAAGTTAAATGGTGAGGAAATTGACAATAAAACAAAACTTTTTAAAAATTTATTTAATTCAAACACACGCATACGTACATACATACACACAATAACAATAAAATTCTAATACAGTAATCCTTCGATTTACGTCGCCTCGATTTACGTTGTTTCGATTTACGTCGACAAATTCTTTCTTCCCTCTAACTTCCATTTGCGTCGTCATTCGGTTCACGTCGCCTTTTTTGGAACCAACTGCGACGTAAATCGAGGGATTACTGTAAAAAACAACAACAACTACAGAAATAACAAGACCATGACCAGCCTTACGTTTAACAACGAGTTAAAGACTGGCTTTTAAGCTAGACTCTCAGGGGATGGCCCCTATTTGTTGGGGAAAAAATATGTTTTTGCAAAGGAAAGAAGACAAAGTAGGGTTTATGGGTATGGGATTTGAATCTCCGATATTATATGGATAGTCCAACTAAATAACGAATTTTCTCTGCACTCTACTACCTTGCTTTTGAAAACGTGTGCCTCTGGAAACCATATTCGCGGTCACGCAGACTAGAACAAATGATGTGGCATTAAGCTGCTCATATAGAATGGTATACGATAACACGATATGCTATCAAGTCTGCAGGATCCATGGTAGTAATCCCGTAAGTTATGGCGGCTGCAATGGGCACAGAAATAAAGGGTCCGCCAAATAACTTTTTTTTTGAAAATGCTTTATAAACGAAACTACTGAATATTTTCTCAAATTTCTTTTTTTTATTTGAAAGTACAATCCTTCCGCTTAATAATGGAAAATAATTTCATTCAAATGGCTGCCTCGGCTGGCCATGCAGTAGCCTACACCAGAAGACGCCGATTTTGGCAAAAAAAAATCATCTTTTCAGACAAGCAAAATTGTTGCATTTGGGACACAGAAAACCCGCACGCATACATTGAAAAGCCGACGCACCCAAAACGAGTCGCTGTTTGATGCGGATTTTGGTCCAGAGGCATAATTGGGCAATTTTTCTTCGAAAATGAGCAAGGAGTGGCCGTTACAGTCAGTGATATGTTGAACGAATTTTTGTTCACAAAAATTGAAGAGGAGGATATTGGCAACATTTGGTTTCAACAGGACGGCGCTACGTGCCACACAGCCAAAGCTACATTCGATGTTTTGCGCCCTGTTGTTGAAGATCGCATTATCAGCCGCAGAGGTGATGTCGTTTGGCCACCTCGGAGCTGTGATTTGACACCGTTGGACTATTAGTTGTGGGGTGCCGTCAAAGGTAAGTGTTACGCCGACAAGCCAGAGACAATTGACGCTTTAAAGGACAATATTCGTGAAGCCATTGGTGAAATACAGCTGCACACAATCGATAATGTGCTTAAAAATTGGATCGTTCGTGTAGACTACTGCATGGCCAGCCGAGGCGCCATTTGAATGAATTTTTTTTCCATTATTAACCGGAAGGATTGTACTTTCAAATAAAAAAAGAAATTTGAGAAAATATTCAGTAGTTTCGTTTTTAAAGTATTTTTTAAAAAAAAGTTATATGGCGGACCCTTTACTAGAAATCTTGTTGAAAAATTCTCTTACCAGGTGCAGACAGTGCATCAGCTGCTAGCCTTTGGCCACCATGGCACACATGAACCTTAACAATGAGAAAAAAGTTTCCATCTAAGTTTCCATTATGGAAAGAAAAGTTTCCATCGAAGTTTCCATCATGGAGGTTGAAGCCCATTTCCGCCTCTATGGATACGTGCACATATTCAGTGTCACTGTCAGGGTATTTCAAGATGTAGTCTCATAACACTATTGCAGGTTTTCTTTAATGCTCTTTGGGAGTAAATGCCTTCTGGCTTCATAGAGTTTTTGCTTGAAAATTGCTGAGAATAAGCCGGCAAAGAAATATTTGTTTGTGTTTCCTTTTGTTCTAAATATTCTAAGACAAGGGGTTTGAAGCACGGGCCAACTAATTGGCGACTTTATCAGATCGATCACTTAATTCATCAAATTTTCATAAATTCAAACCCCTGCTACCAATTGTCGAGAACGGTTAATCGGAATTGGAAAAAAATTTTCTGAGTGATCGCTTCATGTGTTATACCATCCTACGTAAAGTATGTCAATTCGTACTAGCTTCGTCAGTGGATAACTCCCTTGGCCTCTCTGTACAGCACATAATTTTTTCGATAGTATTTCCTGTAACAGTGTCACAAATTCAGATCTAATGTCCATAGTCCATACAAGCTTTTGCTTTCTGCACTTTCACAATCTATTTGCCTATTAGTCTTCCTTTCATCATCCAAACAAATTAGCTGGTAACACCATAAATTTGTTTTATTTCATTAAATTAATGCCTAAAAATCTGTGAATTAAATTTAATTATATTCGAACCCCTAAAGTATGCAATAATTTTATATTATTTCATTATTTTATAAAATAAGTGAACAGCCAGTGAAATGGGACATTTCTAAACGGAGCTAAAAACTTGATGGCATTTAAAAAAGATTGGCTTCCGTATACTGGCAGGAATTCACATTCGCCACATAAAATTTTCATCTCGAACTGTTTGCCTCATTTAATTTCCACTTCACAATTTAGATGCTGCTGCACTAAAACTAAAACTCAAGCTATTAAAAATGCAAATAAAAGTCGTTCTCGTTTTAAGACATAGAGACAGAGAGAGAGAGAGAGAGAGAGAGAGAGAGAGAGAGAGAGAGAGGGAGACACAGACAGCAGCAACTATTCTTATGCAATCTTTGGTTAAATGAAACGAAACTGCAGAAATTTTTGAAATACAAAAATAAACGTCTGCCATTTTTCTATCGTTTTTGTCAAACTGCTTCAGTCGGTTCCATTTGATTTTATGTGTCCATTGGTCTCCTTTTTTTTGTCTTTGCTGAACGACAAATGAAATTTTGCTTGAAATTTTTTTCATGCTTCTATGTTACCCTGGGTTCTTAATTTTTTTTTTTTTTTTGCTTGCAACGTTTACCAATTACGGTGCAAAGAAAAGGCAAAAAATGCTAGAAAAAATGCATAAAACCACAGCTAGAAATGGTCTAAAAAACGTGAATTTAAAACCCCTTTTTAATTAAATGGACGCCGTAACATTTAAACTCATACACACTCGTGTACACCATGTACTCGTATACTACCGCACAGCGGAAAAATTTGTTTCCTGTGGCAAATGGTTTGTCTATCTCTCTTGAAAAGTGTGTTTAACTGCTACAGGCACACACTCACACTCACTTATCAACGGATTTTAAGAATTTCCATCGTTTTGTATAGTATTTTTCGGAAAAAACCAATAAAATTAAATGACATCCCTCGTTGGTAGACCAAGCGCAAAACATAATACCCGTAAAACATTTTCATGTCGCCCCTCTGGTCTAAGACACTTAAAGACAGTTTAAGTTTAGGAGTGTTGGGGGCAAAATAGACACTTTAAAACCGAATTAAAATCTTTAGAGATTTTATTTATTTTTGTACGGGGAAGTAAAATAACAATCAAAAAATCTATTCATAAAATAAATACAAATTGAAAAGAGAACTGGGGTTTAATTGGTTTTAAAATTGATTAGAGAGTGGCTTAAAATAAAGAAAACGGGTTTATTTTAAAGCATACTTATAGGGTGATTTTATGTTGATTTTAATTGCCATAAGTAATGCATACTTTTAGGCATATTTTAATAAAATATTAATAAGTTTTGTGATTATTGAACTTTTTATGAAGTCGCCGTAGTCTAGTAGGTAGTGTGTTGGCTTATTGGACGCAAAAGCCTGGGTTCGAGCCCCAGGCTAGGCATCAAAGACAAAATACAAAAAAAAGTATTTTTTCGGCGACTTCCTCTCAGTAGATTTCTGGCAAAAACTCTGAGAGTAAATAAAAATTGCCATGAAAAGTTTCTCAATAAATAAAAATTTGTCGTTCGGAGTGGACTTTAAACTGTAGGTCCCGCCACTCATGTATAAAATTAACACACACAACATAAGTGGTGTGAAAAACTAGGACGTTGTGCAATGGGCCAATTCGACCTCCGGATACTTTACTTGTCTTAATTGACAAGTACACGTCCTCTAACCTAAACTAGCTTTTTATTTTAAAGCATACTTACAAGGTAATTTAATTTCGATTTTAATTGCCATAAGTAATGCATACTTTATGGGAAATTTTAGTAAAATATTAATACTTTTTTGATGGCATTTAACTTTAAGAGCCATATGGAGTGTATATTTTCAAAGAGGCCTGTTTTATACGACTCGAGGCCGAGAATGGTTGAGTAAGGTCAACCAAGTCATATAGTTGTATACGGATTTTCACTTAACCCTAAGCTCTCATAATAATGTCATCTTTTCTTTGAAAATAAACAAGCAAAACCCCATTTTATTTCAGGCCACAAGACATTCCAATATTTCTTTAATTTACAAAGGCATCCTTGAAGTTGAAGTCTTCTAAGAGATTACTTTTTTTTTGTTGTCCTGCTTCTCTATTCTTCTTCTATTGAGACAAAAAGCCTTTAAGATCTTTTGAGTGTAGTTTATCAAAGGAAATGTAGAGGTTTTTACAGTTTTTGATACTCAAAGAAATCATTTCTTGTTTTCAATTATAGTTTTTAGCCTGAAAGTATGCAATTAATCTTAAGTCTTAAAAAATATTTTTGTAAATCATTTCTTTTTCTCTTTCTTTATTTTATGATTTTTACAGAACAACAACAACAACCATTTAAACAACAAATACTTCACTAAGGCCTTTTGAACTGAACTGAAGAAGGGAAACGAAATAAAACCTAAAAGTATGCTATAATTTCAAGTTAGTTTATGGTACAATTAACTTTATACGGTAACATTTACAAGCGATTTCCAAAGAAGAAGCATAGAAGAAGAAGAAGAAGGAAAAACCAAATAAACCCTGGGAAAAAAGAAAAGAAATGGAATTTTTTAAAATCAACCTTAAATTGGGACTTCATAAATGTTGGCTACAACAACAACTACAACAAATAAACATTAATTTAACTTAAAAATCCGACAACAACAATAGTAGAAAAAGCAATTGAAATTTACTACCATTGACTGCACTACTGTTCTTGTGAAGGCACCACAGGGTAAAACCAATTTGAAATACAAAAAACAGAAAAATATACTCGGACCATCGGTACTTAAAAAAAAGAGAACCAGAACGGAAAAAATTCTTTGAAGGAAAGAAAAAACAGAAACAGAAAAATTTTTTTAATTCAAAGCATAAAACTGCATGAAGGAAAACCCTTCAGCCAGAATAACTACAATAATAATATTAATTTTTATTAAAACTACTCACTATAAAACACAACAACAACAACAATTATAACTACAACAACAATATCGTGTATATTAATTATAACAACATTCAGCTCTGGGGAAAGAGAAACAAACTTCATCCACTACAAAGGTAAGTTAATGAGTGAAAAATCATTCTTTTTTTTTTGTTTGCAAAAATTTCTGTGTAGAATTTTTTTCCTCTCCAAAAAAATATATACGAGGGTAGGCTCAAGATTTCCCACAATTTTACTTCCTTAAATGTCTGGTTTATCGGATTACATTCTGCTTCAGTACTTCCTTCCAAGCACATCTTCTTTGCAATCTCTTGTAAAGGGTGTTTTTTATAGTGGTATAGAACTTTAAGTTGCAATAAAACAACGATGGATTATTCGATTGACATGAATTTTATTTATCCGAAAGATAATCTTGTGGCATTACATTTCAAATATGATTTCTGGCATATGACCGCCACGGCTGGCGCGGATGTAGTCCAATCTGGACGTCCAGTTTTCGATGACTTTTTCCAACATTTGTGGCCGTATATCGGCAATAATACGGCGAATGTTGTCTTCCAAATGGTCAAGCGTTTGTGGCTTTACCGCATAGACCAATGACTTTACATAGCCCCACAGAAAGTAGTCTAGCGGTGTTAAATCAGAAGATCTTGGAGGCCAATTCACAGGTCCAAAACGTGAAATTAGGCGGTCACCAAACGTGTCTTTCAATAAATCTATTGTGGTACGAGCTGTGTCATATGTTGCGCCGTCTTGTTGAAACCACATCTCCTGGACATCATGGTTATTCAATTCAGGAATGAAAAAGTTAGTAATCATGGGCTCTATACCGATCACCATTGACTGTAACGTTCTGGCCACCATCGTTTTTGAAAAAGTACGGACCAATGACTCCACCAGCCCATAAAGCGCACCAAACAGTCAGTTTTTCTGGATGTAACGGTGTTTCCACATACACTTGAGGATTACCTTCACTCCAAATGCGGCAGTTTTGTTTGTTGACGTAGCCATTCAACCAGAAGTGCGCTTCATCGCTAAGCAAAATTCGCTTATGAAAATCGGGAACAACGGTAATCTCGTTTTGGGCCCATTCGACGAATCGTTTGGCTTCAAATCTTGCACGAGTTGGATTTTGTAAGCACGCAAACCAAGATCCTTCCGCATAATCTTCCATAAAGTGGATGGACACAGATCCAATTCCTGTGCTCGATGGCGGATGGACTCATTTGGGTCATTCCTCAATGCTACGCTCTACAGCAGCAATAGCTTCTTCTGTACGCACCGTACAGCGTCTCTGGGGATGCGAGTTATCAATAAGAGTAAACGTGGTGCGAAAACGTTCCATGGTTAATCGAATTAACTGCTCTGATGGACGATTTTGTCGACGATAAAATGGACGTAGTGCGCGATACGTTTTCCGCACAGAACCATTATTTTCGAAATAAAATTGCACTATTTGCAAGCGTTGTTCACGCGTGAGTCTATTCATGATGAATTGCCAAACCAAACTGAGAATAAATCACTTGACAGCTGTTAAATCGGTCGCCATCTTGAAAAGTAATGCCAACTTCTATACCTCTATAAAAAAACACCCTTTATTAATAGGTCACACCAGTCGATGACTGGTTTTCTTCGACTCGGTCGTACTTATTGCCTCTTTGTAGCGTATATAAGTGTCTCTATAACCTCAGCAACCCTTGACCCTTGACCAAGTTACTGTCCTTTTTCTATTTACCGCTGCAGAGATGTCAGCCCCTTATTTCATATGAGCATCGGCCAGTTGCACGCAATATCTTCTTTTAATAGGCCACACTAGTCGATGACAGGTTTTCTTCGACTTGGTTGTTCTCATTGCCTCTTTGTAGCATAGATAAGTGTCTCTATAACCTTAACAACCCTTATGAATATATGATCAAGTTCCTTTTCTTCCCGCTAGAAAAGAGATGTCAGCTCTTTATTTCGTGTGAGCATCGGCCAGTTTGACAGAAGAATCAAACATGCGAAGTGCCTATCATTAAACCTTAGCCGCCTTTGAATGGATTTAATCAGAAGCAATTGTTTTGGTCTTGATTCGAAAATATTTTACTTATTGGATCCCAAGCCCAACGTAAAATCAAATTGAAAATATTGTCCTGCTAGATAACAGACCAGCGAGTGCTAGTTTACCATCTAGGAGAGGTCACGTGCAGTGTACTGCGTGTCTGCCCTATAAAGCAAAGCTGGTAAAGTTCTGGAGGCAGCGGTATGGACCACATGATCAAGAACTCCGACCTTTTTTGCCTCAGTTGTATTCCTCTAATTCGTCTTTTCCGATTTAAGATCACAAGTAATCTATGCCCATTCCAAATAACTGAGGCTATGTTGTCAGCAAATGAAACTGTTTCCGCAAATAATACAAGACAATGTGTCTCCTCGATTCATAAAACAAATTACTTTAAGATCATCCCCATTATATTTGTTTCAAACTACTGCTGGCCTGTACACCTCTACTAGGCTAATGTTAATACCTGCCCTCGTAAAATAAAGAATTTTTTTTTTCATTTTATATAAATAATTAAAGTTTCATAAACACAGATTTGTTTAAAGGAAAATAAAAAAAAAAAACAAAACGGAATCAGCATTCCTTATTTAATTTGCCTTTACTGTTGAGGTAGTTGTTATTGAGTGGTTGTGTGTGCGCTGGTATACAGAGAAATTGTACACATATACACAGTACCATGAGCAATTGCTCTTGTATTCAAATGAAACATAAATCCCTTGAAGTATGCTTTAATTATTACTCACTTTACATGTATAATGAGTTCCCTTTTGCTATCTCTACAGAAATTTTACAATTTTATTCCATTTTATATTCGTTTTTTTCTCTGTCTCTCTGAGAATTTGAGCAGATTGTTGTACAAAAAAGAAAAAAATTTATATTTCATTAAAAAAAATATAAAGGAGAGTAATTGAGAATGATATTACGCTCAGCAAAAAAAAAAAAAAAAAAAAAAAAAAAAAAAAAAAAAAAACATTCAAACCGAAGGACCAATATTTCATAGGCAAATTTGAAAAAATGCTTAAAGACTTACGCTTTATTTCTTTGCTTACGGTATTATGTTTAGGTAAGGTATGTAGGAGAAAAAATATCTTAACTTTTGCTTTAATTATCTCCACTGTTATATCAAACATGGCAAATGCATAACACAGTAGAATCAGGAGCAGGAATATCTGTTTTAATACACATGAATTGGTAAAGTGTTTCGGTTTAATTGTTTGTAGTCAGTAGGTCCCATGCAAAGTATTGAATCAAATATAACTGCCAATAAGTATTCTCGCATACAGTTTGGGATTAAAGATCTTGCTGGTCGTCAGCCAAATACTTGGTTGGAAAACAAAGGCTCACAACATAGAAGCTCGGTCGACCAAATGGCATCCACATATCGAAGTTCTACGGTGACACGACTTCTGTTTAGAACTCTAGTGGGGTCATAACCTTTCTGTGAACTAAAAAACGAACGGAAATAGAAAGTTAAAGAGAGGCGGAGACCCTTCTCAAGCCTAACAGGCTCAAGACATTCTCCATTAGTAGTTTGCGGACTATAAACGGCCTTTTGACCGTACAAGACTCAATGGACACTTGTTTAGAATCGAAAGTGCTTCACGTCCAATATGAAGATTCTGTTATGAGGAGAACGAATCACCAGAACACTCAGTTGAAGCCTGTGTAACGTTAATTCATCTTGGAAGGTAGCACTTGGGTGGTTATCAGGGAATTAGCCTTGCAACGTGCTGAAATTCAATTGGCTTGGGGTAGGGATGCCCTATACAAACGGAAGGTGATCTACTCCCAGTATACTAGGACCTCTACACGCCAAATATAAATCAATTATCCGTTGGCTTTTTTCTGGTTTCTTAATCACGTTTTCAAGGCTGAGCAGGACACGGCAATGTTGCCCTATGTCTTTGCCTAGAAATATTGCCCTCTATGAAAAGGTACTTGATTGTTGTACTAGGTATAGTGGGTATAGTGTTGCTTATTAATTATTGAGATCGGCTTTGACTGACCTTCTTTTAATGTGCTTTTTTGTTGTCTACTCTTAGGGGTCTGTATGAAATGTTTGAGGTCTCTGCCTGGATATATTGCCCTCTATAAAAAAGTGTTGGATTGTTGTACTAGGTATAGAGGGTATAGTGTTGCTTATTAATTATTAAGATCAGCTTTGACTGGCTTTCTTTTAATGTACGTTGTTGTTGTCTACTCTTAGGGGTCTGTATGAAATGTTTGGAGGTCGATAAGGCCTCCAAAAATTTGAAAATCTGAAAATCCAAAATGAAAAATATTTATTTCGTTTTATCCTACACCCTATGAGAGAGTAGCACTGCATATATCATCTGCCTATTTGCAGAAGAACTGTGGAAATTTAAGATTTTATAGTGTGGTAAAGCAAGTCTTTTATATTCAAACTATAGATGTATGCAGTGCAGCTCCTTAATATCATTACCTGGCATTTTTCAGCCACTACAGACCACCACTACCGCCACTATACGCCATCATTAAAATAATTTTTATTCATTATTATGCAATTTCTCTTGGTTTTTTCTCTCTCGTTTTTTGTAAATCCCTAAATGTATGCTTTATATATTTGCATTCGTTACTGACCGTTACTTTATGCCAGCGCTCAGATACATAGATACATATGTACAACGTACAGATGAATAGTGTGAATATTTATTGTTTGCCTGCAAGTATGCTGTGAATAATGAGCATTCTTTCTGTGTATGTTCCCCGTACATGTTTGTATTTTAATGTTTGCATGTGGATTTTTTGAAGCATATTTTAAGGGCGAGTGCACGGTTATACGGCGTATATTGCTTTTAATGAGTACACATGTATTATTTTGTTTTATAAAACAGTTACCACTTGTGTTTGTTTAACGGTTTGCTTTTAGCCTTATGAAAATGTAAATATATGCTGCATATATTATGGCGTATAATTTTTTTGTGTTTTTCTGAAGCATAATTTTTTTATTGCAGATTATAGCATCCATCTTTTGCTAGCAACATATTATCTTTTCTGCATTATTTTGTTTAATTAATATTTGTTTTCTTGCGAAAAAAAAAACAATTAAATTTTGCATATTTTTCCCTGGAATGTAATATGAGGGTGAAATAACAGTTTTGTTCTACTACTTATAGTCTATGCATAATGCATAGTTTTTAGGGTTTTAAATAATTTTTTCTGTAAATAAATTTTTTTTACATAGTTTTTGTTTTTAATTCTTGTTGTTCGGAAGCTGTAAATTATTTAAATAAACTGTGGGGTTAAATTTTTAATAAATTTTTAAGCAAATACATTGCATAGCTTAGGGTTGATTGCAGTAAAACATTTAGGTAATGCATACTTTTAGGGGTTTCATAGTATTAATTTTAATTAATGTTGATTTAATGAGATAATACGTTCAACAAAATACCAAAAAGTTTAAAAACTATTTGTTGTAAATATTTTATTTCAAATAATTATTTGCATACTTTTAGGGATAGAAATAATGAATAATGTACATTTAATTTAAAAATGCCAAATATTTGTGCAAAATTTAAAGCATTTATTATGAAATAGCATGTAAATATTGCAACGGGGAACCGGTTTGCTATTTAGCAGTGCCAGTTTAGACTGATAGACACAGTAGCTGTGTCAACAGGTTTGCCTTTGACATGCTGAATGCTAATCTGATAGCAGGGAAGCTCAATGCAGACTTATTGAGGCGTCTTCATGAATGCTTATGAATTTCTTGATAGGAGATATGCTATTAAGATTCGAACTTAAGTTACCGATGGCTCTGAAATGCTGGAGAGGTCTGGTATGTTTATAAAGAGTACTGGTATTTGTCTTTCTATTGGGCCGCTATGCTTGTTGGGTGGTAAGATTTTCTCTGAATATCTCTTAACTTTGTGCACGTTATCTCGACATCTGAGTTGTACATGATCGTCCACTCGCGGATTCTGAGGTATATTTGAGTTAGTTTCAGATTATGGATCCCAGGACATAGCGACAACATTGCAAGTTGTAGTGTTAATGAACTTGCTACAGAGTTCGACTTGTTACAGTGTTGCTATTCGTTTGTGGAGTTGGATATCCTCGGGAAATTTTGTAGGATCACTGAACTTCAATGATATGAAAGGATACATGAAATATTGTGAGACTCTGCTAGACTAATTTGTATACAGACATACATACCTAATTGGTCATTACAACCCTTTAGTCAGAATTACGGCCTAGTTTCTCACACCACTTTTGTTGAATGCGTTAATCTTTACGCATGACTGGCGGGACCTACTGTTCAAAGTCGACTCCGAACGACAGATTTTTGAGGAACTTTTTCATCACAATTTTATTTTAACGCCCAGAGTTTTTGCCAGAAATCTGCTGAGAGGAAGTCGCCGAAGAAATATTTTTTTTCATATTCCGTTCAGTTGGAAATGCCTGACCTGGGGTTTGAACCGAGGCCTCACGTCAAATAAGCCAACACACTACCTACTAGACCACGGCACTTCGATTAATTTGTATACTTTTCTTAAATCGCATGACAATCGATCGCAGCATTAGTGTTCTGACAGGCCACTTCTCTTTTAGAAGACATGACGTTAGGCTTGACATTACTTCAAATCGCTTCTACAGAAGTTGTGAGTTTGGGGAGGACGATTTGTAATTGTGAATTCGCAGTAGACATTGTGTTGGCCTATTAGTGAGGCTCCAGCCCAGACATCTCGAAAGACGTAAATAAAAAAATAAGTAAGGAAAAAAAAATAAAAAAGTAAGGAAGCGGAAGTCGCCGTAGTCTAGAAGGTAGTGTGTTGGCTTATTACATGCAAAAGCCTGGGTTCGAGCCCCAAGACAAAATACAAAAAGTATTTTTCCGGCGACTTCCTCTCAGTAGATTTCTGGCAAAAACTCTGAGTGTTAAATAAAAATTGCCATGAAAAGTTTCTCAATAAATAAAAATCTGTCGTTCGGAGTCGACTTTTAACTGTAGGTCCCACCACTCATGTATAAAATTAGCGCCCACAACATAAGTGCTGTGAGAAACTAGGACGTTGTACAATGGGTCAATTCGACCTCCGGGTATTGTACTTGTCTTAATTGAAATGACTACGTTTCACTTTAGGCGTCAGCCAAACAGGCTCGAACTCTCATTATTGTCATGGTCCTACTAATGTCATGGCGGTCTCTCCAGATGAACAGTCAGTGGTTATTAGTGCTCGGTTTTCAACCTGATATGATAGATGGCCCATATAATACATTTTAAATCTTAAATATGATGTGAGAGAAATGTTTTCTTTTTTTTAATAATTTTAAGCGTCAATTATTGTTAAATTTTGATTAAGAAATACCTCATGATTGTCATGAATTATTCAATTTTAAATAATGATTGCAAATATATTTTTGCATGCATATGTGTATGTATGTGTGTGCGTATATATTGTCGTATAAAACGTATAAATAACCAGCATTAACATTACAACTGCAGAACCAAAATTTGTGGTTATAATGGAGGAATAAATGTAAAGGAGTGCAAACGTAGCTGAAGTCCATTACCATGAACGCACTTTACGGCTAGATAATGCATAGCCTCCTTTATTTAAAGCTTCTTGAACTTATCGAGCAACCGTTTTTTAATTTCAGAAACAAAACTGGAATAAAAATTATGATTTTTAGGCACCTATTATTGCTTCTTTTGTATTATGTAACACAGTTATTATTAATTTTCTTATTTGAATGAGAGTTTCTAATGATTTCATTATTTCAAGGCACTGCCTTTTAACAACACATTTTCAAATAACAACCAGCGCGCATTGAAATTACACGCATACAGCCAGCAAGCCATATAGCACAGCTAGCCCTGCATATACACATGCAAACACATGATGTTGTCGTTGCTGATAATAATGATGAGTGTTTTTATTTGTTGTTGCTGTTATTGTTATTGTGGTAATAATATGAATGCATAAACAATTATACAACAATGTATACAACAATGTATAATTGTTTACACACACAGAGATACACACATACACATACATACAGTTATACAATGTAAATATAATTTCTCTCAATTTACTTCTCTCATACTCTCTCTCTCTCTCTCTCTCTACTTTGGTCAAATTTACAATTGTTGTCATGTAATGAGAGGAGACCACGCTAGGCTTCAGTTGTAAATGAGGAAGACAAATAAAGAAAACTTTACATACGATCGTATGCGATTATATGACACCCTATGGTGTGAACTAGATTACTGGTTAATCGCTACAGTGATTGTGGTGAAGTCGCCGCAGTCTATTAGGTAGTCCGTAAGGCCACGGTTCAAACTCCAGGTCAGACATCTCGAACAAAATGAAATACAAAAAAATATTTCCTTCGTTGATTTTCTTTCAGCAAATTTCTGGCAAAAACTCTGTGGGAGTAAATAAAATTGTAGTAAAGAGTTTCTCAAAAACACTGTCGTTCGGAGTCGACTTTTTTTCCACGTCGAGGAGGGATAAATGTACCTAACCGCACCATAGAGGAAGTCGTCACGTCCCCCGTGTGTGGGGCCCTCACCCAATAAATCCCCCCCTCGTCTCGTGGACTTGTTGTGCCAACTCCGGAACTACGGTGGTATTACTTCGTAGTGGAGTCCCTTTGGCCCCTGCGTATTCATATCCGCGTCCGGACTGCGTGTCGAAAGTTGAAGAGACATCTAAGTGTCTCCACTATTCCTTTCGTCCAGGTGCCTGCCTCGAATTCCGCTTGGCACGTGTGCCAGTTTCATCTATGACGGCGTGCCCACATGTTCCGCAGCCTCAAGATTCCTCTTCTTCAGTCTTAGAATGCTCTCCACGTAATTCGCCACTGCGGTCCAATTTTCCCTACTCGCGATCATAATCCCGACAATGTTACCGGCCGTGATCGTCCCAACTATCGATGTCAGTGCAGAGCGATAGCCCTGCCAGCGTGCACACTCGAAAACGGTGTGCTGTGCGTCATCAATTACCTCTCCTTCCTCGTAAAGACAGTAAGGGGAGGCGGTCTTGCCCATTCTGTGCAGATATTTCCTAAAATATCCGTGACCCGATAGTGTCTGTGTAACGTAGTACAAATTTCCGACCAATCCACGGCCTTATGTCCGAAATAAGTCTCGCCGTCTATCTTCCTCTATCTTCCTCGTTCCATCGTTGTTGCCATTTTGAAGTGGTGTTTTCCCTGAAATGAGCGGTTATGTGACTTCCAGCCGTTTTTGCCCTATAAATCTCCATACGCTCCGCTGCCAGCAGATCCACAGGGATAATACACGCTATCACCACTACGGCTGGAGCGGATACCGTACGATATGCCGACGCGATACGCAATGCAGCCGTTCTCTGTACCGATACCAGTGCATTTGTCCGCTTCTTAACATCCAGTGTTTCGGCCTAAATTTCGCTCCCATAAAGCATAATGCTGTTTCCAACCTCCATCAGGAGTCTCCGTCTCGGAGTCGACTTTAAAGTGTAGGTCGTGGCACTTATGTATAAAATTAACACACACAACATGAGTGGTGTAGGAAGCTAGGTCGTAATCCTGACTGAAGGGTTGTAATGGCCGAATTTTGTATATGTATTCCTGGAAGAAGATAATCCTGAGTTCATTTTGTGTTACAAACACCAGCCCAGAGCTAAGTCATCGTACTCACCAAGTGTGGTGAGTAAAAAATTGTTTCAATTGACATGGCATTTAAAAAAAAGCGACTTATTTTCCGTAAATACTCCGTGAATGGTTTTTTTTTTGTCTTTTTCAACAGCAACAATAACAATTTAAATGAATTTCTTATTTTACTCCGCCATAGTAATCACTCACACGCACCGTTAACCGTTCAACACACACGCATACACACACATACATGTTCATTTACTAGCAGGTCAACCATCAACGTATTTCAATACCTACTTGCGTTACATGGCATGTAATGCTAGGGCCCAGCAAATGTAATAATTAAACTATGCCCAGTAAATGTAATGAGAGAGGTGAGAGGCAGAGAGGTAATGATTACAATGTCTATGGGAGAGAGAAAGTAAGGGCTTGCATGCCTGTTATGTTTTATTTGTGGTCATTGGTTGCAAATAATTATATTTGGTTCGGCCTCTCTCTCTCTCTCTGTCCCTCTCTGTGGTCATAAAACGGGGACAAGTGTGTTTAATCCTTTAACTGCTGCTACATGTATGAGTGTGTAAATATCAGGTTATACATTTAGAGGTTTCAAAATACCTAGACTGGCAAGTCCATCTTGAGTGTCAATTATTTACAGAAAGGTTTGTTAATGAAAGCAGAAAATTTTCTTAGAAATCATAGTTTTAGAGGTGTTCTATTAAATTTTACTTTTGAAACCCATTAATGGATAGCCTTATAAAGGGTGTTTTTATATAGGTATAGCACTTTAAGTTGCAATAAAACAACGATGGATTATTCGATTGACATGAATTTTATTTATCCGAAAGATAATCTTGTGGCATTACATTTTAAATATGATTTCTGTCATATGACCGCCACGGCTGGCGCGGATGTAGTCCAATCTGGACGTCCAATTTTCGATGACTTTTTCCAACATTTGTGGCCGTATATCGGCAATAATACGGCGAATGTTGTCTTCCAAATGGTCAAGCGTTTGTGGCTTTACCGCATAGACCAATGACTTTACATAGCCCCACAGAAAGTAGTCTAGCGGTGTTAAATCACAAGATTTTGGAGGCCAATTCACAGGTCCAAAACGTGAAATTAGGCGGTCACCAAACGTGTCTTTTAATAAATCTATTGTGGCACGAGCTGTGTGACATGTTGCGCCGTCTTGTTGAAACCACATCTCCTGGACATCATGGTTATTCAATTCAGGAATGAAAATGTTAGTAATCATGGCTCTATAACGATCACCATTGACTGTAACGTTCTGGCCACCATCGTTTTTGAAAAAGTACGGACCAATGGTTCCACCAGCCCATAAAGCGCACCAAACAGTCAGTTTTTCTGGATGTAACGGTGTTTCCACATACACTTGAGGATTACCTTCACTCCAAATGCGGCAGTTTTGTTTGTTGACGTAGCCATTCAACCAGAAGTGCGCTTCATCGCTAAACAAAATTCGCTTATGAAAATCGAATCTACGCCTTACTTGATGATCGTTTGGATTCAGATCTTGCACGAGTTGGATTTTGTAAGCACGCAAACCAAGATCCTTCCGCAAAATCTTCCATAAAGTGGATGGACACAGATCCAATTCCTGTGCTCGATGGCGGATGGACTCATTCGGGTCTTCCTCAATGCTACGCTCTACAGCAGCAATAGCTTCTCCTGTACGCACCGTACAGCGTCTCAGGGGATGCGAGTTATCAATAAGAGTAAACGTGGTGCGAAAACGTTCCATGGTTAATCGAATTAACTGCTCTGATGGACGATTTTGTCGACGATAAAATGGACGTAGTGCGCGATACGTTTTCCGCACAGAACCATTATTTTCGAAATAAAATTGCACTATTTGCAAGCGTTGTTCAGGCGTGAGTCTATTCATGATGAATTGCCAAACCAAACTGAGAATAAAACACTTGACAGCTGTTAAATCGGTCACCATCTTGAAAAGTAATGTCAACTAAAAGTTCTATACCACTATAAAAAACACCCTTTATAAGCATATATGTAAAGGGTCCTGCAAATACTTTTTTTTTGAAAATGTTTTAAAAACGAAACTACAGAATATTTTCTCAAATTTTTTTTTTTTATTTGAAAGTACAATCCTTCCGGTTAATAATGGAAAATAATTTCATTCAAATGGCTGTCTCGGCTGGGCATGCAGTAGCCTACACGATCGGTCCAATTTTTAAGCACATTATCGATTGTGTGCAGCTGTATTTCACCAATGGCTTCACGAATATTGTCCTTTAAAGCGTCAATTGTCTCTGGCTGTTGTCTGGCGTAACACTTAACTTTGACGGCACCCCACAAATAATAGTCGAACGGTGTTAAATCGCAGCTCCGAGGTGGCCAAACGACATCAGCTCTGCGGCTGATAATGCGATCTTCAAAAACAGGGCGCAAAACATCGAGTGTAGCTTCGGCTGTGTGGCACGTAGCGCCGTCCTGTTGAAACCAAATGTTGCCAATATCTTCCTCTTCAATTTTTATGAACAAAAATTCGTTCAACATGGCCCGATAACGATCGCCATTGACTGTAACGGCCACTCCTTGCTCATTTTCGAACAAAAATGGCCCAATTATGCCTCTGGACCAAAATCCGCACCAAACAGTGACTCGTTTTAGGTGCGTCGGCTTTTCAATGCAGGCGTGCGGGTTTTCTGTGCCCCAAATGCGACAATTTTGCTTGTTTGCATGCCCGCCAAGATCAAAATAAGCTTCATCTGAAAAGATGATTTTTTTTTGCCAAAATCGGCATCTTCTGGTGTAGGCTACTGTATGGCCAGCCGAGGCAGCCATTTGAATGAAATTATTTTCCATTATTAACCGGAAGGATTGTACTTTCAAATAAAAAAAGAAATTTGAGAAAATATTCGGTAGTTTCGTTTTTAAAGCATTTTCAAAAAAAAAGTTATTTGGCGGACCCTTTCTGTATGTATATTGGTATGGGCATATAACCTATTGTTATAATTTATCTGACATGTTTGAAGTTAAGTTTGAAATGAATGATGTTTTTCAATTTATTCCTTATTCTGCTCGGTGTCTCTCACTCTCTCTCTCTCTCACCTACTCTGTTGCTGTTGTACTCATTTATGTGTTATTCTTCATTAAATAATAACTGTATGTGGTTATTGTTTTTTACTCTTTGCCCTTCCATTATTTTCCAATACTTCCTTATTACAATATATTAATGTTGTTGTTGTTACTGTTGTTTTTGTATTTGTATTTTATTATTGTTATTTACAACTTCCCTGTAAATTATTGTTGCCGTTTGTTCTTTGTTATTATGGATGGTACTGCTTGCTTGCTTGGTTGTTTGGTTGCTTGGTTGGTTGGCTGGGTCCGTTTGTTTTATTCCGATGGGGTTTTTTGTTGTTGTAATGATTGATCATTAAATCATCAATTTTTAGCACATTAAAGCCAAGCCGTAAAGTATCATACCGTACCCCGACCATAGCTGGTGGCAGTTGTAAATTTCTAACAATTATTCGATTATTTACGCCGCCGCTGTTGTTGTTGTTGTTGTTGTGCTTTAATTGTATGCAAATATTTGAAAAATGTTTTTCAATTTTTTCCTCGTATCAAATTCGATTTAGTTTTTAAAGCATTTCACAAATATATTTTCAGTTTTGAAATTTTTAATTGCATTTCTTCCTTGCCGTAACTAAAATCAAAATATTTCTATTATTGTAACTAAAAAAAAGGAAAATTATTTGCAAATTATTGAATATAAAAAGAACGAATACAGAAAATTCATGGGAAATTCTATAAATTGCACTCAATTATTGAGTGTTTTTAAGGTCATGAAAGGTGAAAATAATAATAAATAATTCTAACTAATTGCAGGATCTTATTTTGTATACGAACTTGGTAAATAATTTCATGGCATTTATTTCTTACATGTGATTTCAGACATAAAACCACTACAGCCATTCGTTTAGATTTATTTTAAATCATTTAAAAAAAAAATCTGGTTTTATGGCTGGAATTGTGTCTTGAATATTGGCCTCCAATGCCTGAAGAGTTACTGGCTTGTCAGCATAAACCAATGCCTTTATAAAGCTCCAAAATAAATGTGTATTCCAGAGGCCATGAATCGCACTTGTGACATTTTTATGCCATCAAATTGATTCCACCAATAAATCGATTGTTAAGTATGCTGTATAGCAAGTTACGCTACCCTGTTTGAACCAACCATTGTTGACGTTTGGCTGATTAACTCCACAACAACAATTCCCTCAGAATGGCTTAGTAACCTGCATACATACATACATACATACATACATACATACATACATACATACATACATACATACATACATACATACATACATACATACATACATACATACATACATACATACATACACACATACATACATACATACATACATACATACATAAGTCATTATAACATTTTAGTCAGGATTACGACCTATTTTCTCACACCACTTATGATGTGTGTTGTACATGAGTGGCGGAACCTACAGTTTAAAGTCGATTCCGAATGACAAATTTTTGAGAAACTCTTCATGGTAATTTTAATTAACTCTCATAGTTTTTCCCAGAAATCTGTTGAGAGAAAGTCCCCGATGGAATATTTTTCATATTTCATTTCGTTGGATATGCCTGTCCTGAGGTTTGAAGCGAGACTTCTCGTCTAATAAGCCAACACACTGCCTACTAGCCTACGAAGACTTGCCTTAATAAAGCTTTAATAAAAAGTATGTATTCCATGAGGCCATGAATCACACTTGTGGCTAGAAAATGTTCATCAAAGTGATTCCACAATAAATCGATTATTATGCACGCTGAATGGCAAGTAATGCTATCCTGTTGAAACCATTTGTCGTTACTCTTTTGCGGATTAATTGATTCGGGATTAATTGATTCGGGCAGTTTGGACACACCGGTTTGTCCACTAGCTTAAATCGTTAGAAATGTTATCGGAAATATCCACAAATGGACTGGAGCTGTGTTTTACATCTTATGTTACACATTCGAACACAGGATTTAGAATCATAGACAGTCATACCCTCCTAATGCTTCTCCCGCATTTGCTTATATTCTCTAATAGACATTGAACTTTCCCCTGATACCCATTCCTGTGATGTTGCTATGCCTTATGAAGCCATCTAAAACCTATCACGTGAATATCTATCGTATTGTCCGAGATATTACCACAATTGCCTCTTCATGCACAGAAGACCAGAACCTATATTATCTGCCGCATATATAGGATTTTCGTTTACGCTCCTATTGATGCTGCATAGAATGCACTGTAGTCGAGAAGCGTCACCAATAGCCGACAAGGACCATCAATTACTTACTTAATTACTTAATTGGCCATAACAACCCGTTTAATGGATTTCGGCCTGCCGCAACACATCCTTCCAAGCGCCTCTGCTTCGTGCGCGCCTACGCCAGTTGGTCACACCAATCGATGACAGGGCTTCCTCGGTTTGGTCCTTCCAACGGATACAAGGTCGTCGTCTTCGCCGACTTCCGCAGATTCCCGCGTCAAATACCCGCTCGCCGGAGCATCCTCCTCCATTCGAACGACACGGCCGAGCCAGCGCAGCCGCTGGATATTAATACGCTGTACAACGTCTATGTCGTCGAGGAGCTGTTTGATCGGATACGAAAATCATCGCCAACTCGCGCTGGACCGAATGTTTTGCGAAGTACTTTTCTCTCGAACACTCTCAAGGCTGCTGCATCTCTACTTAATAGGGTCCATGCCTCTGCGCCATAAAGAAGCACGGGTAGTATGAGTGTCTTGTAAGGACCATCAATAGTCGACGTTAAATATACGAGAGCACGATATATCTTTTCCACCTTAAAGTCCACTATTGGCAACTGTTGTCTCAGGTATAGTCTGTCGTCAAACATTAAGCAGAAGTACTTTTATTACCCCTGTGGAATTATCACGTGAATGCACTTGCCAGCGAATGCTTTTCTCATCTTTTGGGCATGTATGCTCAGGAGCATGTATGTGAAGTCGCCATAGTATAGTAGATAGTGTGTTGGCTTATTAGACGTAAAGCCAGGATTCGAGCCCCAGGCCAGACATCAAATACAAAATACAAAAAGTATTCCTTCAACGACTTCCTCTCAGCAGATTTCTGGCAAAAACTCTGAGCGTTCAAATAAAATTGCTATGAAAAGTTTCTCAAAAATCTGTCGTTCGGAGTCGACTTTAAAACTGTAGGTCCCGCCACTCATGTATAAAATTAACACACACAACATAAGTGCTGTGAGAAACTAGGTCGTAATTCTGACTGAAGGGTTGTAATGACCAATTATGTATGTATGCTTAGAAGTCACTTTCCCAGTAGATCGCAATGAGGGATTTTAGCTACAATGTCAGTGCAAATGCGATTATTTTTCCTACCTTTCCTTTATTTGTTTGCTCTTCATAGATAATAAATGTCAATATCCATGTCTAAATACATGCTTCCTTAAGTCTTCCAGCTAAAACACCATTCCGTTCCAAATAGCGTCCAATATCATCGCCATAGGCTTGAGCGTTAAACCCCAAGTAATCTTCTCAATTGAATAAAACTGAATCTTGGTCTTAATTGTGTTTAAGCCAGTGATGGGCTCTATTTGGCTAGTTTCTCTACCCACTTTACCTTTCCTTCGTTTTACAAAGAAATAAAACAGAAAAAAATTGCAGTTTTTGCATAAGTTTTTCTGTCATTTGTCTGCACTTGTTTAATTCATTTCAAATTGTTTTTTTTTGCTTTACCAACAACGGCACAAGAAACAAAACAACAACAATTAACACTCATACTAATTCATTGCACAACATACGTGAGGTGAGTAATCATGTTATGCTCATAAATTTCTGAAACCACAGAGAGAGAACAGAAAAAAAAACAAAAAAAAAAATATGGCAGCTAAACAGTTATAAAGTTGTTGGAAAAAAAGTGAATCAAAACTTCTCTTACATACATATACACACACACGCCCTCCTACATTCTTTTGTTTTGTATTTTAATGTATACACGTGTTCCTTTATGCTCTTCTTAATGATTATGAATGAGTGTGTTTGTATTCCATTTTGTTTTATTTATTTTTTTTGTTTGTAATTTGTATGTGAAAAATTATATTTTATTGTACTGTATGCAACAACTGCTGATTTAAGCAGCTTCATGGATATGCTACAGTCATGGATCGTTGTTCCTCGGAAATGATTGTCCACATGGTTGCCTGTAACTCTGTAAACAGGGGCTTAGTATCCTTTTTTTCAATTAGAAACTACTGGAATGTGAGGACAGTTCCTTTTACAAATTCTATGGAGATAGACATCAACGACACGAACTTAATTGGGAAAACAGGCTGTGGCTTGTACATCGATAACTTGGAGATCAAAAATTCATTCAGTCTGCACTTTCTTCCAGGCAGAATTCGTAGCTATCCTCATGGGTATTGAATATCTGCTTACGTACATAATAACGGGTGATTTTATAGCAATTATTTTTTTGGCAACACTGGTTTAAACAGCTCACGCACGTTTCGTGCTTTGTTTCACTGTCAAACATCTTCAGTTTGTTTTATAATTTAACCATGAATCGTCTTACAAACGAACAACGCTTGCAAATCATTGAATTTTATTATCAAAATGCGTGGCTCTGTTAAGAAAGTTCATCGCGCGCTTCTTCCATTTTATGGTCAGTTTAATCGACCCACTGAAGCGGCTATTCGGGCTATTGTGACTAAATTTCGCACCAAATTTACATTGTTGGGGACATTAAACCACCAACACGCTTCCGTAGAGTGCGAACTGAAGAAAATATTGCAGCTGTATCGGCCGGCCAGTGTTAATGATGACCATCAATTATCGCTTCTTCGCCGTTCGCACCAATTGGGCCTCTGGTACTCAACAGCGTGGAAAATTTTGCGGAAGGATTTAGATGTGAAGCTTTTCAAAATACAGTTGGTGCAAGAATTGAAGCCGAACGACCTACCGCAACGCAGAATTTTTGGTGAATGGGCTCTTGGAAAGTTGGCCGAAGATCCACTTCTTTATCGAAAAATTGTGTTCAGCGACGAAGCTCATTTTTGGCTCAATGGATACGTAAATAAGCAGAATTGTCGATTTTGGAATGAAGATCAGCCAGTAACATTGCAAAAGCTAACAATGCATCCAGAAAAAGTCACAGTTTGGTGCGGTTTATAGGCTGGTGGCATCATTGGACCGTACTTCTTCAAAGATGCTGCGAATCGTAACGTAACTGTGAATGGTGAGCGCTACCGTAAGATGATAGCCAACTTTTTTTTGCCCAAAATGCAAGAGCTTGACTTGCATGACATGTGGTTTCAACAAGACGGTGCCACATGTCACACATTACGCGTAACAATGGACTCATTGAAAGGCGAGTTCGGTGAACATTTTTTTCACGTTCGGGACCGGTCAATTGGCCGCCTAGATCGTGCGATTTAACGTCTTTAGACTATTTTTTGTGGGGCTATGTTAAAGCTCATGTCTATACAGACAAGCCCGCTTCAATTGATGCATTGGAAGGCAACATTGAAGCATTTATTCGTGAGATACCGGCCGAAATGTTGGGAAGAGTATGCCAAAATTGGACGAAGCGGATGGACCATTTGAGGCGCAGTCGCGGTCAACATTTGCATGAAATAATCGTCAAACATTAAATTATATGGACTGTACTATCGATTCAAATAAAGATTTCATGTATTTTTCTGAATTTTATGTGTTTTTTTTTTTTTTTTTAAATTTTCCTATGGCTCTTGAAATATATCTTGAAATACCAATTATAAATAATTGGTCATTACAACCCTTCAGTTAGAATTACGACCTAGCTACTCACACCACTTATGTTGTGTGAGTTAATTTTTAACATGAGTGGTGGGACCAACAGTTTAAAGTCGACTCCGAACGACAGATTTTTGAGAAACTTTTCATGGCAATTTTCCGTTTACTCTCAAAGTTTTTGCCAGAAATCTACTGCTGGTATAGGTCGGAGTGGTAGCTCTGATATCACAAAGCTCACTTGAGCATGCATAGCGGCCCGTTGTGATGCCACGGGTGAACGCAGTCCCTGTAGTGGCCAAGTTCCACCAAAATCAGGGAAGAGGAAGAAATTGGTCAGCGCAAGGGCTGCACTGTTTAGAGGAAGTCGCCGAAGACATATTTTTTTCATTTTTTTAAATTTGAAGCGTGGCCTTACGTCTGTGAAGCCAAAACACTACCTACTATACTACGCCGACTACAACTGCTTATTGACAGAACATTTCCTGACTATGAACGCCGCAAATTTTTGCGAGAAGAGATAATATATGGGAAGGTCTCCATTTTTAAAGTTCCTATCAATTTATCGCTGAAATATTTGTTACCAGGCTTCCATTGCAGTAAGAAGGAACAGAAGAGGAGAGAATATGCTCTACTCTTGCGCTAGAGGTCAACACTAAGTGTACCGTCATCCTGCAGTCAGCCTAGAGTGATTTTACTTTGCTTGTTTTATTATATTTTGTTTCACTTTTTTTTAATTGTATTTGTTGTTGCTGTTGTTTTGTTTTTTGTAAAAGTATCATTAAATTTGCTCAACACTTGTTCTCTTATATTCTTGTACTGTACGGAGTCTCTATATGGCTCTGTGTGTGTGTGGGTGTTTGTGTTTTTGCTAAGTGAGGGTGTATTTAACATTTTGTCGTGCTCTGCCTTTAATTTCAAACTACAATAAAACAAAACAACAACCAAACAAAAACTGTTCGCTTTTAAACTCGCACACTTTATAACACTCTCTACCGCTCCCGTCCCTGCTCTCTTGCACTTGCTCTCACTCTCTCTTTCTATCGCTCTCTGTTTGTGATTTCTTTATAAAATTCATACAACAAATGAGTGTTTATAACTGTGGTTTTATTTCAATGCATTTTATGTTAATATACGACAGTGTATAAGCATATATATGCATGTGTGTGTGGCTTTGTAAGCTCATATGTGTGAGTGTGAGTGTGTGTGTCTGTGTAAGTGCAATAGTAATCAGTATAGAGTTTAACCGCAAAGCACATGTTTCATTTACGTTTACCATAATCTTTATACAACTCTTTAGCTGCTTGCACATACATACACTTCTACTCTAATTTGTTTATAGGGTATACCCTATAGAGGATTATTTTCATAAATTTAATAGTATTTTCTCTGTAATAAAAAATGTTGTGGCTTCTTTCATAGAAATTCAGTATATGGTGTGTTATATAAGTTATCATAAAATAAAATCGCTTTATGTCTTACCCTTTATATGAATATTTGAGGGAAAAAACCAGATTCTTGTTACAGTAATTATCGTTTAGTTGTGGTTTCGTTTTAAGCAAAAAAAAAACAACAACAACAAAAAAATGGCAAAATAAATGGAATATTTTTGTTCAAAAGGTTTTAAATTGAAGAAAAAAAGTTCTCTTTGAGTAAAAAATGTAATTCGGCTCCACCACGTCTTCAAACTATTCTTTAAACCTTGCAGGATCATTAGATTTTAAAGAAAAGCTGTAAAGGAAACCTATAAGCTCAACATAAGAGAGAGGTAAAGGTACTTTAACTCGGCGTAATCTAGTAGTTAGTGTGTTGGCTTATTAGACGTAAAGCCAGGGTTCGAGCCCCAGGCCAGACATCAAAGACAAAATACAAGAAGTGTTTCGTCGGCGACTTCCTCTCAACAGATTTCGGGCAAAAAATCTGAGAGTAAATAAAATTGCCATGAAAAGTTTCTCAAAAAATCCGTCGTTCGGAGTCGACTGTAGGTCCCGCCAATCATGTATAAAATTAACCCACACAACATAAGTAGTGTTAGAAACTAGGTCGTAATCCTGTCTGAAGGGGGTGTTATGACCACTTATGTATGTATGTATGTATGTATGTAAAGTTAGTTGAGACACCTCCACTTAGGGACTAGAAGTCTAAGTTGAACAAACTAAATACAGTCTCCAAGGGAATATATTGAGAGGGAAGAGAACTTACAACCTAAAGAAGAGAAATCTGGAGCGGAATAAAACACAGGAAGGGCAACAGATTCATGTCCCAAGGAAGCTAATACCAGAGGTTTCAGAAATACTGGCAGATGTCAACTCATTAAGCCTATTGAAGAAACCATAGTCAGCAATTTTAGTCTACTCCTCTGTACACCAGGACAGAAACATATAATATGTTTGTTTGTTTGTATGTGTCCTGCCGAATAAAGAAGTGAACCTTTTCTTCCACAACGAAAGTCTTCTCTATTCTTTAGGAATTTATTCTTTTCAATTATTTTCTGACAGATGCTTTGACAGAAAATTGCTCAGAAGAAGTTGTCAAAAACCATAAGACCTTCATGTCTTCATAACAAATTTTTATTACGATGGCCCCTAATCATGTAGTGTGCATTGCATTGGAATTAGAAAAATAGGTTATGGACAGAAGGATAGGGAGAGTAATGTGCGTGGGCACTAGATTTGAATATCTTTATATTGTTACGCAAATGAAAACAACCTAATATTATTTCACATGAAAACATCGTTTAACATTAACGATAAACAAAAACTACACACACATATGTACAACGAATCTGGTTGCATATACCAACAACAGTATGAAATGTAAGGAGACCGACAAGTATGAAAGAAAACCAACAAAAAACCAGCATGAGAGAAAAGGGATGGACATGTGTGCAAAATACACAAACAACAATGCGGTCGCTATAGAACCCTCGAGAAAGCGAAAACAAGAACATTCTACTTCAAGAATGTTCATTATACTGTTGTATTGGACTATAAAAGGGCAAGACATAGCAAGCAGCAGTCAGGGTTAATTCAGTCAGCCTTGTGTGAAGACGCGTTGCGGTTTGAACGTACAAGTGGTATTGCTTGCAAAAAGTTTGTAAGCAGAGAAGATCTAACGAACAGTTGTAGGTGAATAGTGAACAAGCAATAATTGTTGTATCATTAAGTTGTATACGGTGGCACACAAAAGTAGTGTGAACAATAAAGAGTTCAACTGAAACAAAACACATATTTGTTTTTACGTTGTTTGCAATCAAGGAACTTATATTCTAAACGTTTTTAAAAAGGTAAAAACGTAACAATATTGTAAGACCTCTGCAGGAAGGGAGTTACACATTCGGATTACCGACTAAGCGAAGAAATTCTGCAGTGTGCTATCCACTGGCCAACCGATCGCAAATGGATGTGCTCTGCGAGAAAGACGATTTTGTTACCTATGAATATATGATCCCCGGGAACATAATTGGTCATTACAACCATTTAGTCAGGGTTACGACCTTGCTTCTCACATCACTTATGTTTTGTGCGTTGGTTTTATACATGAGTGGTGGGACCTATAGTTTAAGGTCGACTTCGAACAACAGATTTTTGAGAAGCCTTTCATGGCAATTTTATTTGCTCTCAGAGTTTTTGCCAGAAATCTGTTGAGAGGAAGCCACCGATGTCTGACCTGGGATTTGACACGTGGCCTCACATATAAGACTAGACTACGGTGACTCGGGAACAAGTTCCTTTATTTGTCTCGAACAATATCCGTTGTAGTAGCGGTAGCGCAGTGAAACACAATCCACTTTGTGAGGATGTTCCAGAGAGCCTATAAAGGTGGATAGGTTACGTTAGGATAGAGGACGTGTACTTGCCAATTAAGACAAGTATAGTACCCGGAGGTCGAATTGACACATTGTACAACGTCCTAATTTCTCACAACACTTATGTTGTGTGTGTTAATTTTATACATGAGTGTCTGGGGACCTAAAGTTTACAGTCGACTCCGAACGATAGATTTTTTTGAGAAACCTTTTCAAGATAATCTGATTTACTCTCAGAGTTTATGCCAGAAATCTGATGAGAGGAAGCTTCGGCGACTTCCTCCTACTTCCTACTTTTTGTATTTTGTCTTGATGTCTGGCCTGGGGCTCGAACCCTGGCTTTACGTCTAATAAGCCAACACAATACCTACTAGACTACGGCGACTTCAAATGAAATGACTAAAAATGAAATTCTTAAAACGAGATTGTATTTTCAAATAAAAGTTGCTTCGAAAACATCACTTTATTTGAATTTTATCTAAAATTCTACTTTTAAAAATGAAAAACATGAATAATTACGCATGTAATGTTGTAAAATAAGGTCATACGTACCACGTACGTATGAGTAATAAATATTACCGAAAGAAAATATGAATCATACGCATCATAGTACTTTAGGCTGGAAAGCCTATAAGAATCACGTATGAGTCAGACTGAAATGATTTTAATTAAATATTACTCATGTGTCCTTGGGGTAAAGTAAATAATTTATATTTTGTTATTAAAAAATATATTTTTTTATTGTTTTTTTATTTTGTGTTTCAAATAGAATTTCTTTAGTCATCCATTATTTACAAAAGTCTATGCCATCTAAGCACTATAAATTGCTTCTTTCCTTCTTATTTTTTGTGTGTATAATATCGACCTCTTGCTTCTACTCTTCGAACATTTGCTGAAATGTTTTTTAAAATATTTTTTTCCAAAAAAAATTTCAAATTTTCTAAAAGAAACTCTAGGCATTTATTATGTTTCACTTGCTGCATTTGTTGCATTGCACTTTAAAGGCTTCTATTCTAATTAAAACTGTGTGTTGCAATATTTTCTTCTCTGTAATCAGAGTTTTTTTTTTTTGCCAAACTTTCAAAGCCAGTTTTCCTAAAGGCCAAAAACAAAAGAAGCTGCAGCAGTAGTAAGAGCAACACAACCATTGCACTTGAATCTATGAAACTATGTATGCATCTATGAAATATCGTTTTTAATTACATTTACTTCCATAATTAAATAGTTTTTCTTTTAAAAACAAAAATAAAAAAAAATTAAATTTATTTAAATTGAATACAAAGATTTTTGTGGTTTCTTTAACTGCAAGCAAAGGAAAAGATTTCTTTTCTGCATAGAATTTTAGAAAATTTCATTGAAATTTCTATTGAATATTCAAGAATAATTTTTTTTTTAAATTTTTCCTCTTTTGAACTTTGATTTCATTTATTTATTTAAATAATTATTTTATTAAAGGTTTCTGGTTTTAATATTTTGCATTTATTTTAAATAAAATGGGATAGATTTCTTGTGGTTTTAATTTTTTTCAAAAAAACTTTAAGAAAATTTTGTATAACCTCAACATAATATAGCCGAGACAAGAACCAATCATATTTTAAATTAAAAATTGTAAAATTGTACCAGCCGTAGTCTAGTAGGTAGCAGAGGTCAGCAATGAGTATTCAAAACCATGAGTAGATTCGAATCATAATTATAATTTCTGATACTTATACGCATTCATACTTATTTTAATGTCATATTCATACTACTCATATGCAAAGTTTGAAATACTCATGGTACTCGTACTTAACAATACGCATGATTTTATTGATTTCGACTCTTCACGACTCATTGTATACACGAATCACAAAATAAGTATGAATCGCGTACAAACACTACAATACTCACTAGAAAGTTGTGTGTTTGCTTTGATTGCTGTCTTTGTCTTTCCTGTTTATGTGTCTTTCTTCTTTCTTTGTAAATGCAACAACAACTAAGACTGTAAATTTTAATGAATGATTCGAATCACTCGTATCATTTATAAGTATTATAAGAAGTATTTTTTAAATTTATGAATCTGAATGAGTAGGCATATGAATCAAACATATTTCGAATGTTATGAGTTTGATGTCAACGTTGTACTCATGCTCATTGCAACTTGTACTTATAAATCAACGTTGTAGTGAGTACGAATGAATCAAAGTAGTTGGATTTCAATACTGTTGTCTAATACTCATACTCCAAAATTTCATGAGTACTTATGAGTAGCGAAAAAGCGATTCATTGCTGATCTCTGGTAGGTAGTGTGTTACCTTATTGAACGTAAAGCCCGGGTTCGTATAATATGTCATCAAAACGAAAATATGAAAAAAAAAATATTTCTTCAGCGACTTCCTCTCAGCAGACTTCTGGCAAAAACTCTGTGAATAAAATAAAAATTGCCCTGAAGTTTCTCAAAAATCTGTCTTTCCGAGTCAAAGTTAAACTGTAGGCCCCGCCACTCATGTATAAAATTAACACACACAACACAAGTGGTGTGAGAAGCTAGGCCGTAATCCTGACTGAAGGGTTGTAATGGCAAATTTTGTATGTATGTATGTATGTTCGTTTAAAGTTTGTACAACAATACAATACTTTTTTCTTACATTTGAAATGGGCTTTAAAAACCAAAAAAAAAATGCCTTCAGTGTAGAACTGCTAGTCTTTTTGAACAAAATATTGTTCAAATTTCGTCCTGCAATCTGTTTCTTCTGAAGCCGCCGTAGTCTTGTTATTGGTTCAAACAGGACAGCGCGATTAGCCATACAACGTGCATAATAATCGTTTTATTTTGGAATCATTTTGATGACCATGTTCTTGCCGCAAATGCAATTCATGGCCTATGGAATGCATACCTTTTTTTGGAGCCTTATTAAGGCAAGTTGCCGTGGTCTAGTAGGCAGTGTGTTGATGCCTCGGTTCAAAACCCAACAAAACGATATATGAAGCAAATATTTCTTCGATGACTTCTCCACAGCAGACTTATGGCAAAAAGTCTGTGAAAAAAATAAAAATTGTCATGAAAGGTTTCTCAAAAATCTGTCGTTCGGAATCAACTTAAAGCTGTCGGTCCCACCAGTCATTGGTAAAATTTTACACACACAACATAAGTGGCGTGGGAAGTTAGGTCATAATCCTAATTGAAGGGTTGTAATAGCCAAATTATGTACGTATGTATGGCCTTAGATCTTATTTGAAAGAGTTCAATGCACTAAGACGGACAGTGTGAAATTTTGAGAACCTCCGTCTCTTCATGGCAAGACCCGTACACTTACCGATCATCTTTTCTTTAGACTCGCTGCTAAAGCCAAGCTATCTGCATGCTATATATAGTACTAGGTGGCAGTAGGTCGCACCACTTATTGATAAAATTTAAACACACAATATAAGTGGTGTGTAGGTCGTAATCCTGATTAAAGGGTTGTAATGGCCAATTATGTATGTATGTATTCAAGTCTCTACGGCATTTAAATTCAAATCAATAAGAAAGTGCCGTAGAGGCAAAGATTCTTCTCAAACCAAGTGCACTTGAGGCAATCGAAACGTTTGTTGAGGATCAATAATAAGAGGAGATCTGAGTCATGCATCAGACTATCGTGGAATAATCTGAATTTGGTATCTGGTTTTTAGACTGGTCTCTGTAGATTTGAAGTTGCCGTAGTCTAGACGTGAGGCCACGGTTCAAACTCCAGGTTAGATATCTCCATCAAAACGCAACATGAAGAAATAATTCTTCGGCGACTTCCTCCCTGCAGACTTCTGGCAAAAAGTCGAAGAGTAAATAAAATTGCAATGAAAAATTATCTTAAAAATCTGGCGCACGGAGTCGACTTTAAACTGTAGGTCCCACCACTCATGTACATACATATATATAAGTGGTGTGAAAAGCCAAATCGTAATCCTGGTGTTGTTATGGCCAATAGTGTGGCTGCCTTCCAAAATGTATCAATACAAAGTTTGTATGCAGTTCTACTACTGTATACGAGATAAACTATTTAGATATGCAAAGTAACCAAACAATGCATCAACTATAAATCCGATGCCTGATTGCTTTTTGACGGCGTTAAAAATACACATTGACGACGTTTTGAAATAGAATACATTGTATATATTTTGTACAGCGGCTTTATGAAACACGATACTTTGTTCAAACACAAAACAACTAACATTTTGGAAGGCAGTCTGTATGTAATAATTGTGCGATGTGCCCTTTAAATTATTGTGCAGGCCTTTTACAGTCGTATGTTAGGATCAATAGAAAGAAATGAAAACTCTTTCAAATTCATAACTTTTCTCTGCAAGTCGTATAAGAAAACAAAATGTTGTCTGTAATAATGGTCGTCACTGCTTCATACGTTCATACACTTGCACCATTTGGTATAATGTACGTGTTTACACTTTCGTTTAACCAGTGATCTATATTTGCTTTACTATGTGTTTGACAAAATCTCTATCCGTTGCTCCCTCTCTCTATCTCCTTCATATTCCATTGAAATTGTTCGTTATTTTCTGTGTTCGTTTTTGTAAGCATTCGGTATCTGTTTACAGTTGTTGTTGTAGTGCTGCTGGTGGTTATATTTTAATATCGCATAAATAGACAATTTTTGTTGTCATTATTTTATAACTTACTCCAGCTCTCTCTCTCTCTTTCTCTTTGTAATTGTGCAATGAGTTAGTAGGGACATTTAAATATTTAACTGCCTGTGCCTGAGGTATCTGTGTTTGTGTTTCTCTATGTGGATTATTATTTTACTTGCGTTTATTATTGTTTATTTTGCTTTGGTTGTTTATTTTATTGTATTTTTATACTAGTATTTGTTGTTATTGTTGTTGCATTTAATACTCTCCTTTTTGGGGATTTCTGTTTAAATTTTTTTAAAGTTTTTGTTGTTGTTTTTTGATATTTTTTTGCTATTTTTGCTATTTTTTGCTGTGCTACTGATAATGAATTTTAATATTTCAATTGGTTTTTCAGCTGGCAGCCACCAACTCTCGGTCATTGGAGTAGTTGTGGTTGTTATTGCAAAATGTGTGTGTGTGTGTGGTTTTAATTATTAAAATAGCAATTGTGTGAACAATTTACAACAACAACAATAGCAAAAACAATGTATATAATAAAAAAATTATAATAATAATACGGGATGAATATGCGAAAAAAAATAAGTTAGGGATTAAGGTTGCATTTCGAATTAGAAAGAAAAAAAACTGAAGGAAAAATAAAATTTAGATGTTAAGATTTGAATTAGAGAAGAACAATTATCTTACGGGAAACGAAAACGGGCGTGGATCACACTTCTGATGGAAAATGTAATTTGTCAAGGTACTCTGATTGTATTTACAACGAATTTTATTAAACAGAGACTGAATTTAGAGTTCATAACTCTTGCAGGCGTGATAGAAACAGGCCTTTGTAATATAATTCAGATATCAGTAGTGGCGGGATCCCCCATTATATTTCTATTGATTTCGAGAAAGATTTCGAAATATTTGTTCACGCTAAGCCTTTGTCTTAAAGGCAGTACTCTAGAACGTAATAAAGATTATCGAGGAATGAATTGAAATGGTATTTATCGCACACACTTCAACAGAATTCTGTGAGCAAAAAGATTTCCCTTGGAGCTAGTGTACGGCAAGAATGCGTTTAATCTTCGCTACTTTTTAAAGTGGTTTATGATGATCCCCTTTAACTTTAAAGGGCGTCTGTATAATGTCTTCTTCAAGCCTATTAAATACATACATAATTGGTCATTACGATGTTTTTGTCAGGATTACAATCTAGCTTCTCACAGTACTTACATATGTTGTGTGTTAATTTTATACATGAGTGGCGGACCTTACAGTTTAAAGTCGACTACGATCAATAGATTTTTTGAGAAACTTTTCATGGCAATTTTATTTGCTCTCAGAGTTTTTGCCAGAAATCTGTAGAGAGGAAGTCACCAATGTCTGATCTGGGGTTTGAACTGTGGCCTCACGTCTAATAAACCAACACAGTACCTACTAAACAATGGCGACTACCTCTCTTACGCTGTACAAATATCTTAATACGGTAATCCATTGCTGATGATTACCATGGCTAAGTCCTTTAGCGTCATTTCTTTGTTCATTGTTTCTTCGTGTTGCAATTTAATAACGTGGCTGCTGTAGTAAACAAATGTAGGTTCTAGACTATTGAAGTAAATCTGCTGATCCTAGTCCTCCATGGAGATATAGGGACTTCTGAACCTTAGCAGTTAAAGCTACGCCTGTCAAATCGGTTGTCATTTGTTAAATTTCTTTCTCCCGTTGTAGAGTGCGTACATTCCATGTACTGATCTATGAAACCTAGGCCTCCGTTCATTTGCAGCGGTAGCTTGTAGTAAAGAGCGTGAGTTTCTTTACCGCATTGCAATTTTTGCTACTTTTTAGTTACAGGCCCAGAGCACCCATTCTTTTTAAGTAATTTTTAAGTCATCGCACAGCCCTGTACACTTTCTAAATAAGTCTTATGTAAAAGTAGCTTCCCCAAGTGACACCACTTGACTAGGATAAGAATTTTCCCTTCATCTGCCATAAATTGTTTTTTTTTCTTTTTTTGTGTTTTTTTTTTGTTTAAATAATTAGAAAAAGAAATTATTATACTCCTTAGCTTATGTTAAACAGTTCTTGTTCTTCTTTATAATTTCCATTTCATTTACACAATTATCCCTCCATTGATTTCCATTTATTATTCCCCCCCCCCCCTAATTTGTTGGCCTATTTTAATAGGCAAATCAATTAAATGCTTTTGAGGGCATTTTAAGCGTCATTTAAGGAAATTTAAAATTCAAAGAGAATTTCTAAAAGGCTGTTAAATATGGCGGCTTTTACCACATAAAGTGAATTAAATTTTTAAAAATTCTCTTTACAATGCAAAATTATAGCATAATTTTAGGCTTAGATTAAAGGCTAAAAAGGACATGGACTTTGTGAAAATTACCAGCGGCAATTAAAGGGTGTTTTTTTTATAGAGGTATAGGACTTTAAGTTGGCATTACTTTTCAAGATGGCGACCGATTTAACAGCTGTCAAGTGATTTATTCTCAGTTTGGTTTGGCAATTCATCATGAATAGACTCACGCCTGAACAACACTTGCAAATAGTGCAATTTTATTTCGAAAATAATGGTTCTGTGCGGAAAACGTATCGCGCACTACGTCCATTTTATCGTCGACAAAATCGTCCATCAGAGCAGTTAATTCGATTAACCATGGAACGTTTTCGCACCACGTTTACTCTTATTGATAACTCGCATCCCCAGAGACGCTGTACGGTGCGTACAGAAGAAGCTATTGCTGCTGTAGAGCGTAGCATTGAGGAAGACCCGAATGAGTCCATCCGCCATCGAGCACAGGAATTGGATCTGTGTCCATCCACTTTATGGAAGATTTTGCGGAAGAATCTTGGTTTGCGTGCTTACAAAATCCAACTCGTGCAAGATTTGAAGCCAAACGATCATCAAGTAAGGCGTAGATTCGTCGAATGGGCCCAAAACGAGATTACCGTTGTTCCCGATTTTCATAAGCGAATTTTGTTTAGCGATGAAGCGCACTTCTGGTTGAATGGCTACGTCAACAAACAAAACTGCCGCATTTGGAGTGAAGGTAATCCTCAAGCGTATGTGGAAACACCGTTACATCCAGAAAAACTGACTGTTTGGTGCGCTTTATGGGCTGGTGGAACCATTGGTCCGTACTTTTTCAAAAACGATGGTGGCCAGAACGTTCAAGTCAATGGTGATCGTATAGAGCCATGATTACTAACTTTTTCATTCCTAAATTGAATAACCATGATGTCCAGGAGATGTGGTTTCAACAAGACGGCGCAACATGTCACACAGCTCGTGCCACAATAGATTTATTGAAAGACACGTTTGTTGACCGCCTAATTTCACGTTTTGGACCTGTGAATTGGCCTCCAAGATCTTGTGATTTAATACCGCTAGACTACTTTCTGTGGGGCTATGTAAAGTCATTGGTCTATGCGGTAAAGCCACAAACGCTTGACCATTTGGAAGACAACATTCGCCGTATTATTGCCGATATACGGCCACAAATGTTGGAAAAAGTCATCGAAAATTGGACGTCCAAATTAGACTACATCCGCGCCAGCCGTGGCGGTCATATGCCAGAAATCATATTTAAAATGTAATGCCACAAGATTACCTTTCGGATAAATAAAATTCATGTCAATCGAATAATCCATCGTTGTTTTATTGCAACTTAAAGTTCTATACCTCTGTAAAAAAACACCCTTCATGTGTTTAGGTTTAGCGTGGGCTAACACTAGTTATAAAGTGCTTAAGAATTTTAACAGATTTTTTCTTTGAAAATTTTTTATTTTTAAGGGACACCCTATTTATTTTCATAACCCTGAGTTTACATGCCGTTTTTTTTTAAATTTGTTTTGTTTTTCAGCCTTTAATTATGTGTGTATTCTTAAGGACTTCTTTTTGCTAAAGCTTAAGTCCTTATTTTCAAATTTTCTGCTCTTCTACTTATTATTACTTTTTCCTCTCCCTCTCCCTCTCTCTGTCCCTTGAGCTCTTTCTTCCTCTCTGTTTTTAGGTATCAAATTAACAAAGATTTTCAGCTTTGTTACCTTCTCTGCTGCTCTAATGTTTTATTTTCAAATATTAAAGCTTTTCTAAATCTGTATGTGTTAGTCATTAGTATAGATTCACGTATGTATGTGTATGTGCGTGCGAAGCATTTGAGGTTTATGGTTTCTTGTGGTTTTTCTCTCTTAATACCCTACACCAGCAAAAGCGGTAAGAACTTTGCAATCTAAAGATTCCAAAGCGAACTTAGTACTTAAACTCGTAACAGCTCTGCTGAAAATCTTATGGAGTCACACAACAGTACTCTTACATATAAGGGAAGCATATCCTCTATTCATATATGGCCATTATAAAGCATCCAGCAGCCTGCTTGGCTCTATAAAATCGTTTTTTACTTGATTTTCTTTTGATTTTCGTTTGAATTTTTTTTGCCTTCGTTGTTGTTGTATTCCAGGGCGTAATTACAAAGTAATTGCTGTGTGAAGTCTGTAAATCTAAAGGATTTTCTGGCATTACGAAGTGGCTGCAAAAACCACCAAATTTTTCTGTTTTTGTTTGTGCTGTTGTTTGTTTAAAAGGCAACGAATATTAACGAAAATTACAATTTGAAAATGAAAATTCTAATCTTTTTCGGGTTTTTCAACATAAAAAGAACAAGAAATTATTATTAAAATATTTATAAAATTCTTCTTCTTTGTCTTCCTCTTTATTGCTTCACAAAGGTTTAAACAGCTTAAAATGTAATCAAAAATAAGTAATTATAAGAGGTGCCTGGCCCTCTCTTTGATTATGCCATTAAGTGCCTCCACATTTCTTCAGCAATTAATGAAGGAAACGCGATCCTATTTAAGCAGGGTCAAGCAATAGAAATATTTTCTCAATATTACTTAAACATAGTTGCTGGGCTAAGCCTTCAGCTAGCCTCTGAAAAAAAATTGGGGTACAATAAAAACATAACAGGACCCCTGCAAACCATAACAGGACTCTGAATAATGTACAAGTCCATTGGCACGTATGCCCTCTTTAAAGAATTTATCGTTCAACTTGCCATTAGTTAAAATGGATCTGGTGTCACCATAACACTTAAAGCTGACATATACTACAGTTGCCACTGTACCAGACATACATAAGTTTCAATGCGAATAATATGTTATCAACTATCAAAGTATGAAAGTCGCTGTTGTAGGATCCAATCATTAAAAAGAAATTTTTTAAAAGTGCTTTCTCTTATCAATACATTTTCATAAAAGATAAATTTTCAATAATCATTCAATTTTATGTTATCGATAAATTTTTTTTCATCAATATTTAAAGTTATCGATAAATTTTTTATTTTAATTTTAAAAGAAGTGTAAAGCAATTCATAGTTTTTATTACGAAAACATTGAATAAGCAAACATTTTTATCGATTAATTCTTAATAGATCTTAGTAATCGATAATTTTTTTTAGAAATTTTTTTGAATAATAATTTTTATGTCTAAAATTTCGTTAAAAAAGCGTTAACTGTCTATTTTTTAATAAATTTCTGTGATTTATAAGCTTTATGTTATCGATTACTTATTTCGATAAATTGCTTTTAATCAGCATTGTTAGTTATCGATAAATTCTTAATATTAAATTTAATTTAAAAGAATTCTATAGCGTTTAAGAGATTTTTATGACGAAGATATCAAACAGATGGAGTTTTATCGATAAATTCTTAATAAATCTTAGTAATCGATAATAGTTTTTAAAAAATTTTTTTGAATAATGATTTTCATCTCTAAAATTTCATTAAAAAGCGTTTATGGTCAATTTTTTTAATAAATTTCTATGATCTATAAGCTTTATGTTATCGATTACTTATTGGTTTCGAAGATTTTTAATTTCCGATAAATTGTTTCATTATAAATCAAAAAAAATTAATTAATTAAAATTATCGATAAATTTTTTATTTTCATTTTATTTTAAAAGAAGTGTACGTACAGCAATTAATAATTTTTTATTACGAAAATATTCAATAATCTATTATTTGTATCGATAAACTCTTAATCGATCTTAGTTAACGATATTTTTTTTGAATTTTTTTAAAATAATTTTTGTTTCTAAAGTTTCATTAAGAAAGGGATATCGTTCTATACTTTCAGTAAGTTTCTGTAATCTATATGCTTTTTGTTATCGATTACTTATTGGTTTTGAAGATTTTTAGTTATCGATAAATTGTTTCATTAGAAATCGTACAGTTATCGCAAAAATTTGAATGAAAGTATTATATATTTAATGATAAATATATTTTAAGCAAATTTCAAGTTATCGATAAACTGGTATTAAAGAAAATTTTTAGGAGTCGGGGAATCTTTACTAATCGATATATTTTCTATTTGGAAAGTTATCAGCCAGTTTTCAATTAAGAAAATAAGCAGCTATCTTGCACTTATAACTTACTGAGGAAAATTCGATTATCGATATATTTTAGATTTTAATATTCAGTTATCGATAAAATTTCCTTAACAAAATGTTAAAACATGAACTTTTTCATTTCTACAATATTGTTACCTAACAACCCAGCAACCATATTCAGTGAAGATACAAAAGCTATGAAGACTTTTCTTTCATTTTATTTGAGCCTACCCCACCCCATTAACTTAGACGAACAAAAATTGTGACTTGTTTTTACCCCACCAGGCTTTATTAAGGCTTTTTCATAATTATAAACGAAGTTTTATTTTTATTTTTATTTTTATTTTTCAATTTTGAATTATAAATAATAGCAGTTTATTATGTATAATTTAAAGGCTATAAATAAATAAAAAAATCACGTGCATATTTCTAGGCTCTTAAGCAAATAAAAATAAAGTATAAATCATACTACAGTTGAGCCTTAGATTTAATTACGGTTGTAGAAATAAACTTTGAAAAATGTCAGACCGAAAATCACGAAAGAGTGTTCCCAAACAACCGGTAATTAAAAGTGAAAGCAAAGAAAAAGGAAATCTAATGATTTAATTGTTTATAGCATAGCATAAGGCGTAATGAAATTAGATTTTTATACATGCCTTTGGTTTTTAATTGTTTAGATTTTTATAATATGTTATTAAAGTATGAAACGAATTTCAGGAAATAATTAAAGCCAACCATAAGGCTCACGAACAGAATTAAAGGAATTTTTAGAGACCATTTTTAGGCTGTAATTAAATAAAAAAGAGGGTTTTATTATGTTGAACACATTAAATTTTAATAGTTTATATTGAAATTTAACAAATATGTGCAGTTTTAAATCATATTTTAATGGATTTCCTGCCTGTTAATATGCCATAGTTACGCAGGTTATTGTCTGGCTTTATATGCTGCTGTTTATTGTATTACAGAATATAAGCTTTTTTTCCCAGAATCTTTTAACACAGCATGAAATCAAAAGAGCTGAATGAGACAATGACAATATACGATAATAATACAAAATAATAATAATGGAGGAGAAGACATAAATTACATGTTTTTGTATTATAAACTCATCAACGTTCTAATAATAAAAATAAATTGTCTTCCATATCATGTGTTTGTATCGAAAATCTCAGGAATATTCTCAGAACTGGCTCCTATAATAAGATAAAAAAAAGTCATCAATATTATCATTAACGTCATTGCCTGCTATCCTGCTTTACATTGCTGCCTTGCTATGGCTTTCATATGACAATGATGGTAGCTTTTTTACTGCTTGTACTCCCTTGTTCAAAATATTATATTAAAACGGGCGGAGGGGGAGCAGAAAACCCTATTAGAGGTGTTATAAGAAAATCGAACGAAAATTTAATTATTTTTTTCATTATAATAAATTCATTGTGAACTTAAAGAAATAAAAAGAAGTCTAATAAAATTAAAAATTATATTTAAAAATATTTGCCTGAATATAGGCAATAGAAATTGTTTATTTATGTCAGCCTCGAAATAGGCTACAGATTTTATATATTTTCTTAAATGTTTGAAATTTGTTTCCATACAATTTTAAGTACGTATTTAAGTAAATACAATAAAATTTCAAAAAAAAATTAATTTTTAAAGCCCTTAAATTAGGCAACAAATTTTTAATAAAAAATAAAATTTGAGATTTATTTAAGGTGGTTTATTATTTACAATAATTTACAATAAGATGCCTTGCTATGGCTTTCATATGACAATGATGGTGGCTTTTCTCCTGCTTGTACTCCCTTGTTCAAAATATTATATTGAAACGGTAGGAGGGGGAGCAGAAAATCCTATTGAAGGTGTTATAAGAAAATCGAAGGAAAATTTAATTATTTTTTTTATTATAATAAATTCATTGTGAACTTAAAAAAATAAAAAGAATTCTAATAAAATTAAAAAAATTATTTAAAAATATTTGCCTGAATATAGGCAATAAAAATTGCTTATTTATGTCAGCCTCGAAATAGGCTACGGATTTTATATATTTTCTTAAGTGTTTGAAATTTATTTCCATACAATTTTAAGTGCGTATTTAAGTACCATAAGAAGTCGCCGTAGTCGAATAGGTAGTGTGTTGGCTTATTAGACGCAAAAGCCTGGGTTCGAGCCCCATGCCAGGCATCAAAGACAAAATACAAAAAATATTTTTTCGGCGACTTCTTCGCAGTAGATTTCTGGCAAAAACCCTGAGAGTAAATAAAAATTGCCATGAAAAGTTTCTCAATAAATAAAAATCTGTCGTTCGGTGTCGACTTTAAACTGTAGGTCCCACCACTCATGTATAAAATTAACACACACAACATAAGTGGTGTGAGAAACTAGGGTCAATTCGACCTCCGGGTACTGTACTTGTCTCAATTGACAAGTACACGTCCTCTAACCTAACCTCACCTAACCTAAGTACCATAATATTGCTAATCAATTTAAATTTAAAAGCCCTTAAAGTAGGCAACAAATTTTTATTTAAAAAATAAATTTAAAAATTTATTTAAGGAGCTTTATTACTTACAATAAGATGCCTTATTACGAACTCGGAGATATCGTAACTCATTTGTTTAAGACAGTAGAAGAGTCCTTCGTTTGTAGTGGCTTCTGGAAACCTTTGAACTCAGACGAAGACATAATTTAGTGGAATAGCCACATTGCTGCACTTAAAATCAAAAATCCTAGGCTCTAGAATAGCTCAAAACTAATGGGCAGGAAGTCAAGGCGCAACGTAGAGAATTCAATACAGAAAAGAAGTTTTTTGTAAAGAATATTTGCTCCCAAGAATAATATTCCATTTGCCCGGAATCATTGCGAACTTATCTCAAACAAAATAAATAAAATAATTCAATTAAATTAACAAACGTTAATAAATAATTCAGTTTGAAACACAACAGGAAGTACTTCAAATGCTTCCATTTTATTTCAAGAGGCTTCATTAAAAAAAACCATCAATCAACCCCTTGACTTATACTTTAAATAGTTTCATTATTACAATTGAATACCACAACCACACTATAAAATATTCAGCAAAAAAAAAACAACAACAGTGATAATATATTATCATGCCTTAAGGTATTCATTAAAAAATTCAATTAACTCAAGCCTTAAGGTAGACAGCAATAATTATAATTTTTCTGTTGTTGTTAATATTGACTTATACCACGAAATAATTTAATCCCCTAAGTATGCTGTACAGAAAACCACAAAAGAACAGCAATTATCATTAATATTTATAAATTTAAATTAAAAGCCTTAAAATATGCACCATAAATATAATTTTTTTTCTTCTTTTTCCTTATGGGTGTATTGATATAATTCTGTATGTATATAGGGAATTTGCAATTACCTGAAAGTATACTATAGAAAAATCGGAAATACTTTAATTTAAAAAAAATTAAATTTATTGATTTTCTTGTCTAATTTGGAACTCAATTTAGAAAAATTAAACATTGTCTTTTACAACAAAATTCATTGGAAAAATACAATAAATTCTGCTTTGAAATTGACAGTAAAATGAAATTTTTAAAAGCCTATTATAAGGCTTTTCATATCAATATTTTTGATGCCTTTATAAAGGCTGATTTTTTTTATATACATTTTTAATTAAATTTTATTTCCGTATTGCAATTAAAATATTTTTATTTTTATTGCCTGTTAAAGACATGCCATGGCGTTTATTACTCTGAAGTTGAATAAATTTTCTTTACCCACCATGGCGTCAATGATAACGATGATGGTGATGATGATGATGATGATGTCATTTCTAATGTGTCAATTAAAATTTATGATTTTTTAATTATTTTTCAATATCAATTCTCTTGTCTTTATTAAAACATGTGTGGGTTTTTCATATGCATAATAAGTGTATGAATAATTAAAAAATATCATTTTAAATTATTAAATTTATCCATCGATTATAATTAATTCATTTCAATATGACAGTGATTTTTATCTTGTAATACAATTACAAAAATCATAAACTAGATGGATAAGATTGTTGGGTAAATAGATAGAGAGAGAGAGAGAAACGCACCCTAAACACCTGATTCAATTTAAGATTAGCATTTGTAACAAAAATTATTACGTATTCGAGGGGCAAATTGGAAATTGAGTCAACTGAACTTGATTTCTTATGGTATCTTTGGAACCCCAAGTAAAATTTGTATACGATTAGCGATCGGTAAAGCGAAGGTCCCTGATACCTTTTCGTGGTTAAAGCAAGTGTCAGCTATCTTCATGTAAATTTGTAGGAAACTAGAGTTTGAAATTTTTACTTCTTTTACAGTTTAGGAAACTTGTAAGCAAGGCGTAGAATTTTGAAACCCTAATTTCAGGATAAAAATCCACATAAATGAACGTAAATTAGCTTTTAACAGTGTATCTTTTTCTAAGGAGGGATATATTTTCATTCCGTCTGAGTTATTGCTTTCGTTAGGCCTTACCGTATTAGGCCCACAATACATACATAATTGGTGATTACAACCCTGCAGTCAGGATTACGTCCTAGTTTCTCACATCATTAATTTGTGTGTGTTAATTTTGTACATGAGTGGTGGGACTTACAGTTTGAAATCGCCTCCAAACGACAGATTTTTGAGCAATTTTTCAAGGCAATTTTATTTGCTCTCAGAGTTCTTTTTTTCAGAAATCTGTTGAGAGGAAGTCGCCGAAGAAATATTTTTTCATGTTTTTCGTTTTGATGGGGTTTTGAACCGTGACCTTACGTCCAATAAGCCAACACTCTACCTTCTAGACAACGGCAACTTCTTCGATTTAGGACAGAGTTCTGCAACAAAGAGATTTATTTGCTCGAAGTTGGCAGAAAAGTCAGTCAAAGTTGACAAAAAATTTGAATCTAAGTACCTCTCCCTCATCACAACGTCATTCACATTACGTGAAAGGTAATGCTCTGCTCAGATACGAAGTTTCTGCAGCGGCCGTTCGAAGAAATAACAACTTCACTTAGTTTTTGCCACATCATCAAAGATATTTAGGATTTAGCATTGTTATGATAGAACGCGACACTTTTTCTGATTATCAAATCTGGCCACTTTAATTCAAGTGAATGCTTTAATGTTGTAGTCGCCGTAGTCTTGTAGGTAGTGTGTTGGTTTGTTGGGCGTAAGACCACGGTTCAAACTCCAGGTCAGACATATCGAACATAACAAAATATGAAAAAATATTTTCACGGCGGCTTCCCCTCAGCAAATTTCTAACAAAAACTCCGAAAGTAAATAAAATTGCCATGAAAAGTTTCTTAAAAATCTATCGTTCGGAGTCGACTTTAAACTGTAGGTCCCACCACTCATGTATAAAATTAACAAACACAGCATAAGTGCTGTGAGAAGCTAGGTCGTCATAGCCACCTTCTGCAAAGTTTTGTCTTTCTCCGCTAATGATCTTTTTGGCTTATGATTATCGAGCGTAATTTATTTTTTAGTGTCCTTAATCTTAATTTGACAAGTAGTTCGATTTTTTTTCGTATCAGCAGTGAATTTGAAATGAGAATACGGTCTCGTAAATTATTCAGTGTTACCCCAGAGTCGAGTTTCTCTGTGTGTACAGCAGTTTCTAAATGTTCGATAATTATTTGGTAATAAATGTATAATTCCCTAGCAATGTTCCAATGTCATCTTTTAATCTTTTTTCGCAATTTTATTGACTTTTTTGTTGATGTGTGAGAAGATAAATTCGAATTTAAAAACCAAAGAAGCAAACCCACACTTTTAGCAGCGCCACTTCTTGCCTCTAGCAGGGTAAACTTTGCTATTAATAGAGCACTGTTAACTATTTAACAGTGGCAATAGTAGAGTTTTATTCTACTTTGCGATTGTATCAGACTACTGACAAAAAATATCATTCTCATTATGATAATTATTATTTGTGAACAAAAGTGTTGGAATGTAAAGGATACTTGGTTTGGATAGAAGACGGAATTATTCCAGCTATCCCACTACCACCGGTCGAAAGAGGACCTTCTGGACTACAATTTGCATATAGTCTATATGGTGTACTAATGGGTGATTTTTTAGCTATAATCTTTTTGGCAACACTGGTTTAAACAGCTCACGAACGTTTCGTGTTTTGTTTCACTGTCAAACATCTTCAGTTTGGTCGATAATTTCACCATTAATCGTCTTACAAACGAACAACGCTTGCAAATCATTGAATTTTATTATCAAAATACGTGCTCTGTTAAGAAAGTTCATCGCGCTCTTCTTCCATTTTATGGTCAGTTTAATCGACCCACTGAAGCGTCGTAAATAAGCAGAATTGTCGATTTTGGAGTGAAGATCAGCCAGAAGCATTGCCAAAGCTACCAATGCATTCAGAAAAAGTCACAGTTTGGTGCGGTTTATGGTGGCTGGTGGTATCATTGGACCGTACTTCTTCAAAAATGCTGGGAATCGTAACGTAACTGTGAATGGTGAGCGCTACCGTGAGATGATATCCAACTTTTTTTTGCCCAAAATGCAAGAGGTTGACTTGCATGATATGAGGTTTCAACAAGACGGTGCCATATGCCACACAGCACGCGTAACAATGGACTTATTGGGAGGCGAGTTCGGTAAACATTTTATTTCACGTTCGGTACCGGTCAATTGGCTGCCTAGATCGTGCGATTTAACGCCTTTAGACAAGTTTTTATGGGGCTATGTTAAAGCTCATGTCTATACAGACAAGGCCGCTTCAATTGACGCATTGGAAGACAACATTGAAGCATTTATTCGTCAGATACCGGCCGCAATGTTGGAAAGAGTATGCCAAAATTGGACTAAGCGGATGGACCATTTGAGGCGCAGTCGCGGTTAACATTTGCATGAAATAATCTTCAAACATAAATTATAAGGACCGTACTATCGATTCAAATAAAGATTTCATAAATTTTTCTGAATTTTATGTTTTTTTTTTGAAAAATTTTCCTATAGCTCTTAAGAAACCACCCATTAGTTATTGCAGACTATTGACATAAAATATAATTCTCATTATGAGCATTATTATTTGTGAACACAAGTGTTGAAATGTAAAAGATGATTGGTGGAGGTGGAGAACGGAAGTTATTCCAGCTATCCCACTACCACGGTTCGAAAGAGCACCCTCTGGACTACCATTTGCTAATAGTCTATGTGGTGTACTATTTCTTATATGTTCCAAAATGGCCACTGATCTTCTAGAGAATTTTTAAGCAAAAAATTGATATCTTGAAAGCTAATTTTCTCAATACCATATCACTTTATATGTGACTATGTTGCTGATTATATTAAGAGCCCTTGGAACCTTCATTTGCACATAGTATGGTATTCATAAACCTAAAGTATTTCCCAAAATTGGCTCCTAAACAAGTGGATTTGTTTAGATGGATACTGTTAAATAGCTAACAATGCTCTGTTAAGAGCAAATAATGCTTTGTTAAGAGCAAATTTTGCTGTGTTAACGCTAAATGAGGCGCTGCTAAAATTTATGGATTGCGTCTTGGATTTATCTTCACACTCAGTTTTTGTTATATGATTGTCCAGAGTAGGACACAATTCATGTTCACTTTTTCTTTGACTGAGTGCTTTTGCAACACCTCTTGTTCTAGGTTTTCTTTTTTATAATTTTTTCTTGTTTGGTTTTCATTATGTTATTAATAATTTATTGCATATTGGCATTTATCATTTATTTGTGTGGTTTTTATTTAATTATAATCAACAACAACAACAACAACAACAACACCAATGATAATTATAATAACAATAACTGATTATGAATTTGAATTATTTCCATCTCTCGTGGTAAATGGCATTCATTATGATCATTATTATCATACCATATCATCGTTATCATTATTATTACAATTTTATACAAAGTTTTTCAATTTTTTTTAAGTATTTTACATGTACATGCCATACATACAGACATAGGTAGATATTTATGTTATTTTAATAATTATTATTGGAGGTTTTTATTTTTTTTTTATATAAAATTTGCAGTTTTTTTATTGTCACAAAATATTTTTTTTTTGTTTAAATTATTTGTTATTATTATTTTTATTTTAATACAACAATATTTTACTTAATTTTTTATCCATTTTTTTATTATTGTAATTTTTTTCTTCTTCTGTTTTAAATTATACACTTATATTTGTAATTATTTATACAATAGAGAGAAAAAATATGAAAAAGATCCAAGAAACAATGGAAATATGGTTGACAGTACAAATCGTTGGTTAATGTTAATGAACAAATTAAAACCACATTGAGGAAACCTATTATAATATTTATTACTAATTTAAATTACTAATAAATTAATGAGAATCCAATAAAAACTATAATAAAACATAATATTTAAATAAAACATATACGAAAAAAAAAAATTAAAAAATTCTCTTTAAATATTCCCATATCCTTCTAGAGTAACAATATTCCTTCCACTTGGGTTCTTAATAAAGAGTTATCCACCTTTAGGTTTCAAAATTGTACATAAAACTAGAATTTGAATCAAATTTTTATTCCATTATGAAATACGACTTACAACGTCATTCTACTGATCATCTCCAGATTGATTGTAGCAACCAATGCTTTTGAAGGAGGTTTTTCAACAAATTTTAGGAATTAATTCGTGCAACTTGGCAAATGATAGTCCAGACAACGTAGATAAAGGAAAGGGCCCGCCAAATAATTTTTTTTGAAAATGCTTTTAAACAAAAACTACTGAATATTTACTCAAATTTCTTTTTTTATTTGAAAGTACAATCCTTCCGGTTAATAATGGAAAATAATTTCATTCAAATGGCTGCCTCGGCTGGCCATGCAGTAGCCTACACGATCGGTTAAATTTTTAAGCACATTATCGATTGTGTGCAGCTGTATTTCACCAATGGCTTCACGAATATTGTCCTTTAAAGCGTCAATTGACTGACGGCACCCCACAAATATTAGTCTAACGGTGTCAAATCACAGCTCCGAGGTGGCCAAACGACATCAGCTCTACGGCTGATAATGCGATCTTCAAAAACAGGGCGCAAAACATCGAGTGTAGCTTCGGCTGTGTGGCACGTAGCGCCGTCCTGTTGAAACCAAATGTTGCCAATATCCTCCTCTTCAATTTTTGTGAACAAAAATTCGTTCAACATGGCCCGATAACGATCGCCATTGACTGTAACGGCCACACCTTGCTTATTTTCGATGAAAAATGGCCCAATTATGCCTCTGGACCAAAATCCACACCAAACAGTGACTTGTTTTGGGTGCGTCGGCTTTTCAATATATGCGTGCGGGTTTTCTGTGCCCCAAATGCGACAATTTTGCTTGTTTACACGCCCGCCAAGATCAAAATGAGCTTCATCTGAAAAGATGATTTTTTTTTGCCAAAATCGGCATCTTCTGGTGTAGGCTACTGCATGACCAGCCGAGGCAGCCATTTGAATGAAATTATTTTCCATTATTAAAAGGAAGGATTGTGCATTCAAATAAAAAAAGAATTTTGAAGAAATATTCAGTAGTTTTTTTTAAAGCATTTTCAAGACAAAAAATGTTATTTGGCGGACCCTTTATTTGCCATACATACATAAATACATGCATATGTACATAATTGTTCATTACAACCCTTCAGTCAATATTACGACCTACTGGTTTCTCTCAGCACTCATGTTCTGTGTGTTAATTTTATATATGAACGGTGGGATCTACAGTTTAAAGTCGTTTCCCAACGACAGATTTTTGAGAAACTTTTCATGGCAATTCTATTTTACACTCACAATTTTTGAAAGAAATCAGCTCAGAGGAAGTTCGGTTTGTTGGAGGCGTCTGACCGGGGGTTAGATCCCAGTCATTTTGTCTGATAAGCCAACACACATAGCCCTACGGAAGGGTTAGGTTAGGTTACGTTAGAGGACGTGTAGTTGGCAATTAAGACAAGTACAGTACCCGTAGGTCGAATTGACCCATTGTACAACGACCTGGTTTCCCACACCACTTATGTTGTGTGTGTTAATTTTATATATGAGTGGCGGCACCTACAGTGTAAAGTCGACTCCGAACGACACATTTTTGAGAAACTTCTTCATGGCAATTTTATTTTAACGCCCAGAGTTTTTGACAGAAATCTGCTGAGAACAAGTCGCCGAAGATATACTTTTCGTATTTTGTCTTTATGTCTGGCCTGGGACTCGAACCCTGGCTTTACGTCTAATAAGACGTAGCCCTACGGAAAAGTCCTACTGATTTATGTACTAAATTAGCCTTTTCATAGAATTTCGACCTGCCTTAGTACATTATTTTAGCAGCATTTGCCGGTGCGCCCTTTTTCGCTAATTTGTGACATCAATTGATAAGAGTTTCTACTGAATTTGTTTCTACCAATACAGGCAAGATAGTCCCCTAATTCGATGACCGTTGATCCACTCATCAAATACCCATCTTGTTGGAACATCGTCTTCCATCCGAATGCCAAGGCTGAGCCAAAATAGCCCCGGAATATTAATACAGTGGACAATACTCTTATTATTATGAAGCATTGGACACATTGGAACCTTCCGTAGAATTTTTTTCTCTATTATTCACAAAAGGCGGCTGCCTCGATGCAGAACAGTGTCCATGAATCCTTGCCATAGCGAATCGCCAGTTGAGATCAGAATAACAACTGTCAGCAAGAGTAGTTCTACGCTTGAAGTCCAGACTGACATAATATCCATTGGTAAAGGGTTAGTCAAAGAAAATGAATTCCAATACACTGCACGTCTTTACTTTTATTTCTTTAGGCCTCATCTAATTCCAGACTCAACTTTGCAGTGTTCTGTTCTGTAGAAATAAACGCAGTCGCAACATTTTGCTTATTACGTCCACTGACGTCGGCTTTTTGTCAAGAATTTCACCATTGCAATGAACTTCCGCCTTCCACAGAATGCTCTGTACAATGCAAATCTAAATGATTGTATTATCTGAAGGTTCCCTTAGTATTAAAAGACTCAGGGAGATCCTTTCATAGTTCACAAGTCTTCTCCTGGATTTGGCGTAGCATGAATGTCTGGAGTTGCAAAACCATTTCCTGAATATAAGTTGTCTTTTAGGCTTCTTAACAAGGTGTTTGCGATCACGAAAATATTGGGGTGGGTCCCCGCTAACGAATTGCACCAGTGGGTACGGTGGTTAGTTATGTAGATAGTCAAGTAGCCGTGACTTCTTACAATTTTCCTTTCAATATATACCCATGAGGCTCCAGGACAATTACAGGGTAATGATGAGCGGCGTCCGGTGCATTGTGTTGTCATAGGCAACGATAACGAAATGATACATGACAGGGGATGTTGTGGCGAAGAAAGGAAAAAAGATTTTCTCTAAGACACTTTTCAGATTGATCAAACGGAGAAGTGATTCTTCAGGCCGTAATAGATAAGATTGCAGGCTAAAACAGAAAACAGATCTCCTTCTTTCTGCAGTATTTGTGATAATACGATGGAGACGGATTCTGTTGAAAACATTATGAATCGCTACTTTGGAGTGTAGAGCTAAATACCCAAGGTTTCATGCAAGAATTTGTTCAATAGTGTTAGTTAGTTAGACTCGGAAAGGTTTTCCGTTATTGAGTGTTCGTTCTATCTCTGGCATTAGCTGTCTAGTGAAATTACTTTGTTTATCGCTCTCTTTTCCTTCTATCGTTAGTAGAATTTTTATTTTTCAATTGGCTTGATTCACAATGGACCACCTCTCGTTTACGAGTGAAGTTATTCCATTACCTTTCCCTAACCTTCAGACCATTATAGTGAATAAAAAAAGTCTACTAACATATGAAATTGTAAGCTGGGGAGTGTATAAAACAAGTCTACTTACATATGAAATTGTGAGCTGGGGAGCTACTGCGGAATCTACTGGGACATGAGGATTAAATCTGTTGCATAATTTTAGGGAAACACATTATTATCGTCATAGTTAACAGCTAAATTAATTGGCTTGCTTTTAGGCATTCTGAAATTACAAAAAATATTGCATACTTTTAGGTGGCCTATTTACAAATTTAATTAAATTATTTAAATTTATTTCAAATATTTCCTTTCTTGTTTCTCTTTTTAGGTAATTAATTAATTGTATTCATTTCTTTCAATACATAAGCCTTCAGAGATTGTAAAAAGACTTAAGTGTGGTACAAATGAAGGTATTTATGATGCTTAATTAACCCAAAAAAGGAAATTTTTCGATTAAAATTCAAAACTTTTTTTTGCATTCATTAATGATGCTGATAAGCATTCCTTAGAAAATGTGCTTACACTGCTTAAATGTGTTGTAAATTATTATTAAAAATTATTAAAAAAAACAAACAAACACAATTTGTTAAAATATTTGCATAAATTAGAAAATTTAATTGAATTTTATGAAATTATTGAAATTGTTGCCATTGTTTTTGTTTCTGTTCAATTTCAATTTCAATTTGAAATTCATTCAATAAATATTTAATTCATGCAATTAAATACGTACGAAACAATTTCGATTTTAAATTTATGATTAGATTGGAAATTAAACAATAAAAAAAATTAAATTCTATTGTTATGTGATGGGCAGGGGAGGGGGAATTTACTTTTAAATCAATCTACGGCTTGTTTAGTACAATGACTCAGTCAGTCAGTCAGTTCGGTGATGATATTGAACCCCCCATTAGCAGTGTGTGTGTGGCGGCACACAGGTGTTCATTTGAAAATCATTTTTAATCACACAATTAATGGATTTGACCCCGGATTATGTGCTAAATGAGTTGAACTAGTTTGAAAAGAAAAAAATCATTTCGTGTTCATTATGCAAACATAGACGTGTTTTCAGTTGAATGTAATCGTGTCCATTTATGCTAAACTATTAGGATTACAAAGTGCTGCGATTACAGCATAAACTTCATCGTCTCTTCAATAACGTATAAACGTAACGTTGAAATTCTTAAGTACCCACAGTACCTGTATTCGCAAAAAGCGGACTTAACTAACAGCCCGTTCACTAATTTAAAGAGTTCAATCACGCCTCTGTAATTTTCGCGTACATCTACTCAACTTTAGATTGGCTTAGGTAACTAGATGGATGACGTGCCACTGTAATACGCCTTCACCCAAGTGCCCATTGTAACCCTTCGTAAAAAGGAAATTTAATAAGAATGAAGAAAAAATAAAATAAAAATAGAATCGAGAAGATAAATGGGAACAAAATGCTAACATACTGCTAAAGATATTCCTCTAGCCATTGAGTACTCTTTTTGAACCCTAATAAATCAAAATATGCTCTCAATTGTGCACCAAGTATAATACTACGTTCAGATATACACTTTTATTGAGTCAATATTCGGTTTATTGAGTACAATATTTTAAGTGTTCAGACATAATAATATACGCAGTTCAGCTGCTTATTCAATATTCATGATAAACAAAACAGCTGGTTGTTTCAATAACATTGTTTTTGTTTTGTTTTTCTGTTTCGGATAATTGTAATATCCTCACTGAACATACTTCAATATTATAACAATTTGCGTATTTATTGCGCAATAATTAATTGATACATACATACATAATTGGTCACTACAACCCTTCAGTCAGGATTACGACCTAGTTTCTCACACCACTTATGTTGTGTGTGTTAATTTTATTTACGAGTGGCGAGGCCTGCAGTTTAATGACGATTTCAAACGACAGATTTTTTTAAGAAACTTTTTATTGTAATTTTGTTTACTCTCAGAGTTTTTGCCAGAAATCTGCTGAGAGGAAGTCGCCGAAGGAATACTTTTTGTATTTTATTTTGACGTCTGGCCTGGGACTCGAACCCTGGCTTTACGTCTAATAAGCCAACACACTACCTACTACACTACAGCGACTTCAGTACCGATATGTCAGTGGAATTGACAATCAATAGGTCAAGAAGAGTTTTCTCTATTTCCCCGTCTCTCCTAATCTAATTCATCCCACATGACTACTCATACTCGTAATGCAATGCCCAGCAATAACTTTAAAGACAACGCTGAGCATGCCTCTATTCGACTTTGCCCACTTGGTTTTAACAGAAGCCATTACTGCATTCTTTTCAGAAGCTCAGAGGTTTCCAAATGCATTACCAATGTAGAGAACTCACCAGAGAACTCTACGGTAAGGCCACGTCTAACCAGTTGATCGGTTCTGTATTGTCCTAGAGTACCGTTAGGGCAATGCAATGAGTATTGAAAACAATAAGTAGATTCAAATCATACTTATAATTTCTGATACTTATACGCATTCATACTTATTTTAATGTCATACTCATACTACTCATATTCAAAGTTTGAAATACTCATGGTACTCACACTTAACAATACGCATGATGTTATTGATTTCGACTCTCCATGACGCATCGCATACACGAATCACAATATAAGTATGATTCGCGTACGAACACTACAATACTCACATGAAGGTTGTGTGTTTACTCTCCTTGCTGTCTTTGTCTTTCCTGTTTATGTGTCTTTCTTCTTTCTTTGCAAATGCAACAACAACTAAGACTGTAAATTTTGATGAATGATTCGAATCACTCGTATCATTTAGAAGTATTATAAGAAGTATTTTTCTAAATTTATGAATCTGAATGAGTAGGCGTATGAATCAAACATATTTCGAATGTAATGAGTTTGATGTCAACGTTGTATTCATACTCATTGCAACATGTACTCATAAATCAATGTTGTAGTGAGTACGAATGAATCAGAGTATTTGGATTTCAATACTGTTGACTTACTCATACTCCAAAATTTCATGAGTACTTACGATTCATTGCTGATCTCTGATTCATATCATATCCATCTCATTGGGAGATTCACGGCACTCTTAACCCATCTTAAAGTTCATCACATTAGAAGCTAGTGCTTTGTTCATAGCCTTCCTAAAAACAATTTTATTCTTACTGATGATTAGCATTGTCGCTGTGGTCTAGTAGGTAGTGTATTGACTTTCTAGACCCGAACCCGTGTTTCAAACTCCAGTCCGAAATATCTCGAACAAAACGGAAAATGAAAAAATATTTCTTTCGGCGACTTCCCCTCTGCAGTTTTCTTAAATCGGAATCAACCTTATACTGTAGATTCCCTCCACTCATGGATAAAATTAACACACATAAAATGGGTCGCGTGAGAAGCCAGGTTGTGATCCTGACTAAAGTCCTTTAATGATCAATTAAGTTAGATAAGTAACCATTACCGCAGCTCGTATGATCGCAACTTCCGTTTGCAAAACGCTGTAGTTGTGCGGTGGCCTAATTGCTATATGGGCTATATTTGCCCTGACAACTGGACTCCACTAGAAAATCATTGGATTTTATTATCTTCAGAGTAGAAGCTTATTTTTTGCTCAATGGGTGGGTACATCAGCGCAAAGAACTGTCGAATTTGGAACTGGTCGAATTTAAACTGCAGTCTAAGGTAATTCCAGATTTGCCCTGTAAAATGTGCTGTTTAGCATAGTTTATTAGCCAATGGCATTATTTGGTTGTTCTTCTCCAAGAATTAATCTCACGTTCTAGAGCAGTTCTATAAGATCATGAGGTTTGACTCCACTAGATATGTTTTATGGGTGGTAAGTGAGGCAGTTCTATAAGGCAAGATGCCCATCTTTTACTGAACTCTTTCAACTTTCCTAGTACAAGAAAAAGCTTTCCTTCGTTGTTGTTGTTGTAACAGTTCGGCTTTGTCTCCGGAAGCTTTTCCCTATATATAAGATAAAGATGGATTATTAATTTTAGTTTATATGTTCTGTTGGTTGTATGCCGTGTAATTCGGTGGGGATGGGATGGATTGGAGATGGGATTGTTATTGTTGGGTGTGTGTTGTCAACGTCATGTGGTAGGTAGTCCGAGGAAGTCAGCTGTTGTCGTAGGGTTCAGCCATAGGTCTACGGGTCGTAGGGCTGTCGGTTTCGCTGGACAGCTAAAAATGTGCACCGTATCGTGTGGTGTCTGGTTGCACAATGGGCAGCTATCCTGGGTTCTCGGGATGATCCTAGCCCTGTAGTTAATCAGGAAGTTCGACCATCCTGATCTGAGCTGGGCCAGAATAGTTCTCGTGACTCTTGGAAGCTGCCTTTCCGAATCGGCTATAGGTGGTGGGTACCGATTAATGACCCTATTATGGCTGAGCTCGTCTCTGGCCGTCGTGACGATGCTATGATAAAGGGCATTTTGTGCCTCCCTGACGGACAGTGTTTCAGTTATTGAGGGTATGAGGTGGACGATGTCCGAGTTGTAGGTAGTGAGGTCTTGTCTTATGCGGCGAGGAGGGGGATCATTCAATACTATGTGGTGCTTTGGATGGGAAGGTTGGTAGCAGGCTATAAGGAATTGTTTAGTTAGCAGCTCGTTGTGTCTTCTAACCGTCAGCATCTTCGTCTCATCATGGAGGTGGTCTATACTAGTCATACTCACGCATCCGGTGGCTATTCGCATGACGTTGTTCTGTGACGTTTGTAGTGCCCTCCACTGTCCGGTTGATACAGCTATCGCTGGGTTGACAATCCTTGGCCGATGTTGAGTCGGGTCGTTCCGGAGCGAAGGTCCGATTGTCGTGGGAACTACGTTTCCTCCAGGAAATGTTTGTTTCTCAAGTTAGATATTGATTTGTGGTAACAGAATTGCCTCAATCTCTAGCCTAAGCAGGGTCTTGCCTCCAATGAGGGTACGCCACTTTGTGTTACTTAAACTAACCCAAGAATTCAACCTTAAAAATGGATTTCTTAGAAGACTTTAGTTACGAGGCACAGAAATAAGCTTTAATTGCTTGTAAATTGGCATGTTTTTCTTGCTTTAAATTTAATTTTAAAAGGATAAGGGCCCATACAAATGCTTTGAAAATGTTCCCTGAAATCTTTTCTTCGTTTCATTTGTGCATTCCTTTATTATGAAAACAAGATAAGACTTTATTTCGTATTTTCAAGAGAAAACAAATCCTTTTTCAAATACAATAAATATTGAAAATGTGTCCCCCGCCCCCCTTTGGTTTTCTGTTTTATTTATTATGAAACCCTTTTGCAATTTTAATATCTTTTGGCTCATAATTTATTAAAAAAACAACAGAGACCGAAAGAGAGTGAGATACTCCTCCTTTACTATGGACACAAAATGAATTTCATTTTTATTTCTATTTTCCCTCGCCACCTCTCATAAAAACTGAGAAAAATGAAAACAAGAGAAAAACAAACTTAATTTGGTGAAGCAATACCTAAACGAGCAATATTTGCATAATTCAATAGAAATGCAATGCAGCTGTAATACAAACAAACAACCACTCACTTCATGCTAAAAGTACAGCCTTAAAATATGCAATATTTTTAATAAAAACAAAATTTCCAACTGCATATACCTACACACGGACTCAGTGCCGATATAAAGGATATGATTTCTTTGAATTTAACTCCTAGCATTCTTATGAGTGAGCATTCTCTTATGCAAGTATGAGTGATAAACATAAACAAACAAACCTGTGTAAGTGTGTATGTATGTGTAGAGGTGGAAACACTTGTATCAACATGAAAACAACAATTTTTAATACAGAAAATAAAAGCAGGTGTTTGTGTTTGTGTTTGTTGCTCTCATTCTTTTCGAGTACTTCACTGTACTACACTCTCCAAGTATGTTTGTTTGTGCAAACATATGCATATGTCTGCATGTGTATGTGTTGTGTTGTATAACAAACACTTGAACACAAAAAAAAAAATATGTAGAGAGTGTAGGTGTGATATTTGAACTGCACTCAATATGTTGCTGCTGATGATGAAGATGAGAACGAATGTTGTTGCTCTTTGCCAATGCTGATGCTGCTACTCTACCTTTTATAATAAAACATCATACTTTTAAAAATAAACACACACACACACATACACCACCCATACATACATACATACATAGATAGGCACATATATTCTTAATAACAGTGAAGGAGAAAACAAGCCAACTTATATAAATGAATTCAAGTGAGGCCAGCATATTAGGCTCCCAAATTCCATGAAATTAAAAGCGAACAACATACACCATTAAGAGGAGTCTGCCTCTCTCTTAGACACTGTCCTATGAGCATAGAGGCCACATAATAAATGTTAACTCGGATAAGAAAAATGTCCTGCCTGGCTTAAGATCTCAACAGCTTCCCTAACCAGTCACCATCGTAAGAATAGCCGTGATATCCACCTGAAAAGCCTTACAAAAAGTAAAAACAAAGTCTCTTGTTTACAGAATTGCCCTTCACTGTTATAAAATATCCATGACTCCTATGATCACACATGCATTTGATTGCATCTGAGGAAACACAAGACGCAAAAGTGAGTCTTGCCTCAATTTCAATACAAATTTTGTTTTCTGCTGAGACCAAAAACTGCTGTTACAGCAGTTCTGTACGGCAAAAAAAAAGGAGAAGAAAAATCACAAACGCTTACCGAAAATAAAGCGAAAAGAAAAAGTGAAATTGAATGAATATGCCCAACAAATTTGATATTCTGTCTGACGTTTATAGAGCCCATGTACCCATATGGTGTAAAAAGACAACCTCTACTGGGGAATCATTTCCTTTCCTTTCTTTTGTTTTTTTTTTATTAAACTTAACGACAGTTTTCAACCACAAATATGTCGAAATATGTCGCTGAACAATGCAGACAATTGATTGAGGAGTTGTAGTGAATTAAAGCCGACAACATAGTACTTTACAGTGAATGAAAATTATGGTCGCGTAGTTCCCGGTAATGAAGTCGCCGTAGTCTAGTAGGTAGTGTGTTGACTTATTAGACGGAAAGCCAAGGTTCAAACCCCAGGCCAGACATCAAAACAAAACACAAAAAACATTTCATCGGCGACTTCCTCTCAGCAGATTTCTGTCAAAAAACTCTGAGCGTTAAAATAAAATTGCCATGGAAAAGTTTCTCAAAAATCTGTTGTTCGGAGTTGACTTTAAAACTGTAGGTTCCGCTACTCATGTATAAAAATTAACACACACAACATAAGTGGTGTGAGAAACTAGGTCGTAATCCTGACTGATGGGTTGGAATGACCAATTATGTATGAATTCTCGGCAATGAGCACGCACGCGATCTTGTGAGTAGGCCATGCCATTGCTAAGGCCAGAAGCTTTTTGTAGAGTTGAAAGGTATGCTCAAACAAAAGGGGGGATAAAGAGCAGCAAAGACTCTACTCAATCCAAAGTTTCTCATCCCATTTGGGCAATTACAATAAGGCGTAGATCTGAGTCCCTGCATCAGAGTATTCAGGAATAATAACCTGAAGTTGGTAACCGAACTGTTGGCAGAGCACTATATATACTCAGGGTTCAGTTAAGTCGCCATAGTCTAGTAGGCGTTTTAGACATGAGGCCACAGTATAAACCCCAGTTTAGAAATCTCCACCAACATGAAATATGAAAGAATATTTCTTCGGTGACTTCCTCTCAGCAGATTTTTGGGAAAAACTCTGTTGGAGTAAACAAAATTGGCATGAAAAGACTCTAAGAAATCGGTCGCTCAACCCCGCCACTCATATAATGGGTCCGCCAAATAACTTTTTTTTTGTAAATGCTTTAAACACGAAACTATTGAATATTTTCTCAAATTTCTTTTTTTTTATTTGAAAGTACAATCCTTCCGGTTAATAATGAAAAATAATTTCATTCAAATGGCTGCCTCGGCTGGCCATGCAGTGGCCTACAGGATCGGTCCAATTTTTAAGCACATTATCGATTGTGTGCAGCTGTATTTCACCAATGGCTTCACGAATATTGTCCTTTAAAGCGTCAATTGTCTCTGGCTTGTCGGCGTAACACTTATCTTTGACGGCACCCCACAAATATCAGTCCAACGGTGTCAAATCGCAGCTCCGAGGTGGCCAAACGACATCAGCTCTACGGCTGATAATGCGATCTTCAAAAACAGGGCGCAAAACATCGAGTGTAACTTCGGCTGTGTGGCACGTAGCGCCGTCCTGTTGAAACCAAATGTTGCCAATATCCTCCTCTTAAATTTTTGTGAACAAAAATTCGTTCAACATGGCCAGATAACGATCGCCATTGACTGTAACGGCCACTCCTTGCTCATTTTTAAGAAAATTGGCCCAATTATGCCTCTGGACCGAAATCCGCACCAAACAGTGACTCGTTTTGAGTGCGTCGGCTTTTCAATGTATGTGTGCTGGTTTTCTGTGCCCCAAATGCGACAATTTTGCTTGTTTACATACCCGCCAAGATCAAAACGACCTTTATCTGAAAATATGATTTCGTAGGGATTACCACTCGTGATAGAAAAAAAACCCCAAAAATTTTTGTGTTTATTTTCTAAAAACTTTTCCCAGTTACTTCTTTATTATTTCACTGAATGACAAAAAAAAAAAAAAAAAAAAAATCATCACATAAAAAAATAGTCTCTAGAAACAGTTGACAATTTCAATCTTTTTCCTTTGAATGCCTTTTTTTGTTGTTTTTGTTGCTGTTGCTTTTCGATGTTTCATATTTCATTTATAACAAGACAGAGACAACATTTATATTTTTTTATTATTATTCTTGGCCTTTATATTCCTGGGTTTAGTTTTCATTTTTAATATACTTTGTTGAACACTCTTCTTCTTCTTTTTTTCTCCCCTTTTTTGGGGTTTATTTTAAAAAATATGGCAGGTTTTTCTCTTCTTTTCTTTTTTGGGACTGAATTGTCTGTCGTTCGTGTACATCATCACAGAATGGCACTTTTGAGAATATTTTTCATATTTTTTCATTTCGAGAAAAACTAAAGGATTCTCTAGATTTTGTTTTTTTTTTTAACAAAAAAAAACCCCAAACAGAAGGAAATTTTTAGGCAATGTTTCCAAGGCTATGGAAAAATTAAATTATAAACTCCTCTCTCTCTATTCCACATATTTTTTTTATGAATGGCTCACTAAGGACATTTTTATTAGCAGAGTTAGATTTCCTTTCTAGAAAAAAAAAACGAAAAGAAAACATTGAAAAATGACATGGAAAATGTCACACAGACGTACGAACGTAAGGCTATAAGTGTTTGGAAAACATTTACTGCCGTATGTACTTTGAACATGGCTTTGTGAAAAATAAGAAAAACAAAAAGAAAGCCTGGTTCCAGACTTCACGTATTCTTTTGTCTCAGAAGTAACGTAGTAAAGTAGTAGTGGCTGGCATAGTTTCATTCATGGTTAAGAAACGAGACGGAAACACTTTTTGGAGACATGTAAACAACACGGTTTGTGTTATATTCTAAGCAAATATCGCATACCGTCTTTTCTGCCTGGGTGCTCCTCCAATATGCGGCACTGAGAAAATATTTCCCACGCTCTATTCTTCAGTCAGTCTCACGGTAGATATATGAACTGCAGATCCATACTTTGCGTATTTAACCCTTACTAGTCTGTCATCATTTTCGTTGCTAGTAATCTCAGATTGAAGGAAGCACAACTTTGCCCGCCTTACAACGAAGTTGAACCGAAAATCCTCGAGTTCAAATCGAAATTTACAAAAAAAGATCACGAAAATATTTCTGCCACCTTCCCTTTGCCGTTAGATGGGAGAACGTTTATAGTCCTGGTGGTAAATATAAAAACACCCAGAAACCATGGAACCCATTGTGTTTTTCGTAGAAAGGACAAAAAAGTGAAACGAAATAAAACTGGATAGAGAGAGAAAGCAGAAAACATAACAAAGTGGTCAGTTATGCAAAAATATACGTACACTCCTCAGCCACCACAGTCACATTATAAGGCACAAGATATTCTAAATGTCCGCTTCCAATAGAGATTATAAATCTTCAAGGAATTCTAATCAATCGTCTCCATCAAAGTCTCAAACAATCACAGAGGAGAAGCTCCATTATCTCTAACTCCTACTCACAGTCCGTCCAACACCTGCCATCAAAATATTGGGTCAATAACTAACTTACCCGTCTCACATTGGACTTATTGATTTTCAACGGTGAGCTAGGTTTACTACTGACGTTGGCCTATCTATCTTCCCAACGTCTCTGGTCCATTTTCCAATGAGTTCATGGGAGTAGCAAACAGATCATTAAGGAAGAGAGAATCCAAATTAGCACAGTGGACTTATTGAGTTTCAACAGTGAGCTAGGGCTACCACTGACGATAGCCTATCTTTCTTCCCAACGTGTCTGGGCCATATTCCAATGAGTTCATGGGAGTAGCAAACAGATCATTAAGGAAGAGAGAATCCAAATTAGCACAGTGGACTTATTGAGTTTCAACACAGAGCTAGGTCTACTACTATCATATCTATCTTCCCAACATCTCTGGTCCATTTTCTAATGAGTTCATGGAAGTAGCAAACAGATCATTAAGGAAGAGAGAATCCAAATTAGCATAGTGGACTTATTGAGTTTCAACAGTGAGCTAGGTCGTCTACTACTGACGATAGCATATCTATCTTCCCAACATCTGTGGGTCATTTTCCAATGAGTTCGTGGAAGTAGCAAACAGATCATTCAGGAAGAGAGAATCCAAATTAGCATAGTGGACTTATTGAGTTTCAACAGTGAGCTAGGTCGTCTACTACTGACGTCAGCCTATCTATGTTCCCAACGTCTCTGGTCCATTTTCCCATGAGTTCATGGGAGTAGCAAACAGATCATTAAGGAAGAGAGAATCCAAATTGAGTTTCAACAGTGAGCTAGGTCGTCTACTACTGACGATAGCATATCTATATTGCCAATTTCTCTGGGAGTAGCAAACAGATCATTAAGAATGTGAGGCGAATTCAAATTAGTAAATATGTTAGCATTCCCGATTGCAGAAATACAATTGCGCGCCGGAATAATAGGCATTTATTCAGATCCTACAGTCACGAATCCTTCGGATGCCACTGCACCAACTTCCGATCTCTTCATGGGGCTACCAACCAGATCATTAACAAAGTGAGAGTCCAATGTAGCAAGTGTTTCAACATTTCCGAATCCGGATATACCACTAAACCCCAGAAAAACAAGACCAATCCTATCGCCCTCAGGACCGGCTGACTATCATCGAAAATCATGTAAGAATCCACATTAGAAAAAGGGCGGTCTTACTACCTCGTAGTCAAAACATCTCGGCCTGGAAAACTCTGCAGTTCTTGTCGAGTCTATAATGTACCTTCAGTCTAAGCTTCTTACAAAAGATCATAGTACCAATGCCCCCGTCGACCCAGTTTGGAAAATGGGTTTGCCAGCTTGTTATGGATGTCCTATAATATTCCACAGTGAAATGAAAATTCTCATCCTAGAAATAAACACAGACTCCGGAACCATAAATTCGAGGGTTCTATACATAATCCCTTGTCTCATCCGCAAAGAAAGTGTTCAGAGTGTCGGAATTTTAGTCCATGGTTTTACGTGAGTATCGCCGCTATGGCTTACCCCACAGTGCTGTAAGCATGGGTGGAAACAATGCGTCTACTAGCGCCCCCACGCATAATGATACAACCCTGCATCATTACATCACCATACGTGAGTACCGATTCGAAGCCTTGCATTTGGACAAGACTCCCCTCCTGGTTAGGGGTGGGAGACTATCTAAACTCCACTTCTCCAGTGGTTGAGAGTGCAACGCCACACCGAGCTTGCGCTCTTTCCGCGATTTGGGTTTAACTCACAGCCACCACGTTGCTTCCACAAGGGGGCCGCACCATTGCCGGGCAGAGACAAGTCTCTGGTGCTCCCGACACCCGTGGTACCAGAATTAAGCCTCCGGTTGAGCTTCGCAGTCCAGTCTGCTACCAGTTGAACTCCAAACAGTTCGGGACTGAACGACAACGTCCCAGCTTTAGAGAAGCACCAGAAACAAAACTAATAATCAAACAAAAAAGAAACGGCAACCAACTACCAGAGGAAAAACTATTTACGGCGGCAATAACACTAGACAAAGGGCACAAAAAGCGGCAAGATCAGGAAACCACTGGCGAGTGAAGTGAAGGGGAAAACCTCCACTAACGTCCTGTTCTTTTTCTTCTAAAAACTTCTTTGGCGAAAGCGCCTGACCTCCCAATTGCCCGAAAGTCTTCTAAGGCCCTATTGAAATACCACACCCCACCCCTAGGTAATACCCATACTATCTAAATCTCTAATGTCATTATAGTCTGAGCATGTTGTCAGTACCTGCTTCCAGTCATCAGTCCCAGAGTGTCGGAATGTCTAACCTACGGCCCTATGCGTAGCAAATCACTTGGCATATATCTGAGTCACATGGTATCAAAGAGACTGCAGAGAGGAAGTCGCCGAATAAATATTTTTTTCATTCGTTTGGATCAAGATGTCTAAGTCAAACGTTTTGTCAGGTAGCGCTGTGTCCTTAAGATTCTTTTGTCAGACTTGTCTTGCATTATTCTAACCAGGGAACATTGAGGCTTGACACTAGGTTCCAACAGAGCTTTTTTCGCCACTGCAGTACAGACACTCTACAGCCGGTGTTATACCAACGCATCTCGCACTCTGTAGCTCATCTAACAGCTGAAATATTTTCAAATACATTCTGCCTGCCATGGACTAAAGGACACAATACATTGTATTGTTTATAATGACGAACGCCAAAGGTTTAAAGATTTTATCTTTCAAAGACTTAAAGAAACTTTTGTTTAAAAAAAAATATCTTGGAACCTGATTTGGTTTCCTTGTTTTGTTTCTCCCCCCAAAAATTTATTCAATTTCAGATTTTTATTGAAACAAAAAAACGTCGGTATTTATGGCCACCAGAGAAAATCATAAAAAGAAAAGTGAAAAAAAGGATGAAGAAAAAGGACGTGTTTGTTGTCTATCTTTTGCTTTTAAGCTCATAATAAATATTTGCTTAAAAGTCTACATCCTTTTCACAAATAACAATCCGTTTATAATACCACTTACGTGACACTGAAGGACAACGAGAAGCTATACCGACCGACCAAGACTATACACCAAGCACCAGCAGCAGCAAAACTTCAGATAAATAATACACAGGCTAAGAAAAGTAAAAAAAAAGAAAGGAAATCAAACACACTTCTTTACATACAACAGAGACCAGAGAGTATAGTTTATGCAACGAACGCATCATTTGCACACACAGGACACTTAAACCATAAGTAATATGCACTATTATTTGTCTATATATGTGTGTGTGTGTGGAAGTAAATGAGAGAGAGAGAGACAGAGAGAGTTCAGTGGTGGGTAGTAAGTGTCATAACTTTATATAATAACGTGAAAGGACATGCAGTAGTTCACCCAAAAAAATATTGAAGAAGAAAGAGAATGAGTATTGCATAGAGAGCAACGAAGAAAAAAACGATTCGCCCAAAAGTATGTTGCATCAATTTTACTTAAGTTGTATGAAAATGTTGACAGGTTGATGTTACTCTGCTGCTTCTCTCAACCAAATGCAGATTTAATAAAATATGACAGACACTCAAACTCATACACAGCCTCTCTCTTCCACCAAAAAAAAAGCAAAGAAAAAGAAAAGAGGAGAGAAAAAAATGGAATTATACAAATGCCTTAAAGTATGTGACGGGGAGACGGAGAGAAACTTTAGTGCAATTGTATAGGAGCTGAGCTCTCGCTCTCGTATCTTAATTCAGTTCTATTGTGGGAGTCACAGCCAAAAGAAACATGCTGTAGTCATTGCCAGCGTAGTCATCTTCATCGTCATCGTCATCGTCATCGTCGTTGTCGTTGTCGTTGTCTCGCAAAAGTTTCAAGCACTAGGATATGAAAAAGACATTTTAAGTAGCTTTAAACAGTGATGAATAAGTTTTTCAATTTGCTCGAATCAGGTCTTTCAAATATGCAAAACGATAAAAAAAAATCATAATAAAATAGCATCATAGCCCAGTTAGAAGGGTGAGAGCAAAAAGTGTTAAATGCGAAGGGACACGAAGGTTGGGGGAATGCGGGAGTGACATTAAAATGAAGGCAATATTTAATAGTTGGCGCTTTACAATGTTGGCACAAGAATGTTAAGTAACAGGATTTAACATGTTTTAAATAAATATGTCACAATGACAGTGTGACAGTTTTTGGCAGGCTACAGAATTTTTTATAAGGAGCGCACACTAAAGTGCGAATTTCGAAAGAGTTTAAAGTGTTGAAATTTTCTTTGAAAGACTGAAACAGTTAGAATGTATCGAATTAGATAATTTATAATAAGTTGTTCTTAATGTTAAATGCCATTTAAGCCCCTTGAATGAATAAAGAGGTTCAAAATTTTGATAACAATCCATTACAATACCTATCATCGATATATTCAAGCAAAAGACATTGATAGATTTTGCCATTGTTAAGAACAAGCATATTTACCTCGCCATTATGAGGAATGTACAACCGAAAGTGTTTATGGAAGCAAGTGCTAGTCTAGCCTACTACCATATTTCTGACAGCAATTATAAGGAAATAAACAAAAATTTATTTCTGAAGAACATTATTGTTTTTGAAGCAAATTTTTCGATAACAATTTTCTATTGAAAATTTTTTGATAACAATTTTCTGTAGAAAATTTTCCGATAACAATTTTCTATAGAAAATTTTCCATAATAATTTTCTATAGGAAATTTCTCGATAACAATTTTCTACAAGAAATTTTTCGATATCAATTTTTTATAGGAAATTTTTCGACAACAATTTTCTAGAGAAAGTCTTTCGATAACAATTTTTTAAAGGAAATTTTTCGACAACAATTTTCTAGAGAAAGTTTTTCGATAACATTATTGAATAGAAATTTTTTCGATAACAATTTTCTATAGACATTTTTTCGATAATATTTTTCTATACCAAATTTTTGGGTAACATTTTCTTATAAATATGCGATATCAAAAGCAATTTTCTTGTTATCGAAAAGTATTCCAAAAGAAAATTATTTTTATCGAAAAATTACCCATAAAGAATTATTGTTATCGAAAAATTTTTCAAAGAAAATTATTGTTATCGAAAAGATTTCCACAGAGAACTATTGTTTTCTAAAAAATATTATTGTTATCGAAAAGTTTTCTATAGAAAATTATTGTTATCGAAAAGTTTTGTACAAAAGGTTATTGTTATCGAAAAGTTTTTTATAGTAAATTATTGTTATCGAAAAGTTTTCCATAGAAAATTATTGTTATCAAAAAGTTTTCTATAAAAAGTTGTTGTTATCGAAAAGTTTTCTATAGGAAATTATTGTTATCGGAAAGTTTTCTATAGTAAATTATTGTTATCGAAAAGTTTTCTATAGGGAATTATTATTATCGAAAAGTTTTCTGAAATGATTGTTATCGAAAAATTTGTAAATTATTGTTATCGAATGACTTGAAAATTACAGAACATATATTTATTGCGTCGAAAAATTATATATAAAATAATTGTTATCTAAAAATTTTCTATAGGAAAACTTTTGTTATCGAAAAGTTTTGTATAGAAAATTATTTGTAATCGAGAAGTTCTCTATAGAAATTTATTTGTTATCGAAAAGTTTTCTATAGAAACTCATTTGTTGTCGAAAAGTTTCCTGTAGAGACTTATTGGTATTGAAAAATTTTCTATAGAAACTTATTTGTTATCGAAAAATTTTTTATTAAAAATATTTGTTATCGAAAAAATTTAAAATAAAAGAATAGAAATTTATTGCGACGAAAAGTTATACAAAAATTAATTGTTATCGGAAAATGATTATAGAAAAGTATTGTTATCGAAAAGTTTTCTATAGGAAATTATTGTTATCGGAAAACTTTATATAGTAAAGTATTGTTATCGAAAAGTTTTCTATAGAAAATTATTGTTATCGAAAAGTTTTCTGAAATGATTGTTATCGAAAAATTTTTAAATAATTAATATCGAAGGACTTGAAAATGACAGAACAGATATTTATTGCATCGAAAAATTATATATAAAATAATTGTTATCGAAAAATTTTATATAAGAAAACTGTTATCGAAAAATTTTATGTAAGAAAACTGTTATCGAAAAATTTCCTTTAAGAAAACTGTTATCGAAAAGTTTTCTACAGAAAATTATTTGTAATCGAAAAGATCTCTATAGAAATTTATTTGTTACCGAAAAGAAACTCATTTGTTGTCGAAAAGTTTCCTATAGAGACTTATTGGTATTGAAAAATTTTCTATAGAAATTTATTTGTTATCGAAAAATTTTTTATTAAAAATATTTGTTATCGAAAAAATTTAAAATAAAAGAATAGATATTTATTGCGACGAAAACTTATACAAAAATTAATTGTAATCGGAAAATGAGTATAGAAAAGTTTTGTTATCGAAAAATTTTCTTTATAAAAGAATCTACAACTGTTTCATTAAGCCATTAAAGAAACAATTGAAGTTTCTCTTGGCGAAAAAGTTATTCTGTTTTCACAACAAAAACTTTAAATTCCATGCTTGTTTTGAAGCCCAACTATTAAATAATTACTAGCTGTCACTCCCTACTGCCTTTCTTGCTAGGAAAACTTTACCAGAAAACTAATCTTTAGTTTTCTTTAGACTTCAAACTGAAGTTTTTCATTTCAAGCGGTGTAAATGTGTGCTGCAGTCCACTTTATTTCATGCATGTTAAGTCGTTTTACAAAATAATTGATTGGAGGGCGTTTCTCTTGGAAAATATGTGAGAGAGAGTGTGAGTGTGTATGCGTTTACGTTCTTTGCCCGGTTTAGATGTCTCTTGTGCATTTCCTTTTCCGTCTTTAAAATGCGTGCAACACGCATTTTCCGTTTTAAGTTAGAAAAAAAGAAAGTTTCTTGCACTTATGAATGGTAGACAGTGTGTATGAGAGAGTGCGTGCGAGTGTTTAAACTTTTGAAAAATTATTTTAAAATTTAGAAGAAGAAGAAAGAAATTATAAATTCTGTGGCAACAAAACTGCAGCATATAATAACGGGTTCTGTTGTTATAAACAACAAGCAAAAGTAGGCTGTACTTGTGGGCCAGTTTGTTACGTTGTGCCGCAGGCCATAATGGCTGTGCAAACTTGAACGTTAAACATGCGGAAAAACAGTGCGTAACGTAAAGACACGCACTTAAAATAGCTTTTAATGATTACTTGTTCGTTTATGTTATCAAACCTTAAGTATCTTAATCATATTATTGGTTGGAGAACTTGTTGGCCCTTGTTGGTATGTATGTATAAGTGGCTTAGGGTGACCAGCTAAAATGTAGAAAAATACACTTTTTTTAAATTATTTTGAAAAGAATTCAAAGTTTTTTGTTGTGTTTGATGCGTAACTGCAGAAAAAATCAACAAGTAAAGAATAAATAGGGTAAATAGGGAGTGATACTTGAATATAAAGGGTGTTTTTTATAGAGGTATAGAACTTTAAGTTGGCATTACTTTTCAAGATGGCAACCGATTTAACAGCTGTCAAGTGATTTATTCTCAGTTTGGTTTGGCAATTCATCATGAATAGACTCACGCCTGAACAACGCTTGCAAATAGTGCAATTTTATTTCGAAAATAATGGTTCTGTGCGAAAAACGTATCGCGTATCGCGCACTACGTCCATTTTATCGTCTACTAAATCGCAGTTTTTTCGATTAACCATGGAACGTTTTCGCACCACGTTTACTCTTATTGATAACTCGCATCCCCAGAGACGCTGTATCCAGAAAAACTGACTGTTTGGTGCGCTTTATGGGCTGGTGGAATCATTGGTCCGTACTTTTTCAAAAACGATGGTGGCCAGAACGTTACAGTCAATGGTGACCGGTATAGAGCCATTATTACTAACTTTTTCATTTCTGAATTGAATAACCATTATGTCCAGGAGATGTGGTTTCAACAAGACGGCGCAACTTGTCACACAGCTCGTGCCACAATAGATTTATTGAAAGACACGTTTGGTGACCGCCTAATTTCACGTTTTTGACCTGTGAATTGGCCTCCAAGATCTTGTGATTTAACACCGCTAGACTACTTTCTGTAGGGCTATGTAAAGTCATTGGTCTATGCGGTAAAGCCACAAACGCTTGACCATTTGGAAGACAACATTCGCCGTGTTATTGCCGATATACGGCCACAAATGTTGGAAAAAGTCATCGAAAATTGGACATCCAGATTGGACTACATCCGCGCCAGCCGTGGCGGTCATATGCCAGAAATCATATTTAAAATGTAATGCCACAAGATTATCTTTCGGATAAATAAAATTCATGTCAATCGAATAATCCATCGTTGTTTTATTGCAACTTAAAGTTCTATACCTCTATAAAAAACACCCTTTATTTGGGTAAGAAGGGCCCTATTAGTTAATGTACTTACCTGCCCTTGATGATAGGCTCCTATAGAATAATTTTTTGCAGTGATACCAAGTCTTATAACGAATGCCGTGGTCTGCAACTGTAGTCAGTTACTGTGGGGCGACCTCAACTATTTCTATGGTTTTCAAAGGACTTGAACGGCTGCCTATAAATCCATAAAACAATCAACAGTCCATGTTGTATCTTTCTGTGTTAAAGTTTTTAATAAATTGTAATCAATTCCTAGAATCTTTGCTGCTAAAAGCTTAGTTCTTATGCATTTACCGCAACAACTTGCTGTAGTTTGTTTTATCTACAAGTATATGAAACTGTTGCCTGCTTTTAGGCTTAACAACTAAACGGGAAATGAGTTTCCTTCTCTCTCTTTCACTCTGTCCTTTCTAGATAGCTGGCTGGCTTTTAATAAATGTTATAAATAATCCAATATTTTTAATCCTGCAGTACATTCTATTCCCTCTCCTCTCTCCATGGTTTTCACCATAGAATCGCGTGTTATTGCTTTTTCAACTTGTTTGCAGTTTTACTTGCATATTTAGCGGCTAATGTCCTAGGCACACATATTATATACACAAAAAATATAACCAGCCAGGGGAGTTGTTTGTCTGTGTGTCAGTTTTTGAAAATATTGAAAATAATTTTAAAATAAACGTTATGAAGAGCGCAAACATGGACTTGGCGTGTTAAACAAAACAAAATACAAAATACGAAAAAAAACAAGAAAAACATGTTTACCAAACCCTGAGAAAGGTAAGTGGAAACTAAAATCACAGCATATTTAAAGGGATTTTAAAATGTTTTAAATTAAACAGTTTTTTTTTAATATTTAAGCTATCAACTGAACTTATATTTTTGTTGGCGTATATTTTTTTTGATAAAAGATGGTCCAGTCCAAATACAGTGCTTGAGTGTGGTAATGGTAAAAGTCAAGAGTTTAATTAAAATGCAAATGTGTTGCAGCTGTAACAGCTGCTTGTTTGCATACAAATGAAAAAAGATTTTAAAGCATACTTTTCGGCAGCAAATATTGTACGCTCAAACAGTTGCATACTCTCTGTCGTTCTTGCTGGACTCTGCCAACAAGTATGATTACAGGCGAAATGCAAATATTTGGAAAAAAGTCATGGATTTTTTTCGTTTACATAAGCCATATACTGGAAAGTTTGATGTTTTTTTTTTATTGGAGGCCTATGTATGTACTTTGTTAAAAGTATTTAAAACAGTTTATGAGTACAATTGATGCAATTCTGATGTACAATCAATTAATGAAATAAATTATATCTCAAGGCCTATTTATATATCTATCGCCTCTGCAATGGAATCTTGTAGTGAACAATATCCCGATGCATTTTGAGGTTGGGAAATGAAGATTTGGTTGCTATACGGATAGCATTTTGATTGTAAATACTAGGAAATTAGCTAGTTTATGCATTCCAATCTTAGGGAGCTTATTCTAACCCTTTGACGGACACTGACATCTATAGACGTCATAACAAGGGTTTCTGGGGGACATGACGTGTATACACGTCATAAATTGTTTCCTTCATAAAATCATTATAAAGCAAGTGTCCCACGGGAAGGCCTCCTAAAATTTTGGTGTCCGTCAAAGGGCTAAAGACGTTTGGTATCAATTTCTTTAAGACGGTGTTGGTTATTTGCTGTAGGAAACATAATGTCGAGAATTTTCTACTGTCCTAGCTAAACGAATTCCCTCTGAGGTTTCTTGAAATAGGAAAGTTTAATGGAAAGAGAACACCGTAGAAAAAACGAAGAAGTGTCTCGATGTAGGCTATTTAGTCAGAAATCAATAGGAGAAGTGGCCTTCACCCTTGCCCTACCAGTTATTAGATATGCCAGTATTGTATATTTAGAAATGGAAGATGCTTCTGGATAATATACATATCGCGTGCTGCTAGGAGTACCCATTATGATGTATTGGAGGTGATTTCGGTTCTACAGTAATCTTTCGATTTACGTCGCCTCAATTAACATTGTTTCGATTTACGTCGTCAAATTTTTTCTTTCCTCTGACTTCAATTTGCGTCGTCATTCGATTTACGGCGCCTACTTTTGGAACCAACTGCGACGTAAATTGAGGGATTACTGTAACTTTTTTAAGTTCCTTGTTAAAAACATACTATTTTCTAGTATGAGCAATATGAAAGTCGATTTACGTCGTTTCGAATTACGTCGCCTTTCTTTGGAACCAACTACGGGACAGTAATCCCGTATATGTTTTGAGGTTATTTGAAACAGTCCTTGCTTCTGATGGTTATCGTCTTAGATATAATACTGGCATTGAGTCCGCGTTTCAAGGACCATATGATGAGGGTATGTGACCTCAACTTGTTATTTATGTACGTGATTTCGACCAGGATATTCTATTCGGAAAACAAAGATATAGCGGTATGTGATCTTGTATGAGGTGTATGCAATGAGCAAGGCAGCAAAGCTGGTTCAGAAATGGATTATTCAGGGGGATGTAGACAGTCTAACTGCTTGAAAGGATTTACTGGCCTCAATGTTAGCTCGTAATTAACTGCAATTTGCAGGAAAGCCATCACTGTGCTTTTAAATGGGAACAGTGTGGTACTAAACAACTAAATTCAGGGACATTACTGTGTGTAGGTAATGCTGCTATAGATGAGCTGGCAAGAGAACCTGATAAATCGATCGCTTAGACCACCTCTAGGTATTATCCTGCGGGCTTATTTATAAGGCGATTAGACGGGGGATAGAGGAAATTATTCTGGAATCCAATAGAAACCTAAAAAGATTTTCGTATTTCGCCTTGGGCAAGGACAATCATGTCGTTTAGGGTTACCCCTTTTTTCTTCAGGGTTTTTAGTAATGATAGAGAGCTGAAGTCTATTTAACATATTCTGTGCCTCTCTCCTGATAGACAAATGCAAAGACTTTTGGTTCTTAGAGGGTGTTTTTGCATTGACTTTGAAAAGTTGGTCTGTGTTCTAGGATTTTTTTGATAATTTCAAATGAATTTTTATCGTTCCTTCTGCCTCTTTTCTTCCTGGTGTTTTGATGCCACTGTAAGCATAAGTCAATACAGTAATCCCTCGATTTACGTCGCCTCGATTAACTTTGTTTCGATTTACGTCGTCAAATTTTTTGTTCCCTCTAGCTTCAATTTGCGTTGTCATTAGATTTACGTCGCCTTATTTTGGAACCAACTGCGACTTAAATCGAGGGATTACTGTAACTTTTTTATGTTCGCTTTTAATAACATACTACTTTGTAGTATGAGCAATATGAGATTCGATTTACGTCGTTTCGATTTACGTCGCCTTTTTTTGGAACCAACTGCGACGTAAATCGAGGAATTACTGTATAACCAATGCAGAGCTATTATTGCGTTAGAAATGGTGAACAATTGATGACATTTGGGCTGAAAATTTTAAATGTTCTTCTTGGATTTAATTGGCGATTATTTGTAGACAATTAGCGGTAGTCTAGTAGGTAGTATGTTGGCTAGACGTAAGGTCACGGTTCAAACTCCAGGTCAGAACAAAAATATGTATTCGGTGACTTTCTCGCAGCAGATTTCTGGCAAAAACTCTGGGCGTTAAAATAAAATTGGCATGAAAAGTTTCTCAAAAATCTGTCATTCGGAGTCGACATTAAACTGTAGGTTCCCAGACACTCATGTATAAAATTAACACACACAACATAAATGGTGTCAGAAACTAGGTCCATAATCCTGACTGAAGGGTTTTAATGACCAATTATGTTATGTATGTAAGTATTGGTAGCCTTGTACGGTTCATTTTTGAATATTTTGCATAGAAAACAGAGAAATGGAAAACTTTGTATAGGTAAGAATCCTATGGATTTTACTATAGTGCCTATGCTAGCGTGCTAGGATTGAAATTTTAACAAATCTGGACCCAAAACAAATTTTTCTAATTCTTCCAGGAATTTTAAATTCCACTTAAAAAATCGATAAACAATAAAATACTTTTTTTTTCATTAAATTTACGACTCACATTCAATAAAAATGAATAATTTAAGTTGCATTTAATGATTTCAAACTGTCATGTCATCATCAATGTTGAAAAATAAAACAACAACAAAAAAAAAACGTTTGTTTTTTAATATCCTTATGCGATATAACAAATCATTTGAGATTTAAATAATCCTTTGATTTGTTGCAACCAGACACACAAAATATATGAGCGAATGCAACCGTATAAATTACAATTCACAGAGAAATGTATTTACAATACACATGCAGGCATGCATGCATACATACATGCATACACGCTTACTTTTGCATACATATTCTATACATTGGCAGCAGCTCTTAAACTCCCAAATATACCAACAAGCTTAGAGGGTATGCCACAGTAAGCAATAGAAATGTGTATGAACGAGAGAGAGAGAGAGAGACTGCATGAGTTATAGACACACAGAGAGAGCATTGAGATATATTTGCACATTTAAAATACTTTACAATCATCATCATCGCCATCATCATTATTATCGCCATCACCATCGTTTCAATACAATATCGTTGTGTTGTTTAATACGCTCTAAAATATATCGTGTGTCAATTACTGCGAATATTTTGAGTATTTTACACCAAAAAAAATTCCATTTTTGTTTCAGATATCAATGGCATCTTTAGTTATGTATTTTGGTGCTTTTTTGTAGACGTATTCATACATACATATGTATGCATTCATACACACATATAATAGGTACAGATGAAATAATATTTAAAAAATTCATGTTTGTGAAGATAATGGGCGATTTTTTAAGAGCTACAGGAAAATTTTTCGAAAAAAACACATACAATTCAGAAAAATGCATGAAATCTTTATTTGAATCGATAGTACGTACGGTCCATATAATTTAATGTTTGAAGATTATTTCATGCAAATGTTGACCGCGACTGCGCCTCAATTGGTCCATCCGCTTCGTCCAATTTAGGCATACTCTTTCCAACATTTCGGCCGGTATCTCACGAATAAATGCTTCAATGTTGTCTTACAATGCGTCAATTGAAGCAGTTTTTATTTAAAGCATTTTCAAAAAAAAAGTTATTTGGCAGACCCTTTATCTCCAGCTAAACCTTAATTTCTCTTTAACTTAAGCCTTTAGAATCTTAAGAATTTTGCAATTTTCAAATGCAGACATAAATTCAGAAAGCATTCACAATTTTAATACGATGTTTACATATTTAAATAGATAGAAACAGAAATACATACACACACATACATTTACGTATGGACGTATGTATGTATATGCATACTCATCATTTATGCAATTTATTTAAACTTGGCTCAAAATCATCATCATTAACAAATAAAATGATTTTGTTTACCTAGTACTCTGGCTATCACCACCCTCTAAACACTAAACTAAATGGCTACTCTTACTCATTCTACATCTCTCTCTCTCTCTCTCTGTCTTTCTATCTTTCTCTGTATGGGTATGTATCTGTGTGTATGTGAATGTGTATGATATATACTTGTATTTATTGTAATTGGAATACTTAATTAATAATTCAATTTGTGATTTGATATCAATCATACGCTCAAGAGTCTTAAATCATAACAAATCTTAAGGGACTTTTAGGGGCCCAACTCACATACACGCTCACATTCACTAAAACTCAATTGCAATTGTTCAAATGCATTTTATTAGTGTATGTATGTATGTATGGCTTTATTGAAACGAGAGCCCATAAGAGTGTTGATTAGTTTAAAATGCAAATTACTTTTGGGTCGGGGGGAGACTCGAATTTCTCTCTTCCATGGCAAGCTTTAAACAATCATTTAAAAGGACAGGAAATTGAAATATTTTGGGTTTTTTTTTGTTTTCTTTTTCAATAAAAATTTAAATTTAAAATAAAATCTGCAAAAGAAATTTAAATTTGAAAAGAAATATTGAAAGACAACAAGATTTAATAGAACATGTAATGCAAAGTAATTTACTTTTTAAAGAAAATTATTGTGTTTGATAAACTGTCCTCAGACTTAGGACAGATCAACTTTTAAAGTGTGATCGCATTTTTAACTGCCAAATAGGCCCTCATTTCTTCCAAGGGAAAATTCTTTTAAGGTCTAGGAACACGAAATAAAATCACTGACCCCTGATCTAGACAATACAGTGGAGGTTTATATTAACAGTAGGCCTTCGCAATGTGTTGTCTATCCACCGCCGTTTCATTAAGGTTATTAAGGATTACCTAAGGAATAGAGTGCTGATATACGACACAAACCAAGGGTCAAGAAGAATGCAGGTAACTTCCGGAGCGGCACAGCGGTTCATATTGGGACCACCAGATCTCTGGAACGCGACTTACGATGAAACCCTAAGAATAGAGATGACGGAGGATACTTTCCTAGTCGGATATGCAGACGACATCGCAGCAGTCATTAGGGGCAGAAACACAGACAAAGTCCAACGCAGTTTACGACAAGTCACGATGCGGACTAAGCACTGAATTTAATCTCACGGCCTATAGCTGGCCATGCATAAAACAGAGCTGCTTCTACTAACCAGACCACACATTCCGATCGAGATCGAAATCAGCATTGGCGACTTAGTTATTCCCACGAAGAAATCGATTAAATACCTTAGGGTTAGACTGGACTCGAAACTGACCTACTCAGAGCAGATAGAGTATGCAACAGCGAGCGCAGCTAGAATAACAAATGTGTGAAGATAAATTCAAATTTAACTAGCAAAGACAAAAACCAAAAATTTTAACAGAGCTAATGTTAGAGTTAACAGAGCAATGTTAAGTGGTTAACAGAAAATGCGAAAAATAGTCAAGGCAGAAATCACCCAAATATACGATATCAGGGACTTGCTGCACATATCCCACTATATACAAATTGTAGCCTAAGGTGTCCCAAATAAAACCCAATAAGTCGTATATCCCAAATAATTTTGGAACTTGATTATTTCTAATGCTACGATGTCTTGATACGCCTCATAAAATGAAATGAAATCGACAAGTTGCCTCTTTTTTTTGGTAACGAGGCCTGTTTATTATTAAAAACAGAATCCTTAAAAACCCGTACATTTTTTAAGCCCTCTTTTTAGAAGTTGTTGTACATTTCGTTCATATGAACTGTTCAACTTGGTTTTTATTATTCTTTTAGAATGAAAAATTTCTTCCGTTTTTTTTTGGAAATTTATTGGCCTCGACCGACCACACATAAGCGGCTTAAAAAAGTTCTAAAAATTTAGTTCTTCCTCTTAATTTTTTTAGTTGTTGTTGTTGTTGTGTGGTAGTATCAAACAAAATCTATAATGTTTCATGGCATATACTCGTATCTCTTTGTCTCTGGCAACACAATTTTAGTTGCTGTTGCCATTGCCGTTGCTACTGCTAATAATCAATTAGCCATGAGACTGTAGTACGTTATACGTTCATTGTCGTTCTATTTTTTTGATTTTATTTTTTCATTTTCTTTTTCAGTCTGTGAATGAGAGTCATCGAATGTGTCTTTCTAACTGTCAATACGCATTATCAGTCAAATAGAATTTTATAGCATTAAATAAAATGCGATTAATTATTATCGCAAAATGGCTTCCAATATACCAATACAGTATAGTACCGTACGGTATGTATATAATGGTAGTGGCATTACCACACTAACACAGTTGCAAAGTGTGTGTATGCTAATGACTGTTGAATTGTAATGCAAAATGACAGGAAATGCCGAGTGATGATATTGAAAATAGACACTGATACCGTTAGATTGTCGAAGAGGCAGTAGAAAATCCAATTTAATGTTGTCAGTTATTAAAAAAAACGAAAGAAAAAATGGCTACTAAATATGCTTTTGTTGCTGTTTTATTTTTAACAAGCTTTGTGGGAATTATAAAGAGAAACATTGAAGTTGAGAAAATTAAAAAAAAAAATAAAAAAATTTAAGTGAACTGTTGCTGTAAAGGCAAGACAGGAAATTAAAAGTGAAGTCAAATTAGAGCGCACTTCTCTTCTGTTAATAGAAAAAACGTTTTCAAAGAACTTTTAAGCAAAATTGTTTAATATTTTCTGCATGATCGCAGATGACAGAATTCGCGATTCTTACATTAGTGCCCAGATGACTTTAGTTTTCATAGCAGAATTTTTGAACCAGGAATATCGTGCAGAAAAGAGAAACCACTCGACATATGAAGGAAAAACTAACATAATCTGAACATATAATTGAATTAAGCAATCTCAAGAGGACTCCATGTAAATCCAGAGAAAACAGAAGTCTTCTCGTTTAAAAGAACATCTTTTGATAAGACAATCAGGATTAGTATTGTCATGTGAAAGTGCCATAGTAGTCCAACCATTCGATCCATTATACTGCCATACATAACTGGTCATTACAACCCTTCTCACTTTACTTACATTGTGCGTGTTAATTATACACAGGAGTGCTGGGATCTTTCAAAAATCTGTCGTTCAGAGTCGAGGTGTGTCTAATAAGGCTGCACACTACCAATTAAGCTACGGCGACTGCGGCTTCACAACATCAGTGGCGTGAGAAGCTAGGTTGTAATCTTGACTGCAGGGTTGTAATGGCCAATTATGAATGAATGAATGAAGGTACTTTCCAACCAACTTATACCGGCAAACAGCAAGACAACTGATGACTGGCTAACTGTCAGAATGTGTATACATTCTGGAGTGGTAAATGTCTGAATCATTTGCTCTGTGTGGATTATGGCCCTTACCTAGACCTGAAGAACAATAAGGTAAACGTAGAGATGGAGAGATATACCCTGAGATTACACTCTTCGGAATTTCCGAAACAGAGGGTCAATTTTCCTTGCTTGGAATTCTATTGTCAAATATGCTACCAAGACTAAAAAAAAAGATAAAGCGTAGCAGATATGATCATTGTAGGATGCACAAAGCACCCTGTCTCTATTTCGACAGATCTCTTCATTTTATAAAGGGACTTCACACAAGAAAACTTCTTAAAGAAAAACGAAATGCATTGCAGAGGTTTGGAGTGAAACAAAAGCAGAAGAGAAGAGATTTTTCTTTTTGGAAGGCCATGATCATAACAAATAGTGGCGCTCTGGAGTAAAGCGTCGCCTAGTACAACTGTGTGGTCGATAAACTTCATCAGAGAAAGATGTCTTTCAGGCTGGAAAGGAAGGATGTAAAATGGGTAGATATGAGTAGAATCAGAGGAGATCGGTCGCGGATAAGTACACAGTTTATTTGACAATATTTATCTGTTTCACAATGCCGTTTTGTATTATTTTACTCTCGACTAGACAGCAGCTTTCACCTTAATTGACCCCTGAACACAACCCGAAAAATCTGTAATTTTGAGAAATGCCTAGTAACGTGATCGAGTAGGTTAGGTTAGGTTAGGTTAGAGGACGTGTACCTGTCAATCAAGACAAGTACAGTACCCGGAGGTCGGATTGACCCATTGTACAACGTCCTCAAGGAGGAAAGGATAATATAGGGGATAGGATGAAAGGAGGGTATATGGGAAAGGGGGGAGTGGGAAGCGGATGAATCACACAGACCAGACACAACAAAAGGGTGGGAGAGCGCGACTACACCGATGAAGTCCTAGCACCTCTCAACCAGCCTAAGCCACTAATGAATCTGTGGAGAGCCTTGATGTCGGCTCTCGACACTGAATGCAAGCTCCCAAAGAAGGCCGTGCCAAGGGTCCTCAATCTCAATCTACCAAGGGCTGGGCAGTTACAGAGGAGGTATTCGATAGTCTCGAAGTCCTTCTCATCGCAACACGCCCTGCAACAATCCGGCTGGGATCTGTTCCAGATCCCCGTCAGCGACCTGATCCCCGACAAACAACCTTAAGCTGGCCTTATCCAAGCCCAGCAACCAACCTGTTCTCTTACTGTCTACAGCAGGCCATAGACACCTAGAAACAAAACAACCCGATCCGTTCCCCCAACGCCTCTGCTCTTTCTCCATGACCCATCCATTGATGAGGCCATAGAGGTGGCAGACTGGGTGATCGAGTAACACCGAAACAATTCTATGGTATACGAATGAATCGAGGCAGATAGCAGAACAAGAGAGGTGATGTTTGGTCCAAACTGAAATATACCGATGCCATGGGGAAACTCTAGGGTCTTTTTAAAGTGAAAGTCTATGAAAATGTCCGCAATTCAAAAAGAGCAAAAAGCGCAATATACGGAACACAGCAATATCATCAAACAGTCAGTCTATCTTCAGAGTAATTTTTCCCTTTATATTATTATAACCTCTTTTAGAAGGACAGTAGAAGTCTTGGAAGGCCTTGCTCTGGGTTTGAACAACATATGATGACTTGCCTAGAAGACTTATTGAAGAGAAAATCCTATTGAAGTGAACCCAGCTAAAAACACATCCAAGGTAATTGATTCCTTGCTATGCTGTAGCGTATGCAGAGCTTTGACGATTTGATTTAATCACTCCAGCAGTCTAGACACATGCGGTATTTATTTCTCATTCTGTTCAGGCATACGAGACTTTTGTCACTCAATTATAAAAGTGGTGGACACACAAAAAATATAAAAAATTGTTTAAAAAATACTTTTTGTTTTATTATATAAAATATTGTTCATTTTTGTTGTTGTTGTACAGTTGTTGTTGTTATCAGGCTATATTTAAAACAATTAATCCATTTAAGAGTCTTATATTTGGTAACAACACCTGTGTTTTTGATACAACGTCATATGCAACTGTGCATGCATATAAAATAGGTTTTCAATGTACATACTTGGCCAATATTAAATATTTATATACGATACATACATACATATATGCATACATGCATACATATTGTATAGCCAAGTATGATAATAAAAATCCATGACTTTTATAGAGTGTTTAGGCAACCAAAGTGGCCAGACAGACAGAGAGACAGACAGACGTATGTATGCACCAGCATAATGATTTAATATTTATGGAGAGTGTATTATTGTGCTGGCTACCATACATAGCTTTTAATGGAGGTGGTTGGGTGGGTGGTTTGGCATTTCAAACAGACACAATTAGAAACACTTGAAAACACCTGTGTTTACTTTTATTTTTAGAAACGTTTCAATTATTATTTTCTAAACAAATTTTTTTTGCAATTCAATCTCTCTCTCTCTCTCTCTCTGTCCATTTTATTATAATTTTTTTGGTTTTCTTTTTATCCACAAACAATTTCAGATTTTATCATAAAAATATATACGTACATTTAGAGAGAAAGAATTTTAAAAAGAAACACACAAAAAATATGTGTATTTTTGTTTTTATATTCTCCTAAATGATGGCAAGATTTGCAAATAGAATTATTCATTCATTTAATAAACAATAAATGCAGCAACAACAACAACAACAATAAAAGTAATAAATAAATAAACTCGTAAAGTAAATATAAAAAGTTTTAAATTAAAATTCATCAAAATGCTACACACACTATCCATCAAAAGAATGAATCTGTGACGAATGAGACAAAATAGCAAACGAGTAAAAAAAATAGTAAAGTCAACTTACTAGCATATACTATTAATCATAACTTTAGTTTAGAGTATCTATCCTTGATAAATCATGGAGATTGTGAAATAGAAACCCAAGAGGTAATTTAGCCTACAATAGGCAATCAAGAATAGTTTTCATTTACTTCTTCTCTTCGACTCTACAGTTCCCGAAGAAGTGATATTCCAAGAGTAAGAAACAGTTTCCTCCTCCTTTTCGTCTTTGCAGCTCCTTCAGAAGCCATTAGCTACGTGATCAATTTCGCCTCGTACGAATACTCAAACCATCTTATATATAAAAATGAATGTGTGTTTTGAATGTTTGTTTGAAGTCTATAGACGGCTAAGCGGCTGGACCGATTTTCTTGAAATTTTCACAGTATCTTCCTGTATGTAGGAATGCGAGGTGCCACGCCCACATACCCAATAAGTATTTAATGTCGCCTATCTCATAAACTACAACCGCTAGAGTCCTCAAATTTTGTATGGACGACTTTGACGTATATGTGAACAAAATGGCTGGATTGGCTATGGTGGGCATGTCACCTCCCATAATCTATATAAAGAATGTTTATTTGTAAAGGGTGTTTTTTTTACAGAGGTATAGAACTTTAAGTTGGCATTACTTTTCAAGATGGCGACCGATTTAACAGCTGTCAAGTGATTTATTCTCAGTTTGGTTTGGCAATTCATCATGAATAGACTCACGCCTGAACAACGCTTGCAAATAGTGCAATTTTATTTCGAAAATAATGGTTCTGTGCGGAAAACGTATCGCGCACTACGTCCATTTTATCGTCGACAAAATCGTCCATCAGAGCAGTTAATTCGATTAACCATGGAACGTTTTCGCACCACGTTTACTCTTATTGATAACTCGCATCCCCAGAGACGCTGTACGGTGCGTACAGAAGAAGCTATTGCCGCTGTAGAGCGTAGCATTGAGGAAGACTCGAATGAGTCCATCCGCCATCGAGTACAGGAATTGGATCTGTGTCCATCCACTTTATGGAAGATTTTGCGGCAGGATCTTGATTTGCGTGCTTACAAAATCCAACTCGTGCAAGATTTGAAGCCAAACGATCATCAAGTAAGGCGTAGATTCGTCGAATTGGCCCAAAACGAGATTACCGTTGTTCCCGATTTTCATAAGCGAATTTTGTTTAGCGATGAAGCGCACTTCTGGTTGAATGGCTACGTCAACAAACAAAACTGCCGCATTTGGAGTGAAGGTAATCCTCAAGTGTGTGTGGAAACACCGTTACATCCAGAAAAACAGACTGTTTGGTGCGCTTTATGGGCTGGTGGAATCATTGGTCCGTACTTTTTCAAAAACGATGGTGGCCAGAACGTTACAGTCAATGGTGATCGGTATAGAGCCATGATTACTAAATTTTTCATTCCTGAATTGAATAACCATGATGTCCAGGAGATGTGGTTTCAACAAGACGGCGCAACATGTCACACAGCTCGTGCCACAATAGATTTATTGAAAGACACGTTTGGTGACCGCCTAATTTCACGTTTTGGACCTGTGAATTGGCCTCCAAGATCTTGTGATTTAACACCGCTAGACTGCTTTCTGTGGGGCTATGTAAAGTCATTGGTCTATGCGGTAAAGCCACAAACGCTTGACCATTTGGAAGACAACATTCGACGTATTATTGCCGATATACGGCCACAAATGTTGGAAAGAGTCATCGAAAATTGGACCTCCAGATTGGACTACACCCGCGCCAGCCGTGGCGGTCATATGCGGATAAATAAAATTCATGTCAATCGAATAATCCATCGTTGTTTTATTGCAACTTAAAGTTCTATACATCTATAAAAAACACCCTTTATGTAACTTATAAAATCATAAACTATGCATTTGATCATGTTATGATCCTTAGCAAAGTTGTTGCGCATGAGCCGGGGAAGGTCTCTAAGTTGGTATAACCAATTTCCGACAGGCGCCACTGAAAATTACTCAAAATGAATTAAATCGTAAACTGTGCATTCTTTAACAAGATTGTTGCGCATGAGTCGACTGAAGTTGGTGCGATTAATTTCCGATGGATGGCGTCACTGAAAATTGTTCAAAATGAATGACAAGCAATTGGTCGACCTACACCTCAAGCACGGAAGAAAAGAGCATTACAAGCCTCAGAATCAGACGAGCATTGAGACTGGAAAATCTACAAGTATATGCCGCTGAGACCCGTTTGCTTGAACAACTTAAATAACGAGTAGCAAGATTAGAAACTGATCGAATAATGCGTACTACTCAGGCCCGTTCATCTGAATCATCAGGACAATGGGAAACAAAATCAATAAAATGGACATTTGTATAATGTCTTTCCTTCAAATTTATTTTAGTTGGTGGCGCAGCAACACGCATAATAATGACTACCACAACTATGCCAAGATTACTCTTCCTCTTAGCTAGCCGTTGTCAGATTTACTGCTTTATCTTGTCTGAACTGGAATCCGCCAAAGCATCGTTAACAGTATCTATTACTGGTATTATCAATTCTTAGTTTGCAAGGTCTCAACAAAGTTTCTAATAGGAAAGTTCAAACGTTGTACAATTATTGGCCCATTCATCCGTTCTACAGTTGCCACTGTGTCCCAGTACCCATGTTGTTTGATAGTCATACTGTTTTGCATTTCGTTGAAAGCTTGCGGTATACATAGACTATTCTAGAGGTCATTATGGTAGAAACCAGTGCCTTAATAATTGCCTGACTATTGGAAAGTAAGTCAACCCTTATAATTATCACTACAGTCCGTACGGCCGACGCCATCACCTGACAGATTGAAAGGATCTGACGGTCTTATCGAATGAATTATACTTGGCGACTGCAAAAAGCCGCCTCTACCCCGATTATCGGATTCATTTTCGAATTTTGTACAAAGTCGTTCACAAGATGCCTCATGCCATTATCTCCCATAATAGCAGTTCTGAACTTCCTTGAACGCTCATAGGTTAGCATCTTGTAACGTATATTTCTGAAAGTTCCTAATTCCCTTAGGTTTCTTAATAAGCCGATATTTTGCCCATAAGTCGTTGTGGTCTAGTAGGTAGTGTGTTGGCTTATTAGACGAAAAGACAGGGTTCGAGCCCCAGGCCAGACATCAAAACAAAATACAAAAAGTATTTCTTCTACGACTTCCTCTCAGCAGATTTCTGGCAAAAACTCTGAGAGTAAACGGAAAATTGCCATGAAAAGTTCCTCAAAAATCTGTCGTTCGGTGTCGACTTTAAACCGTAGGTCCCACCACTCATGTATAAAATTAACACACACAACATAAGTGGTGTGAGAAATTAGGACGTTATACACTGGGTTAATTCGACCACCGGGTACTGTACTTGTCTTAATTGATAAGTACACGTCCTCTAACCTAACCTAGCCTTAGTCGAGACAATCATCCTAATTAATATCGAAATGTTCAAGTCTTCATAGATGTTATGATCACCTCTAGTCAAACTATCTACTGAGATTTCAATTTAAACCACAGTTATGGTTTGTTTTCTCATTACCACTCGTCTAATTCGGTTTTAAATTGCTACCACTTCTCTACTTAAGATGTCTAAAATTTTATGACTTCTTTAAATATCCTTTGGCTCCCGTTTTGTTTTGTTTTCTTTCCAAATTTATTAGAACACACAGTTATTCAGTTAATTAATCATTTTATTTTATGATTTAAACTCTGTTTGCATTTAAAAATTTTTATTTTACATTTCCTTTCCTGTAGTTAACCAAACAGACAGAGGACAGACACTCCTCATGTCCTTTAGCAGGACATTAAAACCATAGAAACACATATAGAGTGTGTGCGTGTATGTATGCTATACTAAGACCATAATACTTATTGTACAATATTTTAAATAAAGTGGTCCCTGACAGACTCGTAAATACTTGCTTGGACAAACATATGCACTCACGCACGCTCTTGGCTCGCATGGCATACAAAATAAATGCAAACGAATTCAAAAATTCTTTTTTTTTTGTATAATAAAATATAAAATATTTTCCCCAACAACAATACAAATACAATATTATTTAAATTTTATATATAAACTATAAAGAGAGCGGTGAAGAGAGTATAGAAGAATAAAAATGAAATAAAGTTGAAATAAAAATGAATTTTTTTTTATTTTTTTTTAGAAACATAAAAACCAAAATAAAGTACTTCAAATTATGACCAACAAAAAGAACGAATCTTCTACACACACACACATCTACAAATATTAACTAAAATAAATATTCTAAACACACACACATATACCCACTCTAACATGCACTCCACCCCACCACAAAATATGCAACACAATAAAATAAAATGAAAAGAGAAAAAAATAATGCCGGAATTGAAAATATTTAAATGCAACGACAAGACTAAATTGTACTGGATATGAATACAAATACACAACTATAAAACACACATACACACAGACAACAGAGAGAGAGAGAGCGAAAGAGAAAGAGACAGAATATACAAGAAAATATAATAAAAGAGTATAAATTAAATTGGAGTTATAAAAGTGTAGTTTTATATGCAATTCCTGCAATTTTCAGTAGCAAATAAATAACATTAATAACACACACACCGACACATACACACAAACTAGCAAATGAATGCTTAAAGGCTCTCTGTTAAACATACAGCCATACACCCTTATAAACACACACACACACAGAGAGAGAGCGAAAGAGTCGGAGATAAAAATATTGAAAAATTATGCAATTTTCAATAGTTTGCATACAACATAGTTTTTAACAAAATACTCTCTATTCGGTCTCTTCCTCTTTCTCCCTGTCTCTCTTTGTACAAATACAAATATATTTAGATATGCCAGCACACGTAATATAAATTAGGGCGGTTCTAAAACTATGCAGCCAAAGACAGTAGATTTCATTTTGAAATTTTAAAACTAAACTCAACAAAGCAGAGGAGCAATGCATGTGATGTTTCTTAAGCAATGAAGGCTTGAATCCTTGAGCAGAAGAGAAAATTTCTCATCAGGATTTTCAAAATTAAGAAATTAAAAAAACTTGCTGAAATCATAGGCAAAAACCATTCTTCGCCAGAAGAAGTTGGAAAATCATGTTAGGAGCCTACGTTAAGCTGAAATGAGTAGCATCCGTAATAGTAGTATTAGTTATAGTAGTAATAGCAACAGTAGCGGTTGCATTTACAATAGTAATAACCGTGATAGTAGTAGTATTAGCTGTAGTAGTAGCAGTAGTACATACATAATTAGTCATTACAACCCTTCAGTCAGGATTACGACCTAGTTTCTCACACTTATGTTGTGTGTGTTAATTTTATACATGAGTGGTGGGACCTACAGTTTAAAGTCGACTCCGAACGACAGATTTTTGAGAAACTTTTCATGGCAATTTTATTTACTCTCAGAGTTTTTGCCAGAAATCTGCTCAGAGGAAGACGCCGAAAAAATACTTTTTGTATTTTATTTTGATGTCTGGCCTGGGGCTCGAACCCTGGCTTTTCGTCTAATAAGCCAACACACTACCTACTAGACCACGGCGACTTCATAGTAGTATTAGTAGTAACATTAGCAATAGTAGCAGTAGTAGTAATTACAGTAGTAGTAGCAGAGGTAATAGTAGTAGTAACATGAGTAGTAATAGTAATAGCAGCAATGGAAGCACTAGTAACAATAGCGGCAATTGTAGCAGTAAAAAAGTAAAAGTGGAACAGTAGTAACAGTAGCAGCAAGAGTAGCAGTAGTATCGGTAGTGGTAGTAGTGGTAGCAACATAAATAGTATTAGTGGCATGAGTAGTAGTAGTAATAGTATCAAAGGCAGCAGTAGTAGCAATAGCAGCAATAGTAACAGTAGAAGTAGTAATAGAATAATCGCTGTGGCAGTAACAATAGTAATAGTAGCAGGAATAGTATTAGTGGCACGAGTAGTAATAGTAATACTAGCAGTGAAGGCAGTATCAACAGTAGCAGTAATAGTAATAGTAATATCAGTAGTAGCAGTAGCTGTAGAAATAGTATCAGTAGCGCGAGTAATAGTAATAGTAGTAATGGAATCAGTAGTAACATTAGCTGTAATAATATAAATAGCAATAGCAATAGAATAATCGGTAGTGACAGTAACAATAGTAGTAGTAGCAGAAATATTATTATTGGCACGAGTAGTAGTAGTAATAGTAGCAGTGAAAACTGTAATAACAGTGGCAGCAATAGTAGAAGTATTATCGGTAGTGGCAGTAGTACTAGTAGCAGCAATAATAGTTGTAGTAGTAAAAATAGCAGCAACAGTAGTATCGGTAGCAGCAGTAGCTGTAATTTACTTGCCTTTCAATTTTACAATTTCTACTAGTAGTTTTCTGTAGTAGTTTTGGGTAGACTCTATCTTGGGTTTTTTTATAATTTTCCAACCATCACCCATAGTTGAAACAGGGTAGAATGAAACTAGTTTTTTAGCAATTCTTTTTAATTAATATCTCAGCCAGTAAACTTTGATTTTATTATGCACTTCATGTATTTTTTGTATGTCGCCATAGTTAAGGGCCCCATAAAATAAAGACAACATTCACATCGTAAATGCCCAGACAAGTACGTCCCTTGTTCACAGACAGACACTTGTGGCCAATTGGCTTCCAAAAAAAAGACAAAAAAATTCTAAAAAGTCGTAAAATTAAACAAAATTTTATGCACCACCAATACACCAGACCATGTCGATTCTATTTGAACAGAACAGAAATACTCAATTTTAAGAGGTTACAAGTATGTATGTGTGAGTGCATGTATGTGTTACTGCAACAAATTGTGGCATAAAAATTTTTTTTAAAAAAATTTATGCTGACTTTGAAATTTTTTCCTTTTTTTAATCGAATAAGATATTCGAGTTTGAAGCATTTTGAAAATATTCTTTTTACGATTTTATTAAAACAGGCAGACAGAGGGAGACAGAGAGAGGAAGCGAAAGAGTAGGTCTGCATGTGTTGCCCAAAATTTCATTATTCTTGCATTCTTTAAGCAATTTTGGAATTATGGTGCAGCATAATAGAAAGAACAGCAAAAGAAATATAAAGTGGGTGTCAGTTTGAATAGAAATTTACAAGGAGCAGAAATGAAGTAAAATTTTAAATTTCTAGAAAATAAATATTTAAGGGAACAATATAAATCCACTTCGAAGCTCGTTTGATAAAAATTAATCACGCGAAGCCCTTTCGCTTTAATACCCACTCAATTCATTTGATTGCATTTATGTTGCATTTAATTAAGTTTCGTTGTAATCACCCCTCTGCTGGCAATTCACTTTCAAATGTCACAGCAATAACGGGGGAAAAAATTCGATTTAATTTTGTGACACTCTTGCATCGTGCTGACACATGTCCTTTTGCTTTTAGGCCATGGCTATAAAATCATTGATTTCGTTTACAAAATTTTGTTAATTTTATTTGCACTCCAAACCCCGTTTCAATAAAAAAGGGGAAAAAATTAAAAGAATTTGGTCAGATTCAACGAAAAAGATATACAAAAACAATGTATAGAGTACACATTGTATAGAGTTTGAAATTGTTTGGTAATAAATAGCTTTTTAAGATAGTAGCATTGTTAATACAGTTATTAATAGAACTGACTGTGATAGTAGTACTGCTATCCCTGATATTGCAGTTTCTACTAATACTACTACAGCCGGTATTACTACATAATACATTTGCTACTACTCGGTTATTGCTGTTACTACTAGTATGCCTAAATCGTCTACTATTTTTACTTCTACTGGTACTACTACTACACTGCTTCTTTTCCTGCTGTTTCCACTACTATTACTACTGCTACTACTGCTGCTCTGCTTCTATTTCTACTGCTACTACTACGATTACTACTGCACTGCTTCTTTTTCTGTTGTTACTGCTATTACTACTGCTGCTACTACCGCTCTGCTACTATTCATACTGTTAACACTACCGCTTGAAGTCGCCGTGGTCTAGTTGGTAGTGTGTTCGCTTATTAGACGAAAAGCCAGGGTTCGAGCCCCATCAAAATAAAATACAAAAAGTATTTGTTCGGCGTGAAAAGTTTCTCAAAAATCTGTCGTTCGGAGTCGACTTTAAACTGTAGGTCCCACCACTCATGCATAAAAATTAACGCATACAACATAAGTGGTGTGAGAAACTAGGTCGTAATCCTGACAGAAGGGTTGTAATGACCAATTATGTATGTATGTATTTAATACTACCGCTCTGCTTCTATTTTTTGTCTTTTTATTCTTATTTATTTATTACTACTATTAGAAAATTCATTACATATATTATTACAAGAATGGTTTACATAATTCAGAGTTACTTTTACTACTACTATTACTATTGATATTATTACCACTCTGGTTCTATTTTTACTGCTACTACGGCTATTATTACTACTATTACTAGTGCTACTACTACTGCTCTGCTTCTACTATTACTACTACCACTACTACTACTACTACTACTACTACTAGTACTGTTACTGCTACTACTCCTACTACTACTCCTGCTATTGTTCTGCTTCTACTACTACTGTTACTACTAATATTGCTACTACTCCTACTGCTGCTACTCATTGTGCTACTACTCCTACTGCTATTAGTCCCATTGCTACTACTCCTACTGTTACTGCTACTGATCCTATTGCCACCTCTAATAGTATTCTAATACTGTTTCTATTTCTACTACTACTACTACCACTAATACAGTTACTTATTCTATTACTACTCCAAAAACTGTTTTGTTGCTATTGCTGCTACTATTGCTACATTGCCATTACAGACGCTTTTACACTACTACAGCCAGTGTTATTGCTACCGTTAGTGCTATTATCAACACTGCTATTACTACTACCGCTGATATCACTATACTGCTACTACATCTGCTTCTGCTAATAGTGATGTTATTACTACTACTACTAATACTAAGAGCAGCTTCTGCTATTAGTGATATTATTACTATTTCTAGTACTACTACTAAGAGCAGCTTAATCTATAGTCCTCGAAAACATTGTACAAACTTGTGAAATTATGATCAGCTGAATGACTCTTCCATTGCGGTTTTCAAATACTGTATAAGACACTGCTTTTCAGTCTTAAGTCTGGAACAGAATACATGAAACAACGTTCGAACGTCTTTAAACAGATCATTACAGCACACAAAGGAGCATTAACAGTCGACAATACCATTGTGATACCCAACAACCATAGATGATACTATTTTTCAGTATCAGATCGAAGAGCAATGTTATCTGAAAGGAAATCGTCTACTATTTTTACTTCTACCACTGCTACTTTTCCTACTGTTGCTATTACTAGTACTACTGCTCTGCTTCTATTTCTACTGTTACTACCACTATTACTACTACTGCACTGCTTCTGTTTCTGCTGTTACTACTATTGCTACTGCTGCTACTACCGCTCTACTACTATTGCTACTGGTATTACTACCACTCTGCATCCATTTGTATCCATCTAGTGCTGTGTATTTCCGGCCTAGACTTTTCTATTCTTTCTGATAACCAATCCGCATTTAGACCTCTTTCAGCTGTAATCTCTATATGAAACTAGTGAGCATATGCCCTGGCTAGCTTAACAAAATTTTTACGCACGACAAATTTGTCCTGACCACAGGGTATCCAGTATAGTCTTCCTCGAGAAAGTGTAGTGTTTTTAGAAGTTCGATGTTGCCTGCTGCTGAGCTCCCTTCTCTTCTTATTTGTCTTGCCGTTTTCAAAAATGCTTTAAACGTCATGGGATGAACATAACAAAATAACAGTTGATGCTGATACTGATACTGATACTGTGGGTATATTTTCGATGTCCACTTGTCCAAAGCTAATTGAATTTTATAGCCTGCTCTTGTATTACACATATACACACACACATACACAAATAAATACTCTAACTTGAATTTATTGGAAATATTCATGTACGAAATAGTCTTTGAGAGAAATGAAAAAAAAAAACAAAAACAAAAATAGTGTAGGAATATCAGTAACAGCAACAGCAACAGCAACTATAACTACAGCGCAATAAAAAACAAGCAGAAGAGTAGAAAACAACAAAAAAAAATGAAGAAGAATACGAGGAGAATTGTATGCCATTAAACAACAAAATAATTTCATTTAATGTTTGTAAATGTTTTACAACACTACTACACAAATACATGGTACATGAAAACACATATACTTCTATGTATATACATATAGACATACATGTTTACAAACATATTTTACATGAAACAATTTTGTAAACTTTCTCGCTCTCTCTCTGTGTATGGCTTTAGAGCTCTATCTTCCTATTAAACAATACTACACCAACAACTACTTTTGCTCACTCACTCCCGTACATACTTAAACCTTTACAATCATTTTTAATATATTTTTATTATTTTGCGTATGTGTATGTGTGTGTGTGTGTGTATGCATGTATTTGTTTCAATTGAGTACCAAAGCGATATTGATTTTCAATTGAATTTCCTTGAATTGTAAATTGAACGGAAGTTTTTTCGTGTCTTTTTTTTAATAAAAATCTTTAGCACATGAAATTTAATTTTAAATACTTTTTGCTTATATACACACACACACACTATACACACACATACTTACATACGTACATAGGTACGTACGAATTAATAAAAAAAACAATTTTAAAACATGCTTTACAGGGTGTTAAAATGTTAATTTAAGTAAGAGCAGCACAGAGTGTCAATTAACCACCAGTGCGTAACTGTAAGTGTTTGTATGTAAAGGGTGTTCAATTAAAAAAATTTTCAATTAAATTTTTGCTTTAATTTGATTATTTTTTAATTTTTGAAACGAATTGACCAAAAATAATTTGATTATGAAATCAATTGCAGGAAATTACTGCAGAAATAAGACAAAAAAATTTTAAAATTTTAAATAAATTTTTTTATTCTTCATCTGCTGGCTAAAAGCTTATTTAAATGTTTTTCTATGAGACAGTCGCCTCAAAAAGTACAGCTTACTTATATCTGTAATACCGTCTTTCAACTATAACTCCTCCCTGGCATTTCTCAACTATCGTGATGGTTTTATGACGGTTTGGATCACCTTTGACATGACACGTTCTGCCAAATATCCTTCTGTCTCTTCCACTTCCTCGTCATTACACACATAAAGGGCCCTCCAAATAACTTTTTTTTTTGAAAATGGTTAAAAAAACTACTTAATCTTTTCTCAAATTTCTTTTTTTATTTGAAAGTACAATCCTTCCGGTTAATAATGGAAAATAATTTCATTCAAATGGCTGCCTCGGCTGGCCATGCAGTAGCCTACACCAGAATATGCCGATTTTGGAAAAAAAAAAGTCATCTTTTCAGATGAAGCTCATTTTGATCTTGGCTGGTATGTAAGCAAAATTGTCGCATTTGGGGCACAGAAAACCCGCACCCATACATTGAAAAGCCGACGCACCCAAAACGAGTCACTGTTTGGTGCGGATTTTGGTCCAGAGGCATAATTGGGAAATTTTTCTTCGAAAATGAGCAAGGAGTGGCCGTTACAGTCAATGGCGATTGTTATCGGGCCATGTTGAACGAATTTTTGTTCACAAAAATTGAAGAGGAGGATATTGGCAACATTTGGTTTCAACAGGACGGCGCTACGTGCCACACAGCCGAAGCTACACTCGATGTTTTGCGCCCTGTTTTTAAATATCGCATTATCAGCCGCAGAGCTGATGCATTTGGCCACCTCGGAGCTGTGATTTGACACCGTTGGACTATTATTTGTGGGGTGCCGTGAAAGATAAGTGTTACGCCGACAAGCCAGAGACAATTGACGCTTTAAAGGACAATATTCGTGAAGCCATTGGTGAAATACAGCTGCACACAATCGATAATGTGCTTAAAAATTGGACCGATCGTGTAGACTACTGCATGGCCAGCCGAGGCACCCGTTTGAATGAAATTATTTTCCATTATTAACCGAAAGGATTGTACTTTCAAATAAAAAAAAAAATTTGAGAAAATATTCAGTAGTTTTTTTTTAAAGCATTTTCGAACAAAAGTTATTTGGCGGACCCTTTATGTATTACCCTTTATAGTTAGTATATGAACGTCCTTATAAACAGAGCCTTTTAAGTGTTCTGTACTCTTTCGAATATATTCCGCCTCTGTAAGATTTTTGCATCGAGGAAAGTTCTCAGGCAATTGGTAGCAGAAGCAAAACTAGATTAATTTCTCCCATAGTCTTGTAAGATTGATTCTTCGAATTTCATGTTACATAATGAACCGCAATCGGCTTGGTGCTCTCTGCTTCAGTTCGAGTCAATTACTAAAATAGCCTTCAGCCTTTTTCAGAGCCTTTGGGTGTTTTGGCTTGTGAATATGTCATCATCATAACCTATCACTTTGAACCTGTTTTCCACAAGCTTCAAAATCAAATTCATAATCTCTAATTATTGTGGGGGTAATATTACTTACACATCTCAGTTCACAAATTAAATTTGTTTTTTGATCAACAAAAAATTAATAATTTTATCAAATAATTTATTAGTTTTATCATGATTTAAAATCATTATATTTCTATAAACCATCCTTTTTGCCACAACAACAATAATCAACAATAATTTTATCATAGCCAGGCCAGGCCAGGCCAAGCCATATATCGCCATACATATCGATGCTGTAGATTACATAAAATGTTTATAAATTATAAAATTCATATTAAATTTCAATAATTTTGTTAATTTCCTAAAGCACAACAAACATATTCCAGCATAGAGAACGATGAAAGCAAAAATGGTGTAAGTCCATGGCCAATTTATATATCACAACTGTTTAGGGCACTTTAGCTTTTATTAGACCATATATGGTACATACTCAGTGATGTGTATGTATACTTATGAAGATTTAAAGGTAAATACTGTTTTCTTCTATTCGATCCATAATCAAAAACCTGACTGGCTGGCCTCTGGTATGAGTTATCAAAAAATCTCATATGCACACATGCATGCACCCATCTAGACTATCGGACAGGCATCATAGGAAACTGTTTCGTAAACCAATTATTCATCATATGATTACATAAAAAAACAACAACAACAACAACAAAAATATATCTCTTTATCGTAAAATACACTCTCTTTCCCTTCCCGCAAATACACAAACACTTATACACATACATATGCAACCATAATCTCTACAATACATACATACTCAATACTACAATAATAACAGCCACATCAGCAACATCATCAACAAGAATAACAGTCCTGTCAGTAGAAGGTAGATATGTATGCTTATACAACTAAGGACTACCATTTTAAAAAATACAGTCGAGGCCACTAACATAAGAACGTAAAATAATTTCAATTTCTATTCTGGAAATACGAAAAAAGACCAAAGAAATACGGAAATTAAACAAATGAAATTGCAATAACTAAACCACCTAGAAAGCCATGAAAGATAGAAATGAAAGTTACAATAACAAATCAACAGTACGATTCCAGAAGTTGCCAGACCGAAAAGAAATAAAGTACAAGAGTAAGGTAAAGAACATAACATTGCCAGTTACATATAATGGATGATTTTTTAAGAGCTAAAGGAAAATTTTTCAAAAAAAAAACACATAAAGTTCAGAACAACTGCATGAAATCTTTATTTGAATCGATAGTACGGTCCATATAATGTGATGTTTGAAGATTATTTCATGCAAATGTTGACCGCGACTGCGTCTCAAATGGTCCATCCGCTTAGTCCAATTTTTGGCATACTCTTTCCAACATTTCGGCCGGTATCTCACGAATAATTGCTTCAATGTTGTCTTCCAATGCGTCAATTGAAGCGGGCTTGTCTGTATAGACATGAGCTTTAACCTAGTCCCACAAACAATAGTCTAAAGGCTTTAAATCGCACTATCTAGGCGGCCAATTGACCGGTCCCGTACGTGAAATAAAATGTTCACCGAACTCGCCTCTCAATAAGTCCATTGTTACGCGTGCTGTGTGCATGTGGCACAGTCTTGTTGAAACCACATGTCATGCAAGTCAAGCTCTTGCATTTTGGGCACGGTAGCGCTCACCATTCACAGTTACGTTACGATTTGCAACATCTTTGAAGAAGTACGGTCCAATGATGCCACCAGCCCATAAAACGCACCAAACTGTGACTTTTTCTGGATGCATTGGTAACTTTTGCAATGCTTCTGGCTGACCTTCACTCCAAAATCGACAATTCTGCTTATTTACGTATCCATTGAGCCAAAAATGAGCTTCGTCGCTGAACACAACTTTTCGATAGAGAAGTGGATCTTCGGCCAACTTTCCAAGAGCCCATTCAGTAAAAATTCTTCATTGCGGTAGGTCGTTCGGCTTCAATTCTTGCACCAGCTGTATTTTTAAAGGCTTCACACCTAAATCATTCCGTAAAATTTTCCACGTTGTTGAGTAACAGAGGCGCAATTGCTGCGAACGGCGACGAATCGATAATTGATGGTCATCATTAACACTGGCCGGCCGATACAGGCTGCAATATTTTCTTCAGTTCGCACTCTACTTAAGCGTGTTGGTGGTTTAATGTCCCCAACAATTTAAATTTGGTGCGAAATTTAGTCACAACAGCCCGAATAGCCGCTTCAGTGGGTCGACCATAACTGACCATAAAATGGATGGAGCACGCGATGAACTTTCTTAACAGAGCCACGCATTTTGATAATAAAATTCAATGATTTGCAAGCGTTGTTCGTTTGTAAGACGATTCATGGTTAAATTATCGACCAAACTGAAGATGTTTGACAGTGAAACAAAACACGAAACATGCGTGAGCTGTTTAAATCAGTGTTGCCAAAAAGATAATTGCTAAAAAATCACCATTTAGTAAAAATGGCGACGTTAATTCATTTTTTTTTTTTATTATAAGCCAGTGGGACTGAAGCCCGCGTATCATTTACCACAATAGCTACATTTACCAGACGAAAGAAATTTTCTAAATGGAAGAACATTTGATCCCTAAGTGCAGTTATATGACAAAAAAAAAGGCGGAAAGAGAACTATAAAGGCCAGTGATGCCCTAATAATGGTCAACAAAGTTATAGCGAATATAATAAACAAAAAACTGTCAAAAGCAATTTATCTCAGAGGGGAACAAATCTTGCGTCGACCAGGTCAATAGTCTCAGGATTATTGTGGAACAGTCAGCTGAATGGCGGTCGCCTCTTTATCTCGTATTTGTTGACTTTGAAAAGGCTTTTGATACGCTCCACCACATGGCCATATGGAACACACTGACTTGCAAGGGTGTCCCTACTAAAATAATAAACTTGATAAAGACACTGTACAACAACGCAACATGCCGCGTACTACATGAGAAACAACTAGGAAAGAGCATCAAATTAAAAACCGGATTCCGTCAAGGTTGTGTGCTGTCACCACTCCTCTTTAACTGCGTCCTCGATGTAGTGATGCAAAAGTCGACAAATCATAGGAGAGGGATTACATGGGGTCTACAAGACAGATTAGAAGACCTGGACTATGCGGATGACATATGCTTATTGAGCCATTCTTTTTCCGACATGCAGTCGAAACTGGATCTAGTTAGCGAAACCGCAAAGTTAGCTGGATTAAAGATGAGTATCCACAAAAAAAAAATCACTCAGAATGAATGCTAACGCAACGTGCAAATTCCTAATATACGGCAAGGAAATTGATGAAGTGGAGTCCTTCTGCTCTCTAGGCAGTATAATCGATAAATCCGGCGTATCATCATCATATATTGCCAGCCGCATTAATAAGGCACGCAAAGCCTTTGCCCAACATAACCACATTTGGAAATCATCGAATATATCGAGACGCACCAAAATTAAAATTTTCAACTCCAACGTCAAATCCACATTACTTTACGGTTGCGAAACGTGGAATATGGCACCCCAGGATTCCCAGTCTATTCAAGTATTTGTTAACAAATGCCTGCATAGAATTATGCGTGTTTACTGGCCCTCCCTAATATCCAATGCCCAACACTGGTCAGATACAAACCAGCAACCAATAGAGATGAAAATAGGAAGACGCAAGTGGGGCTGGCTTGAGCACATTCTTCGCAAGCCATTAGATGACATCACAAGGAAAGCCATAGATTGGAACCCCCAGGGAAACAGGCGCATCGGACGACCATCACACACATGGAAACGCCAAATCACAATCGAATTATCCAAACTACGTCGACAGTGGAACGAAGTAAAACACCGCGCTGTCGATCGAGCTCATTGGAACCAACTTGTTGCGGCCCTATGCTCCCTAGAGGAGTAAGAGGAACATATATATATATATGCCCTAATAATGTTCAGTCAACTTGCAGAGTTGCAACCTAAGGTTTATGCATTGGATAAGGACGCTTAATGGTCAGCCCAATAGTAACTTACATAGTGTAGAAGCTGGGTTGTGATCCTAGCTAAAGGTTTGCAATCTATGAGGTACGGCGTGAACTGTCCTCTTTACAAAACATGTTAACATTTTGCGAAAATTTTCAATCACCGTGACTAATAAGAGTGAATGAAACAATTTGGGGTGTACAAATTTTTTAAAGCGAGGCACCATTCGTATGAGGAGTGGAAAGATGGCGGAACAGCAGGCAGATTCTTCGATTCAATATTTTGGAAGGCGGCACTCATAGGGAAACTTGTGAATATCTTTCATACCGAAGTCTATAACATCAAAAGATGTGCTCAATTCGACTTGGACACCAAAACTGGGACCCTGCAATACTGTCTTAGAGTCAGGCCACCATCCGAGCAGTTCACACATATGAATGAATATTAATGTGACCATGTAGATAAGCTAAAATAGCAGGGCATGGAAAATAGAGTCACTCTCTATACGATCGCAGGTGATATGAGAATTCACGGCAATTATCAGACGAACGATCTTGAGAGCAGCTTCTACCAGAACGTATCTCCCGTTAGGAAGCCAGCAGAAATCAGCAAAGACTTGTTCTACAACAATATCGTGTACAATATTAAGTAATTAAACGCAACTTTCTTTTTGCCTTCACTGTACTACAACACCACTTACCCACCGCCCATCAACTGAACTAACCAATTACCTATCTACAGCTTTAAGTCCTGGTCATTTTCGTAACATGTTAATGTAAAATCGCCAGCATACACACAAGGACATCAATGAATATCAAATAAAGGAAACAAACCTGCAGAGACAGACACAGAGAGAGAGAAAGAGAGAGCGAATGGGCAACAGTATGAGTCAAAATCAAAATGGTTGAGCAATATTCAAAAGTTGTCTACAGGATGTGTTATAAAACAAACAAAAGCAACAGGAAATAAATGCCCCATACACACATATACTTATACAATACAACAAATACATATAAAGGCAATAAATATACAATATTTTGCATATGAATAATATTTTATAAAATAAACACACACACACGCACACAACAAAAGCCAACCACAAATAAGACTAACAAAGAGTGGAGACTGTTAAAAGCGGACATTTTGAATGCCAGGGTTTCTATTTGGCTAACCAACAATTTTACTTTGCCTATATTTAGGCTTGTGAAATAGAAATAATTAAAGCATATGGGTAGGGTTATAAAAAATATTTATTTTTTTAAAGTTCTTGCTGTAATTAGTATTTGCAAAATATTTAAATTGATATTTTACGTACAAAAATTAACCGTCGATTGAGTAAGAGCACTGTAACAAGGCCAACGACATAAATGATAAGAAGTTGAGAGAGAGATGCTTTGTAATATTCTTAGGTTCCTTATACGGTGTTCAGATATGCATCTTTATTGCGTAAATCGCAATAAACGCCATTATTGAGCTCAATATTTCATATAAAGTTTCAATTATTTATTGCGCAATAAATTCATAAATTGTAATAATATTGAGTAAAACTTAAAATGCTACGCTATCATAAGTATGTTTAGTGAGCATCAAACAAAACAAAATAAAAACAATGTTGTTAAAACAACCAGCTGTTTTGTTTATCAGCTATCAAATGAATATTGAGTAAGCAGCTGAACTGCATATATTATTATGTCTGAACACTTAATATATTGTACTCAATAAACCGAATATTGACTCAATAAATGTGCATATCTGAATATAGTATAACAGGAACCAGGGGCATTTGTCTTCTATCTATTTTTAATCAATTAGCGATCACTTCATCATACCAAGAAATGAAAGATCGCTGATCATTACAGCATATCTTCTAATATTCTACATAGCAATAGTTTACAGCCTCCTGCATAAGGTCGCCTAGATGTATAGACAATCTAGATACGATTTTATGCTAAAAATAACATGTACTGAATAAATATAGAAAGACTTAAGTATTGTTCTTCTCCTCTGCCTAAATAAAATTGTTGAACGGGTACAGTTCTCATGAAAAATATGCTGCGATCCTGCCAGGTTCGAGTATTTTTGTTATTGAACGGTTTACCGCCTATTGACGCTACTTCTGTGAAGTTTTGATAGTGGAGAATGGCTTTTTTTGATGGTAAATTAGGACCATAGGTTAGGTCGGAGTGGTAGCTCTGATATCACAAAGCTCACTTGAGCACTCATAGCGGCCCGTTGTGACGCCACGGGTGAACGCAGTCCTTGTACTAACCAACTTCCACCAAAATCAGGGAAAAGGAAGAGGTTGGTCAGCGCATAAGCACGACTACCCCGCACTGGAAAGCCAGCCAGAAAGTTTGATGAACGAGGCTATATCCTTGATGTCAATAGATGATAGCTCCGTTAAGCTAACAAGGAAAGGAATAACAACAGTCTCCTCTTCCTCAGTGGACCTGTATCCACGGCAGAAGTCGTTGAAAGGCAGCCTCATTCTTTCCGCGTGTCTACCCATGACGCAATGACCTGTAAGCACGACCACTGTAGTCGAGATGACATCACGACCAAGACCAAGTAATCGGTTGGCACGCCTTCTATCCATCTAGCGGTGGAGCAGGACCCCTCATGGACCCAGGATAGGTTGGCGTCCCGAAAGAACCTCCGCGCAATGGGCAACTTGACCCACGTAAGTGGCATACCCAATTCAACAGAAAAGGATTCGGGAAGGAGCATACCAGCTCTGGCGAGCTTGGCGGCCCTACAGCTTCCCGGAATTTCACTGTGCCAGGGGACCCACACCAGAGAGACATTGGTGAAGCGCCCCGAGAGAAGGTCGAGACAGCGGCGACATTCCCTAACGATCCTAGAGTTAATCACGAAACCCGATAGAGATCTTATCGCGGCCTGACTATCAGAAAATATCGAGACGCGAGTGAAAGGAGCATCGTTGACGAGGATCCATTGAGCGGCCCGGTAAATTGCCATCACCTACGCCTGAAACACACTGCAGTAGTCCAGGCAGACGGAGAGAAATATTTAGGTCCAGTTTCCCAGAGTAGACCCAGCTTCCAACCCCATTTGCGAGTTTAGAGCCGTCGGTATATATATCCATGACTTCCGAGGGGGGGGGGGGGCGTATTAGGATTCCAGTCATCCATACTTACCCTTTAGCTTTAGAATAATTTTACACGAAGCTTGAGAGAAACTCCTAACAGCATCCGATATGCCCTAAGAGTTACAGTTTTTCACCGTGTTTAGTAACCTGAGAGTAGACACCGCTTCCAACGTCGGTATATATCCATTAGGACCATATCTATAATCCAAACAATTATGTGACTGGATTATGTATCTTAGATCAAAATCAGACCAACTTCTGCTTTCCTTTTATTGGGAACCTTGGGGTTAACACAATTCTAACTTGGCTTGAGCGCTCGATCAATAGCATGGTCGGTAATACTGACGATATCACCATTGCAACGAAGAGTATGTGTCAACCTGACAGCTTACCTGAGCTCTTTTCTTTCCTATTTGGGGATCTCAATACCTTGTCTAGACTGTGGCATTTTCTCCGAAATGTTATGCAATATGTTAGGATATCTCTCCGACTTCTTGTTTACTGTTGCAGGCTTCAGGCCAAGATAAAGGCAATGAATCATGTTGCAGAACTAATCCTAAGTAAGAAAGGTCCAACTGCTAGCATTTCTCTCCCCTACAGTAGCTCCTTCAAGTGCAGAACTCTTTCAAGTGCACAACTCTTTCAAGTGCAGAACTCTGCCAAGTGCAGATCTCTTTCAAGTGCAATCTTCAGACGGCCGCGTGTCCTTTGATCGATACATGCTTTAGGTTTGTAACAATCTATCAAAGGATTCTAATTGCCTGAAGATAATTTAGTTGGAAACAAACTTGCGGGACCCCACATAGAGAAATAATACTATTCGCTACGGAGAGCACCATCTCTAGATGTTATTCTCGTGTTGTTTTCAGGTTTTTGGATTGAAAAGAAGGACTCTTTCAAAAGCATTTCTAATTCATTTAAAAGCTGAAGAAGTTTAGATTAATTTCTGATTTAAAATTCAAAAATATCTTGAAAGCAACGGGAGTTATGGACAAATTCCTTAAAGTACCTACAAATTAATGTTAATCATACGCCTACGGGCATCAAAATATTCAAATTTTAGTAGAGTTTTACGCAGTAATGAATTTGTTTTCAAATTTAAATGTTTTTCTACAAATTTCCTGGTCTTAGCTGGTCACCTTGTTGATGCAAATTTAAAATATTCTTTGAGTCAAATTAAATTTCTAAAGTAAGACTTTGGCAAACGTTTTAAGAGATTTTTGTTAAGAAGTTGTTGTACATGTGAACACAGACAGGCCTTCTTAGAAAATGTTTTACACGATGACTGGTGGTGTTTAGTGGTAGTGGTGAGGTCGTTGTGGTGGTGTTGGTTGGTTGGTTGGTTATATTTTGCTATGCTGGCAAAAATTTGCATTTAATATTGAATTTATTTCTCGTCTCTCTCTCTGGTCCGACCACAAAATTAAGCCAAAAGCCTTAAATGATATTGTTATGGCTCGAAACACATACATATACATACACGCACACACACAGTAGGAGAGAAGACCACATAGACAGTGTTAGAGCAGCAGGATATTAAAAAACAAAACAGAGAAATTCTCTACATATTCTTAAACAAACGTACATGCATTGTCATGTACGTACATGTATTGATGCTAACATTTATGTGGTAGTAGTGGTAGTAGTCAAGAGACATTTATTGTATTGGTAATATTTAAATGCAACACACATACATATTTTAAATAACTCTTTCTGTCTCTATCTACGTCTCTCTCTCTCCTGCTCATATGTATGAATGTTTTATGGTTGTATTCAAATTAGAAACTCTATTAACCCAGCCAAGTTTATTGTCTTCGCTTTAGTGTACTGTGTAGGCAATAAAAATCTTCCCATAGTGCACTGTAGCAGGGTGTCTATTGTCGTATGTACAGTGTAGTGTGTTGTGAGTGCACTGAGTGTAGTGTGTTGTGGTGTGTTATAGCTTTTTGAGTATCTTCAACATTTTATTGGCCTGTTTGGCGTAGTCTGTCTGTCTGTCTGTCTCTCTCTATAGGTTTATTAACAGGATTTGCATATAACTGTTATTTTAATACCGTTAGCAATAATAGCATAAATATTTTAATTTCCTTAAGATTTTAACAAGAATTTCAATTTAATGATTTCAGTTTTGTAGCCATTGTCTACGATAAATATTGTATTTAAATTTCCTCTCTCTCTTTCTCTCTCTCTTAATTGTGCAAACAATTATCGCAAGTATTCAAATACAAAATTTAAATTGAATAAGCAATTTAAGCAGGACAAAAAATATAAATAAGAAATTAAACGAAAATAATTCAGAAGAAAGAATCGTATTAAGATACACTCCAAAAAATTTCCTACAGAATTTATTATTAACAAGAGAAATTCTGTTCATAAAATACTTACAAATGAAATAATGCTGAAGAACAATGAAAGATTATAGTTTGGAGAGGCCTATTCATATGCTTATTCAAGCACACGAGGCAAACAAGATCTTCCTGATTTACCGAAACTAGTCTTACAATCAATGAGTGACCAGTCACTCACCTAACTAGCTGTTACACTGCAAATTTGCCTGTTAAACTGCTGCCCATATGGAGAGCATTTCAAGCAGTGACTGCGATTTACATAACTTAACTTACTTAGGTCCATTATTACAACTTGCCGTTAACTAAAGGGAGAATTTTAACGGGCAGATAAATTGTTTTTCGTTATTATGAGTACCCAATAAGATAGAAGTGATCGTTAAGCTAAAGGGAGGATCGTCCTACCTTTAACATTTAAAGGCCACTTTATGTTTGAACTTGCCATATTATATATTATTTTCATTATGGCAACTTCAAATTTAAACAAAATGAGCATATAAAGGGTGTTTTTTATAGAGGTATAGAACTTTATGTTGCAATAAAACAACAATGGATTATTCGATTGACATGAATTTTATTTATCCGAAAGATAATCTTGTGGCATTATATTTTAAATATAATTTGTGGCATATGATCGCCATGGCTGGCGCGGTTGTAGTCCAATCTGGACGTCCAATTTTCGATGACTTTTTCCAACATTTGTGGCCGTATATCGGCAATAATACGGCGAATGTTGTCTTCCAAATGGTCAAGCGTTTGTGGCTTTACCACCGCATAGACCAATGACTTTACATAGCCCCACAGAAAGTAGTCTAGCGGTGTTAAATCACAAGATTTTGGAGGCCAATTCACAGGTCCAAAACGTGAAATTAGGCGGTCACCAAACGTGTCTTTCAAAATCTATTGTGGCACGAGCTGTGTGACATGTTGCGCCGTCTTGTTGAAACCACATCTCCTGGACATCATGGTTATTCAATTCAGGAATGAAAAAGTTAGTAATCATGGCTCTATACCGATCACCATTGACTGTAACGTTCTGGCCACCATCGTTTTTGAAAAAGTACGGACCAATGATTCCACCAGACCATAAAGCGCATCAAACAGTCAGTTTTTCTGGATGTAACGGTGTTTCCACATACACTTGAGGATTACCTTCACTCCAAATGCGGCAGTTTTGTTTGTTGACGTAGCCATTCAACCAGAAGTGCGCTTCATCGCTAATCGACGATAAAATGGACGTAGTGCGCGATACGTTTTCCGCACAGAACCATTATTTTCGAAATTGTTCAAAATGTTCAGGCGTTTGCCAAACCAAACTGAGAATAAATCACTTGACAGCTGTTAAATCGGTCGCCATTTTGAAAAGTAATGCCAACTTAAATTTCTATACCTCTATAAAAAACACCCTTTACAATAAAAAAACAAAGCCCGCGGTTGCCACTGCGTTGAAAAAAAACTTGTATAATTGAGCAGTTTTATCGACATTGCTCTGGCACTGCCATATTTTTGAAGAATTTTATCTGTAAGTTGTAATAACGAAAATAAGTTAAAGGTAACTTCACAGTTCCCTTTAGCTAAAGGTACCTTTAACTAAACCCAAGTTTAACGGGAAGTTGTAATAATGGCCCTTAATTGATCATTACAACCCTGTAGTCAGGATTACAACCTAGCTTCTGACATCTACCCATGTAGTGTGGGCAAATTTTATCCATAAGTATGCTGAACCTACAGTTTAAAGTCTATTCCGAACGACAAATTTTTGAGAAACATTTTGCTAACTTAATGATAGTTTCATTTACTCTCAGCAGTTTTCTTCAAAAGTATAGTTTGTTTTGTTCGGGACGTCTTAGTTGGTGTTTGAACCACTAGTTCGTATCCACACTACCACACACTACCTACTAGACTACAGTGAGTATATGACAAGCACGCCATATTAATATACAGAATGTTTGTAGGGATATGTTAGGTTACGACATGATGGCCATAACAAATGTGGCCTGTACTGCATACTTAATTGGTCATTACATCCCTTCAGTCAAGAGTATGACCTAGCTTCTTACACTACTGTGAGTGTGTTAATTTTATTCACAAGTGGCGAGACCTACGGTTTAAAATCTATTTCGAATAACAGATTTTTTTGACTAACTTTTCATGGCAATTTTTATTTACTCTCAGAGGTTTAAACGAGACGTCTGGCCTGGGTTTCGAACCGTGGCCTCACGTCTAATAAGCCAACACACTACTTACTAGACTATGGCCTAGACTGCCTTTCATTGGATAGGCAGAACGAATTTGAAAGCAGTTCTAATGGATTTGAAAAAGCTACAGGTATTGCCACACGTTAGTATATCGGGTACATATGGGAAACTGTTCCACGAAGGTGCTGTAGGCTCTGTTTATTTATGCAATAATGAAGAATAACAAGCAATTGAGACCATAGTTCCGATGATGGGAGATAAGCCAGACACGAGATTTAGCAGGAGCATTGACAGATTGAAGCCGCCTTCTTGTCTTGTAGTCTTCTAGGTCTTGTAAGTAGTGTGTTGGCTTATTAGACGTGAGGCCTCGGTTCAAACCACAAGACAGGCATCTCCAACTAAACGAAATAGCACAAAATATTTCTACAGCGACTTCTCAGCAGTCTTCTGGCAAAAACTCTGAGAGTCAAATAAAATTTCCACAAAAAGTTTCTCAAAAATCTGTCGTTCGGAGTCGACTTTAAACTGTAGGTCCCGCCACTCATGTATAAAATTAACACACACAACATAAGTGGTGTGAGAAACTAGGTCATAATCCTGACTAAAGGGTTGTAATGACTAATTATGTATGTGTGTATGTATTGACAGATCGACATTAACGCTGCTTAACTGTGGACAGAACCAATAATCATTTGAGAATTTCTTTGCAGCTAGACTGAGTATTAAGAATGACTGGAGTAATTTACAGAGGGCAGATAAGAGGACAGAAGCAGGGAAATCCTAATGTGAAATATTCGATAACCATGAGGAACACAGATTGCCATACAAATTTGCGACTCGTCTAAGCGAAAATAGTGTGGCAATGTGCCTAAGCAAACTGAGTCACTTAGATTGGGTTTCTCCAGCTCATATGGGAATTAACGCCTATAAGTAGGCATAGAAGCTTGTAAAGGGAAGAAGTTGTATGCCACTGGCAGAGACAAAACTATTCCATGAGTTAAGGAATGAAGTTTAGCGGAATATATTCTGGACAAAAGAAAAGATGAAGAGAGATTGTGACTCTTTTCAGGCTTAAACGGCATGTTGCAATTTAAACTTTTGTTTGATTACCTAAGGTTACCTAAGGATAGTAACCAAACCTCTGAATGTGGACATGAAACGGGCCGACATGGCTAGATAAGAGTGCCTATTATTTGTTGTAGGGTACTCTGGAGTGTCGTTGCTATCTTTTCCTCTTTAACTTTATGGGTGCTTGTACTCGTAAAAGAACAATCAAAGAAGTGTGGAAATATTATAACAATTGCACGACCTTGGCTTTTAAACTTTTTTTTTTGGTTTTTTTTTTGCGAAACGTTTTGTAAGAGTTTTTGCACAACCATTATGAGTTGTGTAGACAATCGCTAGACGTAATTAAAGTTTTTTTTATTCTTGTTTTTTATTGTTATTGTTGTTATTACCTCTTTTATTATAAAACAAAAAACTTACGTACATTTAATTTTTATGAATTTTTCATAAGCAAAAATTTTTTGTTATTTCTTCTGCTTCTAATTTTATTGCAGCAGCAGCAGAGTAGCTTGAAACTGTGTTTTGTTGGCATAAAAAAAAATTTTTTTTAAATGAAACATAAAACCAACATAGACGATTGAAATTATCAAAAAAAAAGAAAAAAAAACGTGGAAAAACCAAACTTTTTTAAGCCAAGTTTAGTAATTAAATTCTAACCAAAAGTGGCAATAAAATCTCAACTCAATGGCTGACATTTATTACTGGCACACACAGATTTAAAGGCTCATTTTTCCTTTTTACTTCTTCAAGCATTGAATGTCATCAATCATAAGTTTTGTTAAGTTAAGTGGCGGTAATATGAGAGCCTTTAAACGTGTGTTTTTCTGTTTTTTTTTTATTTCGGTTTCGAAATGAAATTTTGTATGCCATTCAACACATGATTTAATTCTCGGTTTTTTTTAATTTACTGTTGGGGTGGCTGGTGTCATTTAGCGGCTTCTCTTTTGCAAAGTTTTCTATATTTTTCCAAACACAGTTAGACACACACACACACACTTTTTGTCTTGGTTATTTAATTTCATTAATTTCAAGCTTAGCAACTGGAGAAAAAAACCAAACCCGAAGAAAAACTGTTTGTATCTCAAAAGTTTAACTCAATTTACAGCTGTCACGTGCTATTTAAGTGTCTCGAGCACACAACAGAAACTCTGCAGAAATGTTTTCATCAAGGAAAAAAAATTAAAACGAAAATGAAAACTAAAAACTGAAAAAAAAATTCTAATTTAAAAAAATTGTTCGAAATCTAGTGTAACTTGAGTAACGTAAAAACGAAACAGAGAAAAACTGACTGCAAAATGTTTGTGGCATATTAAATGCTAAAAAAGTAATTAACAGTTTGGAAAATAAGTTTTTTGTTTGTTTTTTGTTTATACACCATGTCAAAAAAAACACATTTTCTCAGTTGGCACAGTGTAACGACACAGAACAAGATTACAAAAAAAAAAAAAAATCCTAAGATATTCATTTGAATGAACAAGCAAAAGATAGCAATACAGTTCATTTATTCCCCTTTAATTTTCTTACAGTTCCAATGTAAGAACTGAATGCCTGATAAGGTATCCTTCTAGGCTTCATTAGCGCCTCAATGGTTATAAGTACATATGTGTTCTGATAATTCATTCTTCTTATCACATATCCTAAATATTGGATTAGAGACGATGCCCATCCTAGATAAGTGCCCTTGGAGTCCACAGTATCATTTTATTGAGCTCTAGGCGACTCCTATTCTCACTAAGTATCCTCTGACTTTACAATGCCCGATGTAAAGATGGGTTTCTATTCTAAGCCTACTTTTGGATCATCTAATGCATGAATTTAAGTCGCCGTAGTCTAGTAGGTAGTGTGTTGGCTTATTAGACGTAAATCCAGGGTTCGAGCCCCAGGCCAGACATCAAAACAAAATACAAAAAGTATTTCTTCGGCGACTTTCTTTCAGCAGCAGATTTCTGGCAAAAACTCTGAGAGTAAATAAAATTGCCGATACTACTGCTACTCTTGCTGCTACTATTGCTAATGTTCCACTGATACTTTTGATACTGCTACTATTGCCGCTACTTTTACTGGTGCTCCCAGTACTACTATTACTACTACTACTCATGTTACTACTGCTATTACCTCTGCTACTACTACTGTAATTACTACTACTGCTACTACCGCTACTATTACTAATATTATTGCTACTGCTACTACCACTGCTACTACTACAGCTAATACTACTACTACTATGGCTATGGACATCAAAATAAAATACAAAAAGTATTTCTTCGGCGACTTTCTCTCAGCAGATTTCTGGCAAAAACTCTGAGAATAAATAAAATTGTCATGAAAAGTTTCTCAAAAACTGTAGGTCCCACCACTCATGTATAAAATTAACACACACAACATAAGTGGTGTGAGAAACTAGGTCGTAATCCTGACTGAAGGGTTTTAATGACCAATTATGTATGTATGTATTGCAATGACTTTAGTCTTCTCCAGTTGTAAATAACAGATCAAATTTAAGATTGCCAAAAACCCATTTAGTTTAGGTAGAGCCTCCGCCTTTCTCTCAATGTTTTCCAATTTGCTGAGTATGCCCTTCCAAACCTGCCTTACCAGCTTACAACAGCAGCTTTGTACACTCATCTGCCTGCTTATTCTCAGAACTCTCATATGGCCTAGGACCTAGCAGAGGGTTAACATATTTCCTCTTGTCTACACAATTCAGCTTCCCCAGTTCATCGGCTACTATTTTCGACCTAACCTCATAACAGACAAGTGCCCGAAAGCCGATCAAACTGACATCCTAGTACTGCTATGGTGCCGTTCTTTTTATCTCCTATCCCAACGGAATTAAACATATATTTTCATGACATAGAAAATCGCTTTGAAAATACCCACATATTCCTCTAAGAGGATCAGATACCTCAAGATGGTCCCTCTCTTGAAAGAGTGCGTGCCCTCTTTCTTATTACATAGTCTCGTTGCGAAACATTTTCCAAAAACCATAGAACAACTGCCACGATTTGACATTGACAATCTAAGTCGCTTCATTAGGAGCTCCGCATGGTTTCAAGGCTAGGGGATAAAGGATAACTGTGGTAACACAATGGGCCCTATGTGGCCCAAAATTATCTATTCAGCTTTCTTAGCTGCACAGCCACCTCTACCTACCTACCTACCTACATGGAGTTTAATAGTTTGAAATCGATGAATACGTTTTCGAAGTTCGGTTGTAATCCTGACTAAAGTGTTGTAATGAGCAATTAAGTAAATAAGTTTATTAGCTATAGAAGGATATAATTGAAATCGCCGTAGACAAGTAGGTATTCTGTTCCAACCCCAGGTCAGACTTCTTCAGCAAAACAAATTAAAAAAAAAATATTTCTTCAGCCAACTCCGCTCAGCAGATTTCTGGCAAAAGCTCTGAGTGTAAATTGAAAATTGACTCTCTTGTTGTGTCTGGTCTGTGTAATTCCTCTGCTTCCCATTATCCCCTATTTCCTACATCCTCTCCTTTATATCATATTCCCTCTTCTATCGTACCCTCTTTAAGGACGTTGTACAATTGGTCAATTCGGCCTCCGGATACTGTACTTGTCTTAATTGACAAGTACACGTCCTCTAACCTAACCTAACCTAAATAAAAATTGACATGAAAAGTTTCTCAAAAATCTGTCATTCGGAATCAACGTTAAATAATAGGTTCCACCACTCATATATAAAATTAACCTACAGCTAAGAGAAGCTAGTTTGTAGCCCGACTGAAGGGTTGTAATTATGTGTGTATGTATGTAATTGGTAGTCACATAACTTCTTAAACTTTCTGATGGTAACGTACTCTCCGTCCTTTTAATTACCACGCTATTGTTAAAGCAATAAAATTATTTGGTCATTTCACACATGCTGTTGTATCGTTGTATTCATTGTATTGTTGGACGACTATACAACAGTGTATACTTGTTGTTGATAATTTTCATGTAAAAATCCGATACACGTATATACATTTTTTTCATATGTTTTCGAAAGTTGTATTGGTTTCGTGCTATCAAATTGTTTGAATGCCAAAAATTATGAAGAAGAATACGACATACACAATACAGCATAGCATTGAGTGTTCACAAACAACCAAGTGGATTCCATACAACATACACGATACAAAGTCGTGTGAATTCGCCAATTGTCTTTGGGTTTACATTGGGTTTACATTCGACGTTTTTAAAGATACGAAATTGATTTTTTCTTTTTATTTGTTACTAATTTAAGAAACTGTACCCGATGTCTCAATATTGCCACATTGTTCCACATACGTAGTGTGTACTCGTTCTTTGTACGTCCGTAATTGGTCATTACAACTCTTTAGGCGTTACAACGATCTAGCTTCGAATACCACTTATGTTGTGGGTGTTAATTTTATACATGAGTGGCGGAACCTACAGTTTAAAGCAGACAGCGAACGACAGATTTTTCGAGAACCTTTTTCATGGCAAATTTATTTTAACGCTCAGAGTTTTTGCCTGAAATCTGTTGAGAGGAAGTCGCCGACGAAATATTTTCTTCATATTTCGTTTTATTCGAGATGTCTGACCTGGCCTTACGTCTAATAAGCCAACACATTACCTACTAGACCACGGCGACTTCTTCGCTTCATATGCTATGTATAATGCCTCTTGTGACTGAGACCAGAAATACATATCAAAGTAACTGTCGAAATCTCGCTTTCTCCTCCAAAAACACCCTTCATTCTTGGACTATCTTCTGCAATAACGACTCAATGAACTGCCCAGCTGACGGGTATGTCTGCCTATTAGTTCCGTGAAGTCAGACACAACATAACAAATGTCAACTGTTGTCCTCATTGAAATTGTCCAAAGGGAGGAATTTTTCCTTGTGAGAAGCTAGGTTATGATCCTAATTAAAGGGTTGTATTGACCACCTCAGTAAAGTAATCTTATAACGTCTACACATACATACATAATTGCTCATTACAAGCCTTCTGTCAGGATTACGACCTAGTTTCTCACACCACTTATGTTGTGTGTGTTAATTTTTATACATGAGTGGTGGGACCTACAGTTTAAAGTCAACTCCTAACGACTGATTTTTTGAGAAGCTTTTCATGGCAATTTTTTTAATTTTATCCACAAATCTGCTGAGGGGAAGTCGCCGGCGAAATATTTTTTCATATTTTAGTTTTGTTCAATATGTTTGAGATAGGATTTGAACCGTGGCTTCACGTCTAATAAGCCAACACACTATCTACTAGACTACGTCGACTTGATTTCGATCTATGCTGACAAATTTTTATCGAAAACTATTTTAACCCATTAATGCCCGAATTACTTTTGTTCCAACGGTTACCGTTTTGTTTTTTACACTCAATATCCTCTCAGAGCATAAAAACTAAGGCAACCTCTGCTGGCAACAACTGCGTACTAATGGGTTAATTGCTGAATTATTCTGCTGAATTTATTCTGAAACTGCTTTTGGACTGTACTACTGTATCCTTTCGCGTACTTTCATTAGTTTTAATTTGATTTTTAATTAATATATTGTAGAATACTTCTATCGCACTCTCTCTCTCTCTCTTTCTGTCTTTTTTTTTGCTCTTCTTTTAAGCTGACTTAACACATTTTATTGTTGTAATTAAAATTTTATCAAAATCAGCCATTTTCTTTCCTCTCGCTCTCCCTCTCACTCTCTCTCTCTCTCTTGAAATATTTTGTTTAAACTGCATCATGATGCAGAATATTTCCATACAGTTTTTAAAGTTTTCAACATTTAGAAGGGCATACGTAGCATGGTAGACAGACAATGTTTAACGTTTGAAAGCAAAGAAAAAAATTTTTGTTTGTTTTATTGAAATAAAAACTAAAATTTGCTTAAAACTAAAAGTAAAGTTTAAATTAAAAAATAATACTGTTTTGGCAATTTAATACGAATACAACAGAACACAATATTTGATTATAAACTTCCTGTGAAATATGAATTCCATTGTGAAAAGGGAAATTTCAAGTGAATCTTTCACAGAGAAATGAAAAACAAAAAATTTAATAAAAAATTTTTAATAAAATGCACCATGGTTAAAGGTAGGCTTGCAACCTATAATTTTTAACAATTTTCTATAAATGGAAGTGTTCAGAAAGTACGCTGCTGTACAGTAGTAAACAACTTAACTGACATCTTTTGTCAGGGCCATATGCTACTTCTAGGAGTTCATGCTTTCGAGCGCCACCATTCTAAGAATATGTTGCATCAATAAAGCCACGATTTTAATATTAAGTTTGTCTTAAAATATGTAGCAATTGCTAATCAAATCAATAACATGAGCAACGACATGAGCAATGAAATGTGATTTAAAGTTTTACAGTCCAGAGCAGAAGAATAGTAATAATCACCTCCTTCCTAGGTGTGGGGCGTATGTCACAAAATAAATTTTTTTTTCGGGCTTGCAAACGAATTTAATACCTTTGAAGCAAGAAATTAAAAATGGTTTCCTATTAAAAAAAAAACGAACTTAAAAAATCTTTTTTGTTGTAAAATATACTTTGACGTCTAAACATTTTTCATGTATGCACGCATGCATATTTACCTTCCCTTGGGTTGCAGAGAAAGCATCCAATAAATCGTTTTTAGTATGAATATATAAAAAATGTATGGTACGAGGACGGTAATAAAATTAACCGCCATTTTGCTTACCACAAAAGAGAGCAAGTATTCTCGTACTCACTTTATTCGCCATTTTGTTTATTACAAAAGAGAGCGAGTATCTCATACTCACTTCAATCTTTATGCGAAAGACGTTTGGGGATATCTCCAAGACGATGTAATTTGCCTTTCGATCAGATTAAAATACTTATGCATGTATATCAAAACCCTACCCGCTTGGTTACGATTTCATCGAACACGAAGCTTAGCTTCTAAGTATGGCTTTTCTCCTGCCCTTTGTAGAGTTATTTCAGCACTTATTGAAAGTGCCTGAATTTGCAGCTTGAAAGACACTGAAATGATTTGCTTATAGATTCAGCGCTGCCGGTATTACATCCAAGGTCTTCCGCCCATACTTACATAATTAATTGGTATTTACAAGCCTTTAGTTAGGATTACAACTTAGCTTGTCACACCACCTATGTTGTGTGTGTTAGTTTTTATTCACAAGTGGCGTTGCCGTAGCCTAATAGGTAGTGTGTTGGCTTATTAGACGCAAAAGCCTGGGTTCGAGCCCCAGGCCAGGCATCAAAGACAAAATACAAAAAGTATTTTTTCGGCGACTTCCTCTCAGTAGATTTCTGGCAAAAACTCTGTGAGTAAATAAAAATTGCCATGAAAAGTTTCTCAATAAATAAAAATCTGTCGTTCGGAGTCGACTTTAAACTGTAGGTCCCACCACTCATGTATAAAATTAAAACACACAACATAAGTGGTGTGAGGAACTGGAACGTTGTACAATGGGCCGGTCAATTCGTCCTCCGGTTACTGTACTTGTCTTAATTGACAAGTACACGTCCTATAACCTAACCTAACCTAACCTAGCGTATGCCAGAGTTTAGTGGGGATTCCGAACTACAAATTTTTGAGAAACTTTTCATGACAATTTGAGTTTACTCTCTGAATTTTTGCCAGAAGCCGTGGTTTGTCTCGAAACTTCTAAGCTAGCGTTTGAACGCGTTTACAGTCTCTAGTGTAAGCCAAACAAAACACAAAAAGGAAATTGATTTCCATTTGATGATGAACCTTCAGTGTAAACAACAATTTGGATTCATATTTGGGCAATTCACACAAGCCCTTGTATCGTTGTATGGCCTGTATTGCTGGACGAAAATACAACAGTGTATGCTTGTTGTTGATATATTTTTATTAAAAAATCCAGTACACTTATACACATTTTTTCATATGTTTTTAAAAGTTGTATTGGTTTCATGCTATCATTTTATGTGAATGCCAGTAATCAAGAAGAAGAATAAAAATACAAAATATTTTCTATGCAACTTGACTTAACAATTAACATTTCAAAATTATATTTTCCGCACAGATAATTATTTAATTTACTTTTTTCCGGAATATTTTTCATTTTGCTGCTTGAAATTCAAATTATTAATAATGTTATTCTTCTTCTTATCACTTTTTAACGTTTGGAATACGAAATACACAATAAAACATAACATTGAGTGTTCACAAACAAAAAGTGTATTCAATACAACATACACGGTACAAAGTCGTGTGAATTGCCTTTAATCGACCACATGCTTATGCGATACGGCATGCCTTGTAATAAAGCAAGGTAGCTAAATTCCTTTCCCGGGCACAGAAACATCCCGGGAACCTATACTGCCGACGAGCTGGCCAGAGCTGGTGCGCTCCTTCCGGAATCCTCTTCAATTGAACTGGGTATGTCACTTGCCTCGGTCAAGTTGGACATTGAGCGGAAATTCTTTCCGGACGCCAACCTATCCTGGGTCAATGAGGAGTCCTGTTCTACCGCTAGACTCACCTGGCCCTTGATGGATTGAAGGCGTACCAACCAATTAATTGGTCTTGGTCGTGACGTCATCTTAACCACAGTGGTCGTGCTTACAGGTCTCTGCGTTATGGGTAGACACGCGGAGAGAATGAGGCTCCAATTTAACGACTTCTGCCGTGGATGCAGATCCGCTGAAGAAGAGGAGACTGTTATCCACTTTCTTCGTCAGTGCCCGTCTCTTGCTAGGTGTAGATATAGGTTATTTGGCTCTCCATTTCTTGTCATCTTGACGGAGCTATCATCTATTGATATCAAGGATATAAGCTTCGTTTATCAAACTTTCTGGCTTGTTTTCCAGTATGGGGTGGTCGTGCTTTTGATGTGCAGCCCTTCTTCCCTGATTTGGTGGAACTTGGTTAGTACGGGGACTGGCCCGTGGCATCACAACGGGCCGCTATGCGTGCTCAAGTGAGCTTTGTGATATCAGAGCTACCACTCAGACCTAACCTAACCTAAATTCCTTTAGTTTTATTACTGGCGCTTTGTTCAACATCAAAACATTCCCTTTCAAAATGCGCGTTGCGACGGAACTTTCTTCAAACCCGGTTTAGTTGTTTAATAGGATCTTTTCCAAGGCCACCAAACAGAGGATGAGTATGTAATGATCGCCTTAATAATCGTAGTGTATCCATGCAATAAATGATCTTAGTTGATGCAGATCCAAACGAAAAGTACATATACATACAGGCATACATATATAATTTGCCATTGCAACCCTTCAGTCAGGATTACAACCTAGCTTCTCATATCACTTATGTTGTGTGTTAATTTTATATATGAGTGGCGGGACTTACAGTTTAAAGTCGATTCCGAACGACAGATTTTTAAGAGAAACTCTTCATGGGAATTTTTACTTTATTCTCAGAGTTATTGTCAGAAATCTGCTGAGAGAAATATTTTTTCATATTATGTTTTGTTGGAGATATTTAAACCTGGGGTTTGAACCATGGCCTCATATCTAATAAGCCAAAATCGGCTTCCGCTTTGTAGCAAAAAAAAACTAATTTTAACACCACCCTCGTACTAAGGATTATTTATTAACTTTCGTTGCATTTTTTACAACGTTCGTTTTTAGCTTTTTACGGTATTTCAATTAATTGTATTGCAATCAGAATAAAAAAACGAAAGAAAATCCGTAAAAACGTTGATAAGCAATTTTCTGCTCAAATTCATACGACTGTTACCTGGCTGGCATAGCTTTTAAAGCAGAATCTGCCACCCATCTTGCGATTTTACACCTGGTCGGTATGGTATACATACATAGGTATATATGTACATATATAGCAGGAGTATGGGTATGTTATCTAAGCTTTCACAGCTTGTTGGTTACTTTATTTCTCCCTTTCCGCTTCTGTTTACTCATATCGTTGTAGCTGTTAATATTGTAATCGATAAATAGAAACAGAATGTTGGGGTGGCGGGGTTTTGGTAAGAGTGACGCAATATGTATGCATTTTATGGCATAATTTTTTTATGCTTATAAAAATGCAATAAATGCATATTTAGCCTTTTTGTGCATATGTCTGTATGTACGCTATAAAAAACACCAAGAATTTGATTTAATTTAATAGATAATTGAATATGTCGTAAAAAAGTTTTTAATTAAAGCGATTTTTATAGCTTTATATGCAGAAACAACAATAACGACAATAACAACGTTTATAAATTAATAATGAAGCGAACAAAAAAACGAAAATGAAACATAAAAATTTTGATTTGATTTTTTAATATCGTTGCGATGAGGGGGGGGTCATAAAAAATGGCTTTAAAATTGTGACAGAAATCTTATCAAACTGTAGACTAATTCTTCTTTGCTGTCAAACAGCTAAAGTACTTAAGGCTTTAAAAACCAATTACGGGGTAAAGTAAGACAAGTCTCGCATACCAGCTCAGATCTCGAAACGAAAATATGAGAGAGTATTTCTTGGGCAACTTTATCTCAGCATTTTTCTGGGAAGAACTCTGGAAAATTGCCATGAAGTTTCTCAAAAAAAATCTGTCGTTCGGGGTCGACTTTAAACTGTAGGTTCCGCCGCCATTCATGTATAAAATTAACACACACACAGCATAAGTGATGTGGGAAGCTAGATCGTCATCCTGACGGAAGGGTTGTAACGACCAATTATGTTCTTTACGTAAGTATGTATGCATCGCATCGTAGAAATTATGGAAACATAGCTTAACCGATAATAAGATGGCTTAGTTACAAACAGGTCCATTATCACCATCGTGAAGAGGCGCTTTTGTATTGCGATCATACTATCGTTGTATGTTGGTATCAGAGATCAGCAATGAATCGTTTTTTCGCTACTCATAAGTACTCATGACATATTGAGTATGAGTGAGTCAACAGTATTGAAATCCAACTACTCTGATTCATTCGTACTCAGTACAACAATGATTTATACGTACAAGTTGCAATGAGTATGAATACAACGTTGATATCAAACTCATAACATTCGAAATATGTTTGATTCATACGCCTACTCATTCAGATTCATAAATTTAGAAAAATACTTCTTATAATACTCATAAATTGCTCGAGTGATTCGAATCATTCATCACAACAAAAGAAGAAAGAAAAAGACAAAGACAGCAAGCAAAGCAACAAACACACAACCTTCTAATGAGTATTGTAGTGTTCGTAAGCGAATCATACTTATTTTGTGGTTCGTGTATACGATGAGTTACGGAGAGTCGAAATCAATAACATCACGCGTATTGTTAATTACGAGTACCGTGAGTATTTTAAACTTTGAGTATGAGTATGACATTAAAATAAGTATGAATGCGTATTAGTATCAGAAATTATAAGTATGATTGAAATCTACTCATCGTTTTGAATACTCATTGCTGATCTCTGGTATGCCTATTATGTCTCTCCCTCAGGATGTTGTTCGATGTATATGCTCCATAAGGTATGCTTATAATGTCAGGATGCTGTTTGTTGTCACCAAGAGAAATTTCCTGCCTAGCTTTTGTTATTCACCTAGGTGTCTACTTCTGACTCCCAGGTTCTAAGAATATGTTCGAAAATGTATTCTCATCACAGAATTTTCATGTTGAACTCTAGACAATCGTTTGCTTCAAACTACACATAGTTTGGGAAGATTCTTAGCCTCTCTTTATCTTCCCTTTCGTAGAACATAGCTTTCTAAACATTCGCTCTCACTCCACAGAAAGGTTCCAGTGCCATTAGTGGCATAGAAGCTACCTTCCTTGGAAGATCGGCTGCTTACTCACCGCTAAGAGTTCACAAGTGACCTGGGACCCAATAGAGGGTAAAAAAAGATTACATGGCACTCATGCCTAAAAAATTCAAATACTTTGGTCTGGGCCATATGCGCAGTGACTTCTTTAGAAGCAACGGAGGCTAGACGTAGGAAGGAGACTGCTCTATACGTCCTGAGTAAATGTCCAGCGTAATATTTAAGCAGAAAAACATCTGGGCTGCAACTATGGAAATTGGAAGTATAAATGGCTTCATCTAAAGCTTTGGACGGTTCCTGTGTAAGGGGAAAGACAGAACTGTGGTATCAGAATGAGCGAAGAAACGTTGCCCGATAATGTTTATCCTTTTGAATCGACAGCAATATAAGTTTTACGTGTCTCGAAAGACAATATTGCTGAGGTAATTATGCTAAAGCGTTGTCGTCGAAGTCTAGTGGGTAGTGTGTTGGTTTATTAGACATGAGTACTCGTTTCAAACCCCTGGTCAGACATCTCCAAGTAAACGAAATAAGAAAAAATATTTCGTAGGCGACTTCCTCTTAGCAGATTTCTGAGAAAAACTCTGAGAGCAAAATAAAATTGCCATGAAAAGTTACTCAAAAATGTGCTATTTGGAGTCGATTTCGCTCATGCATATAATTAACACACACAACATATGTGCTGTGAGAAACCAGGTTGTAATCCTGACTAAAGGGTTGCAGTGACCAATTATGAATGTATGTAAGTGTGTATGTATTTCTGCTAGAGTATGCCTTTAAAGATGAAGAGCTATCGTAAAGGCAGAATTTATCGAGCAACTTTTTATGTTTATTCTGCCAGCATAAAATAGAATTGTGAACCTTTCCTCTACCAAATTGCAGCAGATACTCCTGTAGGATGCTCTGTGCTCCTTCAATCATCACAGTCTTGTTAGAGGTTTAAAGTTTCTAAAATTTCAGATTGCCCCTTGACTTGCCTGGAAATGCTTGACTGTTCACTACTAATGTAATATTTATTTTCACTGTTTTGGTTCATTAGCCTTGCATGATGTGATAATAAAATTTACAACAAAAAAAGCCCGTCGTAAAGAAGTGCCAAAACTAAATGATTTTAACGGTTTCTCAGGTAAGAATGATGTTTTCGTTTTAAAAATGTTGACTGTTATGGTGGTGACCTTTGCCTAAATCTATGTTGATGCCTTCATTTAATCATACCATGCATGCATGCTGTCATGCATTTCGTGGTTTAGTCATTAAACAGAAACAGAAAAAAAAAACAAATATTTTTTGCTGTAGTCAGTGGCCTAAAGCTTTTTTGTTTGGTTTACGCAGAGTCATGCAAGAGTATGTGTGTACTGTACACAGCCACCATTAATTTAAATTTTTTGTTCTTCGTTTTTTGTTTGTTGTTGTTGTCTTTTCTGAAGATGTTTTATGATGATGTACAACATGTGTTTGAAATTCAGAATCGTAAAGTTTAGTTTTACGATCGACATCGTTAAAGAACTAAAACGACGACGACTACACAACAGTATTTGCACTAAAACAGCAAAAATTCCTCTTCTTTTCGTTTTTTTTTTCATTTGAAAACAATAAAAACATTTAAAGAGAGGGAGACAGAGAGAGAGAGAAAAGAAGAAATGTTGTTGTTTTTGTAGTTGTTGTAAAATCTGTAAAACATATCCTTTTTAAATACTTCTGTTTAGTGGAGCTCATTTCACCAAACAAAACAACCCAACTCTTGTAAGAAATGCAACTACAACCACCATAAAAATTACAAAAATTACAAAAAAAGAAAAAACGAAGAAAAAGAGGAAAACAACCACAGACATTTTACAGTTTTATGGCATGCTAAACTATTCGGGAAAATTAAGAAAAAAAAGTTAAGAAAAAAATCGTGAAAAAATTCAAAAAAAAATTTTTTTTTAAACAATTTGTTTGGAAATCTTTTATCCCCAAAGCAAAGGCTAATAGTCCTCCGGTTTAAATAAATAAAAGTTTTCTTTAATAATAAAAATATACGAGTATAAACTGTAAATCAATTACTCTTTTGTTCTCATGGGTAACATGTTGTTGTCATGCTGCATATTTATGGAATAAAAGGCCTGGTCACTCAGTTATAGGAGGAGTGCCGGGCACAAATTGAATTTGAAATTCTCAACAAATTTGGGAACCATTTTCCCATTTTATACTTTACAAGATGCTTATCCTCCCCGTGCTTCTTTAAGGCGCAGAGAAATGGAATCTATTATTATTAAGACCTAGATTACACCGACGAAGTCTATGTCTTCGCAGACAAGCGATCAGACATACAGGGAAAAGCTGTAGTCTGTACAGGCACAGGCAGACAAAGCTGGTTTGAAAATTAAATCGGCAAGCTTGAAACTAAAACAACAAAATTTGGCAGCGTTACCCCTTTCCTCGGATCCAGCACTGATATCAGTCGAAAAATAAAACACAAGAGCAGTCAGACATTTTGAAGTCTTGATCGCGGCCTTTATCGCTCCCCTTATATCACGGTAAGAAAGAGAAGTCCACGACGGATGTCAATGCTCTACGGATATTCATTAACTGCTACTTCAGTTCTATTCTAAGAACATTGTGGCCAACGTCAACATCTAGTCACTGCCTGTGTTTCAAAATCGATAAAACGAAAATTAAAATAGATATGTAGGCCTTTCTGCCAAGACCCGATAGCAATATTGCAAGAACTTGGCATGGAATTCACTGGGACTACGTAAAATAAGGAGCCAACTCACACGTGAATTCTTCAAGTGCAAGTGTAGAGAGATGCTGTTTTGCTTCGAAATGATCTGAAATCGTATAAAGATATTGGCTTTGTAGAGGCATTAGCGAAAACAATTTGTTGTGGTCCTACGATCCCCAGTAGAAATAGAGGATTTGTATGATGCTTAGGCGTTATTTAGACACCTTATTACACGTTTTTTGATGATGGTACTCTTAACAAAATCGAAATACTTTTTTATTAAGCTGGGTTTTGAACCACGGACTCTTGTCGATCGACTAGATTGCAGACTATACAACTTTCCTCATAGTCTGACCTGATTTGATACAGCTGACTGTACTGAGCACATTGTTGTATTCATGGTTACGGTTTGAAACAGATCTCGCCCCACAATATGGTGGAGATAACGCTTCAAATCGATAAAAGTTGGAAGGAGTAGAGTTACATTAGTACGGTGATTTGTATGTTGATAGTAATTGAAACCAATTAGTGAAAGGAAATGCAAAACAGGCTCGAAAGACAGTTCGAGTTTCTCACGCCCTATGTTGGCATACAGCGAATGGCATTCCCTTAAATTTGGCAATGAGAGGAAGAAGTTAAGAAACCAAAATGTTCACTGACGTCTAGGATATAGTAAAGGCTTCCCCGGTTTTATACGAGGCTAGAGGATAACGGAAAACTGTGGTATCAAAATGGGCCCTTTGTGGCCTAAGTGTGTCCATTTAACTTCCTTGTGATGGACAGCTATCTCTATCTACCTAAAGATTTTCGTTGTTTACAAAAAAAAATTTGAAATAAAATACTAGTTAGTGTGTAGCCGTGTTCCAGTAGGTAGTGTGTTGGCTAATTAGACGTGAGGCCTCGGTTCAAGGCCCAGGTCAGACATCAAAATGAAAAACATAAAAAAATATTTCTCCAGGCGACTTCCTCTCAGCAGATTTATGGCAAAAACTCTGAGAGTAAATAAAATTGCCATGAAAAATTTCTCAAAAATCTGTCGTTCGGAATCGACTTTAAACTGTATGGCTGCCTTCCAAAATGTATCAATACAAAGTTTGTATGCAGTTCTACTACTGTATATAAAGATATGCAAAGTAACCAAACAATGCATCAACTATAAATCCGATGCCCTATTGCTTTTTGACTGCGTTAAAAATACACATTGGCGACGTTTTGAAATAGAATACATTGTATATATTTTGTACAGCGACAATATGAAACACGATACTTTGTTCAAACCCAAAGCAACTAACATTTTGGAAGGCAGCCTATGTCCCGCCGCTCATGTATAAAATTAACACACACAACATCAGTGGTGTAAGAAGATAGTAGGTCGTCATCTTTACTGAAGGATTGTAATGACCAATTATGTTATGTAGTGTGAGACCTGCCAAATGAAATGTTTTTTCCGCATTTGCAAACTCATAGGTATGGATGGTAGAGGCCCTACACTTTCCAAAGAGTAGGCGTTAGATTTTGCTTTCATTTAAAATCGTTATTGATTCTGAGAAATGTTCCAGGACTTCTTGGAAGAGATTGAAGTCCGTTCTCCAATATTTGTTTTTAATTTAAACATTACAGTGAAGTTTGTAGTCAACAAGCAATTTAATCACTACACCACACTGTCTGTTCGCTCTCTTTTATATCCGGGTGGTGTAACTAGATTTTACAGCATCGTTCAATAAAGTTTAATGGCTTTGCTTTTCATTTTTCTTAGATTTTCTTAGATTTTCTTCTTTTTAAGTTTTCAAATTAAAGAATTTTTCTACTCCATGTTTACATTTTTTTTATTTTGTAAATTTTCATTATTTTTTCCCGTTTTTCTGTAGCAATTTTTTGTTAAAATACCAACAAAGTTATAAAATTACATTTGATTTCTTTCCCTCTTTGTTGTAGTTGTTGTATTTTTATCATTTATAACCAGACACAAATGAAAAACTTAGAAAAAAAAAGAAAAAATTTACGGATTTTTTTAAAAAACAGAACCCACAACAGAGCACGCCAAAAAAGCTCGTAAATTTATGACGAGTATCGTAAAAAATTTCAGTTCTTTTTATGACTTTGAACGCATCAACGTTTATGAAACATGCCGGGCGTCAAAGGCAAGGCATAGCAATGCATGGCAAGGCATTTGGAAAGTCAATGAACAACCCGGCGTATGTCCGATTATTCCCATTGGCATTTCAGTTCATGCTTGTTGAGATAATTTTTCTGTTTTTTTTTTTGTTTCGGTTTTCTGGTTTAAATTTTTATTATTTTATGACACGCCATAAATATAAAAAAAAAAAAAAAAAGGAAAATTTAATGAATTTAATTAAAAAGCGAAAATATTAAAGACTTTTTACGCGGTTTCCTAATTTATTTCATTTTTTTCTCTCTCTCTGTGGAACAAATTTTTTTATTTATTTATTGAATATGCATTGAAATCAATGAATACAATAAATATTTTTATACGAGACTGGGGCAATAAGCACATACAAACACACATAATTGATCATTACAACCCTTTAGTTAGGATTACGACCTAGCTTCTCACGTCACTTGTGTTGTGTGCCTTAATTTCATACATGAGTAACGGTACCTACAGTTTAAAGTTGATTCCGAATGACAGATTTTTTGAGAAACTTTTCATGGTAATTTTCCATTTAGTCTCAGAGTTTTTGCCAGAAATCTGCTGAGAGAAAATCGCCGAAGAAAAATTCTCTCATATTTTCGTTTTAATGTCTGACCTGTAGTTTGAACAAAGGCCTCACGTCTAATAAGCCAATACACTACCTACTAGACTACAGTGACTTTAAATCTGTAACACCGAAGAAAAATTTCTTGGAATCTTTTAATCCAGTTCCTGGATTGCGATTATATAGATCTGTATCCATCTAACCTCTCATAAGATTCCCAACATGCAAACCAAAGTAAGACATCAGAAGTAATTCGCAGGTAACACAGTACGTGAGATACAGTGATGGCCTTATAATTAGAAACGATGTTTCTGGAACAGAGTTCTCTGGAGTGACGAATCTAAGTTTAATTTGTCCCAATCTGATGGAAAAACGTATGTAAGACGTCCTCCAAACAAAGCCTTTGATCCCAGGTACACAGTGAAAACTGTAAAAACAAATTAACAAACATACATATTGCTAAGTCGTTTCTAATTATAAGGCCACCACTGTAAATATGCAGATAATCAAACACAGACAAACCTCGTAATTATCGTAATAAGGCAACAAGGCGAATGCGTAGAAAGCTTTTTCTGTCTAGGCAGTATGGTGACAGTAAATAAAAAATTACAAACGGACGATTACAACAGGATTAACAGAATGAAAGCGACTTTCAGGAAACGGCAACCAGCATAGTTATCTGATCGAGGTCACGAGCGTACTGCAAAAGCTATTCAATATTGTGGGATATTGCCTTGAAAATCTTCTGGTTTACTTAAGACAGCCACGCTGCTGTCAAGGTTTTCTTATAGGAAATTCAGAAGCATTCACAGTTAGTCCTTATATTAGGTTTAAGGCCATTAAGAAATCGTCGATAATTCCTCTGCTAACGAGTTGGCCAGACTTTGTAAAGATTTCACAACTTTCAACCTGGCTTTGAATCCCTTAAACAGCATGAAGATATGTCAGCATTACTAGGATAGGATATGCTGAACAAATCTGGATGAGAAACCGATTAATGGTGTTCTTTCCTTGAGCCACATGACTACCCATTGCACTTTTGTGATTCGTACAGGCCGCTATCGTATTAGATGGTATGCCAATGGAATTGGCATACTCTTGCATGAATTTTGCGAAGCTGAGAGAAGAAAGTAGAGGCAATAGTTGTTCAATTCATATGGTCAGCTCTTGTCAGAGGTCTTGGCGGAGGTCTTTGGTAAAGAGTACCGTATTGGTAAGATTTTAGATGACCGGTATCGTTTCCTTAAGGAAATGTTTAGATTATGATATCGCCACTCAAGTTGTGTGTGTTCATTTTATCCATGAGTGACCGCAACTGCAATTTAACATCAGCCTCGAGCCCCCGATCACTTGAGAATGTGACAGAGTGCTTATATCAGAAGTATGTTGGGAGGAAACCAACGAAAAAAATATTTTTTTCGTATTTCATTTTGTTCGAGATGCCTTAGTCGGTAATTGAATCACGGACTCTCGTCTAATAATAAGCCACCACAATACCTACTAGACTACCGGGACTTGAAGTGAGTACTCACTCATTAGACGTGAGGCCACGGTTCGAACCCCTGGTCAGACATTTCCAGCTGCGCGAAATTTCTTCTTCGGTTTCCTCTCAGCAGATTTCTGGTGAAAACTCTGAGAGCAAATAAAAATTACCAATGAAATGTTTCTCAAAACAATCTGTCCTTCGGTGTTGACTTTAAACTTTAGGTCCTGACACTTAGGGTTAAAACTAACATAAGGAGAAGGTAGGTCATAATCCTAACTGAAGGGTTTTAATGACCAATTATGTATGTATGTACATATGTTATGTATGTCCTACTCAGTAGACTAATATACAGTGGTAGTTGCATGAGGTGAGTACCAAGTATCACAAGAAACGTGTGCAAAAGTGTTTGAAAACTATTACATCTTCAACGGCGGCAACAGCGGCAATTACGGCGGCAAGAGTTGCAAATGCAGCATCAGTTACAGTGGCAACATATATAATTTGTCCTTACAACCCTTTATTAAGGATTACGGCCTAGTTTCTCACAGCACTTATGTTGCGTGTGTTAATTTTGTACATGAGTGGCGGGACCTACAGTTTAAAGTTGACTCCGAACGACAGATTTTTGAGAAACTTTTCATGACAATTTTTATTTACTCTCAGATTGATTGTCAGAAATCTGCTGAGAGGAAGACGCCGAAGAAATGCTTTTTGTTTGATGGCTGGCCTGGGGCTCGAACCCTGGCTTTTAGACCACGGCGACTGCCTACTAGACCACGGCGACTTCACAGTGGCAACTGCAGCGACAATTAGCCGCCAAGAGCGGCAAGAGCGGACATTACATCCACAACTACAGCGGCAATGACAGCGGCTAGAGCTTCAACTGCAGCATCAATTACAGCGACAACTGCAGAGACAATTACGGCGGCAAGAGTGGACATTACATCCACAACTACAGCGCCAATTACGGCGGCAAGAGTTGCAACTGCAGCATCAATTACAGCGGCAACTGTAGAGACAATTACGGCGGCAAGAGCGGAAATTACATCCACAATTACACTGGCAATAACAGCGGCTAGCGCCTCAACTACAGCATCACTTACAGCGGCAACTGCAGCGATAATTACAGCGGCAAGAGCAGACAGCGGCAAGAGCAGACAGCGGCAATTACGGCGGCAAGAGCTGCAAATACAGCATCAATTACAGCGGCAACTGCAGCAACAATTACGACGCCAAGAGCGGCCAGAGTGAACATTACATCCACAACTACAGCAGCAATTACGGCGGCAAGTTCTGCAAATGCTGAATCAATTACAGTGGCAACTGCAGAAACAATTACGGCAGCAAGAGCGGACATTACATCCAGAACTACAGCGGCAATTACGGCGGCAAGAGCTACAAATGCAGCATCATTTACAGTGGCAACTGCAGCGACAATTACGTCGGCAAGAGCGGACATTACATCCAGAAGCAACAGCGGCAATGACAGCGGCTAGAGCTTCAACGGCAGCATCAATTACAGCGGCAACTGCAGCAACAATTACGACGCCAAGAGCGGCCAGAGCGGCAATTATTGCGGCAAGAGCTGCAAATGCAGCATCAATTACAGCGGCAATTGCAGCTACAACTACGGCGGCAAGAGCGGCCTGAGTGGACATTACATCCACAACTGCAGCAACAATTACGAGGACAAGAGCGGACATTACATCCACAACTACATCGGTAATGACAGCGATTAGAGCTTCAACTGCAGCATCAATTACAGCGGCAACTGCAGCAACAATTACGACGCCAAGAGCGGCCAGAGCGGCAATTATTGCGGCAAGAGCTGCAAATGCAGCATCAATTACAGCGGCAACTGCAGCTACAACTACGGCGGCAAGAGCGGCCTGAGTGGACATTACATCCACAACTGCAGCAACAATTACGACGACAAGAGCGGACATTACATCCACAACTACAGCGGCAATGACAGCGGCACCTGCAGCGACAATTACGGCGGTAAGAGCGGCAAGAGTGGACATTACATCCACAACTACAGCGGCAATTACGCTGGCAAGAGCTGCAAAGGCTGAATCAATTACAGCGGGAACTGCAGCGACAATTACGACGGCAAGAGCGGACATTACACCCATAACTACAGCGGCAATGACAGCGGCACCTCCTGTGGCATTTACGGCGCCAAGAACGTGTGCAAATGTGTTTGAAAACTATTTTAAAATGATCGTTTGCTGCTATCAATCCAGAAGTTGTCATTTTAATTACAATGTGTTGCTTATAGAAGGAGAAGAAGTTATTATGAAATAAAATCTTCATAGCTTTATGTGTGTCCTTTTTAACTTTATAGCCTAAAATTAATTTTTTTTATTGTTTTTTTCCAAGACATCCTCCAGCCAAAGTCTTTCCCCATCCCCATTGTGTAGCACTTAATCTGTCAAAATATGAAAATTTGCTAACAAATCTTAAGGAATGTTTTATTCAAATTTCTTCTTTTTTTTTAAAAAATCAGAAAACAAGTAATTTATCATTTCATTTCGTTTCATTTAAATGCGAACAGCTAAAGTATGAAAGAAACGTTGAAAAATAAGGAATAAAAAAAACCTGATTAAAACTTTTCTTTTCTTGAAGCAGCTTCAAGAGCAGCTTCCAGAGAGAAGAGAAAATTGAAGGAATAAGAAAATATGGAAAACGAAAATGTGATTAACATAAATTAAAAAGGAAAACTTTATTTTTTTTTTTTTTTGAAGGCAAGAGCACAGAAGAAAAGAAAAACTTTATGAAACTGCTTGCTGGCTTGCTGACTTGCTGTTGCTAGACTTTTTGAAAGCAGGCATCAGAAGCAGGCAGTTAAAGACAGGAAAGCACTTAATTGGCTAAAATTATGGGAAAAAATCCGTAGAAAATTATTTTTTTTAAATATGTTTAAAACACCAGCACAAGCTTAAGCTTCAACCCAAAGAAATCAGAAAATTTTCGGGGGGAAGGGGGGAATAGAAAATAAATTTTTGATTTTTGCTTAAAACATTGAAAAATTTGCTTCTTAAATATATTCTCCCCTTCCTGCGTGAAATATATACCAAATATTTTACATATTAAGGAGTCAGTGTAGTGGTAAAACTCTCGTTAAAAATCACTTAAAATTCCATCATCATAAATTTGTCACAAAAATATACTTTTTTTCACATACAAAAAAAGCAAAAAAAAATCAAGAAAAAAAACCGAAAAATATTGTCACCCTGCTCTAGAGGATGTTTAAAGGTGTTGTTGCAGCAGCAGCGCTACCATCAAAATTATGTGAATATTTTATATTGCAATGCTCAGCAAGAAAAAAACCGAAAAAAACTTGAATTTCATTTCAGTTTCCATAATATTTAACAACAAAAAAATATTTTCTCTGTTTTCTATAAATTTTTTATATTTTTCAACGCAAAATATGTTACAAATCTACCCACACAACACCCCCCACCCCTTGCCTATAAAAATGTATTCAAAGAAATCATGAAAATGAAATGAAAATGAAATTGCATCAAAAGATTTAAAGCAACAACAATGTTAAAAGTATTTAAAAATGGCAGCAAAAATTAAAAAATAAAAATTTTTAATTTCTTTTGCTAAAGGCCTTTAGAGGCCCTATGCCCCTAACCCATTTATAAAAATAATGGCCACAACAACAAACCACAATAGGGTGGCCTATTTTATGAAACAAATTTCATAAGCTCCACCACCTTCAGGCTGCCTTCCAAAATGTTAGTTGTTTGTGTTTGATTAAAGTATCGTGTTCCATAATGTCGCTGTACAAAATATATACAATGTATTCTATTTCAAAACGTCGTCAATGTGTATTTTTAACGCAGGCAAAAAGCAATCAGGCATCGGATTTATAGTTGATTACTTTGCATATCTACATAGTTTATATACAATAGTAAAATTGCATACAAACTTTGTATTTATACATTTTGTAAGGCAGCCTTAATCACCTATTTCGTTTGTTATATAAAGGGTTATCCATTTTTCTTTGACATAGAAAACTTAAATGGAATGCACATCATAAGGCCATGATTTCAATGAAAACCTTTACATACATACACACATAATTGGCCATTACAACCCTCTAGTCAGGATTACGACCTAGCTTCTCACAAAACTTATGTTGTGTGTGTGTTAGTTTTATCCCTAAGTGGCTGGACCTACATTTTAAAGTCGACTCCGAACGACAGATTTTTTGAGAAACTTTTCATGGCAAATTTTTATTTCACGCTCAGAGTTTTTGCCAGAGGAAGACGCCGCTGACATATTTTTTCATATTTCGTCTTGTTCGAGATGTCTGACCTGGGGTTTGACCCATGGTTGCCTCACGTCTAATACGACAACACACTATCTACTAGAGTACGGCGATTGCATACATACATACATAATTGGCCATTACATCCCTTCAGTCAGGATTACGGCCTATGTTCTCAAACCACATTTTAAAGTCGACTTCGAAAGACACGTTTTTTTGTTTTTTATTTCTTTTTTTAGAAACCTTTCTTGGCAAATGCTTATTTCGTCTCAGAGTTTTTGCCAGAAATCTGCTGAGAGGAAGACGCCGTGGGAATATTTTTTCATAGCTTCTGGACCCACATTTTAAAGTCGACTTCGAAAGACACGTTTTTTTGTTTTTTATTTCTTTTTTTTAGAAACCTTTCTTGGCAAATGCTTATTTAGTCTCAGAGTTTTTGCCAGAAATCTGCTGAGAGGAGGACGCCGCTGAAATATTTTTTCATATTTCGTCTTGTTCAAGATGTCTGACATGGGGTTTGAGCCATGGTGGCCTCACATCTAATACCCCAACACACTATCTACTAGACTATGGCGATTACTATCTTTAATTCCCTATAATACTGGGACCCTTGCCATTATATACGAAATACGCAAGAGATTTAAGTAATCTGCACTAGCTTGGTTACAGAAAACGATACTTTTGAGTTAGATTTCGATAATCGGCATAGACACGTAAACTCACAAGAAAAACTTCTAACATGCTGAAATCGCTTGATCCTGGTGGCCAATTGAATTAGAAAATTACTCTGATTTTAATCCTGTACCTCCCAGTCGCCGTAGTCTAGTGTTATTAGACGTAAAAACCAGGGTTCGAGCCCCATGGCAGACATCAAGACAAAATACAAAAAGTATTTCTTCGGCGATTTCCTCTCAGCAGATTTCTGGCAAAAACTCTGAGTAAATAAAATTGCCATGAAAATGTTTCTCAAAAATCTGTCGTTCTTAGTCGATTTTAAACTGTAGGTCCCACCACTCATGTATAAAAATTAACACACACAACATAAGTGGTGTGAGAAACTAGGACGTTGCACAATGGGTCATTTCGACCTCCGGGTACTGTACTTGTCTTAATTGACAAGTACACGTCCTCTAACCTAACCTAACCTAACCTAACATAACCTAATCCTGTACCTCTCATTGCTATGTAACAGTTTCTGACTTAATTGCTTATTACAACCCTTTAGTCAGGCTTACAACCTAGCTTCTCGCATTACCTATGTTGTGTGAGTCAATTTTATTCATTAAGTATCGTGATCTACGGTTTAAAGTCGTCTCCGAAAGACAGATTTTTGAGAAGCTTTTCATGGAAGAAATATTATTTCGTATTTCATTTTATTCAAAATGCCTGAACCGCGAGCTCGCTCCGTACAATCCAACACACTACCTACTAGAACAGGGCAACTATGTGGCCACTGTATTGTTGAAAGCGTAAGTACATGTTATTTGCTTATCAAGTTTTCTGAGTTGAAGGCAACGGATCTTAGAGGTTCATTTTAAAAGAAATGTATTCTAATGACACTATCCATGTGTGTTTATTTAGCTTTGTAACCTAAAAAGCGATTGATTAATGAGATCTGATTTGATTTGGTGGATGGTTAGAAGTCGTCGTAGTCTAGTAGGTAGAGTGTTGGCTTATTCGACGTAAAGCCAGGGTTCGAGCCCCAGGTCAGACATCAAGACAAAATACAAAAAATATTTTTTCGGCGACTTCCTCTTAGCAGATTTCTAGCAAAAACTCTGAGAGTAAATAAAATTGCCATGAAAAAGTTTCTCAAAAATCTGTCGTTCGGAGTCGACTTTAAACTGTAGGTCCCACCACTCATGTATAAAAATTAACACACACAACATAAGTGGTGTGAGAAACTAGGACGTTATACAATGGGTCAATTCGACATGCGGGTACTGTACTTGTCTTAATTGACAAGTACACGTCCTCTAACCTAACCTGGTGGATGGTTAATATCTTACTTAGACCTGGATTCATCGGTTGCCTTTCCATTGGACAGAAGACAATTTTCTTCTTCTCCAACTAAGTCCAGCAGGATATCGTAATATTTTACGTACTTTTCTGCTACCAAGTTGATCTCCCTTTTAAAATGACCGGATAATGCCCAGTTCAACTGAGGAAAGCAGAGCGCCTATGATCAGTAATATATCGAGGATTACAAGCTGTCTCATACTGAAAGAATCATCATCAACATTGCTAAGGAAAATTTTGTTTGAAAATCTTGTAGCCAAAGGCTTTTGCTCAATCAGCAAATCTACGGTTTTGTGAATAATCAGCTGGCTTTGCTTGTTTCATGAGTAGCAATTTACATGGATAGGAAGGCAAAAATACTCTATAATGATCCGCAAGATAATTCCAATTGCTTTGAAATCAAAAAATTCAAATTATTTGCCACACTTTCTCTTACAAAAGCAATATTTTCGGCAGCGTGTCATTGAGTCCTATCGATTTTACACAGGCCTGACCATATCTGACCATGTGCGTGAAGATAAATTCGAATTTAAAAACCAAAGACGCAAACCCTCACTTTTAGCAGCACCACTTCTTGTCTCTAACAGGGTAAACTTTGCTATTAACAGAGCACTGTTAACTATTTAAGAGTGGCAATAGTATATTAGTCTTCTACTTTGCAATTATTGCAGAGTATTGACATAAAATATAATCCTCATTATGATCATTATTATTTGTGAACAAAAGTGTTGAAATATAAAGGATGGACGGTGGGGCTCAGGGGTCACTTTAAAAAATCAAAAATCGTTCCAAAATGGCCGCTGATCTTCTAGAGAATTTTCATATATTTTTGGTCAAAAATTGAAAATCTCAACTCTCAAAATTATTCCAGCTATCCCAATACCACGGTTCGAAAGAGGACCTTCTGGACTTCCATATGCATATAGTCTGTATGGTGAACTATTTGTTATATGTTCCAAAATGGCTACTGATCTTCTAGAGAATTTTCAAGCAAAAAATTGATATCTTGAAAGGCAATTTCTTCAATACCATATCACTTTATATGTGACTATGTTGCTGATTATATTAAGAGGCCTTGGAACCTTCCGTTGCATATAGTACGGTCTTCAATGACCTACAGTATTTCCCAAAATTAGCTCCTAAACAAATGGCCTTGTTCAGATGGATACTGTTAAATAGCTAACAGTGCTCTGTTAAGGGCAAATATTGTTCTGTTAAGAGGAAATTTTGCTCTGTTAACGCCAAATGTGACGCTGCTAAAATTTATGGATTGCGTCTTGGATTTTCAAATTCGAATTTATCTTCACACACATATCTGGCCAAGGTTTCCGATCTCCGGTCTCAGCAGATCAATTATGACCACAAAGAGCCTGTTTATGGCTTAAATTTCAGAATTTCTTTTAAATCAATTGCTGGGTAAATATTTTGAAATTTTTTGGAAATTCATAACAAATAAAAAACAATCTTTTGTCTTTTGTATGTTTATTTATTTAGCAAAGAATTTAAATTTAATTTAAAGGCTTTTAATTGCTTAACCATCCCTGTTTTACAAATACCAGACAGTTTTTTTTTATCTCCCTACCCTAACCAAATAAGTCTCAGCACACTTGCTAACTCATCATCAAACAGTCACACTCGCATTAAAATACCAAAAATCCCACAATTTTTGTTGTTGTTGTTTTTCTTTTTTAATCACAATTCAAATGCAAATTTAATCACAATTTTTTTGTATTTTTTTTTGCATTGCCAATGGTAGAAGCTTCATACAACTGTGTTATGGCAGATAGAGAGACGGACCGGTAGACAGACAGACACCCACTTAAAAAAAAAATCTTTCTTTGGCTGGCAATTAAATGAATAGCGCCGCCGCCGTTTTAAATAAATATTCAGCTTATGGTGGTGGCCTATAATGATTGCTTGTAATGAACACCTATTGCTAGCGAAAGACAGAGAGAGAGAGAGAGAGAGGGACGTTGGCAGTGGCAGAGAAGACAGAAATTATTGCAAAAATTATTTGCAAATCATGGCAAATTATGGCTGTAATTAATGCGGCATAAATTTTTTTCTTAAAAGACTTGAAAAAGTACCAGTCGCTGCCTGTTAAACAGCCAGACGTAGGCTTTAAAGCCATTTACGCACTCCGCACTCTAAACGAATAATAATCGAAAAATTAAGGCGGCTTAAGCATAAGCTTGTAAGCAGGCAGCCAGCCAGGCCGGCAGGCACAGTCAGGTGTATTGGGAAAATCGTTTAAAAAAACATGATTTTTAATGCTTAAATATTATCAACCAAGAGATTTAATTTTATTGGCATAAAAAACATGAAAAAAAATAAATTTAATTTGTTTCTGTATTTCATTATTAAACGTAACGTAACGAGCATTGAAGAAGAGGAGTTTTAAACGTCAACATTTAAACTCTCGATGGCGTGGGCGGCCTTAGTGTAGGATTTACTTAAATGAGCCTAAAATATGATTGAGTTTTAATAAATCAGTTAGTAAAGGGTCCGCCAAATAACTTTTTTTTTGAAAATGCTTTAAAAAAAAACTACTGAATATTTTCTGAAATTTCTTTTTTTATTTGAAAGTACAATCCTTCCGGTTAATAATGGAAAATAATTTCATTCAAATGGCTGCCTCGGCTGGCCATGCAGTAGCCTACACCAAAATATGCCGATTTTGGCAAAAAAAATCATCTTTTCAGATGAAGTTCATTTTGATTTTGGCGGGCATGTAAACAAGCAAAATTGTCGCATTTGGGGCACAGAAAACCCTTACGCATACATTGAAAAGCCGACGCACTTAAAATGAGTCACTGTTTGGTGCGTATTTTGGCCCAAAGGCATAATTGGGCCATTTCTCTTCGAAAATGAGCAAGGAGTGGCTGTTACAGTCAATGGCGATCGTTATCGGGCCATGTTGAACGAATTTATGTTCAGAAAAATTGAAGAGGAGGATATTGGCAACATTTGGTTTCAACAGGACGGCGCTACGTGCCACACAGCCGAAGCTACACTCGATGTTTTGCGCCCTGTTTTTGAAGATTGCATTATCAGCCGCATTATCAGATTGCATTATCAGTCGTTTGGCCACCTCGAAGCTGCGATTTGACACCGTTGGACTATTATTTGTGGGGTGCCGTCAATGATAAGTGTTACGCCGACAAGCCAGAGACAATTGACGCTTTAAAGGACAATATTCGTGAAGCCAGTGGTGAAATACAGCTGCACACAATCGATAATGTGCTTAAAAATTCGAACGATCGTGTAGGCTACTGCATGGCTAGTCGAGGCAGCCATTTGAATGAAATTATTTTCCATTATTAACCGGAAGGATTGTACTTTCAAATAAAAAAGAAATTTTAGAAAGTATTCAGTAGTTTCGTTTTTAAAGCATTTTCAAACAAAAAAGTTATTTGGCGGACCCTTTATAGGAGTACATATGAGCAAAATTAATGAAAAAAATGCATAATTACGGAAACAAGAAAGTGTTCGTAGTTTTCAGTTAATTGACAATTGAAGTATGCTATGAGCTTCCTTATTTCCACATAAGCATACACACATAATTGGACTTTACAATCCTTCAATCAGGAGTACGACCAAGCTTCTGTCACCACTTATCTTGTGTGTGTTAATTTTATACATGACCGGCGGGACCTACAGTTTAAAGTCGGTTCATAACAACTGATTTTATTTACTCCCAGAGCTTTTGCCAGAAATCTGCTGAGAGGAAGTTGCCGAAGAAATATTTTTTCATACTTCGTTCTGTTGGAGATGTCTGACTTGTGGTTTGAACCGTGATCTCACATCTAATAAGGCAACACACCACTAGACTACGGCGACTAGTCCACATAAGCAAAAATCTCAAAACTACATCGTTACTGCCTCCTCCAACAAATCCTACAGAGCAATATTCCACATCAATGTCGAGAGAAATCCAACTGCAGTGTGCCTCCAATCTATCTTTTGCCAGACGAATGTTCCCAATGAACAAAAAAAGGAGCAAGGCACGTCACAACGGAGTTAGTGTCAATGCTTTTACCGAAATCCCTGAGACCAGCCCCTGAATGGAACTTGTTCTAAGCTTACCTTGCATCAATAAAGGCGGCTGATGAGTTATGATTATACTCCATAGCGTTTGCTTTATTGTCACACCAAAGAACTCAGTATAATCTGTTTACTGACAGTCAGGGCACAAGTGTTGATCACTACGCTCAGCGTATATTGAGAATCGTTTCCAACGTCATTCACAGTGGAGATAGATGGCCTTCAAGCTGTTGGGATAAAAACTGACTTAATTGGGATATGAAGTAGTCTCCGTAGTCGAGTAGGTAGTGTGCAGCCACGATTCAAACCCCAGGCCACGATTCAAATCTCCAGCAAAACGAAAATATGAAAAAATATTTCTTCAGCGACTTCCTCTCAGCAGATTTCTGGTAAAAACTTTCAAAGTAAATAAAATTGCCATGAAAAGTCGTTCGGAGATGATTTTAAACTGTAGGTACCGCCAGTCATATATAAAATTAACACACACAACATAAGTGGTGTGAGAAGCTGGGTCATAATCCTAACTGAAGGGTCGTAATGACCAATAATATACGTATTACCCCGGTTCAATAAAGACTGCTAGTGAGTTATAATTATAATCCTCGGTCTTTGCTTTATTGTCACACCAAGAAGCTAAATAAAGTCCTAGTTTACTGACCGCTACCGTAAGCCTGCTGAGCACTAAGTGGTAAGAGCAAGAAAATGGTTAGACCGTACTCATGTCCATTCGATTCGTTTTCAATGGCATTAGCAGTGGTGATCGATGGCCTTCAACCTGTTGGAATAAAAACAAGCCTCTTCCTTTTTCACTTAACTGGGTTATGAAAGTAGTGAGGACAGGCATAATAGATGCTCTGTAGCCAATGATTCACCATACCAGAGGATGTGGTAAGTACCCTTTGATTCAAGGTGATTTGAAAGTGGTAATTTGATAAGCTATAGGAGCTGAAACTGCATTTACAATTACCCGGAAAATGGGCAAATCTCATTCGAGGTAATCCACAAATTGTTAGCAGCTTTGATGGACGCTATAGCGCTACTGTTTATTGTGAGAAGTTTCTGAAATCTATCAGCTGCATTGGAATTCTTGGTTTCCATGCAAAGGAACATCTAAAAGCATCGCTGTGTCTACCGAGTGAGCTTGTAAGAGTCACGTCTGGTCTCTATCAATGAGTCTCAACCATGCCTCTTACTGATGGATTCTTAGTAGAAACCAATCTATTCACCACCTTACCCAGTTTGGCTATACCCTGGTTAGCCGACAAATGTGCCAGCCAAGCAGAGAAAAATTAAAGGAATTTCTGGTCTTTCTATTGTTTGAAGAATTAAAAAACTTACACGCCGAGGAGGGGTAAATGTACCTAACCGCACCATAGAGGAAGTCGTCACATCCTCCGTGTGTGGGGCCCTCACCCACTAAATCCCCCCTCGTCTCGTGGACTTATTGTGCCCACTCCGGAACTACGGTGGTATTACTTCGGAGTGGAGTCCCTTTGGCTCTTTGGCCCCTGCGTGTTCATATCCGCGTCCGGATTGCGTGTCGAAAGTTGAAGAGACATCTAAGTGTCTCCACTATTCCTTTCCTCCAGGTTCCTGCTTCGAATTTCGCTTGACACGTGTGCCAGTTTCATCTATTTCGGCGTGCCCACATGTTCCGCAGCCTCAAGATCTCTCTTCTTCAGTTTTAGAATGCTCTCCACGTAATTCGCCACTAAGGTCCAATTTTCTCTACTCTCGATCATAACCCCGACAATGTTACCGGCCGTGATCGTCCCAACTATCGACGTCAGTGCAGAGCGATAGATCTGCCAGCGTGCACACTCGAAAACGGTGTGCTCTGCGTCATTAATTATCTCCCCGTCCTCGTAAAGACAGTAAGGGGCGGCGGTGTTGCCCATTCTGTGCAGATATTTCCTAAAATATCCGTGACCCGACAGCATCTGTGTAATGTAGTAATTCAACTCTCCAAATTTCCGACCAGTCCAGGGCCTTATGTCTGGAATAAGTCTCGCAATTTTGTTTATAATACTCTTGCAAACACTCAGCAATAATGTATGCTATTGTGCATTCAATTATTAGCAATTTAAACTACCAAATCATGTTAGCATTTTGCTAAAAACTCTTTACGAAAAAAGAGTTTTTCTTTTAAATTCTAAATATTGTTTAAACACCTAAATGTATGCTTCAATTTTTTCTCTAATTTTCTCCCATTTTTTTATTGTCTACTTTTAGGTAAGCCAAAGCGAAATACAACAATTTCAAATACTTTTAAATTAGAGGAGGTCAGCCTCGTAATACCATAACCATATTGCCAGTAGACGCGGGATTAAAGGTAATCACAGTATTAAGTTGCTTTAGCGGTAATATCTTGCCTTCTTCCGGAGACGGCAGGTAATTTTTTTTTAATATATTTTTTTTTTTGTTTTATTTGAAGCTTTTTAGCAATTTAGGGGCCATGCAAGAATGAAATGAAAACTCTCTTCTTCAACAATTTTGATGATGATTATGGTTATTTGTCCGTTAAACGATTTCTGTTGGATTTTCTTTCTTTATTTTTCATATTTTCAATGGTCATACTCATACATATTTTTGTACAGATTATGCTGCATTATGACCGTTTGCCTGTTGAGTTTTGAAAAACTCTTTCTGAGTGCTTTTTTTGATTCAAGTGGCCGGATTTTATTCCCCTTAATTTTTTTGTTTTTGTTTTTTTTTTTTTTTTGTTGCTTATCGACTTTGTTTGTTAAACATAAAATGTTATCGACATTTACGTGTTATTATTGTTATTTCTACGGATATCCGGTTTTTATTTTTCCAAAACCAATGGTCAAGTTTCAAAGCCATTTTCCTACACTCCTTACTTACTACCCACTGGCTCTGTGTATGGTAACTATGAAACTCTTCTGTATTTTTTTCACAAAATTGCTAAATATAATGGGGGGTACCCTCCCCTTCCCTTCCAAATAAAAAAATGTGCTGATAAACGTTTTTTCCTCTTTTTTTTTGGCTTGAATTTCTTGTGGTCCTTAAGCTTTTGTTTTATGTTATGTATGTATGTGGGGGTAAAAAAAAGGGTTCATACGTTTCCTTAAGTACTTTTTTTCGTTTTTTTTTCTTTGCTTCTTAGTACAGCGTCATAAAATTTTATTTTTATTATAACGTTTGTCTCACTCACACATTTAAAGTGTAAGAGAGTTGTGTGTGTTAATGGTGTCCAGTTTTTAGAGTAGAAAGCATTTCATGTGCATAATTTCTTCCTTATAACGAGACACTGTCTGAAGATGTAACAACCAAGACTTAAGTAGTTTTCTACAAAAGAGGAAAAAAGTACCAGAAATAAATATAAAAACTTAAAGTCAATTTAAGAGCAAATTGAGCCATTAATTTATAAATTGTTGATGCGTATATGTACGTTTAAGTGTTGAGGTAAAACTAAGCTAACCGGTGGGTGAGAATAAAAAAATATTTTAAAAAGTACCAAGAAAAGTACTAAGTACACTTGACACTTTTTTTTAGATCTTGGCAATGGATAAATGAATAGTTAATGTAACCCTCCAAGTGGCTGTTAAGTCCGCAGTAAAGCTTTACTCATGGTCATCTAATTAAGAGCTTTATACTACAGACCTAAACCGTGGTATGCAGATAGGTTGACGAGGAGGTACCACCAGCAGGTTTCATCGTATCATACCTATCGTCATATATCCAAACCTTCAGGCTTGTTGTATGCTCATCAAAAAATACTTATTTTTTGGCTCATTGCCTGGCAGTTTTGTAGTCCTCTTTCAGTCTTAATAACATTTATCCTGAGGCCAACTTTACTCAATTGTAAGGGGGAACATTCAGTTTTCCTGGCATATTATAGAGTCTGAGGAAAAGCTCACAGTTATTAACGGTATAATCAAGCAAACATTGCCGAATATTTGGTGGCATAGAATTCCACATAATTTCTTAAAATTTTATGTATTCTAGTTACCTTTGGCTGTCCATAAAAAGTTTAAAAAAGAATTGTCTGTTCACACATCTCTCGCTTCTGACAGTTTCCTGTTAGCAGAGTAACTTTTCATGAACATGCTTAACCTAAAAGTTTCCATACTATCTTCTTAAAATCCTTCATTACTACGTAGTAAACAGTTGCATCACCCTTCCCAAGTGATTACACGATTATGCTGCGAAAGTTATTCAACAGGAAAATGTTTCCATATCTCATACATATTTGAAGAAATTGTGAATCTAGTACATCAGAAAATAATTTTGAGTTTGTCTAGAGCTTCTGCGATAAAATCTTATCAACAACTACCGTCCTTCAGACCCACAATCACTATCTAGGCTTTGGGTTCAGCGCTGTCTATCGTATCAGTTGCAACCAGTTGCATCACATTCTTACCGATTTTCTAAGTCAAGCGGATGCAATGCACAGATGTCCTAGGAGACTTGCTGTTACACGGGTGTCACCAAAACATGACGTTACTGGTCCTCTGTAGAGAAGAACCAGAAACTAAACTATGGCTCTAGCTATCGGACCATCACAATACGGTTTTTCAAGCGGAGGTACGTTTGAGTAGGGATTGTATGATACGTATCATTGGTAATTTGATAAATTCGACCTATAGGGATTTGTATGTCTTCATAAAAGGTCAAATTTCAATTAATGGTACTCGCAATCAGGGACACGCGATCAAGGACTGTCTTGAAATCTAAGAGAGCGTTTGAAAATGACTGCAGATATCTCACGATATTCATTATATGGGTACTCAGTCATCAAGGATATCATCAAGGAAAGACACTCTGAGGTACTGCAGGTAGGAGGAAAACCATAAGTATATTGATACGGTACAAAGACGATTTGAGCGCATTAATGAGTGCTCTTAGGGAACACTCCACCTTATGTGGTGAAGGGATCGAAATGATTAAACGTTTATTATATAACTTCCTGGCCTCGTTAGCTCCAAATCCCAATATATAGCGAGGACACTATACCTGACATAACTCATCTTGGAGGAGTGAACTGGAAGAAGGTAAGGGAGAGGAACAGGGTCCTTCTACAGAAGGTATTGTTACGTTTTTACCTTTTTAAAAACGTTTAAGTATGAGTTCGTTAATTGCAAACCAAGTGAAAACAAATATGTGTTTAGTTTTTCTTAAACTCTCTTTATTATTCACACTACGTTTGTGCCACTGTTCACACTTAGCGATACAACAATAATTTGCTTGTACACTATTCTATTTCACACTTCTGTCCGCGATAACACTAACAACTGTTCGTTAGATCTTCTCTGCTTACAACCTTTTTGCAAGCAATGCCGCTTGTACGTTCGAACCGCAACGCATCTTCACACAAGACTGACCGAATTAACACTGACTGTTGCCTGCTTTGTCCAAACCTTTTATAGTCCGACACAACTAGTTTAACGAACATTCTTGAAGTGGAAGGTTCGTGATATCGCCTTCTCGAGAGCTCTATTGCTAATACATTGTTGCTTGTGTACCTTGCTTACGTTATCCATCCCTTTTTTTCACATGCATGTTGTTGTTGGTACCAGACGCAAACAGGTTCGTTATACATATGTGTGTGTGCATCTTTAGATAATCAACACGTTCATTAGTGTGTATTTGTGTCGTGTGTATTGTGTTGGTGTAGCTGATGGCTTTTGTTTATCGTTTTTATTGTTAAACGATATTAGGTCGTTTCGATTTATGTAACAGTATGTTTAATAAAATTGGACCGATCGTGTAGGCTACTTCATGGCCAGCCGAGGCAGCCATTTGAATGAAATTATTTTCCATTGTTAACCGGAAGGATTGTACTTTCAAATAAAAAAAAGAAATTTGAGAAAATATTCAGTAATTTTTTTTAAAGCTATTTGGCGGACCCTTTACTTGTTTATGACGAGCACTCTACAAGCCATCTTGATGGCTTGCATACATATATGTATACTGGTAAACATAAGACCTTCAATCCTAGGGTTGGCCTCCCTTCTTTTAATCTACTTAGGCGAACAAAATGAAATAGAAAACAACATAAGAAATTTTTCGGCAAAATCCTTTCCGAATTCTGAGAAATAAATAAAATTGCCACGAAAAGTTTCTCAAAAAAATCAGTCGATCGAAGGCGACTTTACACTGTAGCTTCCGCCACTCATGTATAAAAATTAACACCCATAACATAAGTGACGAGAGAAGTTAGGTTGTAATCCTGACTGAAGGATTGTAATCACCAATTATGTATGTATGTAGAAGGGGCCTTCTCATGAAGAGCGTACTTTTTTATATTATTTTCGGTACTTAAGTTAAATCAAAACTAAAAGCCAGCGTAGTTTAGTAGGTAGTGTGTTGGCTTATTAGACGTGACATCTCGATCAAATCGAAATATGAAAAATATTCCTTCGGCGACATTCTCTCAGCAGATTTCTGGCCAAAACTGTGAGAGTAAATAAAAATTGCAACGAAAAGTTTCTCAAAAAAAAATCTGTCGTTCGGAAGCGATTTTAAACTGTAGGTCCCACCACAAATGGATAAAATTAACACACATAATATGGGTGGTATGAGAAGTTAGATTGTAATCCTGGCTGAAGGGTTGTAATAAACAATTATTTATGTATGAAAAATAGTAGTTTTTTATATTATTCTGGTACTTAATTAAAAAAATATGTAAAGAGAGAAAAAATATGTAGTCGCAGTGGTCTAGTAGGTAGTGTGTTGGCTTATTAGACGAAAAGCCAGGGTTCGAGCCCCAGGCCAGACATCAAAATAAAATAGAAAAAGTATTTCTTCGGCGACTTCCTCTCCGTAGATTTCTGGCAAAAACTCTGAGGGTAAACAAAAAATTGCCTTGAAGAAGTTTCTCAAACATCTGTCGTTCGGAGTCGACTTTAAACTGTAGGTCCCGCCACTCATGTATAAAATTAACACACACAACATAAGTGGTGTGAGAAACTAGGTCGTAATCCTGACTGAAGGGTTGTAATGACCAATTATGTTATTTATGTAAAGAGAGGCATGTATTAAAAAAATTTGTTTACTAATTTGACAGCTGAAAGAGATTGGTTTTTATAACGGCATTTTTAAACCTATGACTGTTTCGAAAATGATTTAAAAAAATCTAAATTTTATGCTTTAATTAATGTTCACATAAATTAATCTTGTTTTTATGGCATATAAAACACCCTTCTCTAGATATGACTCTGAAAACAGATTAGTCGCTGCAGCAACAATTAAAGTCTTAGTAAAGCGTTTCAACTAAACAATCAATTCTAAGCAATGTATTGCTAAACTTAGAGAATTTCATAATCTTTTTGAAGTTTTTTTTTCTTCGTTTTTTTTCTTTTTTGTTGATTTCTTAACAAATTAATTTAATTGGAAAATATAAATACAGAGACACACATGGAAGCGCAGCACATGGCCTAGACGGCACATACAGTTGTAGCTGAAATGAAAAAGAAAAAAAATTAAAAAATATTGACTGAATTATTGTACAACTTTACATATAAGGAGTTTATGATTTATCATATTGTATTACCAAAAAAAGCAAAAGCAAAAAGCAAAAATAAAAATAATTATAATTTAAAAAAAAAAACAAAAAAAATTCATGAAAAAATATATTCTGTGGCACGCGCGCCAGTATGTACGCTTATGGGTAAATGATCTGTTAGCAAATTATGATCTCTCGGCCAAAAAAAAAACAGACGAATAAAAAACAGACGTAAACAAAAACAGCACACCTGGGTATTCAACAATTTTTTATTTCATTTTTTTAATTTTTTTTCATTTTTGTGGCCAATATATGTATGTACATATGTATGTATTTTCCATTATTGTTATTGTTGTTATTTTTTTTTAGTTGTTGTTATTTGTCTAAATATTAGCCGCACCTATTTTGGTTAAAAGCACCAACAACCAAGAAACTAGAGAAACCGCTCATAATGATTTGATTACTTTGTTCAAATCGTTAAATTGTTAACAGAAACCAAAAAAAAAAAAAAAAAAAAAAAATAGGGGGAGAAAAGCAAACAATTTTGGTACGTGAATACCACAAGTTTAAAGTAATTTCCATCAATTTATTGTTAATTTTTTTTTTATTTGTTTAAACAATCTGTATTTAAGCAAGAATTTTTGTTAAAAAAAAATTATTTTTATTTAGTACGTGCTTTATAGTACTTTACATTTGGTACCACTTGAAAGTTTAGGTACTATTCCATCAGAGAAATAAGCTAAGTTTTAAATACTTATTATTATTATTTAAATTAAATAATAATAAATTATTATTATTTAAATTACATTTCATACTCCCATAAATAAAAAGAACAACTTGCTATTGGCTTATAGGCCTCAAATGCAAAGAGATAAAGGGTCCGACAAATAACTTTTTGTTTTGAAAATGCTTTAAAAAAAACTACTGGAATATTTTCTCAAATTTCTTTTTTTATTTGAAAGTACAATCCTTCCGGTTAATAATGGAAAATAATTTCATTCAAATGGCTGCCTCGGCTGGCCATGCAGTAGCCTACACGATCGGTCCAATTTTTAAGCACATTATCGATTGTGTGCAGCTGTATTTCACCAATGGCTTCACGAATATTCTCCTTTAAAGCGTCAATTGTCTCTGGCTGTTGTCTGGCGTAACACTTATCTTTGACGGCACCCCACAAATAATAGTCCAACGGTGTCAAATCGCAGCTCCGAGGTGGCCAAACGACATCAGCTCTGCGGCTGATAATGCGATCTTCAAAACCAGAGCGCAAAACATCGAATGTAGCTTCGGCTGTGTGGCACGTAGCGCCGTTCCTGTTGAAACCAAATGTTGCTAATATCCTCCTCTTAAATTTTTGTAAACAAAAATTCGTTCAACATGGCCCGATAACGAATCGCCATTGACTGTAACGACCACTCCTTTCTCATTTTCGAAGAAAAATGGCCCAATTATGCCTCTGGACCAAAATCTGCACCATAAAGTGACTCGCTTTGGATGCGTGCGGCTTTTCAATGTATGCGTGCGGGTTTTCTGTGCCCCAAATGCGACAATTTGGCTTGTTTACATACCCGCCAAGATCAAAATAAGCTTCATCTGAAAAGATGATTTTTTTTTGCCAAAATCGGCATCTTCTGGTGTAGGCTACTGCATGGCCAGCCGAGGCAGCCATTTGGATGAAATTATTTTCCATTATTAATCGGAAGAATTATACTTTCAAATAAAAAAGAAATTTGAGAAAATATTCAATAGTTTTTTTTAAAAGCATTTTCAAAAAAAAAAGTTATTTGGCGGACCCTTTGCTTTTTACAAGTACCCATTAATTTATTTATTTATTTATATATTTATTACAATAGAATTACAAATTATATTCTAATTATGTACGAGCGGAGTAACTTGACCATATGCTCGGTGTAGTGTCACAGACCACAGAGTCTCTGGTGGGAATCGAAGCCACGACCCTCACGCTAATAGTCTAGCACACTACCCACTAGACTACCAGGGCATCCATTACCCATTAATTTATTTCCAAATATTTATACCATTCTGTTAAGATTTAACATTTAAATTATGCCTTTGTTAATGGTATTTTTTAATGGTACTTTTTACAGTACATTAAAAGTTGCTTTAAAAAGTACTTTTAAAAGGTACTTTGAAAAAGTACTTTCAAAAGGTAATTTTAAAAAGTACTTTTAAAAGTAATTTTTAAAAGTTTTTTTAAAAACAAAATAGATCTATAGAAAATAGGATTTATAAGTGTCTAATAAACAAAAATAAACTCTTTACAGTATTAATTGAAAATCTTAAGTAATACTCTAATAGAACAGGAATTTTTCCGGTACTTTAATAACAACTTTAGTACCCAAAGGACTTTTTATAATTTCTCTATAATATAAAAGTAAATTTAAAACTTCTTTTTAAAACACAAGCAGCTAAAAAGAAATGGATTTAGACTAGGTTAGTTATTATTCCCCCTTTATTGATGGACCAGTAACAACCCATTGTAACTACCTTCAGAATTATAAGTCAAGAGAAACTCCGACCAAGAATTCTTCACTCCTGCATGCCAGAATCTACACACCAGACACCGGCTACACCACAGCAGCACAAAACCAGCATTCAGAAAGGCTGCTCCTGCTCCCCTTAAAGTGCAATGCTCTGTGAAAGAATCTATCAAGATCCTAAAAGTTTCAATCCGCAATTCCATGGCTCATAGTGATCTAAAGAATCCATAACCTTTCCAATTTTACCATTCGGCATCATTCTCTGCCCAATCAATTGATAGATCAGCGCGAAAAATACCTACAGCAAGTTCACACCTTTTGTCCAGCCTTCGCTAGCCGTCTCATTTGCAATCTCATTGCTCGAGAACGCAACACAATAGCACCTTCATGAACGATTTCCTACATGAAAAACCAATCTTCAGCTAGCTTAATACCCAGTTAATGGTATTAATTCTGAAATTGGTATTTATTCTGATTAACTTAACCTTCTCATCTGGCTTAGATAATCAACCCGCGCTTTCCAGGCGGAGGTTCATGGCGTTGATGAACCGCTAAATGTATTGCATCGATTAAGACACTCCCTTTCAACGTAGTAACTTTAACGTATATGTACATATCTATCGGGTCGTGATAGATGAATGGAGCTTAGGAAGATAAACATCACTACTTGCCAGCCACAGCTAGAACCCTAGGACCCTTACTGACAAAATGGATAGAAGTGGAGGCCGATTGGTTTTCTAAAGGTCATAATGACTGGACATTTTATGGTTAGGCGTATAACAAAATATACGGATTACTCTATTTGGGAATTGTTGAAGTTGTTTGGATGAGAAAGAAGAGGATTCGGTACTCTATCTGATTCCCTCACTCTACGGTTAGATGCCTTGATGCCTTCTTCATTCAGAATTTAGTTTATCTCAGTGTAATATTTCTGACAAATCTAGTCAATATTGTCTGAGGTACCGGTTGGCTGCCTTGAGAAGTACGTGGATTGTAGTTTTTTTGGATAATGTTTACGCGATGAGAAATCGGAATTCATGGTACCACTTGCTAATTCATGGTGTCTTAGACACTCTGTCGTGCCCTGGTATCATACCCATAGAGATACCTTTGCTCTTATCTGGCATTTAAGCAGACTCCTTACGAAAGTAATTATTGGACACTGTTTGATGACACTAGCTACTCACTGTACGTGTATTGTAGATGATGTTTTGGATCGCGTTTTGATTGCAGAAGAATTGGTATGAAATTCTATAAACTATGCTAAGACAGTCCTTCGGTAACGTCCTCTCTGCAAATTTTTGGCAAAATCTCTGAGCGTGAAATAAAATTGCCATGAAAAGTTTCTCAAAAAATCTGTCGTTCGGAGTCGACTTTAAACTGTATATCTCGCCAAACATGTGTAAAATTAACATATACAACATAAGTGGTGGGAGAAACTAGGTCCATAATCCTGACTGAAGGGTTGTAATGACCAATTATGTATGTATGTAAGACAGTTCTTTGCAGCTAATTTTCAAGAACTGAATTCTCGATTCTAATAGTAAAGGGTGTTTTTTACAGAGGTATAGAACTTTAAGTTGGCATTACTTTTCAAGATGGCGACCGATTTAACAACTGTCAAGTGATTTATTCTCAGTTTGGTTTGGCAATTCATCATGAATAGACTCACGCCTGAACAACGCTTGCAAATAGTGCAATTTTATTTCGAAAATAATGGTTCTGTGCGGAAAACGTATCGCGCACTACGTCCATTTTACCGTCGACAAAATCGTCCATCAGAGCAGTTAATTCGATTAACCATGGAACGTTTTCGCACCACGTTTACTCTTATTGATAACTCGCATCCCCAGAGACGCTATACGGTGCGTACAGAAGAAGCTATTGCTGCTGTAGAGCGTAGCATTGAGGAAGACCCGAATGAGTCCATCCGCCATCGAGCACAGGAATTGGATCTGTGTCCATCCACTTTATGGAAAATTTTGCGGAAGGATCTTGGTTTGCGTGCTTACAAAATTCAACTCGTGCAAGATTTGAAGCCAAACGATCATCAAGTAAGGCGTAGATTCGTCGAATGGGCCCAAAACGAGATTACCGTTTTCATAAGCGAATTTTGTTTAGCGATGAAGCGCACTTCTGGTTGAATGGCTACGTCAACAAACAAAACTGCCGCATTTGGAGTGAAGGTAATCCTCAAGTGTATGCGGAAACACCGTTACATCCAGCAAAACTGACTGTTTGATGCGCTTTCTGGGTTGGTGGAATCATTGGTCCGTACTTTTTCAAAAACGATGGTGGCCAGAACGTTACAGTCAATGGTGATCGGTATAGAGCCATGATTACAAACTTTTTCATTCCTGAATTGAATAACCATGATGTCCAGGAGATGTGGTTTCAACAAGACGGCGCAACATGTCACACAGCTCGTGCCACAATAGATTTATTGAAAGACACGTTTGGTGACCGCCTAATTTCACGTTTTGCACCTGTGAATTGGCCTCCAAGATCTTGTGACTTAACACCGCTAGACTACTTTCTGTGGGGCTATGTAAAGTCATTGGTCTATGCGGTAGAGCCACAAACGCTTGACTATTTGGAAGACAACATTCGTCGTATTATTGCCGATATACGGCCACAAATGTTGGAAAAGTCATCGAAAATTGGACGTCCAGATTGGACTACATCCGCGCCAGCCGTGGCGGTCATATGCCAGAAATCATATTTAAAATGTAATGCCACAAGATTATCTTTCGGATAAATAAAATTCATGTCAATCGAATAATCCATCGTCGTTTTATTGCAACTTAAAGTTCTATACCTCTATAAAAAACACCCTTTATATACTCAAGGGGACCTCATGAAATAGATGTTCTTCACAGTGGTTTATGTTAGAGTAATTTACAGGGTACTGCAATGGCCTCCGAGTACCTCATACACAACCTAACTTTACTTAAATAATTTGTTTTTTCTAACGTTCTTAGTCTTTGTATGGCATTTAAGGATTAATTCAATTTCAGTTTATTTAAGGCATTATTGTGTGGAAATTGTTTTCCTTTCTACAATAGTTGGTTCGGTTGTTTGTTTGGTTTAATAAACTATTGATTTTTTAACTTTTAAAAACAACAACAAAACGAAGTTTAGTTTACAAGGAAAAAAGCCAATAGAATAGAGAGAAGCCATTACAAGAACTTATTATTTTTCTTTTTTTTTTTTTGTTTGTCTGTAGATCGACTTGTTTTGTAACAAAACACTTCCCCGTATTGCTGTAATAGCTGTGGGCAAATGGCAACTTTTAGTTGCGTTTCTTGGAAAACAAGAAAAAAACAGAAAAAAGCGAAATGAAAGATAAAAATAAAAAAACACTTGGAGAGAGAGAGAGGGGGCAGGAAAGGATATAAAAATTATTAAGTAAAAACTAAGTTCCCCGGTTATATTTCGAACAAAATATAAACTTTTCTTCGATATTCTTGACTTGAAGTTTTCTTTCTCTCTGCACTGTCTCTCGCTCTCTCTCTCTCTCTCTCTGTCTAATCTTTTGTAAAGAAGCAGAAGAAGAAAAACTTCAGCAATAAGACAAACTCGGCCATCAGGCGAAAATTGTAAAGCAAAGAGAGAGCCAAGAGAAGGGGTAGAAGGGCTCTACAAAATGTATTATCAATTGCCTTATTTTCACCAGGAATAGAATAGAAATTCCTTTCAATTCCTTTAAACAATTCTCTTCTATTACTTGAGACTCTAACGAGTTAACTTTACTTTACATTACTGGCGGCCAATGGTTGCTGGTACCAGTAAGGAGGACAAGGGGAAGGATTCCTAAAACACTCTTTAGTTACTTTACACTTTTCCCACATTAAGTTTTTCTTGCTTTTTTCCCCCGTTGCTTCTTCTTTTTAGTGTGGAAAATTCAGTGCAAAAAACATTAGTTTTTTTAAATAAAAATTTTAAACAAAAAAGAAAGAAGAAGAAGAAAAAGAAGATGAAGAAGAGCTAAATTTTTATTTGTTTAAAAACTTTAAAAAATTTTATTTGTTTAAATTTCTTCTTCTTGTTTGTTTCAATTGTTCCACAATATTTTCTTTCTTTCCTTTAATTTTTCTTAAATATTGTGTATGTGTGTGTGTAGCTTTATTATAAATGAATGGAAATTTAAAGAAAGAAGAAAACCAAAGACACATCCAAAGAGAGAGAGAGAGAAAGAGTCTTTATAATGCCAACATTTTACGAAAAATAAGTTAAAACTCAAAGAAAAAGGAGGTAATAATCAAAAACAAAAAAAAACAAAAAAAAAACAGAAAACTAAAAAAACGGATTAAGGTGGCCACATGAAGTTCTTAAATTCTCCTAAAACTGTAAATGCTTCCTTAGAGTGCACTCCGAGGCATAGGAGGTATTGTATTGCATAGCGACTTTCAATACCACATCAAGATAACTGTTGTATACTGTATAGGACTTTATCGATAACTAAAGTAATCGATACCTGGAATGTTGTTGTTAATCCTTTGCATTCAGTGGCTCGCAAATAATCCGAGTAGAGTCGTTGCAACTTATTTACCTCTTCAGTACCCGCATTATGCTCTGGAAAAAGCTTTTTGGTATACTCAGTAAAAAACGATAACAAACTGATACATCTATCGTCCTAGGACATGTTATCCTGCTTCACTGTAACCTCTTTCTCTGTATAGGTCCGTATTCATATTTTAAGTCGCAACTTTTCATTCTTTTAAGGAATATACAGAATGAGAAAAATTGCTCATTATAACCCTTTAGCCAGGATTACAACCTACATGAGTGGCCGGACCTACAGTTAAAAGTCGACTTCGAGCGACAGATTTTTTTTGAGAAACTTTTCCTGACAGTTTTATTTCACGCTCAGAGTTTTTGCCAGAAATCAGCAGAGAGGAAGTCGCCGTCGAAATAGTTTTTATATTTCGTTCTGTTCGAGATGTCTGACCTAGGATTTGAACCATGGCCTCACGTCCAATAAGACCAACACACTACCTACTAGACGACGGCTGCTTCAATTCTACTTCGAGTATAATCATTTCAACTTATTTACTCCTTCGATGTCCATATTATGTTCTAGAGAAAACTTTTTGGTATACTCAGTAAAAAGCGATAACAAATTGCTACATCTATCGTTGTAGGACGTGTTATCCTGCTTCACTGTAATCTCTTTCTCTGCATGGGTCCGTATTCATATTTTAAGCCGCACATTTTGATTCTTTTAAGGAATATACAGAATGAGAAAAATTGGTCATTGCAACCCTTTAGTCTGGATTACGACCTAGCTTCTCATACCACTTATGTTATGTGTGTTAATTTTATATATGAGTGGCGGGACCTACAGTTAAAAGTCGACTCCGAGCGACAGATTTGTTTGAGAAATTTTGCATGACAGTTTTATTTCACGCTCAGACTTTTTGCCAGAGATGTTTAACCTGGGATTTGAACCTTGGCCTCACGTCTAATAAGCCAACACACTACCTACTATACGATGCCCACATTATGTTCTAGAGGAAGTTTTTTGGTATACTCAGTAAAAACAAATAACGAATTGACGGATCTATCGTCCTTGGAGGTGTTGTGGCTATTTTTCTTCGCTGCAACATCTTTCTTTGTCTCGGTGCGCATTCAAATTTTAAGCCACACCTTTTTATTCTTTTAAGAAACATAGAGAATGAGAAAAATTGCTCATTACAGCCCTTCAGTCTGGATTACCACCTAGCTTCTCATACCACTTATGTTATGGGTGTTAATTTTATCTATAAGTGGCGGAACATAAAGTTTAAAGTCGATTTGCGAGCGACAGATTTGTTGAGAAACTTTTTCACGGCAAATTTTAATTGATCCTCAGAGTTTTTACCAGAAATCAGCAGAGAGGAAGTCGCCGTCGAAATATTTTTTCATAACTCCGTTTTGTTCAAGATGTTTGACCTGGGATTTGAACCATGGGCTCAATAAGCCAACACACTATCAACTAGATTATGGCTACATCAATTCTACTTGGAGTAGAATTATATTCAACTTATTCACCCCTTCGATGACCGTATTGTGCTCTACAGAAAACTTTTTGGTATACTCAGTAGAAAATGATAACAGACTGATAGACCTATCACCCTATTTGAGAAGTTATGGTTATCTTGCTTATCTTGTAACCTCTTTCTCTGTATGGGTCTGCATTCATATTTTAAGTCGCACCTTTTCATTCTTTTAAGAAACATAGAGAAAAAATTGCTCATTATAACCCTTCAGTCTGGATTACGACCTAGCTTCTCATACCACTTATGTTATGGGTGTTAATTTTATACGTGAGTGGCCGGACCTACAGTTAAAAGTCGACTCCGAGCGACAGATTTTTTTTAAGAAACTTTTCATGGCAATTTTTTATTTGATCCTCAGACTTTTTACCAGAAATCTGCAGAGAGGAAGTCGCCGTCGAAATATTTTTTCATAATTTTCATAATTTCTTTTTGTTCGAGATATCTGACCTGGAACTTGAACCGTGGCCTCACGTCTAATAAACCCAAACACTACCTACTACACTGTCACAACGGGCCGCTAACCATGCTCAAGTGAGCTTTTTGGTATCAAAGCTACCAGTCTAACCTAACGTACTAGACTACGGCTGTCTTAATTCTACTTCGAGTAGAATTATATTCAACTTATTTATTACTTCCGTGACCATATTGTGCTTTACATAAAGCTATTTGGTATACTCAGTAGAAAATGATAACAGACTGATAGACCCATCGCCCTATTTGAGGAGTTGTGGTTATCTTGCTTCACTGTAACCTCTTTCTCTATGTGGATCAGTATTCAAATTTTAAGCCGCTCCTTTTTATTCTTTTAACGAATATGGAGAATGAGAAACTCGCTTACTTAATTGGTCACCATAACCCTTCAGCTGGGATTACAACCTAGCTTATCACATCACCCATGTTGTGTGCATTAATTTTATGCACGAATGGCAGGATCTACAGTTGGAAGTCGAGATTTTTTTGAGAAACTTTTCATGGCAATTTTCCATTTGACTCTCAGAGATTTTGCCAGAAATTTGCAGAGAGGAAGTCGCGGAAAAAATTTTCTTCCTTTTTCCTTTCGTTGGAGATGTCTAGCCTGGAGTTTGAACCAAGGCCTTACGTTTAATAAGCCAATACACTACCACTACTAGACACTCTTCGGAGCAAATTCCGCAGCCTCCCTCAAGTTCAGAACCGTCCGTGTTGTTTTTCAAAGAATCTCCGAAACAAACCTTGGTAATGGTGATTTTATTTACTCTCGGAGTTTTTGCTTGAAGCCTCGTATTTCATTTAGTTCGAGATGTCTGAAATGGAGTTTGGCTCAGATGACTTGTAGGTTTCTTAGAAACCCAAACACCTACCTACTAGACTAGGGCAACTTTAAGAGAAGAAATTTCCCATTGCAATTAAACAAGTTTCTCTAACTAAACATTTGGCTGGAGTACTATTGTAGGTTCTAGGATGACAGAGTTGCCAACTCTTGTTCCGCAGAAACAAAATTCTGCAATCAAGTTGTTCAATTGCGTACAGTGTGTGCAACTTCTCCTCAACAAGAGACGCTACACGATTTTCCTCTGAATTTATTTGTTGATTTTATCCTGTCCGTCGAATTGCCTTGTTTTCGATTCGATACGAGTTTCATTGTCTTTAAAACGAGTTGTTATATAGCGTACAGTGTGTCCTAATTCTAATTCAACAGGAGACGTTACATGCCCTTCCTGTGGGTTTACTTATTGATGTCCTCCTGTCTGTCGAATAGCGCTGTTTTCGGTACGATACGAATTTCATTATGTTTAAAATGGAAGCAAATGCTTTAGAATTTTAAGCTGGCAAGAGAATGAGGAAGCTTGAACCAAAATAAAAATATAAAAGATTAAGATGAATAGGCCATATCGATAAAAAGGGCTTTGGGCTATGTGTGGCCCATGTGTTACCAGTCTTTCATATCCTTTAGGCCTGGAGGTATTCTAAAGAAACCATTTAGATTACACGGCCCTGCAAATTTTGACTTTTTTGTGCAAATAAGATGGCTTCCAATATGGCGGTCAAGTAAATCTGATTAATTTTTATAAACCTCGACCGCCATATTGGATCCGCCATTTTGAATTTTTTAAATCTGAATGAAGATCTGTAATCAGCGACCCCAAAAACCCCTGAGTAACAATTTTCAAGTAAATCTGAGTAATTTTTAAGGACCGCCGTAATATGTTTCTTTTTCTTTTGCACCGCTTCATATAAATCCACCTCCTACTTTAAGGGTGTATGCAAACAATTTGGCTTTGGGCTCATTTTAAAGAGCAAAGATCAATTGTCAATTTCTAACAATAGCGATGGTTCAAGCACGTCGGTGTTGAGCTCTACAATGTTTCAAAAATGGCCAAAAACGCTATTTTTAGGGTTTTCAACCCCCTTTTTCTCGAAAACATGACGTGATGGAAAATTTTTGAAACCAGATTCGTGTTTAGCGCACAAAATGCCTTCGGAAACACCTGGAGCAATCTTGTTTGCAAAACCCATGCAGGGCTGTGTTATCAGTATCAATCCTTGATAGATTAGCAAGACCATGCACTGCAACATAATGTTAACTATGCACCCTAGAGATGAAGAACTGCTTTCTCCTCTTTCTCATACAAAACCAATTCAAGGGTGTCTTGAATGATTAACCAGATTACAGTGTCTAGTAATGACTCCGACAATTACAAAAATTTTTAAGCAGAATCTTAGAAGTTTAACAAAGAATTCCTAAAGCTACGCGGTCCGCTAAGAATGTAGACAGAAAGTCTTCCAAGAGCATGGCAAAAGTTTTCCAAGCTGGCCACCTTTATTTCCCTTGGTACCACTATTATTTTTAAATTTTTTTCGTTTATTTTTAAAAAAATTTTTTTTTACTTCTGCTGCTGTTACAGCATTTACTATCAAAGCCATTCATCATGTTGTTACATGCAATAAATTTTGACTCAAACTTTAACAATCAAACATACAAGCATATATGCATACGTACATACATACATGTATCCATGTATGGATGGGAAAAAGACTGCAATAGAGGGACTACTACTACTACCCCTAGCCAAAGCTACTGGCCCCCTCTTACTGTGTCTTTCTCTCTCTCTCTCTCTGTCGCTTTGCAAGGCAATCCTTTAGTGGTATTAACGCTGCTGATCATACATCAACTTTTAAGGCTGATGTTTAAAGTTTTCGTTTTCTTTCTTTATTTTGTCTTCTCTCATGTCTTTTTTTTATATCTTCAGCATACACGCCTTCTTTTTCTCTGTGTATGTGTATATGTGTGTTTATTACACCCTCTCTCTACCAACAAACTAACACTTTGCCTTCTTCAAACGCATTTTATGGCGTAAAACATTAAGAAAATCTTGTGAATATTTTTTATTGCCTCCAAGGAAAAGCTTGCTAGTGAGGCACACTGAGTGTTTCCCATACGAGCGTTAGGAAAATGCCGCTTAACAGGAAAAATCATTTGCCATATTATGGACATTATTTCCCACTCCCCCCTCCCCCCAACGTTGTAGGTCTGTTTGAAAGTTATTCAAGCTGTTGATTTTTATACGTTCATATGTTGTAAAAACTAACTAACTAAAGCCGTTAAAAGTGTTTGCAGTGTAGCTGTAAGCAGCAGTAAATTTAAGCATTACTTAAGCTTTCATCAATTTCACATTAAAAAAGTTTTACTACACACAGCAAACTTTTTCTTTCTTTCACTTCTCGGTCTCTCTCTCTCTCTCTCTCTCTCTCTCTCCGTGTGTTTTACTAGTTTCATTATGTCTTTTTTTACTTTTATCCAGTATATCGTCTTTAAATGTATGTGTGTTAAGGATTTTTAACTGGATTTTTGTAGCTGTGGCACATCATTCTTTTAAACACTCACTTACGGAAAATTCAACAATAAACCATTCATTATGATGATGATGATGCTGATGCTGATGATGATGATGATGATGATATATCCCTTCCTTCCTTCCTTCCTTCCATTCCATTCCATTCCATTCCACGCATCATACGCTAACACTAACGGAATTTTATTTTTAATGCGTAAAACTTTTTTGAAAACTCAACTGATATACTAACTCTTGTGTTAAATATAATTTTTACTAAATACTACACCATTTCCAAGTAAAAAATTGAAATTTTTCAGAAGCCTTTGTAATCGTAGTAAGGCATAAGGACATTCCCGATAACTGCACAGCGGATGAACGGGCCAAAAAATGCACGACCATCGAACTCTCTGATGAATTCTCTACATTGTGGATTCCTTTGGCTATCTGCAAGTTTATAATTGACAACGCAATCGTGGACCTTGCCAACAGTAGATTGGCAGCTTTGGACACGGGCAGAACAGCGCAAAAAATTTGGCCAAGGTTGGATAAGAGGTGCGCGGCGGCTCCGCCTAAACTGCAAAGTAGTCGGCTCAGCCCGGTTATAGGTGTTATTACGGGGGATTGTAAAAGGTCCGCAAAATAACTTTTTTTTTGAAAATGCTTTAAAAAAAAAATACTGGAATATTTTCTCAAATTTCTTTTTTTTATTTGAAAGTACAATCCTTCCGGTTAATAATCGAAAATAATTTCATTCAAATGGCTGCCTCGGCTGTGAGTAGCCTACACGATCGGTCCAATTTTTAAGCGCATTATCGACTGTATGCAGCTGTATTTCACCAATGGCTTCACGAATATTGTCCTTTAAAGCGTCAATTGTCTCTGGCTTGTCGGCGTAACACTTATCGTTGACGGCACCCCACAAATAATAGTCGGACGGTGTCAAATCACAGCTCCGAGGTGGCCAAACGACATCAGCTCTGCGGCTGATAATGCGATCTTCAAAAACAGGGCGCAAAACATCGAGTGTAGCTTCGGCTGTGTGGCACGTAGCGCTGTCCTGTTGAAATCAAATGTTGCCAATATTCTCCTCTTCAATTTTTGTGAACAAAAATTCGTTCAACATGGCCAATCGCCATTGACTGTAACGGCCACTCCTTGCTCATTTTCGAAGAAAAATGGCCCAATTATGCCTCTGGACCAAAATCCGCACCAAACAGTGACTCGTTTTGGGTGCGTCGGCATTTCAATGTGTGCGTGCGGGTTCTCTGTGCCCCAAATGCGACAATTTTGTTGTTTACATACCCGCCAAAATCAAAATGAGCTTCATCTGAAAAGATGATTATTTTTTTGCCAAAATCGGTATCTTCTGTAAGTCGATCGCAGGCCCACTTAGCGAAGCGAAAACACATTGGATGGTCAATTGGCTTTAACTCCTGTACCAATTGGACTTTGTATGGCGTCATACCAAGGTCTTTATGCAAAATTCGTCTCAATAATGTCTCCGAAATGTTCAATTGTTCAGAACGACGGTGAATTGATGTTGATGGCGCTTCACGCAAAAATTGTTTCGTTCTGTCATTTCGTTGAAATAAAATTCAAGGAACTCTTGTAAATAGTGTGGTTCGTTACTAAACTAAACTCTAAAACAGAGAAGAAATTTTCCAAAAAAAAAAGAAAGAAAAAACAACAAGTTTTTGCCAATGCAAAACTAAATGAATGATGAATTTGCAATATGTCTGCTTATTTAGCTTATCCCTTAACCCCCCTCTATCATCAAATGTCTTTCGTTTTCTCTCTCTCTCTCTCTGTCTCTTATAAATTATAGAGTGTATTGAAGTTGAAATTAGTTTGAAGATTTTCTATTTTAACTCCATGATAAGCAACACCAGACGTAAGAAAATATTCCGAAGAAGAAATCTTTAAAGTTTTCCAAAAAAAAAAAAAAAACTCCATCAAATTGCAAAACACCAAGAGAGACCAACAAAAAAAAGTAAAAGGAATGCAGAATATTCAAAAATGTAGGGAAATAAAGCACAGTTTTAGGGTTTATTTTACCCGTTTTTTTCGTTTTTCGTTTTTCTTTCGGTTTTAATGGCAAAATACTAATGTTTTGGAAACAAAAACAACAAAAAAAAAAAAAGAAAACCAAAAACGAAATTAGAAATTAAATGCAGTCTTCAGATTTGTTGTTGTTTTATTGTTTTTTGTTTTTTTTTTAGATCCCACAAGGCGTTATTAAGGCAAGGCGCCTTAATTACTTACAGACGGGGAAAAAAATGGAAGAATAAAATAGATGGCGGGTGGGGGAGCAAGGGGAAACGATATTAAAAGGTCATAACAGAAGAGCTTTAATGAATTTTGGAAAAATATTATGGATTTTTGATTAAGAAAATGGGATTTATATGCAGAAAAATATACGAGGGTGGTTTAATAAGGTAATTAAAAATCAATTCCGTTACGAGATTTCCCCTTGCAGTTGTATTTGTCTGGTAAATAATGCAGCCATTGAGCAATATGTGAGCAAGAAAGAGAGACCGAAAGGCAAAGTTCACCGGAATAAATTTAAAAGTCTGTGCTCCAGTACTTCTTACCTTTTTGGAATCAATCCTAAAGACGGAGATCACGTCTTCCTTCAGGTATTGTAATCCTAAAGGTCCTACCGAATATTAAATAACTTTCGACACGAATAGTAGGATTCCGAAGCCTAATATTTTCCGAATGGTATTCTGCACCCATAGGTCCTAACGAATGTATTTCATAATCCATTCGATTCCACAAGATCGGTTCGCCCATTTATCGTAGTATACTTCCGGGACCAATGCGGGAGTTCCTTACTCCATTTATCGTCCTAAGTCCCAGCGTGAACTTCGCAAGGCGTCATTTGACATCTGCGATTACCAAGAATACTTCTTCTAATCACCTTTTTCCTTTCTTTTTCTTCTGTAGAATTCGTTCGTTCAGGTCCCTAGGGCCCGAATCCCTTCAAAACTTCTAGGAAGATCCTGAGATAAATTCTCTCTGTGTCCTCGTCTTTTTCAAGATCGGTTCGCCTTCTTCTCCGAGAATACTTCCGGGACCAATGTGGGAGTTCCTCACTCCATTTATCTTGCTAAGTTCCAAGGTCAACTTCGCAAGGAGTCATTTGACATCTGGGGTGACCAAGAATACTTCTTCTAATCATCTTTTTCCTTTCTTTTTCTTCTGTAGAAATCGTTCTGAGGCAATTGTGGCTTTCAGGTCCCTAGGGCCCGAATCCCTTCAAAACTTCTAGGAAGATCCTGAGATAAACTCTCTCTGTGTCCACGTCTTTTTCAAGACCGGTTCGCCTTCTTCTCCGAGAATACTTCCGGGACCAATGTGGGAGTTCCTCACCCCATTTCATCGGAAGTTTCAGCGTCACACTTCACAAGGAGTTATTTGACTTCTGCGGTGACCAGGAATACTTCTTCTCAGGGGCCAAACAATGACACAGAATGCAGGCTGTGCGTCCTCATCTTTTTCCCTTCTTTTTCTGCCGCAGAAATCATTGCGATGCATTTCTGTCGTCCAGAGCTGTGTACGTTAGGGCCTGAATCCCTTCAAAACTTCTAGAAAGATCCTGAGATAAACTCTCTCTGTGTCCTCGTCTTTTTACATCCGTTCTCTTTTGCAGAAATCGTTGTGAAGCATTTCTGCCATCCAGGGCAGTGTATTACAGTGCCCGATTCCCTTCAAAACTGCTTGGAAGATCCCGAGATAAACTCTGTTTCTTTTTAATCCAAATTTTGTTGTTTTTATAACCACGGTGTAACGTATTTGTCTGGCCTCCACATGAGGGGGCTCGTTATTCCATATCTTCTTTGCAGAATAAGTAGAGGGTAGAGGAATGTCTCAAACTTTGAAAACACGTTGGCTTTGTTGCCGCCATCAATGTCTCCGTATCCAGAAATTCATATGAAATTAATCGGCGAAGTCGCCGTAGTCTAGTAGGTAGTGTTTTGGCTTTTTAGACGTAAAGCCAGGGTTCGGTATCCAGGCCAGACATCAAGACAAAATACAAAAAGTATTTCTTCGGCTACTTCCTCTCAGCAGATTCCTGGCAAAAACTCTGAGAGTAAATAAAATTGCCATGAAAGAGTTTCATGTATAAAATGAACACACATAACATAATTCGATTTCCGGGTACTGTACTTGTCTTAATTGACAAGTACGCGTCCTCTAACCTAGCCTAACCTAACCGTCGAATATCTCGCAACATCCTTTAGAAGCACCCGGCATTCTTAAAATCTGGAATCCAGAGAAAACCTTAGAGACACGCTCCCTGGGCATCTAATGACTGAATTCAGACAGGAATTCATATGAAATTAGTCGTCGAACGTCTCGCCACTTCCCTTAGAGGCACCAGGCATTTTGAAAAATCTTAGAGGACATGGTACACACTCTCTGGGCTTCTATTGACTGAATTAAGAAGCCAGGAATTCATATGAAATTAATCGTTAAATATCTCGCAACCTCCTTTAGCGACCCCCGCAATTCTGGAAAATTTTAGAGAAGGTGGTACACACTCCCTGGATATCTAATGACTGAATCAAGTCAGGAAGTCATATGAAATTAGTCGTCGAATTTCTCGCCACCTCCTTTAGAGACACCCGTCATTCGGCAAAATCTGAAAAGACGTGGGACACACTCTGGGCTTTTAACGACTGAATCAAGGCAGGAATTCATACGAAATTAATCGTCGAACGTCTCGCAACCTCCTTAAGAGGCACCCGGCGTTCGGTAAAATTTAAGAGGACGTGGTACTCACTCTCTGGGTATTTAATGACTGAACCAAGCCAGGTACTCATATGAAATTAATCGTCGAATAACTCGCCACCTCCCTTATAGACACCCAGCATTCTGGAAAATCTTAGAAGATCAGGTACGCACTCTCCGGGCATCTAATAACTGAATCAAGCCAGGAATTCATATGAAATCAATTGTCGAACGTCTCGCAACCTTCTTTAGAGCCACCCGGCATTGTGGAAAATCCTAGAGGACATGGTACACACTATCTGGGCTTCTAAAGACTGAATCCAGCCAGAAATTCATATGAAATAAATCGCGTGAATATCTCGCAACCTCCTTTAAAGTCACTTGTCATTCTGGAAAATGTTAGAGGAGGTTCTACAGATTCTCTGGGCTTCTATTGACTGAATTAAGAAGCCAGGAATTCATATGAAATTAATCGTTAAATATTTCGCAACCTTCTTTAGCGACCCCCGCAATTCTGGAAAATATTAGAGGAGGTGATACACACTATCTGGGCTTTATATGAAATAAAACGTCGAATATCTCGCAACCTCCTTTAGAAGAACCCGGCATTCGGGAAAATTTGAGAGGACGTGGTACACACTCTCTTCTGATGACTGAATCAAGCCAGGAATTGATGTGAAATTGATGTAAAATTGATGTGAGGAACTCGGCATTCTGGAAAATCTTAGAGGAGGTGGTACACAATCTCTGGGTATCTAATGACTGAATCAAGCCGAGCGTCTCGTTTAAAGGCACCCGGCATTTTGAAAAATCTTAGAGGAGGTTGTACACACTCTCTGGGTATCTGAAGGAAGCCCCTTCATTGGATTCCTTATGGCATTACAACCTCTATTGTACTACCAGCAGCAATAGATAAGGGATTATGTAGCTTTAAATTGTTTTAGGGTTTTAGAAATTTAATACGAAAATAATTACGGATTTATTGTGTGTGTGTATTTGAAAAGATTTTTTTGCTAAAAATTTCTAAATGATGCTAGAAAATGTTGTTCTAGAAATGTTGTTGTTGTTGTTGTTGTTGTTGTTGTTATTGTTGCTGTCCAAAGTTAATAAATAAAAGCAAAGCAGGGTAATTAAATCTGCTTAAATTGTAAAAAGTTAAAGGATTTATCAAGTGACAACAACAACAACAATGTACTTATACTGTATAATATTCTTACACACATATGAATGCATATGTTTGTATATTTGAATGTATACGTATAGGATATTGTCTGTAAGCCTTTATATGTATGCATGTGTACAATGTATACAAAAGCATTTTATTTATCAATAGCAGAGCATTGAGCATTAAAAACGAGTCAAGTATTATACTCACGTTATGACTCTATGATTGTATGCAAGCGTATGTGTGTGAGAAGCAAGTAGGAAAAGAGAGAGTATGAGTGCCACTGTATTGTGTTCACGTTCATTATAATCGAGGCATGTTTTTGCCATTTGTTATGACAGTAAACATAACAAGGCTTAAAGCCATGGATGATATTTTAACATATAAACATACATACGATTACATGTATGTGCATGTACATATGTATGTATAAATAATAGTATATGGGTCATTTTGCAGAAAACAAAATAATACAATGTTCAGATATGCACTTTTATTGAGTCAATATTCGGTTTATTGAGTACAATAATTTAAGTGTTCAGTCACAATAATTTACACAGTTCAGCTGCTTATTCAATATTCGTTTGACAGGCGTTAAATAAATCTGCTGGTTGTTTCAACAACATTGTTTTTATTTTGTTTTTTTTTTTTTTGTTTGTTGTTCTTGACATTACAGTTGTCAAATATCAACGGAAAGTTTTCGGATAATTGTAATATGCGCACTGAACATACTTATGACAGTGCCGTATTTTACTCAATATTATAACAATTTACATATTTATTGCGCAATAATTAATGGAAACTTTATATGGAATATTGAGCTCAATAATGGCGTTTATTGCGATTTACGCAATAAAGGTGCATATCTGAACACCGTATAAATTTATAGAGAAAGATTTCAATTAATTTCACGTACTTTGTGCTTTGAATATCTGTCCAATGAGCTGATAGTAAGCCATTATAGCACTTTTAGTTAGGGCTATGGCCCAACTTCTTTTTATAGAGTTACACACTTTACGTGACTTCACACAGAGCCTCATCTGGTATCGTATACCAGCCTTTATTCTACAATATAATCGAGGCTTGCTCTTTAGTACAATAGAAAAATATGTATTTGGCGATATCGTGCATTTCTTTGCAGTAAACGCAATTGAAATCCTTCAATTCGTCCATGCACTGAAAGTATTTACGAAAATAGGCGGTGACATAAGGGCAATTTGTTTGGGAGGTTGTGATTTTCTACAAAGGCGCTCTCTATTCATTTGTCTATGCAGGGATTAGTTTTAATGACCACTGTTAGCTCATTTTTGTGTGTTAGTTTTGGATCTTGAAGCTGATGTACTGTGAAGAGGAGATTCTGTCTGCTTGACTGTAATGCTGTTTTCTACAGGCGCATAACCAGAAAACAGCATTGTAGTAAAGCAGACAGAATCTACTCTTCACAGTACATCAGCTTCAAGATCCCAAGATCTCCTGCTACTGCTGTTCTCTGTAGTGCTACTGTTATTTTGCCTTTCAATTAAGCTTTCCTTACAACAATATCGAGTTTTTTGTTACTTTCTGTAGCTCTGTATCAATCCCCAAAAATTCTCAGTCTCAAAAAAATTCTCTCTCAAATCAGTCTGCGTAGCATGAGCATCAACTTCATCGCCCTGGTATTTCTGTCCAGTGATTAAATCTGCATTAAAGTTTCAAAAATTGCCCGCGGCTTTTTTATGACTAGAGCCACATCATATGACCTATGTATCATCCCTGGATGGCTCATCAGCAACGATGCCACATAAAGTTATCATTGAATGGTTCGAAAATGAGCATAATAAACCCCGAGCAGATTTCGTTAGGCTGTCCTAGTAAATTAAAAGATTTTCTTCGAATACCTTACCACCCAACAAGTATTAATCAACTTTCTTCTAAAAAATACTAGAGTTATCAGTAAGAAAGTCTTTCTTTATTAGAAACCTTAACACAGATTTCCAACAATCTCTGGCCAGTATTTTGGAGCCATCGGTATACATCACAAATGTCCCGCTAACAATTGCCGGATCGTCAGGCCAAAAGTATTTTTTTTGGCATTCTAAAATCAAATTAGCTTTCGAGAAAATTTTAGGAAATTCTATGTATGACTGTAGGTATGAATCGCCTTAGTCCAGTAGGTACTGTGTTGGTATATTAGACATAAGGCCACGATTCATACCCCGGCTCAGGCATTTCCAGCATAACGAAATATGAAAAACTATTTCTTAGGCAAGTGCATCTCTGCAGATATCTGGCCGCTCATGTATAGAATCAACGCACACACAGCATTAGCGATTTGAGAAGCTAGTTCGTAATCCTGGTTGAAGGATTGTAATGGACAATTATGTATGTATCCATACAGTGAGCGTCAAAAGAAACTGTACACTTTTACCACTTAAGGAGAGTGCCAGAAAAAATTTGACAATATTTCGAATTTTTTTTTTTCAGTTTTGAAAAACTTGCCATGAAACAATTTGAAAATAAAAATAACGGTAATATATTAATGTACTGTTTCTTTTGATGCTCACTGTATGTATAACTGTATGTGTGTGACTGACTATTCAGTACTGCAGCATATTTTATTAATAATGGAAAATAATTTCATTCAAATGGCTGCCTCGGCTGGCCATGCCGTAGTCTACACGATCGGTCCAATTTTTAAGCACATTATCGATTGTGTGCAGCTGTATTTCACCAATGGCTTCACGTATATTGTCCTTTAAAGCGTCAATTGTCTCTGGCTGTTGTCTGGCGTAACACTTATCTTTGACGGCACTCCACAAATAATAGTCCAACGGTGTCAAATCACAGCTCCGAGGTGGCCAAACGACATCAGCTCTCTGCGGCTGATAATGCGATCTTCAAAAACAGGGCACAAAACATCGAGTGTAGCTTAGGCTGTGTGGCACGTAGCGCCGTCCTGTTGAAACCAAATGTTGCCAATATCCTCCTGTTCAATTTTTGTGAACAAAAATTCGTTCAACATGGCCTGATAACGATCGCCATTGACTGTAACGGCCATTCCTTGCTCATTTCCGAAGAAAAATAGCCCAATTATGCCTTTGGACCAAAATCCGCACCAAACAGTGACTCGTTTTAAGTGCGTCGGCTTTTCAATGTATGCGTGCGCGTTTTCTGTGCCCCAAATGCGACAATTTTGCTTCTTTACATACCCGCCACGATCAAAATGAGCTTCATCTCAAAAGATGATTTTTTTTTTTGCCAAAATCGACATCTTCTGGTGTATGCTACTGCATGGCCAGCCGAGGCAGCCATTTTAATGAAATTATTTTCCATTATTAACCGGAAGGATTGTACTTTCAAATAAAAAAAAGAAATTTGAGAAAATATTCAGTAGTTTCGTTTTTAAAGCATTTTCAAAACAAAAAAAGTTATTTGGCGGACCCTTTACATTGTCTAAATTGGGCCAGGATTTAACGGCCTTCAGCACTTTGCTTCAATACAAGGTCAGAGAGGAGCCTATTGAGTATAGCAAAAATGCTTTAATTAAAGTAGGAGAGACTACAGTGGTGATCAGAAGAGCTAACTGCTTGCAAAAGTATTTAAGAACACTTTTGCCTAAGTTTTAATGAGAGGCACGTTTCTGTTATTTTTCATTTAGAGGCCTGAGTTTTCAACTTTAATTGATTGTTAAATAACCCTTATCTTTTGCAAAAACAATGACTATTTATTTTAACACACACACACACACACACACACATACATACAGAGCCTTACACTCTTAAACACTCTCATACAGTTATTAATTCTTTCATTCATTCGCTCATTCATTCGTTCATTCCTTCATTCAATTAATTTCAACAACAATTTTAAGTTGTTGTTGGTTTTTTTTTGTCAGAAGGGTTTTCTATTCATCTTTTTTTTCATCTAAATTACTGGGTAAACGTGTGTGTGTGTGTGTATGTGTGTATCTCTGCATGTGTGTGTTTTTGTGACAATAAAAACAATAGATGGGTGGTTTAGAAATATTATTTAATTAGTATTTGTAAGGTAATGTTTATATTAAAAAATTTCATGTTCATGTTGTTGTTGTTGTTGTTGTTGTTTTTAGTATTTTTAAGTACTAAAATTTTGAAAACATGATTTTATTTATTTTATTGTTGTCGTTGTTGTTGATGTTACAGTCAACGTTTATTCACATAAGTACACATGAGTTTACAAAAAAAAACGAAAAAAAACATCAAAAAAACATCATAAATTTTAATCCCTAAACAATAATATTTTTATAGTTATTTTAACAACAAATAAAAACATTTAAATGCATGATAAAGTTACTAGAATATTGTGTAATAAAATGTTTCAAGAGAGAGAGAAAAAAATAGGTAAAGGCTTAGCCATCCAATAGGTTTCAAAAGGGAAGTTAAGTAAAACTCTTGCTAAGCTATGAATTCGATGTAACTTGTATTTCTCATTACAAAGTTCAACCACTGCCATGATATTATCTACTTACTTAATTGGCCATTAACAACCCGATTAACAGATTTCGGCCTGCCATAACACATCCTTCCAGGCTCCTCTGCTTCTTGCGCGCCACTGCCATTTGGTCACACCAATCGACGACAGGATTTCCTCTATTTGGCTCTTCCAACGCAAACAAGGTCGCCTTCTTCGCCGACTGCCGTAGATCCCCGCATCAAATACCCGTCTCGCTGGAGCTTCCTTCTCCATTCGAACGGCATGACCGAGCCAGCACAACCGCTGGATGTTAATTCGCTGCACAACGTCTATTTCATTGAGGACTTCATACAGCTCAATGTTGGATCAGATGCGGAAATCATCACCAACTCGCACTGGACCGAAGATCTTACGTAGTGTTTCATAAAGTCCATGCCTCTGCGCCATAAAGCATCACGAGGAGGATGAGCGTCTTTGTCGTACGGGAGAGGTCTCTGCTTCTCAATTGCTTATTGAGACCATAGTAGTACCTGTTGGCAAGAGTGAGCCTGCACTTGATCTCCAGACTGACATCATTTTTGGTGGTAACGGCGAACCCAAGATAAATAAATTCCTTGACTATATCGAAAGTATAGTTATTGGCCGTAATCTGCCGATAACATATACTTCGTTTACTTCATTTACCTTCATTTACTGCAAGACCCATCTTAGTAGCACTAACGGCAGCAGTAACCCCTCGCTTGGTGCGCCCTATGATGTCATGATATACGGTATCTAAAGTCATTGAAATTATCGCTTCTGGATGGTGTAAAGCAGTCAATATTTTTGCGGTAGTTTTCGACTACCTTTTTGCACACTTCTGCCTGTATCTCGCCAGCAACTTTACAAATTTCAGTTTTCAAATGCTCCATCAGGGGATTATTCGCATGGACATGGCCTTTTGCATGGCACAGTTCCTTTACGAAAGTATGTAGCGGCTCCCAATATTTTGGTGGCCAACTGACATCGCCTACAGACTGCATTTACACTTTTGGGAAACTTCTCATGCAATTAAGCCAGTATTCATGCAGTCAGCAGTATTATGTGATTCGTAGCAATGTCTTGTTGAAACCACATTCCGTCCACTTTATAAACTTAAACTGTAGACCAAAATAAAATCGGTTATCATACGGCTATAGCGTTCTGAATTATCGTCAAATCTTGATTCGTAATTGTTGCTCCCAATTTCAGTTTCTGAAAAAAAACAATTCAATGACATCATCTCTAGCTCATAATGAGCACCAAGCAGTCGTCTGGATTATCATCATTATTGGCGTGTAGATGTGCATTAATAATGCGATCACACATCTTGTTGTGCCACCCTCAATCCATACAAAGTATGCCAATAATGTCCCTATCAATCTTTTTTCCCTGACTAACTTCAGGATATTATGCGATGTCAGTAAGGACAACTCCCTGTCTTGTACTAGATACGCTCTTAAGTGTGCTTTGAGTTTACAAAGCAGGGTTAAAAGTCTTACCTTCTTAATTGATCATTACAGCCCTTTAAACAGGATTACGATCTATCTTCTTACACCAACCACATTGTGTGTGTTAATATACATGAGTTCAAAGCCGACTTCGGAGGACAAATCTTTGAGAGAAACTTTTCCGAGTTCAGTCACTCTTGGGTGAAGACACGGTGTGTTTGAACAGAATAATCGTGGTTTGAAAATCTCCGTTACAAAGATCTGTAGAACAATTGTCTAGTAATTGTTATTGTTTATGCAAAGGGTGTAAACAAAGGAATCACAAATAAAGCAATTGTTGTTGTTACATCAAGTTGTGAACAGTGACACACAGAATTGTGCGAATAGTAAAGAATTTTGATTAAAACTAAACAGAAATTTATTTTTTTTTATTTGCAATCAACGAGATCATATTTTAAACGTTTTTAAAAGGTAAAAACGTAACAATTGTTTTTGCCAGAAGACTGAGAGGTGAGAAAGCCATCGGAGAAATATTTTTTCGTGTTTCCAACCAACACAACATGAGAAAATACTTTACCTACTAGACTACGACCATAACCCATTATTTTTAATTATCCAACAAAAGTTTCGATTTTCTCAAACCCATTTGGCTTGAGAAAGGTCTCCATCTCTCTTCATCAATGCCTTCGTCGAGTATACGAGTATGCTTCTAAACATTACTTCCCAGAGAACAGATATATCCGGGCACGAGTAGAGACGTGAAACTCCTTTCTATTCTGTCTGCTTATTGCCGTGATTTCGTATCTTTTCCGCAATTTGTGCTGTGTTCTTTGAACCGCCTCTATTACACGTTGAAACAAGAAATGACCTCCATTGCTGAAGAAAATTTTTATTCGACAAATCGGCTTTCAAAGTCTGATGCTATGCATCATCCAAGCAGCTTATCTATGGCTTAGACAGTGGAGGCGATTTAAAATTTAAATGCAAATTGCTCTACAATAGGCCCTACGGTGTAACCAATTGCTGTGAACACCAGGAATCAGGCAAATTCGAATTATCTGCGGCAGTTGATGTACAGGCCGCCTGTTTGCAACTGTAACACTTGTCGACTCTTCAAATTTCTTTATAATCTTGTCAGTTCATTGCACATGAGACCTCAGATGATAGAAATTTCAGAGCCTGACAACCTTACCATGCAGATATGAAACCACTAAATGGTTAACCCAATATTTTCAACAAAAATACATTAATAATCGTAGAGGAGTGGAACAGAGAAGAGACATACAATTTTACAATTTAATCCTTAATGAAATTCAAATTAAAAATAAAATAATTTTACATTAATTTGAATGAAACAACAACAACAATAAAAACAAAAGAAAAAATATTCAAAACATATTCCAATTAATTATGAATGTTTAGCTACCTACTAATGTTCGTTCTTTGTTCCCCAGCTATTGTTTTTATTTTAAATTTAGTTTTGAAAAGTAAGCTGCTTATGAAGATTAGAAATCATAAAAAAAATTGAATTTTAAATTCAAAAACAAATTCAACACAAAATAAAATTTAATAGGTACCACGAAATTAAGATTTTAAATTGCTTAACATGTGTGTAGAAAGAAATAGGCCTCCTATGAAGGAATTTAAATGTAAGAGAAATACATTAACAAAATAGGGTTTGGACAAGGGATCAGCTCACTGATCAAGTGAAAAATTTTAAAGGAAATAATCAAGTACATTATGGCCTTTCAGATGCTTACAAATCAATCCCATGTGTGTGCAGATAAATTCAAATTTAAAAACCAAAGACGCAAACCCACACTTTTAGCAGCGCCACTTCTTGCCTCTAACAGCGTAAACTTTGCTATTTATAGAGCACTGTTAACTGTTTAACAGTGGCAATAGTAAATTAGTCTTCAGCTTTGCAATTATTGCAGACTATTGACATAAAATATAATCCTCATTATGATCATTATTATTTGCGAAGTGTTGAAATGTAGAGGAAATTATTCCAGCTATCCCACTACCACGGTTCGAAAGAGGACCCTCTGGACTACCATATTTGCATATAGTCTGTATGGTGTACTATTTCTTATATGTTCCTAAAATGGCCACTGATCTTCTAGAGAATTTTCAAGCAAAACATTGATATTTTCAAAGCCAATTTTCTCAATACCATATCACTTTATATGTGACGATGTTGCTGATTAAAAGGCCTTGGCATCTTCCTTTACATATAGTATGGTACTCATAGACCTAGAGTATTTCCAAAAATTACCTCCTAAACAAGTGGGCTTGTTCAGATGGATACTGTTAAATAGCTAACAGTGCTCTGTTAAGGGCAAATTTTGTTCCGTTAAGATGCAATTTTGCTCTGTTAACGCCAAATGTGGCGCTGCTAAAATTTATGGATTGCGTCTTGGATTTTCAAATTCGAATTTTTCTGCACACAAATACTAAAGGGTCCGCCAAATAACTTTTTTTTTAAATGCTTAAAAAAAACTACTGAATATTTTCTCAAATTTCTTTTTTTATTTGAAAGTACAATCCATCCGGTTAATAATGGAAAATAATTTCATTCAAATGACTGCCTCGGCTGGCCATGCAGTAGCCTACACGATCGGTCCAATTTTTAAGCACATTATCGATTGTGTGCAGCTGTTTTTCACCAATGGCTTCACAAATATTGTCCTTTAAAGCGTCAATTGTCTCTGGCTGATGTCTGGCGTAACACTTATCTTTGACGGCACTCCACAAAAAATAGTTCAACGGTGTCAAATCGCAGCTCCGAGGTGGCCAAACGACCCCAGCTCTGCGGCTGATAATGAGATCTTCAAAAACAGAGCGCAAAACATCGAGTGTAGCTTCGGCTGTGTGGCACGTAGCGACGTCCTGTTGAAACCAAATGTTGCCAATATCCTCCTCTTCAATTTTTGTGAACAAATTTTCGTTCAACATGGCCCAATAACGATTGCCATTGACTGTAACGGCCACTCCTTGCTCATTTTCGAAGAAAAATGGCCCAATTATGTCTCGGGACCAAAATCCGCACCAAACAGTGACTCGTTTTGGGGGCGTCGGGTTTTCAAGGTATGCGTGCGGGTTTTCTGTGCCCCAAATGCAACAATTTTGCTTGTTTACATACCCGCCAAGATCAAAATGAGCTCCATCTGAAAAGATGATTTTTTGCCAAAATCGGCATCTTCTGTAAGTCGATTGCAGGCCCACTTAGCGAAGCGAAAACGCATTGGATGGTCAATTGGCTTCAACTCCTGAACCAATTAGACTTTTTATGGCGTCATACCAAGGTCTTTATGCAAAATTCGTCTCAATGATGTCTCCGAAATGTTCAATTGTTGAGAACGACAGTAAATTGATGTTGATGGCGCTTCACGCACACTTTCTGCCACAGCAGCAGTATTCTCGGGTGTACGCACTGTTTTTGGCTTTTCACGCTTTGGTTTATCGATGAGGATGCCAGTTTCTTTCACATTTTTCAAAAGATAACGAACATACGGAGCTGATGCTTCTTCTCTTCTTCCAAAATCCGTACGCAATTATCGCACACATTCTGCAGCATTACAATGATTTTCAAAATAATTTCGCAATATTTCGCAGCGTTGTTCAAGCGTATACACAATCATATTAGTTCAGCGGAATGATAAAACTAATTATCTGTCAAATCAGACATGAGCTAATTGTTACCATTCACGAAATAAGCACTAGTTGAAAAAAAACACGTTAGATGGCGGACCCGATAGTATGGTACTCACAGACCTAAAGTATTTTTAAAATTAGCTCCTAGCCAGGTAGGTTTGTTCAGATGGATACTGTTAAAAAGATAGCAGTGCTCTGTTAAAGGCAAATTTTGTTCTGTTAAGACGAAATTTTGCTCTGTTAACGCCAAATGTAGGGCTACTAAAATTTATGGATTGCGTCTTGGATTTTCAAATTCGATTTTATCTTCACACACATAAGAAACTCTTCGAGATGGTTTTGCAAGGAAATAAACGAGTCCAATAGCATAATAAGGACATCAAGAACTTATAATAAAGACCAACTGTGATATGGGGTCTACCTCCCCTGAGATGACTCTTCGCGAACCTTACAATGCCTTTTCCAAATAATAATTTATCTTCACACAAATACTACAACCACACGTGTCTACTCGCACTCATAGAATGGATGACACACTACCCCACTAACATTACACAACCACTTTTAAAATTCTTTCTAAATTTTCCAAAACAAATTCCAGTTTAAATTTCATTTCCTATCAGTTGTGAACTGCAAAAAGTCACGAATAGCTCGAGTATATTTTTAGTAACACAAGCGCTGCAAGCGCAGCCCATATGTTATCAGCAGCACTCAACCTTGTAAAGGTGATAATAGCTAACGTAACACTAACGTAACTCACGAGCAAATTCTATTGAAAATTACGTGGTAAAGAAGTGTATTGACAACGCGCAGTATGATGTGTATTGTTGATGACACAATGTAAAATTTGTTAAGACTCTTCTGTCACACACTGACTGCCATACACCCAAGCCCAGTTAATTTATATATTTTGCAATTTGCAATTTGCAATTGCAATTAATAAATTTTGTTTGTTTTTGTTTTTATTTTATTTTTCTATTTATTTATTTGCTTTCCTTCTTTTTTTTTGCTTCATTTAATATTTTGTTCGCACTTTTTTTTTCTTTTCTTTTTTAATAATTTTGTGCTAAAAAAAAGAACTAAAAAGCGTACGTTTTCATGCCAATGCACTTAAAAGTAAAATACACACGATGATACAATACGGGAGAGAGAGAGAGGGAGGGGTATGGCCGTATTCATATTTCATATTGACATGCTACCTTATAATAATGACGCATATTGGTTTCATTATTAAATATGTAACAGTCATATGGAGGATTGTATACAATTTTGCTTGATTATGAAGACCTCAGGCTTTTCAGACTAGAAGTCTCCAGGAGGGAATTTTAAAATTGAAAATCCTGTTAAGAAAGTCTATGTCTGTGCCCATAATTGATGCATGTTCAAGGATTTAAGTACTTTCAGCTTTACGAATTTAACCCTCTGTTTTAGTAGAAGAAGCAAACCCAATTGGGTAACAAATAATTCCTCAAGGTTGTCTTAGTCTAGTAGGTAGTATGCTAGCTTACATAACATACATACATAATTGGTCATTACAACCCTTCAGTCAGGATTACGACCTAGTTTTTCACACCACTTATGTTGTGTTTGTTAATTTTATACATGAGTGGTGGGACCTACAGTTTAAAGTCGACTCCGAACGACAGATTTTTGCGAAACTTTTTCATGGCAATTTTATTTGACTCTCAGAGTTTTGGCCAGAAATCTGCTGAGCGGAAGTCGCCGAAAAATACTTTTTGTATTTCGTTTTGATGTCTGGCCTGGGGCTCGAACCCTGGCTTTACGTCTAATAAGCCAACACACTACCTACTAGACTACGGCGACTTCAAAAGTTTGGTTAGTTGGTTCAATACTCTCGCCGATTCAACTTCATAAAAGCCGAGTGCTAAGATGGCTGCCTGATTGTCGATAGCAGTGCTTTGTTTCGTTCTCTGCATTTGCTATCCAAGTTGAATGGAGTACATCTTTCGATAGCGTATACTTCTGCTGGAAGGTATACCCCAAAAACTCCTGCTACCTGCTCCAAGATCTGTCCTTGACGCAGCCATATATCACAAAATGGCTTCTGTTTTGAAAGAGCATGTGGCTGCCAGATAGTATTGCTGCTATGCGCAATCTTTTGTATCTCCTAACCAAGTTGAATTGAGCACAACTTTCAATGGCCTAAACTTCAGTTTGAAAGATACCCGCGAGTACCCCCATAGGCTCGAAATATATTATTCTGCGACAAAATATTCCTGTTCCCGTATGTTAGCTTACTAGGCCAAACTCGTGTGTTCAAACCTCAGCTCTGAAATCTCACATAAAATAAGTATCAGAATTCGACAACCTCCTCTTAACAGTCTTCTGTCAATAGGTTATAATCCTGACTAAAGGTTGCAATCCCACCTGTAGTGGCCGATAAAGTAAGTTAATAATGCCTTCGTCGAAATAAAATTTCCTCTTAACAGAACAATATTTGCCCTTAACAGAGCACTGTTAGCTATTTAACAGTATCCATCTGAACAAGCCCATTTGTTTAGGAGCTAATTTTGGAAATACTCCAGTACTCTATGGGTACCATACTATATGCAAAGGAAGGTTCCAAGGCCTGTTAATATAATCAGCAACATAGTCCACATATAAAGTGATATGATATTGAGAAAACTGCCTTGGATAATATCAATATTTTGCTTTAAAATTCTGTAGAAGATCAGTGGCCATTTTGGAATATATAAGAAACAGTACACCATACAGACTATAAGCAAATATGGTAGTCCAAAGGCTGCTCTTTCGAACCGTGGTAGTGGAGTAGCTGGAATAATTTCCTTTACATTTCAACACTTTTGTTCATAAATAAAAATGATCCTAATGAGAATTATATTTTATGCCAATAGTCTGCAATAATTGCAAAGTAGAAGACTAATTTACTATTGCCATTGTTAAAGAGTTAGCAGTGCTCTATTAATAGCAAAGTTTACCCTGTTAGAGGTAAGAAGTGGCGCTGCTAAAAGTTTGGATTTGCGTATTTGTTTTTCAAATTCGAATTTATCTTCACACCAGAGGTTAGCAAGAAGTCGCCGTAGTCTAGTAGGTAGTGTGTTGGCTTATAAGACGCAAAAGTCTGGGTTCGAGCCCCAGGCCAGGCATCAAAGACAAAGTACAAAAAGTATTTTTTCGGCGACTTCCTCTCAGTAGATTTCTGGCAAAAACTCTGAGAGTAAATAAAAATTGCCATGAAAAGTTTCTCAAAAATCTGTCGTTCGGAGTCGACTTTAAACTGTAGGTCCCACCACTCATGTATAAAATTAACACACACAACATAAGTACTGTACTTGTCTTAATTGACAAGTGTACGTCCTCTAACCTAACCTAACCTAACCTAGAGGCAAGAAGTGACGCTGCTAAAAGTATGGGTTTGCGTCTTTGATTTTTAAATTCGAATTTATCTTCACACCAGAGGTTAGCAATGAGTATTCAAAACGATGAGTAGATTCGAATCATACTTATAATTTCTGCTACTTATACGCATTCATACTTATTTTAATGTCATACTCATACTACTCATATTCAAAATTTGAAATACTCATGGTACTCATACTTAACAATACGTATGATGTTATTGATTTCGACTCTCCGTGACTCATCGTATACACGAATCACAAAATAGGTATGATTCGCGCACGAACACTACAATACTCACATGAAGGTTGTGTATTTACTCTGCTTGCTGTCTTTGTCTTTTTCTTTTTCTTTCTTCTTTCTTTGTAAATGCAACAACAACTACGATTGCAAACTTTGACGAATGATTCGAATCACTCGAATCATTTATAAGTATTATGAGACGTATTTTTCTAAATTTATGAATCTGAATGAGTAGGCGCATGAATCAAACATATTACGAATGTTATGAGTTTGATATCAACATTGTACTCATACTCATTGCAACTTGTACTCATAAATCAATGTTGTACTGAGTACGAATGAATCAGAGTACTGTTGGTTTTCAATACTGTTGACTCACTTATACTCAAAATTTCATGAGTACTTATGCGTAGCGAAAAAGCGATTCATTGCTGATCTCTGCATTACACACATGAGTTTCTTTTGGTCTTAGTTGTAAGATTTCGAAGTACTATCGAATTGTCGCTTATACTAGGTAGGGTGTATAAATATTCGTTTTTTACTTGAGTTTCATTAATGAATTCTTATTTGTTTAACAATTAATTTATGCAGTAGCTGTTTAAATATTTACTTTCTTTATTACTTTTTTATACATCACTTTTTAAAAGTTGTTGATTAACTAAAACACAGAACGAAAGAGAGAGAAGGAGAGAGAAGGCAAAAGAGAAAGAGGTGGAATTCAACACACATTTTTCACATACCAACATTGCGTATCATCATTAAGATAGTAGTCATGCAGCCTCAGCTAGAAGTAAGGCATGCTTGATGTTCCAAAATCATAAAGAGAGTGGCAAACAATAGACATGAAAAAAAGCCTAAGTCGTTACACTGTGTGATGTGTGTGCGTTGATCTGTTTTTTTGTGTTTTATTGTGTGCTGTATTCATAAATGGTGATTCACTTTGTATTTTAGAGAAACACCACCATCAACCGAAATTAAAATTAAAAAAAAAAGATTTCTTTTCATTTCGTTGAATTTAAAGGTTTTTTTTAATTTTTTTTTAATTTTTTTTTAATTTGTTGCTGTTAGAAACAGTGGAAACAAAATCAAATAAAGTCTGTTGCCATACGTGTATGGCTTGGCTTATTTGTTGCTATTTTTATTGGCTTTTTTCGCTTTTTTTTTTGGTTTTCTACGTAACTACTGTGCACACACAGACACACATTAATGGGAATCTATAAACAGCAAGAAATATATACGTTTTTAAGGTCTGTTTCGCTCGACAGTATTCAAAGTGCATTTTAAATGAGTTTTTTTAAGCTGATAAACTTGAAAGGCAAAAACCAAAAAAAAAAAACAAGAAAAAAACCAAACAAACGCTTGTGGTTTTTGTATTGATAATGAAAAATTATGGATTGAATTTCATTTCATAATAATGACGCATTTTTTTTTATTTTTTTGAATTTTCTGTCAGTATGCCATAGCATTCCTTGAGTCGGATTTTTGCTCATTTTTCTTTGTAAAGAATTGCTAATTTGCTATGAAGAAGAGGAGGGGAATTTTAAGGCATTCTTAGAATTTCTAAAGAGGCCTTAAAGATTAGTCAGGTTTTGTGTTTTTAAAAATTTATGCTTATAAGCAATTAAATGCCTTTTTAAAAAAGGAATTTTTTTAATTCATTACGAATGCTTTTCAATTCAAATTCTAAAGGCATTAGTATGGTGCCTAAATACAACATTAATGACTGTATTAAGCCATTAAAATATGTAATAAAAAGCTCTTTTCATTTCATTGTCTGTTATTTATTATTTAAAAATTAATTTCAATAAATTATTCCCGCTCCCTAGCTGGCTCTATAAACAAACCTGAAGAAAACAAAACAGAAAGGCTTTCCCCCCCTTAAGCTACCTTTGCTTACGAAGAAGAAAGAAAAAGACAGAAAGGCTTTGCCCCCCTTAAGCTAGATTTGAGAATAAATGTGTGTGACAAGTGGTTGAGGCCTGTAATTTATTAATAATTTATAATGTTATAAACCCCTTCAACCCCCTCTGGTATATTGCGTATGTGTGTTTGTATAATTAAAATAAAATGTTTTTGAAATTGCAATTGTTTTGGCATAATCAGTCAATGTCCATCAGTTAGTTTTAGCCCCAGCCAGCACCGCATTGGGCAATTTATGCCCAGATCATCAAATTTCTACCCAGAAAATGCCACAAAAACCGCAAAATATCATTTGTACGGGGACCAACTATACATATGTAACTATGCACGTATGTTTGTACGTATACTAAAGGCGAAAGGCCTGGTTTATAATGTATATCACATATATACATATATATAAATGGCATATAGAGACGCCTTTATTGACCAGTAATACGTGAGGGGCTTTTCACATTGAAACGAATTATTTGAAAATTTTTGTAAACGTTTTTTTTATTAAACCAAACCTAATAAATTAAAGAAGCAAAAGGGGATGCTCCAGAAATCAGCTTAAGTATGACATAAGAACTCTATTCCCTTTAGGCACCAGAGCCCCATAAAATCTTCTCGGCCCGCCTTCAAAATGAGACGTACAATGCACCAACTCAACGTATCTGAATTGACGGAATTCCTGCCTAACCCAGAAAGCTAGTTTGGTGTTCATACCCAACTTAACCACATGTCGATATCACAAGCAAATCAATGGTTTACGCTCTGGACAAAACTCACTCATTACATACAAAGATACCTAGATGCCAAAGTATATGCTCTTGCAGTAAATATAGTCGATGAGGACATATATTCATACATAATTGGTCATTACAACTCTTTAGTCAGGATTACAAACAAGTTTTTCATACATGAGTGGCGGAATCTACAATTTAAAGCCGATTCGGAACGATAGATTTTTGAGAAACTTTTCATGGCAATTTTTCATTTACTCTCAGAGTTTTTGTCAGAAATCTGCTGAAAGGAAGTTACCGAAGAAATATTTTTTTCAAATTTCATTCTGTTGGAGATGTCTGACCTGGCCTCACGCTTAATAAGTCAACACACTACCTATTAGACTAAGGCGACTTCCTTGAGGAAGCCTTCAATAATGCGCAATCCAATATAACAATTCTATCCTTAGACGAGTTACAACATTCTAAAGAAGAGATGAATAAATTTCGGTGCTTACAACCTAAGGCTAAGGGAGTAACAACACTTGGTGGCATATTTTCACCTCTAATATGGGTCACCACTATATATCGTCTGAGAATGCTAAGTGGCGAAGGATATGAACCAGTCTGCAACGCGGATGATGTGTTAATAATTCTAAGTATGATAATTCGAGCCATCTTGTATGTAGGAGAGCGGAACACGCTCTGAAAATAACGTTGACGTGTATTAGTCCATGATGTGTAAACTCGAATAAAACTTGAATTTGCTTGTTTACCAAGAGAATTAAGACCGTTCTCGCCTTCTTAACCAGCAAATTCGTATATTCAGCCAGATAAACTATTAAAGTGTTGTTGGGAATAGGATATTGAAATGAAAGCAATGTCTAGGAGATAGCCACTAATCTCAAATGGGACCGAGAGTGACACAAAATTATAGCTCCGGTTACTGCGGACCCAGGTATGGTTTTTCAAACGGAGTTATGTATTCTGGTTTTGTCACTATCTGCAAAGTGTCACATGGCTTCGATGGTGTACATTTTCCCACATTATTGTTATGAGCAATTCAATTTTAGCTGCCCATAATTATTCGCCCGTTTCAGGAAACTTCCAGTCTCTTTGGGTACCTAGCATTCTTCAATTGGTTGATAACTTTTTAGTGGTGAATACCGATGTGCTACCTTAACTACGTCTCACATTGCTTCTGTGCCAGGTTTTTACAAGCTTTTCTATGATTTTATCGATTTTTTAGCGATTGATGCGAGGTCTAGCATGTCCTTATGCAGCTCATTCTCTAGCATCAGCTTCATTGCTTTGAGCTTTAAACATTTTTTCAGCAATCTGGGATTCTTACGTTTTTCTATAAATGAAAACCTATGTAATCTTCTAACAAAATGAAGCTTAGAATCTTAGCTTTTAAACATGCTCTGGTGTTGCCAAATGGCATTAATATTACCAAGGTTTTGTATGACATTTTAAAGACGTCTGTCGACAAATTGTCAAATAATTTTGTTTTTTTTTTTTAATTCCAATAAAAAATTTCTGAAATATTGTTACGTTTTTACCTTTTAAAACGTTTAAACTATAAGCTCGTAGATTGCAAATAAATTAAAAATAAATTTTGTTTTTAGTTTTAATTAAAATTCTTAATTATTCGCACAATTCTGTGTGCAACTGTTCACAACTTTATATAACAATAACAATTACTAGACAATTATTCGGCAGATCTTTGTAACGGAGATCTTCAAACCACGATTACTCTCTTCAAACACACTGCCTCTTCATACAAGACCGACTGAACTTTTATTAATTCAGTTGCCTGCTTTGTATTGCCTTTTATATGGCAACGTAAACAGTCTGATGAATATTCTTGAAGGCGAATGTTCGTGTCTATGCCTTCTTGAGATCTCTATAAATGTAAACATCGGTGTTTCATCATTGTTGTTTGTGTATTTTGTTTACATTTATTCTTGTAGTGTTTGTTGTTGTATTTTTGTTTACTTGTTTACCATTTGTTTACGCTGGTGTTTGTTGTTACATGATGGTGGGCTATAATTTGTAAACAATTTCATTGTTTCGTATTTTTTTTTGTAGCTTTTGTTTATAATTAAAAGCAAAACACCAGTATCTCGATTTTTTTTATTTTCGTTACAATATAAATTTAAAAAGAGTCGATTAAAATATTTCATAAAAAATTTTCTTTCATTGTCAATAGAAGTAGAAATTAAATGACCCGTTTTTGCTGTGTGTGTACTTTAAGCCATAAAACTATAGAAAACCCAAATGCCAATAAAGACTATAATGTTGGGCATAAAAGCCCAAATAAAAGACTGCCGTTAATAAAGAAAACGGTAAAAAAAGAAGAAAACTCATACCAAACAAAAGATTTCATTTATAAATGTGTGTGTGTAGAAGAGTGTGTGCAGAAGTGTGCGAGTGTGTGGGTTTCAAAATGTCTGTCTCTTTGGAGCTGGGCACTTATTGTGTGGTATGTTGAACGTCTGTTGCAAAACAAACCAAACGAAACGAATTGAATTGAAATGAATGAAAAGGCAGCAGGCAGCAAGGCAGCAGGCAGCAAAGCAGTTGTAGTTGTGGTGGTGGTGGTGGTCGTGGTCTAGTGACAAAAGTGGCAGGTGACCACAATAATAATTTTAACATAAATTGCTTGTTGTTGTAACACAACAATGAATGTATGTATGTATGTATGTATGAATGGAAAGAAAAACATTATTAAAGTTAAAGTTAGAAACAGAAAACGAAGGAAAACCCCCAACGCCTAGTTTTATTTTGTATGAAAAAGACAAAGAGACAACAAACCCACCAACTAGGCTGGTGGTGAGGCTAAAAGTCTAAGAAGGAAACCTTTTGGAAAATTAATGTCTGCTGTCTTAAAGCTAAAGAAAACTACACAGAGAGCGTATGTATATGTGTGTGTGCTATTAAATGGAAACCACAAAAGTCTCCTTAAGTATCCTACACACATACACATACACATACACTTGTGTAGACAATATTAAAAGCAATGTTTAGAGTTAAATGTATAAAATTAAATGGAAATTTATTATAAAGTTTATATAAAAGACAATAATTTAAACATAAAAGGCAATTTATATACCAAAAAGACACAGACACACACACACACACACACACACACTCGTTCCAAGTCCCCAGTCATTTATTTACACGTACAATTGGCCGACCGTAAAGCGCCCCCAGAAGTATGCAACATTTATAATACAATAAGAGTTATACTAGTAAGGTATTGAGAGGAGCAAGAGAGAGAGACAGAGAGAGAGAGAGAAAGAGAGAGAAAGCTTTGTATGCAATTGTATGTGTGTGTGTCTGAGTGTGTTAAATTATTAACAATAAAAAGGAAGTGCTTTTAAATTTATTATGCCATAGAAAATCTTGCTAAAAGAGTTTCGTTAAGGATTTTATCTCAAAAAAAAAACAACGGAAACTTTAATAGAGATGTTCAGTTAAGCTTACTTTTTTTCCAAGCAGTAGATTCTCTTAAAAAACACACGAGAATTGGATACTTGACAAGTTATTTTAACATAAAAAAGGAATAAAAAAAAATTTAACAACTTTTCTCAATTTATTTCAACAATTTATTCTAGTTTCCCTCTCTCTCTCTCTCTCTCTCTCTCTCTCTCTCTCTCTCTCTCTCTGTCTCTCTCTTGCATATGAAAATAACTTGTCATTAGCAAAGTATGTTTAATTATGTCTCTAATAAATATTTATTATATTGTAAGTAAGTTTTCTAAAGGGTCCGCCAAATAACTTTTTTTGTTTTGAAAATGCTTTAAAAAAACTCCTGAATATTTGCTCAAATTTCTTTTTTTATTTGAAAGTACAATCCTTCCGGTTAATAATGGAAAATAATTTCATTCAAATGGCTGCCTCGGCTGGCCATCCAGTAGCCTACACGATCGGTCCAATTTTTAAGCACATTATCGATTGTGTGCAGCTGTATTTCACCAATGACTTTACGAATATTGTCCTTTAAAGCGTCATTTGTCTCTGGCTTGTCGGCGTAACACTTATCTTTGACGGCAACCCACAAATAATAGTCCAACGGTGTCAAATCGCAGCTCCGAGGTGGCCAAACGACATCAGCTCTGCGGCTGATAATGCGATCTTCAAAAACATGGCGCAAAACATCGAGTATAGCTTCGGCTGTGCGGCACGTTGCGCCCTTCTGGTGAAACCAAATGTTGCCAATATCCTCCTCTTAAATTTTTGTGAACAAAAATTCGTTCAACATGGCCCGATAACGATCGCCATTGACTGTAACGGCCACTTCTTGATCATTTTCGAAGAAAAATTGCGCAATTATGACTCTGGACCAAAATCCGCACCAAACAGTGACTCGTTTTGCGTGCGTGCGGCTTTTCAATGTATGCGTGCGGGTTTTTTGTGCCCCAAATGCGACAATTTTGCTTGTTTACATACCCGCCAAGATCAAAATGAGCCTCATCTGAAAAGATGTTTTTTTTTGCTAAAATCGGCATCTTCTGCTGTAGGCTACTGCATGGCCAGCCGTGGCAGCCATTTGAATGAAATTATTTTCCATTATTAACCGGAAGGATTGTACTTTCAAATAAAAAAAGAAATTTGAGAAAATATTCAGTAGTTTCGTTTTTAAAGCATTTTCAAAACAAAAAAAGGGATTTGGCGGACCCTTTAATACATATGTACATACGCTCTAATAAATCAAATTGTCATTTGGTTTTAAATGCTTCAAGTAATCAATAACAAATTGTATGTAATTCCATAAATGTTTTCTATGCTGTATTCCTTATTCCTTTTGCTTATTTGTATAATAAATTTTAAATAATTTCTAACAATTATTACAAAATTTATTATTATTTGTTACGAAAATTACATTGTATTTGTCTTTGGGACAACAATTCTGTTAATACATGCCACATAAATTAAACAAATACTAAGACATTGTAATTGAAATTCAATGTAAAATGTTTAAAGGCTTCAATCGCTCAATATGAACACTAATGAACAGTTATTCTCTAATAAGAGAAAATAATTTATAAGAAACAACAACAACAAATTAATATCATACAGATAAATAAAAGTTCTTAAACGAAAATAACATATAAAATCCATGAAAGACAAAAACAAAAAAGTATTACAAGAACAAATCAATATTACAGTTCTAGAAGTTGCCATACTGACTGGATATTACATTAGTACGCATACTGTGCCCGAATCCAGCACGGTATAGATACCTTGTTTTGAAATGAGACTTCTTCGAGCAAAATTGTTTGAAGCCACAATTATTGTGAGACTTACATACATACATAATTGATCATTACAATCCCCTTCAGTCAGGACTACGACCTAGCTTCTCACACAACTTTTGTTGTTAATTTTATACATGAGTGGCGGGATTTACAAATTAAAGTCGACTTCGAACGACATATTTTTGAGACACTTTTCATAACAATTTTTCATTTACTCTCAGAGTTTTTGGCAGAAATCTGCTATTTTTTCATATTTCGTACTGCTGTAGACGTCTGCCCTTAGGTTTTAACCGTGGCCTCACTTCTAATAAGCCAACACATACTAGACTACGGGGACTTCATCAAAAACCCTGGTGTTTGACGGTGAATTCTTTCCCGAACCGCCGATTAAAACTTTCATCAGGATGCCCTCCAGAACATTAAACTCAAATGTCATGTTCGCTATAATTTAGTTCTGTACGTTTACCATCCATTTCCATGATATGTTCGCCTCACCAGCTGCCCAAGCCACCAAGCTGTGGCTTCAGCTACAGTAGCTCTCTTTATTATCCCCCAGGTAACTTCGCTTACCTTGACTTTTGCACAGATTGGAGAACAACTCAGTAGCAAGACAAATATTGTACCGTTCACTAACACATGAACGACAAAAGCAAAAGTATTACAAGAACAAGTCAACAGTATAGTTCTAGAAGTTGCCATACAGACTGGGTATTACCGTTTACTAAGCAGATGCAGCAAAATCATCGAATCCTACAATAAAATCTTTTCTTTGGGAATCCCCTCTTTAATCAGATCTGCTAGCTTGTAATTGACGGCGTAAAGTATCTGGCCAGTGTAGATGTTGGAGTATATACTGGGCATTTCGTCTATAGAGATGCTGCTCGATTTAATGCTTGTTTCAGAAAAACTTATATTATATGGGCATTTCATTAGTTTTTGGCTAGAACTTACATCATGTTTTGATCATTACCTCATATAGATCAACAAGCAGTTCTTCACCGTCTTTGACTTGCTCGGCAGATGAAGTCGCCGTAGTCTAGTAGGTAGTGTGTTGGCTTATTAGACGTAAAGCCAGGGTTCGAGCCCCAGGCCAGGCATCAAGACAAAATACAAAAAGTATTTTCTTCGGCGACTTCCTCTCAGCAGATTTCTAGCAAAAACTCTGGGAGTAAATAAAATCGTCTTGAAAAAGTTTCTCAAAAAATCTGTCGTTTGGAGTCGTCTTTTGTCCTATGTGTGTGTAAAAAGCCGAAGATGTTCTTCCCCTGAGGGACATTGTTGCCGACGTCTGTTTTTAACACCAGAATAAGTGATTTCAGAAAAATAAATAAAAAAAGGTGGTCAAACAACAAAAACGCACGATGAGAACAACGCATTGTTACGCTCTTGGTTTCTGGATCCTTCCCTTCTATCTTTCCCCCCGCGTCCTGAAATATTTTTGAAAAATATTCCACATTCTTTATACTTTATTTTCTTTGCTTTTAGCTAGATTACTTGCCTTGTCGCAATGCTACTTCACTTCACTTGATTCATTATTTTCTCTAGGATTTCCTCTATCCCATGTGAAGATCTCTCTGGAACTTTAACACATTCTCCGCCAACAATTTTTTTCATAAAGTGATTGACAGAACTGAATGGCAAGTTAAAGTAGGAACTCAGTGTCAGTCACTGGTGACTGACAAGACGGGTAATGTGTTGATAGAATAATTTCAAGTGGAAGCGATTTGGTCAACTCTCCTGGGATTCTTTGAGTAAAGTGGGCTGTGGAATTTACTTTGAAGAATAAATTTTTTACGATATATATTCCGCCTCTCAACAATTGCAATAAATAAAGCTGCCGAATTGATCCTGATCGCCAAGTGGATGGTGCACCCGGTTAATGTTAAGCTGATAAATTTGATAGAGCAGGTACATCCTTCTGTCAGGCTATCTGTACCGCAAAATTATTTATTGGATGGCAACATATTCTGAATTGACAGAAAATTTTGTTTTATTGCCAGATTCATTTGTCCTAAGTTGGATTGCGAGCTCAGCAATTAAATACTTATATTGAAAGGTATGGACATCTCTGCAACTATTTTTACCCTTACGGGCCAATACTTACTATAAAGGAAATCGAAAAGGCTTTGTTTACCTACTAAATAAGGATTTGCTAATCCATTCAGAAGATGTCAGTCATCAGCGGTTAGCATATTTCAAAAAATTGCTCAATGATGATGACTATATAAGCTCCTACCAAATCTATAAGAATTTAATTTAATGTCAAGTGAAGTTTCAGTCGGCCACCTTATCTGCCGAGTAGGTTAGGTTAGGTTAGAAGACGAGCACTTGTCAATTAAGACAAGTACAGTACCCGGAGATCAAATTGACCCAATGTACAACGACCTAGTTTCTCACATCACGTATGTTCTGTGTGTTAATTTGTATACATGAGTGGTGGGACTTACAGTTTAAAGTCAACTCCAAACGAAAGATTTTTGAGAAACTTTTCATGGCAATTTTTTATTTACCCTCAGAGTTTTTGCCATAAAGCTGCTGAGAGGAAGTCGCCTAAGAAATACTTTTTTTGTATTTCGTTTAGATGTCTGATCCTGGGTCAGATATAATCTGCATTGCCTTGCTTTATTTAGAATTTCATATCAATTTTCATTGAGAATAGTTCGCCATCAAGGGAGATAGTTTCATTAATATCTGCCCTAAATATACACTTTCTTTTGAGCCACCCTGTATCATATGATTTTTATTATTTTTTAATATCTCTCTGCATACATAATTTAATTCCATTTCACTTTTTTAATTGGAAATTATTATTTTTTTTATTTCTTTCAACAATTTTTCTACCCTCCCCCCTTAATGACATTTTACAGTTCATTTATGAAAAAATGATTTCTAATTAATATTACTCATACGCTCTCATATAAAAAAAAATCATGTTTTTTTTCTCTCTTTCTCTCTCTCTCTCTCTCTCTCTCTCTCTCGGGGTATGCTTCAAACAGATTCATTAAATGAATGCAAAAAAAAGGAGGAAAAAAGGGGAAACAAAATTAAAAAAAAGAAACGAAACGTTACAGAAATTTCTATTTCGTTATGTGAAGCACGTAATAGACATTAAACAAATTAATGATTGTGTATTGATTTTGTTAAAAAAAAAAGAAATTAAAAAAAGAAGCAGAAAAACAGATAGGTTAGGTAAAAAGAAACGTAACGGTGAAATAAAAGCACAAAAATAGACAATTTTAGCGCAAAAAAGTCGGGTTTTAAATAAAAAATATTCATGGTTTCAACGATAAAAAGAAAAAAAAATACTACGGGTTTGCTTAACAAATTCTGCGATTTTATTTGAAAACATTAGTACGCATACTGTGCCCGAATCCAGCCCAGTATAGATACCTTGTTTTGAAATGAGACTTTATCGAGCAAAGTTGTTTGAAGCCGCAATTAGTGTGGGACTTACATACGTACATAATTGATCATTACAATCCCCTTCTGTCATGGCTACGACCTAGCTTCTCACACAACTTACATACACATAGCCATAAAAGTATACATACGGATAACAAATTTCAGAAATTTTTTTAACTAATCCGTTTTCGTTGAAAATCTTTGTAATTGCCTGACCACTTTCCTCGATTTTAAGACGGTCTGGGTTAAAAAATTTCTGAAATTTGTTAACTTTTGTGGGACTGTGCAGGCAGTGTACAACGGAAAAAAATTTCGGCAATTTTTTAACCGTACGTATAATTTAGTGACTGTGTGTATGTTGTCTGCGTTAATTTTTATACATGAGTACCGGAACCTACAATGAAAAGTCGACTTCGAACGACAGATTCTTAAGAAGCTTTTCATGCCAATTTTATTTCACGCTCAGACTTTTTGCAAGAAATCTTCTGAGAGGAAGTGGCCGAAGAAATATTCTTTTGTATTTCGTTTTGCTGGAGACGTCTGATCTGGGGTCACGCCTAATAAGCCAACACACTACCTACTAGACTACGGTGACTTCAGTGTAGACTTCCAACCACTAAAATCACCCCGGTGTTCGACGGTGAAATCTTTCCCGAACCAGCGATTAAATCTCTCATCAGGAGTCCGTCCAGAGCATTAAACTCAAATGTCATGTTCACTATAATTCAGCTGCCTCTGTATGTTTACCATACATTTCCATGATATGTTCGCCTCACCAGCTGCCCAAGCCTCTGTGGTTTATAGTTACTGAAGCCCTTTTTATTCTCCCCAATTATGGCCGAGAAATTTCGCTTACCTGTAAAGAACATTTGCAAAGATTGAGGAACGATTCAGAAGCAAGATACAGTATTGTTTACTTTGTGAGCCAATTTCGGTGTCCGGCTTAGGTTAGGTTAGGTTAGGTTAGAGGACGTGTACGTGTCAATTAAGACAAGTACAGTACCCGCAGGTCGAATTGACCCATTGTACAACGTCCTAGTTTCTCACACCACTTATGTTGTGTGTGTTAATTTTATACATGAGTGGTGGGACCTACAGTTTAAAGTCGACTTCGAACGACAGATTTTTGAGAAACTTTTTCATGGCAATTTTATTTACTCTCAGAGTTTTTGCCAGAAATCTGCTGAGAGGAAGTCGCCTAAGAAATACTTTTTGACGGCGACTTCCGTCCAGCTTAAGGCAGACTTGTTTCTAGTCTAGTCTTAGTCTAATAGAACCACCGGTGTTAGATGTTCGATGGACTATTAAATTCAGTAAAATATCAAAATGGCTTTCAGCTTCATTCTAAATGTTTCAAATACAAAGCCCCTTGATGCTGATTTGCAAGACCTGCTAATTCGAATTTCCCATTTAATCTCGGGTTCATCGCTTGACGTGATATTCCAGCGAGCCTTTATGTTTAATCAAGTGAACATTGATTTAATAAAGTTGACACTCTCTGAAAGCCTATACCAGGTCATCACAAAACACATTTGTAGGCCGTCATTCCGCTTATGACTCGAATAGTATACTTCCGTCAATAAAACTTCAATGTTTGGTTGAAGTCGCCGTGGTCTAGTAGGTAGTGTGTTGGCTTATTAGACGTAAAGCCAGGGTTCGAGCCCCAGGCCAGACATCAAGACAAAATACAAAAAGTATTTCTTCGGCGACTTCTTCTCAGCTGATTTCTGGCAAAAACTCTGAGAGTAAATCAAATTGCCATGAAAAGTTTCTCAAAATCTGTCGTTCGGAGTCGACTTTAAACTGTAGGTCCCGCCACTCACGTATAAAAATTAACACACACAACATAAGTGGTGTGAGAAACTAGGTCGTAATCCTGACTGAAGGGTTGTAATGACAAATTATGTATGTATGTGTGTTTGGTTAGCAGCGAAATGCTTAGTCTCGCATCAACTATTGTTTAAGAAATACTTTCGCATCTGACGTGATTGGTAGATGTCTGACATCTCTTAAAGAAGAAATGACAAGACATTATTATAATGCCCTTGACTAAGTGAAAAAAATCATGGCCAACGAGGAAAACCTAGTCGCTGATGACTAGCTTAGATAGATAAGCATCCCAAGTCATTTTCGTAAGAGATAAGTGCTTGGAGGATATGCTCTTACAGCATCCCTCTTTGTGATACCGCAAACTACTGTTATACGTGCTGTAGTGGGCTTTGAATATGTGATCTAATCACGTAAGTTATTCAAGACACAAACCATTTGTAATAGATACATACACCATCTGCCGTATATGCTAAGCTCTTCTCTTTGCCTTTCGCTTTGTCAATGCTATTCTGGTCTCGAACACCTATTTCCTAAATATAACATTACCACACCGTTTACAATTATTATTATTTTCCCTTCTTGTATTGGTTTCGGTAATAAGAGTTATTTATGACGTACAGCTTATTAGGCTATAGCGTCCGATCCTGGTGTTGGGGCTGCCAACATCGCCTCCAGGCATGCAAATTGCCGGGATTTAACCGTGCAAGTATTGAGGTTATACCGCCCATGGTCGGTCGTCAGAGCCTCGTCAGCGTGATGGGGGACACCAAGCCCTTGAAGGACAGTGGGTGAGGGTGACATTTGGAAAGGAGTGGCTGTGTGAAAAAGAACGTGTCTTTTGAATGCTTCACTTTCCCATTAGTCCTCCCCCCCAGATTAGAAGACCTGGACTATGCGGATGACATATGTTTATTAAGCCATTCTTTCTCCGACATGCAGTCGAAACTGGATCTAGTTAGCGAAACCGCAAAGTTAGCTGGATTAAAGATCACTCAGAATGAATGCTAACGCAACGGGGAACTTCCTAATATACGGCAAGGAAATTGATGAAGTGCAGTCCTTCTGCTATCTAGGCAGTATAATCGATAAATCCGGCGGATCATCAACAGATATTGCCAGCCGCATTAATAAGGCACGCAAAGCTTTTACCCAACTTAACCCCGTTTGGAAATCATCTAACATATCGAGATGCACCAAAATTAAAATGTTCAACACCAACATTAAATCCACATTACTTTACGGTTGCGAAACGTGGAATATGGCACACCGAGATTCCCAGTCTATTCAAGTATTTGTTAACAAATGCCTGCGAAGAATCATGCGTGTTTACTGGCCCTCCATAATATCCAATGCCCAACTCTGGTCAGATACAAACCAGCAACCAATAGAGATGAAAATAAGAAGACACAAGTGGGGCTGGTTTGGGAACACTCTTCGCAAGCCATTAGATGACATCACAAGGAAAGCCATTGATTGGAACCCCCAGGGAAGCAGGCGCATCGGACGACCATCACACACTTGGAAACGCCAAATCACAATCGTATTATCCAAACTACGTCGACAGTGGAACGAAGTCAAACACCGCGCTGACGATCGGGTTCATTGGAACCAACTTGCTGCGGCCCTATACTGCCTAGAGGAGTAAGAGGAAGAGGCAGCATTTTGAAATTAATCGGGGCAATAAGCTTGAAGGAAATACCCTATAAAGTCGGAAGGAAATATAAATGAGCGTGTTGGCTCGCTGCTAAAGCTCTTCTTTACAACAATAATAGCTTCCTTCTGAGGAATATTGGCAGAGGTTCTTCACAATGACGCCAGCATAAAATAGCGGCTTGTTCGAGGTTAGAAAATCACTGTTGTCGGGTGGGTAGTGTGTTGGCTTATTAGGCTTGAGACACTGATTCAAAGCGCCAGTTCAGATAAAATATTACTTCGGCGACTTCCTCTCAGTCGATTTCTGGCAAAAACTTCATGCTGATTTTCAGATTAACTCTGAGGGATTCGCGCTTTAAAGGAACAGCATAGCAAAATATGAATCCTATTGATCCGAACCTAGAAATACACTCTACAGCATCTGTTCATATAATACCACAAAGTATTGGTATATGTTCTAAAGTGAGCTTTGATTATGTTATCTACTCACGTAAGTTATTAAAGACACGAACCATTTGAAAATAGATACACTATCTGCCATCTGTATGACGTATTTGTTTCTGTTTAGTTGTGCAATAAAATATTCAAAACAATTTATATCGCGCTCATGTAATTCTTTAATTATTAATCGTCATACGTTTAGATGTTTCCGCTGACACTGTTTATCCCTGACATTTTTTTCTGCTGAGTGAGAGGAGGGTATTTATTTAATTACGAGTCGTGTGTTTCTTTCTTTCCTTCTTTTTTTTTTGCAATACTTATTGACGTCATCATCATACGTATGTATGTATGTATGTGTGAGTGTATTGTTTTAATTCAATTTGTTTTTGTTTTTATTATTATTTTATATTTTAATTATCATTTACTGTGAGCAGTTATTGCTGTGGACTGGCTATGTAATGCAGTCAGTTGCTAGGTTCGTCATATTGCAATTTGTTTTCTTTTATTGTTGTTGTTGTTGTTGTTCTTGTTTTTTAAACAATTTTTTCCATTGAAAAAAAAAAGAATTTTTCTTTACAAACATTTCTCATACAGAGTTCGTTGTATGGTTTGTATATGTAGACATGTATAGGGTGTCACATTTGCAGATTTCAAAAGAAAAGTTAAATGCTAACACATACGACCTAGCTTCTCACACCACTTGTGTTGTGAGTCGCGGTAACTGTCTCGTGCGCGCAGAAGATCCTTAACGCATAGGGTCTATGAGCCTGTACCTACACTCAGCCACAAAAGTATACATACGGATAACAGATTTCAGAAATTTTTTAACTAATCCGTTTTTTTTTGAAAATCTTTGTAATTGTCTGACAACTTTCTTCGATTTTAAGACGGTCTTTTGCATTGGTTCAGAAATTTGTGAAATTTGTAAATCGGATGTATACCTTTGTGGGCCTGTGCAGGGCCACAATTCAGTTCAATTTCAGAAATTTTTTAAGCAATGCAAAAGACCGTCTTAACATCAAGGAAACTATAAAGATTTTCAAAGAAAACGGATTGGTTAAAAAATTTCTGAAATTTGTTAACCGTATGTATACTTTAGTAACTGTGTGTATATCTGTCGCATACAGCAGTGTGAAGCTGGCGGAATCCACAATTAAGTGCACGATTAATGTATTCGCATACATTACATAATTGGTCATCACAAGCCTTAGTCAGGATTACGACTTAGTTGCTCACAGCACTTATGTTGTGTTTGTTAATTTTATACATGAGTGTCGCGGGACCTAAAATTAAAAGTCGATTCCCTACGACAGATTTTTAAGAAACTTTTCATGGCAATTTTTTATTTACTCTCAGAGTTTTTCACAGAAATCTGCTGAGCGAAAGTCGCCGAAGAAATATTCTTTCATATTTCGTTTTGCTGGAGATGTTTGATCTGGGATTTGAACCGTGGCCTTACGTGTAATAAGCCAATACACTACCTACTAGACTACGGCGACTTCATTATTTTGAAAATTTCGAATTGTATTGCCAAAAACGCCGCGATTTGAGTTTAGTTTTCTCAGTGGGAACTCTTCGACCAATTAGCCGTAGGATTCCGATAGAGCCCTTGAGGTATAAAGCAATGGCTTCGAATTTCCGGATTTTGCTGAGGGGCATATATTACTGGTTCTGGCATTAGACTATAGCGATAGGCTAACATAACGAAATATGAAAAAATATTTTAACGGCGACTTCCTCTCAGCAGATTTCTGGAAAAATCTCTGGGAGCAAATAAAATTGCCATTAAAAGTTTCTCAAAAATCCGTCGTTCAGAGTCGGCTTTAAACTGTAGCTCCCGCCACTCGTGTATAAAATTAACAAACACAACATAGGTGCTGTGAGAAACTAGTTCGTAATCCTGACTGAAGGGTTGTAATGACCAATTATGTATGTATGGATAGGCTGTCTAACAACTTCTATATTTTCCAGATAGAGCTCATAAGCATATTGAGCGCGGTACAGTGTTTGTTGGGTAATGGAATTTTCCCAGAAAATTTCTGAATATACACGCACAGCTATCCTGCAGTCAATGCCCTAATGAATGTCGCTTAGATATCTCTGTACTTATCCATGAATGATGGAGATTTCTCGGGGAAATTCCGATTCACTCAAAGTCACATCTTCAGTGATTGTCAGAATAATTGCACTGCTGGTGAACCGGAAGGTGCTGGTGCAGAGCTTGCAATCTAAGCCATACTTCAGGGCATAGGTATTCGGAGTGCCTTAGTTAAACGAGATTTTTTTAGGCGTTTTGCAAGGAGGCTGCCTAGTCTAAGTGCAATAATGCTAGGCGCAGGGAACTGATTGTCTCCCTTTCTTTAATCGTATGACCATCAATTGCACTTTTGCCGTTCCCACAAGCCACAGTTATATAGAGAGCATGCCGATAAACTCAGTGTTCCCTCGAATATCTTTAGCAGGAGCTGCGGGTCTGAAGAAGAGACCATTTTCCTAAGCACTAGTCTTGTTCTTAAGAGGCGTATGTTCTCAATAACACACTTTCTGTCTTAATACGCTGAAATCTTCCAAATAAGATTTAAAGCCATACATACATATCACAGGTCAGCAATGAGTATTCAAAACGATGAGTAGATTCCAGTCATACTTATAATTTCTGCTACTTATGCGCATTCATACTTATTTTAATGTCATACCCATACTACTCATATTCAAAGTTTGAAATACTCATGGTACTCATACTTAACAATACGCATCCCGTTATTGATATCGACTCTCCATGACTCATCGTAGACACGAATAACAAAATAAGTATGATTCGCGTACGAACACTACAATACTCACAGGAAGGTTGTGTGTTTGCTCTCCTTGCTGTCTTTGCCTTTTTTGTTTATGTGTCTTTCTTCTTTCTTTGTAAATGCAACAACAACTATGATTGTAAATTTTGACGAATGATTAGAATCACTCGTATCATTTATGAGTATTATAAGAAGTATTTTTCTAAATTTATGAATCTGAATGAGTAGGCGTATGAATCAAACATATTTCGAATGTTATGAGTTTGATGTCAACGTTGTACTCATACTCATTGCAACTTGTACTTATAAATCAATGCTGTACGGAGTACGAATGAATCAGAGTAGTTGGATTTCAATATTGTTGTCTAATACTCATATTTAAAATTTCATGAGTACTTATGAATAGCGAAAAAGCGATTCATTGCTGATCTCTGATACATACCTAGTTGCTCATTACAACCCTTTAGTGAGGATTATGGGCCTAGTTTCTCACATCACTTATGTTAAGTGTGTTCATTTTATACTTGAAAGGCGGGAGCTACAATTAAAAGTCGACTCCGAACGACAGCTTTTTCGGAGAAGCTTTTCATGGCAATTTTCCATTTTTCCTCAGAGCTTTTGCCAGAAACCTGCTGAGAGGAAGTTGCCGCGAGAAATATTTTTTCATATTTCGTTATGTTCGAGATGTCTGACCTAAAGTTTGAAAAGTGGTCTTACGTCTAATAAGCCAACACACTACCTACTAGACTACGAAGACTTCATGGCCATAGCAAGATTTATTGTGGCGAAGGTTTTCCATAGGAAGTATGTAATTCACGAGCGGAGCGAGCGCGAGTAAAGGCAATAATATCTACGATATGTACGTAAGTAAGATAGCAACCTGAGGGCAAAAATCTAAATAAACACACACCGATAATGTACAATAAAATTAATTTTGTATGCAATGAGTATGAAGCGTTAAATACTGATTTGGAATCGCAATGGTTCTAACCTTTGGCCTAAGTGGAACCTTGACCCTCAAGGAGCGGACACTCTACCTAGCCTAACCGAGTCTTCCCGCAACCACATTTAAATCACCACTTATTGGAAAAATGTCACTATTTTTGCACATTTATCGCTTCTTAAACAATCTGAATTTCCTTTCATTACTTAAATGACAATGCATTGAAAGCCATAAATGGATAACCCTGTATATACATACGAGTATATGAGATATAAAATGAAATGAATGAGTGTATGAGGTATGATTGTATGCGCCAAACGTCACGTTTTAATTTATTGATGGTAGGAATATGTTGTTGTTGTTGGTTTTCTTTTCTTTCTTTCTTTTTTTTATTTTCTCACCTCGACTAAAACTCTGACACCACCCCCTCGTTCTTCATTTCGTTTTTTTTTAATACACTTTTCATTTGTAATTTTTGTTGTTGTTTTTGTTGTCGTTGTTGCTTTTTTGTAGTATTTTTTTCCATTAATCTCTGCTAAATGTTGAGATAAGAAAATCGTTTCATTTTTGGTTTATTCTCTCTGTGCCTGTATGTGTGTGTGTGTGTATTTTTCATTTTGGCTTGTCAAGAGCGTGTATACCTTCTGTATATGTATTCCACTAGGAAAAATACAACAACGACAACACGAACAACACCATCATAAAAGGCCAAACAAAAACCAAAGTAAAGCAAAAAAAAACGATTGAAACAGAAAACGAAGAGAACGCGAACAGACTGTGTTGTAATTAAGATTAGATTTTGTGTAAGTGGTGGGAAATGTTGACAAAAGTGATAAAATTTCAATTACTTAAGTGGGCAACTAAGGTGAGCGGAGCAGTGCAAGTAAAGGCAATAATATCTACGTTATGTACGTACGTAAGAGAGCAACCTGAGGGCAAAAATATAAATAAACACACACCGATAATGTACAATAAAATTAATTTCGTATGCAATGTGTATGAAGCGTTAAGCAGCAGTTTGTTTTATTTCCATTTAAAGAAAATTGATCTAAGTTTTCCGTGTTTTTTCCTTGTATAGAAAAATTAATCACGTTTGAAATACTACACTTATGGTTGCTGAACTGTGATTTTAATAAAGTTTTGATTGAAGAAACAATATATTCTATCAAGCACGTGCATTTTTGTGGCTTAAAAGCCCTGAACTGAAACTAGAAGTCTTTAAATATCAGCACTTGTGTCATCAGCCATCTTCTAGACACCCATATACATCGAGTCAATATTTTCTGTGTTTGTAAAGAAGATTTTTTTTAAATGTACCTAACCGCACCATAGAGGAAGTCGTCACATCCTCCGTGTGTGGGGCCCTCACCCACTAAATCCCCCCTCGTCTCGTGGACTTATTGTGCCCACTCCGGAACTACGGTGATATTACTTCGGAGTGGAGTCCCTTTGGCCCTTTTTCCCCTGCGTGTTCATATCCGCGTCCGGATTGCGTGTCGAAAGTTGAAGAGCCATCTAAGTGTCTCCACTATTCCCTTCGTGCAGGTTCCTGCTTCGAATTTCGCTTGACACGTGTGCCAGTTTCATCTATTCCGGCGTGCCCACATGTTCCGCAGCCTCAAGATCCCTCTTCTTCAGTCTTAGAATGCTCTCCACGTAATTCGCCGCTGAGGTCCAATTTTCTCTACTCGCGATCATAACCCCGACAATGTTACCGGCCGTGATCGTCCCAACTATCGACGTCAGTGCAGTGCCAGCGTGCACACTCGAAAACGGTGTGCTCTGCGTCATCAATTATCTCCCCTTCCTCCATCCATAGCACTGCAACAGATTTTAGGAAGTGTTTATACGTCTCACTTTTTACTGCAACTCAATGGCTGCTGGCTCACCATTTGTACTTCTTTTTTCTGTATCTGGCAACTTCGAGAATTTTACCATATTACCGTATAGTTTTGTTATTGTATAGTATGTGTCCCATGTTCTAGCGCCTGTCATACAGTGTTTCATCGTTAGTTTGCTGGATCAAGTACATTTCTCGCCCTTGTAAATAAGGTAGTCAGTCAGCAGGCCCTTCATGAAGTATTCAGGAATACCTGGAAGTAATCCTTTATTTTTTTTTAGGAAATTTCTTTTAAAAGCGATATAAAATGAGAAGGCAAGAATCCAAGCCACTTCAAGCCAACCTCTAAGACATGAGCTGAAAAATATTTTCTTTGCTCTCCTCAGCAGATTACTAGCCTCTGTTGATGTTATTTAAGTGAATGTCAAGTCTATTGACAAGCCTTCTAATCGCTTAGTCTTCTGTGAGAACCGTAATAGTGTAATGGATGACTATGAAATTTAAGAAGCGATTAAAATCACTCCAGCATAGTCTATTACATATACTTTCTGCTTCAAGTGGATGATGAGGATTTCTGTAAAGCTTCAGAATTTATGCATCAAACTATCCAGGAGGAACATGAAGTTAATAATTAGAATTTTTACCAAACACTGTACACTCAAAGAACTCTTGTTAAAAATAAATATCGTCTAGACCCGAATCAGACAACTTCCATCGAAACGCAGCAGAATTCTGGCAAAAACTCTGGGCGTTAAAATAAAATTGCCATGAAATGGTTCTCAAGAAATCTGTCGTTCGGAGTCGACTTTAAACTGTAGGTACCGCCACTCATGTATGAAATTAACCTACACAACACGAGTGGTATGAGAAGCTAGGTCGTAATCCTGACTGAAGGCTTGTAACGACCAATTATATATGTATGGAGCCCAATATGTCATCTTCAGGACATTGATCGATCAAGATCATCGTTTTAACGATTGCCAGATTGAATCGTGATTGAGCCGCATTAAGTCGTATTTCTCGCAGCTAATTTTTCCTTCAAAAAGAGGTCAGAGGAGGGTTAAACGAGAATTGAAGTGTTAGGGCTCTCAATATATATTTCAATACCTACTCTTTTAAGCATTTTAGAGCCATCGGTATATGCCCCACAAGTTCCACCAAGTACCTTCGAATCATTAGGCCAGATAGTATGTATGCAGGATAGTATGTAAGTGAGGGCATGGTCTAGTCACTCTCCCACTCTTTTAAGCATTTGCGAACCGTCGGTATATGCCCCAAGAGTTCCACAGGATACCTTCGAATCATTAGACCAGATAGTATGCATGTAGGATAGTATGTAACTGATGGCATGGTCTAGTCACTCTCCCATTATACTGTTACCTTTTTAAAAACGTTTAGAATATGAGTTCGTTGATTGCAAACAAAAATAAAAACAAATACGTGTTTAGTTTCAATTAAACTCTTTATTGTTCGCACTAATTTTGTGTGCCACCGTATACAACTTGACGATACAACAACAATTTGTTTACTCGCTATTCTTTGCCTACAACGAAGATCTTTTCAACGGCGATCTTCAAATCGCGACTGTTTTCTTTACACGCAACGCTTCTTCACACAAGACTGACTGAATTCTTACTGACTTGTTGTCTGCTTTGTCTTGCCTTTTTATATGTCCACAAAATCAGTCTGATGAACATTCTTCCTGTGTTCGCCATCTCGAGAATTCTATCGCGACTGCATTGTTGTTTGTGTATTTTGTTCACGTTATTTGTTGTTGCGTTCTTTCTCACTTGTCACTGTCTCCTTTTCTTTCATACTGTTGTTGTTGTTGTTGCAACCAAGTTCGTTGTAAAGGGTGTTTTTTATAGAGGTATAGAACTTTAAGTTGCAATAAAACAACGATGGATTATTCGATTGACATGAATTTTATTTATCCGAAAGATAATCTTGTGGCATTACATTTTAAATATGATTTCTGGCATATGACCGCCATGGCTGGCGCGGATGTAGTCCAATCTGGACGTCCAATTTTCCATGACTTTTTCCAACATTTGTGGCCGTATAGACCAATGACTTTACATAGCCCCACAGAAAGTAGTCTAGCGGTGTTAAATCACAAGATCTTGGAGGCCAATTCACAAGTCCAAAACGTGAAATTAGGCGGTCACCAAACGTGTCTTTCAATAAATCTATTGTGGCAGGAGCTGTGTGACATGTTGCGCCGTCTTGTTGAAACCACATCTCCTGGACATCATGGTTATTCAATTCAGGAATGAAAAAGTTAGTAATCATGGCTCTATACCGATCACCATTGACTGTAACGTTCTGGCCACCATCGTTTTTGAAAAAGTACGGACCAATGATTCCACCAGCCCATAAAGCGCACCAAACAGTCAGTTTTTCTGGATGTAACGGTGTTTCCACATACACTTGAGGATTAACTTCACTCCAAATGCGGCAGTTTTGTTTGTTGACGTAGCCATTCAACCAGAAGTGCGCTTCATCGCTAAACAAAATTCGCTTATGAAAATCGGGAACAACGGTAATCTCGTTTTGGGCCCATTCGACGAATCTACGCCTTACTTGATGATCGTTTGGCTTCAAATCTTGCACGAGTTGGATTTTGAAAGCACGCAAACCAAGATCGTTCCGCAAAATCTTCAATAAAGTGGATGGACACAGATCCAATACCTGTGCTCGATGGCGGATGGACTCATTCGGGTCTTCCTCAATGCTACGCTCTACAGCAGCAATAGCTTCTTCTGTACGCACCGTACAGCGTCTCTGGGGATGCGAGTTATCAATAAGAGTAAACGTGGTACGAAAACGTTCCATGGTTAATCGAATTAACTGCTCTGATGGACGATTTTGTCGACGATAAAATGGACGTAGTGCGCGATACGTTTTCCGCACAGAACCATTATTTTCGAAATAAAATTGCAGTATTTGCAAGCGTTGTTCAGGCGTGAGTCTATTCATGATGAATTGCCAAACCAAACCGAGAATAAATCACTTGACAGCTGTTAAATCGGTCGCCATCTTGAAAAGTAATGCCAACTTAAAGTTCTATACCTCTATAAAAAAACACCCTTTATAAGCCACAAAGCCCTTCAATCGTTAGAGAGGCTCGTTAGAGAAATTTAACATTATCGGTCAATTGAGTGATTGTCCTGCAAGCGGCAGAGAGGCATAGAGAACATAAAACATTGCCTTGAGTTCCTCAAAAAGCTTTCTACAAGCAATTTAAATGGAGCTGAGAATCATTTCATATTGAAACCTATTGTTTCCCAAGATGGACTTTATGATGTCATCCTCATCCTAACAAATGCGAATTTTTACATATTTTGACACATGCGTGAAAGTCATATTAATTTTTAGATTAGAAGGCCTATTTAAAGAGTGTTATTGCCAAAGAATTATAGTTCTACTGTACCTGAGGCTGTTGAGAGGGTATAATGAAATGAATTTGTTTGTTAAACTCTTGATTAATTTCTTGCTTGATGGCCTATGTATTTAGTACTTAACAGGCATCTGACTAGAATCTGTGATTGCTTTTGAGTAGTTTTCTACGTTAACAAAAAAATCAAATCAAATTCTTCTATTCTTTATATTGTTTACCAGTTTTGGTATTGTAAAATACCTTCGATTACTATTTTTAAGTATTTTTTTATTTCTTTGTTTCTTTAGATTTAAAGCCAATATGCTTATGTACATATGTACATACATATGTATACATGTATAGGCAATATGTGTTAACGGTTTTAAAATAAATTCAATTTTTGTTTAATCATTAGAAAAAAATCTCTTTACCCTCGTGTGAGTGAATATTAAAAAAAAAAACGAATTGAACGCGGTTCTTAACTACCTTTTGTCATTTATTCGTACATAAACATGTGAAGTGTATGTAGGTTTTTCCTTAATATCACTTTATATGGTGTAATATTCAAATAAAAGAGTAATCCAATTAGGGGTTTATACATACGTCTTATAACTTTGTACAAGTTCAATAAACTTTAAGAGATTCTAAACAAATTTTATTGAAAGCTTATGAAAGAAATGGAAATTTTCAATTTGTTTTTGGGAATTTGCGGGATTTATTTTTTGTTATGGTTTTACTTTTTAAAAATGATAATTTCCTGTAGATTCCAGGTTTGCAACATTTAAATAAAAGTTATCTGTTGTTCAGTATTAAGTATTCTTTGTTAATTTAATGGTGTTTTCTTATCTACCAAAAAAAATGTGCATTTTATTTTAAAAATGCAATTTTGTGTTTGTTTCTTAAAAATGTTTCGCTCTCTAAAAGGGTAGTATGTTTTATTGTAAATAATTCGCACTTTCCAAAGGTGGAGGGCATTGCATTTTATGCCCTGTATAAATCGAGAGTGCTAATAATACCCTGTGACTTTTGTTTACTTATAGGGCTACCAGATGAAATTTAAAAAACGTCGCCTGGTATAGTTATCCAATTTTGAAGCTAATTTTTTCATTGTTTTGTGGAGTAACCTTAAGGAAACATTACATTATTAAAGCTACATGGTCAGTAATATAAAAAAAGTTGCATTCACTGTTAGAACAGTGTTAAAAAAAATTTTTTGGTTATAAAAAATCGCTCAAAAAATGAAGTCGAAAAATTAGCGATCTGGCAACACCTTTTTCATATTTACATTCATTTTCTTAATAAGTGGTAAACATAGGGCATTCCCTTTTTTAATATTTGTGTTATGTTCTACTCAAATAAAAAATTACATTATAACAGGGTTGGTCTGCAATTTTTTTAATGCACCTAGTAAGAGGGTGACGTTTTCTTTGTAGAAAAGAAAATACCATAAGTTAAACAACCAACTTTAATTGACAACACTGGATTACCAATTGTGCTACAGGCCTCTTTCAAACATCAAACTCCTGGAGTACAATACGACATTTTTTTGTATCACGCTTTTTACTGCTACCCACTAACCTAACTAACTGCCAACCTTACTATTCGCTCTGTCTATGCTTCATTTCTTTTTCGATTGGTAACTTCGAGAATGTTAGCGTTTCTAAGTAGTCTTGTTGTAGTGTTGTTGTTGTAGTTTTGTTATTGCGTATTAGATCTCTCATGTCCTAGTAGCTTTTATATGATTTTTCTTCCGTTTATTTGCTGTATCACACAGTTCAGAAGTAGCATGAAAAGTACGCCAGTTTCGAAAAGAGAACATCCCACGCCCTCATAGCATACTCTGCATTTAGCACCTACTAATTCGATTTATAGTTTTGGCCCACATTTCCTTAATATTTAAAGTATCGCACAAGGCTTGTCATGAAGTGGTATGAAGTGTGCATTCAAAATTAACAAATAGAACTCATAGACAGTGGTTGTATTCAAAGGACTGCTCACTAGTATTTCACATAATGTTTACGTAGTCCATGCAGACCTTTTCCGCCTGTTTCTTTCAAAGAACACTTTCCACTATCGGAGAAATGGAACTAATTATTAGAGTAGATACACGTTTATCGACTACCTTCTCCATGTTATTACACCGGTACCGTAATCATCACACCACTTTCTAGGCTTATTATAAGTTCCCAAGCTAATAATGCACAAATTGGTTATTATATTGAAATTTTTGGGAATTAATGGATTTTAATTTTCTATATTTTTGTGAAAAAAGGCTTCCCTTTTCTTGAAATAAAGGTCTCCCTTTTTCAGTATCGTGACCACTTGTAATAAGTACCAAGGTTTTTGCCTTAAGGCGTAATAAACCCCTAAAAACCACAAAATTTTGGTTTGGGTATTTTATGAAAATTTTTGGGAATTACAGGATTTTAATTTTCTTTAAAGAAAGACCTCCCTTTTTCAGAATCATAATCACATATTGTGGGTGTAGAAAGAGCTGAATTAAGGCCATGTAATAAACCACTAAAAAATTAAAAAAAAATTTTGTTTTCGGTCATCAAATTTTTTCGGAATTGCGGGATTTTTATTTCTATTTATTTATATTTATTCTTTATTATAAACAAAGCAAAATTCCTCCAGTTTATTATTATTGTCGGAGATACAGAATTAGTGCACAATACCACAAAGCCACTACAAAACCCAAAAATTTTGGTTTGGGAATTTCAATAAAATTTTTGGGAATTACAGGATTTTTATTTTCTTTATTTTTACTAAAAAAAATGTCTCTTTACCTTTTACTATCGTAACTACGTATTACAGATAACAAGGCTTCTGCATTAAGGTGTAATAAGCCACTTAAAAATCTGCAAATATTGACTCCGGTATTTTATTGTAAATTTTTGGAAACTGCGGGATTTATATTTTCTTTATTTCTATGAAAGAAAGAGAGAAAGCTTCGTTTTTTCTTTATTATAAACACAACAGACTTCCTCTTCAGTATAGTAACTATATAATATGGGCGTCCAGGCTTTTGCGTTAAGGCATAATAAGCCCCCAAAAGAACCACAAAATTTCGTTTTGGGTAGTTTATGAAATTTTTTGGGAATTACATGATTTATTTTCTTTATTTTTATGAAAAAAAGGTCTCCATTTTTTACTATCGTAACCACTTATTATGGATGTCGAGGCTTCTGCATTAAAGCATGATAAGCCACTAACAAATCTATAAAATTTTGGTTCCGGAATTCATTACAAATTTTTGGGAATTGCGGGATTTATATTTTCTTTATTTTTATGAAAATTTTTTTTCCTTTTTTCTTTATTATAAACACAACAGACTTCCTCCAGCTGACTATGCTTGTCAAATCTTCATTATTAGGTCATAATAAACCCCTAAAATACACAAGATCTAGTTTGGGTATTTTATTAAAAATTTTGGGAATTGCAGGATTTTATATTTTTCTTTATTTTTATGAAGGAAATGCCTACCTTTTTCGATGTTATAAGCATCGCAGACTTCCTCCAGGTTATTATGCTTGTCAAATATTTATCATTAGGTCATAATAAGCCACTAAAAGTACACAAATTCTAGTTTGGGTATTTTATTGTAAATTTTTGGGAATTGTGGGATTTATATTTTCTTTATTTCTATGAAAGAAAGAAAGTTCCCTTTTTCTTTATTATAAACTAAACAGACTTCCTCCAGCTTATTATGCTTGTCAAATAATCATTATTAGGTCATAATAAGCCCCGAAAAGTACACAAGATTTAGTATGGGTATTTTATTAAAAATTTTGGGAATTGCGGGATTCTTTTATTCCTGATTTTGATGAAAGAAATGTCTCCCTTTTTCGTTATTATAAACATAGCAGGCTCCAGCTCCAGCTCATTATGCTTGTCAAATATTCATTATTAGGTCATAATAAGCCACAAAAAGTACACAAGATCTTGTTTGGGTATTTTATTAAAAATTTTGGGAGTTACAGGATTTATTTATTCTTGATTTTGATAGAAGAAAGTTCCCCTTTTTCGCTATTATAAACATAGCAGGCTTCATCCGGCTTATTATGCTTGTCAAATATTCATTATTAGGTCATAATAAGCCCCTAAAAGTACACAAATTTTATTTTGGATATTTTATTAAAAATTTTGGGAATTACGGGATTTATTTATTTCTCCCTTTTTCGTTATTATAAACATAGAAGGATTCCTCCAGCTTATTATGCTTGCCAAATATTCATTATTAGGTCATAATAAGCCCCGTAAACTACACAAATTCTAGTTTGGGTATTTTATTAAAAATTTTGGGAATCGTGGGATTTTTATTTTCTTGATTTTAATAAAAAAAAAGTAGCCAGCAATCTTATATATTTTTTTTAATTCTTATTCATGTGTAGGTTTGGAATTAAAAAAAAAATTGTGGTTCTGATTACCAGCTTATGTACTGACGTGTACTCGTACATTCATTATTACTCAGTGGATGTGTTACCCTGTGTCTGTTTTTTTCTGCCTTTTTTTTGTTTAATCACTCATTTGTATGCTTAAAACCCAACTTTTTGTTGTTGTTGTTCTTTTGTGTGTTATTTTTTCGTTTGTTCTTGTTGTTGTTGTTGTAGAGTGTTGTATTTAAAGAAATTTATCATTGAAGGTCATTTAGATCATATCGTATCTATTGAGTGTACATGTGTTGTATGACCAATAAGTTGTATACCTGTACTGAGAGGCACAGCACAGTACAGCACACTACGGTACAGTACAGCTACAGCTACAGTAAATGCTTTATGACACATACAAAGGCTTAATGAAACATGGAATGATTTTTTTTGCATTCGAATTTGTAAAGCATTCACTGTGTATATTTTTTTTTTGTTTTTGTTTTTGGAGTGTGTGTGCGAGGAGAAGTGCCATAAATACAATTGCTTGCTCAAAAAAATTTTTTTTTATTTTTTTTTAATTTTTTTTGTTTTTATTTGTTGTATTTTTTTTGTTGTTAAATTTAATATATTTTTAAGGTGTAATTTTTATTTGCCCATATATTTCATTTTTATTGTGTGTTTCTGTATTGCCTTTAAGTTTCATACATAAAAAACAATTGTTGCCGTGTTGCGAGGTGTGTTTTTTTTATTTTAACACTCTTCGAAGTGACGAGGCGTCAGACTTTGTACGATTTTGAATGACTGTGTAACCAACTGACGGTTTTCAAGGGGGTTGAGGTAAAGGAAAAAAATCACAATTATTCTGTATTATATTTGATTTTTGTTTAAATAATTATTCTTTTTTGTTGTTTTTTTCTTTTTGTGTTTTATTTCATTAATTTTTTATTTGTTTTTTTTTTTTTTTTTTTTTTTTTTGTAAAAACTTAAAACATTTTTTATTTCTTCTTTTTTTATTATATTCATTTTTACAATATCACAATAAATATTTATAATTATCATAAATGACAATAAAAACTAAAATAAAATAAAATAAAACAGAGAAATAAAAACCGAAGAAAAAAATCTAAAACATGAATCAGTTTAAAATGTATTTTTTTCTCTTGATTTTACCACTAAAATCCCTTCTGTTGGGTTTTATAAAACGTTTAAAATGGGTTATCCAATTAGTGGTTTCACAACTGGCAGTATGGCAGGGGGATTGCTATTCAAATGTGATTACATGGCATAACCAATCTACTATGCAAAGAATTCCAGTCAATACCTAAAAAGCAATTTGAGAAGACTGTAAGCGTTATATATAAGCTCAGTTTTGCTCAGCAACGTAAAGTATGTACAGCAGAAAATATTATTATGTCGACGGTATTTGCCTTTAGCCCTTCTCTGACTCGCAGCAAACTTCACTTACTTGTCGTTGACCTTTTCTCAATAGTATAACGAAGCTGGGAAGTCGCCGTACTCTAGTATGAAGTATGTTGGCTTATTAGACGTAAAGCCAGGGTTCGAGCCCCAGGCCAGACATCAAAGCGAAATACAAAAAGTATTCCTTCGGCGACTTCCTCTCAGCAGATTTCTGGCAAAAACTCTGAGAGTAAATAAAATTGCCATGAAAAGTTTCTCAAAAATCTGTCGTTCGGAGTCGACTTTTAAATTGTAGGTTCCCCCACTCAAGTATAAAATTAACACACACAACATAAGTGCTGTGAGAAACTAGGGCGTTGTACAATGGGTCAATTCGACCTACCCGGAGGTCTTAATTGACAAGTACACGTCCTCTTACCTAACCTAACCAAACCTACTTCAGCAACTTCCTCTCAACAGAGTTCTGGCAAAAGCTCTCTGAGGGTAAAAGGAAAATTGCCATGAAAAATTTATGAAAGAAATCTGTCGTTCGTAGTCGACTTTAAAATTGTAGGTTCCGCCACTCATGTATAAAATTAACACACACTACATAAGTGCTGTGAGAAACTACGTCATAATCGTGACAGTATTTGCCTGTAGCCCTTCTCCGACTCGCCGCAAACTTCACTCACTTGACGCTGATCTTTTCTCGATAGTCTAACGAAGCTGGCTTTACTTGATATCGCATCACAAAGTTGCTTACACTTTCAGGCACGTTTTCAGTTTACTTTTAAAGTAGCCAAGAAGTTGCCATAGTCTAGTAGGTAGTGTGTTGGCTAGGTCGACTTGAGCCCACAGTTCAAACCCTAGCTTAGGCATCAAAACGAAAATATAAAAAAAAATATTACTTCAGCGACTTTCTCTCAACAGATTTCTGGCAAAAGCTCTCTGAGAGTAAATGGAAAATTGCCAAGGAAAAGTTTCCCAAAAATTCGTTGTTCAGAGTCGACTTTGGAATTGTAGGTTCCGCCACTCATGTATAAGATTAACACACACAACATAAGTGGTGTGAGAAACTACGTCATAATCGTGACCCTTTCTGACTCGCGGCAAACTTCACTCACTTGGCGCTGACCTTTTCTCGATAGTCTAACGAAGCTGGCTTTACTTCAACTCGTATCATTAAATTCTTTTCACTTTCAGGCACGTTTCCAGTTTGTTCTTAAGGTAGCAATGAAGTTGTCGTAGTTTAGTATGTAGTATGTTGGCTTATTCGACTTGAGGCCACAGTTCAAACCTCAGCTTAGGCATCGAAACGAAAATATTTCTTCGGCGACTTCCTTTCAACAAATTTCTGGCAAAACTCTCCAATAAAAGGCAGTATATGCCTTAGTCTAGTAAGTAGTCTGTTCGTTTATTCCACATGAGGCCACTGTTCGAACCCCAGGTCAGAGATCAAAACGAAAATATGAAAAAAATATTCCTACGGCTACTTCCTCCAACAGATTTGCGGCAAAAACACTGCGACTAAATAAAATTGACATGAAAAGTTTTCCAAAAATCTGTCGTTCGAATTGCCCACCATATTTGTCTGTGGCCCTTCTCTGACTCGATGCAAACTTCACTCACTTGAACCTCATCTTCCCTCGATAGTCTCACGAAGCTGGCTTCACTTGATATCGTATCACAAAAATCTTTACACTTTCGGGCATGTTTTCAGTTGAACTTTAAGGCATCCAGGCTTTGGATTTGAAGCTCTGACACTGGTCAGTTCGGTCTAGAGCATCGCTTCATATGATATCACAACGAGGCAGTATGTATCAATACAAAGTTTGTATGCAGTTTTACTACGCTATACATATATATTTTGTAGATATGCAAAGTAACCAAACAATGCATCAACTATAAATCCGATGCCTGATTGCTTTTTAACTGCGTTAAAAGGACACATTGATGGCGTTTTGAAATAGAATACATTGTATATATTTTGTACAGCGGTATTATGAGACACTATACTTCGTTCAAACACAAAGCAACTAACATTTTGGAAGTCAGCCTATGTGTGTTCCAATGAGTTTTTGGTTGAACAAAAAAAGGTACTTCCTACTATAATAGCGAAAATCGGGCAGATCAGCCAAAACTTGTCGATTCCACGATGTTCTTAGCAAATTAGCCTATCTTAGGACTCATTATGATGTATTTTGCTTACTGATTTGCATCTCCCTTCATATGAAATCCATTTAACGCAGGTATTAAAGCCATCTGACCATACCGGTTGGATGCTGGACTTTCAATGTAAATTTTTCAAACAAAAATTTCTTTACCGACGAAGCTTGGTTTTCACTCGGTGATTAGGTTAGATTAGACGAGGATTCTCCTTGATGGTTAAGACCTTAGTTATACTATGTTCAGATATGCATTTTTATTGAGTCAATATTCGGTTTATTGAGTACAATATTTTAAGTGTTCAGACATAATAATATACGCAGTGCAGCTGCTTATGCAATATTCACTTGGCGGCTGGTAAACAAAACAGCTGGTTGTTTCAACAACCTTGTCTTTATTTTGTTTTGTTTTTGTTTTTTTTTTTTTGTTTGTCTTTGTTGACATTTGAGTTGTCAAATATCAACAGAAAGTGTTCAGATAATTGTAATATGCTTACTGAACGTACTTAGGACAATGCTGCATTTTAATTTTTACTCAATATTATAACAATTTGCGTATATATTGCGCAATAATTAATATAAACTTTATACGAAATGCTCGAAGAGCTCAATAATGGCGTTTATTGCGATTTGCGCAATAAAGGTGCATATCTGAACACCGTATTAGTTAGGCTCATTGTAATGCAACTATTTTTTTTTTTGTATGGCTGCATCAGAAGCCGTCTCATATTGAAACAATTGAAAGCAGTTCGTTAAGTTATCACTGAAATACAGCCCAAAAGTATCGACTGCTGCAACTAAATCAGAGGCAATCATTCAAATGCCCCTGGATTTCGTACATAATGACCAGATCCAAGCATTGTTATGAAACAAAAGTTTCAATGAAATCAAAGCTTTACATGGAGAATTCAATTAACTTTACATTTGAAACCCCCTTAAGGTATAACCCTTTACATGTATTTAAACAATGAGTGATTCATAAATTGAATATAAAAATTAAATTATTTCAACACATAAAAATACAAAAACGATGTCTGTCTGTCTGTCTGTCTGTCTGTGCTTGTATTAACCGAGTCTGTTGTATAGAATCGTGATTTACTTGTTCAATACAGAATAAATCTTTGAAAAGCCATCAAAAGTAATGATGAAAACCCCCAGCAATTGTTTGTTTGTCTTCGAAAAAATTCTTTGTTCCTCTTTAAAGCCACAATAAAAATCGTTTTCTGTTGACAATCACTTCTAAAGATTACCACCAGGAATGTCCTTAAGTTTAGAGAAAAAAATTGAAGGAAAGAAAATTATTAAAAAAGCAAATAAAAACCGAAATAAATAATGGAAACAATATAAAATAAGTTGATGATGACTTTTTATTTATTTCTGGAGAGAGGGGGCGCTATAAAAAAATTTAATTTCCATTTAAATTAAAGCATCAGCTATTGAAGGTTTTTATGAATAGAATTTGAAAATCATATTTACAAGGGAGAGAAAACAATTGGTCAATTCACACAAGCCGTTGTATCGTTGTATTCATTGTATTGTTGGAAGAACATACAACAGTGTATGATTGTTGTTGATATTTTTCATATTAATTCCACATTTTTTCCATATGTTTTTAAAAGTTGTATTGATTTTGTGTTATCTAATTTTGTGAATGAAAAAATGTGTATATGTTCTGATATGTTTTTAAAAAGTTGTGTTGGTTTCGGGCTATCAAATTGTTTGAATGCCACGAGATACACAATACAGCATAGCATTGAGCGTTCACAAACAAATTTATTCAATACAACATACACTATACAAAGTCGTGTGAATTGCCCAAATGAAATACATCCGTAATCAGTAGAAGTAAGTACCTCTTTCATACCATTGGCAACTTCTGGAATACAGACGTATACATATCTCCCCCTAACTTTTTTATTTGCTTTGCTTTAAGTTTCCCAGCTAAACTGGTGATGGGCCTACTGTAGGATGATAAGCTTGCCTAAAACCAACTTAGTCTATGGAAATAATGGGTGATTTTTTAAGAGCTATATGGAAATTTTTCAAAAAAAAAAACACATAAAATTCAGAAAAATGCATGAAATCTTTATTTGAATCGATAGTACGGTCCATATAATTTAATGTTTGAAGATTATTTCATACAAATGTTGACCGCGACTGCGCCTCAAATGGTCCATCCGCTTAGTCCAATTATGGCATGCTCTTTCCAACATTTCGGCCGGTATCTCACGACGAAATGCTTCAATGTTGTCTTCCAATGCGTCAATTGAAGCGGGCTTGTCTGTATAGACATGAGCTTTACCATAGCCCCACAAAAAATAGCCTAAAGGCGTTAAGTCGAACGATCTAGGCGGCCAATTGACCGGTCCCGAACGAGAAATAAAATGTCCATCGAACTCGCCTCTCAGTAAGTCCATTGTTATGCGTGCTGTGTCTTGTTGAAACCACATGTCATGCAAGTCAAGCTCTTGCATTTTTGGGCAAAAAAAAGTTGGATATCATCTCACGGTAGCGCTCACCATTCACATTTACATTACGATTCGCAGCATCTTTGAAGAAGTACGGTCCGATGATGCCACCAGCCCACAAACCGCACCAAACTGTGACTTTTTCTGGATGCATTGGTAGCTTTTGCAATGCTTCTGGCTGATCTTCACTCCAAAATCGAAAATTCTGCTTATTTACGTATCCATTGAGCCAAAAATGAGCTTCGTCGCTGAACACAATTTTTCAATAAAGAAGTGGATCTTTGGCCAACTTTCCAAGTGCCCATTCACCAAAAATTCTGCGTTGCGGTAGGTCGTTCGGCTTCAATGCTTGCACCAGCTGTATTTTGAAAGGCTTCCGCAAAATTTTCCACGTTATGGAGTAACAGAGGCCCAATTGCTGCGAACGGCGACGAATCGATAATTGATGGTCATCATTAACACTGGCCGGCCGATACAGCTGCGATATTTTCTTCAGTTCGCACTTTACGTAAGCGTGTTGGTGGTTTAATGTCCCCAACAATGTAAATTTAGTGCGAAATTTAGTCACAATAGACCGAATAGCCGCTTCAGTGGGTCGATTAAATTGACCATAAAATGGAAGAAGCGCGCGATGAACTTTCTTAACAGAGCCACGCATTTTGATAATAAAATTCAATGATTTGCAAGCGTTTTTGGTTTGTAAGACGATTCATGGTTAAATTATTGACCAAACTGAAGATGTTTGACAGTGAAACAAAACATGAAACTTGCGTGAGCTGTTTAAACCAGTGTTGCCAAAAAGATAACAGCTAAAAAAATCACCCGTTATTTTGCAGTGTTCTTTTGGGTGTAGTGATGAGGTATGTATATATACCGTTTAAGAGAGGTTTCCATATCACATTCATTGTTTGTCTACAAGGTGGTTTTCTTTTACCACGGATGTGGAACTTGACTGTGCATGAAGTCCTGATGAAATTGTCTGACGGGGACACTAATAAACATTGAAAGGGATCTAGAGATTGCAGCCATTGCTGCATACCAGTAGAGTTGAGAATACAGCCGCAATAGTATCACTTACAGGAAGGAGGAATTCTTTTAAATGAATATTCGACTCCGGGGAGAGGTAATATTATGAGAAACGAACACAAAATATTCGGGAAATTTCCTAGTCAGTAAGCTAACATAGAAGGCTCATATGGCGAGCATTTCAAGGAAGGCCAAGCATGTTATAATGAAATACAGAAGGTTTATATAAAAATTTTGGGGGTGCAGACCTAGAATTATCGACCGAATGTATACCATGGTGGTCAAGTCAATTGTGATCTCTACGGCAACTGTTTGAGCAGACAACATACATAATTGGCCTTTAAAACCCTTCAGCCAGGATTACGGCCTAGCTCCTCACACCACTTATGTTGTGTATGTTAATTTTATACGTGAGTGGCGGGACCTACAGCTTAAAGTCGACTCCGAACGACAGATTTTTGAGAAACTTTTCATGGCAATTTTCCATTTACTCTCAGAGTTTTTGCCAGAAATCTGCTGAGAGGAAGTCGCCGAAGAAATACTTTTTTTGTATTTTATTTTGATGTCTGACCTGGGGCGCGAACCCTGGCTTTACGTCTAATAAGCCAACACACTACCCTACTTGAATAGGCAACAAGCATTTGAAAACATCTCACGTGGCATTGGATAAGATATAGAGACTGCCACACGTTGGTATAACCTATCCTACAGTGGATTTGAAGGCTCTGTTGGATTTAAGTGCCTTAAAATTGGTAGCGAGGAACAGAACTTTATAGACTATCTTTACAAAATGAGAGTTAACTCTAACCGAGGTTTATAACCGAACATAACTGTCCCCTATGAAGAGTCAATAAAGTTTACGCTATGCGAAGTATGTATTCGAGAAACTAGACGATGTCTTTCAAGCGAATATGACCTTTGGGTCATATGAGATTAACTGTAGTATAGTATGGGGCACTGTCTGGGAAAGCTGGGCCAGTCCAAGGGATATATGGTCACCCCCTGCGGGATCCCTGATCATGTGAAAATTCATTGCAATGTGTCGGCAGATAAGCTTACGGGAGGGCCAGGAACTTTCTTTGGAGTGGAAAGGAATATTTGAAAGGCTGTAGTCTGTGAAAGGAAAGATGTTGAGATTCGAAGACTCTTCTCAAGCCAAATGGATGTCAAACAATCTTAAGTTTAATTGGATAATTAATTTGTAAGGATGCATGAGACTGTTAAGAAGCAGGTTGACTTTAATAATCGCTCCTCGGACCGGTAAGCTCAACAACAACTTGTTCGAGTGCAATATGCAGAACAGAATGAATCACCAGAACATAAATTTGAACCTCTGAGGCGTTAATTCATCTCACAAAGGAATATTTGGGTTCATATCGAGTACTAGACAGGGAGTTTGATGTACTTACTGACGCCCCACACAATATCCTGTAGTTTGTCAGGATAATAGGGATGCAAGAGACGTGTTAAAATTTGGTTTTTGATAAAAAGCCTGCACCTTTCAATCGTGTCCATATCTTAGTAGGGTTTTCCTTTAAGTTTCTTGTTACATGTTGTAGTTGTTGGCATTGTAAACAATTTTTGTTTGTGTTTTTTTTAGATGCATAGGCTCGCCTGTTGTCAACTCACAGTATTAACAGTAAACTTGTCTATAAAAACTTTTGTAACAACCCTCCCTCGAACACGAAACGCACTCTCAGACGGACAGACATTAAAACATAAACTCACCAAAATATTATTAATAATACTCGTCAAAAAAAAAACAACAACAATCAACACAAAACAAAAAAAAAAACTCAACAACTTATAAAGCCTGATGATTATGATTATCGCACTATTGCCAACTATATAAAGAGACAGACAGTCGGTTGGACGGACGGACGTAGAGATAGACAAACAAATGAACAGATTTACACTGGTTCGTAACGGACAGACACCTAGACAACACACAACAAACCTAACCGTAGAGTAGTAAAGCCAGCTGAACAACCAGTCACACAACTAGCGAGCTGGTGAATGAGCGTAGAAATACTAAAACTCAACAGCAGCACACACAAACACACACACAGGAATTTATTACACCATCTATAAACGACCAATATTAATACCCACCATCACCAACAGCGACAACGACAACAACAACAACAAATGCTTAAAGTACGCAGTTCAACTAAAAACAGAAACAACAACAAAAACACACCAAAAAAAATGACGACTAGTCTGACAAGCCAAATCAGTGAACCTTAACAAACATTAAAAAAAAAGAAACCATCACAGCTATCTCTTGGCACACACCACACCAAACACATGCACATACACACACACATACAAACACCCTACTGAACTCAACATACTTCTTCCTTAACACCCCCTCCCAACTACTTTAAAGAAATAACCTTTCGAGTTCTCTAAAATTATTACTTCTTGTTCCACTATTCTCAACTCAACAGTAATAGCAACAGCAACAGCAATAGTAACAACAAAAACCTACAAAAACAACCAACCAACATAAACATTGTAAAGTAAGAAAATGTTAACTTTACTCTCCTCAACTATGTTTCTAAACACACACTACACTACACACTATACTACACTACATCTAATGCTTGTATGTTTAATTCACATGGCTTAACGCGAGTGAGTTAAAAATAAAAAAATATTGTATTATATTACAACAACAAAAATCTTCTCCCATTTGCTCTTTTCCATAAACATGCATACACCCAAACACATTGGCATATTCATTATGAAACCCAAGACCTGCTTGGTTTAGTGTTGAGTTTGTTGGGTGGGTGGTGGCGTTAGTTTTACGGTAATACGGCAACAAACAAAAGTGCGGCAGGTCAATAACGTTTGTTAATATTTGTTGCTGGCTTTGGGTTTGAGTATCATAAGCAAAGAAAAAAAAAAACAAGAAAAGTATAAGAGATGCCAGATCAAATAGGTAAGGAAATTCCATGTACATAACACTAAAATACCCAAAATGTATGGGAAACGGTAGTGAAAAATCAAATGTGACGTAAAGATTCAATTTTCTTAGCAATTTTTTATTCTTTTTCTATCCATTTTCTGATTATTTCTTAACATTGTTTTAGTTTAATAAATGCAGTTCCTCAAGCTAAGCAGATGAATGAATTGTAGCCTTCTTTCTCAAGAGGTTATGCTACCTGATCTTTCTTCGTCGTTAGTTGTTTTCTTCTTAGCAAGCAGGAAATTTTTATGGTTTAGAACTTCAGGGGTTTGTGAGTGAATACGTGAACCATACCCGTACGGATTTGCAATATCTCGCTTAAAAATGTTGCAGAGATCGTAACAAATAACAATCTGAGGGTACAACGTCCGAGGCGCATCCATTTAAACCACCAAGCCATGTCCTTTCTGAAGGGTTTTCAAAGATGTGTGTGGCTTGACATTGCGAATCAATTCTAGCAATTTTCCTTGGGATCGTTTGTTTTAAAGTCGTTAATTGTTGAGAGTAGACACCAGAATAAATTATTTGACCCGTTTAAGGAAGCTTATAATGAACAATTCCCTATGCATTCCTTACAGACAGCTTATGGTGCTTATGTTGGCCATCATTTGCAAAGTTTTACTGGGCTCCGGTCAATATCTCTTTGACACATTACTGTGGTACGTTAAAAGCTTGCAATGAGGATATTCGGAATTGGTTCGATTTCGTATAATTTTTGTAGTGAAACTTAATTAAGCATTCTCTCTATTCAAGTTTTGGTTTTAATTCATATGACACCCAAACATTGAGCATCATTGTATATCCAGTTCTCGTTTAATATGTATTTGGTGATGAATGCTTAGTCCCCTACGAACATCCACTCTGCGTATGTGTTTATCTTCAACTTTTTCCACTGACATACATAATTTGGTCATTACAACCATTCAGCCAGGATTACGACCTAGTTTCTCACGTTACTCATGTTGTATGCGTTAATTTTTATATGTGAGTAGTGGAACATACAATCTAAAGACGACTCCGAAGGACAAATTTTTATGAGAAACTTTTCATGGCAATTTAATTTATTCTCAGAGTTTTTTCCAGGAATCAGCAGAATATTTCGTTTTGTTGAAGATGTCTGACATGGAGTTTGAACCGTGGCCAATAAGTCAACATACTACCTACTAGACTACAGCGACAACATAAGCATTCGCTTTCTTCAATATTGTCATTTAATTCATATGACAACCAAACATCGAGCTTCTTTGTCTATCCAATTCTCCTTTAAATGTATTTGTATTTGAATGCTTAGTCCCTTAGGAACATCTACTCTGCTAATGTGACTATCTTTCTGCATCGTCCCATAAACCACACACCCCCCCCCCCCCCCACCCACCTGTCTTTAACATTTTTTATATTAGAAAAGCAAAATATGACTGTAACGCTAGGTATTGCCACTAAATTGTACACGTGGATGTTTTAAAAATGCCTTCCATTGCAGTTAACATTACTGCTGATATTAGGTTTTTTGGACAATCAATTCCAGGACAATGCAGGCTATGTTCTATCCCTAAGGCCAGTGGATATTATCATTTTCGAAATATTGACGAAAATCTAAGATCGTGTAGCTTCTATTGGTATTTGGTATACAGAAAACTCCCAAAGATTACTTGAAAAGTCAAAAAAATTTCACGAAGTTAATTATACGATTTCTCCACAAAAATTCTATTCAAAAACCTACCCCTGCTACTGGCAACCTTTTCAATACTGTATACACGGCATGACTTCATTCACATGCATTTCGACATTTTAATTTTTCCCTACTCTTTTGATATCAAACAAGAACACAACAACAATAGCAACAACAACAACAATGAGAATAAGAAATAATTTGTTTCTGTTACTTTGTTTATTTATTTTTAGCTCTCCAAAAACGTGCTGATTTTGAAAATATCCACTCTCTCAGTCTCACAACACTCTCTGCACTTATCATATGGCAACAGCACAGCTGGGGAAAATCTTTTTGTTCTCAAACACACACGCTCTCGCGCTGCACACATTTGTAAAGCAAACAAAAATATTCTTAATGCTCTCCCGGAAATTAATACATGCGCTCTCTATACACCACGGTAAATAAACAACTGTTGTGTGTTAAAAAGTTAATTGATTGCTGGTTGCTTGCTTATGATAGAGCAGCCAAGTAAACCTGAAATTCAACTCATTACAGTCGTAGAAACGCGCGCGTTGTGTGCTGTTTAAATATTGTGTGTCGCGCCGTTCGAAGAAAAAGAGAAGAATTTTGTTTTTTTTATTATTTTACAGAAAAACATAAAAAATATAACAGAAATAATAATAAAAAAAAAAAAATACACACAAAAAGAAAAAAAATTACGATATACAACTGGATATAAAAATAAATGAAAAAAAAATTAAACAAAAACGAGTAATAAATTTTACAAAAAAGAAACAACAGAAACAAAAAAACACGTAGCGAGAGAATATATTACGCAAATAATGTTAAAACGTATGAAAAGCAATTTTTTAAATAAATTTCTGCAACAAACGGGATTTATTAATGGAAAATTCAGTAAATTAACGCTAAGCTTTACTTAATTTAATTAAAACAAATAAAGAAGGAAAGAAAAAAAGAAAATTTTAAATTAAATACCCTAGTGTTTAAGAGGGAGAAGTAAAAGAAAAGAATTTTTTTTTTGTTTAACAAATTAAAACTGTGATCTCATTAAAGAAAATCGGTAAAAAGAAAATTAAAATTTTTGTTTAAAAATCCAAAAAGAGAAAATTTTATTATGACGGATTCTTTAAAACTGGCTGAAATGCAACGCACAAATATTGAATTTGAACGTCAACGTCATTTGGCAAATTGGTTAATCAAAAGTAGTCCTCATATGGCAACGCCGACGCAGACACATTCTGCTAGCCATGCAGCCAACAATGTAACAACTGCGACAGCGGCGTCTGCAAACAATATAACGTTGGCAGCGGCAAATTCATCATCTTTATTAACAACAACAACAACAGCTATAACGCAACAACCACCACCACCACCAACACAAACATCATTATCATCAACTAATAATGGAGCAACAATAACAACAACAGCAGCAGCAACAACACATAGTGGTGAGTAAACTTAACGACAAGAAACGAAGCAAAACAAAACAAACCCATATTAAGAGAGGGAGAGAGAGAGCGAGAGCAAAAGTCTCGTCTCTGTATTTCGTCGATTAAATAGTAGTTAAAGAGTAAATGTTTCGTGTAAAAATAACGGTTACTAAGAGAATGTTTAACAGCACGGCAACAACAAAGTAACTTAACTTCAGAAATCAAGACCCGATTGGAAAATTTTCGCAAAAAGAAAAGAAATTTCATCATGAGTGAGTAATTGTGCAAGCATAAGCGGCAAAGTTGCATACGTCTTTTGAAAATGATGAAATTTTAGGGTTCCAGAAAACAGTAGAGTTTCGAATGTTGATATTAAATTTTTTTTTATCCCTTCTGATTCCACCCTTAAAATAAAAATTTTTCTTTTAAATGTAGTTTTCTATTCTTTTTTTTATAAAAATCACTGCCCACCCTTAAAATAATGCAGAAAGTGCTTCACAATCCAGTTCAATTCATTTCAATTTAACGTGTAACAACTGCAGGCGTTAGCAACAGTCTTTTTTAGTCTTCAAACAAAATTGTATTCGAAAAATAAAATGAAAAAATTTGAAAAAAATACAGACGTGAAATAATCTTCAAGTGAATTAAATGTGTTTGAGAACGTAAATGAAATCGAAAAGAAATTATTTAAACGGAAAAAATCATAAAAAGAAAATCATAAAAAATTTAAAAGAAAAATTCATAAGAAGAATACCATACTTCCGCTAAGGCAAAGTAAGTCGTCTAATTGTGCTGGTGAAATAAAACAATAAAAAAATTTTAGTGACAATAAAAAATTTCTTCAAGTGACAGTTAAAAAGTCTAAAAAGTTTGTTTAAAAATTAAAAATAAATAAATAAATAAAGCGATAAAACAAAATGTATTTAATTTTTAAATACTTATTTAAAATACTTCTTTAAAATCAAATCATAAAAAAATCAAAAGACTTTTATAACTCAATATCGTATACAAATAAATAAAATTATATCGTAAATAATAAAAATAATACATTTAAAAAAAATTTAATTGGCAAGCATATGAAGCCATTATAATGAGAAAAAAACGGAGGCTAAAATTTTGCAAAATTAAAGAAAAAATCATGTCAAATAAATTATAAAAAAGAAAAAAATTATTTTTTTATAAAATAAAAAATTACTAAAGAAGAATTGTGCTAAAATTAAAACAAGTCAACAAAAAAAAAAAAATAAACAAAGAAAAACTTAATAAAAATATTGGTTATCAAAACATGAATGAATTTCGATAATTTTGTAAAATATTGAAAACCTTATCAAAACGTCATTGAACATCGATAATTTTGTAAAAGATTAAAGTGAAATAGAATCATGTTATCTTTAATCTATTGCACAAAGTGTTGAAATTGTTGTATGATTCGTTAAATGTAATAAGGCTGAGTATATTTAGGAAAAAGTAAGGGAAATAACCTGCTTCTTTTCAATTCAAAAAAAAAATTCCAGAATTAATCAAAATTAAAGAATGTTTTGAAATCTGTAAAGAACTTTAAAATTATTTGAATTTGGCAATAAATTTTATAAAAAAAAAATTTAATTATTTTTGTGGAATAAAAAAAATAATTTTCCCAAATCAATACTTCGTGATTTCTTCCTCAATTATGGGCAATTTTACATTTTATTCAACACTGATTAATGAATTAATGAGTAAAAGCCTCTGTAATCTAGTAGGCAGTGTGTTGGCCAGGGTTCAGACCCCAGTTCAGATCAGACAACTCAAACAAAACTAAATATGAAAACAAATATTTCTTCAACGACTTTCCTTCATCAGCTTTCTGGCAAAAACTCTGAGAATAAATTCAAATTGCCATGAAAAGTTTCTCAGAAAAAATCGGTCGTTCAGAGTCGACTTTAAACTGTAAGACCCGCCACTCATGTATAAAATTAACACACACTACATAAGTGGTGTGAGAAACTACGTCATTATCGTGACTGTAGGAAGAAACTGTATTATCTATGTATGTGTGCATGGCCTTAAATCTTATTTGGAAGAATTCAGTCAACTAAGATAGAAAGTGTGAAATTGAGAACCTCCGCCTCTTAATGGCAAACCCATGTACTGGAAGATAGTTTTATCTTCAGTCCCACAGCTCCTGCTAAAGTCATTCGAGGGAACGCCAAGTAAAGGATCCGCCAAATAACTTTTTTTTTTGAAAATGCTTTAAAAACGAAACTACTGAATATTTTCTCAAATTTCTTTTTTTTTATTTGAAAGTACAATCCTTCCGTTTAATAATGGAAAATAATTTCATTCAAATGGCTGCCTCGGCTGGCCATGCAGCAGCCTACACGATCGGTCCAATTTTTAAGCACATTATCGATTGTGTGCAGCTGTATTTCACCAATGGCTTCACGAATATTGTCCTTTAAAGCGTCAATTTTCTCTGGCTGTTGTCTGGCGTAACACTTATCTTTGACGGCACCCCACAAATAATAGTCCAACGGTGTCAAATCGCAGCTCCGAGGTGGCCAAACGACATCAGATCTGCAGCTGATAATGCGATCTTCAAAAACAGGGCGCAAAACATCGAGTGTAGCTTCGGTTGTGTGGTACGTAGCGCCGTCTTGTTGAAACCAAATGTTGCCAATATTGTCCTCTTCAATTTTTGTGAACAAAAATTCGTTCAACATGGCCCGATAACGATCGCCATTGACTGTAACGGCAATTCCTTGCTCATTTTGGAAGAAAAATGACCCAATTATGCCTCTGGACCAAAATCCGCATCAAACAGTGACTCGTTTTGGGTGCGTCGGCTTTTCAATCTATGCGTGCGGGTTTTTGTTGTTTTGTTTTGCTTGTTTACACACCCGCCAAGATCAAATGAGCTTCATCTGAAAAGATGATTTTTTCTTTGCCAAAATCGGCATCTTTTGTAAGTCGATCGCAGGCCCACTTAGCGAAGCGAAAACGCATTGGATGGTCAATTGGCTTCAACTTCTGAACCAATTGGACTTTGCATGGCGCCATACCAAGGTCTTTATACAAAATTCGTCTCAATGATGTCTCCGAAATGTTCAATTGTTGAGAACGACGGTGAATTGATGTTGATGGCGCTTCACGCATACTTTCTGCCACAGCAGCAATATTCTCGGGTGTACGCGCTGTTTTTGGCTTTTCACGCTTTGGTTTATCGATGAGGATGCCAGTTTCTTTCACTTTTTTCACAAGATAACGAACATACGGGGCTGACAGTGCTTCTCTTCATCCAAAATCCGTAAGCAATTTTCGCACACATTCTGCAACATTACCACGATTTTCAAAGTAATTTCGCAATATTTCCCAGCGTTGTTCAAGCGTATACACAACCATATTCGTTCAGCGGAAGGATAAAACTAATTATCTGTCAAATCAGACATGAGCTAAGTGTTACCATTCACGAAATAATCATTAGTTAATATTGAAAAACGTTAGATGGCGGACCCGATATATTGGAATACTCTCTATAGAACTGCGGCTTGTAAGAACGACTATTGATTGTAGTGCGCTTAAAGAAAGGTAGGACAATCAGTTCTCTCCTTATCTATATTGTTAGTCCAGCAGAGTCTAGCATTATTGCACGTATCTATAACCTCCTTGAGAACTTCTAAAAAAATACCTGCTTTAACTAAGGCAATCGGAATAGCTATGCCCTGAAGTATGGCGTAGATTGCAAGCTCTGCACCAGCTTCGTCCGGTTCACCGAAAGTGCAATTATTCTGGCGACCACTGAAGACTTAACTTTGAATCATTCGAAATTTTCCTGAGAAATCTTCATCGTTTAAGGATGAGTAGTGATATCGAAGTGAAGTTGGTTAGTGGTTGGTTGGTAAAGTGGTTGGTTGCCTAAGGTATTGCCTGCATTAATTATTTCATGTAAATGTTGACCGAAGCTGTGTCGTCGAAAAGACCTTGGTGAATTTTAAATTTTCATTATTATGTTTCAGATCTTATATTGTGACCGTAACTGCCAGATAAATGAGGTACCAAATCGTGAAATATTTGAGAAAAAATCGTCAAAATCGCCAAAGATGTTTATTGAAATCGTGAAAAAATCGTCAGAAAAAAATAAATTAAATAAATTGAAAGTTTTTAAAAACCAAAATTATTTCTATTATAGTAAAACATATAAAGTCAATGTATGTATGTATGTACCCGTACATATCTGAGTTCAAAAATAAAACATTTAACAAAAAATTTATTGGAAATTAAAAGGTAGCCTCCCTCATCTTCATTTGTTAATTTTTTTTTCAAAATTGGAGAAATTTTCAGGAAAAAATTGTTTAAGGTTGAAGCAATCTGTCCCAGTGTTGTTTATTGATACATAAGCGCAGCAATAATATTCCATCATCTTAATCTGTGGGTGGTGTAAATAATAAGGAGTCAGAAGCTCTTGACATTCTGAGCATGAATATTCTGTGTAATGTTGGCTTCAACCGACACCTTTTTCAGTTGCTTCTTAAGATCTTATCATGTGATAAGAGAGAATGGAATGGAATACAACTCTCAAGTGTGGGTCGAGGGAACTTTTCCCTAAAATCATATATTCCTACGTAAAGTTCGTCTTTCTCGGCCAGCACATCCGTATGTGGTCAACTAGCTAGTGGACCGCACACTGCAGTACAGTAAAAATAAGTTTTTTAGTCGGACTATCCGTATGTGGAACTCAATTCCTGCAGAGATCTTTCCGTTTACTTATGGTATAAAAATATACAAGCGTAGTGTCCATAAACATTGTTCTCTCTTTCCTTCTTCCCATAACATAGTTTCATAGTTCCAAACACAATACCACCCATCCCCTGAGTGTTAGGTTAGAGGACTAGGTTAGGTTAGAGGACATCCCCTGAGTGTATAACGACTCTTGCCTTTGTTCTTTCGATGGTGATATTAGAAGCTACGTTTTTAATTTATAAAAATCGTCAAAATAAGGGCATAAATCGTCAAAATAAGGGCATAAACCGTCAAATCGTCAATAGGATATTTTTGCAGTCCATAATCGTCAAAATGACGATAAATTGTCAAATCTGGCAGCTATGATTGTGACTAATACATGCCTCTGTAGGCGAGAGACTTCACATATTAGTTGTGATTGCAATTGTATTTTTTCATGATTTGACACCAGGTTCCTTAGGTAAACCCAAAAAAAAAAAAACTTAAATTAAGTTTTTTCAAATAATTTTTCAAAAGAAAATTTTACAAAAAAAAAAAAAGCGAAGAGATAGCCGAAGGTAAAGAAAATCACTTTAAATTGTCTTTAGAACTGTAAAAAAAATTTAAAATTTTAAAAAATTGGGTTTTTTTGTGTGAAAAAAATTAATAAAAATTAGAAAAGCTAATTACAGTTTAAATTTTTAATAAAAAAAAAATAATTCATAACAAATATTAAAAATTCATTTTTTTTAATTATTTTTTTTTAATAATTTTCTTAAGCCATTATTAATTTTCGTGGAAAAAGTGCAATTAAAAATAAAACTTGGCAACAATAAACAAAATTTCATAGAATTTAAAAAAATAATTAAAAACCAATAATGCCAACAAAAACAAAATATTTTTTTTTGCCTTAATGACGAATTGATTATCTAAGTTGCGTTGTTTTTTTTAATTTTTTTTTTTAATTTCAATAAATTTAAAAAGAATTATTTTTATTAATAATAAAAAGGAATTGATTATGATTTATAAAGTTTTAAGTGTCAAAAAACCAGTTTCAACTAAAAAAAAAAACAAACTAGTTTTGTGGATTACTTAAGCGATAAGTATGCTATTCGAGAGTATTAAAATTTTTAAGATAGCGGGCGACATTATGATAGTTTTTTTTGTTTTATTATTTTTTTTTTTTGTTTAAATTACCATTTAATTTGTTTGCATAAGCAAATGAAAAAAAAGTAGAAATCTGTTGAAATATTTTAAAAATCGTGATCATGATTTTCAAGTGCATAACAAAACCGAGTGTTAAAGTTTTAACAAATAGAAGTAATAGCGGCGTTCAAAAGCCTCAATTACGCCGATTAAAATAGTTGAGTAGTCTTCTCACATGCCTAGAGGTGGAGGTGCTAGTTTTTGTAAAATAATAAAATAAGTTCTCAGTATTCCAAGTTTGTCTACCTAATAGAGCAAACTATTGAGAAATATTCAAAAAATTAATTTCCGTAGACGCCGTAGTCTAATAGGTAGTGTGTTGGCTTATTGGACGTGAGGCCACGGTTCAAACCCCAGTTGAGACATCTCAGCAGATTTCTGGCAAAAACTCTCAGATCGTTTTGAATCGACTTTAAACTTTAGGTCCCGCCAGTCATGTAAAAAATTAACTCACACAACATGGATGGTATGAAAAGCTCGGGCGTAATCCTGCCTATAGGCCATATATATTCAACGCTACGCACTCGTATATATCTGGTCCTTCTTGAAACGTCCGCTATATGAACAATCCACATATTTTGCCTCTGTTCACCATAAGATCACTTTACCCAGGAGCCGAATAAACTATAGGTCCCGTCCACTCATCTATAAAATTAACGCACACAACATAAGTGGTGTGAGAAACTAGGTCGTAATCCTGACTGAAGTGGTGTAATGACCAACTTTGTATGTAATTTCTGTAATTAGCGAAGTCCCCTTAATCTCGTAGATAGTGCGACGCTTTTAGCATTCTTCTGACAAAAATTCTGAGAATAAGATAAAATTACCATGAAAAGTTTCACAAACAGAGTTGACATTGAACAATAGGTTACGAATTTCATGGATAAAATTAACACTCAGAATACAAGTGGTGCATCAAGACCTTTTAAACACTATGCAAGTGAAGTCGTTTTTTTTTCGAACGTCCCCGGCCTCACACTAACCCACCCTCACCCGACCGACCGCGGAGGGCTCGTCCCCATTACGTAGGGACACGTACACACTACAGTCCGGACTGTAGCGGGTAAGGGAAAAGTAATGGCAACGAGAACATAAATCAGCTACAGAACTTAATCACAAGCTGAATAAAGTAACACTACAATTAAAATCAATAAAATCATAATATATGTTAAAATCGTTACATAAAGTTCTAAAGTTGGAAGTTTTATCAAACCTAATCTAGCCTCAAATGACGGAAACCCATTGGCACAATCCCTTCATAAGTCACGTAAACAGAATAATACAAACTGCTTCTGCACAGACTCTATTGAATATAATAATTTAAGGTCGTCCGCATACATCAGAATATTACAATCAGAAATAGCACAAGGAAGATCATTAAGAAACAATAAAAATAGTAAAGGACCCAAACGGCTACCCTGGGGAACACCAGAAGTAAAATATACAGTCTTAGACAATACATTCCTAAACAATACCCTCTAAGTCCTAAGGGAGAGATAGGAGTCTAGCCAACGATGAATAATATCAGAAATACCGATTAATGAAAGTTTAAGAAGCAAAATCCCTTGATCAACCCTATCAAAAGCTTTACTAAAATCAGTATAAATTACATCAGTCCGAGCTCTGGTAAGAAAACTCCTGAAAACATGAGTAGTAAATTCAAGAAGATTAGTGACAGTCGACCTACCTATTAAAAAACCATGCTGGAAAGGGGATATTCAAAAGTTCTTTTTACCCTCTTGCCGTTTGTTGCATTTATTATTCCGCTTTTAAATCGAGGCTGCCTCTGTTGTGACCGCCGCCAGATTGCTTTTTTTTAACAAACTTTAGTAATTTTTGAGAATTAAAACAACAAGATTCGTGATATGTAGCAATTTAAAGTCGAACCTAAACGACTGTATTTTAATTTAAGAAATTTTCTAATTTGTAGATTACACACGCACACAATTGGTCATTACAACCCTTCAGTCGGGATTACGACCTAGTTTCTCGCACCACTTATGTTGTGTGTGTTAATTTTACACATGAGTGGCGGGACCTACAGTTTAAAGCCGTTTCCGAACGTCTGATTTTTTGAGAAACTTTTCGTGGCAATTTTCCGTTTACTCTCAGAGTTTTTGCCAGAAATCTGCTGAAAGGAAATCGCCGAAGAAATGCATTTTGTATTTTATTTTGATGTCTGGCCTGGGGCTCGAACTATAAGCCAACACACTACCTACTAGACCACGGCGACTTCAGATTTGTAGATTAAAATTTTTAAAAAATAATGTATTAAATTACAAGCTCGTAAAATGAATAAAATTTGGAAAAATTTATTGTGTCGTAATTTTTATTAAAAAATTTTTCATTTTTCCTTTCATGGCATTCTAACTGCTTAGATTTAATTTTCCATTGTTTTCTTAAAAGAAATGCATTTTTTTTTTGATTTTCATTTAAATTTTCTAAAAGATTAATTGTTGTTATTGTTATTGTTAAAGTAAAGTTTAGTAATTCTTTGTTATTCATAAAACTACTTTAAATTTACAGTTATTTTAGAAAAAAAAAATCAATTTAAAAACCAAAATCATTAGAGGCCAGTTTTATTTCGTATTGAAACTTCGTTTTAATGGTGGTAGGCACCATAAAAAGAAAGAAATTATAGAAGAAGAAGAAGATATTCTTCTTCTTGATTTCCATTTGTTAAGAATACAAAATGAATGAAGACAAGAAATAATTTAAATGAGAAAACAAAAACAATGCTGGTAGGCTTAGTTAATAAATTAAAGTTGAGGTGATAAAAACTGGTTTAATTGGTTGCTTAAAACGAAAGTAAATTTAATTTAAACTCGAGCTACAGCTACACTGCAAGAAATCATTTGTAAAATATTCTTATCTTTCTTTTCATGCCTATTTTCTCTGTTTTTTTCCAGCTATTCAGTCACATCTTAATGGTTCTGGTCACACTCCAGCAGCGAATAATGCCACAAATCATAATGCGCATCATTATAATGCCAAACCACATGGCAACCCGGGTTGTGTAAGTGCTAATAATACCTCAACAACAAATCCTGTTTTTTATTTAATGGCTAGTAATGGTAATACTGGTGCTGTAGGTGGCACTGCTGGTGTTGTCGGTAACAATGCCATAAGCTCGTCAAACGTCACCACGACCAGCAAACATACGGGAGGACCCTATTTAGGACCGCACGCCCATCATCCACACTCACAGCGTGGTCTCCATCATTTGGCCGAGGGTCGTAAGGCGAAATTAAGACGCTTTAATTCACATGATACCAGTTCGAATATGTTTTCGGTGGCGGATTTTGAAAATGCCCGCCTGGCAAGACGTAATGAAATCGAATTGAAACAAAGACTGGCACGACGTATGCGTCATGGTTATAATGGTGTCACCGGTAATGGCCTATTGACGGGACAACCCTGTGGCCAAGGTCTTTTAACCGGCAGTATGGGTGATTATTCCACAGGCGATAGCAAAGCTTCGAAAAATAGCAATGAGGTAAGTCAAGCCTAGAAAAGGAGGATCCCATTAAGTTTTTAATTTCCCTTTCATTCTTTACAGTCACAAAATGAACCTCTTCAGGTGGAAGAATTCCTGGAACGTTATTCTTTACCTCGTGTGGTGCGCATTTCCTATAAAACTTTGTTTTCAAATGAAACTCTGCAGTCCTCTTCGTCCAATACATCAACAAACACCACCACATCAAATTCATCGTCGAGTGCTAAACATGTGACCGGAGTTCCATCCGGCGACACAAATATGCTCAGTTCAAATTCGAATAGCAATACGGGTACAGCATCTTCGACTGCCTCTTCGGGCTTGGGTGTTGCCCATAACACCACGACATCTCAAACCCTAGGCAGTAATAGCAGCAATAATAGTGCGGCTAATAAATCAGTAACCAACGATGGCAATCATACGACAAACGATAGCAGCAATCATAACAATGGCGGCAGTCATGCTGATGAGGAACAAGGTGAACTATTTTTATTGTATCGATTGGTGCGTCAACGTCACATTTATCACGGCCATAATTCAAAATCAACAGCGGCTAATCGGAAAAAAGGTGTCATGATACCACAGGAATTTCCAGGTAAGTGCCAGTCTTAGTTTTTTCTTTTTGTTTTCTATTAAAAAGCCCAATAGAAATATCAATTCCCAAAAATAGAATACAAAACGCCCAAAAATAATCCAGGGAGAATGCCAAAAATTTTATTAACTCTTCAATTCTTTCTAATTTATATGGTTCGCTAATATAATTAAATTTTTTTCCATAAAATTTTGCAAAAAAAATTTCCGCATAGGGTTGCCAATGTTGGAAATTTTGTATAAAATATTAAATTTAAAAAAATTGGTTTTAAATATAATATTCTAGCAAGTTTTGCGGATAAATTGAGAAATTTGGAAATTCCCAAAATCTCTTTAAAAAATTCCAAAATTCCCTAACCGGGAAAAGTTTAAAAATCACTTCACACACATATGAGCACATCACTTTTAAATATAATATTCTTGCAAATTTGGAGAATGAGAAATTTTGAAATTCCCAAAATCTTTTTAAAAAATTCCAAAATTCCCTAAACGGGAAAAGTTTCAAAATCACTTCACACACATATAATTACATTGCTTTTAAATAAAATATTCTTGCAAGCTTAATTAAAACAATCAGAAATTTAGAAATTCCCAAAATCTCTTTGAAAAATTCCAAAATCCCCTAAACGGGAAAAGAAAAAAATCACTTCGCACACATATAATCACATTACTTTTAAATATAATATTCTTGCAAATTTGGAGAATGAGAAATTTAGAAATTCCCAAAATCTTTTTAAAAAAATTCCAAAATTCCCTAACCGGGAAAAGTTTCAAAATCACTTAACACACATATAATTATACTACTTTTAAATAAAATATTCTTGCAAATTTGGTAAAAAAAAAATGAGAAATTTAGAAATTCCCAAAATCTTTTTAAAAAATTCCAAAATTCCCTAAACGGGACAAGTTTCAAAATCACTTCACACACATATAATCGCAACACTTTTAAATATAATATTCTTACAAACTTGGTAAAAAAAATGAGAAATTTAAAAATTCCCAAATTCTTTTTATAAAATTCCAAAATCCCCTAAACGGGAAAAGTTGCAAAAACACTTAACACACATATAATTACACTACTTTTGAATAAAATATTCTTGCAAGCTTGGTAAAAAAAAATTTTAATTTAGAAATTCCCAAAATCTTTTTAAAAAATTAAAAATTTCCTAAACGGGAAAAGTTTCGAAATCACTTCACACACATAATTACATCACTTTTAAATAAAATATTCTTGCAAGCTTGGTAAAAAAAATTAAAAATTTAGAAATTCCCAAAATCTTTTTAAAAAATTCCAAAATTCCTTTAAAGGGAAAAGTTGAAAAATCACATCACAGTGTTTAAAATTCAATATAAAAGTCTTCGAAATGTTAAATTTTGAAATTCCTAAATTTTTTTGGAAAATTTCTAAAATCCCTTAAATTATAAATACCTTAATAAGTACTTTTTAAGAATTGAAATATTTGAAACAGACTTAAGCTTTAATTTAATATTTCATCAAGCTGTTTTTAAGGCTTGTTATGGCATACACACGTCATCAGCTCTGAAAAAGCCGAGTATATCGGGATTCTGTCTTGTTGAACTCACAAACCGTTCAGTTCATAACCTCCAATTGCTGGTCAAAGAACAAAAACACTGTTATCACGCAACCATACCGTTCAGATAGGAGGATAAGCCGTTTTTAGAAAAAATACTGACCAATGTTATCTTCAGCTCATAATATTCACCAAACACTCTGTTTTTCCAGCTTTTCTGCAATCATTTCTGAGTTCTTTTAGCCACATGTGCGATTAATTCAGTTGTGGACTTGGCCACCCTGTAGAAAATGAGCTTTACTGCTGAAAAAATTTTGTTCGAATTAAACGGCATTGAAAGCATGTTCCTCTAGCATTTAACTAGCATAACTACGGTGTTTTAAATGCTCATAAGGCTTTAATTGTTGAGTGTGTTGAACTTTATAAGGAGTGAGGTGGAAATTTAATTGCAAAATATGCCATAATGGGGCATAAATTATTCCCTATTGTCGAAAACTGTGTGGAATTAACAAATTCGGTTTATTTGTAAGACTTTCTCTAACAGAAACCATATTTACGGCTGTAAGTGCATTACAATGTTGCACAGATCTGAGCATATCTGTAACGCTTTTAGTCTCTTCAATTTTTTTTTTTTTACAAATTAGACAATTTCTTTCACTGTAGCTCGGTGAGGACCGGCCTTTGTACTGAGTTTTAACTATTTTTATACATTCTTAGGTTGTTTACGATCAATATACGTAACTGGGTAACCTTTCAATAAATGAATGAAAATTCAAATGAAAGATATTTAGCAGCTGACGATTTTGTCAGACTAAACCTTTTAATCGGTACCCTTATATACAGTGAGCATCTAAAGAAACTGTACACTATGGATAAAATTCTAACAATCACTAAACTTAACTTTTACCACTTAAGGAGGAGAGTGCACGAAAAAATTTTACAATATTTCGAACTCTTTTGTAATTTTTTTTTCTTTTTTCAATTTTAAAACCATGCTATGAAACAATTTCATGTGTGTGAAGATAAATTCGACTTTGAAAATCCAAGACGCAATCCATAAATTTTAGCAGCGCCTCATTTGGCGTTAACAGAGCAAAATTTCCTCTTAACAGAACAAAATTTGCCCTTAACAGAGCACAGTTACCGCTATTTAACAGTATCCATCTGAGCAAGCCCACTTGTTTTGGAGCTAATTTTGGGAAATACTCTAGGTCTATGAGTACCATACTATATGCAAAGAAAGGTTCCAAGGCCTCTTCATATAATCAGAAATATAGTCACAATATAAAGTGATTTGCTATTGCGAAATCTGGCTTTGAAAATATCAATTTTTTGCTTGAAAATTCTATAGAAAGTCCTCTTTCGAACCGTGCTAGTGGGATAGCTGAAATAATTTTGAGAGTTAAGTTTTTGAATTTTGAAAAAAATCGATTTTTAACCAAAAATATATGAAAAGTCTCTGGAAGATCAGTGGCTTTTTTGGAACATATAAAGGAATAGTACACCTTACAGACTATATGCAAATGGTAGTCCAGAGGGTCCTCTCTCTAATCGTGGTAGTAGTTTTGAGAGTTGAGAAACTTTCCGTCCTCCATCTCCTACCAATCATCCTTTACATTTTAACACTTTTGTTCACAAAAACAAGTCCTCTTAATATAATTTGAAACATAGTCACATATAAAGTGATTTGCTATTGCGAAAACTGGCTTTAAAAATATCGATTTTTGTTCAAAAATTCTACAGAATAGTAAATCATACAGACTAAATGCAAACGGTTGTCCAGAGAGTCCTCTATCGAACTGTGGTAGTGGGATAGCTGAAATAATTTTGAGAGTTAAGATTTTGAATTTTGCAAAAAAAAATCGATGTTTGGCCAAAAATATATGAATATTCTCTAGAAGATCAGTGGCTTTTTTGGAACATATAAAGGAATAGTACGCCTTACAGACTATATGCAAATGGTAGTCCAGAGGGCCCTCTTTCAAATCGTGGCAGTAGTTTTGAGAGTTAAGAAAATTTCCTTCCTCCACCCCCCCCACCAATCATCCTTTACATTTTAACACTTTTGTTCGTTAATAATAATGATAATAATGAAAATGATATTTTATGCTAATCGTCTGCAATAATTGCAAAGTAGTAGAATATTTTACTATTGCCACTGTTAAACAGTTAACAGTAATAGCAATAGTAATAGTAAAGTTTACGCTGTTAGAGGCAAGAAGTGGCGCTGCTAAAAATGTGGGTTTGCGTCTTTCGTTTTAAAATTCGAATTTATCTTCACACATAAGAGTTTCTTTCAAATAACTGCAAATTAGAAGACTAATCTACTATTGCCACTGTTAAATAATTAACAGTGCTCTGTTAATAGCAAAGTTTACCATGTTAGAGGCAAGAAGTGATGCTGGTAAAAGTGTAGGTTTGCGTCTTTGGTTTTTATATTCGAATTTATCTTCACACACATACTAACAATTTTAAAATAAAAATAACGGTAATGTATTAATGCATACATTTTGTTTTAACGTACAGCTTCTTTTGATGCTTACTGTATATGCTCATATGTAAGTGCTCTCGGTGCTATGTACTTTGTATTTAATTTGCTACTAATTTTTTTTTGTACCCGTTATTGTTTTGTATTTTGAGTGACAAAATATTTATGGGCCTGTTAATGCCATTAGCATTTATTGGCCCCGTCATTAATATTAAAAGCCGTTCTTCTTTTCTACAGTTTTCATTTCTTTTCTTTTTTTTGGCTACAGTGCCAAGAACAAAATAAAGCGCTTTAAAAAGGCTGCTAATAAATGCTATTAAAAGAGAGAGAGAGAGAGAGAAAAAAAATCATGCTGCTGGAAACAGTGTAATATTGTAAACAATTTGTAATTCTGTTATTGCTACTGCTGATGCTCCTGCTCCTGCCTTTGCTATTGCCATTATGATGCTTATTTTTTATGATTATTTTTGGGGCTAAATTATGAAGGACTTGGACTTGTGTGCAAGCAAGCAAGCAAGCGATCCTGTAGTTTAAGTGTTGAGTGTTGGTTTTTATTTTGCCAAATTCCTATTACTTTATGGCCAGTAATAATGGTTATTGTCATGTGCTGTGCTGGGGCTTATATGTTCCAAAGAGTTGTACTCACTACTCACATTGTTTGTTGTCGTTTGTATAACTTTTGAGATGAGTTGGCTTTAACAATCAGGATTAGTTTAAATTATACTTTGGTACAGAACAGCAAAAACAAGAAAAATCTTTGACTTTGATGAGTGCCAAGTTATAAATATTGTTGTTGTCGTTTAAGTCCTTTTATTATACCAAGTATTTCTTATTTTTCTTGGGTCCTTCCCTGTGTCCTTTTTTTGTTTTTTTTTTCTGCTGTACATATTGTATTTAAATTATTACTGAAATGTATGTATAAAACAAATGTCAGCACTTGCTTGTATGCAGTACAAAACATTTATAAAAAAAAAAAAATTCTTTAGTTTTTATCTTCTCTCTCTCTCCCTGGTTTTCCTTAGCAAAACCAGTGCCAAAGCCAAAGCCAGTAAATTCTATGGCAAAAGGAGCTGTATTGTCCTGGTCTTTTTTTTTCTCTACAATATATCTGTAAGACACCATCATAATAACAATCCTTTTGTTGAAATATAATAAAGATTATGGCAACACACACACACAGAGAGACACAAAAAGGGATCATGTATTAAATAAATGCTCAAGGCTATATCATCATATTGTTTGTAACAGATAAAGAGATAGAGAGAGAGAGTGTGTGTGTGTTACAGAGAATTATAAATAAAAGTTAATTGAAATATTATAAATATTTTAATTTACTTTATAATACAATAATAACAACCATACATTATACCTGCTGCTGTTAAAGCTTAAAAATATAAAGTAAGAGGCAACCTGAGGCACACATTCAAACAATTTATTAAAAAAAAACAATAAAAGAAATTTTAAATCTCTTTAATTTTATTTTAATTTAAAAAAAGTCTTTAATAAATTTAAACCTTGAAAAAATATTACCCAACCTTCCAAAACATAAGAATCCCAAATTTCATAACCTTTGAAAACCTTTTTAAACCACAAAATATACATATTTTATTGCAAAATAGTTAAAATAAATCAAAACCCTACCACAAAAGCCTTTTTATACACCTCAAAAGCTTATTTTCCAAATTCCCAAAATTGTTTTCAAAATCCCCAAATATATATTTCGTAGAAAACATATTGGAAAATACCTCAAATACACTAAAAAGCTTATGTAACTAAATCCAATGATTTTCTAGGCTGCTGTAATGTTTTTAAAGAATTCCCAAAATTTTTTTGAAAATCCCCAAAAAATGCTTAACAAGTGATTTTTATGTAAAATGCATTAAAAGTAAAAGATTACAAATTAAAAACCTACTAAAAACTCTTTTTATACATCTCGAAAACTTATTTTCCAAATTCCCAAACATTTATTCAAAATCCCCAAATCTATATACAGTGTAAAACGAATTGGAAATTACCTCAAATATACTAAAATGCTTATGTAACTAACTCCAATGATTTTCTAGGCTGTTGTAATGTTTTTAAAAAATTCCCAAACATTTTTTGAAAATCCCCTAATTTATATTCATTAGAAAAAAAATTAGAAAGTAAGCCAAATGTCCTAAAACACTTATATAAAGACCTCTCTTAATTCTCTAAATAGTTTTACCATTTTAAAAAATTCCCAAAATTTTTTTCAAAATCCCCAAATCTATATACAGTAAAAAACAAATTGGAAAGTAACACAAATATACTAAAAAGCTTATGCAACTAACTCTAATGATTTTCTAAGTTGTTACCATGTTATCAAAAAATTCCCAAATTTTTTTTCAAAATCCCCAAATGGATATTCATTAGAAAACAAAATTAGAAAGTAAGCCAAATGTTTTAAAACACTTGTATAAAGAACTCTCTTAAACCTCTAAATGATTTTAACATTTTAAAAAAATTCCCAATTTTTTTTTCAAAATCCCCAAATGTATATACAGTAAAAAACAAATTGGAAAGTACCTCAAATATAATAAAAAGCTTATGTAACTAACCCCAATGATTTTCTAGGCTGTTGTCATGTTGTTAAAAAATTCCCAAAAATTCTTTTCAATATCCCCAAATTTATATTCTTAGAAAACAAATTAGAAAGTAAACCCAATGTTCTAAAACACTTATATAAAGAACTCTCTTAATCCTCCAAATGGTTTTAACATTTTAAAAAATTCCCAAATTTTTTTTAAATCCCCAAATGTATATACAGTAAAAAACGAATTGGAAAGTAACACGAATATACTAAAATGCTTATGAAACTAACTCTAATGATTTTCTAAGTTGTTAGCATGTTATCAAAAAATTCCCAAATATTTTATAATATTTTTGAAATTCCCAAATTTATATTCATTAGAAAACAAAATTAGAAAGTAAGCCCAATGTTCCAAAACACTTATATAAAGAACCCTTATGATCCTCTAAAAGTGTGTAACATTTTTTTGAAAATCTACAAAAATGTTTAACCAAAGATTTTTATCTAAAAAACATGCAAGAAAAATATTTCATTATTAAATACATACATATATAAGTCCAATAAATCGATTTGCTTTGGTTTATATTACGTTTAAAAAATTCCTAAAAATAATCCGAAAATCCCAAAAGTTCCAAAACAGTGATTTCTGTTTAAAACTGATTTAAAATCTAACATTTCATTTATAAATTCTTATAGAAGTACATAGAAATTGTCTAGAAAGTATTTAAATTATGTTTTTAAAATTTCCAAATTTTTGTTAAAAATCCCCAAAATGTTCAAACTGCGATTTTATCTAAAAAACAGTAAAAAGTAAAAAATTCATTATGAAAGACATACATAAGTCCAATAAACTGCCTTGCTTTTGTTTATGTTACGTTTAAAAAATTCCTAAAAATAATTATAGAAAATCCCAAAAATTTGGAAATAGTGATTTATGTTTAAAACTGATTTAAAATTGAATATTTTATTTACAATTTACCATGTATGTACCTAGAACTTGTCTAGCAAGTATTTAAATAATGTTTAATAAATTCCAAAAAAAAAATTTAAAAATCCACAAATTCCCCAAACATTAATTCTTGAGTAAAACAATTTAAAAAGTATGTGTTATATATAAAAATATCTGAATAAGGCCAATATATTGCTATGAAGGTCTTTATCTTATATTTACAAGATTCCCAAAAAGGATTTCGAAAATCCCCATAATCACTATTTGCCAAAATAGGATGGAAAACTTCACAAATGGTTTTCTTTTACCTCCCATTGAATATGATAATCGAACTGCTAGACAGAAGGCCTTATAAAGGGTCCGCCAAATAACTTTTTTTTGAAAATACTTTAAAAAAAAACTACTGAATATTTTCTCAAATTTCTTTTTTTATTTGAAAGTACAATCCTTCCGGTTAATAATGGAAAATAATTTCATTCAAATGGCTGCCTCGACTGGCCATGCAGTAGCCTACACGATCGGCCCAATTTTTAAGCACATTATCGGTTGTGTGCAGCTGTACATATTTCACCAATGGCTTCACGAATATTGTCCTTTAAAGCGTCAATTGTCTCTGGCTTGTCGGCGTAACACTTATCTTTGACGGCACCCAACAAATAATAGTCCAACGGATTCAAATCGCAGCTCCGAGGTGGCCAAACGACATCAGCTCTGCGGCTGATAATGCGATCTTCAAAAACAGGGCGCAAAACATCGAGTGTAGCTTCGGCTGTGTGGCACGTAGCGCCGTCCTGTTGATAACGATCGCCATTGACATCTGTAAGTCGATCGCAGGCCCACTTAGCGAAGCGAAAACGCATTGGATGGTCAATTGGCTTCAATTCCTGAACCAATTGAACTTTGTATGGCGTCATACCAAGGTCTTTATGCAAAATTCGTCTCAATGATGTCTCCGAAATGTTCTATTGTTGAGAACGACGGTGAATTGATGTTGATGGCGCTTCAAGCACACTTTCTGCCACAGCAGCAATATTCTCGGGTGTACGCACTGTTTTTGGCTTTTAACGCTTTGGTTTATCGATGAGGATGCCAGTATCTTTCACTTTTTTTCACAAGATAACGAACATACGGAGCAGATGGTGCTTCTCTTCTTCCGAAATCCGTACGCAATTTTCGCACACATTCTGCAACATTACCATGATTTTCAAAGTAATTTCGCAATATTTCCCAGCGTTGTTCAAGCGTATACACAACCATATTCGTTCAGCGGAAGGATAAAACTAATTATCTGTCAAATCAGACATGAGCTAAGTGTTACCATTCACGATATAAGCACTAGTTGAAAAAAAAAACGTTAGATGGCGGACCCGATAGTTGAGAGATTTTTTCTGTGTTCTGAGATGGAGCATGTAATGCTTTGCTAAGCTGGTCGTGGTATACTATGCTTGGCTTAAGAATAATCTCTGCAGTATTGAAGTTGTCAATGAAAGATTGCTTCGTTCTAAAGTCTGCCTGGTTAAACATCTTATCTCCCCATTTCGTTAAGTATCTCTTATTAAACCCCTCGGTGGGTTATCGGACTGTTTTTAATTTTATTTTTATCAAGCAAGCTCTACCTGCTCTCTTGTTTATTATAACACACCTCCACTCCCTTCAACTTAATATTTTAAGAATATTTCGTAATATTGCTGACATTTCAATTCGCCTTTCATTCCCTTTTTTTATTTGTTCCCTTTTTCGTACATCAATTTTACTCCTGAACTGTTTGTCATTAAGAACGAGGCAAATTGCATTTCATTTCGTTGTTTTTTTCTGATTTTTTTCTTCATTTTTTTGTGTAACGATATGATGAAATGTTATCGTTTAATGTAAGCAGAAATAGCAACAACAACAAAAACTGGCATTAAAAAGAAAAAAAAAAAAAATAATCGAAAAGCAACAGAAGCTGTTGGGAAAAAGAAAAGAAAGAAATCAAGAGTGTCATAAAAATGTTTAATATGAACACAGTATACATACATACATACATATATGGGTTGGCAACTGTAACGTAAGAAGTAAAAATACAACAACAAAAAAAGTAAATAATCATAATAAAACAATAACAACAACAGCAACAATTTCTCATATGCTCGTGTATGCTGTTTAAGAAAAAAGTGTATATTTTTTATGAGCATATATGCATGTATGTGTGTGTGTGTACAAGCTTACTTCCTTTTCCGTTTATTTTCTTTTATTTTGTATTTTTGGTTTACGAATACTCAGACGCACACACACACACACACACATAAAACTGTTAATATTACAGCCCAACACTTAAACAAATACTTAGTCTAACTCTCTTAGTCTTAGTCTTTCTCTCTCTTACACAAATACACTTAAATAATCGAAATTGTGTGTTTCATTAGTAGGAAATATTTAGTTAGAACAACATGGCTACTCTTTTATGCTTTTTATAGCCCTCTATGTGTGTGCGTATGTGTGTGTATATTTTGTTTAAATTAAATTGTTATTGCATTTACGTTAGGGGTTCCTTCTTTCCCCCTTCTTTTTTGGGCCAATTTGTCTGTAGTTTTGGTATGCGATTATTTTTATTGTAAAACGTTATCCATTTATTGAATGCAAAAGTCAAATTAAATAATGTACGCGGAACATTTCATGTCATTATCATCCGAAATATAATTACACTCACAATGATCGCCTCTGGATTGCTTAAAGCACATGGGTATTTCAGGCTCTATGTCGTCAATAACTTGACGAAGATTGATCTTCACATCCACCAACCATAGCAGATTATTCGCGTGGACATGGCATTTGATGTGACTCCACAAATCCCGTGATCCTGGTGTTTAAAATATAAAATTACCAAAATGGGGTTCTGTTATGTGGCTCGCAGCACTGTCTGGTGCTGCTGAAACCACATACAGTCTCCGGTTCATAATCAAAAAAAGTTGGTTGTCACACGACCATTGCACTGTAATTTATTCCAGGAGGTTGGGACCATTGATCTCCACCGCAAAGGACGTCAGAACCGATAAATCTGATCTCATTCGTTCTTAATAGATTCAAAAGCATTCTAGACCATGAGAAACGCTTTAATCACTTAAGTGTTCTTGCTGGTTATGCCAGCAGTGCACATTGAGCAGGCTCCGGCCTACAAACTATATTCACTAGAAGCTGCCATTGCCCATTATTTGGCTGTTGTCAAGGCTCTTGCCAATCGCAGTGTCGTTAACTGTGTTGTGAAGTTCGTTCGCGGCAATTTCGACCAGAAGGTGACGCTCATAGAAGCTTCCATTGGCCATTAGTTGGCTGTTATCAGCACCCTTGATAAACACAGTGCCGTTGCCTGTGTTGCGAAGTTCGTGTGCAGAACTTGAGAACAGCAGGTGAGGCTCATACGGCAAGAGAAGTGTGAGAGAGATGTAGAGAGCCTTGCGAAGGAACTATTTGTGGAGTTGTAGTGAAGATTGGCCATTGGTTGGTCGTTATCAGGACTCTTGGTGCACGCACTGTCGTTGCCTGTGTTGTGGAGTTCGTTTGTCGCAATTTTGAGCGGAAGGTGAGGCTCATACGGCAAGAGAAGTGAATAGAGAGTCTTGCTAAGGACCTATTTGAGGAGTTGTAGTGAGCATTGATAAGCCTCCGGCATACAAGCTATTTTCACTAGAAGCTGCCATAATTGGTTGGCTGCTGTCAGGACTTTTGGTAAACACAGTGTCGTTGACTGCGTTATAAAGTTCGTTTGCAGAACTTTTGATCAGAAGATGAGGCTCATGCGGCAAGAGAAGTGAATAGAGAGCCCTGCGAAGACTCTGGTGTACAAACTGTATTCACTAGAAGCTCCCATTGGCTATTTGTTAGCTGTTATCACAGCTCTTGGCAAACGCATTGTGTGTTGTGAAGTTCGTTTGCGGCAATTTTGATCAGAAGATGAGGCTCATACGACAAGGAGGACCTGCTGCAATAAACATTGATAAGACTCTAGCACACAAGCTGTATTCACTAGAAGCTCCAATTGGCCATTGGTTGGCCGTTAGCAGGACTCTTAGTAAACATAGTGGGTTGGCTGAGTTGTGAAGTTCGTTTGCAGAACTTGTGATCAGAAGATGAGGCTCATGCGGCAAGAGAAGTTAATAGAGAGCCTTGCGAAGGACCTATTTGTGGTGCTGCAGTGAATTTTTTCATACAAGCTATGTTCACTAGAAGCTGACATGATTGGTTGACTGTTATCAGGACTCTTGGTAAACATAGAGCGTTTGACTGTGTTGTGGATTTCGTTTGCGAAACTTTTAACCAGAAGGTGAGGCTCATACGGCAAGAGAAGTGAATGGAGAGCCTTGCGATGGACCTATTTGAGGTGCTGCAGTAAACATTGATAAAACTCTGGCATACAAGCTATATTCACTAAAAGCTGCCATGATTTGTTGACTGTTGTCAGGACTTTTGGTAAACGCAGTGTCGTTGTCTACGTTATAAAGTTCGTTGCGGAACTGTTGACCAGAATATGAGGCTCATATGGCAAGGGAAGTGAATAGAGGCCCTTTGCGAAGGACCCGGTATTTGAGGTGCTGCAGTAAGTATCGACAAGACTCTGGCATACAAGCTATATGCACTAAAAGCTGCCATGATTGGATGGCTGTTGTCAGGACTTTTGCTAAACGCAGTGTCGCTGTCTGCGCTATAAAGTTCTTTGTTAGACTTTTGACAAGAAAATGAGGCTCATACGGCAAGAGAAGTGAATAGAGGCCCCTGGCGAAGGACCTATTAGAGATACTGCAGTGATTGGTTGACTGTTGTCAGGATTTTTTGTAAACGCAGTGTCGTTGGCTGCGTTATAAAGTTCGTTGCTGGACTTTGGACCAGAAGATGAGGTTCATACGGCAAGGGAAGTGAATAGAGGCCCTTTTTGAAGAACCTATTTGAGGTGCTGCAAGAATGTAGGTTTGAGATCTTTGGTTATGCAAATGATTTGGCCATTTTGGTATCAGGCTTTGATCTGCGCATTCTCTATTTTAAGTGAAACTAGGCCTTAAAGCTTATTAGAGAAGAGATAGTTGGCTATCCTCTGATTATGTATTGGAGCATAATAAAGTTGAATAAAGTTGGTGGCAGTAAGGACCAACCTAACCAAAGCACAAGCTACAAATACTGGTCATACACACTTTCGATAAAGGATTTGATTTAAGGATACTTATCTGAGAGGTTTCAGAGGTTTCCAGTGCAGCCTTTGAGGGGGTATATAGCGATTCCTCTAAGACTGTGAGCAGATAGCAGGCCATGGTTTACATACTAACGTTAATGCTACTTTATGAATTCTTCCGGAAATAATACCAATTGGAAGGGATCTCTTATATTGAAGACAGAAAGAGCCTTCTTATGTTGCCACCAGTTAAGAAAGCTTATGAACAGTGGCCTCCATTAGCTGCAACAATCAATTGTCGTTTAACAATTTTGTGGTATTTTTCTGTTTTGTTTTAACAAAAAGGATTTCATTTTTCCTTATGGCATTATCCTTTTTTATCCTTTAGTTTTAATAAATTCGCTTATAATGAAGCTTTTTGAAGAGTGGCTTTTTCTCTCTTTTTCTCGTACATTTCATTCCAGTTGCCATTTATTTTTGTCGTCCCTCACAGCTTAATTTTTTTTCTCCACACATTTTTTTTTTGTTTGTGTTCTTTTCTGTTCTGTTCTGCTGTTTAATGACTTAAATGCACGCACTTATGTTTTTATCCTTTAAGTTCTTTTGCGCTCTCTGGCTCTGTGTATTCCTTACATTTGCTTTTAATTTGTACCTGGTCCTGGTGTTTTTCTTTTTTTTCTTATTTTTTGTTTCTCTTGATGGCATGTCATTAAAAGAATGATGGGCTTTAATGCAACCAACCGTCATTTGGTACTTAAAATTTTAAAAGAACACAAACACACACACACTCAAAACCACATTACGTTGAAGGTATAGAGGAGTTCTTTCTCTATATGTGTGGATATCATTCGCCATCATTATGGCCAAAGTAGCTGGCTGGTTATCTTTTAAACCATTTTACGTCACTATTTTACTTTTTTTTGTTGTTGTTGCCATTTACAAATTAAAAGCGAAAAGCATGGCAGACAAAATGCCCAATTAAAGCGAGATTTTAAACGAGCAAAAAAAAGTGATTTTAACTGGAAAAGTTATTCAATTTTTCACAGATTTTTTTAAAAGCAATGAAGCAAGGATAGGGATTCACAGGTTGCATCATGTACCCTATCGTACAGCAACTTAAATTAGTTGCTCACCTAGTCAAATATGGACCTTACAGATTATAGAAATCCTTTGAATGCTGTGTTTAAAGCCTATTTTAAGGCAAAAAATATTTTTACGGTTTAACGGTTTTTAAATATTTTCGAGCTGGCAATTTCAGGGATTTTTTAAAAGCAATGAAGCACAAGGGGAGAAATACACAGACTGTACCAAGTACCCTATCGTATAGCAACCTCAACTAGTCAAATATGAATTCCAGTTTGCGACATCCCCTACAATTATATGAAATCCTTTGGATTATTTTTTAAAGCATATTTCAAGGCAAATAAAATTTAATTTTCTTTGCAAATAATAAAGATTTTGAAAGGTTTTCGATTTGGCAACGCCTTTAAACCCTTTTTCAAAGTAATTTTTAATTCCAATTAATTCCTACTTCAAATGAATTTCTCGCTTTAAAATACTCCACCAAATTTAAAGCATATTTTAAGGCAAAAAATAATTTTCTTTGAAAATAATAAAAATTTTGAAAGATTTTCGATTTGGCAACACCTTTAAAGCCTTTTTCAAAGTAATTTTTAATTCCAATTAATTTCCATTTCAACTGAATTTCTCGCTTTAAAATACTCCACCAAATTTAAAGCATATTTTAAGGCAAAAAACAATTTTCTTTGAAAATAATAAAGATTTTGAAAGGTTTTCGTTTTGGCAACGCCTTTAAAACCTTTTTCAACATAATTTTTAATTCCCATTAATTTCTATTTCAAATGAATTTCTCGCTTTAAAATTCTCTACCAAAAACAAAATTTTTTTTTTTTGGTGTTTTGTAATATGAAACCATCAAACCATCGTCATTAGAATAGTTTCGTTAAAATATTTTCCAAATTATTCATTTAATATGTAAATGCATGCAAATGTATTGGTAAACTGGACGAATTTCATATGTGTACGTAGTTTTGTTTTTGGTCAAATTGTATTACCAATACTATTACGACCAAAACTCTACCGCATTTTACATCAAAACGTACAGAAATGTATAACTGCACACACACACTGACGCACATACACATACACTTATATAATATATAAAATAATTTTAATTAATTTAATATTTTATGTTCAACTGACATTTTGACATTTGTCAGCAGTAGTTGTAGCTGTTGTTGTTGTTGTAGTGCATAAAATATATGTACCTATGTATGTATGTCTCACAAAACAACAACAACAAATAACATGATATTTTAAAACACACACACAAATACAGGCCAACATTTACAACAAGTCAGTTTGAATATCAAGTTTTAACCCCATAAACATGGCTTTAAATTTGTAACTCTCGTAAGCCTAAAAGTATACTACATTTTCTTTTTAAAAGCTGTAATTTTTTAATTAGAAAAACCACTACAATACAGACACGATTATCTTAATCTTGGTTACAGTTTTTACTAAACTTTGTCTCATATTTCATCCCAAGTTAGTAAGCCAAAAATTAGGCTACACTTTCTATATTTTTTATTTAGAAAAGCCACGACAATAGGGACACGATTCCCTTAATCTGTGTCACTGTTATTACTGTTCCTTTGTCTCATATGTCATCCCTGGTTAGTAAGCCAAGTCTTGCAAGCCTAAAAGTATGCTACACTCTCTCTATAAAAGCTGCAATATTTAGTTTAGCAAAACCACAAGAATATGTGCACGTTTCCTTTAATCTTGGTCACTTTTCTTATCGTTCCTTTGTCTCATATTTCATGTCTGGTGAATAAGCCAAGGTTTGTAGATAGAAAGTAAGCAACACTTTCTCTTTAAAAGCCATAGTATTTTCTTTAGCAAAACCACGAGAATAGGGGCACAATTTCCTTAAGCTTGAACACTGTTCTTACTGTTCCTTTGTCTCATATTTCATCCCTAGTTAGTAAGCCCAGTTTTGTAAGCCAGAAAGTAGGCAACACTTTATATAATTTTTTATTTAGAGAAACCACGACAGTAGAGACGATTCCCTTAATCTTGATCACTGTTCTTACTCATACTTCATCCCTGGTGATTAAGCCATGGTTTGTAAGCTAGAAAGTAGGCAACACTTTCTCCTTAAAGCTATAATATTTTCTTTAGCAAAACCTCGAGAATAGGGGCACGATTCCCTTAATCTTGAACACTGTTCTTACTTCTTTCTTTTCTTTACTTTCTTTTCTGTGTCTCATATTTCATCCCTGGTTACGAATCATAGATTTTTTTCGAGACATGGCCATCTTTAGCTGCAATGTTTGCCGTTCCCATCTTTTTACAACATATTGTTTCCAAAGAGAGTCACAATTTTTTAAGATCAGGAAGTGTTCTGAAGTGGAGTGTAATACAGTTCTTCTTCTTATTTTTTATTATAATTTTGGCTTTAAGGCTCCAAAACATTACGATCTATTATACGACCGTGAATCCTTGGGGCATCCCCATTATATACCTTCCATTTCAATTGCTCGGGTAACCTGCATAGCGCCTGACATGCAGTCAGATATCCTTTTCTTTTCCAGAGTATTTGTTCTGATGCGTAATCCAGATCTTCTTATTTTTTATTATAATTTTGACTTTTAGATTCCAAGACATTACGATCTGTTGTATGGCCGTCCAGCCTTATGGCTTCTCCCATAATATACATTCCATTTCAATTGCTCTGGTAACTTCCTGCCTAGCGCTTGATATGTAGCCAGATTTCTACTTCTTTTTCAAAGTGTATGTTCTGATGCTCGATTCTCCTTGTCATAGAATCAATACATTAAGCTCGAGGCTCGATCTCCTTTGAACAAATGGTTGTTAAGTATACGATCTAGTACAGGGTCACCATGTTTCTCAAACAAAGAGAATTAGAGTTTGCAGAGATTAACATAAATCTTCGACACTGAATTTATTGGTTGGCTGGACTTAAAACATTGTTTCTCATCTTTTAGGTTGTTGTCTGTGCTAATCGTTAGTATTGATTCAAGCAATAATAGGTTCTTTCTAGGGATTTGTCTTTTAATGTGGAGCGTGTTGACCTTAATTTGAGTGCTGAGGTTGGTAAACTTTTAAAAACTCCTGAGTATTAGAGCTGAAATAACCGCTTTAAAGACTTTCGCTGTGCGAATTCAGTGCATTTGCGTACATTTGCGCATATTTACTGTCAATAACGTAGCCAGTAGATCTCTTGATAGTATGGCTACCAATCATGAGAATCTCCGGAGGATATAGCAAGAAATACGACGGGTATCTTTTTACGGGTTATTGGACACGGGGACATTGAAGGGGAATAACAGGAGATCGTGGAGAATCTCTGTATAGATTAGGCTAGATCGGAGTGGTAGCTCTGATATCTCTAAGCACACTTGAGCAAGCATAGCGGCCCGTTGTGAAGCCACGGATGAACGCAGTCCATGTACTGACCAAGTTCCACCAAAATCAGGGAAGAGGAAGAAGTTGGTCAGCGCAAGGGCTGCACATCAAAAGCACGACTACCCCCTACCTGAAAAACCAGCCAGAAAGTTTAATGAACGAAGCTATATCCTTGATATCAATAGATGATAGCTCCGTCAAGCTGACAAGAAATGGAGAGTCAAATAACCTATATCTGCACCTATCAAGAGATGGGCACTAACAAAGAAAGTGGATAACAGTCTCCTCTTCCTCAGCGGTTCTGCATCCACGGCAGAAGTCGTTAAATGGGAGCCTCATTCTCTCCGCGTGTCTACCCATAACGCAATGACCTGTAAGCACGGCCACTGTGGTTGAGATGACCTCACGACCAAGACCAAGTAATTGGTTGGTACGCCTTCTATCCATCAAGGGCCAGGTGAGTCTAGCGGTGGAGCAGGACTCCTCATTGACCCAGGATAGGTTGGCGTCCCGAGAGAATTACCGCGCAATGTCCAACTTGACCGAGGCAAGTGGCATACCCAGTTCAATTGAAGAGGATTCCGGAAGGAACGCACCAGCTTTGGCGAGCTCGTCGGCCCTACAGTTTCCCGGAATGTTACTGTGCCCGGGGACCCACACCAGTGAGGCACTGGTGAAGCGCCCAGAAATAAGGTCGAGACAGCGGCGACATTCCCTAACGATCCTAGAGTTAATCACGAAACACGATAGAGATCTTATCGCGGCCTGACTATCAGAAAAGACGAATGAAAAGAGCACCGTTGACGAGGCACCATTGAGAGGTCCGGCAAATTGCCGTCACCTCAGCCTGAAACACGATGCAGTAGAGCATCTCTGGGAAAAAAAACATAATTTTTCTTTCGATTTCGAAATTCTCTCCCAAAATGTTCACTGGGTAGCAGCACACTTTTACACTAAATCTATACATACGTATTTCAACCAACACAACCAATACTTTTACAAAGTATTTGTTCTTGTATTTGTGTTGGTGTTTCATTCCATATACCGTATAATTAATTATGCATTTACAAAATCTGACACAATGAAGAACAAAAACAAAAACAAAAAAATGAATATGAGTACGAGATATAGAAGAAGACAAAACTTAAATAAAATTTACGAAAAATAAAAATAAATAAATTTAAATGAAAAAAAAAACAAAATTGTGATTTATGATTTATGATTGCACAAATATTTAATTTATTTGTTAAAAAGAAGAAGAAAAACAAACTCATACATATCAAACCAATTGCATATGAGAGACAGAGGGAGACAGAGAAAGTGTTTGAAAGAAAAAAGTGTAAAAACCAAGAGAATTATTTGTTTATTGTATTGTTGTTACACATGAAATTAAAATAAATAAAATAATTTGTTTGTAAATCAAATAAAAACAAAATAATAATTTAAATCAATATACATACAGTGGTGGCCTTATAATTAAAACGATGTTTCTGGAACAGAGTTCTCTGAAGTGACGAATCTAAGTTTAATTTGTCCCAATCTGATGGAAAAACCGTATGTAAGACGTCCTCCAAACAAAGCCTTTGATCCCAGGTACACAGTGAAAACTGTAAAACAAATTAACAAACATACATGTTGCTAAGTCGTTTCTAATTATATGGCCACCACTGTATATACAACAAAAAACAACAGCAAATCTTTAGTAACAGATAAATTAAAAAAATTGTGCACAGTATGTTACTATGAAAGAATTTTCAATGCATGTGTTACAATAAATAGGCCTCTAAGTGGTTCGTAATTTCCAAAAATAAAAGCTTCTTCATCTTCTAATTCACTAGTGGAACACTGCTTAGAAGTCTGCAAATTATTTTGAAAAATAGTGTCATCACTAACGATATCCTATGAGAGTATGGGGGTTCATGTCTAGAATAGTATTTATAGAAAATAGCGGCCCTCACGACTTCCTCTGCAAATACTGTACTGTCACCTCCATCTCCTAAGTCACTAGTGGAACACTGCTTACATACATACATAATTGGTTGTTACAACCCTTCAGTCAGAATTACGACCTAGTTTCTCACACCACTTATGTATGTTGTGTGTGTTAATTTTATACTTAAATGGCGAGACCTACAGTTTAAAGTCGACTCCGAACGACAGATTTTTCAGAAATTTTTTCATGGCAATTTTTATTTACTCTCAGAGTTTTTGCCAGAAATCTGCTAGAGGAAGTCGCCGAAGAAATACTTTTTGTATTTTGTCTTGACGTCTGGCCTGGGGCTGCAACCATCGCTTTACATCTAATAAGCCTACCAGCTAGACTACGACGACTTCGGAACACTGCTTAGAAGTCTGCAAATTATGTTGAAAAATAGTGTGACCACTAACGATATCCAGTAAACAATTAAGGGGGTTCATGTCTTGAATTGTCTCCACAGCAAATACTGGCGGTTACGTCTTCCTCTGCAAATACTATTTGAAGAACTCTATGCACCTGATACACTTGATGCCTTTAAAGTGTAAAACGGCAAACCAAAACCAAGAGCTGAAATAACTCTTGCTGAACTTAGTTGATATAATTTTGAAGTTACGATCTTTGGACTTAGTAGGTAAAGAAATGGTAACGAACTCTGCTATTCAGCTGAAAAATATTCCGTAATAGAGTAGACGTACCTAACATACATACATATATAATTGGTCATTACAACCCTTCAGTCAGGATTACGACCAAGTTTCTCACACCTACAGTTTAAAGTCGACTCCGAACGATTGAGAAATTTCTCGTGGCAATTTTATTTTACTCTCAGAGTTTCTGCCAGAAATCTGCTGATAGGAAGTCGCCGAAGAAATCCTTTTTTTTTATATTTTATCTTGATGTCTGGCCTGGGGCTCGAACCCTGGCTTTACGTTTAATAAGCCAACACACTACTTACTAGACTACGGCGACTACCTAAGGCCATTGCAAAGTTATAGAGGCAGCAAATCCCATATACAAGGTGGATTATACGCCGTAGTAATCGCACATAATTATTGCTATAATGTGCTGATTCTAAGCCATTGCTGGAGTAAACATATTCGTGAGCATAATATGGAAGCTTTCAGATTATTACAGAGAAAATTCTTTTGATGCGTCAAGGCTATATGTACAGTGCCTGAAAAAGAGCTATCTTTTCCACAAATTTAAGAACTCTCTATATAGATAAGCGTTTCGCCGTTGAAATCGAAATTATCTCGACTTTAGCTTGATTCTTATGAACATTGCCGCGAGGTACAGGAGAATGTAAAGGCATATAAGCTTACCAGAGCTAACATTATCTCAGCTCTCATATTCGCCCGCAAAATAAAACTTTAGCAGGAACGACTAGAGTACATGGGCGGCAAGGAATAACTCAAGCAGAGCCGGACAATTATAGTCCTTTATTGGCAGTAACATCACAGGTTCTTTAACGAGAATAAATATAAGCAATGTAGTCCTACTGGTGCCTGCGATTACCACACATTGTTTCAATGGAAGACAAGCACAGCGCTTAGTCGTGGGGTATTACGACTACTGCTGAAGCTATGAGATAATAATAATGTTAGGGTCAGCTACAACTGGAAGATGCCTAGAGATAATGGAGCGTCTTTCTAATGTTTCTAATTTGAAACTCAGAACTATTTTAAGCTTTTGCAGGAAGCCCAGTATGATAGATGTTCTACCTAATTAGGGTCTAATAGTACCTATAGTGTGGTCTAAGTGTGAAAAATTTCCTAACCTAGCCTATGACCAGAAGATGTTACATATTTTCATAGGCCATACTTAAAAACTTAAGAGGTTGGTAGAACGAAGCTTGTGTAAAGTAATGTGAGGCAGCGTACAAATCTTTAGGAAAATTGCGGAAGCGCAAGGCTTTATAAAGCGGATACTTTTCTAGATATGAGAAACTGTGAGTGCATAGATAAAAGACTTTAGGTGTCAGTGGTAGCTTGTCGCTAATAGTCGGGGAAGTAAACCGCGCCTGAGATCGTTTCGTTCAACACAACGAAATATTAAAGAATATTTCTTCGGCGGCTGCCATCAGCAGATTTCTGGCAAAAACTCTGAGAGAAAAATAAAAAATTGCCATGGAAAGTTTCTCACAAATCTGTCGTTCGAAGTCGACTTTAAACTATAGGTCCCGCCACTCATGTATAAAATTAACACACACAACATAAGTGGTGTGAGGAGATAGGTTGTAATCCTGACTGAAGGCCTGTAATAATATATTTGTGCGTGTGAATGCCTTTTTTGTTACGAAAAGCATCAAAAACCGGCGATCAGTATATTTAATGTTTTGCAGTCTTCTACGCTGAACGGCATTATTCATATCTGGGTGTTGACGAATCTAGGGCTTAAATTGCCTTGGCCAGGAAGATTTATGATCCTGTTGTACTACTGTATTTATCCCGCGGGGAAAACACACTTTACTACCAAAAACCTGTCTTTCTATAGATCCTAGAAAAAAATATTTTAAATGCTTAGCGTCTTCCTGTACTTCCTTTACAGAAGTATTGATTGTTTGCTTGCGAGCATTACAGTGGAGTCAAGTCTTGGCCACAAACCTAATCTAACCTAACCTTTTACAATATTTTCTGAATAAATATTTCCTACGCTCTTTATTTTCCAATTTTAATTAGAGTTTATTAAAATGTTGTTTTCAATGTTTACACAACAAATTTCATTCTCAAAATTTGTTTCCATTACAAGCTAAAAAAAAATTAAAAATTTTTTTTTCTCGTGTTCATATTTACCGTGTCCATATTTTTATTTGTTTATTGTTGGTAAAAATATTTTTTTACTTCTGCATTATATTTATTGCATATTTGCTTTACTATATACAAAATAAAATAAAAAAACTAATTTTTTGTTGTTGCAAATAGAAAAAACTAAAAAGAATATGCCAAAATAAAATCCATCTAATAAATACGGCTACAGGCTGTGAAACAAAACTACAATAAAAATGCCTGGCTTTTAATAAAAATCCTTAAATAAATACCAGCAGCAGCAGCAGCAACAAATAAAAAAAATACTCATATTTTATGTGTGATGAGCGTGAATTGGAAAAAAAGAAATACTCATGAATTTTAAACATGGGCTAGAGAAAAGCGCTAAAGCGGAAACATTTTTTTCTGTTTTATAAAAATAAAATGAGAAAAAATTACTATTTATTGTTAAACATTATTTTGTTTATTTATTGACACAGTAAATGCTGTAAAATATTTATTAAAACCACATCCTTAAATTATGCAAAAGAGAAAAAAATTTAATGCATATTTTTAGGAATATTAAAAAGTATTAAAAGTATTACTTTTTATATAATTAAGGTAAGGAGAGAAGAGAAATGAAACAAAAAGTAAAACTTTTGCATTTGAAATGCTATTCAGTTTGGAAAATATTGATTTTCACTAAAACCGACAAAATCTCTAAAACAAGAAAAAATGTTGGTCGATACTACTTAATCGAAAGTAGGATTTCACCACAACCAAGCACGAGTAATCATTCCAAACAAGTGCTAAAGGACCATAAGCAGACCCTTTAGTTAATATTATTTTGCATACTTTCAGGAGAAATTCTCATACCTGAGCAGTATGAAAATCAGAAAAAGATCAGAAAAATATATACAAATTACTTAGGCTTAGTCTTCTGATATTACTGCATACTTTTAGGCTTTCAGAAAATATATACAAATTATGGGCTTAGTCTTCTGATATTACTACATACTTTTAGGGCTTTATTTATAGAAATAAAATTAATTTAATTAGGCGCAAACTATAAGAAACGGATATTATTGTTGCATATTTTTAGGAGAATATAATTGAAAATTCTATTTAGGGATATAAAAAGAACGTTAAGATCTGAAAATCTTTAAAATCTTTTGAAAAATACATATTCTGTATTATTATTAATGCATACTTTTAGGAGATTTAACTAAATATCTTGATTTTGTTAAATAACAGATTAACTTAAGAAAACCAATCAAATCTAAAGAAAATACCACAAAAAATGGCAGAAATATAAAAATAATGCTTTATTTAATGTGGTTCTATACTATTATTATTGCATACTTTTAGGAGAATTCATTAAAAAGCTATTTTTAAACAAAAACAACATCTTTAAAAACTGCAAACCAATACGGCACTGAAAGAAAAGCCTGCCTTTATTAAAAAGTAATAAAATCTCGCATATTATTGCTGTATACTTTTAGGAGAATTGATTTAAGAGTATTGGTTAGGCACACAGGAGTTTAAATTTTAAAGTCCCAGAGTACTGAAATATTGGCATTGCTAAGTCTTGTGAAATCAAAACTTTTTATTGTTTCTTTATTATTATTGTTGCATACTTTAAGGCTTATTAGCTTAGAAACCTTATTTGGTGCTCCAAAAAATAAATTTTGAAATGGGAAAGTAAATAGAATCTGATAGATTCTGTGTTGTTGTTTTTAGCATAAAAGCTGTTGCTGCATATTTTTAGGAGAATCTTTCTATTTAATACCATTGTTTATACAGTTAAAAAGAGATGAAAATTATGAAATCAGTGAACTATATGAATCGTATTAATAAGAATGATGAAATAATGAAATCGAAACCTTTTATTTATTGCTTTTAGAATTTTATTGTTGCATACATATAGGGGAATTTATTTTAGGGCGGTTATTTAGTGAATCAAAAATAATTTTGCAATTCCAAAACTAATTTCATCTAAAAAGGGAGTAAATATAAAATATAATAAAATCAAAATCCTTAATTTACTTTTTCTATAAAATTATTACTGCATACTTTTAGGCGAATTAAATTAAAATCTTTATTAAGACAAATAAAAACAACTCAGAAGTTTAAAAATGAAAACAATCTGGAAAAGATAGAAATAATAAAATCAAAAGCATTTATTTATGGCTGCAATAATATTTTCAATGCATAATTTTAGGGGATTTCATTCAAAAGTGTTTATAATACAAATAAAATCAATTCCTTAAACTAAACCTCAATAAAAGCTAAAGAATAATATTGTTTAAGAAGAGAGTATTATTATTGCATACTTTTGGGGGTGAGTAGTTTAATTTTCTTACTGAAACTGCAAAAAGTAGTCATAATAAAAACTTTAAACAATTCAAAATCCCTTATTTACTGCCACCACATCACAATATTATCCTTTTAAAAGGATTAAAACAGTTTCAAGTATGTTTTCTTTTTTTTCTTGAATTTTACTTCACAAGTTTTCATAATTTTAAATCCAAATATTTACAACACAATCATTATTATTGTACTTAAAAGTTAATTTTTGATACGTTTAAGCTTTAATCCTTCGCATAAAAACCTTATATTTTTTGCAACTACACTCCAGTAATATTATAAGAAAACCTTGCATACTAATAGGGATAGAAAACTAAGAAAAGGGAGAGAAAGAGAAAGATAAACTTCCTGCCTGTACTTTAAATAAAGTCTCTGGTTTTTAGTTTAATTTCTTGTCTGTTTGTTTGTTTATTTTTACTATTTCTCTCTTTCTCTTCTACATTAATTTTTATATTTTATTTCCTCACTTCTTTTTCCAGATCCCTTGCTATTTTTTCTATTACATTTGTCTCCCTTCCTAAAAGTATGCAAAGAAATTACGCATACAATGTAGATAGATAGCTGGCTGGGTTGTTACATTAAGTGTTTGTGTGTGTGTGTGTGTGTGTGTAAAATCTTTTACTATTTTAAATTTGTCTTTATAAATAAATAAATATGTGAATAGAAAACCAGGAAACTTAGAAGGGGGACAGAATCCCTCTCTGTTATAGATTTCTTAAGTTACGTAAGGGAAGTAGTTACAACATTATCTTTTTATTATAAGATAAGGGGACAGTTTACGTGTCTCTTTGTGGTACAGAAGGTATGATTTCAAAATCGTTCCTTTGGGCTTTTAATATAGGGCTCATAAGCTAGGACATATGACGTCACAAGAACTAAAAAATTCGTTTTCATATTGTGTACATCGTGCTAACACATTTCATTGACTTTAAGAGGTACCCAGACTTACTTCGATACTGAACAAAGTTCCATATGCCAGCGACAGACAGTTCCATCAGGTATATCATGGGAAAATTTAGTTCCCAATATTCTCACACACATGGGTGCTAGGCAGTGACACATTAAGCAACAGACGGTCTCATCCTCTTATTTCATGGTGCAACCATTTCAGAAACTACACGAGAGGGCGTATAGCGGAAGGACATGCCTTCGGATTAAGTTGTCTCTCGTGAAGACCCAGACTATATAATAAAAGTCCAGTCGGAAAAGAAATGTAAACTTTCTCGCCTAGCTTATAGTAAGATTCGATCAGATCAACACAGCGGTCCACCGTGTTCTCTCTTTTAGAAAGGAAGCATTAGCCAAGGAGTGGAATTTTTCCCTAATTTTCCTTATCGTGGCCAAAGCGTGTTCCACACTATAAATGGGGTTTTCGTGCGGGGTTCCCGCAACAAAGTTTACGGATACGTTCCAGAGGATAATGGAGACCTTAGACATACATACATAATTGATCATTACAACCCTTCAGCCAGGATTACGACCTAGTTGCTCACACCACTTATGTTGTGTGTGTTAATTTTATACTTGAGTGGCGAGAACTACAGTTTAAAGTCGACTCCGAACGACAGATTTTTTGAAGAACTTTTCATGGAAATTTTTTTTACTCTCAGAGTTTTTGCCAGAAATCTGTTGAGAGGAAGTCGCCGAAGAAATACTTTTTGTATTCTATTTTGATGTCTGGCCTGGGGCTCGAACCCTGGCTTTTCGTCTAATAAGCCAACACACTACCTACTAGACCACGGCGACTTCAAAGGAGATGGATACCTTAGAATTCTCCGCTATTTCCGAAAGGAGTAGGCGTCATTCATGGATTGCGATATCTTGCTTGTAAAGGACTTTATGGCAGCCTATCTGTCCTCAGTTAATATTCTGGTAATGAACAGCCATTTAATCGTCATGAGAGCAGTCATGCCTTCTGTCTGGAAGACTAAATTAATGGCTTTAAAGACAGTAGCAAATCCGGTTAAAGAGATTAAAGAGTGAAGACGTTGTACTCAGGGAAAATCGGGGCCTTAGCACTAAAGTCTAAGTTTGTTCAAGGATTTCGAGTGTATTTGGTTGCCCTCACATGGTTTCCTGGACACGAAGCTAACATGGATTGATTCGGTATCCTTCCCTTTAGCTGAAGGGCTCTATTTTAAATTTGTTTTTTTTTTCTTTCTTTTTTCACATGAGAGTGTATAGGGAATTAAGTCTGTATGTGTGCAATTTAAAAAATTACTCTTAGCAAAAAAATAAAAAAATAAGAAATAAAAAACAGAATCCAGAGATAAAATTAAATGCAAGGATTAAGTAAGGGAAGCAAAAAAAAATGGAAAAAAATACCGGAAAAAACTCGAAAGGATTACATTAAAAAATATTGTCATATTGTGATGGTGCTGAGAGCGAATGGATAGATGGATGACAGGATGGATGGATAGCTGGTTGGATGACTGATAGCATGAATGACTGGTTAGGGTATGGGTTTGGGTTTGGATTGTTACACACCTAAAATGTGTACTCAACATATGCGTTTAGCAAATAAAAACATTTCAAATCAAAAGAAAAGTAAGCGGTGTGAAGTAAAAAAAAAGAAACTAAAAATGCTGACTTTAATATAAAATTCTTCATCAATTTGTCGTCTTTGTATTAATCTCCATCAATATTAGGTTCTCTTTGTTTTTGAATGGTATTTTATTCTTTTTGATTTTTTCTTCCTGTGATGGTTTCATTCTTTTTGCCTTTTTTGTTTTCCAAATAATTTATAATTATCCTTAAATAAGACTAATGAATTGCTTTTAGTCCGTTTCACTAACCAATATTACGACGGCATCAGCAGCAGCAGCTTCAGACATTTTAGTCTTATTAATTCTTCTCTGGCATTCGCATAAAAAGACACATCAATAGAGAGACAAATCAACAAATGCCCTCAAGTTCAAGGGGGAATGATACCCCACGAGGGCAATTTAAATATGTTTCTATTCCGCAATACAAAACTTGCAAATTCTAGCCTCAATATGGCTTTGAAATTCACATTTCGAAAACAGTCGTCATATTCTTTGAGAAATGAAGACAAAATTTTGGGAATTTTATTAACACGGAAGCCTTAGAGCGTTAAAGAGTTTTTCAAGGAAAGTCAAGCACGCAAATCGAAACGACCTAATATCGTTTAACAACAAAAACGATAAACAAAAGCCACACGATACAAATACACTCTAACACTAAGAATACAATGAACGTGTTGATTATTTAAAGCTGCCCACACACATATGTACGACGAACCTGGTTGCGCCTGGTACCAACAACAAAATGTATGTGACAAAAAAGGGATAGACAACATAAGCAAAGTACACAAACAATAATGTATTAGCAATAAAGCTCTCGAGAGGGCGAGATCACGAACCTTCTACTTCAAGAATGTTCGTTAGACTGGTTGTGTCGGACTATAAAAGGGCTGGACAAAGAAGGCAACAGTTAGGATGAATTCAGTCAGCCTTGTGTGAAGTTGCGTGTGAACAAAACAAGTCGTGGTTGTAAAGATCTAGCGAATAGTTGTGTGAACTAGTGAATAAAACAAATTATTGTTGTATCGTTAAGTTGTGTACGGTGGCACACAAAAGTAGTGTAAAGAATAAAGAGAGTTTAACTGAAATTAAACACATATTTGTTTTTACTTGGTTTGCAATTAACAAACTCATATTTAAACGTTTTTAAAAAGGTACAAACGTAACAATATGTAGAAAGTTTCTAGAAGAATCTTTGAGGTGAAACTCGAGAATACCGAATCTATGCGATGATGGTAACTGTTTAGGCAGCACGAATGGAGGTGTATAATAAACAGTATAACGGAGTCAATGAGAATTTGTCCTACATTGGCGCTGGAGGTTCTGTTGGATTTAAGCTAACAGACGTATGCAGGCATATGACAACTATGGTTAGGATAATGGAACAAATGCGACACAGGAATTATTCATGATCATCAAGTATTCTGGCCCATCACATCAACGCAGTACATGCCAACCAGATTAGACCTGGAGATTGTACCCGGAAAGCTGTAACCTGTTTGCTGCTTAGTTGTCAGAGAAGTTAGATGTAAATGAAGTTGTTTATGATCTGACAAATCGAGCAGATGACAGCTCCCTAAGACACAATCAGTGAAGTCTAAGGCACTGAATAATAACAGTGAATAGAACAATTTGATATTCGGATAGATCGGTGACAGACAGCATTACAGAGTGTAATACTCGGAGCCCAGGGAAAAACTCGCTGGTATCTTCCAAGCGAAAGAATTTACCATCGAATGATGGTAGATTTCAATACCACAATATCTGAGAGTCAGGCTGAAACAGTTACAGTGAAAGAAAAGTGAAACAAAACAGGGATAACTTCATTAGAGCCTGAATATTGGCTAAGGATAGAGAGTTTAAACCATCAAAGCAACCTGCTGCCAGATTATTTACATTTTTTCTTGAATGACTCGAACAGTCATTGAGTAGATACTCTATCGCGTCCAACTAGAGCTCATCTCTCTACATACTGTGCTGTAAGGTACCCAGTCACTAAACTTACATTGGGTTTATTGAGCCCCAGCTGCGAACTGCCGTAATAAGATAGCTAAAGACTCCTAGCTCTGTAGTACTTTTCTCTGTTCTTCCAGCGATGTTTACCGTTGAGTTAATCTGAGTACAGATTGGAAGATTAGAATAATATTACTAATCGAGTGCATCAGCCCTCTTCCTGCCTATAAATCTCAAAACATACGTATTCAACCAGTCAACTGAATTGCCTACGACTTCTGCAATGCTGATACGGCAATTACTCATCACTCTACATTTTTCAAGTAATCAAGCTTTCATGAGGCGTCCATCTAGAGTTTTGTTTTTGGCCTAAGAAATGGCTGCAGAGTGGCTTTCAAAAGCTATTTCTTCTGACCAAAAATTACAAAAATTAAGCATTTCTGGTCATAAAGAAATTGCCAGCCCGTATTCCAACAGTTGTCGGGATATCGATTATTTTCCTTATTTCACGCGCTAAGAGGTACAAATTCGTTTTTGGCAACTTCTAGAACTCGAGGGAAGAGTATAAACAGACAATTTATTAAAATGTCTACCATTTTACAATGCTTAGGACCTATTTTATTAACTCTCAATTGTCCAAACTGGAAGGAGCCGTTGGAATTGGTATCTATTCGGAATCAATCGGAATATCCGAGTCTATAAGGCTACCAGATCATTGCAGCGTCTTTCAGGCGGGGAGGTGTTAGCAATTCAGGCTGCGGTGAAAATTATTGTGGACAAAAATGTTCACGGACGGAAAATCATCATACTTTCCGATAGCCAAGCGGCTATCAAGGCATTGGATTCCAGTGTAATAAACTCCAAGACGGTGTATAACGGTCGCAGATATCTCAATGAGGTGGCGAACCGATATGATGTTTGTATCACATGAGTACCGGGACATAATGGTATTCCTGGCAACTGCAGAGCAGATGAACTGGCCAGAATAATGAATTCTCTACGTTGGGGATCCCTTTGGGGACCTGGAAACTTATAATTGACAATGCAACCGTAGACCTCAGCAACTTCGGATAAGGGCAGAGCGACGCAAAAGATCTGGCCGAGGCTGGATAGGAGGCGCACGGCGACTCTGCTTAAACTCCAAAGAAGTAGGCTCACCACTATTATTGGGGTTATTACGCGGCATTGCATTATAGGAGCGCATGGGAGGCGTATTGTTCTTGTACACCTTGCAAAAGATTTCTGTAGAAGCTGTGGAGATGAAGAGGAAGATGAGACTATTCTTCGCCTATTGTGCACATGTCCGGCACTTAGTCGGAGGAGAAAGAGGGACCTGGGTGCCTACTACATGGAGGATATGGATGAACTGTCATGTATGGATATTGGCAGCCTGAGTCGCTTCATCGGAAGCTCCGAATGGTTCCTGGAATAGGGGGAACTGTGCTATCACAATGGGCCCTGTATGCGGCCTAAGTGTGTCCGCTCATGACTCCATCGAAGGGACAGCCATTTCTACCTACCTACCTAACTCTCAATTGTCCCTTAGTGACTGACATTTCGCAAGTAAAAGTTGTAAGGTTTTGGGACACAAAAATTTTTCAAAGTGACTCCTATTCACACCTCTGGTAACCAGCCATGAGGCTACCCCAAAAGGGCAAAACGCTATCTTAGGAGACTTCACTGCAGCCACGTTAAGTAAGAATTGAAGAATAAAGATTTCCTGTCAATATGCCCGTGTTTGTGTGGGCCACTACTATAGACAACGAGACACTGCATTTCTATGCAGTGTAGCTGTAGTAGTGGTTGTGATAGTGCGGAGGCGGTAATGATAGTGTGTGTAGGTAGTAGTAGTCGCAGTAGTTGTAGTGGTAGTAGTTTATCAATAATCCTATTTTATACTAAAAGCTTCATTTTAATTTCGTTTGACACTTTTAAGCTTTTGCTGGAAGCAAAGAAATTAATGTTAAATGAATGGTAATGTCACTTACTATACATATACATACATACATACACATTGATATACATACATATGTATACTGTGTGTATAGCAACCAGGAAGACATGAAGAAAAATAAACTAAAAATTCAAGGAACATGACAAGGAAAAAATATTGAAAAACCTTTCAATGGAAGAAAAAAAAAGCAGGGACTTCAAATAGAGAGGAGCTAGTAGAAGTGAATTAATTAAAGCCATCCATAGAATAATTTTTCTCTCTCTATCTCTCTCTCTTGTACTTGTGCTTGTGAATATTTTTTCTGTTTTTTAAGAGTTTCCAAATGCCACGATGGAAAAAAAGTCTGCCTTTTATTTTTGTACCTCTAAAGTAAGTTTTATTAAAGGCCAGGTGGGATGTCTTTATTAGAAAGAAACACAGGAAAATTTCAAAAAAAAAATATATTCTGAAGCATGACTGCTGTATAGATCAGGTTTGAACAGCAGGTTAGAAAAGGTAGTCAATTTGGGTTTGAAATTAAAATAACCACGCTTGTTAGGAGGAGAGTGAACATTTAATGAATGACAGACAGGCAGACAGACAGTATGATGCTGCTCGTGTCATTGTAGGGTAATGCTGTAGCCATTCGGGTGCAAATAAATTGTTCAAAAATTTTGTTTTTTTTGAGATTTTGAATGAAAATTAAATGCAATAAAACAGTTTTAACAATTATTAGTTTCATTATTAACAAATTAAGCAACAAGGGATTTATTATTGTAATGGATGATTTTTTAAGAGCTATAGGAAAATTTTTCAAAAAAAAACACATAAAATTCAGAAAAATGCATGAAAACTTTATTTGAATCGATAGTATGGTCCAGTATGGTAGAAACTAAGTCGTAATCCTGACTGAAGGGTTGTAATGACCAATTATGTATGTATGTATGTATGGTCCATATAATTTAATGTTTGAAGATTATTTCATGCAAATGTTGACCGCGACTGAGCCTCAAATGGTCCATCGGCTTAGTCCAATTTTGGCATACTCGTTCCAACATTTCGGCCAATATCTCACGAATAAATTCTTCAATGTTGTCTTCCAATGCGTCAATTGAAGCGGGCTTGTCTGTATAGACATGAGCTTTAACATAGCCCCACAAAAAATAGTCTAAAGGCGTTAAATCGAACGATTTAGGCGGCCAATTGACCGGCCCCAGACGTGAAATAAAATGTTCATCGAACTCGCCTCTCAATAAGTCCATTGTTAGGCGTTCTGTGTGGCATGTGGCACCGTCTTGTTGAAGCCACATGTCATGCAAGTCAAGCTCTTGCATTTTGGGCAAAATAAGGTTGGATATCATCTCACGGTAGCGCTCACCATTCACAGTTACGTTACGATTCGCAGCATCTTTGAAGAAGTACGGTCCAATGATGCCATCAGCTGATAAACCGCACCAAACTATGACTTTTTCTGGATGCATTGGTCGCTTTTGCAATGCTTCTGGCTGATCTTCACTCCAAAATCAACAATTCTGCTTATTTACGTATCCATTGAGCCAAAAAGTGAGCTTCGTCGCTGAACACAATTTTTCGATAAAGAATTGGATCTTCGGCCAACTTTCCAAGACTTCCCATTCACCAAAAATTCTGCGTTGCGGTAGGTCGTTCGGCTTCAATTCTTGCACCAGCTGTATTTTGAAAGGCTTCACATCTAAATCCTTCCGAAAAATTTTCCACGTTGTTGAGTAACAGAGGCCCAATTGCTGCGAACGGCGACGAATCGATAATTGATGGTCATCATTAACACTGGCCGGCCGATACAGCTGCAATATTTTCTTCAGTTCGCAGTCTACGTAAGCGTGTTGGTGATTTAATGTCCCCAACAATGTAAATTTGGTGCGAAATTTAATCACACAATAGCCCGAATAACCGCTTCAGTGCGCCGATTAAACTCACCATAAAATGGAAAAAGCGCCCGATGAACCATCTTAATAGAGCAGCACGCATTTTGATAATAAAATTCAATGATTTGCAATCGTTGTTCGTTTGTAAGACGATTCATGGTTAAATTACAGATCAAACTGAAGATATTTGACAGTGAAACAAAACACGAAACGTGTGTGAGCTGTTTAAACCAGTGTTGCCAAAAAGATAATACCTAAAAAAAATCACCCGTTATGTAGTTACAGAGACATCTCAGATTATTGTGGGGCTGATGAACTAGCATGACAAGTGCGATTGTTTTTATGGCCTTCAATATAATATCGTGTTCCAAATTTCTTTCATTTTCTATACCGAAAAGCCGGTGCATTAGAAACGCTTCGTTTGCAACCCCAAGACCTATTTGTTTCGTTACATCAAATTGCCATTAAAAAAACGGTAACAGACAGTAGCCCAGTTTCAATTGATACAGCCATTAACTCCTCTATCTATCTCTCTCTCTCTTTCGCTCTCTGTCTCTTGTCAGGCAATACATACATACATACATATGTATGGAAAGGCTTTTCATTTTCATTTGATTTTCAATTTTAATTTGATACAATAATTATTAAAATATTTAAACATTAATGATCATTAACACTCATTAGTTGAGCTTATTTAATTTTGCTATTGCCGTTGTTGTTGTTGTTATTAATTATTTAATAACACACTCGTTACTCGTTACGTTTGTATAGTGATTGTAGAGTGTTTAATAAAATAAAAAGCCAAGCAATTGCTTATTTGGATGGATGGATGGGTGGAATATTGCAACAATTCTGTACGTATTTAAATAGTTTTTGTTTGTTTTATTGTTTTTTATTGTTTTTTTTAACAATAAATAGTAACAGTAAAAATGTTCAAATTGCCATTAATTTTGCATGAATTATTACTGCCATTGTGTTTTTTTTTGTTGTTGTTGCTGTAGCAGTGACTGTTGAAATCAAAAATTTAATGAAAATTACACACAAAAAAAAAACGAAAAAATTGAAACAAAAAAAAATAAAATGAAAAATAATTTTTTTTTTTAAATTATTTTTATGGTTGAAAGCACAATTTAAATGGTTTTTTGTTTTATTTGAAAAAAATTTTGTTATGGAAGGTTAAATGTTTATTACGTATAACAGCACAGCACAACAACAAAAAAAAATTCAAAAGAAGCTTTCAAATGTGAACAGAAAGTATGTGAAATTTTAAACTTGTGAACTTGTTGCGGTTTTAGTTCAGTGGGTCCTAAGTTTACTTCAATATTACGTTGACAAATGGCTTTAAAGCAGCTTGCTGTAACTTAACCTAACTCTCTGAAGGTTATAGGTGGCTTATATAAGTTATTTTTCTATCGTTCAATACCTTCATCCTTTCTGTTAGAAAATGTAGTCAATTTGGGCTTAAAATTAAAATATCCACGCTTGTTAGGAGGAGAGTGAACATTTATTGAATGACAAATAGACAGACAGACATTATGATGCTGTTCGTGTCATTGTAGGGTAATGCTATAGCCATTCGGGTGCAAATAAATTGCTCAAACATGTTGTTTTTTTTTGAGATTTTGAATGAAAATTAAATGCAATAAAATGGTTCTTGCAATTATTAGTCAATCATTATTAACAAATTAAGCAACGAGAATGAGAAATCTCTGGCTCTCTTGTTCTACCCTTACGCTGATTTTACGCTTTCAAGCTCACTTCCTACTTCCTGCAGCAATATTTTAGTTCAAGCTTATCTGCCTACTTATCTGCTACTCATTGACCGGAATACCCATTGATGGTGTTGAATGGAATTAAATTCTCTTTTTAAAGCCGCCATATTCTAGTAGATCGTTTAGTGGCTCATTAGGCGAGAGTATGTGGTTCAAAACCCAGCTTAGAAATTTCAAACCAAACGAAATATGAAAAAATATTTCTTTCTCAGTCTACTGGCAAAAACTCTCTACATTAGACTGTAGATCGCGCCACATATGCATAAAATTAATTCATACAACATGGGTGATGTGAGAAGCTAGGTTGTTATGTTGACTAAAGGCTTGTAATATCAGATTAAGCAAGAATCCATACGTTTACACAAACATATTGCAAATTTATCAACAATTTGAAACAAACAGAATTTGTTTTTAAGAAGGTGGCCAGATAGGTTGAAGGAAAGTAAACCAACCAAAGCAGTCAGGGTCTCATACATATCGCTACATACCAAAATCATCAGATCGGCTTGTTGTAAGCTAATTTTTAACAGATACTATCTTTACTTTCTATAGAAAATCTGTATTTTTTTCTTACGTTTTCATTTTCGTTTAAAGTTATAGAAAGTTCGCAAAGTTATCGATAATTTTTTAATAAAACAGTTGACAAGTTATCAAAAACAAAATGTATAAATCGTTTAAATATATTGAAAATTACTGAATATAGAAAAATTCAATAAAATTTTCTATGTTTCTAGAGGATTTTCGAAAGTTATCGAAAGTTGCAAAATTTATCGAAAAGTTTTTAATACAAAATTTGGAATGTTATCGGAAAATTTGTATAAAATATTTAAAAATTAACAAAAATTTTGAAAACTTATCGAAAAATCTAAAAGTTATCGATAATATTTTTCAAAGTTATCGATAATATTTTTAAAAAATTACAAAAAAGTTGTTAAAAATCTTCCTTTTTTCAATTCAATAAAATTTTCTATATTTCTAGAGAATTTCCGAAAGTTATCGAAAGTTGCAAAATTTATCGAAAAGTTTTTAATACAAAATTTTGAATGTTATCGAACAATTTGTATAGAAATTAAAAATTAACAAAAATTTTGAAAACTTATCGAAAAATCTGAAAGTTATCGACAATATTTTTCAAAGTTATCGATAAAAATTTTAAAAAATTATAAAAAAGTTGTTAAAAATTTTCCTTTTTTTCAATTCAATACAATTTTCTTCATTTCTAGAGAATTTCCGAAAGTTATCGAAATTTGCAAAATTTATCGAAAAGATTTCAATACAAAATTTCGAATGTTATCGGAAAATTTGTATAGAATATTTAAAAATTAACAAAAGTTTTAAAACTTATCGGAAAATCTGAAAGTTATCGATAATATTTTTCGAACTTATCGATAAAATTTTGTAAAAATTTTTTAAAAATTTATTAAAAAACTTTGTTTCTTTTCTTTAATTTCAGGTTATTTTTCTCTGCTCAATGACAAAGGTTTACCCACCGCCACCCTGTACACCTCACTGGTTCAATTGGTGCGAGAACGTGTGTGTAAATTTGTGTCCGTCGAAAATATGCCCGCTTTTATGGAATCTCAGGCCAATGGTAGTGCGGCAAATTCACCTACCGAGGGTTGTTTGAACATTTACTCCTCCAACTCGAATAATGCCAACAATCGACCTCAATATGTTAAGACAACAGCGCGGGGAGGTCAAGTCTTTAAACTGCTGGCTGTTTATGAAGATGGCAAACAGGAACATAATGCCTTGGGTTCAACCATTTCCTGTGGTGGTTTGGGTAATTCGAAAACCAATTCATCGCATGGCCGTGAAAAGGAACGCAGTCGTTATGCTCAATTATTAAATGAACAGAGACAGACGATGTATGTGTCTTTGGCAACCAAAGGTAAATTCTATGAAATTGAACCGGGCATACCACAAATCCTACAGAAACGTTTGGACATGAGCAGTGAAAATGGACAGAAGAAAATCAATCCCGATTGTGTGCATAGAATAACGGCTTTAATAACGCCAGCGAAAGAATTACCCATGACCTTGAAGTATATAAGTGGACCTACAGGCTGTGCCAATGCAATACCCGAGAATCTGTGCATTACGCGCATAACCACGGAGAATATTATTATAGCCTGTCCCATAGAAGATGTCGATATGCAGAGTCCTTTGCATTTGCGCAAACTGCATCTAACCAAAGAAATGCAATTGGTCAAGAATACCTTGGGCTTTGAGAATGAACAGCGCATGTTGGCCAATCCCAATGTTCAAAACATTCTGAAATTTTGTCAATTTAACTGTGATCAGTTTCTAAAGATGGTTGAAGTAGAGATTCTACAAAGAACGGATCGATCTGCCTCCAAGTCAAGGGTAGAAGGTTTGAAGATACTCAAACCGTTGCATTTGCCCAAGCTACTAAGAAGAGAGAAAACTACCATATCGGCCCATGAAAAGGAAGATTCGATAATCTTTCTAAGTAAAACGGATCTACAAAACCTGGAGAATAAAGAGCAAGCGTTTGACCAACAGGCCAATAGAATATCGGAAAAGATGAAGGTATTCCAGTCTACCAAAAAGAAATGGTTCAAGAAACAGGATAAGAACTCAGTCAAGTCGTTGACTTCCTTGGATTTGGATGTACAGGCCAAGAAAATGAGCATGGAACGCTATTCGGACATGTCCAAACTGTTGCAAGAACGCTTTGGCGATAAAACCAATCAAAATGAACACACAGAGTGTGTGTCCGAACTAAGTGGTTGCAACTCGGATATTGGCTGTTCGGATACGGAGACCACCACTTTGGCTACCATTAATGAGAAATTCAATAAATTCGGTGCCAATAAGATCTTGACAGCAGAACCCAATGTCTTGCAGAAATCCATGTCTTTGCAGGATATCGATGTTATAGGCCGGCATATGCGTAAGCCGGACCTTTTGGCTTCTCATCATACTACAGATACCATTTCAGAGGCTGGCACGGACATAGAGGATATGGAAAATCGTGAACCTTTACAGACATCGTTTATAACCGAGAAGCTATACAATGAGTTCCATGTGAAAACCAAACAATACAGTAAATCCTCATCCAGTCTGCATCAATTGCTCAATTTTTCGCTGCCGCAAAAAATGCAAATTGGCGAGAATAAACGCTCTTTGGCACAGCTTAAGAATCAAAGCCATCTGGGTAGCAACAATAACAATCGAATGTTTGATAAGAGATTAGAATTCAATATAGGTGAACCTGTTACGGGACGCCGGGCGGCAGGAGGTCTTTCCCTTTTCGGCCATCATTCGCATTCGCAAAACACTTCGCTGATGTCACCTTTGACGCCCTCAAGTCTCATTGAAGATGATTTGCCCTATTCGAGTGTGCGTGACTCTTTGATTTTATCCAGTGATGAGGGCAGTCCACCCGATGTGCCCGCTGGTGCTATGAGACAAGCTTTACATTTGCTAGACTATACAAAGGAGAATATTTATGCGGAAATATGTCATGAAGCAAGTGCCATGGGTGGTATACCTTCTTCTCAAACACGTGATACATTTTCGGCAGCTACACATTCCACACAGATCTCAGATGATTACGGCGATTATGCTTCGCTAACATTTCCCAATCAGCCATCATCATTAGCTGGCAATGCTAATGCTAAGACTACGTCAGCTTCAACGTATACGGCTACAGGTAACAATCTCGGCAATGCAATAAGTCGAGTACAAATCAATTGCTCTGCCAGTCCAGTATCCTATCATACTGTGTATCTGGCCGATGAGCCTCTAGGAGAACATTATGCTGCCAATAGGGCCAAACAGAAACCACAACAGCATCGTAATGCACGTGATCGTTCACACATCACCACCGTTGATGTGGGCGTAACGGAGGCGGCGGGTGCTGGGGGTAGGGCCCTAAATGGCAGTCAGTCTGATTCAGGTGGTCTTGACAATATTTACAATACGCTCAAATGATGACTAATGTGATTTAGTTGGAAATTGGGGGCATCGGTTTTAAGTGTGATTAGTGGTAAATTATTTTGAATGGAAGTCACAGAGGAGCAGAGGAGGAGGAGGAAGTAGAGTTTTTTGTTTAGAATTGAATTTTTAAATTTTAGGAATCGATGATAAGTATTATTAAAAATGGTTCAAGGGAACAAAATGGAGGCGAGATAGTTGAGAAAGTTTTTGTTTTTTCGTTAAGATTTTATTTTGTGAACGAAGGATGGCTTCAAAAAAAATTTTTTTTTTTAATTTTAATACCGATGGAAAGAATTTCAGAATTCAAAAAGCTTTAGTTTTAATATCTATCTTTGAATTCTTGGGCTTAGGCTTAAAGCTAGCAGTAGCTTTTCAAGTTTTTTTTTGTATACAAATAGAGTGGAAGTGGAATTTATAGTTCGTACTCGAGATTTTAGAAGCTTCATACGTAAAATTTTTCCTTTTCCATTCGTTAAATAAAGCTTCAAAACTTCAAAAATTTCCCACTAAAGCTTTAAGCTTTCTAAAACTGCTTTAAATTGAAAATTGTTATGAAAAGATGTGATTTTAGCCATGAGTATTTTTTTCAAGTCATGTGTACTTATTTCAGACATTCTTTGTATTTTTTTTTATTTTTATAACTTTTATTTCCCATAAATGATTTCATTCTTTTACAACAGGTTTCTATTCAAAAAGACTATCGCTAAAGAAAACTATTTTATACACTTAACAAACAAATGCCACCAATTTCGTAACTCCTTTTTTTTATATAAATATTATAACGTATATAAATTATATTTAAAAAAACAAAAACAAATATTAATTATAAATAAATTAAATAAATTAAAATGAATTACATTTTTAAAACATTATAGAATTTAAAATACAAATCAAGCAAAACAACAACAATTTTAGATAATAAATGTATTATTAAATAATAAAAACAGAATATAAATTAAATAAAAAAAAATTATTTGTAAAATAAAAAAGACAAAACACAAAATATATATTCAAATAAAAAATAAATATTAATTTAAGAGGAATTTATTAACAAAACAAAAACAACAACAAAATACAAAATATTTTTATATATCATAACCATAAAAGATATTAATGAATTTAAAACTCAATTGTAAATAATTTTTACGACATTATTTAATTATTAAAACCAATAAAAAAATAAATAAAATACACAAAACAATTTTTTTTTTGTAAATTACTTTTTACTTTCTGTTATTTAAAAATTATTCTTATTATACTTTTATTTTTTGATTTTTGTTTCCGTATTATGAAATATATTTTTAAATTTTACCTTGTATTTGTTTAAAAAAAAATTAAAATGAATTAAAGAAATAATATTTTAAGGAATAAAAAAATTTAAAAGAAATTATTTAAGAAATTTAAAAGCAAACTTATTTGGAAATTTAATAATTTTTTAATTAAAAAAATATTTTTGAAAGCTTTATTTTTCATGTATTTAACTTGAAATAATTATTTAAAAACAATATTAAATTTTTTTCATTCAATTCTAATTGAAATATGCTTGTAATCTTCACTTTGTTCTCATTTAAAAATTTTAAAATGAAAATTTCAAGATATTAAAAATCCAACAAAAAAAACCAATTAAAAAAATATTTATAAATTAAAAATAAAATTATTTGAAAATTTAATAATTTTTTAATTAAAAAATTATTTTGAAGGCTTTATTTTTATACAAAAAAAAAATGAGAACAATTATTTAAAAATAGTTTTCATTTTTTTCTTTGAAATATGTTTGAAATCTTCATTTTGTTTTCATTTAAAAAAATTAAAATTCAAATAAAAAATATATATTATTTAGAAATTTGGTAATCAAAAATATTTTTCAAAGCTTAATTTTTCATATATTTTAATCTAAAATAATTATCTAGAAATTATTTTCATTTCTTTTTCTTTCAATTCTAATCAAAATATTTCTGTAATCTTCACTTTGTTCTGATTTAAAAAAATTAAAATGAAAATTTTAAGATATTAAAAAATCAAAAAAAAAAAAAAACAATTAAAATATATTTAAAAATTAAAAACAAAATTATTTGAAAATTTAAACATTTTTTAATTACAAAAAATATTTTTGAAGGCTTGATTTCTATACAATTTAAATGAAAACAATTATTTAAAAATAGTTAAAAATTTTTTCTTTCATTTCTAATCAAAATATATCTGTAGTCTTCACTTTGTTCTTATTTAAAAAAATTAAAAAGAAAATTATTTGAAAATTTAATCATTTTTTAATTAAAATAGTTTTTAATTTTTTTTTTTTGAAATATGTTTGAAATCTTCATTTTGTTTTCATTTAAAAAAATTTAAATTCAAATAAAAAAATATTTAAAAATTTGGTAATCAAAATTATTCGAAAATATTATCATATCTTAATTAAAAAAATATTTTTGAAAGCTTTAATTTTCATATATTTTAATCAAAATATTTCTGTAATCTTCTCTTTGTTCTGATTTAACAAAAATTTAAATGAATTAAAAAAATTTTAAGGTATTAAAAAATCCAAAAAAAGCAAGAAAAATATCTAAAATTTAAAAACAATTAATTGAAAATTTAATAACTTTTTAATCTAAAACATTTATTTCTACAATTTAATTGGAAATTATTATTTAAAAACAGTTTACATTTCTAATCAAAATAGATTACAAGCAATCTATATTTTGTTTCATTTATAAAAATTTTAAATTGAATTTAAGAAAAATATTTTTTTTCCCTCAAAAAAAAAATTATAAAAAAATGGGGAAAAAATTTCCAAAAATATTGTTTTAATGACAAAATTATTCGAAAATATTATCATTTTTTATATTTTCAAAAGCTTTATTTTTCCTATACAATATTAATTGAAAATAATTACTTAAACATTTTCTCTTTTTTGAATTTAATAAACATACTATGTTTCTAATATTCACATTGTATTTATTTAAAAAAAATTTAAATTGTTGTTAAAAATAAATATTTTGAGAGATTAAAATCAATTAAAAACAATCATTTAAAATTATAAAAATATTTTTATTTTTATATTTAATAATTATTTAATTAAAAAATATATTAGAAAACTTTTTTTCCATTTAAATTGATAAAAAAATATTTAACAAATTACAAAATTAAAATAAATAATATTTTATTAAATTATTTGAAAATGATTATTTGAAGATATGATATGAACAATTTTCTATTTTTTTTTTCATTAAAAAAAAAACATTTTTGAAATATGTAAAAATTTTAAATACAAAATAATTATAAAAAAATTGAAAGAAAAAAATGTTTTAAATTGGAAAATTTGTTTTTTTTATTAAAAAAATATATTTATTATTTGAAAAAAAAAAACATTTGGAGGCATTTTTATCATATTTTTAATTTGTATTTAAAATAATTAAAAGAAATTTTTTTTTTAAATTTATAAAAATGTTTATTTATTAAAAAAAGAACATTTTTAGACATTTTTATCAAATTTTTAGTTTAGTATACAAAATTATTATTGATTACAAAAAATGTATAAAATTGTTCTTTTTTATTAAAAAAAAAATATTTTTAATATTTGATAAAAAAAAGAAAATTTTTAGGCATTTTTATCAAATTTTTAATTTGTATATAAAATTATTAAAAAATTGATGAAAAAATGTTTAAATTTGTTTTTTAATAAAAAAAAAATAAATTATTTTTAATATTTAAAAAAAGAACATTTTTATACATTTTTATCAATTATTTAATAAATATGTTTTTAATATTATTATATATTTTAAAAAGATTTTCCGTAAATTTTTTTATTCAAAAATATTTTTGGAAAAAAAAATTAGAAAGAATATTATTTAAAATATTAATTTTTTTTTATAAAAAAATCATTAAAAATTTGTTAGAATGTTTTAAAAATGTTTTTTTCTATCTTCATTTATATTTTTTTTTTTAAATAAAATTTTCAAATAATTTTATTTAATATTTATTTTAATTGAAAAGAATTCTAATGATATTTTTATTAAATATAAAAATAATAATCCTTGAAAATCTTTATAAATCTAAAAGATTGACAACTTTTTTTGAAATTTTTTTTCTTTTCCATTTAGAAATAAATTAAAATTAATTTTTTTTTTGGATTTTTAAATATTTTTTTAATTAAAAAATTATAGACATTAAATAAATATAATTAATTTTTTTTGACTTTTATTTTTTTTTTGTTTTCCATTTAGAAATATATTAAATTAAATTTTTTTTGGATTTTTCAATATTTTTTTAATTAAAAAATTATAGACACGAAATAAATAAATTTAATTTTCTTTTTTGGATTTTTTGTAATTATTTTTTTTTCTTTTTTTATTTAAAAGAAATTCAATAACTGGATCTAAACATATATATTTTATTTTTCCATTCAATATTAAAAATAACTAAAATCCTTATAATTTTGTAAATTACATTCGTTTGTCATATGTAAACGCAGACGATTGAAAAAAAGTAGAAATGACAACTCAAAAAATTTTTTTGTAAAAAAATTAATTTAAACAAAAAAGCAAATAAAATTTTGTAATTAAAACAAAACAAAAAAATGACAATGTTTCTGAAGAACATAGAAATTCAGAAGAAAACTATAATGTATTGTACATATAATGTAAATTTATAATTCTTTTTGTTGTTTTTTTTTTTTTGTTTAGAATTTAGTGACAAAAAATAAAAAATAATGACAACCCTAAACCAAGTTAACAATGCTAAGCAAATTATTTAAAAACACACAAAGAAACAAAACAAAAAAAAACATTTGAAAAAAAAGTCATGTATAAACAATTTATTTTAAATAAAAATAAAAACAAATCTAAGGTATTATTAGCTTTTAGTTGTATAAAAAAAAATTTAAATATAAAAACACACAAATAAATAATTTAAGACAGAATTTCTAAAGATAACCATGGCATAATAAAATATTATTTGAGAAGCGGTTTGTAAATATAACGTTTAAAATGAAATAAAATAAAATTTTTTATTAAAAAATATTGAAAAATTTGATTTTTAAACGAAATATTAATAAATCCCTTTGTCTTTGACTACAAAAAATAAAAAATTTTAGTTAAGAAGTTATATTCAAAAAATAACCGCCTCTAAAACAAAAGTATTGTATAATTTTCTATATATTTTTTGTATATTTCTTTTATGTATTGTATGTATATACAGAAGGTATTATTTTTTATTAATATTATTAACAACAACAAAAAAATTACTTTTAAATTTTCAATGTTTTTTTGATCTCTTGAGAGAAAAAACTAACAAATCAAATTTTACCATGTATTTAATTTAGTTTATATTAGAATTCTCATTTAGTTTGTATAAAATAATTATAAATACATATAAAAAAATATAAAACAAAATCATTATTATATTTAGCAAGACAAAAAAACAAATTATATATACAATATAAATACATATTCAAAACAAAAAAAAAAAAAACAATTAAAAATTAAAAATTATTTTCTTTTTATTTCTTTTATTTCGTTTCATTTTCTTTTGCTCTAATGATTGGTCTTTACATTGCGTTATTTTTGAAAAAAATTGTATTTTTCTTTCCGTTATTTTGCAAAATTAAAAATATTTTTAAGGTTACAAACAATTTCAAGGAATCTTTTAGGGCTCTCCTATAAAAAATATAAAGAGCCTCACCAAGCAATTCGAATCCATCCACTGCAATATTCTGCACACGATTTCAATTTGCCTTTACCACGCCTGAGCTGGGCGTACAGGTCTTCAGCTACATTTTTAACAATATTTAATGGCCTTTTGCGGATGCTATTGAACGATTTGTCGTTGCCTTAGATGTTGGAATTTATCGTATTTCATTCCACATGTTTTGATTTGAAATAGTTACGGTGAAAAGCTCCATAGTATTCTCGAAAAGCATCACTTCACGAACACTTGAGGCGATTAGATGTTCCTCGTACGTGAACTTCACTTGCACATTGATGATGAATTTGTTTATTTGAAAACTTCTCGAAGTCGTTGATGACTTTCAAACATGGCTGACCTACGATATTCTGTTACTGTAGGACTCGCGACAATGTGAAGCATAAGAGTGATGGTGACTAAAACACACCCACGTGGCGGCGAAACAGTGTATCAATTTCGATCTTTCGAGAGAATAAGCCATCATGTAGAATGTGGCATCTGAACATCGTGTAAAGACCTGATATTATACTAATCTTTTGCAGTAATAGGCCCTTGTATTCGACTACCTTCCACATATCAACGCCTCCATTCTATAACGTTCTAAGTGTACGTGACTGTTTTTAATGTTCCTGCATTTTTAAATTCTACATTCTCTAACTTAAATACTGCCAAAATTTGGTTAAGATGTGCCGAATCTCCTTAGAATACACATATGATCGTATGTCGCGTGAAAACTTTGAGAAATCATAAGTCAAAGCACACTTTTTCGACTTAGAATGTTATAGAACGGAGGCGTCGATATTACCATAAATAGAAGACACGAAGGCATTCTAAATACTTGGCACAAAACAGGTTAGGCCTTTCCTGAAAGGTTCAAGAAGTTCATTCTTAAGACTGCAAGGAAGCCCATAAGATGAAAACGGAGAACATTGCCGATCAGTGCCAAAGTTTCGATTGTAGGTTATGCATTACGAGCCATTTCTCCATTATGTTCTACTATACTAATGCAGTTGATATAGGAGAAAGTCTTTTGGAATAGCTCTACAGCATTTTTAAATAAATAAAGGCCAATATGGCCTCCAGACTAGATGTCACGAAATGTAATAACTTCAAGCGGATGTAATGGCTCTTCGCATATCGCGTGTGGATTTTTAAAGCCATATCACAGAGAGATAGCGAGAGGAAGTCGCCGTAGTCTAGTAGGTAGTGTGTTGGCTTATTAGACGTAAAGCCAAGGTTCGAGCCCCAGGCCAGACACCAAAACAAAATACAAAAAGTATTTCTTCGGCGACTTCCTCTCAGAAGATTTCTGGCAAAAACTCTGGGAGCAAATAAAATTGCCATGAAAAGCTTCTCAAAAAATCTGTCGTTCGGAGTTGGCTTTAAACTGTACGTCCCGCCACTCATGTATAAAATTAACACACACAACATAACCGAGAAGCTAGGTCGTAATCCGGACTGAAGTGTTGTAATGACCAATTATGTATGTATGTTATACATTATGAGCCATTTCACCATTTTGTTCTGCTATACTAATACAGTTGATATAGGAGAAACTCTTTTGGCATAGGTCTGCAGCATTTTTAAACAAATAAAGGCCGATATGGGCTCCATAAAATGTAATAACCTCAAGCTGGTCCACGTGTATCGAGTGCCGATTTCTAGAGCCATATCACAGAGAGAGAGAGAGAGAGAGCGAGAGAAATAAATCTTGTTGCTGCTAGATATTTTTCAATGAAATATTAAGTTATAACGTGATCGACATTCAGGATTCACTTATCGCCCAACGGCCAGCAGCTGACGCTGTGTCTGCCCTTTCTAAAGGAACTTCTTTAAGTCTTTTAACAAAATTCTCTGTAAAGACATTTGGGTGGTCGATGATCTTGAGTCGTTTGCTACTCCGCGACCACGAAGGTCTGACAACCCATTTCAGTATGTAATCGCTGATTTAAGACGACCTAAAAATCTATGCCCAGCTTCATGTTGCATTAAAACTACCGATGAATAATTTAAAAGAATCAAAAGAATTATTTCGCTTTCTGGTTAAATATAGGCTACCTTCCAAAATGTATCAATACAAAGTTTGTATGCAATTCTACTATTGTATATAAACTATGTAGATATGTAAAGTAACCAAACAATGCATCAACTATAAATCCGATGCCCGATTGCTTTTTGACTGTGTTAAAAATACACATTGACGACGTTTTGAAATAGAATACAACATTGTATATATTTTGTACAGCGGCATTATGAAACACGATACTTTGATCAAACACAAAGCCAACTAACATTTTGGCAGGCAGCCATATTGGTTCATAGTCTTCTTATCAGAAGTTCTTATTTTTCTTTCTCTTCCTGTATTTCCAGAATGTACTTTCTCTGGTAATAATTTGTCACCAAGTTGTAGTGGATGGTTTTTTTTAACAGTTTGGCCTTTAAAAATTGAAAAATACTCCGGATTTTTGTAAGACCTGCTATTAATTTTTAAAGAGTTTATGGCGAATCCACTAGATTTAAATTTTGCAAATTTCACCAACATCTAGGCCGATATCTTAACAAAGGCAAGCGCAATGTTGTCTTGTAGGAGGTAGGATTGTCACTGACATTTTACGTATTTATACACTTGCTCTTCTCGACATGTGACATCGTCTTATTGACGCCTTGACATGAAGTTCAAATCTTCCATTATTGGCCAAAAAAATTTTTTAAAAATCACTTTTCGATGCTATGGCTAGAGACTTTGTAATTTTCCAAGTTTAAAAAGAAATGTGGTTCAGTGATGGCGTTGACTCTACAATTCATAGAAAACAGTGCACTTTGCAGGGTATATTGACAGTTCTTGAACTGTCTCCAGCTGCTTTTTACACAAAATTATGCAAAACTGTGTGCTGACGGATCTATAGCACCAAAAAAAAAGTTTCTTCACTAAAAAATCTCGATAGTTAGTTGAACTTCACACCTAAGAGATCAGTTTTTGCATTGCCACATGTCACGATCACTTTTTCACACTTTAAAAATGTTCACTATGAAACCAACAATGATTTTTTTAAATAAAGCTTTAAGAACAACTTTCAATTCCTTGAAATTTAAAAGCTTGAAGTTTTTTTTTTAAATTTTTGTTTTATTTTTAATAAATTTTTTCGTTTTAATCCTACAAAAACAAAACAAGTTCCTTAGCTCAAAACAATCGTATATTATGTATAAAAAATATAAAAAAAAAATTAAAAATTTTATTTATTGTTTAAGAACTATTAAATTATGATATAAATTAATTAAAAAGCCTAAAATTTTTATGGTTTTGCTAACTCAAGTCAATGTATTGTATATGGTTTCTTCAATAATACAAAAAAAAAAACAAAACAGAAAAAAGGGGAAACCCCCTTATGGGAGTAAAGCTAATGGCAGTGGAAGGAAGACATTTTATTTGGAAATGGCAACAAAAACAAAATATAATTAAAAACAAAAAACCAAGGACTACATAATCTCTGGCAGTTAAAACATTAAAACATGGGAGCATGATAAATAATATACAAAAACAAGAAAACTCAGTAAATAGTGAAAAACCCACATGATATTTAAAAAACTGGTCAAAAAAGCACAAATTTTTCTTTGAAAATGGTGGAAAATCAAACTCAACTAAGAAAGCAATTTGAAAAAAGGAAATTTTTTTAAAAGGTAAGTAAAAAACAAAATATTTTTTATAAATTTGAATTTTTAAGGAAAAGTTTTTTTTAATTTTTTTTGCAGATTTTCCTATGGCAACAGTTAAGGAAATTTCCACCATGAAAAATAAAAAAATAAAAATTAAAAACTGAAAACACAAAATAAACGACAACTGAATTTAATTATAGGTTTAGCAATAAAAAAATTATTAACATTATTAAAATTATGAAATTATATTTAAAAAAAAATTAAATAAATAAATAAACACACCTCATATCATTATAATTATAAAGAAAAAAATTAAAAAATAGTATAAAAAATAAGTAGATATTTCTAAAAACAAAAAAAAAAACAAAATACAATATTATAATTAAAAAATAAAATAAAAATAAATACAAAAAACCAATTTAAAAACGGCAGCTATTTTCGAATCATAAAAAATAAAATTATAAAAATAAAACACTTAAAAATTAAAAAATATAATTTTTTTCTTGACATACAATAAACAAACAAACAAACAAACTACCACAGATTCTAAACATATATATATATAAAATAAAAAATTATAAAATAAATAAAAATTCATTATGTACTTACTTAAGTCCCAACAAAACTGGAAACCACATGTTGTAGAGAAAAAGAAATCCCTGAAAAAATATAGAAAAAAAACGATTAATTTCACCGAAATAAAAAAACAAAACAAAAAGAAAAATACTAAAAAATTATTTAAAAAATTAAAAAACAATTTATAATTATTAAAAAATAACAATAACAACAATACGTAGTATATAAATGTGTAATAGTAGTTGATTTTTCTTTAAAACTAAAAATAAATTATTAAAATTAGTTTTAAGCAATTTGTAAATAAATAATAGCGTTAAGATTTTTATTTAATTAAAATTGAATTTTAATTATTTAAATTTTTATTTTTTATTATTATTTATTTTATTTTAATTAATTTATTTATGGAAACTTGACTGAAATCTGAGGTTAACAAAAAAAATTTTCACTTAACTTTCTCTCACTTCCACAAGTAAAATTCAATCAAACACAAATTTTTCATTCCATTATAAATAATAAATAATGGATTAAGATAGCCTTTTTTGTTATTGTGTTGGTAAAAATACTCACAATATGAAAATACTTTCGATTTTTACCATGGTATAAGAAATATAGAATGTAGTTTCAATCAATATTTTTTTTATAAAATAAGGTTTTTTGAAGTTTTATTTTCTCATAAACTATATATGTAGATTTGCCACATTTATAATTTTGTTGTATATTCTCAATAAATTATTTATGAAAAATGTGTAATTTATAATTTAGTATATTTAAGTACGAAAAAATGTTCGTCCGAGAAAAAATCTTTTAACAATTTTTATATCTAAATTTATATTATTTAAGTCCAACAAGTTTAACAGGTAATGTGGGCTAGTATTTAAAGAATTTCCATTAATTTTAAAAAAAATTGAAAATGGGGGAAATTTAAAATTAATATGGTAGCATTATTTTAACGAAAACCTCAGAATCCTTAAGCATGTCAGATAGTGAATTTTAAAAAATAAAGAGAGAATGAAACTACCTTCTATTCTTCTACTATGATTTTTACTATCTCCGTTGCATAAATCATATGTTTTTTCCTTCTTCACAACAACAATACAATGAAGTTTGAAGGTTCAATTTCAGTAATTTTTAACTATTTTGTCGTAAGGTAACTCAATGGTAACTTGACTCAATGACAGATCAAGAACAAATGCTCAGCCAGTAGTCGCCTTTTTTCTTCTTGATGTAACCGCTAAGAAAATTTTGTTGGAAAACCAAAATGTATCGTAAGAAAGACTCAATCGGTTAAAGTACCATAGGCTCGATTAGATTGATTATGCCCAGCATAATCACTCAGTAATGCTCAAAAAATGGTCACACTTAAATCAGCCGTTTTTATAGTAATATTGTTTGTAGAAGTCGCCGAAGTCTAGTAGATAGTGTGTTGACTGATTAGACGTAAAGCCAGGGTTCGAGTCCCAGGCCAGACATCAAAACAAAATACAAAAAGTATTTCTTCGGCGACTTCTTCTCATCAGATTTCTGGCAAAAACTCTGAGAGTAAATAAAATTGCCATGAAAAATTTTTTTAAATTTACAACTAAGTGTTCTGCAAAGATTGAAACAATTAAACATCTGAAAATGCAAAATCCATGCTATATGGTGGACGCATCAAGGCAAATCTTTTCGGCCAGTTTCTAACGATACCACCAAAAATATATGTATATGGTCTGGCAATGTCATGAGAGTATAGTTTTCATCGCCCGTTATCCAAAATTTGTAATTATTAATTCAGGCCATAGTGAAACGTTAAGCTTCTCTCATTGCCTAGTACTTTATCAACTTAAACTGATTATGTGCCAAACATTCTTTTTCAATGATATCATCGTCTGTAGTCAACCAGACCGAGGTGGATCAAACATTCCCCTGCTGTTTTTCTAGCTACAGCATCTTCTCCAAGATATATTTATCCAGGTAGTAGCAGCATTAGAACAACTCATTTCGCTTTGAATTGTTGCCAAAAACAACATGTATTTGTTGATTTTTTTAAAGTCCATATTCTGTCTAATCTCTTGCCTGCTAAAACTGACAAATCATAGGTAGTAGTAACAACAAAGACATAAGAAATAAAGTTTTTTGACTGTGCTCTGTTGATAGCAATACCTGTACAAATATATCTTGATCGTACCAATAAAATTTTCATTTGTTCCTTCAATTTGCCAAGTTTTTTACCCTTGCTTCAGGAAGGATATTTCACATACGGACAGAATCTAGCCAATCGACGCGCGAAAGAATGTGTCCTGCAAGACAGAACTGCGTGATTGATGCCTTGAGCACATTTCGTTGAGTGGCGATAAAACAAGGCGGCGGTGAATTAATGAATCATTAAAGAAGAAAAAAATAAATCTTAAGAAATTTACGAACCTATTCAAGTGTGTGGCAGAGAATATTTGGATTTTTCATGTTCGATTTTTATATTTTCTTTTTAATTATTTCCTATTTCTTTATTTATTTTTAATTTTTTTAATTCTTTTATATTTTGAATTATTGTTTTACTTCAGTTTTAATGGTCAATAGTAATTTTTTTTATATTTTGTGTTTTATTTTTTTTGTAATTTCTAAATATTTATGATTTTTTATTTATTATTTATTGTTATATATTTTCTATCTTTTTGTTTTCATTTTTTATAAATACAAATTATTAAGCTATTATTTTTTTTAAACTTTATTATTTTAATTTATTTAATTTATTTTTAATTTAATTTTTATATAGCGATGAAAAATTTATTAATTTTAAAAGTTTTTTAATTTTTTTTTAATTATTCTTATTTATTTTAACATCAGTTTGTTTTGCATAATTTTTTTTAATATTTTAAAATTAAATTTCCATAATTCTGAAATTTGTTTTTATTGTTTATTCTAATATGCTTTGCTTTAAAAATTTTGTATTAATTTTCAAATAATTTTCTAGTTTTAAGGAAAAAAAAAACTAAAATAAAACAAAAAACCAAAAATGAATAAAACTTGTAAAAATTAAGAAAAATGAAATAAACTCACAAACTAGCTATGATATTAGGTGGTAATAAATTAAAACAATAAAACAAATACCAAACAAAATAAATTGTAAATAAAATCCAATTACAAATCAAATAAAATTTTACAACGATATTTAAACATTATTTTTTCACCGTTTTAAATAAACATTAAAAAATAAACTTTTTATATATGTTTTATTCTTATAATAAAACGGCAAAAAATGTGTGCTTAAATATTGTTGGAAAATTTTTGTAAATTCTATTTAAAAACTAAATTACAATATATAAGTAGTAATAATAGGTATGATAATTAATTAATTAATTAAAAAAGAAAATCAATTTTTTTGTTCGTTTAAATAAAGGGTCAAGTACTAAATTATATTAGAAATACTATATTAAACAGTAATTGAAAATAAAAAGAAATTTTTAATTAAAAAAAAGAAATTGAAAGAAAAATAATGAAAGAAAGAAAATGAGAAATTATTAATAAAACGTACAGACACCCCGCATAAACCTCTTCTAATAATAAATGTGATACCGTAGGCAAAAAAAGAGTCTAAACAATATAGTTTTGCATAAATTAATAAATTACAACAAATTAAATTAAATATAAACATATTTATATATGAAAAGAAAAATATAGAAATTATATATAAATATGGAAATAATGACAACAAATTAAATTTAAATATTTTCATAATATGACAAAAAAAGATAATAATGATGAAAATTTATGCAATTTAGACTTCTTTGAAAAATTAATGTATAATATTGTAGTTAAAAAAAACAAATAAATAAACAATAAATTTTATAAAATTTTCTTTCAGTAGGAATGATGTTAAACAAATTACAAAAAAATATTAAAAATATTATTAAAACAAAATCTATTAAACACACAGGAAAAATTAACACAAAATTAAAAAACAATTACAAAACAGCAGAAAAAAATAATTTATTTGAAATCATTTAAACATAATTTATTTTTCTTAAATTTGTTGCTTAAATAAGAACTTTATTTTCGGCAAATAATTTTTTTTTTTTTTTTTGAAACCAGCACAGTTACAATGTTCGAATAAAATTAATCGCATGTTATACCGTGTTCAGACAGGCACTTTTATTGCGTAAATCGCAATAATCGCCATTATTGAGATCAATATTTCATATAAAATTCCCATTAATTATTGCTCAATAAAAATGCAAATTGTTATAATATTGAGAAAAATTTTAAATATAACACTGTCATAAGTACGTACACAAAACAAAATCAATGTTATGGAAACAACCAGCTGTTTTGTTTACCAGCTGTCAAAAAAATATTGATATTCTGTGTCTGAACACATAAAATATTGTTCACAAATAAACGAATATTGACATAATAAAAACGCCTGTCTGGACACATGTATTAGGCTGCTAAGCAATAGAACTGAATTATGCCTGAAATAATTTCAAACTCAGTATCTGGTAGCACACAGTTTAAGCGAAGTGATAAATTCTTTTAACATCATGCGTTAAATAAATTGTATCCAGTAGCCTGGCCTTAGATAAACTCAACACAGAGTAGGGGCAAAAGAAATGAGCAATTCTCTCATTCTCACCTACAATACTAACGCAAATTCGGCATGAGACATAGTTCCCATATATGATCATAAGTAAAACTGTTAAGACACCATTTAAGTGCCATAAGCATAAGTACGACAGAAAAGGCTCATCACTAAAGCTCACTGCCTCACTCACAAAAGATTCGTCACAGAACCATGGCTCGAATATTGCTTTTTAGAAGGGAATTTTCTCTATAAAGGCGGCTAATAAATGGAATTGGAAAAGTGCAATCCACAAATAAAGTGAAGGCCTTAAATATAAACTTATGCATTTGAAAAACAACTCTTGTGGGATTAAGAGTAGAACACTATTTAAAGAGTTGTTATCGTCCTTTTTAAGCACTTAGTCTTATGGCGTTGCAATTATTTTGATATACAATTTATTCTCTTATTCCACCTGGTTGACCCTCCCATGTGATAGTTAATCATATTCTTAATTTTCAGTGGCATGTGTCAATCAATGCTTTGGTAGCTAAATTAATACTTCTTAAGCCCCGGCAAGCTATCAAACGTAACGGAACGTAACTTTATTTTTAACATATGAAGAGCACTGAAAGTGCTTACCGAAATTACATTACATTTCGGTAAACAGTTTTCGTATTCTAAAAACGAACGAACGTTCCATTATGCTCCGTTACAATCCGTGAACGTTTGACTAATCAAGGCTTTAGCCAGAACAGATGCTGTCTTGTTTTCAATATGTTGTAATACAGCTTATACTGATAATTAAGGAGATGTATAAAGCCTCAGTTAATGGGAGAATTTAACCTTCTCAACATTATTACGATGGCCGACGTTGCGATATTTTCTGAACCAAGTATTAACTGTTTCGAAGTGATAGTTTACCATGTTCTGAATTTTCAGTGGCATATTTCAATCGATGCTTTGGTAGCTAAATCAATTCTTCTTAAGCCCCGGTAAGCCACACGTCTATCAAACGTAACGGAACGTAACTTTATTTTTAATATATGAAGAGCACTGAAAGTGCTTACCGAAATTACATACCGTTTCGGTAATCGGTCCAATTGTTTTTCATATTCTAAAAACTAACGAACAGTTTCATGGACGTTTGGCTAACCGAGGCTTTAGCCACAGCTCATACTCATTGTTAAAAATGTGTTTTAAAATTCTGTTAATGGGAGATTTTAACCCCTTAACATCGGGACGGCCGACGGTGAGATATTTTCTGAACCAACTATTAACTTTGTTGCCACGAACCTATCCAGGGCGTTATGCTCAAGCATGATGTTGGCAACAGTTCAGTTGTGCTTGTGCGATTATTTGCTTCTTTAAGCTGTCGCTGGACAAATTGTAAATCTGTTACAGAGCCCTGTATTTTCTCCGAATTATGTCAAGTCATATGGAGATTTATTGGCCGGGATTCCATGTGACAAGTGATAGATTCATGTTGGTAATATCCCTGAAGTCGCCGTAGTCTAGTAGGTAGTGTGTTGGCTTATTAGACGTAAAACCAGGGTTCGAGCCCCAGGCCAGATATCAAAACAAAATACAAAAAGTATTTCTTCGGCGACTGCCTCTCAGCAGATTTCTGGCAAAAGCACTGAGAGTAAACGGAAAATTGCCACGAAAAGTTGCTCAAAAATCTGTCGTTCGGAGTCGACTTTAAACTGTAGGTCCCACCACTCATGTATAAAATTAACACACACAACATGAGTGGTGTGAGAAGCTAGGTCGTAATCCTGACTGAAGGGTTGTATATCCTTCGTACGCACCCAGTACTGATGTGCTCACTTACGGTTTATTATGGTTTTAAATTAAACAAAAAAATTTTAAAAATATTGTTTTTATTTCATTAAAATTAATTCTTATATATTTTAGTTTATTTTAATTATTTTTTTTTTTTCAATAATTTTGTTCGAAAACAAGAAAAGAAAAATAAATAAAAAACACTTCTATTGTATATAAAAACAAATTTTAGAAATTTCATTAAATAAATACAAAACAAAATGAAAAAAAATTAATAAAAAATAAACAACAACAACAAGACAAAGAAAACCTCCCGCCAGCATATTTATAATAATAAAAATGGTGTGATAATAAAACTAAAATAATAATTAAATTAAATTATAATAGAAAATATTAAAAAAATAAATAAATATACGATATATGTATGAACAACAAAACAAACAAATTTTTCCCACTTATAATTTCAAACACAATTAAAAAATAAAATAAATACAAATACAAAAAATTGAAATAAGAAAAGTAACTCTTTTATACTTTTATATTTTTAATAGAAAATCAAAACAAAATAAATAAAAAATTATACTATATATTGTATTAACAAATAAATAAATAAAAAAACAAACAATTACAAAAAACAAAATAACAAGCTTATGATATGAAAAATTAATAAGAAAAACTACAAATAAATTAAATTCAAAATAAAAAAATTAAAACAAATATAGTAGGGTATTTAAAACAAATAAAAAAATGAATAAAAAAAATATTTTATCAGGGATTTATAAAGGCGGATTTTATAAATTAAAGAAGGTACACGTTAAATTTTTTTATTTTTTTTTGTTTTCAACTTAAAAATTAAAATGTAAAAAAACGAAGCTAAGCTTATTTAATTAAAACAATTATGATATGATTTATATTTTTATTTTCTTTAATGAAAAACAAAAGAAAAAAGTCAATGAAAACGTAAATCATTATTTCAAAATAAGTCTCAGACAAAGCCGCCCATAGGCCTTCTTTAAAAAAGTGAAAAAAAACAAAGATAAACAAACAAACATTAAAACACTGAAGAAATATAAAAAAAAAATTATTAAACAATTAACAAATTTATATACAGAAAATAAAATAAAATAAATTTAAAGAAAAATATATATCTTATGTAGCTTATGAATACTAGACCTTAAAAATATTAAACAACCAGAACAAAATATATACTATTATAGTAAATATATAATTTTTTTCCTTTACATACAATATATTATTATTATTAAATATTAAAAACAAAAGCAAAAATTAAAAAATATTAATTAATTAAAAAATAAATGAAAATTGGTGTCTATGTTATTATTATTATTCATATTAAAACAAGAAAACAAAATTACAACAACAACAACAATATATAAATTATTAATTATTCAAAAAACAAAACCAAAACCAATTATTATTTTCATATATTAAAAAAAGAAGAAAGAAATAGCAACACAATACACAAAATAAAACAGAAAATAACTCTCCTCTTATAATTTCAATATAAAACGAAATCAATTAAAAAATTCAAACAAATTTTTTTCTCTCAGTGTTGCATGAATAATGAATAGAACAATACCTACAAAGAAAACCGCAAATACAATATGCTTATAACGTAATTATTATTATTATTAAACAAACAAAACAAAATTACCAATACAAATACAAAATGAGAACACAATGAGAAAATGTAGTTTTTAAGCTCTTTTACCATAAAACAATAACAAACAAAAAAAAACAAAAACAAAGAACAATAGTAAACAAACAAGACCATAACATTTTAATAACGCAGTAAAATACAATATAACGGCATATATATAAAACAAACTATTGTTACAGATCACAGGATGTTTCATAGAAATTAAAAGTAATCGAAATACAACATTGGAGTGCAACTCTGGAAGATTGTATATGGAAATGAAACTGAAAACAATTTTTTTATAAAGAAGAAAACTAAATGAACAACCTGTGAGCCTATTTACGCTGAAAATAAAGAAGAATCAATAGCAATAGAAACTTAATTTATTTACTTTAATTAAAGAAAATATTGAAAACTTTAAAACTTGTGATGAAAAACATTTCAAATATTTTAGAATATTTTCAATGTCTTCTACCCATGATATACTTAGGCGGCATGTAATATTTCTTTGACTTTCCCTGTGCTCAACTATATTATAACACGTTGACTGCCGACTACGAGCTAACTCGTAGATTGCGTTCCCTTCTAGGGTGCCATACTACGAGTTATCTCGTACTCACTAATGTGAAAAAATCAAATTGTCGTTTTTCTCAAGTTTTCTGAAAATTGCCGCGGCATTCAACGTGTTAATGATGTGATTCCTCCAAAACATTGTAATGTGATCTTAATTTTTTTCCAGTGTGGATCGTCTGCACCTAAAGAAATTGGAAATGCATGCAAATGACCGCAGCAAACCTTAGAAAATGAAAAGACTTTGTGGAAGTTTTATGTTACACCTCTTGTACAAGTACAGTGGTGTAGTACATGGAACTACCACTTTAACGTCGAAAAATCAAAAAGCAAAATATGTCTGCTTCAAACTCTCTAGACAGGGCCTAATAAAGTGTAGCAGATGTGAGCCTGATGTCCATGGACTTGATTTCACTACTATAGTCTTCAGGGAAAGTGTTGTTTTATTTAACCCTTCGGACAAAAATTTTAGGGAAATGTGAAGTCTATTGTAGTCGCTGTAGTCTAGTAGGTAATGTGGGGTTCAAACCCCAGGTCAGACATTTCCAACGAATTAAAATACAAAAAATAATTCTTGGGTGACTTCGTCCCAGCAGAGAAAACTCGGGGAATAAATAAAATTGCCAGGAAAAAGTTTCTCAAAAATCTGTTCTTCTCGAAGTCGACTTTAAATCTGTAGCTCCCACCACTTGTGTATAAAATTAAGACACACAAAATTAGTCTTGCGAGAAGCCAGGTCGTAATCCTGACTGAAGGGTTGCATCTAAATAGGTAATCACATACTTCCTGTGGGAAATTATCTCCAAAGTAAATCTTGCCATGGCCTTGAAGTCGTCGTAGTCTAGTAGGTAGTGTGTTGGCTTGTCAGACGTGAGGCCACAGTTGAAACCCCAGGTCAGATATTTTCAATGAATTTAAATACGAAAAAATACTTCTTCGGCGACTTTGTCCCAGCAGAGAAAACTCGGAGAATAAATAAAATTGCCAGGACAAATTTTCTCAAAAATTTTTCGTTCGAAGTCGACTTTAAACACTAGGTCCCACTACTCGTTTATAAAATTAAGATCCATAATATAAGTGTAAGTAAGAAGCCAGGTCGTAATCCTGAAGGGTTATAATAACCAATTATGTATGAATGTATGTACGTATGAATTCTATTGATTTGACTTGCGATTCTGCGGATACATTGCATCTGTTCGACTTTTTTTATAAACGTTAGCGGAGAATACTTACGGATCATCGGTAGCTGTTGCTTGCCTCCCTTCTCTTGAGAACTAGTCTAACTAGGACTGTGAAAGTATTACTTTTGGATAGAGGCTCAGAGTATTCATCATAAGTGAACAGTGTGGTCAGATCTTTCTTCGTGATCTTTCTTTGCTTTTGTTACCCTATTTTCTTTGTTTCTGAACAGCTTTTACAGATAGTTTCCACAGTTCAAGGACCTATTTCTACATTCAATTTCATTTTACCATGTGCCTTGGCTTGAAGTCGCCGTAGTCTAGTAGGTAGTGTGTTGGCTTATTGGACGTAAAGCCAGGGTTCGAGCCCCAGGACAGACATCAAAACAAAATACAAAAAGTTTTTCTTCGGCGACTTCATCTCAGCAGATTTCTGGCAAAAACTCTGAGAGTAAAATAAAAATGCAATCTGTCGTTCGGAGTCGACATTAAACTGTAGGTCTCGCCTACTCATGTATAAAATTAACACATACAACATAAGTGGTGTGAGAAACTAGGTCGTAATCCTGACTGAAGGGTTGTAATGACCAATTATGTGAATGTATGTATGTATGAATTCTATTGATTCGAATGGCGATTGTGTGCTGAATGCTGCTGATATAGCATTGCATCTGTTCGGCTTTTTGTCACCGTTGGGGGGACTACTTTCGGATCGAAGGTAATCATCTGGTAAAAATCTTCCTTCCCCTCAGAACTAGTCTAACTAGGACTGTGAAAGTATTACTTTTGCATAGAGGCTCAGAATATTCATCATAAGTGACATGCGATCCAATCTTTCTTCATTACCAGGATGTGCTGTGTGTATTTCGGCATTGTTGTCTTATTTTCTTTACTGGATCTATTTCAACTTCCAATTTCTTTTTGTCATTGTCTTGGCATCAGTTTTGTGTTACGCCTTACCTTCGCAAAGTTCTGCTTTTCTACTGCAGTTTCCAAGGAGTTTCCCTTAGTAGGTGGCTTTCAGCCTTTACAAGTTCTCCTTTGAAGTTTTACTTCATAAAGCCTAAGAACATATTCAATTTGATTCTTTTATCGAAACTATTTGACAGCTTTTGGGTCTAATGCAACCAATGAATACCGAAATAATTGATAGATTACTTGAATTTTTTGCGAATATAAACTTGGCGTTCTCAGAACTGCTAGGTACATAGTTGTGTATCATAAAGATAAGAAAAGCGTTCATTTTGGCGTAATTTTTTTTTAAACTTCGGTTTGCATACTTCCAAAATGTATCAATACAAAGTTTGTATGCAGTTCTACTACTGTATATAAACAATGTAGATATGCAAAGTAACCAAACAATGCATCAACTATATATCCGATGTCTGATTGCTTTTTGACTGCGTTGAAAAAACACCTTGACGACGTTTTGAAATAGAATACATTGTATATATTTTGTACAGCGGCATTATGAAACACGAAACTTTGATCAAACACAAAGCAACTAACATTTTGGAAGGCAGCCTATGAGGAGTATTAGTCGTGTATCAGAGCTGAAGGACCATTTCAATTTAACACATTCATAACGGTGAACATGTGAAAAACAATAAAAAAAACATAACTGAACCGAGTATCCCCTGATACTGTTGCGGTCTTAGGCAAATACCATGAAGTGTTTTGTTTTATAAAGTTTTCAAATATTTTCTTTAATTCAATTCCATATGAAAAAAATAATAACTCTGCACAAATAATCAAAATGCATAAACAATAATTAAAAATTAAAAGAAATATAAAGAAGAAGTTTAAATAAATAAAAAAAAAATATAAACTTTAACAGAAAATTATTACAGAATCTATTAAAATTGGTAAAAGAAAATTAGGAGTATACATACATACAATATATATATAAAATAAAATGTTAAAATAATATATAAATTATTATAAAAAAAAGTATGAATGATTTATAAAAAAAGGGCTGTTCATTATTAATAATAAAAAAATTATAAGTTTTAAAACTTTTAAGTTCTTTTAATATGAGAAAAAAAAACATGGTAAATTTAAGACAAAGGAAAACTGCGATATTAAACGTTTTGGAATATGTTGAGAATAAATTTTTTGTGTTTCGAATTTAAATTTATTTTTCTCTAAAAGAATACAACAAAATTTTAGATAACAAAATGACAATTTTTTGGCTAAGTAATGTAAAAAAAAAAATTAAATATAAAAAAACACTTTAATAAACTTCTGGAAAGACTGAAACAAAATTGTTTATAAATCTAAAAATTAAAAAATAAAAATTTAAAAGGAAACAAAAAAGATGTTAATGTTTAAACTATTAAAAGAAAGCTTGGTATTACAATGAGTTTTTAATTTAAAAAATTATTTTTGTTTCTTTAATTTAACATTTTAAATTTAATAAAAATAAGAAAGAAAAATTATAATAAAAAATAAATTGAAAAATAAATAAAAAAAATATATAAGAAATCTGTTTGATAAGGTTTCCTCTTATTTGCATATCAGAAACCACAAAAAAAATTATGAAAAAAATAAAAAAACAATGTTAAATTTATTAAAAACAAATAAAAAATTATATATTTAAACAATAAAAATAAAAACAAAAAATAATGAAAAGAATTAAACAACCTTACAAATTAGATATTGAAAATATTGAAAAAAAATAATTAAGAAATGAATTTCGAAAATTCAATATTATAATGCAAATATTATATAGAAATTTAACAACAATTTTTTCTTCTCTTTATGTGTGTGTAAGTAGTTTATAGTTTGAAATTTAATAAATTAAAAAAAAAACCGAAAATAATTATGAAAAAAAAACAAAAATCCCAGAGAAATATTAAAAAAAAAACCATGCAATTACACCCAAATCTTAAAAAAAAATTGGCTTAAAATATAAAATAAAACAAAAAATTATTAAAATAAAATTTACAACAGTAGTATTTGAAATTAAAAACAAAAAATAAATAAAAATAAAAGAAACGAAAAAATCAAGCAATACATCAATATGATTAAAAATTTAAAAAGAAAAACTAAAAAAATTAAATTAAAAAATTAAAACAAAATATTTAAAGCAATCACCTAAATTATTGAAAATAATTATGCAAATAATTTTGAAAACATCCTCTAACTCTTAAAAATTAATTTCATTTAATTTCTTTTTTAAATTCCATTTTCATTTCCTTTAACTTTTAACCCTGGTCCTGTCAAAAAAAATATCATTTGCTAACGAACATCATATATTATTACAGTTTAATGAAAAGCATTAAATTGCTTGAAAAAAAGAAAATATAAAATTATTATTATTAATTACTACCACAGGAAAAATAATTAAAAATAAATTACAAAAAACAAAAATTATGAAAAAAATACCAAAAAACCCAATTACAAAATGAAAAAAGAAAGCAAAACGAAAAAATATATTAAAACTCTCATCATATGTGTGTTTCATTTAAAAAATAACAACAACTAAAAATAAAATAAATAAATAAAAAAAATCCCCTTAAAAAACAATATATTATAACGATTATGAATATTAAATTATAAAATAAATAAAAATTTCTCTCCGTGCAATTTCAAAATAAATAAAAAATGGCAACAATGGTTTTATTTATATTCTCAAAAAGTAGCAAATAAAGGTAAGAGTATTTACTAGAAAAACGAATGAAAAATTAGCCAAGTTTCCAACCAAGCAACTATATCAAGCAAAGTTGTATTTAAAAGTCTTTAATAAATACAGGGTGTAACAGAGAACACAAAGTTTTAAATAATTCCCCTACTGTGTAAAGATTTATAGATTTGTTCAGCACTACAAAGAACCTGAATTTAATCGAGACTTACATAGGCCTTAAGCACCAATGAGTGTATCGAAGCAACCATGCAGTGTTGGTAGGGGATATGTATATTGAAATCTACCCTGCATAATGACGTCAAATACTGACTTGGCAATTAAATATGCGGTAGGTAAGCAGTGGTAGTAGATTTCTGGCAAAAACTCTGAGAGCAAATCAAATTGCCATGAAAGGGTTCACAAAAATCTGTCGTTCGGTGTCGACTTTAGACTGTAGGTTCCGCCACTCATGTAATGGGTGATATTTTAAGAACTATAGGAAAATTTTTCAGAAAAAAAACATAAAATTCAGAAAAATTCATGAAATCTTTATTTGAATCGATAGAACGGTCCATATAATTTAATGTTTGAAGATTATTTCATGCAAATGTTGATCGCGACTGCGCCTCAAATGGTCCATCCGCTTAGTCCAATTTTGGCATACTCTTTCCAACATTTCGGCCGGTATCTCACGAATAAATGCTTCACTGTTGTCTTCCAATGCGTCAATTGAAGCGGGCTTGTCTGTATAGACATGAGCTTTAACATAGCCCCACAAAAAATAGTCTAAAGGCGTTAAATCGCACGATCTAGGCGGCCAATTGACCGGTCCCGAACGTGAAATAAAATGTTCACCGAACTCGCCTCTCAATAAGTCCATTGTTAAGCGTGCTGTGTGGCATGTGGCACCGTCCTGTTGAAACCACATGTCATGGGCATTGGGCAAAAAAAAAGTTGGATATCATCTCAGGGTAGCGCTCACCATTCACAGTTACGTTACGATTCGCAGCATCTTTGAAGAAGTACGGTCCAATGATGCCACCAGCCCATAAACCGCACCAAACTGTGACTTGTTCTGGATGCATTGGTAGCTTTTGCAATGCTTCTGTCTGACCTTCACTCCAAAATCGACAATTCTGCTTATTTACGTATCCATTGAGCCAAAAATGAGCTTCGTCGCTGAACACAACTTTTCGATAAAGAAGTGGATCTTCGGCCAACTTTCCAAGAGCCCATTCACCAAGAATTCTGCGTTGCGGTAGGTCGTTCGGCTTCAATTCTTGCACCAGCTGTATTTTGAAAGGCTTCACACCTATATTAGAGGCCCACTTGCTGCGAACGGCGACGAATCGATAATTGATGGTCATCATTAACACTGGCCGATACAGCTGCGATATTTTCTTCAGTTCGCACTCTACGTAAGCGTGTTGATGGTTTAATGTCCAACAATGTAAATTTGGTGCGAAATTTAGTCACAATAGCCCGAATAGCCGCTTCAGTGGGTCGATTAAACTGACCATAAAATGAAAGAAGCGCGCGATGAACTTTCTTAACAGAGCACGCATTTTGATAATAAAATTCAATGATTTGCAAGCGTTGTTTGTTTGTAAGACGATTCATGGTTAAATTATAGACCAAACTGAAGATGTTTGACAGTGAAACAAAACACGAAACGCGCGTGAATTGTTTAAACCAGTGTTGCCAAAAAGATAATAGCTAAGAAATCACCCGTTATAAAATTAATGCACACAACATAGGTGGTATGAGAAGCTAGGTCGTAAACCTGACTGAAGGGTTGTAATGACCAATAACGAATGTAGGCAGAATATCGCAAAATTAGAATGGGTGTACCTCAAGGGGGATTACTTTCTCCTATACTCTTATAACTCCTAACTGACAGCAATTCCAACTGCTCCCCATAACCTCAAAGTGATGTCCTAGGCAAAGGATTCTAAAATATTCCCATTTGAGGCAAATACGGCCTTTAGTTAAGATTAAAACCTAGCCTCTGCCACTTATGTTGAACTTGTTAATTTTATTCATAAATGGCGTGACCTTCAGTAAAAAGTGTCGACTCCGAACAACCCATTTTTAAGAATCTTCCCATCGCACTTTCTGTTACACTTAGAGTTCTTGCTAGAAGACTGCTGAGAAGAAGTCGAAGAAGGAATATTTTTTCATATTTCGTTTGAACCACGCGCTCGCCTCTAATAAGCCAACATACTACCAACTAGACTATGACGATATCTTCCTCATTCAAAGTCTTGACAGAGACCAGTTAACAGTTGTTCTCTTTATCTTCCCTCATGTCAACAGTAGTATGATAATCGAGTTTGTGTAAATCTTTTGGCATTGCGGGACTAAGGAAAAGTGTCATTTGGTTTGTTGAAAAGGTCCCTGAATAATTTTGATCCTCATCATGTGTTAGCCCTATTCATTACCAGATAGTCCTGGTGATTTCCCAGAACACACGTCAAAAGTGTAATAATAACCACCAGCACTTGAAGTAGTATCGAGTCCGCCATCTAACGTTTTTTTTTCAACAGTGCTTATTTTGTGAATGGTAACACTTAGCTCATGTCTGATTTGACAGTTTGACAGATAATTAATTTTATCCTTCCGCTGAACGAATATGGTTGGGTATACGCTTGAACAAAGCTGTTGCAGAATGTGTGCGAAAATTGCGTACGGATTTTGGAAGAAGAGAAGCACCGTCAGCTCCGTATGATCGTTATCTTGTGAAAAAAGTGAGAGAAACTGGTATCCTCATCGATAAACCAAAGCGTGAAAAGCCAAACACAGTGCGTACATCCGAGGATATTGCTGCTGTGGCAGAAAGTGTGCGTGAAGCGTCCCAACATCAATTCACCGTCATTCTTAACAATTGAACATTTCGGAGACATCATTGAGACGAATTTTGCATAAAGACCTTGGTATGACGCCATACAAAGTCCAATTGGTTCAGGAGTTGAAGCCAATTGACCATCCAATGCGTTTTCGCTCCGCTAATTGGATTACAGAAGATGTCGATTTTGGCAAAAAAAATCATCTTTTCAGATGAAGCTCATTTTGATCTTGGCGGGTATGTAACCAAGCAAAATTGTCGCATTTGGGGCACAGAAAACCCGCACGCATACATGGAAAAGCCGACGCACCCAAAACGAGTTACTGTTTGGTGCGGATTTTGGTCCAGAGGCATAATTGTGCCATTTTTCTTCGAAAATGAGCAAGGAGTGGCCGTTACAGTCAATGGCGATCGTTATCGGGCCTTGTTGAACGAATTTTTGTTCACAAAAATTTAAGAGGAGGATATTGGCAAAATTTGGTTTCAACAGGACAGCGCTACATGCCACACAGCCGAAGCTACACTCGATGTTTTGCGCTCTGTTTTTGAAGATCGCATTATCAGCCGCAGAGCTGATGTCGTTTGGCCACCTCGGAGCTACGATTTGACACCGTTGGACTATTATTTGTGAGGTGCCGTCAAAGATAAGTGTTACGCCGACAAGCCAGAGACAATTGACGCTTTAAAGGACAATATTCGTGAAGCCATTGGTGAAATACAGCTGCATACAATCGATAATGTGCTTAAAAATTGCACCGATCGTGTAGGCTACTGCATGGCCAGCCGAGGCAGCCATTTGAATGAAATTATTTTCCATTATTAACCGGAAGGATTGTACTTTCAAATAAAAAAAGAAATTTGAGAAAATATTCAGTAGTTTCGTTTTTAAAGCATTTTAAAAAAAAGTTATTTGGCGGACCCTTTATAATTAGGGCATCAAAACCTTACCCGATATTCTCTTATGAATTCCTTGGCCTGAAATATTTTATCATGGATTCGTTTATTGATAGATCGTGCTGGAACTTCCTGATTATCAAATCAGCAAGAGGTTATAAATAAAACATATTTTTAAGGGACCTAAAAGCAGGGGAGCTTTGTTTAAATAGAATACTTTTGCCCCTCATAGATTAAAATGTAAGCTGTGCCTCTGGCCAAGTTTTTGTCCATAGTTACCATTCTGAGAAGCTAGGTTGTAATCCTGACTAAATGGTTGTAATGTAATGGTTGTAATGCCATTTCGTCCTTTGATGCAATCAGAACTCTATGCTTTAAAGGACATTTAATACCATTATGGCATAAGAATAAAGGGAATTCCAAGGAAACGGTTATTTCCGAAAGTACAAAATAGTTATGAAAGGTTGCTGTCTTCACTGAAAGCCTTTTAAGGATAGTAAAAATGGTTCTGAACTGTAGTAATTAAATGCAATAAAAGTTTTAATGTATGAACACCTTGTATTGCCAATTAGAGACATTGGCCTACAAATTTCCGCAAATTCTAAAAAAAAAAATCAAGACATTGGTTGTAAGACTTTATCGCAAGCGTGGATCAGCTTATAATTAAACAATAAAAAAGAACATGTGTACCTAACTGATAAAGGCAACAGTTATTGGTAAGAGGGAGTGAGAGAGAAGAAAAGGAAAACATCCTTAAAGTAATGTAAACCTTTAGTTTCAGTACAGGAAGAAAGAAAGAAAGGATACAAAAGCAAACGTCATTAACAGCTACAATCAAGGAAGTACTTAAAGAGCCTTGTAAAGCACTACAAAAAGCCCTAAGTTAGTTGGCCAGGGATTTAAATGTTTTAAGGGATGAAGACAATTTTCTTTTGTAAGTCCTGCGGTGATGATTGTGGGTTGAACTTTAAACAATGAAATATTTGATGGTGAGCATGAAAGCAAAAAAAAAACAAAATTTAATTGCATGTTGACACCTTTTTTATTTGGTTGGAAATTCTCATTTTAATTTATATGCCACTGGTTCTCTACAAACGTTGAAGTTAGCACGCGAAAACTATTTGTTATTTTTATTGCTTCGCTGTTAACAAGGGATAAGAGCATGGGGGGAAATGTCCTTGCACAGCCATCCAGAACTCACTGACTGACCTTTTGTTATATGAAATTTGTTGTTGATTTCAAATTTTGACAGTGACAGATTTGTCTGTCAAGTATGACACGTAATTGCTGATGTTAAAGTGTCAAATTTATTAACACACTATGATTACAGTGTGGTGGCACATTCAGAAGCCCGGGACATATTAAAGCCTCTAATAAAAATGCAAATTTTTAAACCCAAAAGAAAATAAGTCACGTGCTGGAGGTTAAAATGAAGATTCTCTTGAATTTTTTTTTGGATATTTTTTAACCCTTTATGGCTTAAAAATTTTTATGCATAAATAATAACAAATTCTTTCTGCGCCCCACAATTAATGTGATCATTTTCATCACCATTGCTGTCAGTTTTACTTCAATTTAAAGTTTCCCAGCCTTCACATTACGAGAAACACATGCGTGTGTAATTTTATGCATTCATTAGCATTATAAGGGTTCATAAATTTCATTGGCATTGACATGAAATTAATGGGACCAAATATGTTTTCTTGGATTATTCAGCGTAGTTATTAAACGGATACTCCTCAGGTAAAATACCTTTGCACCCAACGCTTTTTCCAGGAACAGATTCCTCAACTCTAGCCGTCCAGAGTTTGCATTACTATCATGCTCTGAAGCATAGCTTTAACTATCTGTGTTCTGACAGGGAAAGTGTAGTAAAAGTCGTTGCTCGATTTTCACGGGTGCTCATTATTCTTAACGAACAGATGCTTGCTTGCTGCCTAACCTGGCAGTTTTAACCTCGACATCTGGGGGCAATAAGTTTCTCAATATAGGCTCAGTAGCCACCTCAAGTGAGTTATTAAGATTTCGGGGGAATTTCACCTTTTTCGGTTATTTTTTTTTCAGAAGGTAGACCGCATTGTCAACTGATTGTAGTTCTGAGATTTTTCTTACTTTCCTAAGTATATCAGCAGCATTTGCGTTGACCAACTTCTTCCGCTTCTTCCCTGATTTTGGTGGAACTTGGTCAGTACAGGGACTGCGTTCACCCGTGGCAACACAACGGGCCGTTATGCGTGCTCAAGTGAGGTTTGTGATATTAGAGCTACCACTCCGACCTAAACCGAAACCTAAATATGTCAGCAAAAAAGACTTCACTTTAAGTCTGATATTTATAGCGTCCAGTCTAAATGGTTTCCTGCGTCTCTTAGTTTTGAGAACTTAGTCATGAGGCTCTTGATTGTCTTCCCCTACTACAAAATTTCTTCCCTAGCTCAATTTTTTTTGGTAAAACCAGCATTCAGGGGATGGCCCCTACTCATGCAGTGCATTGTGCAGGTTTAGGAAAATAGGTTATAGGAAGGTGGAAAGAGAGAGTAGTGTTTGTGGACATTTGATTTAAACTAAAGATGCGAACGGCAAGGAAACGAGTTGCTGCTAGGTGACTATATAATGGCCAGTGCTATACCTTCACCATTAGACAGTCTACAGCAATCGTCCCCAAGAAGACCGCATCTTAAGGTTATTTTTCAAGCTGTCACGCCCTTTGTTGTAATTACTGGTCAATGCTTTTCTCCGATCTTTCAAAGCTACTTTCACTGATATGGTCTTCTATTTCGTCATCCTGTCTCTTGGATGTACATGTTGTCTGCTTCTTTCGACTTCAGTGTGCAGCTACCATTGGTCCTGTACTGATTTGCGTGCCTTAATGTCATGATATCGAAGCCGCTACCCTTTTGGATTCTTCTCCAATTGAATCACCCAGTTTGGTAGCATCAGGTTTTTTCATGGGGGCTTCATGTCTGAGAAGAATAGGCTTCTCAAATGGTGTTGGGTAAGATATATCGACTAGCGTGTGTGAAGTCGCCGTAGTTCAGTAGTTTGGTAGCATAAGGCCTTTTCGAGCGTGCTTTACGTCTGAGAATCTGGGCAGAATAGCCTTCTCAAATAGTGTTGGATAAGATATAAAGACTAGCGTGTGTGAAGTCGCCGTAGTCCAGTAGTTTGTTAGCATCAAGTTTTTCAGGCGTACTTTATGTCTGAGAATCTGGGCAGAATAGGATTCTCTAAAGGAATTGTGTATGATATATAGACTAGCGTGTGTGAAGTCGCCGTAGTCTAGTAGGTAGTGTGTTGACTTATTAGACGGAAGGCCACGGTTCAAACCCCAGGTCAGACATCACTACGAAATATGAAAAAAAATATTTCTTCGCCGACTTCCCGTCAGTACATTTCTGACAAAAACTCTGAGAGTAAATGGAAAATTGCCATGAAAACTTTCTCAAACATCTGTCCCGCCACTCATGTATAAAATTAACGCACTTATGTTGTGAGTGGTGTGAGAAGCTAGGTCCTAATCCTGACTGAAGGATTGTAGTGATCAATTATGTGTGTATGTATGCATGTGTGTTGGTATAACAAGCGCAGTGAAATATCGTCAGCGGTTCTGGAAGCTCGGTCGGAGTTAAGTGCGAACCCTACGTAAAGATACTCTGAAGATGACAATAAATTATCAGAGGTATTAATGCATTCCAAAAGGAAACACCTGGGTGCAGATCAAATGCTGCGCACGGAATTACGGAAATTACGGAAATTTGTTACGGCAATAAGCTTGGAGGACACATTGTAGGTAGGTAGGTAGGTCGAAGTGTAAGCTTTGATTACCAAAGCTGACTTGAGCACGCATAGCGGCCCGTTGTGATGCCACAGATAGGGATTCTCTAAAAAGTTGGAAGGCAGTACCATAGATAGCATGGTTGCCGTACAGTACTAATCAATCATTTTCAAACACCATACTTTTCTTTCTTGTAGTTTCTTCTCCTAAAACGGCCTCTCTTGATTAGTTGGTCTCATTCTACATCCATCAGTAGGAAATGAGCGTAGCGTACATATTGAGTGTATTACAGTATACGGCGGTTGATTTTGGTTGATTGTGTGTGTCTGACTTACTGGGTGTCAAAATCCAAGCTTTGCTTAATTGACATATCGTATGACATATTCTCTGACTGACTATAAATAAAATACACCCCTGTTCTCATTACCCACACACACACACACACACACAAAACCAAATAAACCAAATAAGTATGCTACAGAAATAAATGCGTGAAACAAAAATGGGTGAAAAAAAGGGAAATCATTAAAACTAAAGTGAGAGTAAACCAGAGATAGAGAGAGACAGAGAGATAGAGAGAGAGAAAGAGAGAGAGATGAAGTAGCATCATATTAAATAATATATGTTGGCTTTATAGTGGATATTTGTTTACTCACGTGGAAAATTACAAAACGCATGAAGTAAGCCGTTGGAAAAAAAGGCATCATGTCAACAAAACCAAGGGGTATTAAGACATTAAGAAAAAGGAAAAAAAAAACTAAAGCGGGTAAGGAGAGAAAGAATAGGTGAAAATGGGTTTAATGAAACTATAAAGACTCAAAGAAACATTCTTTATTATTAAAAAATTATTTCCAAAATTATTTACGAATTCTTTTGACATTTAAGTTCAGCACACACACACACGCACACACACACTTTATTCATGTTTATGGACTCATTTTTTTAAATACTGCGTAACCACTCACTAAAATGAGAAGAAAAAAATAAAAAGTGCAGGAAAAAATTAAAAAAAAAAAGTTAAAACAGAAGGCAGACTTTCTGTCTGCCTGCTGGTGGTCCTTTTTGCCAAGTGTTTAAGCATAAAAGTTCATATGCCTCCATGCGTACATATATGGATGTGTGAGTGCTATAGAGAGGAAGAGAGAGATGGAGTACCAGAGCCGACTAAATAAATTAATAATGGTACAGTGCGTATCCTTTATTCTCCGCTTTAGTATATGTTTGCAAGTGTATGCGAGTGAGTACGAGTTTAAATTGCAATGCAGGGAAAACAATTTTATGGACATAATGCAGCCACAATAACAAAAACAACATAAACATACTTGACAGTGATTGTGTATGTTGAGTTGTGTTTTTTATTTTAATTTTTAAATTCAAATTTAATTTAAATTGTTAAAAAGAAATTTAAAAAAAATTGTTTTAAAGTAAGACAAAGGAATTAAATATTCAGGCTTTTATTATAAAAGAAACATAAATACAAGGCCCATTCACAGAACTGCCATATTTATTAGAACTTCTCTCATAGGGCTGTCACAAAGTATCCATCATATTCACTTACGATTTTATGGTTTATTTGATTTTCATGTACCAAGTCTTTCCAGCTAAACAGATGATTGTTGCCATTTGTAGTATCCTAGGAAAGAAGCCCCCTTTGGAAAATGTAGTTGGTTGTTGCACTGGGTGTAGTGTTGAGTTACTTTGCTTATTGAGTTCTTATATTTCTTAAGAGGTAGGGTTGCCAGACCTTCATATGATGATCGTGTTTGATGGTACTCATTCTGTGTAAGACAGTGTTTAAGGGAATTTCTGAACAGATTATTTGAAGGGGGCTATGGTCTCATATTATCGACGTAAAGAGGGGCAATAGTACTGCGACCATAAAATCTCTATAATGTCACCTAAAAGCAGTACCAACAAGGTGTTACCCTTGCATTAATGTCTCACAGGTTCCAAGAATGTGCTCCGATGATTCAGCCTCATTTGAGGCGATCTAATCACGATCGATCATTCTAAACAACTGCACTCTGACTGTACACTGTACTCTACAGTGGTCTGTACTTTCTACGACATCCTTCCTTTATTGGGAAGGATGTACTTATTGTCCTGAGCATCTTGAGGGTGCTGTTCGGCAGCAACAATTCATATTTCATGTCTAGCATGTGTTCCTACATGGAATTGACATTCCTTCTGGGAATTGGCATTAATGCCTCACAGGTTCTAAGAATGATCTCCAATGGTTCATTTTCATCGTCACAGAATCTATAAGTTGGCCTCGTCACAACCCATATTATGAAAAAGTACGCAGTGCCCTGTCAAATAGACGCTTATCAACCTCAGGTTATTTCTACATAGTCTGATTCATGAGCCAGATCTTCTCTTATTGTATTGTATTGCTTCAAAACCACTTGGCTTAAGAAGAGTCTTTGTCTTCCTTTTCTTTTCTGCTCTCGCTCCGCAGAAATGTTTGGGACCCCATCAGCGACATCTAAGTTTCTTAATCACAAGCTCATATGTCTGTTATTTGCTGCAAATTCCCACATGACCTGGAACCCTGGAAGGTGACCCTATATGCACTACCTAGCTGATTCATCTTCCCCAGGCAGTCCCACAGTAACTTCGACTTAACCTCATATGAAACGAATGTCCGAAATACGGCTTAACTAATAAGCAGTCTGGCTTGGAGGGTACATGAACCTGCTTCACTTAAGGATTTAAAAACCATAATTAAACTTTTTCAACTATTCATGGATTCAAAACCTGGATTGCTGCTGTTTACAGGCAATCGCTTTAGCCATTACGCCACACCTCATATAATCTGTGGAGATCTGATTGTTGTAGAAGCTTGCCTAGAAGTCTGAAATCAGGAATTCCAAAGTGAAAAGTGGATGTGATCCGTATTTCATTCTAAACTTCAAAGCTCGGGAATACTATTTGAAAATCGCTTGTATAGCCTTCAATAATAGTCGAAACATATCAATTTAACTGGTAGTCATGACTATTATTATTATTATTATTATTTATTTATTTAATTATTTATTTATTATTAGTCATAGCACAACAAGATAATAATCTTATAAATGAAAGTGCTATGGGAGTACATCAAAGAAACAAAATAATAACAAATCATTGAATATATATGTAATGAAATGTTTGAAATAATGTATAAATAAAAATGAATAAGAACGTGTTAAAATCACGGGAAATAGCAATCGATACAAAAAAAGGATAAAAAAATTAATATATGTAAAAAATAAATTAGGAAAACTACAAAGAACAATATATACAAATATAAAGAAATATACAAACAAAGTAAAAATATATACATATACTAAGATACAATAAAATTTAAAGATATATTAAGTAAAAAAATTAAAAATTAAAAATAATCATTAATAGAAATAGAGAGAAAAAAATTCACAAAAAAATCAAGATATGCTAAAAACTACTTAAACAGAATGTATAGCTCCTTTTTGAACTTGGTTGCATTGCCTATGTTCTGAATATAATTAGGTAGTGTATTCCAAAGACTGATGGTGTGTATAAAAAACTGGCGTTGTGACAAAAGCGTCCTATGTCTGTGTTGGATAATCTTCATACCGCGGTTAGATCTGGCAAATGTAATCCTACTAAATAAGTATATTGGCTGTTTTAGAGTAATAATCTTATGGAGGAGAATAAGGCATTTTATATTTAATAGATTATCAAAATTAACTCCGAATATCCGGTATGAAAATTGTGATATATGGTCTCGACGTCCCCTAATAAAAACATATCTGGCTATATTATTATAAGCCAGGTTGAGTTTCCGCCTATCGTCAGTATCACAGTTTGCGAAAATTTCACATCCGTATAAAAGGACAGGAATCAAATACGTTTTAGCCAGTTGCATACGTATGGCAAAGGGAGTCGAATCTATAACAGCCCACAAGTTCCTAAGCATACCATAAACTTTACCAACGATGACGTTAATGTGGTTAGACCACGTTAGCCGACTATTAAAGATAACACCCAGATTGGATGCTGATTCAACAAAGTCAATTTTATTCCCCCTGATAATAATATCCGGCACAATAAATGCTCTCTTAGTTCTGGAGAGCAATAAACATTTAGATTTAGAGGGATTTATACAAAGTCCATTGGACCTAGCCCAGTTGTCAATTTTTTGTAAATCACAGTTGATGGTGTCTATACATAGTTGGATATCCTCTATACGCGTGCTTCTATAGAGCTGAACGTCATCAGCGTACATATGTACGCTACAATTATCCAAAACATCAGGCAGGTCGTTAATGTATATACAGAGCAAGAGAGGCCCTAATATTGATCCCTGAGGAATACCTCTTCCAACGCTTAGCGAATTCGAAATCTTGCCGTTAAGATAAACTCGTTGTGATCTGTTCACAAGATAAGAACGTATCAGATTACAAGCTGAGTTAGAAAAATGAAAGAGGGTCTGTAGCTTCTTCAATAATATTTTGTGGTCAACCGTATCAAAAGCCTTGGTGTGATCCAGAAGAACTAAAAACGCTATGTAATTTTCATCTAGTTCCAACCTAAGATCATCAACTACATTGACTAAAGCAGTAGTGCAGCTCCTTGCTTTCATAAATCCCGACTGCTTATCAGATATGAAGTTATTACCCACGAGATAACTGTTTATTTGTTTAGCCATGAGATTTTCCATTACTTTAGACAGGAATGGAAGAATGGCAATTGGCCTGAATTCGTTGCTGGATTTTGGGAATGGGAATGGTTTTCGACTGTTTCCATTCATCAGGAAAGGACGACATAGTTAAAACTGTATTGAATAAATGAGTCAAATACGGCAAAAGTCTAGGTGACAAAGCTTTCAAAAACAGAGGATCTAAATCATCAGAACCAACCGCATTCGATTTTACCGAAGATAAGCATTCCAAAACCTCGAGCTGATTAACACAACGAAAACTAAATGGATTTTCAAGCGGAACAAAACAAAGGTCACCTATTGACCGATGTATTGAGTTCAACTTGGAGAGTGGACTCAAGGTTGAGGCAAATCAGATTTTTTCACATAGGCAAGCTGCCTGTTGCTATGAAATGTTGCAGAAAATGCTACTTGGAAATTGAGTCCTGCTGGTTTAGATATCAGGGTGCAGTGGCTATAAAGCGACCTGAGGCATTCTTTATTGGTCCACAGCTGAATTATGCAGCAGAGGGATCACTCACCTCTTTTGAATATATTATCCTAATAACATAAAAATCCATGTATTTATGCGTGGGTAGGCCTTTGAATTGCCCCTGTTGTGGCAAAATCTATAAATTTCGACAAATTATCTGTCATCGTGTATATTTTCCAATTTAAACATTAAAAATTCTGTTTTTATTTGATACGCCAAAAAACAAAACCAAAACCAAAAAAAATCCTTTCACTCCATGACCCTCATTTCGTTCGTTCGTTGCTTTATGATTATGTCAGGTGTTGTCTGATGAGGTCTATTTCGCTTTCAACCAATTAGAAAGAGACAAAGAGAGAGTAAGCGGTAAAGAGAGTAAAAAAAACGGTAAAGGATGAATGCTGGAATGTTGTAACAAAATACCACTTAACCAGGGGGGTTTATAGTTGTATAAAAACCACAATTTATGCGTTTTTCCAAGGGATTTACATGCATTTTAACAGCAGCTTACCGGGTCTGGTATACGTGTGAATATCCTGCGAGTGTAATGCATACACACGCACACATGTGTACCTACATATATTTACACTTTAATAGAGTCAAAGTGAATGCAGATAAAAGAGAGGAAGTAGACTTTTTGGAATTGTCGCGACATTTTCATGTTGCTATTGCTGGATTTTTGTACAAAATTTTTCGTCCTTTTTTTAAGGTTTTTTTTAGTTTCCCCAAAAAGTTTCTTTTTTGTGTATAATTTTCCATTGTCACTTTTAGATTGGCCTTTATATGTATGTATGCATGTGGTAGTGTAGTAAATCTGGCAATAAACTTTTTTCCTTGTTAAATGTGTTAATAAAGGACACAAAAGCGTTACTCAAATGGCAGACCATTTTGAGGAAAAAATGTTAAACATTTTAATTGATTTATTTGCCTTGGATTATACACAGATTTCGGGGGCATTTTTTTTTTGTAAAAGAAAAGGCATTGGAAATGTGGTCTTTAATTACAGTCAAAGGAGTTTATGTATGGCCTTCATCATCCTTTCTATAGGTTCTTATAAAAAAATAAATTTTTTTGTACATTTTTAAATCAACTGCAGTTTGTCAATATTAGTGAGGCTCCTTTAAGCAAAAACCCCCTACAAAAAGCAAGCAACTTTCAATGGCTGCTTTTGGGCTAACCAAGCTATTGCATCTAAAGAATAGGGAATCATATGATTGCCTAGAGTCTGAGTAGAATGATTATGGAGCATTGTTTTGTAAATATTTTGGCGGTAAATCGAATTTATGTTTCGCTTGGCATTGTAATGGCGGCATTGTCTTTTACCGAATCCTGGAGTTTCCCTCTCTCCATCTCTCTCTCTCTCAAAATAAAGAAATCAAAATGGTGGAGTTGTAAACATAAATTTTATTTACTTTCAATTGAAGCTTAGATTATGACATATTTTGTAATGATTCCATCACTAGCAGCCTTCCACAACATAAAATGGGGGGAGGGGGGTATTGGAAAGGGTGGTACTGCATAAATAACAAGCAACACGCATATATGGAAGGCAGATCTGCTGAAACAGCTCTTATAGATCTAGTGATACCCACTAATGGACTCCTTAGAAGTCAAGGAACCGACAATTTGCGCTTTTTACAAAATAGAGACCGCATTTGGTATGAAGATCAGTGGTCATTTTGGAATTTAGAGTAGAAATAGTACACCATACATACTATATGCAAATGGTAGTCCAGAGGGTGCCCTTTTGAACCGTGCTAGTGGGATAGCTGAACTAATTTTGTGAGTTGAGATTTTCAATTTTAAAAAAATCGATTTTTGGCCTAAAAATATACGAAAATTCTCTAGATCAGTGGCCATTTGGGTCTAATGCTAGGACCAATTTGAAGAGGCTCATTGTAATATAATTCGAAGGAGACTTGAGATGACAAATGCTAGTGATGATATCGGGATTCATGATTACTCAAGCAGAGCTATAGAAATACAATTTACGCGAAGTAGAAACCTTCCTAAGTTGAAGAATATTCGATTCCTACGCAAGATAGTATCACAGAAAATGTAGGCAAAATACCTGTAAATAGTAAACACACATAGATGTAGTCTGACATGGAAGGCTCTTTAAATTTTAAATTCAACTTTAACCGGAAGAATTTTGTATTGAATGATTGAAGTCGCTGTAGTCTAGTAGGTAGTGTGTTGGTTTATTAGATATAAAGCCAGGATTCAAACCCCAGGCCAGGCATCAAAACAAAATACAAAAAGTATTTCTTCGGCGACTTCCTCTCAGCAGATTTCTGGCAAAAACTCTGAGAGTAAATAAAAATTGCCTTGAAGAGTTTCTCAAGAATCTGTCGTTCGTTGTCGACTTTAAACTGTAGGCCCCGCCATTCATGTATAAAATTAACTCTCACAGCATAAGTGGTGTGAGAAACTGGGTCGTAATCCTGACTGAAGGGTTGTAATGACCAATTATGTAAGTTATGTAGGTATGATGGTCGCCGTAGTGTAGCAGGATGTGTGTTGGCTTATTAGATGTGAGGCCACGGTTCAAATCTCAGTTCACACATCTCCAACAAAACAAAATATGAAAAACAATTTCTTTGGCGACTTCCTCTCAGCAGATTTCTGGCAAAAACTCGGAGAATAATTAAAATTTTCAAGAAAAGTTTCTCAAAAATCTGTCGTTTTTTGTCGACTTTAACCTGTACGTCCCGCCACTCATATATAAAATTATCACACACAACATACAACGTGGTGTCAGGTCGTAATCCTGATTGAAGGGTTGTAATGCCCAATTTGTATGTATGTTATGTATGTATGTATGATGGTCCTGCCAATTATTACCAGAATGGATTTAAAAAGGCTTTGATGGAATTCGATTATACTTGAAGACTGGTATCGAATTTTTGTAGCCTGGGAAATGAGAATCTATCCTATAATGGCACTTGATGTTTTGTTAGACTTAAGACCATACCTGCCATTAGGACTGGGACCTAGTAACTTCTGTAATTTTGGTAAAAAACTTTACAATAAGTAAGTAAGAGTAAATAAAGCAATTCGAAGACGCCAACCATTTTTAAGAGACGGGACTTTCTGTGGTCTATGAATGAGTCAAGAAACACATGGGGAAACTACAAGTCAACGATGCTATTGAAAGATGTATTCTATTCAAGAATACCATCTGACTGTCAGACAGTCGTATTGCTCAATATTCTTTTGCAAAACACACCGAATTCAGTTTAATTTCCTATAAAATTTGATAATGGAAAATTGTCAGGTGTAAATATCCTACTTTGCTAATATAATTACTACGAAGTGGAAAAAGAAAATCCATTTCAAAAATTATCACCTTAAAGATAAGAAATCAACACAACCAACAAACAAATGCCAGCCTTTGATCCTTTAAAGTTATTGAATCCACTTGCATATGCAACCCTTAAAACATATGCCATCTCATATAGGCATAGAATCGAATCGAATCGTACACACACACAGGCACACACACACGCAAAGTTGTTGTTTTTCTTTATTGTCTCCATATAAAACGGTAATGAGTGTATTGGTATGCCTAACACGTAAACTTGAGCACAACATCACTCATACTACACTACGGCAAAATAAAAAGAAAAAAATGCCAGAACAATAAAAAGGACGCCTCTATACACACACATATATTTACACACATTTATTGCTTCTAACATGTGCAGAGTATTATGCAAAAAAAACTGTAAAATAAAAATCCAACAACGACAACAAAAACATAAAAGTTATTGCAAGTAAACAAAGACGAAAAAAAAACTCAATAATTTTCTCTTTGCAACTTTAAAAGGAAATTTTCCTTGCAAAGGCCAAGGGGAGAAATATGCCGTTAGAGAGACTTTAAAAAAGAAAGTTTTTTCTTCTTCTTTTTCTCCATTTTTTTTATTAGTACGAGTAGAGATGGCGTATCTCGTTTCTCTTATTGTTGGTTTCCTTAAGCAAATGTTTTGTTGTTGTTGGCGAAATGAGAACGTTTAGCATATTTTTCAAATAACGGCATATTTTATGGTCTTTTACCAAAGTATAGGAGAAGCAAAAAAAAAGGCAAACAAACAATGGCAATAACAGCTGATAGAGAAGGTAAACAAAAGATTGCCAAGTGATGGAAGAAATAAAGAAAGAAATAAAAAGCTTGGGTTGAACATTTAAAAGAAATTGAATCGGAAATCAATAAATTTTGTTTAACTAGGAGGATTTAAAGACTTTATTTTTAAAATAATCTTTAAAAATATTGAAAAAGAAATGAATGTACAATAAAATATTCAATTAAAAAAATTCGGCTACTGGTTGAGGCTGACTACCGGCCGGTTCAAACCTGCTATTGGGCGGGTGAAGCTGACTACTGGCTGGTTAAATCCCACTACTGGCCTGTTGAAGCCTAATTGTCGATTTTGGAGTCAAGATCAGCCAGAACCGTACTATCGATTCAAATAAAGATTTCATGCAATTTTCTGAATTTTATGTGTTTTTTTTTTGAAAAATTTTCCTATAGCTCTTAAAAAATCACCCATTATAAATGAGTCAAGGAACACATGGGCTGGTTGAAGCCCACTAATGGCCTGTTGAAGCCCACTACTGGCCTGTTGAAGCCGACTACTGGCCGGTTGAAGCTGACTACTGGCCGGTTGAAGCCGACTATTGGCCGGTTGAAGCTGACTACTGGCTGGTTGAAGCCCACTAATGGCCCGTTGAAGCCGACTACTGGCCTGTTGAAGCCGACTACTGGCCGGTTAAAGCCGACTACTGGCCGGTTGAAGCTGACTACTGGCTGGTTGAAGCTGACTACTGGCTGGTTGAAGCCCACTAATGGCCTGTTGAAGCCGACTACTGGCCGGTTTAAGCTGACTACTGGCCGGTTGAAGCTGACTACTAGCCGGTTAAAGCTGACTACTAGCCGGTTAAAGCTGACTACTATCCAGTTCAAGCCAACTACTGGCTGGTTGAAGCCCACTATTGGCCTTTTGAAGCCGACTATTGGCCGGTTGAAGCCGACTACTGGCCGGTTGAAGCCCACTACTGGCCAGTAGAAGCCAAATACTGGCCTGTTGAAGCCAAATACTGGCCTGTTGAAGCCCACTACTGGTCTGTTGAGGCCCACTACTGGCCTGTTGAAGCCGACTACTGGCCGGTTGAAGCCCACTACTGCCCTGTTAAAGCCGACCACTGGCCGGTTGAAGCAGACTATTGGCCAGTTGAAGCCGACTACTGGGCGGTTGAAGCCGACTACTGGCTTGTTGAAGCTGACTACTGGCTGGCTGAGGCCGACTACTGGCCGGTTGAAGCTGACTACTGGCCAGCTGAAGCCGACTACTGGCCGGTTGAAACCTGCTATTGGACTGCTGAAGCTGACTACTGGTCGGTCGAAGCCGACTACTGGCCGGTTGAAACCTGCTATTTGGCAGCTGAAGCTAACTACCGGTCGGTCGAAGCCGACTACTGGGCTGTTGAAGCCGACTACTGGCCAGTTGAAGCCAACTACTGGCCGGTTGAAGCCGATTATTAGTACGCGTTTAGAGAAAAGCCTCTACCATATTCCCAATAATATCATGCTCACTTCAATATCCAAGAAAATATGTCGAAATATAGTTTTCCCTTGCTGCGTTATAAAATACACTCCCGTCTTTGTTGTTCGTATTCGACCATTTGTAGGGAGACATGTTGTTTCTAAGCCTATCTTCTGAATTGCAATCTACAGTAGTGACAGACTATGTCGTCATGGAGCTTAGGGAGCCCCAAAACCATTTGCATTTTTTCTTGTTCTAGAAACATTTGTACCTAAATTATGCTGGACCGGAATATGTATGTGTTGGACTGACCTATCTTTCGAACTCACCACCAGGATCTAGTCTTGGTACAGTCTTCTCCGGTCACAATAAGGAGCGAAGTAAATCGCATTATGCTATCTCAAGACCTTATAAACTTAGCAACTGTCGCTTTGCTTTCCTCTTCAAGAACGCGAAATAATTGTTAAGGTACGTGAACTTAAATGCAGATTTCCTGGTAGTAATCCTTCCTTGGAGTTTCAAACAGAGTAAATGTCAAGCAGTTGGTCGTTAATTGACAGTCTTTATAAAGAATTTTTATGGATAACTAACTGCCTTTAACTACAAACAGCTTCAAAGAGTTGTATTCAAAGAGTGAGCCATGCTCAATGACCTTATCCTACTTCAACCGAGAGAATTAAGACTAGAGAACTGCGTATTTTAAACGGTTTAGCTGGTGATTTAGCCTTTAAGGCTTCGCTTGATGCAGCTTCTAGGAGTCAAGAGAATACGTCAACAAATGTTAGATTTTTTAAGTCCTCCAAGAGGATAATCGTCAGGTATATGGGAATCTGTTGAAGGTCTAGCATTTTCCGATCATTCTGATAATTTTATGGAAATGTAGACTTTGCTCCAATAATCTTTGGCTAGACACGTTCTGTTAATGCATCTATGTGACTAGATATACTTCGCTTCAAGCTAGCAATGCTCGACAATGCTTGAGATGATATCCCTCCTATGTATGTAAATAAGGGGTCCGACAAATAACTTTTTTTTTGAAAATGCTTTAAAAACGAAACTACAGAATATTTTCTCAAATTTCTTTTTTTATTTGAAATTACAGTCCTTCCGGTTAATAATGGAAAATAATTTCATTCAAATGGCTGCCTCGGCTGGCCATGCAGTAGCCTATATAGCGAGGATCTTATGATTCTCAGTCTCATTACAGTTTTTACCATAATTGTAGTGTCAGCCAGTTAAGGTTAGCAAATATTGCTGCAAACCACTGAATTGGTTGAGTATAGTTGCATAGCCAGTGTATACTTCTAGGGTTGATATACTATTTTAAGCCTATTGCTGTCTTGCAGCAATAATGAAGCGGTTACTGCCTGGGACACCTTGGATTGTGTGTACCATGATTGCAATAAAAAAATACTCCCCACGTTTGACGAACTATTTTCTGCTGTTTTAAACAAAAATATTTCCAAAACGTTTTAATTTCTTTAAATATCCTTTACAAAATTATAATTTCCGTTTCATTTCACATCGTTTCACTTTGGAGTAACGGTAACATATACTGTTATCGTAATGCCTCTGTTATTTTAGACATTACCAGAGAGATTACAATAAGAGTACAGGCATTTGCAATTGGAAATGAAACATAAGGGAAATAAACGGTATTTAACATTAGTTCCGTTAGGTTTATAGCGTTGTCAAGTTGTAAGGGCGGAAATGCTTGAAAAATTTACAAATAAATTACACGTAAAGAAATAATTGAAAAAGAAAACGAAAGAAAAAAAAAACGCAATTGAAGTGTTTGTGAAAAAGGGAAATGAAATGAAAGGAAGAAATAAATAAATATGTCAACATAAAGAAAAAAGGAAACGGAAATTAGGGAAATAAATTGAAGGAAAAAAAATAAATATTTGGAAATAAAAAATTTTGTAATAAAAAAAAATAGGAAAAATTAAATAAAAAAAATTAAATAAAATTATTTGAAATTCAAGGGCAATATGGAAAGTTAAAAAAAAATAAAAAAAATAAAAAAAAATAAAAAAATTATGAGAAAGAATGTTTAAAACTTAAGTGCAATATAAAAAGTAAATAAAAAAAATTACAAAAAATTATAAAAAATTAATTAAAACATTTTATAAGAAAATTTAACAAATTTAGCTTAAAAGATTTTTATTTTATACAAAATAAAATAAATAAATAAATAAAAAAAAATTTAAAACTTAAGTGCAATATAACAAATAAATAAGATAAGTTCAGAAAAAATTAATTAAAAAAATTAATAAGAAAATTTAACAAATTTAGCTTAAAAGATTTTTATTTTATACAAAAAAAAAAAAAATAAATAAATAAATAAAAAATGTTTAAAACTTAAGTGCAATATGAAAAATAAATTTAAAAAATTGTAAATAATTAATTAAAAAATTTTATAAAATTTTTTTTAACAAATTTAGCTTAAAAATTAAAAAAAATTATACAAAATAAAATAAATAAATAAATAAAAAATGTAAATAATAAATCTAATTTGTAATAATAAATCTAATTTGTAATAATAAATTAAAATGCAATAAAAAAATTTAGTTCAACTATAAATCTAAAGCCTTCATCGTTGCCATTAATTGTATCAAAAAAAAAACGAATTCCTTTGAATTAAGCTGATATAGTTCCTTAAAGTTATTCAAATGTTGCATGCAACAAAGCAATCCTATCTATTTATCTACCAAAACAAATTAATACAACAAAAACAACCCTTTTTTATATGACCGCCACCACCAAAGCAACACCAGTATTAAGCCATGTACAACCACCGCGTTTTATTAAAACCTTAAAAGGGGGATACGAGTAAAACAACAACGAGTCAGTAACTACAAAAACAACAACAACAACGACAACAAATAACAACAAATATGTTGTTAAATGCCTTTTTAAATTAATGGCTTTTTAATAGCATTTTTTTTTTGTTATAAAAAAAATTATCTACAAGTCCATGGCCATTGCACCATTCCTCCTGCTCCGTAAAACCTTTATTGTTGTCCTACCATTTAAAAAAGAAAAAAAAAAAACAAGAGGCATTAAGTAATGCCCAATCATATATGTGTGTGTGTATGTGTGTGTGTACATTGCAGCAAAAGTGTGTGTAAACGTGTGTTAACGATTGTTTTTACACTGACATTAACAAACAAAAGTGCAATATCCGCTAGGGCTTGTGCCACCCGCTAGGAAACCTCAAGTGATTTATGGCCGCAAATTAAAAATACAAAAGAAGAAGTGTGTTAACCTGTTCCTCTGTTATAAAATCCCCATCATACCCTATAAAACTGTTACTTTACATGTGTAAACGCAGCAGTAAAATACATGCAACAAGCTGCTGCTGCTGCAAATTGTAAATCGTTTACTATTATGGCAGGACGGTCTATTGTTATCGTTATCGTTATCTTTACATGAATAATAAAATGTGATTTGCATTTAAAGATTAAAAAATAAATGCCCTTTAAACTGGACCAAGGTCGAAAACAATGGGATTATAATTATGCCTCTTAAAAGGATACACGGAATAAAGAAAGCTCAAGGTAAGTAAGATTTTTGATTTAAGAAAATTAAATGAAACTTGTTTAGGTTGTTATGCACAATGAATCGTTTCTGCTCTCTAGATGGAAGACATTTTATAGCCTATCTTCATTACCTAACCTAGACCCGGTCATTGAGTCGCACAAGCCTAATAAGGAATAAATATGATAAATTTTTTAATCAACGTTTTCTAGGAATTAAAATAGGCGAAGGATTCCTAAATAGGTGTCCTTACGGTCGGGCGTTACTAAAGACCGGAGGCTACGAATCAAAATTAGCACTAAAACAGTCTAAATCGGATAAATAATGGACTTAGTGGGGGCAATGCCCTGGATAGCCATGGTATCATAAATTTCAAAACAGGTTTCCTTACAGTAGGGCATTGCTTCGTTCCAGAGATATAGGCGACGAAGCAAAGTTTTTGTCAAATAAGCACCAAAACAGTCGAAATCGGATAAAAATTAACTTGGTGGTTCAATGGATCCAGTGGGCTGGATAGCCATGGTATCAAGAATTCCAAAACAGGATTCCTTACGGTGGGGCGTTACTGGGGACGGGAGATATACATACATAATTGGCCATTACAACCCTTAAGTCAGGATTACGACCTAGTTTCTCACACCACTTATGTTGTGTGTGTTAATTTTTGTGCATAAGTGGTGGGACTTCGAACTACTTTTGAGAACTTTTTATGGTATTTTTATTTTACTCTCAGAATTTTTGCCAGAAATCTGCTGAGAGGAAGTCGCCGAAGGAATACTTTTTGTATTTCACTTTGATGTCTGGCCTGGGGCTCGAACCCTGGCTTTACGTCTAATAAGCCAACACACTATCTACTAGACTACGGCGACTTCGACGGAAGATATAGCCACGGAAATAACCTTTTTGTCGAATTAGCTCCAAATCGCTTTAAAAAGGAGTCGGCGGGAGCAATGGACCTAGCGGACAGTGTGGCTATGTTATCAAGCATTCCAAAACAGGTTTCCTTACGGTCAGGCGTTATCTGGGACCGGAGATATAGCCGACAAAGCTAAATTTTTGTCAAATTAGCACCAAAACAGCCAAAATCGGATAAAAAATGGACTTGGAGGGGGCAATGGTCCCAGTGGGGTGGATAGCCATGGTATGAAGAATTCCAAAACAGGTTGTCTTACGGTTGAGCTTTACTTAGTGCCGAAGATATAGCAAACGAAGATAACTTTTTGGTCAAATTAGTACTTAAACAGTAAAAATCGGATAAAAATGGATTTGAAGGAGGCAATGGATCCAATGGGCTGGGTTGCTATGGTATCAATGATTTCAAAACAGGAAGGAAGCTAACTTTTTCGTTCAAAATAAGATAGAAAATGAAATTGTTAGGGAATGAATTTATAAATTTTAGTAAAATTTAGTAATTCTCATTGAGTTGATATACACTTATATATAGATCCAGCAAAATGCCGTATTTTTCGCAAGTTGTGTTTCTTTGGTAGATGACTTGCATTTTTTGCTGCTGATGACTGACATGTGTTAGGTCGACGACTTCCACTTTTTTTGGTTGATGTCTGACATATTTTTGGTTGATGACTTGCATTTTCTTTGGATTGATGACTTGCATTTGTTTGGTTGATGACTTGTATTTTTCTTATCGATGACTTGCATTAGAAGTCGCCGTAGTCTAGTAGATAGTGTGTTGGTTTATTAGAAGTGAGATCTCGGTTCAAGCCCCAGGTCAGACTTCAAAACCAAAATATGAAAAAATATTTCTTCGGCGACTTCCTCACAGCAGATTTGTGGCAAAAACTCTAAGAGTAAATGGAAAATTGTCATGATAAAGTTTCTCAAAAATCTGTCATTCGGAATCGACTTTAAACTGTAGGTCCCGCCACTCATGTATAAAAATTAACGCGCACAACATAAGTGGTATGAGCAGCTAGGTTGTAATCCTGACTGAAGGGTTGCAATGACCAATTATGTTTGTATGACTTGCATTTTTTAGTTGATAACTTGCTGTTTTAGGTCGATGATTTGCATTTTTTGTCTATGACTTGCATGTTTCAGTTGAATGGCTTTTAATTTTTTGATCGATGACTTGTATCTTTTTGTGTAGCTGACTCCCATTTTTTGGTTGATAACTTGCATTTTTTAGTTGATGATTTGAATATTTTTGTAGATTACAGCCTTTTTTTTTATCGATAACTTGTATTTTTAGGTCGATAAATTGCATTTTTTGGTAGAAGTGGACAGTAGGGACAGGATTTGTTTTAAATCAGGCTGACGACAAAGTTAACTTGTTTTTGGCCTTTAAAAGCTTGGAAGTGCTTTTATTTAAAAGCGGTGGTTACTTCCAGCACTTGCAATACGATACAGCATAACATTGTCTTGAAATATTTCAAATAAATTAAGAAAAATACTCTGTGCACAATACCTTAAATAAATTTCAAAGAATTTCTAAACGATTGTATCGTTATTTTCTCTCAAATTTCGTTCATGACTCCAAGACTTCCAACCACTACCAGCTTTAAATTGCTACAATATTGGAATGGAAAACATCCCTTGTGTTAAAACTTTTTTTGTTACACAAAATTTCTATCCAATTAAGGAATTTTAACACCAAACTCTACATCTTCTAATATTATCACCCGCACGCCCCCCTATACAATAATACTCTTAATGTCACCAGTTATTAGAATCCAATAATATATACAAAAATCTTAAGATAGGAATATCAAAAGCTAGGCAAACAAAAGGCAAAACTATTTGCCAATGATGAGTCAAGCAAAAGCAATCAGATTGAAAACTTAATTTAATTTAACACCCAAAGGATATGAAAAACACAAGTGGAGACACGACACAATATAAAGGCAAATGATAAGGAAAATTTTGTAGAAAATTTTTAAAAAGGAAAAACAACCACCCACGAACACCCACAAATAAATGAATGAATAATAAAGACAGTCTTTATAAATGCTCTGCAATAATTACCATATGAATGAATGAATTATTATCGTATACAAATTGAAAGGACATTCAATACAGGCCAAGGATATGTTTGCCTATCTCTAAAGCAGAATATTATTTGAAGTATAAAAATTATGATTTCATTACAAAACAAATGACAGTTTCAATATTACTTACCCTCTCTCTCTCCCTCTCCCCCATTCTTCCTGCAGCCACTCAAACCATACAAAAATTGTATACGAATAGACTCCCGGGTTTTATAAACTCACCCACGTATGCACATACACACGAGCAATTTTTCATTACTGGCATGAAAAACAAGGACTCTGCTGTGTCCTTGTTTCAATAATTTTTCTTGTGCTCACTTTGGTATCAAATTTCATACGTGGGCCGTAAAGACAAGAAACTCTCTGACTCATGCTGATTTTGTTGATGGAGTCATCGATGCCAGAACAAATAAAAATCTGTAAGAAAAATAAGAGAGAAAAAAATATAAAAAATATGACACGAAATTAAATAAAAAAAGAAAATGAAGGAAAACACAGGATGATTCATGCCATTTTATGGGCTTATAAGACAAACAGGCTCCATGCAATTGCACACAGAAAGTTAATAATTTTGTTACCTTTTAACCTTTAAACTGGTCGAAAGGCTAACTAAGATCCCCATTATAACCTTGGGTACTTTTAAAAGCACAGTTCAATAAAAATAAAATACAGATGAAGCTTTGATTTCAACGAAACTTTCATTTCCTTGCTAGGCTTGGATCTTGTCGTTGTGTACGAAATAGAATTTCCTCATTGGAATTTTTTTTTCTACGCCGAGGAGGGGTAAATGTACCTAACCGCACCATAGGGGAAGTCATTACATCCTCCGTGTGTGGGGCCCTCACCCACCAAATCCCCCCCCTCGTCTCCTGTGGACTTGTCTGTGCCCACTCCGGAACTATGGAGGTATTACCTCGGAGTGGAGTCCTTTTGGCCCTTTGGCCCCTCCATGTTTATATCCGCGTCCGGATTGCGTATCGAAAGTTGAGTAGACTTCTAAGCGTCTTCACTATTCCTTTCGTGTAAGTCATCATTTCGGTTTCGCTTGGCACGTGTGACAGTATCAGCTATGCCGACATGCTTACTCGTTCTGCAGCCTCATTGGAATGACGGCCTCTGAATTGATAGTAGCAGTCGATCGTTGTTGAATGACTGCCTCTGGATTGATTGTAGCAGTCGACCCATTTGAGGTGGTTTTCGACCACATACATACATACATAACGTAATTGGTCATTACAACCCTTCAGTCAGGATTACGACCTAGTTTCTCACACCACTTATGTTGTGTGTGTTAATTTTTATACATGAGTGGCGGGACCTACAGTTTAAAGTCGACTCCGAACGACAGATGTTTGAGAAACTTTTCGTGGCAATTTTCCGTTTACTCTCAGGGTTTTTGCCAGAAATATGCTGAAAGGAAGCCGCCGAAAAAATAATTTTTGTATTTTAATTTGATGTCTGGCCTGGGGCTCGAACCCTGGCTTTAATTGATGAATATTGGTTTACAAATGTGGCAACGTTAAGGTATTGGACGCACAGATACGGTTGTTCAGGCAGCCCACGTAGTTCAGAACTTTTCAACACCCCTGTGACCCTAAAGTTTTAATCCGTGATCAGTGAAAATTCCGAGCTTTAATGCTGGTCGGTAATTGGGCGTGTGGTACTTCATTTTCACTCTGATTTGGTAGCGTAAATCGCCGTAGTCTAGTAGGTCATGTGTTGCCTTATTAAGCGTGAGGTCACGGTTCAAACCCAAGGTCAGACATATCAAACGAAATATGAAAAAATATTTCTTCAGCAACTTCCCCTCAGCAGATTTCTGGAAAAAACTCGTAGAAAAAATAAAGTTGCCATGAAAACCTTCTCAAATATCTGCCATTCGGAGTCGATTTAAGAGGAGCGACCAATCGTGAATAAAAAATTAACACACACAACATAAGTGGTGTGAGGAACAAGGTCGTAACCCGGATTGAAGGTCTGTAATGCAATTTAAGTAAATATAGGCGGCGCGAGAAGGCCAGATGAAGCATTAACTACATAACAACAAACAGTTTCTTGCTCTAGGGTGTCAGCAATTAATACTAGTCAACGTCTGTGACCGATTGCACAATTACCCGGGTCGAATATCCGTCGAAAATATTAGTAAGACTAAGGAATGTGGATGAAGTCGCCGTAGTCTAGTAAGTAGTGTGTTCGCTTATTAGACGTAATGCCATGGTTCGAGCCCGAGGCTTGAAGTCTGACCTCAAATAAAAAAAAATATTTCTTCGGCGACTTCCTCTCAGCAGATTTCTGACAAAAACTCTGAGAGTTAATAAAATTCCCATGAAAAGTTTCTCAAAAATCTGTCGTTCGGAGTCGACTTTAAACTGTAGGCCCCGCCACTCATGTATAAAATTAACACACACAACATAAGTGGTGTGAGAAAGTAGGCCGTAATACTGACTGAAGGGCCAATTACGGACGTAAGGAATGTGGATTACATTGCCACACTACAGGGAGGTATAGTCTCGTCCTCATGTGCCATCACATACAAACCTTCAAAGATGATTTGAGACTAGATGAAGCTGTGGATAAAGCTTCTTTTCGAAGTTGGCAGGATTAACTCATTCGATAAGGTTAATGGGATTATTGCAGCGTCGTCCTGAGAAAGAAACGACCATAGGGGCTGCAATGATGATTATTCAGGACTTTATGATCTCGGGGAAAGCTATCACCGTACTTTATGACAGCCAGGCGGTTGCCAGAATACTGCTTTCAAACATAATAACTTTTACTACTGTCAACGGCTGCCGCGGGTCTCAAAACAGTATGTCTGAAGGATATAGGAATACTGGGACATCTGAAAAACTACAGATGGATTGGACAAATGTGAGGCTATCAAAGAACTTTCTAGTGAGCTCTCTATTTTGCGAAGACTTTTAGCACTTTGCAATGGATTCCATTAATGCTTCGAATGTGCTTGAAGTCGCCGTAGTCTAGTAGGTAGTATGTTGGCTTATTAGACGTAAAGCCAGGGTTCGAGACCCAGGCCAGACATCAAAACAAAAAGTATTTCTTCGGCAACTTCCTCTCAGCAGATTTCTGACAAAAACTCTGAGAGTAAACGGAAAATTGCCACGAAAAGTTGTTCAAAAATCTGTCGTTCGGAGTCGACTTTAAACTGTAGGTCCCACCACTCATGTATAAAATTACCGCACACAACATAAGTGGTGTGAGAAACTAGGTCGTAATCCTGACGGAAGGGTTGTAATGACCAATTATGTATGTATGTATGTATGTGGAGAGTGTAGTGCAGCAAATCTTAGTTGAGGTAGATAAACGGTGCACGAAAGACCAGCAAAACTATAAAGAGGCATGATCAGCGTAGTTAAGGCAATCAACACTGGATATTGCATGCTGGACAAACATGCGGGATTTATTGTTCTTGACGATGAGGCCAATGACTTCAATTTGAGCTGTAGAAATAAGGGAGAGGAGTAACTACTGTAGTAGAAAAAGGAAACAATTGGGCTTCTGCTATATAGAAGATCTTATTGATCTGTTGAAAATGAATATTGAAACCCTAAGTGGCTTTATTAGGAAAGTTTAATGGTTTCAGGAATCTTTCGTACGACAAAACTAATACTCTACGAGACGCTCATTCTCCCGGTGCTTCTTTATGGCTTAGAGGCATTTTTTTTTTTCACGCCGAGGAGGGGTAAATGTACCTAACCGCACCATAGAGGAAGTCGTCACATCCTCCGTGTGTGGGGCCCTCACCCACTAAATCCCCCCTCGTCTCATGGACTTGTTGTGCCCACTCCGGAACTACGGTGGTATTACTTCGGAGTGGAGTCCCTTTGGCTCTTTGGCCCCTGCATGTCCATATCCGCGTCCGGATTGCGTGTTGAAAGTTGAAGAGACATCTAAGCGTCTCCAATATTCCTTTCCTCCAGATCTTTACTTCAAATTTCGATTGACACGTGTGCCAGTTTCATCTATTCCGACGTGCCCACATGTTCTGCAGCCTCAAGATCCCTCTTCTAAGCACTGATGCAGCAGCCTTGAGAGTATTCGAGAGAATTTCAACGTAAGATCTTTGGTCCAGTGCAAGTTGGCGATGATTTTCCATACGATCCAACAGTGAGCTACATGAGCTCCTCAACGACATGGACGTTGTGCAACATATTAACATCCAGCAGCTGCGCTGGCTCAGCCATATTGTTTGAATGGAGGAGGATGCTCCGGTGAAACGGGTATTTGATGTGGGGAGCTTGTTTGAGTTGGAAGGACCAAATCGAGGAAGCCCGGTCATCGATTGGTGTGGCCAACTGGCGTAGTCGCTCAAGAAGCAGAGGCGCCTGAAAGGATGTGTTAAGGCAGGCTGAAATCCATTAATCGGATTGTTAATGGCCAATTAAGTAAGTAAGTTATGGTTTCAGAAAATTAAGGATTGATATCACAGATGAACATACCTAGTCTAGTCATGTTTTTTCATCCTTTACAAATTAAGCGACTGCAATCTCTTTCAAATAATTTACTCAAGATTTTCTTACGTTACTTCTTTACTTTTACTTGCAACTCCTTTTTCATTTGAAATTATCAAACCCTGTAGTGTGTTGTATGTATTTTCGATTCGTAATAAGGATAATCTTAATCTCCTCCGAAAGTCCTTAACAGAACATGACAATAAATGTTCTCTTTGGCAATTCAAATGCAATACGAAAATTTCAAATGAAAATCAGTTGAGTGTACAAGAGAGAGGGAAAGAGCGAGAGAACAAAAATAAAACATAATCGTCTATTTACAACAATTACTATAATCCTCTTATCCTTGAACTAACACTCACAAACAAACCTTTAATGTATTTATACAAAAACACACACACACACACATACATGTACTTACACTTATATATCCTGCCACTTCCCTGTGTAACAAAAAAAAAAGAAGAAATTAAAGGAAAACAAAAAAAACGAAAATCCTTTTCTAAAATTTTCAATTCAACTGTAAAAAGGGACATCAACAAAACTGAAATTTTAAGAAATCTTCCTGTTACAAGTTACAGAGGAAGGATGTGAGGGGGGGGGGTGCCTTGCAAATAAAAATTAAAGTTTCATTTCGTTCACACAAACACAATCGGTCTAGACTTAATGTATAGAAGCGGAAGCCCGAGGAAGTGGTGATGGCTGGCGAATAAAAGGAAAAACTTTCAAATGAATTTTAATCTGTGATCACAAGTAACATTTAAAATTCCATTTGCAAAGCAACAAAGTAGCCAAAATGCTAAGAGGCAGGAAAAGGATAACGAAAGTGTTCTAAGAAGAGAGAAATATTTTAAGATTTTCTTGATATAATTTATTGTAGTTTCAAGCATTATTTGTTTATGGAAATTGTGTTGTTAATGGCAATTGGAGGCCTATTTACAAAGTTATGGGCAAAAGTTATCAACATCGGATTCAAGTGAGCAACTTCGGTTGTTGTTGTAACAGTTCGGCTGTTGTCTCCGGAAGCTTTTCCCTGTATGTATAAAGATGGATTATAATTTTAGTTTATGTGTTCTATTGGTTGTGTGCCGTGTAATTTGGTAGGGATGGGATGGATTTGAGATGGGATTGTTGTTATTGGTGTATGTGTGTGTTGTCAACGTCATGTGGTAGGTAGTCCGAGGAAGTTAGCTGTCATCGTAGGGTTCAGCCATAGGTCTACTGGCCGTAGGGCTGTCGGTTTCGCTGGACAGCTAAAAATGTGCACCGTGTCGTGTGGTGTCTGGTTGCACGATGTGCAGCTATCCTGTGTTCCCGGGATAATCCTAGCACTGTAGCTATTCAGGAAGTTTGACCATCCTGATCTGAGCTGGACCAGAATAGTTCTCGTGACTCTTGGAAGCTGCCTTTCCGAAGCGGCTATGGGTGGTGGGTGCCGATTAATGACCTTATTATGGCTGAGCTCGTCTCTGGCCTTCGCGACGATGGTATTATGAAGGGTATTTTGTGCCTCCCTAACGGAAAGTGTGTCAGTTATTGAGGGTATGAGGTGGAAAATGCCTGAGTTGTCGATAGTGAGGTCTTGTCTTATGCGGCGAGGAGGGGGATCATTCAAGACTATGTGGTGGTTTGGATGGGAAGGTTGGTAGCAGGCTATGATGAATTGTTTAGTTAGCAGCTCGCTGTGTCTTCTAACCGTCAGCATCTTCGTCTCATCATGGAGATGGTCTATACTAGTCATCCTCACGCATCCTGTGGCTATTCGCAGGGCGTTGTTCTGTGACGTCTGTAGTGCCCTCCACTGTGTGTCACTCAGGAATGATGTCCAGATTGGAGCAGCATAATTGAGGAGAGACCGTCCGATAGCCTTATAGGTGGAGAAGATGGTTTCCTTGTGGTGCCAGCCAGAGCCTTTAGGACCTTGTTTCTTCTCTTCACGCTGGCGTTGATGTTAGTCGCATGTGCGGCGAAGTGAAATAAGTTGTCGAAGGTGACCCCGAGGATAGCAACTACGGTTGTGCTAATCGCTGTATTAAGCAAGGAATTTGCAAGATTATAAGGAAATTTGAAGAGACCGGAATGGTTACAGAAGTGTACAGGTCTGCGTATCGTCCCAATGTATGTACTGCCGCCTCTTCTTTTAATGAAATTCTGGCGGGTAATTTGAATTTGTCGATTTCATGGTATCCTCAGCAATTGGGCACATTTTACTGTTCATTGCACCCCTCAATTCCTATATTTCTCCTCAGTAGACCTCTTCTAGATTATGTTTAGAGGAGTGCCAGCTCACATCTGTCTTCGTAATATAACCTTACGTTGCATTATGTCGCATTTTGAATTTAGATTTTCATAACGCCATAGAGATACAGTGGTGGCCTTATAATTAGAAACGATGTTTCTGGAACAGAGTTCTCTGGAGTGACGAATATAAGTTTAATTGGTCCCAATCTGATGGAAAAACCGTATGTAAGACGCCCTCAAAACAAAGCCTTTGATCCCAGGTACACAGTGAAAACTGTAAAACAAATTAACAAACATATGTACATGTTGCTAAGTCGTTTCTAATTATAAGGCCACCACTATATGCTGATTGGGTCATAAAGGAACAAGTTTTCAATGTTGATTTTTCGAAAAAAATTTTTTTTTCAGCATAACCTAACTTTTCACTCCACAAGCAAAATTGACTCTAGGAAGACAGAAGTTATTGTGAATAAACCATTGCAAAAGGAAAACATTTTTGTGGGGTGTAGATTGTGATTGAAAGAGGTATTTTGTGATAAATAATATGAATAGTTACTACCAGTGCAGAGGTCTATAGACGTAGGCCACCGTATGAAGAGTGATGTTATTTGCTTGCAGTTGTAGTTACTTTTGAAGAAGTACTTGGTACTTTGGTTCCAACAAGATTTTGACTTGAGTATTTTCACACTTTACATCACATTATTCGCCTTTATAACCTTTTAGATAGGATTACGGCCTGCCTTAAAACACCGCTCATATTGAGCGTCTTAATTTTATTCATATAAAGGGTCCGCCAAATATCTTCTTTTTTTTTGAAAATGCTTTAAAAACAAAACTACTGAATATTTTATCAAATTTCATTTTTTATTTGAAAGTACAATCCTTCCGGTTAATAATGGAAAATAATTTCATTCAAATGGCTGCCTCGGCTGGCCATGCAGTAGCCTACACGATCGGTCCAATTTTTAAGCACATTATCGATTGTATGCAGCTGTATTTCACCAATGGCTTCACGAATATTGTCCTTTAAAGCGTCAATTGTCTCTGGCTTGTCGGCGTAACACTTATCTTTGACGGCACCCCACAAATAATAGTCCAACGGTGTCAAATCGCAGCTCCGAGGTGGCCAAATGACATCAGCTCTGCGGCTGATAATGCGATCTGCATAAACAGGGCGCAAAACATCGAGTGTAGCTTCGCGTGTGTGGCACGTATCGCCGTCCTGTTGAAACCAAATGTTGCCAATATCCTCCTCTTCAATTTTTGTGAACAAAAATTCGTTCAACATGGCCCGATAACGATCGCCATTGACTGTAACGGCCACTCTTTGCTCATTTTCGAAGAAAAATTGCCCAATTATGCCTCTGGACCTGGAAATCCGCACCAAACAGTGACTCGTTTTGGGTGCGTCGGCTTTTCAATGTATGCGTGCGGATTTTCTGTGCCCCAAATGCAATAATTTTGCTTGTTTACATACCCGCCAAGATCAAAATGAGCTTCATCTGAAAAGATGATTTTTTTTTGTTGCCAAAATCGGCATCTTCTGGTGTATGTACCTTTAGTTCAAAGACGACTTCCAGCAACTTTATTACGACAAATACTTTTCACCGGAACTCTGTTTAGAGGAGATCACCGAAAGAAATATTATTTTTCTCATCTCATATTTTTTCTTTTTAAAGATTTCTAGTCTGGAGATTTGAATTCCGGAGCCCTTGTGTAGTAGGACAACGTACTCCTTAATATACTAAGAGGACATGTAGAGTGTCTAATACAACATTATTTATACGTTGTGAGGTTTACTACAACCTAGTGGCAACGTTGGATTTCAGTCTGTTTATACTTCAGTTGTTTTATGTCTGGCAACTTCTGGAAGTTGCTGTAGTCTTGTAGATAGTGTGCTGGCTTATTAGACGCAAGGCCACGGTTCAAACCCCAGGTCAGACATAACGATCATGTTATACGTTAAATGTTTTACTACAACCTAGTGGCAATGTTGGCTTTCAGTCTGTTTATACTTCAGTTATGTTACGTCTGGCAATTTCTAGAAGTTACCGTTTTCTGCGCAGAGTATGCTGTGTGCCTTGTAATACCTTGTAATCCACGATGCCTGTCGTAATGCCTCGTAACTCATAGGCGCCTACTCAATCATCAATCAAGGTTTCTTTGATTGTCTTAGGCAGTTAGAGACTATCGGGGTGTGTGCCCTACAAAGTTTCACTTCAAAGTGTACATCTTCAAAGAGTACATCTGTTTTAATAGTCGTAAAGTCCAGCATTCGGACACTTTGTTTTCCTAATACGCTACCATTTGAATAATGCGGTTTCCGATGTCTTCGTCATGCGCTCTCTATCCAGAATTAAGCGTGAAAAAAACCATCAGAAGTTATAGTTCCGCTCTGATACATTGAAGAACATCCAAGCCTCTGAATTTTTGAAATCAAACTTCCATGAAGGAAATTTGTTCATCTTTTTTGGAATTTGAATATGCTTGAGTGGCGCCCCAGATGGGTTTCGAAAGTCCCCTTCTATACAGATCTCGAAATAACAGTCAATTGCAATGATAGTTGCGGTCGCCGTAGTCTAGTATGTAGTGTGTTGGCTTATTAGACATGAGGCCACGGTTCAAACCCCAAGAAAGACATCTCCAACAAAACGAAAATTGAAAAAAGTTTTTCCACCGTCTTTCTCTCAGCAGATCTCTGGCAAAAGCTCAGAGAGAAAATAAAATTGTTTCTCAAAAATCTATCGTTGGGAATCCGACTTTAAAATATTGGGGTCCTCCCGCCACGAGTTTAAGAGTTAATTTACCATGAAATATTTGTTCATTTTATTTTATTTAAAACACCATTATACCTGGTAAATTTAAGACGTATTTTATAATGTTTTATGGCATAACATTAATGAAGATTATTTTGCCAAACGATTTGTGAAAGCAATTCTATTTGCCTTTAAGAATATTTTCTTTGCTCTTCTAATGAAAACATAGTCGTGATTAATGTTAGTCATTAAAACAAGGAAAATGCCTCTTAAATTTTAAGATCATATGCTTAATAGAACATCTGAAAAATGAAAAACATTTTCATGTTCATGTTTATGTTCATGTTCATCTCAAAACAGTCTACACATACTCCTCATGCGTATAATATTGATGCCTGAACACCTGTATAGGATTTGCTGCCTAACATACGCATACAAATACTTTCCTGTATCCGCCAGGAAAGAGGAAACCATTATAAATACTGAGTAGAGGATGGCAGAACATAAACAAAAATTAAATAAAAAAACAACAACAACAAAAACAACAAGAAATCTTAAAAGAAATACGAAAATATTTTTACACTTTCAGTTTTATAGTCTGCAAAGAAAACATAAGAAAAAAAACAACGAGAATGTTTTGGCATGAGAAATATAGACTTGAAATTGAATTTTTAGCAGTTGAAAGAAACATATAACCAAAGGGGGGGGGGGAGTGTGTTTGTTCTTTTATAGAATACAATGTAATTTTTACACCTTGAACACCCCCCTTTATAAGGTTTTATTATTAAATTCCCTTTCTGCCCTGGCACTATATTCAGACCTCCCCAACTTTTCGGCCTATAAAAAAATATTTTATGTGTTCCAAAAAAAAAGTAATACAGACTCATTTATTTAACAAAGGAGCGGGGAGAGGGGCGCTCTACCTTTATATTCTTCTCATAAAAGTAAACAAACTACCGCATACAAAAGAAAAATTTTTTTCTTTGTATTTGAAGGTTAAACGTAAGGAAAGTTTTTAGGGGAACAAAATGGAATTGAAACATTTATAAAGTAACAGACTTTAAAGGTTGGAAGGCCGATGTGGACCTCCTTAACCATCAGAACTGTTATATGATAGCATTCTAATAGTCTACCAGAACCAACAATTCAAATGCATTTTTCCAAGATGGATCCATGGATCCATGGATCCATAGAACCCGATATCAGGTGGGAGTCACTCCCCAAAAAGATCCTGCAACAATAATTTTTAAGTGCTGAATAATGAAAAGATGATCATATGTTTCCATTGCTTGATCACGATAGTTATCACCGAACTGACGATCCATAGATTCATTGTTTCAGGCGTCAAGTAGAAGTCACTCGCCATAGTGTTAAGTGCTGAAGACAGAAAGAGTAACCAACTGCATGCTCTGTCTTCACATTGTCACATTGATCACGATAGTGATCATCAAACTGAAGTTCAATCCATGGATTTATAGATCCTGGATCCAGATGTCAAGTAGGAGTCACTCACCAAAAAGATCCTACAGCCTACAGCAAGGTTTTTTAAGAGCTGAAGAACGGAAAACTAATCAAAAGTTTCTTCTGCTTCCACATCGCCAAATTGATCACGATAGTGATTATCAAACCGAAGTAGATCCTGAATCCAGGTGTCAAGTAGGAGTCACTCACCAAAAGATACTACGGCCGTAGTTTTTAATTACTGAAGATGAAGACAGAAAGAGTGATCAACTGTCTGCTCTGTCTTCACATTGCAGCATTGATCCCGATAGTGATCATCAAACCGAAGTTCAATCGATAGATTTTTAGATCCTGGATCCAGACGTCACGCACCAAAAAGATCTTACGGCCATAGTTTTTAAGTTCTAAAGAACGAACTCAATGAACGAGCTCAAATGTCTAGTCTGCTTTTATATCGTCGCATTGAACACGATAGTGATCAGGAAACTGAAGTTCAATCCATTGGCCCATGGATTCCGGTAGGAGTCACTCACCAAGAGGATCCTACGGTCGTAACTTTTAAGTACTGAAGAACGAAAAAGTGATCAAATGCCTCCATGGATTGATCACGATAGTTATCACCGAACTGAAGATCCTTGGATTCATTGCTTCTGGATTCAGCTGTCAAGTAGGAGTCACTCACAAAAAAGATCCTATAGCCTGCAGCAAGGTTAAGAGCTGAATAACGAAAAAGTAATCAATTGTCACGTATGCTTTCACATCGTCACATTAATCGTCAAACTGAAGTTCAAACCATGGATCCGTGGATCCTAAATGTAGATATCAAGTAGGAGTCACTCTCCAAAAAGGTCTTACGGCCAAAGCGTTTACGTGCTGAAAAATGAAAAACTGATCAAAAGTCTCCTCTACCGCCATAGTTTTTAATTGCTGAAGACAGAAAGAGTGATCTACTGTCTGCCTGTCTTCACATTGTGACATTGATCACGATAGTGATCGCCAAACTAAAGTTCAATCCATTGATTCATAGATCTTGGATCCAGATATCACGTAGGAGTCACTCCCCAAAAATATCCTACGGCCATAGTTTTTAAATGCTGAAGAATGAACTCAACGAACAAGCTCAAATGACATCTCTGCTTTCATATCGTCGCATTGAAAACGATAGTGATCTTGAAACTGAAGTTCAATCCATTGGTCCATGGATTCTGGTAGGAGTCACTCACCAAAAGGATCCTACGGCCATAGCTTTTAAGTCCTGAAGAACAAAAAAGTGATCAAATGATCTTCACTATCGTGATCAATCCATGGATTCATTGATTCTGGTTTCAGATGTCAAGTTGGAGTCACACACCAAAAAGATGCCACGACCATAGTTTTTAAGTGCTGAAGAACGAACTCAACGAACGAGCTTCAGTGATAATCAAACGTCCAACCCCTGGGGCGTGGTCTTCAATTGGCCAATGCTCGTTAAGTGTAGCCACGATCCTGAGATTACGTTCTTCTATCCATACACACATTACAACCCTTCAGTCAGGATTACAACCTAGGTTCTCTCACTACCTATGTTGTGTGTGTTAATTTTATACATGAGTGCGGGGACCTACAGTTTAAAGTCGCCTTCGAGTGACAGATTTTGGCAATTTTCCATTTACTCTCAGAATTTTTGCCAGAAATATACATAGAGGAAGTCGCCGAAGAAATATTATTTTTTAAATTTCGTTTTTGTTCGAGATGTCTGAACTGGGGTTTGAGCCATGGCTGCACTACCTACTAGACTACGTCGACTTCAATAAACATTCTTACGCAGCAGCTTATTCTAACAATTTACAAGGATTTCACTTTACACTGATGAAGAGTGTATAAACACTGAGTTTACTAATCTCCGCTTAAGTCCAGCTAGTTAGGTCTGCTGCAGAGATCAGCAATGAGTATTCAAAAAGATGAGTAGAATCGATTCGTACCATAATTTCTGATACTTATAGGCATTCATACTTATTTGAATATCATACTCATACTACTCTTATTCAAAGTTTGAAGTGCACCCATCATATTTATACTTAACAACACGTATGATGTTGTGGAGTTCGGCTCTCCAAGACTCAACATTCCCAAAAATTGCAAAATAAGTATGATTCGCGTACGAACACTAAAATACTCACTGCAACAATAACTAAGACTGTAAATTTTGATGAATGATTCGAGTGACTCGAAACTAAATGACTAGGCTTATGAATCAAACATATTTCGAATGATATGAGTTCGATGATAACGTTTTACTCATACTCATTGTACTCATAGTTGTAAATCAACGTTGTACTGTACGAATGAATCAGAGTAGTAAAGTAAATTTCAATGTTGTTGACTCACTTATATTCAAAATTTCATGAGTCCATATGAGTAGCGAAAAAACGATTCATTGCTAATCTCTGGTCTGCTGCAGGGATCATGAGAGAGCGTAGGTTGTAATCCTGACTAAAGGGTTGTAATGACCACTTACGTAAGTGGTAATATTACGCATTAAATGCTTAAAATTCATAAAAAAAACAAACCCGCATTTCTAAGTCATAGAAACAGTTTTAAACATAAATTTCGGAAAATTTACAGAAAAGTGGTGGAGATGCCTCATTTCCTCCAAGAAAACGTTTTAATGTTCAACAATAATTACGCATATAATGGCATTTAAATTTCCATATGTGCCACAAGGAGTGTTTATTTTGTGTAAAATTATGAAAAAGAATTCCAGCACTTTCAACAAAACATTGTACGAACCGCAAAATATAAACTTGCCACAGACTCATAAATTCATTTGCAGCAACACTTAATCACAGTTTTTTTCGTTCTCTCTCCTCATACACTTACGAGTAATATTTACATGCTTGTTGGGAAGGAAATAAATTGAAGGTAATCAAAAGCGACTTGAGGAATACGCTACGCAAATAAAGGATTTGAAAAGTTAAGAGGGAAACAGAAACCTTTAATGTCGATTAATTTAAAACAAAACCAGGGAACGACTGAGAAGAAAATAGGGTAAATACCCTTAAGTGTCCCTTAAAAATTTTAAAAACTTTGAAAAATTCTTCAGCTTTATTTAAACGCTCTTATGCTCTTAAACTTTCCCAGAAATTGTGGTTAAATGTGTAGAGAACTTATGAGAAACTCTCTGCCATTACGCATATATACTCAAAGGGACAGGACATATAAAATACGTGAAGCAATATTTAATTTCTCTCAACGAGAGTGTATAAGTGTGATAAACGAACCACAAAATTTTGACTACAATTACTACAAGCACTACAACTACCACTACAGAATGATGATGGGGGGAAAAAACTACAACTTTTACGAGTCCTTTCGTCTAATAAACATTAAAGGAACACAATAAGGATAATTTATACAAACGAACATACTTATTCTTTCCTCTCTCTCCCTCTCTTGCTCAATGAACACCAGGGGGCTCATATAAAAATAATGAAAAAAGAAAAGAAAAGCAAAAAAAAACTAGAGAATGAAATAACCTTGAATGCAAATATTCTTAAAGAAACTAAAAAGCCATGGGGCAGCGACAATAAAGAAAACAAAAGGAAGAGTCCTGTTTTTATAACCGTACAAATATAAGTGTCAGTTTGTATTGCTTTAGTCGTCCTTCTTTCTTATATTTTTTTTTACTTCTTTTTTGTCTTTTCTTTGACTTTTTTTAACCACTTTGGTAGGAGGCAGTTACTCTCATTAAAAGTTTATATTGTTTGTTCAAGGGAAAGCAACACAAGTGGTTGTATTTGTAGTAGTAGTTGTTGTTGTTATTGTTTTAGTTGTTCATCTTGTTATAGAAACAAACATAACTTGACTTATAAAATCATATGACATCACATACAAAACTTTTCAGAATTTTCAAGGAGTTGAACTTGAGGCAAAGATGGTAAAGACATGTTATTGTTGGCATAAGTCAGCAATTAAAAGGAATTAAAACTTCACTCAAATATTTCTAAACAAATCTGGTATAAAATTTTGTAATGATTATTGATCTTTAAGGGGAGAAAACTAGTGTAACAGGCATTGATGTTTCTGTGCAGAGTATGTCGTTGTGAAGTGCAGCCTTAGACAATTGAATACATCTCATAACTAAAGGGTGTTTTTTATAGAGGTATATAACTTTAAGTTGGCATTACTTTTCAAGATGGCGACCGATTTAACAGCTGTCAAGTGATTTATTCTCAGTTTGGTTTGGCAATTCATCATGAATAGACTCACGCTTGAACAACGCTTGCAAAAAGTGCAATTTTATTTCGAAAATAATGGTTCTGTGCGGAAAACGTATCGCGCACTACGTCCATTTTATCGTCGACAAAATCGTCCATCAAAGCAGTTAATTCGATTAACCATGGAACGTTATCGCACCACGTTTACTCTTATTGATAACTCGCATCCCCAGAGACGCTGTACGGTGCGTACAGAAGAAGCTATTGCTGCTGTGGAGCGTAGCATTGAGGAAGACCCGAATGAGTCCATCCGCCATCGAGCACAGGAATTGGATCTGTGTCCATCCACTTTATGGAAGATTTTGCGGAAGGATCGTGCTTTGCGTGCTTACAAAATCCAACTCGTGCAAAATTTGAAGCTAAACGATCATCAAGTAAGGCGTAGATTCGTCGAATGGGCCCAAAACGAGATTACCGTTGTTCCCGATTTTCATAAGCGAATTTTGTTTAGCGATGAAGCGCAGTTCTGGTTGAATGGCTACGTCAACAAACAAAACTGCCGCATTTGGAGTGAAGGTAATCCTCAAGTGTATGTGGAAACACCGTTACATCCAGAAAAACTGACTGTTTGGTGCGCTTTATCGGCTGGTGGAATCAGTTGTTGGAAAAAGTCATCGAAAATTGGACGTCCAGATTGGACTACATCCGCGCCAGCCGTGGCGGTCATATGCCAGAAATCATATTTAAAATGTAATGCCACAAGATTATCTTTCGGATAAATAAAATTCACGTCAATCGAATAATCCATCGTTGTTTTATTGCAACTTAAAGTTCTATACCTCTATAAAAAACACCCTTTATGTCTTGTAATCCAGAGACGAGTACTCAGCTAGCTAGGCCAGGCACTCTTTTTTTAAATATACCTAACCGCACCATAGAGGAAGTCATCACATCCTCCGTGTGTGGGGCCCTCACCCACTAAATCTCCCCCTCGTCTCGTGGACTCGTTGTGATCACTCCGGAACTACGGTGGTATTACTTCGGAGTCGAGTGCCTTTGGCCCCTGCGTGTTCATATCCGCGTCCGGATTGCGTGTTGAAAGTTGAAGAGACACCTAAGTATCTCCACTATTCCTTTCGTCCAGTTCCCTGTTTCGAATTTCGCTTGACACGTGTGCCAGTTTCATCTATGCCGGCGTGCCCACATGTTCCGCAGCATCAAGATCCCTCTTCTTCAGTCTTAGAATGCTCTCCACGTAATTCGCTACTGAGGTCCAATTTTCTCTACTCGCGATCATAACGCTGACAATGTTATCGACCGTGATTGTCTCAACTATCGATGTCACTGCAGAGCGATAGCTTTGCCAGTGTGCACACTCGAAAACAGTGTGCTCTGCGTCATCAATTATCTCCCCTTCCTCGTAAAGACAGTAAGGAGAGGCGGTCTTGCCCATTCTGTGCAGATATTTCCTAAAATATCCGTGACCCGCTAGCATTTGTGTAACATTGCAATTTATCTCTCCAAATTTCCGACCAATCCATGGCCTTATGGCTGGAATAAGTATCGCCGTCCATCTTCCTCCATCTTCCTCGTTCCATCGTTGTTGAAATTTTGAAATGGTGTTTTCCATGAAGTGAGCGGTTATGTGACTTCCAGCCGATTTCGCCTTATAAATCTCCATCCGCTCCGCAGATCCACAGGGATAATACCCGCTATCACCACTACGGCTGGAGCGGATACCGTACGATATGCCGACGCGATACGCAATGCAGCCGTTCTCTGTACCGATACCAGTGAGTTTGTTCGCTTCTTAACATCCAGTGTTTCGGCCCAAATTTCGCTTCCATAAAGCATAATGCTGTTTCCAACCTCGATCAGGAGTCTCCGTCTCGCCGGTAGCGGGCCTCCAATGTTCGCCATTAATATGCTGAGCTGTCCCACGATCTTCCGGGCCTTGTTAGCCGAGTACTGAATCTGATGCGAAAATGTTAGTCTGGTATCCAGTCCTATTCCCAGGTATTTCACCGAGCTCTTGATCCTAATTACCTCGTCTCCTATACTCATGTCCACCTGCAAGGGGATATGACGACCAGTGATCAGCAGTAATTCCATTTTTTGCATGGCCAGGTCTAGGCCGTGGGAATCCAGCCATGTTTTCGTTCTTAGCATGACACGTCTCAGTTTTCGCTGTGCTTCTTCCGTGTTCCTGGCCGTGATAACAGCTGCAATATCATCTGCGTATTCAACCAAAAAAGTTCCCTCTGGCATATCCTCTCTCAAAATTCCATCGTAGTTGATGTTCCATAGGTCGGGGCCGATGGCACACCCAACGGTGCTCTAAGCTTGGGTGAGGGAGTTAAAGACTTTTGAGATGTGTGATCTTTTCGGAAATATCCAGCATTGAGGCACTTTTTTATACGATTAGACATTTGAAAAATATGGGCTGTGCCGTTATCGTCATACACTCTCTATCCGGAATTAGTGGTGAAAAAACCCATCAGAAGTTATAAGTTCGCCCTGATGCACTGAGCCTCTGAATTTTCGAAATTCAGCTTCCATGAAGGAAGTGTGTTCTTCTTCTCCGGGATTTGAATATGCTTGAGTGGAGCCAGATGGATTTCGAAAGTCCCCTCCGACGAGAGCCCTCGGAATACCAGTCAATTGATGATTACAGAAATAGTCGCCGTAGTCTAGTAGGTACTGTGTTGGCTTATTAGACGTAAGGCCTTGGTTCAAACCCCATGTCAGACACCAAACCGAAAATATGAAAAAAATACTTCTTCGGCGACTTCCTCTCAGCAGATTTCCAGGAAAAAAGCTCTGAGAGTAAATAGAAAATTGCTATGAAAATTTTCTTTAAACTGTAGGTTCCGCCACTCATGTATAAAATTAACACACAAAACATAAGTGGTGTTGAGAAACTAGGACGTAATCCTTAGTAAGCGGTTGTAATGATAAATTATGTATGTAGGTATGTTTTTTTGTCTTAAGCCGGAGGTGGGAATCTTCGGAAGACACTTTTGTTCTAACAAAAGAGTGCACGATTAACCATCACTGGTGCCTACGTACTAAACCCACACCCTACACACTTCAACCACTCTCCCCCCGCGGAACTGCCGTAAAGTATTACTTCGCGGGGGACTGCTTAGCTTGAAAGCTTTATCACGTTAATTCAAATTTCGCCTCCGTTCCTCCAGTCTTCGGAGTTCTAGCATAACTTCAGCCATTCCCTGACTATATTGACTCCATAGAATCCTACAATTCAACAGCTCTTCCAATAGCCGGTTTGGTCCCAAACGTGTTTCTTCGGGCCATCTAAATCTCGGGCAGCATGTTAGAATATGCTCCCCATCTAATGTATGTATGTATGTATGTTTGTCTAAATATCCACATGTGAATAATACGGGCTACGCCGTTTTCGTTATAAGCTGTCTATACAGAATGATGATAATTTGTTCGCTAGGTTTGCTTCAGAAGTCTCCTCCAACAGCAGTGCTCGGAACCCATTGCAATGCTATTTTTGCTTTCGAATCTTGATCTCAATTGGAGACTCCCAGGATTTGAGTAATGCTCACAGTATTTGATCAAAAAAAAGGTTTCTTCTCAAACATAGATTGACAAAGATTTGGAGTGTTCTGAGATATCACCACAAGCTACATACTACACGTATTCTGTTGGCTATATTTTTAGGGACGAGGCTGTTTAGGCTTCCATAAGAAATTGAGAGGGAGAGAGAGAGAGTGTGAGAGATGATTGCATACCTTTTCAGTCCTGTATGAGTATGAAGGCATAGTTTTTTTTTCTTGCGAAATATTACAAACGGAGTACAACTAGCTTTGCATGTTTGTGTCCTCATACTTTAGTGGTGAATTTCTGTCAAACACATGTGTTGGTAGAGCTTTGTATGTTTATTTGTTTGTATTTGTACGATGTCGATGTCGATATTGTTGTCGTTGTATTAGACCAACATCAACATACTTAAGTCATGTACCAAAAAAACATAAACACAACAAACTTAAACACACACACATACACTCGAACATGTATTGATGCTCTCTCTTATGTTTGTGTCTACATACACATACGAACATAATAAAATGAGTGGAAAATGTTTGTGTTTTGTTAGGAACGACAGTGTGCTGTTGACATTTAGTTGGATGTACAAATGGCTCTTTAATAAGGCCAACTACATAAATACATACACACACACACACACATATATGTATATAGTGCCATGTACATACATACATGTGTGTAGTGTCGTAAAACTCTATTACTAAACAATGTTAAAGAGGCGTTTTGAGGACAACAACAACATCGTCATCGCCATCATCATTTTCATTATTTTATGTTAGGTTTGCCTGTTATTTTTCATGTCCTTTTTCCATCATTTGCATCATCATCTTAATGGCAAAGGTTGTCTCTCTATTGTCTCTCTCACTCTCCCTCACTCCGTGAGACATTTTTATCATTTTGTGGTTGTTGTTGTTGTCGGTGGATAGCTTTACTCCTGGTTTGCCTTTTAAAGCAAATTGCAGAGGCGTGTTGTTTTGGTTTCAGTTCAGTTTTTTTGTAAAACAAAATTACAATTTCAAATGTCAAGAAATATGTCAACTGATTTGAGGTTTTGTGTGTGTGTGCTAAGGCTAAAGAAAAACACAATTTATTTTACTCTGTCTGGGCAAATGACGTTAATAAGTGTTTAAGGATACTTAAAACATCCTTATTTTCTGTATCATTATTGTTAAAATAATAATTCGTATGTGCATTTAACAAATGATTATGAGCAGCAGCGAATGTACAGGAAAAAGGTAATGTTTTGAGAAAAATTAAGATTAATTGTGTTAATATTTGTAGCATTGAAGGGATTTCCTAAACTATTCGACTGAAACCAGAAGGTAATAAGCCTGGAATGCAAAAGGATTTAAAATCATGTTGCTTAAACATGTACGTATGACTTATGACGTCATATAACCTGACCTATTGTTTCAATAGGAATACTTGTGCCTAACGCAAATGCTCCAGAGCCACCTCTCTTAGCATTCACACTGAGAGACCAATTTGCCTTCACAATATTGTTAATTATGCCCTTATCACTTCTTTCAGTAGACTACAGTTGAAGCATATAACGGTGTAGGTCCAGTGAATGCCTTTTTAGCTCCCCTATCTTTTCTTTCGATTCCCTCATGTATTGTTACTCCCATAGCAACATAATTTATTACCATAATTTAGTACCATTAGCCAGTTTGTTGAGCGCGTTATGATACTCTAGTAATACGCTAGACTTGCAAGTGCAACTCTAAGAGGCTTGTGGTTAGATTAACTGTAAGACTGTATTACTAATCAAACTTCTATTCTAACTTCTTGCATTCCGCTTGAAAGTTTGTGGTATCCGTGAGCAAAATTATTGTTCTGCGTGCTATGCCACCGCTTTATTGGGCATTGCTGAGCCATTTTGGATCCGCGTCTCACTTCACTTTGGACTGAAAGATCGTCCTTTGTGTTCCTAAGAACAGGATCTGTGTGGTCACGACTTCTGCTCCTACTCCATGGGGCATTCTGAACACTTACGGCCCCCAATTTTATTAGGCATTGCTGAGCCTTTTTGTGTCTGCATCTCCCTTTACTTTGGACGGAAAGATTATCCTTTATATTACTAGGAAAAGGGTTTGTATGGTCACTTAGCATCGCATGCTAAATATGTTCCTGATTCGACTCAAAATCGTGAAATGATCGATAAGATAACCTCCCCTAATTTCACTGCATTTGTATCGCCATGTCAACTGGTATTAGATTTGAAAAATTCTTTTTGATAGGATATCATTATATGTGCCTTTATTCGGCAGATATTTTCCAATACTCCACGTAGAATTGCGGGCCTGCAAATTTGGGTGAATATCCAAGCGATAATTCGAGGGCTAAGAGCAGAACTTAAGGTCTACAAAGTAGTTGTTTCGTGCACGAAAAGCTCCTTATAGCTTGTTTTAACACTGTTGTAACGTAGGGCTGGCCCTCGATGGATAGAAGGCGCACCAACCAGTTACTCGGACTGGGTCGCGACATCAACTCAATCCGTGCTTACAGGTCATTGTGTTATGGGAAGACACGCGGAGAAAATACAGCTCCCATTCAACGACCTCTGCGTGGGTGCAGATCCGCTGAGGAAGAGAAGACTGTTGTCTACTTTCTTTGTCAATGCCCACCTCTTGCGAGGTGCAGATATATGTAGGTTATTTGGCTCCCCAATCCTTGTCAGCGTGACGGAGTTATCAAATATTCGGGCTGGTTTTCCAGCGTAGGATAGTCATGCTTTAGAATGTGCGGCCTTTGCGCTGACGAATTTCTTCTCCCCTGATTTGGAGAAATTGGTCAGTACAGAGACTGCGTTCACCTGTGGCGTCACAACGGACAGCTATGCATGCTCAAGTGAGCTGATGACATCGAGGCTACCACTCTAACCTAACCTAAGATAGGGCTTCGCATATGCTCACAATAGAACGAAAACAAGCCCATAGAAACAGATTGCAAAAGCCGTGTGCAATATGGTTACACCGCACGCTTAAGCACGTAATAAGCAACTACTATCAGGATCTAGGAGTAAAGTATTCAAAAGATATGTAGTTCTGCTTGATACTTGGGCACCAATTATGAAATATTATGAACGATGGAGTACTGCGATTACGATTACCGTACAGAATTGTAACTGCAGGCTTTAAGGACGATTTGCCTTAATGGAACTTGCTATACATAAGACAGAGAACGTCTTGATAAGCAGCAGGAAAGTAGTGGAGAAGATGAAAACGTTCCATTAACGGTGGGGACATCAATAGAATCGAACAGCGCATTAACTGCAAGGATCACGTGACAATTATCACCGACGAGGCATGTGTGAATCGAAGGTCTCAGTAATATCGAACTTCATAGCATTGATAATGTTATATGCTTAGGAAATATGGACTTAGGCGCTCTCCGTGAAGATGACAAGAAGAAAATTGTATTCGATGTTAATAAGTTAGTTAGGCTTATGAGTAGTAGTAGTAGTAGTAATAGTAGTAGTAGTAGTAGTAGTAATAGTAGTAGTAGTAGTAGTAGTAGTAGTATTAGTAGTAGTAGTATTAGTAGTAGAAGTAGTAGTAGTAATAGTAGTAGTAGTGGTAGTATTAGTAGTAGTAGTAGTAGTAGTAATAATAATAGTAGTAGTAGTAGTAGTAGTAGTAATAGTAGTAGTAGTAGTAGTATTAGTAGTAGTAGTAGTAGTAGTAGTAATAGTAGTAGTAGTAGTAGTAGTAGTAATAGTAGTAGTAGTAGTAGAAGTAGTAGTAGTAGTAGTAGTAGTAGTGGTAGTGGTAGTAGTAGTAGTAATAGTAGTAATAGTAGTAGTAGTAGTAGTAGTAGTATTAGTAGTAGTAGTAGTAGTAGTAGTAGTAGTAGTAGTAGTAGTAGTAGTAGTAGTAGTAGTAGTAGTAGTAGTAGTAGTAGTAATATTAGTAGTAGTAGTAGTAGTAGTAGTAGTAGTAGTAGTAGTAGTAGTAGTAGTAGTAGTAGTAGTAGTAGTATTAGTAGTAGTAGTAGTAGTAGTAGTAGTAGTAGTAGTAGTAGTAGTATTAGTAGTAGTAGTAGTAGTAGTAGTAGTAGTAGTAGTATTAGTAGTAGTAGTAGTAATATAATAGCCACACTGGCATTGGCAAGACCCATGTCTATATATTTATCCAGCAGATGCAGAACAAGCTGCACCAATAAAAAGGAAGTTTGCAAGGAGAAAATTCCACCCCTAAGAGAAGTGAAAAGAAGACAAGACAAGAGAAGAGAAAACATAGCAAGTGAACTGCCATACGATCCAGTCCTTGACTGGCCACATCTGATTTAGGAAATATCCACGCAGATTTGGTCATAATGGTTTGCCTATATGAACGAACTGGGTGATTGAAGATATAATTATTGTACCGTCTGAGATTTAGTTGGCCATGGGAATTCAAATCAATGCCAGCTGCTTGCAAAATATTGAATTCTGAAATTGTGGAATTTTGAAACGCAGGAAGCCCGAAGGTTAGCAAAGAAGAAGGAAAATTTGAGACAAGAAACCATTGCAGATGCCGAGATATTTTTTTTTTTGCGGGAAGGAGGGAAATTGCTTTATGCATTCATGATGGTCGTCACCAGACATGATATGTCGGACTCTCCCACTGGGTATACCGACTAAAAACCCGCCTTGTCTCCTCACCGGGGAATCATTCCACCTCGGAATCACGGTTGTATTATTTCGAGGTGGACCCGTTTTCTGGCATATGTTCCAGTTCCATCGTAGTCAGCCTGCGTCCAGGCTCCGCTCTATTCTCAGTCTGCTGCGGCTAGATCAAATTTCTTCCTTCGCAGGACGTGCTCTACAAAGTGTCTTACTGCGTTCCAGCTCTCTTTACTGTTTATCATTTTCAGCACGACGTTTGTAAGGCTAATGACGCCGATTTCAGCTTCGAGTCGCTGACGGCTTTCGGCCCATCGACAACAGCTGAAGAAAGTGTGTTCGGAATCATCTAACGTGTCTTTCTCTTCATAGATACAGAATGGCGAGCGGCATTTCCCCATGCGATGCAGGTACTTTCTGAAAAGACGCTAAGATATGAGCCAATATATGAGATATAAGCCCACTGTCCTTCTTTCAGTTGTTTATCCTGAAGTGGCTACTTGTGAACATCTCGTCATAACTCATCAAACTTAATAACTTTAAAATAAACCACAACAAATTGTTCTCAAATTGTTTAAATGGCTTTCCAGAAAACAAGTTGCAATCCATCAGTTTTGTTTTCGAGATTAAAAAATCAAAAAAGTTTCGTTGAAGAAAATTATTTTACAAAACATTGGAAAAACCATCATAAAATTAGAAAAACAAAGAAAAGAAGACAGAAATGAAGAAAGAGAGAATATCAAAAGAAACAGAAACTGAAACTGAGAAAACTTATTTAAAAAATATGTTAAATAATGGCCATCATAAGTACCACAGCAGCAGCATAGCTGTGATAAGCAAAAAACTTTATGTTCAACAGGATGATAATAATGTTCGACAACAGGCTTAAGTCATACTCTACTCCCCCTCACAGCATAATTTTAAAGTACACCGTGACTTAACTGAAAAACTGGAAAACTTTCCAACAAAATTTGTTTTTTTTTTCTTGCCCGGGCTGTTGTGGTCTAATCAAATGACTAAAAAAAGAAAAGAAAGTACGGCGTAGTAATGGCCATAATCACAGGCTCTTGTAAATCACCTTCTTTTTTTCCTAAAGAAACTTAAGCCCCAGGGAGTTGAAGGAGGAGTAAAAATAAGGGCAGAGTAATATTAAAGCCTTTGTAAGTAAGTGGAAAGGGGGTGGAGAGTACAAGTGCGGATACCACCGTTTTGTTTTTAGCAAATAATCTTAATGATAATCAAATAAAGCTGCTCTAACAAACTGAATCAAACAATGAACACAAACACACTAGCCAACAACCTTTACAGAAAAAAAGGTGCTTTTGTTGGGTTGGGTTGTAGCCCCCACATCTCTCTCCTTCATCTTCTACTTACTAAGCAACCACCTCCCCCCCACACATTAAGTTAAAACTAACTTTTCATTATAACGGGATTGTATTTCTTTTGTATGTGTTTGTGTTTGTTTTTTTTTGGGGGCGAGGGTGGATGTAGAAGTGTAGAAAACATTGCTGTTTAGAGTTCAAAAGTGAATGTGTTTTAATTTTTTGTGTTTAAAGTTTCAAAGAAAACAAATAAGCTTCACTGGATTTCATTATGGGGTGTTGTTGGCTGGTGGCCAGAAATTAATTGTGTTGTCCAAACACAATTTGTCTGCTATTGATCTCAACTCGCCGTATAAGGCCTAAATTTAGAATTTGTCTGTAAGAGAGTACAGCAGTTAATTTAGTTCCAATCCCATCAGAGATCTGAATGTCAATTGCGGCTTGTCTAGCGATTGAGCTGGCCACCGTAGTTCGTATAACATCATACATACAAACATAATTGGTCATTACAACTCTTCAGTCAGGATTACGACCTAGTTTCTCTGTTGGGTGTGTTAATTTTATACATGAGTGGTGGGACCTACAATTTAAAGTTGACTCCGAACGACAGATTTTGTGAGAAACTTTTCGTAGTAATTTTAAATTTAGTCTCAGAATTTTTGGCAGAAATCTGCTGAGAGGAAGTCGCCGAAGAAATACTTTTTGTATTTTAATTTGATGTCTGGCCTGGGGCTCGAACACTGGCTTTTCGTCTAATAAGCCAACACATTTTAACCAGATATCCTCGTAAATGTTGATATGGCGTAGGATTGTGGCGGTTTCCAGAGGAGGTCGAGTACGTATGTTCATTTAAAACGTCAGCCCTACCAACTGATCCTGTTATTGTACCTCTTGTTGCCGCAGCGCCCTGTATTCTATAGCGATTATCCCTTGTCTGCGCGAAAAACTCGTCGGATGAATAAAGGGTCCGCCAAATAAATTTTTTTTTTTGAAAATGCTTTAAAAACGAAACTACAGAACATTTTCTCAAATTTCTTTTTTTATTTGAAAGTACAATCCTTCCGGTTAATAATGGAAAATAATTTCATTCAAATAGCTGCCTCGGCTGGCCATGCAGTAGCCTACACGATCTGTCCAATTTTTAAGCACATTATCGATTGAGTGCAGCTGTATTTCAACAATGGCTTCACGAATATTGTCCTTTAAAGCGTCAATTGTCTCTGGCTTGTCGGCGTAACACTTATCTTTGACGGCACCCCACAAATAATAGTCCAACGGTGTCAAATCGCAGCTCGCGACATCAGCTCTGCGGCTGATAATGCGATCTTCAAAAACAGGCCACAAAGCATCGAGTGTAGCTTCGGCTGTGTGGCACGTAGCGCCGTCCTCTTGAAACCAAATGTTGCCAATATCCTCCTCTTCAATTTTTGTGAACAAAAATTCGTTCAACATGGCCCGATAATGATCGCCATTGACTGTAACGGCCACTCCTTGCTCATTTTCGAAGAAAAATGGCCCAATTATGCCTCCGGACCAAAATCGGCACTAAACAGTGACTCGTTTTGGGTGCGTCGGCTTTTCATTGTATGCGTGCGGGTTTTCTGTGCCCCAATTGCGATAATTTTGCTTGTTTACATACCCGCCAAGATCAAAATGAGTTTCATCTGAAAAGATGTGCCGTTAATTTCAGTTCAGCATTAATCAGACATCTCTTATTCTCGCTGCTGCAACGTTGTATTTTGCCTCCAGAATTTGAAGCCGTTTGTTTACAACCGCCAGCGCTAAATCGCCCGTATAGCTTACAATGACTCGCGTCTAATTCGCCGTCAAATCCACACCACATTCCACAATGTTTTTAGGGCTGCAAGCTAGCAAAGCTAATACAAGATACACGGTATGGATGTTAATGTATTCCTCTGGATAATCATGAATCAATTGGGATCCCAAAGATTGTTTTTATGACACCCTTACATCCTCTCTTATGGGGATAATCCGAGTATAAACGTAACTCAGTTCTTATGCTATGTTCGCACGAGCCTTCGAATTACATCCGCTCCTTGTTTTGAATTACTTATTTGAAATATCATGGTCACACGCCAACTTAGTAATTCTTTTTGACAGTTCTTCTTTTCTTCTTCTTTTTATTGCTAAATTATTTGCTGTAAAATTGTGATAGGTTAGGTTAGGTTAGAGGACGTGTACTTGTCAATTAAGACAAGTACAGTACCCGGAGGTCGAATTGACCCATTGTACAACGTCCTAGTTTCTCACACCACTTATGTTGTGTGCGTTAATTTTTATACATAGGTGGTGGGACCTACAGTTTAAAGTCGACTCCGAACGACAGATTTTTGAGAATCGTTTCATGGCAATTTTCCATTTACTCACAGAGTTTTTGCCAGAAATCAGCTGAGAGGAAGTCGCCTAAATATTCTTTCATGTTTAATTTTGTTGGAGATGTTCGATCCGGGGTTTGAACCGTGACCTCACACCTAAACAGCCAACACACTACCTATTAGACTACGGTGGCTTCAGAGACGATTACATCTCTATAAAACAGGCTACTTTTTCTAATTCGCCGAAATTGATGGTAGCTTCATAGACCAGATGATGTAGCAAAAATGGGAATGGTTCCTTTGATATTTTAAAATATTATTTAGAGTAACTAGAGTTCAAGATGGAGGTTGACAGCATTGGTCATTGCCTAATAAGCACTCAAGAGAGGAGTTGCACATGTTGTATTGAGATGTCGCCGTAGTCTAGAAGGTAGTGTGTTGGCTTATTAGACGTAAAGCCAGGGTTCGAGCCCCAGGCCAGACATCAAAATAAAATACAAAAAATATTTCTCTAGGCGACTTCCTCTCTCAGCAGATTTCTGGCAAAAACTGTGAGAGTAAATGGAAAATTGCTATGAAAAGTGCCTTAAAAATCTGTCGTTCGGAGTCGACTTTAAACTGTAGGTCCCGCCACTCATGTATAAAATTAACACACACAACATAAGTGATGTGAGAAAACTAGGTCGTAATTCTGACTGAAAGGTTGTAATGACAAATTATGCATGTATCGAGATCCAGGAGCAGGGAGAGGTGCCTGGATTGAATCTCCCTTAATATATTGACTCATCTGGTAAAGGAAAATCTATTTTTCCCGGGTATTATTATTTTAATCTTACGATTAGAAGTTAAAAATTAATCCAGCTGTTATAATTGATTTTAAGTTGCCTTGAGAAGGAGGTAGAAAACTTCAAATTGTTGCTGTTGCAATCGATATGACGGTGTCTAGGATTAGTTTTTCCCCTTCTTCCAAACCTAACCATAAGAGCTATGCTGTGTTGTAACAATTCTAAACACAAAATTCAATTGAATTGAATTGAATTGAGAAGGGGTTTGAATGGCAATTTTAATTTGATTACATAAATGCATGCAAAATACAATAAATTCCTCATTATGTTGGTCATAAAACGGATTAAAATTAATGAAATTGAAATGCTAGCCCCACCGTACACTACCACAACCAATAGTTATGATGATGATAAAATAAATGCCTTTAGGGCCTATTTAATTAACAACAAATGCTTGACAAGCAATTTATTGAAATGATTTGAAATGTTAAACTCAAATAAAAACAATAATTTAAAAGGCTTTAAACGGAATGTTAAACTCAAATAAAACGTAGCAAACTAAGTGGAATAAATTTGTATTGAATATCTGAGGGACAAGGACAAAGTTTATTTAACTCTCTATTATTGTGAGGATGCTGATGCTGATGATGATGATTAAAAACACTTGAATTTATAGCCTCTATCAATAATTTAATAGTCCATTCATTCATCCTTACACACAGGACTATTGCAATAATAAAACAAGAAAAGTAAACTTTCATTCAACATTTTTGGCCATAAAACAATGAGGCACACACACACACACTCATAGCTGAATTAATGCTCCAAAAATAGAAATTAAATCCATAAAAACAAATACAAAAACAAGGAAAAACTTTTTCTTATTTTGTATTCATTTCATCCTTCTTTTAAATAAAACAAAACAGGAGATATGACGTAAGGACGATGGGTGAGAGGAAAGGCAAAACAGTTTTCAAAATATTTTTATTGCTTTTATTATGGCACCACAGTGATTTAAAACATTAACATGGTTTCTCTCACTGCCATCCACATAAACATTCATTCGCCATCATTAGCTTCCACATCATCATCATCATTTCCATCATTATCGTTGCCATCATTATTATGATAATAAAACATTGAACATGTAACGGTATGTTAATATAATAAAATATAACGGAATGGATACGGATTTATGTATGTGTTGCATAGTAAAGGATACGGATTTGTTTCCTTATTTCCATATTCCATGAAGAATTAAACACACAATAATTTAATGACTACTCCATGGCTGTTTTATGACACCGAAACACTGTGGTGAACTGTGATTTTAAATGGAATTTTTTTTAAGGGTCAAATGTCATGCATTAAGTGGAAAGGGTTGATAAGGTAAAGTAGGACAACTGTATGAGCTATTTTTAGACAAGAAAACATATTTGTTGACACTGCCTAGAGAAGAAGCTCTAAGTGGATGGAATAGCGACAGAAGCTACTTAAACCTCCTTGTCGAAATGAAAAACCTGTTCAGCCTTTGCTTCACAAGTGCTTGTGTCGGATATACTATTTTCACATACGCACTTTTATTGAGTCAATATTCGGTTTATTGAGTACAATATTTTAAGTGTTCAGACATAATAATATACGCAGTTCAGCTGCTTATTCAATATTCATTTGACAGCTGGTAAACAAAACAGCTGGTTGTTTCAACAACATTGTTTTTATTTTTTTTTTTTTTTTTTTTTTTTGTCATTGTTGACATTTGAGTTGTCAAACATCAACAGAAAGTGTTCGGATAATTGTATATGCTCACTGAACATACTTATGACAGTGCAGCGTTTTAAGTTTTACTCAATATTATAACAATTTGTGAATTTATTGGGCAATATTTAATTGAAACTTTATACGAAATATTGAGCTCAATAAAGACGTTTATTGCGATTTGCGCAATAAAGGTGTATATCTGAACACCGTATTAGTTACATCAATGGTTGTTGATACTGCTTGAATAAGAATCTTTAAGTGAATGGAATAGCGACAGAAGCTCTTTAAACCTCCTTGTTAAAATGAAAAATCTGTTCATCCTGCCTTAGCACTTCCTTTGAGGCGCCTTTGCATTGCAAGCATCTGCTTGGGTTAGCCACCTCAATCGTTGTTGGCACTGCCTGGAGGAACAAGTTTGTTTCAATCTATACACATCGTTTATAAGCCACTAATGTTAACAAATAATGTGGATTCTTCCCGCGAGAAAACTGTAACTGCTGTAGTCTAGTAGATATACATAAGACGAGAGACCGTGGTTCAAGACCCAGCTCGTATGAAACGAAATATGAAAAAATAGTTCTTCGGCGACTTTCTGTCAACAGATTTCTGGCAAAAGGTTACGTTAGGTTAGGTCAGAGGACGTGTACTTGTCGATTAAGACAAGTACAGTACCCGGAGGTCGAATTGACCCATTGCACAACGTCCTAGTTTCTAATACCACTTATGTTGTGTGTGTTAATTTTATACATGAGTGGAGGGACCTACAGTTTAAAGTCGACTCCGAACGACAGATTTTTGAGAAACTTTTCATGGCAATTTTCCATTTACACTTCGAGTTTTTTCCAGAATCCTACAGAGGAAGTCGCCGAAAAAAAACTTTTTGTATTTTGTCTTTGATGCCTGGCCTAGGGCTCGAAACCAGGCTTTTGCGTCTAATAAGCCAACACACTACCTACTAGACTACGGCGACTTCTTTCTGGCAAAAACTCTGTGAGGAAATACTAAATGGCCGGGAAAAGTTTCTGAAAGCTGTCGTTCTGAGTCGAGCTTAAACTGCAAGTGTGATGTTCGCTGGAAACAGCAAATTTTTCAAGTGTTGAAAAGAGCATTCAAGTACCTGCTTTAAGAAGAATGCACAGCTGCATAGAAGCAGCTTAAACCTCCTTGTTGGGATAGAAAACGTGCTCAGTCGGCCTTAGCACTTCCTTCGAGGCGCCTTTGCTTTGGAAGCGTCTGCTCCGGTTGGTCATCTCATTCGATGTGAGGTTTTCCTTAACATAGTTTTTCCAAAGCATACAAAATCGCAATTTACCCTAACGCCTGCTCAAAGAACACGCTTCAAAGAACACGCTCTTCTATCTGAAATGATATGGTAAAGCCAGCGTAGCAACTGGATATTAATACGCTGAATAACGTCCAGTTGAAGTCGCCGTAGTCTAGTAGGTATTTGGCTTATTAGACGTAAGGTCACGGTTCAAACCCCAGGTTAGACGTCTTCAACAAAACGAAATACGAAGAAATATGTCTTCGGCGACTTCCTCTTGGCAGATTTCTGGCAAAAACTCGAAGAGTAAAATAAAATTGCCATGAAAAGTTTCTCAAAAAAGCTGTCATTCGCCATCGACTTCAAACTGTTGGTCCTGCCACTCATGTATCAAATTAACACACACAACAAAAGTGGCGTGAGAAGCTAGGTCATAATCCTAACTAAAGGATTGTAATGACTAATTATGAATGTATGTATGTATGTGAATAACGTCCATGTCGTTAAGGAGTTCATATTGCTCATTTTGGTTTGAATGTAAAAATCATTGCCAACTCGAAGACCGACAACTTTTCTTCTGAATACTCTGAAGGCAGCCGTATAGGTGCATAATAGTGTTCAAGTCCGCTCTTGTACATGTTTTGGAGGCTAGTTGATTCCATTAAGTTTAGGACAACAATATTGAAATACATTACACGATTATTGTTCTTGAGCTTCATCTTCACAACTCGATTAATATCTGTCTCGTGTTTGCTTCTCAGAAAGGCATGTCGGAGGACACTGGAAGTCGAACAAGACTTTTTAGCACTTCTCTCAGACGAGGAAACTTTCTTGCAAATTACGGAGTGTACTCTGACTGCCTTTCTCGGCATTAAGAGCGTTTTCAACAATGTAAGTCCAAACGTGATTGTTAGCGCTCAGTTCTGCAAACTCGATATTGATTTGAAGCTGTTTACATACATAATTGGTCATTACAACCCTTTAGTCAGGATTACGACCTAGTTTCTCACACCACTTATGTTGTGTGTGTTAATTTTATGCATGAGTGGCGGGACCTACAAGTTTAAAGTCGGCTCCGAACTACAGATTTTTGAGAAACTTTCCATGGCAATTTTCCATTTACTCCCAGAGTTTTTGCCAGAAAGGAAGGAAGTCGCCGAAGAAATACTTTTTGTATTTTATTTTGATGTCTGGCCTGGAGCTCGAACCCTGGCTTATCATCTAATAAGCCAACATACTACCTACTAGACCACGGCGACTTCATTTGAAGCTGTTTGGCTTTGTCAAACTTTGTCTTAAGCCTCGACAGGCTATTTCCTTCATTGGAGGCCTACAATGCTAGAGCATCTCAAATAGGGAAGCCCCTTAAGGTCGGATCTCTCTACATTTTTTTGGTATCTTCCTGTCAATAGGTTTCTTACTCGTGTAAATTCTTCTTTGTAGCTTATGCTCACAAAATTGCCATTTCAATGTCCACCGATGCTATTCGGACAATTCTACATATTCTTGGTGTTTAACTTTTTAGCGAAGAAACCTATCTGAGAGGGCTCGTAAAACTGCTGCGGTACCTTCTTCTGCAACTGTTTAATTGCATTAAGATCGGGACATTGTCCTGATGTTGTTCAATGAATACATTCGGTGGCTATCGAACCTAGCCTTCTTTGTGGAGCAAGACAACTGCTGTGCTGGTCTTAATGAAAATTGCAATGTGATCCTCCTGTATAAAGTGAGCAGATTTGTTGCGATTCAGATTACATATGTTATGTAATACATAATTGGTCATTACAACCCTTCAGTCAGAATTACAACCTAGTCTCTCACACCACTTAGTAGCGGGACCTATAGTTTAAAGTCGACTCCGAACGACAGATTTTTGAGAAATTTTTTCATGGCAATTTATTTACTCTCAGAGTTTTTGTCAGAAATCTGCTGAGAGGAAGTCGCCGAAAAAATATTTTTTTCTTATTTCGCTTTGATGTCTAGCCAGGGATTTGAACCATGGCCTTACGTCTAATAAGCCAACACACTATCTACTGGACTACGGCGATACAGATTACGGATGCATAATTATTGATCAATTTTCTTCCAGCAATTTTGATTCCGGAGACACTTCTACTCTATCTAAAGATTTCTAGTCTCTAGGCAAAACTGGTAGAGCAGTCCCATTCCTAACGAATACCATTCTCCACCTGAATATAGGTACACCCCTTAACCTATGTGAGCTTATTTGTTAGGCAAACCAGGATTTGTTAGGCTTAAAGAAAAATTTTTAGTTTTTTTCCAGTTTATCGTCACAGACTTCGGTAGAGGTTGTTGATTGCTTAAAAGGAAGGAGAGCATTGTTCTCTTTTGTTTGCCATTGTCTGTCTCTGACTCATCCTATCTTTATAGTCTAGCCCTTTGACGGAAACTGACGTCTATAGACGTCATAACAAGGGTTACTGGGGGGGGGCGCATGACGTGTATACACGTCATAAATTGTTTCCTTTATAAAATCATTATAAAGCAAGTGTCCCAAGGGAAGGTCTTCTAAAATTTTGGTGTCCGCCAAAGGGCTGGGATGTTACCATTAGTTTGTAAAGGAAAGATGAGTTATTAAAGTTTCTGACTGGTTTTCAGCTTCATTCTAAGGAAGTCATGCTGGAAATAAGAATCTTTGATGCTGATTGGCAAGACTATGTAGTGTTGTATGGTTGTTAAGGGCTTGTTAGTTAGATGTAGCCTCTGTGACAGCTTTGATTTAACAAAGCTACGTCTTCTATCCTATTCTCTTCCATCCCTTTTGGAATTTTTGTACCTCAAGTTTAATCAAGAGTTCATTATGGATTTGATTGTGAACTAGAAATCTTTGGAATAATATTCCAAAGAATATTTCTATTTCTTCATTAGGCCTTTCTCTCTTCTAAGGCCTAATTAATCCAATAAAGACTTTGACACTCTCTCTTCTGTAGAAATTATTATTTGTAAGCAACCCTTAACACTTCATTAAACTTTAAGATATTATTTTGGGACTCTAAAAAGGAAGCCAATCTTACCCAAAAATGTAATCACAAATCCAATATACGTTGCTTTGTGTGTTGCACGAGCTCATTATAATTCAAGCCGGTCAATTTTCCAATATTTGTATGAACTCTTAAGGAAAACTGTCAATAAGTTTCAATGTCTTATTACGATTGGGAAACATTGGCCAGCAAGCCAGTAGCCTGCTCTATGGAGTACGGATTTATTTAAGTTAACAAAACAAATAAATTTTCTTTATTACAACAACAAAAATAAATACAATAGAATTTGTGGCACACAAACTACATGACAGAAATAATTCCACAAAACACATGACGACCCTTGACACCCTTGCACCCCTTAATAGTACACCAAGCAAAACCTTTAGCGTTGCCCTTAATTTGTAGAGAATATGTGGCAGGCAACATAATTTCCAAATCCTGCATCATTTTGCAATTTGCACTCTTCGGCAAATAGAGACGGGGAAGAGAGAGAGAGGGGGAGAGAAGAAAGGAGTGATTTTCTCAAAAGTGATACCAACACTGGCATTATACCAGTAACACCAGAATGAAGATTTAAAGCAGTAAGTGTAAGGGAGTGTGGGAAGTATTTCCACCCCCAATTCATGCGTGTACTTAGTCTACTACGTTGATAAAATATTATTTTTTTTCCTTCAGTTTTGTTTTATGGCCGTTGGCTAAATTATATTACCGAACATGCCAATTTTAATTTTCCTTTTACATTTCTGTATGCATGTCCTTGAAAATGAGGATGCGTGCGAGGGTGTACTCCGTTATTGCTTAAACAAACTTTTCCATATGGCCAGGTTAGAGACCACAGCCACACTGCCGAGTTGTAATAAATTTATGTGCCAACATGCTACTCAAATAACATAAATTTCTTCTATTTTAACCATGAATGTAATGGTAATAATTCTTTTAAGATTTTCTAGAAATAGAATTGGAAAAAAGGTACCAAAAAAGTACAAAAAAGTACTAAAAACATAAAAAGTGCTAAAATGGTACATATTAAAAATTGTAAAATTATTTTATTTTTCTTTTAAGATTTTTTATAAATAGAATTGAAGGAAAAGTACCGAAAAAGTACTAAAAAATTACTAAATATATATAATATATATAATCTTACAAATTTATTAAAAGTTAGTACCTTTTAGCATTGGTACTAAAAAAGTACTATAAAAATTTTAATAGCATTTTATTATTCTTTTAAATGTTTTTAGAAAAAAAATTTGAAAAAGGGTACCAAAAAGTGCAAAAAAGTACTAAAAATATAATAAAAAGTACTAAAATGGTACTAAAAAATTGTAAAATTATTTAAATTTTCTTTTAAGATTTTCAAGAAATAGAATTGAAGAAAAAGTACCGAAAAAGTACTAAAAAATACAAATATACTAACAAGGTACTAACTTTTAGTACTGGTACTAAAAAGTGTACTATATAAATTTTAATAGGATTTTATTTGTCTTTTAATTTTTTTAGAAATAGAATTGGAAAAATTGTACCAAAAAAAGTACAAAAAAAGTACTAAAAATATACTGAAAAGTACTAGAATTTCTATTTTAACCATGAATGTGTAATGGTAATAATTCTTTGAAGTCTTTCTAGAAATTGAATTGGAAAAAATATACCAAAAAAGTACAAAAAAGTACTAAAAATATACTAAAAAGTACTAAAATGGTACTAAAAATTGTAAAATTATTTTTTTTTTGAGATTTTCTAGAAATAGAATTGAAGAAAAAGTATCGAAAAAATACTAAAAAAGTACTAAAAATAACACAAATATACTAACAAGGTACTAACTTTTAGTACTTGTACTAAAAAGAGTACTGTAAAAATTTTAATAGGATTTTATTTTTCTTTTAAATTTTTCAGAAATAGAATTGGAAAAACGTTTCCAAAAAAAGTACAAAAAAGGTACTAAAAACATACTAAAAAGTACTAAAATGGTACTAAAAAATTATAAAATTTTTTTATTTTTCTTTTAAGATTTTCTAGAAATAGAATTGAAGAAAAAATACCGAAAAAGTACTAAAAAAAAATAGTACAAATATACTAAAAGGTACTAAAATGGTACTAAAAAGGGTACTATAAAAATTGTAAAATTATTTTATTTTTCTTTTAAGATTTCTTTGAAATAGAATTGAAGGAAAAGTACCAGGAAAGTATTAAAAAAGTACTAAAAAGGTACTAAAAAACTATGAAAGGATTTTATTTTGATCGAAAATATTGAAAAACTATAAGATAAGCAGAGTCCATCAGTTACAGCAATCAGGATGTGGACAGAGTTAAGACCCTTAGGAATAAACCTCATTTTATTTGCGATTTAAATATGTGTATGAAGATAGATTTTAAAATCTATCTCCCTAGACGCAAACCAATTCAGTTAACAGAGCTCTGTTATTAATGTTATGTTATTAACAGAACTTTGTTATGTTACTAACAGAACTCTGTTAAACAATTAATTTAAGGCTGAGATCTTAAAATCCACTAAGTGGCCAACGTGGGCAGGTAATGTGAACTGTTTTAATGCATATTACGTCGCTTTAACTAAATTAATCGCTGGAACTCCTAACAGAGCGAGTTTTCATTTTAGATTTTCTACTCTGTTAACTAACATGGTTTGCGTCTAGGGAGATAGACTTTAAAATCTATCTTCACACACATATTTACTATAAGTATTATTCCGAGATTGCTAACTATCATCATTCAGATGCCGAAAAGCTGCTTCACAAACGTTTTCTCCTTCATTCTTCTCACTTTCTCATTCTTAAAAGCCCTTAATCCAATGTAAACTATCACAAGAAGACTCACTAGCCCAAGGTCTCGATAGTATGATCTCTTCCAAGATCATATGCATATCAATCCAAAACCCATAATCTACTCAACATTCGTCTTATCTTCAATGGCGCAAGTTAAACGATATATTCCACAACGCTTCTTATGTTTTTGGTCTCCCTTATTGTAGAGATATGTGGCCCTTGGCAGCCATTCTAATTCCCTATGTCTAGGCATGTGTTTGGAAGCAACCTTTGAATATGTCGTAATATACTTTAGACATTCGAAGCCAATCCTTACCGTGGTCTTATGACCGATTGATTGACTGTCAGACCACCGCTTAGTTTCTAACATTTCTTCCAAAGAATCGTTAGAGGTCCCTTGCGAAAAGTCGTTGTTAAATGTAAGTTCAATCGCGTCAAAGATACTCTTGCTTTTTTGCAACTGGGCTTAGGAAATGATTTAAAGTCTGCAAAACACGAAATGTATGGAATGAATGGAAATGAAGATTTCTAGGCTCCCGAGGAATTTACTTTATCTTCGCCTGAATCAATTTTAGTTCTCAGGAATCCTTTGAATCGGTACCAGACAAAGCTAACCACCATTAAAGCATCGACTGTGCTTCTAGCATTTCAAAATTCCTGTTGGCACATGAAATGCTAGATCGGCACAGTCAAACAAGACATTTGCCTCCAAGAGTAGTGGCATGAACAACGTCGTAACAATGGAAGTTAGTCTTCACATGGTTCTCTATATAGCTATAAGCAATATCACTGCTATCCATACACACATACATACATACACACATACATAATTGGTCAATACAACCCTTCAGTCAGGATTACGTCCTAGCTTCTTACATTACTTATGTTGTGTGTGCTAATTGTATACATGAGGGGCGTTCACTATTAAGTCGACTCCGAACGACAGATTTTTGAGAAACTTTATCATGGCAATTTTCCATTCACTCTCAGAGAGTTTTTGTCAGAAATCTGCTGAGAGAAATATCACAGCTCTGCTTGGATTAAAAATATCTCCCACCTACCGTATAATCACTGTGATTTTGAAAGATTCGAAGAAGAGTACCTTAAAAGTTTCTTAAAATTTTGCTAAACCACCTTGAAGAAATGCATTGAAAAATTACTTTGAAATGTAGTTTCAAGAAATAAATTAAAAAGTACTTCTTTTCGAAGCTTTAAAAATAGGCTATCGAGAAAAACCTACTTGAGAAAAGTTCTTGTACCTGCAGAAATATTTTGCAAAAGTAAATCGAAGACAAATTTAGGAAAATGTGCCTTCAAAAGTAGTTTTCTTATGCCAACATTTTATTCCTTTATTTTCCCTTTAAAAAGGTACTTTTTTCCCCTTTCAATTCATCTCCTATTGCATTTTCTTTTCTCATTCCTTCTTCTCTTTACTTTCCATCATTTCAATTACAGTCAACGTCACTTGTTTAACTGAATTATTGTCGTTTCATATGGCAACGGAAATTTTACTTTCGTTGGTATGTCTCGTGCTACCAACGAGTAACGTCCAGTTTCTTCTTGCTTCTGGCATCATTCAAACGGTTCACTTTCAGACCTGACTGTTTCAATTGTCTGGCTGGTTGTCTGTCTGTCTAGCTGAGTGTCTGCCTGACATCTCGTCTCGTATTTGCCAATATTTGCTTCATCAGTTAAACGAGTTCAATTTTCAATTGAACACACAATACTTTCCCTTCTTTTTCTCTTGGCTTTTTTTTGCAGGTACAGGTTGTTACTTTTCGGTTTTACGGAAAGTGATTATTTGTATTTGTGGGAGAGAGAGAGAGAGAGAGGGAGAGAGTGACTGGTGTTGGTGGTTGTACTGGTATTGTCGTTACAAGAAGTGATTTTGTGAGGAAGTGCATGTTCAATGTTCAATGGCTCGCTCTAATGAAATGCCATTGTGTTATGGTGTGTTTATTAATGCATATTGTGAGGGGATATTCTCGACTTTTTTTTATTGAGAAAAAGAATTTTAAAAACAATTGGCACAGTGGGGTGGCAGCTGTTCTTCAGTAAACTATAACTTTTTTTTTATTTTGGTGGAAGGAGGGGAAAATGCTTTATGCATTCATGATGGTCGTCACCAGACATGATATGTCGGACTCACCCACTGGGTATACCTACTAAAAACCCGCCTTGCCTCCTCACCGGGGAATCATTCCACCTCGGAACCACGGTTGTATTATTTCGCGATGGACCCCTTTTCTGGCATAGATTGCAGTTCCATCATCGTCAGCCTGCGTCCAGGCTCCGCTCTATTCTCATACTGCTGCGTCTAGATCAAATTTCTTCCCTCGCAGGACGTGCCCTACAAAGCGTTTTACTGCGTTCCAGCTCTCTCTACTGTTTATCATTTTCAGCACGATGTTTGTAGGGCTAATGACTTCGATTTCAGCTTCGAGTCGCTGACGGCTTTCAGCCCATCGACGACAGCTGAAGTAGTAAATTAGAATAACAAATTATGAAATCACCCTAGTCTAGTAGTTAGCGCGTTGGCGTATTAAATGTGTGGCCTTAGTTGTTCAAATCCCATTTCGAATACTCTTGAACTCCTCTCAGGAGCCTTCTGCTAAAAATCATACTAAAACTAATGGCATTGAAAAGTTTCTCAAAAATCTGATGTTCGGAGTTGACTTTAAACTGTTGGTGCCGTCACTCGTGGATAAAATTAACACACCCAACATAAAGGGTGTGTGAAGCGATATCGTTATACTAACTAAAGGGTTGTGAGAGTGCTTGGCTTTCCTTGTAGTGCTCTCTGCATGAAGCTGTATGAAGTAATGAAGCTTATATTTCAAAAGATTTTTATGTCTACAGGTGAAAAAATCTCAGTTGGGGCCCGGATAAAGCAGAAATGGTCGTACAAAAGCCCCTGTAACCGAAAAAGTTAACTGTTTAGTGAGCATTATGGCCTGGAGGTGTCATTGGCCAGTATTTTTTCGTAACCGATCCCGGAGAAGTTTCCAGAAAGAATGATTTCACGTTTTAGTGATCAAGATCATGTGGTTTGACGCCGTTAGCCTTTTTAGGGAGTTACGTCAAAAACCAAAGGGTCCGCCAAATAACTTTTTTTTGAAAATGCTTTAAAATAAAAACTAGTGAATATTTTCTCAAATTTCTTTTTTTATTTGAAAGTAAAATCCTTCCGGTTAATAATGGAAAATAATTTCATTCGAATGGCTGCCTCGGCTGGCCATGCAGTAGCCTACACCAGAAGATGCCGATTATGGCAAAAAAAATCATCTTTTCAGATGAAGCTCATTTTGATCTTGGCGGGTATGTAAACTAGCAAAATTGTCGCATTTGGGGCACAGAAAACCCGCACGCATACATTGAAAAACCGACGCACCCAAAACGAGTCACTGTTTGGTGCGGATTTTGATCCAGAGGCATATTTGGGCCATTTTTTCTTCGAAAATGAGCAAGGAGTGGCCGTTACAGTCAATGGCGATCGTTATCGGGCCATGTTGAACGAATTTTTGTTCAAAAAAATTGAAGAGGAGGATATTGGCAACATTCGGTTTCAACAGGCCGACGCTACGTGCCACACATCCGAATCTACATTCGATGTTTTGCGCCCTGTTTTTGAAGATCGCATTATCAGCCGCAGAGCTGATGTCGTTTGGCCACTTCGGGGCTGCGATTTGACACCGTTGCACTATTTATTGTGGGGTGCCGTCAAAGATAAGTGTTACGCCGACAAGCCAGAGACAATTGACACTTTAAAGGACAATATTCGTGAAGCCATTGGTGAAATACAGCTGCACACAATCGATAATGTGCTTAAAAATTGGACCGATCGTGTAGGCTACTGCATGACCAGCCGAGGCAACCATTTGAATGAAATTATTTTCCATTATTAACCGGAAGGATTGTACTTTCAAATAAAAAAATAAATTTGAGAACATATTCAGTAGTTTTTTTTAAAGCATTTTCAAAAAGAAAAAGTTATTTGGCGGACCCTTTATACATAGCTTTGCGGAAAATTCCCAAAAGTTTTAGCATTTGAAAATCAAAATTCGCTAAGTGAACGTCAAGATAGCGGACGAAATATTTGACAACAATTTTCTAAAAATTCTAGAATTTTAACACTTTCGTCCCACTGTGCAAGAACAAAATTGTACGTAAACGTATTATCACACTCACTTTCAAAAGCAAATAAAAACGTTTTATTCACTCACGCACACCGACAGACAGTGATGCATGAATAACATGCATGAACAACAGGCATGATGAAATTTTAAAAAGATATTCCCTGGTTTAGTCTCCCATATTCCCCCACTGTTCTATGGGTTAACCACTTCCTTGAGAAAATATTAAAGGGGGTCTGTCCTGAAATAAGTTCAAGTACAATTTCATCAGCCCAAGAAAACGGTACCTATTGTTCGATGAAGCAAAAACACGCGTTAAAATCGGGTTTTGTTACATGCACTGACATACAGTGACAGGCAAAATACGCACATATGTATGTACATACATATATGGGAAGTCTAGTAAAACAAAAGAGTTTTGTTTTAAGGGTTAATAAAACAATGCCTTCCTAAAAAGCCCATACGTTTTGTTTTCTTCTTTTTTAATTTCTGAACTATTCAAACGAAAGGGGATCACTTACAGTTTGAACAAAACATATGGCATATAAGGATAGTATTACGACAGAATGGCAACCATTTTTGCAAAAGAATTTCAATTGAAAGGCTGCAGCATCCACCCCATCATCCGCACGTGCTTTTTCTCAAAAAAAAATTTTTGCAAGAAATGCCTTGACACTGTGAATTGGCAAAAAAAAGAAGAAGAATTTCAAAAACGAATTCCCAATTTCTGTGTAATCATGACAGGAATCAGCTGATTCCTGTCAAATGTCAATAAGTTAAAGAAATTTCACAATAAATCAGTCTCGCCCTACGATTATTGGTTTAAAGCCAACAGGATGAAAGGAAGGAAGGGAAAGCAAAAAGAAAAAGAATCCTGACATGATTTATGGTTTTTCCTTACAACAGATAAGATGTGCAAATAATTCTTCTTCGAAAACACTTGAGGGGGGAAGAATGTGGAGGCACAGGCACAGACAGGGGCAGAAGGAGAGAGCGAGTGTCTTAAGAAAATAATTTTGAAAATTGTTTGTTAATGTTTTGACTTGAAATTAAATTGCAATTGAATTTTTGGCCAACGCAATACCAGTTAAACATGCGTCTGCCATGTCACGTGTCCATAACAGAAGGCAGACAACAATTTTTTTGCAATCATTTATTGCCAAGCGGCATAGGGAAAACATTCATAAATACTGTTAACCTAAAATGGCATTAGTGGGTCTTTCTGGCCTTAGAATATTTGTTTTTATTGTAAGAAAACAATTAGTGCGTCCTATGGTGTAACTAAAATAATTGGTTCTAGGCTGAAATAGCTTTAATTCCTTTAACGATTCCTGTTTCTTCTATTAAAAAAGGTGGAGAGTTCTTCAGCTTCATATTCGTAACGGGATTAACCCATCTCTCTTGTCTGCTTCACAACCAAAAGTAACTCGGTTGAAGCAGATCTTCTCTCACTAATCTCACAGATTCCTTGTGAGTCTAGCGGTGGAGCAGGACTTCTCATTGACCCAGGATAGGTTGGCGTCCCGAAAGAACCTCCGCGCAATGGTCAACTTGACCGAGGCAAGTGGCATACCCAATTCAACAGAAGAGGATTCCGGAAGGAGCGCAACAGCTCTGCCGAGCTCGTCGGCCCTACAGTTTCCCGGAATTTCACGGTGCTCGGGGACCCACACTAGAGAGACACTGGTGAAGCGCCCCGAGAAAAGGTCGAAACAGCGACGACATTCCCTAACGATCCTAGAGTTAATCACGAAACCCGATTGAGATCTTATCGCGCCTGACTATCAGAAAAGATCGAGACGCGAGTGAAAGTAGCATCGTTGATGAGGATCCATTGCCCGGTAAATTGCCATCACCTCCGCCTGAAACACACATTGCAATAGTAGGGCAGACGCAGAGAAATATTTAGGTCCAGTTTCCCAGAGTAGACACCGCTTCCAACCCCATTATCGAGTTTAGAGCCGTCGGTATATATATCCAGGACTTCCGGGGGGACGACCGTATTAGGATTCCAATCATCCCTACTTGGAATCAGAGAGTGGAAACATCTGTCAAGACAATATTCAGCAGGGAAATAATGCATGTTTACAGGAGCCACTGGATCAACTTCCAGAATAGTGGACTGACCAGAAGGTACAATGTGCCAACGAGAGAGAGCATTAAGTCTAGTCGCAGCAAACTTGGCTACCTGCTTAGCTAGAAGCACAGTAGGAAGCCAGTTTAGCATTGCGAACAAGGCTTTCGTGGGGGTGGTGCGTAGAGCGACAGTTATGAATGTGCTTAGCAGTGAAGTTTAGGCCGAAGCGTTTATCTCTCCGCCTTCCTGACTGGTAAAATGTTTTTCAGCTCGGGGTAATTCCAATAAGTCATGCTGCTGAACTTAAGTCGTCTAGTAGGGAGTGTGTAGGCTTATTAACCGTAAGGCCCGGGTTCAAACCCCAGGTCAGACATCAAACTGAAAATATGAAAAAATATTTCTTCGACGACTTCGTCTCAGCAGATTTCTGGCGAAAACTCTAAGAGTAAATGGAAAATTGCCATGAAAATTTTCTCAAAAATCTATCGTGCGGAATCGTCTTTAAACTGTAGGTCCTCCCGCAACATAAGTGCTGCGGGAAGCTAGGCCGTAATCCTGAGCGAAATGTTGTAATTATGTTATGTATGCTGCTGCAGTCATCAGGAGTAAGAGATCTTCAACGGTCCACTAGTATTTCTATTGTCTCTGATATATCAGATCTCTGACAGTCAATTCTCTTTCAGTTGCAGTCTTCAAGTTTAAATTGGTTCGCATATAGTGTGACTCCCTTGATCAACCCTTGCAATTGTTTAATGTCAATCTAGTGTGAGTTTCTGGCCACAGGCATATACCAGGGAAGTGTACAGATGATGAAGTTTTGCTAGAGCAGGTTCTATCGAAATCACATATGAAGGTTAGGTTAGGTTAGGTTAGAGGACGTGTACTTGTCGATTAAGACAAGTACAGTACCCGGAGGTCGAATTGACCCATTGTACAACATCCTAGTTTCTCACACCACTTATGTTGTGTGTGTTAATTTTATACATGAGGGGTGGGACCTAAAGTTTAAAGTCGACTCCGAACGACAGATTTTTATTTCTTGAGAAACATTTCATGGCAATTTTTATTTACTCTCAGAGTTTTTGCCAGAAATCTACTGAGAGGAAGTCGCCGAAAAAAAAAATTTTGTATTTTATTTTGATGTCTGGCCTGGAGCTCGAACCCAGGCTTTTGCGTCTGATAAGCAAACACACTACCTACTAGACTACGACGGCTTCAATATTAAGGTAAAGGCAAAAGTATTTGTTGGCTGCAGACAAATTCTGTGCTAATAGTTCTGCTATTTGTCTCTGCTTTTGACTCTTTCTTATCATTTTGGTCGATTAAAGGGTGTGTGTGGCTGTTAACAGTTTGAGTATAGACTTCCCCGTCTGGGACCATGATCACATCCTTTTCAATGGTAATATCTGATGAGATATCTCTTTTGATGTTAGAGAATAGGCGTACCGTAGCAATCAAAAGCATATGAGAACTCCATTAGATTTAATATTTTTTTTTCAATACCACCTTTCTAGACGGTTCATCTTTCTTTTGATCTCATACAGATAGTGTATTCAGGTCGGAGTGGTAGCTCTGATACCACAAAGCTCACTTGAGCACGCATAGCCGCCCGTTGTCTACATTGGATACTAGTGTATCCAAGTGATCACCGTTTGGAGATCCTTTTTTATTCCGTTTCTATCTCCGTAGCTTGCAACAATTAATGACAAGAGTTTTTCGTATTCCAATTAAGAATTTTGTTTGTATTTGAAATTCCTTTTTAAAGCCACTTTTTTCTCTTTCCCGTGTATTTAAATATCTCCTCTGCTTCCCAACAACCCCGCCCTCACCCGGCTTCAATGCAATTAAACAATTTAACCAAAATAATGTTGCCATTATGTCTCGTAATTGCTTGAGAACATTGGTGGAAACATACATACAGTGGTGGCCTTATATTTAGAAACGATATTTCTGGAACAGAATTCTCTGGAGTGACGAGTCTAAGTTCAATTTGTCTCAATCAGATGGAAAAACGCATGTAAGACGTCCTCCAAACAAAGCCTTTGATCCCAGGTACACAGTGAAAAGTGTAAAACAAATTAACAAACATACATGTTGTTAAGTCGTTTCTAATTATAAGGCCACCACTGTACTTTCCAAAAATTAAATTTCATTTCAACTCTTCAACTTAAACTGCCGATTAAAGAGTTAAAGTTGTTGTTGTTGGCATTTAAAGGAAAAACTTTTTCATTTCTTAACATTTTTAAGTGAAGGAATTCAGTTTCATTTCCAAAAACATTTTTTATCTGTCGTCGTCATTTTGTTTTGTATTTTTTTCTTATTCTTTGTAAACTTTCACTTGTTGTTTTACTTCCTTTTCTGTTGTTGTTGTTGTTGTTGTTGTTAAAATAATGTCATTAAATATGTCTGCCGTTTTATTTAGTGTTCTTGGTGGTATAAACTGACGGTTTCCTGTTTAGCAGAATTCTTTAAAGGAATGGAATTTAAAACTGAATTTCATTTTAAACTCCCAAGAGAACATAGTTTGAAGGCAATTTGTCATATGTGAAGATCACAGACTGGATCTTCTTATGGACTCTATGACACAATATTTGATATTCTAAAGCCTCTTGAGGCTGACGTTAACCTTGCTTCTTCTATATGAATGTTTACGCGATCGGCCTGGTGAAAGTCGTTAGCATAACAGTGATTAAAATCATGTCACTTACTTACTTAATTGGCCATTAAGAACCCGATTAACGGATTTCGGCCTGCCTTAACCCATCATTCCAGGCACCTCTGCTTCTTGCGCTTGTTGGCCACAGCAATCGATGACAGGCCATCCTCTGTTTGGTCCTTCCAACGCAAACAAGGTCTTCCTCTTCGCCGACTTCCGCAGATCTTCGCATCAAATACCCATCTCGCCGGAGCATCCTCCTCCATTCGAACGATATGGCCGAGCCAGCGCAGCCGCTGGATGTTAATACGCTGCACAACGTCTATGTCGTTGATGAGCTCATACAGCTCACTATCGGATCGGATAGGCAAATCATCGCCAACTTGCACTAGACCGAAGATCTTACGTAGGACTTTTCTCTCGAATACTCTCAAGGCTGCTGCATCAGTGCCTAATATAGGCCATGCCTCTGCGCCATAAAGAAACACGGGGAGGATGATCGTCTTGTAGAGTATTAGTTTTAGTTTTTTGAAGGCATGTCAGTTTTTGTTTATTCTCGAGAACGTTAGGACTTGTCTCTGAAGACAATGGGATAGCATCGTTTTGCTTTAAGTTAAGCATTTGAATCGAATCAGACCAGCCTCTGTTGGGTTTCGGCAAATATTGATTTTCTTAGAGACGGAATGACTGACGCAATTGCTGTATTGCAGCCCTGAGGGCTATAAGATCGGTCTGATGTAAATCGTAGGTAAAGCGTTCGTCATTGAAAGGACTTCACAATAATCTTTAGACCTTTTCAGTCGGCTTTGAGTTCTTTAAAATCGGTCTGCTGTAAGTGGCAAGTAATTCTTGACCGTAAAGGCTCTACAAGAATTTTTGAAATCGATCGGGTCAGCCTCCGGAGCTTATAGATATTCCTGGGACCGAGATGCATATGCAGAATTACAGTCTTGCCTAGTTGATGATATGGTTGTTGGTAATCGGGTTCGTGGGAGCAGTCTCAGGCGATGGGTAAACTGGCTCACTCAATATGAGACTTCTGCGGTATATGTGGAGATAATCTCGTCTTTAACTTTCAGTCTATTGGCAGAACATGGTTAATTACACAGCGCTGCATGGGTTTTGCAAATAAGATGGCTTCAGGTGTTTCCGAAAGCATTTTGCGCGCTGAACACGAATCTGGTTTCAAAAACTTTCCATCACGTCAGATTTTCGAGAAAAAGGGGGTTGAAACCCCTAAAAACAAGCGTTTTTGGCCTTTTTGAAAAATTGTAGAGCTAAACACCGACGTGCTAGAACCATCGCTATTGTCAGAAATTTTAAAATGAGCCCAAAGCCAAATTGTTGGCATGCACCCTTAAAGTAGGGGGTGGGTTTATGTCAAGGGGTGCAAGAGAAAAAGAAACGTATTACGGAGGCCCTTAAAAATTCATCCGATTTACTTGAAAATTCTTACTCAGGGGTTTTTGGGGCCGCTGATTACAGATCTTCATTCAGGTTTAAAAAATTCAAAATGGCGGATCCAATATGGCGGACGAGGTTTATAAAAATTAATCAGATTTACTTGACCGCCATATTGGATCCGCCATTTTGAAATGCCTTCGGAAAAACCTGGAGCCATCTTATTTGCACAAAAAAAATCCAAATTTGCAGGGAAGAAGGGAGTTAAAACCCTTGGTCCTCCAATACCTATGGAGTCATTGGGGACATGACCAGAGGAATTTGTGTGGAAATAGTTAACTGCTGAGGCTCAGTAAGTCCAAAGTGAGACTGATAACAGAAATCCTTATTCCCATGCTGGCATGGTAGGTAGGAAGGAAGATAGGTTGGAGTGATAGCTTTGATATCAAGAGCTCACTTGAACATACATAGCGGCCCGTTGTGACGACACAGGTAAATGCAGTCCCTATATTGACCGAGTTCCACCAAACTAGGGTATGGGATAGATTTTTGCATTCTATAGGGAGATGAGGAGTGGTTGGAGTTGATAGAACATCCCGTTTATGACTATCTGGCACTTAGTAGGAGAAGTTTGAATACCCTGGAAAAGGATTTAAGATCTCACCGATATTTAAACTCTCCTGAGATTTATAATGGTGGGAGAACGCTCTTGATGGGAGCAGGTTGAATACCCTGGAAAAGGATTTAAACTCTCTCTCTCGAAAGCCGATATTTAAACTCTCCTGTGATTTATAATTTAACTACGTTAGCTGAGTTGGTTTAGGTTCCTTTGTATGAAGCTGATCCCTCTTTTTGTTTCTGCTTCTTTAATCAAACTTTCTCTATTGCGAATCCTTTACTTCCTTACTTTTCTTCTGCTGGAAAGAGCACAAAGGATGCCATAATTTCCGAGTATTTCTTCAAACCTTTCTAAAGAATTAATTCTTTTAAGCATCTGCCATTTGGTAGGTTCTTTAAAGGAAACCCCAAACAATTTCCCAAACAACTGCCAGAGTATTATTTGCCTTCGACTTAAATTTTTCTTGTCTTTGATTTTCTCTTTCATTTTCGTTCATGTTGCTGCAATTGCTGATTATGATGTTGTTTTTTTGCTTTTGTTGTAGTTGTTGTTATTGTTTTTGTTGTTGTGCTAACAAAGTTGTGTTTAAACAACTGTTGTTGCCTCTGTGATGATGTTGCTGATACAATGTCTGTTGATTGTGCATGTACGTTGTAAGTTTTCTTTCATGCTGCTGCTGCTGATGCTGGTGCTGGATGTTGTTGTTGTTTATTATTTGCCGCCATCTAAACTTTTATTTTTCCTGCCGACTTCGGCTTAAAATACTGTGTCTGTAAGCACACGCAGTCTGGCAGTTTCCCTTTCTATTTTCTTTCAAAATGAAAAGAGAAAAAAAACAGAATTTTTATTGGCAATTTAAGCAAAATGTGTTGCTGCTACACCTACAGTTTATTTGTCTTCTTCTTCGTCTTCGCTGTACTCTTTTGCCGTTATTGTGTCTTAAACACAGGCAAAGAGGCTGTTTTCCCAAGGAAGGACAATAAAATTAAATCATTGGAGGTGGTGGTTGGATACGAGAGTAGGAGGAAATGCTGTCGTAAGTCTAAAAGAGGATTTTCTAAACAAAAATTTTTCCGTTGTTTGTTCGTTTGTGTTGGTGATTTCTTTTAAATCCAATTCACGTTTCTAATATTGTGTCATTTTATGTTTGTTCGTTTTCTTTTTTTTGTTGTTGTTATTGTTACTGTTGTTGTACTAAATATTGTTGTTCTCCTTGTAGGTTTTTTATCTTTAAGAAAAAGGACTTCTTCTGTGGAAAATTATTGACATTCTACGGCTGCCTTGCACTGTCTTAATGAAATTTAAGAGTTGAAGCCTAAAATGTCCTAAAAGCCAAATTTTTAAAGAAACACTAGGAAATATATTACAGGTTGAAGTTTATAAAGCCGGACTGAAGGACAGAATTGTGTTCAAAACATATGAAAAAGAATTATGGTTGGTCGTAGTCGGAATAATTTAAGGCAGGGCAGGAATCTCATGTGATAGAACAATGAATCTCCTGCTATAATACTGAAAACATCTGAAGCTTGGAAAAAGCCCCTGAGTTACAACAAATCAGTGAGTTCAACTAAAGGGTTCGCCAAATAACTTTTTTTTATTGAAAATGCTTTAAAAACGAAACTACTGAGTATTCTCTCAAATTTCTTTTTTATTTGAAAGTACAATCCTTCCGGTTAATAATGGAAAATAATTTCATTCAAATGGCTGCCTTGGTTGGCCATACAGTAGCCTACACGATCGGTCCAATTTTTTAAGCACATTATCGATTGTGTGCAGCTGTATTTCACCAATGGCTTCACGAATATTGTCCTTTAAAGCGTCAATTGTCTCTGGCTTGTCGGTGTAACACTTATCTTTGACGGCACCCCTCAAATAATAGTCCAACGGTGTCAAATCGCAGCTCCGAGGTGGCCAAACGACATCAGTTCTGCGACTGATAATGCGATCTTCAAAAACAGGCCCAAAACATCGAGTGTAGCTTAGGCTATGTGGCACATAGCGCCGTTCTGTTGAAACCAAATGTTGCCAATATCCTCCTCTTCAATTTTTGTGAATAAAAATTCGTTCAACATGGCCCGATAACGATCGCCATTGACTGTAACGGCCACTCCTTGCTCATTTTCGAAGAAAAATGGCCCAATTATGCCTCTGGACCAAAATCCACACCAAACAGTGACTCGTTTTGGGTGCGTCGGCTTTTCAATGCATGCGTGCGGGTTTTCTGTGCCCCAAATGCGACAATTTTGCTTGTTTACATACTCGCCAAGATCAAAATGAGCTTTCAGCTGAAAAGATGATTTTTTTTTGCCAAAATCGGCATCTTCTGGTGTAGGCTACTGCATGGCCAGCCGCGGCAGCCATTTGAATGAAATTATTTTCCATTATTAACTGGAAGGATTGTACTTTGAAATAAAAAAAGAAATTTGAGAAAATATTCAGTAGTTTTTTTTAAAGCATTTAAAAAAAGGTATTTGGCGGACCCTTTACATGGTAGAGGACACATTGGTTCTTCCTTCTGTGGCACCCTCAAGGTGAAGAATCGTTTCGTCCTCTTACTTGTTAAGGTCATCAGCCGGAAAAATGTAATCGTAGTCAAGTAGGTAGCGTGTTGGCTGACTAAACGTGAACAAATATTTCTTCGGCGACTTTCTCTCAGCAGCAGATTTCTGGCAAAAACTCTAAGAGTACAATAAAATTGCCATGAAAAGTTTCTCAAAAATCTGTCGTTCGTAATCGACTTTAAAATGAAGGTCCCACCACTCATGTATAAAAATTAACGCACACAACATAATTGGTAGGAGAAACTAGGTCGTAATCCTGACTAAAGGGTTGTAATGATCAATTATGTATGTGTAGACAGAATAATTCATGGTAGGACCAATGTGATTCCGCAATAATTGTATCCCCTTAATTCTGAAACCATCAGTGCGTTCATCTGTGTGGTAGAAGCCCATGTGTTTCGTTCTTCTGTAGCATAATGCTGGACACCTACCCTCTAGTCGAAGAATGGTTTCTTGCTTATTAAAGTCATTGACCAATTGAAAAAGATTAACAATACCTGGAGCAGAACTGAGTGTGTTATATTGAAACTTGAGAAGATTTTCCCTGATGTAGTAACTTCCTTCTATACGAAGTCCTTCTTAATTTCACATTTTCGAAATAGAAAATACGCCAGGAAGTTCTGCTCAATAATTATTCGTCATTACAACCCTTAAGTCTGGACCACTACCTAGCTTCTAATACCACTTATTGTGATCACATGATGTGAATATTATGCTGCTGTTAAGAAGTTGCCGTAGTCTAGTATGTAGTGTGTTGGCTTATTAGACGTAAGGCCTGGGTTCAAACCCCAGGTCAGACATCAAAACGAAATACAAAAAAAGTATTTCTGCGACGACTTCCTCTCAGCAGATTTCTGGCAAAAAATCTGATGGTAAATAAAAAATTGCCATGAAAAGTTTCTCAAAAATCAGTCGTTCGGAGTCGACTTTAAACTGTAGGTCCCGCCACTTATTTATGAAATTAACACACACAGCATAAGTGGTGTTAGAAACTAGGTCGTAATCCTAAAGGGTCGTAATGATCAATTATGTATGTATGTGTAGTCAGCATAATTCCCGGTAGGGCCAGTGTGATTCCACAATAATTTTCTCCCCTGAATGAAGGGTTGTAATGATCAATTATGTATGTATGTTAAGATATGATTAGCAGTTTCAAACTGTCTTAAGGGTAATCCTGTAGAAACCTAGAGCTCTTGCAGGCATCTTCAATTATTTGCAAAAGAAAAATGGGATTACGGATTAACATACTTGAAGAGAGACAAGATTTGGCTTGTTATAGCCATCTGCAGATCATAATTCACGTTAAACTTAGCCAGAATCCATCTTAGAAACCTCATAGCAGTTATAACGCTGATCTCAACCGGCTGGTAAGGAATTAAAGCCTCTACAGCAGGAGCTAAAGCGTGCGAGGATGATTTGGAGAGCAATGATCATCTTCTGTGTTATTGTTGAAGACTTGGGAACCTGAGGTGATTATTCTTAGATGTACAGAGCTCATTTGCAGTACCCACATCTTCTTAAGACTATTGGTATGGCTTCATAAGACTATTGTTATGGCTAGAAGCTGCAGGAAGTGGAGATATCCTCATAGATATCATAATTGTTCTCCAAATGGTCAATGCAGCTCATTCGTTTGCAGCTGACATTCTTGGTAATGCCTCACGGTCTTTAAAAATACGAGCGCTGTTCTGCGCCACATCACATTGTTATGTTTCTTGGTGAAGATATCAAAATACGGGAATTGAACTCAGGTTCCTAAAATATTAAAAAATTTTTCTTTTCATTTACAAAACGAATAACACTTGATACGTTTCATTAAATAAAAAACAAAGTTAACCATATTTCTTTAGTGCCTAAATATATGCCAATAACTTTGCAAACAACCCACCTTTACCACCATAAGAAGCATGTAACATATCCTACAAAAGGAGAAAATGTTAAAAAACAACATCAATATTACGTTAAGCTTCAGTTACGTGCCTGGACTAAATTTATTACATTTAACGACCCTCAGGGTTCATTGTCACGACGCCAATGCCAATGGTATAGGCGTTTAGAGTTGTACATTCATCTTCATCTTGCATGTCTCGCATCTTTTACTTCCTGTTTATGATGATAATGATGTTGTTTGTTCATGTTCATATTCAACGGTCGTCCTTGTATCCTGTGGGTTTGAATCTTGTTTGAAATTATTTACAATCTTTTATAAAGAAACAAAACATTTCTCCAAAAATGTTTGTCACTTTCGATTTTCTGCTTTTTTTTGGCAAAAAATTAAATCTTTTGTATCCTCACTTACACTGAAACAGTGTTGCAAATTGTCGTAAATGAAAATTGTGCAGGGGACCTCCCCTAAAGGTATAGGTGATGCTGGATGAGTTTAAATGGAAATATTTGCACAATACATTGCGATTTACATAAAGATGTCGGGAATGATGTCAGGAATGGTGTAGAAATATATTGCTGATCATAATTTAAGGGTAATTATATGCGTGAAGTTGCCGTGGTCTAGTAGTTAGTGTGTTAGCTTATTAGACGAAAAGCCAGGGTTCGACCTCCAGGCCAGACATCAAAATAAAATACAAAAAGAATTTCTTCGGCGACTTCCTCTCTGACTCTGAGAGTAAATAAAATTGCCATGCAAAGTTTCTCAAAAATCTGTCGTTCGGAGTCGACTTTAAACTGTAGGTCCCACCACTCATGTATAAAATTAACACATACATACACACAGCATAAGTGGTGTGAGAAACTAGGTCGTAATCCTGACAGAAGGGTTGTAATGACCAAGTATGTATGTATGTATGTATATGTGTAAAAACAATATAAGGCTGCACTGTCCCCGATCTTGCAGTATCGTGCTTATAATATGGCTCTTTAAATCCTAAGGATTCTACGCTTACGCCCTCCTTGTAGGGCTTCCTCTAAAAAGTTTGGTTAGATCTCCCCCACTTTCTGGGTTTAAAGTGTTTCAATATGTGAGGTCCTCATTGATTAAGTTCCACAGCTAAGGCTTGCCGTTAATGAAGGAACCCGGAATATGATTTCCAGGTTCTTTCTAAAGAATAGAATTTGTTCTGTTGGGTTCTTAAGGGGACCATATAGAATAGGCATGACACTAAAATAGACATGAGACTGTTGTGGAATTTGTAGGGCATCTCAAGGTACCTTTGGGCCTTGTAGTGATGTTCCATCTGCTAAATTTGTTAATTCTCATGACTTTGGTTTTCGTAATATTCATTCAATTCCAAAATTACACGTTACTCTCTCTTAAGCTCCTAGTTAATCTCGGATCAACCATACCACCATTTCTGCCTTCGCATACTTTTCTGGAGTTTATGCCAATTCACCACTGAGTCCGAAACATTTCACTGAATGCATGAAAAAGCATGCTGGAATGGTTGATAAGTAAGTGGGAAATGGAGGTGGCTGTCTACCCAAAAAGAAGTTGGATAGACGCAGTTAGGCTACATGAGGCCTATTGTGATGCCATAGTTTTTCATTTTCACCTATTCCCGGAATCATCCGCATATCTGATGAAGCGAGTGAGACTACCAAAGTCCATGTCTGGTAGTTCATTAAGATGGTCTATTCGATAGATACCATGATCCTCTTTTCTTCCTCTGGCGTAGTGCGTAGGTGAAGTAGGTAGGTTGGAGTGGTAGCTTTGATACCCAAAGCTCCCCTGAGCACGCATAGCGGCGTGTTGTGGTGTCACAGTCTGTGTACTGGTCGAGTTCCACCAAACTGTGGAAGAAGTTGGTCAGCGCAAGGGCTGCACATTGAAAGCACGACTACCCTACGAATAGGTGAAGTAAAATCTCCCAATCTCTCTAGTCTCTACAGGTTCTGCAGACATATTTTGCCAAGTATCCACGATCAATGCACCTATCATGAGCAATTATGGTGCAGTACCCAGTATTGAATCCAACAATCACACTGAGCGTGCACCTTTAGAGTATAAGCAGACTTTGCCTGAGTCTTCCATCACACTTCAACCGGATTTTGTTCCGCTCCTACCCGAAGCCGACCATTTGATGTTGACGGAATTCATGAATTGAAATCGCTGTAGTCTAGTGTGTTGGTTTATTAGACATAAGGCCTCGGTTTAAATCCCAGGTTAGACATTAAAACGAAAATATGAAAAAATATTTCTACGGCGACTTCCCCTCAGCAGATTTCTATTAAGAACGAGTGAGATCAGATTTATAGGCTCTGATGTCCATTGCGGTGGAGTTCAAAGGTTCCAAACCTTTTGGCATAAATTAGAGCTCAACGATCGTATGACAACCGAGTTTTTTTAATTATGAACGCGAGAGGTTATGTGGTTTCAGCAGTGCCTCGACAGTGCAGAGAACCACATAACAGAACCTCATTTTCTTTATTTCATATTTCGGCTACAAAAATCACGGGATAATGAAGTCGCCGTGGTCTAGTAGGTAGTGTGTAGGCTTATTAGACGTAAAGACAGGGTTCGAGCCCCAGGCCAGACATGAAAACAAAATATGAAAAAATATTTCTTCGGCGACTTCCTCTCAGCAGATTTCTGGCAAAAACTCTGAGAGTAAATGGAAAATTGCCATGAAAAGTTTCTTAAAAATCTGTCGTTCGGAGTCGACTTTAAACTGTAGGTCCCACCACTCATGTATAAAATTAACGCACACAACAAAAGCGGTGTGAGAAACTAGGTCGTAATCCTGACTAATGGTTTGTAGTGACCAATTGCGTATGTATGTATGTATTTATGACTGCATGACTGCATTGTTGATTATGAAGTTTTTAAAGCGATCACCAAAGTAGAGAATTCAGTGAAAAGCTCAGTAGATGTGCTGCACCTGTTCTTGAAATTCTTAATAATTTTTACATTCCAAGATTTCCATCCATTTAAAGAAGACAGAAGACAGCAATAAGTCTCCTTATAATCTTTGGCTAAATATTCCTTTATTTTCCTTTTTTGTGAAGCGTAAATTAGCTCGTTTAACGGTTCAACAAACTCTTATGAGCTGGTCAAAGGAGAAACAAGAATACAATATTTTGTTGTATACAATAATAAGTAAGGATATCAGGATATCATTATAATATCCTGTTTAGCAAAAGATGCATGTCCAGCAAATGATACGCTCTGATAAAGAGATAAAGGCATACGAAGTAAAACATGAACATGAACATGAGCATGAGCATAAGCGTGACTTGACTTGACTTGCTTTGGCTAAGGAATAAACAGGTCATAGACTTTATACTCATAAGAAATACATACTTATGTTACAATATATGTATTCTTCTTACAAATACATACATACTTATTTCATATACATTTACTGTGTTATGTAGTATTAATGTTCATATAATATAAACGTTAGCAGCTGTTACAAATGAGTTTTATAAGCATAACAACAAGGAGATAAAGGAATAACAAATAATACAGCATACTTTTTGGCGCATTGAAAAATCTCTTTCTCTCTAGTTTTTAGATTTTTGAATATTAAAAACAAATTAAGAAACTTTTTTTGTATTTAAAAATGCAGCTTGAATGTCTGATAAAAAGGAAGAATAAAAATATTTTAAATACCAATAAATAAGACACTTAAATCACAGACAAGATGATTTAAAGCCAATAAGATTAGCTTGACTATGACAGATTGGAGGAGGTAATAACCTCACTTTGCCACTTGACTTTAGGAGGGATTGCAAGCAATTCCTTAAAATTAATACATCTTCTACACAGCAGCCTCCATTTTCATGCATGTAAAGTCGACCTTCTAGCGCACAAATCCGCCTAGATTTCTGTCCATGGGAAGCCGCTTTGCCTGTCTTAAACTGAAGTTCTTTGAAGAGAATTTAGTGCTGAAATATGTCGTGACATAACAGGTAGAGGTTCCATCATTCTCACTGATCTATGGTTTCTCTTTAATGGGATATTGACTCGACTTTTAAAACTGGCTATCTGGTATCTCTGGTGAGAAGCTAGGTTGTAATCCTGACTTAAGGGTTGTAATAGCCAATAATGTATATATGCAGTAGCCTACACCAGAAGATGCCGATTTTGGCAAAAAAAAATCATCTTTTCAGATGAAGCTCATTTTGATCTTGGCGGATATGTAAACAAGCAAAATTGTCGCATTTGGGGCACAGAAAACCCGCACGCATACATTGAAAAGCCGACGCACCCAAAACGAATCACTGTTTGGTGCGGATATTGGTCCAGAGGCATAATTGGGCAATTTTTCTACGAAAATTAGTAAGGAGTGGCCGTTACAGTCAATGGCGATCGTTATCGGGCCATGTTGAACGCATTTTTGTTCACAAGAATTGAAGAGGAGGATATTGGCAACATTTGGTTTCAATAGGACGGCTCTACGTGCCACACAGCTGAAGCTACACTCGATGTTTTGCGCTCTGTTTTTGAAGATCGCATTATCAGCCGCAGAGCTGATGTAGTTTGGCTACCTCGGAGCTGCGATTTGACACCGTTGGACTATTATTTGTAGGGTTCCGTCAAAGATAAGTGTTACTCCGACAAGCCAGAGACAATTGACGCTTTAAAGGACAATATTCGTGAAGCCATTGGTGAAATACAGCTGCACACAATCGATAATGTGCTTAAAAATTGGACCGATCGTGTAGGCTACTGCATGGCCAACCGAGGCAGCCATTTGAATGAAATTATTTTCCATTGTTAACCGCAAGGATTGTACTTTCAAATAAAAAAAGAAATTTGAGAAAATATTCAGAAGTTTTTTAAAGCATTTTCAAAAAGAAAATTTATTTGGCGGACCCTTTATTTAATTTGAAAATATGCGGCATTTCTTGTTTAGGAAAATTGTCGTAGGGACGACCTCGTAGTTCTTATTTGCTATTCTAGGCAACTGCAGAGCGGACGAAGTGGGTAAACATGGCACAACTATCGATCTCTACCGTATGTTCTTTATATCGGTAACCCCTTTGAGGATCTGACATCTCGTAATTGACAATACATTTATGGGTTCTGTGAACACCACGCGGCTGTCTACGGATATGGCCAGAATAAATCAGCAAAATCTGTTCAAAAATGAACAGATGATGCAACCTCCAACGGACGTTGCCGTATGTGCAGTCACTGGCCTGGAACACATGGCAAACGACATCTGCAGAAGCTGTAGAGGTAAGGAAGAGGGGGAAAATGTAACTTAGCAAATCTGCTCAGAAATGAACAGATGGTGCATGAACACATGGTGCAACCTTCTATGGATGTTACATTATGTTCACTTACTGATCTTGGACACACGGCAAACGACTTCTGCAGACGCTAAAGGGGTGAGGAACAGGGTGGAAACTATTTTAAACCTATTGGGCACATGACCAGCGCTATGTTTTTGGTGTCTATAATGTAGACGATATAAATAATCTGTAGCTAAGGGACATTTGAAGTCTGTATCACAGTGGGCCATGTACGGCCTCAATACGAATGTCTATGTGGCCATGACAGGGTTCATATCCATGTAATGAAAAGCGTATTACAAGAGGCTTCCATGCTTTTTTTTATAGCTTTATGAGCTAAAGGTTGGGAATCTTCGAAAGACATTGGTAGCCCGGCCAACCAATGTGCACGATTCGCCGCAAGACTTACTCTCTTCTTGCTAAACGCATTCATGCTAAACACAACCTAGTTCGTCACACTTTCAACCATATGACCCCCCCCCCCCCCCCCCCCGGAGGGATGGAGATTCAGCGAGTGCTGCCTTCAAATTCTGCTGACCTTGCTCTCTCAGCCAATCTTTGCTGCGTCAATACCTTCCTTGCGAAAAATCATACTGCGTTCCAATTGTCACATGAGGTTAACATCAGGTTAACTATATTATCGGGCGTTACCTGGAATCATATTGTCCTCTCCAGGCAATTTCGTTGAACAACATATCGCGGGCAAGTAAAGAAAACATGCTGCGCCGTCTCCATTTCATTACGGCTTCCATGCTTAAAATTCTGAAAAAGTGTGCAGTTGTTAACTAATATGGCCGAGGTTTTCTAGCGAGCTAACCGTCCATCTTTCCAAGAAAAGAGCAAAGAAAAGAAAACCAATTAAAATTTTAAAATCCAAAATGGCCGAATTTAATAATAAATTTTCAAATATTTAAGGCCTGCTTAGTAAAACATTTTATCATTGAAAGATATTCCTGTTTTGTGGCAAGTCACGTTCCTAACAAATTGCATGTGCTAAATACAATAATAAGGCCTTGTAGACCTTTACCCTCTCCTTCCTCCTTTGCATTGCCAACCAAGTAATATTATAAATACGTTGGCCTGATGACTGATTGCTTTAAATTGTTTATCTGGCCATTTTTATTTCATTTTCGCTCATCATCATCATCAATTGTGTTTCTGTGTTTATATTTGCTTGCGTTTGGCAGTCCTTTTATTCAAACAAAGCCGTCAGTCCATGCGAATGAGTGGCCTGGTTTGAAGTAAACTCATGTGCAAGTGTAAGTGTCCTTCTCTGCTTCCAAACGAATGCCTGCCCCATTAGCTGACCAGAATACTAAACGATTTTATTTTCCGTTTCATTGGCAAGCATTTAACAATTTAACTTAAGCCTGGTGGCAGCATTCAGTCGAGGTATTAGTGTGCCGCACATAAAAAATTACGGAGTTTTTGTTTTGCAACTTTTTTTCTTTTTCCCGATTATTTGTTTCCCTTTTCAAATTTATTGTTTTCGTTCTCAATCTGTCAAAATGTTTGGACTGCTCTGATGTTTAGAAGGATAGAAGAAAAGAAATCATTGGTAAAACTTTCATTGTTTTTGTGGCTAATTGCTAAAGTTATTGGAAAAAGTTTTTATCCCGAAACATCAAATCATATTTAAGTTTTGTAAGGAATTAAAAACAAAATTTATGAAAGTCTGTAATAATGAGTCGGAATGGGTTTATTAGTCAGTTTTTACAGTGTGCTCTACTGTAACTAAGTAAGACTCTAGACTGGCAACTTCTAGACTAAAGACGGTTTCACTTGGAGACCATCGGGTCTAGATGTTCATGATTTGTTTTAACTCTTTAGGACCCCTTTACTACGATGTTTACAGTAATCCTTCGATTTACGTCGTCAAATTTCTTGTTCCCTCTAAATTCAATTTGCGTCGTAATCCGATTTACGTCCTCTTTGTTTGGACGTGCGACGTAAATCGAGGGATTACTGTAACTTTTTTAAGTTCCTTGTTAAAAACATACTACTTTGTAGTATGAGCAATATGAAATTCGATTTACTTCGTTTCGATTTACGTCGCCTTTTTTTGGAACCAACTGCGACGTAAATCGAGGGATTAATGTATTTTATTCTTACAGTTCCTTTAAGAATGTCACTCAGAGTTGTTATCTAGTTGACAGTTTCCTACTTGACAGTTTACTTTATTGTTTCATTGCCTTGCTTTGGTGTCATATTCCAGCTATGAAAGTGATTCGTCTACTTTAGGAGGTGATAGGATGGTTGGGTAACTATTTATCGTTGCCTAGATATTGCTTATTGCGAAGAGGTGGCATTGCCAGTTGTTATTCTCTATTCTGAAAAGTTTGGGTACTTTTAGAGAGAATTTGGTACCTTTTTTAATTCAAAAGGACCATAATAAAATATTAATTGGCTGTGGTTTGATTAAATCAGTAATAAGTACTGGGCTGTTCAGATTTACAATCACAGTTTCAGTTCCAGAATACGAAGTTTTCTTTCCAAAACAACATTCAGAAAAAGAAAACCAATGTGATGAACTTTAATGCGGTGCATAGCCGTCGGAACGATATGATGTACATGTCATGGATATGAGTACCGGGACACAGTGACATTCCAGGTAACTGTAGAGAGAACGACCAACCAACAATCGTTTCTATGAATTCCGTATTTTGAGAATCCCTTTAACTGGATAGAAGGCGCATGAAAAGTCTGCTTAGACTCATAAGACGCATTGTAAGCACTAATGTGAGGCACTTTGGTCTTGAAAACATGCCAAACAATTTCTGCACAAACTGCAGAGATGAGGAGGAGGAGGAGACTGGGCTTTACCTATTGGACACACGCATACAGACGTTTTAAGCATGAACATTAATAATTTCAGTAGCTCTGAATGGTTCCAAAAATAGGGGAAAACGAAAAACTGTGGTATCGTAATCGCCCTATGTGCCTATTAAACTTTTATGTGGGTAGACAAGTACCTCTAATCCTTTCAAATGTGAGACAAAAGCTTCTACGCTGTTGGGCGACAAACAGCTTTGAGCATCCTGATAGTAATATTACCGATATCGGGTATCCAGCGCCTTATAAATATCAATGCTCTGTACGGAGTCGCGTAGTCTAGTAGGTAGTGTGTTGGCTTATTAGAGACGCAAGGCCACGGTATAAACGCCAGGTCAGACCTTAAAACGAAATACAAAAAATTATTTCTTTGGCGACTTCCTCTCAGCAGATTTCTGCCAAAACCTCTGGGCGTTAAAATAAAATTATCATGAAAAGTTTCTCAAAAATATGTCGTTCGGAACTCTAGGTCCCGCCACTCATGTATAAAATTAAAACACACAACGTGACTGGTGTGAGAAGCTAGGCCGTAATCCTGACTGAAGGGTTGTAATGGCCAATCATGTATGTATGTATGGACATTTCTGTCAGTCTGTAGGAGTTATACACGTGCAGATGTTCAATGTACGTGATAATCGAAGGATCTTCCGAGGGAGATTATAACACGTGCTTGATCGATCTTCTCTTATTATTGCTGGTGCTCAGCTTAACTTATCTGTTGATATATCTCAAATCTGCCGTGTAATAACGAATAGAGATTCTATAGATTCTCTGATCTATGGTTTCTTTTCAATGGGACATGGGTTCAATTTGTAAAACTGGTTCTCTGGTATCGCATTTTTGGTAGTACGGCAGTAATCCGGCAGGCCTATACATAGGGGAAAACCTATATCCGTTTATGTCATTGTGTGCTAGGTTCTCTTCTTAAATTTCTCTACATAAGCATGAGGATGAAGTCGCCGTAGTCTAGTAGGTAGTATGTTGGCTTATTAGACGTAAGGCCACGATACTAACCCCAGGTCAGACATCAAAACGAAATATGAAAAAATATTTCTTCGGCGACTTCCTCTCAGCAGATTTCTGGCAAAAACTCTGAAAGTAAATAAAATTGCAAAGATTCTCAAAAATCTGGCGTTCGGAGTTGACTTTAAACTGTAGGTCCCGCCACTCATGTATAAAATTAACGCACAAAACATGAGTGGCGTGAGAAACTAGGCCGTAATCCTGATTGAAAGGTTGTATTGGCCAATTATGTATGTAAGCTTGAGGAACTAAATGTTCTTTACTTTCAGGTCTTCAAGCTTTGTGTCCCTCCCGGTTTGAATCTAAACTAAATCCAAGACATCTAGGCTTCGTTTATTAAGTTCTGGTTTCTCAGGTAGTAAGACTGATCAGTGACCGAACTAGTGTATATTTTTAGATTGACTTTCAAAATTTAATTACATTTTGCTTCACTGATTTAAGAAGTAAAATGCAAATCCATTTGATAAAGGAAAACTTATTTCATAAAAAGATTTGAAAAAAAAGAAAATCCAATGACCACATTAGAGAGAAGGAAAGTAGAAAAAAAGAAAACAAAATTAAAAAACAAGACTGAAAATGAAAAACGCCAAAACAAGAAAATCCCCATGTTGACAGCTTTCTTAAGGGACGACTTTATGTCTCCAGAGGCAATAAATTTATGGCCATGAAGGTTTTTACTTGCCATTCTATTGCAGTTCAGACGCTCATGCGTTTCTTTTATTTGAAAGCAATTGAAGTGAAACAAAATGAAACAAAGAACGGAACTACTGTCGGTCATGGGCGACTGTATCATAAGAGTCTTGAGAAAACTTAGATTTTTAAAGGAGTTTAAGCCACAAACTTTTGCTGTAATTGAACATTTTTCCTTTAACTGTAGTGCTAAGGGTTATAAAAATATTAAAGATTCCCTTTGAGGTTATGATAACTGTAAAAGCATCCTTGTCACAAGGATTTACTATTAAAGCTCAAGGATTTTTAACAAAAAAATTTCTATTTTTCTTTCTCTTTATTTGCAGAAACATTTCAAGGCAAAATGCATTTCACCGAAACTGGTATTAAATAAGAGATAACAACCCTCTCCTCTCTCTCTCTCTCTCACTCTCTGGGTATAGCTTTACCACATATATACCAGAGGTACTGCTGAACAAACATGCCGAACTTACATTATGTGGACTACAATCGTAAATATACTGCCCAGGAAACAATACAGGTAAGTGCTGGTTTTTCCATTTCTTTTTCAACACCATTCAGCCATTGTTGTTGTTGTTAGTTTCAGGCTAATTTCCGTTTCCTTAAAACATAACCTATAATTTGTGCTTTTCTTTTTCCTTTGCTTCACACAAATTGTTGAACGTTAAATAACCATAAAATATTTGATGGCTTTATTATGAGCTTGAAGTGTACACCATTGAAGTCCTTTTTTTGTTCTTGTATACCTAAGTGGGCCAATACGCAACGCTATGAAATTGGCCTTTAAGTGTTAGAGAGCAGCAGCAGCAGCATTATATTTTTTATGCGATGATTTTATTATTTTATTAAGCAGGGTAATTAAAAATTAACAACAACAAGAACAACTTCTTAATAAAATGCCTGCATCGGCCTGGTCACCCCCATAAAGAAGTTCAAGTGCGAATATCATTTCGTTTTCAGTTTTTTGCGGCACGTGCCTTAACATAGCTGAAGCCGATGTTTTTTCTTTTTTTTTTTTGCTGCGGCCATTAAAGTAAAGAATTTATTAACGGAAATTGTTTAAGCAATTAAAGGATTGAACAAGAAACACAACACAAAACTTTGGAAGCTGTATTGGGTAGGGGTTAAAGTTCAAGGAAATACTTACAACCCTTTAGTCAGGAATAACGCCTTGCTTCTCACACCACTCAGGAGTATACTTGGGAGTATCCTATGAAGTCGCCGTAGTGTAGTAGGTAGTGTGTTGGGTTCAAACCCCTGGTCAGGCATCTCTAGCAACACGGAATATGAAAACATATTTCTTAGGCGCCTTCCTCTCAGCAGATTCGTGGCAAAAACTCGCGAAGTAAATGGAAAATTGCCATGAAAAGTTTCTCAAAAATCTGTCGTTCGGAATCGACTTTAAACTGTAGGTCCCGCCGCCACTCATGTATAAAATTAACACACTCAACATAAGTGGTGTAAGAAGCTAGGTCGCAATCCTGACTGAAGAGCTGTAATCATGTATGTATGTGTGTATTCTAAAGTCCGTCAAATAACCTTTTTTGAAAATGCTTTAAAAACGAAACTACTGAATATTTTCTCAAATTTCTTTTTTTATTTGAAAGTACAATCCTTCCGGTTAATAATGGAAAATAATTTCATTCAAATGGCTGCATCGGCTGGCCATGCAGTAGCCTACATGATCGGTCCAATTTTTAAGCACATTATCGATTGTGTGCAGCTGTATTTCACCAATGGCTTCACGAATATTGTCCTTTAAAGCGTCAATTGTCTCTGGCTTGTCGGCGTAACACTTATCTTTGACGGCACTCCACAAATAATAGTCCAACGATGTCAAATCGCAGCTCCGAGGTAGCCAAACGACATCAGCTCTGCGGCTGATAATGCGATCTTAAAAAACGGGGCACAAAACATCGAGTGTAGCTTCGGCTGTGTGGCACGTAGTGAACAATGTTTCGTTTGTGAACAAACATTCGTTCAACATGGCCCGATAACGATCGCCATTGACTGTAACGGCCACTCCTTGCTAATTTTCGAAGAAAAATGGCCCAATTATGCCTCTGGACGAAAATCCGCACCAAACAGTGACTCGTTTTGGGTGCGTTGGCATATCAATGTATGCGTGCCCCAAATGCGACAATTTTGCTTGTTTACATCCTCGCCAAGATCAAAATGAGCTTCATCTGAAGAGATGATTTTTTTTTGTCAAAATCGGCATCTTCTGGTGTAGGCTACTGCATGGCCAGCCGAGGCAGCCATTTGAATGAAATTATTTTCCATTATAAACCGGAAGGATTGTACTTTCCAATAAAAAAAGAAATTTGAGAAAATATTCAGTAGTTTCGTTTTTAAAGCATTTACAAAAAAAAAAAAAAAAAGTTATTCGGCGGACCCTTTATGAGGTTCTTTAAACAATCCTAAGCAAATTAAACGCAAAACGAACACTCTGAGGCCCCTAAAGTTTCCATTCCATTCCATTTTCCATTTTTTTCTCACGAATGTCTTAAGACTCTGGGTCATCTTTCTTTGCTTTCCCCTCCAGCCGGTCCTCCGATGTACAAGCTTTTGCAAGTGCCTTGTTTTGACATCCTATTGCCTCGTGTCGACAAACCCATATGAGCGCAACCGTTGAATTTGTGGTTATTCTGTCCAGCAAAGCAGAGAATTCTTGGATGGTGTAAACAAAATATTAAAGTCGCCGTAGTCTAGTAGGTAGTGTGTTGGCTTATTAGACGTAAAGCCAGGGTTCTAGCCGCAGGCCAGACATCAAAACATTTTCGGCGACTTCCTCTCAGCAAATTTCTGGCAAAAACTCTGAGAGTAACTAAAATTGCCATGAAAAGTTTCTAAAAAATCTGACGTTCGGAGTCGACTTTAAACTGTAAGTCCCGCCACTCATGCATAAAATTAACACACACAACATGCACAACATTGTAAATCCCCATTAATACCGAATTTGTTCGGTGAGTGCCTTTAAAGCACTTATTTCAACCCGCTACCATATTGTAGTAGTTTAAGGAACAATCTAAGATTCTTCATTCGATCTTGACGAGAGATCTGGATCCCTCTTGGAAATTCTGGGCGGTATTCTCCGGAAGGTGTAGGGCATTATCGTAACAGAAATTTTCCAGAGTGAAAGTGGCTTCAGGTATTGTGTATTCAAAAGGTCAATCAAAATCAAGAGTATTTACGATTTTGGGTTCACATTTGCTATAGGACTTACGTTTTTTCATAATGTTTTCTTGCAATGCGGCGTGTTTCCACAACATATTTGCCTACAAGCACTTAAGACTTCGCATTGGAAAGAGGATGACTCTAGTAATGATTATTTTAATAAAAGGCGAGGATAGGGAAATTAAGGGAGGATTAAGGTTCAGTTTTGTTAATCAACAAAATGACAAAGAAATTGTAAGAATAAGTATAAAAATAGTTTAAATTACCACAAAAAATCCCATAAAAGTATCACAAAAAGTAGAGAACGAAACAATAACAATAACAAATCAACAGTAAATTTCTAGAAGTTGCCAGATCGAAAATAAATGGCATATAACGGGTGATTTTTTAACTATTATCTTTTTGGCAACACTGGTTTAAACAGCTCACGCACGTTTCGTGTTTTATTTCACTGTCAAACATCTTCAGTTTGGTCGATAATTTAACCATGAATCGTCTTACAAACGAACAACGCTTGCAAATCATTGAATTTTATTATCAAAATGTGTGGCTCTGTTAAGAAAGTTCATCGCGCGCTTCTTTCATTTTATGGTCAGTTTAATCGACCCACTGAAGCGGCTATTCGGGCTATTGTGACTAAATTTCGCACCAAATTTACATTGTTGGACATTAAACCACCAACACGCTTACGTAGAGTGCGAACTGAAGAAAATATCGCAGCTGTATCGGCCAGTGTTAATGATGACCATCAATTATCGATTCGTCGCCGTTCGCAGCAATTGGGCCTCTGTTACTCAACATCGTGGAAAATTTTGCGGAAGGATTTAGGTGTGAAGCCTTTCAAAATACAGCTGGTGCAAGAATTGAAGCCGAACGACCTACAGCAACGCAGAATTTTTGCTGAATGGGCTCTTGGAAAGTTGGCCGAAGATCCACTTTTTTATCGAAAAATTGTGTTCAGCGACGAAGCTCATTTTTGGCTCAGTGGATACATAAATAAGCAGAATTATCGATTTTGGAGTGAAGATCAGCCAGAAGCATTGCAAAAGCTACCAATGCATCCAGAAAAAGTCACAGTTTGGTGCGGTTTATGGGCTGGTGGCATCTTTGGACCGTACTTCTTCAAAGATGCTGCGAATCGTAACGTAACTTATGAATGGCGAACGCTACCGTGAGATGATATCCACCTTTTTTTTGCCTAAAATGCTAGAGCTTGACTTGCATGGCATGTGGTTTCAACAAGACAGTGCCACATGCCACACAGCACGCCTAATGGACTTATTGAGAGGCGAGTTCGGTGAACATTTAATTTCACGTTCGAGACCGTTCAATTGGCCGTCTAGATCGTGAGATATAAGGCCTTTAGACTATTTTTTGTGGGGCTATGTTAAAGGTCATGTCTATACAGACAAGCCCGCTTCAATTGACGCATTGGAAGACAACATTGAAGCATTTATTCGTGAGATACCGGCCGAAATGTTGGAAAGAGTATGCCAAAATTGGTCTAAGCGGATGGACCATTTGAGGCGCAGTCGCGGCCAACATTTGCATGAAATAATTTTCAAACATTAAATTATATGGACCGTACTATCGATTCAAATAAAGATTTCATGCATTTTTCTGAATTTTATGTTTTTTTTTTGGAAAATTTTCCTATAGCTCTTAAAAAATCACCCATTATATACAGCGAAAGGAAGAAATGTATTGAAGTGTTTTAGTACTTTTAAAAAGTCTTTAGATTGTATTAATTATACGAGGGATTTTTTGAATTTTTCACAATTTTTATAAGAAATTACTTTTTCTCTTACCTATTGTAGGACAAATGCTAAATGCTATTAAAAGGTCTAAAAAGAGAAATTCCTGACTAATTTGTAGGTTTTTTTTCAATACTTTTTGGACGTAAAAAATGGCTTTATTACCTAAAAAAAAGACCCTTAAAACTTGATGAGCCTTTGTTTCTTATACAGGACAATGGCGTTAATAGAGAAAGAGTTCCATGAATGATTTTCAAACACTTGTTTCTTGTTATTCGTGTTAATGGTAAATGAAAGCGATGTAAAGAAGTGATAAAAAACAATGTTTTTTTGAAGAAATCTCATCTATTTTTTTGTCTACGAAACATTGAAAAATTTTTCAAAGAATTTTTGCTGTTCAACAAAAGGTTGGGCATATGGCAACAGCTGCTTGCTGTGTGTAGCTTGGCTTACTATGGGTATGTCTTGAATAGATTGTGTTGATTAAGTGGCATTCGCTGGGTTTGATATCGACTGTAGAAGGGGTTTTTTCTTTTGCTTTACGTGAAATGTCACTCTTTATTTAAGTTTCTGTGTGTTCTTTTGAAAAGAAATTCTCCTTTTCCTTCACTTTAAACTGAAAAGAAAAAAAGAATGAAAGAAAAAAATTGTTGAAAATCGTTGACATTCTTCATGAAAGACATCTCGAATGCTGTTAGAATTTTAAGTGACTGTAATTTGTCGTCATTTGTCTGTTGAATTATATTCTGCTTTTTTTTTTTTAGTTAAAGCAGCATGGAAAAGACTTCATCTACAGCACTCTTGGCGTAGTCGCCTTTAAGAAAAGCGAAATTCTTTTGTAAAGTTTTCATTTGCGGAGTTGTTTAATTAGTTGTTGCGAGGGGGTGCCAGCATAGAAAGCAATTTTCTAAAAAGGGTTCAAAGTTTCGTTTTCTTTCTTTTCTTTTAGAGAACGTGGGATTTTTTCAATTTATTTTCTATCTTGCAAGTGATAATGAAAGTACAAGTTGGAGATAAAAAATTAAATTGAAATAATTAGAGTGGAAACTAATATTTGCTTCAGCTTGCTTTCATTTTTAAGGAGATAATTAAGGATATGCAATGTTTATAAAGGGTGTTTTTTTATATAGGTATAGAACTTTAAGTTGCAATAAAACAACGATGGATTATTCGATTGACATGAATTTTATTTATCCGAAAGATAATCTTGTGGCATTACATTTTAAATATGATTTCTGGCATATGACCGCCACGGCTGGCGCGGATGTAGTCCAATCTGGACGTCCAATTTTCGATGACTTTTTCCAACCTTTGTGGCCGTATATCGGCAATAATACGGCGAATGTTGTCTTCCAAATGGTCAAGCGTTTGTGGCTTTACCGCATAGGCCAATGACTTTACATAGCCCCACAGAAAGTAGTCTAGCGGTGTTAAATCACAAGATCTTGGAGGCCAATTCACAGGTCCAAAACGTGAAATTAGGCGGTCACCAAACGTGTCTTTCAATAAATCTATTGTGGCACGAGCTGTGTGACATGTTGCGCCGTCTTGTTGAAACCACATCTCCTGGACATCATGGTTATTCAATTCAGGAATGAAAAAGTTAGTAATCATGGCTCTATACCGATCACCATTGACTGTAACGTTCTAGCCACCATCGTTTTTGAAAAAGTACGGACCACCAGCCCATAAAGCGCACCAAACAGTCAGTTTTTCTGGATGTAACGGTGTTTCCACATACACTTGAGGATCACCTTCACTCCAAATGCGGCAGTTTTGTTTGTTGACGTAGCCATTCAACCAGAAGTGCGCTTCATCGCTAAACAAAATTCGCTTATGAAAATCGGGAACAACGGTAATCTCGTTTTGGGCCCATTCGACGAATCTACGCCTTACTTGATGATCGTTTGGCTTCAAATCTTGCACAAGTTGGATTTTGTAAGCACGCAAACCAAGATCCTTCCGCAAAATCTTCCATAAAGTGGATGGACACAGATTCAATTCCTGTGCTCGATGGCGGATGGACTCATTCGGGTCTTCCTCAATGCTACGATCTACAGCAGCAATAGCTTCTTCTGTACGCACCGTACAGCGTCTCTGGGGATGCGAGTTATCAATAAGAGTAAACGTGGTGCGAAAACGTTCCATGGTTAATCGAATTAACTGCTCTGATGGACGATTTTGTCGACGATAAAATGGACGTAGAGCGGGATACGTTTTCCGTTGTTCAGGCGTGAGTCTATTCATGATGAATTGCCAAACCAAACTGAGAATAAATCACTTGACAGCTGTTAAATCGGTCGCCATCTTGAAAAGTAATGCCAACTTAACGTTCTATACCTCTATAAAAAACACCCTTTATAAAAGGATTTTAAAATTCTGTTTCATCGTTTTTCTTTTTTTTAGTCAAAAATTAATGACTGAGTTACAGTTTCGAAGATTTATGGAGACTTTTAACAAGTTGAGTGCCACGCACGTTTACAGTGAAATCTCCTTTAGGCCACGCGTACCGCTGTACGTAAGTAGTCAAATAAGCGTCACTCGAATACGGATGACGCGGCCCGATCAGAAACTTTACTGTCACCCGAATATGGGTAACGTGAGAGTCAACGTGTTAAAAAGCATGCGTCTCTTACCGCAAGAGTTTAGTGAATTGAATTTTTAAATTCTAAATCTTACTCCGTAAAACTCTTATATGATATTACTACGAGAGCTGGTCCGCCTCCAGACTGATGACAAAGTTTCTAAATTGGATTTTCATATGTATGAAGCAGCTTGATGTACTAGATACCAATAATTAGGACTTGACTTAAACAGCTGTCAGCTTCGAATTTCTATTTGGAATTAGTAGTGCAGTATCTCTAGATTATGTTTGTATTACATGGGTACCGAGACATAATGATATTCCTGGCAACTGCAAAACATATGAACTGGCCAGAAGGGCCACGATTATCGAACCCTCTGAAGAATTCTCTACATTAGGGTTCCCTTTTGGGTGCCTGCAAACTTATAATTGACAATGCAACCGTAGATCTCGTCAACAGAATGCGGACAAATTCGGATAAGGGCAGAGTGACGCAAAAGATCTGGCCAAGGCTAGATAGGAGGCGCACAGCGACTCTGCTTAAACTCCAAAGAAGTAGGCTCAGTACTGTCATCCGGGTTATTACGGGGAATTGGATTATAGGAACGCATGCGAGGCGTATTGCAAATGATTTCTGCAGACGCTGTGGAGATGAAGAGGAAGATGAGACTATTCTTCACCTATTGTGCACATGTCCGGCACTTGGTCGGATCAGAAAGAGGTACCTGGGTGCCTACTACATTGAGGATATAGATGAACTGTCATGTATGGATATTGGCAGTCTGAGTCGCTTCATCGGAAGCTCCGAATGGTTCCCAGAATAGGGGGAAATGAGGAACTGTGGTATCACAATGGGCCCTGTGTGCAGCCTAAGTGTGTCCTCTCATAACTCCTTCGAGGGGACAGTAACTTCTACCTACCTACCATCTCTAGATTATTCTGCCAGAAATACCAGAAGTAGTGCGTTCAAGTCAATGGACTTTAAAAGCCAGTGAGATAATCGTCATTCGAGGCATATCAGACAGAAGAACAGTGAATGAAAGTTTCCGATTTTTCAGAGGTGAACACCTAGGCAAGTAGGCATCTGTCTAAATGAGAGAACTCTTGCATTCATTCCCCACCACATTCACCTTGCCTAAGTCCCGGAACGTGCAGTGTGGAGGATAAAATATATGAGGATATTAAGATGTTGTCTGTCAGGCAATAGTAGTTGCCGTAGTCTAGTAGGTAGTGTGTTGGCTTATTAGACGAAAGCCTCGGTTCAAACCTCAGGTCAGAGAAGAAAACGAAATATGAACAAATGTTTCTTCGGCGACTTCCTCTCAGCAGATTTTTGGAAAGAACTCTGAGAGTAAATAAAATTGCCATCAGAAATTTCTCAAAAAATCTGTCGTTCGGAGTCGACTTTAAACTGTAGGTCCCGCCACTCATGTAAGAAATTAACGCACACAACATAAGTGGTTTAAGAAGCTAGGTTGTAATCCTAACTGAAGGGTTGTAATGACCAATTACGTACCTTACGTTACATACGTACGTCTGTCAGGCAACCAAATATACTCATAACACGACAATACTTAGTTGCATGCCCAATCAACACACAATAACGGGGGATCCCCTTCAACTCTTTCCGCAGGACGACAATGCGCTCCATTCTATCTTTGGGCATATTTTTCATCCGCCATGGAGGTCATCTACCTCAGCCACAAGTTGCATTTGTACAAGAACTTTTCGTGGAGTTTTTGAACGTTTTAAATGACTTATATTATGAAAGTCCTAACATTCCTCTGACGTACGTCCATTGCAAAAAACCAAATACGGCTGACTTCCAAAATGTATCAATACAAAGTTTGTATACAGTTCTGCTACGGTATATACATTTTGTACATATGCCAAGCTAGCAAACAATGCAGCAACTATAAATCTGATGCCTGATTGCTTTCTGACTGCGTTAAAAATACACATTGACGACATTTTGAAATAGAATACATTGCATATATTTTGTACAGCGACTTTATGAAACACTATATCTACTTTGTTCAAACACAAAGCAACTAACATTTTGGAAGTCAGCCCACCGCTGGCTCTCCCCGGTATGTGCGTCCTAGTTAATGCAGGCATTATGACGAACAATAGTGTCCGCACATAGAAACACCGGTAGACAGCGTTGCAATTATCTTCTAACTGAGGAGTTCACTCGTGCCTGTATTCATGTACATAATGTGCACAGTTAGCTGGATTGAAAGTCAAATCACGGCCGAATCACAGATTAGGTACGAATACAAGTGTCTTCGTTCTGCTATCATCTAGAAATCAACTGGGTTATCATACATACATACATACATAACTGGTTATTACAATTTTTTAGGCAGGATTACTTCCTAGTTTCTCACACCACTTATGTTGTGTGCGTTAATTTTATACATGAGTGGCGGCGGGACCTACAGGTTAAAGTCGGTTCCGAATGATAGATATTTGGGAAACTTTGCATGGCATTTTTATCTACTCGCAGAGTTTTTGCCAGAAATCTATTGAAAGGCAGTCGTCGAAGAATTATTTTTTAAAATTTTTGTTTTGATGTCTGACCTGGGGCTTGAACCGAGGAGGCCTTTCGCCTAATAAGCCAACACACTACCTACGGCAACTAAAGGGTCCGCCAAATAACTTTTTTTTTGAAAATGCTTTAAAAAAAAACTACCGAATATTTTCTCAAAATTTCTTTTTCTATTTGAAAGTACAATCCTTCCGGTTAATAATGGAAAATAATTTCATTCGAATGGCTGCCTCGGCTGGCCATGCAGTAGCCTACACCAGAAGATGCCGATTTTGGCAAAAAAAAATGAAGCTCATTTTGATCTTGGCGGGTTTGTAAATAAGCAAAATTGTCGCATTTGGGGCACTGAAAACCCGCACGCATACATTGAAAAGCCGACGCACCCAAAACGAGTCACTGTTTCGTTCGGATTTTGGTCCAGAGGCATAATTGGGCCCTTTTTCTTCGAAAATGAGCAAGGAGTGGCCGTTACAGTCAATGGCGATTCGTTATCGGGCCATGTTGAACGAATTTTTGTTCACAAAAATTGAAGAGGAGGATATTGTCAACATTTGGTTTCAACAGGACGGCGCTACGTGCCACACAGCCGGAGCTACACTCGATGTTTTGCGCCCTGTTTTTGAAGATCACATTATCAGCCGCAGAGCTGATGTCGTTTGGCCACCTCGGAGCTGGGATTTGACACCGTTGGACTATTATTTGTGGGGTGCCGTCAAAGATAAGTGTTACGCCGACAAGCTAGAGACAATTGACGCTTTAAAGGATAATATTTGTGAAGCCATTGGTGAAATACAGCTGCACACAATGTGCTTAAAAATTGGACCGATCGTGTAGGCTACCTTATGGCCAGCCGAGGCAGCCATTTGAATGAAATTATTTTCCATTATTAACCGGAAGAATTGTACTTTCAAATAAAAAAGGAAATTTGAGAAAATATTCAGTAGTTTTTTTTTAAAGCATTTAAAAAAAAAAGTTATTTGGCGGACCCTTTACAAACTAGGTTATCAGCCAATGGACGTTCCATCGTATAAATAAACCTCTTAGCCATGGTTAGGCCATTCACCGTTACCATTCTTAATGAACTTCTTAGCCTAAATACAGATTCAATTCAAACTATTTTGTTTTATTTTTTTTGTTGCTTTTTTGTAATTTTTAACTTTGATTTCAAGACGTCTTGTACCATATTTTGCATTTACAGACCATAAATGTCAAAAACTTATGATGAAACTCTTATTCGAATGTACTTAACCCCAACATAACAACATGATGTCAAATGTGAGTTGACCTCAAGATAAACAATTTTTTTTAACAACAAAACACAAGAAAATATTAAATTACAACGACAACAACAATAACACCAACAACAGTTTTGTTTACACTTCATTCATTCAAAACTTTAATAAACAGAAAAACTGTTTCATTTCAATATTGTTCCTCGAAGGACCAAAAATTCATTTGAAACTCATGCGCATTTTTAACAGTTTCAAACTTTTACTCTCTCTTTTACATGCTGCCACTCTCACTTTCTGTTAAAGGGCACGTGTGCTGAAATTCCTGTTTTATTTCACAAGTTTTTGTTTTTTAAATTTTATTGTTGTTGTTGTTGTTTGTTTGTTTGTTGTTTTAAGTTTTATGTTTATGGCCATATGTGCCGGAATGAAATTTAATTATGCCCTCAATATTGTGTGTGTGCTGTATTGAAGCAGAGTAGAAAGTTACACATAAAGGTTAGAGGTCAGATTTTTTTTCTATTTCTCTTCTCTTTTTGTTTTTTCTCTTCATTAAAAATAGATTTCCTGTAGGAGTTGGAAAAACATTGCAACAAACATAATAAACACGGCTGTAGACTTTTATATCCGTTGGACATAATTTGTCTGACATTTTTTTTTTGTTGGTTAAACATGCTGTAAACAAACACTGCAGTTTTTATGTCGTATAAATTATAACAGATTTCGTTCTGTTGTTGTTATTTTTTTATGGAAATATAAACTTTAATAAAAATGAAGTTATAAGCCAATTAAGAGGTTTTTAAATTAACCTTTACAAGGTCAAATTGGAATTGTAAAGACTTAAGGAGTGCCCACGAAAAAATTTGGACAAAAATTAACAACAACAAAATTGTCATACAATTGAATTAAAGAAATTGTTGTTTAAATTGTGTACTCGCCGTAGTCTAGTAGGTAGTGTGCTGGCTTATTAGACGTAAGGCCAAAGTGTAAACCCGAGGTCAGACATCAAAACGAAATACAAGAAATTATTTATTCGGCGACTTTCTCTCAGTAGATTTTTGGCAAAAATTCTAAGAGTACAATAACAGTGCCATGCAAAAGTTTCCCCAAAAACTATTGTTCGAAGTCGACTATAAACTGTAGATCCCGGCACTCATGCGTGAAACTAAAACACACAACATAATTGATGTGAGAAGCTAGGCCATAATCCTGACTGAAGGTTTGTAGTGACCAATTATGTATGTACGAGGGCTGCCTTTTATATTTCGGGATTAGAGAACAAAAACAAATATTAATCATCGAAAATCGCTTTATTGTTTTTCAAAATATTCCCCATTAAGATCTATACACTTTTGTATGCGTTTGAACCAATTGTCTAAGCACTTTTGCCCCTCTGATTGAGGTATCTCCAAAACATGCATTCTGAACGCATCAACCGCTTCTTCAGGCGTCGAAAAACGTTGACCTCTCATTTTGTTTTTTACGTACGGGAATAAAAAGAAGTCATTCGGTGCTAAGTCAGGACTATACGGCGGATGACTCAGCAAATCGATGTTTTGAGTGCTCAAAAATGCAGTTGTTTGAGCCGATGTGTGAGAGCTCGCATTGTCATGGTGAAGAGTGATCCGTCTTCGCGGTTGGTTTTCCTGATTTCTTGGAAGACAACTGACAAACAAATGGTTGTGTACCACTCAGAATGGACTGTTCTGCGTTGTTCTAGTGGTACGATTGCGACATGTCCAGTTTTTGCGAAAAAACAGAAGATCATTTGCTTGGAAGTGCTTCGTGCGCGAGCAACTTTTGTTTGATTTGGCTCATCTTGAAACACCCATACAGTCGACTGCTGTTTACTTTCAGGCTCATACGCGTAAATCCACGATTCATCACCTGTCACGATGTCATAGACGTGTTTCGAAGCACGGCGATCGTGTTTTTGGAGCATTTCTTTCGACCAATCGACACGAGCCTTTTTTTGAGCGATTGACAAATTGTGTGGGATCCAACGCGAACAAATTTTTTTGACAGTCAGATGTACATGCAATATTGAATGTATGCTGGTCCCACTAATGCCTAAGGTTGTCTCAATCTCACGATAGGTCACATGACGATCTTGCAATACGATATGTACGTATGTTGTTTCAGTTCTAATGCATGAATGCTTCACTTGTATGCTATACGATATAGGATATGCCGCATTTGCCTCAATGGACTCTCGAGGCAAAGTAATCATGGCTTCCTGGTTACAGCAATAACCCGAGTAATTGTGAACTGCTAAACTTGCTAGAGCAGGTACATTTACCTCTGCCTCTCTTGATGACTAAAATATTTATTTGCTATTGAAAAATTCTAGGCTAAGGAAGGAAAAAAAAACAGGGGCGCAAAACATCGAGTGTAGCTTCGGCTGTGTGACACGTAGCGCCATCCCAATATCCTCCTCTTCAATTTTTGTGAACAAAAATTCGTTCAACATGGCCCAATAACGATCGCCATTGACTGTAATGGCCATTCCTTGCTCATTTTCGAAGAAAAATGGCCCAATTATGCCTTTGGACCAAAATCCGCACCAAACAGTAACTTATTTTGGGTGCGTTGGCTTTTCAATGTATGCGTGCGGGTTTTCTGTGCCCCAAATGCGACAATTTTGCTTGTTTACATACCCGCCCAGATCAAAATAAGCTTCATCTGAAAAGATGATTTTTTTTTTGCCAATATCGACATCTTCTGGTGTAAGCTACTGCATGGCCAGCCGAGGCAGCCATTTGAATGAAATTATTTTCCATTATTAACCGGAAGGATTGCACTTTCAAATAAAAAAAAAGAAATTTGAGAAAATATTCAGTAGTTTCGTTTTTAAAGCATTTTCAAAAAAAAAAAGTTATTTGGTGGACCCTTTACGTTTCCCTTTCATTTCATTTGTCCCTGGTGTACCTTTCAAGGTTTAATCACTACCCTTAACCTTTTGCTTTTACAAACCTGAACTTACAAAATTTTTCCGTTTTTTTCGATTTCATTTACAAAAACAAAATATTGTTTGTTGTCGGCGTTATTTTAATTCTATTTTAGAGTCTCTAGCAGACATTTAGCCTCGAGCAACAACTTTTAAAAAACAAATCGTTTCTACTACCACCCCCCCCCCTCATTCCAGGCTTGGCAAGTAGAAAAAAAAGTAAGAAATTTAACCAGCAAGACCTTACAGGAGGTCATAATTCTGTTGTTGTTTAGCTGGGCTCATTCCAGCGGTGACTTCTTCTCGGTGGTATTGACACTACAACAACGAACATTGTGACATTGTCACTTTAGTGGTTTTTGTTTTTGTTTTTGTTTTTATTGCTCTTCTTCTTCTTCTTCTACTACTTTTGCGTTTTTTTTGCGACATACATTGGCTAGTCTAGCGTAGTCTAGTCTGTGTATGTAAAATAACAGAAGGTTCTGCGCGATTTTTTTTTCGTCCTTTCTTTCTCTCGCAAATATATTCATGATAGTCCGGGCATTAACTTCCGTTTCCTTTATGTTACTAGGGTTGTAGGGCTAGTATGTGTGGCTTGTTGTTGTTGTTGTAAGAGGCTAAGTGGCTATTTAAGAAGCAGTTTTATGCCACACCATTTCCCTTCGCCTTGAAGTAATTCCTTTTGAATTCAGATTCGAAAGTACGAAGAAGAAGGCTCGCAAAACCTGGAGAGTAATTTAATGTTGTTTTTTGTATAAAGTGCGGGAATAAAAACAACTGGAGTTCCTCTGCCATTTCCATTTCTACAATTTAAGTTTTTCAAATACAGTTGGCCAGTATATGTAAGACTGCCACCACTGTGTTGCTTTTCAGGACAAAAAATTGCTGTTCCTTTATGCGTTTTTAGCCTTAAGGTTCATTGGCTGTTTGTATGTGATTTTTTTTTCCTGTGTATATCAGTGTGTGTTTGTGTGTGTAATTGTCTGTCTGTTTTTATTGTGTTGATTTGTTTGACTATTTGTCTGTTTGTCTGTCGAACAGTTGGCTTTTTTGTGTGTGTTTTTTTAATATTTGAATAAAAATTTAAGGGGTTTGGTTTGTTTTTGATTTTTTTTTTGCTCAACATTTTACTTTTTATAGAAATACCGGGTGTCTAATAACAATCTAAAGAAAAACAAATGAAAAAAAAGCCAAGCTAAAAGAAGAAACAGAAACTACTCGTGGAATGATAACAAATTCAGATAAAGCACGAAAAAATAGCTGAAGGCAGAAAATAATGGATGACCAGGTCTAGGACTATGCGAAGCTAAAAAAAACCACGGACAAAGTTATAAAGGGTCCGCCAAAACACTTTTTTCTTTTGAAAATGCTTTAGAAAAAATTCAGTAGCCTACTCCAGAAGATGCCGATTTTGGCAAAAAAAAATCATTTTTTCAGATGAAGCTCATTTTGACCTTGGCGGGTATGTAAACAAGCAAAATTGTCGCATTTGGGGCACAGAAAACCCGCACGCATACATTGAAAAGCCGACACACCCAAAACGAGTCACTGTTTGGTGCGGATTTTGGTCCAGAGGCATAATTGGGCCATTTTTCTTCGAAAATGAGCAAGGAGTGGCCGTTACAGTCAATGGCGACACAAAAATTTAACAGGAGGATATTGGAAACATTTGGTTTCAACAGGACGGCGCTACGTGCCACACAGCCGAAGCTACACTCGATGTTTTGCGTCCTGTTTTTGAAGATCGCATTATCAGCCGCAGAGCTGATGTCTGCGATTTGACAACGTTGGACTATTAGTTGTGGGGTGCCGTCAAAGATAAGTGTTACGCCGACAAGCCAGAGACAATTGACGCTTTAAAGGATAATATTCGTGAAGCCATTGGTGAAATACAGCTGCACACAATCGATAATGTGCTTAAAAATTGGACCGATCGTGTAGACTACTGCATGGCTAGCCGAGGCAGCCATTTGAATGAAATTATTTTCCATTATTAACCGGAAGGATTGTACTTTCAAATAAAAAAGAAAATTGGGAAAATATTCAGTAGTTTCATTTTTAAAGCATTTACAAAAAAAAAGGTATTTGGCGGAGCCTTTATTTGTCCCTTGCACATTTTATAACCTTCATGGCAAAGTTTAAAGAATTCGAAACAAAAATTTTGTGCACATTTTTATGGCCAAACCCTGTACTCGCATAATTTTTTAGAATAACCCAGGAATTGTTTTTTTTTTAAATAATTTTTGCCCCATATGAGTTCATGACCTTTAGGGTTCTTTTTTTCTCTTTTGTGCTGTTTCAATGAGAATTTAATTGAATTTTCATATGCCGCCAATGCAAATGGACAGAATGTGAATATAAATGAATATTTCATAATTAAATAAAGTACGAGAGGGGATGATAAGAAGGAACACATTGAAAGAAAATTTCAACGCATTATGTTACCTTTGCAAGCAGCTGTCTTCATTGAAAAAAAAAATGCCTTCTCACATCGTAATGTATTCATCGTACAACAAAAAATCATGGGCCCATGCAAAGCTAGGCTAACTATTCGAATTTACACTAAAATAACCGTTCATATTGCCAAGGTAACGCTTTGTAATCTGTGGAAGCAGAAAAATCATAGGCTCGTTGAATTGGCAGCACTTTGTGGTAGGTTTTATACCTAAAAATGTCCAAGAAACGTCTTCAACGTAGTTCCCGAAAAAGCTCTGACAGTGTCAAATCATTGGATATTTAGAGACAAAATAGTTTCTGAATACTGCTCAGACAATAAAGCCTTAATCGGGCGTATTATTGGCTTGTGGCACTGTTATATTGCAACCACATACTATCCTATTAATCCCAGGCCAAGAATAGCCTCTGAATTAATAGAAATAACTTTAAAGGTGGTTCTCCTAAGAAAAATTTATCCCAATAACTCCTACAGACCACAATGAACACCATATTGCCACTTTTTCTATATTCATCAGGCTTTTCAACAACACTTTTTGGTCCACCGGGCCCTAATCATTCATTTTTGCTTGTTACCGTAACCACCGATTAGAAACACGTTTGAAATTAAAAGCCTGTTGCTTTAGCACCCAGCATATTGTGGCATTATGAGTGGTCAACCAGTTTTTTTTTTCTTTTTTTACATAAGAAGGACTCTATGTGGTTGAAGGCAGAAATTCATATCCTAAATGCGCCATAATGAGCCTTCAGATAGGCCCAATTGATGACAATGCAGAGGAATCTATACAGGAGGTATTTTCAGTGGTACATTGCGATGATGTACCGTCTCACCACATCTTTAGGTCTGTCACTCTCTTCCAAATTGTTTTAAAGAAGCTCGATAAGTCGTTGTATTTGATTCACCAGTAATGTTGTCAGTTTTTGCCAGACCGGCCAATTTGAAACTGTCAAATGGATGATCCTTTATGTTGCAATAATAATACGCAATAAACAACCGAAATTGTGTAAAATTTTTGCATTAAATTATAACGTCAGGAAGTGCTTGCCTACTTTAAGAGCTAAGGTTTCAATTAGTTTTTGAAGCATATGTGCAGGCTTAAATATAAAAGGGGTTTAGATATGTATAATCGGCGAAAGGAATGGGAAACCTGAACTTATGCTATCAATTATGTGTTAAGAATTTTTGTTTCGAAAATAAAAATCCTTAATTTAAATAATTTTTTGTGACGTTAAAAAACCGAAATTTATCTTATTTCTGGAAAAAGAAATTCCATAAGTTTGCCTACTTTTAGGCTTCTTTTTTAAACTTAATATTCAAAGCATATGTTTAGGCTGTGTATCCATTGTATGCCTTTAACATTAATCAAGTTAATCAGTAAATTCATATTCTTAAGGCAAAACAGCAACAACAACAAATAGGAAAAAATTAAAATTAACTTAACAAATCCCTTTTGAAACAAATAAAAAAACTTTTCCTTCAGTAAATTAACATAAAGTTTTATTTTGTTTTCAAAAAACAGAACAAAAAATAATCAAAGAAGTTTTCGCAATATGAAGAGAACTTTCTTAAGGACTTTCTTACTGTTGTTGTTTTTTTTCTCCTTTATTTTTGCCTATAAATTTTACAAGTTCAAATCAAAATGATAGCTTTTCGCCCATAAACCTTTTTATGCTTCAATGCTGTTACAAGGCAAATATCCTATAAATCGAATCGAAAAGTAAAGGGAGATAGAGAAACAAAACTAAATTCAAACTTTTGAAAACCTTAAGCAATAAAAATAAAATAAAAATTTCTCTTTTTTCTTCCTCCATTCGTCTGTATGGAAAAGAAAACGAAAAAGAAATCCTATGCATTGGTATTATAACCCAAGACTATAAATTTAAATTTTCCGTAGTTTATAGTTATTTTCTCCGGCAACATTTTGGTTTTTGTGGTTAAGTTTTCATTTTTTTTCGGTTCTTTCATTCCAACCAAAATTACTTTCTGTAATAAAGGGTTGTTGTAATCCCCTCTGCCCCTACTTCTACTTCTATGCCTTGCTTTTACAAAATGTTATACTCCTTTCTCTTCCATCTTATATTTGCTGTTAAAATTATTTTTATTTTTCATTCTCTTCAAATTGTAATCAGTTTTTTCTTTTCATCCAGTTTAATATTAATAAGCCTAAAAGTATACCATGTTGTGTGAATACAATAATTTATGTAAATATTGTATTTATTTACGTATGTATGATAATAAATTATATTGGTTTTTGGTGAATACAAACACATTTTTGTGTAAATAAATGCTTAATTGCCATTAAAATATCATTTCGTAATGAATTCAATTATTTTTTGGGTATGGTAAAAACCAAAAATAAAAAGGATATAAAAGTAAAAGCATACTTTTAGGCCTTTTAAATGGGTATACATAAATTATTAGGTTAGAAAAAAGCATATAATGTTTTATAATTGTTTAATAATTTATGGGAAATTAAGCAATTTATAAAATAAAGGCCTTAAAACGAAGCATTTTATGTAAATTAAAAAGGGGGTCTACGAGATAAGGAACGTATAGTAATTACAAACATTTTTAAAATTTAGATAAAAGCTATTCTATTAAATGTTGAAAATTTGCAGCATAATATTAGGCATCCTAAATAAACTGAAAACATAAGCTGTCAAAATATACTTACGGCATTAAATTGTTATCATACCTAATTTATTTCAGGGCATCAATATTAGGAGGCATTCTTTTAGGCACGTTAAGTAAATGACTTATATGTGGCATACTTTGGAGCGTATGTGGAAATGGATAACATCATATATCCTTGACAGATTGCCATCAAACTTTACATTTATTACAATATCTGTAAACATTAATATTCACAATCAATATTTTCCTTTTTCTTCTTCCCTCAATAAAGTTTTCTGATTCCAACACAATGCTCTTCATGAGCAGAGGCCATTTTTTGAGTACTAGTCGTAAGCAGAAACACCTGATTTCATTTTCAGAACATTTATTTAAATCCTAGAGGTTCTTCGTCTGATATGACGTCGGGGATTGGGATACACCCCAAGAAAGCTTTTCAATAATCACGCAGGAATTCAGATAAAATGTCCTCGGATGTAGACAAGAATTCACTTGTAGAGAATATGTTTTATTAGATACATATGCCTTTCTTTTGAGCATAAGATCTAAGAGCGTCAAATGCATTTCGAAAGCAATACTGTTTGGTATGGATTTTATGCTGAGGCAGTTATCGGTACACATTTCTTTGCGACTGACCTTGACCATGTCAACAGCGAGTACTATAAGTTGAAGGACACCAAATTCTTTTGACCTGAAATGAATAATCTGGAAACCAACTGTATGAGCTTAACAGGACGACGGTCCGTGCCACACAACTCATTGCACATTGCATATTCTGCCACGAAACGGGTTGTCTTAAGTCGCAGGTGTTTGCAAATACGCCACAAGCCACAGCAGCCCTTAAAGTTAATATAATCCATGCCATCGGCCAAATTTGGCCTTATGCGTCAAACTTATGCTTCAGAGTCATAGAAAAATGAACATTTCTGATAAGCTCCACCGTAGGCAGACATTTAAACGATATTCTACACATAATGGTGTTATTAGTTCTTTCAAACGAATACATACATACATACATAATTGATCACTACAACCCTTCAGTCATGATTAGGACCTAGTTTCTCACACCATTTATATTGTGTGTGTTAATTTTATACATGAGTGATGGGACCTACAGTTTAAAGTCGACTCCAAACGACAGATTTTTGAGAAACTTTTCATGGCAATTTTATTTTAACGCTCAGAGTTTTTGCCAGAAGTCTGCTGAGAGGAAGTCGCCGAAGAAATATTTTTTCACATTTCGTTTTGATGTCTGATCTGAGCCTTACGTCTAATAAGCCAACACACTATCTACTAGACTACGGCGAGGAGGACATGCTCAACTTAAGTGGAGATAATGTTAACTACGTTTTCTTAAGCTACATGTGTTTGCAAATAACCTCCAAACCATAGCGGCCCTTAAAGTTAATATAATTCATGTCATCGGTCAATTCGGTCATCGACATCGTCGGACTTATACACCAGAGTCATGGGAAATCCAGCGTAAGAAGCCGTGGCAGACATTTGAATGATATTCTACACATAATGGTGTTAATAATTCTTCCAAATGAATAGAGAGTTTTGATGGTTCAATATTTTATTGCGTTAGTTAATGAAACGTTACCTTTCGCTCTGTTTATTACCTTTAGTTTTAGTCTGGCAACTTCTAGAACACAGTTGGATAGATATTCTTAGGCCTTTCTTTTCTATCTTTCGTGGTTTTCTAATGTTGTTTTGCACTTTAATTTAATGTTTGTGTATTCATATTAAATTCGTCTACATTTCACATATCATTTATACCATAGCGCCTAAAAGTAGTACAAGATTGATATTGTAATACAATAAATTAAGAGACTAAAAGTATACATTTGTTTTTGAGCGAATTCTAACACCAGGAGTATGGTTATCTGCTGTTAGAATCATTGGAAAACGTAGATTTTAAACAAATATTTTTAATCCCTAAAAATTTTGATATAAAAGTATAGCTTTGCAAACTAGTCCCCCATTTAACTTCATTAAAAAACAAAGAATTTTTATTCTTTCCCTGACTCATTGGTTGCCTAATTGTGCTACTTGCTTTACTTTCTCCCCTAAAATATGCTTGATATTTAATAACAAATTATAATAATGCCTACAAATAGGCAACACAATTTGAATATTCAATTCAGGGAATTTCATTTTAATTTTATGGCTGATACCCACAGTCAACAATTTGTGTGTTTTTGTTTTTCCTTTCCCTAATTCCAAATGAAATTGATTCGATTTTTCTGTTATTGCTACTGCATAAAGCCGGTGTTGTTTATTTATAAGACCGCAAAATTCAATTTCATATTTTTAATAGAGCCTGCCAAAAAGGTTCTGCTTCTTATACAGTGTGTGTCATAACAAATGACAGCACTGCAGTAGAGAGTGCTGGTAGTGGTGATGGTGGTAGAGTATCAAAAAAATCGAAAAATTTCATTGTCAACGAAAATTGGATACTTTTTTGCCTTTGAAGGGTATTACAAAATAAATTGTAGTTTTATATTAAAGTATACTTTTAGGCGCCATATAAATTTGTATCAAACTTTGTTTCCTTTTTTCAGTTCAGGCTTTAATAATATTTTCCAGTGACATTCAATTCAATTGGTTTCCCTTCTTACTGATGCACTATAGTATCATGGTAGCGTTCCACCCACTTTTTGTAAAGTGCCATCCAGTATTTTTTCTCTGTATTAATGGCAACGTCGTCTATGGCTGGTATTTGTTTTAGTCGGCATTATTGTATTGTAAACAAATATCCTTCTGCATACAAATACAATTGTTGGTAAATTAAATGCTTTTATCCATCCAGGCAGTAGCTGAGGGTTAAAAAGGGTTACAGTCGTACTAGTTAAAGCCAAAGACTGTAGAACTTTGTCGCTCTGTCTCTGCCTCTGGTATTGTTATAAAATAAATGTTTGAATATTTGTAAAATATAGTTTTTCTATTTGCCTGTGTGTGTGTGTATTTTAACCCAAAATAAATGCCAATGGCAAGGACACTAGACACCAGGAGTCTAAAATAAATTCCAAAGCTGGTATATTTTCCATTTCAAGGAAAATTGGTTTTTATTTTTTTGTAGCAGTAAAGTATAGAAAAGAAAAACTTTGAAAAATAAATTGTTTGTGGTTGTTTAACAGGAAAATCAATTGATTTTCAATTGAATTCTTTTCTATTCAGTTTTTATTTATTCTCTTCGACCACAACAAAACTTATATTGATTTTAAGTGCTTCGTTTACAAAAAAAAAAAACTAAAGCATAACTTAGGGATTATATTTTAATAGAAAAACAAGCAATAAAATTAAAGCATTAGCTTAGGACTTAGCAAATTTGTAAACTCAAGTATGCCTTAAGGAAATTTAAATTTGGTGAAAATAAAAATAATGAAGCATACTTACAGGATTAAAAATAATTTTAGAATATATTGTGAAGCAATTGAAAATTAGAAAATATAAGAAACGTAAGAAAAAATATTCCAGCCTCTAAGAAGATAGGATAGGTTAGTTACAGCAATTTCAAGCAGTACGTTGTGGAGAGGTTGATATGGGTAACGATTACTTTTTACTCCTGAAAGTATGCCACTAAGAAGAAGTTGCGGTTTTTCTGCGATGGTTGTTCAATACTGTTGTACTGCTACATTGGTTTGCATAAGTTCCTGTCGCCATAGAAGATCTCAGCGTCAATTATCATCTAACTTTGCTGATCTTACTGTTTTGCGAAGCAAGGTGATTACGCTACTCTAAACTCATTTCGTAGCCGTTTGTTTACGCATATAATGAAGCCTTAAATAGGGTCCCAGACTTTCTCAGGTGTCATTATGGTTTTAAAATGTTTTCTTTGAATACACTGACGAGTTCGACTAATCATCTTGCCTGAAGGATCTGTTGTATTGAAGTCAAGTGACCTCTCCAAGATTAAAGGTGTGTCTTAAAGACGCTTTCGTGTGAAGATTTTTTGTATATTCTCGTGGAACCGTGAATGGAACATTTTATAAAGACTTCCTGATAATTTCTGACCTTATTAGTTAGAAATCCTTGTTATGAAGTGGCCTGTAGACTGGGTCTTAGGCAATCCCAGCTGAGGTGATGAGATGACCGAACAGTTTAATATTCAGATCATATGAATCGCAAAGCATGTGGACTGGCTCCACAAACAAGCTCCACTAGTTATGATCTCCTACAAAGTCAATCTTCGAGAAGGCACTATGTAGGCTATGAATATATGAATGACCGAAAATAACTGCCGTATATCTAAGCAGATACGTTTGGAAGATGGCGCGAATTTGAATTGGAAAATGGGTGCTGTAGGTAGTGTGCTGACTGGCTTATTAGACGTAAAGCCTGGGTTCGTATCCTAAGTCAGGCATCAAAACGAAATAAAAAAAATGTTTCTTCGGCGATTTCCTCTCAGTAGATTTCTGGCAAAAACTCTGAGAGTAAATAAACCTGCCATGAAAAAGTTTCTGAAAAATATGTCGCTCCGAGTCGACGTTAAACTATAGGTCCCGCCACTGACGTATAAAATTAACGCACACAACATGAGTGGTGTGAGAAGCTAGGCCGTAATCTTGACTAAAGGATGGTAATGGCCAATTATGTATCGAGGAATCTTTATCATCATGACTATTACATGACAGCTCAGTAAAGAGGTACTCCATGAGAATGCTCAGCTGTAATCAGCGATCAAAATTGCCACAAATTTTTAAGTTAATGAATCAAATATTTCTCAGGTAAAGGCAGATTAATCTCCATTGTTTAGATCCTTAAGCAAAGACATATTCACGGATACTTTGTTGCAGATGCATTAGATAGAATGAATACCGAACTGGATAAACCCTTAACTGATCCGTGCGTAGCATCTACTCTGCCACTATGGTAGCACAATGAGCCTAATGGAATGAGCCCTTAATTGGAACGTTATGTAATTAGGTTAGGTTAGGTTAGAGGGCGTGTAATTGTCAATTAAGACAAGTACAGTACCCGGAGGTCGAAATGACCCATTGTACAACGTCCTAGTTTCTCACACCACTTAGGTTGTGTGTGTTAATTTTACATATGAGCGGCGGGACCTACAGTTTAAAGTCGACTCCGAACGACAGATTTTTGTGAAACTTTTTCATGGCAATTTTATTTACTCTCAGAGTTTTTGCTAGAAATCTGCTGAGAGGAAGTCGCCGAAGAAATACTTTTTTTGTATTTTATTTTGATGTCTGGCCTGTGGCTCGAACCCTGACTTTACGTCTAATAAGCCAACACACTACCTACTAGACTACCGGCGACGTACGTACGTAATTATATGTGGCAACATCTCAGAGCCGAACCTATTCTAAGATGAATTTTAAAGTTTTGCTTTCTTAATCAAAATTTAAAATAATTCTGTTTTAAGTTCCCGCCAAAAAAAAAAAAATTCCGTCATTTATTTAAGCACTTACTTTTCACGGTTTTTTAACCAGAGAAATAACTGTGAAAATAAATAACAACAATAACAACAAATAATAATAATAAAAAAGCCATTTTAACCAAGTGCAAACATTTTGAAAACAACAACAACAAAAAAATATCACAAAAAAGCATCACACTTCCATAGAAGAGCCATAAAAACTTAACACACTTGTTTAGAATGAAATTTTGTAAAACGAACTTAAAACACAGACATACACGCACCCAGCAAAATGTCAGAAATACACACAACATTGGCTCATGCACACATACAATATACACATACATTGTAATGATACCCAACAAACCAAAAACTTTAAATAATTTTCCACTCTTCAGTGCTAATAACTAAAGGGTGTTTTTTATAGAGGTATAGAACTTTAAGTTGCAATAAAACAACGATGGATTATTCGATTGACATGAATTTTATTATCCGAAAGATAATCTTGTGGCATTACATTTTAAATATGATTTCTGGCATATGACCGCCACGGCTGGCGCGGATGTAGTCCAATCTGGACGTTCAATTTTCGATGACTTTTTCCAATATTTGTGGCCGTATATCGGCAATAATACGGCGAATGTTGTCTTCCAAATGGTCAAGCGTTTGTGGCTTTACCGCATAGACCAATGACTTTACATAGCCCCACAGAAAGTAGTCTAGCGGTGTTAAATCGCAAGATCTTGGAGGCCAATTCACAGGCCCAAAACGTGAAATTAGGCGGTCACCAAACGTGTCTTTCAATAAATCTATTGTGGCACGAGCTGTGTGACATGTTGCGCCGTCTTGTTGAAACCACATCTCCTGGACATCATGGTTATTCAATTCAGGAATGAAAAAGTTAGTAATCATGGCTCTATACCGATCACCATTGACTGTAACGTTCTGGCCACCATCGTTTTTGAAAAAGTGCGGACCAATGATTCCACCAGCCCATAAAGCGCACCAAACAGTCAGTTTTTCTGGATGTAACGGTGTTTCCACATACACTTGAGGATTACCTTCACTCCAAATGCGGCAGTTTTGTTTGTTGACGTAGCCATTCAACCAGAAGTGCGCTTCATCGCTAAACAAAATTCGCTTATGAAAATCGGGAACAACGGTAAACTCGTTTTGGGCCCATTCGACGAATCTACGCCTTACTTGATGATCGTTTGGCTTCAAGATCCTTCCGCAAAATCTTCCATAAAGTGGATGGACGCAGATCCAATTCCTGTGCTCGATGGCGGATGGACTCGTTCGGGTCTTCCTCAATGCTACGCTCTACAGCAGCAATAGCTTCTTCTGTATGCACCGTACAGCGTCTCTGGGGATGCGAGTTATCAATAAGAGTAAACGTGGTGCGAAAACGTTCCATGGTTAATCGAATTAACTGCTCTGATGGACGATTTTGTCGACGATTAAATGGACGTAGTGCGCGATACGTTTTCCGCACAAAATCATTATTTTCGAAATAAAATTGCACTATTTGCAAGCGTTGTTCAGGCGTGAGTCTATTCATGATGAATTGCCAAGCCAAACTGAGAATAAATCACTTAACAGCTGTTAAATCGGTCGCCATCTTGAAAAGTAATGCCAACCTAAAGTTCTATACCTCTATAAAAAACACCATCCAAACACAATCCAGAGCATTATATTGTGTTGGTTTGTTTAAGCCAGTACCGGCTAGCATTATTCCTGCTGGCATTCGTTTGTTCTGTTTCTCTTCCCTGCTTCTCAAGGCTTCTCTACTAGCGTCAAATGAGTTAAGACAGCACTTCACACACTTATCCCACAGTTAAGGATTAAAGATCAACTAGTTACCTCCATCGTTGAGAGCACACAGTGCCATAGGGTGGCAAATAAGGAATTCCTCAAGGTGCAGTTCTCTCTTAACTTCTACGGAACCTTGCAAATTGAGTTCTGCTACAGCTGACTGACTGTCAAGACAGCAACAAGCATTGGATTACATCGGCTCACAATGTAAGCCCAAGTGTGCTTGGATTTAATAAAGCTTATGGAACCCAAGTAATTTGTTACAATTGCTATGAAGAATATTGCAACGTTTGAATTTGGTTTCTATGTTTACTGGGTTACACTTTAGACGCCATGTAAAACCTTGTAAATTGTGTACGCGCCTAAAAGTAGGCTTTTGTTAAAATATGTCTCCTTCTCTTTACAGTTTCAATTGTAGATTTCATTGCTTTTTTGCATTTTCCACGTTTTATTTGCTTCTTAACATCTTTGGTTCTTGTTGTGTTTCCTTTGCACCTCCTCTCTCTTCTCTTCGTTTCCTCCTTTTCAATTCAATGTTGTTGTTTTCTTTTTGTATTACAGTTTTTTTTATGAGCACACTCTTCTCTAGAATCGTACTCTCTTTTCACACTGTTGTTGTGGTTGTTGTTGTTGTTATTATTGTTTCCTATTGTATACGCTTTTTAGGTTTTATTTCACATTGTTTTTGTAGCCGAAATTGTATTTCGTTTTTGTTTTCCACATTTTTTATGGGGCTTTTCCAGTAAGAGTATGTGTTTGTATGAATGGTGGCAGTCAGCATCGCTCTCTATCTCTCTCTCTCTCTCTTTGTGTGTGTGCAGTGTTGTTATTTTATTACTTCTCTTAGGCATATGTGTTTGTGTATTGGTGGCAGTATTATTCCATTTTTCAATACCGTTTTCCATTATAAAGAGAGGAGATAAAAAAATATTTTTTATTTATTTATTGGAGTTTTTGTTGATTTTTTTTATTTGTTTTTTGGTTTAATTTTCAGTATTTTTTGATTGTTGTTGTTGTTGCATTTGTTGCTATTGTTGTTGTTGTTGTTATTGTTGTAACAAAAATATAATCTTATATTAGGTTTCTGTTTTATGTTTATTTTTAATACCTTATGCCCTATAAAGGAGGTGTTATAGTGTGTCTATGGCAACGTAGGTAACACTAGGAGGAGTAAGGTCAAGCTCCATGTTTTGTAAAAACGATCCGTGTGTAATAATGGGTGATTTTTAAGAGCTGTAGGAAAATTTTTCAAAAAAACACATAAAATTCAGAAAAATGCATGAAATCTTTATCTGAATCGATAGTACTGTCCATATAATTTAATGTTTGAAGATTATTTCATGCAAATGTTGACCGCGACTGCGCCTCAAATGGTCCATCCGCTTAGTCCAATTTTGGCATACTCTTTCCAACATTTCGCTCGGTATCTCACGAATAAATGCTTCAATGTTGTCTTCCAATGCGTCAATTGAAGCGGGCTTGTCTGTATAGACATGAGCTTTAACATAGCCCCACAAAAAATAGTCTAAAGGCGTTAAATCGCACGATCTAGGCGGCCAATTGACCGGTCCCGAACGTGAAATAAAATGTTTACCGAACTCGCTTCTCAATAAGTCTATTGTTACGCGTGCTGTGTGGCATGTGGCACCGTCTTGTTGAAACCACATGTCATGCAAGTCAAGCTCTTGCATTTTAGGCAAAAAAAAGTTGGATATCATCTCACGGTAGCGCTCACCATTCACAGTTACGTTACGATTCTTAGCATCCTTGAAGAAGTACGGTCCAATGATGCCACCAGCCCATAAACCGCACCAAACTGTGACTTTTTCTGGATGCATTGTTAGCTTTTGCAATGCTTCTGGCTGATCTTCACTTCAAAATCGATAATTCTGCTTATTTACGTATCCATTGAGCCAAAAACGAGCTTCGTCGCTGAAAACAATATTTCGATAAAGAAGCGGATATTCAGACAACTTTCCAAGAGCCCATTCACAAAAAATTCTGCGTTAGGGTAGGTCGTTCGGCATCAATTCTTGCATCAGCTGTATTTTGAAAAGCTTCACACCTAAATCCTTCCGCAAAATTTTCCACGTTGTTGAGTAACAGAGGCCCAATTGCTGCGAACGGCGACGAATCGATAATTGATGGTCATCATTAACACTGACCGATACAGCTGCGATATTTCCTTCAGTTCGCACTCTACGTAAGAGTGTTGGTGGTTTAATGTCCCCAACAATGTAAATTTGGTGCGAAATTTAGTCACAATAGTCCGAATAGCCGCTTCAGTGGGTCGATTAAACTGACCATAAAATGGAAGAAGCGCGCGATGAACTTTCTTAACAGAGCCACGCATTTTGATAATAAAATTCAATAATTTGCAAGCGTTGTTCGTTTGTAAGACGATTCACGGTTAAATTACAGACCAAACTGAAGATGTTTGACAGTGAAACAAAACACGAAAAGTGCGTGAGCTGTTTAAACCAGTGTTGCCAAAAAGATAATAGCTAAAAAATCACACTTACATATATACTGTTACGTTGTTACCTTTTAGAAACGTTTAAAATATGAGCTCGTAGATTGCAAATAAAATAAAAATAAATTTGTGTTGAGTTTTAATTAAAATTCTTTATTATTCGCACAATTCTGTGTGCCACTGTTCACAACTTTATGTAAACAACAACAATTGCTTTGATTGTTATTCCTTTGTTTACAACCTTTGTATAAACAATAACAATTACTAGACAATTATTCGACAGATCGTTGTAACGAAGATCTTCAAACCACGATTACTTTCTTCAAACGCACCACGTCTTTACACAAGACTGACTGAACTTGACTAACTGACTCGCCTGCTTTGTCTTGCCTTTTATATGGCAGGGTAAACAGTCTAATGAATGTTCTGATGAGGGCGAATGTTCGTGACTTCGGCTTCTCTGAATCTCTATAAATGTTGTTCATATTCATTATTGTTGTGTGTGTATTTTACATACATAATTGGTCATTACTATCCTTCAGTTAGGGTTACGACTTAGCTTTTCACACCACTTATGTTGTGTGTGTTCATTTTATACATTTTATGCTGGACCTACAGTTTAAAGTCAACTCCGAACGACAGATTTTTGAGACACTTTTTCATGGCAATTTTCCATTTACTTTCAGAGTTTTTGCCAAAAATTTGCTGAGAGGAAGTCGCCGAAGAAATACTTTTTGTATTTTCTCTTAATGTCTGGCCTGGGCCACGAACCCTGGCTTTACGTCCAATAAGCCAACACACTACCAACTGGACTACGGTGACTTCGTGTGTGTATTTTGTTTACATTAATTCTTGTACTGTTGTGTGTGGACTTTTGTTTACTTGTTTACCAATTTTTTATGCTGGTGTTTGTTGTTATATTCAGCAGTACAATCATTTGTAAACAGATCTGTTTACTGGATTGTATTGTTTTTGTAGTTTCTGTTTATAATATTAATGTTAAGCGATGTAAAAGCAAACCACCAATGTCTGGATACATACATAATTGGTCATTACAACCTTTCAGTCAGGGTTACAACCTAGCTTCTCAAACCATTTATGTTGTGTGTGCTCATTTAATACATTTTATGCTGGACCTACAGTTTAAAGTCGACTCCGAACGACAGATTTCTTTTGAGAATTTTTTTCGTGGCAATTTTTTTTTTTTTTTTGCCAGAAATCTGCTGAGAGGAAGTGGCCAAAGAAATCATTTTTCATACTCCGTTTAGTTGGAGATATCTGACCTGTGGTTTAGAACGTGGCCTCACGTATAATAAGCCAACACACTACCTACTAGACTACGGCGATTCCATTTGGAATTCCTTTAAATTAAAAAGTAAACTCATCATTTTATACTGAATCGAGGTCTGAAATCGGAACTCTTCCAAAAGTGCTTTTCACCCCACAACTTCTCTGTATTCTCTATTGTTCTCTATACTTTCAAGTTTAAGCCGCGCTCGTGCTGTATTCTTCAGGCGAACAGTTGGCTTGCCATTCAATTATCACAACTCGGTACTTAAACTCTCAGCGGTGCAGCAAGTGCAGCCAAAAACCTCAATGAATCAGTCGCACTCGAAATTTACTGTTTCGAGTTCATCAATGTTGTTTCGCACACAAGGGGCTATCTGCTAGCTTCAATCATGTCGAAAGCATCTTTGACTATTCAGGATCTATGTGAGGTACGTATGGCAACAGAAAATAATGTATTCCACCGACGTCAGGAAGTAGTTCTTAAACAGAACTCTAACCCATGCCCAGGCTTTTCTAGGCTAAGGTATTACACTTATGTATGTATATGGTAGTCGACATAACCGATTCTTCTGTTCCTACTTGTTCTATTTGTTGTTTTTTGTTTTGTTTTTTCCATGTGTTGTATATCTGGGTTCGTGACTGAATGTAAGTTGAAAAGCGTAGCTCTTTTCTATGCTATAGATTGTAATTGGAAAGAGAGAGAGACCATATGAATCTGAAGGCATATTCACATTGAAGGTCACATATTTTTTTGACAGAGGGATTTATAAATACAATACCACAATGGCAGACAAAATAATAGCAGCTGTTCGTATCATTAAAGTAAATATGAGAATAAAAAGTATGGTTCCGAAAGTATGTTCATTTCTCTGGTAGGAAATTGAAAAGATAGGAAAAAAAATTCAGAAAGTGAGTATAAGAAGCTTTTTTGGGATTTGTGTGAAAATATTTTTGTTTTATATTCGTAGGTTAGGTTAGGTTAGGTTAGATCAATTAAGGCGAGTACAGTACCCGGAGGTCGAATTGACCCATTGTATAACGTCCTAGTTTCTCACACCACTTATGTTGTGTGTGTTAATTTTATACATGAGTGGTATTCGTAAGGGTCATGAAAAATTATTAAAAAAAAACGTCTTCTAGTTTTGTGCTATTAATTTACACACAACTGTAGACAATGAATTTTTTTGATACGCATTTTTCATGGATAATAAGTTCTAATAACAATGAAAAGTTATAAGCTTTTCCATACGCTTTAAAATGAAAACCAATAAAATGTTTAAAACCTTAACAAATTTTGAAATAAAATTTCCTATTTAACGTATTAATGGAAAAAGTGTGCGGCCATATGTTTATGGACAGGTTTTCATTATAAGGAAATGGTTTAAATAGGGATTATTTTACAAAGTATTCTTCAGCAATAAAGCTAAAAAAATGGAGCTCAGCGAAGCAAGAAGTGATTGTAAATCCAGAAACCCTGTCTCTGGGCCCTATTTTTTTTAGAAATATATGACCGGAAGAACTCTAAGTGTTAACTCTGACCGCTATGACCGTATGATAAGAGACTCTTTTAACCAGCTTTTGTAGGTTATAATCAGGACGGTATTTTGTTTCAACAAGACACTACCAAGGACCACACAGCACGACAGATTTGGTCGCTTTTGTATGAGAAGTATCTAAAAGGAGTGACTTTCCAGTTAAGCGACTTAAACCTTGTTCAATATCTTGGGCTATGCGAAAGACGATACCTTTGTGGGTTATACCGTAAAGTTGAAACATTTGCAAACCAACATTCGTCAAATTGTCGGCGTGATACTGTTTTTTTGTCTCGAACCGGAGGTGGGAATCTTCGAAAGACACTTTTGTTCCAACAAAAGAGCGCACGATTCATCACCACAGGTGCCTACGTACTAAACATACCCCCTACATACTTCAACCACTCTCCCCCCGCGGGACTGCCGTAAGGTATTACTTCGCGGAGGGCTGGTTAGCTTGAAAGCTTTATCACATTAAGTTAAATTTCGCCTCCGTTCCTCCAGTCTTCGGAGTACTATCATAACTTCATCCATTCTCTGACTATATTGACTGACATAGAATTCTACAGTTCAACAGCTCTTCCATTAGCCGGTTTGGTCCTAAATTCGTTTTTCCCAGCCATCTAAATCTGGGACAGCATGTAAGAATATGCTCCGCATCTTCCTCCTCATCTACACAGTTTGGGCATATAGCAGAAGTGTCATGACCAAATCTGTGCCACTTCCGCGTGATACTACCCCAAAAGGTGTGTGAAGTCTTTCACATGGAAAACTACTTCAAAATTATCGAGCACGGCAACCAATCCATATAATACAGAAAATGTTATTGATTTCGGTACATAGTGGCAAGGTTCAAGCATCATAATGGTACAAAAGTTAAAAGAAATCAAGAAGTGGAAAAGTATAATCCTTTAGCGAATTATAGTTGGACGTTTTAGTTCCTTTATACCATGTCCAGACATGTACTCTTATTGAGTCAATATTAGGTTTATTGATTACAATATTTTAAGTGTTTAGACATAACAATATACGCAATTCAGCTGCTTATTCAATATTCACTTGACAGCTGGTAAACTAAACAGCTGGTTGTTTCAACAGCATTGTTTTTTTCGTCGTTGTTGATATTTGAGTTGTCAAAAATCAATAGAAAGTGCTCGGAAAATAGTAATATGCTCACTAAACGTACTTATGACAGTGCTGTATTTGAAGTTTTAATCAATATTATAACAATTTATGAATTTATTGAGCAATAATTAATTGACATTTTATATGAAATATTGAGATCAATAATGTCCTTTACTGTAATTTACTGAATATAAGTGCATGTCTGAACATAGTATTAATCTTCTATTCTTTAGCCAGCAAAATGGACTACAAATCACTAATAGGCCACTTACACTACAGCGAAATCTAGTACTTATGAGATTTCGAGGCAAATCTAGTTGATTTTAACTAGATTTCCCATACAAAACAAAATCTACTTATTTAGTAGATTTCGGCAAAATCTACTCAAAATCTAGTAAACATAGAAATGCAACTATGTGTTTTGCCAAATAGTACTTAAAAATACAACGCTGAGCAGGAAAAAATTACATTTCAATTTAAGAACAAAACTTTAACCTCTTCACGCCCTTGGCCGTGTATGTTTATTTTTTTATAATCATAATTATAATAATAATAAAAAAAACAAAAATTTTATAGTAAGTTATTGACTACCAAATCCTCAGACCGTTTGTCTGCAGTGATGATATTATTTCCGACGCATAGTTAGATAAATAAATAAAAATGTGAAATAATTCTTCGGCAATCTGTTTTAGTGGATTATATCAAGAATAATATTTGAAAAAAAAAATAATATCAGTTATATTTAATATAATAAGTTTTACCATCACCACCTAAAAAGTCTAAAAGCTGGACTAAAGTGAATCCTGGAATTAGACTGGACGGTATGGATCATTATCCTAAATACAAGCAACTGAAAAATCTCCCCAGATGTCACGACAAATATTGTGTAAGACGAACTCTCTACATTTGTGAGAAATGTTAAGAATATATACGCCTGATATGCCCGGAATGTATGAAATCATATCACACATAAATTACCATTAACGCTCAGTGGCCACAAATGTGGACGTTATCCCTTTTTGTGAATTTTCATTGTTTTTTGTTTTCAGAATTCCTATTTAAATAAAATTAAATAATTTAAAAAGAAAACAAAATTTAATCATTTTTTTGTCACCATAAAAAAAATCGTCCCTGAAGAGGTTAAGCGTAACAAATGAAAAGTTTGGCGGTTTTTCGATGAACATATCATATGAAATATTAGGAATATCTTGCTCCCAGAATGACCCATGACGAACCTGTATTAAAGTGCGGTTTAATATTTATATATTATTACCTATATATATGTTTACGACACTAAATGTCCCATATTTTTCATTTTTGTTTGGTATTAAACTCATTTTGGAAATATTATTATTTTCTTTTAAATTTCAGTCAGCTGTTTTTGTTATTAAAATGAAATCTTGCTACTGTCAAATAAATCCAGTGTAAACGATCTAGATTTTGAGCAAGATTTGAAATCTAATCTACTAGATTTCGCTGTAGTGTAAATGGCCTATAAATGGTTGCATAATTTAGTAAATTTTTAAACCTATTTTGAAATTCATTAGCTTAGTTCAGCACCAAGGCAATAGAAAAAAATTAATTCACTATAAGTTTATTGTGAAGAGAAACTGCTATAAAACTTGCAAATCGATAATACAAATTCGACAAAACAAATGTTCGAATTAAGTATTCAATACATTCGCATTTTCGAACTCGAAGCTCAACCATAATGTATAACAGTTGGAAAGCATTAATAGGACAGAATTTTTAACACACTATTGTGACTTGTTTGTAGTCACAGCCAGGACAACAGTTGGTCCTTCAACTGCTTTCTGTTACTTAAAAAATGGATTAACATGGCGTAATTCCTGCTGTTAGGTAAAAGTTAACAGGCATGTAAGGTTTACGTTATTCTTAGATAACATCCTCATGTTAATCACAATGGCAAACTGTTATAAACTCTGAATACTTAGAAGAATTTTATTTTTTAAGTGTTTGTTCAAAAATCTTCTCTTTTTCAGTCAAGCCAAAGCGAATGGTCGCCTTATGGAGGTCTAGCAACCAAACAGCAATTAGAAGCCTTCTCGAATTTTGAGTAGAGCAAGGCTTGTTATATTATTTACATGGATACCGAGGCCTATTATTGTACACGGAAAATTAAAAAAAAATTCAAATTTCAAAAGTTGAAGGTTAGAATTCAAGGAAATCTACATTAAAGAAGTGTTCAATTGGCGTAAGCTGTCAATAACTTGTTGTTTTGAAGGTGATATCGCACTGCTTCTTTCATAGAAACCTCCGATGTAACAACTTGTGTTGGTACGAGTATGCCTACAGTATTTTCTTTTTTTCCTTGCGATGTAAATCAGTAAAAAGACTCAGGTAGTGAGGGACTTTCACTAACTAAAATCACCCCCAAGTGCCCGACAGTGAGATTCTGCCAGAAACAAGTACCTCTAGTACCTCTGAAGGATGACCAAAGGGCTATGCTCAAACATTATGCTCGCTGTAGGTTGTTTCTGTACGATTAAAGTCTTCTGTATTTGTTCCTGTCCTGTATAGTTTTTGGTTTAAGCCGAGTACACGATAAACTTTCCAAGATAACAGTTGACAGGCATTCCACTTGTCATTCGATTGGCACAACTCCGTACTTAAGCTCTCAACGGTTGAAATGCAGCCGAAAACCTTCTCTAAAACATATTGTTCTTCGATGAATCTGTCGCTTCCGAAATTTACGTGTTATTTACAAGTTCATCGCGGCAAGGGGCTATCCCAGCTTAATTCAGTGGGAATATTGTCGAAAGCATCCTTGCGCATACAAGACATGTGTGAGGAACGCATGTCTCAAGTAAACAACGCATTCATCTGGGGTTTATGTAGCCACTGAGTTCGTCCCAGAAAAAATTGAAGCTTAAGAAAATTGAGGAGGAGTATACATAGAGAAAGAAAGAGAGGAGTGGAAAAGTCAGGTGAAATAAATGGGTACACAAAGATAGACACACATTCCTCAGCTAGCGTAGTTTAAAATAAAACTGAGGAGTTCTTAGACACTGGCTCTCGAAAGAAAGCTTATACCGTTAGAGAATCTCCTGCGTAGCCTATACAAACTTCTTCTATCAAGGGCTATGTAATCATAGAAGAGATGACATATAAGTCAAGTCAAGTTGCAAGAGAATTGTGCAGCAGGGGCAATCCGCCGTATCTTGTTAGACATATACGTTGACACCTCTTATCCAGGGCAATATAGTCAGGGACATAGCCAATGTGACAATTGCCGTATAAATCCTATGAATGATTGTAGGAAGAAGTTCATATGTAAGAAGCTATGGCGTTGTAAAATTTAAACAGAGAATTCAGATCCTTCATCATCCTTTTCTGGATTTTTTTCTAGTTCAATTTGCTTTCTAGAAAAACGCAGAGATATTTCGACTGGCAGCATTCAATTTAAATAAAAATTTCTTAAAAAATTTTTTTAAAGGACTCTTATTTCTTCCTTTTTCATGTAAAACAAAAGACATCTACATTGTTTCCCTATCTCTCTCTCTCTCTCTTTCCAACTACATGTTAAAACATTACAAAACTGTGTTAAACAAGAGACAAAAAGGCGTAAAGTGAATGTCATTTGAAACCATTTGTAAGAGATGGCCCTTGTTTTTTAATTTGATTCTCTGTTAATTTGCCAAATATGCGTAAGTTTTCTGTATAACAGTGTGTGTGAGTTTGTTTTGTTGTATTGGCTGTTAGTCCGTTATCAGCAACATTTTATTCTTAATTTATGCAAACGACATGATTTTTTCTCTTCTTTTTTTTTGTGGGTATTGTTGTTGTTAATACTGTTACTGGTGCTGCTGTTGAATAATGAAAACTTAAGTCTTCAATTCATTAGGGTTTAATAAGATAAAACAGAACCTTTTTTTGGAACAGTATTTACATAAACACAAAGAGAGAGAAAGAGAGAGAGAGAAATGTAAAATGTTTTACAACTAAAACTTGTTAAAAAATATATATGTAAAGTTTTCATTAAGAGCTCGTTTGTTTGTTACATTAATGTGAGTATGGGTGTGTGTGTTGGTGTGAGTTTTGGTTTACCAATAAGAGAATAAAAAAAAAACAAAAACAAACTAAAGAGTAACACTTTTTTGTTTACTCATCATTATCATTATTACACTCAACACCCAATATAAAGCAAGGAAATGTAAACAAAAACAGAAAAAAATAACGGATACTTGCTTGCTTGTGCTTGGCTTGGCTTATCTCTTTTAAATAATCTCTTATAAAATTCTCATTCACATGGAGTTTTAACACCGCATAAGGGACCAAATTGAACAGCAAATATAAAAACAAAAACAAACGCCAGTCTATGGAGAGAGAAAAAAAACAAAACATTACGCCAAGCGACCAAACGACTCATCCATCCAACACATGTAAATGTCATGAATGAAACACGATTCATATCACAGAAAAACGAAAAGAAAAAAAAAGACATTTTCAAACACACACACACACTCATTCATTACACTCAGGACTATCTTGAACAACCAGCAGCAACTATTGGATTTTAAAAATGGGTTCAAGGGAGAAAGGGTTCATGTAGAGTTTCATTCATTCTCAATAAAGTGTGAGTCACAGTTTGGGTGCGAGAGTGTTTGTGTGTGTGTGTATGATAATTTATGCAAAATATTTTTGTTTTTGTTTTCTTTTATATTATTTCACTGTTTAAGAGAGACACATTTGATGTGTGCTAGACTATGTTTGAGAAAGAGAGAGAGAGAAAGAGCGAGAGAGCAATTGTTTTGTGTGTAATAAAAACATTTTTTTTTTTTTGGTTTTTTTAAGAGTCAAATGAAAACACATTACATTTTACTTACCAATACACACAAATAAGAGCACACATAACACAAACAGCCAAACTTTTCATTTGTTTGTAATTGTTTTTGTGTTGTTTTAGTGACAGCACAATCTGTCTGTTATTTGGCTGTGATTGTTTTTATCAAACTAAGTAATGACGGGACGTTTTTTTGTTTTGTGTTCTGTTTTGTTTTGTTTTGTTTGTTTCTGTATAGTGTTGTGTTGTGATTTGTGAAAATGTGACAATAAAAACAAAAACAGGAAAATGTTAAAATTTTTGGTTGTAACCAAATCCTCATTGTAAAGGATTTAAATGAGTTTTTTTTCTTTCTTTCTTTTCACTTTTTGATGAGCTAAAGAGTTTGATTTATGATGAGAGGGATTTAATTTTTCATTAATCTTGATAAACAATCATTTGTCTGCTCAAGAGTATTGCTCATGAGGCATACAATGGAATTTAAAAAGAAATTTTTTTAAATAGAGAAACTTATCGTATGGAACTTAACTAAAGAGAAATTCAAACTCAAGTAAATTTAAAGTGGTATCTTTATAAGTTCTTTCCCAACAAACTCCAGGATGCCGTTTGCTGTCAAAAAAACCAATTCTCAGCCCACCACCTAATGTGCAGTTCGGTGTATCCTTCTGAGGTGCATTTATGCCTTATAACGTTCCAAGTAGCTGTTCTAATGACTCATTTTCATCATCACAGAAGCTGCATATTAAGTTCGACACGATCCCCATTCAGAACTAGTGTTCAACAGCGCGCTGTGCGATTATTTACTTGGGGGTGGTACTGGATAGTCGACTTTAAACTGTAGGTCCAGCCACTGATGTTTAAAATAAACACACGCAATATAAGTGGTGTGAGAAGCGACGTCATAATCCTGGCTGAAGGGATGTAACGACCAATTATGTATGTATGTAGTCCTGGATAGTGTGATGCATGTCTCATATTGTATCTAACCAGGAAAAGTTTAGATTGTCTAAGCCGCGGCAGTTTTGAACGACTCTATCTCTCTCTACCTATCTGTAATTGAATGATACTTCCCTCTATGTTCTCTTTCGCTGAGTACAGCCTTCCAAACATTCCTTTGCACTGAGCCATTCAGCATCATGGAAGCTTTCCTCCTGGCAATATCGTAAATTCTTGTTTATTGTCTTCAATTCCAGCTTGGAGCTCTGTAGAGTCCTTTCTAAAGGGTGTTTTTTTTATAGAGGTATAGAACTTTAAGTTGGCATTACTTTTCAAGATGGCGACCGATTTAACAGCTGGCAAGTGATTTATTCTCAGTTTGGTTTGGCAATTCATCATGAATAGACTCACGCCTGAACAACGCTTGCAAATAGTGCGATTTTATTTCGAAAATAATGGTTCTGTGCGGAAAACTATCGCGCACTACGTCCATTTTATCGTCGACAAAATCGTCCATCAGAGCAGTTAATTCGATTAACCATGGAACGTTTTCGCACCACGTTTACTCTTATTGATAACTCGCATCCCCAGCGACGCTGTACGGTGCGTACAGAAGAGGCTATTGCTGCTGTAGAGCGTAGCATTGAGGAAGACCCGAATGAGTCCATCCGCCATCGAGCACAGGAATTGGATCTGTGTCCATCCACTTTATGGAAGATTTTGCGGAAGGATCTTGGTTTGCGTGCTTACAAAATACAACTCGTGCAAGATTTGAAGCCAAACGAACATCAAGTAAGGCGTAGATTCGTCGAATGGGCCCAAAACGAGATTACCGTTGTTCCCGATTTTCATAAGCGAATTTTGTTTAGCGGTGAAGCGCACTTCTGGTTGAATGGCTACGTCAACAAACAAAACTGCCGCATTTGGAGTGAAGGTGATCCTCAAGTGTATGTGGAAACACCGTTACATCCAGAAAAACTGATTGTTTGGTGCGCTTTATGGGCTGGTGGTCCGTACTTTTTCAAAAACGATGGTGGCCAGAACGTTACAGTCAATGGTGATCGGTATAGAGCCATGATTACTAACTTTTTCATTCCTGAATTGAATAACCATGATGTCCAGGAGATGTGGTTTCAACAAGACGGCGCAACATGTCACACAGCTCGTGCCACAATAGATTTATTGAAAGACACGTTTGGTGACCGCCTAATTTCACGTTTTGGACCTGTGAATTGGCCTCCAAGATCTTGTGATTTAACACCGCTAGACTACTTTCTGTGGGGCTATGTAAAGTCATTGGTCTATGCGGTAAAGCCACAAACGCTTGACCATTTGGAAGACAACATTCGCCGTATTATTGCCGATATACGGCCACAAATGTTGGAAAAAGTCATCGAAAATTGGACGTCCAGATTGGACTACAGCCGCGCTAGCCGTGGCGGCCATATGCCAGAAATCATATTTAAAATGTAATGCCCCAAGATTATCTTTCGGATAAATAAAATTCATGTCAATCGAATAATCCATCGTTGTTTTATTGCAACTTAAAGTTCTATACCTCTATAAAAAACACCCTTTACAATCATGCATCTTTCGATGGCATAATATTTTGCTCTGGGCTCCCGCTCCTTTAGGACAGGCTTTCATAGTCCTCGGTGTATTAACATAAGCTAGTCTCCGTATCTTGTTTAACTCCATTGGAGTTGTTTTGTGATTTGTTCTGTTATTTCGGGGCATCCAGGCCATAATATTATCCCAGGATTCCTCTGCAAGCACGTGGAATGGCTTTCAATGGGTTGATAGTGCGATGGTTGTCCATTTGAGTAAAGAAAAGAAGCAAACTAGTTCTCTAGTTGTACAGATCGACACAACAGTTAGAAATACCGCACGTGTCCTCAAAACTGTTAAGCCGTTTTATACTTCGCTTGAAGTATTCCTGAGCATAGGCAAACTCTTGTCACTCAACAAGCATTACATAGCTTTCAGTGCGGTCATTTCATGGTTTCATGGTCTTCGCTTGAAATACTCTGCACTAGTCATACAGCCTACGCGAGAATCTAATACCAGAATCCTTTATATACTACAGCCTACTGTGGCCACCATTTCTATAGATCTTCAAGGCATTGTGGAGCTTACAGGGTGGCTGATATATAATGCAACAAAGTAAAGCGCTATATTTTTTAATTTTTTTTAAATTTTATTGTTCAAAAGTAAAAAATGTTGGAAGTGACATCAAATTTTAGAATCAGTTTAGATTTGTTCGAATTGGCCACCTTTGCGACGAATTATGGCCTTCAAACGACCGACAAAGCCATCACAGGCTGCACGAAAGTGGCTCTGCGGTATTTTGGCCCATTCCCGGCGAAGCGCCGTCTTGAGATGATCGACACTTTGGTATTTTTTTAGTGAGAACGTTACTCTCCAAAATGCCCCAGGCGCAAAAGTCCAACGGATTGAGATCCGGAGATTTTGGTGGCCGTTGTGCGGTATAAATGAAGCGAGGAACCTCCTTTTTAAGCCATTCTTGGTTGACGCGTGCTCAGTGCGGTGGTGCTGAGTCCTGTTGGAATGTCCAAGGTCGGCGGCCGAAATGTTTGTCTGTCCAGGGCTTCAATACTGTCTTTAAGACTTTTCGCGATAATATGCGGCATTTATTTTGACCTCACGGTCGATGAATACGAGCGGGGAGCGACCATCGGCCATTACGGCGGCCCACACCATTACCATCGGTGGCGCTTGAGTTCTGGTGGCCAATCGCAGGTGTAAATTTTCAGCTGACCTCTTTGGCAAGTAAACCCGATCATTTTGTTTGTTCACAAACTGCTCAATTTGAAATGGCTTCTCATCGGAGAAAACCAAATTCGGTAACTGGCCACTTTCGTGCAAGCGAAGTAATTCCTTGGCTCTTTCCAGTCTAACTTTTTTTTTGTCCATCGGTGAGCTCTTGCACTTTTTGGAACTTCAATGGCTTTAGTCCAAGCTCATTTTTCAATATGTGTTGCATCCGTTCTCGCAATATGTTCAGCTCACGAGCAATTTTTCTACCACTGCGGCGTGGATTTCGATCAAATCTGGCCTTCAGTTTTCGGATCATTTCTGGTGTTGTTACCGTTTTTTTTCCGTCCACTTTTTGGACGCGATGCAACACTGCCTGTATCACGGTAACGAGCAATGGCACGAGAAACAAAAGGTTTATTCATATTTAAATGCTGGTGGGCTCTAACGGTAGCCACTCTTCAAAAATAAGGGGAAAATTTTTTCCAAAACATTGAAAATATCCCCAAAATAAATCATGAAATTAACTCCTCTTGCGGAGGGATCAAATCAAACTTCAACGCATACGACTTCTCCTTTCCACAGGAAGTTTAAATTACTTCAAAGCAAATTACTGTGTACTGTAAACAAACTAAAATTCCCAAAACAATTGAAAAAAAAATTCCCCAAAATAAAACACCAAAGTAACCCCTCTTTTGGAGGCTAATATTTCCCCCATTCGCATGCAATAAACCACAAAATTAGTCACAAAATTGACTCGCTTTGGGGAGAAAATTCCCCTGTAAATTTCCTGTCTAAAGATTCCAAAACAGTTGCAAGAGTCCCCCAAACAAAACACAGAAAAAATTTCCCAACAAATTTGTTTTTAATTTCTCAAATACAAGCGTTCACGTTGCTTCAAAGTAATTTACTGTGTTGTATGCATAGGCAAGCCAGAAAAAATTCCCAAAACAAAACCAGAATTTTATGCTTTCGTACTCTCCTCTCTTTAGTGACGTCACCATTGAAAGGCAACCTGTTAGTCAATGTATAAACAACAGTTATAAGTTCTCTCTTTGCCTTTAGTTACCCTTAAAAGGAGTTTAACGAACCCTATATTAAGCAAACGAAGGCTAAGGTCAACAAGAAATGGAAGTAAACAAGAGAGCGTAGAAATAAAAATCCTATTGGAAATTCACAAACACCAACGAGAGAGAGCTAGAGTATCTAACAATTCTCTCAATTCAGTGAAATATCCCTTTTAGAATAGAATTGCAATATTTGGTTTTAGAAAACAACTTAAGAAAGGACCTTTCAGTTGCCGGTAAACTGTTAAAGAACAAATACGTTGTTGGTGAACAGTGATAACAAAAAATTGAGAAATTTTTAAAAGAGAAAATTAAACGAGAATTAATGAAAAAATTAAAAAAATAACGGTATAAGCGTGTTTAATAACAGTTAACTAGTGTCATTAAATATTAATACATGCCAAATATAGGCTTTTTATAAGTGAAGAATTAAAAATAAAAAATTATTGAAAAATTAATGTAGCCTACTTACAGGTTGATTTTTGTAATGGTTTTGGCTGAATGTAGGTGTTGTTTTTTCTTTTTCTTTTTTTTTGGTGTAATCTTATTGTGTTTTTTTGAAATAACCCTGTTGGCTAACTGTTGATCATTATCAATTAAATTATGGTGTTATTTTGGGCAACAAAGTGAGGAGGGAAAGAAGTTTAGAGGAAAAAAAAGTATAGCTAAAGGCTTATATAAAACAGTGTTTTATTTACTTGTTTTGTTTTTTTTTTTCTAATAAAACGAAGTGAAAAGTTAAAAAAATAAACAAAAAATACCAATAAAAAAATACGAAAATAAATAAAATAAAACAAAAAAAAATATTTAAATTTAAAGTCTACATTAAGGCGCATCAAAATTATTAATATGTAAACAAAGCAGTGTTTCAAAATTGAATGCATTTTTTTTACTTATTTTAAAACTTAAAGTGTTTTATATAAATTTTAAAGACGTATAATCTGTTTTGAAAGCGCATAAATTTTTAATAAATTAAAAATGGATGACAAGTTACCAATTAACTATAATAAACTAAATTCGTTAAAATAAAAATGAACTGAACAAAATATTAAACAAGATTTATACAATTCGAGAGCATAATTTTACACATATTTCAATTATTTTAAGGGGATTATAGGCAGAAGACCAGAATTTTGCAATAAAATATTTTAAAGCAGATTTCAAGAACAAAATTAATGTAGAATTTGAAAATATATATTTCATAGGCATTTAGAAATTATCATCTTTCAATTGGAAACTTTTAGAATTTGAAAGTATGAAAGACCTGAGGAAATCAGCATAATTTTCTTTGCCTACTTTAGGGGGAGGGGGGATACTACCGTGGTATAACATAATTTTCAATAATGAGATCAAGTTGTGATTATTGGAAGACTTAATTAACCTTCTTTTAGGGATACAAGTGTTAATTAACATTCTTTTTATAAAAAATGCGTAGTGCAATAAATTGAGTGAACGCTATCCAGTTTTGTAAAAACCCTCACTTTAGGTCAGGTTAGGTCAGAGGACAAGTACAGTACCCGGAGGTCGAATAGATCCATTGTACAACGTCCTAGTTTCTCACATCACTTATGTTGTGTGTGTTAAATTTTTTATACATGAGTGTTGGGACCTACAGTTTAAAGTCGACTCCGAACGACAGATTTTTGAGAAACTTTTTCATGGCAATTTTTATTTACTCTCAGGGAGTTTTTGCCAGAAATCTGCTGAGAGGAAGTCGCCGAAGAAATACTTTTTGTATTTTGTCTTGATGTCTGGCCTGGGGCTCGAACCCTGGCTTTGCGTCTAATAAGCCACACATACCTACTAGACTACGGCGACATCAACCTTCACTTTACTTAAGGTTTTTTCCAATTGTAGCTTATTTTGCCCCTGTGTTCTCATTTCTGGCAAAGTTGTTATCTTGTTTTAGGGGCTTTAACGACCAATAATGGATGAGCTGGGCGTTTTCTTTTAGGGCTTCCCTGTGATAGTGTGGTGCTTTTGCTTAGTCTTGTTGCTTGCTCTTAGGGGCAGGTGTTAGTAATATTAATTGGTCAGAAAAGGGATAAAATTCTGGATGTCACAAGGAGCGGCATTTACAAATGGATAGATGCAACGATTTTCAAACAGTTTGTGAACAGTCAAGTACTGTCGAAACTTCTGTATTTGACGGGCAATATACTTGCTTGGAATTTGTTTATGTTTTCAATCTCGAAGTCAGTTATTTTTTGGACATAATGTTAATGTATTTGCAACTTTTGTTTTTAGATAAGCTTTCTCTGTTACTTCCAATGGGTTGATAAGCTTTAACTCAAAATCAGATATGACGTATTTCTGTCAAGATTTTTTTTGTCTTTTACATGACATGTGGTGTTTTTTTGTAAAGGCTTTGTGTAATGCCTCAGTTTCGGTGGATACTTTCTACATTATAGTGGGGATAATATAACATTGCATTTCATAGATTGCTCTATTATCACGCGCAGACTATTTCTATAATCTAAAGGGTCTGCCAAATAACTTTATTTGAAAATGCTTTAAAAACGAAACTACTGAATATTTTCTCAAATTTCTTTTTTTATTTGAAAGTACAATCCTTCCAGTTAATAATGGAAAATAATTTCATAAAAATGGCTGCCTCGGCTGGCCATGCAGTAGCCTACACCAGAGGATGCCGATTTTGGCAAAAAAAAATCATCTTTTCAGATGAAGCTCATTTTGATCTTGGCGGGTATGTAAACAAGCAAAATTGTCGCATTTGGGGCACAGAAAACCCGCACGCATACGTTGAAAAGCCGACGCACCCAAAACGAGTCACTGATTGGTGCGGATTTTGGTCCAGAGGCATAAATGGGTCATTTTCCTTAGAAAATGAGCAAGGATTGGCCATTACAGTCAATAGCGATCGTTATCGGGCCATGTTGAACGAATTTTTGTTCACAAAAATTGAAGAGGAGGATATTGGCAACATTTGGTTTCAACAGGACGGCGCTACGTGCCACACAGCCGAAGCTACACTCGATGTTTTGCGCCCTGTTTTTGAAGATCGCATTATCAGCCGCAGAGCTGATGTCGTTTGGCCACCTCGGAGCTGCGATTTGACACCGTTGGACTATTATTTGTGGGGTGCCGTCAAAGATAAGTGTTACGCCAGACAACAGCCGGAGACAATTGACGCTTTAAAAGACAATATTCGTGAAGCCATTGGTGAAATACAGCTGCACACAATCGACAAAGTGTGCTTAAAAATTGGACCGATCATGTAGGCTACTGCATGGCCAGCCGAGGCAGCCATTTAAATGAAATTATTTTCCATTATTAACCGGAAGGATTGTACTTTCAAATAAAAACAAAGAAATTTGAGAAAATATTCAGTAGTTTTTTTTAAAGCATTTTCAAAAAAAAAGTTATTTGGCGGACCCTTTATAAAGGATTTTAGAACACTAGTTGCAACCTGTTACGGTCTCAGAGCTGGCAAATGATTGGAAAACAAGTTAATATTGAAAGGATTAAATTCAGTTATACTACCAAGTTTTAAACTTCTTCAGTTACGTGAATCGCGTTTTAAATCAAAAATATTTATATTTTTGTGGTCTACTTTTAGGCTGCTTGTAATTCTATTAAATTAATTTGTGTACAATATATACGTACTTTAAAAGAATGTATCTTTTTGCACTGGTCTACTTCTGTAGAACATTTGAATGATAAATATAATTCATAACATGTGTTTACATATTTTAAGGCATACATTTAGGCTGAAATAATTGTTTACAAACATTTATTGAAAGCCTTTATTAAATTATTTCATTTATCAGCTTAAAATATCATTGAAATTACCTTAGAAATCCATGAAAATTATCAGATTTTTCAAAAGTTTTCTGCTACAAAAAAGGGAAAACTACTCAATTATAGATTTGTGTGATGAAATATCAAAAGGATAACAATAACAACAACAGCATTTCTAAAGGATATAAAAATGTAAATTCTATAAATCAAAAGCAAATGTTTCTGACATGTTGCTAATTGAAATGGATTTGTGCAACAATTAATCGAGAAAGTATTTCAAAAGACTACTTACTATTTATTGCCTACTTTAAGGAGTTTAATTGAAAACCAAAACCAACAGATAAAATTAAATTGAAATTGAAAGACATGCAATTGATAAGAATTAAACGAATAAAGAGAAGAGAATAAATAAAAAGGAATTTCTAAACCCGTATAAAATAAACGGGAAGAATGAAAGGAAATTGATTTTATATTTTAGTTTTATGGTTTAAAATTTTTTTTAAAGGTTTGACATGCATACATAGATAAGCTGGATGCTAACAACGACATTTTGACATGACTTTTTATTATAAAACTAAATTGTGGTCATAATAATGTGATTAAATGACCAATTAGACTTATTACTACACCTTAAAATATGCTTTAAATTATATTAGAATATCGGAGATAACTGATAACAACATATCGAGTGATGTTTGCAATACATTCCAGATCCTAAATGAAGTGATCCTCCAAGTATTCAATATTTGCGGCAGGGACGGCACAAATGTCATTTTGGGTCTACGTTTTTCCAAAGAAATAGACTGACAGTTCTGCGACTCTACCACTTGACCTTAAGGCTATAAGTTTATTCATTCAAAGGCTTAATGTGATTATGGCATACTATGGTATGGCGACATGCAAGTCAAATACCCAAATGGAATGGAAAGTTAGGAGGTGCAGAAAAAAAAGGAAAGCCATTTGGCTACATTACTGATTTAATAAAATGCTAAACTGGCCAATTGGACTTATTACTACACCTTAAAATATGCTTTAAATTATATTAGAATATCTGAGGTAACTGATAACAACATATCGAGTGCAGTAGGGGTTCACAGGTGTCAATTTGGGTCTACGTTTTTCCATAGAAATAGGCTGCCAGATCTGGGACTCTACCACTTGACCTAAAGGCAATTCATAAGACTTAATGTGATTCTGACATACTATGGTATGGCCAGATGCAAGTCAAATGCCCAAATAGAATGGAAGGTTAGGAGATGCAGAAAAAAGGAAAGCCATATGGCTACATTACTGTGGCTGAAATAGATGGGAATACACAAGAGAAAGACCGGATCATATCTTAGGGAGTCAGTTTGACAAAGAAATTGTCAAACCGGGGAAAGGCTAGAGTGGAGAGGTCAAGAATTTCTGTGTCCTACCTCTGAATTTCTGTCTCTATCGGCATGGCTTTCAATAAAACAATGGCCTGTGAAAACCGTGCGTTGGATGACTGTGAGACCTCAGGTATATCCAAGTCAGTCTAGCAGATAACAGCCAATACTACACTGGCCTCATGATACCAATGCAGTTAAATGTGTTTGCAGAAGAACCTGAGAATACCGTGTTTTACTGGGGCAATTGGAATACCTATGTGCCATAAAATTCGGTATTCGCAGGTTATGAACCAGCTCTTGCCAGCTTATTAACAAGCCAATATTCGAAGTCTAGGAATCGAAATTTTTTTACGAAATCCCCAGCAATTAGGAAAGCGGGCGATCGTCATTGATGTTTTTCATTGACACTGTCAGTTCGATTGAATCCAAAGTTTTTCTAGGAAAATGCCATACATACATACATAATTGGTCATTACAACCCTTCAGTCAGGATTACGACCTAGTTTCTCCTACCACTTATGTTGTGTGTGTTAATTTTTATACATGAGAGGCAAGACCTACAGTTTAAAGTCGACTCTGAACGACAGATTTTTGAGAAACTTTTCATGGGAATTTTTTTACTCTCCGAGTTTTTGCCAAAAATTTGCTGAGAGGAAGTCGCCGAAGAAATACTTTTTGTATTTTATTTTGATGTCTGGCCTGGGGCTCAAACCCTGGCTTTTCATCTAATAAGCCAACACACTACCTACTAGACCACGGCGACTTCAAAAAAATTCCATCACAAAACAAAGTACGGAAACTGAGAAAGGGGTTCTACTAGAAATTCTACTACTATTACTGCCAGAATTTGTACATTTGTGAGGCCTAAATAGACAAAAAGGAGTAGAAAATTCATGCCTGTCAGGCAAATCTCTGTATTTGGTAGGATCAGAAGGTTTCATCTGCTAGGAAGTACTGATATCGAGCCAAACGATCACAGAAGACCTGCATCTAATATGTCAGATTGACGACAAAGGACCGGAAAATCCATAGATAAAGGGTCCACCAAATAACTTTTTTTTTTTGAAAATACTTTTAAAAACGAAACTACTGAATATTTTCTCAAATTTCTTTTTTTATTTGAAAGTACAATCCTTCCGGTTAATAATGGAAAATAATTTCATTCAAATGGCTACCTCGGCTGGCCATGCAGTAGCCTACACGATCGTTCCAATTTTTAAGCACACTTTGTCGATTGTGTGCAGCTGTATTTCACCAATGGCTTCACGAATATTGTCCTTTAAAACGTCAATTGTCTCTGGCTTGTCGGCGTAACACCTATCTTTGACGGCACCCCACAAATAATAGTCCAACGGTGTCAAATCGCAGCTCCGAGGTGGCCAAACGACATCAGCTCTGAGGCTGATAATGCGATCTTCAAAAACAGGGCGCAAAACATCGAGTGTAGCTTCGGCTGTGTGGCATGTAGCGTCGTCCTGTTGAAACCAAATGTTGCCAATATCCTCCTCTTCAATTTTTGTGAACAAATATTCGTTCAACATGGCCCGATAACGATCGCCATTAACTGTAACGGCCACTCCTTGCTCATTTTCGAAGAAAAATGCCCCAAATTATGCCTCTGGACCAAAATCCGCACCAAACAGTTACTCGTTTTGGGTGCGTCGGCTTTTCAATGTATGCGTGCGGGTTTTCTGTGCTCCAAATGCGACAAGTTTGCTTGTTGACATACCCGCCAAGATCAAAATGAGCTTCATCTGAAAAGATGATTTCTTTTTGCCAAAATCGTCATCTTTTGTAAGTTGATCGCAGGCCCACTTGGCGAAGCGAAAACGCATTGGATGGTCAATTGGCTTCAATTCCTGAACTAATTGGACTTTGTATGGCGTCATACCAAGGTCTTTATGCAAAATTCGTCTCATCGAAGTCTCCGAAATGTTCAATTGTTGAGAACGACGGTGAATTGATGTTGATGGCGTTTCAGGCACACTTTCTGCTACAGCAGCAATATTCTCGGGTGTACGCACTGTTTTTGGCTTTTGACGCTTTGGTTTATCGATGAGGATGCCAGTTTCTTTCACTTTTTTCACAACATAACGAACATACGGAGCTGACGGGCGCTTCTCTTCTTCCAAAATTCGTATGCAATTTTCGCACACATTCTGCAACACTACCATGATTTTCAAAGTAATGTCGCAATATTTTTCCAGCGTTGTTCAAGCGTATACACAACCATATTCGTTCAGCGGACGGATAAAACTAATTATCTGTCAAATCAGACATGGGATAAGTGTTACCATTCAGGAAATAAGCACTAGTTGAAAAAAAAACGTTAGATGGCGGACCCTATATGTAGATGTATAGAAGATACGGTCCATTATGGCAAAATGACGTTCCATATTGCACAGTCCAGACCTTGCCACGCACCATTTGTTTCTAGCGCTGCAAAATTCTGTGACTGGAATCTGGCTTGATTTGTTCCTGGCCTCAAAGAATTCTTATGTTGCCGGGAAAATGGCTATGATTCGCAATAAACGCTCGCATTTTTGACCTAAACTCCTAATATATTCCTGCATATATTGAAACAAAGCTTTTCTTATTCATATCTTCTCAAAAACCCCTTAAAATATACTTTAAAATATGAATTACAAAAATATGAAAACTTACTATCTTAACATCAAGTCTCAACAGCTAATAATATGTTCGGAATATGCCGTTTAAAATTAGCAAAATATGCTGTAAAGTGAATATAAACTTGCCAGAAATGTAACCGCCATTAAATTAAAGGTGAAAAGAGCATAACGTAAGAATGATACAAATATACAAGCACCTTAACATATGCTATGAAAATTGTAAAAACATGTTTATATACAACACTCACAGACACATACATACACATGTATGTATATGCACTCGTTTAAGTGGAGAGATAAAGTGGTTTTTAAAATAAACACTCAACAAAGATGTAAAAAAGAAACAAAAAGTGTTGCAAGAAAATAAACGGGGAATATGAGCTTAAAAACAAACAACGAAAAAAGAAAAAAGGATCTTAAAGGATAAATAAACTGTAGAGCATATTGTAACTCTTTATAATACATAATGAACATCATTATTGTCTTTGTATGGCTGGTAAGGCCTTGTAAACCCAGGTTTTGTATAAGAAAATAAGCGAAGGAGAGAGAGAAAGAAAGAGTATGTGACAGAGAGTGTGAGTTTTATTAAGGTCTGGTGACGCCATAAAATATGCTTTACAATCGCATAAAATGTTAAAGAGCAGCAGCAGAATGACAAAAAAAAAACGAATACAAAATATGAAAATACAACGACAAAGACTTGCATTTTCCGTTTCCGTTTGGCAACGGTTTCCTTTACTATAAAAAACATTTAAAATTCGTAAGAAAAATAGAAATTTCTCCACAGTTAACAGAGTTACAAATGAACAGCAACAGCAACGGCAACAGCAAGAGGCAACCAAAACTGTGTAAAACATTTAAAATGAACTAAAGGAACCAGGCCATGAATATATGACGTTTATAAGTAAAAAAAGAAATCCTTTAAGGAAACATATTCATGCTGTTTGGATTGTATATGAAAAACAGGATTTTAAGCAGTTTTTTTCTTCGTTGTTTTTGCATTCTAAAGAAAAAGAAAAGTGGCATTGAAAATGGTTTTTTTTTGGCGGCCAAAAACCTTACACGAAATATAAGAATTTATTTTTCCTACTTGGCCTGGCCTTAAATAAAACCCCCGAAACTAACACCTAAGGAACTCTAAATAATAATGTGTAATAAAAAAAATAAAGAAACACTGTCCCAGACCCCTTAAAGTATGCCACAATATTACATGAACATGTTTTGTTTGTTTCTCTAGCGTATAAATTATTTCTTTTACAGCCTTTTATGCTGCTGCTGCTGTTGTTGTTGAAAATAAAATTTTTTTTTGCTTTAAATTACAATGGACTTACCATACCACACCATACTGGGGGACATTTGTTTGTTTTTGCAACAAAAACAGTTGAAAAGCAAAATGAAGAAAAGCCATAGCATTGCTTAGTAAATAATGGCCGTCTTAAGAAATCGTGATCTTTCGCCATTATAGATTCTTAAAACCCGAAGAAACAGAGCAAAAAAGAAATAATAGAAAGAAAGCATGTAAATACCTATGCAATCCCTTTTAAATCCTAAACATAAAATACAGTTATTTCTTTTAATAACAGCCAACCGTAAAGTATGCAATGATTTTTATGTTTCTTAACATCTTTTGAGGGATTACATGCATAATAAAGTAACAAAAAACAAGTAAATAAAACACATCTAATGCCAACATTATTGGCAAAGAAAAATCTATAAATAAATTTATTTTTATAAAAAAAAATTCCTTAAAGTAGGCAACACAATTTTTCCGAAATTATACATAAATTGAGTGATTAAAGTCAATAAATAAGTCCTCTAAAGCCAACATTATTGGTAAAGAAATTTCTGTTAATGGCTTAAAACTCCTAAAAGTAGGCAACACAATTTCTTCTATATTTTGAATTACTATTGCTTTCTTGAAAGTATACAAAAATTGAGTGATTAAAGTCAATAAATAAGTGATATAAAGCCAACATTATGGGCAAAGAAATTTCTGTTAACTGTTTAAAAAATCCTTAAAATAGGCAACATTTATTTTTTTAGTATTTATTTCAATGTAGAACAAATATTGTCGTATATACGTTTATACCTAAGTTATTGGCAATAAAAAATCAATAAAAACTTTTTATTACAAAAATTTCCTTAAAGTAGGCAACAATTTTTTATATATTTTTTACTTCTTTTTCAAAAATTATACAGAAATTAAGTGATTAAAATCCGTAAATAACTGATATTGGACCGAAAATATTGATAGAGGATAATCTGTAAACTGTTACTATGAAAAAAATCCTTAAATCAACTTAGTTTTCATTGGTTCTCTCTTGGGTTATATTGCGGCGTACCATTGTCAAATATTGCATTCAAACAACATGACGAAGTTGTTATTATGAAGTATTGTTAGCTAACGTTGCAAGCTCCTTACGCCCATTCTACTCATCTAGAAATTTTCTAACCTTTTCTATTTCACTAATAAAAATACGACCCTAACGATGTCTTATCTCGAAGTTATCATCATCACTATATACGAATTCTATACAGGTTATAGCTTCCCTGGCACAATTAATGCTGAAAATATGGAACCGTCGTCCAATATTGAAGTAAATAAGTTAAGAATTCTTTAAAGAATTCGAGAATTTTTTAAAAATACAAAATAAAATAAATAATTACCTTGAAATATGCTACAATATTTAACCGTTTCTTAATGAAAAACACACACTGAACTCTCATAATCTAACTTTTCCCTGAAAAAGTTTAGAATTTAAAATTTTTGTCAACATTATAATAATTTTATAAATATTTTTTGTTAAAGCCTTAAAATATGTTTTATTTTATATTTTCCATCACAAATTTTAATTTTATTTTTAAGCAATTAAAATTTCAAAAATATTTCACAATTTTTATTGTCACGTTTTGTATGATTTTTTTTCTGAATACAATTCCTTTTCCAATAACTTTTTCTTTTGCCTATTTTAAGGCTGAGGACAATTTTATTTAATTAAATACCAAGCACCATATGTAATTTATATTCATCATAATAATTTATTATTCTATAATTTCCTTGTGCTTCAAATCGTTTTCTTTACTTTGCTTTATAAAGAAATTACGTGCCTACTTTTAGGCTTTGAATATATATGTGTAACATTATGTGTGTGGGTGTAGGTGTAGATGTTGTTGTAACAGAAAAATTACGTGCTAATTTTGTGTGATTTTTATTTCGGTTATAACGTCCATTACGAAAGCTGTAATGCCGGTGTTGTGATAAATGATCACGTTTTGCTGTGACTTGCCTGGCACCTTCTTGTTTGAATTATAGTTTGTTGCCTAATTTAAGGCTTTTGTGGCAAAGAGTTTCATTGAAGTTTTTGTGTTACTTTTTCTGTTGTTGTTGGTACGGTAGGTAGGGAATGCTTATGAGGAACGTGTTTATTGTAATATCTTAATAATTTCGATTCAAGCAGGTAATTTAATAATAAAAAAACTTGCTATACAATAAAACTAATCTGAAATCACTAAAGGATAACTTCTTTCATTGCCTTGTAGTTATAAAGAAATTGTGATTTAATAGGAAAAAATTTCAAAGCTAAATTACCAGGTAAACTGCCTAAAAGTATGCTTTACAATTTCGTAAATTGTGTATTTCTTTTATGAAGCATAGAAATTTAAATTTATTCTTTATGTTTGAGGCTAATAAACCTAAATTTTTGTATATTTAATAAGTTACGTCATTATCAGCTGCAATTAAACAAGCAAAATTGTGGCGCCCTTAGACATGCTTTGGAAAAGTAATGCTTAAGTTTATGGCTTTAGGAAATTGCAAATAATTTTTATTTCAAAAATTTTTATTTCATGATGAAATGCTTACGTAAACAATTTAGGCTTGAAGAAGTTGAAAATATTTAAAATTGAAATAAAAAAATTTAAAGCATACATTAAGGGAAAACTCTAACCGCGATAAAGTTACAATGTAAACACAGTCTTTTTAAATATTCAATAAAATTGTAAAACAATAAGAAAATATGGTGGGATTCAACTGTTGCCAAAATTATTTTGTCGAAAATACAGCATGTCTTAAGGCTCAGAAAATGTAGTATAAAAAAATTCTAAAAATTGAAATGAAAATTAAAAATTAAAAATTTAAACTTAAAATCCACCTAGAAGACAAACTAATTCGTATACCTTGCCTTTAAACTCATAATTTTGCGTAAAACAATTTGCGAACAATATAAAGCACCTAAAAGTACACTTTAAAAAATCAATTTCTATTTAAACTGCCTATAAATTCCTTGCAACTCTCTTTTTCTCTGCTTGATACAGATTTATAGTTTAAGGAAATCAAATTACTGTAGAGCAACAACATAAATTAAAAACAATTGCATACCCATAGGCTCTTACCACTCTTTTGCTTTTCACACTTATGCTGCAACACACAAAACAAGAAAGAAAAAACAGTTTTTGTTCTCATGTTCATGTTCATATATGTATGTATGTATGTATGTATGTATGCATGTGTAGTGAAAAAGTCATTTTTTAAACTGACACTTCTCCTCTGAGAAACCATTAACTAAAACCAGACATTGTAGCAAATATTTTCAGCCATAACTCTTTCATTTTTCCTATACTCATGGCACTCCATTATTGTTTCTCTATAGCATACCTAAAAGGCTGTTTTTAGCTTTAAAAGCCAACGTTAGTCCCTACATGGAGCAGTAGGAAAAAGGGAAACAAGGCAGAAAAGCAATTGCTTGAGCTATGGTCACGCATGGAACGCATAATTCTTTAACAGTTACTTGTACTTTTTTTTATACATTCTCTTCCTCTTTCTGTGTTTGCGATTTATTTTTTCCTCTCAGTTATAATGGCGTTCAAGTGTGACATAAAATTTCTTTCTATTAAAACAAAGAATGAAATTTTTTATTCCATTTAAAATAGGAATTAAGGAAATAACATAACTTTTAAGGGGAATTTTTCATTTAAGAAAATATTTTTCTAAAGTATACTTTAGGGGGCTATAACAAGGGGGTAGGAAATTTATTAAATTATAAACACTTAAAATGATTAAATAGTGTCTTGGGTTAGTTTTTGGATAATAATTTAAGGCATTGCAGTTTATTAAAGATATACGAGGGGTGGTACAAACATTTTGAATAAAAACCGCATATAAAATCACTTATTATGTTGTATTAGGCATTTTAATTTACACCTCAATCCACTTTAAATCAAACTCAAGTAAGCAATGAGGCTTCTTTCTACGGAATAATCAAAATTTGTCGTTTATTGCTCTAGAAGAACTCAGACTTATTGGGGATAAGCCATTGCTTCTGGAAAAAATGACTGTTTGATTTGCTCTATGGTCTGGAGGTATTATTTGGGTCTATTGTAGTCAAGTAGGGAGTGTATTGGCTCATTAGACGTCCAGTCAAGGTTCAAACCAAAGGTCTGACATCTCCAACTAAACGAAATATGAAAAAATATTTCTTCAGCGACTTACTCTCAGCAGATTTCTGACAAAAACTCTAAGAGTAAACGGAAAATTGCAATGAAATATCTGTCGTTCATAGTCGACTTTAAACCATAGATCCCTTGACTCATGTATAAAATTAACGCACACATAAGTGGTGTGGGAAACTAGGTCGTAATCCTGACTGCAGGGTTGTAATAACCGAGTTGTTTGGCCTGCTATTGTAGATTATGAACTGGGTTGAATAAGACGGTATCCTAAGTGACAAAACACGACGGATGTTGACTTTATTTAATTCGTGTTAGACCTTCTGAACATGAAATGTTCTCAAAATTGGTCGAAAACTAATACAGTCACAGCCAGTTAAATGACAGACGTGACTTCCGTAGTCAACTAGTTTAATGGTGAATGGTTTGCCTCGTTCCATAGTAGGTTTTTTTTAGTTTAGTATGGCATATGATGCTCCTGTTGTAGAGAACGAAGTGATCTGGATCAGAGATCAGCAATGAATCGCTTTTTCGCTACTCATAAGTACTCATGAAATTTTGAGTATAAGTGAGTCAACAGTATTGAAATCCAACTACTCTGATGCATTCGTATGCAGTACAACATTGATTTATGAGTACAAGTTGCAATGAGTATGAATACAACGTTGACATCAAACTCATAACATTCGAAATATGTTTGATTCATACGCCTACTCATTCAGATTCATAAATTTAGAAAAATACTTCTTATAATACTCATAAATGATTGGAGTGATTCGAATCATTCGTCAAAATTTACAGTCTTAGTTGTTGTTGCATTTACAAAGTGAGAAGAAAGACACATAAACAAAAAAGGCAAAGACGGAAAGGAGAGCAAACACACAACCTTCTTGTGAGTATTGTAGTGTTCGTACGCGAATCATACATATTTTGTGATTCGTGTATACGATGATTCATGGAGAGTCGAAATCATTAACATCATGCGTATTGTTAAGTATGAGTACCATGAGTATTTCAAACTTTGAATATGAGTAGTGTAAGTATGACATTAAAATAAGTATGAATGCGTTTAAGTATCTGAAATTATAAGTATGATTCAAATCTACTCATCGTTTTGAATACTCATTGCTGACCTCTGGTCTAGATCCGCGCTTATAGTTCTAAATATTCGAAATATTGGTAGTTTCTGTGAAGCGTAGCATATAGATTCCTTAGGGAATTTTTTGTTTCCCCAAGTCTGGTGGTTTGAGTTTATTGGTTTTCATTCTTCGAGTTTATTTTTCTCTTTTAATTAGTTCACAGCTGCATAATCCTAAACCCTTTTTATTCATATATTTTACACGTGTTATATGCTTAAATATTAATTTTAATTATTCTTGTTGATTTTGTATTAAACCGTCATTCATACTGCTCATATGAAGAAGGCTTTGAAATATTTATGCCATTAATATTAACAGTGCCTTAAAGTAGGCAACATTAAACAAAAAAGCATGCAAATATTAAATTTCATAGACATTCAAGACACTGAGCCAGCTGGCTGGCCATGCTTGTGTAAATCTTTAACGTCGAGTAATGTAAACAAAACATCAATTTGAAGAGACCAGAAAGCAATAAACATAAAATACAACAAGGAATACTATTTAGAAAGCAACAAAGAGAAAGAAAGAGAGAGAGAGAGACCGAGTTGTAATAAAGCAAAACACTCTTCACACATAAATAAAGTAAATAACACTCGTAGAGAGATGGATAGTCCAAGAAATGCTAAACATGCCATGCAGTTATTGAAGTATAACAAATGGCAACAAAAGATAAATACAAAATTGTCTCCTCTCTCTCTTGGTCTCTCTCTCTCTCTCTCTTTGCTTTTGCTTTAGTAATATTTAAGGTTTAAGTGTTATTTTCCATTACATAAAACAAGAATCACTTACACTTACACTTACATTTACTCTCTAACAGATTGAGATTGTTGTTATTGTTGTTTATTTTGGTATTTTTTTATATGATTTAATTTTTTCTGCTCTCTCTCTGTCTTTTAAGGAAGTATTTACTTACACTTAAATGAATGCTACAACACACACATATACACACACGCAACGGCGTGTAACAATTCCTAGGTTTTTAGGTGGGAGATCATGTTTAGTAGGGGATTTAGAAGAGTATGAGTCTTAATTTCCGTTACTGTGTGTTACTTGCTTTGTTTATTTTTTATTTATTTTTGTTGTTGTCTTTTACGATTTTTTTTTTTTTTGTTTGTTTACAATTCGTTTTTCATTACGGTTTTATTTCCTATATATGACTGTGTATTTGCCAAAAACAAACGGATATACAGTAAAGGCCAGAGAAATAGTGTGTGAAAATTAAAAATTGAATATCTCAGCGATTATTAAAGATTTTTTAAAATTTTTTTCACAGAATTATAAAGAAAAATTTAATACGTTTGGTTTTCGGTAGAAGGTTCAAAAATTTAGAATCTTCTATAATATTAATTGCAATAGGAGAGAAGGGTGACAGTTTAACTCTAAATTAGTTAGTATCCTATTACAATAGCAGGTAGTATGTGGGCTTATGAGACCTCTAGTTCAGACATCTGCAATAAAACGAAAATATTAAAAAATATTTCCTTCGGCTACTTCCTATCAGCAGATTTTTGGCAAAAACTCTGATAACAAATTAAAATTATCATGAGTAGTTTTTCAAAATCTGTCGTTCGGAGTTGACTTTAAACTATAGGTACCACCATATTGCATAAAATTAACACACACAACATCAGTGGTGTGAGAAGCTATGTCGTAATCATGTCTGAAGGTTTGTAATGACCAATTATGTATGTATGTATGTCTCTGCAGCCAAGGAACCTATGCAGATCTATACTACTCAGGATTGTGGCATTTCACTTGGACCTTTTTCAGTCCTTCCTTGACTGGAAGGACTGGAAAATACTGCATCTATAGAATTAGATGAAGGGCATTAACCGTCTCATTCTCAAAAATATTCGTGGGCTCAGCAACCCGAAGAGAAACTCGATTGAACCGATCCACAGACAATACAGAAGCCGGACAGTAAAGAACCTCTCTCTACTTACATATACTAGACCGATGTCGCTCTCAGAGAGGCTTGTTGTGTAGAAATATAAAATATAGTGAGGTCGGAACTTACACAGATTCCTGTGGGAAGTTATACTTTCTCTGGCTAGGAGGACAGCTAAATAAAACCAAAAAACCATTTTTGTGTATCTAAAGCATGGAAATCATTGGTTAGGAGAATAATAGAAGTTTTAAACCTGGAAAACTGACTTGAAAATTCTTCACTAAAATTATTTCTCAACCCGACTATGTACATATGTATGTATTTAATAATATTGATTGCATTAGGTTAGAAAGTTGACAGTTTAAGCCTAAACTAGTTAGTTTTCTATTCGAATAGTGAGAGAATTGTTGGGTGAGAACTGTAAACTGAACAAATATGTAAAGTTTACATAGTTTGATCGTTTTTGATGTCATAATTTTGATGTTAAAGATCCACTACGTTATGGTCAATCAATCATTACAAAATTACAATGTTATCGTGGAATATCTTAAAAAAGACCGTCGTGTAAGCCTAGGGGGCATACAAATGGAGCTAGGTATTCATTACTTAACAAATATCGACAATTGAAAGAAATCCTAGCTACACAAAAACCTCGATATATTAGTGCCAGATAAATTAACAGGAAAAACTTTAATGAACCGAATTTCCAATTGAAATTCTCTGTTAAAATGGTAAAAAAATCTAACCATTTCTGAAATGGATAATTACGAGTGATAAAAACTGCATGAGGTACGATAACAGTATGCGAAGAAGAAAGAATTATGGTAACGATGTTGGTCTGATAGAATTGGCAGGAAATTGTTCATTAAGAGCTTTAACAATCTGATCAAACTATTGATTACGCTCAATATTATCAAGCATTAACGAGATGGAAGCAAGCAATGTTCATTACATGACCAAAATTCATCAACAGGAAAGATGTTGTGCTCCATTATGATGACGTCAGGCCACAAACATTATGAGAGAGCTTGACTGTATCTACCATATAGCCCTTAGCGTACCTCTTCAAATTACAATGTGGTTTGACCACTGCGGAAATCCTTTCATGGTAAAAATTTTAAATCTATTGAGGCCTATAAATTGGATCAGCTTGACGCTTAGAAAACTATATATTAGATGTAGCATAGGACCACAACAATTGTATTCCAATAATTTTTAATTAATGCATTTTGAATTCACTTGAACCTACGTTTGTCTCGGCGCCTTCAGACTAGATTTTCTGCCCTCTGCGAGTTGCCTATTTTTTCATTCTCTACTCAGATTACCGCTTCTATTTCAAGAATGAGGACATTTGCAATATTACAGTCCATGCAGCAAGGTATCGCGCGATGAATTCGTGATGTCTCATGTCTACAGGACAATTCAGCTACAATTCCAAGACTCCAAAGTCTACATTACAGCTGACATTGGTAAGATACTGCTCGAAAAATTATGTCAAAATTCTAGCTCAGAGATGGAACACCTTGGTCCTTGCCGTGGTTTCAAACAAATAAATTTTCGATACCAAACAGTTTTAAAGGTTAAACCGTTAATACAAAACAATTATTTATGACTTATTATTTTGCTCTCTACTGTATCATTCTTTGAAGTACCATAGCTTTTGTCTTTGTGTTATGTTTGCTATTTTAATTGCTGTTTTAAGGAAGTTTATTGTAGCTTTATTATAGGATTTTATTTAATTTTTTTTCTTCTCCTTTTCTTTTCGGAACATGATAAAAAGGCAGGAAAAGGGAATATGGTTTTGCAGAAACCAATAATAAAATGAAGGAACGAAAAGAAAAAATCCACAAAATAAAATCAAATATAAAACGAGGGTTGCTTGGAAAAGTGATACAAGAAATAAAAAAAAAATTCGAAAAAAGCAATTCAACATCACATGGTTACACATGGTCTTTCAAGTTCGGTTTTCTTATTTTTTCTGACAAGTGTTAGACATGAGTTCAATTTTATTGGAAGACCGTGTAAATAAAATTTTAAAATCCCCTGACAAACCTTAATTTTTCAAAATTTTGGATCTTGTTGTCGGTACAATTGCTTAATAGGGGCTTGAAGTTTTCTTTCTTATTCTTTCATAGCCCTCGTTTTTTTTTTTTGTTTTTTTTTTTTTTTGAAATGTCATACACTTTATTACCTTTCAAATTGAATTTTTGCTCAATTTCTCTGTTTTTTTATGTTACTCAAGTGCCAGCAAAAAAAAAATGGAAGGAGGAGAAAGCCAACCATAAGGGGTACTTTAAACTCAAATCTAAATGACAATCTTCAGCAGAAAAATAAAATTTAATTATGTATTAAGACACCTCATAAAATACATGAAGTGAGCCTTAAAGTAGGCAGTAAATATAGTATTTAAAATGAATAAATGAACAGATTACTTACGGTCATAAAGTTTGGAATTTTTTCTTTCTTGCTTTCGTTTAACAAATCAAGAGATTCTGAAAAAAATAAAATAAAAAGGAAATCAAATTAAATTTTAAATTAGAAAATGGAATTAAAAAGAAAATAAAAAAATAAATAAAAAATTTAAAGCATACATTTAGGCTTAACAGGCATTTATTTGTTTTTAAATAAAAAATGTGTAATCAACACTAGAAAATGTTATGTGTAGGCTTAAGTGTTACAAAATTTTTCCTATTTTTGAAATTCCAACACACAGCACTGCATGAGTGTAGTAGGCATCCCCTGGGTGTGGGTCATATTAAAAGAAAAAGTTAGGTTGAGACAAAAAGACTGATACACATAGCAAGGCTGTATATAATACCTATGACAAAAGTCCCAAGATTATGTTAAAATGGCTACATCTTCTCTCTCTCTCCAACGCCCTCTCTATCTGCCTCCCTCTCCCTCTCCCTCTCTATCTCCTTCTATCACTCTCTCTAACTCCCTCTTTCTCTAACTCCCTCTATCTCTAACTCCCTCTCTCTCTAACTCCCTCTCGCTCTAACTCCCTCTCTCTCTCTTCCCCTCTGCAAGAAGTAAAGTAGGTCTCCTATAGAATATGAATTCTGGATTTAGTCGATACGGTATTGCCTAAAATATGTCCTGTGGTTGTATTCTACTTGAGACACGGCCTGCACTAAGCCTCATCCCGAAGACATGACCTATTGAGATAATATCTCAGGTAGTAATGTCTCGACAGAAAGCCCTCTATCCAGCTTTCTCTGACAGGAAACAAGACATGGGGGCAGTAATTCTATTTGCCTCTAGTTCTCTCCTTTTCTTGTCGTACTTAAGAGAATTTTTAATATAATGTTGCAGACTTTTGGGTGCCATTAATAGTTAATATTTTTATAATTTAAAAATAAATAGAGTAACTATTTCGTAATCCATTTAAGAAGCATTTTATGTGATAAAATTGTTTTTTTTTTTGAAAGTTTGTAAAAAATGTACAGCCTATTTTTAGGCAATTAAAAATACAAGTGTATTACCAAATCAACTTTTAGTTAGTATGCAAGAAAAACAAAATTCTAATTTAATAGCCATTTAACTTTTCTATAACTTTATAAATGTAATTGCTTAAAAATCTACAGCATACTTTAAGGAGTTTGAACATTAAACTTCAATTTATTTTATTGGTAGACATTGTAAGTGAAAATGATTTTTATTTGTCAATTGCATTGCATTTCTTTTGATTTTAAACTTTTTTTTTTTGAAATGACAGAATAAAAGCAAGATTCTTCCAAAAATTGTTGTGGTTTTTTTCTAAAACCATTTAAAAAGAAATGCTAAGAGAGTAGGGGAAAAAATCAGAGTTTTTTGAAAACTCCTGATGAAATGGAAAAATTCCTTTTAAAAACCACTTTATGCAGCATCTATGTTTGAATTTAGTTTTAAAGAAAAAATCTCGTTTTCTCTGGCTCTCCTCTTGCAAACATTTTTTAAAAACTTTGGCAAACATTTTCCAAAGCTGAGATTTGTAAACTCTATGCTCTCAGCTCTATGCTGTGTGCTGAATGCCATGTGTTATGTTTTTCCATTTCATTGTGTTTTAAAAGCAAATAACTTTAGAGTTCTGGAAAATCTCTTTCGAGTTTTTCTTTTTTTTTCTATTCCTGGTTAGATAGTTGGTTGGTTGATAATGCATTACATACATTGATTTCCTTTCTGTAAGGATCTCTCTCTCACTCTCCCCCTCTTATTATCTTTGTACATCGAAAAGTGGTTTTTGTGTCATACAAGAGTTCTACAAATGTTGGTTGGTTGGTCGAGTACTTTACTTGTGACTCTAGTCTCTCAAATGTACGTATTATTTCGACTGACTGACTGTTTTTTTTTCGTTTTCGATTTTTTTCTTTCTTTTTCATTCGTTCATAATCATGTCAATGACAAGTTGTTTGTCAATTCTTTGTATTACATTTGTTTAAATATTTTTAACTTTTATTTAAAGTTCCATTCAAGTGGTAAATGGAAAGTTCAATGTGTTCTTCGTTTGCAGCAGAAACTTGTCAATATTCGTATTGGGGTGGGGCTAGGTAGTCAATGTTAGAAAAGTTTTAACAGTACTTTACGCTTGTCTCGTTTATAACAAGTAAAGTTTTTTTATTTTTTTATTTTTTTTATTAAAGATATGCTGGCGGTAAAGTTTCTGACAGTAAATGCTTTTTAAAGTTAAATAAAGTTAAATTTTAAAGTAAAAACAGCCTAAAAGTATATGCAATTTTTTTAAAATATTTCAACTCCTGAAAATATGCTAGTTTTTTTAAGTTTATTGCAGGAATGGAAATGCATTGCCAATGCATTGGCAAAACCCAATGCGATGAATATAAATCTAGTAACAGAAATATTCTTACAATCCTGTTTAAGGAATTGATTGATCCGATTGCTACTTAGGTCAGGTCAACGAAGAAAGTTCTTCCCTTGACGGCGTCCAATAAATACCTCTGCTCGGTAAACAATCTAACGGAGGCCCGAGGAATAACAATTTTCGATATTTTGGTATTCCATTGTGATTCTTTAGAAAGTACTATACAATCCCTTCGGGTCTCTTTGTACCTCTACCCACACGAAATCAACACAAAACTGCCTGGAAAGTCAGTATAGTTATTCGCGGCAGTTTCCAACCAGTATAGACGTAAGGATGAAGGATGAAGTCGCCGTAGTCTAGTAGTTAGTGTCTTGGCTTATTAGACGTATAGCCAGGGTTCAAGCCCCAGGCCAGACATCAAAAAAAATACAAAAAGTATTTCTTCTGCGACTTGCTCTCAGCAGATTTCTGGCAAAAACTCTAAGAGTAAATAAAAATTGCCATGAAAAGTTTCTCAAAAATCTGTCGTTCGGAGTCGACTTTAAACTGTAGGTTCCGCCACTCATGTATAAAATTAACACACACAACATAAGTGGTGTGAGAAACCTGACTAGAGGTTGTAATGGCCAATTATGTATGTATGTATGCAGAGGGATACCAATTTTTGGTATTCTGTTGTTCTGCGGTTCTATAGAAAGGATTGTACTTGAAAGAGATATAGATAGCGATTTCAGTCAATTTTTTAAAAATAAGATAAGGAATGTTAGCACCTCGTAATCTATCTGATAGTCTTTTGACCCAATTCATTCTCACCTAACTTTTATGTCTAAAAACAATTCATTTTTCGCAATACTTGAATGGAATGAATGGTTTCAGCAGGCATTTGAAAATTTTTAGCATTTTTTATCCCACTAAGTATGCTTTAATCTTTAGAAAAACATTTATTTAGTTCATTTTGTGCTCAAAAACGTTTCATTTTCAGAATTTTTAATCACTCTTACAAGTATGTATAAGTACTTCGTAAGGCATTTTTAAACCTTTTTGTATTATTACTTTACAAATGTTCCCATTAAGTATGCTTTACTTTCAACTGGAGTTCCAATTTCAATTGGCACACATAAATATTTTTCTTAAGCTTTAAACACATGCTTCTTTTCAATGTATAGTTTTGCAGCATTTGACATATTTGCAACACAGTTTGCTAACAGTTTTTAGGTTAAATGCAGTTAAAACACTAAAAATTATGCTACATTTTTATTTTCCTATATTTCGCCTATAAGTAGGCCATATTATTTGAAAAGTTTCAATAGTAGAAATCCCACTTTTTCTTAACACATTCACTATTTGTTTTCTCTTCAAACATAAGTGAACGAATTTTTAGTCTACATTTCTAAAAAGCCTAAAAGTATGCTGTAAATATTTAACACTCCAATAGAGATTTAAAAATGGGCTGATAAAACATCTGAATTATAATTGTCGCAAACATTAAAAAATACTAACAAATAGAAAAACAGCAGCCTGGAAGTATGCCCTTAAACAATTCTATTCTAAACTAATATTTTGAAATGAATTGTGTTTGTTGGTAGCCTTTAAAATATTACTTTAATCTAAGCTTTATTAAAACATTTCATGTTTTAGGTTTTTTTAACATTTTTTAAATTTTTATTTCACAATTTGTCTACCACCTAAATGTATGCTTCATTAGAAACAAAAAACAAAATGTTGATGAATTTCCAAACTAAAACACAAATTGCAACTGACACATTTGCATAACGATTTTAAATGAAAATTTCATTTTGATTTAAAAAAAATTGCTTTTTTCTTTTAGCCATTCTATGCTAGAGCTGTCAATCAAAATTTATTATATATAACAATGCCTAAATGTATGCAAAACTTAAGCGATATTTTAATAGATAACAAAACGGTTTTAATGAAAACGTTTAGTTTTCCACAGATTCGGTTTTATTTTAGGAAAAATGCATTGGTTTAGTGGCTTTTGAGCTTAAATCTGGGGAAATATTTAAAATTCGATTTAAAAGCCTTAAGGTATGCAATGAATTTGAAGTAATTTTAAGGCTTTAATGAAAGTGTTTTAAATGAGAGAGCGAGAGGTATAAATAAGAGATAAAACTGACTGATGTTTTGGAAGGCTAAGTCAGATTTGGATTATGAGCTTCGTGTCGGAATGATACTGTTTGCAACACGGTCACAACATTCCTAAAAATATTTGATGGCGATATTGTGGAGGATTCTAATAATTGTAATCGGTACTATATACTGCTCCATTTAATTGGAGACTATTGCCTATCTTTCTAACAAAATAACAATATTACCAAGCCTCTCGGTTAAGCAGCGTTCCGTTAGGACAGAGATCACTTAATAAGTATGAAGCTGGAAGGGAAAATTAGTGAATTTCGTTCTCTTTGGCTTAAGATTCCGCTAAGTCAACCTAGCGATTGAATTCGTGTTCTCTTTTATCCAAGAAGAATTGATTAAGAAGAATAATTTTGCCTTACATTCAGCCTAATCATGGCCAAGGCGACTCTTCCTCTGATTACATATGGCAACTTCGAGTGTGGCACCCATGCTGGCCAATTTCTTTTAAACTTTTCGGAAAAATTTCTTTCAGTGTGGCTTTATTTTACATACTGCCGTACTACATAATGCCATATTTAAAGTGAAGCCCCTAAAAGTATGCTGTTAAAAGTTTTATTTAAATTTTCCTTGTATAGTTCCGTTTAAACTTTATTCTGCTGGAATTCTAATTTCTTTCCCACTTGCTTTTAAACAAAATTTAATTATTTTGTTGTACTTGATATCCCTAAATGAGGCCTACTTTAGGGCAAAGTTTTTATACAATATTTTTCCCCAAAGCTTAAGTGCTAATTTAGTTGGATAGTTCTGAAAAATTCTCCCCAAAACTTTTTGCCACACTTAAGACTAATTGCCGCTTTCCGTTCTATTATTTAATTTGTTTTATTGTTGAGGCCAAAACTTTATGCTTCAAATCTTCTTTATTTTGAGTTTATTTTATGCCTTAAAACTCTCCAAGGTCCAGTTAAACTTTACTTTTAAAGTGCGGGTTTGAGTGTTAAATTCAATTAAAAATTAACATTTTGCTCGTAGTTTTAACTTGTATTTGTCTTCCCTACTATTATTTTTTTCTGTTACAGAATAGTTACATTTCCATTCTTCTTAAGGAGCATACTTTTAGGAGTTTCTTTTTATTTTTTTTCTCCATTTCCTTGGAAATGAAATGAATAAATGAAAGAAGTTATTAGTTGGCTCCTTTAGTTATTAAAATCATTATGCCATCGCATTATTTTTTTGCTCCTCTCTTTTTCTTTTATTTATTTAAGCCTGAAATTATGCAAATAATTATGAAATGAAAATTTTTTATGGAAGTTTTTTTGCAGGGCTTTTTTTTAAAGGTTTCTTCTTTTTATTGCCAGAGAAAGCTTATAAAACATAATTAGAATTGGGTCATTAAAACAAATTGTGTATAATGGGAGCGGGTGTTGGGGGGGGGGGGTAGGCTGACAAAGGAGTTGGTATTAGAAGAGCTGCTCGAGAGCAAATCAAGCATAAAGTCTTTATTAATTACTTGCTTCCGAACACAAAAACATTGCAGGAGAGCATGAAAACTAAAGGAAAAAACTTAATTAATTTTATATCAGTAGGGGAGGGGGGTGTAAGACTTTGTGTCCAAAGAAGGGAAGTACAAAACATGTATTGATTGCCTATGAAAGGGACCAATGGAAAGGCTAGAGGAAATATAAAATTTTCTACATTGCAGGAAGAACTTTAAATATTATTAGCACAGCAGAATATGCTGGCCCTCAAATGAAAATATATTAGGTTTGGGGATAACTTCCCAGTATCCTCATTCAGAGACCAGAAGCGTTCCATTGCGCTTACCTTCATAACTGAGGGTCAAACCAAACAAAATCTATGTTAATCAGTACATAGCACCAGAGGGCACAGACTTCCTGTGTCTAAAGAGAAGTTATCTAAAAGAAACATAGGGGGAAGTCGCCGTGATCTAGTTGGTACTAAGTCAACTTATTAGCCGAGAGTAAAAAAGAGAAAAGAAAAAGACAGGGAGGGAAACAACTTCATTTCACTACTCAGCTAACTTGCGAAGACTAACTCACTAAAGCCATTGAAGAAAACCTGGCCAAAAATTCAGGGCAGAGGCATAGGCTGTTTTCAACAAACTGCTATTCCTCTATGTTACTACAAATTCTGTAGAAAAAAGTGGTGCTCCTGTACCAAATACTGTCTCTTGCTTTCAAAGCGCAATGCCCCTTTAAAAAATTCATCAAAATTTTTTCAAATTCCTTAAGCTTCAGAATCCATTCCATTCTGCCTCGTAAATTGAGCCGGAGGTGGGTATCTCGAGAGACACTATTGTTCCAACAAAAGAGTGTACGATTCATCATCACTGATGCCTACGTACTACACCCACGCCCTATATTTTTCAACCACTCTCCCCCGGGGGACTGCCGTAAGGTATTACACCGCGGAGGGGCTGGTTAGCTTTAAAGCTTTGTCACACTAAATCAAATTTCGCTTTCGTTCAGCCAACCTTCGGAGTTCCAGTATAACTTCAGCCATTCTCTGGCTGTATTGGCTCCATGGAAAAGATTCTACGATACCCCTTGGTCTTCCACAAAGAGTCCTTTTTCAGTTGTAGTATGTAGAGCATGTTGGCTTATTAGACGACAACATATCTAGTAGGCAGTGTTTATTGAACGAGATCTCGTGGTCCAAGCCCCTGCATATACATCTGGAATAAAACGAAGTAAGAAGAGAATTTATTTCTCTGATTTCTTCTATCAGCAGTCTTCTAGCGAATACCTGGGTAGTAAGGTAAAATTACCACGAAGAATTACTCAAATCTACCGTTCGGAATAGGCACTACACTCTAGGTCCCGCCACTCCAAACTTAACATCCTTGATGCAAGAAGCTAAAGGGTTGCATAGACAAATTAAGTCTTGTTTGAGAGCTTTAAAATGTTAGAAAACTAAAAATCCTTTATTTTCATCGTTGCCTACTTAAAGGGGTTTTGCTTATGAATTTTTAAATTTTCTTAAAAATAGAAAATCTTGTAAAATATGCGTAAGACTAGCTCTTCTGGTTACAGACTTTTAGGCATAAAAAATTTCAAAAAACCATTGCATACTTAAAGGCAATTTCTTTTTAACAATTCTTGAACGTGTTATTTTCAAAGAAATCTTAAGAAGCGATCTTAAAAATTAAAAAATTTGTTTCTTAAAGCAAAAATAGAAAACTCAAGTGTTAAGCCGGGTGTGTTTTATAAAATTTCATTTTACAAACCAAGCTGATGGTTTGTAGCCCTTGTTTTTAATAACTTTTATTAACATTGTCAGTAGGCAAAAAACAAGAGGAAAAATGGAAAAAAAATTTCAAACAAATTACTTGCACTTGGACAAAAGGAAATACAATAAAAATCCTTTATTTAAGCGGACACTTCTCTTCCTTTTTTCATTTTTAAAGGAAAACTGTAAAGAAAAATTATTAAAAGCCTTGCCAAGTGCTGGGAGTAAAACGTATAAAATAAATGAAAACAGATGGATGGACAAATAAATGAATGGTTGACTGCTGGGCTGGCTAGCTGGCTGGCTGGCTGGACAGTAAAACCCATTAACTTTTTAACTTATAACTTGTCTTTCTTTAAGCGTTTGCGTTACGAGGATATTTTCTGTTTTTTTTTTTTTTGAACATCCTTTATGAGATTTCTTGGCCCAAAATAACAACACAGATGAAGATTTATGAAAAACAATTAATTTAATGAAAAGCAACGAGCCTTTAAAATGACAGCACAGGGTTATTTCAAAAATTACAACAACAAAAATAATTTAAAGAACTTGCGGAAAATGTAAACAAAATTTAATTTTTATTTTGTACGATTTGCGGAAAATGTGATAAAAATTTAAGCGATATTTTATAGAATTTGCGGAAATTGAAACCAAAAAATTTGAAAGAGTTTTTTCGAGTGTTTTTAACCATAAAAAGTGATTTTTCTTGCAGTAATTTATTAAAAATAAAAACATTGGCCCTTTAATAGAAATAAAAAAAAAGTTTTTTAAAAATTAAAAAGAAAAAAAAATTGTGAAATACCTTGAATTTAAAATCATTAACGTACGAAAACTATTCAACAAAAAAATGTTGCCCTCGCCTTTGCTTTTGCCAAAATGTGTGATGATGAGGATGAGGCCGCCGCTGAAGGGCTGTATTCCAGTGCTGATAAGTTACTAAATGAGGAGCAGCCACTACCAACAGTAGAAAATAATAATTTTACTGAAATTAACCAACAAAACTTGAATAACAGTCTTTTGAAATCCTCCCTCTATGACTGGGATTCGCCCAGCTCATTTACGGGCACTGTCAAACGGCGGCCGTACACAATAGCCCATTTTGAAAGGCGGTCATTAGAAAACAAACAAAACAAAGGCGTCACAAGCAACAATAATAATGCAAACGACCAAACGGAAAATAAAAGCCACAAGAAACATTTAAAAACATCACCTAAAAGGCGGCAAACAATTCATAACCTCAACACACTCGCATCATCATCTTCATCATCATCCTCCGATAACCCGGCAAATATGCAAAAGTCATCATCACGTTCCGGCAGCAACAGTAAAGAGAAACCATCAAAGCTACGTCTCAATAAAACCTCAGATCGTAATGCCAATTCTACCTCAAATTCACCCACCTCCACCTCTTGCTACAATACTGCAAACCAAGCCCATGGGGGCACTATACGCAAGACAACATCTTCAAATAAACGCTCAAAATACTCGTCTTGTGAAAATAATGCCACCACCGTGGTGTGTCATGCTGCCGGATCTCATATGTATCAGGATGAAAATTATATGGAATTTGAATTTTTCTCCCGGGAGATACCCAATAGGCAAATGCCTCAATTTACCGAGTTGTTTAGAGATTTTCCCGTAAGCTATGAAACCACCACCTTGGCCTTACAGTCGTCATCGTCTACATTGCCCGCCAAGACTTTGCCTTATAGAGAGCCAGCACCGCCAACACCTCCTCCTTTGTCGCAGTTACCTTCACGTAATCTAAGGCTTAATGAGAACACGCAATCCTGTCCCTCTACCCCATTTAGAGGCAAAGTAGTGTTAAGTAAAAAGGAGCGCAAGGAACTAAGTAAGCTGAATAAATTGCAAGACACCAACTGTTCGAATTCAGCCTCCAACATAAGAGGTTTGGATGCCTGCGATTCGCCACAAGCCAGTAATCATGGCAGTCCCTATAAGGGCCGGGTAACAGAATTGAAGAACTGTATTGCACGCATTAACTCCAAGGGTCTTTTCGCCTCTTTACATAGGCACACGCAAAAGAATCTGAACTCACAGAACTCGGCACCAGAAGAACCTACAACATCTTCCTCATCCAATGAAATATCACCGCCACCACCAGCACCAGATTGCAGTCCTCCCGGGTCTAATGCCTCCAATAATAATGACAGTGACTATACGGAGAAACTTAAGAATCTGCCGGTACGCCCCCGAAAGGCCCATACCTCGCATATGGATAATTATTGTCTATTCGATCCCTTGGATTTCGTAAATGAAAAGCAAGCGAGAAGAAGGACTCATGACTCGCTCAACATGGAAATACCTCTGCCCCAACAGCAACAGGGTTTACGTGATCCGTTGTTTAGCTCACGGCAAAACCTAGACTTTGCCGAAGAGGACTTAATACCCGAAGTGATATATGATGAGGAAACTGTGGCCGAACCCCTGGAGGATGAAGAGGAATTGGTGGTAGACCAAGAGAAACCTAATTTTGATCATCACAACTATTTTGTTATAGATCCGGAAGATTTTGAAGAAGAGCCCGCTAATATCGACATTGGCATACCGAATCCCTATACCAATGATCAACTGGTGCAAGCCAATTTAATAAATCATTCGGAGGACGAGCAGCAGCATACCTATGCCAACAATCCTAATGAATTCAGAAATTCACGTTCTTTGGAGAAACTTTTAAATGCTTTCGAATCTGCGCCATCTATGACTAATAGCCAGGAGAGTAAAGACACCAATACCACGCACTCCTGCACCACTACTACCTCCACTGCCTTGGTAGAATCATCGTCTTCTACCAATTCGAATACTTCCTCAACATCGAATACATCTTCGCAAACGACTTTACAACGCACCAAAAAACGTTTAACGTTCCTTAATCTATCGCCCTTTCGTTCGAGTAAAACTGATAAAACCGCGGATAAATCTACCAAAGACTCCAAAAGCACCCAGCCCAAACAAGAGAGGGCCATGTCGGAATTGGTCACCTCTGAGCATATGTTTCATTTGCAGCGCATGCTCTTAAGTGCCGATAATGTTTTGAATGATACGCGTCCTATTAATGAAAATATCGAATTGAATTATGTTCTGTTTAATCCGGGGCCCGTGCCCAGTCGTAATGTCCAATATAAAATACGTAAACCGCGACCTTTGTCTACGCACAGTGATGCGGACAGTGGGTTTTTAAGTCCCTGCTCGCCCGATGAGTTTTCAGCAATGAAATTCAATCCCGCTTTGTTGGTGTTGCAGCAATGTGATAGTGTTCAAGGATATATAGAGGTGAGTGACCCTAAATGTATTAATTCATTATTTACAGAGTTGCCAGATGGTTAAAATAAGAATTGCATTTTTTTAAAAGTAAGTACCCGTACCTACTGATGACATTTCGTTAAAATCAGGCTTATAAGCTAGATTTTAAACTTATTATAAATTTACGAGATTCCATGCGCTGAATATCCCTGGGTTAGATAGCAATGATTCCTTAAATATAAATCCTTATCACCCCAATTTTAGAAGCCCTTACTTTTATTTCCCTTGCCTGGTTTAAGTTTCGTTAATGAAGTTTCTTTTTAAGCTAAGCAGATTACGTAAGCAGTATACCAACTAAAGAAATACGCTTCGCGTCCTAAAAACCTCAAGTCCACATTTTAGTTTTGAAGCTACATCTTCTGCAAAGCCAACCGCTAAATTAGGCCCATGGAATAAACGTGGAATGAATCAGATTAAGAAATTGCCGTAGTCTGGTAGGTAGTAAGTTGGTTTATAAGACGGGAGTCCGTGGTTCAAAACCCAGCTTAGACATCTCGAAACGAAACTGGATATGAAAAAACATTTCTTACGGAGAACGTCCTCTTAAAAGTCGTCTCTAAAAGGAAATAAAATTTCCATGAAAAGCTTCTTAAAATAAATCTGTCGTTCGGAATCGACTTAAATCTGTTGGGTCTCGCCATTCACGCGTAGAATTAATACACATAGCATGGGTGGTGTGAGAAGCTAGGTTGTAATCCTGACTGAAGGGTTGTAATGACCAATTATGTTATGTTATGTAGGGTAAGTGATTAAAAAGTCATACCGCCAGTATACGCCAGTTTTTTGTTAATAAAGCACTTAAGACCTCTTCTTCTTCAACATTCTGCTACTTTGCGGGTTACAGCGTTCCACTCAATTGGATTGTGGGTAATAATTCCTACGGCGAATGCATTGACACTTATTTTCCCGTGTTTATCGGCACAAAAAAATTGTAAGACTTGTCTCAAGCATTTATTGCTGAACTCTAGCAACGCGTTCATAAATGATAGCGTGGACATGTGCTACCATAAGCTTTCTCAAAGCTAACAAAGGATTTCAATTCCATTATTTGATTCCATTGCTCAATTACAGTGAAGAGGAGCATTTTAAAATTCCAAATCCAGACTGCGAGTTGGCGATGATTTCCGCTTCCGATCCAACTGTGAGCTGTATGAGCTCCTCAACGACATAGATGTTTTGCAGCGCATTAATATTCAGAGGCTGCGATGGCTCGACCATGTCGTTCGAAGGGAGGAGGATGCTCCTGCGAGACGAGTATTTGATGCGGTGATCTGCGGAAGGAAGGACCAAATCGAGGAAGCTCTGTCATCGATTGGTGTGACCAACTGGCGTAGGCGTGCAAGACACAGAGGCGACTGGAAGGATGTGTTACGGCAGGCCGAAATCCGATAATCGGGTTGTTAATGGCCAATTAAGTATGTAAGTAAGTAAATCCAGACTGCTCTCATCACAATTCCTTATCGAGAAAGTTAACAAGCCTTCTCTTAAAAGATATTTTCAATGACTGTTTATCGTGCTCACCGATGTGATTCTCCAAGCGTTTTTAAAACTTATTTTAAAATGGCTCCCATAAATGGTAATAATTTGAACTTTGAAAGGAAAGGGGAATTTTTTTCCATTTGAACAAGTTTCCCTTGGGACTAGGATAGTCGGTTTGTTTGGTAATATTTTTGCTATCTGTTATGCTTACGACAATCATAAGCTTCTTATATTTTTTCCTGTACTTAACAGGTCACAACTTGCTTTGAAGTTTAAGAAATAGGAGGGAGAGCGAGAGCGAAAAAATTATACCAGTTTTGTAACATTTAGTTTATCAACTCCCTAATGACTTAAAAATTTTTGTATGGAAGTGTATCGTGTGCATATAATTTTTATTTTTTTATGAATCATCATTCATTATTACGAATATAATCTTAATGGTTCAATTGTAAGATTCAAATCAAGACGCCTGCCAATGACAAGAGAAACGAAAAGAAAAGAAGGGTAAACGCCTTAGAATATACACCACAGAATATGAAAACATATACTCTGAGAGATGATGGGGAGCATAAGAAAGCCAAAGCAGGTCCTTACAAAACACACAATAAGACACAAGATAATCTTGGCAAACATCTTGTAACCCAAAAAATAAGCAGCTTACGACTGATATGTGTACACACACATACACTTATTCTAAGTAGTTGAACACTTAAAAAGGACTTGCATTACTAATATTAGCAGGAGAGAGAGGTAGAGAGTTGGAGTTAAGAGTGGGCCTTTGTAAGCTTTTGATAATATTTTCTTTTATTCCTGTTTTTTATCAATAAATTATTACAAACCATGAAAATTGCAATTTAACAGCATTTAGGAGGACGATAAAAAACAGTGGAAAAAAGGAAAAGAAAAGTAAACTAGGATTCCATATCTTGTCAGTTTAAGGGCTGTTTGCTAACGGACACAAGGCAAAGAAAAGGAAACATCATGTGTTTTTTGCTTAATTTTACAATAATTTTACTTAACATCCAGGAAAACAAGGCAAGGGGGGTGGTGGTAGTGTTTTACAGAACTAAAAAATAAATTTTCAATACACGACAACAGAACCAAGATATCCTTTCAAGGCAAACAAATGACTTTTTCTGAACTGCATTAACACCCCCTTTTTAATTTTTTTGGCTGCCGTTTTTCGTTTGTGTTTCTCTCCCATCACTGACGCATAGGAAAAGTAAACACTTGATATTGAAATATCCTTTTTGCAATTGTTTTCCGTTTTGTTAACCCTGTGTGAGTAAGTAAATGTAAATGTTGCTCTCTCTGCCTCACTCTCTCTCTCCTGCTCCTTTGCTGTATTTGATGTCCTTTTATTTCAGCGCGATGTGATGTGTTGTGTGCGTGCATCTCTAGAGAACAATTTATTCTTGTTTTCTTTCGTTGTTCGTTCGTTCGGTTGTTGTTGTTGTTGCAATTTAAAACAAAAAACCTTTTTAACACTTGTCCTCCAACACATACTCTCACACGCACACACGCTTATATATTCGCACCTCTAATCAACTGCAAATCCAAGGGAGAAATACAAGTCAACAGAATAATTATACACTCAAAAACCCAATCTTGGTAAAAGTTAAAAAGTGATTTTCAGCTGTCAAGTTGATCAAGTTTTTCTCACTACCTAGAAAACTTTGAATCAAAGATTGGATGAATCAAAAGCAGAGAATATTTGACGAGTCATACAAGATGTTTGTTGCTTGGCATGGACATGACAGAACATTCTTCTTGTGGTCAATTCTATTGAATGAATAATGCCCTTGCAAACCATTTACAGCTTGAAGTAAGGTTAGGTTAGGTTAGAGGACGTGTACTTGTCAATTAAGACAAGTAGAGTACCCGGAGGTCGAATTGACCCATCGCACAACGTCCTAGTTTCTCACACCACTTATGTTGTGTGTGTTAATTTTATACATGAGTGGTGGGACCTACAGTTTAAAGTCGATTCCGAACTACAGATTTTTGACAAACTTTTTCACGGCAATTTTCCATTCACTCTCAGAGTTATTGCCAGAAATTTGCTGAGAGGAAGTCGCCGAAGAAATACTTTTTGTAGTTTGTCTTGATGTCTGGCCTGGGGCTGGAAATCTGGCTTTACGTCTAATAAGCCAACGCACTACCTACTAGACTACGGCGGCTTCTAAACAGCTTGAAGTAATCTTGTGTAGGTACTTGAAAATTGCTATCAATCCACAGGGGATTGCAATATTACAGCCGTTTATATCCAATTACTCTGATAGCATCCGATACCATTCTAATGAAATCGCTGCTGCTTCTAGATGCTAAATAATCGGGTCATCTGAAGGTCATAATGAAGCCTTCTTCTGCCGCATAAAGCCGGTCATGTATCCAATATGTGAAGAAAAGTTTTCTCTTTTTCCTCATCTTCGCAGACTCCTGCAGAGATATATCACTGCTTCGTGAATCAAAATCAGGCTAAAATTGATTGGACTTGGGTACTCCGAAGACGCCGTACTCTAGTAGGTAGTGTGTTGGCTTATTAGACACAAGTAAATGTATATGAAAAATATTTCTTCGGCGACTTCCTCTCATCAGAGTTTTGGCAAAAACTCGGAGAGCAAATAAAATTACCATGAAAAGTTTCTCGTTTGGACTCGACTTTAAACTGTAGGTCCCGCCACTCATATATAAAATTAATGCACATAACATAAGTAGTGTGAGAAGCGAGGGTTCTAATGACGAATGTATGTATAAAGCTCGGCATGTATGCTCCGCATCTTCGTAACTCCTGACGAAGTCATTAGTCATATGCAATGCAACATCCAGTAAGGACTTCAGCAAGTACGCTGCTTCTTTGAAGTCTGTTTTAACGATGTACCATCCTTCGTTGCTATCATTATCGCATCAGGTTTCGTTTTCCTAGCCTGCAGTTTCTTGAACTTCCTGTTTTTCTTCGTGACGTTCTCCAGTTGCTCCCTCAGGGCTTTTCTGCCGGTACAAAGTCGTTTCTACAGTCGTTCTCGCGTAAACTTTTCGTGTAGGATTTGAAGTTCTCCTTTTAACTTCAGGAACCCCTGTGGTTTCCTTTCCTATCTGCTCCTCTTCGTGACTTTTTGTCACCCACTTTCTCCCTCAACGTTTTCCTGCCGACTCAAAGTCGTTACAGCAGTTTTCCTCGCTAAAACTTTTAAAGCAGGATTTCAAGTTCTCTTTTTAGCTTCAGGAATCTCAACAGTTTCGTTATGTCTCGCTAAAAACTTTTGATGTAGGATTTGGAGTTCTCCTTTTAGCTTCAGTGAACCCCTGTGGTTTCCTTTCCTACCTGTTCCTCTTCGTGGCATTTTGCCACCCAGGTTCTCGAGTTGCTCCCTCAGCGTTTTGCTGCCGACACAAAGTCGTTTCAGCAGTCGTTCTCTCTAAAACTTTTAAAGCAGGATCTCAAGTTCTTCTTTTAGCTTCAGGAATCTCAACAGTTTCCTTCTGTCGTCTTTTCCCTCCGCAGTCTTCCTCGCTAAAAGCTTTTGATATAGGATTTGGAGTCCTCCATTTAGCTTCAGGAATCTCAACACTTTCCTTCTGGTTTCTCATCCGTAGAATTTCTATTTCCTCTCAACTAACGGTGCTAACTTACTTGCAAAGTTCCACACGCGGTGTTTACTCCGAAGCCTAATTGACTATCTTCTAAAGGTCTGAGGATTTTTTAATCCACCAGGCTTCCATCTTCCTGAACTCCCTTTCATTTCTCAAGGTAGGTAGTAAAACTCTTGCTGCGCACAAGAGCCATATCAAGTGGTGACTACTGCGAGGCACAATTACGAAAAACGCCACCTTCATTACATTTTCTCTAAGAGAAGTGATCTTTTCGGATGTGTGTGAAGATAAATTCGAATTTGAAAATCCAAGACGCAATCCATAAATTTTAGCAGCGCCACGTTTGGTGTTAACACCGCAAAATAACTGCACTGTTAGCTATTTAACAGCATACATCTGAACAAGCCTACTTGTTTAGGAGCTAATTTTGGGAAATACTCTAGATCTACGAGGACCATACTATATGCAAAGGTTCCAAGGTCTCTTAATATAATCAGCAACATAGTCACATATAAAGCGATATGGAAATGAATAAGTTGGCTTTGAAAATATAACTTTTTTGGTTGAAAATTCTCTAGAAGATCAGTGGCCATTTTGGAACATATAAGAAATTGTACACCATACAGACTACATGCAATGGTAGTCCAGAGGGTACTCCTTCTAACCGTGTTAGTGGGATAGCTGGAATAATTTCGAGAGCATTCCCACCAACCATCCTCTACATTTCAACAATTTTGTTCACAAATAATAATGATCTTAATGAGAATTATATTTTATGTCAATAGTCTGCAATAATTGCAAAGTAGAAGACTGATCTACTGTTGCCACTGTTAAGCAGTTAACAATGCTCTGTTAACAGCAAAGTTTACCCTGTTAGAGACATGAAGTGGCGCTGCTAAAAGTGTTGGTTTGCGTCTTTGGTTTTTAAATTCGTATATATCGTCACACACATTATTTTCGGTAGCGCGTGCATTGTAATGATGCTTAAGCCTGACCACATCTGTAACGCTTCATGTTCCCTAAAATTTCTTTATGTTTCTTGAAAATTCCTGGGCATGTAGTTTGATTATGACAACCATTATCAACCCTTTTGCTCAAAACATGGCCTATTTTCAGGCGGTCTTCTGCTTTTAAATGATCTAGCGGCAAATGTAAAGTTTTCAGAGTGGAATCCATGAAATTCTCCCTTATTTTCTCGAGTGTATGGAACGGAACATCCTTTAAACAACGTGTCTCATTAGTTTGTCAACATGTTTACATTTTGTTTTTCCTGTTTTCGCTGTGCTGATGTCTCTTCAAATTGATGCGTTTTCGTATTACTTGTGCTTTATTTTCTTGAGGAAAAAAGGAAGATAAATTTCTGTTCAAACACCCCTCATTTCATTGGTTATTTATTGTCAACAGTTGTACGTACATATGTATGTACATGGCAGGAGAAACGAAAATAAGGTTTTCAACTGGAAATTTTGAGCACATGTGGAAACCTTTGGAATCCCAAGACAATTTGCAACAAAAAAAAGCTAAGAAAACTAATCGAAGTACTCAATAAAAACTAATTTTTTAAACATTTTCACTACTTTTCATTGTTTTTTACTACGTTTCTTCCAATTTTTTACAACAGATGTGCACCAAATATTCTACTCCTCCCTGTTCCCTTGCTTTTATGGATTGTTCTCGTTTTCTTAAGGACCAGCACTTGAAATATAATTTTTCTTCTTGAAAATTTTGGGAAAATTTGCTTTTTTTTAACTGAAAAGGAAAGACAGAGATGGACGGAGTGAGAGAAAAATAGCAAAACTAAACGTTTTATGTTACTTTTACAAGCGTTAGGAAGAGGAGGGTGGGGGTAAAATGGAGAAAAATTGAATTAAAATTTATTTTGATGGCATTTTCGCAATTGCCATTTAGTATTGGAGCATACAGGACGTCGTACAACTTACGCACACTTGTAGCATACAAAAGCCAAAGCCAAAGAAAAAGCTTTTAAAGTCAACAATTCTTTTGTTGGCAATTGCTTTGACTGCTTTGGCTGCCGATGTTGCCACTACTGCCACAGTCGCTAATGTTGCCATTGCACTTTACATGTTTAAAGAAAATTGCTGATGACATGTTACTTGAAAACATTCGCTCCCTCATCCACCCACCCATTTACTCATTCGTCTTGCAACATAGCCGGTCCTATGAGGCCAGTCGGTATCAGTATCAGTTACTTTGTGTTTTATGCGGTGGAGCATGGGGTTACCCCCTCTTGCAATTGAAATTAAATGTTTACTATTATGTTACCAAAGTGTTAATGATACTCTGTGTGTGTACTTTCCTTAAAAGTTACACTGTAGAGGGTGTATTATGGAGTGTCATCTGCAATAATGCTGATGACAAGATTGCTGTTGATGTTCTTTTGTGCCTGTATTAAACAGCACAAAAAAGGGTGTCAAAGTATCAAATATTGCTTTCAAACACAAAGAATTTCTCCTTGTTATTCCAGAAAAGCAAATGGCTTTTGTCAAATTAATTTTATTTCAGTTTTAGAAATGACAAAAGCAATCAAGTTGCTGCAAATCAATTAGAAGACTGCAGCAAAGGAAATGCTGAAAATTTTATTTGAATAGAAAAATTAAAGCATAACTTAAGGCGTTTTTTACTTTGTAGGGGAGGAGTGTTCTTACATACAAGTTTTACTAACAAAATTTTTACTTTAAAACATTAAAGGGTGCCCTTTAGTCCTTAATCAATTTAATCCCGGAAAAAATTGGATTAAGAATTGAGAAATGCAGCATACTTTTAGGATTTAATTTATATTTACAATTGAAAAAATACAGCATATTTTTAGGGCTTCTTTGCTTTTATTCGCCAAGGATTGTCCGGATTGCGAATCGAAACTTGAGGAGTCATCTAAGCGTCTCCACTATTCCTTTCGTCTAAATCATCGTCTAGGTTACGCTTGGCACGCGTGACAGTATCACTTATGCCGACATTCTTACTCGTTCTGCAGCCCCAAGATCTCTCTTCTTCCGTCTCAGAATGCGCTCTACGTAATTCACTACCGAGGTCCAATTTTCACTGCTCGCAGTCATAACCCCGACAATATTAGCGGCTGTCATCGTGCCAACTACGTACGTCAGTACAGAGCGCTAGCTCTGCCAGCGTGCACACTTGAAAACAGTGTGCTCTGCGTCATCAATTACCTCCCCTTCCTCGTAAAGACAGTAAGGGGAGGCGGTTTTGCCCATTCTGTGCAAATATTATCTAAAATATCCGTGACCCGATAGCATCTGTGTAACGTAGTAGTTTACCTCTTCAAATTTCCGACCAATTCATGGCCTTATGTCCGGAATAAGTCTCGCCGTTCATCTTCCTCTATCCTCCTCGTTCCATCGTTGTTGCCATTTTGAAATGGTGTTCTCCCTGAAGTAACCGGTTATGTGATTTCCAGCCGATTTCGCCTTATAAATTTCCATCCGCTCCGCTGCCAGCAGATCCATAGGTATTATACCTGCTATCACCAGTACGTCTGGAGCGGACACTGTACGATATGCCGACGCGATACGCAATGCAGCCGTTCTCTGTACCGATATAAGTGAGTTTGCCCACTTTTTAACATCTAGCGCTGCGGCTCAAATTTCGCTTCCATAGAGCATAATGCTGTTTCCAACCGCCATCAGGAGTCTCCGTCTCGCCGGTAGCGGGCCTCCAATATTCGCCATTATTCTGCTGAGCTATCCAAAGATCATCTGGGCCTTGTTAGCCGAGTACTGAATCTGATACGACAATGTCAGTCAGTGGTCGAGCCTTATTCCCAAATATTTCACCGAGCTCTTGGTCCTAATTACCTCGTTTCCAATACTCATGTTCACATGCAAGGGGATACGACGACCAGTGATTAGCAGCAATTCCGTTTTATGCATGGCCAGGTCTAGGCCGTGGGAATCCAACCATGCTTTTGTTCTTAGCATAACGCATCTCAATTTTCGTTGTGCCTCTTCCGTGTTCCTGGCCGTGATAACAACTGCGATATCGTCTACGTATCCAACCAAGAAAGTTCCGTCCGGCATATCCTTCCTCAGAATTCCATCATTTTTAGAGCTGCCTGCGTTTGAATTAAATTGATTTAAAGCCTATTCTACGACAGGTATAGTGAAATTCTTTTATATAGTCAGCCATATTCAAAAGTATTGTATGTACCTATATTGTATGTATGTATTGTATCCGAGTTCTTGAATGCCTTCAGTAGGGATTACAAAATTCTGAATACAGTTCTGCAGTTCTCTTGTTTCATAGTGCGTGCAACATGAGGACGTGTAAAAGGAATATTCAAGCTATCAATTACATGAGTGGTATCCGACTATCCTCGCATAAATTTGAGGTTAATTATGCTCTGTGAGAGATAGATTAGGTCAAGTGCTTCGACACAGCAAATTTGGGTTCATAATGATCGAAAGAATCACTACTAAAAGGAATTGACCAAGTCCTACTTTTTTCCTTTTCTAACCACACCTACCAGAAGGAAGTTATTAATAAACTCTTGCCATTCTTATAGACATTGGGATCAGGCCTTCCGCTTATCATTAAATGGCTCAAGAGAAGAAGATTGGGGTTTTGGATGGATAACAAGAATCCAATAATACTAAGATCTAGACATCTTGAGACGGCTTATTTTCACCATCACTATCGAATTCTGCAATAAAATTACCACGAACAGACGTGAACGAATTTTTCTACAACAGCGGCATATGCTGGATGAAGTTACTACTTTCGTATATGACACTTGCACTTGAACGTGTAACCCTGTCCCAAGTATAGTAGTAGCAGCATCTGTATTGCATGCCACAGGCTTGGTTTCTGCATATAATGGACTCAACATTTACAACTTTTTTTCCAAGCTCATACTAGTTTGTCTATATCGACAAGCCCTTATTGGAATTCCTCTTGTTATTACTTCAGTTTCTTTAACTATCATAAAAATTGCAATATTTTCCTTTTTATAAAATTTTTAACAGCCTTAATATATGCCTGCTTACGTTTAATTCATTTGCAGCTTTAAAGTATGCTTCACTTTTATTTCCTTATTTCTTGTAGTTATTTAAAAAATCACAGTTTTTCTCTCTTAAAAAATGGAGCAATCCAATGGTAATCACTTCCATTTAAGAAAACACTATAAAACATTTTTAAAATAAAGCATGCTTTTAGGCTTTAATGCTTTTTCTTTTCTGATAAACGTAATTACAGTTTTTTCTGATGCACATTTAAAAAAGCATTTAACAAACGTAGGCCTTTTAAAATAAGAATATGCAATGAAGGAAGTTTTTCTTATTTTTCATAGCTATTAAGGCTTAAGTACACCCAAAAGTATGCTACAATTTTTTAATATGAAAAGAGTGAAGGCTATGGCTATTTACTATATGTAACTTGGAATTCATTTAATAAATAAATTAATTTAAAAAAAAATTGTTTTTATTTATTAAAGCCTATCTTTTAGGCTGCATTTTTTTGTCATTAGTTTCCTGTTCTGCTGGACATATTTCAAATTATTAAAAATCCATCAGAAAAATGAAATTAAATCTGCCTGTGGGGAGAAATAATCGTATTGAATGGACATTATTTCACAGACAAAGAATTTTAATGAACACTGTTAAAGGAGTAGGGGGAAAAAATTTAAAAATAATAGACTGTGATATGCGATACATGGCTCAACCAAGCTATGTAAGAAACAGTGTTGACAATAATGAAAAAAAAAACAACAAATTGTGGCATATAAATGCAATTAATGTTCACAGGAAGACCGAAAAAGAGACAGAGAGAGAGTGAGACAGAGACCGGGAGAGATAATTTTAATATAATGAGTTTATAAACTGCATATTATAATATAACGGTAAACATAGCACAGCAGTTGGTTGCTGGCTGGTTAGGCAATGATGCAAAATAATATATATGCAGCCTACTTTAAGGCATAAATATATTACAAAAAACAAGGTGTAGCAGCAGAAAAAAAATTTAATGAATTTTATTAAAATAAAATTAAAACAAAAGATGCAAGATAAAGCCTTAATTAAAATAAAATATCAGATAACAAAGTAATTAAGATATCAACTATACTCGTATAAAAATGCTTTAAAAAATGTACAGTTCTAGGGCCGTAAAAAAGGCTTCCTGTAGATTTACCTTAAGCTGAGAGTCTTTTTTGACTGTCAAAAATGTCATGTTTAGCAAACATTATTTGTTTTGAAATTTAATTATTTCCACAGAATTTGTGCAGTGAACTTTTAAATCATAAAAAACATACATAAAAACATTACGATTATACCCCTAATTGTATGCCACTAAAAAACATAAAAACATTTGTAAGTATTTCAGAGGCAAACAATGGAAAAAGTAATACATGGGAACATTTTATTATGGCCATAAATCATAAAGTCACACGACGATAATCATTAGGATTACCGTATGTCAGTATTCTTCAAAAGCGCCTAAATGCTTGCAACACTATTGTTTACAATTGTGTTTGGGTTTACTAATGCAGCAGCTAATGATTTACAGGAAGAAAAGGGGGACACTGAAGTTTTCTAATTTTATGAGAAAGCCGAATGAAATGGAAAAAGAACGAAAAAAAAATAAACGAAAAAATAAAATGTACAAGAGGTGTCACGACAGCACCCAGTGCTGTTTTAAATTATGAAATATTTAAATGAAGTTCTTGAATTCCTACCAAATTCAATGAATTATAAGCTCCTTTCGCTTGAACTCAAGTTACTGTCTGTTTTCTGACCCTCAGCCAACAACGCCTGATGCTATATTCCATTTCAGAAATTAATAAAGCGTGTTAGTTCTCCATAAATTCAGGGGTTCATAGTGCACAATCCAATACTTTTAAATGCAGTTTTTCCAAATAAAGCGTTTGTCATAAAAACCATTTAAAGAAACTTTAGGCGTTTTTGGTTATTATAACACTGAGAGGCAATTGCTCATTTCCACCCTTAGCTACACAGCCATACAGCACCATAAGCCAACAGCAGCAGCAGCCATGGCTCTTGCACTTGACTGTTAACAGCTTAGCGCCTTACACACCCATACACCCATAAATACATACAAACACGGAATGCACACACACAGACGAAAAGAAAGGATCTACAAGGATATACCAATTACAACAAAACAACACTATTATGTCGACTGACTAACTGGATGACTGCCTGCATACGTTTGACAAACTGAATTTTGATGTTTTCCTACCAAAAATTAACCCCCCTTCCACTCGCCTTAATGGCATCGAATAGTAGCATACTTCCACGTAGAGTTTCTAAGGGTTTCCTAGTGTTTTATTTAGTGTCATGGTTATTTTCTTTTTTTCTATTATTTTTGTTTGTAAGTGAATAAAAGTGCTTCCTGCTGAATTTAGTGTTTCAGGGCGGGGGTGTTTCGAACAAATTTGAAATTTGCACGCTTCATAGGATTTTAAGTAATGTTAGGGGAGAAGGGGATAATTTTGATGATGATTTCTATTCGTATTCGTATTCCTATTTCCAGTTAGTTGGCAACCAGAACATGTTGTGGTGTATTTTATACACGTGACAATTATATTTGCTTACCAACAACAACAACGCCAGAAATTATTTGAAAAATATTTGAAAAAGCATACGAAAAAATTAAAACAAATTATGGGATTTGAAGCATGTGATCGACTTCTTAATAATTCTTGTAGTAAAAATTTTATTGATTCCATACATACATACATAATTGGTCATTACAACCCTTCAGCCAGGATTACGACCTAGTTTCTCACACCACTTATGTTGTGTGTGTTAATTTTATACATGAGTGGCGGAACCTACAGTTTAAAGTCGACTCCGAACGATAGATTTTTGAGAAACTTTTCATGACAATTTTTTATTTACTTTCAGAGTTCTTGCCAGAAATCAGCTGAGAGGAAATCGCCGAAGAAATACTTTTTGTATTTTGTTTTGATGCCTGGCCTGGAGTTTGAACCCTGGCTTTGTATCTAATAAGCCAACACACTACCTGCTAGACTACAGCGACTTCACTATTGAATCCATTCCAAATATTTTATAAGACAGACTTTTAAGGGCAAAATTCAAATCATCAGACTTTCCATTCATGCTTCTCAAGTGAAGAGAATTCTAAACTGAGGTATTCTGAGTCGAACGAAGTCTTCTTTGCTTTGCTGAGACTAGTTTGCTAGCTTTAATCACGATTACTGCCTAGGGACTCACACTAACATGTCGTCTCATACATACATACATACATAAGTGGTCATTATAACCCTTTAGCCAAGATTACGACCTTGTTTTTCACAGAACTTATGCGTTAATTTCTTATAAAGGGTCCTCCCAATAACTTTTTTTTTAAATGCTTTAAAAACGAAACTACTGCATATTTTCTCAAATTTCTTTTTTATTTGAAAGTACAATCCTTCCGGTTAATAATGGAAAATAATTTCATGCAGTAGCCTACACGATCGGTCCAATTTTTAAGCACATTATCGATTGTGTGAAGCTGTATTTCACCAATGGCTTCACGAATATTGTCCTTTAAAGCGTCAATTGTCTCTGGCTGTTGTCTGGCGTAACACTTATCTTTGACGGCACCCCACAAATAATAGTCCAACGGTGTCAAATCGCAGCTGCGAGGTAGCCAAGCGACATCAGCTCTGCGGCTGATAATGCGATCTTCAAAAACAGGGCGCAAAACATCGAGTGTAGCTTCGGCTGTGTGGCACGTAGCGCCGTCCTGTTGAAAGCAAATGTTGCCAATATCCTCCTCTTCAATTTTTGTGAACAAAAATTCGTTCAACATGGCCCGATGACGATCGCCATTGACTGTAACGGCCACTCCTTCCTCATTTGCGAAGAAAAATGACCCAATTATGCCTCTGGACCAAAATCCGCACCAAACAGTGACTCGTTTTGGGTGCGTCGGCTTTTCAATGTATGCGTGCGGGTTTTCTGTGCCCCAAATGCGACAATTTTGCTTGTTTACATACCCGCCAAGATCAAAATGAACTTCATCTGAAAAGATGATTTTTTTTTGCCAAAATCGGCATCTTCTGGTGTAGGCTAATGCATGGCCAGCCGAGGCAGCCATTTGAATGAAATTATTTTCCATTATTAACCGGAAGGATTGTACTTTCAGATAAAAAAAGAAATTTGAAAAAGTTATATGGCGGAACCAAAAGTCGACTTCGAACGACAGATTTTTTGAGAAATTTTTCATGGCAATTTTCTATTTACTCCGAGAGTTTTTGCCAGAATTCTGCTGAGAGGAAGTCAGCGAAGAAATATTTTTTTCATATTGGAGATGTCTGCCCTGGGGTTTGAACCGGGGTCTCACGTCTAATAAACCACCACACTACCTACTACACCACGGCGAATTCGTCTCTGAATGTTAGATTTTTTTATGGCAATTGATTATCCTGAAAGAGGATCATCAAAACATATATGTTTAGCCATTTATTCAGTTCCTGTTTATTGTTACTTTATTCAGCTTATGATTAAGTCCTGTAGCTGATTTATGTTCTCGTTGCCATTACTTTTCCCTTACCCGCTACAGTCCGGACTGTAGTGTGTACGTGTCCCTACGTAATGGGGATGAGCCCTCCGCGGTCGGGTGAGGGTGGGTTAGTGTGAGGCCGGGGACGTTCGAAAAAAAAACTCTGATCTGAGAGTTAGACCTAGAGCTCTCGTCTAGTAATCTAACACTCTACCCTGTAGACTAAAGCAACCACCGAACAGAAAATTATAAAATCAGAGCTGGTTGCATAGAAGACTATTTATTCCACACTTTTTTCTAAGCAAAGCAATTTTCTTCGGTAGCAATTAGTTGCCTGTAATCGATTCTTTGGCCTTATTTATGTTCCTTTTACTCCTCTAGGGAGCATAGGACCGCAACTACTTGATTTCAATAAGCTCGATCATCAGCGCGATGTTTGACTTCGTTTCACTGTAGACGTAGCTTGGATAATTCAGTTGTTTTTTTTGCGTTTCCAGATGTGTGATGGTCCTCCGATGCGCCTGCTTCTCAGGGGATTCCAGTCTATGGCTTTCTTTGTGATGTTATCTTCTTGCTTGCTTCTTGGCTTGCTAAGAGTGTGCCCAAAGCCATCCCCAATTGCGTCTCTTTATTTCCCTCTCAACTGGTTGCTAGTTTACATCTAACCAGAGTTGGGCATTGGTTATTATGGAGGGCCAATAAATACGCAAGATTCTGCGCAGGCATTTGTTCGCAAATACCTAGAGACTGGGAATCGTGCGGCGCCATATTCCTCGTTTCGCAACCGTCCAGTAAGGTGGATTTAATGTTGGTGCTGAACATTTTAATTTTAATGCGTCTCGATATGTTAGATGACTTCCAAACGGGGTTAAGTTGGGCAAAAGCATTGAGTGCCTTATTAATGCGACTGGCAACATCTGCTGATGTAGCGCCGGATATATCGTTTATACAGCCTAGATAGCAGAAGGAATTCCTTGTTATATATTCGGAATTTTCCAGCTACGTTAGCATTTATCCTGAGAGTTTTGGTTTTGTGGATATTCATCTTCAGTCCAGCTAGCTTTGCGGTTTCGCTAACTAGATTTAGCTTTGACTGCATGTCGGAGAGATTTTTGGTTTTAAGGTTGTATTTTTTCATCCAGTTTGGAAAATCGATTTGGATCATCGAATGCCTACAGCCCTTGCTGTGAAGACCACAATGTCCTTGATGGCCAGATATTGGCAGATAAGCAAAGTTTTACCTACGATTCAATGTCTTAGACCAGCTGAGTCGGGCAAAAAAGCAGGTTGTTTCTCAGCGCCCATTAGATTCCTTTGTCTAATAGACAACCCAATGGAGGCGTAGCTAGCATGTTCAATAGCACAGAATTACCCGCGATATGTCTTAGAATAGTAATCCATAAAATATTGACGTTTAATTACTGCGGCCATTAAAACTTCGGGAGGTCTTTCTACAAGACAATACGGATTTCGACCTGGAAGATCTACAATAGGAGCTCTCAAGGAAGTAGTAGATGCATTCGAAGCTGCCCAGACCGGGAATCACTTCCCGAGACCGGTTATACTCCTGCTGATCTTAGACATAAAAAACGCCTTCAACAGTCTGAGGTGGATAGATGTTATAGAGGCCTTGGAGACAACTTTCAATGTTCCAGCGTATTTGGTGAGAATTATTAAGGATTACCTAAGGAATAGAGTGCTGATATACGACACAAACCAAGGGTCAAGAAGAATGCAGGTCACTTCCGGGGCGGCACAGGGGTCCATACTGGGACCAGATCTCTGGAACGCGACTTACGATGAAATCCTAAGAATAGAGATGCTAGAGGATACTTTCCTAGTCGGATACGCAGACGACATCGCAGCAGTCATTAGGGGCAGAAACACAGACGAAGTCCAACGCAGATTACGACAAGTCATGATGCGGACTAAGCACTGGTTGGAATCTCACGGCCTACAGGTGGCCATGCATAAGACGAAGCTGCTTCTACTAACCAGACGACACATTCCGCGCCGGATGATCTTCAACGCCAGGCAAAGTACGACTCAACCACAGAGCATAGAAGCGATAAAGCACGAAGTCTTCCTAAAATGGCAATCTCGCTGGGAAAATGAACAGCATGGAAGGTGGACATATAAACTGATTCCCGAGTTGCAAGTGTGGAAAAACAGAAAAAACGGCAAAGTAGACAACTACATAACCCAGATGCTGACCGGTCACGGATATTTCAGAAAGTACCTGCATCTCATGGGGAAATGCCGCTCACCATTCTGTATCTATGAAGAGAAAGAAACGTTAGATGATTCCGAACACACTTTCTTCAGCTGTTGTCGATGGGCCGAAAGCCGTCAGCGACTCGAAGCTGAAATTGGCTTTATTAGCCCTACAAACGTCGTGCTGAAAATGATAAACAGTAGAGAGAGCTGGAACGCAGTAAAACACTTTGTAGAGCACGTCCTGCGAAGGAAGAAACTTGACCTAGACGCAGCAGAATGAGAATAGAGCGGAGCCTGGACGCAGGCTGACGATGATGGAACTGGAAAATATGCCAGAAAAGGGGTTCACATCGAAGTAATACAACCGTGGTTCCGAGGTGGAATGATTTCCCGGTGAGGAGACAAGGCGGGTCGGTATACCCAGTGTCCGACATATCGTGTCTGATGACGACCATCATGAATGCATAAAGCATTTTCCCTCCCTCCCAAAGAAAAAATACTGCGGTAATCGGTCTATTCGAAGCATATGTCGACAAGTTTAGAAGCAAAGGCTGCACCCCAAAGAGTTCTATTCGCCAGTATCAATTCCACATCATGATTTATAGTCATTATCACGGCCGTAAACACACCACAGAATCAGGCATATATCCTAAATTAAATCCTTTGGAGAAAAATCAGGAGCCAATGTTAAACTAAAGTCAGTAACTGTTTATATAAATTACCATACAACTGCCTCAACTGAGCATGTCAGAGAACCAGTGCTCGCTTCTTAGTATAATGCATTTGAGAACGTGTGAAATCTCTCACTAAAGCTTGGTATTGTTAGTTTCCTTAAGAGTTTGAATCCTCAGATAATAAAGAAGCCCAGAGAGACTAATGAGACTTAATAAAGCATTTGATTTCTTAGATGCTTGTTATCTTGTTTATAAAATAAACATCATTAATTAATTGCATATAATTTTTACAGCATACTTTGGGGCACTACATAAAATATTATAAAAACTTTTAGCATTTTTTTTCAGAATACTTTCATCATTTTTTGTGTTTTCTAAAGCATTTTATATTTATAAAGAAAGCTTGTTTTTTCCCCCCTAAAATTATGCTTTACTTACTAAATTAAACACTTGTTTATTACGCTCAATATTTTTCTTAGAGAAAATTTACCATAAAAATGCTACTTTTTATAGTTTTTTCTGTAAAGATTTCTTGGTAAAGTGTGCGTAATTTTAAACAAATAAAATGAATGAGTAAACTGCAAGTGCAACTGCAACTGAGGCAGCAAATAAAAATGAAAAGAATGAAAGAAATTGTTCAAGTTTTTATTTACGCTTCGTTAGTATTTACATTTCAAATTATTACTTTGGCAGCAGAAGTAAAAGGAGATGTAGCAGTGGTAGTTGGTTTACTTACATTTGTTTTAGAGAGCTAGAAGCAGAGTACAAAAAAAGAGAAGGAGACGGAAAAGTTTTTATTCCTCTTTTGCAAAAGTGACAGTTTAATGCATGAGAATCTTTATAGTTAACATGACAGCATAAAATGCATTTATTTTCTGATGTTGATTTGTTCTTTCTCTCTCTCTCTCTCTCTTTCTTTATTTTTTCTTACTTTTTTAAGTAGTTGTTTATGGATATGCTTTTACTTAATACAACCTTAACTAAAGCATATCTTAAGGGGTATAATAAGAAATATATGGAGTAGCTTACATCTAAAGCTTGATAAATAAAAGGAAATGTATAGATATGCTCTGAGAAATATATATCAGCTGTAAATGTAAAGCATACTTTACGGAGACAATATCTAAACAAAATTTGTAGCATGCTTTTAGGGGGTGGAAATTAATAATATTCAGTAATCTCCGTAAAATATTGAGAATTGAATGGAAATTCATAAAATTTCTGTTGATGTGTTTAAATAAACATCCGTTTAATTGCTTATTATGTTTACCACCAAATGACAATGTTCCCTTTCCCTTTGGCCTTAATTTATAGGCAATTATTGTTTTAATTCCCAGCATTATTTTGAAACATAAGAAAACACAAAATTTTTCCGCTTGATTTTTAGGCTGGGAACTTCAACTTCTGTGTGATTCTTTAAAGGTTTCGAAAAAAAATATGCCAAGGAAAACTATTTTCACCCACGGTATACCAATTCCTTCATACAATATGAGCCTGGTGTGTATGTGGTGGTTTTTATTTATTTTTAATACCCAAACACCTCCCCTAGAAACCTATAAACCCAATTTCGTTTATATTTTTGGAAATTTTATTCTGTTTTCGCTTCTTTTTTTTAAAGGAAAACTGCAAACAAATAATTCCCCTCTGCCCATCCCTTATGAGTGTAGTGTGCGTGTAAATGTTTCCCTAGGATTACATAGTAGTTTACATAGGATATTGTGTTCTCTTGTTTTTTTGTTCAGAGTTTTTGTTCTTTTCCCTGTTCGTTAGTTTGTTGTAATTCTCTTGTTGTGTGTTTTTGTTTTTGTTGTTGTTGTTCATATTTGTTTAATAACTTTTTAAAACTGTTTTTCAGAATTTTTTTTCTTTTTGTTCTGAATGAAATTTTTCCAGGAGGGTGAATATGAGAAAAACCAAATAAAAGTCTTGATTGATATGTTTTGTATTTGTATTGCAAATATCCTGTTGTGAATAAAAAAAAAATACTCAGGGGTTCCCATATATTTTACGGCTTAAGGAGCTTCAATTAAAAATTTCGCAAAATAAAATTTTTAAAAAACTGTTGACGGAATGTGACGTTTATTGAACAATTCTTATCCACTTGGTATTTAGGTATTGGCTCCTGGTATGAGGCCGATCGAATAGTACGTATAGTTTTTCATAAGTAAAACTATAAGAAGTCTAGTAAATCCTGCAATTATGTATTGGCTGGCTTACCTAGCTTAGTCATTACAACCTTTAGTCGGGATTACAACCTAGCTTCACACACTATCCATGTGAATGTTAATTTTATCCATGAGTGATTGTACCTTCCGTTTAAAGTCGACTCCGCACAGAGTATTTTGAGAAATTTTTCATGGCAATTTAATTTGTTCCCGTAATTTTTGTCAGAAGACTGCTGAGAAAAAGAAATATTTTGCATAATTCGTTTGTAATTATGTTGTAGTCCTGACTAAAGGGTTGTAATCAACAATTAAGTAAGTAAGTTAGTTTTTAACGTGTCTGACGCTAAGAATTTCTACATGAGCCATATCAGTCATATGTGTCTGACGTACGCGATTTGGTAAATCAAAAATGTCCGACGCAAACGACGCTGTGTTCAAAACAACAGATTAATAATGGGTGATTTTTTAAGAGCTATAGGAACATTTTTCAAAAAAAAAACACATAAAATTCAGAAAAATGCATGAAATCTTCATTTGAATCGATAGTACGGTCCATATAATTTAATGTTTGAAGATTATTTCATGCAAATTTTGACCGCGACTGCGCCTCATATGGTTCATTCGCTTAGTCCAATTTTGGCATACTCTTTCCGACATTTCGGCTTCAATGTTGTCTTCAAATGCGTCAATTGAAGCGGGCTTGTCTGTATAGACATGAGCTTTAACATAGCCCCACAAAAAATAGTCTAAAGGCGTTAAATCGCACGATCTAGGCGGCCAATTGACCGGTATCGAACGTGAAATAAAATGTTCACTGAACTCGCCTCTCAACAAGTCCATTGTTACGCGTGCTGTGTGGCATGTGGCACCGTCTTGTTGAAACCACATGTCATGCAAGTCAAGCTCTTGCATTTTGGCCAAAAAAAGTTGGATATCATCTCACGGTAGCGCTCATCATTCACAGTTACGTTACGATTCGCAGCATCTTTGAAGAAGTACGATCCAATGGTGCCACTAGCCCATAAACCGCACCAAACTGTGACTTTTTCTGGATGCATTGGTAGCTTTTGCAATGCTTCTGGCTGATCTTCACTCCAAAATCGACAATTCTGCTTATTTACGTATCCATTGAGCCAAAAATGAGCTTCGTCGCTGAACACAATTTTTCGATAAAGAAGTGCATCTTCGGCCAACTTTCCAAGAGCCCATTCATCAAAAATTCTGCGTTGCGGAAGGTCGTTCGGCTTCAATTCTTGCACCAGCTGTATTTTGAAAGGCTTCACACCTAAATCCTTCCCCGTTGTTGAGTAACAGAGGCCAAATTGCTGCGAACGGCGACGAATCGATAATTGATGGCCATCATTAACACTGGCCGATACAGCTGCCATATTTTCTTCAGTTCGCACTCTACGTAAGCGTGTTGGTAGTTTAGTGTCCAACAATGTAAATTTGATGCGAAATTTAGTCACAATAGCCCGAATAGCCGCTTCAGTTGATCGATCAACCTGACCATAAAATGGAAGAAGCGCGCGAAGAAGTTTCTTAACAGAGCAGGCATTTTGATAATAAAATTCAATGATTTGCATGCGTTGTTCGTTTGTAAGACGATTCATGGTTAAATTATAGACCAAACTGAAGATGTTTGACAGTGAAACAAAACACGAAACGTGCGTGTGCTGTTTAAACCAGTGTTGCCAAAAAGATAGATAAAAAACCACCCGTTACTTGTTGTATCTTGTTTGGATGCGTCAGACATATAAGACTCACACGGCTTGTCGAGAAAAAAGTTTTAATATAGGGCCATGTCAGTCACATATGTCTGACATATAAAAATAGTGTTTTTATAAGGAACTCATTCACCACCAGGGGTCACATTAGTAGCGTACACCACTTCCCGTGGACAACCTCTCCTTATGCTGAACAGCAACATTTAGTCTCCTACATTTGTTTCCAAGAATCGATCGTAACGGTTTCGACAGTTACGGCAAAGTTCTGAACATGCTGTGCTCAATTTTTTCTTAGTAAGATTGAAACGCCGTAGTCTAGTAGCTAGTGTGTTGGCTTATTAGACGTAAAAGCCAGGGTACGAGCCCCAGGCCAGACATCCAAACAAAATACAGAAAGTATTTCTTGGGCGACTTCCTCTCTCAGCAGATTTCTGGCAAAAATTCTGAGACTGGAAATGGAAAATTACTACGAAAAGTTTTTTAAAAAAATCTGTCGTTCAGAGTCGACTTTAAACTGTAGGTCCCACCACTCATGTATAAAATTAGCACACACAACATAAGTGGTGTGAGAAACTATGGCGTAATCCTGACAGGACTGTTGTAATGACCAAGTGTGTGTGTGTAAGATCGAAACAATTCTTAAAAATATGTTAAGGATTTCTAATTTAAGATTTAAGCCAGTGTGCCGTTATTTTAAAGAAAAAAAATGAACTTTAAAGCCTTGAAGTGTATGACATTGAATTTAATGCCTTAAAGTATGCAATTAAAGCAGCATTTCTAAATATTCTTCTAAATCCTTCAGAAATCTCTACTGGCGACAAAAATATGGCGTTTTTTGTTTTATTTTTATATAAAGATTTCATTTATACTGTATGGATGCATTGAAAAACATTTATTTTTCTGTTCTATTTTTTAAACGCCGCCTTATGGGGAGAGAAGTCCTTTATTACTTCATATGGCTTTTTCTACAATAATTATTATAAAAAATTTCTTGCTGAGGTGTCCATATATTTTTCATTTCATGCTGTTTTCCGTGTGGAAATATGTTTCACATGCTGGTGTCCCTGCTTTAATAGGTATTTGTCTTCAGTTTAGGGACCATAAATGTCCCTTGTTTAGGCCTAAATATTTAAGTTTCCTTATTGTTTATTTTTTCCTATTTACAATGAGAAAACTTTCACTCCTGGCCGGAGTAAGAGAACTGGAAGTGATGGAAGTCATAACAATTATTCATTGTGTGTGTGTGATATTCAATGATAAACTGCTGAATGTCGATTTCTGTTCTTGTGGCATCTGCTTTCTCAGTTTGATAACAAAAAAAAAATATGCGAAGAAAAAGTTTTAAATTTTGTTTTGTTTTGTTTTGTTTTCTTAATGGAGATTTTTTTAAGACAAGAAAAAAGAATGAAAAAATACATGGGAATATTACGTTTTATATTTATGCGAAAAGTTTCAAGTGTGAGAAATTATAAGTTTTTGATTGTTTAGTAAGAATAATAATCTTTAAAAACAAAAACAACAAAAAAAAAAGAAAATATTTTATTATTGTTTGTCTGTTTGTTTGTTATTCTAGAGTGTTTATTTGCCACACAATAAAAAAGGAAAAAAAGTGTACGATATAAACAATTCTGGATACTTTTTTAAATAAACACAGCTGAGATTTTGAAAAGAATTTTTGGAAAAAAAAGAAAAAAAAACACCGAATACTTTTACATTTAAAAACCATTTAAAAAACAAATTTAATATGTTGCATTTCTACAAAATGATGAGATTATTTTTACCTCTATCGTAGTTTAAATAGCGATAAGCACCTAATATTGAAGCAAAATTGCAATTTCAATTTTTGCCCCTAGAAGTATGCAACATTTTCCCTGGAAATCATAAATATGCTTTAAATTTTAAAGTTTCTCAACCGTAGCATGCCTTAAGGAGAATATAAAATTGTTTTTATAGCAGCTACCTAATTAACGGTACTTTAGATGCGAGTTAAGACAAAGAGGTAGCAAGGGTAGGTAGCATACAGCTAAAAAAATGCAAAAGTGTAGCGATATAATACACTCTTATCTCTTACAGAAGAAAAAATGGTGCCAACATTTAGGTGATGGCTGCTACTCATTGTCTTGGAATTTGAAAATCAAGTTATATAAGGAGAGAAAGAGGAAGTAGTGTGAGGGAAATAGGTGTTGGACTGCTTACTACCTACTAGACTACGGCGACTTCAGGAACTTGAAAATCAAGTTAAACAAATAGAACAAGCGGAAGTAGTGGTTGTAGTGCTGGAAACTGGTGTTGGACTGCTTACGTACTACTTCTTGCTATTTATGGCTTTTCAACAACCACAGAAGATGTACATGACCTTCGGCAGCGACTGGCTTTTCGAGTCTAAGTTATTATTTTGTTTCTTTAAATTTTCTGGGGAACCCAATGTTATAGAGTACATCAGATTCCTAAAGATTAAAACCACTTCCCTTGTCAATACCACACTCTGTCGTAGTTTCTCCCCTTGACTACATACATACATACATAATTGGTCATTACAACCCTTCAGTCAGAATTACGACATAGTTTCTCACACCACTTATGTTGTGTGTGTTAATATTGTACATAAGTGGTGGGACCTACAGTTTAAAGTCGACTCTGAACAACAGATTTTTGAGAAACTTTTCATGGCAATTTTCATTTACTCTCATAGTTTTTGCCAGAAATCTGCTAAGAGGAAGTCGCCGAAAAAATACTTTTTGTATTTTGTTTTGATGTCTGGCCTGGGATTTGAACCCTAGCTTTTTGTCTAATAAACCAACACACCACCTATTATACTACGGCGACTAGAACTGCCTTGCAAACAGAAACGTGTCTTACAAATTCGACAAATAACTTCTGGTAAAACTTCCCAAGAGATTGATTTAGAAACACAATTATGGTGACTGTTACTTACAATTATTCTAAGAGCACACTGTCATAGCTGTTAATAGAGCGACAATACAATTGGATTTCTTGGCGTTAGAACGAGAAAGCTTGACTACAAGGTTAAATTTATAAAAAGGTTAAGTTGAGCGCTATAAGTCAGAATAGGTGCTAGCAGAGTAGTGTCCTGTCACCACAAAAATTTAATATAGTTTTGAAAACAATTCTTGAGAAATTTGCAACTTCGTCGGAATGCAAAAGATATTGGTCCTTCGGTCCACAATCTCTAACATCTTCCATCAAATCTATACAACTTAGCGGTTGTACTGCAAGTAACTGATCTGAACATTAATGATTCGATAATATGAGTTCAACGTGTTAATGTCACACCCCTTACGATGCGAACGCGTAGTCAAACACTGGTACAATGGAAGAAAATGGTCTTGCTTCATTCATTTGCAAAAGAAAGCTGGAATAACGAACCCAATTGCAGAGAAAACTAACATATCCGGTCTGATATGGTTATATGGCGAACAAAACTTGCGTTAAACTTGACTGGACTCCATGCAAAGAACCGCATAGCAATTATAACAGAATATTGGCCCATAGTAAAGGGTCCGCCATAAACTTTTTTTGGAAAATGCTTTAAAAAAAACTACTGAATATTTTCTCAAATTTCATTTTTGATTCGAAAGTACAATCCTTCTGGTTAATAATGGAAAATAATTTCATTCAAATGGCTGCCTAGGCTGGCCTTGCAGTAGCCTACACCAGAAGATGCCGATTTTGGCAAAAAAATCACCTTTTCAGGTGAAGCTCATTTTGATCTTGGCGGGTATGTAAACAAACAAAATTGTAGCATTTGGGGCACAGAAAACCCGCACGCATACATTGAAAAGCCGACACACCCAAAACCAGTCACTATTTGGTGCGGATTATGGTCCAGAGGCATAATTGGGGAATTTTTTTTTTCGAAAATGAGCAAGGAGTGGCCGTTACAGTCAATGGCAATCGTTATCGGGCTATGTTGAACGAATTTTTGTTCAAGAAAATTGAAGAGGAGGATATTGGCAACATTTGGCTTCAACAAGACGGCGCTACGTGCCACACAGCTGAAGCTACACTCGATCTTTTGCGCCCTGTTTTTGAAGATCGCATTATCAGCCGCCACCTCGGTGCTGCGATTTGATACCGTTGGACTATTATTTGTGGGGTGCCATCAAAGATAAGTGTTACGCCGACAAGACAGAGACAATTGACTCTTTAAAGGACAATATTCGTGAAGCTATTGGTGAAATACCGCTGCACACAATCGATAATGTGCTTAAAAATTGGACCGGTCGTGTAGACTACTGCATGGCCAGCCGAGGCAGCCATTTGAATGGAATTATTTTCCATTATTAACCGGAAGGATTGTACTTTCAAATAAAAAAAGAAATTTGAGAAAATATTCAGTAGTTTCGTTTTTAAAGCATTTTCAAAAAAGAAGTTATTTGGCGGACCCATTAGATATGTCTGAGGTTGGGTATACTTCAAGGAATATCTGCAGAGATATTCACAATGGGGAATGGGGCTATAAGATCTCGATTATTTTCTTGTTAAGTCACAATTTCTTTCTTAAACAATATTATACAATTTACTTTTTTTTAAATTTTTTTGTGGCATACTTTTAGGATCATAAAAATACTACGTTTTACTTGGGAAAAATTGAAGAATTGCAGAATTTTTTTTTGAAATATTCCTGTTTAATTTATTCACTTTTTTAATAACATTTGTATTCTTCAAATATTTGCTTATCATATCCATTATTATGAAATGTTTTCAAGCACATATCCAGGCTTTTCATTATCATTATTTCATAAATCTTTTAATGGTAAATTAAAATAACGAAAAGACCTGTTCAACAATATAAACAAACACAGAAAAAAAAACACTGAAAGCCTAAATAAATACAATTGTCTAGGAATGAAATACACAGACAACAACGACAGCAACAACAACAAAACTATAACTAATTTAACAACAACAATATAGGAAAAGAAAGAAAAATATGTAAGACTGACGTTCCAATTTAAACGTCATATGCAAGCAACATATACTTTACATTGCAGATGAAACACACCAGCCATATCCATCTACTCTGCTTTTTAAAAAAATAATAACAATAATGGGGTGTAAGAAGAATTAAAATCTCATCTCAAACATCCCTTCTCTGCAAAAAAAAAACAACAATAACAACAACTTCATAGTAATTACTTTAGCCAAGACACAATACAATAGAAAACATACAACAGTAGTAGGTATGATGGGTGAAGTGAGGGGCAGATGAATTAAATTTAAATACGATTTTCTTGTTTTCTGTGAAACGTGAAACGTGTCGAATATCTGTGACAGTCATATTTTGCCCTGAAGCTGTTTTCCACTTTGCCATACTTTGCCTCGTCCTTCCTTTTAGAGTCCTTTACAGACCAACTATTATAGCAGCGAGTATAAGTTACCTTTTATTTGTGGCATGTGGCTCTCCCACTCTCAATGCTCTCATGCAATAATTGTGCCTCCAGCAACCAGTGGATCTGTGTAGCTGAGCATTTTTGAATATGCAAAAACGATTGTTTTTTTCTCTTGTTTTCCTTGAAGTCTCCATTTTAATATTTCCAATAAAAAATATTAAATTGTTGTGGATCTTTATTTGTTGTTGTTGTAGTTGTTGATATTTTTATGTGCATGTCAAACATTTGTCTAAATTTCCGCACACATACATTTAGGCGTTATAGAAAAAAAACAACCCCTGTAGACCAGTGAACATCAGGGTTGGGAAAAATAAAAAAACGAATTTAACTTGAATGCTTAAATTAATAGAAATTATTTAAGTTTCGTTAGAAAAATGTTTTCTGGTTTAAATTTTTGAATTTTTGCTAAAATGTTTGCTGGGTTATCTTAAACTGTGGTCCTTCTGTTTAGCATTGTTATAATATGTAAAATATAATTTTTGTATTGCAGTTTTTATGCCATTAAAGCATATTTCCTGTCTTGTTTCTTATTTGTTTTGCATCTTCTTTACTCATTCACTACCATGGTCTGTCTAGTGAGTCAGCGGGTGCGGAATGAGTGCCTAAGTGATGACTGTGATGAAGGCGATTCTATTAAATTTGCAACCACTACTTGTTCTAGAATTTCAAAACTGCCAAAGATCTAAATGCCGGCTGATGAATTCCATGCCATGCAAACACCATACAACACGAGAAGAAGGTCTTAAAAGGAATGAAAAATCTACCACTAACCGGCATATTTTTTTTTGTGAAATTCTAACTCTGAGCACTTGTTCCATTTTTTCCCCATTTAAGCATTTATTGTTTTGTAGTCTATTTGTTTAGTTGATGGATTTTTCGTACATTGATGTTTGCACTTGTATTTCCTTCTACTCTACTCTGGCTCTACGGCCTCTATAGCTGCACAGCCTTTAGCTTTGTTTGGAATTTTTAATTTGATTTTACTCAGCGGAATCATTTTTAAAATGTGTCTGTAACAAACAACACGAACATACAAGTGGTTTTCTAACAATTTATGTTTGCACTTTATAGCTACATCACCCATCCCCCTTAAAATATGTCACAAAAAAGTAAACAGCCAAGGTTTTATGCCATACACAGCCCCCAGTTTTAGTTATTAATAGAATATTTGGTTTTCACATTTTATTGCAGCCATAAATGGTGTTTTGGTAAAAACGAAAAATGAAACTTTTTAAATTAAAACAGTTTATAAAGCCTAGCATACTTTGGGGAGCATCTTAAAATATTTTTTCACAATATCTTCACAAATTAAGGCCTATTTATTAAAGAAATGAAATGAAAAAAAACGTTATTAAATTATAACACTTGTCCAATATTTAGAAACAAGTTTTAAAATTCTTTTTTAATAAGTTTTACATAAATTTGTATATTTCATTGCCTATATTGGGGCGTATATTTTTCAAAATAAAAATAAAAAAGTTTAAAAGTTTTCTTTTGATAAACAAACTTGTTGTCTCCTTAGGGCTATTTACGGTGTTTTTTTATGAGAAATTAGAATTATTTATAAATCAAGTCAAAGCCTAAAAATATGCTTTAATTTCCAGGTTCTTGAAACACAGGTGGGATTTAAAGAAAATAATTTACTTTATGCTTAGAAAACTTATTTAAAATTTTTCATTATACGCCCTAAATGTATGCTAATAATTGTAAAAGAACTTCTTGTTGTTTATTATTTTCAAGAACCTAAAAGTATGCCAAAAATTTTGAATAAATTTTTCAGTTTAGAGCTCAAAAGTGTCTGAGAAATAGAAAAGTTTTCTTCTTGTGTTAAACAGTTAAAAGAAATAGATAATGAAGCCTAAAAGTAGGCAACGTTTTTGTTATTAAAACCCTATTTAAAACAAAATTACTATTTAGATAAAGTTGCCGATTACTCCCCAGAAAAATGCAACCCAGTTAAAAGAAATATACAATGAAGCCTAAAAGTAGGCAACATTTTTGTTATTAAAGTCGTATTTGAAACAAACTAATGATAATGTTGCCGATTACTCTCCAGAAAAATGCAACCCATAGTTTGAATTAACAACTCCGTTTTTTCTTGATAAAATATTCTCTCTTTACACCCACAATAGTTACACAGAATTCACCTTAAAATATGCTACAAAATATGAAAATAAATGTCAAATTTATGTCATTTAATAGCATTATTTGCATTACCTTTAATGCTTACGCTTATAAAATGTTGTCTATTTCCATGGAACAACAAAAAACTGCTTGCATTTTATCCTTTTGAAGTAAGGAAAGTAAAAAATAACGAGAGAAAATCCTTAAAAAAAAGAAAACAAGAAAATGTGACGACAGGAAATATTGTTTGTTTGTGTTGCTATTTTTTTCTTCTCTTTCAACGTTTTTTAGTTCCTGTTTAACGCGTATTTTTTCATAATTTTTCTCCTTTTTTGTCTGTGTTATTTTCCTAACAGCCAGGTAAATAATTGCAGTTATTTACAAGTCCCAAATGGTTGTCTATGTAATAACGCTATTATTTATGTTGCCAGTCTTTAGGGAAATATGATGCTACTTGCGCCTGTAAATATACTTTATATGAAAAAAAAAACAAAACGTAACGAAACGCTATAAAATTAATTGCAGTTTATGAAAATTATATGAAAAAAAATAAAAATGGCGCGTAACGCGAACAGCAACAGAAATTGTTTTTATGGATTTTCTTCTGTTTTTGTAATATGAGTCATAGAGCTCTAGAGATTATTTGTTGTGCAAATAAAAGATTTTTATATTTTTTTTCCAAAAAGTAGGCAATGAATTGTTCCATAATGGCATATATTGCAAAATATTGGAAATAATTTTTTACAACAGCAACAATAATATACAGTTTTGAGGCATTCAAAGGTAGAAAATGTAGGTCTTAATAATTATTCGCAATGAAATATTAAAGTTTTAAATAATTGAATAGAATAGCATTTTGTATTTTATTCGTGTCTCTAGAGTTTATTATCAATAATTAAAAAATTAATAAAACATATGGTACGCTTAATTTGCTATAATTTAAAAATGTGTAGCATATTTACGGGCAATAAATAATAGAAAAACTTGTGAATATACTGAAAAAATTATAAAATTACCACCGTTTTGTATAAAAAAATATATATAAAATTAGTAAAAGACTCATTTCATAAACAAATTTATCGAAGAGAAAAATCACAGCATACCTTTGGGCATAAATATGTATGTTTCAATACTTATCATAATTTCCTCTTAGTCGCCATTAAGTCCTTAAAATAAAAACTATAAAATAAGCATAGATTTTAAAATGCTATTTAGGAAAGATCACAGAGTAATTAAAAATTTTGCTGCCTAATTTTAGGTGTTATATTTATACGAATTTGGGATTTGTATTAGAGAATATAAGGGAAACCGTGCCATTTTTGTCTAAAATTACGATCAGAATTACAATACTAATTTTTTTTTATAAAAATATATCGGAAACATTCCTTATAAACACTTTTGTAGCATACTTTTGGGAGTTAATTTTAGAATATTTTTTTAGATTTAATATAGAAAGTCGCTAAATGAATTGCAAAGATCAAAAAGAACTCTGTCCTTAAGTCTTCGATAAAGGGAAGATGTGTTTTGATAACAAAATGAAAAAATCCATGAAGGTATGGGGAATTCATGTGGGGATTATAAGCTTTAAATTGGAAATCTGAGAAAATCTAACCTAAACCTGTCTTACAATTGCATTTGCCAACATTTTTATGACAAATTTGATTGAAAAAATTCGCGGTCAAATACTGTTCTTATGCAGCCCTTGCGCTGACCAACTTCCCCCTCCTTGGAGGCTGCGTTCACCTGTGGTATCACAAAGGGCCGATATGCCTGCTCAAATGAGCCCCGCTAACCTAACCTAACCTAAATGTTCTTATGTGGAATCTCTATCTGCCTTAGTCATCTGTATTCGAAAGGATTTCTTAAATCCATTTCGTATTGTCCCTTTCCTAATGTTCTCTATGACCAGTCAGGCCAGCAATAATGGCTGCAAGAAATAGTTGCATATTTTAAGGATCTCTTGAATTTTAATTTAAAAATCTGTTATAGAATTTGCAAATTCTTTCTGTCACATTGATTTTTGAATGCTTCTAATCAACAAATTAAATTAAAATTAAAAAATTTCTATAATCATTCAGAATTAATTTTAGGCTGAAATGATACTCTTCTTTTATTTATTTTGAGCATCCCACGAATAATAATTCTGAAATTTTGCTTAATCATTTACAATTCCTATTTATAGGCTTTATTTCTGACTATACTTATCTTTACTTAGAAAAAAATGTGGCATACTTTTAGGAATTTATTTTGTTTATTCGTTTTTTTTCTATTTCAAAATAAAAAGAAATTATGCCTACACCTACAGTATAGATAATGATTATTTGTGGGCTTGATATCTGTTTGTGAACATTAATCTTCTATTAATTGTAAATTTTCAAAGCATACTTTTAGGTTTACAAAATAAATTTCACAAATCACTGTTTAAAATAAAGTTTAATTAACTCAACTTTTTTTTTAAAAAATGACTGAATATACCACCTGCTGACAAGTAATTTCCCCCTACGCTTTAAAAGCTCTTAGTAAAACCCAGCAGGACCAGTTTGTTGTTGTTGTTGTAAAGAATCACAACAACAGCAACAATAGAAAATAATATTATTTCAAATTATTGTTTGCCATGACAGCCAACAATCATCAATATCCAGAACATAAAAGAGCAAGAATATATAGAGGAGCTTAAGAAGAAAGAAATACGGACGTACGCCAGCCATGTCAAATTGATATTTGATGCATGACTTTTCAAAAAAACAGCAAAAAAATTCATCATTCATCTTATTAAGAACAACAACAACAACAAATACAAATGCCAGCTACAATTTAAACAATTTATGAGAAATAAAACGAAATGAAAATGCCAGTTGGGAGAAGGAAAATGAGTTGAAGTTTTTTTTTTAAGGCACCAAAACTACCGGCTAATAAAACCTAAAAAGTAGTATAAACACCCTCCTCTGGGTGCTACGAACATAAACGAACTTCAAAAAGCTTTACACTGTAACGGTAATACGGTTTTATGTGATGGATGTGTAAGTCAGTGTTAGTGAGCGAGTGAGTGATTGGCCGGGTGCGTGTGAGTATGAAAGGAAAGGTGGTGGTACTCTTTAAGTGAGCAAACGGAAGCAGGTGGTCATTGTTAACGGATCTTAAGCTTTAAAAAACACACGCCTGATACTGTAAGATGAATGGCCCACATATAATGCCTTAAGCCATGATTTTTGTGTTTTTTTTTCTAGGTTTTTTTCATTCATTCTGGCCCCCCATAATACGTTAAATAATCATTGGATATTCCCGTTTATTTTTTTGTTAATTTAATTTATTAGTTAAAGAAGAAGAAACAATTCTAAAGGGGAAAGGGGGAAAAGCCTTATTAAGGTAATAAGTCTGGCACCATAAACACAATCTCATCAGTTGTACAATAAATAAATCACTATGAATTACAACAAAAGTCAAACACAAAAACAAAACAAAAAAATGGCAAAAAAAAATGTGGAATGAAATACATAATAAGACCCTGAGGACTATTTTGTTCTAACTGATTTAGTTTTTCTTAAGAAAATTGTATAACGAGGGATGTCAGGAAATGGAAAAGAAATTGTTTTGATTTATTGATTAAAGAAAATTGAATTTGAAAGGGAAAGCATAGATTCTTAGCAAATAATATCGTGTTTGATCAGCCCACTGCCATAACTCTGATCTTAATGCAGCTGAATTTTCAGTATAGAAATCACTCGCGAGTGTAATATGTGGACTTTATGAAGAGAGCACACACATGAAAGCTGGCAGTTCTGCAGAAAATGCCAGAGTACGTGTCTGTATTAGGCATGTAGTTTGTCAGAATATCGGGATTAGAATAGATTAGTATGGTTGCAGTGCCATACATACAGTGGAGGCCTTATAATTAGAAACGATGTTTCTGGAACACACTTCTCTGGACTGACGAATCTAAGTTTAATTTGTCCTAATCTGATGGAAAACCGTATGTAAGACGTCCTCCAAACAAAGCATTTGATCCCAGGTACACAGTGAAATTTGTAAAACAAATTAACAAACATACATGTTTCTAAGTCGTTTCTAATTATAAGGCCACCACTGTACATAATTGATCCTTTAGTTAGGATTACGACCTTGCTTCTCACATCGTTTATATTGTGTGTGTTATTGTTATACATTAGTGACGGGACCTACAGTTTATAGTCGACTGCGAACGACAGAGTTTTTGCCAGAAATCTACTGAGGGGAAGTCGCCTAAAAATATTTTTTCACATTTCGTTTTGCGATTTCAACGGTGGCTGTACGTCTAATAAGCCAACACACTACCTACTAGACTACACCGACTAGCAATACTATGGCGGTATGGTGGCTATGTACTGTGACATCTCTAAACTTCAGTAAGAAGTTGCCCTATCTGGTCAGACACTGAAATATTTGTATCCACAATAAGAATTTTGTAATTTCAATGTGATGTCTGCTGTTGATGTTAATAGTACAGTAACCGAAAGATTTGGTAGGGGCGGATGAGCATTGGATCTTTTTTTTTTTAGCTATACGAGGTAAAGGCTGAGAGCCTTCAAAAGACATTGGTTGCCCGGGCACTATTCACTTCAAGACTTACTCACGGCCTGCTAAGAAGCATAAGTACTATATCTGACATTGAAGTCGCCTCAGTATAATAGGTAATGGTTTTTATGCATCCCCGAAAGTCTGCACAAGCGTTGGATTCGCTGCTTTTCAGGGCAACGAAAGCGAACCTCCGATTTTTGGATCGGAGGAACTTGGTCAGTGCAGAAGCTGCGTTCAGCTGTGGCATCACAACGGGCCGCTATGCGTGCTCAAGTGAGCTTTTTTGTAAATTAAAGCTACCACGCTAACCTAACCTAACCTAACCTAATAGGTAATGGGGTTGTCTTATTAGACATGAGGCCACGGTTCAAACTCCAGGTCAGACATCTCCAACAAAACGAAATTTGAAAAAAAATTTCTTCAGCGACTTGCTCTCAGCAGATTTCTGACAACAACTCTGAGAGAAAATAAAATTGCCATCAAAAGTTTCTCAAAAAACTGTCATTCGGAGTCAGCTTTAAAGTGTAGGCCCCAGCCCTCATGTATAAAATTAACACGCACAATATAAGTGGTGTGAGCAGCTAGTTTGTAATCCAGACTGAAGGGTTGTAGTAATCAGTATGTAATTCATCGGGGACCACAACCAGGTTTTCATAGGGGGCTGTTTCCAATTCCACTGAACTTGCTCTCTCTTACATTCTTTAATACATCAGAACGTCTTTACCGCTTTCTAAATTTCGCATGGCGATCGCATGAATTGTTTGTCGACGACATAACAAACTGGTGTGGTTTGGCAATATTAAAGAAGGATTTCTATGCTATAATCAACGGATGACTGCAGTCTTCGCAAGCTAAACTCCCAAGAAACAAGTTATACCATGTTCGGACATGCACTTTTATTGAGTCAATATTCGGTTTATTGAGTACAATATTTTAAATGTTCAGACATAATAATATACGCAGTTTAGCTGCTTATTCAATATTCACTGGACAGCAGGTAAACAAAACAGCTGGTTGCTACAACAACATTGTTTTTATTTTGTTTGTTGTTTTTTTTTTGTTTGTTATTGTTGTCATTTGAGTTGTCAAATATCAACAGAAAGTGTTCGGATAATTGTATATGCTCACTGAACATACTTATGACAGTGCAGCGTTTTAAGTTTTACTCAATATTATAACAATTTGTGAATTTATTGGGCAATAATTAATTGAAACTTTATATGTAATATTGAGCTCAATAATGGCGTTTATTGCGATTTACGCAATAAAAGTACATGTCTGAACATAGTATTACCACCTGACAAAATCTTTGCTCGTCTAGAATTTGTTGGACTTTGTGATACCTTTTGAATACGCTTTTTAAACTTTCTTTGGCCACCCCTCGTTAATTCTTTTTAAGACTCTAAGAAAAAAATCCTTTTCTTAGGGGAGCTCTCTGCTCTTTCTCAGAGTCACGTTCACGTTTTCTGGTTTCATTTTAGACATCGTGATTTGGTTTAGCAGCCGTAGTGATTTTTATATTTTTTTCTGTGTGAATTCTCTTCTTTTAGTTTTTAGTATTTTGCAACATTGTTTTTGTTCTTGTAATAGTTGTTATTGTTTTTGTTGTTGTTGTTTTCCTATGATATTTAGTAGTAATACCCTCCCGTATACACACAGAACTAGCAGTAGTAGCAGTAGTAGTAGATGTTTGCTGTTTTATGATTTGTCAAGTCAGCGGAAATCATGCAAAAACCGTACATTTATAACCAACAAACATACATAAATTCATAGATTGTTTATGTGTGTAAGTATGTGTGTTTTTTTTAACCACAACATCCTGATAGTAAATAGAAGCAAAAGAAAAAAACAAGGTTTTCCCAGAGTCAACTGTAGTTGTGCTGTGCTGTGCTGTGCTGTGCTGAGTCTTCTGGTAACAATTTTTGCATGGCACGCAAAAGTATATAAAAATTGAAAAATTGCCTTTGCATGTTGTGTCAACCAGAGAGAGAAGTCATTCAGAAAAACTACTAGATGAACGGGGGGAGCGGGGGAGTTTTCAACATTATTTGAAATTTTTTTTTGTTGCTCCTCTATTCCTTGAAATAATTCCACTCATATGTGTGCATGTACACTCATAAATATTTTATTTTTTTCAAACAATTTTTTTTCCTTCATAAGTTTCTTTGTCAAATCAAATGTCATAAAAATATGCATGAATTTAATGTATTTTCCACAAGGTTTTGTTGTTATTATTGTTATTGTTGTCGTAGTTGTGGTTGGCTTTTCTTAGGAAATGATACACTCCCGTAAAAGAGAAAACACTTTGGCATGCAGAGATTTCGGAAAACCACAAATGTTACACAAAAATGCCTGAAGTATGGTTTAAAAAAAAAATAAACTGTTATCCTATACACCATAACCTGAAATTATGCAGAGGAAAAGAAAATATTTACTTAGAACTGCCCAAAAGTATGCAACACAAAAAAATTTAGTTTATAAATCTCAAATATTTCCAGGAATTCTGTATGGTATTTACACAAAATTATGAAGGAAAAGTGAGCAGTGAAATCAACATTGGGAGGATGCGAGGGAGGCACAAAAATTTAAGAAACTAAATTTTTTTTTATTTCTTTATTTGTTCTCTTGGCTTCCACATATTCCTTTGCCAGTAATATTCAATAGCTTCTATATTATTTTCTTAGTAAGAACTGTCCAGCTTCTAAAAATAGCCTTCAACCATAGACTCTACCTCTTCATAGCTCACAAACTCTCTACCACCGAGCTACTGATGATAAATTAATTTTGATCACTTCGTTCATTGCTAAATGCTGCTTCGAAATACACTTACGTGGCTTGGGCATCCTTCTTGAGCTCTGATTGATAGCATTGCGAGATATGTCAGCTAGTGCTACAACATCGAATACTTTTTACCTTCTTTTATTTGTGCAATAACCTGCTGTTATCCATAGCCATTGCTTACTTTCTGAATTGTTTAAGAAGTTAGGATTACAACCAAACCTTCCACCACCCATGTTGTGTGTGTTGACTTTATCCTTGAGATGCGGGAACGACAGTTTAACGGCGATTCCAAAAATTTTATGAAACTTTTCATGGAAATTTTAATTGAATCGCAGAAAATTTTTGAAGGAAGTCATCGAAGAAATATTTTTTCATTTACTTACTATATGAGAGATCATGGATTCGAACCTCAGTTATGACATTATAAGAAAGCTGGCAAAAGGATTTCTGCCTGCTAAAGGCTGCCATGCTCTGCAAGCTTCCGAGTTCTCATACTTACTTCATTGGCTCACACTTGTGTGGGTCCCCGGATACTGTGACATTCCGAGAAACTGCAGAGCCGACGAGCTAGCCAGAGCTGGCGCACTACTCCCGGAATCCTGTTCAATCGACTTAGGAATACCACTTGCCTCGATTAAACTGGCCATCGCGCGGAAATTTTTACGAGACGCCGACCTATCCTGGATCAACGAGGAGTATTGCTTTCCCTCTAGACCCACTTGGCCCCGGATGGATGGAAGGCGTACTAACCAGTTACTTAGACTTGATCGCGGCATCATCTCAATCACATTGGCCATGCTTACAGGTCACTGTGTTATGGGTAGGCGCGCAGAGGAGATCCGCTGAGAAGAACGAGACTGTTATCCACTTTCTTTGTCAATGCCCATCTCTTGCGAGGTGCAGATATAGGTTATATGGCTCTCCGACCCTTGTCAGCTTGACGGAGCTATCGTCCATTGATGTCAAGGATATAGCCCCGTTTATCAATCTTTCTGGCTGGTTTCTCAGCGCGAGGTAATTGTACTTTGGATATGCAGATCTTGCGCTGACCGACCTCCCCCTCCTGGGTTCGGGGGAACTTGGTCAGTACAGGAACTGCATTCACCTGTGGCATCACAACTGGCCGCTATGCGTACTCAAGTGAGCTTTTGTTATGAAGCTACCACACTAACCTAACCTAACCTACTTCATTGGCATTAAGTCGGAATTACAACCTAGTAAATTAAAAGGAGAGTATAATAAGACACCTCTTTTGAAGCTGTCCTACTAATGCCGGCAGATGTCTTCTGGTATTAGGATATAATTTTTCCGTAGACCTAACTAATATATAAGACTTAAAATTGCGAAGCAATTTAATATAGACTCTGCTTATTTGCTAACTCGTGTAAGCACAGTGGATCGACTGCACCCCTTGTCCATGCTATTGGGAGGACGAATGCCTTGCCTTCTTTAGTATTCGATTTGTTTTTAAGGACTTTAATCCATAACTGCTTAGTGTTCTGTTTTTATGATGCTCTGTTAAAATTTTATTGCATACTTTTAGGGTTTTTTGAAAAAGCACATCTTTAGTGTTTTGAAAAACTCTCAAGCAGACATTAATTTATCATCAATTTGTAATTATAATACTCAATCAAATACAATTTAACACCAAACCCTAGTGTCTGGCTACACATTTTAGCTTAACTAAGCAAATAAAGGGTGTTTTCGCCCCCTTTTGGATATGCAAACAAATTTTTAAGTAAAAAACAGAGAGAGACACGTGGTTTTGTAATGAAGAAACAAATGTAAACAGGAAAGAATAAATTTAAATTGGTGGTGGTTTTTTTTTTTAGAAATAAAGTTGCCATAGATGAGAGAAATGATGAAATGAAACAATTATAAAAAAGAAAATACTTTTGCAAACAAAAGGGAGTTATTTCAGATATTTTTCATTTAATTTTCGTTTTATTTTTATTTTTTCTATTCAAAGTTTTTTCTTTGTGTGTTAAATGGCATCATATGTCACAATTATTTTTAGGTTTTCTTATCGTTTTCATAAATCTTTGAATTTAAATTGTCCTTAATCATTTCGAATAACTATTTGTTTCCTTATACTGTCTGTCTGTCTGTCTGTCTGTCTGGTGTGTCTATCCTGTCTGCCATTTCCGTTTGATCATTCATTTTGTTAGTTTTTCTTTGACTGTCATCAAGATATTAACAAGGTATGATTTTTATTTTTTTCTCTCTCTTTTTCTATTCATTTCTTACAACAAAACATAACAGAAAATGAAAAATTATTTCGTAAATTTTCTTTCTTTTTGTTTTGTTTTGTTTTTCATTTAAAAACAAAATTCATTTATCATTTTGTGTCTCCAAAAACATAAAAATCCTAAATAAAAAGCAACATTCTTGCCATCCCTCCACCTTGTTCTCTGTTCTAACCAAATAGATTATAACCTTTTTTCTATAGCATATTTTATGGGGCAAAATATGAGGAGTTAGAGTTGACAACACCGTACAGTATGTATGTATGATATGATGATAAAAACTAAGGGGGCGTTTGTTACGTTTTGTTTCTTTCTATTCTTTTTGTTTTTCTTTCTTTGTCTCTATTTCTACAGAAAGATTTATGACCAGGTTATATTTTAAATCAAGAAATTGTTCGTTTGTAAATAGAAAAAATGTTACAAAAAAATTTTGGTAATTCGCACAAGAGAAAAAAGTAGCAAATTTGCTGCTTCGTTAAGTTTTAAAATTGATTTTGTTTTTTCAAAAATTCTTTTTTTTAAGAAGCCAACAGATTTAAATCTTTTATTAAGCTTAAAAGTATGCAATGATTTTTTTCTCCCAGAAATGCTGGCCTATACACGTAGTATATTTAGTGGATTTTCAAATACTTAATACAGCATTAATAGTCAGTTAAATTTTAAAATATTTTAAGTAGCCTATGTATTAAAATTATTTGTTGATCTTAAAAGTATGCAATAATTTTTTTGCGAGTAACGCTGGCCTGTACAAGCGGATTTCCAAATACTCTAGAGAGCCTTAATAGTCAGTTAAATTTATAATATTTTAAGTAGCCTAAGCATTAAAATTATTTGTTGATCTTAAAAGTATGCAATATTTTTTTGTCAGAAACCCTGGCCTGTACACGCGGTTTATTTAGTGGATTTCCAAATACTTCAGACCGCCTTAATAGTCAGGCAAATTTTAAAATATTTTAAGTAGCCTATGCATTAAAATTATTTATTGATCTTAAAAGTATGCAATATTTTTTTTTCGAGAAACTTTGGCCTGTAAAGCGGTATATTTAGTGGATTACCAAATACTTAAGACAACATTAATAGTAAGGTAAATTTTAAACTTTATTAAGTAGCCTATGGATTAACATTATTTGTTGATCTTAAAAGTATGCAAAGTTTTTTTTCGAGAAACGCTGGCCTGTACACGCGGTATATTTAGTGGATACCAAATACTTAAGACAGCAAATACTTAAGTCAGGCAAATGCTAATAATTTTTTTGAAGTAGCCTCTTTGCATTAAAATTATTTATTCATCTTAAAAGTATGCAATAAATTTTAACAAAAAGCATATATGTATGTGTGGCACATATGGGTTCTTTAGGGCTATTTTATTTCGTATAAGTTCGTAAAAATACGTTAGTGAATAAAAACATATCTTTATATTCAGCTTAAAAGTATGCAATGATTTTTACTAGAAGCTAAGTTTCTCAAAGTGTTTTTCCAATCGTTTACAGGTATACAAACAAACATATAAATGCATAAAAGAATTTAATTATAATGTTTAAATTTTTCTCTTAAAAATTTAAGTTTTTATAAACCTAAAAGTATGCATCAATTTTTTTTACAAAAAATTTATATTTCACTAAAATAATTTTTTTTGGGTTAGGGTCTATTAATAGACTGAAGACTACTAGAAAAATTATATTAATTCTTTAACATCCCCGGTTTTATAAATTTGTTACAACATTTTTCGAGCTTGAAAGTGTGCAACGATTTTGAAAGTAGCTTCAATCATTTCATTTAATTCTCTTTAAAGCTTTGATCCCTTTTGGATCTCTGCTTCCTAAATCAAAACCAACGTAGCAACACCAGTAAGGGTAACACTAACCCTTCAAGAAAAAAGAACTCCATCAAATCTCACCAATATACACTTCCAGGGTTTTGTGACAGTCAGTTCTACTGTCATTTACTTCTGTATCTTTAGAACTAAAAGAATTTACTAACCAAAGAGCCGCTGAGCATTATTTATTTTAACTTATGCTATGCTGGAGATAGTAATTGTGGATTGGAATTAATTTTCACTGAAGAAAATTCTTTCCTTAAGAACTTACTAACAGCCCAAGTAAAATTTTATTTTATATTTTAATTTTCTGCATCATAATTCAAATGTTTGTTGTATTAAATTTCGTTTATAGTTCATTTCTCTGTGATAGTTTAAACAACTTTAATTAAAAGTATTTAATTTAATTCATTTAAACCTAAAAGTATACTTTACTTTCTGTTTTCTATTGTTTGCATATTAAAAAAGTTGCGCTTTTAAAATTTTCTCCCGCAAAGCACTCATTTTCATTATAAGCCTTTAACCCTTGTGTATACAGAGAAACAGAGAGCTTTAGCAGGATTTTCGTTAAATAGTTTTAAAAAGGAAATAAAATAAAATTATAATCCTTTATAAGAGGGAGAGAGAGAGAGAGAGAGAGAGAGAGAGAGAGAGAGAGAGAGAGAGAGAAGAGCATTACAAAGTTTAGAGTATAGTTATAGGAGACGAATATTTAAGCCACACAAATTGGTGGGATGTAAGCAATGTTACAAAGTAGAAAACTTTAACGATTAGTTGTTGTAATTATTAGAACAAAACTAACACATACGCTTCCTCTCTCTCTCTCTCTTTCTAATACTGTTATGGCTGTTGCGTATACGTATGGGTATGCAGCAGAAGATTTCCAACTTTTTGCTGTTGCTCTGGTTAAAATAATTTAAAAAAGTATCATAAAATTTTGAATTTTTTCCTAAAGCTGTATAAATTTCCGAGTTGTCATCATTTATGTTAAACATAAATTTTCATTAGAAGTAGAAAAACAACAACAGCAACAAAATAATTATGATGTTTTTTATTTTTATTTTTTGTTTTTTGAGGAAGCATTTCTATGGCAAATGATATTCTGGCTTTAATCCCTTTGGGTTTTTTTTTTTTTTTTTTTTTGCATAGCATACTTTGAGGGTGTGTGCTCTTGAAACCATGCGAATAAATAATTTCATTTGTTCTGTTCTGTTCTGTTCCGTTCTCTTCTGTTTCTGTGCTTTTGAGCTGTGTACGGTAATAAGCAAAAGGCCAGAAAAACGAAGCCAATTTGTGAATATTTTTCTGCTTCACATGTTCCTCATGTTCTTCACATGCTGCCGATTACTGGCTGTTCTTTTCTTTTTTCTCTTGATGTTAATTTGTTCCTTTTGCCATGAATAATTGCCTCGTTTTTGGCATTGTTATAACGTAATGCATAATTTTTGGCTTAAATTCATTTTAACCATTTTAACTTCCCCATCGTACCATTCAAAATATAATTCCCCCCTTTCCCTACCATTTTTTTTGTTTCCGAAAGTTGAATTAAAAAATTTTTATTTTATCGTATTGTGTTGAGTACCCAAATGGGGATTAATTTGTATTAGAAAACCAGAAAAAAAAATCTACAAATTCTGTTATTATTTTAAAGGGCGAAATAGAATTTTCTACCAAAAATTAAAAGCCATGGTAATTTCAAGAAGTTTTTCCTAATATGGGGGTTGGTTTGGTCTGAGATAAATTGTCATAGTGATGGCGTTAAATTGGGAAACCTTTTTAGACCCGTTTGGCTTAGGAATTTAATTGAAAATTTTAAGCAGTCAATGGTTTAATTACATACTTTGATTTGGAAAAAAAAATTTAATCTGATGCTTGACAAGGACATCTTTAACGCCATGGTAACATGGTGTTCTTAACCCACAACTTTATCAGAAGTAGAGGAAAGAAGAAAAAATTTTACGATAACAGGCAGAATATTCGTAACCGTAAAAGGTAGTGTGCAGGCTAATTAGATAGGAGCCAGGGGTTCAAACCCCAGCTCAGTTATCTCAAACTAGTTGATTTCGTCTCTACAGCCTTATGGCACCAACTCTAGGTTAGAGGACGTGTACCTATCAGTCAAGACAAGTACAGTACCCAGAGGTCAGAGACAACTCTAAGTTTAGAATAAAAATGCTATGAAAAGTTTCTAAAAAATGTGTAGTCCGAAGCGGAGATCAGCAATGAATCGCTTTTGCGCTACTCATAAGTACTCATGAAATTTTGAGTATGGGTGAGTCAATAGTTTTAAAATCCAACTACTCTGATTCATTCGTACTCAGTACAACATTGATTTATAAGTACAAGTTATAATGAGTATGAGTACAAGTTGACATCAAACTCATAACATTCGAAATATGTTTGATTCATACGCCGACTCATTCAGATTCATAAATTTAGAAAAATACTTATAATACTCATAAATGATTCGAGTGATTCGAATCATTCATCAAAATTTTCAGTCTTAGTTGTTGTTGCATTTACAAAGTGAGAAGACAGACACATAAACAAAAAAAGACAAAGACAGCAAGCAGAGCCAATACACAACCTTCTTGTGAGTATTGTAGTGTTCGTACGCGTATCATACTTATTTTGTGATTCGTGTATACGATGAGTAATGGACAGTCGAAATCAATAACATCATGCGTATTGTTAAGTATGAGTACCATGAGTATTTCAAACTTTGAATATGAGTAGTATGAGTATGACATTAAAATAAGTATGAATGCGTATAAGTATCAGAAGTTATAACTATGATTCGAATTTACTCATCGTTTTGAATACTCATTGCTGTAGCTTCCAGCAGTCATGGATAATATTCATACACTACATCGATGGCATGAGCAGCTAGGTTGTAATCCTGACTAAAGTATTGTAACCACCAATTAAGTAAGTAAACGTATGTAAACCAAAATATTGGTTTCTTGTCCACCAAACCTAAGAAATTAAGTTTGTGAATACAAAAAAAAACGAACCCCTTAAATAAAGATATTGTGTCCGCCAAATAACTTTTTTTGAATATTTTCTCAAATTTTTTTTTTTTTATTTGAAAGTACAATCCTTCCAGTTAATAATGGAAAATAATTTCATTCAAATGGCTGCCTCGGCTGGCCATGCAGTAGCCTACATGATCGGTCCAATTTTTAAGCACATTATCGATTGTGTGCAGCTGTATTTCAGCAATGGCTTCACGAATATTGTCCTTTAAAGCGTCAATTGTCTCTGGCTTGTCGGCGTAACACTTATCTTTGATGGCACCCCACAAATAATAGTCCAACGGTATCAAATCGCAGCTCCGAGGTGGCTAAACGACATCAGCTCTGCGGTTGATAATGCGATCTTCAAAAGCAGGGCGCAAAACATCGAGTGTAGCTTCTGCTGTGTGGCACGTAGCGCCGTCCTCTTAAAACCAAATGTTGCCAATATACTCCTCTTCAATTTTAGTGAACAAAAATTGTTTCAACATGGCCCGATAACGATCGCCATTGACTGTAACGGCCACTCCTTGCTCATTTTCGAATAAAAATGGCCCAATTATGCCTCTGGACCAAAACCCGCACCAAACAGTAACTCGTTTTGGGTGCGTCGGCTTTTCAATGTATGCGCACGGGTTTTCTGTGCCCCAAATGCGACAATTTTGCTTGTTTACATACCCTCCAAGATCAAAATTAGCTTCATCTGAAAAGATGATTTTTTTTTGCCATAATCGGCATCTTCTGGTGTAGGCTACTGCATGGCCAGCCGAGGCAGCCATTTGAATGAAATTATTTTCCATTATTAACCGGAAGGATTGTACTTTCAAATAAAAAAAGAAATTTGAGAAAATATTCAGTAGTTTCGTTTTTAAAGCATTTTCAAAAAAAAGTTATTTGGCGGACCCTTTGCTTATTGCTGTTAAACTGCTATTCTGCTTTCTGGGAAGATGTGTCAATGCCTCGCCAATTATACGTTTGCTTACAACTTTCTGAATAGAACATTCGATTCTAGATTTCCAACTAAAGATCCGGAGGTTACCAATGGAACCCTTGAAGTTTATACCAACGGCTCACATATGCATGATAGGGTTGGGCTGTGGTATATTTATTAAAGATACTGATGTTAAACCTTCCTAAAACCCTGATTACAGTCTTCTAGTTAGAGGTCATGGCAATTTTGGTGGCAAGGCTTTCCCTGAGAATCTTTAGCTTTACTCGGACAGATAAGCTGTGATTAAAGCCATACCGAACAAATTTTCCACGTCCATCCTTAGCCTTGAATAGGATGGATTTCTCAGGGAAATTTCAGATCATTCAAATGTAACTCTTTTATGGGTTCCGTACCATAGGAGATATTGTTGAAAATAACCATTTCTTATGCATTCACCAGGTCCGTAACGAACCTCGCAACATGTCATAGGGCATAGGTATTCCGATTGCTTTAATTACAAAGGATATTATCCTCCCGTTTTAAAGAGAGGCTCAATCGTGTTGTTAGTAGGAAGGACGTGAAATCTTGCTAGACTTTGCTGGACACGTATAGACACTGCTGGACACTTCTATTACACAGCCCTGCATGAGTTTTGCAAATAAGATGGCTCCAGGTATTTCCGAAGGCATTTTGCGCGCTGAACACGAATCTGGTTTCAAAAACTTTCCATCACGTCAGGTTTTCGAGAAAAAGTTTTTGGCCATTTTTGAAACATTGTAGAGCTAAACACTGACGTGCTAGAACCATCGCTATTGTCAGAAATTGACAATTGATCTTTGCTCTTTAAAATGAGCCCAAAGCCAAATTGTTTGCATGCACCCTTAAAGTAGGGGGTGGGTGTTTATGTCAAGGGGTGCAAGAGAAAAATAAACACATTGCGGAGGTCCTTAAAAATTCATCAGATTTATTTGAAAATTGTTACTCGGGGGTTTTTAGAGTCGCTGATTACAGATCTTCATTCAGATTTAAAAAATTCAAAATGGCGGATCAAATATGGCGGTCAAATAAATCTGATTAATTTTTATAAACATCTTTTTCTCGAAAACCTGACGTGATGGAAAGTTTTTGAAACAAAATGTCTTCGGAAACACCTGGAGCCATCTTATTTGCACAAAAAAATTCCAAATTTGCGGGGCTGTATTATTAAATCGCATGGCCATCCATCGCATAATAGTGATACTCATGGTCTACTGTCTAATTGGTAGGCATGCCGAAAGAATTGGCATTCCGGCAAATGTCTTCTTTAGGACTTATGGGTCCTAGGAAGAGGAAGATACTATCGTAGTCCTCATGAGTAGGTGTCCACAGAAGAGTTGTGAATATTTAAAATTTAAATAATAATGAAAGCCTTTAAGTTGTGTAAAATGCTTTCCTCTTCATCCCCGCCTATCTGACCTTATGCACTGCACTCACTGGTAGGGAATAAAATAAGAACAGTACAGAAGCAGTAGAAATTTGTAACTCTCATAGAATCGTATTGATGCACTGTTCCCTTAATTGCAGAGAAGACCGTGGCTGAAAGTTCTTAGTAAGATTCGAAATCAATCACTAATGAAGACATCTCCTTCACTTTGCAATTTCTATTAAAACCCCTAAAGTATGCAACATTTTTAAATGAAGTAAAACTAATTAAAATAAAAACTGAAGAGCGATGTTTTAAGAAGAATACTTGAATACATTCGCTTCTATTTTATTTAAAAATTTTTTTTTGTTAAATTTAAAAATAAAATTAAATAAATAACGATTTTTTTCTTTAATTTCAGGTAATAACAAGAGATACTGGCAGCAGTAAGTATTAATTAAATAAGAAGATTAAATTCTTTTAAATTTTACAGTAATTTCATTCATTTTGGTGCATACTTTCTGGCATGTTTTAATGAAATTAAATTTTTTAAGTTTTAATTTTCTGCTTTAAATGAAATTTCTTTAGCTTTTGAAACCGGTTTTCAGATATTTTACATTTTTGACGAATCATAATTCTTTATACGGATATTATGCTGCCTAATTTAAGGCTTAATTTACATGTTTTAAAGTTTTTTTTTTGTTATTTTTTTAAGTATTGCCTGGCTATTCTCTAAGTCATATGATTTTAAATGTCTTCAACTTTTGAAGAACAATTTTCAGATATCTTACAACATTTCTGAAGAATCATAATTCTTTATACGGTTATTATGCTGCCTAATTTACGGCTTAATTAAAATGTTTTATAGGTTTTCTTTGTTATTTTTTTAATTATTTTCTGGCTACTCTCTAAGTCATATGATTTCCTCTCCCATTTGAAAAAATTAATCCACATTTTATTTACTTCCCATATGTTGCACTAAATATTACAAGAGAACACCAAAATAGAACGCATAAAATTATGCTTTAAAATATTTACTAAAATAACCAAGCATATGTGGGAGTGCAATATTTATGTGCTCTGCTATTCAAATCATTTTCAATGCAAATATGAAGAAGAGAAAAAAAATAAGGAAAAATAAAATCCAAGCCAATGGCAAAAATAATCTTTTGTGATTTCCATATAATTTTCCTTCTACTTTATCCCCCCATTTTTGCTTATTTTTTTGTAACAAAATTATTATTATTAGTCTTGTGCTGCAATATCCTTTTGTAAAGAGAAAATTTTTTTCGTCAAACAAGAAAAAGAAAGAAAGAAAAAAATATATGGAACACCAAAAAAGAAAAATCTATGTTTTAAGGCTAAAAATGAAGTTTAAAAGAAAATCTTTTTTCCTTAGTTTTCTTTGTGAAGGGCATAAAAGAAAATGTTGCGAAGAAAAAAGAATTGCATTCAACTCCAGTGAAAAGTAAGGCAAAGAAATAGTATGAACAAGTTTTTCGTTGGGTTAAAGTTAAATAAGATTTCTTAAGGTTTTAAGAAAAATTGCATACTTTCAGGCGAGTTTTTTTTATTCCATTCTTATTCTTATTCTTTAAATTGGAAAATAAATAAAGTTAATGTAGTTTATGTAGAAGCATTTTAAGCAAGTAAATAAAAGAAAATAAAATGAATAAAAAATTTAAGAATTTTTATCAGAAAACTTCTCCTGCATGAATAAGAAAAAAAATAAAATAAAATAAATATAAAACTGTTGCCTATATTTAGGCATAAACGAAGTAAACATTTTAATATTAAAAATTAATTTGATTGCATTTGTAGAGATGATTTTTGTTGTCTTTACGTAACATATTCCTTTAAAAGTAGCCAAACTAAGTTGCCAGAAAAAAATTGTTTCTTGGATGGTGTCTAAAACTTTCTCTTGCTAATCACAATCTAAGTTGGCTACTTAAATGGTGTCCATCTTAATCTAGAATGCGTGCTAAAAATAATTTCCCCAGATAATTGTTTTTGTTGCTTTTTGGTTACCACACAGGCAGCAGAATGTAAAACAAACAAAAACTTTTTGGCATATTCTTGTTAAAGAAATTCTAGCATACTTTTAGGCAAAAGAAAAAATTTATTTCTAAATATTTCAGAAAAACATTGATATTTGCGTAGACCAAACACGTTTGCTTTGTATTTAATAGAAAGAAAAAATATATCCTAAAAGCAGGCAATAGAATTTTATTTTTAATTAGCCTGTATATAATCATTGGCAACTTTTGATAGAAAAAACAAAAAATATTCAAAAACCTCATCAAAAATGTTTCCGTAACAGGGGAGAATGGTATATTCTTTAGAGTCCATAATATTTAAAAGTCGTTTAACCCTCAAGTACTTGTTAGAAGAGGACGACAGCCTGGAAACAAATATTTTAAGTCAACTGGTTGGCACTTCGGCTTCGGTTTTAAGGGGCAGGGGTAGTTAATTATCTGTTGACAGAAAATATACAAACAAATAATGAATACAATGCAAACACAGACAATATGTTTGCCATGAACACAAAAAAATGTATATTCCCAGTCGTTAAGACCTGGGTTTCAAATACAAAATACCAACACAAGTGTTTTTAATGGCAACAAAAATAGAAAAAATTATTAAAAAAAAAAACGAAAAACAAAAGCTTAAAAATAAATAAGCAAACAACAACAACAAAAACAAAAAATTTCGGTTAAAAAATAACACCTAAAAGTATGCTGCTTTATTTGCATTAATTTTCAACTCCCCTTTGGTATGCCGGGTATAACATCATGTTATTAAAACAACAAAAAGTAACCGACATTAAAATTTATTTGTATTGTTGTTGTTGTTATTGTAACATTTTTCTGTTTGTTTATTTTTCTGTTGTTGTTGTTTGTTTTAAAAAACATTCATCTTTTGTTTCAATAGCATTTGCAAAAAGAGCCGGAAAAAAAAAGAATTTCAAAGTTGAAACAGAGAGCTTTATGTGAAGGTTTATTAAAAACAACAACAACAGCAACAACAATAAGTCCAAAAAAAATATTTTAATAGACTTTTAAGCCTTTATACGTGCTTGCTCATGTAAAAGCAGCTTAAAAATGTTAAAAGCAGTCGCTTATAATGCTCAAGAAAGTCTGTTAAAGTAGGGGAAGCAGTTGTGTGTGGATAGGTAGTAGACTTAAGAATAAATTTTAAAATTTTGGAAGTTTTGTTGTTAAGTGCTGCTGAAAAAGGTCATGTTAGCTGTAAAATAATCAAATAAATTTGTCAATTGAAAATTTAATATTAAATTTAATGTTTTGGCACATGTAGCAGCCTAAAAATAGGCAATAAAACGGAGAATTTAATTCGAAATCGTAGAAAAATTTAAATTTGAATTGAAATTAAAATTTGCGAATAAAATACACTCCACAGACATCTCATTCCATTTCAAGATGGATTTCATTTTTAAATTAAGATTTCTTGCGATTGCAACAACTGTGATTTTGGAGAGTTGAGCCAAAGACGATAGAAAATAAGAATCCCAACAGATGCGTGAGTTAATAGATTATCTTCTCAGAATTACAACTCCCGCAGAAGTCACCTTTAAGAATATCAAATCCATCGGTGTGCCTCCCAATAGGGCAGTGACATGAAGGAGAGTGCTTTGGATCGCCATGAGATTAAAGGAAAAAAATCAGTCTGCCTCTTATCTATATTAGTTTGGATATCTTTACAGTAATCCAGCAGCCTAAACGAAAGTCTAACATCAGAGCTATTAATACACACCCTAAAGACTCTACCGTCTCTTAAAGGTCTGAGAACCCTCGCGGAATATTTCAGATTTAGGGAAAAAAAGCCGCCATAGTCTAGTAGGTAGTGTGTTGGCTTATTAGACGTAAAGCCAGGGTTCGAGCGCCAGGCCAGACATCAAAGACAAAATACAAAAAGTATTTTTTCGGCGACTTCCTCTCAACAGATTTCTGGCAAAAACTCTTACAGTAAATAAAATTGCCATGAAAATGTTTCTCCAAAATCTGTCGTTCGGAGTCGACTTTAAACCACTCACGCATAAAACTAACACACACAACATAAGTGGTGTGAGAAACTAGGACGTTGTACAATGGGTCAGTTCGACCTCCGGGTACTGTAACCTAACATAGGAAAGAAAATAATGACAACAACATGACCATGAGTTCATAGCATATATTTTCCGCAGATCAGAAGCTATAATGTCGTCGACATCACATCATCTAAAACGTTTGTAAGACCAAATTGAAGGTAATTTTTATGGCGGTTACCTCCTGCAGAGGAGCTGCAAATGCGTCTACAATGCAAGGAAATATGACTCACGGAAGACTTTAAGGCTCTTCTTTATTTAACCTGCTAGACCCAATGCCTTATTGGACTCTGCCATTTCCTCGGAAAGAGGCCTCTGAGAGCCCTCTCAAGTGAAGCCTAATGCCAACTGAAATTCTTTTAGCTGACATCAAAACTATGAAAGAAAGAAGACTTCAAAGTCAGGCAGATAATAACTTGTGAGGTGATTAGACAGATTTTGTCTTAGATCGGACCAATACTCTCTACACTAACCTTTAGAACACACGCACCCCTACATCTCTCTGCTATTTCACGCATTTAAAAGAATTTCTGAAACCCTCAAGAGGATTTCTGTATAGAAAGCATTGAGAAGAAAAATAGTATCCCAGAAAAAAATCTTTTGAATAAAGCTCTGAAGGAAGACGAAGCTCTGCAGAGTCCTTAGTTCTTAGCAATAAAAGCACAAGTTAAACTTGGCATAGCATTAGAGCAAAGCCAGAGTGACCTTTATAACTTTAACTGCTCACATTTACGTTGTATTATGCAATCCAACATCAAATATCTGGAAATTATGACCGATAGCAGTCTAATCCATTATACCCTAAGAGACAAGAGTGTCTCTGTCCAAGGATTTAGATATTCTGCAAGTGGTTAGTCCACCTAATATCCATTTTCTACAATGCCCATTCACCAATGAATTTTCATTGCACAAATAAAAGGGAAGTAAAGGGTCCGCCAAATAACTTTTTTTTTGAAAATGCTTTAAAAAACTACTGAATATTTTCTCAAATTTTTTGTTTTTATTTGAAGATACAATCCTTCCGGTTAATAATGGAAAATAATTTCATTCAAATGGCTGCCTCGGCTGGCCATGCAGTAGCCTACACGATCGGTCCAATTTTTAAGCACATTATCGATTGTGTGCAGCTGTATTTCGCCAATGGCTTCACGAATATTGTCCTTTAAAGCGTCAATTGTCTCTGGCTTGTCGGCGTAACACTTATCTTTGACGGCACCCCACAAATAATAGTCCAACGGTGTCAAAACGCAGCTCCGAGGTGTCCAAACGGCATCAGCTCTGCGGCTGATAATGCGATCTTCAAAAACAGGGCGCAAAACATCGAGTGTAGCTTCGCCTGTGTGGCACGTAGCGCCGTCCTGTTGAAACCAAATGTTGCGAATATCCTCCTCTTCAATTTTTGCGAACAAAAATTCGTTCAACATGGCCCGATAACGATCGCCATTGACTTTAACGGCCACTCCTTGCTCATTTTGGAAGAAAAATGGTCCAATTAAGTTTCTGGACTAAAATCCGCAGCAAACAGTGACTCGATTTGGGTGAGTCGGCTTTTCAATGTATGCGTGCGGGTTTTCTGTGCCCCAAACGCGACAATTTTGCTTGTTTACATACCCGCCAATATTAAAATGAGCTTCATTTGAAAAGATGATTTTTTTTACCAAAATCGGCATCTTCATGGCCAGCCGAGGCAGCCATTTGAACGAAATTATTTTCCATTATTAACCGGAAGGATTGTACTTTCAAATAAAAAAAAGAAATTTGAGAAAATATTCAGTAGTTTTTTAAAGCATTTTCAAAAAAAGTTATTTGGTGGACCCTTTATATCATCCCCTGCATAATCTCCTCAGGTTTGAAGTCAGACACTTTATTAAGTCAGAGCTATTTTAATTTCTTTCTTATAATTCCATAAAAAGGTAGGAAATGTTGGCTTTAGAAAGAAATTTTTGTAACACTTAAAAGTATGCTACAGAAATTGTATTATTAATCAGCCTAAAAGTATACAATATTTTCTATCTCTCTCAAAGTTATTTTGCTTTTCTTTGGCTTTAGAAAGAAACTTGTGTAACTCTTAAAAGTATGCTACAAAAATTGTATTATTAAACAGCCTAAAAGTATGCAATATTTTCTCTCTCTCAAGATAATGCAAAATACAACGGAAAACACATTTCCAAAATATTTCTTAGCACCTGTTATCACTTAACATACCTAATAAATCAGTATTACATGCTAATTTTTAAACCCAAATCACAAGCCTTTATTAAAATAAAAAATTCCTGTCACTTTTTAAAAGCAAATATCTAAAATTAATTCATATCTAATCATAGCCCCTACCCAAAAAACAGAGGAAAAATAGGAAAGAAAATAGAAAATAAATCAAATAAATATTCTATTAAAAGAAAATTATAATTTGATAAGCCCTAAATATGTCAAGAATTTCAATAACAAAAATCACAAAATCCTTTACTAGAAATTCCAGCTGAGAATACAGCCGAAAAAAATGGATAAGAAATCCAATAAGTATCTCATTTACATACAGGACATAAAGAAAATCCAATAAAAGGAAAGAAATAGAATGAAAGGATATTAGACAACAAACAGAACACGGTCATATAAGATTTACACATTGAGTAACAATAACTGTCAGGTAAGCATAGTGAAAAGGGGTAAAACGTAAGAGAAGATGAGATGGGGATAATAAAGAATGTTTCTTAGAGTACCAGAAATAGAAATCCACTTGACAACCACTTTCACATGTCAGGTCAATTTGACACAAGGATAACAAGCAAAACGTAAGAAATCGGGAGGGAAAAAACGAAAAAAAGAAAGAAAGAAAGAAAAAGAGAAACAGCAAACGGCATAGAATGTTGCTGATAACAAATATTTAACAGGAAGCAAAGAAAGAAATTTCTTTCTACAGTATTTGGCAAAGGTAATACATGTGAAGAAGAAACGAAAAAAAACAAGAATTTCTACAAGCAGATGTCTAAAGTAAATAAAAAGGAAATGCGAAAAATAAAGGACATTTTTGTGTCCTTAACAAGAGATTTTTAGTCATGTTTACTAAGGACAGTTTCTTGTCTTTTTTTTTTCTTTTGCTTTTTTCCTTATAACCAGGGTAAGCAATTGTTAGGAAAGAATTTTCAAATTTAAATAAATAAAATGAAAATCTTATATTTCTATGGTCCTATGAAAAGTCCTTTTTATTCCTAAAAATATCCTTTTTATCAACAATAATCCCTTTTACAATTTGTAATTATGCTGTTGAACATCACTAACTAATATCAGATACATAAAGAAAAGCTCAAGCAAAAGTTGTGAGAATTTTTAAAAAACAATCTCATTTTTATTCACCTAAAAGTATGCTATACAAAAAAACTACATTCTGCATTATCTGAACCTTATACTGTAATCTAGATTCAAATGTTATCATTTATCTTTAAGATTATTTTCTAGTACTTCAAATATCATCTGCCAGTCAATTTTTCCTTTTGTCATATTTATACTTCATTTATATGCGGATTGGCAACTTCTAGAACCTTACTGTTGATTTGTTGTTGTAATGTATTTCTACGTATTTCGAAAAATACCCATGAATTTGTGTCAACGCAGTTTATTCGCGCAAGAAATATTGTATTGGGCTGGGAAATCTCTTTTGCGGTACGACACGGTCTTAATCTTTATTGATGACTCTTAGGTGCATGTATATACAGATCGGGGCTGCAAAATTGTCTTGAAATTTGGCTGTCGAGGTCTACGTGAACATTATTACATTTATTACTGCTCTCAACTTCAATGAACTGAAACTGAAATGTATTACAGCTGCAATCGCTCATCAATCCATTTTGGACGTTACCATGTCGAATTGATATGACTGCTAATACATTCGCGCTCCCGAGATGACCCTGTCAAGGAAACAACAAAGACTGTCTTCTTCATTGAGGAAGAATTCTAGACATACATACATAATATATAATTTGCCAATACAACCCTTCAGTCAGGATACCTTCTCATACCACTTATGTTGTGTGTGTTAATTTTATACATGAGTGGAGGGACCTAAAGTTTAAAGTCGATTCCAAACCATAGATGTTTGGGAAACTTTGTATGGCATTATTATTTCCTCTCAGAAACATGCTGAGAGGAAGTCGCCGAAGAAATATTTTTTCATATTTCGTTTTAATGTCTAACCTGAGTTTGAACCGTGGCCTTGAGTCTAATAAGCCAACACACTACCTACTAGACTACGGTTAGAGAAAGAATTCTAAGGTGCATAATTATTGGGCACTGTATGTTCGGCCGCGTGAGTTACCCATATTAGGGCTACTCTAGGAGTCGTTAGAATGAGAAAGAGGAGAAATACATACAACAGCTGCTTTGTGACTGTTCCGGTCTGCACTAGCATAGAGGTAAACTAGTCAATTGTTTCAAATGTATCGTGGGATTTCGCAAGACTACATATCGACGCCTCCATTCTATAACGTTCTAATTCTCTAACTTAAATACTGTCAAAATTTGGTTAAGATGCGACGATCCGTGCCGAAGTTATAGGGAAAAATTTCCTTAGAATATACATATGGTCGTATGTCGCGTGAAAACTTTGAGAGCTCATAACTCAAAACACACTTTTTCGACTTAGAATTTTATAGAACGGAGGCGTCGATATGTGCTCCTAGGAAGTCGTCATAGTCTAGTAGGTAGTGTGCTGGCTTATTAGACGTAAGGCCACGATTTAAACCTCAGGTCAGTCATCAAAACGAAATATGAAAAAATATTTCGTCGGCGACTTCCTTTCAGCAGATTTCGACTTTAAACTGTAGGTCTCCCAACCACTCATGTATAAAATTAACGCACATAACATAAGTGGTGTGAGAAGCTAGGTCGTAATCCTGACTGAAGAGGGTTGCAATGACCAATTATGTATGTTATGTATGTATGTATTCCTAACCAATACACCTGAAGTATGGTGAAGAGATCACTGTTTCTAGCGATCGACTGAAGTCACCCAATAACCTTGAATGAAGTAAAAAACCAAAGAAAACTACAGGAAAAGAGGAGAATGCCCTTTTGGTATTTAAGCTTTGAAAACAACCAGTGTGTAGGTTAGGTTCGGTTAGGTTAGAAGACGTGTACTTGCCAATTAAGACAAGCACAGTAAACGGTCGAATTGACCCATTGTACAACGTCCTAGTCCCTCACACCACTTATGTTGTGTGTGTTAAATTTTTTATACATGAGCGGTGGGACCTACAGTTTAAAGTCGACTCCGAACGACAAAGAGAGAAATTTTTTCATGGCAATTTTATTTACTCTCAGAGTTTTTGCCAGAAATCTGCTGAGAGGAAATCGCCGAAGAAATACTTTTTGTAGTTTTGTCTTGATGTCTGGCCTGGGGCTGGAACCCTGGCTTTACGTCTAATAAGCCAACACACTACCTACTAGACTACGGCGACTTCACCAGTGTGTAGAGGTAGGTAGTTTTCAGGAACAGAGCTGATTCCAAAATAAGTCACTTTCGATTTTGGTTATCAAGGATACCACATTGGCTTCTGTTTTTTTACATCTTCCCAATTAAGGTTGCCCTTTTCAGGGAGTATCTCCAAGTTTCCGTTGCTAGACCCTGACTTCTAAACATTAATGATTTCACTTTAGTGCTTGGCTTGTAGTACGACGAGTCCTTCTTTAAGGGTAGATAGTAATGCCGATAAATTTCCACTTTTTATATTTAATTTGCCTTAGTATCAGTAATCTGGCGATTTCAGAGTAACGTATCGGGCAAAAAATATTCTGCATATTATTCCGAGGTATTTGGAGATGAACAGCTGATGTTTTTGCGTGGCCTATGCTCGATACTAGTCAGGGTTAATTTCTGTATAACAATACTCTGCGCTGCGTGTGTGCAAAAATTCCTGAGCTTGTTTGACCTTGAAATATGTAAGCTTCGCCAAACTGATTGCAATTGTCCAAGTACTGCCCTGGCTTTGTTAAGCGAGTCAGGTCTTTTTGCTTTGGTGGTATGAAATACGGTCAATAATATAAGTTTGTATAAAACTTAAATCTGTCCCTATTTTTAATTAATCTACACAATCCACTACACTTTTGGATTAAGTTAAAATTGCTCAGATATTCCATAATTAAATAAAGTTTTTAAATATTTCTTTATTTGTTCAACACAAATTTGATTCATTTGCTCCTTGTACGGCTAATATTTCGAGAAAAAAAGCCAACTAAAGAATATTTCTGGCCACTGCTTTCAATTTGTATAATTTTCATAGAAATCTTTTGTATATTTTGTTTTACCACCTGCTCTATAAATCCAATTGAATTCATTTCTTCAAAGCACCTAAAAATATGCAACATTTTTATTTTTATAAAATTTCTTTTATTTAAAACCAACAAAACAAGAGAGAGAGCAAGAGAGAGACCTGCTTTATATTGTCTTCAACACATTTTAATTAGTTAAATATTTGCTATAACCACACCCTGCTGCTTTCCCCCTTCTCACATTCTCTTACAAAAATAAAATTTTATTATTATAAATTTTCGAAATATTTTTGATGTTGCTGCTATTGTAGTGCATACTTTCAGGTTAATTCTATTCTATTCCATTCTATTCTTTTGCTTTCTATTCTATTATATTCTGTATATGATTACCAAACTCTCATTTACTTGTGGTATTTTTGTTGTGCAAAAATATTTGTGCAAAAATATTTCGTACAACATAGCATAACAATAGGAGAAATGCCACAATGAAAGCATAACACCACAAAAGTATGCAACAAAATTTTTTTCTTCTATTTAAATGGCATATTCATGCTCATAAAAGCAGGCAACATTGTTGTATGAGAGGAAGTAATGAAATAAGCAACAATCGACAATCGGTTTGTATGAATTTGGAAAAAATAATTAAAAAATTTTGATCAGAAAAAAGAAATGAAATTCATGATTTCCTGTTGTTATTTTTCAATTTCCATTTTAACGAGTATCCACTGTTTTTGTGTTGTTAATAACGAATTTGATTATTAGTATTATATTTTGCAAGCTTTGTAAACATGAATGAGAATTGAAATTATTAACCAGACCGCAAAAACCTCAATAGTATTATTGTGTAATAATTGTAAAGGGTTAGACACTAGCAGATAGATTCTGAATAACAGAGAGACAGAGAGAGTGAGAGAGTGAGAGAGAAAGAACAGAGAGGATATATATTTTTAGGAGAAAAATGTACAAATAAAATCTGTAAAAGAAGCGTTTCCACACAAAAACTTAAAGTCGGTTAAATTGAAATGAGAAAGGCTGGTAGATTCTTAAGCTGGGGTGTTCTAAGCTGAATTCCGACATACTATGAAAAGCTAGGGAAATCTAAACTGAACTGCGGTATACTTCAAGCTTAGAGGTGTTTAACACGTTGACTGCCGCGGTAATTTTCAGAAAACTGGCCATACCAGCCAACATTGATTTTTTGTTCTTTTCCCAGAAGCCATTTATCGATACTAGCACTGATATAATACGATTTTATTCGTAGCTACACAAAAATGGCAGGTTTAGTGAGTACGAGATAACTCGTAGTTGGCTCTCTAGAAAGGAACGTAATCTACGAGTTATCTCCTTGTCGGCAGTCACCGTGTTAAATTAAGAGGAGTTTAAGTATTTAAAAACAGCGGAAGTTAAGCTCACACAAGGTTTTGGTTAAAGACCATAATGATCATAAACGATTAAGTTCGAAGCTTTGTTTACGCTCATCTCTGATTAAGTAAAGATCGAATACATTGTGTTTTAGATATGCGCAGCACTTAATCTAAGATTTATTGTCATAAAACCGCCATTGTTAGTATATTATATATGCATACAGACATACATAATTAGTCAGAACCCTTCAGCCAGGATTATGACATTGTCACATCGTTTACGTTGTGTCTATAAAATTTTATACATGAGTGGCCGGACCTGCAGTTTAATGTTAACCCCGAACGACCGATTTTTGAGAAGCCTTTAACAAAGTTTTTTTTCAGAAATCTGCTGAGGGGAAGTCGCCGAGAGAAAAAAATTTTTTTTTGTTTTTCATTTGGTTGGAGATGTCTGAGCTGGCGTTTGAACCGTGGCCTCATGTACATATCTAATACGCCAACATACTACATACTAGACTACGGCTACTTTTAGTACCTTATAGCATCTTGCTGCCCATAATCTGATTACGAGCTGCCTTTACTTTGCGCATAGGCTGTCTGAAAGTTGCAGACTTTATCTCTGAGTTCCTTAATACGTTGACTGCCGCGGCAATTTTCAGAAAACTTGCCAAAAAACGACAATTTGATTTTTTCACATTAGTAAGTACGAGATAACTCGTAGATTGCGTTCCCTTCTTGGGCGCCAAACTACGAGTTATCTCGTAGTCGGCAGTCAACGTATTAATATAGTTAAAGAGCCTTCTGATAAATGCTAGCGCCATAGAATTTACTGCCTGTATTATGGGTTTTATTCTTCCTTGAATAAAGAAATGCTTTACAAAGCGTGTGTTCAATTCACTAAAATTTCCTTCTACGAATTTCTGTACTTATGCCTCGGATATCTGCATTGATTCGAAATTGTTTGTTGCTGATTATGCGCGGCCAAAGTATTCTAAGAATTCTTGAGAGTCATCAGTTTATAAACACGCCCTCAGTTCACTTTGTATGAGCTCTGTAACAACCAAAGTCTCACAACAACAGACATGCACAGAGGGACCAAAGTACTCTCTGAAATAATGCCAATCAGTTACTGAAATTCTTTACGGGATACTTGTGGCCATGAATACAGACTCGGGCACAGCTTTCTCGTTCTAATGGCACGAAATCCAATTGTATTGTCTGCACTCAATTAGCGCTCTATCACCAGCTATGACAGTGTTCTCTTAGAATACTTTTGAGTAACAATCACCATAATTGTGTTTCTATATCAATCTCTTGAGAGGTTTTACCAGAAGTCTGTCCAAGTAGCACTATATCACTAGCTATGACAGTGTGCTCTTAGAATACTTTTAAGTAACAATCACCACAATTGTGTTTGTACATCAATCTCTTGGGAAGTTTTACCAGAAGTTATTTATCGAATTTGCAAGACACGTTTCTGTTTGCAAGGCAGTTACTAGTCGCCATAGTCTAGTAGGCAGTGGCTTATTAGACGTAAAGCTAGGGTTCAAACCCCTGGTTCAGACATCAAAACGAAATACAAAAATGTATTTCTTTGGCGACTTTCTCTCAGAAGATTTCTGGCAAAAACTCTGAGGGTAAATAAAAAAAATTGCCATGAAAAGTTTCTCATAAATCTGTTGTTTGGAGTCGACTAAGATATCAAGGCCATGCGATCATAATAGACTCCATGGCATCAAATGTCGTGTTTCTCCATTCAATAGCTAGACGATTAGACAAAATTCTTTCAGTCTTTCATACAATTACTGGGTACATATTGTTACGTTTTTACCTTTTCAAAAACGTTTAAATATGAGTTCGTTAATTGCAAACCAAGTAAAAACAAATATGTGTTTAGTTTTTCTTAAACTCTCTTTATTAATTGCGCTACGTTTGTGCCACTGTTTACAACTTAACGATACAACAACAATTTTTTTGTACACTATTCTATTTCACACTTCTGTCCGCGTTAACACTAACAACTGCTCGTTAGATCTTCTCTGCTTACAACCTTTTTGCAAGCAATGCCGCTTGTACGTTCCAACTGCAACGCGTCTTCACACAAGACTGACTGAATTATCACGGCCTGACTGCTGGCCTTGTTGCCCTTTTATATACGCGCCTAATCAGTATGATGAACATTCTCGATGTGGAAGGTTCTTGCTCTCGCCTTCTTGAAAACTCTATTGCTACCACATTATTGTTTGTGTACTTCGCTTATGTTGTCTATCCCTTTTTCTCACATACTTGTTGTAGCTGGTTTACTTTCATTTCATGTTGTTGTTGCTACCACGTGCAGCCAGGTTCGTTGTACATATGTGTGTGTGCAGCTTTAGATAATCAACACGTTCATTGTATTCTTAGTGTTAGTGTGTATTTGTTTCGTGTGGCTTTTGTTTATCGTTTTTAATGTTAAACGATATTAGGTCGTTTCCATTTTCGTAACAATATTGATTTTTCAACACCCTTGACTGCGTATCTGAACTACTTCCACTGTTTTAAAGCCATTTGATGACATACGACTGATTTCGTAACACAGGATATAGAGGGGAATGGGTGCCCCTCAATAAATTAATTTTAAATGAGAAAGACTTATTGTGTGTATTTAAAATGTAGTTCCTCTAGATTTCATATCATTTGTTTAGGCCTCCCCTCTCTTGATACGCTATAAATCAAGCATTTAATGCTTAATATGTCACTCGTTATATAAAATAACTCGTCGTTATTGCATTTAAAGTTTACAATTTTTAGCACACTTTAATGACATGTTTGTTGTTGTTGTTGGTTTTTTTTAAACAATTTATTAATTTTTAATTGGTTTTATTTACACAAGCAAACAACATACATACATACGTACAGGGATACATTCCCATTGATATAGGTTATGCTACCACCAACGCCATCATTACCGCCAATGCCATTTCCTATCATTACCCACACAAGTATTGCTAGGTATATGGATAGTTTTTTTCGTTCTTTTTTCCTTTAAAACGTATGATATCGTATCAGTCTGTCTGTCTGTCTGTCTGTCTGCCTGATTACAACGTTGTAATTTACTTTAATAAGAGAGAACGAAACTACTTTTTTCTTTCTTTATTTTCATTTCATTTGTACGTTTTCCATGACTTTTTTTTCTGGAAATCCTTTACATGATATACGACTGGAGTATCATGACCTCGCCAACGAGAAACTCATAATTAGTGACAGGAAAACAAAAAAAAAAAAAAATTAAAAACAACCTCAGAATGAAAATGTTAAACTAATACACTTACATGTAGTCGGTAGTCCCCCCAAGCTCTAGTGAACTGCTGCCGTACGCTGAATGCTCTTGTACTCCATCCCCTTAGCATAGTTTGAAAATATAAATTTATATTGTGGTATAGAAAAAGAAATTTTTATGGAAAAAAATAGTAGCAGGGAGAAGCTATAAATATTGTATGGAGTGGAAGAAATATTAACGCGAGCTGACTGTCAACACGTTGTATGCCATGACACTAAATATTATGGGTATTCAGTAGCAGAGGTGAAAGGAAACAAAACCCATATCAAAACCAACAGTCCGACAGGATTGACAAGACAATCAGTTGTTAACCCCTTGACGGACACTGACGTCTATAGACGTCATAAAAAGGGTTTCTGGGGGGACATGACGTGTATACACGTCATAAATTTCGGAATTTTCGTATCTTGCCAAATAACGGAGATACAGCAAGTGTCCCACGGGAAGGCCTCCTAAAAATTTTGGTGTCCGTCAAAGGGTTAAGTATCTTGCATACGGAATGTCATTTATTTAGTGAAACGCTTGCCAGATTGTTAACTACCGAAACACGTGTAATCCCAGTTATAACTTTCTGCAAAAGTATCAATCCAAACGTGGCCACTTTTCGTATATTAAGAGGTAATTATAGTCGTCACCATAATCAACCTACGGTGATAGAAATTGACAAGATTATAAGAAAATTTTAAAAGACAGGAAATGTTACAGTTGGGGTCCAATCTGTGCATCATCGCAATGAACGCACTGCTAAAAATATCACTTCTCTTAAAGAAAGTACGGCAGATAATTTGAATTTAACAATTTCACGGTGTTTTCTGCAATTGATCACATCATGGAGTGAAGCGAAAAGGCACACGAACTGGAAGTGATCGTACATGTCTGAAGAGGACACGATAGAAGGGATATACGCGCCTCTACAAGAATACTTTTCCAAATTGGAAAAAGCAGCATGAAATCCAACATACCAGGTTGCCGAATTTCAAAACTGCAGTGACCAGCAGTTTTTTTTTCTGCGGCAAGGAGGGAAAATGCTTTATGCATTCATGATGGTCGTCACCAGACATGATATGTCGGACTCTCCCACTGGGTATACCGACTAAAGACCCGCCTTGTCTCCTCACCGGGGAATCATTCCACCTCGGAACCACGGTTGTATTACTTCGAGGTGGACCCCTTTTCTGGCTGTGACCAGCAGTTGACAAATGGAGAACCAAGGAACTGTCTGAAGTCGACAAGGGAACTGTTCGCATTCTAATAGGAATTCTTACAGGACACTGCAATATTAGCAGTTTCGCTGGTCTGCCCCTCCTGGATTACTGCAGAAGCTGCCATGATGTAGAGGAATCAGAATCGGTTCAACAGCTTTTATACAAGCGCCCTACACTACAGAGCGGACGTCATCAATTTTTGAGTGACAGAACGTTTGAAGATCTGGGCATGGCGGCGAATGTGTCACTAAGGTAACTGGCAGCTCGAAGTGGTTCAAACCCACCACTAACGGATAATGACCAGGGGGCTTAGCTCACACTGGGTGACACAATTTGGTATATGGGCCACAGAGTGAACTTGCCTGTGAAGGGCAATCTACCCGCTAACATAACCTAACCTAAGGCGTGTGTTGTTTTTGATATGCACCTCCAGCCATACAAAGTCCAACTCACGCAATAATTAAAGCAGGTTTATGAGTGTAGTTGTGTTGTAAAGTAAGAGGCTTCCAATGCAGATTTTCTGAATAAAATTTCCTTCAGCAATGAACTTCATTAAATGAGAAGGTTATGTCAACAGGAACAATTATTATATGATATGGGGCTCGGAAGTAATTGTGGAAGAGCTAATCCCTCGTATTCCTTTAGAGTCCATACGCCTAGTCTGGACGTGAGACTCTGTTATTATATCTCCCCTTTGAGAAAGAGGCCAGTCATACAGCAATCTGGTTTCGTCAACAGAAAGAATTATTGCAATGAGCCTTGGAAGTATTTGTGGCAGAGCTAAACCCTCGTATTTCTTTTGAGTCCATACACCAGTCTAGATATGAGATTCTGTTAGCATATCTCCCCCTTTGGGAAAGAGGCCAGTCATACAGCAATCTGTCATCCATCACAACATCGCAGTTCAATGGACTGTGGTGTTACATGGCTTTTGGCCACCTTTCGTGAAGAAGCCCTCTATCCTTAAACCAGACCATGATTACCAAGTATTACTGTGTGATTTCTTTCGTCGTGGTCGCGTCTCTGTTTAGTTAAAGGCGGGTTTGTCCTTCAAAGTGTTGATAACGCAATATGCCTTATCAATCTCAAGCTAAAGATCACCTTTGGTGGCGTCTTTAGCAGCTTTTAATATCGCTTCTATGCCGTGCTTTCCGGGGAAGTTAAATTGACAATTTGCGGAGCCTTCTATCTCCAAACGTCATGTGGAGTTCTAACACACTTCCATTTAGGAAATTTACATTCTTAGCCGTTAATTGAGAAGAACGTATGTAACAAAAGCCGATTGAGTAGGTCTAATATAAATCCGAGCAAGTTTTGGCAATTTTCCTCATCAGAATTTATGGGGAGCGATGTTAAATAGCAAAGCTTACATGAATTCCCGTATAAAGAACTGACAACTCTTCCTGTAATACCAGTTTATTATAGAATAAATAGCAGCCGTTGTCCAGAGGCTAGTTTATTGGCTCATTAGACGTGAGGCCACGGTTGCTACAAAATGAAATACGAAAAAATATTTCTCTAGGCGACTTCCTCTCAGCAGATTTCTGGCAAAAGCTCTGAGAGTAAATAAAATTGCCATGAAAAGCTTCCCAAATATCTGTCGTTCACGGTCGACTTTAAACTGTAGGTCATGACACTCATGTATTAAATTAATGCACTTAACAGAAGTTGTATGAGAAGCTAGGTTGTAATCCTAGCTGAAGGGTTGTAAAGATGAATTGTGTATGTATGTTTGTATTGTAAAATGAGAGAATAAATGTATGGAAATACAACCCTGTTCTACTCAACATTTAATATGACATTAAGATTTGACCTTGTTTTTGGTTTTATTCAAACAATTTCTTTTTATGTGAATATCCTTAATGTTTCTCTTTTTTTTTAAACATTTTGTTGACATTTTTTTTTGTTGTTTTTTTTGTGCAAATGTGAACGAAATATACAAAACAGATGATGATTAAAATTAAAAAACAAAAATAATGAATGTTTGCTTCCGTATGTGATCAGTCAATTTAATTTAGGCATATGTACGTACGTACTTATGCTTGCAAATTTTTTGTGCATTTTATGAGTCAAGGATTTTTCATTCATACCAAGAGGCACAAACAGACTTTAATTAATTTAAAGAAAAAATACGAAGCACCCGAGTCTACCCCTCTGCAGCAGTTTTTTTTTTTTGTCTCATAATTCCTTTGGATGACGATGGATGACTTTGAACTTGACGTAATTTATGATCATGAGGCAGGCATCGTTAAAAAATTATTGTTAAATACCTCACATGGAGGACGAGGACGACACATAAAGAAGAACTTTTTTTTTGTAGAATTTCCAGAACAAAACAGAAAAACTAAATTCAAGTTCTTTGAACTTGTTGTTGTTCGTTTACAGCCCCATTCAAAAACAAAACAAAAATCCTTTTTTTCTTAACAGTACTTTGAACATTTCAAAGTGCTCTGCGTACTTCTGTGTTTTTCTATGCAACTCTTAATAGTTGACGCCTCATACAATTGACACCTTGTCTGTTAGTTTGTTTGCTTCTGTTTATTTAGTTTGTTTTTTGTGTGTGTAAATTTAGAACAACAACAACAACAACTGTCAGTACATTTAATTTACTTGACATTTAAAAAAATGATTCACTGACTGGCTGTACACGGCTGCACTACAATGCCACTCTACTTTATGCTCCATGCTAAAGACAAAGGCGTCGTCGTCTGCCACTGTCTACTTTTAAGCCACTTGAGGTAAATTTAGCATTTAAAAAAGCATTATTATTTCAAAATATGTTATTTGTCTACAAGAATCTGTATTTTTCTATTTCAAAAAGAAAAAAAATATTCTTTCCAAAAATGTTTTTCTTTCCCCTTCTTTCGCCCTCCAAAAATATTTTTCTCTCGTGTTTTAAATGTTGTAACCTGTCAGTTTTAACAAACTTCCATCATCAATCTACTCAGCTGGCTTTGCTCTCCACTATTCTATTCATTTTGTTAAAATTATCATCTCCATCATCATCATCATCATCATTAGGAGCATTTAAAATACAAAAATTTATTTATAATGCCTTGCCTTGCCTTCGCTTCCTTCGTCTTAACCAACTTATCATAAACACTTAGAAATCACGCAACAATAAAAAGCAAATGAAAGCAGAGTGCGAGTATCCATAAACATTTTTACCCTGTTTTCCATCATTTGCAGGCAACCCATAAACACAGATAAGGCACCACCACGGCCAACCAAACCAAACCAGACAAACCCTCTCTATTTAGTGGCAGAAGATAAAATTGATATTAAGTGCTCCCTATTAAATGAATAGAAACACAATGAGAGAGGGTAACGGAGCGGTTAAAATAAGACACCGCAACTCTTTTGAAGCTGCTAAAAGTCAGATGGAAATTATTACCGAAAATCACAACACTTTATATGCTTTATGGCCCCACCTATGATGCTCATTAAAATATTCCTAAGATCCTAAGGAATATAACCACGGCAAGTAATACTATCCTCTTAACCCAGAGGTACTACCTAAATACGTTTTAGCATTCTGAAGATGATGCTCATCAAAATGTTTTTAAGTTCCTAAAAATATGCTACAAATTTTTATAACCACGACACGTAATACTAACCTCTTAACCCAGACGTACTATCTAAATATGTACGTTTAAGCATTCTGAAGGAATTCCTTTCTCTGCGAATCCTATTAACAACATCAGTAGTGGAGCCACCCTTCATCAGTACAGATGTTTTCAACGAGTCCACAGTTTAACTTCTATCGGGTCCGCCATCTAACGTTTTTTTTTCAACTAGTGCTTATTTCGTGAATGGTAACACTTAGCTCATGTCTGATTTGACAGATAATTAGTTTTATCCTTCCGCTGAACGAATATGGACTATCCAATGCGTTTTCGCAGAAGATGAAGCTCATTTTGTTCTTGGCGGGTATGTAAGCAAGCAAAATTGTCGCATTTGGGGCACAGAAAATCCGCACGCATACATTGAAAAGCCGACACACCCAAAACGAGTCACTGTTTAGTGCGGATTTTGGTCCAGAGGCATAATTGTACCATTTTTCTTCGAAAATGAGCAAGGAGTGGCCATTACAGTCAATGGCGATCGTTATCGGGCCATGTTGAATGAATTTTTGTTCACAAAAATTGAAGAGGAGGATATTTGTAACATTTGGTTTCAACAGGACACCGTTGGGCTATTATTTGTGGGATGCCGTCAAAGATAAGTGTTACGCCGACAAGCCAGAGACAATTGACGCTTTAAAGGACAATATTCGTGAAGCCATTGGTGAAATACAGCTGCACACAATCGATAATGTGCTTAAAAAATTGGACCCATCATGTATGCTACTGCATGACCAGCCGAGGCAGCCATTTGAATGAAATTATTCTCCATTATTAACCGGAAGGATTGTACTTTCAAATAAAAAAAGAAATTTGAGAAAATATTCAGTAGTTTTCGTTTTCAAAGCATTTTCAAAAAAAAAAAAGTTATTTGGCGGACCCTTTAGATGGGTTGCTTTTGAGCACACATGTTTTAATGCACAGGACTGGAGAAGAGGAAGAGACCGTAGACTCTATCTTCATGTATCATTGCCCTGTTCTTGCAATTAGAACCCCCAGTTTTTAGCCTCTCCTTTTTGAAATCCTTGACTGAGAGCTCAGTATAATGATTGCTGAAATAGAGAAATTGACTCTGGAGTTCTCTTCTAGGGAATGTTTGATCTTCAGATCGTATCTTATTTGCGGTTTTCCAATGGGCTTAAATAATACTGGTTTAAGTGGGTCCTCCGCGTCCTTCAATGGATAGACGAATATCATTACAACTCAATGACACGTCGAGTCCACAATGCGCTCCTTTTTTCCATTTTCAATGAATTTCCACAATCATTTTTGGTTTCTCCAATTGCAGTATGCAACAGTTTTTTTTTTTTTTGTTGACTTTACCATCGAGAGAGAACTGTGCTACTTAGGTGAAGGAAAATTTCTGGGTAAAAATGGGCATTGAAAGCCAGTTAGAGCAGACCCTTGGATTTTATATAAATGAAGGTGACCAAAAACGTTTTGGAGTAGACAAGTTTGGATTATGAGTCAAATCTTTTATAACAGAAGCGATAGTTTGGGCAGTACATATGTAAGGGTGTTTTTTACAGAGGTATAGAACTTTAAGTTGGCATTACTTTTCAAGATGGCGACCGATTTAACAGCTGTCAAGTGATTTATTCTCAGTTTGGTTTGGCTATTCATCATGAATAGACTCACGCTTGCAAATAGTGCAATTATATTTCGAAAATAATGGTTCTGTGCGGAAAACGTATCGCGCACTACGTCCATTTTATCGTCGACAAAATCGTCCATCAGAGCAGTTAATTCGATTAACCATGGAACGTTTTCGCACCACGTTTACTCTTATTGATAACTCGCATCCCCAGAGACGTTGTACGGTGCGTACAGAAGAGGCTATTGCTGCTGTAGAGCGTAACATTGAGGAAGACCCGAATGAGTCCATCCGCCATCGAGCACAGGAATTGGATCTGTGTCCATCCACTTTATGGAAGATTTTGCGTAAGGATCTTGGTTTGCGTGCTTACAAAATCCAACTCGTGCAAGATTTGAAGCCAAACGATCATCAAGTAAGGCGTAGATTCGTCGAATGGGCCAAAAACGAGATTACCGTTGTTCCCGATTTTCATAAGCGAATTTTGTTTAGCGATGAAGCGCACTTCTGGTTGAATGGCTACGTCAACAAACATAAACTGCCGCATTTGGAGTGAAGGTAATCCTCAAGTGTATGTGGAAACACCGTTACATCCAGAAAAACTGACGGTTTGGTGCGCTTTATGGGCTGGTGGAATCATTGGCCCGTACTTTTTCAAAAACGATGGTGGCCAGAACGTTACAGTCAATGGTGATCGGTATAGAGCCATGATTACAAACTTTTTCATTCCTGAATTGAATAACCATGATGTCCAGGACATGTGGTTTCAACCAGACGGCGCAACATGTCATACAGCTCGTGCCACAATAGATTTATTGAAATACACGTTTGGTGACCGCCTAATTTCACGTTTTGGAACTGTGAATTGGCCTCCAAGATCTTGTGATTTAACACCGCTAGACTACTTTCTGTGGGGCTATGTAAAGTCATTGGTCTATGCGGTAAAGCCACAAACGCTTGACCATTTGGAAGACAACATTCGCCGTATTATTGCCGATATACGGCCACAAATGTTGGAAAAAGTCATCGAAAATTGGACGTCCAGATTGGACTACATCCGCGCCAGCCGTGGCGGTCATATGCCAGAAATCATATTTAAAATGTAATGCGACAAGATTATCTTTCGGATAAATAAAATTCATGTCAATCGAATAATCCATCGTTGTTTTATTGCAACTTAAAGTTCTATACCTCTATAAAAAACACCCTTTACATACATAATTGGCCATTACAACCTTTCAATCAGGATTACGGCCTAGCTTCTCCCACCACTTATATTGTGTGCATTAATTTTATACGTGAGTGACGGGAGACCTACAGTCTAAAGTCGACTCCGAACGACAGATTTTTTGAGAAACTTTCCAAAGCAATTTTCCTTTTACCTTCAGAGTTTTGCCAGGAATCTGCGGAGAGGAAGTCGCCTAATAAATATTTTTTCATATTTTCGTATTGATGTTTGACCTGGGGTTTGAACTGCAGCCTTACGTCTAATAAGCCAACACACTACCTACTAGAGTACGGCGACTCATGACAGTGGGCAGTACATACGAGACATTAGGTGAAGTCACAGTCCTGACCTTATGTTTACTGCAACGAGTATCTTTAAGTTTCTTTACTATGTTGCTTATGCCTTAGGCCGAATATGATGACCATGGTAACCCCATAATTCTCGAAATGTAGGCTGCCAACAAAGTATCGTGTTTCATAATGCCGCTGTACAAAATATAAACAATGTATTCTATTTCAAAACGTCGTCAATGTGTATTTTTAACGCAGTCAAAATGCAATCAGGCATCGGATTTATAGTTGATGCATTGTTTGGTTACTTTTCATATCTACATAGGTTATACACAGTAGTATACAGTAGAACTGCATACAAACTTTGTATTGATACATTTTGGAAGGCAGCCGTACTCAGATTTTAAAAGATTTTATGCGTTCATCGATCTGTTAACTAAGTTGTAATGGATAGTGTGAATTATTTGTGCCGTAATATAAGACTCTGGTGTATTACAGTTTTAAGATTCTCTACTAATTTCATTGTATTTCTTGTGATAGTCCTTGGGCAAGAACAACAACAACATCAACTGCATTCAGTAAGATTTTGGTCTTCACACTCCAGAAACAAAAGCAAATTTGAGGACTCGTGAACAAAAACAGTCAGTCCATGACAAAATAATTTTTGTTGTTTCAACTTGTTTTTATTTCAGTGTTCAATGTGTTGCACTTGTCAACTGTCAGCCGGGAAAATGAAATAAAAATACGTACGTAAGGAAGTTTGTGTGGTTTTGTTAGTCCTCCAAAGTCTTAAATAAACTCGTGTTTTTTTGTCGTCATTCTCCTATACAAACTATTTTTAATTTGCTTTGTAAACTTAAAGGTAAAATGGGGGCAGTAGAGAGTAGAGAGAGAGCGACAGAGTTAGAGTGAGGCAAAGTGTAAAGCAAAAATTATCATAAAGCATGTGCAACATTAAATGGTTGCAACTAAGTTGCAACAAAATAAGGCAAAAAAAAATTTTTGGTTTGTTTTTATTACACTTTTGTTGGAAAAGAAAGTTGAAGCAGAAAAAAAAAGAATCCAAAATTTAAAGGGGTTTTCTCTTTCCAGAGCCATACATACAGTATGCCACAGAAAGTTTTTCTCTGTTTTTCTCTTCATTTGGTGGCTAAAAATTTTTTGGCGACTTTTCACCTTTTTTAACTATTTTCTGTGGTTGTTTTAATTTGGTTTTCCTGTTTATGAGACCAAAACAGACCAAAACAGACTGCATATAACAGAAAAGCCGTAAAGGTAGACTAGAATATGGACTTTAATGGTCTGTACTTAGGGAACATTAACTATTTAAGTCTGCAAAGTTTATTTTTTCAGTTGAATATGTGGGTTTTATTCCACAGAAAATAAAAGTTTTATTTGCTAAAAAAGGAAGGAAAAAAAATTTTTCTAAAACGAAAAAATGCTTGTTAAACTTTAAAACAACTTACAACTTTAACATAATAAATCTTGAACAAAAAACCTGAAAGCATTTTTTAATCAGAATTTTAAATCGGATTTCATTTCAACATTTAAAACAACAAAGTTAATGATTGGCATAGGGCGTCTGACACACTGTGGTCCAAAACCCCAATCTAGCCGGACAAACGTCATTTTTTAAAATATTTAAAAAGTAAATTTTTTGTATGGCTAAAAAATTAATATCTCAAGTGATATTTAACAGTGCAAGTGAAATTGTCGTGAAAAAATAATAAGAACAATTAAAAAAAATTTGTTCATATAATTAATATAACAAAGGTATGAGTAAAAAAATACTGTTTAATTTTTTCATAAAATATGTTTTGTTTATAAATAAAATGCAATTATGTACATTGTGTGTTTTAAATGTGAAATTTTTGTTTAATGTCCGAATTCAATTAGAATTTCAAATTGTAATTTATCGTACTTAAGCTTTAGTTTTTATGTTGTCGTCATCTATATATATGTAGATTTTTAATGTTTAAAAAATTAGCTGCCGGATTATGCCCAAACGATTTTTATTTCATTTAGAGTTTAACATGTTCATTACAAGAAAACAGCTGTATAATACATGGCGTAATGAAAAACAACTAACTAAGAAAACTGATGCTGTTGTTAAACACGTTATTGCTAAGATTGGTATTAAGAATGATGAAACGGATAGCTATTCCGGAAAAGTAAGGCAATCTGCTCGAATGTTTGTATGCATTTTAACGAAAAAGTGGGCGCAAGCCAGTCGAACAAAGCTCACGTTCGAAGATAAAAATAAATATTGGTTAGAAGGGTATTTTAATATTCCACCTAAATTTTCTTCATCATCTAGTGTTGAAGGATGCTTGGATGGACCTTCGGCCTCCAATTATGGCAGGCCTTCTAAAGAATTTTTATATAAAACTCAGAGAAAACAAAGCGTAGAATAGTTGCTCCTTTATTAGAGACTTGGTCGGCAGAAGAACTGACTTTTGCTGCTGGAACAAGTCTTTATAAGTTCGAAGTGCTGCAAGCATAGTCAAAACTATAGATTCTTCTACCTCCAAAGCATTAGAAATAAAAAAAATTAGCTTTTCTCCTCCATAACCAATCCCTTACACAAAAGAGGAGGCGTTAGCTTTGTATGTCGATGGTGGATATACAAGACACACTTATAGTATATTACGTGTAGGTGCCAAAAATCATAACGCTGATATTTACCCTTCATACCATAAAGTCCGCTTATTGTTAACCAAAATATTAAAGTCGACACTAAATTTCATCATACATGATTTGAGAATTTTGACTGTTATAGTTTTCCCAGATATATGAATTTTAGTATTTTATTTATATGGGAGGTAAATGTTTATGTGGATATCAAAGTTGTCCGTGCTGAATTCGAAGATTCTAGCTGTTGCCGTTTCCATGATATAGGACTTTTAATACTTAATTCTTAAGGTAGGTTTTTGAATAAAAATTAGCCTATAATTCCACCCACACATACAGAAATACGGTGTGAAAATTTTAGAAAACTCGGTTCAGTCGTTTTGTCGTCTTTAGGCTTCAAAACAGACCCTCAAAAAACAAATTTACATACATACACACTCTCATACAAACATATATACATTTGATTTTTTCTCTCTATTTGTTTATATTGATGAAATCTATAAACGTACCAAGTTTCATGTCGGTACGGCTTTGCAAAAGCGAGTTATAACTTTTGTCCGGCTAGATTGAGCATTTGGACCACTGTGTGACATCGTCATATTAGTCCAACATGAAGACAATTGGAGGTTATGTTTAATTTGAGTAACCTTCACTACAACTGGTCATTGCTGACGATAGTTACTTCACTTCCCTACGTTTAAAGACTTCACCTACAAGTCTACAGCCCAATTGAGCGTCTTCTTGTCTGATGAACGACAGAATTCTAGTATAGTTCTGGTTTAAATTTTTGCTGAGCGCTCCTAAGCCTGTAAACTTAGAAGAGAATGCTTTCAAAATCATAAAAAACTGCCCCTGAGTTTTGTGAAGCAACAGCAGAGATTCACTGTTCACTGAAAAACAGTAACCTTCCTGCTGTCTTTTTCGGAAACAGAAATCTGGGTTACTTTCTAGTGGATAGTTAAGGATTAGTTTCCATGTGGGCAGCTGCGAATTATTGCTCTTAAGGACCTCCGGAACCTATTTTAATTCGCAGATATGATGAGAAACATGGCAATAGACCTTGACCTCTACAGATTAGATCGATCGATTATATGGAACGACTCGCATATCACGCCAGAACAAATTTCTCATAGCAATTCTATTGCGTTCAACGCTTTTCTACATGAAATATTAGTTTAGTGTGACCTTCATAGTCATTTTCAAATTAAAATGGAGGTCCTTGATTAATGCGAACAATACACACGAACACCTCTATTCAAAATCAGGGGGGACAGACTATCTTGAATTTCTAGAAGCTATGGTGTTATCGCAGGTGGGCGGCTTCGGATAAGGGCACAACAGCGCAAAAAATCTGGCTAAGGCTGCATAGGAGTCGCACGGCGACTCCGCTTAAACTCCAAAGAAGCAGGCTACAACGCTCTTATCGGGGTTATTACGGGGCATTGTATTATAGGAACGCATGCGAGGCGTATTGATCTTGGACACCTCGCGAATGATTTCTGCAGAAGCTGTGAAGATGAGGAAGAGGATGAAACTATTCTTCACCTACTGTGCACATGTCCGGCACTCCGTCAGAGGAGAAAGAGACGCCTGGGTGCCTACTACATGGAGAACCTAGATGAACTGTCATATATTGATATTGGCATCCTGAGTCGCTTCATCGGAAGCTCCGAATGGGTCCTGGAATAGGGGAGAATGTGAATCTGTGGTATCACAATGGGGCCCTGTGCGCGGCCTAAGTGTGTCCGCTCATGCCTCCATCGAGGGGACAGCCACTTCTACCTACCTACCTACCTACCATGGTGTTATCGCTCTTGTTTGAGTTAGTGATTAACCAAATGAGTTGGTCACCTATTGCTTGGGGCTCTATTAACAGATTTCTGGACGTTTTTTTTAGGAAATTAACCGGACCGCTGCCATTAGGTGACGGTTGTTTTAAACCATCCACAACAAAAGAGAACTTAAGAACATTATTGTGCCATTGTATAGAATTCTGACTTGTTCTGTGAACTCATCAGGTTTACTACACAATAGACTTACAGTTTTATAGGCAGCGTTAGGCATAATGATTAAGAGCCTATTAGAGGGTATTTGTGCCTTAGAGGAACACTGTCTAAGATCGCGGAGAGCGAGGAATATTCTATGGAGATTTGAAGGCGCTGTAGTGTAGCAGGTAGTGTGTTGGTTTATTAGAAATAAGGCCACGGTTCAAACCCCAGGTCAGACATCGCCAACAAAACGGAATATAAAAAAATTTTTCCACGGCGACTTTCCTCTCTGTGAGTAAATGGAAAATTGCCAAGAAAAGTTTCTGAAAAAATCTGTCGTTCGGAGTCGACTTTAAAATGTAGGTCCTACCACACAACATAGGTGGTGTGAGAACCTAGGTTATAACTCTGACTGAAGGCTTGTAGTACTGTATGATATCTGAGTGGTTGGTTTAATGGTGCTTTGCCTGTGCCAGAGGCCTTAGTTTGATGGAACTTATATGGTCTGGTCATTTTGAAAATTTGAAGTGCCTGGTTCTGAAGGCTGTGATTTCGGTAGCCTAACAGCTTGACCGTTCTTCATTTTGCCGCGCTAGTAGCCTGACATCACTTCTTTACTAACCGGAGCTTCGGACGAATGCAAAAGGGTTCTGATACCGAACGCAATGTAAAGCTTTTTCCCGGATACTTTGACAAAATACGAAGGATGTGATAAATCTGGCTATTGTTGCATTGAGTACATGCTCGATGGTTTATCTAGAGTAGGAAGTAGAGGAGCGGTCTGTAAACCAAAACATTTAGAATAAATGGCAGGCCAGAATTAATTCCTTAATGGAAACTAGGCTTACAATACACTTGTATTTTTGCATTTCAAACAAATTCTTGTAACAATCGAAATTTCTTAAGGTAAAGGTGCTCCCATTCTCTCCTTTTCTTTCTAATCTGTAAATTAAATTTTAAATCTCCTTATGATCCCCTTTAAATTTATTTTAAATTTATGCCTCAAACTATGCTTTAAATTATTATTGTTTATGTTGTTATTTAAATAAAAAACGCGTTTGTATTTTAAAGAAATTAAAGCAGGGGGAACGAAGAAAATAAAGTTTCTTGTTTTTTTCTACAAAATTCTTCCTTTAACTTGATTATGTTTTCTTGATTTTCCTGTTCGTCTTTGTTTCTGATTTCATGGTAGACTGAGTAATTGAAAAATTGTATTTAAAGTATGACAAGAAAAACATTTTGTTGCTGTTGTTGTTACTTTTCCATTTGCAAAGCAATGACAGAGAAAAAGGGGGAAAGAGTTTTTATTTGAGACATTGTTTTGCCATTTGTTTTAAAACAATAGAAAATTTGCATTTAACGAATATCTCTTCCATTTTCGTATTGATTAAATGAAATTTATGGCCTTGGAAAGAGAGAAAATTATTTCGAATATTTTTATTTGAATTTTCATAACAAATTGGCAGATAAATTTAAGAGGGTTACGCAGAAAGAATCGATTTTTGTTTTTTCATTTTATTTTGATTTTCTACAATTTGAGGCAAAATTTTAGAATTTAAACATTTCTCACACCACCTACGTAATGGTTTAAATTTATCCACGAGTGGTTGAAGTCTCCTAGCAGATGATGCGTTGGCTTATTAGACTTGAGGTCAGACATCGGACGATCAAATTCCAGGCCAGACATCAAAACGAAATACGAAAAAATATTTCTAAGGCGACTTCCTCTCATCAGACTTCAGACAAGAACTCTTAAATAAAATTGCCATTTAAAGTTTCTTAAAAAAATCTGATGTTCGGAATCGACTTTAAACTGTAACACACTCAACATGAGTAGTGTTTGAAGCCAGGCCGTAATCCCGACTGAAGGGTTGTAACGACCAATTATGATTGAGGGGCCTACAGTTTTAATGTCAACTGCGAACAATAGATTTTAAGAACCTTTCTTCATTGCAATTGTTAAAATTGTTAAAATTTTTGCCAGACAACTGCAGAGACAGGGGTCAATGAAACAATTTTTTTCTATATTTCCTGAGGTTTGAACTTGCAGATCTTGCTTATTAAGTCAACACACTATGCAGATACTACTCATTCATCTACCTGATGATTGCAGTATTTTTTTTAAGGACCGCAGTGACGATTATTAAATACGGCAATATTTCTACAGAAGATATTTCCATCGACTGTTTAGGGCACTGCGTTCTAATATCACGACCTGCTATGAGGCTCTCAGCGTGATTGCAGTCTTGACATCACGTGGGTACCGAAGCATAGTGGAAAACTGCAAGATGAACGATTAGCTAGATAGGATACAACTACCGATATATCGAATCAGTCCTCTACACTGTGAACTTACTTACTTACTTACTTAATTGGCCATAACAACCCGTTTATCGGATTTCGGCCTGCCGCAACACATCCTTCCAGGCGCCTCTGCTTCATGCGCGCCTACACCAGTTGGTCACACCAATCGATGACAGGGCTTCCTCGATTTGGTCCTTCCAACGAATGCAAGGTCGCCCTCTGCGCCGACTTCCGCAGATTCCCGCATCAAATACCCGTCTCGCCGGAGCATCCTCCTCCATTCGAACGATATGGCCGAGCCAGCGCAGCCGCTGGATACTAATACGCTGCAAAACATCCAAGTCGTGGAGGAGCTCATACAGCTCACTGTTGGATCGGATACGGAAATCATGGCCAACTCGCACTGGACCAAAGATCTTGCGCAGTACTTTTCTCTCGAACACTCTCAAGGCCGCTGCATCTGTACTTAATAGAGTCCATGCCTCTGCTCCATAAAGAAGCACGGGTAGGATGAGTGTCTTGTAAAGTGTTAATTTTGTCGCGCGAGAGAGGTCTCTGCTACTCAATTGCCTATTGAGACCATAGTAGCACCTGTTGGCAAGAGTGATCCTGCGCTTTATCTCCAGACTGACATCATTTCTGGTGGTAACAGCGGAGCCAAGATAGATGAATTCCTTGATTGTATCAAAAGTATAGTTATCGGCCGTAATCCAAGAATCATTACGCCGCGCATCTCTACTTGTCGATAACGTATACTTTGTTTTGCCCTCATTTACTGACATATCCATCTTACTAGACTCCCGCTCAATAGCACTAAAGGCAGCAGTAACATCTCGCTTGGTACGCCCTATGATGTCAATGTCGTCAGCGTACGCAAGCAACTGGACACTTTTTTGAAAAATAGTGCCATTGCGATACACTCTCGCCTTTCGCTGAACACTCTCCATGACGAAGTTGAAGAGGTCGCATGATAAGGGGTCGCCTTGTCTGAAACCTCGCACGGTACCAAAATGTTCGGAGAGGTCCTTTCTTACCTTGACGGAGCTGCAGGAATTGCTCAACGTCATTCTGCATAGCCTTATCAGCTTCGCAGGTATACCGAGCACAGACATTGCGGCAAAAACACGATCCCTTATGGGGCTATCGAAGGCTGCCTTATAGTCGACAAGAAGATGGTGTGTGTCGACTTGTTTTTCGTGGGTCTTTTCCAGGATTTGGCGTCGTGTGAAGATCTGGTCGATGGTGGTCTTGCCAGGTCTGAAGCCGCACTGATAAGGTCCAATCAGTGTTTTGACGAGTGGCTTCAGTCGTTCACATAATACGCCTGTAAGAACCTACACTGTGAACTGCAATGATAATTTAAAAGATTAGAGTTGATAATGCAGTATTCGATTATATAAACGTCACATGGATGGCTTTGGATATGGGCAAGATAGCTCTGGAAAACTGGAAAATTTTATATGAAAGGTGCACGATAAGTCTTCTTTAACTCTAAAGGACCACGCTTATCGTAGTTATCGTGGTTATTACTTTACATTGTATTCGAAGTACTAAAGTAAAATACATTGGTCTTAGACATATGGCTAATGAGTATGTAATGTATCATAGGGAAAGAAACCTTCTTATGGGCTTCTATGATATAGGAAATGTCACTGATTTGCTAAGGATGAGTAATGAACTTTAACTGGCTTCATCACGACGTCCAGATGGTTCCAGTGTTAGCGGAAATGGAAAAAGTGTGTTTGATTATATCACAAAGCGCATAGCGGCTCGTTGTGATGCCACGGGTGAACGCAGTCCCTGTGCTGACCAAGTTCCACCAAGACCAGAGAGGAGGAAGAAGTTGGTCAGCACAAAGGCTGCTCCGGTATCGCAATGGATTCACAACCAATTCTACGAACGTACTACAGGCTGTCGTGATTCTTAGAAGGAAGTTATAGCGAGAGAACTTGCAAAGCAATTTCAGTAACAAATTGTTGAAGAAAATATTTGACAAGGTTCCCAAAAGGCAAATATTTGCTGCACAGCAAATAAATCTCAACTCTAACAGGCGTATTAACCCTTAAACGTGCAATGATATAATTTCCCTTTTTTATTCAAACACATGCCAGCAAACATAAATCTTAATCGTAGGCGGTTTTTTCCCACCAAAAACGCCCTCATATATCTTTTTCTGCGTGTGCGGGTGTGTGTTTGTGCGCGTGTAGGGCTAAACATAAATTATGACCCACTAAGTAGGCACACTTTATTTGTCTTCAAGTTTATTTTTATGATAATAAAAGAAGAATTTTTTTTTTATTTGTTAATTTATTGAGTCATTTTCTTTTGGTTACAAACGAAAATATTTCTTTATTTCAGGGCTTTTAAACGCATAAATTTAATTTAAAGAAAAAAAATTCGGAATTTTTTCTTACGAAAAAAAAAGATTTTAGGGGAGCCTTCCCCCCTTTCTTTAAAATTTAAAAACAGAGAAATGCACCTTCTTCTTGCGATCCAGTATCGTTTTAAAGAAATCAGCCACAGCCTGCTTGCAATGAAAGGCAAAGAAAATCGCCCATTTAGTCTTTAAATGAACGCTAAAGAGTGATAAACGCACGCCCGTGTTTAAAAAAGTTTCGAAAGAAAATCGAAAAAAAAATTTTTTTCTTAAATTTTCAAAAATTTTCAATTTTTGTTTTTGTTGTTTGTAAACAACAACAAGTAGAAGAAGAAGAAATTTAGAAAATTGTATGGTGGAGTTCATTTGGAAATTATATAGTTTTCGTTTTCGTTGTTGTTGTTGTTTGTTTTAATGAATTAATTGCTTTCGTTGTCGGCAGCATTTGTTGGCTGCAATTGAATTGAATTCATTGTGCATTGGCAGAGCGGTGCGTGTGTTGCGACTATAAATAAAAAAATTACAACAAAAAAATTTAAAAAAAATTACAAAAAAAATTAAAAGAAATTGTAACAAAACCGTGTGTTTTTTTCGTTGAAAATATAATAAATTTTCCATTTTTGGAGTACGCCGTGGCTGTAGCTGTAGCTGTAGCTGTGCCTGTTGCTGATGTTTTTGTTTTCTTTGCAACCAAAAAAAATTTGTTTTTAAAAAAATTGAATCGTAAATAAAATGGGAAAATAACAACCCAATTAGAAAAATGCGTTTCTAAATGAAAATGTAACATGAAAATGATAAAAAAAAATAAATGAAAATAAGAAAATAGAAATGGAATATCTTAATAAATAATAGCAATTAAAAAAATACCAAATTAAAGTGATAGTGCCGTGGATTACTTAATAAAAATGGAAAATTAAAATGCAATAAAAATAAATAAAAGCAAAAAAAGTCATTAAAAATAATATAAAAAAAAAAAAAATTTAAAAAAAAAAAATTCAAAAAAAATAAGATAACAACACTCCCATCCTTGGGTTTTGGTACACGGCAAATATAAATTACCAAATAAAAGCCATTAAAAATAAAATAAAAAAAAATAAAAAAATTTCAAAAAAAAAATTAAGATAACAACATCCCATCCTTGGGTTTTGATACACGGCAAATATAAAAGAAAATAAAAAAAATTTAATTCCTTCTTAAGTGGTTTTTTTAAGTTTCGAACCCAAAAACCCTATTAAGGGTCAACCATTATTCGTTTTCAAAAGTAAAATTAAATAAAAAGCACGTTAAGCTATGATTGTAAGTCGCTGTAGTCTAATGAGGCCACGGTTAAATTTCCAGATCGAAAAAACTAAATACGAAAAAATATTTCTTCCTAGACAAAAAGGAATAGCTGCGCTGAAAGTCATAATTCAGAGATACAGTCTCTAGAACTATCCTGGAATATAAGAAGGCGTTTAATAACTACTTTAGGCATGGAATATGTCCCTAGTACTCAATAATATCCGGGTTATATCGCAAATGTTGAAGTCGCCGTAGTCTACTAGGTTATAGATTAGGTTAGGTTAGGTTAGCGTGGTAGCTTTAATTTGCCAAAAAGCTCACTTGAGCACGCATAGCGGCCCGTTGTGATGCCACAGGTGAACGCAGCCTCTGTACTAACCAAGTTCCTCCGATCCAAGGAGAAGAAAGTTGGTCAGCGCAAGGGCTGCACATTTTCAAAAAGCACGACTACCCCACGCTGGAAAACCAGCCAGAAAGTTTGATAAACACGGTTATGTCTTTGATATCAATGGACGATAGCTCCAGGGTTGAAGAGCCAAATAACCTATATCTGCGCCTCGCAAAGGATGGGCATTGGCAGAGGAAGTGGATGACAGTCTCCTCCACCTCGGCGGATCTGCATCCACGGCAGAAGTCGTTAAATGGGAGTCGCATTCTTTCCGCGTGTCTACCCATAACACAGTGGCATGTAAACATTGCCACTGTGATGGAGATGATATTACGGCCAAGTCCAAGTAGCTGGTTGGTACGCCTTCTATTCATTGTGGGCCAAGTGAGCCTAGCGATGGAGCAGGACTCTTCATTGATCCAGGACCGGTTGGCATTCCGGGAGAATTTCCGCGCAATGACCAGTTTGAACGAGGTGAGTGGCATTCCCAAGTTGATTGAGGAAGATTGCGGAAGTAGTGCGTCAACTCTGGCCAGCTCATCGGCCCTGAAGTTTCGCGGAATGTCGCAGTGTCCGGGCACCCAGACAAGTGTGACGCCGAAGCGCTCAGAAAGGAGGAGATCCTGGAATTATCTAGTAGGTAATGAGGCCACGGTTCAATTTCCGGGCCAGACATCTCCAACAAAACGAAATATGAAAAATTTTTCTTCGGCATCTTCCTCTCAGCAGATTTCTGGCAAAAACTCTGAACGAATATGGAAAATTGCCTTGAGAGAGTTTCTCAAAAACTTGTCGTTCGAAGTCGACTTTAAACTATAGGTCCCTCCATTACATGAGTGAAAAACTAGGTTGCAATCCTGACTGACTGTAAGCTATGATTCCATTGATATTTTTATATCATTTTCCTAGATCTTGCCACTATATTTGGACGAAGTGCAAGTGCGAAGGACAAGATCAGGCCTACAGACTATAGACAAGTCTTCCTATCCTCATAAATACATACATAATTAGTCATTACAACCCTTCCGTCCGGATTACGACCTAGCTTCTCATACCACTTATTTTGTGTATGTTAATTTTATGTATGAGTGGTGAGACCCAAAGTTTAATGTCGACTCCAAACGACAGTTTTTTTGAGAAACTTTTCATGGCATTTTTTTGATTGAAATTTAAAATTGTAAGAGTAAAATTGTAGGGAGTAGTTTTTGCCAGAAATCGGCTGAGAGAAAGTAACAGAAATATTCTTTCAAATTTCGTTTTGTTGAAGATATCTGACCTGGGGTTTGAATCATGGCCTTACGTCTAATAAGACAATACACTTACTAGACTACGGCGACATTTAGTACATTATAGCGTCTTGCTGTCGATAATCTTTTTACGAGCTGCCTTTACTTTGCGCATAGGCTGTCTGAAAGTTATTTGCATCCTTGTCAACTAAAGACTGTATGTCTGAGGTGCCCTATATATAGTTATAGGATCTTCTGATAAATGCTAGCGACATAGAGTTTACTGCCTATTATTTTGGTTTTTGCCCTCTTTTTTTAATTCCTTGAATAATGAAATGTCTTATAAAGCATGTGTTTGACTCACTCAAATTTCCTTCTATGAATCTCTGTATTTATGCCTAGGATGGTTGCCCTGGTAGTCTAGTGAGTAGTGTGCTAGACTATTAGCGTGAGGGTTGTGGGTTGGATTCCTACCAGAGACTCGGTGACACTACACCGAGCATATGGTCAAGTTACTGCGCTTGTATATAATTAGAATATAATTTGTAATTTTATTGTAATTAATAAATAAATAAATATGCCTAGGATATCTGCATTGATTTGATATTATTCGTTGTTGATTATGCGTGGCCAAAGTATTCTGAGAATTCCTGAGAGTCATCAGTTTACAAGCACACTCAGTTTACTTTGTGAGAGTTTTGCAACAAACTAAGTCGCACAACCAGATATTGGAATTCTTTAAGCGATACTTGTGAGCATTCGCACGGACCACCATTACAGTAATCCTTCGATTTACGTAGGCTCGATTAACGTCGCCTTTTTTTGGAAACAACTGCGACGTAAATCGAGGGATTACTGTAACTTTTTTATGTCCCTTGTTAAAAACATACTACTTTGTAGTATGAGCAATATAAAATTCGATTTACGTCGTTTCGATTTACGTCGCAGTTGGTTCCAAAAAAGGCGACCTAAATCGAGGGATTACTGTATAGCACACAAAGGGCAACCTGATGGCAACATCAAGTGGCCCGACGGCATGCCCTTAAGCGCACAATTTCAACAATACACTGCACTGGCGCAACGCGACATTAAATGGTTCGATTGCACACGTCCTCTTTGTACCGGCAGTACCTAACACGATGATCTAACGCGAGGCTCTTGAAACAATACTAAAAAAGGCGTCTATCTACACCCGAACTAAGGAAACATATTCAATTTGTACTTTGATTAAGTCCTTCTGGCAAGTATTGCCCTCTACTGGTAGTGATTGAATCACAAACGCCAACTAGTCTCTTGCAAGTGTAGTTCGCTCTGCTCTAATTCTTCTTCTTCTCTTCTATTTTTCAAATCTTTGATGATTTTAATCTTTGTACGAGTACAGTGGTGGCCTTATAATTAGAAACGATGTTTCTGGAACAGAGTTCTCTGAAGTGACGAATATAAGTTTAATTTGTCCCAATCTGATTGAAAAACGTATGTAAGACGTCCTCCAAACAAAGCCTGTGATCCCAGGTACACAGTGAAAACTGTAAAACAAATTAACACACATACATGTTGCTAAGTCGTTTCTAATTATAAGGCCACTACTGTAAAACTTCCTTTTTGCCTTTAGTGTTGACCACTCACTAAAAATCCAATTATCGTTTAATTGATTTGAAGCAATTGATCACATCTGTTGATAAAAACGGAAATAAAAGTCAAAAAGCCAATCTCATCACTACCACCATCTACACTCTTCATAGGATTCTAAGGGAGAGAGAGAGGAAAAAAACTTAAAAATTATTACAACATCAGCATTCAATGAACCGTGAAAAATATTGTTGTTGTTGTTATTGTTGCTGATGTCAACAAGAGGGATGACAATGATATTTGAGAACCATGATGATGTCGATGATGATGTCGGTGTTGTGGTTCTATTTTCCATAACATTTCCCTCAAAACAATACACGACAGGAAATTTATAGGAAAAGTGCATGCAAACACACACATACACACACTTTATTATCACACATTTGAAAAATATGTGGAAATGTGTGGCAGCAGCAACAGCAATTACGAATAACAACAATAAATAGGAACTCAAAAAGTAACAGAAACAGAAAAAAGGAAACACATGTGTTACACCATAATAAACACCAGGCGTACGCATACATACATAACAAGAGACACTGATTAGAATTGTTAATAGCCGAGGCAGTCAGCTAGTCAGTCACTCAGCCAGCCATTCAGTCATCCACTGTTGTCAGTGTTAAGTGATGAGTGATAATGGTTCTGGTGGTGACAATTATTGAGATTTTGTTGTTTGGGGGGTGTGGACTTTACAATATTTTATTCGATTGCGATTGTTTTTGTAACAGAAATTATAGATTTCGGAACAGGTGCGCTTTTCTAGGGGTAAAAATACTTAAAGTCGGTGTGTGGAAAATGTAAACACAAGTATTGAGAGTCACCATAGTCTGTAGATAGTGTGTTGGCTTATTAGACGTAAGGCCACGGTTCAAACTCCAGGTCAGACATCATTTCGAAATATGAAAAATATTTCTAAGGCGACATCCTCTCAGCAGATTTCTGGCAAAAACTGTGGGAGTAAATTAAAAAAACGAAAATATGAAAAAATATTCGTTAGGCGAGGGTGCCCTGGTAGTCTAGTGCGTAGTGTGATAGACTAATAGCGTGAGGGTCATGGGTTCGATTCCCACCAGAGACTCTGGTCTGTGACACAACACTGAGCACATAGTCAAGTTATTTCGCTCGTATATAATTAGGATATAATTTGTAATTGTATTGTAATTAATAAATAAATAATTTCTTAGGCGACTTCCTCTCAGCAGATTTCTGGCAAAAACTCTTAAAATGCCATGAAAAGTTTCTCAAAAATTTCTCGTTCGGAGTCGACTTTAAACTGTAGGTCCCTTCGCTCATGTATAAAATTAACACACACAACATACGTGATATCAGAAGCTATGTCGTAATCCTGACTGAAGCGTTGTAAGGGCCAGTTATGAATGAAGTATTCAGGGCAACTATCCAATAGAAATTCATCAGCTTTCGTAAATAATTTCGCCAATTCATGAATTTCGTTTTTATTTAAATCAGGAAAAGCAGCATAAAATAACAATGACTAAGGAAGTATTTTATAGACCCAACGACTGCACTCGAAATACTCGTTCAAAAACAATAATAAAGTGTGATTGTAAGTGAAAATGTCCTCAGCTTGCCTTTGACAGGACATTACTCCGTGCCTCACACAGTGCCACGTTCTTCTTACCGGTGAGGTTAAAGTTTCATTAGGAAAAGTCAAGCTAACAGGGTGAAATCCGACGATCATACCCTCAAATCATACGCGCGGGACAGCGAACGTGGTACGTAGCGACGTCCTGTTGAAACCAAATGTTGCCAATATCCTCCTCTTCAATTTTTGTGAATAAAAATTCGTTCAACATGGCCCGATAACGATCGCTATTGACTGTAACGGCCACTCCTTGCTCATTTTCGAAGAAAAATTGCCCAATTCTGCCTCTGGACTAAAATCCGCACAGTGACTCGTTTTGGGTGCGTCGGCTTTTCAATGTATGCGTGCCCCAAATGCGACAATTTTGTTTGTTTACATACCCGCCACGATTAAAATGAGCTTCATCTGAAAAGATGATTTCTTTTTTGCCAAAATCGACATCTTCTGTAAGTCGATCGCAGGCCCACTTAAAGAAGCGAAAACGCATTGGATGGTCCATATTCGTTCAGCGGAAGGATAAAACTAATTATCTGTCAAATCAGACATGAGCCAAGTGTTACCATTCACGAAATATGCACTAGTTGAAAAAAAACGTTAGATGGCGGACCCATTAGAATCTGAAGGTATTTTCAAAAAAGCTGATCTGATTCTAGCTTTCTTGAGAACAATATTTTTGGATTTGGAAATGAAATATTAATTTTTGTATACGTGTTTGGGTGTCGAATTATAGTCTAAATAAAAAAATATCGACTTTACTTAGTTATTTTTTATGGCATCCTTAAAGTATGCCAAGATTTATGCTAAGACAAAAGCTTTCAATTTATTTTACATGACTTCTCTAATATTTATTTAAATTTCTTAAACAAACACGGTTATTTTTTCCACTCTTATTAATTTTTAATACTTATAACGAAATATCTTGACATTTCTTTTTTGCAAAAAAAAAAATTTACATTTCCTAAAAGTATGCATTTTTTTTTTTTTTTTTTTTTTTTTTTTGTTATAACCTACAACCTAATGACACATGCCAATCATGAAGTGTACCAACATCAAATACTTTCTTGGAAAATGTCAAAATAATAATGAAATTCCATGGAATTGGAAATGTTTTCCTTTTTCTTTTTTCTAAGATAATAGACCAACCAACAGAAAAAGAGGACAAAGAGAAGAAAGAAAAACAAAAAGTAAATTATTAAAGTTTTCTTTGTGGAAAATAAATTTTATTCTCATTCATATGCTTGTGATTATATGCCATTGTAATTAAAAATGAAAATCTTAAGGAAAACCAAAAGTTTTCCGTTCCATTTTCTTGTTACTCATTATTGTTATTGCTGTGGCTGGCTTTAAGAGAACTTCTAACCCGCCGTAGGCCTTTCATTTATGCCTGTGAATATTATTTCTTATAAAAAGTTTTCCTTGTTTCTGTGAGTATAAGGAAAACACGAACAAATTTTCACCAAACCAAACACACTTACTTACTTACGTTTAAGACATCAAGAAAATAGGCCTTTAGGCGTCAGTTACTCCGTTTTTTCAGGGAAAAATATTTCGTTTAGGGCTACTGCGGTGGGCTTATGAAGTGAAAATGAATGGAAAAGAAAAACAATATTTAACAGCTGTTGCGAGGCTTTAGAGGAGAGCCGAATGCTTGAAAAGCCTAAAGCCTAAAGCCATTATAATGAGCACAAGACTTTTGCAAGCAATTTAAAAGGGAAAAATCAACACAATAAGAATGAAAATGAAAAAGAAAAACAAAAGTATGAAACAACCCCTTACTCCATTAAACTCTCTCCCTCTCTCTCTCTCCTAAAAGGTAGACTAATTAAATTAATGTTATTTGTAAACATGCAAAAAATATACACCAAAAAGGGCCATCCCCCTATGCGACCCCCTTCCCCCCACATGGAAAACTTATAAACAAGGGTGTTGCCTTTTTAAGTAGAAATGCCATCCATAATTCATTACTTTTATAACGAAATGAAAATGTTTTTATTTGGGTTTCTTGTAATTTTCAATGTAATGAAATGCTTTGCATACTTTTAGGTTAAACAAATTATTATAATTTAAAGAATATTTATCCCTTTTAACAAGGTTGAGAGGAAATCTCTTGGAATTTGTATTTAAAAATCAAATATGACAACATGTGTTAGGATTGTTAATGAAAATGAAATTTAAAGAATTTAAGGTTGTTGAAAACAACAGTTAATTATTATTTAAAATACCTAAAGGTAGGCTATAATCTTTCTTCTCTTAAGAAATTTCTTAAGGTATGAAGCTTTAGTGTAATTATTAATTAAAAAATGAAATCTCAAATACAATTTCAACCTAATTTATGACTCAAAAGAAAATTATTCCCAGTGAAAGAGAGAGAGAGAGTGAGTACAAATTGAAAGCATACTTTTAGGAGAAATTTAATTAATACACAAAATATGTTTCAATAAAAACTTCCTTAAAAATGTACAAAGAAATACAGCAGAATTATAGGTAGAAAGAGTAAAAGAAACAATTCCAAAATTAGCAGCCTACTTTTAGGGGAAATTTAATTTAAAAATTTCATTTTATAAAGTTCTTTTGAAATTCACAAAGGAATCTAAATTAAAATAGATTTCTAGCACAGCATGCTTTATGGCTAATATGTAATAATATTGAAGCATACCTTTAGGATAAATTTAATATTAAAAATTCATTTTTCTATGAAATTTTTTATAATTTTTTTAAGCAATGCTTAGTAAAATACATAACATAACATGTATAACAAAAAATGGATTAAAGAAAACAAACTTATGCAAGAAATTTTAAAATTCATAACATACTTTTAGGCGAAATTTAATTTATGAAATTTTAAAATTTTAAAGCAAAATAAAATATAGGAAATGTACAATAAAAACAATAACGAGCTAGATTAAAGGGAAAGAGAGTAAGAGAAATATTATAAAAATGAACAGCCTACTTTTAGGGGAAATTCTATTTTTTCGATACTGGACCGTACAGGTGATGTAATGCTTGGGTTATCCAAGTGTGTTATCATTCACACTATTAATAAATTATAATGATAATCAGCCATACTTTTACTTGACCCTTCACAGTTTTCTGAAGAGCCTGTATACATTTTCAAGGGCAACTAATCTACTTCTGAAGTTAATCCAAGTACATTGCGACTATCTGTAGATTTAGTTTGGCACGCTAATTCCTTCCATATATTTCCTGTAGCGAAGAATCAGTCAGGGTTGCGACCTATTTTCCCACACTATCCATGTTTTCAGTGATAATTTTATTGAGTGGCAGGACGTACAGTTTAAAGTCGACTGCGAACGATAGGTTAGGTTAGGTTAGGTTAGGTTAGAGGACGTGTACTTGTCAATTAAGACAAGTACAGTACCCGGAGGTCGAATTGACTCATTGCACAACGTCCTAGTCTCTCACACCACTTATGTTATGTGTGTTAATTTTATACATGAGTGGTGGAACCTACAGTTAAAAGTCGACCACGAACGACAGATTTTTTTGAGAAACTTTTTCATGGCAATTTTATTTACTCAGAGATTTTGCCAGAAATCTGCTTCAACTTCGAACAATAGATTTACGAAACTTTTCATCACAATTTTGTTTTATACTCAGAGTTTCTGCCAGAAGACAACGGATAGGAAGTTGCCGAAGAAATATTTTTTTCATACTTCGTTTCGTTAAAAAGGTCTTGACTGGGGTTTGAACTATGGCCTCATGTCTAATAAGCCAGCATACTACCTACTAGACTACGGCGTCTTCATGTGGAAGAAATTTGTACTTTCCAATCTAGTGTTTATTGCCCTTAAAATATGCTTCTTAGTATGCCATTTAAATTGATTTGAATTTAAACTGAATTCTAACAACTCCTATTGCTTATAAGAGCGTATTCAGAAGGAATGTTCTTCACAGTTGCTTTTTTTTGTAGAGTACCGAGTATTATTGCCATGCATGATTGTATTTGCAAATTTTATTAAATTTTATAGCATATCTTATGGCTTAATAATAACTTCTTTTTCTTCTGTTTTTTGCTTTCTCTGACGATATTGTAAAATATTTCAAATATTTTGTTGTTGTTGTTGTTATATTTCTTATACAACATTTCAATAATATTTCATGCATAAATAACAAATTTTTCGTATTCTATAAGTGACTGCCAAAATCAATTTGCTTAAAAGGTATTCTCAGAGAGAGAAAAAAATATATTTTGTACATCCAGTATACAATCAATAATAATAGAACAACATTTTTGACGTGTAATACACTTGTCTAGTTGTCTAGAAGTATGAGCGATACTTGAGTTCTTTCGGTTTTTTTCTTTCTTTTCTGATAAATTTAAACGGATACATTTTTTGGCTCCTGTTGGTATGCTGTAGAAAATGTAAATATCGTAATATAAATAGAAATACATATATGCTCCTTGTATAGCTGGTAGCATAGCTCTTCAGCATATCAAATTCCCATAAAATTTTATCGCAAAGACGTGGTGATGATGGTAGTGCTGTGTAGCTTGATGGCTGTCTTTCTATCAATTTTTATTTGTGTTGCATCCTGTAAAAAAAGTTACTGCCGCCTTTTGAGCGCCAAACATTATGAAAATAAATTGGCAAAACTTTATATTTTTATATTGTTGCCATTTTTTTTGCTACTTTTTGCCAGGCAAACATGTTCTCTTTTTGAAATTATTTTCATCTTTATTCCTTGCTTGATGCCACAAGTGGGTCACATTTATATTTGATGAGTTGTCATCAAAAAAAAGAACTCACAGCACGAAAGTATAGACCTGCCACTAGCATATACTTAAGGGGCCTATTTATAAATTTATATTGGCACAAAGTCAACAAAAATATTGAAATAAAACGGAAATATTCATAAAGGCAAGACCAAAGAATGGAATTTTAATAAAAATGTCTTTAAATTTTTAACAACACAAAACCAATATTTGCCTAAATAAACACAACTTTGTAAAAATTTATTAAATCTCTTTCGCTCTCTCTCTCTCTCTGTCTCTGTCTTTGGTTATTTTCAATTCCAATCAATATATTTTAATCATATTAAATTAACAAAAAGAATTCTTAGAAATGTTTCCAAGCAAATAAATTGATACGCTCTTTCTCCCCACCTAAAAGTATACTTTAATTTCTTTTCAATTATTATTTGTCGCAAAACTTTTTCTTCTTTATTATAACTGCTCACTGGTGCTGCTGCTGTTGTATATAATTGACATTTGACAGGTTTGACAATTAAGAAATACCATACAAGTCTAAGAATGAAAGAAAAACTTATTGTTTACCTGAAAGTATGCTATAAATTATTAATTTGTCTTAATTTGGAAAACATGTTTTTGATGCCTTCTATATTTTTTCTTATTCTTTCTTTTATTTCTTCTTATGTATAAAATCAGTATTTTTATAAGAATTATTTTAATTTACCTAAAAGCAGGCAATATTAAAAAAATTATTTAAAAATTTAATTCAGATCCTACAAGGTTTACACAAAATTGTGAGGAAAACGCCTACAGAGGGTAACCTTATTTTGTTCACCTATCTGATTCAACTTCTTCAGACTGTAACATTCTAAATGGTCCGCCAAATAACTTTTTTTTTTAAAATGCTTTAAAAAAAAACTACTGAATATTTTCTCAAATTTCTTTTTTTATTTGAAAGTACAATCCTTCCGGTTAATAATGGAAAATAATTTCAAATGGCTGCCTCGGCTGGCCATGCAGTAGCCTACACCCGAAGATGCCGATTTTGGCAAAAAAAAAATCATCTTTGCAGATGAAGCTCATTTTGATCTTGGCGGGTATGTAAACAAGCAAAATTGTCACAATTGGGGCACAGAAAACCCGCACGCATACATTGAAAAGCCGACACACCCAAAACGAGTCACTGTTTGATGCGGATTTTGGTCCAGAGGCATAATTGGTCCATTTTTCTTCGAAAATGAGCAAGGAGTGGCCGTTACAGTCAATGGCGATCGTTATCGGGCCATGTTAAACGAATGTTTGTTCACACAAATTGAAGAGGAGGATATTGGCAACATTTGCTTTCAACGGGACGGCGCTACGTGCCACACAGCCTAAGCTAGACTCGATGCTTAGCGCCCTGTTTTTGAAGATCGCATTATCAGCCGCAGAGCTAATGTCATTTGGCCACCTCGGCGCTGCGATTTGACACCGTTGGACTATTATTTGTGGGGTGCCGTCAAAGATAAGTGTTACGCCGACAAGCCAGGGACAACTAACGCTTTAAAGGACAAAATTCATGAAGCCATTGGTGAAATACAGCTGCACACAATCGATAATGTGCTTAAAAATTGGACCGATCGTGTAGGCTACTGCATGGCCAGCCGAGGCAGCCATTTGAATGAAATTATTTTCCATTATTAACCGGAAGGATTGTACTTTCAAATAAAAAAAGAAATTTGAGAAAATATTCAGTCGTTCCGTTTTTAAAGCATTTTCAAAAAAAAAATATTTGGCGGACCCTTTGTCTTCGATATAACCTCATATGAGCCGAGTGCTTTAATGCTTGCCTAACTGTCAGATAATATTGCCATGTCCTGACTTTGGTACCTCCTATCTAAGTAGAATTGAACAAACTTTTCGAGGGCCTAGACTTCCACTTGGAAGAAACCCTTGAGTTTCCCCATAGGGTCAGAGTAGCCCATTTTAGATAAAAGTAAAGGAAATATGGCACTTACTTCCTTCTTTAGCCTTCACCTAAAAGTAAGGTACAGAACATGCATATAAACATACTTTTAAGTATTATTTTTCTGTAAGCAGTATGCCGCAAACTTTTTAATATTTTGCCTAAAGGCAGGCTATATTTTTATCATGATTTTTTTAAAATAAATTTTTCTAATTTCCGTTATTCTTTTGCCTAAAAGTAGCCTACATTTTTACACATAAATTTTGCAAAATACATTCTTTTTTATTGTAGCTGGAAACCACTAATTTCTTTTAACCTTTTACCTAAAAGTATGCTATATTTTTAATATTATTACCTTTTCTTTCTATAAATTTAATTTCCCACCATAACCATAAGTCTTAAAGGATAACGGCCCGTAAAAATAATAACAAGCCATCACAATAAAAATATAAATTTCAAAAACCTTTATCTAACGCCACACAGCAAATAAAAATAATTTACTTAAAAGCCATAAAATTTTATCATCCCAGTATCTACTATCTACAGTCAACAGGCCTCTAAAAAGACTTACTTGCTCTTAAGGAATCACAAAAAATAAATATTTAAACAATCTTTCTTCCAAAAAAAGAAAAACAGAAAGAAAAGCATTGAGAAACACCTAAAAGTATGTCAAAAACATTAAAGATTTCAGTTTATCAAACTTTTAAACAAAAAAACACCATAACCAACCCTTTTTTCTCTTAAGCAAGTGATAAGACATTTTTGCCAACACATACTTTAAGGCGTAAATAAAGGGAAACGCCTGTGCTAGCCAAGCTAATTGAAAATTGTAGCAAAACCTTTTTCCCTTTTCCTTGGTAGGAACATTTAAATGTCAGTAAAAGGGGTGGGCGGATAATATTTTGTTAAGAATACTTTTTCTTTTTTTTTTGTCGTTTCCTATTTTATTTAGATGACCAAAGCTTTTTGCATAATTGCTTAGTTTGTTAAATAGTTCTCTCTCTCTCTCTGTCTATTTTACCCTTGTCAACAAAGATTTCAAATCATTTATCACAACTCCAAACTAAATAGCCAGCCAAAGGAATGAAAAGAAATAGAGAAAAACTTAAAACACCTAAAAGTATACTTTAGATTTCAAATGTTAATGGCTTTTATTATACTGCTTACTTGACTCCTTTTCTTTCGAAGAGTTTTCTTAAGAAAAACATTTTCTTTTTTGTCTCTTAAATGTTAAATCAGCATAAAATCTGCTTAGTTTAGTTAGTTACCTTTCTTTGGGGACCGTTATTTTACAACTAAAAAGGTGTTATTTTTTTGTCTAATGACGTCATGACAATATTTATGAGGCAACTGAAAGTAGACTTTGATTTCTTTAATGAATTTAAGGCCATTTAAAGAAAAAGGTGTTGCTTTCTGGATGCTGTAAATGGCTAGTCAGATAAAATCAGGATAAAATAAAATAAGAAAAGGGAAGTAATTGCTTACAATTGATTGATACGAATGACAACTAGAAATTGTTTAAATGAACAATAACTCCACCTTAAGGATGTACTTGAGAAAAGGGAGAAATGAGGAAGTGGAAATGAAAGTAATTTACAGAAAATAGAAAGAAAATAAAAATAAAACAAATTCTGTAGTATACTTTTAGGAGGAAAGGTGTAATATAACAAATATTTTAAAGGTACTATCATAGTTAATTTACGGAATTTAAAATAATTTTTTAAGAATCTCAAAAAGCCAAGGCCAAAACGTAAGAGGGCATTAGGTTTACGAATTCCTCAGTTAAATTTGATACGTGTTGGTACATGTGATATGGTAGGCTCTGATAGTAGACTGATATGGATAAGTAGATGAGTGGTTAATTTAGACCGTACTATATCGGTTCATACAGGACACCGCCCTGCTTGAAAGCCTGCCGATAGAACCCAATATTCCTTTATATTACTTCTGTAGGAACTATGGGTCAGAGGTCAATTATAAATAGTTCACAGAAACAGTTTAAACCTATCATTAGAAATTATTTTAAAATTCTTTGAGCTCTACTAACTAAACACTTAAGAGATTTAATTTTTAATACTTAATTTGTAACATACCTTTAGGGTTAAGCATTTCAAATTAACTTACCTGTAAAGAAAAGAACGAAATTTGGTTAAAATTATTTCATGGGAAAAATTTATTTAAATATATTGGCTTTCTAATAAGTTTTTATCAAAATATTTGATATTAAACTTTAACTGCCTAAACTTAGGCTAAGTTTTTATAACTGCTATGCATAACAATGTATTTCCAGGCATAATTAAAATCAAAAGTGTTTAAATATTTTAAATTCGTGTGAAATGTGTAAAATATCGCTTCATTTTTAGCTAACGAAAATGTGAAACTCAAAAGCAAAAAAGTGGCCTACTTTAAGGCATTTTTAATAAATAAAAAATATGTAGCCTACTTTTAGGCTTGAAAGAAAAATGAAAATGTTAAAAACAACTACAAATACGTTAAGCAGACTACAATTTAAACTTAAAAAATAAAAACAACGAAAATATTCGGCAGTTAAAATGCTGGGTCGCTGTGTAAGCTATCAAGGTTCCTGCGATAATATAGCAGACTATGCCAAGGTTTGTATACATATGTATGTATGTAGTGAAAGTTATAAGTATAAATGGTAGTAATTGCATGTATTAAAGAAAAACTAAAACTAAAAAAGAAAGAAAAACAAAAACGCACTAAAGAGAAACTAAAAGTATTGCAGACGAATTAAACTAAAATTCTTTTGCATATTTTAGGGTGCTTTTTTTCAAATAGAATTCTTTTTAAGCTGAATAAATAACTCTAACTTGACACAATCTTTACTACTTTTGAATTTAATTTGGAATAAAATTTAAAATCTTCTGCTATGTTATGTGTCAAAGACTATTTCACTTTTTGTGGCATAACTTAGGGGTTCATTTGGAAATTTAATTGTAAATATTTGACGTATTTTAAGCCCAAAAAGTTTGATAAACTATTTTTAGGTTTCCCTAAAGTAAACCCTTCCTTAATTCGAAAAGGAAAACCATGAAAAATTATGGAATTTTATCTAAAAACCTCACACAATACCCAAGTGTTGTAAGAAAAAGAAAACTCTTTTCACTTGACCTTTAAATAAAACGGTCAATTTGGAGTTTAAATTGTGGCCCCACAAGTAAATTATTGTAACAGAAATTGAAGTTTTGAAGCAAAATTAACTCGTTTCGTACAAACAGAATTAAGATGTTGGGCTTCAAACCATCTTACAAACCTTTTGAGAGGGGCGGAGAGACATAAAAACTAATGGCCAAAAAATTTCTAAGAAAATTTCTTAATAAAGAAAATTCCTTTTCCTTTACACTACACTTACTACCAACCCCCCCCATCACCCATGTAAACTATTTTATTAATAGAGCAGTCAACATCCATTTCAACATCTTTGGTCTTTGGTAATGGAAAAATTTCTTAATATTTGAAAAAGGATTCTAGTTTTCTACAACTACAACTACAACAACAAAACTAATTGTTATGTTTGTTGTCAACAACAACAACAACAAATAATAGAAAACTTTCCAAGTTTTCTTATATCAAAAAAAGGAAACATTAGAGTTGTTTTGTAAGTAAAATTTTCATTTTCGTCTATAGTTTGCATATGTTGCCCACCCCCAGCCACCACCTTTAAACTGCAATTAGGCTTTCCTTGCCTTTTTTGCCGTCCTTCTAATTCTTCTTCTTGCTTAAGTTTTCCCCGTAATGAGTTTCTAATAGCTGCCTACAATAAGAACAACAACAACAGCTTAGAAGGTTTATTTAAGTTGCTTTCAAATGCATTTGGAAGTAACCCAAGGCTTTAAACGGAAATGCATTAAGTTTGCCAGCTGGTCTCTCTAAAGTTATTAGGTCTTCATAAAATATTCACAGGAGGTAATTTAGAGTCCTTTTATCAAATTCACATTCAAACAACACATGAAATATTAACTGGCAAAGGAAAAACTAAAGGCAGGAAAACTAATTTAGCTGACTTGTTATCACCACACAAATAAAGAAACATTCTGGAATGTGTGATAAGGTAGGCAAGCCTAATCAAAGTACAGACGCACTTAGGCTACTTGTGGTCCATTTAAGTACCATAGTTTTCCATTCCCCTAACAACACTAGTAGCCCTCTAAGTTTCTGACTATTCCGTTAAGACTCTCAATATCCATCGTAGGAAGATCAGTGATATTCTCTACGCAACAGGACCCCACGTGCTTCCTTCCCCTCCGATAAAACGTAGGGCACATCCAGGAGGTGAGTAACTGTTTCCTTCTCTTCCTCGTCTCTACTGCTAATGCAGAAACTATTGGCAACATGGTTAGGACGGACCTATGCCTCTCTCATGAGTATCCAGATTGCAATGTCCAGCAATGGACAACACCGAAAACTACGTTACGCGTGCCACCTTGGAGTTTGTGAACAATTTCCGTGCTTTTCACGGGTCTGCTGTGCTATCTTGCCTGTATTTGAAGTTGTCGTAGTCTAGTATTTAGCATGTTGGCTTATTAGACGTGAGGCCACAGTTCAAACCCCATTTCAGACGTCTCCAACAAAACGAAATATGAAAATATATTTCTACGGCGACTTCCTCTCAGTAGATTTCTGGCGAAAACTCTGAGAGCAAATAAAAATTGCCATGAAAAGTTTCTCAAAAAATCTGTCGTTCGGACTCAACTTTAAGCTGTAGGTCCTGCCAATTATGCCTAAAATTAACACACACAACATAAGTGGTGTGAGAAACTAATTTGTAATCCTGACTGAAGGGCTGTAAAGATCAATTATATATGTATGTATGTATTTTGCCTATGTTCTAAGTCAGCCACACGCCGTTTATTACTGCATTATCAATTCTAAGCTCAGCGATCCTCAGTTGAGTTTCCAGTGTTGAGAAGCCATCTCGAAAGTTCGATGATTGCACCACAACTGATATATTCACAAGCTTTGGCTGCACTATGTTTCAATGGCTCTAGGAAAAGAGTATTGTGGAGGGATACAACAAAGGTCATCATACATATCACCGATTGCTGTCGGAACACTTGAACCAATTCCACCAATTCCTATTTCACGAATCACATTCCATTTAGATTTATTGTCCATCGCATTGTAAAACCTTCTACCATAATACAATGTTTTCGCAATTCTTATGCGAAAACCGTGCGGATTTCGTGCTTTCAAGTCATCAGTCCTGAATTTCTTCCACCGCTTGTAGGCCCTATCCCTCTTATCAATTAGTGCTTTTATTTCAGTTGTAAACCACGGTTGTTGTTTGGGTTTGATGAGCTTGGTTTTAACAGGAACGCATCTGTTATAAAGCTGACGCACATTTTCCTGAATAAACAATAATTGGTCATTAGCATTACCCAGTGTATAGACCTGGTCCCAATATATGTTATCCAGTTCATGATTCAAAGTTACAGAATGTTGGTATCCAGAATCCTGAAACCCGCCTGACTACCAAAATGTCTAGTAAAGATACTGTCATTAAGGAATGATAACTACCACAGTCCGTATTTACGACACTTTCGGCCGATCGATGTTACAATGATCCGGTAGCCTTGAGGTATTAGATACGTACAACTGGCGACGATGAAAAGACCCTTGAACCTACGATCCCATCGATATTAATGACACTTTCGCCCAATAGATGCTGCAGTAATTCGGTAGTTTTATCGGTACACAGCGTTGAGGTACATACATATATCTTCCGACCATGAAAAGATCCCTGCTCCTACGATCCCATCCAGCTTCAAACTATCCGTGAAGATTTGTATGAAATCATTCAAGCGTTGAGTCACATCATTTTCGCATTCCGGATTGGTAATTCTGAACTTCCTCTAGAAGTCGAAATATGAAAATACATTTCCACGGCGCCTTCCTCTCAGTAGATTTCTGACAAAAACTCTGAGAGTAAATAAAATTTTCATGAAAAATTTATCAAAAATCTGTCGTTCGGACTCAACTTTAAGCTGTAGGTCCTGCCACTCATGTCTAAAATTAACACACACAACATAAGTGGTGTGAAAGCTGGGAAGTAATCCTGACTGAAGGGCTGTAAAGACCAATTATATATGTATGTATGTATTTTGCCTATGTTCTAAGTCAGCCACACGCCGTTTATTACAACATTATCAATTCCAAGCTCAGCGGTCCTCAGTTGAGTTTCCAGTGCTGAGAATCCATCTCGAAAGTTTGATGGTTGCTCCATATCTGATATGTTTATCCGTTTTGTAATTTCTTAAGGTAATCTATGTTCCACTGCCCATACTTAATGAAATTGACAACACTTTGACATCTCATTGAGAACCTCAGAACAGAGGTAGACCCACTTTATACATCATTACGTTGGAACACAGTAGCCTCAAACACGCATTTTCCACAGATAGATGTTCCAAATGATGCGATAGCTTCATCGTAAGAGGTACACATATCTGCACCTTGGGTTTTATTCAGCTTCAAACAATCCGTGAAGATTTGTGTGAAATCATTCATGAGTTGTGCCACTTCATCTTTGACATCTCGTTGAGAGACTCAAGACAGAGGTAGATCCACTCAATAGATCGTTACGTTGGAACACAGTACCCTCAAACCCGCCTGACAATCTAATGTCTGGTAAATTACTTTCCAACTATGGAATGTAATGGACATCAACGTCCATATGGACGACACTTTCAGGAGATTGATGTTACAACGATTCCGTAGCGTTATCGTATGAGGTACATAGATCTGCCGATTACGAAAAGATCCTGCACCTACGATCCCATCTAGCTTCGAACTATTCGTGACTATTTTTATGAAATTATTCATGAGTTGTGTCACATCATTTTCGTATTCCCCTCTATCCGGAGTGGAAATTCTGAACCTCCTCTTATAGTCATAATGTGTGGATCATACGATCCATATTCCTGAAGGTACACAATTCCGTCAAGATAATTGAGTGACCGATATTAAATCCGTATTGCCATTATCCAGTCGTTCATAAACTCTGACTGACATTTGCTGTTGAGCCCTTACAGTATCCGTGCAGAGAGAAGAGGTGAACGATTATTTCCAGCAGCTAATTTAAAAAGAATATGAGTACCTCTCTGACTGAGACTTACTGTTGAGCCCTTACAGTACCCGTGCAGAGAAGAGGTGAAAGATTATTTCCAGCACCGAGGTGGGTAGTGCAGCGAATATAAAAAGAATATGAGTACCTCTCCTCCTACGAAGACATTCCATCGCTCATGTTCTAAATGTGAAGACATGAATTTCTGCTTGGAAAATTGCTAGCCGGACACTCATTGAAATCGATTTCCTAAAACTGTGTTCATCGATTCCTGCTCCTGTTCTACCATTTAAGACTTTAGATCCACCAGCATAGCATGCACGAGGTAACACGCCACTCTTCTTGGGGATGTCATACATACATACATTATTGTTCAATACAACTCTTCAGTCAGGATTGCGACTTAGCTTCTCACATCACTTTTGTTGCGCTGGTGTTAATTTTACACATGGGTGGCAAGAGCTGCAGTTGAAAATTGATTCCGAACAACAGATTTTTTGAGAAACAATTTTATTTACTCTCACAGTTTTTGCCAGAAATCTGCTGAGAGGAAGACGCCGTAGAAATATTTTTTCATATTTCGTTATGTTGGAAATGCCTGATCTGGGGTTTGAACCGTTGCCTCACGTCTAATAAGGCAACACACTACGGCTGACTTCCAAAGTGTTAGTTGCTGTGTGTTTGAACAAAGTATCGTGTTTCATAATGTCGCTGTACAAAATATATACAATGTATTCTATTTCAAAACCGTCGTCAATGTGTATTTTTAACGCAGTCAAAAAGCAATCAGGCATCGAATTTATTGTTGATGCATTGTTTGGTTACTTTGCATATCTACATAGTTTATATACAGTAGTAGAATTGCATACAAACTTTGTATTGATACATTTTGGAAGGCAGCCTACCTACTAAACTACCTACTAAACTACCTACTATACTACCTATTAGACTGCGGACGTCATATCTTTACTAAGTAACATAGGAACGTGCAGGAAGTTGACTTTTAGTTCTGAAATTTACTTTAAATTGAAAATTCTGTCCAGTATTAGTTTACTGATCTGGATGAGATTCCTGCTGTAGCTACTATTCAGCTGCTTTTGAGTATGCTAATCAGTTACAATCAAACCATTGAGAACATCCCCAACTAATGCTTTCAAAACTTCCTTTCTCTTTTGTAGATTTACACCGATTGGGCCAACTATTATTTGGAACGCAGTAAATCAAAAAAGAAAGTCACCGATTTATCGGCCGATTGCCGAGATGGTCTTCTGCTCGCCGAGGTAATAGAGGCAGTAACCTCATTTAAGGTGCCCGATCTACATAAAAAGCCCAAAAATCAACAACAAATGGTGAGTAATTTCAATTAAAAATTTTCAATTAAAAAAAAAAACAAAAGTTTTCCTTTTTGTTTTCTTTAGAAAATGGGAAGAAAAGTTCATATTTTTTTTTAAACAAAACAAACACCCGGCAAGATTAACAAAGAACCTGGTAAAAAAGAAGATTTTTTAAATTTAATTAAAATGCACGGAAAAAAACACGCACTCGCTAGTCAGTATGTGTTGGAAAAAGTCATTAATAATGTCGTGTTTTCCGCTACGTTTTTGCGTTTTTTTTTTCGTTTTGTTTTCTTTTTGTATGAAAGTAAGAAGGAAAGTAAAGAAAGAAGAGGAAAATTTATAGAACATTTATTAATGCCCTACTTTAGGCAATATTTGGGGGCAAATTCGCTGCAAATTAGGATAAATAATCACGTGCCTTTCTTCGATTCATTCAATTTCTATATAAGCTGAGAAAAAATCTGCACAGGGTTAGATAGTCAAGGCGAACTGAGAAATGGGAGAAAATGGGTTCAGAATTTGAGGCTTGTCAGCTAAAGCTTTAACCTCCTCAATAGTACGTTGTGGCGAAAAAGTTGTTTCCAGTTAGCTTCCCGGATACTTTCTAGATCGCCGGCAACGTGATTGGCAGACTATCGCGGATACAACCACAACTGACAGAAATAGTGGCTGTAGAGGTTCGTGAAAATAAAGGAGAATAAAGAACAAAAATTCCGGCAGTGGTTAAGTAGATAGTGTGTTGCCTTTTTAGACTTGAGGCCTCGGTTCAAAACTCAGGTCAGACCAAAAATAGGTCATGAAAATATGAAAAAATATTTTTTAGGCAACTTCCTCTCAGCAAAGATGTGCAGCCCTTGCGCTGACCAACTTCCCCCTCCTTGGATCGGAGGAACTTGGTCAGTGCAGAGGCTGCGTTTACATGTGGCATGACAACGGGCCGCTATGCGTGCTCAAGTGAGCTTTTTGGTAAATTAAAGCTACCACGCTAACCTAACCTAACCTAACCTATCCTCTCAGCAGATTTCTAGCAAAAACTCTAGCAAAATTGCCATGAAAAGTTTCTAAAAAATCTGTCATTCGTAGTCGACCTTGAACTGTAGGTCCCGCCACTCATGGAAAAAATTAACGCACACAACATAACTGGTGTCAGAAGCTAGGTCGTAATCCTGACTAAAGGCCTGTAATGGCAAATTAAGTATGTAGCAAAATTCCGGAAGCTTTTGTAGTAGATTGCGAAGCAATTCGGAAGACTATACTCAACTTAAGAAAAAAAAGAAAGAAAAACAAAAACGCACTAAAGAGAAACTAAAAGCCTTGCAGACGAATTACACTAAAATTCTTTTGCATATTTTAGGGTGCTTTCTTCGAATAGAATTCATTTTAAGCTCAGTAAATAACTCTAACTTGACACAATCTTTAAATGGATCGCCACTACTTTTGAATTTAAGTAAATATTCTGGAGTAAAATTTAAAATCTTGTGGTATGTTACGTGTCAACGACTATTTCACTTTTTGTTGCATAACTTAGGGGTTCATTTGAAAGTTTAATTGCAAATATTTGACGTATTTTAACCCCAAAAGATTTGATAAACTATTTTTAGGTTTCCCTAAAGTAAACCCTTCCTTAATTCGAAAAGGAAAACCATGAAAAATTATGGAATTTTATCTAAAAACCACACACAATACCCAAGTGTTGGAAAAAGAGAACTCTTTTCACTTGAGCTTAAATAAAACGGTCAATTTGGAGTTTAAAATGTGGCGCCACAAGTAACTTATTGTAACAGAAGACTATACTTCGGGCACTACAAACACAAGAGATACTTATTTAAAAGAGAATAGGCTTCAGGACCAATAATCTTTTAATCTTCTTTCCTTAAATTGCACAGACTTTTACCACACAATTCAGGTTTTCACACGGCCCGGGTCCCATTGTAAGGCACGCCGATGTACTTGACATTCCCTTGCATTTCTTCTGCCGGATTTGTGCTGTTTGAGGAGGCTGTAGTCTATGTTTCTGTTGTAGGTTCCTTGCCCCTCATTTCCAGCCATCTTTGACTCTAAGATGAAGATTACAAAATTTATTTCGATGTCGGAAAGGTTTCTTATATCGGGTCCGCCGTTTTTTTTTCAACTAGTGCTTATTTCGTGAATGGTAACACTTAGCTCATGTCTGATTTGACAGCTAATTAGTTTTATCCTTCCGCTGAACGACTATGGACCAACCAATGCATTTTCGCTTCGCTAAGTGGGCCTGCGATCGACTTACAAAAGATGCCGATTTTGGCACAAAAAAATCATCTTTTTCAGATGAAGCTCATTTTGATCTTGGCGGTTATGTAAACAAGCAAAATTGTCGCATTTGGAGCACAGAAAACCTGCACGCATACATTGAAAAGCCGACGCACCCAAAATGAGTCACTGTTTGGTGCGGATTTTGGCCCAGAGGCATAATTGGGCCATTTTTTCTTCGAAAATGAGCAAGGAGTGGCCGTTACAGTCAATGGCGATTGTTATCGGGCCATGTTGAATGAATTTTTGTTCACAAAAATTTAAGAGGATGATATTGGCAACATTTGGATTCAACAGGACGGCGCTACGTGTCACACAGCCGAAGCTACACTCGATGTTTTGCGCCGTGTTTATTAGCCGCAGAACTGATGTCGTTTGACCACCTCGGAGCTGTGATTTGACATCGTTTGACTATTATTTGTGGGGTGCCGTCAAAGATAAGTATTACGCCGACAAGCCAGAGACAATTGACGCTTTAAAGGACAATATTTGTGAAGCCATTGGTGAAATACAGCTGCACACAATCGATAATGTGCTTAAAAATTGAACCGATCGTGTAGGCTACTGCATGGCCAGCCGAGGCAGCCATTTGAATAAAATTATTTTCCATTATTAACCGGAAGGTTTGTACTTTCAAATAAAAAAAGAAATTTGAGAAAATATTCAGTAGTTTCATTTTTAAAGCATTTGCAAAAAAAAAGTTATTTGGCGGACCCTTTACTTTTAAATAAAAAAAGAAATTTGAAAAAATATTTCGTAGTTTCGTTTTTTAAAGCATTTTCAAAAAAAAGTTATTTGGCGGACCCTTTAGGATTGGGTTTGAGCCCTATGTTGGTGATTGGTTACCCTTGGTGACAGAGGAGGAGGAAGAGGAATTGCGAAATTATTATTCTTGTCCTAAGGTTGTTATTCCCTGGCCAGAATTTACTCCTTCGAAACGGAAACCGTTAATAGTCTACAAAGTATAGTAGACTTTAGGGCATCTGTAAAGTCGCCTTGTATTGCCTAATGCCACGTCATTCCCCTCTTTTTTTCTCTCGTTGACAATGTTCATTACGCCACCTTAAAAGTGAAAAGAAAATCGCAATAAAAAAATCCAATGAGTCAACCTGCTAAAGTTGTTTTATTTTCTTCGTGGAAAATTCTTTAATTGTTTTTCTTAACAAACAGGAAAAACGTAGGAAACCCACACATATTCAGGCAAACAATCATACATACCCCCACACACATAAACAACAGAATTACGTGAAAACCTGCTTTTCTTTGCGATGAAATTTTTATTTCGAAAAGAAAAACAGAAAAACCACAGAAATATACACGCGACAAAATGTAAACGTCATCACTTGTATTACATGAGCTCGCTCCCTCCCTCACTCACTCGCTCATTCACTTACTAACACACTTACACTTATTCACTCACATATGATGGCATTTTATTTGTTATTCAGTGGTGCTGAATGATTATGAGTATCGTCATGATAGCGATGATGACGACAATCATGATGATAATGAGGATGATGAGCTTGTATATGATGAAACTGACGATATTTTATGATGTGGCAGGCAGGCAGTCGTCAAAGCCTTTTTATATTTCATAAGAATGAATTTTTTCTTCATATTTTTTGGAATATTTTTTGTCATTGGCTTTGTTTTTATTCATCCAGCCAGCCAGCCCAGCCAGCCCAGCACTTCATCAGCTGGGTTTTCATATCCTGATTTTGCCTGACGTATACGCCAGCCAAAGGAGGTAATATCCTGCACATAAAGTTGTCAAATCTAAAGCCAGCAAAATTATTTTAGAATCAGTTCGCGTTTTCTCTTCTCTTTTTTTTCAATTTTTCATTGGCTTTTCTCCCCCATTATTTTGACTGTGGCTTTGAGTTGTGTGTGAGGTTTTTTGGCCATACAAATCGATGTGAAATATTCAAGGATTTTTTTCGTTCATCCTGTTGCCTTAAAACTTAATTGAGTTTAAATCATGTTTATTGTGTTAGTCAAGAGCTTAGACAAAGAATTTTGAAGGATTTATTGCGGTTGATTAACGTTAGTTTTGTAGAGGAGACCACATTAATTAAAACTGTCTACCAGGTTTTGACAGTTTAGAAGGCATTCATGTGGGAAAAAGTGTTAACTTAAGGCATTGTTTAATAGATTTCCATGGTAAAAATAAATTTTAAGGAATTTAAATCCAATTTCGGTAAGTTTCCCTTAGGAATTATAGGAAATAAGCTCCTCTTCGACCTTCTGTTGCGAGAAACACAAGCTTGTGGCAGCAGAGCTCAATACTCCTGACCCAACCTAGGCTATGGACAGGACATATTGCAAAGGTTCCTTATAATTTCTTCGTTAAGGACTTCAGTTTTATTATTTCAACTTGGTTTTTTATGGTCTGACAACCGAGAGGTTGCCTGCAATGGTCTTGAAGTATATACCACTGGCTGCTAAATACTGTACGGGTTATAGTGTTTTCACACCGAGTGGTTTTAACGCAAAAGTTGGTTTTAACGTTAAAACCAAAAATAAAACCTGATTTTACCATACAAAATTATTGTGTTAAAACCAAAATAAAACCTTTTTTGAATTGGTTTTAAGTTGGTTTTATGAAATACAACCTTGTTTTGATGTACTAAATGTACTAAATCAGAGCTACCAGCTCTGAAAACCTGAAAACAGCTGATAAAAACAAAAACAAATGCAAATAAATAAATAAATGTAAATAATCATTTATTTTGTATTAAAAAAGGAAAAATTTGGAATATTTTTAATTTCTTCAATGAAAATTTTAAAAATTTGTAAATATTTAATTATTAATCGAAATGTGTGTTGTTTCTGGTCACAATGAATATAGTTTCTTGTGCGAAAGGTAAGTCAGAAGCTAAATATATCAAGATGAAATAAGGTATATTGCTCATAAAATTTTTTTCTCGCAGTCATAGATGTCATGAATTTAAAACCAATTTTAATAAAACTTGCAGTGTGAACGCAAAATCAGCTGTTTATGGTTTTAATGCTAAAATCAGGTTTTAAATTTTGGTGTGAAAACACTATTAGACTGTAGTATTTACAAAGAATTCAGGCATTAGTTTCTCGTATAGGTTGCCAGACCATTGCAGTGTATCTGAAAATCGCCTGATATAATCAGGCTGAAATTATGTTCCTTACTAAGGCCATCAAGGTGCAGCTCTTATGCTGACCAACTTCCCCCTCCTTGGATCGGAGCAACTAGGTCAGTACAGAGGCTGCGTTCACCTGTGGCATCACAACGGGCCGCTATGCGTGCTCAAGTCAGCCTTTTGGTAAATTAAAGCTGCCACGCTAACCTAACCTAACATACACTAAAGCCATCTAGACTTGCGTCAACGAACAAGACCAGGACAGGGTTTTCTCAGAGAAATTTCAAAGTATACATAAGTCTTAGAGCTCCTGGGATATCTTGCAAGCGGAAGTTTACGACATTGAAGGATATGCTGTATTCTGGGAAATAAAGTAGCAGTACTATCGTCTTGTTAGGTCATTATCCAAACGATCGACTTGTATGAAGACGATTAGAGAATAGTATGTAGCTGTCTCAGCAAGCTGAATTAGCTGGTCAAGGGAAAAATAATCATCCTCTGCTGGATGCTAGACACGTGCGACTTCCCAGCAAAGAGCAGACAAATGAGCTTAGGAGAAATAGCAGTTTGGAACGATATACACGGCGTAAGTGAAATTTAAGAGAAGCGTAGAGCTTTGTCAAGCCAAATGGGCTCGAGGCAATCTTAGGAGAAAGCTAGGATCCATGTTGCAGAAATGCTCAAATTCTTTCCATGGAGTAGGAATAGCAATTTGGAACAACATCTACGGCGTAAGTGAAATTTATGAGAAGCGTAGAGTTTTGCTGTCGCCGTAGTCTAGTAGGTAGTGTGTTGGCTTATTAGACGTAAAGCCCAGGCCAGACATCAAAACAAAATTCAAAAAGTATTTCTTCGGCGACTTCCTCTCAGCAGATTTCTGGCAAAAACTCTGACAGTAAATGGAAAATTGCCATGAAAAAGTTTCTCAAAAATCTGTCGTTCGGAGTCGACTTTAAACTGTATGTGCCGACATTCATGTCTAAAGTTAACACACACAACATAGGTGGTGTGAGAAGCTAGGTCGTAATCCTGACTGAAGGGTTGTAATGACCAATTATGTATGTATGTATTAAGTGAGTATATACGCCTATTAACTGATAAAGATATCGGCCATTAGATCCCTGTGGAGTGTGTGTGCACACCTCATACAAGACTGCTTAAGAATGCATCCACCATATGGGTTCCTGAATACGGGGGGACATAGAAGGTAACACCAAAGCTAACGTATTTGCAGCAGAAAATTCAAATAAATGTATACGTGAGATTGGAATTTCTTTGCTTTCCGTACAACTTTACTCCGCTGCAAATTATAGATGGGAATCCCCTTGTATAGAAACCTGACAAATCTGGCCCTTTATGGATACAAACAAACTTCGCTCTGAATACAAACTGAATCCATCTTTGGATCCACGCTTGCTGGTACTTAGAAATCTTAGAAGAAGGATTCTTCAACATCCAGAATTTTTTGTAAAACTATCAGGATAGTTGGAAAATGCTAACCAGCAGTTATAATTGAATGATAGAATGTGACCCAGATTTACTTCCTCAGATTTATTATATTGTTACGCAAATCGAAACGATCTAATATCGTTTAACAACAAAAACGATAAACAAAAGCCATACGATACAAATACACAATAACACTACGAATACAATGAACGTGTTGATTATCTAAAACTGCACACACACATATGTACAACGAACCTGGTTTCGCCTGTTACCAACAACAACATGTATGTGACAAAAAGGGATAGACAACATAAGCAAAGTACACAAACAACAATGTATTAGCAATAGAGCTCTCGAGAAGGCGAGATCACGAACCTTCCACGTTAAGAATGTTCGTTAGACTGGTTGTGTCGGACTATAAAAGGGCTGGACAAAGCAGGCAGCAGTCAGTAAGAATTCAGTCAGCCTTGTGTAAAGTTGCGCGTGAACAAAACAAGTCGTGGTTGTAAAGCGAATAGTTGTGTGAACTAGTAAAGTAAATAAACAGATTATTATTGTTGTATCGTTAAGTTGTATACGGTGGCACACAAAAGTAGTGTAAAGATTAAAGAGAGTGTAACTGAAATTAAACACATATTTGTTTTTACTTTGTTTGCAATTAACGAACTCATTTTAAAACGTTTTTAAAAAGGTAAAAACGTAACAATATGTTTTCTAACTTAAGCTTGCTGAATTATTTTATTTTGTTTATTGACGGGATTTAGCAATTTTATTTTAAATAAATCAACTTTTCCATACAAGGCCTTATGCTTCAGTCAGGATTACGACCTAGTTTCTCACACCATTTATGTTGTGTGGGTGAATTTGTATACATGAGTGGCCTACTGAGTGAACGACAGATTTTTTAGAAACTTTTCATGTTAATTTTCCGTTTACCCTCAGAGTTTTTGCCAGAAAACTGTTGAGAGGAAGTCGTCGAAGAAATATTTTCATGTTTTCGTTTTAATCTCTGACCTGGGGTTTGAATCGTGGCCTTACGTCTAATAAGCCGACACACTACCTACTAGACTATGATGACTTCTTCAACTTTTCCATACGAAAATATAATTCAGCTCAGTTGAATTAGGCTGTCTTCCAAAATGTATCAATAAAAAGTTTGTATGCAGTTCTACTACTGTGTATAAACTATGTAGATATGCAAAGTAACCAAACAATGCATCAACTATAAATCTGATGCCCGATTGCTTTTAGACTGCGTTAAGAATACACATTGACGACGTTTTGAAATAGAATACATTGTATATATTTTGTACAGCGGCATTATGAAACACGATACTTTGTTCAAACGCAAAGCAACTAACATTTTGGAAGGCAGCCTTAGTTTTATTGTTTGCAAGCAATTCAGCTTGGTTGAATTTATATTTTCCAATGAAAAATGATAGAAGAGTTTTCATAATTTCGTGAAAACTTATTATAATATTTAAAATAAACACAAGCAAACACACATATTCAAATCAAAAACATATTTATGTACGGTTTTTTATATAAAAAAAATAAAAAATAAAACTTTTTAAAAAACTTGAGAGAGAGAGAAAAAAACGTTAAACTTGCAACACAGTTTTCTAATGAATGAGTCGTCGTTGTTGCCGTTGTCGTTGTCGATAGCGACATAAAAAATGACTTGGCCACACTTTTTTTTTGTATTCTTTTAAACAGTTTTTGCATCGTTTTTTATCGTCGTTTTTTTTTTGTTTGCTCCTGTATTTGTAAACAACAACAAGTTTAGTTACTTTTAAACTGGAGGAGGACACGCTTAAAAAACCAGCGACAAAACGAAGAAAGAAAGAAGAAAAAAGAGGAATTCAAGGATAAAAGTAAAGTAAAAGCAGTTTTGCTGGAAATAAATTGTTGCAAATTTTTATCGCTACCACGGCTGTTGGAGCAAAGGGAGGAGGAGCAGGAGTAGGCAAGTGGGAGTAGGGATTTGTTTGATTTGGCTGAAGAGCTAGGCACGATAAAAAAAAAACTTTTCTTTTTAACGAAAAAAATCAGTGAAACGTAAAAGTGTTCAAAGTCAACTTTATTTTGTTAAAGAAAAAAAAAAAGAAAAAACTCGTCCCGAAAAAACAAGGAGAACAGACTGAGAAAAAAAAATTGTTTTCTGTCATGCTATTCAAATGTTGATTTAAGTCTACAGTCAATGTAGACTTTTTTTCCTTTCTTTTCCACTTTTTTCTTTCTAGTAGCTCTCCTATGCCATACATCGATAAGAAGTAAAGTGTTACACAAAATTTTTCTTCCTTTTGCTTTGTTTTTTTTTTTTGTTGCAATTTTCAAGGATTTACTGTATGTGTCCTTTTGTCGAACGGTACAGTACATTTAGTTATAAATGTTAACATGTTTATAATTCTGTGTATATGTGGGAGTATGTATGTATATGTGGCAGAGCTTTAAATGTAAACTAGATTTCCGTTTCTATTTTTCAATTCCTTTTTGTTTCATTTCATTTTTCGTTGTTTTAGGATTACGATAAGCTTTACAGAGTCTTAGATTGAAATGTTATTTTCAGGCATGGCTGGTTGTTATAAAACCCCCGCCAGAAATAATCAAAACGGAAAGCAATTTTTTTTTTGTTTTGTTTTTTAGTCTGATACCAACAGAAAGCCGCCTAGCAATATGTAACAATTTGTTGGACTCAAATGGTTAAATAAACAGAAGCAAAAAAAAAAAAAATAAAGAAATGAAAATATTGTGAAAATAACAACAGGATATATTATGAGAGAATTCGTTTTTATTAAGATTTTTACAAGGACATCTAAACCCCAAAAAAGGAAAAATAAACAATAAAAACCAGAAACAAATTTTTCTCATAGCAATTGAACTGCTTAATAAAGAAATCTAATTCAGCTGGACTCATACATACAAGCATACATACATAATTGGTCATTACAACCCTTAAGTCAGGATTACGACCTAGCTTATCACACCACCTATGAAGTGTGCTTTAATTTTATATATGAGTGGCAGGACCTACAGTTTAAAATCGACTTCGAACGACAGATTTTTGAGTAACTTTTCGTGGCGGTTTTATTTACTTTCAGAGAGTTTTTGCCAGAAATCTGCTGAGAAGTCACCGCAGAAATATTTTTTCATATTTCGTTAAGTCAAACTGTCCTCAAGGGACGATATCTAATAGGTGGTTAGCACAGAAGTTGAATGTCGGTAGGGTAGGAACCCTGAGGAAATACTTTCTTACCATTCTTAACATCACATACATACACACATACATACATAATTGGTCATTACAACCTTTTAGTCAGAATTACGACATAGCTTCTCTCACCACTGATGCTGTGTGTGTTAATTTTATATATGCGTGGCGGGACCTGCAGGTTAAAGTCGATTTCGAACGACAGATTTTTCTGAAACTTTCTCATGGCAATTTTATTTATTCGCAGCGTTTTTGCCAAAAATCTGCTGAGAGGAAGTTGCCGAAGAATTTTTTTTTTCATTTTGATATCTCACCTAAGGGTTTAACCGAGGCCTCCCTCACGTATAACATGCCAACACACTACCAGATGGAAATGCCTGAAAGAGGATAGACTTTTAAGACACTCCCTAATGGTGTAAATTGTCGCTAATTAAGCCTCATGTGTTTTTTGGTGAAACTACCTAACATAAGACATACGTTTTTGAAAGAATATTCTTTTTTATAAAGGGTATTTTTTATAGAGGTATAGAACTTTAAGTTGGCATTACTTTTCAAGTTGGCGACCGATTTAACAGCTGTCAAGTGATTTATTCTCAGTTTGGTTTGGCAATTCATCATGAATAGACTCACGCCTGTACAACGCTTGCAAATAGTGCAATTTTATTTCGAAAATAATGGTTCTATGCGGAAAACGTATCGCGCACTACGTCCATTTTATCGTCGACAAAATCGTCCATCAGAGCAGTTAATTCGATTAACCATGGAACGTTTTCGCACCACGTTTACTCTTATTGATAACTCGCATCCCCAGAGACGCTGTACGGTGCGTACAGAAGAAGCTATTGCTGCTGTAGAGCGTAGCATTGAGGAAGACCCGAATGACTCCATCCGCCATCGAGCACAGGAATTGGATCTGTGTCCATCCACTTTATGGAAGATTTTGCGTAAGGATCTTGGTTTGCGTACTTACAAAATCCAACTCGTGCAAGATTTGAAGACAAACGATCATCAAGTAAGGCGTAGATTCGTCGAATGGGCCCAAAACGAGATTACTGTTGTTCCCGATTTTCATAAGCGAATTTTGTTTAGCGATGAAGCGCACTTCTGGTTGAATGGCTACGTCAACAAACAAAACTGCCGCATTTGGAGTGAAGGTAATCCTCAAGTGTATGTGGAAACACCGTTACATCCAGAAAAACTGACTGTTTGGTGCGCTTTATGGGCTGGTGGAATCATTGGTCCGTACTTTTTCAAAAACGATGGTGGCCAGAACGTTACAGTCAATGGTGATCGGTATAGAGCCATGATTACTAACTTTTTCATTCCTGAATTGAATAACCATGATGTCCAGGAGATGTGGTTTCAACAAGACGGTGCAACATGTCACACAGCTCGTGCCACAATAGATTTATTGAAAGACACGTTTGGTGACCGCCTAATTTCACGTTTTGGACCTGTGAATTGGCCTCCAAGATCTTGTGATTTAACACCGCTAGACTAATTTCTGTGGGGCTATGTAAAGTCATTGGTCTATGCGGTAAAGCCACAAACGCTTGACCATTTGGAAGACAACATTCGCCGTATTATTGCCGATATACGGCCACAAATGTTGGAAAAAGTCATCGAAAATTGGACGTCCAGATTGGACTACATCCGCGCCAGCCGTGGCGGTCATATGCCAGAAATCATATTTAAAATGTAATGCCACAAGATTATCTCTCGGATAAATAAAATTCATGTCAATCGAATAATTCATCGTTGTTTTATTGCAACTTAAAGTTCTATACCTCTATAAAAGACACCCTTTATTAATTCAGCTGAGCTGAATTACGGTTTTCTTTAACTCAGCCAAGGACTTTTGGAATGTTTTTGTTAAAATTTTTTTTTTTTTTTTTGAAAATATTTCATTGGCTATTTTTGTATCTGTAGTCCACTGTAAATCTGAAATATAAATTTCATTTCATTTTCTTTTAAGTTTCCTTAGCTGAATTGCGGTTTGCCTTAATTCAGCAAAGATTTCCTAATTGATTTATTAAATTCGAAGTATTCTTTTAACAATTTCATTAGAATTCATTAGAATTAAAGTTTCGAGCATGTTTTTTTTTTGCTATTCCTTTCAATTATGCCTGCTGCAGATTTGTTGATTGGTTTTAATTTAGAGAGTAGCCAGTAAAAGTTGTTCTTCCTTTCCTTTACTGGCCTTGTTGTAATTTTAAATAACAACAAATGCATGTAAAAATAGAGAAAAAAAAACAAAATATTGCTTAGCAAGGAATTCATTGAGTTCGAATGCGAGTTAAGCAACACACAGAAATGCATTACATTTTGGCAGTAAAGACTAGACCAGACCCGACTAGACTACAGAATGCTACGTGCTCAGCTGCTGGCTTAGCTTAATATTCGATAATATTTTTTATATTTTGTTTCCTCAATAAGATAATCGAAAACTATTTAAACACGTAACAACACAAATATACTGCAATATGAAGCACAAATTAAAGGGTATGCATGGTGTATACGTGGTATGTGTTGTATTGGTATATGTATAGAGAAGGAAGGAAGAAAGGAGTGGAAAGGAAGTGCAGATCCTTTTAATATTTGCTCATATAAAATGCTGTTTATTATTGTGAATACCAAAACGGCAGGCTCAAGTTCATTGTCAAAATTTTACTCCTTTTTTTCGAGTGCTTATACATACATAAGTATTGTGTGCGCCAAATAAGCCTTGGGTTAGGGAAACAAATTGTTCGTTTATGAAATGAAAATTTCTCTCACACTCCTTGGTTTTCTTTTTTCTTTTTGGTTTTTTTTTTCATTGAAAATTGTTAAGGTTTTGCATACAAAATAGATTTTCTTTTTTCAAAACGGAAAACTTGAAAAGTTTTTTTTTTGAAAAAATTGTCAGTTTTGGCTTGTTTTACTTGAAACAGAATGGGAACGTTAAAGCGTTTATTTTATAAAAGAAAACCTTGTGAAGGTTTTTCTCTTTCTCTCCTGCTTAATTTACATGCTTTATACTGGATTTTGTTTCTTTTTTTTTTGTTTCTAGGAAAAATTGTCAGTTTTGGCTTGTTTTACTTGAAACAGAATGACTACGTCAAAGCGTTTATTTTATAAAAAAAAACTTGTAAAGGTTGTTAGACTACCTCTCTCTATCTTGCCTAATTTATCAGAATTGGCTTGTTTTACTTGAAAAAGAATGAGTACGACAAAGCGTTTATTTTATAAAAAAAAACTTGTGAAGGTTGTTAGACTACCTCTCTCTCTCTCCTGATTAATATACGTGCTTTATACTGATTTTTTCTTTTTTTGTTTCTAAAAAAATTGTCAGTTTTGGCTTGTTTTACTTGAAACAGAATGAGTACGACAAAGCGTTTATTTTATAAAACAAAACCTTGTGTAGGTTTTTCTCTTCTCTCCTGCTTAATTTACATGCTTTATACTGGAATGTTTTTTCTTTTTTTTTTTTTGTTTCTAGGAAAAATTATCAGTTTTGGGTTGTTTTACTTGAAACAGAATGTGAACGTTAAAGCGTTTATTTTATAAAAAAAACTTGTGAAGGTTGTTGGACTTCCCCTCTCTCCTGCTTGATTTACGTGTCTTAAACTGATTTTTTCTTTTTTTGTTTCTAGGAAAAATTTTCAGTTTTGGCTTGTTTTATTTGAAACAGAATGAGTGCGACAAAGCGTTTATTTTGTAAAAAAAAAACTTGTGAAGGTTGTTAGACTACCTCCCTCTCTTTCTCTCCTGCTTGGTTTACATGCTTTATACTGGATTGTTATTTCTTTTTTTTTTTTGTTTCTAGAAAAAATTTTCAGTTTTGGCTTGTTTTACTTGAAACCGAATGAGTACGCCAAAGCGTTTATTTTATAAAATAATAAAGAAGGTTGTTAGACTCCCCTCTCCCTCTCTCTCTACTGTTTAATTTCCGTGCTTTATACTGATTTTTTAATTTTTTTCTGTTTCTAGGAAAAATTATCAGTTTTGGCTTGTTTTACTTGAAACAGAATGAGTACGACAAAGTGTTTATTTTATAAAAAAAAAACTTGTGAAGGTTGTTAGACTCGCTCTCTCTCTCCTGCTTGATCTACGTGCTTTAAACAAATTTTTTTATTTTTTCTTTTCTTTTTTCGTTTGTTCACCGAAAAATCTTCCTTGAATTCGGCACTACGTGAGCGAAGCAAGTGAAAACGTGTCAAAGAACATGTCATTGTTTTAACGAGTATTATTTGGGAAGCTAGAAACAGTTTTTTTTTCGTCTGTCTTTAGGAAAACCAAAAAAAAGTGTTGAAATATTTGAAAAAGTATTAAAACAAGCGCACGTAGTTAAACAAAAACTTTTTAATTTTATTTTCATAATTTTCGAAACGAACAACAACAACAGAAACATAACCGAAAACCCTTTTTTGCCTTAAATAAATGCCATAAAAAAAGCCAAGAACAATACAAAGTTGTTTTCAAAACAAGAAAAGTTAAAACAATTTAACAACCATTTCCACATAACTGGCATTAAACAATAGCAAACAGTTATCGTACCCTCCTCTCCTCTCCTCTCGCCACCCTTCTTCGCCTTAACTTTGCAACTATTTCATATTTATTTACTTTCTTTAAACTCCCTGCCTCCCTCCCTCCCCTTAAGCTAAAGCCATACTTGAGAACAATAGTTGGAAAAAGCTAAACACAATGGCCACACAATTCATACATAGCTTGGCAGAAAAATTCATAGCAGAGGAAAAGATAACAATTATTTGAAATATGAAATATAAGACGGATTCGCCCCTTTCTCCCCTGTCTTTATACTCTTAAATCTCTTTTAAAACATTCCTTTTATTTAACCATTAAGAACAAAAGGAAGTTGAAGATTTTTTTTTCTCTACATTTGCTTCTCATAATTATGGCATGCAGTACAGCACTAGTACTGGAACTGAACTGAAGCTGAAATGTAATTTCATTTGAAAAACGTTTTACTGGAAAATTATTCTCTTCACACACACATACACTCCCTCATTTTTCTTTAATTCAGTTTAGCTGAATAATATAATTTGAGCTTAAATCTAAAGAAAATTAAATTTTTATACTAATTCAGCTAAGCTGAATAAGTCGTAAGCAATTGGAAATTAAATAATACAATGAAATTTATAAAAAAAATTATTTTAAACAAATTCAGCTCAGCTGAATTTACTTTGACCACAATTCAGCTCAGCTGAAAAGCAAAATTTAAGCATAAAAATTAATTTACTGGAGAAATATTAAAGAAACTTTAAATTCAGCTCAGCTGAATTTACTTTTTCTCAAATTCAGCATAGCTGAATTTACTTTTTTGCAATTCAGCTAAGCTGAATTTCATAATTTATCTCTAAAAATTAATTTAATATATAAATATGAAAGAAATTTTGAATTCAGCTCAGCTGAATTTACTTTAAACCCGATTCAGCTTAGCTGAATTTCATATTTTATCTATAGAAATTAATTTAATGTAGAAACACTAAAGAAACTTTAAATTCAGCTTAGCTGAATAACAAAATTTAAGAACAAAAATTAATTTAATATATAAATATAAAAGAAACATTAAAATTAACAGTAATTTATTTTGGCTGAATTAGTGAAAATTTATTGATATTTAAAAATTCGTCTGCAATCAATTTAAATTTTTATTTATAACAAATTCAGCTAAGCTGAATAGCAATGTTGAAGCATTAAAATTAATTTACTTCAAAAATATTTAACAAAATATCAACTTAAGTGTTATTCAGCTTAGCTGAATTAAGGAAAAACGGCATCAAATTAAAAAATTCTTATGAAACCAATCTCAATAATGTATTTCAAATAAATTTGGCTTAGATGTTTAGGCTCTTTACTGTATCGTATTCTACAGACATGCCGGTATTTGTATTTGATTTGCATTCCTCTGAATAAGGGCTCAAACATCTCCTTAAGTTTACCAAGGCACCGTTTTGGAAACTGTTGTAAAACCACTTAACCGTTCTGTGTTCGAAAACCAAACCAAAACGTGGACTTTCCAGCAAGATTCTGAATCAGCTCATAAGGTTAAAATGATCCGAAACTGACTCCGAAATATCGCTGAATTTTTATGTCCAGAACATTAAGAGCTGCTTACCTCCTTTGAAGAATAATGTCAACAGATTACCAGTAAAACTGACTTCAAGAGGATGCTTTTGAATGCAATTTGTTTGGTATTTCGATATTTCAAAATAAGGAACACCCTTCTGGCAGTCTGATGTTGCGTTAGCAACCCTTTCCTTAAATGGGAAAATACCGGCATGATAAGGCACTGAGGAAGTTAGCTAATGGAAGAGCAAGTGTCGTAAAGCTCGGTTTCATATTCGTCGCAGAAGACATCTTTATATTGAGATCCGTAGGAACCCTTTTTAATGCGTTGAGTCCAGCTGAACACCATGAAGTCGCCGTAGTCAAGTCGGTAGTGTGTTGGCTTATTAAACGTAAGGCCACGGTTCAAACCTCAGGGCAGACATCTCCAACAAAACAGAATATTTCTGTGGAGCCTTCTTTCAGTAGATTTCGGGCAAAAATCTGAGAGCAAATAAAATTGCCATAAAAAGTCGACTTTGAACTGTAGGTCCCGCCACACATGTATAAACGACATAAGTGGTGTGAGAAACTAGGTCCATAATCCCCACTGAAGGTTTGTAATGACCAATTATGTGTATGTGTATGTAGAGAAGTGTTATGAGCGCTTATCTCTTCAAATTTCAAAGTTTTTGAGTAAAAATTTCACACAAAATTTAGTTGAGTTTGATACACTTCAGGTTTTTCTTTAAAATCGAGTAAAATAAAGGGTGTTTTTTATAGAGGTATAGAACTTTAAGTTGCAATAAAACAACGATGGATTATTCGATTGACATGAATTTTATTTATCCGAAAGATAATCTTGTGGCATTACATTTTAAATATGATTTCTGGCATATGACCGCCACGGCTGACGCGGATGTAGTCCAATCTGGACGTCCAATTTTCGATGACTTTTTCCAAACATTTGTGGCCGTATATCGGCAATAATACGGCGAATGTTGTCTTCCAAATGGTCAAGCGTTTGTGGCTTTACCGCATAGACCAATGACTTTACATAGCCCCACAGAAAGTAGTCTAGCGGTGTTAAATCACAAGATCTTAGAGGCCAATTCACAGGTCCAAAACGTGAAATTAGGCGGTCAACAAACGTGTCTTTCAATAAATCTATTGTGGCACGAGCTGTGTGACATGTTGCACCGTCTTGTTGAAACCACATCTCCTGGACATCATGGTTATTCAATTCAGGAATGAAAAAGTTAATAATCATGGCTCTATACCGATCACCATTGACTGTAACGTTCTGGCCACCATCGTTTTTGAAAAAGTACGGACCAATGATTCCACCAGCCCATAAAGCGCACCAAACAGTCAGTTTTTCTGGATGTAACGGTGTTTCCACATACACTTGAGGATTACATTCACTCCAAATGCGGCAGTTTTGTTTGTTGACGTAGCCATTCAACCAGAAGTGCGCTTCATCGCTAAACAAAATTCGCTAATGAAAATCGGGAACAACGGTAATCTCGTTTTGGGCCCATTCGACGAATCTACGCCTTACTTGATGATCGTTTGGCTTCAATTCTTGCACGAGTTGGATTTTGTAAGCATGCAAACCAAGATCCTTCCGCAAAATCTTCCATAAAGTGGATGGACACAGATCCAATTCCTGTGCTCGATGGCGGATGGACTCATTCGGGTCTTCCTCAATGCTACGCTCTACAGCAGCAATAGCTTCTTCTGTACGCACCGTATAGCGTCTCTGGGGATGCGAGTTATCAATAAGAGTAAACGTTCGATGCGAAAACGTTCCATGGTTAATCGAATTAACTGCTCTGATGGACGATTTTGTCGACGATAAAATGGACGTAGTGCGCGATGCGTTTTCCGCACAGGACCATTATTTTCGAAATAAAATCGCACTATTTGCAAGCGTTGTTCAGGCGTGAGTCTATTCATGATGAATTGCCAAACCAAACTGAGAATAAATCACTTGACAGCTGTTAAATCGGTCGCCATCTTGAAAAGTAATGCCAACTTAAAGTTCTATACCTCTATAAAAAACATCCTTTATAAACAACATAAGTGGTGTGAGGAACTAGGTCCATAATCCTGACTGAAGGGTTGTAATGACCAATTACGTGTCTCTTCAAATCTTAAGTTTTTGAGTAAAAATTTCACACAAAATTTAGCTGAGTTTGATATACTTCAGGTTTTTCTTTAAAATCTAAAAAAAATGTTGCTGAATCCTCTTTAAATACTACGAATCTAAGTTTCCTTAAACTTCTATTTGCTGTTGTTGTTTACCAACAAAATTTTCTGTTTTCGTTTTAACGCTGTATTGCCTTTCATTTAAACTTTTCTTCTCTTTTAATAAAGTCATCAATAAATTATTGTGAGTTTTTTTCCTGTTTTTCTTCTTCTCCTATTTGGAGTTTTTTTTTTTTTTTTTTTTTCTACGTTCACTTCATTCGTTATATTGTGTACCTCAACCATTAAGCAGGCGTCACTTGCACCTGTTCGCTATTTTAAGCCAAAAATGTGAAACAAAACTGAAAAGCAACGGGTTTTCGTTGCCTGTATTTATGCCGTGAAATACAGAAAAATATAAAAACCATCATAAAATATTTCCGTTCGAAAGATTTATGGTCGTAAACCGTTTGCATTTTATTGGAAACCCACAAAATTTGCAAAATTAAACAATAGAATGGAAGGGAAGGGGAAAGGAATGCAATTGTTTGCAAGCAAATATGGCCACCCTAATAACTCCTCGCTTGTGCTCTCAATCTAATCAAACTATTTCCGTTTCCGTTGAATGCATAAATGAACGAGAGAACGAGTGCATTTAAGAATAATTACCAAACCAGTGCATAATTTATGCACGAAACATTTTTCTATGGCCGCATACTTAATGTTTCCAATAAAAAAAAATTTAAATAACGGGAGAGAGGAGAAATGCGAAAGAGAGAGCGACAGAGTTAAAGGATAATGGTGTACATTAAGTAAAGTGCCAGTGAAACCCGTTACTTCATACTCTCAATAACAATTGTAAAGGGGGGATTAGGAAAATTGATTGGAAGTTGTTGGTTTTTGTTTGGCAGGCCTTTCCAGCAGCAACACCATAATAATTTGGCATACGCCACCAAAAGTTTAACGGATTTATTGTTACCACCCGTCCGTCCCTTATCTTTTACCCATGTTGGAGGATGGATGCACTTTGGTTTGATTGTGTGTTTTTTTTAATAACAAATGACTGGCGATTAACAATTGTTTGGGGAATTATTTTGCGTTGAAGAAAGTTAACAAGCCAGTCACGGCGAAAAAAAAGTCACCCGAAACAGTTGCAAAAGCCAGTGAACCGCCAAACAACTTCATTTCATTACCGGATAAGTAGTTTAAACGAAGTCAACCACACAAGAAACTCCGTAAGTCACAGACGAACAACAACAACAGCAACTGGCATAGTAAAAGAAGAGACGGAAACTGTGCACAGAAATTTCTGCGTTTAATTTTGTGGAAAAGAAAAGAAAGAACGTGTGCATCATCATCGGTAAACATTAAAGGCGGCGCAGGCATCACAAATAATTTTTAATTTATGACTTGAAAACTACAATTGTCGACTGATTATGTAAATTAATCTTTTGAGTATTCACAGCAAAAACTTTTTAAGTTGAAACCATTTAACATAATGACATACAATTTTATTTCATTGTGGCAATATAAAACCAATTCAGCTAGGGAACTGGGTTACTAGGAGTAGATGATTTTAAAATTTCTCAGCATTATTTTTAATTGAAATTATAAAAAAACTAATTCAGCTGTAGGTTTAGTATAAGAAAATGGGAAATATAATTCAGCTAAGGAAATAAGTAAGTTTCGAGCAATTCAGCTACTTTAAATTCAATTCAGCTACAAAAAAACTAATTCAGTTTTAAAAAACTCAAATATTTTGCCTTTCTATAACGTTTTTAACTATTCAGCTAAGGAAAATATAATTCAGCAAAGGAAATAAGTAAAGAGATGTACAAAAACATAAAATTTGAACGTGAATATTATAATTCAGCAATCAATAAACAAATTCAGCTAACGTTTTAGTTTAAAAACTCAAATATATTGCATTGCTATAACATTTCTAACTACTCAGCTAAGGGAAATATAATTCAGCAAAAAGAGGTACAAATATGCAAAATTTGAATGTGAGTATTGTAATTCAGCCAGCACAAAACTAATTCAGCAAGCAAATTATGCTAAAAAAACTTGTTTATCTTATACTTTCAATACAATATTTAATTCAGCTAATAAAAATCCAATTCAGCTATTAAAAAACTAATTCAAATGAAATTTAAATTTACAAAATATAAAATTTTGATTTAATATTCAATTCAGCTAAGCTGAATTAACTTCAAAATATGTTTGAAAGCATATTGATTAAATTTCAGTATAAGGAAGGATACCTTTATACCCTAGAGCTAATTCAGCTGGGCTCAATTGTATTTAAAACATGTTTAAAAGACCAAACTAATAAAAAATTAAAAAATTAAATAAAAATAAATCATTTCAAAGCCAATTTAACGTAGGTGCACTAGATTTGCAATGTTTTATATAGATATAGAAAAGAATTTTACGAAAATTTCATTCAAAAATGCATAATTTTTAAAAGCAATACAATTCAGCTAAGCTGAATATGGCTTTGCAGTTTTCAAATACTCAAATTTGCTGAAATTTATTTTAAAAATTGTAAAATTTTTACTTCTTAACTAATTCAGCTTAGCTGAATTGCATTCTAAACATAAATGCAAAGCAAATCTATTAAAATTTGTTAAAAAAAATAGCACAATTCTCGTTTTCTGACTAATTCAGCTAAGCTGAATACAGTAAAAAACATGTTCCGAAGGCAATTTAATAAAAATTAATTTTTGAAAGGCGTAATTTTTATGGGAAAGCCAATTCAGCTATGCTGAATAAGGCTTGAAACATATTTACAAAGACTATCTGTGGAAATTTATTATAAATGTGCTCAAATTTTCTGCTTAGCACATATTCAGCTAATCTGAATAAGGCGTGGAACATATTTACAAATGCAATCTGTAGAAATTTATTATAAAAGTGCTAAAACTTTCTGCTTAACACGTATTCAGCTAAGCTGAATTGCCTTCAATTAATGTTTAAAAGACAAATCATTAATAATTCATTTAAAATTCAAGGAAATTAGCATTTTATGTCGAATTCAGCAAAGCTGAATACAATTAAAATTATTAAATAATTATAGATTATGAAACTTTTTCCTAATTTACATTCAGCTTACATAAACTGATGTTTTTTAGATAGTTTTGTAATGGATTTTTAATTATTTATGACAGAAGGAAAACATTTTTCTGAAAACACTATACTGAACCATACATTGTTAACAAAAAAATAATAAAAAAAAGAATAAAAAGAAAAATAAAAAACTTAAAAATAATAACCTGTCATATTGCTTTTAAGTTTCTCCCTTATCCTTGCTGTAGAACGAAATTTGATATTTAAATCTATATTTCCTAAAGGTAAAATTGCTGTTCAAAAACAGATATACAACTACAACTGCAACAACAGAAACAACAACAAGAGCAACGACATTTAAATGTTTATGTAATGCTGTGTAACATTTTCAATTAAATATACATTTCATAAAACAAACTGTTGACTATTATTTGTTTGTTTGTTGTTATTGTTGTTGTTGTTGCTATAAATATATAACAGTATTTTGAGAAAAATATACACACCCTCGTTTAAATGTTTCACAACATAAATAGGGAGCCAAAAGAAAGAGAGCGAGAGCGAGAGAGAAAGAACACAGAATGTTTATAACCAAATAATCATACACTGGGAATTGTACGTTTAAATATAAAAGTTGTTGTTGTACAACAACAACTTATGCAACTTACACGTGTCAGAGGTAAAAACATGTACAACAACATGTACAATGTAAAACATAGAAATGAAAAAGGCTTTAAGCATACTATATGGGAGACACCCCAAGGAACAATTTTAAATATTTTTTTGAATTTTTCCTAGACACCCAAGTCTTAAACACTAAGAAAAATGTTTGTTGGGTTATTTTGTATAGAGTCGTCCTTTATGCTTTGCGTATAGACGACGTTATCAAAAGCATATTCAAACGACGGCAGCAAAAAACATATTCAGTGGAACACATTTGCACATGGGAAACGAACAAAAAAAGACTGTTTTCGGGCAAAACTACTTCAATTAATACCCCAAGTACACACACACATACATACACATGCATTCATCCACCTACAAAACTATACGAAATTGTAAACAAACGACAGCGCAAAAAAATAATAAACGACAGCACGAGCACGAGAAAGGTAACCGACGAGTTAAATAAAAATAACTGAACTGTACTGCAAAAACACTACAATTTTCTTTACACTGTAAAGCTCTCTACCGCCCTGTGCTGTGTCACTCTTTGTGACGTAAAATTAAACTCATACGTTAAATATTAGAATGGCTGTGGCTATTGCGAGTTCAAGTATGTTTGTATGGGTGTGTGTGTGTGTTATTATTGGTATATTGTTGTTTATTGTTTGTTGTTATTATTTCAACTAAAGGATTTCTCTATTGTCACCGTGACGTATTGTTGTTTGGCAAGAGACACAAAATTCTCTTACATCTCCACCATCCTACAAACACATGCAATACAATGGAGTAAAATATTCGCCAGACGAACTCATTGCTCGTACATTTCCGGGGATTTTCATTTGTAATTAAAGCTTTAGCTAAAAATGCTCTCCTCTCCCTTTTTTCGTGTTGCTGTTGTTTTTGTTGTTGTTTATTCCTGTTTATTTGCTGCTGTGTTCTATTATGGCTGTATTTTGTTTTTATTTTGTTGTTAAGGTTTCAATGTTATACAAACGTATTAGTAACGTGGATTTAAAAAAAAAGCGGAGAAACAGCGAGAAAGGCAGCAGCAGAGTATACAATATGTTTGAGTGTATAACTCATATGTGTAACACTGTGAATGACAACTTAAATATTTGGCTTGCCATCATACAAAAAAAACAATACAAAAACAACAACAAAAACAATTTAAAAATAGCAATTTCTCTATACAGTCGCCCTCTTTTAGCAAATAAAAATATAGAAAAACAATTGTTTAATGGAAACAATAGAAATTAAACACACAACTACACTAACGCCTAAAAAACCGTGCTGCAAATGAGAGTATAAAACCCCAAAGAGAGAGACAAATATTTTCATTAAGTTATACCCATGGATTGTAGGGATTTTTGTTGGTATTTTTTTCCTTGATTATTGGATTTAATTTTATTGAATTTATTGTAGAAATTATTGATTTTGCATGCGGAAATTAAATTAAACAGAAAGAGAGAGAGAGAATGAAATTAAATTGAAAAGTTTTTTGAAAACATTTGAACTGAAATTGAATTGAAATAAAAATTGAATTGAATTATCACAAAATGTTATTGCAACAATGTTCTTAATTACAAGTTGTTGGCTGATGGCTAGAAATTAAAAGTAAACTTACAGAGCATGAACACTTATGTATGTAATCATCCCTACCTAAACAGAAAGTTTTATTGAAAAAGGAAAATAAATAAGAAGAGGAATTCTCCTAATAAACGTGAGCTTTGATTCAGTTTTAGTTTTAAAAGGTGATGTTAAATAAAAGACATACACTGAGCGCCGTAAGTGAGTCAACACTTTTGTTCTTAAGTATAAAAAAAGTTCCTTTATCATGAATTGTTGTTTTTGTTTTAACATTTTATAAGTAATAAATAAACGTTTTTATTTTTGGAAATTTATACGACTATTCTCATTTACTTTTCTCGCTATCCTAAGAAAATGAATTATTTCAGTTGTGTTTACTCACATTTGGCGCTCAGTGTATAGTTCCTCTGGATGGATTGCAACAATCGATCGTTTTAAGGTAGTTTATGAGCATTCAGATTACTGAAGATAAAATTCTCCCTGTAGTGAATATTTACATACGTGGTGGCTTTCAGAGCACTGAATTCAAACAAAACGAACTGCAATGCGGTTGATAATTGTGGCAAGTCTCATTGCGATCCTCAAAAGTACTTGAGTATCGTGGCACCGGATAAACTGGTCAATCGTGGCTCAACCATCGAACTCTCAAATAAATTTAAGGTACAAAGTGCAAGTCATCGACAAATTTACTGCAAAAGAAATCAAATTGAATAAATTTTCTATAAAAAAGCAAATCTGGGCCAAAGCTAGATACATGGCCCATTAAAAGTTTGATCAAACTTCAAAGGACCAGGAACAATATGGTGTTGCCATTACTGGACACTGCATAGTAGGCATTCACATAGAACGTAAAGGTCTTGAGGCCCTTGCAAACGACTTCTGTGGGAGATGTAGTGGCGAGGGAGATGAGTAATGTAATGAAGATTGATAGTCAAAATCGGTAGCGGTGTATGTTTCGCGGTCGTGACAAGTTCTATCGTAATTCACATATTCTGGCGTAGTAGCTTTCCTGAAAACTACTTGTACCTCGATATATACATAAGTCTAGTTTTCCATAAATTAGGGAATCACATAGAAAATACTGTATCGGTTCTCCTTCTTCCTAATACAAACATCTCCTACAATAGTCCTTATAGGGATATACCATATGCTCAGACATACGTAGAAACATACAGAGTATAGGAATTGCAAGCAACCGTTTTGAAGTTCTACTAAAAGCCAAAGGTAATTATGCACGTTAGAAGCCTAATGGACTCTTTCTCAAAGCACAAGGCAGTCCTTGATTTCTCTATTGACAGAAAATAGAACTAGAGTCTGAATGTACAGCAAGTGAGGATGTCAGTCTATCATTCACACATCATACTCAAACCCCCAACCATCTATCAAGTTCGATGGTTGAACTAAAGATGAATGTACATCCCTCTGGACAAGAAAAATACCAAGTGAAGACCTCTTAGCAATGCGTTCGTTAGAAATACCATTCCCTCGGACGCACGTATTACTTGCAATCCATTTCAGTTAAACATGATATTAGGCAAACTGGGCTCGTGAGCGAATGCAGCTAAGAAGACATCGGTGTTGTGAGAGTATTTATTGATGAAATTGTTAAAGAGTTCTTAAGATTTGTATATAGTTTTAAAGATTTTTAAAGAGTTTTCAAAGTTTATAAAAAGTTTTAAGAGTTTAAAGAGTTCCTGAGAGTTTTAGTTTTAAGCATTGAAGAGTTGTGATATTTTCGAAGAATTTTAGAGAGTTTTAAGAATTTTTAAAGAGTTTTTAAGAGTTGGTTTTTAAGAGTTCCGACATTTTTTAAGATCTTTACAAAGCTACAAGGCTTAAAGCCTCTGCAAGAGTTCAAAGAATTTTGTTGAATTTTTTCATGAGTTTTAAAGATTTTGTAAGAGTTTTTGCAATTCTTTAAAGAGTTTTAATGGTTTTCCAGGAGTTTTAAGGAGTAGTTGCAATATTTCTACACTTTAAACGATTTTTTAAAAACTTTCTAAGAGTTAAAAGAGTTTTATTGATTTTTCAAGAGTTTTAAAGATTTTTTCAAGAGTTTTAAGGATTTCTAAGAGTTTTTTCAATTTTTAAATATTATTTCATGACTGTTAAGAGTACTTAAATAATATTTAGAAATTCAACAGCTTAACGAGTTTTATTGAATTCTTTCTATGAGTTTTAAAGATTTTGTAAGAGTTTTTGCAATTCTTTAAAGAGTTTAATGGTTTTCCAGGAGTTTTAAGGACTTGTTTCAATATTTCTAGATTTTAAAATTTTTTTTAAAAACATTCTGAGAGTTAAAAGAGTTTTATTGATTTTTCGAGAGTTTTTGCATTTATTAAATATCTTTTCAAGATTCAAGAGTTCTTAAAGAATATTTAGCACTTCAAGAGCTCAAATAGTTGTGTTGAATTCTTTCCATGAGTTTTAAAGATTTTGTAAGAGTTTTCGCAAGAATTATAATGATTTTTCAGGAGTTATAAGGACCTTTTGCAAAAGTTTTATGACTTTTAAAGGAGTTTTAAAAAGTTTTTAAGACTTAAAAGAGTTTTATTGATTTTTCAAGAGTTTTAAAGATTTTTTCAAGAGTTTTAAGGATTTCTAAGAGTTTTTACAATTTTTAAATATTATTTCATGACTGTTAAGAGTACTTAAAGAATATTTAGCACTTCAAGAGCTTAAATAGTTTTATTGAATTCTTTCCATGAGTTTAAAGATTTTGTAAGTGTTTTCGCAAGATTTTGAATGATTTTTCAGGAGTTATAAGGACCTTTTACAAAAGTTTTTTCATGACTTTTAAAGGATTTTTAAAAAGTTTCTAAGAGTTAAAAGAGTTTTATTGATTTGTCAAGAGTTTTAAAGATTTTTCCAAAAATTTTAAGGATTTCTAAGAGTTTTGCATTTATTAAGTATCTTTTCAAGACTCAAGAGTCTTTAAAGAATATTTAGCACTTCAAGAGCTTAAGTAGTTTTATTACATTCTTTCCATGAGTTTTAAAGGTTTTGCAAGAATTTATGCACGATTTTTAATGATTTTATAGGAGTTTTAAGAATTTTTTTTAATTTTTAAATTTTTTTCAGGACTTTTAAAGGATTTTTAAAAAATTTTCTAAGAGTTAAAAGAGTTTTATTGATTTTTCAAGAGTTTTAAATATTTTTTCGAGTTTTAAGGATTCCTAAGAATTTTTGCATTTTTTAGATATTTTTTCAATACTTTTAAGAGTTCCTAAGAATATTTAAGAATTTAAAGAGTTTTGTTAATAGGAAAGACCAAGAGTTGGAAAGATTTTAAAAGAGTTCTAATGTATTTTTTAAAACCTTCAGGATTTTAAAAAGTTTTAAGAGTTTTTCTAGAGTTTTGTTAATTGGAAAGACCAAGAGTTTTAAAGATTTTAAAAGAGTTTTAATGTGCTTTTTAAGGTTTAAAGAATTTTTAAAGAGTTTTAAAGATTTTTGTAGAGTTTGAAAGGATTTTTTAAACTTCTCATGATTTGTGTAAAAGTTTTTAAGAGTTTTAAGACTTTTAATGATTTTTAATGAATGATGATGAAAAACTCTGAAGACTTTTATAAAAATTTTAGGGTTTTAAAGGGTTTTCTGAATTTTTAAGAGTTTTGTTTTAAAAAGTTTTAAGATTTCCGAAAGAGTTTTAGGAGTTTTAATTTGAATAATTGAAGAGTTCCGATATTTTTTAAAGAGTTTTAAGAGTTTCGAAAGAGTTCTTGTGAGTTTTTGTTTGACGAGTTAAAGAGTTCTGATATTTTTAAGAGTTATAGCGGGTTTTGATTCTGTATAGTTTCTTAGCAAGCCTTTTTCAAGACTCTTCAAGAGCTTAAAGAGTTTTGTTGATTTTGTCCATGAGTTTTATGCAAGTTCTTTTAAGAGTTTTAATGATTTTACAGGAGTTTTAAGAATTTTTTGTAATTTTTAAATTTTTTTCAGGACTTTTAAAGGATTTTTAAAAAAGTTTCTAAGAGTTAAAGTGTTTTATTGATTTTACAAGAGCTTTAAGGATTTTTAAAGAGTTTTAAGAACTTTTAAGAGTTCGTGCATTTCTTAAATATTTTTTCAAGACTGTTAAGAGTTCTTAAAGAATATTTAAGCGTTTAAGAAGTTTTGCTAATTGGACAGACCAAGAGTTTTAAGGATTTTAAAAGAGTTTTAATGTGTTTTTAAGATTTTAAGGATTTTTAAAAAGTTTTAAAGATTTTTCTAGAGTCTGAAAGGTTTTTTAAACTTCTCAAGTTTATTCAAAGATTTGTAGGATTTTTTATGAATTTTCTTAACATCTTAAGGCCTTTTGTTATATTTTCTCATGCCGGCCACACAAGTTTTTGACAATTTTTTTTCTTTTTTTGGTTACTAAAAATTTCTCTTGAAAAAGAATTGATTTTTTGCTTTTCTTTCTTTCTTTATGAAATCATTTCCATTTCATATTGACTTCAGGGGTCATCTGCTATCAATTTAAACTGTCATAGATCAATATCAAATGCATTTATTTTTCGTTTTTTAAACGATTTTCATTCAAATGCAGTCTGTTCTGTTAATTCATAATGATTTTCTACTTTTAGCCAAATCACGATTTGTGTCTGTTGCTGTTTTTTTGTTATTTTTTTCTGTTTTCCTTGAAATTGATATTTCGTTACGTATGATTTGCATGCACAAAAATATCGATAACAATAGAAAACATTTCGAATATCAACTCAACTCACTTACAATTGCAATCGTAGACATTTATGGTAAAAGCAGGCCAGCCAGCCAGCACTACCAATGGCTGCCAGTCAGACTGACTTCTAAATTGGGCAGATGGCTGGCAGACGAAAACAAAAAAACGTTTTAGTTTCTTGGCCATATTTAAAAAAAAAGCCATTTAGTTTGTTTTGCTGTTGTTTATCTTAATCTTTTCAAATGCTTTTAAAAGCCGTTCAATTCAATTGCTGGTCTACATATTTACCTTATGATTGGTTGGTTGGTGGGTAGGCCTTCAGCTAACTTTCCTTGTGTCTTTAAGGAAATCAAAAATTTTTTTTTTTGTTTTTTTTAGAAGAAAAAAAAATTGTTTTTTATTATTAAACAAAATGCCATTGTTTATCATAAATTGTTTAACCCAAATTAAGCTGCAAAAATTTTTTTTATTTTTACAGAATTTTCCTTTATTAACTGCACTGCACTCCACTATAGTCTGTGGCCTGCAGTATCTTGGCATCTTTAAAATATTTTTTTTCCAATTTTTTTTTACAGAGAAAAACCATTGCGGTTAAGTTGTATTTTTTTTTGTATTTAAATGGTGTTAATAAAGTGCACGTTTTTGCAATTAAAATTTATTTAAACAACATTTTCTGTATGAATAAAGAAAAAAAAGCGCAACCAGGCCTGCAGCCAAACAAAGATTTTTTTCTACTGATGCTGAGACTGCTACCGCTGCCACACTGGCGAGTTGTGTGTCACAAAGTAATTAAAAAATAAAACGCCAGAGTTTATTTTAAACAAAATAAAGCTTTAAATGGCAAATAAATTAAAAAAAAAAACAATTTTTAATAGAAAGAAAAAAGATAAATTTAAATTTAGCTTAAATGGAGGAAATGAGGTCGCTCTCTCTATAGGAATAGATTAGAAGCAGAAAAAATTCTGAACATTTTTTTAAATTATTTCCCTAGAAGCTAGAAAGCCTATTTATGAGTCACGTGAACCAAAAAAAAAATGGTCTATTTACCACCAATTTATTGCCGTGTGCTTATGCTCAATGCACACGATGTCGCCGAGTGAGTCATAGATGGCAGATGAGGTATTTATCCAGGGGTCGCATTATGTGGCATTTACCCTGAAAAGCTGGCCAAAAAGGCAAAAATGAATTTAAAGAAATTTAAGAAACTGAGTACGCAGATCGATAGATAACAATATTCTGCATTATATAGTGAATTTTCACGACTTCAGGTTGAGATTTGTAGATTTCAGACGATGTCAAAATCAGGAAAGTGAAGAAAATTTAATGCGTTTTTGGTGTTTTTTTGAAATGTTAATAGGTTTATATGATATTTTTTTGTGGCTAAACGAATATAGGTTTTATATTGATTTCTTTTTTATTTGAAAGATATGAGCAACTGCTACATTCAGTTTTTTTTTTTTATATATATATCTCATATATTAATGTTAAAATTATTCGTTCAAAATTTAAAAATAATAAAAATTTCACATTTTTTTACCCTCCCAAAGAGAAAGATAAGGATTTTAAAGGTGAAAGTAGTTTTTAGTAGTTTAATGTTATATACTGCAAGAAAATATGAACTCTCTACATTCAGGAACAAGAAGAAAAGTTTGCGCAAATTTGCGCAATTATTTTTTGCGATTTTTTTAAAATTTTACTTTTTTTTTGAAAAATTAAAAAAAATAGACGCAGTGTAATAAAGCCAGAGGCAATAAAGCCATATGGCGTACGAATTATGCGAGGAAATTCAGTAGAAGCGATACCAATCGAGATGTCCTGAAGAGGTTACTTTTAAACAGTGATCCTTTCATAAGCTGTAGTACACAAAAATCGCGAAGGAATTCAGATATTTTTAAATTACTCCTTCCTGACATTGATGATGAAAATGATAACGATTTTAACGATTGTAGTTACATAGTTTCACTTTTTAAGTATTTTTAAGTTAAGTATTAAAAAATGTAAAATAAATATTATGAATAAATATTAATTATCATAGAAGTTTAAAAACTTATTTACATACATATGTATATCGACTATTATAACAATATTAGATGTATGTTTGATTTTCTTAATGGACCGTATGTGATACCTAGGGGCACTTATGATCCGATCATAACAAAATGTGATCATAAATGCTTCACATTCATATTAAACATGTTCATGTCGAATTTCATTGAGGTAATAAAATTTTTAAGCCAATTATAATTGCTAAACATATTTTCTTAAGGGGCCCTATTTTAAACCATAAAAAAAATTTTGTAATATGATTTAGATTTACAAAATACCTGTTCATACCGAATTTCATCACGATACCGATGTTTTTAAGCCATTTATAAAAGCAAACGTGAATTTCTAAAGGGGACTTTATATGGGGACTAGGGTCAAATGTGATCCGATTTTCACCAAACTTTACACCATGATTTCTTGGTACACAGAACTCATCCATGCTAAATTTTATCATGATTGTTGCATAATTACCATAGCTATGTGTAAATAAGTGCAATTTCGAGGTGAATTTGTATGAGGGCTAGGCGAAATCACGGACCGATTTGAACCAAAATCAGTTGGCTTCATCCTTGGGCCTAATTATCACTAACACTATCAAAAAATTCCAGCCATTAACTCATAAAACACTTCTATTAATTTTGGCCAGGTTTTCAGGCAAAATGCCACATAGTGGGTCGGTCAGGTTAGGATATGGTTTCAGGAAAAATCAATAAGCTTTGCACAGCCTTCCAAGGGTTCCCAATGCAGAGACCTCATCAAAGAGTTTCGCTTACGCCTCACGGTACCCGGACCATATGATATGAATGTTGTACCATTCCTCAGCCCTCTTTGAGAGATCGGTGATAGCCTTAAACAGCCTAGCTATCGAAAAATAAGGTAATAATGACAATTAATAATCCTGCGTATCCCTGACGTATAATTTTTGCGTGTTTCATATGGGCGAAGTAATGGGATCTGAATACATACAAACATATTTGGTCATTACAACCTTTTAATCAGGATTACGACTAGTTTCTCACACCACTTATGTTGTGTGCGTTAATTTTTATACATGAGTGGCGGGACCTACAGTTTATAGTCGAGTCCGAACAACAGATTTTTTGAGAAACTTTTCATGGCAATTTTGATTTCCTCTCAGAGTTTTTGCCAGAAATCTGTTGAAAGACAGTCGTCAAAGAAATTTTTTTTCATATTTCGTTTTGTTGGAGACGTCTCACCTTGGGTTTGAACCATGACCGCACATCTAATAAGCCAGCACACTACCTGCTAGACTATGGCAACTACAGCGATACAAAAATGCACGCAATGGCCGGCTTTGGTGGGTTCGTCTACCCGTCTCCGAAGGTTCCTGTACGGCATAAAAGGGGTCAGGTTAGGTTGTGTTTGAAGGGTATCGCATCTCTGTATTGATTGTAATGCTTTCAACCAGAAAGCTATTGTGAACCTTCATATGAGAAAAAACGAATGAGGAAATGAGGGGTATTTAAATAAGGCTATGGCTCAGTAGTCTTACAAGCTCTGGAGGCTTTAGAGTCGATGAGTCGAAGTAAATTACTGATTAAAGTCCAAAATGATGTTTCTGTGGGGGTATCAGATGCCGCCAAAAGCAATGCTCAACAATTTTTCTTTGCTCATGATTCCGAAAGTACTTTCGGTAGAGATGGTGGTACAGAGACCAGCAGGAAGACATTTTTTTGGTGATGCTGGTAAGGTAGGGGAGTTATGATCTTGCCAGGATTCTGAGGATTATCGTCTTAGGCATATGGCTCCTGAAGCCAGGTCTCACAGGCTATACGATCGAAATATGTGACTTCGACAAGGCCTGAGTTAAGGTAAGGAAGTTTGTCAGGATTCCGAGTATTGTAGTTTTCGACATTCAGATCCTAAGGCAGTGGCGTGGTACAGGTTTTACTTGTAGTCTTTGATAAGCGCAGAGTGTCACCCAAAGCATTCATCAATTCTGGGAACGGATTGCTTTACCGAAGCCCTCAGTTAAGGTAGAGAAGTTTTTACTTGCCAGGATTCTGAGGATTGTCGACTTGGGCTTGAAGCAGTGGCGTGATGCAGGTTTACTTGTAGACTACTTTGCGGTCATGCAATCTTTACGGAGGCCTCGATGATGAAGGATGAGCTCAACTTCAGGATGGCATTATGCAGTACTACCGGTTCTCTGATAAGACCAGAATATCAGCAAACTAAGTCACCAAATCTGGGAACGGATTGCGCTAGGATATGCATTCAATTTGGAATGAAAGTCTCTCAGAAGACCCCAGAGGAGAATTGGAATTTGTCATGAACCAATCTAACAACAAATCAATTATACAGGGTACACAAACCATTATAACCTGGAAAGCAAGAATTAAGAAAGGCTAGGATTTTTAGGGTTATTGGTACTCTAGTCTGAATCTGCTATTTTTGCAACATCACAAGTTCGACAAGTACTAGATGACATATGATATGTTATCATTCTGAGAAATGTCCTCTGTGTGAGTAAGGAAAGCTTATGATTCCTCCCCCTAGATTGAAATCAATCATTTTTTTAATTAATGAACTAAACATACAACAAAATAATGATTTGAAAAAAGTTATTATTATTTAAAAAACTCTGCCTATTTTTAGGCTGCTTTACTTTTTGACTTTACTGGAAATTGTTTTATTTTATGCTTGAATTATTTAATTTTTATTGTGATTTAAATAGCCATGAAATCTAATTTAATTTGCAATGCAATATATTGATTAGTTTTCCATCAAAAATGTGTGATATTTAACTTCAAACAACAACATTGCAGCCTATATTAAGGGTGTTGTTTGCACATTTGCTATGGTATAGGCTACTTTTAGGCATATTTAAAATAGAAAAAACTGTTTAAATATTTCAATTTTATGCAATTTTATAATTACTAAGCATTTGTTTTAGAAAAATATATTTTTCATTACTTATAATAGTTTTACTGGGTGTTTTTTAATTCAATAAAGAGTTTTCAAAAATAAATTTTCGAAATAAATTTTCTCATGCAAGAGATTAAATTCGATTACTTTGGAAAAACATTTGTTGCTGTTTTAAAAATAATATTTGCATAAAAAATATGCTGAATATGCGTTACTAGGTTTGCTTATGCACTTCATAGGAGGATAATTTTTTTAAATAAATTATATGGTGGAGTACACACCATTTATGCATGAGGAAATATTGACTTAAAAGGTAAAACCAATAGACTGCTGTAGGAAAACATATTCTCTTCTCAAATTGTAGTATCTTACCAGCATCATTCTTATCGATTTTCTACTGTTTCTGAAACAATTGAAGCTTATGCGTAGTAAATAATCTTATTTGCCATATGCCCCATTGATGAAGACTCTACTGGAGGTTATGCGCCCTTTATCGTGTTCATACACCCAGTGATCTCTGCAGAAGAAGACATGGAAGAGGAAAAAGCTGTTCTGCACCTATTGGGCACATCTCTCGATGGCAAAGGAAGCATTTGGATAAATTTTCAGAAGTTCTGATCGTTCCAGGACTAGAGAAATGAACAGCTATGGTATTACAATGGCCCATACTTGACTAAGGTATGTTTATCTTCTGACATCCACGTAGTCTAGTAGGTAGTACAGGGTGGCTGATATGTATTGCAACCAACTTCAGGTTGTTATCATTTGTAAACCGTTCGTCTGACAGCTGACAGATTTATTCCAGTGACAGTTCATTTTATTATTTACAAGCTTACAAAAGCATTTTGATCTATTGCATTCTGAAAAAAAGTTATTCGTGATGGAATTCAAGCATGATAGTGTGATTGCTTTATATTTGGCTGGAAAACCACAGGTGGCAATCGTTAGAGCCCTCCAGCATTTAATCCGACATTTACCGTGATACTGGCAGTGTTGCATCGCGTCCAAAAAGTGGACGAAAATAAACGGTAACAACACCAGAAATGATTCGAAAAGTGAAGGCCAGATTTGATCGAAGTCCACGCCGCAGTGGTAGAAAAATTGCTCGTGAGCTGAACATATCGCGAGAACGGATGCAACACATATTGAAAAATGAGCTTGGGCTAAAGCCATTGAAGTTCCAAAAAGTACAAGAGCTCACCGATGGACAAAAAAAAAGTTAGACTGGAAAGAGCCAAGGAGTTACTTCGCTTGCACGAAAGTGGCCAGTTACCGAATTTGGTTTTCTCCGATGAGAAGCCATTCCAAATTGAGCAGTTTGTGAACAAACAAAATGATCGGATTTACTTGCCAAAGAGGTCAGCTGAAAATTTACACTTGCGATTAGCCACCAGAACTCAAGCGCCGCCGGTGTGGGCCGCCGTAACGGCCGATGGTCGCTCCCCGCTCGTATTAATCGACCGTGGGGTCAAAATAAATGCCGAATATTATTGGGAAAATGTCTTAAAGACAGTATTGAAGCCCTGGGCAGACAAATATTTCGGCCGCAGACCATGGACATTCCAACAGGACACAGAACCACCTCACTCAGCACGCGTCAACCAAGAATGGCTTAAATTCTCACGCTTCATTTCTAACGCACAATGGCCACCAAAATCTCCGAATCTCAATCCGTTGGACTTTTGCGCCTGGGGCATTTTGGAGAGTAAGGTTCTCACTAAAAAATACCAAAGTGTCGATCATCTCAAGACGGCATTTCGCCGGGAATGGGCCAAAATACCGCAGAGCCACTTTCGTGTAGCCTGTAATGGCTTTGTCGGCCGTTTAGGCCATAATTCGTACCAAAGGTGGCCAATTCGAACAAATCTAAACTGATTCTAAAATTTTTTGCTTTTGAACAATAAAATTAAAAAAAATAAAAAATATAGCGCTTTACTTTGTTGCATTATATATCAGCCACCCTGTATGTTAACTTATTAGACGTGAAGTCACGGTTCAAACCCCAGGTCAGAAATCTCCAACCAAACGAAATATGAACAAATATTTCTTCGGCGACTTCCTCTCAGCAGAATTCTGCCAAAAGCTCTCTGAGAGTAAATAAAATTGCCATGGAAAGTTTGTCAAAGAAATCTGTCGTTCGAAAGCCACTTTAAAATGAAGTTCCCGCCACCCATGTATAAATTTAACACACCTAATATAAGTGGTGTGAGAAACTAGGTTGTAATCCTGACTGAAGGGTTGTAATGACCAACTACTTACATGTGTTCAGATTCTAAGGACTCATTACAACCCTGATTCTATGATACAGCTGGCTATACCAAACGATATATTTTCTAATATGTATTAGTAAAAATAATGAGTAAATAGGCCTCCAATCACGAAATTAACCATATGTTAACACAATCTAATTTCAAAAGAAAATTTTTATTTGTATGTTGACCTACTAAAAGGGCCTATATTTGGCAATATTTCCGTTGTTTCTATTTTCTCAAGAAGAAAATTTAATTTTAATTACCCAGAAAAGGCCTATAAAATCCATGCATTTCCCTAAACAAATTTGGCCATAAAACATGTAAAAGAATGGAAAACCGATTGGCCAGTTTAATGTTAAAAAAAAAAGATTAGGAAACTTTGATGAAAAATACATAAAATTTTACAGCAACAACAACAATTTGGATTTCTATGGAAATCTGAATAGTTTTGTTCTAATTTTTAACGAAATTCAAGAAGTAGAAACACACACACACCCAACCCGCCTGTACACCTTTTATTATTTCGTAATTGAAATTTATTGAGGGAAAGAGAGAGAGAGAAAATGGAAGAACGATATTTACACATACGACGCGTGCTATAAAATTTATGGAATATTTTGGAGGAGGCAAAAGAATGAAACAAAAAAAAACCGAAAAACTGAATCCATCCATATACAGCCAGCCACACACACACACGGCCACTGTGTTAAAATTGCATATTTGAAAATGTTTGTTGTTGTAGTTTTTGTTGTTGTTGTGCAACATTCTGTGTGTGCTGTTTTAAAAATTGTTCATTCATGTTGAGAATGTTTTTTTTTTTTTTTTTTTTTTTTTTTTTTTTTTTTTTTTTTTTGATGCCACTACTACGGCTGCTGCTAGTCAGGCTGACTGGCTTGGCTGTTTGTTTGCTGCCACATTTTGTTGAAAATGTTTAACATGAGCCCAGATGCAGAAATTTTTGGGTCTGCTACTGTTTAGGGTATGTGTGTGTGTGGCAACGAAAAACACAATCTTTTATGGAACATGATGAACATGTTTCAATAGTTTTTTGTTCCATTTTTTAAAAAAAAAATTTTTTTGATTTTTTTTTCCATTTATGCCAACATTCTGATTTTAATTCAAAAGAAACAGAAAAAATTAATTTTTTTTAATTCGAAAATTAAAACAAAAGAAATTTCTTAAAAATCTATAAAGTTCGTATACATATCTATCTTCAGATGTCTCCTTTCTATTCTACGAGAGGCAAAGATAGGCTGAACGAATTTGTTCACCATTTTCTTATTCAATTCCCATGCCTTCACGTTCTCAAAACTCCTTCCTATAATACCGTGCGAGGTTTCAGACAAGGCGACCCCTTATCATGCGACCTCTTAAACTTCGTCATGGAGAGTGTTCTGCGAAAGGCGGGAATGCATCGTAATAACACTATTTTCCAAAAAAAGTGTCCAGTTGCTTGCGTACGCTGACGACATTGACATCATAGGGCGTACCAAGCGTGATGTTACTGCTGCCTTTAGTGCTATTGAACGGGAGTCTAGTAAGATGGGTCTGGCAGTAAATGAGAGCAAAACAAAGTATATGTTATCGACAAGTAGAGATGCGCGGCGTATTGATTCTCAGATAACGGCCGATAACTATACTTTTGAAACAGTCAAGGAATTTATTTATCTTGGCTCCGCCGTTACCACCCAAAAATGATGTCAGTCTGGCGATCAAGCACAGGATCACTCTTGCCAACAGGTGCTACTATGGTCTCAATAGGCAATTGAGTAGCAGAGACCTCTCTCGCGCGACAAAATTAACACTTTACAAGACGCTCATCCTACCCGTGCTTCTTTATGGCGCAGAGGCATAGGCCCTATTAAGTACTGATGCAGCAGCCTTGAGAGTGTTCGAGAGAAAAGTACTGCGCAAGATCTTCGATCCAGTACGAGTTGGCGATGATTTCCGTATCCGATCCAACAGTGAGCTGTATGAGCTCCTCAACGACATAGACGTTGTACAGCGTGTTAATATCCAGCGGCTGCGCTGGCTCGGCCATGTCGTTCGAATGGAGGAGGATGCTCCGGCGAAACGGGTATTTGATGCGGGAATCTGCGGAAGTCGACGAAGAGGACGACCTTGCATCCGTTGGAAGGATCAAATCGAGGAAGCCCTGTCATCGATTGGTGTGACCAACTGGCGTAGGCGCGCAAGAAGCAGTGGCGCCTGGAAGGATGTGTTACGGCAGGCCGAAATCCCTTAATCGGGTTGTTATGGCCAATTAAGTAAATAAGTAATAATAGCAAACATAGCCAACGATTTGCGTTTTTACTTTAGGAGCTGAGTTACTCCTTCTCGTGATACCCGAGAAAAACAATAAGTCTTGGTGGTACTATATCTTCAAAAGCTATCTGTGTAGTAGACTTAGGCAATCAGTAAAATTTTTGAATTCCAATTCTCGGATATTTCTTATTCACTTAGCCTTATTAAGTTTTGTGCAGCCCTTGTACTGATCCACTTCTTCCTCTGCCTTTATTTATTTTTTTTTTATTTTGTGGAACTTGGTGAGTACCGGGACTGCGTTTACCTCGTGGCATCACAACGGGCCGCTATGCGTGCTCAAGTGGGCTTTGTGATATCAGAGCCACCACTGCGACCTAACCTAACCTAGCCTTGTTAACGCTTTTATCGGATTTGAGTATGCCAGGACGCTCTGCTTTGATCACCTTTTCTAATTGGCCACATAAATCGAAGAGAGAGTTCCTGAACTTGGTTCCTGCAACAAGACTAACCGATATCTCAGTGTCCCTCGAATCTCACATAAATTTCACATTCTCGACGGTACAACCTCCTTCATCACAACAACATGAGCAATCCGGTGTAACCGATGTATTTTAACACGCTGACCAACGTCAATATCGTTGTTGATTTGAATGCTTCAAAGTCAGCAGCGATGCGTAACAGTATCATTGCTTTCTCAGCAGAGACAAGCAATGTGAGGATGAACGACTTTTAGGGTATTATTTCCGTCGCAGGTTAGAGGTCTCTGATACTCAATTCTTTATTGAAACCATATCATATATAAGGTTCTTGCGGGATATTGTGTGAACGACTGAAGCTAGTATCCAAGGCACTAGTCACTCCAAATTCTAAAAAGGACCTATAAAGACCACATCGATTGCTCAGCGTATTTTTTGGGGACTTTGAGGCATTATGAGGAACTTTAATGCAGTCTGGCTTTTCGCGTAAATGAACATGGTTTGCAGGAAAAATTCCATCATCCAATCAGCTTTGCATAGCTTCCACTATGGCCATGATATCCGTCTGGACTACATTGTAGTGCGCATGCAGCCAAAACGAAAGTCTAATCTCAGAACACTGTATATACTACAGTTAGTCCAGGCAGTTTGAGTCAGGTTGATCCAGGAGTTAAGGTGATTGAGCCTTACTGCCATCAGCTAAGTCCTCTGTCAAAAGAAGGTTGAGAGCCAGTCAATGGAGATTAACAAATAAGGCTGTTGTTGGGGTTGAAAGAGCGCTCAATTGGCTAGCCTCTAAGTACACTATCAGTGAGTTCACAATAATACATACATATTTACATAATTGGTCTACAACCCTTCAGTCAGGGTTACGACCTAGTTTCTCACTCCACTTATGTTATGAGTGACGGTACCTACAGTTTAAAGTCGAATTTGAAAAACACATTTTTGAGAAGTTTTTCATGGCAATTTTGTTTTTCTCTGAGAGTTTTTGCCAGAAATCTGCTGAAAGGCAGTCGTCGAAAAATTTTTTTTTTATGTTTCGTTTTGTTGCAGATGTCTGACCCGGATTTGAACCGTGGCCCCACATCTTACCTATTAAACTACGGCAACTACAACGACATAAACGTGCACAAAATGAAGCAAAGTAAACGACCATCCTGAGTGTACTCCTTTAAAGTTTGAACGGTCTTGTCATGCTATCTCTATCCAGCTGTGGCGGGACCTACAGTTTAAAGTCGACTCCGGAAGACAGATTTTTTAAAAACTTTTCATGGCAATTTTACGTTTACTCTCCAAGTTTTTGCCAATAGCAAAAGTAGCCCAAGAATTATTTTTTTATATTTCGTTCAGTTGGAGATGCCTGACCTGGGGTTTGAACCGAGGCCTCACGTCTTATATGGCACCACATTACCTATTAAACTACGGCAACTACAACGATACAAACATGCACAATATGAAGCAAAGTGAACGACCATCCTGAGCGTACACCTTTAAAGTTTGAACAGTCTTGTCATGCTCTCTCCATCCAGCTGTGGTCGATTTTGGTGGCTTCATCTAACTGTCTCCGAAGTCTTCCATACAATGCTGGCAGTATTCATGAAGGCATACATACACATAACTGGTCTTTACAACCCTTTAGTCAGGATTACGACCTAGTTTCTCACACTACTTATGATGTGTGCGTTAATTTTACATGAGTGGCGGCATCCAACAGTTTAAAGTCGACTCCGAACGACAGATTTTTTTGAGACTTTTCATGGCAAATTTATTTACTCTCAGAGTTTTTGCCAGAAATTTGCTGAGAGGAAGTCGCCGAAGAAATATTTTTTTATATTTCGTTCAGTTGGAGATGCCTGACCGGGGGTTTGAACAGAGGTCTCACGTCTAATAAGCCAACACACTACCTACTAGACCACGGAGACTTCAATATTCATGAATACATTGTCAATTCTAAGCTCGATTATAAGCTCTCCCAAAGAGTTCCTAAGGCAGTGACCTTATCAGAGAGTTCAATGGTTGTGTTCACGTCTGGCTTACGCTATATACCGATACCCATATAATATGAAGGTTGTACCATCCCATTACATCAGTGAGCGATCTGTGATAGCTTTTACTCGCCTGGCTATCAAAGATTCCAGAGATATTTTTATCCTCAATAATGTTGCAGGGTTGGACACAGTTAATGTCTAATATTGCTTTTCCTGGAGTACACTTTTTTCGTGTTTGATATGGGTAATGTAATGGGACATGAATGGTAAATGATGATACTCCTTATGCTACTGTGAACATTAATTGTCGAAAATTAGTTCATTTTGAAGAATGATGCTGTCATTTACATAGTATGCCTATATGACAGAAAAATCTTTAAATATACTGTCTTCCGAATCGCATATTTTGCGTTAAGCGTTCTATTCACTGAATTACAAGTAAAACAATTCAAAATATTTCCATTTCATTGAATACAAAGAATTTTAATCCAATCGGAAATATAAAATATTTTTTTTTTTTTTTTTTTTTTTTGTAAAATTAATCCGTTTAAAACAATTTATTGATCATAAATGATGACTGAAAAGAATTTCCAGCTAAAAAAAATGATTAGTCATATAAAAATGGCAACAAAACAAAGAAAATATTTATTTTCTTGTATAAATTTGAGAATTTTTCAAACAAAAAAACTCAAAAAATAAGCTTAAAAGGCATTTTTCTTTTTAAATTTCACATGAACAAAGTGTAACGGCTTCAAGCAATTCAAAATCTCTACAGAAGAACTCCCCATTCAATATGGGAACAAGCAAACAACGACAGAGAGTAACTTGCAAGGGATGAGCAATGAAAAAATGAAAGCATAGCAAAGCAAAGCATTTTAAACTGTAAGCAATTACCGGCATTTGTTTTTGTTTTGTTTTTATTTTATACTCACATTGAAATTGGATTTGTTTACATGAAACCAAGTGGAAATGAAACGCATAAACAATAGCGTAAACAAGAGTAGGGTGTGTGTGAGTGAGCAAATGAAGATCTCATGTACAAATAAAAACAGCTGTTTCTCTTGATCTCTGTGTGCTGTTTTTTGTTGGTTGCTTTTGAAAATTAAAAAACTTGCTTAACAAGTTATAAACAATGGATAAATATTGTCAGTTTAGTAGTCAACCAACTGTTGACAATTGAACATATTGGAAGAGGGAGTGTAGCCAAAACGATCGCAAAACGAGTTGCTTAAGCAAAAGTGCGAAATTTATTTTTTAAACGAAAACGGAGTTTTAAGCCAATAATCGAAAAGAAAAAAAAAGAGTTTTAATTGAATAATTATTTATTAAGACTTCATTTAAGGCAATAAAATTGTGAAAGATAAGAAAATCTAAAAGCATACCATAAATACATATATGCAAACAATTTTCTAATGTAAATGAAATAATTCTTAATTAATAAAGAATCCAATAAAAAATCCACTAAAATAATAAAAATTAAAATTCTTTAAAAAAAATAGAAGAAAAAAGCTTACATAAATGAGTTCATTTCTTTTAATTAAAAAAAAATTATGCTAAAAATAGTTAAAAACGAAAAACAAAAAATATATGAAAACAAAGTTCTCAAATGCTTGTATTTAGGATTCCCATAAATCATAAGCAAAGTTTAATTGAAAAGAAGAAGGAAAAAAAAGAAAAAAATGCCTTTTTAAATAGAGTATAAATATGTATTATAATTGTTTAATTGAAAGTTATTTATTTTTTTTTTAATTTTTTTGCTAAGCTTGACTGTTTTTGGCCCGGCAATGGCAATATGAGTTCATATTTATTTATTTTTAATGCTGGCAAGTGAAGTGTTTACTAAGTTCTCAAGTGTCGTTTTTTTCGTTTCCAGTGATTTCGAAAATGAAATTGAAGTTTCGTGTTTAATTTCAATAAATTTTTCCTTTAAAAACAAAAGTGCTTATAAAAGAAATATTTTAAAAACAAAATTTCAGAAAAAAATCTTACAAGTAAAATCGCTTAAAAATAATTTATAATAAATATTGAAAACATAGAATAAAAATAGGTCAAGTGGTGTATAGCTACTACAACAATAAAAGGTAAAAAATGAAATTTAATAATAATTTAAATTTTTAATAGAAAAAAATTATACTGAAAGAAAAAAAAGAAAAATATATTAAAAAAAAATTTTGAAAATTGTTACAAAAAATTATCTAAGTTTTCTCTATATTTTTAAACCTCTTTCAAACCTCTTTCAATTTTACTGTGATTTTTTTAAATTTATTAATTCTGATGTATATGTCATGAACAGAAGACTACAGGTGTCTTCTGAAAAAAATTTAGAAGAAAAAACAAATGTCGCGCAAATTGTAGTCTGTCATAATATCTTTTGAATTTTCAATTCCAGTAAGCTTAATTTTGGGTTAAGACTTCAGAAGAACTTACGATAGAACTCGCGCCAGACTTCTGCGCTGACATTTTTTTATTGTGATGGAAGCAAAAATAATTACTGCAGAATTTAAATTTACAACGTTAAGGGAGTTCTGAAATGATTATCTAGTGGTACAACGCCTAAGCTATATGGTGAATGCATTAAATCTTGCAAGTCAATCTCTCACAATTTCTGTCTTGGATAGCAAAGATGTGAGTGGAACACAACATTTTCTCTGTTCAATTCTGATCGTTTTAATTAAATTACTTGCTCCAGTCTCATCAATAGCTGACAGTAGACATCAGAATCGATCGTCTGACTTGGCTACAGAAACGCGTAATCAAAAATTTTTTTCGAATTCCATTAGACACATAGTATTACCTTACATCCATAATTTACTTCTTGTATTATTGCTGCGTGGTCTAGTAGGTACTGTGTTAATTTGTTATCCGAGAGGCCTTGATTCAACCCCCCGCTAAGGCATTTCGAACAAAACGAAATATTAAAAAAATATTTCTTTCAGCGACTTTTGCTCAGCAGTCAACTTTCTGGCAAAAACTCTGAGAATAAAATAAAAATGTCATGAAAAGGTTCTCAAAAATCTGTTGTACGGAGTCGACGTTTAACTCTTCGTCCCGTTTGCTCATTAATTTCATAAAAATTAACACATACAAAATGAGTGATATGAGAAGCTAGGTTGTAATCCTAACTAAAGGGTTGTAAGAACCCATCAAGTGAGTAAGTAAGTTCTGCAACTTCTCAAAATTTGCATCTCTGGACAATCGATAGGAATTTGTTCTTGGTCGTGAGTTTTAAGATCCCTTCGGGATCTCATTTTGCAGACTTCTTTAGCATCAAATTATAGTACGATTCTTGACTTTCGTCAGATTCAAATTCCCCACCTGTATTTGTATTTTGGCGGACACATAAATAACATAATTGATCATTACAACCCTTCAGTCAGGATTACTACCTAGTTTCTCACACCACTGATGTTGCGTGTGGTAAATTTTATACATGAGTGGCTGGACCTACAATTTAAAGTCGACTCCGAACGACAGATTTTTGAGAATCTTTTCATGGCAATTTTTATTTGCTCATAGAGTTTTTGCCAGAAAACTGCTGAGAGGAAGTCGCCTCTGAATGACAGATTTTTTGAGAAACTTTTCATTTCAATTTTAATTTACTTGCCGAGTTTTTGCCAGAAATCTGCCAAGAGGAAGTCGCCGTAGAAATATTTTTTTTATTTCGATCAGTTGGAGATTGCTTGACCTGGGGTTTGTACCGAGGCCTCACGTCTAATAAGCCAACATACTACCTACTAGAACACGGCGGACACTTATTCCTCTCACTATTTTGAGAGATGCAGACAGCATTTGATATGCGATTTAATCAGTCTTTACTGGATACCTAATGATATTGGGTGTATATCTCTCAGCACCCTAGGTTAGGTTAGGTTAGAGGACGTGTACTTGTCAATTAAGACAAGTACAGTACCCGGAGGTCGAATTGACCCATTGTACAACGTCCTAGTTTCTCACACCACTTATGTTGTTTGCGTTAATTTTTATACATGAGTGGCGGGTCTTACAGTTTAAAGTCGACTCCGAACGACAGATTTTTTGAGAAACTTTTCATCTCAATTTTTATTTACTCTCAGAGTTTTTGCCAGAAATCTGCTGAGAGGAAGTCGCAGAAGAAATACTTTTTTTATTTTGTCTTTGATGTCTGGCCTGGGGCTCGAACCCTGGCTTTGCGTCTAATAAGCCAACACACTACCAACTAGACTACGGCGACTTCAATCACCCTATCTTAACTTTATTTCCTGTTACCGGTTTTGATCCCTTTCAAGAGTATGATCACATGATCTTTCCTTAATCTAAACAAAACAGATATAATAGTGGGCTTCGAATACGTCGAATAATGAGTACATTTTTTGGAAGGAAGAAGAAATGCTTTCAGCTTTTGTTAGAGCGTCGACATTTACCGTGAGAGGAAGTCGCCGAAGAAATATTTTTTGTTTTGATGTCTGGCCTGGGGCTCGAACCCTGGCTTTATGTCTAATAAGGCAACACACTACCTACTAGACTACGGCGACTTCATATAAATACATAACTCACTGTTACTTTCTACATTCTATGCAAGCTAGATGGGAAAGCAAGGCTTAGTACTGTGTTCATGACAGGTGTACCTAACCTTACCTAATTTGTAATATTCTTAGAACGTAAAAACCCTCTTAAATCTTAAATTAGATGCTCCATTCAAATAGAAATCCAGTTTCATATCGGGTTTTAGTTAACTATTCTACGATATTAAAGTGACATAAGAATTTCTCACATTTGTATGCAATTTAGGTACCCAGATTTGTACTTCTTTTTTTGCAAACTACTTTATTGCACATCTGCGAATACCCTTAATGTGTGCTATGAAGACATATGTTAACAAGCCCTAGCTATTAATAATAAAAATATAATAAATAATGGCATAAGAAAAGAGCGGAAAGACAAGGCAAATAAAGGAAAATGATTCAAGGAAAAAAAGGCACAAATGAGACACACACACACACTAACAGGATATCTCTAACAGGATAATATATGTATGTATGTATGGAATGACAAGCAAAAAAGGTCAAAAAGTCAAATGACAAGAAGAGAAGAAAAAAATTAAAACAAACAAAATAAATTAAAAAGGTGGTCAAACAAACAGTACTTTGATCTACGACTTGTTCTCTCTCTCTCACTCTCTCTCTCTCCATCCCTCTCTATCTTTATGCTCTTAAGGACCTAAAGTAAATATGTTTTAAAAGGATATACTCACTTATAAAAGTAAAACAACGCCAATCATATTGTCATACTCATACAAAAATATTTTGTAAGAGTGCATAGGCCTGCTTATGACAGAGCGTAAGCGAAGGACTCTGTTCTTTCCATTATTTTATCCTGCATTACTATCATCATCATCATCATCATCGTTATCTTTTATTGTCATTTTTATTACAGGGCGTGTGTATATGTTATTACAATAGTTTATCAGTCTCTGTTTATTTTTCTTCCTGTTCCTTTTCCTTTTTTTTGTGTGTCATTTATACAGAATGTTTTTGCCATTAATTTGTGCGTGTGTGTGTGTTAGACACACGAAAAAGGACAAATTATTTGTCCTTTTTAGTCTCTTTACCTTTAGGTGTTGAGCAATTGACAAATGTCGCCTCATAGAGCCATGCTCCCATGCTCTTGCCATCCTCATTACTTGTTTTTATCATTAGGCGGGGACATTAGCTTTGAAAAAAGGGAAAAGATTCGAAACAAAACAAAGTAGTTGAGGGAATTAGGGCCATGTTTTGACAAATAAGGATCACTTTTGTTTTCTTTCTTTTTTTTCAGTTTCAGTTTGTCTTCTATTTTGTGTTGGTTGTGTAATTATCCTTTGGCGGGAGAAAACATCTGCTTTTCCTCTTTCGAATTTTTTTCTTCTTTAAATAAAAGTGGAAATCTTGATTAGAAGCAGAGTAAATAGCACGACTACAGCCTTTAAAACAAAATCGTTCTTCAAACTGATAAATAATGAGACCAACTTGGACAAGATCACATCTTAGAAAATTATTTAAAAAGTAGGATTTTCCCCCTAAACTTTGGGTAAATAATAGTACCGGAGATCAGCAATGAGTATTCAAAAAGATGAGTAGAATCGTATCGTACTCATAATTTCTGAAATTTATACGCATTCATACTTATTTTAATATCATGGAACCTCTACTCGTATTCAAAGTTAGAAGTACTCATCATATTCATACTTAACAACACGTATGATGTTTTTGATTTCGACTCTTCATAACTCAGAAGTATACAAGGCGCCGTAGTCTAGTAGGTAGTGTGTTGGCTTATTAGACGTAAATCCAGGGTTCGAGCCCCAGGCCAGACATCAAAAGACAAAATCCAAAAAATATTTCTTCGTCGACTTCCTCTCAACAGATTTCTGGCAAAAACTCTGTGGGAGGAAATAAAATTGCCATGAAAAGTTTATCAAAAATCTGTCGTTCGGAGTCGACTTTAAACTGTAGGTCCCACCACTCATGTATAAAACTAACACACACAACATAAGTGGTGTGAGAAACTAGGACGTTGTACAATGGGTCAATTCGACCTCCGGGTACTGTACTTGTCTTAATTGACAAGTACACGTCCTCTAACCTAACCTAACCTAAGACTGTAAATTTTGATGAATGATTTGAGGCAATCGTAGCTGTCTTTTATATAGAAACCTGCATAGCTGCCTTGTGAAAATATTCCTCCAGTGAATGATTCAATCCCTCCACCACTCCGTACGGTTGTGGCTATAGTGGCATTGTTCTTGGCTTGTTCTACTTCGGATACTTCTTTATTAACTTATGACTCAAAATTTCTGCTTTGTTCAACATGTATTTCTAGTGTATTTTCATCAGCGATTTGATTAATTGATCGTAACAACACTTTAGTCCGGATTACAACATAGCGTTTGTCAATACCCGTGTTGTGTGGCTTAGTTTTATCCAAGAGGGGCGGAACCCATCGTTCGACAGATTTTTGAGGAATTTCTTATGGCAATTTTATTCACTTTCAGAGTATTTGCTACAAAGCTGCTAATATTCGAGGTGTCTAAGCTATTGTTCATGGCGTTGCTAATAGGCAGAGAGTCCATTATGGACATCTCTATACGTTCCCGATTTGTAATGCTATGGCTGTCCTCGTTTTCTTACGAACTGCAAACAAGGTATTGGAGCCAATACAAAAGAACACGAGAACAGCTGTAGCATTACTATAGCAATCGACCACAATCAGGTTGGCATTCAAGGAAGAGAGTCCACTACGGACATTGCTATACGTTCCCGAGTTGTAATGCTATAGCTGTCCTCGTGTTCTTACGAACTGCAAATAAGGTATTGCAGTTAACAAAAAAGAATACGAGGACAGCTGGTAGCATTACTATAGCAATCGACCACAATCTGTTTGGCATTCAAGGAAGAGAGTCCATTATGCTATAAGTTCCCGAGTTGTAATGCTATAGCTGTGCTCGTGTTCTTTTGTATTGGATCCAATACCATGTTACGAACTGCAAACAAAGTATTGTAGCCAATACAAAGAACACGAGAACAGCTGTAGCAATACTATAGCAATCGACCACAATCTGTTTGGCATTCAAGGAAGAGAGTACATTATGCTATAAGTTCCCGAGTTGTAATGCTATATAGCTGTCCTCGTGTTCTTTTGTATTGGATCCAATATCATGTAACGAACTGCAAACAAGATATTGGAGCAAATACAAAAGAACACGAGAACAGCTGTAGCATTACTATAGCAATCGACCACAATCTGTTTGGCATTCAACCCAAAAGAATCGTTTTTTTCAGTTTTTCCAGAGTCTTGATTACTTTCAGCTGACCTTCCCCCTAGAATCACTTTATAATTCATTGAAAACTTCTTTCGTTCTGGAGGACGGCATTACTTTTGTCCTCTGTACCTCTGTCTCAGTGCTACAAGAACCGGCCGATCTACTCATTGAGCCTAACTGGCCTTCACAAGATAGTTTTCATCTGATATCTCATCGCGATTAGGCTTCTGAACGGCAATCCTTCGCCTTTATAGTTTGCTACACAATGGAATCATTTCTCTCTGCCCTGTCTCCATTGATTTTTACTCTTGTTAGCCCGATTCTGGTGGCTTTTGGTGAATTGTTTCTTCTCTATCCCTTGGTGGCAAGCATATGTTGTTTGGTTTTCGTGGTGCTTTACAGTTGTCCTAGTAATTATTGGTCTTACCGCCATTAAAGCATTTTTACTTGCTATTCTCCTATTTCTTGACAATTATTCTTGGAGGTTTCGGACTTAGTTTCCAGATTTGTTTTCTTCTTTTACTTTAAAAGGGCAAAAAGGGGTGCTAGAGCGGTACTAAACGTTTCTTTCGGTCACTAGGTCAAATTGGAAATTAAAAACCGATAAAGGGGTGCTGTCGTGAAAGCAAGGTGCTCTGGAATCGATTCACTTGAAAAATCTGCAGAGTATGATACGATCAAGAATGGATCTTATCCTGTTCATTATGATGTTACAAACCTTATAAATGAATTTAAAATATCGTATCCATGCTGGTATATTTCCATAATTATGTTTCAAAGAAAAGGAATCCCTTAGAAACGGGGAAAATGGAAATGGGGAGACAAGCAAAGTCAAGAAAAAGCGTGAAAATTATATTACAATACCACACCACACAACACACCACGACACAACTTGTTTAACATAAAAATTATATGAATCATGGCGATTGTTGTTGTTGTTTTATTTGGCCATAGACTATGTATGTCAAATGGCAACAAGAATTATATGACAGTGACAATGACACAAAGCGAAACGTTTAAGGGAAAACAATAGCCAAAGTCTTCTAGGCTTTGTGTGTGTGTGGTGAGTAGAGTGTTGTGTTGGCATGCGGTAGGTAGTTGAGGTTTTCAAGAAGACGACAATGACGACAATGTCGACAATGTTTTCATGGTTTATTAAGGCCAATCGCAGTGAAATGCTACAAAAGGTGAAGTGAGAAGCCGCCGTAGTCTAGTAGGTAGTGTGTTGGCTTATTAGACGTAAACCTAGGGTTCGAGCCCCAGGCCAGACATAAAGACAAAATACAAAAATATTTCTTCGGCGACTTCTTCTCAGCAGATTTCTGGCAAAAACTCTGAAAGTAAATAAAAATTCCCATGAAAAGTTTCTCAAAAATCTGTCGTTCGGAGTCGACCTTAAACTGTAGGTCCCACCACTCATGTATAAAATTAACACACACAACATAAGTGGTGTGAGAAACTAGGACGTTGTACAATGGGTCAATTCGACCTCCGGGTACTGTACTTGTCTTAATTATCAAGTACACGTCCTCTAACCTAACCTAGCCTAAAGGTGAAGTGAAATACAGTTGAATGGGAAAATTAAATGTAGACGCCTGCAGAAAAGGTTTATACTGGAGGTAATTCAATAGACAACTATTTCTGGAAATTATTTTTAAACATATCCTGGGTCCAAGCCTAGTATATTAATTGACAAAAAAGAAATACTTTTCAAGGCCTCAAACACAGTGAAGGAAATAGTGAATGTCGGCCCACAAGGTTAGGCGTTATTACCACTAATGTTGAGCTTGGTGGTGTATACACTTTTAATGCAATTGTCTGAGGCGGACATTGACTGCCAAGGCTATGCAGACAGCATAGGTCCGAAGCCAAGAGGCAGATTTGAAGCATCTCCTTGTGATATCATTCAAAGCTGGCTTGAGATTGAAGGTCGGTAATGCAGTGATTGGAAATAGCCCCAGAAGGAAGAAACTTCCTAAATGAGAGAATATTGAAGATATATAATCTCTGAACATGTTGTTTAAATATCTGAAAATAATACTTTAAAGTCGTCGTAGTCTAGTAGGTATTGTGTTGGCTGATTAGACGTGAGGCTATGGTTCAAACCCCTGGTCAGACATCGCCAACAAAACGGAATAAAAAATATATCCACGGCGGCTTTCCTCTCAACATTATCCTGGCAAAAATTCTGCGAGTAAATGAAAAATCGCCATGAAAAAGTTTCTCAAAAAAAACTGTAATTCGGAGTCGACTTTAAACTGTAGGTCCAGCCACACAACATAGGTGGTGTAAGAAACTAAGTTATAACTCTGACTAAAGGGTTGTAATGATGTATGCTATCTGAGTAGTTGATTTAGTGGTGTTTTGCCAGCACCAGTGGCATTAGTTCGATGGGACTTATCCTAATTGGTCATTTTGAAAGTTTGAAGTGAAGTGAAATATGAAAAAAATATTTCTTCACCGACTCCCTCTCAACCGACTGCTGGCATAAACTCTGAGAATAAATAAAATTGCCGTGAGAAGTTTCACAAAAATCTGTCCTTCAGAGTCGACATTAAACTGTAGGTCCCGGCACTCATGTATAAAAATTAACGCACACAACATAAGTGGTGTGAGAAGCTAGGCCGTAACTCCGACTGAAGGGTTGTAATTCCTAAATTATGTATGAATACTGGATAGCAAACTGTCATAGCTATCTTTCAAGGACCGCCAAGCATGTCATTTCGATAAACAGCAACCTTATACGAAAATCTTGAGAATGCTGACTATACTAGAATCGTCTGGCCAATTGCAGCATGTGTTGTCATGGTATGTTTCCCCAACAAGAGAAATAGGTTCACCATTTCTGCTGAATCCCAATTTATTTACAAATTCATGGCAGATAATCTTGCGAGAAGGTTAGCGTCCACGTCACTGATATTTCACAACCTTTCAGTTGGTTTGGAAAGGTATACTCAGTGAGATGCCAAAAGGTCTTGAGGCAAACCAAAGCAGATATTTACAATGAATAGGGACTTCAGGTATGCATCTAACTATCTAAACGGAGCAGCCTATGTATTGTAATCGGCATTCTGAACGGTTACTATAGGCTTAAAACACACTTGTTTAGAATTGTGATCGCTTCTAGACTCTTTTGTTGATTTTTAAATGAGAGAATCGATCGTCAGGGCTCTTGCTTGGAGTCTGTGCAACAGACGTGGGTGTTTGTCAAGACTAGGAAGAGGAAGAGAGTAATCTTTACTAAAGCCGAACTGCATTCTGAATCTTATGAGGGCAACAGGAATGGGGGAGACTTTACACAATAATATATGGATTGGGGGCAGTACAATAGATCGCATGCTTGCAGTATTTTAGCACAGCGACAGTAATTTTAATGGCTGATATACTTGGGTATTTTTTTTGCGGGAAAGAGGGTAAATGCTTTATGCATTCATGATGGTCGTCCCCAGACATGTTATGTCGGACTCTCGCACTGGGTATACCGACTAAAAAGCCGCCTTGTCTCCTCACCGGGGAATCATTCCACCTCGGTGCCACGGTTGTATTACTTCGAGGTGGACCGCTTTTCTGGCATATTTTCCAATTCCATTGGCGTCAGCCTGCGTCCAGGCTCCGCTCTATTCTCAGTCTGCTGCGTCTAGATCAAATTTCTTCCTTCGCAGGACGTGCTCTACAAAGTGTTTTACTGCGTTCCAGCTCTCTTTACTGTTTATCATTTTCAGCACGATGTTTGTAGGGCTAATGACGCCGATTTCAGCTTCGAGTCGCTGACGGCTTTCGCCGCATCGACAACAGCTGAAGAAAGTATGTTCGGAATCAATCATCTAACGTTTCTTTCTCTTCATAGATACAGAATGGCGAGCGGCATTTCCTCATGCGATGCAGGTACTTTCTGAAATATCCGTGACCGGTCAGCATCTGGCTTATGTAGTAGTCTACTTCGGCGTTTTTTCTGTTTTTCCACACTTGCAACTCGGGAATCAGTTTATATGTCCACCGTCCATGCTGTTGAAGTCGCCGTGGTCTAGTAGGTAGTGTGTTGGCTTATTAGACGAAAAGCCAGGGTTCGAGCCCCAGGCCAGACATCTAAATAAAATACAAAAAGTATTTTTTCGGCGACCTCCTCTCAGCAGATTTCTGGCAAAAACTCTGAGAGTAAATGGAAAATTGCCATGAAAAGTTTCTCAACAATCTGTCGTTCAGAGTCGACTTTAAACTGTAGGTCCCGCAACTCATGTATAAAATTAACATACGCAACATAAGTGGTGTGAGAAACTAGGTCGTAATCCTGACTGAAGGGTTGTAATGACCAATTATGTATGTATGTATGTCCATGCTGTTCATTTTCCCAGCGAAATTGCCATTTTAGGAAGACTTCGTGCTTTATCGCTTCTATGCTCTGTGGTTGAGTCGTACTTTGCCGGCGCTCATATGCTTGTAGGTCTATGGGAACCACTCCGGCTATAACTAGGACAGCTTGTGTCGATACTGTGCGATACGAGGATGTCACTCGTAGAGCAGCTATTCTCTGCGCAGACAGTAGTTTTCTAGCCCTGATCCGGGTTTCCAAAGTAGTAGCCCAGATTTCAGACCCATAGAGGAGTATGCTATTTCCAGCCTCCATGAGTAGCTTCCTCTTACTTGGGAGGGGTCCACCAACGTTTGCCATCAGTCTACTCAGTTGAGTTGTTATTCTAGCTGCTCTCGCTTACTATACTTACTTATACTATACTTGGGTATAGCGCATCATAAAGTCGACCTCGCTTCACTTTATTACTTGTTTGTATTTTTTACTCTTTTGTGTCTTTCTTTATACAATAAATTATCATGTTTTATCGTTAATATTACAATCACCATCATCATCTTGTTCATTATCATTCATTCATTGTGATTATCATCAGCACTTGGCTTATAATTGCGTGGATAATTTCGTAACTTTTTTTTGGTTTCGTTTTGTATGGTTTTGGTTAAGAAAAACTACAACAAAAAAGTTGTTTTTATTGTTTCTTTTCTTTGATAGAGTTATTCAATTAAATGTTTAGATGTTGTTGTTGTTGTTGTATTTTCTATTGTTTATTAAACAATTTATTATTAATAATCATGCTGTCGTAGTTTGTTGTTGTTTTGTTAGAATGACTTGCTGTATTATAATGTGACAGCCTGTCAATTAATGAAAACAAATTATGATTTTGTTGTTGCTCTCTATCTCTCTCTATCTCTCTCTGTGTGTATCTCTCTATCTCTTTCTGTATTTTTTATTAAAGGAAAACAATAGAAAATGTTTTCTTTGTTTTGTTTTTTTTTTGGAAACGGAAAAGCAAAAACTGACTGTATGGGTGGTCTTAGAATTGAATTGAAAAACCGTGGAGAATGAATTGTGGTTGAAAAAAGAAAGTTAAGATGCGTATGAAATAAGATGGAAAATAAAACGATAAATTCATTGGAATTTAATTCATAAGAAAATTTTATAGAAAATATTAAACAATCAAATTCTGTAAGTGTAGAGGTCTTTTTTTTAGCAAATGATAATGCAGTGCAGTTAACAGTTTGCCTGCCTCTTATTAATGTTTTCAATTCATTTTTCCTTTTTTCTTTTGACATGACAGTACATTTTTATTTAATTTATTCTAACTAAGAACTAAGATGTCAGTATTTATGATATTGGCTGTCAAACAGCTGCCTTACTCATTGGCTCAATGATTCATCAAAACGCGTAGCTCAAAGAAGAATTACAATTTTGAAGTGCAGGCTTTTGAACATATCAGGTGTTCGAAAAAGTTGGGTTATGTTATGTAAGATCATGGATAATAATTAATTGCTTCACAATAACTTGTTTGAAAGCTGAGACTTAAAGCTTCATTTTATTAGAAGACTTTCTTAAAATCTCATTTTTCTGTATAAAGTTGTCTGCATTTAAGAATGATTTCAAATTCAAAAATTTCTGTCAGCAGGTAAAAAATGTATGAAAAATGTGCGAAGTTTACAGACACGATGCCTACTCACTTAATTGGTCCTTCCAACCTTGCCGTCAGGTTTACGCTGTAGTCTTTCGCACCACCTATGTTGTGTGTGTCGATTTTAGCCATGAGTGGCGGGAACCTACAGTTTAAATGACAGATTTTTCGAAAAACTTTTCATGGCAATTTGATTTTACTGTCCGAGTTCTTATCGTATGCTGCTGAGAGGAAGAAGCCCAGGAAATATTGTCTGATAATTCCTTTTATTCGAAATATCTGATCCAATACACTACTTACTAGACTACAGCGATAGCGACTTTCCTGTAGGTTAGATCGGAATACACACACACACTTGGTCATTACAACCCTTTATTCAGGATTACGACCTAGTTTCTCACACCACTTATGTGTGCTAATTTTATACATGAGTGGTGGGACCTACAGTTTAAAGTAGACTCCGAACGACAGATTTTTTGAGCAACTTTTCATGGTAACTTTATATACTCACAGAGTTTTTGCCAGAAATCTGCTGAGAGGTAGTCGCCGAAAAAACACTTTTTGTATTTTGTCTTTGATGTCTGGCCTGGGGCACGAACCCTGGCTTTGCGTCTAATAAGCCAAAACACTACCTACTAGACTACGGCGACTTGAACCTACAGTTTAAATGACAGATTTTTCGAAAAGCTTTTCATGGCAATTTTATTTTACTCTCTGAGTATTTTCCGTACTCTAATGAGAGGAAGTCGCCCAAGAAATATTATCTGATATTTCCTTTTATTCGAGATATCTGAGCTGGGCTTTGATTCACAAGCTCGTGTCTAGTTATCAAATACACTACTTACTAGACTACAGCGATAGCGACGACTTTGCTGTAGGTTAGATCGAAGTGGCAGCTTTGATTGTCAAAGCTCACTTGAGCATGCATAGCGGGCCGTTGTGACGCTACTGGTAATGGATACTGACCGAGTTTCACCAAACTAGCGAAGAAGTTGGTCAGCTTAAGGGCTGCACGTTGCTGTAACAAAGAAGACAAAATGAAATAATTTTCGACTCGATAGCTTTGGTGTTAAAGATACACCACGCTTCACTAAAGCAACCACTAAAGAATTGCTAAAGTTATGGAAAAAATTAAGGAACGCCAGCTTTTAAGCTACGTGCACATTGCTACAGGATTCACCGCAAAACAGAAAGCTGAATACACAAACGAGAAGCCTCTGTTTAGATACCGCATGAACTATCGGTTAAAAATAGTTTACGTACTGAAACTGCCGTTGCGATTCACTGCTAAAATGGAACGAAATAGAAAACATACGATTTAGAGCGTTGAAAATTGTATCACTGGCAATGCCAAAAATTAAAGAAAGGACGCAGAGAGATGAAGTTTTGAAGAGACTAGCAAAGCCTGGATTGACATTAAGGAAGGCAATGATGTATGTCTGGTACAATGGAAATTGTATGTTATGGGCTTCCGCAACCGCCATAGTTTCGACAGCGAATTTATTGAGATGATTGATAGGAATTTGAACTGCAACAATTTTAGTCTCATAAATTTCTTAAAAATCTAATCAATGCATACATATGTATATAATTAGTCCATACAACCCTTCGACCAAGCTCCTCTCAACACTTGTGTTGTGTGTGTTAATGTTATACATGAGTGGCGGTGGGATCTAAAGTATAAAGTCGACTCCGAACGATTTTTTTTTAAAGAAAATTTTCATGACAATTTTGTATTCACTCTCAGAGTTTTTCCAGAAATCTGTTGAGAGAAAGTCGCCGAAGAAATATTTTTTTCATATTTCATTTTGTTCGATATATATGAGCTGGGATTTGAACCGCGGCCTCACGTCTAGTAAACCAACACGCCTACTATACTATGGCGTGTTAAACCATACATCTTGAAATTTTGAAGATTAAAGCTTGTTCAGCATATTCCCATAACAAAAATTTTGGCGATGATTATTGAATATGGACTTTGGAAGACACCTAAGAAAATATTGCAATATCGGGGTCAGGTAAACATTTTTGAATAAAAACTTTCTATAGAGTTTATAAAACATTTGTATGTTAAGAAGCTTTGGTACTTTTCGTTTGTAAAATTCAGTTCCCTTTTTGGTTTTCTAAGTACCCAACAAGTACCTTTTAATCCTCAAATATTATGAAATTTGATATTTACGTTCATAAGTTAAGAGACCACCAAATTACAAATATTGGGTACCTTTTATCTTAAAAAAGTACTTTTTGTATAGGTTGTTAGAAAGATTTATGGATTCGTGAAAATAATGAGAGCGTTTGCGATAGATAACAAATTATTGTTGTTTCCTTTTTTTTTTAATTTCCGTCCGTGAAGTATTGGATAAATTTTTAAGTACTAAGGAGAAAAAAGGGAAAAGGTACTTTTTTTGAAATGGTACAATGGTACAATTTTACTTGCCTGCAATATCTTTGATTTACAAAATTGAATTCCTACGTACGTACCTAGAAAGAGAAATGAAAAATATTTTTTTAAGAAATTAAGAACACGAATGATAATGCAGTTTAGTTTTAATACATAAGGTAGGTTTGAAAAATATATTTTTCTATTGGACACACGTTGTATTATCCACTCATTGCTTAAAAAGAACAAAATAAAATTAATTTTAAAGCAATTTTTGTTACTTTTTAAGGCGCCCATTTATGACTTCCTTTTTAAGCTTGAATTTTAAATTTTTAGGCAAATTTCTCGTGGCATATTTTTTTATTGCCATTCAATTTTAGAATTAAAATTCTTATTAATTTTAATGTTTTCAAATTTCTATTCTTTTGGCCAATTTCTTATAATTTAAATTGCTTTTAAGTCTGGCTTTCTACGCATATAAACGGTGTCAATTGGCCAGGCCACCTTATGGTACGTACGTATTTGCAAAAAGCCAATGACTTTTATTGTTTACTTGTTGTCGTGCTATTTTTCTAATTACAAAATGGGAATACAAATTTATTACCTGGTTTTCTAATAAAATTTTAAAAATCTGGCAGAATAAAGTCAATGAACTTGGCAACGGATTCAGAAAATAAATTTCGCGAATACTTAGTGCAACATGTAGGCCTACTATCACAGGGAGGTGAAGCAAATTGTGTTTGAAAATATTGTCTTTATGAAGCCCCCTTATGGATCAGTTTATCATTAAATGAAGAAAATTATTTCTTAAGGGGTTATCCATTTAGTGGTCTTTCATCTGAAATGTCGTTTATTTAGGGAAAGAAAGGTTTTGTCACTCATGACCATGAATCGCTTAAAAATCAAAGGCATTATGGAGTCATTATGGTCGTCTTAATTGACCGAATATACCTACACAAAGAATGCATAATATTTTTAGAGAGACTGAACTTATTGGGCTAGGTATGGACTAGATTATTAAGATATTTACATATATACATACATAATTGGAGTGTTTAATTACTAGAAGATTCGTATAGATTGTTGGACATACAAATGTTATACTTTTTATTCAAAAGTACTTTTTGTAGAATTTAAAAAAAAAATTAATGTCTATATCAATGACGTCAATCAAATCACAAAGATTTTTTCATTCTCAAAAAAGTACTTTTTGTATAGGTTGTTGCAAATACAAATGTACCTTTTATTCAAAAGTACTTTTTGTGGGCTTTTTTAAATTTAATTTCAATATCAATGACGTCTTCATAATCAAATCAAAGATTTTTTCATTTTCAAAAAAGTACTTTATGTATAGCTTGTTGGAAATACAAATTTTGTACTTTCTACTCAAAAGTACTTTTTAAGGAATTTGTTATTTTAATTTAATTTTAAAACTTTTATATCACAAACGTATTTAAATCACAAATCACAAAGATTTTTTCATTCCTCAAAAAAGTACTTTTTGTATAGGTTGTTGAAAATATAAATGTTGTACTTCCTACTCAAAAGTACTTTTAATGGGATTTTTTAAAATTAATTTTAAAACTTTTAAGGTGTTTACGGGCAAATTACAAATATTTTTCATTCTCCAAAAAAATACTTTTTGAACAAATGTTGTACTTTCTACTTAAAAGTACTTTTTAAGGGATTTTTTATATAATTTAATTTTAAAACTTTTATATCACAAACGTATTTAAATTCAAATCACAAAGATTTTTTCATCCTTTAGAAAAGTACTTTTTGAACATATTGTTGGAAATACAAATGTTGTACCTTTTCTTCAAAAGTACTTTTTAAGGGATTTTTTATAATTTAATTTTAAAACTTTTATATCAATAAGTTATTTACAGGCAAATTACCAAGATTTTTTTTCATTCTTCAAAAAAGTACTTTTTGCATAGGTTGTTGGAAATACAAATTTTGTACTTTTTATTCAAAAGTACTTTTTGTGGAATTACTTTTAAAAAATTTAATTTCCATATCAATACGTCCTCACAATCAAATTACAAAAATTTGTTCATTTTCAAAAAGTACTTTTTGAACAGAAAAATACTTTTTTTGAATAGAAAAAGTACTTTTTAAGGGATTTTTTTTATAATTTAATTTTAAAACTTTTATGCCAATAAGGTATTTACAAAAAAGTACTTTCTATTCTGTTTAAGTGCTATTTAAACTTTCTATTCCCTGAAGACTTTCTTTATTAAACAAACCCCTGTTAAATGTTGTTTTTTGGTACTTTCCGAGGCCCTAAAGAATTGTACTTTTTTTGCAATATTCTTTTAACATTTTCATTTTAGAACTTATTTTTCGTTTTTAACCCAAAAACACCAGAAGAACAAAACTTAAAATGGCACAAAGTTAACCTTGAATAATTTATGTAGGCTGCGAGTAGAGTACTGTGTTGGCCACTTCTTGTTTTTGGGGACTCTGTTGTTTGACTTTGAAACTGGTCATATAGAAAATAAAAGTTTTTTTATTTTCCTGTTTTTGTTGGTTTGCAAATAAAAACAACAACAAAAAAATTCTGATTTTATCTGGAACAGTTGGTTTTGTTTTTATTTTTTTTGGTTTTGATTTACACCAGGCAGGCATGACAAAATAATTGAAATTCCCTACAGAGAAACGAACCATTTTTTTCCTACTCGTGTCTGTGTGTCTGTCTGTTATTTTATTTAAAAAATTTAAGTTGTCTTGCGACTGTTGTACTCGTGTGTTGTTTTGTGGATCTTCAACTCGAAAAGTCATTGCAGCAGCGTCCATTTAACGCATGTCTGAAACTGTCAATTTTAATAAAGACGGTTTTCGTACACAATTTTTTTCTTCTTCTTTACACTTTTTCTTTTGTTTTTGTAGAGGGGGTTTCTTCCATCACTTTTTGGTTTTATTTTTTGGATCGTTTTTATAAAAATCAGTGAAAAACAAAAAAATAATGTTTGTTGTTGTTGGCAAAATTGTTGTCGATTTAAATCTGAGATCATACTCTAAACGTACGTGTTAAGCACTTATTTAACTTGAGCCTCTCTTTTTAAATTATAAGCGCGTTTAAAGATTAAAAAAAATCTGAACTTGTTGTTTGAGGAAGAACTGCAGACACAAAATAAAATCAAATAATCAGAACGGAAAATATCAATTGCCAGCAAAAGGGGTTTCAAGGTTAGGACAGGCCAAGAAAAAAACAACAATCTTGTAAAGTGTTTAAAATATTAGGAAATCCCTGATTTGTTTAGATCTTTAGGTTCTTACGAATATGCACGACATACAGTAGCAACCTATACTACGGAAGATAGGCAGACAGGCGCACACATGTATATGGGGTAGAGACCCTTTGTAACAACACCACTTATCCACTTCCCCTAGTTGCAGAACACTTCCTAAAGCTATTTGCTGCCATACAATTCAAATCGCAATGGTTTTGGCAACCACACTGAGCGTGTTGGAGTAGATGAAAGATTTCAAGAAGAAGTAAAGTGTGTTGGCTTGAAGTCGCAGTAGTCTAGTGGGTAGTGTGTTGCCTTATTAGACACAAAAGCCTGGGTTCGAGCCCCAGGCCAGGCATCAAAGACAAAATACAAAAAAGTATTTCTCGGCGACTTCCTCTCCGCAGATTTCTGGCAAAAACTCTGAGAGTAAATACAAATTGCCATGAAAAGTTTCTCAATAAATAAAAATCTGTCGTTCGGAGTCGACTTTAAACTGTAGGCCCCACCACTCATGTACCAAATTAACACACACAACATAAGTTGTGTGGGAAACTAGATCGTAATTCTGACTGAAGGGTTGTAATTACCAATTATGTATATAAACTAGCAAGAGAGGAGAGACAATCTGATAAGATGGCACCTGAACATATCTGTGGCATTAGAAGAAGTGTTCGGCAGCGTAATTTTATCCAACGTGAAGTTAGTGGGAGTCTGAAATTCTTCTGAATCCAGTTGGGCTTAAGGCAATCTAAACTTTTCCTAGACAATTATAATGGAAAGAGATTTGATCAGACTATCAAGTTCTAGTTCGAAGTCATGAAGTCGTCGTAGCTTAGTAAGGCAGTGTGTTGGCTTATTAGACGTGAGTCCACGGTTCAAAACTCAAGTCAAAACGAAATATGAAACAATATTTCTTCGGCGACTTCCTCTCAGCAGATTTCTGCCAATAATTCCGAGAATAAATGAAATTGCCATAAAAAGGTTCTACAAAATCATGCCTAAAAATTACCACACACAACATAAGTGGTGTGAGAAACTAGGTCATAATTCTGGCTGAAGTGTTTTAATGTCCAATTATGTATGTATGTATCCAGGATTAGCTGGTGATTAGTAACCAGGCATAATAGACTCAAGGAAAATATGGGCAGAATAGGAATCGTACGAAGTCTAATTTGTAAATACTATCCCAGAGGGAACAAGAACATGTACTTGAAAGCTTTGCGGTGTTAATGTACTTCAGCAGGAAAAACAATAAGGGCTTATCGGCTACTAGGCGGAGAGTTAATCTTACTGACACCGTACAACCGACATTGAGGAAATGCTATAGAGTTTGACCGCAGTTTAATAGATTATTTAGTTGCTATACTTTTGTAACTCTACATAACAACAGCCAACATTGTGCAGCAGAAATATCAAGATGCTGTGGGCAAACTGTGGTCGCTGTAGTCTGGGTAGGTAGTGTGTTGGCTGATTAGACGTGAGGCCGTGGTTCAAACCCTAGGTCAGACTTGACCAACAAAACGAAATTTGAAAAAAATATTCTTCCGGCGACTTCCCCTCAGCAGATTTCTGGAAAAAACTCGGAGAGTAAATGGAAAATTGCCATGAAAAGTTTCTCAGAAAAAAATCTGTCGTTCAGAGTCGCCTTTAAACTGTAGGCCCCGCCCCTAATGTATAAAATTAACACACACAACATAGGTGGTGTGAGAAAGTCGCCGTAGTCTAGTAGGGGTTCGAGCCCCAGACGAGATATCAAGACAAAATACAAAAAATATTTCTTTGGCGGCTTCCTCTCAATAGATTTCTGGAAAAAAACTGTGAGAGTAAAACAAAATTGCCATGAAAAGTTTCTCAGAAAAAAAATTTGTCGTTCGGAGTCGTCTTTAAACTGTAGGTCCCGCCACTCATGTATAAAATTAACACACACAATATAAGTGGCGGGAGAAACTAGGTCGCAATTTTGACTGAAGGGTTGTAATGAACTATGTGTGTATGAAGGGAATCTGAATAATATCTCCGGCGTACTTCTGCAATGTATGTATATGGGGATGAGAAGGAGTTGAGAGCGATAGGATATTTTTTCTGTGACTGTTCGGCCTTTTGTAGGAGAGAGTTGAATTCTCTGAGAAAAGTTTTCTTCGAGGATTCATACTCCCTGTCAGCAGCCGATACTATGTTCTTACATGAGCATAGATTCGTAGTCAGGTATGTACTGAATATTGTAAAAATTGTGAATTGTTTGGAATGACAGCTTTTGGTTTGAATGACAGTTTTTGGTTTGAACGAAAAATTCGGTTATTTTTTTAGAATTTTGTAGTGTAGAGAACCACTTAATGGAAGATATAGGAAACAAAGTTTGGAAAGACCTCTTAAGGGAGGTCATTGAATTATTTTCCCACATTTTTTTTCATTTCAATATCTCCTTTAATGGCTTCTTTATTTTACATTTTGTATTCAATTCAATTAAAATTATTTATTTTTTTATTATTCTTTTTTGTTGTTGTTGTAATTTCCGAATTCAATTCAATTATTTACAACATTGCGGATTACATTGAAAGCCAGCCAACCACCCACCAACAATTTAGAGCAAACATTTAAAGTAATTGCGCTCCACCTCTAATTGATTGTCTTAAATTTTCCATGCAATTAATTTTAAACGTTTTGTTTCGGTGCCACCACCACCACCATCACTACCGTCATAGCCAGCAAAATGATGACTATTTTTGGTAGAAATATGAAAATAAAGGCCTATTTAACAGCTGTCATTGGCTTAAAACTAAGAGACAGACAGTGAAAAGTCTGGTTATATTTATTTTCTTTAAAATTTTTATTTTCCCGCTTATAAGGTCCATCATATAAGGCTTTTGCTGTATGTTAAGTCGTATGCCAAGTCTGCTAAAGCCAGCCTTTTTGGGCATACACACTCACATTGGTTAACCACTGACGCCAACTTGGTTGTCAACACAAAAATTTTTGAAGTCTTTTGCCAAACCAACAACACTAACAACAACAAAGAAAAACTCCGTTAAAACTCAATTACTTACAAAAGACTTCATAGAGCATTGAGCATAGAGCAGCAGAGTAGACTTTAAAGCTTAGAAGAGCTAGAGAAGACAGAATCAAAAGCCAATTTAAACACTTTAGGCTTCAAAAATAAAACAATACAGTCGTGGCTGTAGGAAATAAGACAATAATTTAAAGAAATTTAAGACAGACAGCCTTTAATAACTAAATTATGCTGTTAAGCTGTGTTCTAATTTGAGTCGCTTTTCGCCACGCTCTACCCTTATTGTGACACCCAAACTGTCACTGTCATCATTATTATGCCACTTGAAATATACCACGAAATTATTTCTTTATTTTATAATGTTTTGAATTTAATAGTGCGTTACAAAAATTTATCACCACCATCTCTCTCTCATAATCTCTTAAAGAAGCATGAACAGCAACAAAACGAGTGGAAAACTCTGCAGCCTTTATTATCAGCATTTTATTATGACACACGCTTTATTATTTTATTTTTTATTTTTATTTTCTTTTAATCTTTTGGTGACAAATTATTGAAAAATTATTTTAAAATTAATTTTGAAACCAAAACTGAGGCAGAAAAATAGCTGGTGTTGGTACATTTTTTATGGCTCATTAACTTGTTTTATGTGTGATTAAATGCTTATGATTAAAGGCCAATAAATAAGCCGTTGAAACAGACAAATTTTTATTGGATAAGAGCACAAGTTATTGTACTGAGGGAGAAACAAAATTAAGATTCTGAAAATAATGTCGATTACTATTCACGTTTAAAATTAGGATTCATTGGGTACTACTAACTATAGCATTGGCAAGATTGTATGGAGGACTTGATGTGTTACAAGCATGTAATGAGGCCTCCTACTCTTACTAATTTTGTAAAAGATGGTGGCTCTATTCCTATGATATTTCCAAGACATAGGGAAAGATACCTATGCAGCAAGTTTCTTAACAAATTGGTCCTTCGGAACTCAATTGATTTCAAAGTTATTACTTACTTGTACTCTACAACCTTGCCACAAGGCCACCTGAGCTGTTGACATCCTCTTGTCTGACTATACTCAATGTATTTATTGTTGTGCAATGTTGCTGCCTTAGGTTAGGTTAGGTTAGGCTAGAGGACGTGTACTTGTCAATTAAGACAAGTACAGTACCCGGATGTCGAATTGACCCATTGTACAACGTCCTAGTTTCTCACACCACTTATGTTGTGTGCGTTAATTTTATACATGAGTGGCGGGGCCTACAGATTAAATTCGATTCCCAACGGCAGATTTTTTAGAAACTTTTCATGGCAATTTTATTTTAACGCTCAGAGTTTTTGCCAGAAATCTTCTGAGAAGCAGTCGCCGAAGAAAAATTGTTTTCATATTTTCGATTTGATGTCTTAACTGGGGTTTGAACCGTGGCCTTACGTCTAAAAGCCGACGCACTACGAACTAGACTATGGCGCCTACTTCTAATGAGGTTCCATTCTCTAACTAATTGTGTAAAGGATGGAGGCTCTATTCCTATGATATTTCCAAGAAATAGGGAAAGATACCTATGCAGCAAGTTTCTTAACAAATTGGTCCTTCGAACTTGAATTGATCTCAAAGTTATTACTTACTTGTACTCCAAAACCTCGCCACAAGCACATCTGAGATGTTAACATCCTCTGTCTGACTACACACAGTGTATTTATTGTTGTGCAATATTGCGATCTTAGTTAGGCGGAAAAAATCTTTTGCAATGCCGGCACCCATGGTAACATATACAAACTCTTGGTCTAGCCCCGCAATACAGTTGAAATTCAAATAATTCTAGTATGGTGATCGTATATAAAGAGAATGCTTAATTAAACAATATAAAGAGGAATACAAGCCAGCTCTCTTTCAGAAGAACTCGCTACAGTCAGGTGAGACTGCCCAGAACGATGAAGTCATTAAAGTAGGTCACCAAACCATCATCATAGATGATAATCAATTGCATTGTTTGCATTGTTTTTAATTTATATACGGAATCCCTCTGTAACATATTCCCAAGTCCCGTTACTGTGACAAACTTCAAAATGCTGTTCAGAGTCCCTATCTAGTACCTGACAAGCGCCCTGGTGTTCAGTCAAACGCAACACTAGTTCCAGGTATATGTTTTGGCAGCAGCCTTATATTGGCCAAGAAGCATTTCATATTCTGAATAAAAGCTCTTTGAGTCTAAAATGCCCTGTCGAAAGACAAGGCCCCTAATTGTGCTCTGGACTTCGAATATAGCAGAGAATGTTTCCATTTTCTTGCATAGCTAATTAGGCTTGCCCAGACAGTCTTATATTAATCACGGGCCTGCCTTATGATAACTGAGCACTCGTACGGGGACTTTGTTAGGTTAGGTCGAAGTGGTTGCCTTAGGTGCCTGTTGTGATGCCAAAGGTATTGATCGAATTCCACCAACATCATCGAAAAAGTCGGTGAGTTTAGGGGCTGCGCCTATCTGTGGAGTCACCTAGGTTAGAGGAGACAATTAAGTACCCGGAGATCGAATTGACCCATTGTACAACGTCCTAGTTTCTCACACCACTAATGTTGTGTGTGTTAATTTTATACATGAGTGGTGGGACCTACAGTTTAAAGTCGACTCCGTACGACAGATTTTTATTTATTGAGAAACTTTTCATGGCAATTTTTATTTACTCTCAGAGTTTTTGCCAGAAATCTACTGAGAGAAAGTCGCCGAAGAAATAATTTTTATATTTTATCTTTTGATGCCTGGCCTGGGGCTCGAACCCAGGCTTTTGCGTCTAATAAGCCAACACACTACTTACTAGACTACGGCGACTTCGTGGAGTCACCTAACTGGTATATAGTATTACTATATCCCCTCCTCTGATCTTGGTGATGTTAATAACTGGGAGTTTCCATTTCTGAATACTTTGCTTTGCCAGGGAAAACCCCCGGTCCTATTCCACTATCTGTGTACCACAGACGGGTGTATAAAGGAATATGTAACCTCCAAGCTTGCTTTCTTCATTCTTCCTCGTTGCGCAGTATTTGCCAATATTAAAGAAAACAGATAGACTCTCATATAGGGACAGGTTCTCTTTGCCTGCTTCATGTTACTTTAAAATCAGATCATGTAACTAATAACTAAGATTCGAACTGCGGCTCCAAAAAAAAAACACTAAAATATGCAAGTTTCTGTATCTTATATAAGTCTAACGAGGACCCTTATAGGACACATATCATCCATGGCATTATAACGATAAAACCTGATCATTCAATAACTAAGATTCGAACTACGGTTCCAAAAAGATACAAAACTATCCCAGTTCCTGTGTCTCATATAAGTCTAACGGAGGCTTTATGACTTTGTAACATTAAAACCAGATTATTTAATAACTAAGATTCGAACTAAGGTTCCAAAAAAAATACAAAAATATGCCAGTTTCTGTTTCATGTGACGTTAAAATTCGATCTAAGATTTGAATTACGGTTCCAAAAAAAAAAAATACGAAAATATGTCAGTTTCTGCATCTTATATAAATCTAACGAGAACCTCTATAGGACACATGTAACGCATGGCTTACAACCAAATCATGTAATTAATAACTAAGATTCAAACTACGGTTCCAAAAATTTTTTTTTATAAAATTTGAAATAATTTTAAAACTTAATCAAGCGAATATTACTCTTAAAACTAGTGTAGGGTGTACATATTTTTTTTTTTTTTTTTTTGACTAAAAACACCACCAGCAAGTAGTTTTTGTTACTGTGTTGAACTGATTTTTTTCACTTTCAGTTTTCTTAAGTAGCCAGGTTCAATCATGCATGGCAAATGGCGGTTTTTTTTATGATTTAAAATGCTTCATTGAGTTTCAAAAATTGTGATAAATTTGATATTTTTTGAAACTGAATAAGAAAACTTTTAACAAATATTTAATATTTTAGGTTTTAGGCAACTTTTTATAAAAGCGACTGCAAACAAGTGATTAATAAATATGAAGCTACTGAGTGACAGTGATGGTATCACTATGTAGCGTAGTATTGTAGTATCCTAAGTCAACCACAAATGATAAGTAGTAATGATTGCACTGCCTTATCGATGTCAAAAATTGAAACGATAAACAATTCCAACCACAAGACTGCTTAGCTACTTACTGGGTGTTCTAGTTTTAATGACAGTTCCCCCTAGAGCTTTTGACTTCATTTTAATTTGACAAGTTTATTGATTTTATAATTGAAATTAAAAATAAAAATTGTCTTGTAAAATTACCACCTCAATTTTTTTTCTTTTTGTTATTTAATGTTAATCAGAATCACAAAAATTATAATAATTTCCCAATTTGAACAACCAATAACGCTCTATAAAAAGCACACTTCAGAAGTTTTTAACCGCCAAATTGTGTTTCAACATTAATTGATGCTGCTGCTGCCGCTGCTGTTAGCACTGCCTGTATACCCCACAGTATTATTAACAGCACAGTCATAAGCCCCCTCTCCCACTACCACCAACAACCGCTTTGAAAAAGATTTCATAATCATATGAAATCATAATAAAAATATCAGCGAAGGAGAACAAAACAAAAAACAGCTGAAGGTTTTTGAACCAGCAGCGCTTACAGTGTTGCAGTGGCTGCTGCTGCTGTGCTGCTGAGTTGGTAATTTAATATCCGCCATAAATCGATCTTTTTTTGAAAAAAAAAAAAACATTTTTATTTACTGTTTGTCAGTCATTCAGTTAGTCAATAAAAATTGTTTTTTTTTCTTCTTCTTGTTTCTATTCACTGTTACAAAAGACATTAACAAGGAGTTGAAAAATGTTTCACACAGTTTTGTTGCTTTAAAGGAGTCCCAGTCATTGAGTTAAATGAGTCACCTTGTTTTTGTTTTCGACCATAAAAGCAGACCATGAAACCGAACTATGGTCTTTTAAAGTCAGCCTCCAGGGGGTATTTACAAGAAAATATGAAAATAAAGAAATTAAACTGCAAAGAAGCGGGAAGAATAAGGGCTTAACTGCCTTTAAATAGGCTTTTCGCAGTAAATATGGCAAGAAACTAAATTGAAAACAAACGAACATGTTGTGACGAGACCAATTGATAATGCCGTGCAACTAACGTAATAAAGAAAAACGAAAACCACAGTTAGCAACATATCTGCTGTAGAATTTCCTTAGAAACCCAGAAAAAAACAAGTATTATCGTGATAAGGGCTGTAATGGACTTCAGTAAGACTTTTGCCACCGATAGGATAAAGCAGTCTTGGATAGTTCGTTCTTCATATGAGAAGAACGAAGTTGGACTGAAGGTAGGCTACGTTATAGCTTTACATGACATGGATACCCTACTAGCGTTAGCGCCTGTCATATACGCCATGTTTATGGTTTGGTCACCTACTTTATTGACTGCATTGTTCGAGGCAGCCTCATATAACTGTATCGAGTTCTCCTGAAGGAAAGCTGATATAATTATTGGCTTTTAAGTCTCTTTATGTTGTTTTACTAGGCATTTCTTTTACTTACGATTAACAGACCCAAATTATATGAGTTTCAACTATACTGCGGAGTCATACCTAAGGGGCGTATAGGGTACCAAGGGGTGTTAGGTTAGGTTAGCTCGGAGTGGTAGCTCTGTTTTCACAAAGCTCAGTTGAGCACTCATAGCGCCCCGTTGTGATGCCACGGGTGAACGCAGTCCCTGTACTTACCAAGTTCCACCAAAATCAGGGAAATGGAAGAAGTTGGTTAGCGCAAGGGCTGCACTAACAACGGGTGTTGGTATCTCGCAGACTATTTTTCTCGCCCAATTATGCGAGGTGTGCGGGGGTTTATATAGCCTTAACAGAGGACCCTAATATTTAGAATGGTAGATAGTTTAGAAGCTGCAATGTATTCATTAATAATACTTCAAGTGTGGAAGCCTTGGTAAACATATTGATACTTTGGACATTCGGGGGAATGCCAGCTTCCAATTTAATTCTAAAAATCCCCATAAATCAGTATTCCATTAGCATAAGATGTCGTTTTAAGTTCATCCTACCTAAATAGTGCAATAATAGAACCGATTTTTAGACCGTCAAGCAATTTCAAGACAATGTACCTGCATTATCCTAGAAACGTAAGTCTCTGCTGTTCTTATTACTAGGCTTCCTCCGTCAATTTTTCCTGGAGCAACTGCTGACCTAGATCCTTGAACATGAGCAGACTTTTACTACTCGATAACGATTTATTACATCACTTGCTTCTCCTTCGCCTGGGCATTCGTTACTTGCCTGCTATACACTGTTAGGCGCGTCGTCCTTGATATTATAAAGGTTCCGCCAAATAACTTTTTTTTTGAAAATGCTTTAAAAACGAAACTACTGTATATTTTCTCATATTTTTTTTTTATTTGAAAGTACAATCCTTCCGGTTAATAATGGAAAATAATTTCATTCAAATGGCTGCCTCGGCTGGCCATGCAGTAGCCTACACCAGAAGATGCCGATTTTGGCAAAAAAAAAATCATCTTTTCAGATGAAGCTCATTTTGATCTTGGCGGGTATGTAAACAAGCAAAATTGTCGCATTTGGAGCACAGAAAACCCGCACGCATACATTGAAAAGCCGACGCACCCAAAACGAGTCACTGTTTGGTGCGGATTTAAGGTCCAAAGGCATAATTGGACCATTTTTCTTCGAAAATGAGCAAGGAGTGGCCGTTACAATCAATGGCGATCGTTATCGGGCCATGTTGAACGAATTTTTGTTCACTAAAATTGAAGAGGAGGATACTGGCAACATTTGGTTTCAACAGGACGGCGCTACGTGTCACACGGCCGAAGCTACACTCGATGTTTTGCGCCCTGTTTTTGAAGATCGCATTATCAGCCGCAGAGCTGATGTCGTTTGGCCACCTCGGAACTGCGATTTGACACCGTTGGACTATTATTTGTGGGGTGCCGTCAAAGATAAGTGTTACGCCAGACAACAGCCAGAGACAATTGACACTTTAGAGGAGAATATTCATGAAGCCATTGGTCAAATACAGCTGCACACAATCGATAATGTGCTTAAAAATTGAACCGATCGTGTAGGCTACTGCATGGCCAGTCGAGGCAGCCATTTGAATGAAATTATTTTCCATTATTAACCGGAAGGATTGTACTTTCAAATAAAAAAAAGAAATTTGAGAAAATATTCAGTAGTTTTTTTTAAAGCATTTAAAAAAAAAAGTTATTTGGCGGACCCTTTAAATGTGTCCCCTACAGTCAACTCGAGACCGATAAAAATTCAGACAATGCAGAGTAGAAGAAATGCTGAAAATGATGGTAGAATTGCTTAATTTGGGACAGATCTGGAGAATAGGACGGATAACAGTTCTCATCGATTTGCAACAAGATGCACAGTTGTACGTCTTAGCCAAAGTTGCTTCACGCAGTGCTCTATGGCAGATCCAACGTTGAAATGCGTGCATATTACGGTCATTTCTGTCTGGCCATGAGGGAATTTACTACCATCAGAAGGCATGCCAGCTTGCGAGGAATTGAGCTACCACACGCGCTGATAGAATTTGAACCTTCCAGAGAAGTATTCGTATACTTTGCGAAATGCATGTAAGTAGACTAGCCAGAAGGAGCTTAAGGATAGTGATTTGGCTTTTGATGCACCTTGTAGACTCAAGGAATTCCTGTCACAACAACGAGCGTCTTAAAAAAGTTATTTGGCGGACCCTTTACAACTTAGCACAGAAGCAATATGTGTAAGAGTACTGGGAACTCCATTCATAATATTCCTAATGGAAATGCTTGAAATAAATTTGACATACATTTTCCGGTGTCCCCATATGCACCGACTCTCCAGTGGTAATGGTTCAAACCAAATGACCACTTCTATGGCCTTCATACTTGCAAACATAATTGGTCTTTACAACCCTTCCGTTAGGATTACGACCTAGCTTCTTGCACCACTGATGTTGTGTGTGTTGATTTTACGCACGAGGGGCGGGGCCTACAGTTTAAGGTCGACTCCGAAAGACAGATTTTTGAGCAACTTTTCTTTGCAATTTTATTTACTCTCAGAATTATTGCTAGAAATCTGCTAAGAGAAAGGCGCCAAAGAAATATTTTTTCATATTTTTGTTTTGTTTTTGTCAGAAATCTGCTGAGAGAGAGTCGGCAAGGAAATATTTTTTTTATACTTTCGTTTTGATGTCTGACCTGGGGTTTAAACCGAGGCCTCATGTCTAATAAGGCCAACACACTACCTACTAGACTACAGCGACTTCATAAGAGTCATTAATTATGGTAGCTTAATGGATCTAAATGGTAACGTCACGTGACTGCGTGTGGTGACACCATTTAACCTGATTTGATCAAAGTAGACTGGTCAATTCGGCTTGTAATAATGCCAGAAAGGAAAGAAATTGAGCTCCATCGCTCGTATCTCAGAATGAAATCCCAGTAAGCATCACGTTGAAGTCACCGTAGTCTAGTAGGTAGTGTGTTGGCTTATTAGACGTACAAGCCAGGGTTCGAGGCTCAGTCCGGACATCGAAATAAAATACAAAAAGTATTTCATCGGCGACTTCCTCTCAGCAGATTTCTGGCAAAAACTCTGAGATCAAATGGAAAATTGCCATGAAAAGTTTCTCAAAAATCTGTCGTTCGGAGTCGACTTTAAACTGTAGGTCCCTCCGCTCATGTATAAAATTAACACACACAACATAAGTGGTGTGAGAAACTAGGACGTTGTACAATGGGTCAATTCGACCTCCGGGTACTGTACTTGTCTTAATTGACAAGTACACGTCCTCTAACCTAGCCTAACCTAACCTAAGCATCACGTTTCTCCGACCCAAGTGGAAATGTTTTGTGGTGATTTCAGTAACCTGTTCATTAATTATATTCTAAACTAAGACAACCTAACCTCTAACCTCTAGAGAGCTAATAATTTGGTGCAGGAAGCTTAGCTGAAAATCCATTAAACTAAGCACCGCCTTTAATTTGCCTTTTGTAACGACTTTAAAAAAATTGCCCCTGTTCTTACGTTAAATATTTGTAAGATGTGCCTGTTAAGTACTTATTCAATCAATCAACCGTTGAAGGAACCAAGTAAAGAAAAGATGCGGAAAAAATAAACGTTTTCACAAGGTCATTCAGATAACAAAAAAAAACAAAAGTTATCGTTTAAAACCGATACATTGAAATCAATTTCATTTCGATACGCTTTAATAATAAAGAAACAAGACTTCAAAGAAAAAAAAAAAAACGTAACGTAAACGTTTTCAATCATGCAACAAAGCAAGCGATACTGCGGTTTTGATTCGTGTGTTTCGTTGGCTTAATGGGTTGGCTTGGCTTAATAAATTTCTTTGTTGAAAAACAAAATAAAAGAAACAAACCTTCTGGTAAAAAAAACTTTTAAAAGAACTTAATTGATGCGAACCCATATAAAAAAAAGGTGTCACTATAAACAACCGAAAAAAACTCAACGCAAATAACAAATTTGAGAAGACCACACAGGATGGTTACCATGGTGGTGGTACAACACTTTTGGTTTGGAACGCTTTTTTCTGTTTGGTTTGTGCTGTATGTGAACAAAAGATTGGAAATGAAATATACTCGGGGTAACGGATATGGACGAGTTACAAATTAACGCCATTGTGTTTATAATTTCCGAAGAAATAAAAGAAATAAAAAATTAACTGAAAAGCTTGAGAACTTAAAGCGTTTTGTTTACGTAGAAAAAATATTAAAGGAAATATTGATTCTCTTTCTTGTTAATATTTGCAGAAATTAATGCCTTAGATGATGGCCTTTTAATAAAGACGATAAACAAAGTTTGAAGTTTGAAGTTAAAAAAAAAGGTTTTAAGAAGTCACACCGCACCACACAACTACTCTTCTAAAGAATTAAAGGGTCCGCCAAAGAACTTTTTTTTTTGAAAATGCTTTAAAAAAACGACTGAATATTTTCTCAAATTTCTTTTTTTATTTGAAAGTACAATCCTTCCGGTTAATAATAGAAAATAATTTCATTCAAATGGCTGCCTCGGCTGGCCATGCAGTAGCCTACACGATCGATCCAATTTTTAAGCACATTATCGATTGTAGAAAGCAGCTGTATTTCACCAATGGCTTCACGAATATTGTCCTTTAAAGCGTCAATTGTCTCTGGCTTGTCGGCGTAACACTTATCTTTGACGGCACCCCACAAATAATAGTCCAATGGTGTCAAATCGCAGCTCCGAGGTGGCCAAACGACATCAGCTCTGCGGCTGATAATGCGATCTTCAAAAACAGGGCGCACAACATTGAATGTAGCTTTGACTGTGTGACACGTAGCGCCGTCCTGTTGAAACCAAATGTTGCCAATATCCTCCTCTTCAATTTTTGTGAACAAAAATTCGTCCAACATATCATTGACTGTAACGGCCACTCCTTGCTCATTTTCGAAGAAAAATGGCCCAATTATGGCTCTGGACCAAAATCCGCAGCAAAAAGTGACTCGTTTCGGGTGCGTCGGCTTTTCAATGTATGCGTGCGGGTTTTCTGTGCCCCAAATGCGACAATTTTGATTGTTTACATACCCGCCAAGATCAAAATGAGCTTCATCTGAAAAGATGATTTTTCTGTCAAAATCGGCATCTTCTATAAGTTGATCGCAGGCCCACTTAGCGAAGTGAAAACGCATTGGATGGTCAATTGGCTTCAACTCCTGAACCAATTGGACTTTGTATGGCGTCATACCAAGGTCTTTATGCAAAATTCGTCTCAATGATGTCTCCGAAATGATCAATTGTTGAGAACGACGGTGAATTGATGTTGATGGCGCTTCACGCACACTTTCTGTCACAGCAGCAATATTCTCGGGTGTACGCACTGTTTTTGGCTTTTCGCGCTTTGGTTTATCGAAGAGGATGCCAGTTTCTTTCACTTATTTTCACAAGATAACGAACATACGGAGCTGACGGTGCTTCTCTTCTTTTCAAAGTAATGTCGCAATATTTCCCAGCGTTATTCAAGCGTATACACAACCATATTCGTTCAGCGGAAGGATAAAACTAATTATCTGTCAAATCAGACATGAGCTAAGTGTTACCATTCACCATATAAGCACTAATTGAAAAAAAAAAACGTTAGATGGCGGACCCGATAAAAAAAAAAAATTTCCAAATAAAATTGAAATTGATTTGTGTAAACTTGGGCCACCATCTCGACTTGCTTAACTTTTACTTTAAAAGCAATACTTTGCCTCCAAAGAAAGTTGTTCTCCTAATTGAAATTCACAATTTCCAAATTGCTAACGTTCACCTTTTAAACGTTTTGTTAACTACACACACTTTCACAATTAATTGCTACAATTATTGGCCCCTTACCCAAATACTACTTATTGGTTGCCAACAAACGCACCCAATTGAACTGCCGCCATCACCACCACCGCCACACCCACTCTGTTTGGCAGCTCTACTCGCATTTAAATTTCATTAAAATAAATGCTTCGGCTAATTTCCTATACAAACTATGTTGCAACACACACACTCGCAATATTTTGTTATCTTTGCCACTTCTGTGTGCTCCTTTCCTCACTCACTCTCTCTCAATCCATATGTCTGTGTCACCATTTATTCAATGTGTGGCCTTTAATCGTGTTTAATAGTTGCGTCCATATTTGGGGTTTTCAAGCGATTGTTTTAAACGAAAATGTCACAACCCGTTAAAGGGGGCAATGCTAACATTGCAAAAAACAGGCACTTGTGGCAATAAGGGACATGACACGGCATAGACCTACAACCACTGCTTATTCCTTCCGAATTTCTTCTCGAAGTACATGTTTTGTTGGTTCATTGATCTCATCAGAGTATCTGGCTAAGGGACTTGCTGCTATTCTTATTCCGAACAAATGTTCTTTGAGTCACGGCCAGTCACGGACAATATCTTAACCCATTAATGCCCAAATTACTTTTTTTTCTAATGGTTACCGTTGTGTTTTTTACACTCAATTTCCTCTCAGATCATAAAAACTAAGTCAACCTCTGCTGGTAACTTAAGTTGCCACTGGGCACTAATGGGTTAATGTAAGACTCAAATTTCGTTGCTTCTTTCCGTCTTCGTTTTTTTCGCGTATTTCCTCCTTTGCGGCAGACAGATTTTTGCCTTATCCGCAGAGTAATACCTCGCTTTCTCCCTCTTCTTTATGCTTTAGCTGAGACTCATCCCATTTTACTCGCTTAGCTGAAATAGCTTACTCAGATCGCTGCATAACAATCTCAAGCCAACCTCATAGAAGCTAAATGATCAGATAGCAATCTGGCCCTCAGATAGCTATTTCTTACCATCCCCTACGAACATACGAGTATATCGATGACGGAGCCTCCCACTTGTAAAATACTCGCAAGATTTTATTCTGGATGTAGACTCAACCGCTCCTGCACAATAAACAGTTCTCGACCCATTCATATATCTACAAGAGTTTTGTTGCATTTCCCAGTTCGGTCCGGTGGACAGTTCAGACAGCAACTATCCGCCACTAGTTCTGTTAGATCATGCTCTGATCTCTGCATTCCGTACGGTCTCCACGACCGAATCTTATTGTCCTTATATTAGAGTTTGACAGTGCCTATGTTTACACAAACATTATGAGATGGCTACGGCATAGTAAAATACCAGGTCCTGCGATTAAGAGAAGTTTAATCCTCTTTCTCATGTATGCAGCTTCTATGACAGTCACTGACCATACGGCCAAAATCACTTGCCTTGTAATGTCAATAATGACAACGAAAATTACCATAAGTGTGCTTCTTTCGAGTTTGAGCATTTGTTACAATCTTCTTGACTGGACTTTCTTTAACGGAATCCGGTACTGTCTTAACTTGGAGACCCTCACTGGATTTCCCAGTGTTGAGAAGTCAAATAAGTTCGACGGTTATAGCATGTCTGGCTGTACATTGCTAACCTTAATCATAGCGGCAAACAGAATGAATCGATATTTGCTGACACACCCTAATATGACAACTCCACGAAAATCTTCGTCTGCAACACTATTCTTGAAGATTTATTTGAAAGCATTCACAAATTGTCACACACCATTTTCCCCACTCCGATCTACGGACATTCTGAAGCTATTCGAGAAGTTATAGTGTGATGTCATGTAATCTTTATTCCTGAAGACTTCTAATTCCACTTAGATTCTTGAGAGACCGACATTTAATCCGTGCCATTGTATAGTTGCCTAGTCTAGACAGAAGAAATTCAGCTGGAAGAGGCGTAAAAAATATTTAAAAAAATTTGACAAAAGTGTCATCTTTGATGGCAAAATTTTCATTTTTGATGATAAAATTCACATTTTTGGTGACAAAATTGTCATTTTGATGTCCAAATTGTCATTTTTTATGACAAAATTGTAATTTTTGATGGTAAAATTGTCATTTTTGATGACAAATTCGTTATTTTAGATGACAAAATTGTCATTTTAGATAACAAAACTGTCTTTTTTGATGCTAAAAATGCCATTTTTAATGACAATGTTTTCATTTTTAATGACAAATTCGTTATTTTGGATGACAAAATTGTCATTTTAGATAACAAAACTGTCTTTTTTGATGCTAAAAATGCCATTTTTAATGACAATGTTTTCATTTTTAATGACAAATTCGTTATTTTGGATGACAAAATTGTCTTTTTTGATGCTAAAAATGCCATTTTTAATGATAAATTGTCATTTTTGATGACAACGTTTTCATTTTTGACAACATGTCATTTTTAATGACAAAATTGTAATTTTTGATGACAAAATTGTCATTTTTGATGACAAATTCGTTATTTTAGATGACAAAATTGTCATTTTATATAACAAAATTGTCTTTTTTGATGCTAAAACTGCCATTTTTAATGACAATGTTTTCATTTTTAATGAAAATTCTCATTTTTGATGGTAAAGTTGCCATTTTCGATGACAAAATTGTCATTTTAGATAACAAAATTGTCTTTTTTGATGCTAAAAATGCCATTTTTAATGACAATGTTTTCATTTTTAATGACAAATTCGTTATTTTAGATGACAAAATTGTCATTTTAGATAACAAAACTGTCTTTTTTTATGCTAAAAATGCCATTTTTAATGACAATGTTTTCATTTTTAATGACAAATTCGTTATTTTGGATGACAAAATTGTCTTTTTTGATGCTAAAAATGCCATTTTTAATGATAAATTGTCATTTTTGATGACAACGTTTTCATTTTTGACTACATGTCATTTTTAATGACAAAATTGTAATTTTTGATGACAAAATTGTCATTTTTGATGACAAATTCGTTATTTTAGATGACAAAATTGTCATTTTATATAACAAAATTGTCTTTTTTGATGCTAAAACTGCCATTTTTAATGACAATGTTTTCATTTTTAATGAAAATTCTCATTTTTGATGGTAAAGTTGCCATTTTCGATGACAAAATTGTCATTTTAGATAACAAAATTGTCTTTTTTATTGCTAAAAATGTCATTTTTAATGACAATGTTTTCATTTTTAATGACAAATTCGTTATTTTAGATGACAAAATTGTCATTTTAGATAACAAAACTGTCTTTTTTGATGCTAAAAATGCCATTTTTAATGACAATGTTTTCATTTTTAATGACAAATTCGTTATTTTAGATGACAAAATTGTCATTTTAGATAACAAAACTGTCTTTTTTGATGCTAAAAATGCCATTTTTAATGACAATGTTTTCATTTTTAATGACAAATTCGTTATTTTGGATGACAAAATTGTCTTTTTTGATGCTAAAAATGCCATTTTTAATGATAAATTGTCATTTTTGATGACAAAATTGTCATTTTTGATGACAAATTCGTTATTTTAGATGACAAAATTGTCATTTTATATAACAAAATTGTCTTTTTTGATGCTAAAACTGCCATTTTTAATGACAATGTTTTCATTTTTAATGAAAATTCTCATTTTTGATGGTAAAGTTGCCATTTTCGATGACAAAATTGTCATTTTAGATAACAAAATTGTCTTTTTTATTGCTAAAAATGTCATTTTTAATGATAAATTGTCATTTTTATTGACAATGTTTTCATTTTCGATGACAAATTTGACTTTTTTGATACTAAAAATGACATTTTTAATGACAAACTGTCATTTTTGATGACAAATTTGTCATTTCTAAAGTGTAACACATTTTACGGCCATTTTCTATTGCTTTTACTGTCCTCAATATAGATTAGCGCTGCAGCATGTTTATAGAAACATATGTTCGTGTGTCTTTCTCCATATTATACTATTGCAGGTCCATAATGACGATGATGATGATGACGATGACAATTGTTAATTGAATTTTAGTCTAAAACCATAATGTTAAATTATAAAATGTTTCTCCATGCAACGATATACATATACATACCTAAGTAAGCAGAGAGAGAGAGAGAGAGAGAGAGAGAAAGAGAGAGAGATAAACTAAAACGTTATCATTCTAAATGATTTGAACATTTTGTACAAAATATTGTCATGTTCGTTGCGAGTCTTTGATTGTGCAGCCAAAAATTATATTTTAATTATGCAGACACATTCGAATTAATGTGAACGAACGGACATTAATTCGAAATCATTATTATCACTGAAGCCAGTTATTTGTATCGGATAATAGAAAAAGAAAATTTTAAAATTTTTTTATTTAAAAATTTCAATGAAAATTTAAAATTTTATGACATTGGCTTTATGGCCGCAAAACAGGGTGATTTTTTAAAAAGTTTAAGAATTTAAAAAGTATAATACAAGACTGGAGTATATCTGCACTCCAGAAATATTTTTTAACTTTAAATTTACAAATTTTGAGAGCGCTGCGCTAGTGTCAATAGAGTTTGACATTCTCAGCTGTCACATCATAGCTAACGATATCGTTAGTTCCTATGCAGCTAAAAAGAACACCCAGCAGATATTAAGAAAGCAGGCAATTGTATGATTCATAAGAAAGAATTTCAAAGGCGTTGATAAATTGATGGAGTTTTAAGCCTGTTGTGTTTCAGAAAACAAAAATAATTTGAATTCTTAAGGAGTGCATCATCTTTTTTAAGAGTGATAAAGAAAGGTCATGCCTTTGGAAAAAGCCTAATAAAGGCATCACATGTTAATCTTTCTTTTCATGGTTTCACAGAACTTTTCATATTTTAAAGCCTCAAATGTAAATTGAAATTTCATTTCCAAAAATGCTCTTTGTAATGGCAACCAACCACATTAAGAACCGTGTGTAACACTTTCCTACACAGTTAGCCGCGTCATTAGCGCGTTATTATCTGTTTTGTTTGATTAATACTGGCTGTTAGCAGTCAGTCGTAATGCAGCAATAATTGTAAGCCAACGTCTTGTATGATGGCTGGCTTGCATTAAAGGAAATGAGTCTTTAAGTGGCATATTTTTTATTTCGGCGTATAAGTTTTCTAATAAAAAAAAATCCACAAGAATTTGTAATTCAAAACACTTTCAAAGGCACCCACTTTGGCTTGGAAACCACATACATGTTGCGCGTACGTACGTTCGTTTTGCAAGAATGAATGGTTGATGATGTTTCATGCCACAATACGTACGTACATATGTACGTACATATGTGTGGCATTATTTAGAATTTTGTTGCAACACCTACACAACTTAGTAGAAGCAGCAGCAGCAGCAGCAGCCGCAGTGTAGTATAAAATTAATTGCAAAATTTGCTACAATTATTTGGAAAAATATATGCCTGATATGCCTTATAAATACTCGTGGAAAGAAATGATGAATTACGAGTACAATGACAGTGTAATTGTTTATAATTTTTTTTTCTGTTTTTTTGTTTTGTTTTTATTTCTTGGAAAATCAACGAATCATTTACTGGCCGCTGTAGAGAAGTGTACAGAGGCCATTTAAATAATATTTAAAATAAGAAACGTACACACACAGAAAACATGACACATGTATCGGTATATTAAACATAAATGTTCATGGGTATTATTTAATAAAACAGTGGAGGACAAAAGTAGTCGTACTCTATACAAAAAAAAAAAGGAAATTTTAATATCTTTGAGATCACATATGTACATAGGTTGGTAGGTAGATAGGAATGGCTGTCTACCTAGGAGGCTAGACCCACTTAGGCCTTGTGCTCCACATTTCTGGGATACTGTTGGTCATTTCTCTCTCTCTCTCTTAGCACTAGACTGTCAATGTCAATCTCTAACATATCTGTAAGATTATACTTCTCCTACTTCTGCCACATTACGCTACGTGTTGAACAGGCATAGAATAGTGTTGTAATCTTCCTAGTCTCTAAAACTCCTGTATATGTTAGGTTAGGTTAGCGTGGTAGCTTTAATTTACCAAAAAGCTTACTTGAGCACGCATAGCGGCCCGTTGTGATGCCACAGGTGAACGCAGCCTCTGTACTGACCAAGTTCCGATCCAATTAAGGGAAGGGCTGCACATTTTCAAAAAGCACCCCACGCTGGAAAACCTGCCAGAAAGTTTGATAAACGAGACTATGTCCTTGATATCAATGGACGATAGCTCCGTCAAGCTGGCAAGGTTTGGAGAGCCAAATAACCTATATCTGAACCCTGCAAGGGATGGGCATTGGCAGAGGAAGTGGATGACAATCTCCTCCTCCTCGGCGGATCTGCATCCACGAGAGGATATTACGGTCAAGTCCAAGTAGCTGGTTGGTACGCCTTCTATCCATTGTGGGCCAAGTGAGCCTAGCGATGGAGCAGGACTCTTCATTGACCCAGGACCGGTTGGCATCCTGGGAGAATTTCCGTGCAATGGCCAGTTTGAACGAGGTAAGTGGCATTCCCAAGTTGATTGAGGAAGATTCCGGAAGTTGTTCGCCAGCTCTGCCCAGCTCATCATCCTGCGTAAGTCTTTATCGAAATGTTTAAATACAACACGTCTCACACGATTACACGATTGAGGAGACTTTCCGTGAGCCTTTATTGTAACTCTGTTCAGATTTTCCGCGCTATCTTGACCGTATCCAAAATCATCATACGCGGCCTTTACGGAACCTAACGAATTGGAATGCCCCTTTGAAGAGCATACCTTAGTTGGGTTCTTAAAAGTACCGTTGTAACTACGGCATTATCTTGTCTGACATTCTGATAGCCATTCTGATAGTTTTATGAAGGAGTAGATTCTGAACAAATCTCCTTAGGTGTCCAAAAATCCTTCACCTCAGGTTCTCAAGTGCCGAATAATGGCGGGCAAATTATTCTGTGATATAATCGTCTTCCTTGTCATTACAGCTTCTGCAGAAGTCTTGGTGTAGTATTCACAGTCTATAGACGTGTGCACCCAGAGGCCATTGTCACGATACAACAACTGTTAGGTTCCTATGATAGCCTTTCATCGGGAAAAAGGAAAATTTTGTTCGACCCAGCAAGAGTGTGGACTAAGAGGCCAGTTTCACGATACAACTGTTATGAGATTTCTATGTTCCTAAGATCTCAGATCTGTGTGCTCATCTTGCCATATTTTCTTTGCAAATCAGTGTGTGAGCCTATAGCCTTGTGGACCCAGAGGCCAGTATTACGATACAACTGTTATGTAACTTCTAGGTTCCTAAGATAGATTCTCATCGGGAAAAAGGAACATTTTGTTCTACCGATATCCATATCGACCCAGATCCGTGTGCACAAGCATATAAAGCCAGAAGACGTGTGGACCCAGAGGCCAGTTTCAGGCTACAACTGTTATGAGATTTCTACGTTCCTAAAACAGACTCTCATCCGGAAACAAATAAATTTTGTTCCGCCGATAACCATATCGTCTCAGATCTGTGTGCTCATCTTGCCATATTTTCTTTGCAAATCAGTGAGTGAGCCAGCAGGCGTGTGGACCCAGAGGCCAGTTTCGGGATACAACAGTTGTGAGATTTCTACGTTCCTAAGATAGACTCTCATCCGGAAACAAACAAATGTTGTTCCGCCGATAATCATATTGTCTCAGATCTGTGTGCACAAGATGGCTCATGATGCAATATTTTCTTTGCAAATCAGTGAGTGAGTGAGTGAGCTAGCAGGCGTGTGGACCCAGAGGCCATTGTCACGATACAACTGTTATGTGACTTCTACGTTCCTAAAATAGACTCTGATCAGTATGAAAACAAATTTTGTTCCGCCGGTAACCATATATGCTCAGATTTGTGGCACAAGAGGGCTCATCATGCCATCTTTGCTTTGCAAATGAATGAGTTTGTCTCCACTCTCAGTCGCACGAATAAATTCATTGAATTTTTCAATTACTTTGGATTTGTTGTCACATTCTATGCGTCCATGTCCAGGAACCCATATTAGGGTAACCGGAGAATATTTCGCTGTCTTCTAGAAAGACACTTGGCCGCTTTACTGCCAGTAATTATGCGTGCACCTTCACTCAATATGCTCTGGTGCTGGATTTGTACAGCGGAAGTATTTTTAGCCCTTATTGGAATGCCTTAAAGGGTGTAGTTCCTATATTTATTGTGATACACTCAAACAGATCTCGAGCGATATTGACAATCAACTATCAAACCGCGGTCTTGTAGAATACAGTTGGTTTGATTACAAAGTCGTACAGCCACAATACATTTTTGCAAAATCACAGTGATTTGGTTCCAGCGAATTGTGGCAATTAAATCCGTATTTATTTTATTTCCTATCAGCTGCCTCGCGTCTCGGTCTTTTCTGATAGTCAGGCCGCGATAAGATCTCTATCGGGTTTCGTGAATAACTCTAGGATGGTTAGAGAATGTCGGCGCTGTCTCGACCTTCTTTCTGGGTCTCCGGGCTTAGTAAAATTCCGGGAAACTGTAGGGCCGACGAGCTCGCCAGAGCTGGTGCGCTCCTTCCGGAATGTTTTTCAATTGAATTGGGTATGCCACTTGCCTCGGTCAAGTTGGACAGGCACAGTAAAATTCCGGGAAACTGTAGGGCCGACGAGCTCGCCAGAGCTGGTGCGCTCCGTCCGGAATCTTCTTCACTTGCCTCGGTCAAGTTGGACATTGCGCGGAAATTCTTTCGGGACGCTAACATATACTGGGTCAATGAGGAGTCCTGCTCCACCGCTAGACTCACCTGGCCCTTGATGGATAGAAGGCGTACCAACCAATTACTTGGTCTTGGTCATGACGTCATCTCAACCACAGTGACCATGCTTACATGTCATTGCGTTATGGATAGACACGCGGAAAGACTTCTGCCGTGGATGCAGATCCGCTGAGGAAGAGGAGACTGTTATGCACTTTCTTTGTCAGTGCCCGTCCCTTGCTAGGTGTAGATATAGGCTATTTGGCTCGCCATTTCTTTGATATCAAGGATATAGCTTCGTTCATCAAACTTTCTGGCTGGTTTTGAAGTGTAGGGTAGTCGTGTTTTTGATGTGCAGCTCTGCGCTGAGCAACTTCTTTCCCTTCCCTGATTTTGGTAGAACTTGGTCAGTACAGGGACTGCGTTCACCCGCGGCATCACAACGGGCCGCTATGCGTGCTCAAGTGAGCTTTGTGATATCACAGCTATCACTCCGACCTGAACCTGAAGCTGAAGCTGATGTCATCTCAAACTGGTTTCTCAACTAGAGAGAGAGAGAATTCTGAACTCAAGTGCATTCAAGTGTTGGTTGATTTGTATGTTGTGTTAAACTTTTGCTCTTTACTGTACGTATGACTACATAAATATATGCGTCGGTTGTGCCTTTTTATAAAACGGAAATATTTGTTTAACAACGTAACTCTTGTCATAATTTTTATACAAAAAAAAAAGCAGAAAAACTAAATTTTTTTCATTTTTATTTGCAAGTTCTCTGCGAAGGATGCCTGTGTGTATGGGATCCACTAGAGTTCATAAAACATTGTGTGTTGAAATAACATGTGTTCGGAATTCTTTTTTTTTTAATAAAATTTTTATTTATTATTTTTTTTTTTTGTAGTTCGTACAACAAACGACCTAATTAGACATCTTTATAGGTGTGTATTGTTTATACTTTTTCGTATATCGTACGTAATTTTATTTCTTTAAATTTTTTTTTTGTTGGGTTTTTGTTCTCTTTTTTAACTCCAAAAAATATTTTTTTTTTCATTTTGTGTTACAAGTTGTTATTAACGCCCGCTGAGCATACGATGACGACGACAACCATTGAATGAATTTTTTTTTTCGATTTTGCCAAACAAAGTCATGCTGGAAAACGTAAAAAAATGGTCTAAAAAGCTAAACTGAAAAGACAGACGGACATAGTGTTAACACTGTTGTTGTTCTTTTTTTGTTTTCTAAACGAATTGAAATGAATAAGTTAATGAAAAATTGTTTGAATTTTTAAAAAAATATTTTTTCGTTAACAATATTGTTGTATACATTGATTTTGGGTGGTACAAACAACAAAAAGTTGTTCTAGAAAATTAAGACAAAATATGTTAACAGGTCTCCAATTCAATATTTAGTCTTGACATACAAAAATTCAAAAAAAAAATTTTGAAAGCATAAACGGTGCTGAAGTCTGGCATTTCACACCATAAGTTGTGGGAAAATTATTTTCAATAGACAGTGGTAGTCTAGAACGCTTCAACAGAACCTTCCGTTTAGACGCTAGGCGACAGTGTGTTTGCTTAAGCCCTTTGAGTAGTCAACCCCCCAACTTAAGTACCTACCATTGTCAGTAAACATTAGATTGCACTGAAGTCACCGTAGTCTAGTAGGTAGCGTGTTGGCTTATTAGACGTAAAGCCAGGGTTTGAGCCACAGGCCAGACATCAAAACAAAATACAAAAAGTATTTCTTTGGCGACTTCCTCTCAGCATATTTCTGGCAAAAACTCTGAGAATAAATAAAATTGCCATGAAAAGTTTCTCAAAAATCTGTCGTTCGGAGTCGACTTTAGACTGTAGGTCCCTCTGCTCATGTATAAAATTAACACACACAACATAAGTGGTGTGAGAAACTAGGTCGTAATCCTGACTGAAGGGTTGTAATGACCAATTATGTATGTGTACTAGATTGCACTGATAGGACTTATTTTACCTAAGCAATCTGCAAAGACGATAGTGTACCAACTCCATATAAAAAAAATTATTTAAACTGCATTCAAGACTCCACCGCATATCGAATATGCCCATCCTTTTCTCATACGTAACACATAACAATAGCTAGATTACCCGATTGACATTAAAACACATAGTCTTTCAGCAAATATACCAGGAAACATATCCTAACCTGTAATTAAGAAATATATGAAGACTAAGACCTAATTATTCAAAAACAAGGGCTGCAATTCAGTCATCATTGGAGTATACTTGAGTACCTTCAAAGGTTTATTAAGCACTACAGACGCTTTCAATGCACAGAAACACTAAAAACTTTCGTTTGAAAGTGTGTTTGATGCTATTGTGTGTGGAATATAACAACGTTCAAATGAATTCGCCATGGACTCTTTGGTGGAGCTCAGTCGATATGTTTAATTTTCCATGGCTCTGTCGCACAAATCGGGCTAAATGTATATGCCGCTGAAGCTTATATGCATACATCTGTGACTTAAGAAAACCCCACAAGAGTTTAACGTGATCAAATGGAACGATCTTGATGGCCAGTTCACATCACCTCCATTTGGGATGACCGTGCCTTCAAATTGCTCGAGCAGAATATCGAATGCGGCATGGAACGATCTTGATGGCCAGTTCACATCACCTTCATTTGGGATGACCGCGCCCTCAAATCGCTCCAGCAGAATATCCAATGCGGCATGGAACGATCCTGATGGCCAGTTCACATCACCTCCACTTGGGATGATCGTGCCCTCAAATCGCTCCAGCAGAATATCCAATGCGGCATAAGCTGTTTGGCACGTAGGGTAATGTTGGCTTTAAGGGCCGCTAAAGTTTATACGCATACATCTGTGACTTAAGAAAACCCCACAAGAGTTTAACGTGATCAAATGGAAGGATCTTGATGGCCAGTTCACATCACCTCCATTTGGCAGGACCACGCCCTCAAATCGCTCGACCCAAATATCCAATGTGTTATAAACTGTTTGGCACGTAGCGTCGTCTTATTGTAACCACATGCCTTTGGTGTCCAGACCATATAACATAGGTCAAAAGAAGTTGGTAATGATAGACCTTCAGTACTCTTCCTTGACAGTGATGGCATAGTTAATGTCGCTCTCAAAAAAATATGGGTCGATAATGTCTACATGTGGATCTCATATTGATTGGTCTCATCCCGAAAAATTCAACAATTTTCATGCTCAAATACGTTTCATCGCAGAAGATGGTTTTTCGATGGAAACTAGGGTCAATTGCCCTCAGTCCACTCAGCAGACACACGTCGTTCTTTATGGTCCTTCATTGTAACAAATAATTTGACGGATGTAAGCTTCAACAAAATGAATCATTACGGCCGTTCCTTTTTTTGAGTACCTGCTATGTATGTATAGATCTATGCACTGAATACCAGATTTACGTACTGAATACTTGACACCTATGTATAGCATGTACTGTATATGTACTGAACACAAGAGGGTGTTGAGAGAAAATCGAAAATACTTGGATACCAGCAAAATTCTGGGCTTATCAAGTAATGAACATAATTTCTTGTATCCAACCGCCTTATTGTCTAGGCAGAGCACTTCTGGAACGCCTATGTAGGAGAATTGGAACATAATAACAGAGGAGATTACAAAATCAAGTTCATAAGTTACCAGAAAGCTGATGAGAAGGCCATCATTTGTGATAAGCACTACTAGATATCACGTCCATTTATTTGGCACCATACATACGTAATTGGTCATTAGAACCCTTCAGTCAGGATTACGACCTAGTTTCTCACACCACTTATGTTGTGTGTGTTAATTTTTATACATGAGTGGCGGGACCTATAGTTTAAAATCGACTCCGAATGACAGATTTCTTGAGAAACTTGTCATACCAATTTTCTTTACTCTAAGGGCCCTTATTAAAACTTGCCGTTAACTAAAGAGAGGATTTTAACGGGCAGATAAATTGTATTTCACTATTATTAGTGGACAATAAGATAGAAGTGAGCGTTAAGCTAAGGGGAAGATCATTCTACATGTAACTTTTAAAGTTAAGTTTATATTTGAACTTGCCATATTATATATTATTTACCATATGGCAACTTCAAATATAAACAAAATGATGCCACTGCGTTTCCAAAAAGCTTGTTTTATTTAGGTAATGTTATCGACATTTCTCCGGCACTGCCATATTTTGAAAAAGTTAACTTTATTTTATTATTAGCTTGTAATAACGAAAAGAAGTGAAAGATGACTTTAAAGATCACTTTAGCTAAAGTTACCTTCAACTAAATCCAACTTTAACGGCAAGTTATAATAATGGTGCTAAGAATTTTTGCCAGAAAACTGCTTAGAGAAAGTCGTCGAAATTATATTTTTTTATATTTCGTTTTGATGTCCGACCAGGGGTTTGAAACGTGACCTCACACTAGCTACAATTCTTAGGTCTTAAATCTCCCGCCAATGTTATTGAAAATCGAAAGTTTAGATTCTTTCAATTGAATTAAACTAAGGTTCCCCTATTTTCTTTTGCTAGAGTTTCTACATTATTGCAGCTCTTTTTGTAAACATGGGTGTTTTTTTACTCGCTACGTAACAACAAGGTGTACGCGTACTTGTGGCGATGAATGAATGAATTTTGGTGAAAAAAAAAATTCTTTTAATGCTTGAAATGCATTAATTTTTAATTATTCTTCAGATAAAGCAAAAAAAAAATTAAAAAACAGCAACATTGCCGAAATTGAGTACATATAGGCGCCAAACCTGTTGAAAAATGGCTGAACAATTTCAATTGAAAAGAATTTTGATTCGTAATTAAATTTGAAAAAAAAATGTTTCAGTTTTTTCTACACATAAAAATATTGCAAAAATTGTTAAAAAGAATTTTAAAATGATTTTTGATTTTAAATTATGATTCTTTAAATAGAAAAAAATAACACGAATTAATGGTTTTCACGCATTAAATAGGCATTTAAAAGCCTAAGTAAATTATGTTGTAGATGATAAAAGTTCCCTCTTCCTCTCTCCGGTAGGACATACTACAATGGATCAGTTTGACTGATTTGACATTGGGACAACTAGATGTCCACATAACTAACCTAACCTAACTTAAATAAAATGACTAAATATTCTTAAGAAAAACAATATTTGCTGCGATATTCTTATTAGAAATATGAAAGTACTCATGAACATTTTAGTTGATTTATATCCTTCAAAGTATTTTCCCGGTTGAAAGCCAAAGTAAATAAATAACAACGTTTATATTGTTATTAACATAAATAGCCAAAGCAATCATTAATTATACAACCAAACAAATAACAAAACTAGTAACTATTAGAGTACATAAGTAAAACCCTTTCCGTAATGATTAATTGTGTATCATTACTAAAGGGTCCGCCAAATAACTTTTTTTGTGAAAATGCTTTAAAAAAAAAACGACTGAATATTTTCTCAAATTTCTTTTTTTATTTGAAAATACAATCCTTCCGGTTAAGAATGGAAAATAATTTCATTCAAATAGCTGCCTCGGCTGGCCATGCAGTAGCCTACACCAGGAGATGCCGATTTTGGCAAAAAAAAAATCATCTTTTCAGATGAAGCTCATTTTGATCTTGGCGGGTATGTAAGCAAAATTGTCGCATTTGGGGCACAGAAAACCCGCACGCATACATTGAAAAGCCGACGCACCCAAAACGAGTCACTGTTTGGTGCGGATTTTGGTCCAGAGCCATAATTGGGCCATTTTTCTTCGAAAATGAGGAAGGAGTGGCCGTTACAGTCAATGGCGATCGTTATCGGGCCATGTTGAACGAATTTTTATTCACAAAAATTGAAGAGGAGGATATTGGCAACATTTGGTTTCAACAGGACGGCGCTACGTGCCACACAGCCAAAGCTACACTCGATGTTTTGCGTCCTGTTTTTGAAGATCGCAAAGATAAGTGTTACGCCGATAAGCCAGAGACAATTGACGCTTTAAAGGACAATATTCGTGAAGCCATTGGTGAAATACTGCCGCACACAATCGATAATGTGCTTAAAAATTTTACCGATCGTGTAGGCTACTGCATGGCCAGCCGAGGCAGCCATTTGAATGAAATTATTTTCCATTATTAACCGGAAGGATTGTACTTTCAAATAAAAAAAAGAAATTTGAGAAAATATTCATTAGTTTCGTTTTTAAAGCATTTTCAAAAAAAAAGTTATTTAGCGGACCCTTTACTACACAGTACAAAATAAATATTTTTCTAACGATTTGGTTCGTTGATTTGTTAACAAATAATTAATACATTTTGTTGTAGTCGTTGTTGTTGTTGTTGATTTAGCAAAAAAAAAAAAACAAAACGAAACATCAATTAAATAATAATTACATATAATTTAAAATGAATTATTAATTAATCATATACGAGTAGAGGACATACATACGAGTATATTCATCAGAATCATAAAAAACCAAACAAAAAAAAGAAAACAGAAAACTTGAAACAAATTTCGGAATATTTATAGAATTTTTGCAAAAAAAAACAAACATGAAACAAATAAAATTAATTGAAATATCGTGACTAAAATCTTTTGTAGAAATATGTGTTTGAATTACTTTTGCCACCAAGCCCTAAGGAGAATAAGAAAAACCTTGGGGCTCAGTTTAGTCGCCGTAATCTAGTAGGTAGCGTATTCACTTATTAGACGTGAGGCCACGGTTTAAATCCCAGGTCAGACATCTCCAACAACATGAAATATGAAAAAATATGTATTCGGCAACTTCCTCTAAGTAGATTTCTGACAAAAGTTTCCCAAAAATCTATCGTACGGAATCGACTTTAAACTATAGGTCCCGCCACTCATGTAGTGGTATGAGAAACTAGGTCGTAATCCTGACAAAAGGGTTGTAATCACCAAGTATGTATGTTATGTATCAGAGATCAGCAATGAGTATCAAAAATGTGAGTAGATTGAAATCATACTCATAATTTCTGATACTTATACGCATTCATACTTATTTTAACATCATACTCATACTACTCATATTCAAAGTCCTAAATTTGAAGTAGTCATCGTACTCATACTTAACAATACGCATGATGCTGTTGATTTCGACTCTCCTTTACTCAACATTTACAAGAATCACAAAATAAGTATGATTCACGTACGAGCACTAATATTTTCACTAAAGAAAATAGTATGGAGATAGTCTGATAATGCCAATTTCAGAATATATTTCTCCGGTGCACTTTTGGCCGGAATTCAAACGACTTCCCATAGGTATAGGCACTAAGGCTGCATGATTGACCGTGCGTAGAAGCGTAATGCGATTATTTTATCAGCTTTTTCAGATGAGAAAGAAGAAGAATCTATACAGCCGTTTAGGTTAGTTAAGGTTACTCGGTGCAGGTATTCTTCAGGAATGAAATTGCCTCGGAAATGCGTCTCTGTTAGGATCTGATAGGAGTGGTGTTTATCTCTCAAGGGGACCACATAGAACACTGGATTAGGTTAGGTTAGAGGACGTGTACTTGTCAATTAAGACAAGTACAGTACTCGGAGGTCGAATTGAGCCATTGTACAACGTCCTAGTTTCTCACACCACTTATGTTGTGTTGTGTGTGTTAATTTTATACATGAGTGGTGGGACCTACAGTTTAAAGTCGACTCCGAACGACAGAGTTTTATTTATTGAGAAACTTTTCATGGCAATTTTTATTTACTCTCAGAGTTTTTGCCAGAAATCTACTGAGAGGAAGTCGCCGAAAAAATAATTTTTGAATTTTGTCTTTGATGCCTGGCCTGGAGCTCGAACCCAGGCTTTTGCGTCTAATAAGCCAACACACTACCTACTAGACTACGGCGACTTCTAGAACACTGGATTAAAAAAATGAAATTTTCAAAGTACCACAATAAGCCATAGGACCGCCCCTATAGAATACACCATAGCCCCTACTACCTAACCTCCTCCTTACACATCTTAGTCTCCACGAGCTCATTAGATTTCCAAAATGGTATGAGATTGATTATGATTGTTGAATAGTTGGTAACTCTATGTGTTCTGTGTTACTATTGTCCTGTGAATGTTGTAGCTCGAAGAGAACCGATTGATTGATAGTGTAATATGTTTTGTGTCAGTGTGCCTATAGTGTCCCTATATATTTTTATTTATTTGAAGAGCAAGTGAGGTTCTTTTTATTTTTCTTTAGGTTGTTCATTGCAAGGTGTGGTTAAATCGCATTCAATCTCGTTTTATCCGTTCCATCAATGTCTCATCCCTCGGAAGAGGCACAGTACCGAACCACATTAATCTCTTAATTTTATATCTTTCTGCCAGGAACTCCAGTGCAGTTTTAGGTGATTTTGTGAAGCAATTGTTGGTCCAATAAACTCTTGTTTTAATTTCTTTGAAAACCAATTTTTATTTCAATTTGTTTAAAGTGAATCTTAAATCTTATCACCAAATTCTGTAAACAAATCTATACGATAATTTTGTTGCCAGAAAGAGAACAACAACAACCAGGAACAACCAACCAACCCACTGCATGCGAATGCAAATGAAATTCTATACGAAGACGTCGACATCTGTGTTGATAAATCAAACGATTTACGGGACCAAAAATTTTTGTTTTTTTTTTTTTGGTTTTTTCTGCTGCAGAAATTATGAAATGAAGGAATTTCTTTTTTTCAAAGAATATGCATAATAAACGTTTTTGCATATTTAAACAATAACAAAAGCAAAGTGGAGGAAAAATTCTTTAAACTGTCCAGTGACAGTTAAAACGAATGAATAAATGAATGAATGAATGAATGACTGACTGACTGAAGAAACAATAACGAAAACAAAAAATATCGCACACATAAAACATGCATGACAGCAGGACAACTGAATATTATTAAGGATTTTAACAGAAAAATGTATAACACCAGGCATAAACAATAGGGGGGTGCACTTCGAAGAAGGCAAAGATAAATGAAGTAAAAGTTGTTGAAATGATTGACACAAAATTATGAGAAACATTTAAATTTTTACTGTTTTTACATACAAGTGAGGGCTTAAATCCAACAGCGCTTCTATCGTCGCTGTAGAACAGGTTATATTAGCTTGACTATGATATTCAATTCGGTCTGAGCTGTTGCTAGGCTTATGAATGACCTAGCTGTGCATACAACTGGTCTGGTTAGCATGGCACACAACCAATGGAGCCCTTTTTGGTAATATACTCATAAGATGTTCCTACAGATCTTCTACATATCTTAAGAGCATTCTTGATTCTTCCTGTATAATAATATTTAAGTCCACTGCTATTCCCGGATACCTTCACATGGTACACTACATACTACTTAGCATGGTACACAACCAATGTAGCACTCTATGGTTATACACTGACAAGATTTTCCTACAGATCTTCAACACACCTTAAGAGCATCCTTGATTCTCCCTGTATAATAATATTTAAGTCCACTGGTATTCCCGGATTCCTTAGCATGGCACACTACATACTGGTTAGCATGGCACACAACCAATGGAGCCCTTTTTGGTAATATACTCACAAGATTTTCCTACAGATCTTCTCCATATCTTAAGAGCATCCTTGATTCTCCCTGTATAATAATATTTAAGTCCACTGCTATTCCCGGATACCTTCACATGGTACACTACATACTACTTAGCATGGTACACAACCAATGTAGCACTCTATGGTTATACACTGACAAGATTTTCCTAGAAATCTTCTACAAATCTTAAGAGCATCCTTGGTTCTCCCTGTATAATAATATTTAAGTCCTCTGCTATCCCTCCGGATACTTTAATATGGTACACCACATACTGCTTAGCATGGTACACAATCAATGAAGCACTCTTTGGTTATATACTTCCAAGATTTTCCTACAGATCTTCTACATATCTCAAGAACATCCTTGATTCTCCCTGTATAATAATATTTAAGTCCACTGCTATTCCCCCGGATACTTTAGCATGGTACACTACATACGGGTTAGCATGGTACAAAACCAATGCAGAATTCTTTGGTTATATACTCACAAGATTTTCCTACAGATCTTCTACATACCTTAAGAGCACCCTTGTTCTCCCTGCATAACAATATTTAAGTCCACTGCTATCCTCTCGGATACTTTAACATGGTACACTACATACGGGTTAGCATGGTACACAACCAATGTAGCACTATTTGGTTATATACTCACAAGATTTTCCTACAGATGTTCTATATAACTACGGATCTTCTTAATGTCTTTAAAGTATCCTTGGTTCTCTCTGTATAATAATATTTATGTCGACTGCTATTCGCGGATACTTTAGCATGGTACACAACCAATGCAGCACTCACAAGATTTCCCTACAGATCTTCTACATATCTTAAGAGCATCCTTGGTTCTCCCTGTATAATAATATTTAAGTTCACCGCTATTCCCGGATACTTTACCTCCACTTTCCAGCGCTTAATTCAACTGAATTCCAGCAGAAAAAATTTTCTCTTCTATTTGAAGTGCATACCCCTACTGCTTGCTGTACAACAACAAATATTCTTATCTTCTGTCAATTGATTAAATCAACTCAACTTTTGTGTGCTACAGTCAGTCGTCTGTCGTTAAGAGAAATAAAAACCTCCGCGAAAGTTATAAATCGCGTTGGGTGTATTAAAATTACAACACGTACGTACGTGTTTAATACTCATATTGTTGTTGTTGTTATTATTGTTGTTGAAAAGTTGTTAAAAAGGCATAAAATTATAACAAAATAAAGAGAAGAAGAAAAAAAAAAGAAACGAAAAAGGAGCATTAAACATTAACATCGGGTTCCTTAACATGTCACTACACAACGCTTTATGGAATACAGGAAAAAAACTTATTGAATTTATGACAACAACACAGAACAACAACGACAACAACAACAGCAGCAACAATAACGAAATATTAAAAGTTGTATTGCATTTTAACAATTTGTATAAACACAGGATGATTTAAACAAAAAAAAAATGAAATGAAATAAAATTTAAACGACGAGTGTTTAAAAAATCATAAAAAATTTATTAAGTTTTTTTGGAAGCCCTGGTCATAAACAAATTAAGGCAAGGGTAACAACAATAATTTGTTGTGTTTAAGGCATTTTAATTGTAGCATTAACAACAACAAAACAATGAAATTTTTAATTGATAAGCCAGTTGCGTTATATTAATTAAGAAATTAATTGGAAATCGTAGAGGAAATGTACTTCAAATTTCATCAGAATTTTAAAACACAAGTTGGAGGACTCTTTTCAATGGAATGAGAAGCCATTATAGCAGGTGATTTAGTGCACTTGTTAGCAGGAACTCTACTATACTCTGGAACCCAAAACCTGGCTTTACATTAAACCGATTCTATCACTTCTACGGCCGTCTTACTGTCAACGAAAATCACGTATGAATCCTTCCTAGAAGAGGCGAGAGCATCCTTCCAAACAATAAATATTTCACTACCTTAATTCCATATTACAACCCTTTAGTTAGGATTACAACCTAGCTTCTCACATCAACCATTTTGTGTGTTATCCTTCCTAGAAGAGGTGAGAACATCCTTCCAAACAATAAATATTTTACTCCCTTAATTGGCCATTACAACCCTTTATTTAGGTTTACAACCTAGCTTCTCCTATCATTCATGTTGTGCTTGTTCATTTTCACAATGTGCGGAAATATTCACAGTTTAATAGCGACATCCAACACCAGATTTTTGAGAAGCTCTTCAAAGCAATTTGTCGGAAAACTGTTGAGAGGAAGTTACCGAAAAAATATAGTTTTTTGCGTTTTGTTCGATATGTCTGAGCTAAGGTTTGAGTCACAGGTTTAAACCAGTACATCACCTTTAATACAATGGCCACAGCAAATATCTCTCTCTTACAACCTTTTTGCAAGCAATGTCGCTTGTACGTTCCAACCGCAACGCTTCTTCACACAACACTGACTGAATTATCACTGACTGTTGCCTGCTTTGTCCAGCCCTTTTATAGTCACGCAATCAGTATGATGAACGTTCTCGATGTGGAAGGTTCTTGCTCTCGCCTTCTTGAGAGTTCTATTGTTACTACATTATTGTTTCTGTACCTTGCTTACATTGTCCATGCCTTTTTGTCACATACATGTTGTTGTTGGTACCAGGCACAACCAGGTTCGTTGTATATATGTATGTGTGTACAGCTTTAGATAATCAACACGTTCATTGTATGCTTAGTGTTAGTGTGTATTTGTATCGTGTTGTCGTTTCGATTTGCGTAGCAATATAGTGAATCTCCACTCCGGGATACTTACAAAAGGCCTCAGCATCAGTGCTACCATTCTTTTCCGTTCCCAGTTTGTTACTGTCTGTGATGGCAATTTCTTGTTTCACAAGGTCTCTTCTGGAATGAGTATTCTTAACTCACAGATCAATAAAGCATCGGAAATTATGTAATCGATGGTTTCATTCATAAGATCTTTCCTTAAGCAGAGAAAAGAGACTCCGATCGTCGAAATGACAGCTCCAGCCATTTTCCAATAGTTCGATCACATCAAGTGTATTGCATTGCACTCCACACAACGATTAACGTATAATTCAAGTGGAATCCAAAAAATGTTGTTGTAGTGAATAATCGAAACAAGGATTTTTGCGTCATAAAAATGCAGCCTCAGGATTTACTCCATCCTTTTGGAAATAGATTGGCTCCAGTGATATTTATTCTAGTACAGGCAGGGGAAAGGATTTAAGCATGACTCGGTAGAGTTCTTAGTTGGCTGGCCTGCAACGTTTTCGATAAATAAAATCCGATGGGATCTTGGGCGTCAACAACTACACCACACATGACTTCATAGAGTTTTTAGTTGCCTGACCTGCAGCGTTCTGGAAAAATAAGATCCGATTGAATCCCGGGCGTTAACACTAAACCAAACATGACTCCGCAGAGCTCTTAGTTGCCTGGCCTGCAACATTTTCGAAAAATCGATGATATCTCCAGGGTCAACACTACACCCTACATAACCCCGTAGAGTTCTTAGTAACATGGCCTGCAGCATTTACGATGAGATCTCTAGCGCCAGCACTACACCGATTTCGATGCCCCTATAAATAATTCTTCCAATTCACGTGCCTACAAGAACAAAAATGTAGCTCGTCGCTTGTAATAATTTGCGATGAAAAGTTTTCATTCTGATTGATCGATTTACGATGCCTTGAGTGTCTCAATTTTTTGTAAGGGAACATTATCAAGTATTTGCGTACCACGTTCTCTAGCCGATACACCGGTAAACTCTGGTTGAGCTGCCTTTCAAATCTAATAGTATTTTATGCGGTCCTATACTCTTCTAGGCAATAACCTCCACTCATCAGTTCTTGCCGGGCAACCGAAAACCTTCGGCCGAATCGGTTGAGGAGAAAGAATCCGTGATTTGAAGGGGCAACTGAAAATTTTCGTCTGGATCGGTTGAGGATGTAGCATCCCTCATACTGATTGTTTAGACTGATTAATCAGAACTGGGGCAAAGCTCCTTATGACATTATATCGAGCCGCCATGTGTTCTGAAGTAAGTTTTGATTTAGCAAAGCTGTTAGTCTTCCATTCCATCCTATCCCGAGGTCCACAACTGAAATCATTATTAGTAAGAAAAAGACAAACGTTTCTAAATTCGTTTCACTTACGAAAAGACTTGACTATCACGCTTAATGACGTCACATTAAATCATCCGCCACGTGCTTGTTTCCCAATATGGGCCCACGTAGGGCCCATTTTAATGTAAATGAATTAACATTCTCTTCCTTTAAAAAAAATTGACTTTCTTTTGTGGCCTAATAAATACGAAATTCTAATTGTAATTATTATTTGGACTTCTAAACCGAACTTCTAAAGAATTTCATTAACCTTAACGAAATAAACTTCCGGAATGGCAATGCATACAAGCAAACAGAAGAAAAAAAACCGCCAAATAAATACCACAAATTATAGACACGTTAACGAAAAAACAAAAACAAAAACTAATACTTTAATAACAGTTTTATTGACCAAAAATTATTAAATTATTGTTTAAAACCGCAGCTGTAAAAAAATATAAAATCCTACACATTTGTCGACAAAAAATAACTCCACACTTTGCAGGCCAGTGTCAAGTTCAATTATGGAAATGACCATTGAACACCTGATGGTGGTTACAAAAAAAATAAAGAGACACAAACAAACAAATTTGGTACCTAAAACAACAACTACAAAAAGAAGCAATACAGTGTGGTCAACTATACACACCAAAAATTAAATAAAAAAATATTTTTTTTGTGGTAATACACTGAAAAAAATTCGAATTCAAATTCGAAATTAATTTCGAAAATCTCTAATAATAGGAAAATGTAATAAGAGTGTCGTAAAAATAATAGCTTTGCAATACACACTAAAAAATAAATAAAAATATATTTTTGTTGTCACACTGAAAAAAATTTCGTTTGAGAAAAATTTCAAATTAATTTCGAAAATCTTGTAAATATTTTTATTATAGGAGAAGATAATAAGACAAAAATAATAGCTAAAAAATAAATAAAAATTTTTTTTTTTGCGGGAATACGCTGAAAAAAATTTCGTTTGAAAAAAATTCATTTGAATTTAGAAATGAATTTCGAAAATCTTGTAAATATATTAATAATAGGAGAAGATAATAAGAGTGTCCTAAAAACAATAGCTTTCTTATGCACACGAAAAAATTAATAAAAAATATTTTTTTGTGGTAATACACTGAAAAAAATTAATTTGAAATTCGAAATTAATTTCGAACATCTTGTAGATATATTAATAATAGGAAAATATAATAAGAATGTCCTAAAAAATACAGCTGCTTTATGCACACTAAAAAATTTATTATAAATATATTTTTTTTGTGGTAATACACTGAAAAAAATATTATTTGAAAATTTTTGAATGCGAAATTAATTTCGAAAATCTTGTAAATATATGTATTAATAATAGGAAAGACAATAAGAGTGTGCTAAGAATAATAGCTTTGCTATGAATACTAAAAAAATTAAATAAAAAATATTTTTGTGGTAATACACTGAAAAAAATCATTTGAAATTTGAAATTAATTTCGAAAATCTTGTAAATATTTTAATAATAGGAGAAGATAATAAGAGTGTCCTAAAAACAATAGCTTTCTTATTCACACTAAAAAATAAATAAAAAATATGTTTTTCGTGGTAATACACTGAAAAAAAATTTATTTGAAATTCGAAATTAAAGAAAGATAATAAGAGTATCCTAAAAATAATAGCTTTGCTATATGCACTCTAAAAAAAAATAAAAAATATTTTTGTGATAATACACTGAAAAAAATTTCATTTGAAAATTTTTGAATTCGAAGTTAATTTGGAAAATCTTGTAAATATTTTAATAATAGGAGAAGACAATAAGAGTGTACTAAAAATATTAGCTGAACACTAAAAAATATATAAAAAAATATTTTTTGTGGCAATACACTGAAAAAAATTCATTTGAAATTCGAAATTAATTTCGAAAATCTTGTAAATATATTTATTATAGAAAAAGGTAATAAGAGTGTCCTAAAAACAATAGCTTTATTATGCACACTAAAAATACCAAATAAACAAATGTTTTTGTGGTAATACACTGAAAAAAATTCTTTCTAAATATTCAAAAAAAAATTTTTTTTTATTTCAAAATTAAATTCGAAAATGTTGTAAAGATTGTAATAATACGAGAATATACTAACAATGTTTTAAAAATAATTGCCAAAGAATTTCTCTCAGTGTACTTTAAAAAGAACACCTCTGTTTTTTATTTTAAATCACTTAATTCTACAGGTGCTGACATTTGTTTGTATGGTTGGAATGCATATTTATTTTTAAGCCACTTAAAACACTTCAACGAGAGTTTTGAATTTCTATTTAAATATGTCAACCAAAAATAAAAATAAAAATCATTGAAATCTCTCAAACTATTAAATTACACTCTCCAGCCTATTAGCGCGCAATAGATGTGAAATTTTGTCAACCACTTCATTGTAATTCAACACCTGGTTAAGGTCAGCCATCCATCCATCCTATCCATTTGAATCTATCGTTCAAATAAAACTCAAATCAAGTGCTATTTTTTCTCTTTTAAGGCAAAAAAAAAAGAATTTTATTACGCTTGACTGTAATAATAATACTCAACAAACCATTAAAACATGTTAATTGTTTAACAAACCATTTAAAAACAAAAGCTAAGAATCGTAAAAGAGCAACAAAATAAAATAAAAACAAGAAAAGAAATAAAAAAAAGTAATGCGGCGCCTACTTATAACGCTTAATTTAAATAGCAGGCAGCAAGGCAGCAGGCATATTAAAAATACTCAGAAATACAAGACATTTTCAAATAAAACCACGCATTCAAGCATTCTCACGCATTTCATTAAAAAAAAACCAATGCTTGAGGCAACAGTTTTAAAAGCAATATTCAGTCAGTCAACCAGGGGTACTATTATTAGCCAGCTTTTAATGCATAATGTACGTACGTATCATAGTTTTTTGCGCAGGCGCAGCCACTACGCAATTCTTAAGAATTATAAAGGTGGGGAGCAGCATTATTCTGGCATATTTACACACTCATTCACTTACTTTGTTTGCCAAGGCATTAAGGATTGTTAAATAGGAATAGTAATGCCAAGAGGCTAGAATTTTAAAGGCGGGAATTCCAAGATAATAAATACAGGGTAAAAAAAGTACCAAACATTTTTTTTAAAAAAGTACTCAACACATGACCACAACTTATGTAGAAATTGTTAACAGGAAGTCACAATAATTTCTCTGTAATCATGCCAACTTCCATGTGCAGATGGTTCCTATCAATTTCAGTCAGAAAGCGAAATCCACCATACAGATCAGAGCACTAGCTTCGTGTTCGTTGAAATCGTCGCTGATCAGGGAGCGTTTTAGTCATCGTTGTGCAAAGAAAGTAAGAAGTCGCCCTGGTCTAGTAGGTAGTGTGTTGGCTTATTCGACGAAAAACCAGGGTTCGAGCCCCAGGCCAGGCATCAAAACAAAAATACAAAAAGTATTTCTTCGGCGACTTCCTCTCAGTAGATTTCTGGCAAACACTCTGAGAGTAAATGGAAAATTGCCATGAAAAGTTTCTCAAAAATCTGTCGTTCAGAGTCGACTTTAAACTGTAGGTCTCGCCACTCGTGTATAAAATTAACACACACAACATAAGTGGTGTGTGAAACTAGGTCGTAATCCTGACTGAAGGGTTGTAATGACCAATTATGTATGTATGTATGTGCGAAGAAAGTGCTTTACTGTGCTGTGCCCTGACCTGAGCCTCTAAGAGATTACGAGCAACAAAATTACTAATGAACTGGCAATGGATGTATCCGCTACAGTCTAGAACCCTATTGTGGCACTACGTAAGAAGAAGTCAGGTCGACAGTAAACCATTGAGTGCTAGCGTATATAAAATAGACTTTCATCACCTCCTGGCCTTGGCTTTGGTGACAAATTCCTTGAGTGTTTCGTTACTGAAAGGCATTACCCGATGGGTTTACGTTACCAGAAGCCAGGTCGAGAGTAGACCATTGAGTGCTGGCGTATATAAAATAGACTTTCATCACCTCCTTACCAAGGCTTTTGAGTAAAATTTCTTGAGCGTTTCGTTAATGGAAGGCGTTAGCCGATTGCAATGTATACGCTAGTTTAGGCTGCAATTATTTATCTTAACCACCTTTTAAGTAGAAGAAGTATTTATTATTTTATAGCCTTTACGCCTGGATTTGAGAAGCTGTTTGACGGGGGTTTTGTGCTGTACAGTTAACCTGTGCTTCGAAGATCTTCCAATTGTGGTTCAATGGCCTCTTGCCAGCTCAAAAAAAAAACGGAGTTTGGTAGGGTAGCAAAAAAATCAAAGCAAAGTCATCTACCAGCGACCTACAAGCCGCAGTCCAATCCAGTTCATAAAGACTGGCACTTACACTCCATAGTAATATATCACAGCCAAAAGCTACGGAGACTATGAAGTCCTTTTCCTCTTACATATTGCCGAACATAAGCGTTTGCTTTTTATGCCTACTGCCAGCTTCTAAAAACTACCGCTTTGCTAGAAACAGAGGAAGACCGCTAGCCGCGCAGTACAGAGCCTCTTGAATTTTGGAGTTACGAACAGACTAAACCACTGATACTCACGTCACATTGAAACGGAGGTTAACCCTTTGACGGACACTGACATCTATAGACGTCATAACAAGGGTTTCTGGGGGGACATGACGTGTATACACGTCATAAATTGTTTATCTTGCCAAATAACGGAGATACAGCAAGTGTCCCACGGGAAGGCCTCCTAAAATTTTGGTGTCCGTCAAAGGGTTAATATCCATTTGGCTGCAATTTAAGCCTGTGGTTAGACCCCTATGTGGTGAATGTCCCTATTGGTAGTGACTGAATCACTGTCATCAGTGCGGTTTAAACACTAGTATTACCACAATGTCGCAGTCTGATAGGTAGTGTGTTGGCTTATTAGATGTGAGGCCACGGTTCATACCCCAGGTCAGACATCGAAACGAAAATATGAAAAAATTATTTCTCTCGGCGACTTCCTCTCAGCAGATTTCTGGCTAAAACTCTGCGAATAAAATGAAATTTCTCCAAAATTTGTCGTTTGGAGTCGACTTTAAACTGTAGGTCCCTCCACTCATATATAAAATTAACGCCCGCAACATAAGTACTGTGAGAAACTACGTCATAATCCTGACGGAAGGGTTGTGGTGCCCAATTCTGTATGTGTATTACCATCCATTTGCGAAGATTTTTTAAAAATAGGTATCAAAGCTTGGGATCGTAGCAGTGCTACTGAGCTAGTATGCTGGCTTACTAGAACTGAGCGTTAAGTTCAAGACTCTGCTTTGTCATCAAAAAATTGGAAAAAAAATATTTTTTTGCCATCACTTTTCATAGGCAAAGGTCCTGAGCCTTAAACCTTTCAAATCTATCTCCCAGAGTCGACTTTAAACTGTAGATCTTACCATGCAGGCTGCATGAGTAGTGTGAGAGGCTAGGTCTGAATCAGAGATCAGCAATGAATCGCTTTTTCGCTACTCATACGTACTCATGAAATTTTGAGTATGAGTGAGTCAATAGTATTGAAATCCAACTACTCTGATTCATTCGTACTCAGTACAACAAGAGTACAAGTTGCAATGAGTATGAGTACAACGTTGACATCAAACTCATAACATTCGAAATATGTTTGATTCATACGCCTACTCATTCAGATTCATAAATTTAAAAAAAATACTTCTTATAATACTCACAAATGATACGAGTGATTCGAATCATTCGTCAAAATTTACGGTCTTAGTTGTTGTTGCATTTACGAAGAAATAAAAAAGACAAAGGCAGCAAGCAGAGCAAACACACAGCCTTCTTGTGAGTAGTGTAGTGTTCCTACGCGAATCGTTCTTATTTTGTGATTCGTGTATACGATGAGTCATGGAGAGTCGATATCAGTAACATGATGCGTATTGTTAAGTATGAGTACCATGAGTATTTCAAACTTTGAGCATGAGTAGTATGAGTATGACATTAAAATAAGTATGAATGCGTATAAGTATCAGAAATTATAAGTATGATTCGAATATACTGATCGTCTTGAATACTCATCGCTGACCTCTGGTCTGAATCCTAACTAAGGCTTTGTAATGGCTAATAACGTACATCTGTATGTATTGAAGATTTCAAACATTGTTGGGAAAAATCTAAAGAGCTGAAGCGGGATTGTGTTAAGTAATAAAGAAAGTTTTTCAAATTTCTGTTGGTTTCTTAGCTATGGCTTCTAATTAAGGGATCGCATTGTTATGAGAGGGTTGTACCAAATTTATTGCCTCTCTTTTTAGGTTTTGTATCACAGTATTATTACAGAAACTGGTAAATAAATTTGGAATATTTTTGTTGCTTTTAAACAAATTTTGTTTTTTGACAGCCATTCATTATGTATGCCACGCACATTTTTAACACCTTTCGGAAGATTTGGAATAAAGTGGTCTAATTTGGCTTAGTATTGTGGTTGCTTTGAGTAGCCAGTAAGTCTAAAAAAAAATAAACTGAATTCGTAATTATTTCCAGAGAATTTTTATCAAAAAAAAAAATAAGCGATTATTTATGGAAATTTAATTAGAAAATTATGAATAAAATATTGACAAAGATTAATGGGATGGAATTTGAATTAAAATATAATCGAATGGATTAAAAACAACAACAAAATGATAATATTAGAAAAATATGATTTAAAATATTAAAAACGTGATCATAATAAAACTAAATAAAACGTGTTTAGTTTTATTAAAAATAATGGCAAATAAATTAAAATTAAACAAAAAAAATAAATTTTTTATTTTAATTATTGCAGATAAACAATGAATCTTAAAGTCAAAGCATATAAACTTTAATTTAGTTTTATAGGAAAGAAAAAATATGCAGCAATTAATTTAAAAAAATGTATATTGTTAAACAAATAAATTTATTTCCTATATAAAAAAAAATTCGTTTTTATTTTTTGCTTACCTTGTCTATATAAACGGAGGAAAAAAATTCCCTGCAAAAAATGAAAATAAAAAATAATTAAAAAATAAATAATATAAAAAAATATTAAATCAATAGTATATCAATTATTTCAGTAAAAATATGAAATATATTTTAAATAAAAATGTATTTCTATTATAAAAAAATATGTTTTAAAAAAAATGTTAAAAAATCTTTAAAAAAAGTTTTGAAAAACAAATTTTTTCCATGAAATATTTGGCTTTTTTTTTAAAGCCTTGGCCAAAAGGCAAAAATTGCGTATTTTAAAAAAACAACTTACAACAATAATAGAAAAAATATACAGAAAATAAAATCATAATACATAATACAATATGTTATATTTTTATGCGGCGTTAGTTGAGCCATAAATCATCACAAACAAAAATATGCGTTTTTTTATACAAGCGCATGCAAAAAAATTGTTTAAATAACCCAGCAAGCCATTTGAAAACGGGCTGGTAACCAAGGGACATAAAATTTAAGTTCTCAAACAAAAAATAAAAAATAAAGTAAAGACATAAACCATATTTTAATCCTTGCTTAAAATCCTAAGTCAAAATCACTTGCTTTTAAAACCCAAAATCGAATTGAAAAGAAATCGAACTAAAGAACATAGAACATAGTCTCCGATATGCAAATTGGTTTCATTTCCAGATGTGAAATCGGATTCGAATTATTTTCTGATACAGCATATCCAAATGTCACGTGTTCCTGTCAGAGACTGATCTAAGATATCTATGTCTGAGAAGCAAAGACAAAAACCATCTTATAACCCCGACTTACAACCCTAAGTCAAAATCATATCATACGGAACATAGTCTCCGAAATGAAATTTATTTTGATTTCCATATGTGCAATCGGATTCGAATTATATTCTGGTCGGAGTGGTAGCTCTGATATCACGAAGCTCACTTGAGTATGCATAGCGGGCCGTTGTGATGCCACGGGTGATTATATTTTGGTACAGCATATCCCAATGTCTTGTGGTCTTTCTTTCTATTTAGCTATGTCCTATGAAAGACTGATCTAAAGACACCTTCTTATGAACATCTTCTTATGAATGTCTGAAAACATTATCACTACGAAACCACCTTACTCTACGAACCCTGAATTCAAGTGGATAAAAACATGGCGATTACCACACAGAGACCCAATATGGTCAGTCTATTTCAAGGTACCATTATCCTCCTCAATATCGTATCATTAGAAGCCAGAATAAAACTGTAAAACTGTGGGTTGCCGTCAAAGATAAGTGTTACGCCGACAATCCAGAGACAATTGACGCTTTAAAGGACAATATTCGTGAAGCCATTGGTGAAATACAGCTGCACACAATCGATAATGTGCTTAAAAATTCTACCGATCGTGTAGGCTACTGCATGGCCAGCCGAGGCAGCCATTTGAATGAAATTATTTTCCATTATTAACCGGAAGGATTGTACTTTCAAATAAAATAAGAAGTTTGAGAAAATATTCAGTAGTCTCGTTTTTAAAGCATTTTCAAAAAAAAAGTTATTTGGCGGACCTTTTACAAGGTCTGTCTCTGCTCTTAGGTATGGTATAACGACAGATAAAACTGAAATTACAAAAATCTCTGACAATGGCTGCCCATCCGACAATTTTCCAGAAATATGTGGGAGAAAAAGTCGTTGGCATCACTCTGAAGACAATTAAATACGAGAAGGCCTAATTGACAATATGCCGGCATTCCAGAAAGAGCTGACTTCAAATGTAATTATTTCAAGGGTTTTGGACTACGCGGAGAAATTTGTTGGAGAAGTTCTCCATGTACCCTTAGGAATACTTCTCAGACTTTTGATTCTGGGACTGCATGCGGTGGTAAAGTGACTGGTTGCAAGGGAGTTTTAGAGGGTATTTGAAGATTTTTTTGCTAGGACAGAGTAGTTTGAACATGCCAGGATTCTGTGGGTTTCTCATATATACATTCGGACCCTAAGTCCAAGTTTCACAGACTTTATGTTCAGGGTTCGACAAGCAGCCCAATGTTGTTTTTCCAGACAGGGTTCAGAGGCGTCTTTATGGATGGCCCAAAGATAGAGGCAGTTAAGGGGTAGCTTACTTTAGGGGATGACATGAAGCTATCCCAAGGGCTCCCTGATGCGTACAGAGTATTTCATGCTGTGGTGTTTACGATCATCAAGGCTCCCTGATGAGCACAGAGTATTTCATGCTGTGCTGTTTACGCCCATCAAGGCTTCCTGATGAGTGCAGAGTATTTCATGCTGTGGTGTTTACGGCCATCAAGGATCTGTGATGAGTACAGAGTATTTCAGTATTTCATGTTGTGGTGTTTACGGCCATCAAGGCTCCCTGATAAGTACAGAGTATTTCATGCTGTCGTGTTTACGGCCATCAAAGCTCCCTGATGAGTACAGCGTATTTCATGCTGTGGTGTTTACGACCATCAAGGCTCCCTGATGAGTACAGAGTATTTCATGCAGTTGTGTTTACGACCATCAAGGCTCCCTGATGAGTACAGTATGGATGGCCCAAAGATGGAGGCAGTTCAGATGGTGTTTACTTTTGGGGATGGCATGAAGCTATTCCAAAGGCTCCCTGATGAGTACAGAGTATTTCATGCTGCGGTGTTTACGGCCATCAAGGCTCCCTGGTGAGTACAGAGTATTTCATGCTGTGGTGTTTACGACAATCGAGGCTCCATGATGAGTACAGAGTATTTCATGCTGTGGTGTTTACAACCATCAAGGCTCCCTGATGAGTACAGAGTATTTTATGCTGTGGTGTTTACGATCATCAAGGCAAGTAAGCTAGTCCGCGTAATGGACTGAGCTGTGGGATATAATGGTCTTTTATGTATTTAATCAATCCACGTTCAAGGCACTGACTGGCCTTTATATTAGCTTGAGATTGGTTTCAGTCTGTAGAAGGATTTTCATGACACTACTGGAATGGTATAAGTTTGTATTGGGTTGGGTTACGGGACAACGTGATGAACCTTGTGAAAATAGTATTTGCAAGAATCTCTAACCTGCAGTTCCTGTTAAGATATAAAAACAATTTTTATAACGGCTGATTTTTTAGCTGTTATCTTTTTGGCAACACTGGTTTAAACAGCTCACGCACGCTTCGTGTTTTGTTTCACTGTCAAACATCTTCAATTTGGCCTTTAATTTAATCATGAATCGTCTTACAAACGAACAACACTTGCAAATCATTGAATTTTATTATCAAAATGCGTGCTCTGTTAAGAAAGTTAATCGCGCGCTTCTTCCATTTTATGGTCAGTTTAATCGACCCATTGAAGCGGCTATTCGGGCTATTGTGACTAAATTTACATTGTTGGATATTAAACCACCAACACGCTTACGTAGAATGCGAACTGAAGAAAATGCGCAGCTGTATCGGCCGGTGTTAATGATGACCATCAATTATCGATTCGTCGCCGTTCGCAGCAATTGGGCCTCTGTTACTCAACAACGTGGAAAATATTGCAGAAGGATTTAGGTGTGAAGCCTTTCAAAATACAGCTGACGAATAGGCTCTTGGAAAGTTGGCCGAAGATCCACTTCTTTATCGAAAAATTGTGTTCAGCGGCGAAGCTCATTTTTGGCTCAATGGATACGTAAATAAGCAGAATTGTCGATTTTGGAGTGAAGATCAGCCCGAAGCATTGCAAAAGCTACCAATGCATCCAGAAAAAGTCACAGTTTGGTGCGGTTTATGGGCTGGTGGCATCATTGGACCGTACTTCTTCAAAGATGCTGCGAATCGTAACGTAACTGTGAATGGTGAGCGCTACCGTGAGATGATGATACAACTTTTTTTTGCCCAAAATGCAAGAGCTTGACTTGCATGACATGTGGTTTCAACAAGACGGTGCCACATGCCACTCAGCACGCGTAACAATGGACTTATTGAGAGGCGAGTTCGGTGAACATTTTATTTCATATTCGGGACCGGTCAATTGGCCGCCTAGATCGTGCGATTTAACGCCTTTAGACTATTTTTTGTGGGGCTATGTTAAAGCTCATATCTATACAGACAAGCCCGCTTCAATTGACGCATTGGAAGACAACATTGAAGCATTTATTCGTGAGATACCGGCCGAAATGTTGGAAAGAGTATGCCAAAATTGGACTAAGCGGATGGACCATTTGAGGCGCAGTCGCGGTCAACATTTACATGAAATAAAAATTTAAATTTTATATGGACCGTACTATCGATTCAGATAAAGATTTCATGCAGTTTTTTGAATTTTATGTTTTTTTTTTGAAAAATTTTCCTATAGCTCTTAAAAAATCACCCATTAATACTTAAGACTTGAAACTTGTCCATGCTAAGCTAAGACAAAAACCCTTATTTAAAAACTATTCCTTTATTAAAATTATTAAATTATTATTATTATTATTAATTATTATTCATTAAAATGGTTTGCTGGTCTTACAGAATTTAAACAGTAATTCACTCATATACAACTTGCGGAAAACATCGCTGTCATATTTTTCTCGTACTTTTTTTTTTTAGTTTTTATTTAAAACTACAGTAGCAAATGCTACTATTATAACAAATAAAAAATAACAACAACAACAACAAAGAAACTAATAAATATTGTTGGAGAGTTGCTTTTTACATCGCATTTTCACTGTGTAATAAAAATTCAATACAATGTAAGCAAAGAGAGAAGAGAGCAGACAGAGATGGCTACAGTAGCTTGATGGCTGCCAACCATAGCCCAGCTACTCGCTTATAGAAATTGTTTAATTTATTACTGCAGAGTCTATACAAATAATTAGAAAATAATTTAAAAACAGAAAATAAAATAAAAAGAATGCCGACTATGGATGAAATTAAAGTGAGAAATAAAGATCTATTCAATGTATTTATTATTTTTTTATATTGTTGTTGTTGTTATTGTATTTATTATTCATATTTTCATTGTGAATATTATCTAAACATAGTTGGTGTTGTTGTAAAAATTGTTAAAATAATAAATAATATTTCAATTAAAAAAATATTATTCTTTCTCTATTTTATTTCATCATCGTTATTTTATTTTGTTCTTCTATTTTTAGGTGAGTAAAAGAAAAAAGACCCATGGAAGTGCCACAAAAAATTAAAAAAATCTGAAATTTAAGTCAGGCAAGTAGTTGAAAATTTAAATTTTATATGAATACATTGCTTAGTACAGATATGAACCAAAAAATGGGAAGTATCGTACAAATTTTGACAAAATACCAACAGTTGTCCGAAGGACCATTTGGCCGTCATTTTGCTCTCTACTGTAGTCTCATTACTACAGGTTTTCCAGCTATGCTGGTGATTGTTTTGTTCTAAAGTAATCGCTTCTGAGATGACAGTGTTGCATTATGTGGTTACCTAAAAACCGTGCTGTGTTTGGGTTCTTGTCTTTGGTTTATTAGTGAGAAACTATGCTCGTTGAAGTCGCCGTAGTCTAGTAGGTAGTGTGTTGGCTTATTAGACGTAAAGACGTAAAAAAGGGTTCGAGCCCCAGGCCAGACATCAAAGACAAAATACAAAAAATATTTCTTCGGCGACTTGCTCTCAGCAAATTTCTGGCAAAAACTTTGAGAGTAAATAAAATTGCAATGAAAAGTTTCTCAAAAATCTGTCGTTCGGTGTCGACATTAAACTGTAGGTCCCACAACTTATGTATAAAAATTAACACACACAACATAAGTAGTGTGAGAAACTAGGACGCTGTACAATGGGCAATTCGACCTCCGGGTACTGTACTTGTCTTAATTGATCTGTACATGTCCTCTAACATAAACTAACCTAACCATGCTCGTTGAATCCTTCTCTTACCAATTGCTAGTGCCGCCTGTTCTCTCTCTCTGATGTTGGTTCTTTATTTTATCCTCATTGGAATATCAGAAGGTTCTATTTTACTTCAGGCGTGTTCGAATCTGAATTGCTTGGGTAGTTATTATTATTATTATCAGTTGCTTTGTGTTCTACTTTAGCAGTTAAACTGCTTCAGCAGATGATACTCAATTGTCTACCGATAAAACTGGGAAGCAAACTACAACTTTTCTGTTCTCCAAATAAAATCTTCCATAGTAAGAGGTCTGTTTGGATTATCCGTTAATCCCACCAAGACAGATACAATTCTTTTCACCAGGAGATACAGGGTACCGACCTTCAACCTCCCTGGTATAAATGGAACTAGGCTCACGCTGAGTCCCGAAGTCAAATACCTGGGCCTGATCCTCGATCCCAAACTCAACTGGAGGGCCAATCTGGCTGCTAGGGCGCGAAAGGCGGCCTGTGCCGCTTACTGCTGCAACAGGGCAGTTGGATCCAGATGGGGTCTCGGTCCAAGGGTCATGCGCTGGATCTATTCTGCGGTCATCGAGCCCAACCTACTATACGGTGTTACCTTCTGGTGGACTGCTCTGGACAAGCTGCACAATGTCAGACTCCTGGACAGAGTCAGAAGGTCTGCAGCTATTCGCATCACTGGTGCTCTACACACCACCCCCACAAAAGCTTTGTTCGCAATGCTCAACTGGCTCCCTTCTGAGCTCCTCGCTAAGCAGGTGGCTAAGTTCGCGGCGACTAGACTCAATGCCCTGTCTCGTTGGCGTGTTATCGTTTCTGGTCATTCCTCTATTTTGGGGATCGATCCCGTGGCCCCATTTGATATTGATTATCTCCCTGTGGAATACTGTTTTGATAGGGGTTTCGACTTCCTGATCCCGAGCAGAAGTGACTGGACCGCTGACTCGACCGTTCCACCCGAACTCCTGGATATCTACACCGACGGCTCCAGACTCGATAACGGGGTGGGCAGTGAAGTATACTCTGGGAAACTGGACCTGAACATCTCACTCCGGTTGCCGGACTACTGCAGCGTGTTCCAGGCGGAGGTAACGGCCGTCTGCCAGGCCGCACAGTGGGTCCTTGCCTATGGTGTTCCTGTCCCTTTCACCCGTATCTCGATCTACTGCGATAGCCAGGCTGCGATAAAGTCTCCGTCGAACGTTGCGGATAATTCCAGGATCGTCAAAGAATGTCGCCGCTGCCTCAATCTACTTTCTGGGCGCCTCGGCGTCACACTTGTCTGGGTTCCCGGACACTGCGATATTCCGGGAAACTGCAGGGCCGACGATCTGGCCACGGCTGGCGCACTACTTCCGGAATCTTCCTCAATCAACTTGTGAATGCCACTTACCTCGTTCAAACTGGCCACTGCGCGGAAATTCTCCCGGGATGCCAACCGGTCCTGGATCAATGAGGAGTCCTGCTCCATCGCTAGGCTCACTTGGCCCACAATGGATAGGAGGCGTACCAAACAGCTGCTTGGACTTGGCCGTAATATCATCTCGATCACAGTGGCCATGCTTACAGGGTAGACACGCGGAAAGAATGCGACTCCCATTTAACGACTTCAGCCGTGGATGCAGATCCGTCGACGAGCAGGAGACTGTCCGCCACTTCCTTTGCCAATGCCCATCTCTTGTGGGATGCAGATATAGTTTATTTGGCTCTCCGACCCTTGTCAGCTTGTCGGAGCTATCGTCCATTGATATCAAGGATTTATCCTCGTTTATCATACTTTCTGGCTGGTTTTCCAGCGTGGGGTAGTCGTGCTTTTTGAAAATGTGCAGCCCTTGCGTTGACCAACTTCCCCCTACTTGGATCGGAGGAAGTTGGCCAGTACAGAGGCTGCGTTCACCTTTGGTATCACAACGGGCCGCTATACGTGCTCAAGTGAGCTTTTTGGTAAATTAAAGCTACCACTCTAACCTAACCTAACCGAAGATAGTAGGGCACCAATAGAAAACCTATTAAGCTGCCAATGATTGCTTGCAGTAATTTATACAGCTCCTCTCGACTGGAGAGAGGCTTTTGATCAGGCGCAGTTTACGGGTACTCTCTCTCTCTCTCTCTCTCTCTCTCTCTCTGACACAGGGATTGGAAAAGCTCCAGATCTTTTTCTCGCTATTTCGAGTCCATTTCTTCTGGATAATTTAAACACTCCTCGATCATAAGCGACAGCACACGCTGTTATAGACTGATTGTCAGTCTTTCATCATTTTATGGCCATATGTTCGCGAGATTCTTGTATTAGGTCTAAGTACTATTGCTCTAAGCATACCTACATACATAATTGGTCATTACAACCCTTCAGTCAGGATTACGACCTCGTTTCTCACACCACTTATGTTGTGTGTGTTAATTTTTATACATGAGTGGTGGGACCTACAGTTTAAAGTCGACTCCGAACGACAGATTTTCGAGAAACTTTTCATGGCAATTTTGTTTACTCTCAGAGTTTTTGGCCAGAAATCTGTTTGAGAAGAAGTCGCCGAAGGAATACTTTTTGTATTTTGTTTTGATGTCTGGCCTGGGGCTCGAACCCTGGCGTTACGTCTAATAAGCCAACACACTACCTACTAGACTACGACATATTATCGGATTGCTGTTTCGTATAACTCAGATAGCATCAGTGAAGCTCGCTTGAAAATTTAATCGTTTCGACTAATATCGATAACAACAGCTGTAACTGGAAATCTTTTAAAGAACCCTAAGCCACTGGTATAACTGGAACTACTACTCTCGTCTCTTTAAGAATATAAAATTAATTTAAAAAAAAATTTTAATGGAAAAAACAAAAACGTTTAATGCCTTCTCCTTTTAATCTTTGCTCCTAAATCTACCACCACCTTTTGTTTGTAGTTTTAAAATTATTTTTTTAAATTGGCTTTTAAGAAAAGTTTTGCAACACTTTAACGCCTACCAATAAAGCACGTGCTGCTTACAAGTCTTTTTGCCAATTTGCTGTTCCAAAATACACAAAAAAATTGAAACTCCTCTTAAAAGTTGATGCAATCTTTGGCATTACGAGGCAATTTATTCATATTTTTCTTCACCATTTTTTTTTCGTTTTTCGGAAAGCAGGCTTTAAGTACATTTTTGCATGTTTCTGGCTCACTTCGTTAGAAGAAGAAAAAAAAAACAATAAAAACAATGTACAGAGAATACATATTTAAAGCAGCATTAAAAATCATATAAAAAGTTAGGTAGGTAGGCAGGTAAAGGTAAGCAGACATACACGTCAGCAACGCTTTAAGCATTAGAGCCAACAAATCGATCACAAGAAAAAAAAGGAAAAAAAGAAGAAAAAAACTAATGGTTTTATATTTTAGCCAAGATTTTCGCCAAGTTTTTTTTACACAATTTGTTGGCGTTTTTTTTTTCTTGCTCTTGCTACAAGAGGAAGTACATTCTGTGCCTTCTATATGAATGAACTGCAGAGTTCCTATTCAAATATTTAAATATTGCCAGCGCGCATTATTCTAGGGAAGCTGTCAGTGTTAGTTTTCAATGATTGTTGTTGTTTTTTTCTTGTTCTTCTAGGGATGGGTACTTCCTGTACACCATCATCCTCCTCATCATGCTGATGCAGTTAATGCTGTTGAATTTCATTTAATTTTTATTTGCATTCAATTGAATGACTTCTAAAGGTGCAAGAATTTTTGGCCCAAAAGTAAAAAAAAATACTATTTTTCCTGTGTCTGTTAACATATCAGAGAAGAATGCAGCAACATGCAACATCAGCACAAGTGGCAATTATTTTAGGGGACGTTTTAATATAATAGGTTTTTAATAAGTTCTTAAGGGTGTTGTCCCCTAAAATTAATCTTCCTTTAATCTGGACCCCTTTATCACAGAAGCCAAATCGTTCCCTTCTTGCCTGGAAGATAAATGATTACGACGGAATAATCCGGGCTTTAAAAAAAAACAACCCGTTTATCGGATTTCGGCCTGCCGCAACACTTCTTTCCAGGCGCCTCTGCTTCGTGCGCACCTACGGCAGTTGGTCACACCAATCGATGACAGGGCTTCCTCGACTTGGTCCTTGATCCAACGGATGCAATGTCGTCCTCTTCGCCGACTTCCGCAGATTATCGCATCAAATACCCGTCTTGCCGGAGCATCCTCCTCCATTCGAACGACATGGCCGAGCCAGCTCAGCCGCTGGATATTAACACACTGTACAACGTCAATGTCGTTGAGGAGCTCATACAGCTCACTGTTGGATCGGATACGGAAATCATCGCCAACTCGCACTGGACCGAAGATCTTGCGCAATACTTTGCTCTCGAACAGTCTCAAGGTCGCTGCATCTGTACTTAATGGGGTCCATGCCTCTGCGCCATAAAGAAGCACGGGTAGGATGAGTGTCTTGTAAAGTGTTAATTTTGTCGCACGAGAGAGGTCTCTGCTACTCAATTGCCTATTGAGACCATAGTAGCACCTGTTGGCAAGAGTGATCCTGCGCTTGATCGCCAGACTGACATCATTTTTGGTGGTAACGGCGGAGCCAAGATAAATAAATTCCTTGACTGTTTCAAAAGTATAGTTATCGGCCGTAATCTGAGAATCAATACGCCGCACGTCTCTACTTGTCGATCACATACACTTTGTTTTGCCCTCATTTACTGTCAAACCCATCTTACTAGACTTTCGTTCAATAGCTCTAAAGGCAGCAGTAACATCTCGCTTGGTACGCCCTATGATATCAATGTCTTCAGCGTACGCAAGCAACTGGACACTTTTATGAAAAATAGTGCCATTGTGATGCACTCCCGCCTTTCGCAGAACACTCTCCATGACGAAATTTAAGAGGTCGCATGATAAGGGGTCGCCCTGCCTGAAACCTCGCACGGTACCAAAAGGTTCGGAGAGGTCCTTTCCTACCTTGACGGAGCTGCAGGAATTGCTCAACGTTATTCTGCATAGCCTTATCAGCTTCGCAGGTATACCGAGCTCAGACATTGCGGCAAAAACACGATCCCTTATGGGGCTATCGAAGGCTGCTTTATAGTCGACAAAAAGACTTTAAAAGACTATAAAAGACTATACTACGATCTAATATTCCAATTCTAATAAACAGCATAGCGTAGGCCCACTGAGATTTTAATTGTGGGGAAAAAATATTACACACTACAGATCACCAAGAGAGCACTTCTGCCTTCTTCTCTTTCCTGCAACTATCTAAATTGAACAGAATGCCCTGCTTGAGTGCAAATGTTGCTCTCAATCAAAAGAAAAAAACGAAAGAAAAAATGGTCATTATGCCCCGCTCAAGTTCATCTCAACATTTCCTGTCTCTCATGCTGTAAAGCCTCATGCACCTTCTTACAGAACAGGTTAGTTGTTACTGTAATACTGCAAGCTTTGTAGTATTTGTGCAGGCATTTAGATGAGACAACAATGCCCTGCTTGAGTGCAACATCTTCTGAATGTTGTTCTCAATCAAAAGAAAAAACGAAAGAAAAAACGATCAGTATGCCCTAATCAAGTTCACCTCAACGTTTCCGGTCTCTCATGCACCTTCTTACTGAACAGGTTAGTTGATACTGAATTGAAATTGAATTTGTGCAAGCATTTAGACGAAGGGATTCAAAGGACAACACTGACCCACTTGTTACTGTAATACTGCAAGCTTTGTAGTATTTGTGCAAGCATTTAGAGGAGACAACAATGCCCTGCTTGAGTGCAACATCTTCTGAATGTTGTTCTCAATCAAAATATAAAAAAAACGAAAGAAAAAAACGATCATTATGCCCCGATTAAGTTCATCTCAACGTTTGCTGTCTCTCTTGCTGTAAAGCCCCATGCATCTTCTTACAGAACAGGTTAATTCTTACTGTAATACTGCAAGCTTTGTAGTATTTGTGCAAGCATTTAGACCAAGGGATCCAAAGGACAACACAGACCCACTGAAAGCTATACAGTGCAAAGGAGAGTCATTAAAAAACTCCAAGTATTTTTACCTGCTGATACAAGATTCGTGCTCTCTCACTAAATAACCTGTTATGGGAGAAGAAACTCTTTTTTATTCCAGAACTTACCGGGTTACTAGCTATCGGAGAATTAGGAATCATTAGGATGTGATGTCTTGAGTATAAAAATATTAGTATGGTCCGCACACAGAAAAATAAAACCCAGTATCAGGGGCACTGACAATCGAAAGGAAAGTAAGAACTATTGAGACCACGATGCAGATTTGAGAATATCTGCTAAGATCGACCGAGCTCTGGACTTTTAAACCAGAGCGGCTATGAGAGATAGGTTTATATCTGACCTTTGAAGAACAATTGACAGCCATTAGAACCATGATAGTCTCTGGAGAGTAAAGGGCATAATTTAATCAGAGCGTGTACACCATTTAGAATCAGATGCACTGGCTATCGAAAGAGATGATAACCTCATTACAGCCATGATGCAAGCCTTGACAATATCTGATAATATTAACCGGATATTGGATTTCTTGAACTCGCCGTAGTCTAGTAGGTAGTGTGTTGGCTTATTAGACGTAAAGCCAGGATTCGAGCCCCAGGCCAGACATGAAATCGAAAATATGAAAACAATATTTCTTCGGCGACTGCTTCTCAGAAGATTTCTGGCAAAAACTCTGAGTGTTAAAATAAAATTGCCATGAAAAGTTTCTCAAAATTCTGACGTTCGGAGTCGACTTTAAACTGTAGGTCCCACCACTCATGTATAAAATTAACACACACAACATAAGTGGTGTGAAAAACTAGGTCGTAATCCTAACTGAAGGGTTGTAATGACCAATTATGTATCAGGAACATAGACAAACTGAGGGAGCATATCTGATAAGACCGACCGAACTCTGGACTTCTAAACCACAGCGGCTATGAGAGTTACTGTTTATATCAGACAGTTGAAGGACAATTGGCAACCCTTAGAACCATGAGGGTCACTAGAGAGTCAAGAGAATAATTTACACACTCTGGGTACACCATTCAGACTCAGGGACCCTAACTATTGAATGAGAAGACAAAATCATTATAACCATGAAGCAGCCTTGAGCATATCAGATAATATTAACCGGACATTGGGTTTCTAAACCAGGGTGCCACCAATAGGCGACAACTATGTTGGAGGACAATTATAAACCATCATACTGCCTTGAAAATAAAGAGAATTTCTGATAATATGGACTGAAAATTGTATCGTTGAGCCAATCTATTGCGTGCAGTATTAGTATTGACTCTTAAGTCCAAATGAAACCATTTACTAATCGCAAATATCTGTCTGTTTAGAACATCACCTGTTCCTGCAGGCGCTAGTATGCAGCATTTATTTATATTTTCTCTTCATTTTCATATTTTTATAAACAAATTACAAAATTCAAAACTACCGCCTGTAATTAGATACTAATAATTTAATAACTGAATACCTCCCTAGGGTATGCAGTAATTTTTTTCCACTTCATTTGTAAAGCTAATTTAAATATTTTAAAATGAGTTTTGAATTCCTTTTTTAATAGCATTTACAATTGTCAACCGTATGATTTAAAAAAAAATATACAAAAAATAGAAAATTAAATATTTTAATGAGCCAACAACTACTACTACGACAGCAACAACACAAAAGTAATTTAAATAAAACTTATTAAATCCTATTAATGGAAAAAGCGTTGATTTTTTCTGATTTTAATTTTTTTTCTTTTCAAACTCAATGAAGCCTATTTTCCATAAACAACATCAACATCATCATCAGCAGCAGCAGCAACAGCAGTAGTAGTAGTAGTAGAAAAAAGTGGTTACTGATTAAAAACCCATGCAATATCAATAGACTGTGTAATAAATATGCCAGTAATAATAAAAAGTAAATGAAAAGGCAGCATACATTAGGGCGTCATGATGGTTTAAAATAAAAAAAATTAAACCTGATAGTAAAATGGCTTTTAGTTTTTATATGAAAACAGTTTAAATTACAACAAAAATAAAATCACTGGCAGAGTATTTAACGATTATAGTAAAAGTCATTGATTAAGTTAATCAAAATTGTAAAGACCACAAAAAATATTTTTTTTTTTTGTTTAAATGAATTCAAAAAAAAATTAATTGAAGTGCTAAAAATCGGATTTAAAATTTAAATCGCGGGAAATAATTTAAAAGCATTCAAACGATTAAAAAACAAAAAATTAAGATAGAGTTTCAGGCTTGTAATGAAATTAATTGTATTAACACGATTAAAAAACAAAAAATAAGGTAGAGTTTCAGGCTTTAAATAAATAAAAATTTAAAGCATATTTTTAGGAAAGAAATTTTTATATTTTACTTTTTGTTATAGCAATTAAATCCTTGTCCCTGCAGGATTAGATCAGAAACTGGAATTTTAAATCTTCAAAAGTAATATCTTAAAGGGGAAACTTTTATTAAAAATTAGAACAATTTTTCAAAAGGGGAAGTTTATCTTCTAGTAGACTCTCTTGGCTTTTCAGCAGGCTGTCCATTAAGTTTTCTAAGAGTCTAGTGGTCGGTTATAAACTTCTGCTCCATTCAGAAGTTTTTTCTTCCAGTAAACTTTCGTGGCTTTTCAGCAGATAGTCCATTTAGTTTTCCAAGGGTCTAGTGGTCGATTATAAACCCGTTGCATATGGTAGTATAGACCAACTTCGTGATAAACTGCAGTCAAGATAATGGGAAACTGTTCTAACACGCCATTCATTATAAGGCATTGTTACCTGACATATCAAGTATTTGTTGGTTGCCTCTTTAATAGTCCTCTCGACAGTGCCAGCATAATCTAAAGCCTTAAAAATACATTTATCGTATGGTATGTGGATCTGTCAAAAATAGATAGTGAAACAGGAGCAGAGATAATCGGAACACGGGAAAACTTGCGGCTACCTTCCAAACGGAAATTTATACCGTCGCAAGAAGTGCTTAGATCAACTTGGATAAGAAGTATAGAGGCTGAGACAATACTATCTGAGAAACAGGCCGCTATGTGAGATCTTATCTCCAATAATATTGACTCTAGATTAATACGAGAGTGTCTAGCCATACTAAATGAACCATAGAGGAAAAACATTATCGTTCTTTGCTGAATCCCAGGTCATTGAGAAATTGAGGGCAATGAACAGGCAGTTGCGATTGCCCGGAGAAGGGATTTGATACAACTGAGGGGTCCAGAACCTTTCTGAGGTATGGTAAGAGAAGTGAAGGCAGGTAAATTCGATGAAAAGGAGGCCAGAGAAAGGCGAAATTTTCTCTCAAGCCAAAAGGAATTGAAATTGAATTTGAATTAAAACTTTTGCTATGTACTTATGGAAAGAAAATATTTGAGTATTGTGCTCGACTATATAAAGTAGCGATTGTAGACTGAAATTTGTTCGCGATAGGAATCACATCCAAAATCGAAATTAAAGTTGAGCAAACGATGATGAAGTCGCCGTGGTCTAATAGGTAGTGTGTTGGCTTATTAGGCGAAAAGCCAGGGTTCGAGCCCCAGGCCAGACATCAAAACAAAATACAAAAAATATTTCTTCGGCGACTTCCTCTCAGCGGATTTCTGGCAAAAACTTTGAGAGTAAATAAAATTACCAAGAAAAGTTGCTCAAAAAACCTGTCATTCGGAGTCGACTTTAAACTACAGGTCCCGCCACTCGTGTATAAAATTAACACACACAACATAAGTGGTGTGAGAATCTAGGTCGTAATCCTGACTGAAGGTTTGTAATGACCAATTATGTATGTATGTAAACGATGATGAAAAGAAAATACTTGGTATGCTAAGTACTAAGCAGGGTGTTGCCTATAACTTAACAGCATCCTGAGGTTTGTCAGCGCAATGGATTTGGTGGTAGATAATATAGGGGAGTGAAGTCGCCGTAGTCTAGTAGATAGTGTGTTGGCTTATTAGACGCAAAGCCAGGGTTCGAGCCCCAGGCCAGACATCAAAACAAAAATATCAAAGTATTTCTTCGGCGAGTTCCCCTCAGCAGATTTCTGGCACAAACTCTGAGAGTAAATAAAATTGCCATGAAAAAGTTTCTTAGAAATTAGTCGTTCGGAGTCGACTTTAAACTGTAGGTCCTACCACTCATGTATAAAATTAACACACACAACATAAGGGGTGTGAAAATCTAGGTCGTAATCCTGACTGAAGGGTTGTAATGACCAATTGTGTATGTATATAAACGACGATGAAGAGAAAATAATTGGGCATGCTGAGTACTAAGCAGGGTGTTACCTTCACCTAATAGCATCCTGAGCTTTGTCAGGGCAATAGATTTGAGGTCAGATAATATAGAGGGGTACACGTAGTCTAGTAGGTAGTGTGTTGGCTTATTAGACGCAAAGTCAGGGTTCGAGCCCCAGGCCAGACATCAAGACAAAATACAAAAAGTACTTCTTCGGCGACTTCCTCTCAGCAGATTTCTGGCAAAAACTCTGTGAGTAAATAAAATTGCCATGAAAAAGTTTCTCAAAAATTTGTCGTTCGGAGTCGACTTTAAACTGTAGGTCCCCCACCACTCATGTATAAAATTAACACACACAACATAAGTGGTGTGAGAAACTAGGACGTTGTAAAATGGGTCAATTCGACCTCCGGGTACTGAACTTGTCTTTATTGACAATTACACGTCCTCTAACCTAACCTAACCTAATATAAGGGGGGGGTACTTGTAGTCTAGTAGATAGTGTGGTGGGTCTCCAACGAAACGAAATATGAAAAAAAAATCTTCGGCGACTTCCTCATAGCAGATTTCTAGCAAAAGCTCTGAGATTAAAAATAAAATTGCCATGAAAAGTTTCTCAAAAATCTGAAACCCGGACTATAAAGAAAAAACATTTATTCGGGTCAGTAATCACTTCCAATCTAAAATTCTAGATTCTAAGAGTGACTGTGTGGCTTAATTCATTTCAGAAGAAAAGATTTGGGTACGTTAAGTACTAAGCAAGGAAATCAGCCGTGTTCATAGCTGCCAGATGAATGAGACACCAAATCGTCAAATATTTGAGAAAAAATCGTCAAAATCGTCAAAGACGTTTTTTGAAATCGTCAAAAAATCGTCACAAAAAATAAATAAATAAATTAAAAGTTTTTAAAAACCAAAATTATTTCTATTGTAGTAAAACATATAAAGTCAATGTATTTCAGTTCAAAAATAAAACATTAAAAAAAATTTGTTAGAAATTAAAAGCTAGCGCCCCTCATCTTCATTTATTATTTTTTTTTTTCCAAAAATGGAGAAATTTTATACCATGTTTAGGAAAAAATTGTTTAATCTATCCCAATGTTGTTTATTGACACATACGCGCAGCAATAATATTGCATCATCTTAATCTTATCTATGGGTGGTGTAAATATTAAGGAGTCAGAAGCTCATTCTGAGCATGAAAATTCAGTGTAATGTTGGCTAGAACCAACACATTTTTCAGTTTCTTCAGTTCCTTCTTAAGATTTTATCATCTGATCTTACTATTTACACCATTTATAACCGACCGAGAATGGAATACAGCTCTCATGTAGGGGTCGGTGCCTCAACGTGTACAGGAGAGGCCGTAGTATCTCGCTAAAGTCGGTAGTGTATCCAACTTCATTAAATCATTGGAGCATCTTTGCAATGTGGTTTGTGTTTCACTGTTCTATCACTACTACAAAAGGATTTTGCTTGAACAAAATAAGGGGACTTGTTCCCAAAAATCATATATTCCTACATAGCGCTCGCCTTTCGAGCACATCCGTATGTGGTCGCTTGTCCTGTGGATCACACACTGCTTTACAGAAAAAATACGTTTTTTAGTCGGACTATTCGTATGTGGAACTCAATTCCTGCAGAGATCTTTCCTGTTACTTATGGTATAAAAATATATAAGCCTAGTTTCCATAAACACTGTTCCCTCTTTCCTTCTTCCCATAACAACATATTTTCATAGTTCCAAGCACAATGCCATCCATCCTCTGAATGTTGGTCGTATGGTAATATTAGAAGCTATACTCAAATTTTTAAAATTGTTAGGTTATTGCAATTTTTTGACTTTTAAGGGGTTAAAAAGTATAAAATACAGAAACATTATCACAGTAACTTAAAAATATAAAACTTTACTCCTTGTTTTTGCTAACATAAATTTCCAATAGTAACAATTGCAAACTAAATACGAAGCTTAAAGTGGCTTTTAATATACTAAAGTAAAGAATATGATGTAAATTTTTAATTTCCAAAAATCGTCAAAATAAGGGCATAAGTCGTCATATCGTCAAAATGATATTTTTGGAGCTCAAAATCGTCAAAATGACGATAAATCGTCAAATCTGGCAGCTATGGCCGTGTTATCCTCAGCAACTATCATTCTGAGGTTTGTTAGGGCAACAGACATCATAGAGGAGCATAGATTGTCTGATTGCAGTATTTCTATACCTCAACAAATCATTTTTCTAATTACTGATTCCATGCTAGTCTTGAAATATGAAAATTAATAGTGAACCTGCTAATAGCAGTCTATCCATCTAATTTAACCTAAGCAAACATTTTTTTATTTCCGATGTTATTGCAGTTCTTCGTATATGTTTTCATTAAATCCTTTACATGTCCTTATTTCCTCTACTCATAACACTTGTTACTCTATTATGGCGAACGATACAACCAGAGTATGTATTTCTTTTTCTTTTTTTTTGGCTTATGAAACAGCCTTTACCGCATATCCTTTAGCTGCGTATGCTGTTGCTTAGTATGGTCTGTGGTGTGTGGCTGGACTATAATCCTGACTAAAAAAAGAAAATCATATTGAAAATGTTCAACCATAAATATGTTTTGTGATGAAGAGTGAAAAAAATCCACTTCAATAAAGTTATAATCGCCATAAGACAGTTAAAGCTGGTTAACAGCAGCAGTAAAGCTAGAATAGATGTTTCCAACAGTGTGGCCAAAGGATACCAACGAAGATACGTACAATATGATGAGTTTTCAATTGGTTTTCTTTGCTTCATTTATAGAGAGGCAAAGAAATAAATTCCATAACATTTCAATTACTTTTTCAATAACATAACTGAGCTGAGAAAATAGCCTTTAAGCTGCTCACAGATATACAAGGAATGTTTAGCAGCCAGCATAAGGATGCAGCAGTAAATGACTTTTCAATTTCTGTTTTCTCTCTACCTCTCTCTCTCTCTTTTGGATAGTGGATGCCATTATTGTTGTTGTAATTTGTATTATTAATATCCAGAATATTTGTTGGTATTCGGGTTTTTTTTTGGCAAATTGACCACACATTCTTAAGAGTTCAATTGCAAAAAATTGATGATTTTTCTCCGCACAAACCTCTTTAACCGTTTCCCTTGACCTCATTCAAGCACTTGAATGTTGAAGAGAGAATGTCTTATGATTTCCTAAAATTTTTTTAAGGTCATGTTGTGGCATTAAACAAGCGGGGGTAAGAGGCAGTAGTGACTTCTTGGCTTTCATAAGAGTATCTCTCCTCACATGCTCTAGTCATTTTTATGGCATTTTTTTCCCACATGTTATGCGCGTCCGTCTAAATATGTTTATACGTGTGCTTGCATGTGTATCGTGCTCTAAACATATCCATGGATTTTCTATTTTAATTTTCTCTTCTTTTTCCGTTTTTTTTCTGTTTTAAGGAACGGAAAAAAGAGATGAAGAAATGGCAAGAAAATTCTATTAACACTTGCTTTTAAATTGCATTCCTCCGAATTTCAGTTTTTTTTTTTCTGTCGTCGTCGTAGTTGTACTGCGTTATCTTATCGTTTCCGTTTGTGGCGAAATGAAAAGGAAACTGCAAGCAAACCAAGGGAAATCAGCCGTGTGTCTATATTATGGCAGTGCTGTTGTCGGCAAATTATTGTTGGCAATAGTCTCAGTCTCAAAAAAAAAAAAAAAAAAAAAAAAAAAAAAAAAACAGAATGAGAGAGAGAGATAGCGAGCGAAAGAAAAAATTCAATTTGAAAATTTCATTTCGTTTCGTTTGGTTTGCAAGTGTTGAGTGCCAGCATATTTCCTTTGGCAAAGATTTCATTAAAATAACTACACAGTCTATATAAAGTCTCAATAAAAGAGTTTTCCTAGCGCAAGAATCAAATCAACTCTGCTCACATGTAACACTTAAATCATATGAACCAAATAGGAGAAGCAATCAACAAAAATTTCATTTGCAAGAAATAAATTAAAAGGCCTGTTTGGACTAATTCTCGACTGTAAAGACTCCGTAAGACCTTTTAAAGCAGTTCGTATGTGTTTCTGTTGGATTCCGAAGCATAGAGGTATACTTGGGAAAGAGTTGGCAAGTGTATCTGGTCTGAATTTTAATTTTTGGATGTTCTAGTGCTTGCTCTATGAACTGATCGATAGATAGGTTAAGAAGAAGTCGCAGGGGCACTGAGAGAATAAATTCAGTTATTGAATACTCACGGCCTCTATCGAAGATTGACAGACAACACAGGCTTTGTATTGTGGCTTGCTCAGGCCAAGGTGAAGGGTTTCTACAAGGCATTGCAAGGTTAGGTTAGTAAATGGATCCCAGGCAGAGTATGAAAAAGTTAAAATCAGTTGGAGACTATAGAGTACCTACTTGATCCTCGCAACAGCCGTAGGTAGTCCTGGAGCTTATTGTGTTAGAACTCAGTGCCCTCACAACCACCTGGGTGTCAGACAGTATGTTAATATCTTTTCGAAAGATATTATTCTCCTTTATAATCATGACTGCAGTCCGCGAGAAACGCTAAAATGAGCCGGCAGCCTTAATATATGATATAATTAATGAGCTATGAAGGCGCCGTAGTCTAGTTGGTAGTGTGTTGGCTTATTGGGCGTAAAGCCCGGGTTCGTATCCCAGGTCAGACATCAAAACGAAATATGAAGAAAAAAATATTTCAGCGGCGACTTCCTCTCAGCAGATTTCTACCAAAATCTCTAAGAGAGTAAATAATCCTGCCATGAAAAAGTTTCTCAAAAATCTATTGTTTGGAGTAGACGTTAAACTGTATGTACCGCCACTTACGTATAAAATTAACGTACACAACATGAGTGGTGTGAGAAGCTAGGCCTCGACTACGAAACCATGCCTCCCCCACCTAAGCTCCAAACAGTTGCGAACCATCATGAAGAATATTTTCCCATTCTCCTCTATCCGGAAGACCTTTTTGAATGTCTCCGAGAAACGATAATTGCTCATTACAATCCTTAAGTCAGGATTACGACCCACTTTCTCACACCACTTCTGAGCTGTGTATGCTAATTTTATACATGAGTGGAGGCGGCACCTACAGTTTAAAGTCGATTCCGAACGATTTGAGAAACTGTTCATGGCAATTTTATTTATTTTTTGCAAGAAAACTTTTGAGAGGAAGTCGCCGTAGAAATATTTTTTTCATATTTCGTTTTGTAGGAGATATTTGGCCTTGGATTTGAATCAAAGCCTCACGTCTAAGCCAACACCCTATCCAATAGACTACGGCGACTTTCCTGAAGGTTATTAATACCTCAGCACTCTTCGCTTATAAGTACTGACTATAAATCCTGCTGTGTCCTTGCAATAGAGGTCCTCTGGGAAGAGGGAAGAGGCTTAAAACTACCTCGAGCGTTGTTGTTGTTATTCTAAACATCTGCTTAATTCTAGACCGGGAAGCGCAATCGTTGTTCTGGAAAAATCGAGGCTTTTTCCTTTGCCTTGACCTCTTAAATGTTTATCAACTTTCTGGAATAAAGCAACCAGAAGGCAATTTACTACCTTAATGATGCCATATTGCTTGATATACTTTGTATTTGACCAAGACACCTTAGCCAGCAGCAGCTTAAGACGTGACATGTGTCACCGTTAAATGCACAATAACCAACAATAACTTTATCATGGATTTTTATTGCCTTTTTGGAAAAATGTAAAGAGGCACAACGACCGACCAGCTGAAATCAAAAGCACAAACGAAGAAAAGCACAAACAAAGAAATCAAGTAAGAAGTGGTGGACAATTTTAGCGCCTGTTTATTACACACGTTTTTATCTTTAAAGTGACCGCCACAACAACGTCAAACACCGTCTGATACCAAAGTACGTACGTTCATCTCAGGCGCGGCTATGCTATAAGAAACAGCCAATAATCTGGCACTAACTTGTTTAACTACCACTCACTTGCCATACAATGAAGCCCCAGCCTGGCACAATGAAGACCAAAAAAAAAAGACAGAAAAACCTGACCACCAACAATGATGATAAAACGGGCCACAAAACATGTGTTTGGATGGCTACATGGCTGGCATGGCTGGCTTGGCTAAGTAAGTGAGTGAGTGAGTAACAACACTGTTTAAGGCTGGGGAACAAAGCAGTGAGTGGTAGCAGTAAATAGAAGTGACATTCCATTTCAAATGTTTTAAAAACAAAAACAAAAAACAAAAACTTAATGCCGGCTACAAATCCTAAAACGAATTCCAATCATATGGAGAACATGATAATGATGATGATGATGGCGATCTAAACTACTACTTCAGACGACTGACTGTGTGAAGCATTAGTTTTGGGAAAAAAAACTCTTCCTTCTGTACTCCAAACTAAACCAAGATTTGTTCAACCATAATAATGTCTTTATATATGAGATATGAACTCACATAACACTCACACTCATAGGCTTCCTTCAGTGTCACTGCTGGGGTTTTGCTAGTTCTAGTGCCCCCTCCTCAGCCATGTATGTTTGTGGTATTGCTGGTCAAAGATATTACTCCGGCTAGCTGGGTTTGTCGGTTTGGTTTGGTTTGGTTATTGAGACATCCTCTTTAGTTTGATGTGCCGTGTATACATATGTACGTTTCTCTAAGAATCGTGAGAATTGTATTGCCTGATGATGCTTTTGCTTGATTCCATTTGTTTCCTATTTCTGCTATTCATTCGATTCATATTGTATTGGGATTAGAGATCTGTGCTCTCTCTCTCTCTCTCTCTCTCTCTCTTTCTCTCTCTCTCTCTCTAAGTATTCACTATGTAATGTAAACCCAATAAACATTTGAAAACATTATTTCACAAAAAATTATTGATAATAAACAAGCATTTGATACTTAAAGAATTATGGGACATAAACATTTCAAATATGGTTTCATAAATGTAACCCAGTAAACAATTTTGGCAATGCGGCAGGCGGTAAACCGCAAGGGTATTTTATTGCAAACCGAAAGAAGAAAAGTTTAGAAGCTAATGAAAAACATTGGAACCACATACTGTCCGAATAAATAATGGGTAATTTTTTTTAAGAGCTATAGGAAATTTTTTCAAAAAAAACACATTAATTCAGAAAAATGCATGAAATCTTTATTTGAATCGATAGTACGATCCATATAATTTAATGTTTGAAGATTATTTCATGCAAATGGTGACCGCGACTGCGCCTCAAATGGTCCATCCGCTTAGTCCAATTATGACATACTCTTTCCAACATTTCGGCCGGTATCTGACGAATAAATGCTTCAAAGTTGTATTCCAATGCGTCAATTGAAGCGGGCGAACATAGCCCCACAAAAAATAGTCTAAAGGCGTTAAATCGCGCGATCTAAGCGGCCAATTGACCGGTCCCGAACGTGAAATAAAATGTTCACCGAACTCGCCTCTCAATAAGTCCATTGTTACGCGTGCTGTGTGGCATGTGGCACCGTCTTGTTGAATCCACATGTCATGCAAGTCAAGCTCTAGCATTTTGGGCAAAAAAAATTGGATATCATCTCACGGTAGCGGTCACCATTCACAGTTACTTTACGATTCTTTGAAGAAGTACGGTCCAATAATGCCACCAGCCCATAAACCTCACCAAGCTGTGACTTTTTCTGGATGCATTGGTAGCTTTTGCAATGCTTCTGGCTGATCTTCACTCCAAAATCGACAATTCTGCTTATTTACGTATCCATTGAGCCAAAAATTAGCTTCGTCGCTGAACACAATTTTTCCATAAAGAAGTGGATCTTCGGCCAACTTTCCAAGAGCCCATTCACCAAAAATTCTGCGTTGCGGTAGGTCGTTCGGCTTTAATTCTTGCACCAGCTGTATTTTGAAAGGCTTCACACCTAAATCTTTCCGCAAAATTTTCCACGTTGTTGAATAACAGAGGCCCAAATGCTGCAAACGGCGACGAATCGATAATTGATGGTCATCATTAACACTGGCCGGCCGATACAGCTGCGATATTTTCTTCAGTTCGCACTCTACGTAAGCGTGTTGGTGGTTTAATGTCCAACAATGTAAATTTGGTACGGAATTTAGTCACAATAGCCCGAGTAGCCGCTTCAGTGGGTCGGATAAATTGACCATAAAATGGAAGAAGCGCGCGATGAACTTTCTTGACAGAGCCACGGATTTTGATAATAAAATTCAATGATTTGCAAGCATTGTTCGTTTGTAAGACGATTCATGGTTAAATTATACAACAAACTGAAGATGTTTGACAGTGAAACAAAACACGAAACGTGCGTGAGCTGTTTTAACCAGTGGTGCCAAAAAGATAATAGCTAAAAAAATCACCCGTTACAATGCGTAATGCCATATAACGCAGCGAAGTGCGGTATAAAGCAGCGGAATGCGGTATAACGCAACGGAGTGTGACATAACGCAGCGGAATGTAGTATAACGCATCGGAGTGTGGTATAACGCAGCGGAATGCGGTATAAGGCAACGGAATGCAGTATAAGGCAGCGGAGTGAGGTATAAGGCAGCGGAGTGCGGCATAACGCAGCGAAATGCGGTAAAACTAGCAGAATGCCGTATAATGCAGCGGAGTGTGGTATAACGCAGCGAAATGCGGTATAACGCATAAAAAATATGTATAAAAATAAATCCAAGGAAGTTTGATAATTTTGCTCAAATTCCTTCCGAAAAATTAATATCATTACCGCAATGCGGTATGCGATAATCTGCATAAAGATTGTTTTTAAATGTAGCTTTTGCTTAACCACTCATTGACAGCATTATCCAGAAAGTTACCTCGACAGCACGGGATATAAAATGGCAGCCACAATGATATATGTCTGCATTTGCACAACTTTAACCTTGCACAGCTGAAGCAGAGAAGGATTTGGCAGCTAAAGTTGTACAATACAGTCTCAAGCAAAGATGCCCGAAACCAAGGCCATGATAATGGAAAATACCAACAATCCCACTATGCTACACCAGCACATTAAAAGTGTTCGGCCTTTTTGCAATCTTCTGAGCATTATTACAACGAATGGAGCCTCCAGAGAGAACATTTAAAATCTCATTTGCAGGGTCAGATGAGCCTGCTTTCAGCTTTAACTACTGAGTGATTTCCAATATATCTGCCAGCGCACTAAACTGAATAACTTAACAGCTGTGTGAAGTCAGTTGCATTCTTAGAATGCAAATCATGGAATGTAGCTCGTTGTGACCTGACAATAGCCCAGTTCTTTATCAATCAGTGTGTATATGGAAGTCAGAGGATTTCTTGTCCAAACACTACCAGCATTACTCAACTCTGGATACAATGCAGGCAGACCTAAATTGAGGTCAACATTCGTAGGCGGCAGTTGAGCTGGGTTAGGACATGTGCAAACTTCTGTTCGGCCCAACTGTGCTTGCAAGTGACTGGAATCCCTCAGACAGCTGGCGACGGGGTCGTCTAAATCACATCTGAGGCGACAGATACATACACACATATGTTTTTTTTTTTGTCTTGAGCCGGAGGTGGGAATCTTCGGAAGACACTTTTGTTCCAACAAAAGAGTGCACGATTCATCATCACTGGTGCCTACGTACTAAATCCACCCCCTACACACTTCAACCACTCTCCCCCAGCGGAACTGCCGTAAGGTATTACTTCGCGGAGGGCTGGTTAGCTTGAACGCTGTATCACATTAAGTCAAATTTCGCCTCCGTTCCTCCAGTCTTCAGAGTTCTAGCATAACTTCAGATATTCTCTGACTATATTGACTCCATAGAATCCTACAATTCAACAGCTCTTCCATACAAACATATGTAGACGCAGTGAAAATAAATTAATGGTGCTCCTCATAGTAGGAAGAGGAATGTATGTACGTATGTAGAGCACAAAATGGTGGCAGATAATTCCCATTAGTCAGCAGTTGGACCTGTCTTACGGTTGGTTATGTCAATATTTTGCATTTAGATTACCTAGATGACCATCATAACGCTGCGAATATACTGATTGAGCAAGCAAGAAAGCTGATTGAGCTTTCAGCTGTGATTTCTCAGTCAATATGGTTACGATTGCGAGAAATAAGCATTTGGGGCTTTTAGAACCCTATATCCTAACAGATGCAATCACGTCTGTTGCAACCTATTTAGTGCGATGTTAATAAACCGGAAGAAGCGATTATCGTACTTTTGGGGAACTACAGCACTGGTTGTCCATTGCAGTAAATATATTTCGGTCTCTTAATTTTATTTTTTTGTTCAGTTTACTTAATTAAAAAAGCTTAATTATGAACACTCCAGTTCTAAGGAAATTAACGCAGCGGTTTTTCGTTGCGGAAAACATTCACCACACTGCACTGCATATTTTTCCTGTTCACTGTGCTTCCGAGAATAATTATGACTACGAAAGAAGATGTTATTGAACAATCAAAATTAAACTGAATATGCTTTTTTAAATAGAGTGGCATATAAAATATGTTGCAAACGACGTATGAAGGTGCCTGCTACTGCTGCTGTTTTTTAATGCGATTTCCCATAAAAATCTTGCCTTAAATGTTTAACACACGGCGTTAATAAAAATCGAAATCGTTCGGTTTTGTTCGGTGCTTTGTGTTTCATCAGATAATTTTCAACATTGAAAAATTTATTTAAAAATAATTTCTTCATCTCTCGTTATGGTTGCCTTAAAGCATTCGTGTTATATGGATGGCTGTTGCACAGAGCCGTGTTATAGTTTGTACTTGTGTTGTACTGTGTTTGTATGCTTTATATGGCTAGAGTTGGAGGTTATCTTGATTGGTCTTGTGTTGCATCATTGGTAGTTTTAGTGGTTTCATTACGAGTACTGTCGGCCGTGCTGTAGTGGTACGAGCAGAGTAGCAGTAGCCGGGGCAATATTGGCGGTAGCAACGCTGTATAACTTTTTTTGCGGCCAAATGAATGCTTAAGTAGTAGCAAGAGCAGAAGAAGAAGTGTTTGAGAGCAACAAACAGAGAAAAAATTGTTATATTTTGTGGTTTTAATTTTTCTTTTTATGCTACAGTGTCTGCTCCTGCCCCATGCTACTGCTGCTACTAGGCTGAGTTGTTGTTGTTGTTTGAGTGTTGTTGTTGTTACCAATACCATATTTATTTATCTGTTGTATATTAAATTTATTTTTATTCATGTTTTATTTTATAATTTTTTTTGTTGTTGTTTTTATTTTTATCTTTTGCTCTGCTCAATACCATCTTTCATTCATGATGAGCTTTACATTGCCTTGGTGGCCAGCCATCGTATCTTTTCCAATTCCATTCCATTTTATTGTATTTGTATTTGTATTTCATTTTTATTTTATATTTTTATGCTTCTTCTTCTATTTATTTTATGAAATTTATCGTTTAATCGACATTTACAATCATTGACAATTTAACATTTTAAATAAGACTCTGCGCTGTTGTGTGGTCGTAGTCGTGGTGGACGTGGTCGTCGGGTGTTGCATGGCAATGTAACTGGAGACTAAAATTATTTCTGTTTTGTTTAAACAAAAAAATATAATATTTTTAATGTAATTTTTTTTTTGGTGGTTTAGATTTGGTTTAAAGATAAATACGATGAAATTTTTCTTGTTCAAAATGTTTCAAATGCTTAACAGATAAATGAAAAGCCATGAGGAAAATTTTTAATATTTTTTGTCGTCAACTCAAAAAATATAAAGTGAATGAAACTAAAAGCTGTAGTCATCATCTATAGCTCTCGCAAGGTATTGCAGCGAGTACTCGTTATTAAGCCACAGTTTTCCTTTGGGGAAATTTAAATCAACCCTTTACTGCAACTTGATTTTTTTAGTTTGAAAACCACTACTGGAGTCGAGGTATTCCGACACTGATGATGGAAAATCGTTAAACTTCTACTTACAAAGATATTGTGATACCGGTAATACGTTTGGCCAAGACGCCGTAATCTAGTAGGTAGTGCGTTGGCTTATTAGACGTAAAGCTAGGGTTCGAGCCCCAGGCCAGACATCAAGATAAAATACAAAAAGTATTTTTTCGGCGACTTCCTCTCAGCAGATTTCTGACAAAAACTCTGAGAGTAAATAAAATTGCCATGAAAAAGTTTCTCAAAAATCTGTAGTTCGGAGTAGACTTTAAACTGTAGGCCCCACCACTCATGTAAAAAAAATTAACACACACAACATAAGTGGTGTGAGAAACTAGGACGTTGTAGAATGGGTCAATTCCACCTCCGGGTACTGTACTTATCTTAATTGACAAGTACATGTCCTCTAACCTAACCTAACCTAATACGTTTGGCCCATCTATTCCTATGTTTTGTGTGTGACACAACTGTGAGTAAAAGCTTATTCGGTAGCTATAGGATCTTGAAGGACAGGATAGTAGGGAGCAGAAGCTTTGCCACAACTAAACTCCCTTGAGCACATCTAGTTGCCCGCTATGATATTACTTGAAGCAATGCCGTAGAAATAACTGACATATCCTGCAGTACCGGTATTGACAATCAGCACCAGAGCTTTGCATTTAAAGCACGACTCCCTTACAATAATGGTAAATCAAGAATCAAGTCACCGTAGTCTAGTAGGTAGTGTGCTGGCTTATTAGACGTGAGTCCAAAGATCAAACCCCAGGTCAGACATCTCCAACAAAATGAAATACGAACAAAAATATTTCTCAAGGCGACTTCCTCTCGGCAGATTTCTGGCAAAGACTCTGAAAGCAAATGAAATTGCCATGAGAAGTTTTTGAAAAAAAATCTGTCGTTCGAAATCAACTTTAAACTGTAGGTCCCATCGCTCATGTATAAAATTAACACAGACAACATCAGTGGTGTGAGAAGCTAGGTCGTAACCGCGAGGGTTGTAATGATCAATTATGTATATATGTAAGAATCAAGGTAAAAATCAGTTGAAAATTTAATAAATTTGGTGATTGGTCCCACATCTAATTCGTTACTAGCCTCGTCAACCTATCGAGAGAGTGTAAGCCAAGTGAGAAAAGTCTTCGTCGCACTAATACTTCCTATCTCCTCAATCGATATACTGCCTCTACAGGAGCCATTTGGTGTTCAGTAAAGTACTCTGTGTGCCTACCTCCTACGATCCGTGAGAATACTGTTACATAAATCGAAACGACCTAATATCGTTTAACAATAAGAACGATAAACAAAAGCTACCAGTTACACCAACACAATACACACGACATAATACACAGTAATGAACGTGTTGATTATCTAAAGCTGCACATACAAATATGTACAACGAACCTGGTTGCGCCTGGTACCAATAACAACATATATGTGACAAAAGGGGATAGACAACATAAGCAAAGTACACAAACAACAATGTATTAGCAATAGAGCTCTCGAGAAGGCGAGATCACGAACCTTCCACTTCAAGAATGTCCGTTAGACTGGTTGTGTCGGACTATAAACGGGCTGGACAAAGCAGGCAGCAGTCAGTTATAATTCCGTCAGCCTTGTGTGAAGACGTGTTGCGTTTTTAACGCGTTGTTAGTGTTAACGCGGACAGAAGTGTGAAATAGAATAGTGTACAAGCAAATTATTGTTGTATCGTTAAGTTGGATACGGTGGCACACAAAAGTAGTGTACAGAATAAAGAGAGTTTAAGAAAAACTAAACACATATTTGTTTTTACTTGGTTTGTAATTAACGAACTCATATTTAAACGTTTTTAAAAAGGTAAAAACGTAACAATACATTCACTGACAGAGATATCTCTAAGACGTCATTTAAGTAATTGAGTGATCTGCTTACTATCCGGTTTAGGCCAGGAGAGTCAGGCAAATAAAGTAACATTGTGTCCCAGTTAAGGATATCAGGAACTAAGCAATATTCCTGGCTAATAGAAGTATGCCTTTGTAGGAGTGCCAGCAACACAATTCCCTGGGATATCGCTGTGACTAGGAACTCATATTACATAGAAACTGCTGCAAGAGCAGATCAAGGCATTTGTAGCAAATGTGAGCCAGCTTACTCCTGAAGGTTGCAAGCGAAACAGATCTGATTGGCGCCTTACTGTTCAAGAGGATACAAATGCTAGCAGTTGGAGATACTATACATGGAACCAGTTACGCAACGTAATTATACATAACTGTACGTAAGAAGAGAAGTCACAATAGCCTGTGGGATATAAAGGGTGTTTTTTATAGAGGTATAGAACTTTAAGTTGGCATTACTTTTCAAGATGGCGACCGATTTAACAGCTGTCAAGTGATTTATTCTCAGTTTGGTTTGGCAATTCATCATTAATAGACTCACGCCTGAACAACGCTTGCAAATAGTGCAATTTTATTTCGAAAATAATGGTTCTGTGCGGAAAACGTATCGCGCACTACGTCCATTTTATCGTCGACAAAATCGTCCATCAGAGCAGTTAATTCGATTAACCATGGAACGTTTTCGCACCATGTTTACTCTTATTGATAACTCGCATCCCCAGAGACGCTGTACGGTGCGTACAGAAGAAGCTATTGCTGCTGTAGAGCGTAGCATTGAGGAAGACCCGAATGAGTCCATCCGCCATCGAGCACAGGAATTGGATCTGTGTCCATCCACTTTATGGAAGATTTTGCGGAAGGATCTTGGTTTGCGTGCTTACAAAATCCAACTCATGCAAGTTTTGTAGCCAAACGATCATCAAGTAAGGCGTAGATTCGTCGAATGGGCCCAAAACGAGATTACCGTTGTTCCCGATTTTCATAAGCGAATTTTGTTTAGCGATGAAGCGTACTTCTGGTTGAATGGATACGTCAACAAACAAAACTGCCGCATTTGGAGTGAAGGTAATCCTCAAGTGTATGTGGAAACACCGTTACATCCAGAAAAACTGACTGTTTGGTGCGCTTTATGGGCTGGTGGAATCATTGGTCCGTACTTTTTCAAAAACGATGGTGGCCAGAACGTTACAGTCAATGGTGATCGGTATAGAGCCATGATTACTAACTTTTTCATTCCTGAATTGAATAATCATGATGTCCAGGGGATGTGGTTTCAACAAGACGGCGCAACATGTCACACAGCTCGTGCCACAATAGATTTATTGAAAGACACGTTTGGTGACCGCCTAATTTCACGTTTTGGACCTGTGAATTGGCCTCCAAGATCTTGTGATTTAACACCGCTTGACTACTTTCTGTGGGGGCTATGTAAAGTCATTGGTCTATGCGGTAAAGCCACAAACGCTTGACCATTTGGAAGACACCATTCGCCGTATTATTGCCGATATACGGCCACAAATGTTGGAAAAAGTCATCGAAAATTGGACATCCAGATTGGACTACATCCGCGCCAGTCGTGGCGGTCATATGCCAGAAATCATATTTAAAATGTAATGCCACAAGATTATCTTTCGGATAAATAAAATTCATGTCAATCGAATAATCCATCGTTGTTTTATTGCAACTTAAAGTTCTATACCTCTATAAAAAAAAACACCCTTTATTTTAATGTTATTGATAGAATAAAAGTCTAGTCTTCCATTTTTATTCAATTCTGCGCAAACTAATACCGCTTATGATAAAATAGCAGTCTGATAGATGTGGAGTTCCTTCCAAATTTAGGAATTAAGGACACTGTCGCCTCTCTTAATTTCTTAAGAATCCATTCAAATCTAAGGGCACTTGCTTTGGATTTGTAATGCTTTATAAGCACAGAGAATCAGGCAAGAGATACATAAGTGTTAAGAAAATTGCTTCAAAACGTATGCATTATAACAGTTTGATTTTACTTCGCCTACCCAAAATATAAAGAACAGCCCTCGTTTATAATTATTTTAATAAAAAATTTCAAGTTCATTATTACTTTGGAATTTTTTTTTTTAATATCAGCAAATAGCAAACATATGGTGTGGACAGAAATGATATTAAAAAAATTTTTAATTTTTTAATAAAAAATTTTATATGTCCAGCCATAGAGTGCCCACACTACAGACGAGTTTTAGAAAAAAACAGTTTTTTGTTTTAATTTCATTTTGATTTATTTTATTTTGTGTTTCTTCTTTATTAATTAAAAAGTTTGTTTCATTACTTGTAAACATTTTTGGTCTTTTAATTCTAAAGAAAGATAAAAGCAGTTCAACACGAAAATAAGAGTAGCCAAGGTGATCAATCAAAATCACACCAATCTGGTGAAGAAAAATTAAAAAAAATAAGTAATAAGTAAAGTTTTGTAAGAGACCACCTTTAAAACAAGAATGAAAACAAAAATAATTAAAAAACAAAAGTTGTTACAAATTACAACCAAATAAAGATAATTTTCGTAAGAAAAAAAATCAAAAAAACTTTGTAAGAAAAGATAGAAATGGGGGGGGGGGGGGGGAGTTCTGTTCAAACAAAAATTTTTTTCCAAAAAAATAAAAGAAAATTTTGTCTTGAAGTCTGTTTTCCAATTTGTTTCTAAAATTAATTGAGTTTTTTAAATTCTATTGCCTTCTAATGGCCTCTAATCCATGAACTTGTCAGTCAAACATTCACATTTTTTTTTTGAATTCCTATGACATTTCAAGAAATTATTCCTTTACAACCCAATGCTAAATAGAAATAGAAAATCCATTTTAAATTCCCCAAAAAACACCGGAAATTGTTTCATGTTAAAATCAATTAAAAACTCATAAAAATTTCCAAAAGAAAACCCTTTCAACGCCCTTCTAAACTAAACACCACACCACGCCAAAACTAAAAAATAAAAAAATAAATTCTTTTAATTAAAACATATTAAATTACCACACAATTTCTCTTTAACCCCTCATAAGTAAAAAAGAAAAACAAACAACAACAAAATTTCTAAAACTTTTCTTCGTTCCCGCTCTAATTTCAGTACGACAACGTCAATTCCTGTTTAAATGTTTTACGTTCACAAACGGTTTCGGGCTTGGATAACATCACCACCAACGACATCTGTTGTGGCCGTTTAAAAGCTGTTTTGGCTTTGTTTTTTGCCTTGAGCAGGTTTAAACAACAATCGAAACAAAGTAAATGTAATAACGCCACAGCGGGCTTATCGATAAAAGCTGAAATTCACCAACAGCCGAATACCACAACCCATCAACAGCAACAGCAGCAGTTGGTGAATAACACAAGCTGTAGTAGCGGTGGTAGCAGTAGTGGTAGTGAGAAATCGAATGCTGTTAACTCTACCTCAACCATACAGAATGCCAATGTAGTGGTGGGTAGTAGTCAACAACAGCAGCAGCAGCAGCAACAACAACAACAACAGCAACAACAGTCGATACAAAACGGCAATGACACCATGGTGAATAGGTAAGTAACAAAGATATCTTAGTATAGATTCAAACCATATACAAATTAAATTAGAGAGGGTAGTTTAATGATAAAAACTTACAATCGATAACTACGATGCAGTGACTCCACTGTGAATAGGTGAGTAGCAAAAATTATAAAAAAAAACTTGGTGGAGATGCAAACCGTTTAATAATCGTTAACTTTATGAAACTACAAAAGGGTGATTGATTGGAAGGCAAAATACATACCACGAGAACTATTGATAATTGGTAAGAAAAGTAGATAAACAAAATGATTAATTAGTAACAACCGATACCACAAAGTTATCGATTTAATGCAGACACATGTTTTTATACGGGGAAAACTCAATTTTAAAGAGAAACAAAATTATTTATCAACACTAATGTAAATGTTATCGATAACAAGGAAAATTTAAAATTGTAGAGTGTACATTATTTTTTTATCGAAACCATAATAAAAGGCAATCAAAAATAAGACGAAAACTCATTTTTAAAAATATACAAAATTATTTATCAATACTGATGTACATATAAGTCATCGATAACAAGTAGAATTTAAAATTATAAAATGAAAAATTAAATTTTTTATCGAAACCATAATACAAGGCAATCAAGAAATGATTCTGTTCAACTCAAAACCACTAACGATTGCTGAGTTATTAAAAAAAAGTTATTAAAACCTTAAATAATTAAGAAAAAATATTCCTACTAATGACGATGTAATCGATAATAAAAAGATAAATGAATGTATGAAATTATGAACTAAAAAGATTGATATTAAGAACAGCAAACTTTGTTATCGATTAAAAAGTTTGCTATTGTTGTTTACTTTAAAATGTTATACAGTCTCAGGAAAAAATAAAATATTTGCGGCTACATAAAACAGTTATCGAATGCTAACATAATTATATCGATTATTTAAAAATATATACATACATATGTATGAACCAAGAGATTCGAAATGTAATCGATAGTCTAGACATTTAGATTACTCATCAGACAACAAGTTGTACTTGCTGTATTCCGTCAGGGAACTCCGCTTCCTGAGCAAATACGGTAAGCATGGCTTAAAGATAGTAGAGACTTTTTGCTGAGCGCCAATTAGAGAGAATTCTAGCACCCACTTAGTTCAGCAGATGTTATCTTACAGTCTTATAATTTGCATTGACTTCAATCTGCAAATTATTCAAATACAGAGACTGGCCGTGGATTTGATTCACTAAAGAAATTTTTTGAGCTTAAATTTGTGGAAAAATTCAACAAAACTTTTTCATTTTTAATCTTCATTTTGCAATATTTTAATTACATTTTTATAACAAAATACAAAAACGGGGATAAAGACGCACCTTTAAATATTTATTTACTTCTTCTGTACAATTTTAAATCACTTTTTTCCATGCATAAATAAATACACGGCCTACACAGGGAAAAAAGTTCTTGAAAAAAACAGTTTTTTTTCATTGTCTAACCCTGACTTCCATAATAATTGTCTGTGACCTTTCCCTGAATTAAAGTCCTCGTTGTTTTTTTCAATTTTTATTTCTGGTCCAATAGCAACAACTACTACTACAGCAACTACAATAACAACAACAACAACAACAACGTCTAACATCAACAAACAATAACATGATACTTTCAAACATGTCTCCTGGTATGTTTATTACGTCTACTGTGGCTACAACTCAAACCCGGCAAAGAAGAGCAGATGAGACCATACCAGAGCTGGGAGGTAAACAATAAAAAATAAATAGACGCAGGCAGTTAAACAAATGGCCATATTCACTCGTACTTACACAGGCAGACTAATGCCCAGAACCCATAAACACAGAGAGAGAGACGGCGGACAGTGTAAGACCCACAAACAGAAATATTTCAAAACATGCCATCGTAGACAGACATACTGGCCGAACATATATACTCAAACAGACAGAGAGCCGTAATCGAATGTTAAGGAGATGCTAGAAGCTTAAAGGAATTAAATAATATGAGTTAAGGATGTTAATTTTTCTGTAGAAAATTTATCGACAATTAATCCTTTTTTTAAATTTAACGATAATTAAACATTTCTGAAAAATTTATATACATATACATATATGTATACATATTTATAACAAAAAAATCAAATTCTTTCATAAAATATTTATCGATAATTAAAAGTTCCCAAACAAAATTTGTCGGTAAATAAATTTTTCTATACAAAATTTATCGATAACTATATTTTTCTATACAAAAACTATCGATAACTTAATTCTTCTTTATAAATTATCGATAATTAAATTTCTCTATACAAAACTTATCCACAATTAAATTTTTCTATACAAAACCTTTCGATAACTAGATTTTTCTCCACAAATTAATATAGTAAATTTATCGATAATTAATTTTGTCTATAAAAAATTTGTCGACAACTAAAGTTTTCTATACATATATGTCTTTAATTGAATTTTCTATAATAAATTTATCGATAACTAAAGTTAAGGTTAAGGATGTTAATTTTTCAGTAGAAAAATTTATCGATAATTAATTCTTTTTTAAATTTAATGATAATTAAATATTTCTAAAAAATTTATATACATATACATATATGTATACATATTTGTAAAAAAAACAAATTTTTTTTTAAATATTTATCGATAATTAAAAGTTTCTAAAAAATTTGTCGGTAATCAAATTTTTCTATAAAAAATTTATCGATAACAAGAGTTTTCTATACAAAACCTATCGATAACTTAATTCTTCTTTACAAATTATCGATAATTAAATTTCTCTATACAAAACTTATCGATAATTAAATTTTACTATACAAAACCTGTCGATAACTAGATTTTGCTCTACAAATTAATATAGAAATTTTATCGATAATTAAATTTGTCTATAAAAAGTTTAACGATAACTAAAGTTTTCTATACATATATGTCTTTAATTGACTTTTTCTATAATAAATTTATCGATAACTAAAGTTTTCTATACGAAAACTATCGATAACTTAATTCTTTTTTACAAATTATCGATAACTAAATTTTTCTATACAAAAATTATCGATAATTCAGTTTTTCTATACAAAACATTTCAATAACTAGATTTTTCTTTACAAATTAATATAGTAAATTTATCGATAATTAATTTTGTTTATAAAAAATTTATCCATTTATCAATCTAAAATTAAATTATTCTATAAAAAATTTATCGATAATTAAATTTCTATACAAAATTTATCGATAATTAAATTTCTATAAAAAATTTATCGATAATTCAATTTTTATAAAAAATTTATCGATAATTAAATTTGTATACAAAATTTATCAATAATTAAATTTTTATACAAAATTTATCGATAATTAAATTTTCATACAAAATTTATCGATAATTCAATTTATATAAAAAATTTATCGATAATTCAATTTATATAAAAAATTTATCGATAATTAAATGTGTACACAAAATTTATCGATAATTAAATTTTTATACAAAATTTATCGATAATTAAATTTGTATACAAAATTTATCGATAATTAAATTTGTATATAAAATTTATCGATAATTAAATTTGTATACAAAATTTATCGATAATTAAATTTTCTTTAAAAAATATATCGATAATTACATTTTTCTAAATAAAATTTATCGATAATTAAAAAAAATAAAAAAATTTATCGATAACTAAATTTTCCTTAAAGAAATATATCGATAATTACATTTTTCTAAAAAAAAATTTTATCGAAAATTCAATTATTCTTTAAAAAGTTTATTGATAACTAAATTTTCTTTAAAAAATATATCGATAATTACATTTTTCTAAGAAAATTTAGCGATAATTAAATTTCTGGTTATAAAGCCGTCAAATAATTCAATTTTTTTTATAAAAAATTTATCGATAAATAAATTTTCTTTAAAAAATATATCGATAATTATATTTTTCTAAAGAAAATTTATCGAAAATTATATTATTCTTTAAAAAATTTATCGATAACTATATTTTTCTAAAGAAAAATTATCGAAAATTAAATTATTCATTAAAAAATTTATCGATAACTAAATTTTCTTTCAAAAATATATCGATAATTAAATTTGTCTAAAGAAAATTTATCGATAATTAAATTTCTGGTTATAAAGCCGTCAAATAATTCAACCGCCTAGTTGTCATCTAGTCAGTGTGAAGTATTCCCAGTCGCTTGGCTGACCGGTGTCCCCCGAAAGTGTCCTCTAGAGATAGCCAGCATTCTTGAACAATCCTAGGTGTAGTGTATACAATCTCTCGGTACATAATGGAATGAAGTTTTTCTGTAAAGTAGCCATTGTTATGAATTAGGGGAACCGGTTCTAAAATTTGTAATTTTTTGTGACCTTTGAACTTTCAAATAATTTTAATGCGATAGTCGATTTTAATGAGCTTTTTATTGATTCTTTCAACTTGAAGACCTTTTTGTAGATTTCACTATTTTAATCCTCTGCTTTTAAAAATTTTTTTGTCCCCTTATTGATGGGGTCACATGCAAAGCCCCACGTTAAAAAATTCCGTGATTTTTTTATTCAATTGTTTACAAAATATGCGTAAAAACAACCCCCATATTTTTCGACGGAAACATACATTTTACAAGCCAAAACCGAAAAAGGATATCAAACATTAAATACAATTCAAAGCAGCAGCAAAAGGACACTGACTGAATGTGATGCTTGTTATGCCTTCAATAAATATTTGGCGAAAATATAAAACAAACCGAAAAAGGACAACGTCAACAAAATCACTGGCAGTGTAAAGGCTGGCAGGCTGGCAGGCAGGCACTGGCTTGCAAGCTAATGTTTTACGAAAATTACTTAAATTCATGCTGCACCAACATTAACGTTATAATAGTTCTCCTCCATACAGCTCCACTCCAGATGTATGGACAATAAAAACAACGTATTCTTCTATTCATATTTTGTTAGGGAGAGAAAGCTAAACATTGCAGGACTATGCTATCAATTTAAAGAGCAGGAGTACATAAAAAAATCCCGTGATGACAGGAGTTTAAAAAATAAAAAAAATAAAAAATGCCGAAAAAACATTTACTTTCACTTGATTAAAGGACTAAAGCGTTAAGGGAAAAATTAATTTCTTTTTTTTTTTAGCAAAAAGCTATCTCTCCGGCTCTTTAATTTGTTGGCAGCTTAATCTCATTTCCTTATCACTATTTAGCCACATGTTGCTATGACACTAACTGTTCTGTACTTTAATGGTGGGGTGTTACGTGGTAGAGTCTTTGTTACGTTAATTAGCTGCTCATCATGAGTATGAAAACCGTCTGAATAAAAAGGTACGCAGTTTTTAATTAAACGCAATTCCTATTATTCTTCTTAAACAATAAAAACGAATTAAAATTTTAATGGTTAGATGCTCTGTATTAAGGATAATAATTCTGGTATGTATTGGTAGGAGAGACATGTAAAGTAAAAGAAAAAGTACAAGGAGCGTCATTTTAATATGCTTGTAGAATGCCAGAATTTCGTACTTGCAAAAAAGCAAGCTATACCCAGTATATCCTTTTAAGCTGGCGCTGTAAAATGGCTTATATCGGCTCACTCTCTCTCTCTCTCTCTGGCAGTGTGGCAGTTGTTATATCCGTACTAGTCTTGAAGCAGTGTACTTCGACGCTTGGTCTTCCATTATCAAACCGTTTCAGTAGATCGTACCGTAACTGTATATTTCCATCTTACTGGGTGGGTTCATATGTAAAGCCAATGGCGATAATAAATCGTAAAACTAATGCTTCGCATTTTCTAAAGTCCAAGGAAAATATTGTTACGTTTTTACCTTTTTAAAAACGTTTAAATATGAGTTCGTTAATTGAAAACAAAGTAAAAACAAATATGTGTTTGATTTCAGTTAAACTCTTTATTCTTTACACTACTTTTGTGTGCCACCGTATACAACTTAACGATACAACAATAATCTGTTTATTCACTCTACTAGTTCACGCAAGTATTCACTGAGTCTTTACAACCACGACTTATTTCGTGCACACGCAACTTCACACAAGGCTGGCTGAATTCTTACTGGCTGCTGCCTGCTTTGTCCAGCCCTTTTATAGTCGGACACAACCAGTCTAACGAACATTCTTGAAGTGGAAGGTTCGTGTTCTCACCTTTTCGAGAATTCTATTGTTAGTACAATATTGTTTGTGTACCTTGCTTAAGTTGTCCATCCCTTTTTGTCACATACATGCTGTTGTTGGTACCAGGCGCAACCAGGTTCGTTGTACATATGTGTGTGTGTGCGCAGCTTTAAATAACCAACACGTTCATTGTATACTTAGTGTTAGTGTGTGTTTGTATCGTGTGGCTTTGTGTTAGTGTAGCTGGTAGCTTTTGTTTATAGTTTTTCTTGTTAAACGATATTAGGTCGTTTCGATTTATGTAACAATATAATTGATACCCAGCTTGTGAAACATTTGAAACCAAGCAATATGGTTTACTAAGGCCCATTCTATTGACCAAATTCTCCGAAAAATGGCATCAGTCTATTCAACGATTTGGTGGGGGTAAGCTTGAAGACTTCAGATTTCCACAACTTTAAACAGAGGGTGACATGGTGAACATTCATCCATTGCCGCTTCTTCTGTGCTTATTTCTTTGGCGATTACAACACTTTAGTCAGGATTACAACCAAGATTCTCCCACAACACATGGTGTGGGTGTTAACTTTATCCGTGAGTGGAGGGACTGAATGACAGACTTCTGAGAAACTTTTCATGACAATTTTATTTACTTTCAGAGGTTTTTGTCACAAGATTGCTGAGCAGAAATCGCTAAAATAAAAAAAGAATATTTTTTTCGTAAATCATTGTGTTCGAGACGTCTGAGCTAGGGTTTGGACCACCGGCTAGCGTCTAATAAGCCAACACATTAGCTACTAGTATACGACGACTTCTTACGAACAAGATATTGCAGTAAATCAGTCAGACATAGGACGGTGAAGTCGCCGTAGTCTAGTAGGTAATGTGTTAGCTTATTAGACATAAAAGCCAGGGTTCGAGCCCTAGGCGATACATCAGGACAAAATACAAAAAGTATTTATTCGGCGATTTCCTCTCAGCAGATTTCTGGCAAAAACGCTGAGAGTAAATAAAATTGCCATGAAAAGTTTCTCAAAAATCTGTCGTTCGGAGTCGACTTTAAACTGTAGGTCCCCCACCACTCATGTATAAAATTAACACACACAACATAAGTGGTGTGAGAAACTAGGACGTTGTACAATGGGTCAATTCGACCTCCGGGTACTGTACTTGTCTTAATTGAAAAGTACACGTCCTCTAACCTAACCTAACCTAACCTAGGACGGTGAACGTTCGGAAAGGCTACATAGCATGATAATTAGAGTGATTACCGAGCACTGCATTATGAGTACTGATACGAGATGTATTTTTTTTTGCAAAAAAAACATTTCTGCAGGGATTGCAGAAGCAAAGAAGAGGGGGGGCACATCCTCTGTTCTTAATATGATAATTCAAGTCATTACTGAGCACTGCATTATGGTTACTCATGCGAGATGCATTGATTTTGTAAAAAAAACACTTCAGCAGAGATTGCAGAGGCAAAGAAGAGGGGGGGCATATCCTCTGTTCTTAGTATGATAATTGAAGTCATTGCTGAGCACTGCATTATGGTTACTCATGCGAGATGCGTTCTTTTTGGCAAAAAAAAAAAAAAAAAAAACTTCTGCAGGAACTGCAAAGGCAAAGAAGAGGAGGGTACATCCCCTTTAGCTACAATCCCAGAGCTATGTGAGAGAAAAAGAAAACAACTTCTTATTTTTTTGTAAAAAATGGATACAGAAAGTCTAAGGGAACTTTATCAGAAGTTGTGATTGGCTCCTAGACTTAGGAAAATTGGACAACCGAGCTATCACAATGGGCCATAGTGCCTCTACTCTATTTAAATGGCAAAAGTTCGTTGCATACTTCTGCATTGGATAGTCAATATCATTGCTTTACTCACCTCTGTTAGATATAATGGTGACGAGGGAGCAAAATTTGTTGACTTCTACCATATGGGTGTTCTCTATCGATTGTTCATGAACCTGACTTCTTTGGCAAGTTGTTCTTTTTTTATTTTGTGCTTAGAAATCTGTATTATGCTCATATCTAATGCATTATTATCCTTAAATCTCATTTGCAATATTAATAAACTCTTATTCTTTAAATTTCCTCTCACATTCTCTGTTTTTTCGAATAGCAAACACAACAACAGTTATTAAGAATTCATAGTTACAAGAAATATTTGGGGGAAGTATACATAGCTAGCATAGATTTCCGTTTCACATTTAAAAACGAATGAAAAGAAAAAAAATTGTTTTTCTGGTTGAAGCAGTATAAACATCATCACCAGCTTTGATGATGATGATGATGGCAGTGAAAGTCATCAACACTTGAAGTTTGTCAACCTTCTGCTCCATTCTCGAGAGGGGGGACGAAGCCGTATCTTAAGTGTAATAAAACTTCCTTCCAGCAACGAAAAAGAAAAAAACAAGTATTTTTGAAACTCCATAATAGTGAAAAATGAAAGTTAAACGATTCTGTTTTTAACGACCTATTCAAACACAAACAGCAGCAGGAGCAGCAACAGCAACAAGATGAATCCACACCCAACAATATTTTATAATTCGCCCCACCACACCATAATAAATTCAAAGCCCCACGCCCTCTCTCTCTCTCTTTGCGAACAATATACCCGAAAACTTCCGTCTTATAAATGCAGAGACAGATAAACAAACAAACCGTTAGAGAAACAAACATTCTAGACACACATACATACATACAGATATTCATAGAAAAACCGTAACATCGACTTCCTGTTCCTGTCTACTGGGATTTCACCAATACTTTGGAACACGCACACACACACACAGTCTTTAACACACAAAGTCTTTAGCACACACACGAAGTGAATAAAAATATTTCTTCGTCTGTTGCTTGCTTGAAATCAAGAGGATTTTATTTGGGGAGAGATTTTCCTTTGTGGGGCTTAGGGGTTGTTAGGATGCTTTTGTTGTTGTTGTTTTGGGGGGGGGGGATTGTTTTGTTTAGTCTGTGTGTTGTTGTACAATAGAGAATGGCAAGTTTCATGTTCTACAAGTTTTCTAATTTTCCAAAAATTCAAAATGTGTGTTGAAAGTTTTCCTTGTTTTCCCTTTTTTCTCGTAGTCAACAGCAGCAGAAGCAAAAGTAGAAACATTTTTTTTTTTTTTTTTTTTTTTTTTTTTTTTTTTTTTTTTTTAGAAAAGCTGGGATAATTTCTCATTTGTTTTGTTTTTTGTTTGTATTGTTTTTCATTTTAACTGGATTTAAAATGCGTAGTAATTTCCGTCTAAACAAGGTTATAAATTTTATTAAATTTTCTTTCGTTTTTCTTTGATTTTGATTAAGTGGTTGGTGGCGGGGGTTGGCTTTCTTATGACAAAAGACATGGAAAAGGAGAAATAATTTCTTTAATTTCATGGCCTTTTAAATACGATTTGAAGAGCAATTGAATTGATTAAAAAGGTCACATAAATTTTAGATAAAGAATCGAATCGAATAATAAAAAAAAAAAATGGTGTGTGAAGAACATTTGCAATCGTCGTAGTCTAAGTGGATAGTGTATTGGCTTAGTAGAAGGGTTCAAATCCCAACTCGGACATATAGAAACGAACGTCTGGCAAAACTCTGAAAGTAAATAAAATTGGCATTAAAATCTGTCGTCCGTAGTCGACGTTAAAATTCCCGAAGCTGACGCATAAAATTATCACCAACAATAATATCCCCTTTCCAGCATGGTTTTTTAAAAGGTAGGTCGACTGTCACTAATCTTCTTGAATTTACTACACATGTTTTCAGGGATTTTCTTCCCAGAGCTCGGACTGATGTAATTTATACTGATTTCAGTAAAGCTTTTGATAGGGTTGATAATAGAATTTTGCTTCTTAAACTTTCATTAATCGGTATTCCTGATATTATTCATCGTTGGCTAGACTCCTACTTCTCCCTTAGGACTCAGAGGGTATTGTTTAGGAATGTATTGTCTAGGACTATACAGTTACTTCTGGTGTTCCGCAGGGTAGCCATTTGGGTCCTTTACTGTTTTTATTGTTTCTTAATGATCTTCCTTGTGCTATTTCTGATTGTAATATTCTGATGTATGCTGACGACGTTAAATTATTTTATACTTTTGATGATTATCATGGTCAGGCTGTTTTTCAGCGAAATATTGATTTGTTTGTAACTTAGTGCAGAATTAATTTAATGGATCTTAACTTGAAAAAATGTAAATGCATGGTTTTCTCTCGCGGGGGCGTAATTTCGTCCACTTATGTGATTAATTCTTGCCCTTTGGAAACCGTGACTACATTTCTTGATTTGGGAGTATTATTGGATATGAAATTGCCTTTTATTGATCATATTAGTATGATGATTGACAAGGCTCGGGCTGTTCTTGGTTTTGTGAAAAGATGGGCTAGGGAATTCATTGTTCCTTATATACCGAGACTGCTATACATTTCACTTGTTGGACCTATTTTGGAGTATGCGTCTATTATTTGGAATCCATACTATCGTTGTCATAGTGATTCAATAGAGTCTGTGCAGAAGCAGTTTTTATTATTCTGTTTACGTGGCTTAGGATGGGATTGTGCCAATGGGTTTCCGTCATATGAGGCTAGATTAGGTTTGATAAAACTTCCAACTTTGGAACGTAGAAGGACTGTTTTACGGGGTTTGTTTTGTTTTTAATCTGGTTAAAGGTGATATCGATTCTGAGTTTTTGCTTTGTAACCTGAATTTCAGTATTCCAGCAAGATTTTCACGGCACTATCGTCCTCTTTCTTTAGATTTTTATAGAGCGAACTATGGATGTAATTTTCCTTTTCGTAGATTATGTAATGATTTTAACTTATATTATGTATGTTTGTAATATAAAACGTAGCTTATATGCTGGCATTAATTTGTAAATTATTATATGAAAATGTATTTTCGTTCTTGTTATAGGTTTGTTCCTGTTTATTGTTACTTTATTCAGCTTGTGATTAAGTTCTGTAGCTGATTTATGTTCTCGTTGCCATTACTTTTCCCTTACCCGCTACAGTCCGGACTGTAGTGTATACGTGTCCCTACGTAATGGGGACGAGCCCTCCGCGGTCGGGTGAGGGTGGGTTAGTGTGAGGCCGGGGACGTTCGAAAAAACAACATGGGTAATGTAAGAAGCTAGGTTGTAATCCTGACTAAAGGTTTTTAATGACCAATTAGGCAAGTATGTAAGTAAGGAAGTGAAGAACATCAATAAGTCGAGCATGATAATGAAGGAAATTGTAGTTCGAAAATTTACCCCATCAGTCCTGACTATAGAGAGCCATTCATCCGTTTGGGCATATACCAAAAAAAGGTCTGATATCTACATATATAGGTCCCATATATGCCAAAAAAAATGGAGAAAGCTCGAAAAACTGGTCAAAATTATTCAAGTAGGTAGCTAGGCCGTTAATGTAAAAAATTGGTGTAGACATCTTAGACTCACATAAGGTCCATGGTGATACCAGCGCTATCCATTTTCTCTTAGTTCCTGAAGTATTTGCAGCTTCTGCTGAAGCGATCTCGACTTCTAATGCCCATTGCTGGCTGTCTATTATTCAAATCGTCTATATAGTAGACATCAAGGTGCCCTTTTCCCCTCCGGCTAATGCTGGACATCTACTCAATAGATAAAGAAAAGTTTCATTCTCTTGTAAGAAGAATTTCTGCAGGAGCTGAACAAAATGAGCTTTCACATGGTAATGTCACTGATCTTATAGTGAGTATAAGAGGCTGGCATGAGAATACAGGCTTGGACCGCTGCAACAAGGGTTAAATGGGCAAATGATATCCGGAAAGAGGGGTATCCATAAACCCATCCATAACCATATTGGTTTCAATTACTAGTAAGAGGAATGAAAATCTTAGATATTCTGTCTTGTGCGGAAAGGCGCTTTAATTTGAAATTAAGATGGAATATCCGGGTGTTATGTAGGACAAAACGCTCACTTGTAACATACACCATCAACATGCACAAAAGGTTCTTTGAATGATCTTGATGTTGCAAGTTCAGACTAATCTTCTTGTCATTTACCTGGGTTGTCAAATCCTTAATCTCGTATGTGCTTCATTTACATGGAGGCTGAAGGCCAGATGGTTCCAGTCACATACATACATAATTGGTCATTACAACCCTTCAGTCAGGATTACGACCTAGTTTCTTACACCACTTATGTTGGGTGTGTTAATTTTATACATCAGTGGCGGGACCTACAGTTTTAAGTCGAATCCGAACGACAGATTTTTGAGAAACTTTTCATGGCAATTTTATTTACTCTCAGAGTTTTTTTCCAGAAATCTGCTGTGAGGAAGTCGCCTAAGAAATACTTTTTTGTATTTTATTTTGATGGCTGGTCTGGGGCTCGAACCCTGGCTTTTCGTCTAATAAGCCAACACACTACCTGCTAGACCACGGCGGCTACATGGTTCCAGTCACCTTACATAAAAATTGTTGTCACGAGGGCAATAAGCACACATTCAATTGAGATGGAAACTATTTCTAGAGCCCTGAGATGAAGGAGTATTCCTGAACCGATAAATGGATACATTAGAGGATAAGAGTCCTAAAAGACTTGTGAAGCAGTTCGATTTTTCATATAGGAGATATGACGTCACTACGAAGAGTACTCTTGAGCAACTTCTGAGTGACTGTCAATGAAAGTCAATATTGAAAGAATTCCAATTCCATCAAAGAAATTCAAGACCCAAAGAAAGAAAATCGTAGGATGGGATAAAGTAGGGACATAATCAGTGAGTTCAGATATTGTAAATCTGAGATATTCGCACTGTTGACGGTTAATGGGGGAAATATCTTCATGGGAAGATAAGAGTTATCAGCGTCTATGTACAGGCGGATAGTCTAATAACTTTAAATCCCTTAAATTGATCCGATCATCTCGAAAATTAAATGTGGGTGCCCAAATCATTTCGAGAGGTTAGAGAATTTAAAAAATGTTACATTGAGTTGCGTTTCTGGTCATGAGGGCCATTAAAGGTAATCACATGGCGAACTGTGTGCTGCGGAAAAGGGAAAATTTAAGCCTAATTGACCATGAACCGTTCTGTAATGCTGAGAGCTTAGATCAAATTTCTTGTGATTCTACTGTATTTTACAAATAAAGACTTCGTTAGTTTGATGACATTATTATGCCTCCACTTATAACGGGTAATTTTTTAGCAATTATCTTTTTGGCAACACTGGTTTAAACAGCTCACGCACGTTTCGTGATTGGTTTCACTGTCAAACATCTTCAGTTTGGTCTATAATTTAACCATGAATCGTCTTACAAACGAACAACGCTTGCAAATCATTGAATTTTATTATCAAAATGCGTGGCTCTGTTAAGAAAGTTCATTGCGCGCTTCTTCCATTTTATGGTCAGTTTAATCGACCCACTGAAGCGGCTATTGTGACTAAATTTCTCACCAAATTTACATTGTTGGACATTAAACCACCAACACGCTTACGTAGAGTGAGAACTGAAGAAAATATCGCAGCTGTATCGGCCAGTGTTAATGATGACCATCAATTATCGATTGGTCGCCGTTCGCAGCATTTGGGCCTCTGTTACTCAAGAACGTGGAAAATTTTGCAGAAGGATTTAGGTGTGAAGCCTTTAAAAATACAGCTGGTGCAAGAATTGATGCCGAACGACCTACCGCAACGCAGAATTTTTGGTGAATGGGCTCCTGGAAAGTTGGCCGAAGATCCACTTCTTTATCGAAAAATTGTGTTCAGCGACGAAGCTCATTTTTGGCTCAATGGATACGTAAATAAGCAGAATTATCGATTTTGGAGTCAAGATCAGCCAGAAGCATTGCAAAAGCTACCAATGCATCCAGAACAAGTCACACACAAGATGCTGCGAATCGTAACGTAACTGTGAATGGTGAGCGCTACCGTGAGATGATATCCAACTTTTTTTTGCCCCAAAATGCAAGAGACTTGCATGACACGTGGTTTCAACAAGACGGTGCCACATGCCACACAGCACGCGTAACAATGGACTTATTGAGAGGCGAGTTCGGTGAACATTTTATTTCACGTTCGTGACCGGTCAATTGGCCGCCTAAATCGTGCGATTTAACGCTTTTAGACTATTTTTTGTGGGGGCTATGTTAAAGCTTATGTCTATACAGATAAGCCCGCTTCAATTGACGCATTGGAAGACAATATTGAAGCATTTATTCGTGAGATACCGGCCGAAAAGTTGGAAAGAGTATGCCAAAATTGTACTAAGCGAATGGACCATTTGAGGCGCAGTCGCGGTCAACATTTGAATGAAATAATCTTCAAACATTAAATTATATCGACCGTACTATCGATTCAAATAAAGATTTCATGAATTTTTCTGAATTTTATGTGTTTTTTTTATTTGAAAAATTTTCCTACAGCTCTTAAAAAATCACCCATTAGTATATTGTGAAACACAAAACCCAGAGTAGTGCTTAAATTGCTTAAAGTCCGTAGATTATGGGACTTAATGTAAAGGTATTCTTTAGTAAAAATGCTTTCTGACTACAAAAAGAGTAATTTCTCTACCTATATTTTGCTGTGATGTATGAGCCATGTCACGAATCACTAAATGTATTTTCAAACTGTTTCCATTTTGGATTTTTTTGAAAAATAATTCTTTATTCTTCAAAAAAAAATTTTATGTTGAAGCCAAAAGAATTTAAATTTCCATGAATTTTATTTGAAATATTAAAAATTGTTTTCTCTTAATTTCATGCATTCAAGCATTCGTTTTGTATGTAATATTGAATCCTTTTCAAGCTTCAACAATTGCACTTGAAAAACAGAAAAATTCATAACGATTTAACAGCAACAACAGCAGCAGCAACAGTACAGCAGCATCAGAGCAGCAGCATATAATTTAACAACAAAATTTCCATATCAAAAGGATTTTCTACATTTTAAATTGATTAACATTTCGACAACAACAGCGTCGATATGAGAAAAAGAGAGAGATAAAGAGACCGACAAACATGTGTCCTTTTTACACTGCCAGCCAAAAACAGCAGCAACATGTTCTGTGTGTGTTGTAGTTTGGAAAATTTGTTCAAATGAAATTGAAATAAATTTAATTTGCATTTGGACAAATTAAAAAAACAAAACAAATACAACAACAAAACACATTTGTTTGTCTGTAAAAAATAGAAAAAAAAACAACAGAAAGAAGGGATAAAATGTCCTGAGGATATGAAAAGTTAAGCCACAAACTTGATAATGTTCTGCCACATTGACAAACCGAGAAAAGTTTTCGTAAAAAAAAACATTGAAAATCTATGCATACGAACAGCATGGCAATGAATTTAAGGATGAACTTAGCTTTTTTTGGCCAACAGAAAAAAAGTTATTAAAACAGGATACGACAGAGAAAATTGGCCACATTTGAATGTAAAACATAATTAATGTGTGTCCACATAAGTGAGTGTGTGTGTGTGGGAATTTTTCAAGCCTAAATGCATTCAAATTAAAGACATTCGACAATATGTTCTACAGCATGATAACATAACCCAGCAAAATGTATTGTAAGGCAAAGAAGATATCCTAATATCCCAGCAAAATAACACCAGCAACACGTTTCAGTTGGTCCACTAAGAGTTCCAAATTTTTTTCATGAAAATTTTATTGAAATTCCAATTATTTCTTTAGTATTCGCAACATGTGTTTAAGCCAATTTAGAATTTAAGCCATTTTCATTGATTCATGTGCTAAACGCCAGTACGCATCACTACTCTCCGTCATAAATATTATTATTATAAATATTATTCCTATGATTCGTGACATGTGTAAAAAATTTTTAAGGATAATTATTGCCTTTCGCTTTCTAATAAATACTACTAAATATTGTAAAAATATTAACCACTTTAGAATTTCCAATTCCAATTATTTCTTTAGTATTCGCAACATGTGTTTAAGCCAATTTAGAATCTAAGCCTTTTTCATTGATTCATGTGCTAAACGCCAGTACGCATCACTACTCTCCGTCATAAATATTATTATTATAAATATTAATCTTATGATTCGTGACATGTGTAACAGTTTCTTAAAGTTAATTATTGCCTTTTCGCTTTCTAATAAATACTACTAAATATTCTAAAAATATTAATCACTTTAAGAATTTTAGAAAGCTAAAAACTCAATAATTTTTCTGTGATTCGTGACATGTGCAAGTCTAATTATCGTCATTAATCTCCTTATTGATATTATTTAATTTAAGTAAGCATTTAAACTTCTATAGAATTTTAGAAATTTGAAATTGAAATAATTTTTGTGCAATTCGTGGCATGCGAGAAAAGAAAACTTTAAATAAATCTTTAGAATATAAAGAAATTAAGCTGCGCTTTTGAATACAATAAATATTTGTTGCCATTACTAAGATTTAAAATAGAAATAAAGAAAAAAATTTGTACTTCATGACATGTGAAAAAAATTTATAATTTAATTTTATTTGTTGTAAACAACGGGTAGGTGTTTTATGTATAATTATAAACATGAACTTTGAAAATCTAATAAATTTAGATCAAATGCTGCTTGCACCACAGTGCAATAACAGACAATTGTCTGCAATTCACGACATGTGCGGAATCTTTAATTTTATTTTATAGATATAAGGATTTAGAACAGAATTTGACAATAATAAACAAATTACATTAAAATCCTTTTGTGCAAGAGAACAATGTTAGAAAATTATTTGTAATTCGTGGCATGTTCTCAAGCATTAAAACTAAAATTTACCTATAAACATAAGGATTTATGTCAGACTTTAGAAAAAAAAATTAAATCAAAATCCTTGTATTCTAGAGCAGAATGTTAGAAAATTGTTTATACTTCGTGACATGTGTCAAAGATAAAAACATTTTTTAATTAAATTTCAGATGTAGAAATCATAAAAGAAGCAATTTTAAACAGAATATTTAAGAAACAATAAAATTTAAAGATGATTTGATGTACTTCATGGCATGTGTGAAAATTTTTTTTTTATAATTTTGACTAAAAAGTTTTAAACATTGTTTTAGCTTCTAGAAATCTCACTGGTTAATGTACTAACTACACTGTTTGTATGGTGGTGATGGCATAGTCTACAAAAATATATTTTTGGAAATGTATTCTAATGTTTGGTGTGCATTGGAATTTCCTCAACTGAACTGTGTTTAACTTTTATGTACTGACAGTCTCTAAAGGCAATGGAGAAAGGAAGGACACATGTTTTTTAAGGGTATTAAGTGGAATATTAAAGCAACCAGGGTAGTTACACTTACAGAGGAAGACTCTTTACGAAAATGCCTGTACAATTTAAAGGACTCTAATCATAATACTCCAACACACATATTGGCTATGTTTAGCTTCTTAAATCGACTCGACATGACATGACTCTATGGGGTTTGTGTCACAATGGTTTTCCTTCTGTGTGTTATAAATCCATCCAAGCATTTCAGACATACCAGGCACTAGCATCGCATTCATGTTTATGCATCTGTTTTCCCCCCAAAAACGCAATTGTATTATAAATACTATACACTGAGCTATACTGGGGGGGAGACTAAGGAGTCAGGTGGTAGAGGAGAGGGTAGCTTAATACTAAACAAAACTCATTTTGAAATATTGAAGAGGTAATAATGTATGTACTTAAAGAGTATCCAAGTACTTTAGAGCATAAGATTTTGCCAACCCCTCCACGTAACACTAGGTTTCCTTCCTTAAAAGAGATGGAGATGATGATGGTTTATGATGTGGAAGAATGGAAAGGGAAGGGGAGAGTATTTGTTACAACAATTCTTTGTCATCAGCTGTTTTTTATTGTTTATAAAACCAAATTTCTTCAACTCCAACTCCTCCTTCAAGGAAGCTTCCCCCTCCGTCTTCATTTAGCATGTATTCTGTCGTATTCTGTCTGTACTGTGTACCTTCTTCCAGAATGATTTCTTTTTTTATTTGAAAATATTATGCGTGGCTAATAATGTAAATCGTTAACTTCTTTTTCTATTTAAATTTGGATCTGCTTTAAAAGTTTAAGATTTATTTGCTAAATTATGTTGAATATCCTGTTGGATTTTCAAAGTTAAAAATTGGGGGGGGGGGAAGAAAAAACTTCGTATATGAAATTCTCAATAATAAATCAAATATTTACGAAACAAATATTTCCGAAATAAATTTAAAACTCAGCAGAAAAACTTACTCTCTGTCAGGCATTTCACAAACAAATGTGAATAAGCAAACCGGATATTAAAGGGAGCCTTATTAGTACCCATCCAGTACGAACAGAAGTTGTGTTGTGGCTCAACTGTTTAAATTTAAATTTTCTTGCCAAATTCATGAAACAATACTTCATTATCGTGCGTTGTTGGCTAGTGGGGTACAACCAATGCCAGGAAAAAACTGAAATACTTTTGAAAACGCTATTCTCAGGATTACATATTCAATTCAACACATTAGTTCATCTAGGGTTTAAAATATTAGCTTCCCCAGTAAGTAAAATCGCAATGAATATAAATATCGGCTTGCAGCTCCTGCAAACACTTTTTCTCTCAATCTACCTCTCTCTCTACGAGTCAAATGAAGCCTTAGCTTTTACGTTTTATAACTTTTTTGTAGGACATAAAAATTAGGTTAAGTTAGGTTAAGTGACGAACCTTTCTTGAAGGACTTTTGCTCATTTGAAGAAAACAATTAACTTATCCAATGACTAGCGTTTTTTGGTCGATAAATTGCATTTTTTTATTGATGACTTGCATTTTTTATCGATGACATGCATTTTCTATAAATTTTTTGGTCGTTGACCTACATTTTTTGTTTGGTCTATAACTTGCGTTTTTAGTCGATAACTTGAATTTTTTTTATCGATGACTTGCATTTTTTTCGATGACTTGCATTTTTTGTCGATAACTTGCATTTTTTATTGATGACTTGCATTTTTTATCGATGACATGCATTTTCTATCAATTTTTTGGTCGTTGACCTGCATTTTTTAGTCGATAACTCGCATTTTTTATCGATGACTTGCATTTTTTTCCATGCCATGAAGTTTTCATCAATTTTTTGGTCGTTGACCTGCGGTTTTTGGTCGATGATATGCTTTTTTTCGATAACTTGCATTTTTTATAGCTGACTTGTATTTTTTGCTCAATGACTTCCATTTTATGGTCGATAACTTTCATTTTTTATCGATGACTTGCTTTTTTCTTTTTTAGGTTAATGAATAGCATTTTTGCACGATAACTTGCATTTTTTATCGATGACTTGCATTTTTTGTTCGATTAAATGCATTTTTATTTGTCGATGACTTGTATTTTTTGCCCGATAACTTCTACTTTTTATAGATTACTTTAATTTTTTGGTCAAAACTTGTATTCTATAGTCGATAAATTGCATTTTTTTGATACTCGCAGTGTTTGGTCACTGACTGGAATTATTTTATCGATGACTCGCATTTTTTGTTTGATTAAATGCATTTTTTTGCCGATGACTTGTATTTTTTGCCCGACAACTTCTACTTTTTATAGATTACTTTCATTTTTTGGTCAAAACTTGTATTGTATGGTCGATACATTGCATTTTTTTAATGACTCGCAGCTTTTGGTCACTGACTGGAATTATTTTATCGATGTCTTGCATTTTTTGTTCGATTAAATGCATTTTTATTAGCCGATGACTTGTAGTTTTTGCCCGATAACTTCTATTTTGTATAGATTACTTGAACCTTTTGGTCGATGACTTCCATTTTTTTGGTCGATAAATTGCATGTTTTAAAGATGACTTGCATTTTTATAGATGACTTGCACTTTTTGGTCGATACTTTAATTTGTAATAAATTTAATTTTTGATTGATAACTTGCATTTTTTGGTCGATAACTTCTATTTTTTATAGGTTATTTGCATTTTTTAGTCAAAACTTGTATTGTATGGTCGATAAATTGTTTTAAACAGTTTTTGGATATTGAGTGGAATTATTTTATCGATGTCTTGCATTTTTTGTTCGATTAAATGCATTTTTATTTGCCGATGACTTGTATTTTTTGCCCGATAACTTCTATTTTTTATAGCTTACTTGCATTTTTTGGTCAAAACTTGTATTGTATGGTCGATAAATTGCATTTTTTTTGATGACTCGCAGTTTTTGGTTACTGACTGGAATTATTTTATCGATGTCTTGCATTTTTGTTCGATTAAATGCATTTTTATTAGCCGATGACTTGTATTTTTTGCCCGATAACTTGCATTTATTATAGATGACTTGTATTTTTTGCTCAATGACTTCAATTTTACGGTCGATAACTTGCATTTTTTTGATGACTCGCAGCTTTTGGTCACTGAGTGGAATTATTTTATCGATGTCTTGCATTTTTGTTCTATTAAATGGATTTTTTTTTTGGCGGATGACTTGCATTTTTTGGTGGCTGACTTAAATTTTTTAGTCGATGACTTGCATTTATTATAGATGACGTGTATTTTTTGGTCAATGAACATTTAATGGTCGATAACTTGCATTTATATAGATATTTATAGATATCTTTCATTTTTTCACCAATGAAACTAAATTTTCTTTCAAAACTTGTTTGGGTTTTGATCCTGGGTAGTGAACCCTGCAACCGAACAATTAGAATGAAATTTGATTTCTTTCCGCCATGCTCTGCCGCCAGCTATATGTTGAGAGAAGGACTTCCTGTGAACATCTGTCCGTTTTCATTTCGAAGAGAAGAAAAAAAATTGTGGCCATTTATTTAATTGTCTCTCAAACGATTATCACATGACAAGTCAGACAATCATACACAACATGTCAGTGAGAGAGAGAGAGAGAGAGAGAGTCTGTAATATTTTTAATCACAATAATTTATGGGAAAAAAAACAAAACAAAAAGAAGCGTAGAATGTAACCCCTTTTTTTACTGCAATGAGTAAAGGATTATCGGAAAGAAAAAAATCGCCAATTTTTTTTGTCTGCAATAAAACAAAAAAAAATAAACGAAACCAAACATTAAAGAATCCTTTCATGTCGTCCTTTTATATGTATTCACAAGTCATAATCTCTGGCATTTGAAAGGGTTTCTCTACAGCTACAGCTACAGCTACAGCTACATAGAGAGTTACAGTTTCATTTACAATTTCAATTCATTTCATTCACATCACATGTGATGTGATGTGACGTGATGTGATGTGAGTTGAGGTGCGTTAAGTAGAGATGTGACTTTAATCCCAGACCATGCTGTAACAACTGCAGCATGTGGCACTTAAACTGTCAGTTGGCAAAGCGAAATGTCTGCCAGCCAGGCTTTTCAATCATTTTTCCATGCCGTTGGTAATAAAATGTACGCATCGTTTTTGAGTTTCAATAAATCTGTGCGCAATTATCGTTTAATTGTTGGATTTTTTTGTAATGCTGCCACCCCGACCCCATAAAAAAAATTAATCTCAATAGGACTCATTATGATTGTTATTATGCGGGGGTCATTGTTATGAAGGCAAGGAGTTTTACGTGTATAAGGATATCCATACAAAGTTTCCTTTTTTTTATAAAAATTGTTTTTTTTAGTTTATAACTCCCTTTTTAGTCTCTTGATATTGTTGTTGTTAGAGAGAATATATTGACTTTATTAAGGCAACTGTCAAAACCACAAAAAACTACTCCATCATAAGCAGAAAAAAAACACCAACAACTTAATAATTCAAGGACTTGAACGAAGGATATATTGTGTACAATAAACAAAGGATGGAAACTTTTATTTTTTTTTAATTTTTTTAATAAAAAAAAAACAGAGGACACTGAGAAAACTAAAAACTAAAATTTTACTGGCAGCACTTCTTACTAAAACTGTCAGCAAGGCCTTCCAGAATTTTTTGTTTGTTCTCAAAAACTTAGAAGCATTTAATGGCGGTTCACAGATTTGTGAATGGAATCGTCGTAGTCTAGTAGGTAGTGTGTTGGCTTATTAGACGTAAGGCCACGGTTCAAACCCCAGGTCAGGCATCAAAACGAAAATATGAAAAAAAATAGTTCTTCGGTGATTTTCAATCAGCAAATTTCTGGCAAAAACTCTGGGCGTTAAAATAAAATTGCCATGAAAAGTTTCTCAAAAAAAATCTGTCGTTCGGAGTCGACTTTAAACTGTAGGTCCCGCCCCTCATGTATAAAATTCACACACAACATGAGTAGTCTGCGAAACTAGGTCCATAATCCTGGACTGAAGGGTTGTAATGACCAATTATATTATGTATGTATGTAATCGTCGTAGACCAGTTTGAATAGATTAAACGGGGAAGACCCCCAACAGCAGAAGACTTCCTTCACATGAAGGTATAAAATTCCGTAAATTTTATTGCAGGCAAGTGTGTGCGCTGAGTGTGATTCTAAATCTCTCAGCCTTAAGTGAAAAATAGTCTCTTTAAACTATAAAGCCGTTGAGATATTGTAAAATGAAATACTTCTCTGCCTATCATTATACACTGGACTTATACTTGTCTGATTTCTACAGAATTACAGCCGTATGAGTGTGGGCATTGACGTCTTAATAGGAGTACACCTCTGCATTTCTAGGTGATGAACTGGATTACAAAGTTTTAAATATATCTGTCTTGTACAATTATGCCCAACTGATTGAATATGGTTATTGAAGTCATAATAGGAATAACCCTCTGCACATCTAGGCGATGAACTGTGCTATGGATTGCAATTGACGGTGGAACTAAAATTCTTGATCATATAGAGAGTTCTAGAGAGTATACTGGATCGTATGGTCATCTATTCGACCACAGAACACATCAAACCGCAGTTGGGTTGCAACCAAAAGTTCAAACTTTTGTTGTCTAATCGAGGAGAATGGGTTGCAGATAAGCTTTGTATCGGGTCCGCCATCTAACGTTTTTTTTTTCAACTAGTGCTTATTTCGTGAATGGTAACACTTAGCTCATGTCTGATTTGACAGATAATTAGTTTTATCCCTCCGCTGAACGAATATTGACCATCCAATGCGTTTTCGCTTCGATAAGTGGGCCTGCGATCGACTTACAGAAGATGCCGATTTTGGCAAAAAAAAAATCATCTCTTCAGATGAAGCTCATTTTGATCTTGGCGGGAATGTAAACAAGCAAAATTGTCGCATTTGAGGCACAGAAAACCCGCACGCATACATTGAAGAGCGGATTTTGGACCAGAGGCATAATTGGGCAATTTTTCTCCGAAAATGAGCAAGGAGTGGTGATCGTTATCGGGCCATGTTGAACGCAGTTTTGTTTACAAAAATTGAAGAGGAGGATATTGGCAACATTTGGTTTCAACAGGACGGCGCTATGTGCCACACAGCCGAAGCTGCACTCGATGTTTTGCGCCCTGTTTTTGAAAATCGCATTATCAGCCGCAGAGCTGATGTCGTTTGGCCACCTCGGAGCTGCGATTTGACACCGTTGGACTATTATTTGTGGGGTGCCGTCAAAGATAAGTGTTACGCCGACAAGCCAGAGACAATTGACGCTTTTAAGGACAATATTCGTGAAGTCTTTGGTGAAATACAGCTGCACACAATCGATAATGTTCTTAAAAATTGGATCAATCGTGTAGGCTATTGCATGGCCAGCCGAGGCAGCCATTTGAAAGAAATTATTTTCCATTATTAACCGGAAGGATTGTACTTTCAAATAAAAAAGAAATTTGAGAAAATATTCAGTAGTTTATTTTTAAAGCATTTTAAAAAAAAAGTTATTTGGCGGACCCTTAGACAAGCAGCACTGAATGGTTTTAAAGAAACGCGGCTGGCCGAGGAATGCTTTGATGAACTCGATAAGGCGAACAAAGTTGTGTTCAGAAAGGTATCTCACTGTTAACGCAATAGTTGATAAACGAACGAGGTATGGATGCCCAATAGAGTTTATTGGTTAAGAGCCATATTGTGGAATTAAGTGGCAGAAAACTAAAGGACTGCCTCAGGTCAAACGCCTATTAAAGCCTTTCTTCAATGGAGGACAGTTGTATGAATTACAAAAAGGAAATAGAAATGAAGTCGCCGTAGTCTAGTAGGTAGTGTGATGGCTTATTAGACGTAAAGCCAGGGTTCGAGCCCCAGGCCAGATATCAAAACAAAATACTGAAAATATTTCTTCGGCGACTTTCTCTCAGCAGATTTCTGGCAAAAAGTCTGAGAAGTAAATAAAATTGCCATGAAAAAGTTTCTCGAAAATCTGTCGTTCGGAGTCGACTTTAAACTGTAGGTCCCACCACTCATGTATAAAATTAACACACTCAACATAAGTGGTGTGAGAAACTAGGTTGTAATCCTGACTGAAGGGTTGTAATGACCAATTATGTATGTTATGTATGTATGTTATGTATGTATGTAAATAGAAACTCTTCTACTGGAGATGTAATCCACTTTACATCTCAATGAGCCTGAGAGCAAAATTGTCATGAAAAACTCTTTAAATCTGTCGTTCAGAGTCGACATTTAACTGTTAGCCCCGCCACTCATGGATTAAATGAACACACACAATTTTTGTGGTGTGAGAACTGGGTTGTTAACCCGACTATAGGGTTGTACTGGGCAATTAACTGACTCTAATAAAGACCAGATTATACAGGAAATTTAGCAGATATCAGTAGGAGAACATAGAGAGAGAAATTTCTGTTTGAAGATTCCTGCTAATTTCTGTTGGGGAAACAAATGAGTGGAATGGTCTTCTGATTCCTTAATGAAGAATTAGTTCCGCTATTGGATAAAAAATATGCTGATCGTATGAGAAGAAAGTAGTTAAGTTGCCATACATTTTTGAACTTTTGAATGTAGCGTTGATCAGCATAGGCCACTATTTAATAACGGCAGGTTGCTTTTGAATCAGATACAAATCAGAATTTTGGGAGCTAGTTTTATGTAGAATTCCTTTCTTGTGGCCACAAACCGAAATATCATTGGAACCACTTTCGTTTCAGAACTTTGGGGTGTTGGGTTCGTTGGCTTTCTCCCAAGCGCCGGATAGTACTGAATGATACATTAGCTAGGATAGAGGATAAGGCGAGCCACATGAAATCTGCAAATAGCTTTGTATAAAAGTCGAATTGAAGAAGAATGTGAAGCATATTCCATGAGATTTTTCCATATCAAACAAATATTTTTTTACCGTGTATTTTCCCCATTAAACTTTTCCACTTGATTTTGCCACAACACAAACAAAAAAACCGCATCTATTCATACCTCCTTTTTAGTTTCATTAATAATTTCGTTGAGAAAAATAAAATGAAATGAAAATAAATTGTCGTCTACAAATGTTTCAACAATCGAGTGTTGAAATATGGTTCTGCGTATTTAAGTTTTATTTCCCTTAGATTTTCCAGCAGCATACCTGCTGCTTCATTTTCAAAACCATTTTGAATGAAATGATGGAAAACTTTTTTTGTGATGAAAATTTTTTCAAAAAAAACTGTTCGGGGTAATGAATTTAGTTTTTCATTCATTCTAATAATAACAACAATAATGTTTGTTGTTTAATAATGATAATATTGTTGTTGCTATTATTGTTGATGGGTTCTTAACTCTGCATAATTAACTCCCTGAGGAAATTTAACTCTCGAGCAGCAAGCGCAATAGCAGCAGCATCATACGATAATTGAAAACTTTTACCAGGCCTTGCTTGGAAAGGAAGAACAAAAAAAAATGCAAGAAATTAAACCCTAATCAACACCTCCCACCTCTGGTAGTAGAGCAAGCAACCCTTTTCGGTTTGAACAACAAGTTGTTGAAATAAAATTCAGAATAATTTTTTAATTACTTTAATCCTTCTTTTTACTTCACCCGCCTCCCTCCCCCGGCTGTAGTTCTATTATACATCAAACAGTTGAATTATTATGCAAGATAAAAAGGGGGGCGGGGACGAGTAATAAAGTTAAGGCACTTGCCATGTAATTATTGAGTAGCAGTTAGTTAAAGGAATGAATTCTTTGAGAAGAATTGAATTCAATTGAAGAGTATGCAAGAATATGAGAATAGTTTATCGTTTAGAAAGGCGTGTCACACTCGAAGATATCCTCGAAAGTTTTACTAATTATTACACAGATTGCTCTAAACATAGACTTGGGATAGGACGCAGCCTCTATATTTGAACGACAGATGTGAGAAACTTTTCATGGCAATTTCATATTATTCTCATAGTTTTTGCCAAAAGTCTGTTGGGAAATTGTCGATTAATTCTCAAATGAGTAAAGTTTTACTTAACATCAGCTGTTTGCCGCTCTGCAAAGGAATGCTAATCTATAACGTATTGCTACATAAATCGAAACGACATAATATCGTTTAACAACAAAAACGATGAACAAAAGCCACACGTTATTAAGGCTGCACACGCACATATGTGCAACGAACCTGGTTGCGCCTGATACCAACAACAACATGTATGTGACAAAAAGGGATGGACAACGTAAGCAAAGTACACAAACAATAATGCACTAGCAATAGATTTCTCGAGAAGGCGATAATACGAACATTCCACTTCAAGAATGTTCGTTAGACTGGTTGTGTCGGACTATAAAAGGGCAAGACAAAGCAGGCAAGAGTCAGTAAGAATTCAGTCAGCCTTGTGTGAAGTTCCGTGTGAACAAAATAAGTCCAGAGAATAGTTGTGTGAACTAGTAAAGTGAATAAACAGATTATTATTGTTTTATCGTTAAGTTGTATACGGTGGCACACAAAAGTAGTGTAAAGAATAAAGAGTTTAACTGAAATTAAATTAAACACATTTGTTTTTACTTTCTTCGCAATTAACGAACTCATATTTAAACGTTTTTAAAAAGGTAAAAACGCAACAGTATCTATTCTGTTCTGACCTACTTAGCAAACGCTTCAAATTTGCTTCAATGTCCTCGAATCCAGGAATTCATATGAAGGTAGCCCTCGAATGTCTCTCTATTATATCTGCCTACTTGATTACGGCCACAATCCGCCTTACACGTATAATTACACCGAATAACCGGTTAGATTATAATAAATGAAAGACATGAGGTGAAGACATAAAAACCATGGAACACCTTTTACAGCATGGACCAGCTTTCATATGCTCAAGATCCCATTATTTTGAGAAGAAAACTATGCAAGACTTAACTGATCTCGGAGGAGTAGACTGGAAGAAGCTTTACTATAGGACGCATGCTTTTTACGTCTTAGTGAAGAGCATACAACAGCCTGGATTTCTTGGGTGTAAGCCATCTCGTTTGATTCTCAGATTACGGCCGATAACTATACTTTTGAAACAGTCATGGAATTTATTTATCTTGGCTCCGCCGTTACCACCAAAAATGATGTCAGTCTGGTGATCAAGCGTAGGATCACTCTTGCCAACAGATGCTACTATGGCCTCAAAAGGCAATTGAGTAGCAGAGACCTCTCTCGTAAGACAAAACTCACACTCTACGAGACGCCCATCTTACCTGTGCTTCTTTATGGCGCAGAGGCATGGACCCTATTAAGAACTGATGCGGTGGTCTTGAGAGTGTTCGAGAGAAAAGTTATTCGGTCCAGTGCGAGTTGGCGATGATTTCCGTATCCGATCCAACAGTAAGCTGTATGAGCTTCTCAACGACATTGACGTTGTACAGCGTATTAATATCCAGCGGCTGCTCTGGCTCGACCATGTCGTTCGAATGGAGGAGGATGCTCCGGCAAGACGGATATTTGATGCCTTGAGAGTGTTCGAGTGAAAAGTCCTACGTAAGATCGAGTTGGCGATGATTTCCGTATCCGATCCAACAGTGAGCTGTATGAGCTCCTCAACGACATTGACGTTGTACAGCGTATTAATATTCAGCGGCTGCAGTGGCTCGGCCATGTCGTTCGAATGGAGGAGGATGCTCCGGCTAGACGGGTATTTGATGCGGGGATATGCGGAAGTCGGCAAAGAGGAAGACCTTGTTTGTGTTGGAACGACCAAATCGAGGAAGCCCTGTCATCGATTGGTGTGACCAACTGGCGTAGGCGCGCAATAGGCAGAGGCGCCTGGAAGGATGTGTTGCAGCAGGCCGAAATCCGTTAAACGGGTTGTTATGGCCAATTAAGGAAGTAAATAAGTAAGCCCTCTCGCTTAACCCACCTATCAACATTTTTAAAGGCACAACGAGTGAGATAAGCAGCACGCGAATACTAAACAACAGAAGACGATGATGAGCACGTTATAGAAAGCTCTCGACAAAGAGATCGAACTAGATGTGGTTAGAGGAGGAACTAGAGAGGAACTAATGAAAATTGCTGCATAAATTAAAGCCTACCAACGATTTGTAGTGCTCTATTTAGCTTTACTTCAAGAGTTTTTAAGTTTTCTTAGGATATCACAACAAATAATTTTTTTAAGTTTTGCAGACATGTTTATGCATGTTTGTTTCTCTATAAACAACAATAAAAAAAAACTTTATTAAATTGTTTAAATAAACAGCTTAAAAAATCCAAAAACAAATTTAAAGTTTCGCAATTGATAACAATGGAGGGAGGTAAAAATGGAATGAAAAAATAACAGATGAAAGAGAAAGATGAAGAAGAAGAGAAAGAAAAAAAATTTTATTTTTCAATTCAATTACGATTGTGTGTTCTCAAGCACACGCACCCAAATAAAATATGAACACTGACCCCCTCTCCCAACTACCTTCTGTGGCAATAAATAAAATGGATTTTCCATCAATAAATCTTGGGGAAAAATGATTCACAAACCATTTGCAGGGTTGGGCTTACAGACATTGTACATACAAAGCAATAGTTTGTCTTAAAAAAAAAAAACAAACAAAACAATCCAACATTTACTGCGTATTACTATACAGAGTTTACAAGGATAGTTAACATTGCCTTAAACAGAGATGGGAGTTTGTAGGAAAAAATTTACTGTTGATTTTACAATTCATTTGAATATTCCAACTGGCCAGAGATGGATTTTATTATTGAGTCTATGCTTATATAAAGGGTCCGCCAAATATTTTTTTTTTAAATGCCTTATAAAAACTACTGAATATTTTCTCAAATTTCTTTTTTTATTTGAAAGTACAATCCTTCCGGTTAATAATGGAAAATAATTTCATTCAAATGGCTGCCTCGGCTGGCCATGCAGTAGCCTACACGCTCGGTCCAATTTTTAAGCACATTATCGATTGTGTGCAGCTGTATTTCACCAATGGCTTGACGAATATTGTCATTTGAAGCGTCAATTGTCTCTGGCTTGTCGGCGTAACACTTATCTTTGACGGCACCCCACAAATAATAGTCCAACGGTGTCAAATCGCAGCTCCGAGGTGGCCAAACGACATCAGCTTTGCGGCTGATAATGCGATCTTCAAAAACAGGGCGCAAAACATCGAGTGTAGCTTCGGCTGTGTGGCCCGTAGCGCCGTTCTGTTGAAACCAAATGTTGCCAATATCCTCCTCTTCAATTTTTGTGAACAAAAATTCGTTTAATATGACCCGATAACGATCGCCATTGACTGTAACGGCCACTCCTTGCTCATTTTCGAAGAAAAATGACCCAATTAAGCCTCTGGACCAAAATCCGCATCAAACAGTGACTCGTTTTGGGTGCTTCGGCTTTTCAATGTATGCGTGCGGGTTTTCTGTGCCCCAAATGCGACAATTTTGCTTGTTTACATACCCGCCAAGATCAAAATGAGCTTCATCTGAAAAGATGATTTTTTTTTGCCAAAATCGGCATCTTCTGTAAGTCGATCGCAGGCCCTCTTTGCGAAGCGAAAACGCATTGGATGGTCAATTGGCTTCAACTCCTGAAACAATTGGACTTTGTATGGCGTCATACCAAGGACTTTATGCAAAATTCGTCTCAATGATGTCTCCGAAATGTTCAATTGTTGAGAACGACGGTGAATTGATGTTGATGGCGCTTCACGTACACTTTCTGCAACAGCAGCAATATTCTCGGGTGTACGCACTGTTTTTGGCTTTTCGCGCTTTGGTTTATCGATGAGGATCACTTTTTTCACAAGATAACGAACATACGGAGCTGACGGTGCTTCTCTTCTTCCAAAATCCGTACGCAATTTTCGCACACATTCTGCAACATTACCATGATTTTCAAAGTAATGTCGCAATATTTCCCAGCATTGTTCAAGCGTATACACAACCATATTCGTTCAGCGGAACAATAAATTCACGAAATAAGCACTAGTTGAAAAAAAACGTTAGATGGTGGACCCGATACATATATGCATGGTAACTATGACTGTCTATTTGATTGCCTTTTTTTGTATTTTATTTTTTTCTGCCTTTTTTGTTTGTTTTTTTTGAAGTATAAAATAAAATATTTACTTTTTGCCATCATATATTGTATAAATATTTATTTACAACTACAAATACAAAAGAAAAAAAAGAAAAGGAAAACAATATGGCTACCGCATAAAATAATAACGGCATGTGTTAAACGGAAATTAAACTCAAACATTTACAAGCTTTTCTGCATCAAATATCGTATCGTACGTAGCTCTGTAGGCAGCAGCAGCAGCAGAAGTTTTTTCTTTCGTTGCTTAATTGTTGCATATAAATGGGGTGTTTTAAATAGACTACGAGCATGCATGATGATGATGATGATGATGATGCGTTCAAATTACAAATTTCATGGTCAATATTATTCGTATTCAAGTCAGGGTGGTAGTTGTCATGGGCTGTTATGGACGTTTTTCATACAGTTTTATTGGAAATAATAATTAGCACTTGGTTGTCGAGGTATAAAATTTCATTCGTTATGCTATTAATTTATTTGGAAGGTGTTGGTAACGTTTTTATCTTTTAAAAATGTTTAAAATATATGTAAGTTCGTCGATTGCGAATAAAATAAAAATAAATTTTGGGTTTAGTTTTAATTAAAATTCTTTATTGTTCGCACAATGTTCACAACTTAATGTTAACAACAACAATTGCTTTGTTTATTATTCTTCTTTACACTCTTTTGCTTAAACAATAACAATTGTTTGACAATTCTTTATAACGGAGATCTTTAAACCACGATTATTCTCTTCAAACACAGCGCGTCTTCACACAAGACTGACTGAATTTTTATTGGCCCCGTTGCCTGCTTTGTCTTGCCTTTTATATGGCCACGTAAACAGTCTGATGAATGATTTTGAAGTCGAATGTTTGTGGATTCGTCTTCTTGAGATCTCTACAAATGTTGTTTGTGGAGTTTTGTATACATTTATTCTTGCAGTGTTTACCAATATCTCAAGTACCAAATTTATTTGGGATAGACCACTTATTGGGTTTAATTGGGGACAACCCAGGTCACAATTTGTATATTGTGGGATAACTTCAGCAAGTCCCATTTTCCCACAATATCCATCATCCTACCCAGGCGGTGTTAACAGATTGCATTTTTGAAGCCAGATATCTTAAGTTCCAAAATTATTTGGGATATACCACTAATTGGATTTTATTAGGGACACCTCAGGCTACAATTTTTATATAATGGGATATCTGCAGCAAGTCCCATTTTAGGTATATTTGGGTGATTTCTTCCTTGACTATTTTTCGGATTTTCTGTTAACCACTTAACATTGCTCTGTTAATTTTAACATTAGCGCTGTTAAATTTTTTTTTTTGGTTTTTGTCTTTGCTAGTTAAATTCAAATTTATCTTCACGCACATTAGTTCGCTGTGTGTTGGCTTATTAGACGTGAGGCCACGGTCTTGGACCTGGCTTCTCGGTCAGGCATCTCCAACAAAACGAAATATGAAAAAATATTTCTTCGGCTACTTCTTCTCAGCAGATTTCTGACAAAAACTCTGGGAGTAACATAAAATTGCCAAGAAAAGTTTCTCAAAAATCTGTCTTTCAAAGTCGAGAAACTAGGTCGTGAAGTCCAATTATGTATTCCTTGATGCGCAAGTTGAAGCAAATAATTCCACCAGTAAACGAATAGATATAGACCACTGACATTGATGTGCGTTTGCTAAATGGCGTTTGGAGCCATAATTTTCATTGAAAAATTATTTTCCGTGAGAAGACTCATTTCTCAATGAATGTGGGTACGTTAACATGTGGACGAACAAAATTGTAAAATCAGCTACCAAGCTAACTTACGTAAGATCTAAGAGCTTCCAATGACGACTGAAAAGGTCACTGTGAGGTTAGCGCCATTATCACATTATATTTCATTGTGAACTACGTTGGCCAAACCAACACTGTCAATGGCGAACACTATAGTTCGATGATTTCCCATTTCCTTTAACTAGAATTGGATATTCGGGACGACAACGACTCTTGTTTTCAACAGGACCGCGCTTCTTGCCACACAGCTCATGTCACATGGGATATTCTGCATGATCGATTTGACGACATAGTTATCATATGTGGAGGTGATGTAAACTGATGACGAGAGCATGTGGTTTGACCTCGTTAGGCTTTTTCTTGTGTGATTTCCTGGGTTTCAACAGGACGGCCATACACAGCTCATGCTATACGGGATTTGAAGGCGTGATCATCCATGTGTTTGAGGATAGATTTTAAAATCTATTTCCCCAGACGCAAACCAAGTCAGTTAACAGAGCTCTGTTATGTTACTACTTCCCATCAACTAAATCAATCGCCAGAACCCTTAACAGAGCGAGTTTTCATAGTAGATTTTGAAATTTTCTGAGATTTCGGATTTTAAAATCCACTGTGGGAAAACAGGACTGAGTTGGCGGACAAAGTGAATTGTTTTTAAAGCATTTTACGTCCCTTTAACTAAATCAATAGCCAGAATCCTTTCCCAGCCTTAAATTAATTGTTTAACAGAGTTCTGTTGGTAACATAACAGAGCTCTGCTAACTGGCTTGGTTTGCTTCTGGGGAGATAGATTTTAAAATCTATCTTCACACACATTGATCATCTGACCTTATGGTGGTGTGAACTGGCTCTCGGTAGCTCTCGAGATATTTGACTTTGTTAGACTTTTTCTTGTGCTCTTTTCTTAAGTATATTGGTCCTTAAGGCCAACCTAATCCATGCCATCGGTAAAGTTCAGCTTGATTTATACGCCAGAATTATGATCTTAAGGTGGTGTGAACTGGCTCTCAGTAGTTCTCGAGCCATTTGACTGCGTTAGATATTTTCTAGCGCTGTTTTCTTAAGTATATTGGTCCTTAAGGCCAATCTAATCCATGCCATCGGTCAAATTCAGCTTGATTTATACGCCATAATCATGGATAATTGGACATTTTGGATGCACTACACCCAGATCATCTGGCTGTGTTTTAAAGGGGATATTTGTCCCCTTACTCCACATCCTGACGACCACGTTAACGACCATTAAACTGCCCATTGGGCATTATCACCAATAGAACACTGCCCGGTAATTACAACCACCAGTATGAACAATTCCGCTTTGCTGTGGCTTATAGCAGAACTAGAGCCTCTGGTATCATATTCAAACTCTCTAGAAAGTAACACGTCTGCCTTTTCATTTTCCTGGAAGTTCCTAGTCGTTCGAATGGAGGAGGATGCTCCGGCGAGACGGGTATTTGATGCGGCAATCTGCGGAAGTCGACGGAGAGGACGACCTTGCATCCGTTGGAAGGACCAAATCGAGGAAGCCCTGTCATCGATTGGTGTGACCAACTAGCTTAGGCGCGCACGAAGCAGAGGCGCCCGGAAGGATGTGTTGAGGTAGGTCGAAATCCGTTAAACGGGTTGTTACGGCCAATTAAGGAAGTAAGTAAGAAGTTCCTAGGTATTGGAAGCTACATAAGCACCGAGATAAGAGAAGCTGAAGGTGTATAATTCGTTTTCTTTTTGACCGATAGCAGATGCAGCAGGATATTGATACTCAATAATGTTCGATTTCCGCAGATTTAGCTTTCAACCACCAAGAATGACGGAATGGTAATATGTGTGTCTGATGACATATAACCTTTAATTCTTGTTCCGCTATCTTTGCAGTTCTTTTTTCTCTGTTATTACGTTAACCAGCTATTGTCACCAATTAATGGAGAAAAAAAAAGATGAAAAATTTATTAAAAATTTTCCAATAAATGAAAATTTGTTCGAAATGTTTTCCATCGATTTTTAACAAGTTTTCAAACCACAACGTTTTTCTAACCACACTACGTACATACATATGGCAGACCAACCATAACCAATTGACATACGATTTAATTTCATTTCGATTACACACACTAAATGTCTGTTATTGACAATAAAACGAATAAAAACTAATAAAAAATGAATACAACAACAATAAATAATTGCTTAATTTTCTCACTAAAATTCATTAGACAAAAAACGTCAAACGGGCTAGACACACTCACTCACTGACTGGCTCAAAGCAATGGGAAAGCAACTTCAATTCAAGCTATACAGGCAGTCTGGAAGACGGACAGCCTGACAAGCCAGCAACAGCAGTCACCAGCAAACACTCACAAGTTTGCCGGTTGTTCGGTTCTGTTTTGAAACAGAAAAACTAACTCGAATGGACAGCCAACTCTGAACAAATGGACAGAGAGACAGACGGACTCGCTTAAATAGCGGGGATTAAAATCAATAAAATTGTGAAAAATTCGGCTACTCTTTCCCCCTTGCCTTAAAAGACAACGCAAAACTAGAAAAAATGCCGGCTTAAACACTCGTGAACTTGTGAATTCCATAGCATTTCAGCGGGCCAGCAATTGGTTTTTATTTTTTACAATAATTGTTTGTGTTTTTAATTGTTGTTTTTTATTTGTAATGAACAGCAAATATTATTAAAAATTATTTTGTTTAAAAAAAAAAAAAAAAAAAAAAAAAAAAAAAAAAAAAAAAAAAAAAAAAAAACCTGAGCTTTAATGCTCATAAATCAGTGAGCACAGTACAGCAACAGCAGCATCTTGCTGCAGCCTTGACTTACAAACAAGTTTTGCTTGCTTTGATTGTGATTTTATTCGTTGTTTTATTTTTTATATTTTTGTTTTTGGATTTCAATTTTGAATTTGAAAACAATTTGAGCTGATGTGGCCGGCTTGGCCAGTGAATTTTGCACAGCGATAATCGCTTTTCAATTTCAATTGCTTTCAAAACCTGTGATAGAAACAAAGAAAACAAAAAATAACAAAAAATTGGATTTCAAATTGTGTTCCAAAAACCATTTTAAAACCCCCCCCCCAAAAAAAAAAACACGAAACAAAAGCTTATGATTGCTAGACAAACATGTTTTCATCCGAAAAACGCATTCAACAAGAAATTAAAGTAAAAGTACTTTTTCATAGAAGTGCAATAAAAAAAAGTAATCGGTTAGAAGAATCGCATTGTGGTTACTTTCCTTTAAATTAAGTGCCGCTATTTTATTTCGAACACTATTCCTATTGCTATAAAGAAAAGAAGTTATTTCGAAAGTGATTACCGGTTGCTTTCCGCCAAATCGAGTGCCGTTATTTTATTTTAAATACTATTCCCGCTGCTTTAGAGACGAAATCTCTAGTTTGTATTTTGCAAAAGTGGTTACCGGTTACTTTTTAAAAGAAATGTGATTCGTTTTAATTAAGTATTGGTGTTATATTTTTAAAGCTGTTTTTTGTTGCTATAAAGAAAAGAAAAGTTTTTATGAAAGTGATTACCGGTTACTTTCCGCTAAATTGAGTGCCGTTATTTAATTTTGAATACTATTCCAATTGCTCTAAGGAGACGATCGCACTTGTTTGCCTTTTGCGAAAGTGGTTACCGGTTACTTTTTTATTTATTCGTTATTCGTTGTAATTGAGCACTGTTGTTATATTTTTAAGACAATTTTCTATTGCTATAAAGAAAAGAATTGGTTTTTCGAAAGTGATTACCGGTTACTTGTTATAAATATACTTCATATGGGATTCAGCTGTCCCTATCCAGAAGAGTAAAGTATCTAGAGATCGATCTCAATTCCAAACTGTCATGCAGGCTTAACATAATTGAGAGAATAAAGAGAGTAACCTTAGAGCTTCACACCTTTTACAGGCTTGTCTTAAATCCTACGTCAAATACCAGCTCATTGGGTGGTGGTGAACTCAATCTTGTTTTATGGTGTTTATGTTTGGAAGATGGTGATCAGTGGATCAGTGTAGCAGTAGATTCATAGATAGGGTACCCGGTGATCTGTTTAAGACATAATTTGTTACACTCAATTGGCTCCGCTCTTACAATCCGGTAAAGCAGAGAGCTTAAGCGTTAAATGCATATAAATTTTGGTTCAAGCTGCTCCTGATTTTGGGAATATATAAACACATCTAGGTTTATTATATAGTTCCCTATAAATTGGTTTTGAAATGCCAACAAGGGACTTCTAGTCTGAAGATCCAAAAGTACCCAGTGTTACACGAGTTGAAAAGCAATTCAGTACCTTCTGTGTTGAGGGATTTTCATTGAAAATGTCTTAGTTTTCTTGGACATTCAGGCTGCTATTATGTTCCTAACAACGTCTCTCTCTCGTCCATTAATGCCTAGGATTTGTCAAGGAAAAAATTCGAATCATTTAATATAATCTCTTATAGTGGTTCCGAGAAATAGAGTTAGCTTCGGGAATTTCATTGCCATGGCCGGTAGGGACTCCACAATCTCCGACATATTTCAAAGCATCAAAGTATTCTGATTACCTCTGTTAAAGTAGGTATTATCCCCTCGTTTTATTAAGAGATTCAATTAATTTCGTTGGCAGCAGGAAAGTACCTGCGGGATTGCTACACTCTGCTCGACTTGTATGGATAGGAAGAGGACTTATTCATTTCTCTCCATAATCGAACTTTTTCGTTTCTTACATTTCTTTTTCTTATTGGAATTGGATTTGGCATTTCATCGAATAACTCCTGCAGGATCTATGGGCCTGAGTAGGAAAAATGAACAATTTTCGTATCTCGTATGTCAGTATCTTGTTCTCTCCATTAAGAGGAGGATTTTTTAACCTCTCATTATGAGTTGTACTTGACTGAACTTTTCAATACAACGATTACAGGAATAGGTTGATTTAATTTAGGAAATTGTTGATTCTCGATTCATCTTTAGATACTGCTAAAAGCCATTAAAAATGCATGGAAACTTCCGATTCCCATGTAAAGGGTGTTTTTTATAGAGGTATAGAACTTTAAGTTGCAATAAAACAACGATGGAATATTCGATTGACATGAATTTTATTTATCCGAAATATAATTTTGTGGCATTACATTTTAAATATGATTTCTGGCATATGACCGCCACGGCTGGCGCGGATGTAGTCCAATCTGGACGTCCAATTTTCGATGACTTTTTCCAACATTTATGGCCGTATATCGGCAATAATACGGCAAATGTTGTCTTCGAAATGGTCAAGCGTTTGTAGCTTTACCGCATAGACCAATGACTTTACATAGCCCCACAGAAAGTAGTCTAGCGGTGTTAAATCACAAGATCTTGGAGGCCAATTCACAGGTCCAAAACGTGAAATTAGGCGGTCACCAAACGTGTCTTTCAATAAATCTATTGTGGCACGAGCTGTGTGACATGTTGCGCCGTCTTGTTGAACATCATGGTTATTCAATTCAGGAATGAAAAAGTTTGTAATCATGGCTCTATACCGATCACCATTGACTGTAACGTTCTGGCCACCATCGTTTTTGAAAAAGTACGGACCAATGATTCCACCAGCCCATAAAGCGCACCAAACAGTCAGTTTTTCTAGATGAAATGGTGTTTCCACATACACTTGAGGATTACCTTCACTCCTGCACACCTTAATCGAATTAACTGCTCTGATGGACGATTTTGTCGACGATAAAATGGACGTAGTGCGCGATACGTTTTCCGCACAGAACCATTATTTTCGAAATGAAATTGCACTATTTGCAAGCGTTGTTCAGGCGTGAGTCTATTCATGATGAATTGCCAAACCAAACTGAGAATAAATCACTTGACAGCTGTTAAATCGGTCGCCATCTTGAAAAGTAATGCCAACTTAAAGTTCTATACCTCTATAAAAAAAAACACCCTTTACATAATCAAGTTTTGAAATGGTCCATATCGGTTCATATTCAATATACGATTATACTACGTAGAATCCCCAAAAAATCATGTTCTTCAATTACAGAACAGGCCAGATTGTTTTTAATTTCCTTTCCTTCAATTTATTTTTACACTTGTTGCAGCATGAATAAATTTTATTTTCGATACGCCAACTAATTAATGTCAACATTATGTTATTTTTCTCCCGCTCGCTCTCTCTCTCTATCTCTAAAAATAAAGACCCAAAAATAAAAATTCGTTGGTGTAGTGATGGAACATTAATAAAGATCCCACCATTAAAAATAGAAACACTCTGCATATGATGAGAAACAAATACACACACACGTGCATACGCATAAAATCCATAAAAACTTCTCTCAAGTTTATTGAACTATTAAAAAAAGCAATAACAACAAGATATAAATAAAAACAAACATAAATGATCTTTATTCTTAAAAAAAAGCAACAAAAAACACAACAAAAACAATAATAAAGCAACAGTAATAAATTTTAAAAAAAGAAAGCAAAAAAAAATTAGCAACAACAACAACAGCAAGTACAAGAAATCAAGAACAAACCTTTTCACTTGTTTGAAAACGCATTTATTGCAGAGTTCATTTTAATATGACTTTTATTTTTTTTTTTCTTTTTGTTGTTTTTTCTCTTGTCTTTTTTTAATATTGTTATTCTTTTTTAAAATGTATGCGTATGTGTGTGTGCGTGTGTCGTGTTTCTTTTGCGCTATTTATAGCCCAACTTTAACAAGTAGAAGTCGAAGAACAAGACATAGAACAACGACACAACGTCACTAATGCTAGAGAACTTTAACACACACACACACTGCCAACCAGAAAGACCATAAACATTTAATATTTTCATCATAATTACCAACAACAACGGCAAACTAGACAACAACAACAACTAAACTAAACGAAAATAGCAAAAATAAAACAGAAAAACAAAACTAAAGCAACAGCAAAATGCCTTGGACAAAACACAACCTCTAACACTTAAGCAACATGTTGCATCAAACTACAGTAACAACATAATAAACACAGCTTCAAACAGATTCTTTAGGTGAGTGTGTTTGTGTTGGATTGTGTTTTTGTTTTATTAGTACAGCTGTTTTTTGTTTATTAACCGGTTTATTGCCATTGCTTGGTGCTCATGCTCTTTATGGCAAAGCAGACACATCATCTCTTTCGTGTTATGCTATGAGTAATTGCCACCGTATGAATGTGTATTCATTTTGCACATTTTTGTTCTTGTTTTTAAGTTACCTTATTGGGTACGTATAGAAATTGAATTCTTTTGAAAACATCAACATCATCCAACCAATTTGTGCTTGTTGTTTACGTTGCAGAACATGTTTTATGTTTGAACGAGCTTGATGTTATTATTGCTTTTGATGTTTGTAACAACAACTCCCTTATGGAAGTTGGAAGTTAAGCCGGCTGGCCACAAAACATCATTTAGTTGTCGTATGGCCTTTAAAAGCGTTGGATGGATTAGTGTGTGGTTTATTTTGCGTGTAAAACGGCGGGAATATAAAAAATGCGATTTTTTTAAATGAATTTTTAATTAAAAAAATCAGTTTTTTTGTGGCAATTTAAAAAAACAAATGGAAAATATTTTATTAAATATAAAAAAATTTAATTGTAAAAGAAATGGATAAAAAAACATGCCTTAATTAATGAAAAAAATTTTTTAAATAAAATTTAAAAAAAAAAATTAATTTTAAATATGAATTCATAAAAAATATTTTCATATGTAAAACCATGTTTTTAGAAATTCTGCACAAACAGCAGGAAATTTTTTAAACAAAATTTAAAAGGGTATATAATAAAGTCCAAAGTGAAAAAAATGTGTAATCAAATCATTTTTTAATAAAAAAAATATTTTTTTGTGAATAAAATTAATAAAAAGCAATTTTTTAACTAGTATACCTAAGAAGCGTGTGGAAAACAAAAATATATAATGAAAACTATAAAACAAAAATAAAATGTATAAAAATTAAATAAAAATATAAAAAATTAAAAAATAACAAAAAATAAAAAACAAAAAAATTATTTTTTTCTAAATAAATAGAAATAAATAAGAAAGAAATTATATTTATAAAATTAATAATAATGAATAAAAACAATTAAAGAAATATATATAAAATTAAATAACAAGAAAATAAAAAATAAATAAATAAAAAATAATAAAAACAATAAATAAATAAAAAATATAAATTTTAAATATTGTAAAAAGCACAATAACTGAATAAACAACCACAAATTTAAATAAGCAAATATTAATTTAAAAAAAACTTAAAAAAACATAAGCCATACCTAATACAAAAGAATAAAAATAAGAAAATAAAGCGTAAATATTAAAAAAATAAAACTTGTTTGAATAATTTTATTCAGAAAAGAAAATAATAATAATAATAATAATAATAATAATAAAAATAATTATAAAAAACAGAACAAAAGAAATATGGTATATAAATAATTTAATTTAAAAAACAAAAAATAAAAATACTAAAAATTTTTAAATTATTTTTAAATACAAAAATAATTTAATTTAAATAAATTTAATTTTTAAAATAATTATATAATTTTTATAACACAAAAAACAACATTCCACCATCCATTTTACTACATCAATAAAAAAAAACCAATTAAAAATGAAATAAAATAAATTATTAATAAAAAAATATGGAATACCTTTGAAACATAAGAACATTTTAAATGTTTTAAACTAAATTTTATCAATAGCTTACATAAAATAAATAAACAAACAACAAAAAAACCTCATCATTTTTTTACAAAAATTAATATAAAAAAATATTTTTCAATACATTACAAATACAAATTTTAAAAATTATAAAAAAAATTAACATTTTATATAAAAAAGAATAAAATTTAAAAAAATAACATTAGTAAACATTGGTAAAGAAAATAATCAGTTTATTTTTATAAATAAAAATAATTAATTTGAATAAAACTTAAAACAAAATTAAAAAATTTATAAAGAATTAAACATGGGACTAGTTTTTTTAGTATTTTTAGGAATTTATTTTGTATAAACTATTCCGCTGTTTCTAAAGCATTCAGGCAAAATTTAAAATTCTATGACTGAAGTTCACTGTAGATGCCCTCTCCATGATCAGTAGTTTCAGGTTCGCCTTGACATCCTAGCTAGCGACTTCCAAACTGAAAACTGATCATCAACTTTGCATGCCTATTATTGGCGTTCACGCAGAGGTCGGAAGCTGTTCTTCTGCGAACCATACCATATAGTTTCGGGACAATAGTCATTCGCGTGACTTTATGGAAGATTGTAAAGGTTTTCTTGTGAGTGATTATACATCATAATAGCGTAGGAGGATCTCGGCTACTCGATTCGGCTTTGAAGTTTTTGGCACAATACAGCATTTAAATCGAAGCTTCATGATACTATAGCATTAGGATTCGTCTGGTAACAATACATATCACGTTGTTTCTATGCACAAGGTAACTGGAGTATTAAAAGAAGCTAAGGCATGACCATGGCGCTTCATTTGAATCTCTCAAGTGCACTCAACCGCTTATTTTACTTGTAGGTGTCCAAAATTTCTACTGGAGTTTCGCTACCCTCAGATACGCACATACATACATACGTAATTGATCATTGCAACCCTTCAGTCAGGATTACGACCTAGTTGCTCACACCACTTATGTTGTGTGTGTGTTAATTTTATACATGAGTGGTGGAATCTACAGTTTAAAGTCGTCTTCGAACGACAGATTTTTTTAGAAACTTTTTCATGGCAATTTTCCATTTGCTCTCAGAGTTTTTGTCAGAAATCTGCTGAGAGGAAGTCGCCGAAAAAAATACTTTTTGTATTTTGTCTTTGATGTCTGGCCTGGGGCTCGAACCCTGGCTCTCTTGAGATTCAACAAGAACTCTTGACTAAATCTATTAGAGTTCTCAGCGACTCAATTCCTAAGCATAAGTAGTCGGATTAAATTTCAGCCAATTCTTGTTCATTTCGTCACTAAAGTAGACTAAAGCCTATTGAATATTCCGTAAATAGCTATATCAGGCCATTTGCAAACCATTTTTTCCTTGCTGAAATCTTAAAAAAGGAATGTGCAATCCAGGTTGACCCTATCCGTGAGATAGTCCATACCATGGAAGAGATCTAGCGCACCTAAGTGTAATCCCGCGTAAGTCAACTGCGCGGCCAACTAGGGTTGACGAAAGGGAATTTTTGCTCTTGATTGGATAGGAATTATGGGGAAAAGTTTAGTACAAGCTACTGCTCGACAGTTTAATAAAATTTTGGTGTACCGCTGATTAAACATGCAAAGGCAAACGACTATTGACGAGAATTTACTCTTGGTCAGTTGGTATTTCCAGGGCATAATGTAAAGGAACTGTTCTTCGATCACTAAAAATACAAATTTTTTCTGTTAAATTATTTAAATCAGATACTCTTAAAGGTGGACCACTCTAACCTAACCTTGGAGGGCTCTAAATTATTGTAGGGTTTTGAGACTAGGACGAAATAGAATCTCAGTCGTTCAAGAGCACTAGTCTAATAGGTAGTGTGTTGACTTTTTAGACGCAAAGCCAGGGTTCGGGCCCCATGCCAGACATCAAAGACAAATTACAAAAAGTATTTTTTTCGGCGACTTTCTCTCAGCGGATTTCTGGTAAAAACTCTGAGATTCAAATAAAATTGCCATGAAAAAGTTTCTCAAAAATCTGTCGTTCGGAGTCGACTTTAAACTGTAGGTCCTGTCATTCATGTATAAAATTAACGCGCACAACATAAGTGGCGTAGAAACTAGCACGTTGTACAATGGGTCAATTCGACCTCTGGGTACTGTAATTGTCTTAATTGATAAGTACACGTCCTCTAACCTAACCTAAGAGCACTAATGACAGACAGTAGCGAAGACGTATCTTATCAGGAGGCTATATTTACTACACAGTTGCCAATTCGAGATTAGACCTGATAGATTGGACTACTGTCGTGGCTGTAACGAAATGGAAGGGGAGAAAACTATTGATTACGCCTTTGCTGCAGTCCAAGCATCTTTGGTGCGTGGTTCTTACACGAAATCTCTAGGATATCATGAATAGTTGCAGGAGACCTCTTTATGCACCACGATCTGACAAAGTGGATTTGTGCTACATACAGTTTTTTGCAGTTCGAGTGAAGTGATAAACACGCAATGTCTTATGACCCTACTTGACGCTTGTGGTAGTTATCAGCGGCCTCATAAATCGCCCAAATAAACACCCTACTTTGCTTAAGATTCGATTTCCAGGCTTTGTTTCTGCTTAAATGTGTTCATAATTCTTTCATGAGTTTTCCCTAAAATTTATAATTCTAGTCCTATGCTCTCCTTTATGACATCTAATATGTCATATGAGTATTTATTACCAAAAACCTTTAATTATTTATTTATAATCTCTCTCTCTCTTTCGCCTGCTCTCATGACTGTGTTGTTGTCCCAGCAACCACTGGGGCCTTTATTTTAAATATTATTTATGTATTCACAACAATAAAATAAAAACGCCTACAAAACCCAACACCAAAATCAAAAAAAAGAAAAAAGAAAGGAAGAACAAAATTTGTACATCGATATGCCAACGAGACGATAACCACAAATTATTCAGAGGCCAGGAAATATTTTAACACTCTCGCTACACAGCGACAACATAACATGCCCTCCCCCTTCTCTTTCATAAATTCAAAGCAGCTGTTTAAAGGAAATTTCTTTCTTCAAAAACAATACGGAAAAACAAGAGAAATTTTCTTTTTTTTATTAAATTTTCCACAAAACATCACAGGACAAGGAGAGAGAGAGAAGAAAACATCTGCCTTTAATACTTCATAACTGTTAAAAACAAAAAAAAAAAAACAAAAAAAAGAGAGACGGGGAGAGAGAGACAAAAAGTTTAATAAACTTTAAATTTTTGTTGTTAACGTAAACAGAGCATCGGGCATAACAAAATTAACACACTCTCTCCCCCTCCCTGCCTTATCATTCCTGGCCTTTTATTGTTGAAAAGGGAAGTGGAAGTGTCATACAGCTTAGGATTTATTTGATATTTTGACAGATTGTCAATGACAGTTGAATTTATATATGGGAGAGTAAAAAGACGAAAAAAAACGAAAAAAAACAAGAGTTTTGCCAGCCAACCTTTGATATCAAATTACCACGGGTAGATTCGATTTTTTTTCCAATTGTTTTGAGTGACTCTGACATTTCGTTTGTTACGCTGTGTTTTATTTTTATTTGTACAGGAATAAAAATGTCATACGATGACACAAGTGTTATCAAAACAACAACAAAAAAAACAAGAATTTAATTAAACTAAAAAAAATTGATAAAAAAATCTGAAAACAAATTGATAAAAAGCCAGTCAACCTGCATCATATTACTAGGTTGGGGATTGGGTTTGATGTTTGTGCTGATACAGTCGTAAATTAACACAGTACAAGGGAAAGGACGGGGATAATCCTCAACAATTCAATGACCGTAGAGAACGAACTAGATGACGGAGATGTATCTGCGATTTCACTTTAATTAGTTGATCGACAAGGAAGCTAGATTTTTCCTCAAAACAAAATCTGGCAGCGCCTGAAGATAAGTTAACGGAGAAGATAACTTAACCTTCATAAGTGGAGGGGTATTTGCTACGAGTGTATCTGCTGAGGGTGAAGTCGCCGTTGTCTACAAGGTGGTGGGTTGGCTTATTAGACGTAAGGCCACGGTTCAAGACCTAGGACAGACATCTCTAACAAAAGGAAATTTTTCGTCGGCGTCTTCCTCTCAGCAGATTTCTGGCAAAAACTCTAAGAGCAAACAAAAAATTGCCATGAAAAGTTTCTCAGAAAATCTGTCATTCGGAATCGACTTTAAATTATACGTCCCGCCACTCATGTATAAAACTAACGCACACAACATGAGTGGTGTGAGAAGCTAGGCCGTAATCCTGACTGAAGGGTTGTAATGGCCAATTATGTATGTATGTATGTATCTGAGGGTGAAGTCGCCGTTGTCTACAAGGTAGTGGGTTGGCTTATTAGACGTAAGGCCACGGTTTAAAACCCAGGACAGACATCTCTAACAAAATGAAGAATTTTTAAGGCGACTTCCTCTCAGCAGATTTCTGGCAAAAACTCTAAGAGCAAACAAAAAATTGCCATGAAAAGTTTCTCAAAAATCTGTCGTTCGGAGACTTTAAACTGTAGGTCCCGCCACTCATGTATAAAACTAACACACACAACATAAGTGGTGTGAGAAACTAGGTCGTAATCCTGACTGAAGGGTTGTAATGGCCAATTATGTATGTATGTATGTATCTGAGGGTGAAGTCGCCGCAGTCTAGTAGGTAGTGGGTTAGCTTATTAGACATAGGGCAACGGTTCAAAATCCAGGGCAGACATCTCTAACAAAATGTAGAATTTCTAAGGCGACTTCCTCTCAGCAGATTTCTGGCAAAATCTCTGAGAGTAAATAAAAATTTGCCATGAAAAGTTTCTCAGAAAATTTGTCATTCGGAATCGACTTTAAACTATACGTACCGCCACTCACATATAAAATTTAGCACACACAACATATGTGGTGTGAGAAGCTAGGTCGTAATCCTGACTGAAGGGTTGTAATGACCAATTATGTATGTATGTATGTATGTATCTGAGGGTGAAGTCGCCGTAGTCTAGTAGGTAGTGGGTTGGCTTATTAGACGTAAAGCCATGGTTCAAAACCCAAGACAAACATCTCTAACAAAATGAAGAATTTCTAAGGCGACTCCCTCTCAGCAGATTTCTGGCAAAATCTCTGAGAGTAAATAAAAAATTGCCATGAAAAGTTTCTAAAAAATCTGTGGTTCGGAGTCGACTTTAAACTGTAGGTCCCGCCACTCATGTATCGGGTCCGCCATCTAACGCTTTCTTTTTTTTCAACTAGTGCTTATTTCGTGAATGGTAACACTTAGCTCATGTCTAATTTGACAGATAATTAGTTTTATCCTTCCGCTGAACGAATATGGTTGTGTATACGCTTGAACAACGCTGGGAAATATTGCGACATTACTTTGAAAATCATGATAATGTTGCAGAATGTGTACGAAAATTGCGTATGGATTTTGGAAGAAGAGAAGCACCGTCAGCTCCGTATGTTCGTTATCTTGTGAAAAAAGTGAAAGAAACTGGCATCCTCATCGATAAACCAAAGCGTGAAAAGCCAAAAACAGTGCGTACACTCGAGAATATTGCTGCTGTGGCAGAAAGTGTGTGTGAAGCGCCATCAACATCAATTCACCGTCGTTCTCAACAATTGATCATTTCGGAAACATCATTGAGACGAATTTTGCATAAAGACCTTGGTATGACGCCGTACAAAGTCCAATTGGTTCAGGAGTTGAAGCCAATTGACCATCCAATGCGTTTTCGCTTCGCTAAGTGGGCCTGCGATCGGCTTACAGAAGATGCCGATTTTGGCAAAAAAAAAATCATCTTTTCAGATGAAGCTCATTTTGATCGGGTATGTAAAGAAGGAAAATTGTCGCATTTGGGGCACAGAAACCCCGCACGCATACATTGAAAAGCCGACGCACCCAAAACGAGTCACTGTTTGGTGTGGATTTTGGTCCAGATTCATAATTGGGCCATGGTTCTTCGAAAATGAGCAAGGAGTGGCCGTTACAGTCAATTGCGATCATTATCGGGCCATGTTGAACGAATTTTTGTACACAAAAATTGAAGAGGAGGATATTGGCAACATTTGGTTTCAACAGGACGGCGCTACGTGCCACACAGTCGAAACTACATTCGATGTTTTGCGCCTTGTTTTTGAAGATCGCATTATCAGCCGCAGAGTCACCTCGAAGCTGCGATTTGACACCATTGGACTATTATTTGTGGGGCGCCATTAAAGATAAGTGTTACGCCGACAAGCCAGAGACTATTGACGCTTTAAAGGACAATATTCGTGAAGCCATTGGTGAAATACAGCTGCACACAATCGATAATGTGCTTAAAAATTGGACCGATCGTGTAGACTACTGCATGGCCAGCCGAGGCAGCCATTTGAATGAAATTATTTTCCATTCTTAACCGGAAGGATTGTACTTTCAAATAAAAAAAGAAATTTGAGAAAATATTCAGTATTTTTTGTTTTTAAAGAATTTTCAAAAAAAAAGTTTATCTGCGATTTCACTTTAATTAGTTGATCGGCAAGGGAGCTAGATTTTTCCTCCGGCCAAAATCCGGTTAACAGAGAAGATAACTTAACCTTCATAAGTGGAGGGGTATTTGCTACGAGTGTCTTTGAGGGTAAAGTCGCCGTAGATTTTTTCTCAGACCAAAAACTGGAGGCGCCTGAAGATAATTTAACCTTCATAAGTGGACGGGTATTTACTACGAGTGTATCTGCTGAGGGTGAAGTCGCCGTTGCCTACAAGGTAGTGGGTTGGCTTATTAGACATCAGGCCACGGTACAAGACAGGTATCTCTAACAAAATGAAAAATTTCTAAGGCGACTTCCTCTCAGCAGATTTCTGATAGAAGAGTAAACGAAAAAATTGCCATGAAAAGTTTCTCAGAAAATCTGTCATTCGGAATCGACTTTAAACTCACTTATAAAATTAACGCACACAACATGAGTGTCGTGAGAAACTAGGTCGTAATCCTGACTAAAGGCTTGTAATGATCAATTATGTGTGTATCTGAGGGTAGAGTAACTCCTACAAGTAAAATAAGCAGTTGAGTGCACTTGAGAGGTTTCAAATGAGGCGACATGGTCATGCCTTGGCTTCCATTAATGCGACTTAGAAGTCGCCGTAGTCCAGTAAGTAGTGTGTTGGCTTATTAGACGTAAATCCAGGGTTCGAGCCCCAGGCCAGCCATCACAACAAAATACAAAAAATATTTCTTCGGCGACTTCCTCTCAGCAGATTTCTGGCAAAAACTCTGAGAGCAAATAAAATTGCCATGAAAAAGTCTCTCAAAAATCTGTCGTTCGGAGTCGACTTTAACCTGTAGCTCCCACCACTCATGTAAAAAAAATTAACACACACAACATAAGTGGTGTGAGAAACTAGGACGTTGTACAATGGGTCCAATCGACCTCCGCGTACTGTACTTTTCTTAAGTGACAAGTACACGTCCTCTAACCTAACCTAACCTAATGCTACAGTTGCCTTGTGCGTAGAAACAACGTGATATGTATTGTTACCAGACGGGCACTTTAATCGCTCCGATGTAAATGATTTAATGTTGCAAAAACTTCAAAGGCGACTTGAATAGCTGAGATCCTCCTACGCTATTATGATGTATAATCACTCACAAGAAAATCTTTACAATCTTCCATAAAGTTACGCGAATGACTATTGCCCCGAACACCTCTGCATGAACACCATAATATTCCATAATAGCCGAAAAAAATTTTGGTGTACCGCTGAACAAACATGCAATGGGCAAACCAGAATTGACGAACATGAACTATTTACTCTTGGTCAGTTGGTATTTCCAGGGAATAATGTAAAGGAACTGTTTTTCGATCACTATAAAGACAAATTTTTTCTGTTAAATTATTTCAATCGGATACTCTTAAAGGTGGGCCACTCTAACCTAATCTTGGAGGGCTCTGGATTTCTGCAGGGTTTAAAGACTTGGCCGAAATAGAATCTCAATCGCTCTAGAGCACTAATGACACACAGTAGCGAAGACGTATCTTATCAGGAGGCTGTATTTACTACACAGTTGCCGATTCGACGTTAGACCTGAAGGATTGGACTGAGGTTTATTAATCACTGTCGTAGCTTTACGAAATGGAAGGAGAGAAAACCATTGATCACTCCTTAGCTACAGTTCAAGTATCTAACGCTCACCATCGTAGGATCTTTGGTGCGTGGTTCTTGCACGAAATCTCCGGGATATCATGTATTGTTGCGGGAGACCTCCTTAGATACCTCAAGCTGACGAAACTTTTTGAAATTCGAGTGAAGTAAACACTCAGTGGCTTATGATGCCCGTGGTTGTTATGAGTAGCCCTTCTACAAATCTCCTCTGGCCGAATAAAGTTGCAAGGCAACGCCTTCACAGTATATTTGTTCCGCTGTCTTCTCTCCTTCCTTCGAACCCATACGACCAACATAAAAGGCTAGGGGGCTATATTGCTATACTCTTAGCTTATACTGAGCTGCACACTTTGGTATTGAGTCCAAAAATATGCAATTTTTTAATCCATAACAGCTGAGATGGACTCCAAAGTATCCTCAAAGTCCCACGTTGATGCTTATCTCGCTTCCATTCAACGGTGATGCTTATGTAACTCTTCAAGCCCGCTGAGCTATAAATAGTTCCCCTTAGCGTCTACAAAGCCCTTAAACTAGCGAATATAATGATGAAAATATATAACACACTGGGTGCCCTGGTAGTCTAGTGGGTAGTGTGCTAGACTATTAGCGTGAGGGTCGTGGGTTTGATTGCCACTAGACACTCTGGTCTGTGACGCTACACCGAGCATATGGTCAAGTTACTCCGCTCGTTTATAATTAGAATATAATTTGTAATTGTACTGTAATTAATAAATAAATAAATAAATATAACACAGCAGCTGAAACGAGAGCTTATGTGGTAGTAGCAGGACAAGCCTTTGCAGTTTCATGTCCCTTTAGATATGGCGCTTCTGCTTGGTTCTGAGCCCCCATACAATAGATAGATAGGAAGCCATGGATCCAAAATTCATCCACTAAATTCTCATAGAGCTCCAAACGATCTTTGGATTCAATCAGAGAGCACAGCTGCTGGTGTAAGCACCCAGCGGTCCATTCTAGAAGTTACCAAGCAACTGAATAATAAAACCCAATAGATTTGAATCAAGAACGAATCAAATTCAGGTTCAGGAGAACTAATCGGGCTCCTATTTTGCGTTATAAATGCTATTTTTACGATTTTAATACATAAAGGTCAAAGGTCATACACCTATAAATTACAATTTAAAACATTTTTATGGAAATTCATAACAATCAAGACTTTTTAATGACTGTGTTAACAAACTGATACAAGATATGTTGCAGATTATGTAGTCAACCCGTAAATCTTTCGATTTTATTTCACCATTAAAAATGTCAATGTTTTTGTCTTAATTTTTACAAAACCCTTGATGGTGTGGTCTGGTATGGTCTGGTCTGGTCTGCCTGGTCATTTCTTTGCTTAACTACTACTAAATAGAGTTGGTTTTCCCCTCTTATTTTGTGATTCTTTTCATATTGAAAACTAGAAAATTAATCCCTGCTCTTAAGCATATACTTTATGGCACATTCATTATGGCTTAAGAAGGCATAAAAAATTAAAACTACTTTGAGTGGAGAGAGAGAGAGGAGAAAGAATGAAACAAAGAGAAGTAAAGGGTTTTTAAGCAGCAACCACAGAGACTAAGTAACCATAGCAACAGCATAGCCAACCATAATGATGACAACAGTAGTGCGTAGAGAGAGGAGAGCAGAGCTATTAAAAGACAACCAAAACCATATGCTTGAAGATAAAGAGAAAATACAGGAGATTTTCCACTTGAATTATGGAAAACCAAAGACTAATTAAAGACACGCGTTTTAAAAGCCAAGGACTTTGTATGAAAGGGTTTTGAAGAAAGATTTCTTGGATATTTTTTTTTTTTTTTTGAAATTTTAATGAAAATATTCTTAAGAATTCTTATAATTAAAGAGTAATTAAATCCGTTTTAATACTTTCATTAGATTTTCAAAAATATTTTGTTTGCTTGTTATGGGCTTCTCAAAGCCATAAATCAGGTTCTTATCTTTACAGACATTGTGGCTGAAAATCCAGCATCATTTATGCCATTCGACCAGCACAAATAATTACAATGGTGGCTATGAAGGCGAAAATAAGTCTCTCCCTTCCGCAGCCTCCTTACATATGTGCATATGTAAAGGGTGTTTTTTATAGAGGTATAGAACTTTAAGTTGCAATAAAACAACGATGGATTATTCGATTGACATGAATTTTATTTATCCGAAAGATAATCTTGTGGCATTACATTTTAAATATGATTTCTGGCATATGACCGCCACGGCTGGCGCGGATGTAGTCCAATCTGGACGTCCAATTTTCGATGACTTTTTCCAACATTTGTGGCCGTATATCGGCAATAATACGGCGAACGTTGTCTTCCAAATGGTCAAGCGTTTGTGGCTTTACCGCATAGACCAATGACTTTACATAGCCCCACAGAAAGTAGTCTAGCGGTGTAAAATCACAAGATCTTGGAGGCCAATTCACAGGTCCAAAACGTGAAATTAGGCGGTCACCAAACGTGTCTTTCAATCAATCTATTGTGGCACGAGCTGTGTGACATGTTGCGCCGTCTTGTTGAAACCACATCTCCTGGACATCATGGTTATTCAATTCAGGAATGAAAAAGTTAGTAATCATGGCTCTATACCGATCACCATTGACTGTAACGTTCTGGCCACCATCGTTTTTGAAAAAGCACGGACCAATGATTCCACCAGCCCATAAAGCGCACCAAACAGTCAGTTTTTCTGGATGTAACGGTGTTTCCACATACACTTGAGGATTACCTTCACTCCAAATGCGGCAGTTTTGTTTGTTGACGTAGCCATTCAACCAGAAGTGCGCTTCATCGCTAAACAAAATTCGCTTATGAAAATCGGGAACAACGGTAATCTCGTTTTGGGCCCATTCGACGAATCTACGCCTTACTTGATGATCGTTTGGCTTCAAATCTTGCACGAGTTGGATTTTGTAAGCACGCAAACCAAGATCCTTCCGCAAAATCTTCCATAAAGTGGATGGACACAGATCCAATTCCTGTGCTCGATGGCGGATGGACTCATTCGGGTCTTCCTCAATGCTGCGCTCTACAGCAGCAATAGCTTCTTCTGTACGCACCGTACAGCGTCTCTGGGGATGCGAGTTATCAATAAGAGTAAACGTGGTGCGAAAACGTTCCATGGTTAATCGAATTAACTGCTCTGATGGACGATTTTGTCGACGATAAAATGGACAGAACCATTATTTTCGAAACAAAATTACACTATTTGCAAGCGTTGTTCAGGCGTGAGTCTATTCATGATGAATTGCCAAACCAAACTGAGAATAAATCACTTGACAGCTGTTAAATCGGTCGCCATCTTGAAAAGTAATGCCAACTTAAAGTTCTATACCTCTTTAAAAAACACCCTTTATGTATGGCGGGGGGAAAACGTTTATAAAATTTGCTTATGCTGAAGGAAAAAACTGATGAGATGATGTGGGTAACAGCATCAACCATTAACCACATAATAATAAAAGCTTTTATGGCTTTTCATTTAATTGTTGTTGCCGTTGTTGTTGTTGTTGTTATGCGGTCTAGGCAAAGACAATAGATAAACACACATAAATTAAATCAGTTTGCCAAATACCTGATGATAAGGCCCATATTATTTAAGGGCTACACAATAAAGGCTTAAATTACAAACGTTTTTTAACTTACCCCCGTAGTATTTCACCATCAGATTACGAATTTTCCAACACTTTGAATAAAACCTGCAATAAATTAAAGAAAGTTAGTTAAAATTTTGAATTTTAAGGCTTATTTTGTTTAAAAAAAATGTCAAAGGTTAAAGGTCAAAAATCATATTCTTGTCGTATTGTTAAAAATCCCAACAAACTCTGTTAGAGCTTTAAAGTTGTAACCATAATTAATAGGAAAAGTGTAAAGGTTAAAGGTCAAAGGTCGTTTTCTAATTACATTAATAAACCTTCTAACAGAGAATTAAACAAAAGCAAATTATGCAAGAAATTTACAATCGTATTTATTTTGAAAATGTCAAAGGTCAAAGGTCGTATTCATACTACATCCATAAAAATTCTAACAGAGAATTAAACAAACACACAGCTATGCAAAAAAAATTGCCCAATTTGGAACCATACTTACTTTGAAAAGGTCAAAGGTTAAAGGTCATAAGTCATAGTATGACTATATTCTAACTATTTCCTCAATTTCCTCCAATCCTAAACTCTTAGATGAGCCTATGAGACTATCTATTGGTAAAGTGACTCCCTTAACATATGTACAATGATATGGAATATGCTCTGCATGGTCCGTAGGGAGCACTTTTATCCAGACTTAGGTTGGGTTAGAGGACGTGTACTTGTCAATTAAGACAAGTACAGAACCCGGAGGTCGAATCGACCCATTGTACAACGTCCTAGTTTCTCACACCACTTATGTTGTGTGTGTTAATTTTATACATGAGTGGTGGGACCTACAGTTTAAAGTCGACTCCGAACGACAGATTTTTGAGAAACTTTTTCATGGCAATTTTATTTACTTTTAGAGTTTTTGCCAGAAATCTGCTGAGAGGAAGTCGTCGAAGAAATACTTTTTGTCTTTTATTTTGATGTCTGGCGTGGAGCTCGAACCCTGTCTTTACGTATAATAAGGCGCATTACAGAGTCAGTAAAGTACTGCCTAGTAATTGTAGGGATTTGAAGAACATAAAGTGACACATTTTGACAATCCTTTGTATTAGAGCTTCAAAAAAGCCTTTCTTAGGAGAGCAGGCTACTTTTCTGTTGAAATTTTACATATTTTTAGGACCCTTTTTATTACTCCTTGTGAAGCACAATAATCTTTATTAAGAGATATCCTTTGAATCTTTAGATTTTGCAAAAAATCACGTTTTGAAAATTTTTGAAAAATTTTATCATGTGTACGTTTGCCTTTATGACACCCAATCCCCCTCCTCCCCCTTATGTATAATGGTTTCAAAAATTGTTCACAATTAGAATATTCGAAGGAACTGTCACTTCAGACTGCCATAAATTATCCTTAGGCATTAGCAACCACACCCGAACACCCACTAGCACCCACATATACACTCGTACACTCGTACAACCGTACAGCCGTATACAAAAAGGAAAATAGTTTTTGAAATTCGTTTCAAATCATTAAATAAAGATTATGACAATGCAAAAATGGATGATAAAGGAGAGATATGTATGTAGAGGAGGACAGGGTATGGGTATTGAATTGGATGGGTTGGGTTGGTGGCTTTTAAATGGGGTTTTCCCAACCAGAAACCCGCTTACATGAATTGTGTGATTGTGCCCCCGTTTTTTAAAAATAATTTTTGCATTTAACATGACTATGTAGTGTGTGTTGGTTGCTGATAAAAAATTATGATTTGGTCACGTTCAGTCTTAAAAAGTCGGTATGACTGCAAAATCTCCTTTTTTTATTTTTGAATACAAATGAAGAATAAAAGTAAAGAAGACGGGAAGGGGAGGGGGGTCTAAATGGTCTAAAAACAGAAATGCCTTGTTTATTATGCGTTAAGCTTCAAACCAAAGAAATATACTCCGTAACTATTTAGAAATTTATGCAGCATTTGGTTGTTGTTGACTATTTGGGCTGTTGTTACTGTGAGTGGATTTCAGACACAAGAAAAAATTCCAAAAAAAAAAAAAAAGAAAAAAAAAAAAAAAAAAAAAAAACCGCAAGTAACTGCATCCACAAAAAAGTGAATAAGAAAAAAACATGCCTTCCAACAATGGCAGGAAGTCTTTATGAGGGGCGTTTCGTTTTCTTTCGCCGAATTCTAATAAATTTTCGTTAAAAAGGCACGCGTTTCGAAATAATTTTTTTCCAATTTTTTTTTTGGTTTTTTTTTCTTTCATTTTTTTTTTTGTCATTCCAAATATTATTGATTTCAACATTTTTATAAATTAGGGAAACGGAAGCAATTATTTGTTGAAGTTTCTTTTTACGTTGTTGTTGGTGTTGTGCATTTGACAGTTGTCAGGTATTGTGTTGTATAATGGCAGTTTTTTTCTCTATGTTTTCGGCATGTCAAATTGAAATTGTTTTGAATAACGGTTTCTGACATGTTAAACTAACCAACAAAAAATTCTTTAAAATTTTCGATTTCTAACAGAGAACATCATGTTCAACATGTAATAATTAAGGCATAACGAAACATGTTTGAAATTTTTAATTTCTAATAAAAAAGAAGAAGAGAAAATTGAATTTGAAAATTAAATGAAAATTAAATGGAAGTTAAAATGGAATTATACAACCATCCATGCATCAATAATATCAAATGGAAAGAAATTTCTTTCAACAAACTCGACAAAATTTTATTGAGGGGCCTATTTACGTACATACACCACTGTATGCGGACTTTTTACTTTGAACGTATCTAGGGAGGACGTGTGCAGCCAAAAAACGTGTCCATTCCAAAAAACACAAACAACTTTAGTTTAAATTGCTAGCTGCCTTAAAGAGAAAATCGTATTTGAGCCCCACCAAGTCCCTTTGTAATAGTGGGTAACAAAATTATATGTTCACTAACATAATTTAAAGATTTAAATTGTAAAGCCATGCTCTGCAGCATACATCTAAGCATTTAAACTTGGGATGGAGTCATCATCTTCATGAGAATAAATTTGCACTCCTCAGTTAGCGTTATCTTTAGAAAATTCCAAATATTCGTTTCCCCTCTCTCGCTCCCTCTCCCTGTTACGACAGTCAGACAGTCTGAATCCTTAAAATTTGTTTCTCCTGGAGTAATAAACCTGCTTTTACAAAGAATCGGATAGTCATAGAAAAGATGCTCTATTGTCTCTTAATTCCCTACATCGTCCTGCAGAAATCCAGCTGAGATCAGTGACAGATTCACGTCGGTGGCCTAACATTACAAAGTTCCATTAGAAACCCAGTTACCAGCCTCAAGAGCTATGGTTGCTGAGTACCATCAAGCGACTGCTCCGAAAAAAATCAAAATTACTTGGTAGAAGAATCATCTTCTCCTTCTCAACTTCACATGTCTTGTTTATATACCGATGGCAGCTACTCCTATACAACTATAAGTCCAGGCTGACATGTCTCAGCCATTCCAATAATTTTACGAAGATGTGGATTTTATTCAAATCACTTTTGACAAGACTGGTTCTGGGTACACAAGAGTCCTTCTTCTCTGGTTTCCAAGTGCCAGTCATAAGCTGGTGGCCTGCTCTTTATTACACGTTCTGCAGAAATCGTTGTAAGATATTTGCAGCCCCGGGCATGTGTACTTATGGCTAGGGTTCTTAAGCTGAAATCTGGTTAGGTTCACATATATACATACATAGCTAATTGGTCACTACAACCCTTCAGTTAGGATTACTACCTAGTTTCTTCCGCCACTTATGTTGTGTGTGTTAATTTCATACACAAGAGCGGCGAAACCTGCAGTTTAAAGTCGACTCCGAATGACGAATTTTTGAGAAACTTTTCATAGGAATTTCATTATAATCTTAGAGTTTTTGCTAGAAATCTGCTGAGAAGAAGTCGGCGAAGAAATATTTTTCATATTTTCGTTTTGATGTCAAACCAGGGGATTGAACCGTGGCCTTATGTCTGGTAAGCCAGCACACTATCTACCAGACTATGGTCAGTTTTAATGTAAATTTTATTCCGTATATCCATGCCGGGCCAGATCTGTCTAATTCTTCTGAAAGTTTATTATCCTATCTCTCCTGTGGAAATAAGTAATGTACGCCTCTCTCCAGACGATTACCAATCTTATGTACGAATTCAATTAATTTTTCCATCGCCTAAATTATGCAAATGCAGCTTAGTTGTTAGTTGTTACTATTTTCTTCAGAGATACTCGGTATTTTTGGATTCAATCGTAGACATTATGTACACACTCTTTAGGGATCTAATGGCCGCTTGACTTACTTAATTGATCCTTACAACCATTTAGTCAGGATTACTACCTAGTCAGGATTACAACCTAGCTTCTCACATCACCCATTTTGTGTGTGCTAATTTTCATCATGCATGACGAAACCTACAGCTCATTTTTCTAGCAACTTCGTCTTCTAGAGTTCATCATTCTCTAAATTCTTATTGATCCCTTATCCCTCACTTCCAGATTAAAGGCAATTCATAGACCCAAGACTACAATGCTTTTCAAGCCTCGTTTCGAAATTAGTGGGTGCTACTCACTTTCTACTCCACACCGCCAATCTTTAATGATGAAAAAGCAGGGTTTCATTCACGAAACCATGTCCCGGTCTTATAAAAACCAAGATTAATAAGGCTTTTTGGGACTAATTCTGTAGTCGAAATTGAGAGGAGGTACTTTCCACTGTTGTATGGGAGTTTACGAAAATACTACAAAAAATCTGAAATTGCTGTCGTCTTGAAAAGACTGTTAATCCTTGGATCTCGGAGAATGTGCTGAGACCTGTCGGGACTTTTTGTCAGATCTGCCACAGATCCTGGCAGCGATCTGTCAGATCGCAACTTTGTACAAGGAATACTGTTATGAGTCTCAAGGTTTATTTTTCTTGAATCGAATGCCGTCGATGGAGGTCAAAGACTCCTAGCTACGTAACGCTTCGATGTGTTCTCCCGTCATTATTGTTTCCCCTCCCAGATCCAACCACCGATGAGTCCAAATAAATATCAGATTGATGAATGAAGACCAAAAACCATATTAACACGTTGACTGCCGACTACGAGATAACTCGTAGATTACGTTCCCTTCTAGGAAGCCAACTACGAGTTAACTCGTACTCACTAAACCTGCCAATTTTGTGTAGCTACGAATAAAATCGTAATTATATCAGTGCTGGTATCGATAAATGGCTTCGGGGAAAAAAACAAAAAGTCAATGTGTTAAGTGCGAATTTTATCTGGCAAGTATGTCAACCTGCTCAATTCCAGGAATACCTCTATCTTTCTGAACGCAACAGAGACCGATACGGTTCAATCCAAACGCACTTCTGGAGTTCGTACAGTCACAAACTAGAGGCAGCTCACCCTAGACCAATTCTATCGTCCTCAGAGCTGCTTGATAGATAACAAAAATCATGTAAGAATCTGCATTAGAAGAAGAAAGGTTAGCCACGGTTTTATGAACCTTTAAAACAGCAAATATTTCCGCCCGAAAAATGTAACGAAGTCGCCGTAGTCAAGTAGATAGTATATTTTCTTATTAGACGTAAAGCCAGTGGTCGAGCCCCAGGCCAGACATCAAAACAAAATACAAAAAGTATTTCTTCGGCGACTTCCTCTCAGCAGATTTCTGGCAAAAACTCTGAGAGTAAATGGAAAATTGCCATGAAAAAGTTTCTCAAAAATCTGCCGTTCGGAGTCGACTTTAGACTGTAGGCCCCGCCACTCATGTATAAAATTAACACACACAACATAAGTGGTGTGAGAAACTAGGTCGTAATCCGGACTGAAGGGTTGTAATGACCAATTATGTATGTACATATGTAAGAAACGTAGGAGTTGTAATCCATAGGTTAGCGAAATAGAATTCTAATTACCAGGATTACAAAACGTTCATTTGGTTCATCGATTCATAAGTCATCCATCCTGGATCCGAACCTTGTTACAGATGTAAGCAAGTCCATAATTTGCCGCCAAAGGTCAAATGTCAGTACATTTTTAAGTAAACAGTTAAAGCCAAAGACATATTCAGGCATATGAGTTTAGAGCACTCAATTATTCTGTAATTTTTCTAAAAATATTTCACATCACTTGAGGCATAATTTTTTGCCCATGACTTCTTACTTCGTTCGTTCATATGAAAACAACAGCTGAGAGCGTATATTTCGTACGGGTTTAAACTTTAAAAGCCACAACAACTATTTAAAATTCTTGAGATGGTTTACAAGAAGCGAAACAAACGATAAAAAATGAAAGAAATGTTGCATGTTGGCATGCAACAATATTCTTGTCACAAATGCATTCTTATTTAAATTAAAATAAAAAAGAAGCATTTTTTTTGTTGTTGCTGCTGCAATACAGTCAAGTCAGCCAGCCATCGCAATTGAATTGAATTTTAATTTTCCAACAAAACTGACAAACAGATTTTATTTTGTTTTCTTCTCCCTTTCTTTACCTCTCTCTTTTTGGTTGAAATGCTGTTAAGTAAACAGCCTAACACACTGCCAGCGAGACAGACAGACATACAGACCGTAAGTCTGCCACTTAGTTAGTCGGTTTTGCATGATAGAAGAGTCGAAACAAACAAAACAGATCAGTTCGTAGCAGTTTAGAGCAGAGCAATGACAAGCTCATGTCAAGCGTCAACTTGACGCCTGTAATTGCTGATACACATTCATTTCCATATTCACTCGACTTCACTTCACTTCACTTCACTTTACTTGGTAGTCACTAAAGTGACTTTTTTATATTTTCTTGGTTTTTTTATTGTAATTGCTGTTGTTGTTGCTGTTGTTGTTGTTGTTGTTGTTGTTAAATGTATGTTTTTACTATGATTTGCAATTCATTATTATGCACCATCGTATCAGAAACAGATAAATTGTCTTCTTAATACTCGTTTAGGCAAAGAAAGCAACAAAAAAAAAACATGTATATGAGTGTAGATGATGTAAAGTGTGCAGATAGTGCGTAACAAAATTATATGTTCACTAATAAAGTTTACAGAAATTGTAAAGACATGCTTTACAGCATACGTCTAAGTAACTAAACTTGGAACATAAAAAAAAAATCGAGGCATCAGCTTCATGAGAATAAATTTTCATTCCTTAGTCTGCGTTATCTTTAGGAAATTGTAAATGTTGGATCTGCCTCTCTTCTCTCTCCCTGTTGGGTTAGAAAGACAGTCTGAATCCTTAAAGATTGTTTCTCCCGGAGTAAGAAACCTGTAGTCGCCGTAGTCTAGTAGGTAGTGTGTTGGCTTACTAGACGTAAAGCCAGTGTTCGAGCCCCAGGCCAGACATCAAGACAAAATACAAAAAGTATTTTCTTCGGCGACTTCCTCTCAGCAGATTTCTGGCAAAGACTCGGAGAGCAAATAAAAATTGCCATGAAAAGTTTCTCAAAAAATCTGTCGTTCAGAGTCGACTTTAAACTGTATATAAACTGTTATACCACTCATGTATAAAAAATTAACACACACAACATAAGTGGTGTGAGAAACTAGGACGGGTACTGTACTTGTCTTAATTGACAAGTACACGTCCTCTAACCTAACCTAACCTAATAAACCTGCTTCTACAAAGAGTCGAATAGTCATAGAAAATATGCTCTATTGCCTCCTAATTCTCCACATGGTCCTACAGAAATCCAGATGAGATCAGTTACAGATTTACCTTGACGGCCTAACATTACAAAGTTCCATTAAAAACCCAGTTGTCAGCCTCAAGAGCTATGGTTGTTGAGTACCATCAAGTGACTTCTCCGAAAATAAACAACATTCTTCTAACAAGCGCCTTATCTTCTGCTTCTCAACTCCACATATCTTTCCGAAAAAATCAACATTCTTCTACCAAGTGTTTCGTCTTCGTCTTCTCCTTCTCAACTTCACATATCTTGTTTATATATGCGACTGGGATCTGCCACAGATCCCTGCAGCAATCTGACATCACAACGTTCTGCAGAGAATCCTGTTACGAGTCTCTTGTTTTCTTTATTTCCGGAGTCCTAATAAGCGCTTTAGTTTTAACACCGCGGATAAAGGTCAACGCCTCCTAGCTACGTAACGCTCCGGCTATATTTTCCCATCACCACTGTATCCTCTCCCAGATCCAACGCCCGATGAGTCCAACGAAGTAACAGATTGATGAATGAGCACAAATAACCGTATAATGAAACGAGTGCGAATGTAATCTAGCAAGTACATCAGCCTTCTCGATCCCAGAAGTGCTTCTACATCCCAGAACGCAACAGAGATCGATACAGACTAGTCGCAGCTTACCCCAGACCGATCCTATTGTCTTTAGAGCTACTTGGCGAATAACAAAAATTACGTACGTATACGTACTAGAAGAAGTAAGGTCAACCAGTCCCAAGGCACTTATGGCGTACGTACAGACTAGTCGCAGCTTACCCCAGACCGATCCTATTGTCCTTAGAGCCACTACGTGAATAACAAAAATCACGTACGTATACGTATTAGAAGAAGTAAGGTCAACCAGTCCCAAGGCACTTATGGCGTACGTACAGACTAGTCGCAGCTTGCCCCAGACCGATCCTATCGTCCTTAGAGCCACTTTGCGAATAGCAAAAATTACGTACGTATACGTATTAGAAGAACGATGAACCTTCAAAACAACAAATATCTCCGCCTGCAAAACGTTGCAGTGGTAATCCAATCCATAATGCAGTTTCAGTCCGAGATCCTTACAAAAGGTCTCGATCCATTAGTGAAAGTGAAAGTAGCAGCCTGTACTGAGAATTCGGCTTACATCAGACCTATGCTGTCGCCCTCAGGGTAGCTTGATTTTCAACGAAAATCACGTAGGATACAGTGTTAAAAGAAGTGAGGTTAGCCAAGCCCTCAAGGCTCTTCAAAGCAGCAAATATTCTGCAGTTATCACCCGGTCGTCTGGCAAAGAGAATTGTGGGAATTGTCATGAAAACTTTTCCCAAAAATCTGTTCTTCGTGATCGGCGTTAAACTGTCGATTCTGGCACTCATAGGCAAAAATAGCACACACAACAGGGGTGAGAGCTGTGAGAAGCTAACTCATAATCCTGACTATAGGGTTAGGTTAGGTTAGGTTAGAGGACGTGTACTTGTCAATTAAAACAAGGAGGTCAAATTGATCCCTTGTGCAACGTCCTAGTTTCTCACACCACTTATGTTGTGTGTGTGTTAATTTTATACATGAGTGGTGGGACCTACAGTTTAAAGTCGACTCCGAACGACAGATTTTTATTTATTGAGAAACTTTTCATGGCAATTTTTATTCACTCTCAGAGTTTTTGCCAGAAATCTATTGAGAGGAAGTCGCCGAAAAAATACTTTTTGTATTTTGTCTTTGATGCCTGGCCTGGGGCTCGAACCCAGGCTTTTGCGTCTAATAAGCCAACACACTACCTACTAGACCACGGCGACTTAAACTAGTAAACTCTCTTGGCTTTTCAGCAGGCTGTCCATTAAGTTTTCTAAGGGTCTAGTGGTCGGTTATAAACTTCTGCTCCATTTAGAAGTTTTATCTTCCAGTAAACTTTCTTGGCTTTTCAGCAGATTGTCCATATAGTTTTCTAAGGGTCTAGTGATCGATTATAAACCCGCTGCATATAGTTTTTCTTCTAGTAAGGTTAGGTTAGGTTAGGCTAGAGGACGTGTTTGTCAATTAAGACAAGTACCGTACCCGGAGGTCGAATTGACGCATTGTACAACGTCCTAGTTTCGCACACCACTTATGTTGTGTGTGTTAATTTTTTATACATGAGTGGTGGGACCTACAGTTTAAAGTCGACTTCGAACGACAGATTTTTGAGAAACTTTTTCCTGGAAATTTTTATTAACTGTCAGAGTTTTTGCCTCTGGAAGTTTTTGCTGAGAGGAAGTCGCCGAAGAAATACTTTTTGTATTTTGTCTTGATGTCTGGCCTGGGGCTCGAACCCTAGCTTTACGTCTAATAAGCCAACACACTACCTACTAGACTACGGGGACTTCAAACAACATTAGGACAACATTTACTACCAAACGCCAACGAAGTGCAGAAAGGAATTCCTCTCAGTTGTACCTTTGATTGCATTTTAAGTAGGTGTAGTTTCACTTTTGTTCGCCAGTATACATGTGTATGTGAGTTTAACGATTTTATTAGAAATCTAAAGTCTTGCAACATAAATTTGTCACAATTTATGGTGATAAAAATGAAATATAAATTCTTTCTAATACGTTTGCTACACGTTTTAATGGAAACTTTTATAGGAAAATTCGATTTTTTTTTGTTTGCTATTTTTCTAGTTTTGTTGTTGCCTATAAATATCGATTTTATTTTATAACTTCAATAAATTCTAAACAAATGGAAGACTATTGCAAGCCATTAACAACAGTGGGAGGTCTGAAATAGCAACAAATTTAACTCTTTTTTTCTCTCTATGGCTCATTCAAGCTTTCTCAAAAAAAAAAAAAAAAAAAAAAAAAAAAAAAAAAAAAAAAAAAAAACGTTGAAAAAAATTAGAAAATTTATTATAAATTTTGTGTATATTTATCGGACACCATATCGCACACAATTAGATTTCCTGCAGAGAGCCACTCATGCATAATGTTAGTAAAAAAAACCCATCAACAATAGCCACCAGCCTTGGATGCGCACAGTAGTGTGTAGCAACACTATGGATTATTAAACACCAGCCCAACACCCAATTGAAAAAAAATGGCCTTAAATGGCAGCAAGGGAAAGAAGTCATTTATGGAGTTGTGTAGTGGTAGTGGTAGTGTCTTCTCCAAACAGTAGCTGTTTATGGTCATATATGCCCGCCGTAGTCATTCATTCATTCACTCATTCACTCGCCCGTCACTCTGTGAACAAATTCCATACAAATCGAAACATAATAAAAGTTGTCATTTTGACAGTTCGTGTATATGCCATTGTGTATGCGTACATTTATTTATTAAAATGGCAATCGACGACGACTAATGTTTTCGTACATCATTCAACAAAATCACAGCAAAACAGAAAAAAACCCCAACGCTTTTGTAAAATAAATGCACTCAAGTGTGGAGTTTTATTACTGATGGCCGTCATCAGTTCATGCCACACAATTCCAACAAAAAAAAAAGATTTTAAATAAAAATAAAAACAACAACAACAACAACTACAATGGAAAATAAAATCATTTACAATCAACATGTGTGGTCTGTTAAAGAGCCTATAAAAAGAACCCTGTATGCTCAACAGCAATAACAATAAAAACACTGAACGAATATTCAGATTTTAACATGTGTTGTCATAAAAAGGCATTTTCTCGTGTTAAGCTTAAAAAGCTTTGGACCATTTTCTTAAACATAAAAATTAGCATTAAAGGGATCACAAGACTACAAGCATTTAATTGAAGGCATTCAATTCCTTCAAAACAAGCAAAAAATTGGTTTAAAAACAGACATTTTGCAGAACAACAAAGTACCAACACTGAAAGGTAATAAAATCCAGAACTGCCTCTTAGGGCCCTTTTTTGTCATGAAACAAAAATTAAAGCCTAAACAGGCATGTGTGAAGCAAAACCAAACCAAAAATTATTCTTGTCCAGCAAAGGAAGTTTATTTCCATTGCCAAGGATTATGAATTGCCTCTAGACTGGGCATATGCTTTTCTGTTCTCACAGGCTTTTTACAATCTTTTTTTCAAAATGTTGATTTTCCAATGAAGAATACAATGGGATCCATAACCTCCAAATGGTTTTGAATTTGCTATTTTGACTATTCACATCCTCAAACCTATCTACCTGTCTAACTGGTGTATAGTTAGACTTTTCCTTGGAATACAACTCTGAATACTACAAAGTATTCATATAATGTGCTGCCTGAGTAAAATAGGGCGCACAAAGCACTCCTAAATAGGTTAGGTTAGGTTAGAGGACGTGTACTTGTCAATTAAGACAAGTACAGTATCCGGAGGTCGAATTGACCCATTGTACAACGTCCTAGTTTCTCACACCACTTATGTTGTGTGTGTTAATTTTATACATGAGCGGTGGGACCTGCAGTTTAAAGTCGACTCCGAACGACAGACTTTTGAGAAACTTTTTCATGGCAATTTTATTTCACTCTCCGAGTTTTTGCCAGAAATCTGCTGAGACGAAGTCGCCGAAGAAATACTTTTTGTATTTTGTCTTGATGTCTGGCCTGGGGCTCGAACCCTGGCTTTGCGTCTAATAAGTCAACACACTACCTACTAGACTACGGCGACTTCACTCTCAAGTTAATTTCATACATTCGAAATTCATGTTGGCAAGTTCTGGAAAGGTTTTGTACTGAAATCCATTTTTTATACCTGAATTGGAGACTTTCAAAGTCCGCAAAGGGCCTAAATACGTACGTAATGCAAACTGGTAGGAATTTTATTCGATTTAACCCGGGGGAAAAGTATCCCTTTTTAATTTTCCTTAAGTTATGCTATATTTTTCTCATAAAAGTAATTTATGCAGCTTGTAAAAATCTTTCAAATTATTACAGTTTTATTGAAAATTCAATTCAATTTCCTTTAAGTTAAACAGTAATTTCAATGATAAACTGCTTATTTTTGAAAATTTATGTGAGTTTTATAAAAACAGCCTAAAAGTATGCAATTTATTTATGATGTATTGCCTAAAAGTATGCTGTAATTTCCGTTTGTGGAGAAAAATCAATAAATTCCGTTTTTATGAATTATTGCTAACACACAATAATTTTACGTTGTGTTAATCTCAAGTTTTTGCACACGTTTTGACACGTGCTTGGTGCTTGGTGCTTGTCTAACAGTTACAGGGACATTATGGTCGGCTAAAGAACCAAACAGTATTAACTGTTTAACGTAAGGTTTAAAGCCCTAAGGTATGCTATGATATGTATACATACATATACTGTTAATATTGATGGTTAATCAATTTGTCGTAAAAATTAATGAGTTACAGCCTTAAAAGAAATATTTTTTAAAGCATATTTTAGGGTTGAATTTGTAAGGGCGGGTTTTTTTATTTTCTGGTTAACCTGTAAATCAACAAAATGATTAATTTTTCTAAAGGGATTTGAAATAAAGAAAATAAATCCTGATATTAAATTCAAAAGCACGCTTTTAGGCCGACTTTCAAGAAATTGTTTTGAAATTAAGAAGAAAGAAAAAAATATTTTTGGTGTTAGTGGATGCTGCACCCATTTCTTGAATCATTTGCAGCATGTCTCACTGCTGCTTGTCTCATGGCATGCATTGTCTTGCTGCAAATGTCACTTCATTTTTCAAATTTTCGTTTCTTTTTGTTTTTTTTCTTTTCGTGGCTAAAATTATTGACATTTATCTTCTGGATTTTATTTTTCTGTTGAATTCTTTTTTTTTTTTTTTTTGGTAACTTTCTTACCGTTATTAACTTTTTAAACCACAAGCCAAAGAAAAGAAAGAAAAGGAACACAAGCTTGTCAAATATATTGACAAATTGCTGATTAACGTTGACATATAAAGTGTCTTTGACTTTTGCTTGAAAACTTATGTTTTTTTTTTTTTTTTGTTTTAAACAAGAATTCCCATATTTGGCTAAAAGGAAGTTGAAGCAGCAAGTTTTTCGTATTCTTTTTTAAATAAATTTTTTAACTTTTTTTGTTTTTTTTTTGGTACCTTTCTGTTGTGTCTTCCCCAAATCCCTACCTTTGGGAATTTTTAACTCCGTTATTTTTTTCAAATTTTTTTTTATGAAATTCTTGCAACTTTTTTTCAACACCATAAAAGCAACATATTTTTTTGTTTGTCTGTATTGTGCATAGTTTTTTTGCCATACATTGTTGCAACTTTGTTGTTGTTTTTCATGACTTTCATGTACATACATTATTGTATGTACATATTATGTAATCTTTTGTTCAGTGTCTCTGTTATATGTGGCTGCTGCTGTTGTTGCCGACTCTGTGTTATTGTGCAATAAAGTCATATTGGCAAATACAACAATAAAATATGGCTTTTGTAGTTGGCTTATTGTTTGTTTGGCCATAAATCTTTAAACTGCAGCTGTAGTAAATTGTATACCGAGTTAATATTTGTTAGAAAACTATGGGTCAAGGTATGGGCAGAAGAAAAGAATTCTGAATAAAAATCAGCCTTAAAACATACTATTGTAATTGAAAATTCACTATAATTTAATTCAAAATTCAAGAGCCTAAAAATATGCTACAATTCGCTATATTTAAAAAATATAAGAGCCTAAAAGTATGCTACAATTAGCTCCTCTTGCTAGTAAAGGGTGTTTTTTTTATAGAGGTATAGAACTTTAAGTTGCAATAAAACAACGATGGATTATTCGATTGACACGAATTTTATTTATCCGAAAGATAATCTTGTGGCATTACATTTTAAATATGATTTCTGGCATATGACCGCCACGGCTGGCGCGGATGTAGTCCAATCTGGACGTCAAATTTTCGATGACTTTTTCCAACATTTGTGGCCGTATATCGGCAATAATACGGCAAATGTTGTCTTCCAAATGGTCAAGCGTTTGTCGCTTTACCGCATAGACCAATGACTTTACATAGCCCCACAGAAAGTAGTCTAGCGGTGTTAAATCGCAAGATCTTGGAGGCCAATTCACAGGTCCAAAACGTGAAATTAGGCGGTCACCAAACGTGTCTTTTAATAAATCTATTGTGGCACGAGCTGTGTGCCATGTTGCGCCGTCTTGTTGAAACCACATCTCCTGGACATCATGTTTATTCAATTCAGGAATGAAAAAGTTAGTAATCATGGCTCTATACGGTGTTTCCAATTACACTTGAGGATTACCTTCACTCCAAATGCGGCAGTTTTGTTTGTTGACGTAGCCATTCAACCAGAAGTGCGCTTCATCGCTAAACAAAATTCGCTTATGAAAATCGGGAACAACGGTAATCTCGTTTTGGGCCCATTCGACGAATCTACGCCTTACTTGATGATCGTTTGGCTTCAAATCTTGCACGAGTTGGATTTTGTAAGCACGCAAACCAAGATCCTTCCGCAAAATCTTCCTTAAAGTGGATGGACACAGATCCAATTCCTGTGCTCGATGGCGGATGGACTCATTCGGGTCTTCCTCAATGCTACGCTCTACAGCAGCAATAGCTTCTTCTGTACACGCCGTACAGCGTCTCTGGGGATGCGAGTTATCAATAAGAGTAAACGTGGTGCGAAAACGTTCCATGGTTAATCGAATTAACTGCTCTGATGGACGATTTTGTCGACGATAAAATGGACGTAGTGCGCGATACGTTTTCCGCACAGAACCATTATTTCGAGTGAGTCTATTCATGATGAATTGCCAAACCAAACTGAGAATAAATCACTTGACAGCCAACTTAAAGTTCTATACCTCTATAAAAAACACCCTTTATATTGTTTAAATAAAGAGTCCCCATTCTACTCGATTGATTCCTGTATTTTTGCAAGTTCCTGTAAAAAGGCGCACTCCTCTAATCCTTAGAGTAGCGTATGTCTCTCGGATTTCTTTCCATGCAACCATCCAGCAGCCATATCACCTCCGAAAAATTGCTTAAAGTCACAACTGTATTCACATTGGCTACTTGCGTCCTCGAGTTCTGTCCCGATGAAAATTAGTTGTCCACAAGGTGATCTAGAGTTTCATTCACCAAACCGGCCAAGGTAGGTAGGTAGGTAGAGGTGGCTGCCCGTCCAAGAAAAATTTGTGAATGGACTCACTTAGGCCGCATTGGGCCCATTGTGCTACCACAGTCATCCGTTATCCCCTAGTCTCGAAACCATTCGGAGCTCCTGATGAAGCTATTCAGGCTGCCAATGTCAATCCCTGACAGTTCCTCCAGATCAAGTACCCAAGTACTTCCTTCTCCTTCGGCAAAGAGCCGGGCATGTACCCAGCAGATGAGGACAGTCTCCTCTTCTTCCTCATATCTGCAGCTTCTGCAGAAGTCGTTAGCAAGATGTCCAAGACCAATGCGCCTCGCATGCGCGCCCATAATGCAATGTCCCGTAATGACACCGACAACTACAATTAGCGCGCCTCTTTGGAGTTTAAGTAGACTCATTGTGCGGCCCTCATCCAGCTTTGGCCAGATTTTACGAGCCGTTCTACCCGTGTCCAAGGCCGCCCACTTGGCATTGACGGAATCGACGATCGCATTATCAATTATGAGCTTGCAGGTCCTCATAGGTCTGCCCAGATTCGGGAACTCATCGGAGAGTTCGATGGTCTTGCCCCGCCTGGCAAGTTCATCAGCTCTACAGTTGCCCGGAATACCATTGTGCCCCGGTGCCCATACGATATGGATGTCATATCGTTCCGCTATCTCGTCGAGTTATTTGCGGCAACCGTACACCGTCTTGGAGTTCATCACATTAGAACTCAGAGCCTTGATAGCCGCCTGGCTATCAGAAAGTATGGTGACGCTCCGCTTGGAGAGCCTTCCGTCCCCAATAATACTCGCTGCAGTCTGTATGGCCACCACCTCCGCCTAAAAGACACTGCATTGGTCTGGTAGTCTTATAGACTGAGCTATTCCAACCGATTCCGAAATAAATTCTACTGCCAACCGCTCCGTTCAGCTTAGAGCCATCGGTGTAGATTTGTACGGAGTCTCTAAACAGGTGGGTTACACCACCCTTCCAGGCCCCGTTGTCCGGAACCGATGTCCTGAATCTGCTCGTGAAACCGTACCGCGTTGTCAGGTAGTCACTGCTCCCGACAGTGCTATCCGAGTCATGCCACTGTCCAGTCGCCCAGAGACGTTTACTTATTTTAGCCGCCACTTTCCTACAGAAAAGGTCAAGCGGAAAGAGGCCCAAAGTTATCTCCAGTGCCGACGTAGGTGTAGTGCGCAAGGCACCAAAGCCGGCCGGTCAACATATCAGGACAAAAAATTCTATGAATTACTTTACAAATTCTGTCCTTGACCAGATAGACATTTTCCATTTCTTGTTTCCCAGCCTGTCTAATTGACTCAGTGGAAAGAGACTTAACTTCAGCCATGACATTATTTCCCTCATTTTATGCAATATTATCTCCATTTAAAGCAAACTGTAATAATGGAAAACACCCCCAATTAAAACTACATTTTCCTTTTAAATCTTAAGTAAATATTTGCCTAAAAATATGCTTTAATTATTGTAATGGCATTATAAACACTGCCTGCAGATGCCCCAAACAGCATACCACTCCCATGCCATTACTAAGCCAAGACACATGTTACCCAATAAAAGGTATAAGAGAGAGAAAAATAGCCTTAAATACCTCAGATTATTGACAACTTCTTCTTTTTTCAAAAAAAAAATATACTTTAAGGCTTAAGGGGGTACAAATAAATCCCTGTAGAGTTTATACCGAGAAAGGAAATGCATTTTCCCATTGTAAACGACCATAAACCAATATAAAGAAGAAATATTGTCTTTTCATTTGAGGAACTACAAAAGAGACAACAAAAATGAAAAGCAAATAATACTAATTAAATTGAAAGCATACTATTAGGCTTATAAGCTGTAAGACAACAACAACAACAACAATAGGAATTACAGCAACATGTAGTAGAAATAACAATTAAAAGATTACAAGACTTAGGAAAACAAATAAACAAACAAAACCAACAGTGTACGGCTAGGCAATATCAATTGAGATTAGAAAAAAATATTTTTTAAAAGCCTTAAAATAGACAAAGAAAATTTAAATGTAAAGTAACACAACTTAACAATAGTATAAAGCCTTAAAAAGACAATTGATAGTGTTTAAATGAATAATTGAAAGGTTTTATTGAAATTTTTAGCCTTAATATAGGCAACAAAATATATTAAGAAAAATTTTAAAAGAAAAAATTTGTTTTTGGGAAGGAATTTAAACAGAAGAGTTTCTAATCAAGAACTAGAACCCAAAATTTTATGGATGAACTTAGGAATTATTAAAAATCTACTAAAAAATGAAGCCTAAACAAAGGCGTTGGCTAGTAAATAAATAATAGTAAATAATGAGCAAACAACGGTAATTCTATAAACTTTAAATAAACTTTCTTTGTTTAAGGCATTACATATCATTACAAATGGTCCAAGTATCATTATTTTGAAAGCGAAAGCCTTAAAATAGGCTACAAAATTTAATAACATCATAATTTACTAAAAGACTGAAATTCAAAAATTTAATTAAATAATCAAAACAGAAAAAATTTGCAGAATATTTTAAAAAATTAAGCTGCACTAACAAGCAAAAAGCCTTAAAATAGGCTTTAAAATATATGAAAAATAAAAGCTTCAAAATTAATTTCATAAAAAGTGCGAAGAAAGTGTCACAGCCAATTGAAATGATTTTTTAACAATATTGGAAGTGAGACCAAGTCTAAGCTAATCTGGTGAATAAAATTGAAATTGAGCCTAAAAATATGCTTCGAAACTTATGAAATATTTTATAAAATTTTTTTTAAAGATGTTTTAACACAACTCTACAAAGGGTAGACATGGCTACAGTAGCAAGTGTATAATATTGAAACCAAGCCTAAAAATATGTTAATATATTGGCCTGTAATTTCAATTATTGGCCTGTAATCATGCTTTAAATATCTAAAAATCTTAAAGTGAATAAAGAATTTAGTTTTAAAATGGAAATTTTATAGTTTACAACTGTTGTCATAATTAAAAGTGTTGGATTACTTGCTTATTTGAGAAAAATGGGCAATTCGTCTTCCTCACATGGCAGCAAAAGCAGTCGGAAATGTCGCAGTCTACCCAATTCACCGGATGTGCGAAGGTAATAATGAATTTAAAAATATAAAATATTTCTAAGAATTATAATTTTATAGATTTTAAGTTTCTTTTTCACCTAAAAATATGTTATAAATTTTAATAAATGTTTTAAAAATTAATGTGTTTTTGTCAAGCTTAGAAATTATGTCTGAATTTTTCGAATGCTATGAGGATATTAAAATAAATCATGAAATAATTTCTCAATCACTCCATATTTTTATTTATTTTTGAAACGCCTATGAATGCTTATCAACAATCAAAGTAAAAATGATAATAAAAAAGGAAAACAGAAATTTTCGTATAGTTTTTAAGAGATAATTAACACTGACACTGAATAGCTTCAGTGTTTGTTTTTTTTTGTAGTTTTTTTAATTTTTCCTTCAACCATCTGGATTTTACTTTCTGTGCTATTTTTAATTATTTTAGGAGTTTGTTTTTATTTTCTTTAAACACTTGCATACAGAATTTCAAAGCCAATTGAAATATTGATCGATACACACCATGTGTTGAAAATTATCTTCAGTTTATTTAAAGAAGGAAAAAACTTGAGGTCAGACAGTTTGTTTGTTTATTAAAAGATACGAAAAATTTCTTTAAAACAACACAGGTTTAAGCATAAAAAATTTTAATTTATTTATATATTTTTAATTAATTGATTGACATCAATCAGTAAAAGTGATTATTTTTAATCATGACAAAATTTAATAAAATATCGAAAAGATGAATAATTTTAAGCATGATAAACAAAAAATTAATGTCAATCGAAATAGGTATCAAAAAAGAAGGGAGAAAGTTATAAATTTTCTTATAATATATCAAAATGGTGAATCTAGTGCAAAAGGAAATGATTTCCTTTAAAACTTTCCTTAAATGGTGCCACTTTATAACATAATTTATGGAACGCAGTAAACAGCTTTTTATAATGGGTCCACCATCTAACGGTTTTTTTCAACAAGTGCTTATTTCGTGAATGGTAACACTTAGCTCATGTCTGATTTGACAGATAATTAGTTTTATCCTTCCGCTGAACGAATATGATTGTGTGTGCGCTTGAACAACGCTGGGAAATATTGTGACATTACTTTGAAAATCATGGTAATGTTGCAGAATGTGTGCGAAAATTGCGTACGGATTTTGGAAGAAGAGAAGCACCGTCTGCTCCGTATGTTCGTTATCTTGTGAAAAAGTGACAGAAACTGGCATCCTCTTCGATAAACCAAAGCGTGAATAGCCAAAAACAGTGCGTACACCCGAGAATATTGCTGCTGTGGCAGAAAGTGTGCGTGAAGCGCCATCAACATCAATTCACCAACGTTCTCAACAATTGAACATTTCGGAGACATCAATGAGAGGAATTTTGCATAAAGACCTTGGTATGACGCCATACAAAGTCCAATTGGTTCAGGAGTTGAAGCCAATTGACCATCCAATGCGTTTTCGCTTCGCTAAGTGGGCCTGCGATCGACTTACAGAAGATGCCGATTTTGGCAAAAATCTCATTTTGATCTTGGCGGGTATGTAAACAAGCAAAATTATCGCATTTGGTGCACAGTAAACCCGCACGCATACGGCGCACCCAAAACGAGTCACTGTTTGTTGCGGATTTTGATCCAGAGGCATAATTGGGCCATTTTTCTTCGAAAATTAGCAAGGAGTGGCCGTTACAGTCAATGGCGATCGTTATCGGGCCATGTTGAACGAATTTTTGTTCACAAAAATTGAAGAGGAGGATATTGGCAACATCTGGTTTGGACGGCGTTACGTGCCACACAGCCAAAGCTACACTCGATGTTTTGCGCCCTGTTTTTGAAGATCGCATTATCAGCCGCAGAGCTGATGTCGTTTGGTCACCTCGGAGCTGCGATTTGACACCGTTGGACTATTATTTGTGGGGTGCCGTCAAAGATAAGTGTTACGCCGACAAGCCAGAGACAATTGACGCTTTAAAGGACAATATTCGTGAAGCCATTGGTGAAATACAGCTGCACACAATCGATAATGTGCTTAAAAATTGGACCGATCGTGTAGGCTACTGCATTAGTTGTGTAAAAACCTTAAACTTGTTCGTTTCTCTTTACATTCTTTAGTAGAATAAAATAAGGGCTATGTATTTCAAAAAATTAAAATACTTGGCATCAATCTTGAAGAAGAATTACTTCAAGCATGAAAAAATTGTATTGAAGCTGTTAATTTTATAAATAAATGAAGGATATTTCCTTGAAAAGTCTGTAGATAATCATGTATTATCATCAATCATGTAGAAAAATTTCATCAACCATGACAAAAAAATTTAAAAGTCTCTTGATTGACATGAATTTTTGACATGATTGATGTCAAGCAAGATACAATTTTCATATAATTTTGACAAAAAACTGAGTTTTTTATTTGTATTACGTTCTTTAACTCAATTCTATAAAACAATTATGATTGACATCAATAATATAGATAAATGTTATGAATCAAATTTTTAAATCAAATTTTATATAAATTTTATTGGTTCAATTACAGTCATGATTGATGTCCAGCAAAAAAAAAGTATGTCAAAAAGCTTTTTCTTTTTGTTTTCTTTTTTTTTTTTTTGTTAAAGTTTGTAAACAAAATATATTGAAGTCGCCGTAGTCTGGTAGGTAGTGTGTAGGCTTATTAGACGTAAAGCCAGGGTTCGAGCCCCAGGCCAGACATCAAAACAAAATACAAAAAGCATTTTTTCGGCGACTTCCTCTCAGCAGATTTCTGGCAAAAACTCTGAGAGAAAATAAAAAAGTGCCATGAAAAGTTTTTCATAAATCTGTCGTTCGGAGTCAACTTTAAACTGTAGGTCTCGCCACTCATGTATAAAATAAACACACACAACATAAGTGGTGTGAGAATCTAGGTCGTAATCCTGACTGTAGGGTTGTAATGACCAATTATGTATGTATGTTATGTATATCTTCTTAAAAAGTCTGTTGATAATCATGTAATATCATCAATCATGTAGAAGAATTTCATCAATCATGACAAAAAGTCTCCTGATTGACAAATTTTGACATGATTGAAGTCAAGCAGAATACAATTTGCATACAATTTGGTCCAACACCGAGTGTTTGATTTTAATTAAGTTCTTTAATTCAATTCTACTAAAGATATATGATTCATATCAATAATATAGATAAATGTCGTCAATCAGGTCAACATTTAATTAAATTCAAATCAAATTTTATATAAATTTTATTGGTTCAATTATTGTCATGATTGAACAAGACAAAAAGCTATATTTGTTGTTTCCCATTCAATTTTCAATTTAAATTTGTAAATAAAATATATTTTCTTAAAAAATCTCTTGATTGACATCAATAACATAGAAAAATTTCTTCAATCAAGGCAGCCAAACTTTTAGTTTTATTAGAAAACGATGTATATTTTCTTAAACATTTTACTGATTGAGCAAAATTTCCACATGATTGATGTCAAGCATACATTTTTTTGATTTAGTTAAAAACGACCTTCTTTTTGTTTCTAATTTAGTTACTGATTTATTTCACCAAATTTTTAGTTTTATTAGAAAACGATGTATATTTTCTTAAACACTTTGTTGATTGAAAAAAAATTTTACGTGATTGATGTCAAGCATACATAGTTTTTTTTATTTGGTTAAAAAGCTTCTTGTTTTTGTTTCTAATTTAGTTATTGATTTATTTTGCCAAATTTTTAGTTTTATTAGAAAAAGATGTATATTTTCTTAAAAATTTTCTTGATTGATGCACAATTTTATCATGATTGATGTCAAGCATAAATTTTTTATGAAGTTAAAAAATTCTTGTTTTTGTTACTAATTTAGTTATTGATTTATTTTGTTAAATCGGTTATAATTTTTATTTAATAATGTCTAGATTTGAAGAAGAGTTTATATTTTTTGATTATAAATTCAGTTTTTAAAAATCAATCAAGGGGCTTTACTTATGTATGTTCTTTACTAGTTAATGATTTCAATAATATTCCTTTCATTACTGTATCACTTAAACTACTTCCCATCTTTAATGGCTTGCTTTACTTATTTAAAATTCTTTTTTCTGCTTCTTAATGATTATGATAATATTCCTATGATTACTATACTATATTACTACCCTCTATTATTTTTTAAAGTTCGATAATTAAATTATTTCCAGTCTTTATATGTTAATAACTTACTTTTGACTTGCTTGCAATCAAAAACTGTTTGCATTTTAAATACTTCAAACCCTGCTACCATGTGAGAATACATATAAAACAGCCTTTAAAACCACCACCAACCACCAACTACTGAAAAATGATTTTCAATTATAAAGATCAAAGCATTTTGCCAATGATTTATTTTGAATTTCTCAAGCGAAGTAAATATCCCAGCATAGGCAAAAATAAACACACATACACACACTTACACAACATAAAAATAAAACTGGTGGTGAATTATGACGCTCTCTTTTATTTTTGTATTGATAACAGTAACCAAAGAAATAAAAAATAATCTCTTTTCCAATAAATATAAAAATAGAGTGTCAACTACAACTAGAGAGAGAGAGAGAGGGATAGAGAGAGTTAATGTAAAAATGTAACGCTTTTCTTCTCTCCATTAATGAATTAATAAACCGTAACATTTTGTGTTGTGTTGTGTTGTTTTTCACACACTACTCCTGTAAATGTAAAAGTGCAATGGTGTGTTATCGGTTGGTTAATTTCAAGGACAAATTTATGCATGCCATGCATGCCAGGCTGGGATTTGTTTATTTATTTTTGTTTATGAGTATGCTTATGTAAAATTTTCTTTTTCATTATATTTATTATGACAGTTGTTAGGAAAAATTTGGAAATCATGGAAGAAAAATAATCCCAAGGATTGAAGAGTGAGAAAACAACTGACCACATTTGAAGACCGAAAATAAAACAAACAAAAAATCTAAAAATGGAAAATATTTGGGTGTTAAATGTCTCACGCTCATATGGTGATATTTTTAAAACGAGGGGTGAAAAAGGCAGCAGGGATGACATTAAAAAAATTTTTATTTGTTTGAAATCATTTAAAAAAATCCTTCTTTACTGCTGTAATTTCTCCAAAAATAGTTTTTAATTTATTTTTGTCATGCACTCAGCAGTGCAGTTTACAAACTTTTTTAACGTTTCCTAAAGAAATATAAAAAAATTCAATCTTTTGTGTCTTATAAAACTTAAAGTTTAAGAACCACTGCTTTAGCATATACAGGAACTAAACATTAAAAATTGTTTGTTTACAAAGTACCTACTTTCCTAAGTATCGCTCTCTATCATTTGTGCCTTAAATAAGAACAAAAACAAAAGCAAAATAAAAATAACAACAAACTTTGTCTCAGCTTTACTCTCAAAATAAACAATAACAAACAACCACTTACTCTTCTCTATCGTATGCTTACACTTACAACGGCATAATATGATGCCACAATTAAACAAACAAGCAAACAAACAAACATAAGCGACATGAGAGAAACTGTGTTGGTTGTGTTATGTTAAAAATAAAATCCTCTTCATATAAGACAATGTTTTCATAGAGAAAAAGTCACTTGAAAATAACAACAACAACAGCAACAACAAACGGCACAGCATAGCCATTAGAATGGAACTCTTTCAACACATTTGTCTCAACACTACTAAAGCAACTGCACTGTGATGATGTAGACAATTATAGAAACTCTTTAAAACCATAGCAAGCATATATAAGCATACATACACATTGATAAACAAACAATAACAGTTACATACACTCAGTTTTCTTAAGCTGAAGTGTGTATATTCAGGTGTTCATATGCTTTTATATTCTCAAGCTAGAAAAAAAAGGACTCCAAACATATATAAACGCTCAACACATAACAAACAAACACACACACACACACAGGCACATTAACATTTTAAGGAATCAAAAGAAAAAATAAAAAAAATTGGAAGAGAAAAAGTAAAAACACCTACACAGTTATAAACACTAAGCTTTTGCCATACAATACTCGGCTTATACCCTCTCCCTCTAGACTCTCACTCTCTTTTTAAAAAAGCATGAATATTTATAATGACAGAGAAAGAAGAAAGCAAGAAAGAATAACAGAAATTTTTTTTCTAGCAACAGAGAAGAGATAAAAGTTTCAAAAGTACTCTTGTTTTTCTATGTACAATTTGTGCATGCCTGGGTAAGGGTAAGGGCACAGGGTATGGGGTGGTGCGTCTGTAGTAACATTGTGTTGTTTTTTTTTAAATGCTATTTATTTTACATTTCATTTCCATTACATGTTTTCCTAATAAAAAACAACAACAACAACCGACATGTAGTTGATGTTTGTTTCTATTTCTCTCTATTCATTATTATTTCTCTTCAGAAAAACACAGAAAGCAGACAAGATTAATTGCTAAGCAATCATCAGTGGTAATATGGAGCACAAGATAACAGTATAAAAGAGACGACTTTTTTTTGGTCTTGTTTTGGTTTTTGTTTCAGCATAAATTAATGATTAATGAGTGTCATAAATATTGATGGTAGTTGTTGTTGTTATAATCTTAGAGAGTTTATTGTGGAAAAAAATTATGGCTTCAAAGAGTTTTCTTAAATTAAAAGGGGAAACATAGAAAAGGAAATATTTTAGGTCACAGGAAATTGTTTAAGAAAAAAATTAATTTTTGGATTATTTTTAGAAAACGTGTAGTTTTTATTGATGGAAATCAATTATTTAATAATTTTATTCAAAAAGTTTTATAAGTTTTAATAAAAAAGATTTAAAATTAAAATAATTCCACTGGCTCTCTGAACTTGCCTGATTCCTTAAATTATTTCTGCTGTTTTACTAGAGAAACTTAGAATTTTTGTTGATTACCGAGAACAAATTTAAAAAAAGAAAACATTTTCTATAATGACTGATATCAGTCATGGAAAACTGATGCTAATCAATCATGATTTTGCATGCACAATTATTTTAAAAAAAAATATCGAAAACCTAATTCCTTACATTTTTTCTAATGCTAGTCATGAATGATTGAAGTCAATCATGGCTTGCTTTGATGGGATACCTTGCAATGCTTGAAAATCTGTTCCAAAAAAATATTTAGGAGTTAATTTGTTGATATTTTCAATTAATGACTGCAATCAATCATGAATGATTGACGTCAATCAACTTTGTTTTTGTGCAGAAAATTCAAATACTTAAAAATTATCTTTAAACTCATGATTAAAAACGTTTTTTGATATTTTTAGCTAATTCTCGATATCAGTCATAAGTGACTAAAGTCAATCAGGTTCAATGTTGCAAAGAAAATGCAAATGCTTGCAATTTTGCTCTAAAATAATGATTAAAAATACATTTTGTGATGTATTCAACTGATAACTGATGTCAATCATAAATGATTGATGACAATCATAAATGTTTGATGTCAATCATATCTTGTTTTTAATAAAAAAAAAAAATTGCAGCACTTGCAAGCTACCAAGAAAATAATAATTAATTTTTTTTTACCATCAATCATCAAATGACTGATGTGAATGAATAAAAATGTGTGTTAAATCTGTAAAAAAAATTCCTTTTTAATATTTTTTATGATAATTTACAATCTACTTTTGTACAACAACCAGATAAATAAATAAACAACCAAATTGAGGCTTATTTTTCTTTTAACACCCACTCAGGCTTTATAAAAAATTTCACATCTCATGCATCATTACTTGTTTAAGGTGTTTAACCCAATAAATTGATGGCATAGAGATTGAGATGCTTCGTAACTGTCTTTATAATAAAGATATGGCACAGCGAGAGCATACAAGTCAACTGGTTAGTCACGCTTTAAAGGCTAGACGCCAGTTTGTTATCAACAGATTTTGTTGTCCTCTGGCTTTTAGTAGGTGTTGAATTTAAAAAATAATTTATTTCAGCAAAAATAATCTCCTTTTTTTTTAAAGTTTTGTATTGTCAAGAATTACTTTTTTAAACTGGTTTTTAAAAGATTCTCTATATACGGGTGGGTATGAAAGATTTACAATACTTGTTATGATGCTGGTATTGTTGTTTTTGCTGTTGTTGTTATTTTTCATAAATAATTTATTATTTTGATACGAAAAGCTATAAGTAACACAACAAACGACGACATCATCATTTAAAAATGTTGGAAAAAAAAATTGCAAAACCTCTGCATATAAGCGAGATTCTAAACAAAAAAAGTTAACAGTGGAACCCGGATAAAGTGAATTGAAATAAAATCTGCTGTCCGAAATAATATTTTAGACAAAAATTTAATAGAAAAATAATGTGATTGAAATCAATCATAATTTTTTTAACTTTCTTTGAAGACTGATGTCAGTCAAACTGATTAATGAGATTATTGATATCAGGCACAAGAAATTTCTTTAAAATTAACCTAAGTACCTCATTTTCTAAATTTTTCAATACTGTCATGCATGATTGATGTCAAGCGCAAACCTAAGTACCTCATTCTCTAAATTTGTCAATGCTATTTTGCATGATTGATGTCATGCAAATGCATGATTGATATCAAGCAAAAGCATGATTGATATCAAGCAAATGCATGATTGATATCATTCACAAGCATGATTGATGTCAATCAAAATGAATTATTAAAAAATAACACAAAATGCATATTAACTTAACAAAAATTATTATTTTGTTAAAATAACACGTTTTGATAAATGATCAAAAAATTTTTTTTTGGAAACTGATGTCAATCACTTAAATTCATGATCTCAAATAAATGTAATTGATATCAGCCTGAGTTGAATTTCTTTGAAATGAAGCCAAATACTAAATTTTATATATTTTTGATTATAATTAGGCTTGATTGAGAGCATTTATGAATATGATTGAAGTCAGTCAAGGAAATTTTTGGCACATAACTAATCTATATTTTAGAAAAAATCATGGCCTTATCGAAATAATGTAAAATTGTTTAAATTTAGTTTTATTTTTCAGTGACTGACATCAGTCAAATCAAAAAAATTCTTTTGGAAACTGATGTCAATCACTTAAATGCTTGATCTCAAAGAAATGTAATTGATATCAGCCTGAGTTGAGTTTCTTTAAAATTAAGCCAAATAATAAATTTTATATGTTTTTGATTATAATTAGGCTTGATTGAGAGCATTTGTGAATATGATTGAAGTCAGTCAAGGAAATTTTTGGCATATAACTAATCTGTATTTTAGAAAAAAATCATGGCCTTATCGAAATAATGTAAAATTTTTTAAATTTAGTTTTATTTTTCAATGATTGACATCAGTCAAAATGATTGATTGTGACTGATATCATGCATAGATCAATTTATTGAAAATTAAGCCATATATTTCACATTTCATATATATTCTAATATATTCGGGCTTGTTTGTGTTCATTCATGACATCAATCATTTTCGTTAAAGTCTACAAAAAGTTTAACTGTCAGTCATTTATGATTGATGTCAGTCATCAGTAGGAAATATCGCAAAATTTAGTTTTAGCTACATTTCTTCGAAAATTTTTTTTACAATTTAATTTTCACTGTTAAATCATGTTTGATTGAGTTTAGTCGCCTATGACTGACATCAGTCATTTAATAAAATACGTTAGTTTCAAATATGTTTTAATAATTTATAACAATTTATTTTTTCGCTATTTTTAAGTATTTTGATTTCAGATCATATATGATTGATGTCAGTCATTTATGATTGATGTCAGAAATATCGCAAAATATAGTTTTAGTTACATTTCTCCAGGAAACTTTTGTATAATTTAATTTTCACTGGTAAAACATGTATGACTGAGTAACCAATGACTGACATCAGTCAAAATGATTGATTGTGACTGATATCATTCATAGATCAATTTATTGAAAATTAAGCCAAATACTTCATATTTCATATGTATTCTAATATATACGGGCTTGTTTGTGTTCATTCATTTCATGATTGAAGTCAATCAAAATACATAAGTTTTTATAATTTTTTAAAACATAATCAAATTTCTTAAGTCCATCCTATTGAGTCTTTACTGTCTATTTTGCATGCCCTTTAAGTTAGTTGTTGTTAATTTTTTATGTTCATTGTATCATGTCACAGACATGTTGTTTATTTCATATTCTTTTACAAGAAACAACACAAAAAAAATATTTTTTCAATAAAAAAATTCTTCATATTTAAATTTGTAATGCGACACGTTTCTTCTACTCTGTAGCTTTGGTAACAGCATACCACGGCAAGGAATCCTTTTAAATGAAAACCAAAAAAAAAATCATAAAAAACGATGAGACGGTTTGCATTGTTTCTTCTCGATGAATTCATTCATTCATTCATTCATTCATTCATTCATATTGTTTACATGGCAGCAGCAATAATAGCAGCTTGTGTTTGAATACGACATCTTTCGAATACAATGACTGCTGCAAACAACAATTCCCTTTCTTTTAATTCCCTGTACCTTTTTGGTTACAAGACAAGCAAAATTAAAAAAGAAGGAGCTCCTCTTTCTAAAGTCAACCATAAATAATTTGCTATGTTTTTGGCATTAAGTCACGATCTTTTGTATGTCTTCTGCACTTTTTTTCCTCTCTTATTCTTTATCTTTTTGTATTGCTTGTGCATGGAATGGTACGAGATGATGATGAATGTTAAAGGTTAAGTAAAGTGAAACAAGAGCTTTATTAAGTTTTCATTCCTTTTAAACAGTAGGAGTCACTACTATGACAGTCAATCAGCTTATGAACATCATAAATATTGGCTTAAATAACAATGAAAGAAAATAATTGAATTTAAAGCCAAGGAACACATCGACAAGAAAAACAAGGCAGGCAATCAGACAGACAGACGCCTTTGCTGGTGATATTATCATGGCATTGTTATAAATTATTATAAAATATGAAAATTAACGTATTTTATTAAATGACTGATGTCAGTCATAGGCGACTAAACTCAATCAAACATGATTTAACAGAGAAAATTTAATTATACAAAGAATTTTCGAAGAAATGTAGCTAAAACTCTATTTTGAGATATTTCCTATTGATGATTGACATCAATCATATATGATCTGGAATCAAAATACTTCAAAATAGCGAAAAAAATTAATTGTTATAAATTATAAAAACATATTTGAAATTAACGTATTTTATTAAATGACTGATGTCAGTCATAGGTGACTGAACTCAGTCACACATGGTTTACCAGTGAAAATTAAATAATACAAAAAATTTCCTGGAGAAATGTAATTAAAACTATATTTTGCGATATTTTCTACTGATTACTGACATCAATCATAAATGACTGACATCAATCATGTATGATCTGGAATCAAAATACTTAAAAAGAGCGAAAAACTAAATTGTTATAAATTATTAAAACATATTTGAAATTAACGTACATATTTTATTAAATGACTGATGTCAGTCATAGGCGACTAAACTCAATCAAACATGATCTAACAGTGAAAATTAAATTATACAAAAAATTGAAGAAATGTAGCTAAAACTATATTTTGAGATATTTCCTACTGATTAGTGACGTCAATCGTATATGATTGACATCAATCATATATAATAATAAATGATTGACATCAGTCATAAATGACTAACATCAATCATATATGATCTGGAATCAAAATATTTAAAAATAGCGAAAAAATAAATTGTTATAAATTATTAAAACATTTGAAATCATAAATGATTGACATCAATCATATATGATCTGGAATCAAAATACTTAAAAAGAGCGAAAAACTAAATTGTTATAAATTATTAAAACATATTTGAAATTAACGTACATATTTTATTAAATGACTGATGTCAGTCATAGGTGACTAAACTCAATCAAACATGATTTAATAGAGACAATTAAGTTATACAAAAAATTTTCGAAGAAATGTAGCTAAAACTAAATTTTGCGATATTTCCTATTGATGATAAATCATATCATCAATCATAAATGACTGACATCAATCATATACGTTTTGGAATGAAAATGCTTTAAAATAGTGAATACATAAATTGTTATAAATTACTAAAACATATTTGAAATGAATGTATTTTATTAAATGACTGATGTCAGTCATAGGCGACTAAACTCAATCAAACATGATTTAACAGAAAAAATTAAATTATACAAAAATTTTCGAAGAAATATAGCTAAAACTAAATTTTGCAATATTGCCTACTGATGACTGACATCAATCATAAATGATTGACATCAATCATATATGGTCTCCAAATACTTAAAAATACCGAAAAAATAAATTATAATAAATTATTAAAACATATTTGAAATATATATTTTAACCATTTTAAATGACTGATGTCAGTCATAGGCGATTAAACTCAATCAAACATGATTTAACAGAGAAAAGTAAATTATAAAAATATTTCGGAGAAATGTAGTTAAAACTCTATTTTGCGATATTTCCTATTGATGATTGACATCAATCTTAAATGATTGACATCAATCATAAATGACTGACGTCAATCATATATGATCTGGAATCAAAATATTTAAAAATAGCGAAAAAATAAATTATTATAAATTATAACAAACATATTAAATAAATGACTGATGTTAGTCATATACGACTGAACTCAATCAAACATGATTTACCATTGAAGATTAAATTTTCTTGGGGAAAAGTAACGAAAGCTATATTTTGTGATTTTTCCGACTGATGACTGACATCAATCATGAATGACTGACATCAATCATATATAATATAGGATCAAATTAATAAAAATGGTAAACAAATACAATAAATAAGAAAAAATAAAAAAAATAAATGAAAAATAAAATTTTATGTAAGTTTTAACTGCAACGATTGATGATATTCAATGATGATTAAGGTCAATCTTCTTAGACATCAATCATTAAATTGCAAGAATTGAAAATTAAATAGAAAAATATAATTTAAAGCATATTCTATGACAATTCTTAACCATGATTGATATCAGTCATAAATGATTGAACAAAAAATTTTCGATTAACGTAATTTTAATGAATTTTTGAGGTTTAAAAAACCAAAATTTTGGCTTTTTCAAGGTTTAAGCAAACCAAAATTATTTCTTGATTAAAAAAAGATTGCTTTCCAAGGATTTACGGAAATAAAAAAATTTTTTGTTTGTTTTTCCCCCTCCCTGCAAAAGAATAATTAAAATTTTCATTATTTTTCTGGAATATGTACAGCTTTTTTGTCTAATTAAACATCTCAGCTGGTATTTAATTTCCAATTATTTTCTTATGTTTTATACGCAGATAAAAAGAAAAGACGAGAACATTTCATTTAAATGAGAAAATTCAATCATTTTTTTTATTATGTATTATTGTTGTTATTGCTGTTGTTGTTAAAAGAGTCTTAAATTACTCAAGTTAAATTAAAAATTTTGCAAATGTAGTTGTAAAAGAACTACAACAGTATTACAGCAATTTGGTTGGTATTTAATTTCTCATACCCATACATACTACATACATAGCGAGAGAGAGTGGGGTGGTTAGCTGGCAACATTTGTTGCATGTCTTTATCGTTATCAGCCGTTTTAAGTCTCGAAATGTTCTGTTGTTGTTGTTGTTGTTGTTGTTATGGTAGCAAAACTTTCTCTGTCTGTGTGTGTTTTTTTGTGCGTTTTTGTTTGCCATTCTTATGACTTTTTGTAACTTTTCTTTTCATTTTTTTTTTCTTATTTTGGGGAGAAGAAAATAAAAAAGTCAAACAATATGAATAAAAAAGTAATTTTGAAATAAATAAAATCTAACGGAAAACAACAAAAACAAAAGTAACGCAGACAAAACAAGATTCCTTTTCCTCAAGTTCTGTTCGTTCGTTTTTTTTTCTTCGTCTTATTGTTGAATGTTGAAAACATTATTTGAAATCAAATGGATACACTTTTGTTTTGTTAAGGATTTAATTTTCTTTAACAACTTTTACTTGTTCTCTCTATTATTATATGTTTTGTCTCATTTTTTTAAGTTAAAAGAAAATTAAGCCATAAATACCATCAACATACAGCAGCACATACCTATTTAAAGGGGAACAGGAAATTCATTATTTTTTAACGTGAAACAAAAAACTTCACGGGGCAATTAAAATATACGATTGCTGCGGAGGGGGAGGTCTTAGAGAACTTTCTTTTTTATTTCTTATATTTGCAGATAATTAAAAACTTTCTTGTAATTTTTATCTCAAACAGACTCAAAGAATTATTAAAAGAAAGTTTACAAATAAGGAAAAATTTCCAATTAAAAATCTTAATCAAGCGAAAAAAATATGTTAAAAAACAAATGAAAGGAATCTCATAACAAATAACCCATACCCAAAAATAACAAGCAATTTTTAAAAATACCTTGTAAACAAATATTTCCCTTATAAAGGAAATTTTTATTTTGCGCCATTTAAAATAATTTTTTTTAATTAAATAATTCTTCTTAAGACTCGAAGTACTTTTCCGGTAAATTTCTAAAAATTTGCCAAAAAATAAATAATTTCCCTAAAAGGGATATTTTCATTTTGTAGTATCTTAAACAATTTTGTTAAATTAATTTTTTATATTAAAATTAGACGTATTATATGCCTGTATATTCTTAAAAACTTATTTTAAAACAAAATTTCCTTTGTAGGGATATTTGAATTTCTATGGCAAGTTATTAAAATTCATACTGCCTTCAATTTATTTTTATGCTCTTTTTAATCCATTCTAAAAATTTTATGAATTACCTTGAAAAGAAAAATATCCCTTATAAGGGTAATTTTTGTTTTGTACAATTTTAGAAAATATTGTGAACTAAAATATACTTTTTGAAATAAGAATCAGTTTGCTTGTAAATTTTTAGAAATATCTCTTAAGATAAAAATTTCCCTTGTAGGGAAATTAGAGTTTTATTCCAAATAGTTCAAGCCTTTTGCCCATTAAAATTTTTAATTGTCCTTTTTCATAATTATAAAAAGAATTTGTAAATTACCTTGAAAAGAAAAATTTCCTTTATAGGGGAAATTTTTATTTTTTACAATTTCAGAAAATATTATGAACAAAAATATGCTTTTTGATATAAGAAGCAGTTTGCTTGTTAATTTTTAGAAATATCTTTAAATAAAAAAATTCCCCTTAAAGGGAAATTTAAGTTTTATGCCAAATAATTGAAACTCTTTGTCCTTAAAAAGTTTTTTAATGCCATTTCTCATAACACTGAAGAGAATTTAAAAATTACATTGAAAAGAAAAATTTCCCTTATAAGGGAAATTTTTAATTTGTACAATTTTAGGAAATTTCACAATATTTTTTATTTTTATAATTGTGAACTAAAATATAATTTTTGAAATAAGAAGCAGTTTGCTTATAAATATATTATAAGAAAATATATTTAAAGAAAAAAATTTCCCTTGAAGGGAAATTTAAGTTTTAGGGAAATTAGTTCAAACATTTTGCCCATTAAAATTTTTAATTGTCCTTTTTCATAATTATAAAAAGACTTTGTAAATTACCTTAAGAAGAAAAATTTTCCTTATAAGGGAAATTTTTATCTTAAGAGATATTTCTAAAAATTTACAAGCAAACTGCTTCTTATTTCATAAAAGTATATTTTAGTTCACAATATTTTCTAAAATTGTACAAAACAAAAATTACCTTTATAAGGGAAATTTTTCTTTTTGACAACTTTGACAAACATTGTGAACTAAAATATGCTTTTTGAAATAAGAAGTAGTTTGCTTGTAAAGTTTAAAAAATATCTCTAAAGAATAAAATTTCCCCTGTAGGGAAATTTAAATTAGAATGTTATTTTATACAAACTTTTTATTCCCTAAAACTATTTTTAATGCTGTTAAACACAATTCAAAAAAATTGGTTAAAACTGCATTATGCCTTTTAAGGGAAATTTAAGGGATATTTTTATTTTAAATAATTTTATAAATTTCCTTTAACTATACATTCCTTTTTGAAATAAAAACTATGATTTTCTTAGTTTTTTACAGAAATCCCTTCAAGAGAAAATTTCCCTTAATTCAAAATTTAATTTTTAATAAAATAATAAACGTCCCTTAAGGAGGAAACGAAAGTCTATATATATTTTGTTTTCTACATCACGTCCTTTAAAAGAAAGAGTCATTAACCTTTTTGTTTTTGCTGTTATTATTACGTATTGTTTCAGTTCTATGGCCCATCTAAACCATTTGAATTCATTTCTTTTTTAGTCGTTGTTGTTTTTGTTGTTTTATTCCTCATCTAATTCTATGGACTTGTTGCAGCCGCAACACACAAACAATATGAAACAAAAGTTGCACATTTCCGTGCTTTGGGCTTAAATTACTTTTACCATAATGTCGCAGAATTCTTGCCAAGATACATTTGGTTTTTGTTGTTGTTTTTGTTTTTGCACTTCCATAAAAAGAATATTTAAAAACAAAAAATTTCCTTTTTTTCTTTTTAAACAAATATTAACAGGGAAAGAGAGAGAAAATATGGAGGATTTAGGCAAAAAATTCTTTATCAAAGAAAACATGGCTTAAACAATAAAAGAAACTGACTAAAGAGTGTTACACAGTGTATGTGAGCTCAGCTCTCCACACCTTTATGACACTTGAGTTGTAGTTGTTTTAAAAGCAAAAATAGAAGAAAAAAACGAAACAGTACTCTTACACACTCTTACCCCCACACGATACTGTTCAACGCAAAACAAAGTTGTTTACAATTGCCTGCCTTGGTAGCATCAGGCAGCCAGCTTGCCTGACTGACTGACTGCCTGTTATTTTCTAAAGACTCTAATGGAGTTTCTAGCTGCACTTCATATGACTTCTAAGTGGTAAGCAAAGCAACCAACCAACATGTGCCAGCAAAGGCAGGGGTGGGGGGAGACTATTTGGTAGTTGACTTTAAATATTTGCCACACACAGTGGTTTTTCTGTTTCACACAACTTAAAGTTTAATTTGTTTTTGCTGCCATTTCTACAGCTACTGTTTTCAATTTGTTGCTGTTGTTGCTGTTGTTGTTGTTGTCATTGGTCCTGGTTAGCTGTGTGTTGTGCAATGCACAAAGTTATGTAGTCATGCTTGGTGTTCGTATTATTTATTTGCTGTTGCTTGTCGTTGCCTTAGAGCGTGTCAAAATGTTTAAATAGTCTGGTGGCAGCATCTTTAAAAAAAAAAACTCTTCTGTCTGCCTTTCTGTATGCAATTCTATGTGTGTATGACTATTTGTCAAGGTAACATATTGTAAATAAAAATGGAAACGCACTTTTTAAGTCATGAATTTTAATTAAAAACTCCAACAACAATGAAAGTCTCTCAAGATTAATAAATTCAACATGACAAATGGTGTTGTAAAGGAACCTAGAAAAACGAAAACAAAAGGAGTGGGCGTAGTGGTTGTCTATAAGAATTTAAAATTTTGTGTTTGCCATACAAAATAGAGAGTTTTAAAAACTAAAATAAAAATTTCCCTCAAAGGGAAATTTCTCCATTTTAAGCCATACTTTGCAGACAATAATAAAATTTAAAAATTTGTTTAAAATCTTTGAAAATATAAATTTCAATAAAAGGAAAGTACCAAAATACTAACAATTTGTATAAAATCTTACAAACAAAAATTTCCCATAAAAGGAAATTTTTTATGACAGGAAATTTATTAAAATCTATAAAAATATATAAAAATATATTAAAGATTTTTGTAAAATCTTTGAAAACAAAAATTTCCCTTTAAGGGAAATTTTTTATGACAAGGGAAATTTATTAAAACCTATCAGAAATATATTTCAAAAATGTTTACATAGTCTTTGTAAACACTGATTTCCCATAAACGATGTTTATATCAAAAATATCATAAAAAAATGGGAAATTTTTTTCCTGTCAGAAAAATTTTAGTAAAAATGTTGGAAAACAACATTTTGTTGTAACTTTAATAAACCACATGCAAAAATTCTTACAAAACCCGCAAAAACTATAATTTTCCCTCAAGGGAAATTTTTTCTTAAGAGGGAATTTTTTAAAATTTTAACGAAAATCCTATTTTTAGTGTAATTATAAACATTTTTGTAGTAAAATTACAATGTGTTAAAATAAAATTTTTCCCTTTCGAGGATATTTTTTAAGAAGCAATATTTTAGAATTTTTTATAGAAACACTTTTCTTTAACTTTATTTAAATATTTCGGGGAAAAATGTAAATAAAATTATAACAAAATAAAAATTTCCCATTAAGGGAAATATTTTTTAAGAAGGAAATATTACAATTTTTTATGGATTCAAATTACATTCCTTTTATTTAAACATTTTAGTAAACAATTTTAAGGAAGATACAATAAAAAATAAAAAATTCCCAATAAGGGAAATATTTTTTAGAAGATAAACTTTGAAATATATTATGGATATAAATTTCTGGTCCTTTATTTAAACATTTTAGTAAAGAATTTTAAGGAAAACACAATAAAATAAAATTTTTCCTATTAAGGGAAATATTTTTTAGAAGAAAAACCTTGAAATATTTTATGGATATAAATTTCTGGTCCTTTATTTCAACATTTTAGTAAAGAATTTTAAGGAAAATACAGTGAAACAAAAATTTCCCATTGAGGGAAATATTTTTTAGAAGAGAAACTTTGAAATATTTTATGGATATAAATTTCTGGTCCTTTATTTAAACATTTTAGTAAAGAATTTTAAATAAAATACAATAATATAAAAATTTCCCTTCAAGGGAAATTTATTTTTAAAAGTAATTTTCATGTAATATTTATAACTTTTATGCATTTTTAATCATTTCTTATGATGTAAATTACAATTTTTTTATTAAACCCAAATGTTTGTCTGCTATTTAATGGCAATTTGTGCAATTGCTTATTAAATCTTGATTTTTATGGCATAAATTTGCATAATTTTGCTTCGTAATTTTTAAGGCATTAAAACATTTTTATATTGTGTCATATAAATTTGTAAGTGAAACTATTTTTTAATGCTTTTTAAATGAAGCCATAAATTTTATGTCTTTCAAGACAAAGACAGCAAAGAAAAACAAGGCTTGGCTTTCAAAGTTTCGCTTAAAAACAGAAAAGGAAGTATAAATCTAAGCTTTATTGTTTCGGAATTGAAAAGAATATACTCGTACAATTGAAAGTGATTATAAATAAATTTCAAATGAAATCATAATAATTTGTGTGTTTTAATTTGAATTTTTTCCTTTCATTGCAGACAAATACCACAGGCATATACCAAAGCCAATGGCACTGCCATACCACTGCCGGCAACGGTTATGGTACAACGACGATGTCCCCCGGATAAAGTCAGACCTCTACCGCCCACACCAAATCATACACCCTGTAAGTATTGTTGCAACAAAAAAAAAAATAAAAAAATTTTGTAAATTAAAGCAAAAGCTTTGCCTCCGACCCGTTAGCTAACTTTAAAGTCCTTAATGAAGTCATAAAACATCCCTAAAGACTTAACCATAAATGGTTTGTAATGTCGTGTGACATCAAAAATGTTTTACGCGCAACAAATCCACAGAGATTTTCCTTTATTTGAATCCCAAAAACTGACCGAGATTTCATCAGAAAAGAAAATAAGTTAAGGGTTGTTCTAAAGAGCATCATGGCTGTGGCTGTGGTGCTATTTATGAAAAGGGGTTAAATTTAGAAAATATGGACAAACAACCATAACAACATGAGATATTATTAAGGAGAGGGGGGAGCAACCCGAGTAAATTTGTTGATGAACCACAATGTTTTATGTTTTTATCAGGGGAATATAAAAATACAACTGTGATGATTATGTAAGGGGGGACTATTTATGTAATAACTGATAAAAAGGGCTTAAAAATGTTTTTGGCGGTAAGGGAAACAAATTAAATTAAAAAAACTAAATTGGTATCAAAAAGGTACTTTTTTTAAAAAGTACTTTTTGGTACTAAAAGGTACCAAGTAATTCTAAAAAGTACCAAGTAATCAAAAATTTGTTTTTTTAAATTATTTTTTGGTACTAAAAAATACACAGTACTACTAAAAGTACCAACTAGTACTAAAAAATACCATGTAGTACTAAAAAGTAGCAAGTAGTACTAAAAAGTACCAAGTAGTACTAAAAAGTACCAAAAGTACTTTTATAAAAGTACCAATTCAAATTTACTGCTCACCGTGGTCTAGTAGATAGTGTGTTGGCTTATTAGACGTGAGGCCTCGGTTCAAACCTCAGGTCAGACATCTTCATCTCAACGAAATATGAAAAAATATTTCTTCGGCGATTTCCTTTCAGCAGATTTCTGGCAAAAATTCTGAGAGTAAATAAAATTGCCATGAAAAGTTTCTCAAAAATCTGTCGTTCGGAGTCGGCTTTAAGCTGTAGGTCCCGCGCCACTCATGTACAAAAATTAACGCACACAACATAAGTGGTGTGAGAAACTAGGTCGTTATCCTGACTAAAGGGTTGTAATGACCAATTATGCATGTAGTAATCAAAAAGTTGTCTTTTTAAATTATTTTTTGGTACCAAGTAGTACTAAAAAGTACCAAGTAGTACTAAAAAATACCAAATAGTACTAAAAAGTACGAAGTAAAAAGTACCAAAAAGTACTTTTATAAAAGTACCCATTCTATTTTATTGCTTGTTTGTTAAAAGCATATTCCCAACTATTATGAAAGTGTTGTAGAAGACGTTCGTTGAAAGATATTGAAGGAAAGCAATGCCAAAATTATCCTGCAAGTTCTCTGCATATCATTATGGCATGGCTTGGCTGTCCAGAAATCCTCTCTATATAAGCCTTTCATGACAGTTTATTGACTCCTATTACTCCCTGATATTTATTCCTCTTTCTGTGATAACAGCTTACCCGGAAATAAGTCCCAGACGAAAAAAGTACTTTTTGGTACTTTTTTTTTAATAAATTTCTTACTTCCCCTTGAAATATTAAAATTCATTTCACATTTATGGATTTTTGTTCCTTTCCTTTCTTATTAAAATTGTTTTGTTTTCTTTTTTCTTTTGTTTTCACGTTAGTCCTTATCGTAATCGCAAAGAAAAACTCTTCCGCAAACTGTTCATTTATAATGTCTGTTGTGTGGTTGTTGTTGTTGTTGTTGCATGCCACCACATGTTGTCTTTTACAGACTTTACTTTGTTACTTTAAGTACAACTTTCAACATATCACAACCATAATTAATTGCATTTAATGCCAAATCAAACTGGGATTTTATTTATTGCAACACACAAAACTACACAATCATTTTAACAGCTCATGCCTCACTCATGCTTCATGTCATGGTTTTTTTTCTTGCGTTTTTTTTAATTTTTGAGGCAGTTTAACCAGAAAAAAACAGAATAAAATTGTGTAGGCGCACGTGTAAAGGCAAATTAATTAAGTGCATATTTTATTTCGCTGCTATTTTTCTGGGGGTATAAGTTTAAAACCTAAGGCGGTTATAAAGGCAAAACCGATTAAAGGCGTTTTGTGAGGAAAATTTATTTTTAAACTATTTTTGAGAGGCGTTTTTAGGAGATCATTTCAAAAAAAGGTTTTAAAATGAAATGAGAACTCATAGAAATTGCGTCAAAAAGAGAATTTCCCTTTTTGAAAAAATTTCCCTTTTTAGGGAAATTTTTCTGGGGGTATAAATTTAAATCCTAAGGCGGTTATAAAAGCAAAACCGATTAAAGGCGACTTTTAGAAAGCATTTCTAGCAGATGATTTCAATAAAGTTTTAAAATTAAATAAGAATTCATAGAAATTTTGTTAAAAGGAAAATTTCCCTTTTTGAAAAAATTTCCCTTTTTAGGGAAATTTTTCTGGAGGTATAAATTTAAACCCTAAGGCGGTTATAAAGGCAAAACCGATTAAAGGCGTTTTGTGAGGAAAATTTATTTTTAAACGATTTTTGAGAGGCGTTTCTAGCAGGTCATTTTGAAAAAAATTTTAAAATTAAATGAGAATTCATAGAAATTGTGTCAAAAGGAAAATTTCCCTTTTTGAAAAAATTTCCCTTTTTGAAAAAATTTCCCTTTTTAGGGAAATTTTTCTGGATTTATTAAAAATTTAAAAAAAAAAAAATAATATTTTATATTTTATTTATATTATTTTCTTCCAGCCATTCCCGGTTTAGGTAAAAGTGGCAGCGATTTCAATAGCAGCCGTCCGAATAGTCCACCCTCTAGCAATCATAGTGTACAAAGTCTTAAAAGTGGCAACAATAATGGCCTGCGACCGCCCACCGCTAAAACGGGTATACCGGCACCCGGTACAACAATTGCGCCGCCCACCGTTACAACACAACAGAAACACTCCATGTTGGACAAGCTCAAACTGTTCAATAAAGAAAAATCCTCCTCTCAACAGCAGCAGCAGCAGCAGCAGCAGCAACTGCAACAACACCAACAAACCCATCTGCTGCAACAGACGCATAAAAATCAAATGCAATCGAAACGGACCTCGTCATCATCCGGCTTCTCTTCGGCACGCTCTGAACGTTCCGATTCCAGTTTAAGTTTAAACGATGGCCACATCTCACAAATCAAACCGCCCACGTTAACATTAAGCTCAGCGGCAAATAAAAATCGCCCGGAAAACAAAACCAAACAATCCAGTTTGTTGAAGCAGCAAAACAAAAAGGAGCAGGTAAAAAGTACCACAAAACTGGATAAAAAAGAGAAAAGTCCGGCACGATCATTGAACAAAGAAGACTCCAATTTGGATAGCAAAACTTCAACTTTAAATCGTAGTAAAAATTCTTTAACGCGCACGGGGTTAAGCAATGATAAAACGAAAACCTCTAGCCGTTCGTCGCTGACGCACAAATCCGAGTCCAAAACCTCTTTAATAATGCCACCCACCAAGACGTTGAATAGTCCCAATGGCACGGCTTTACCCAAACCCATTGCGGCCATCAAGGGCACCAGTAAGCAACTGCAGCCTTCTATGGAACACAATAAAACCCGTCTAACACAGTCCAATTCAAATCAAGATTTAGTAGTGAAACGGGAAAAATCCGACATATCAAACGCCTCCTCCCAGACACAAACACTTGCAGCACACAACATATCATCCAGCGGTAGCTCACCACCAATACAACCACCTACACATATCGTTAAACCTGTAAACATAATCGCCACAGAACATAAAACTCCCTATTATGCCAATACCACAGCCTCATCCAATCACCTACAACAGGAGGCCATGTATAGCCGTTTGCCGCCACCCAAAACCATGGGGTTGCTAAACACCCCCTGTTCAATGCGTAAATTGGAATACAATTCGGGACCAGGAGTGTTACAACCTCAGCAACATTCTCCTTTAAAAACACTCTCAGTGCCGTCCAACCATCACTCGCAACCGGCAACACCCACACAACAAACGCAACCGGGCTTAAATGAAAGCGCTCTCAATAAATACCATACCATACCCTCCACAATCGTTGGCACCATTTACGAGGAGGACAAGCCATTGAATGTACAACCCATGCGTCCTTTACTAAGAGGCTACAACTCTCACGTTACTCTACCCACCCGGGGTGCTCGAGGCACTCATCATTTTGTTGCGGATTTTTGTGACAACGAACTGAGCCAGGGCTATTGCAGTGACGGTGACTCTCTGCGTTTTAGCAACTCACGCGCTCTGCCCAATGGTCCAGCTGGCCGTTATCATGATATCGATAACGGGTATTTATCGGAGGGCAGCAGCGGCATAGGCCTCCAGCATAATGGTCATGCATCGCATGGCAAACATTTTCTCAGTATGATGAGGGCCAGAACCCAATTGCCCACCACCATAGAAGAAAGGTAAGTAAAACCGAAAATTCTTTTTAATTTTTTTTTCTTTGGTTCTTTTGAAATACCGTTATTGTTCCTTAAGCATTGAGGATGAAATGATTCATCATTTATTAACCAGAATGAAAGAGACCAACAGACAGGCAATAAATGACTGGCCTTTGCAGGCGGTCTACAGCGTAGACAGTAACATGAAGAAGAAATTTTTTTGTGATTCATCAACATGTTGCTCTTGTTATGGCCTTAAGAAAAATGCCAGCAAAAAGACATTGTAAAGACGTTGTTGATAAAAAAAAAAAAAATCAGTGGTTCCCAAACTTTTTTTAACAGAGACACAATGGAAAAATATTTTTTTTTTTGCTTACAAATTATCAACAGGTTCTTCTTTGTTATCGTTCAAAAAAAAAATGTTAAGAATTTTGGAAAAAATAAAGGGTGCCTCAGTAAGAAAGCATTTTTGTATTTGAAAATTAAAACTCATTTCTTTCCTGATGGGTTTGTAAAGAAAATCGTCATAGTTTAGTAGACAGTGTGTTGGCGCATTAGACCCGAGTTCATGGTTCAAACCTTAGCTAAGACATCTCGAACAAACCACTAAATTTTAAAAAAATATATCTTCGTTGGCTTCTGACTAAATCTCTGAAAGTAAATAATATTTCCATGGCAAGTTTTTAAAAATTTGGGCCCACGGAGCCGCCTTCAAGCTGTACATCCAGCCCTTAATGGGAAAATCTAATCCACCGAGCATGGGTGGTGTGAGAAGCAAGGTTGTAATCCTGACTAAAGATTTGCAATGACTTATTAAATAAGTAAAGAAGCTTTGTTTCGATTAAATAAGGAGTAAATTGGCCATCAAGCCTCTAATGGCAGGCCATTAAACCTTTCATGAAATTGCCCATGACTTTATCACAGAAATGTGGCTGTAATTCATAGATCACACGTTGAATCCCGGATTTAAAGAATTCTGAGGAATTAGTTGTGGTGTATTTGCATATGCTCGAGATATCACAAAAACCCCCAAATGTTGCCTAGTTTTAGGCTTTTCATGTTCAGAACTTTTTAAAACAAGACCTTTAATCCTATTTTAAATTATTACTTTCAAATATTTTCTCAAACTCTAATGAGGATCTCTATTTCCGTTGATATTTTAAAAATTGTTTGCCAATTATGTATTTTGTAAATAAAAAATGTTGCCTAATTTTAGGCTTTTCATTTCATTTACTTCTTAAACAAGACCATTAACCCAATTTTAAATTTTTCTTTAAAATACCTTCTTAAACTTTGATTATAATCTCCATTTCCTTCGCCATCTGAAAACTTTTTGTGCCAATTATGTATTATGAAAATAAAAAATGTTGCCTAATTTTAGGCTTTTTATTTTAATTCTCCTTTAAAATCAAAGACTTTACTACAATTTAGAAATCCATTATGTTTGAACACTTGCTAACGTTTACACGGCATATTAAATTCATTTATCGAAAGCCATTTAAAAAGGAAATTTAAAATGCAGAGATGGAAAAGCTTAATTAAAAACAAAACCTTTAAGTATTTTTAATACAATTTAAGCTCAATTTGCTTGAGAATTTTTTTTTCCTTTTTTTGATTTTCATTTCGTTAGACATTGAAATCATCACGTCTGATCTGAAGTAAAAATTAATGCACAAACACGAGTCCTTTTTTTCTTTTCTTTCCGACAACACTTGACTGTTTGTGCCTGTGTTGTGTGAAGGAAAAAAGAAAGGAAACTTTGTTTGTGGTACTTTAGATGGGAAGCCTGAAGAACCATTAGAATTTATTGCAACTATTCAACTATCAAAAGCAAAATGAGGAAATTTGTTACTTTAGTTTTTCATTTGCCTCTTATCTAAAGTAGTTAAAATGCAAATTGCAAACTGTTAAGAACTGAGAAAATATTACACTTTTCCATTGATAAGTTAGAAAAACGAAAGGCGCTAGTTTTTTAAAGATAAAATCTTTGGCTTGTAAAGACCTATTGGAAGTAAAAAAGATATTTTGGCTCCCCAAGGCATAAAAAGGAAAGGCAATAATAGTTTAAATAAAGGCCTTTAAAAACTCTAACGATCTACATAGAAATTATGGCTGTAGGTTAAATGAATTGGGAAATTTTAAAAATTTTAAAATTTTCCAAAGGGTGGCGTATGATTAATATTAATTATGGGCTATTTTACGAAAACCTTTATAACTCTAAAACTATAACACATATTAACAGTATTTTTAATGATTTTAAAAGCCAACATAATAGGCTTTAAAAGCCAGACAAAACCCATTGAAGTTTTTATTTAAAAAGAAGCGAAATTTCATGCCTTAAATGAAAAACAAAAATTCTTGAAAATTTTTTAAAATTTTTTTTACGTTAAAAATGTGTAACAGATGACTAATAAGATATGTAAGGGAGCTTTATTTTCTTTTTCTTTATTTCTGTATGAACTGATTCCTTACATTTTTTTTCGTGCGTATGTTCCAGTTAATTAAATTATATGCCTTAATGCCACAATTAGTATGCCTACCACAAATTTTGTATTGTAGTGCTCTCAACACAAGCATGAAATCAAAAGAAACACTTGAAGTGACAAGAGAACCAAAAAATAAAAGAGATTTTTTTCGCAGAAATTAAAAAGGGGAAGACGAATACTTTTGGCTAAACGAACGCAAGATTGAGTTGTTGACAATTAATGCAGAGGTTCGCAAACTTTTTGTCATTAAAATTAAGGAAATTAAAAAAATTTAATGTGTTCTTTGTCCTCTTTTATCATTCAGAAGACTTTACCTTGGAAATTCCTAGTCCATCGGCATGCCTTCGTAAAGGCCAATGGCTTGTCAGAATCCCAATACCTTTCTACAATTACTTCTGTGAATTCCGAGCACCCTATGCGATAATTTTTGGTTACTTAAGGTCACTAACGAAATTTTATTTGAGGCATCACCATTGAAGACCTGTTACTCTAGCACCCAAAGAGCATATCTACGATGTTCTCAGGATCACGGTAGCCAGTTCACATAGCCTTCACTTGAGATATGTAACTATACAGAATACCTAATGTATCTTGAGCTGTGTGTGACGTAGTGCCGTCCTGTTGAAACCCCCATGCCCTTGGTGTCCAAATCATCCAATTCAGTCCAAAACAAGTTGGTAATCATCGATGTATAGTGGACACCATTGATGCTGAGGGCTTGCCCAACGTCATTCTTAAATAAAGACGGACCGATGACGCCTAGACCGAACTCTAAAATCCACACCTAACAGTGATTTGTTCGGGATGCGTTGGATGTTCTTGCTGCTCACACCAACTAAGTTGTGTCTGTTAATATTTATTTACGAGTGGAAGGCCTTATAGTCTCACCTTGACTTTGAAACCCAGGTTTGTCAAGTTTTTTTCATAGCAACTAGTTGCTCTAGGACCTTTTGTCTCAAGTCTGCATAGAAAAGATCTCATGTTTCTTTATTTTACAAAATTTGAACTCTCGTCTCAAGACTGCATAGAAAAGATCTCATGTTTCTTTATTTTACAAGATTTGAGCCTGCAGCAGTAGCCTATTAGCCACTAGACTGCTGCGACAGCAGCATATGCAATTATATTAACAATTGATCCTCAAAGTATACTTCAATTTTAAATGTTTAATTTCGTTATTTGGTTTAACGATTAGGAACCCGAAAGATTAACAAATATAATAAAATCATATATTAATATTCAGTGCCTTAAAATAGGCAACAGATTACAAATTTGTTTATTAATAACACCTGGATATATGCAATGAATTTCATGAATGTATTATTAAATATTTAGGCTGAAATAATAATTAAAAAATTATTGTTTCTCCTATTTTTTCATTTATAAATAGTTAAAAATACAATATATACCTTAAAGCCTAAAAATATACTTCAATTTTAATAATTAATGCCATGTTTTAAATTGAATTAGCATTTGTTGTTATAGTAACTCATTAATATTTAATAATATGGCAGACTGCTTCAATTTCTTTTAATCTGAAAGGAAAATAAATTAAAAATTTTATTTAAATTGTATTTGCTTCAGGTAATCCCTAAAGTATGCTATAAATTTTCAACAACATTTTATTTACCAGCAAATAAATGTAATGCAAGTAATTTGAAATTCTAACACGTTCTATGCCATACACTTTTAATGTCTGTCTGTCTCAAACTATTGGATTATATTTATTGCCTTCAATAATTGAATTTTAAAGGTACGATGCAAGAGTTCAAAGAACATAAGATAGGATAGGGATAGGACAGGATATTATAAAATAAAATCAAATGCTAAAGAGTAAATGGCCAGACTATTATCAGGTTTACGCAAAAAAAATGTATTTAAAAGAGGGGGCAGTTAACTGTTGCATACATTTTTAATGCAGCCAATCTTTGCAAGTACATCATACCTGGTGTTAGTAAACATACACCATAAATAATATATTAACCTGGCCAGTGGCAGACATGCCACACAGCATGCTTATACAACTAACGACCAATAGTCAGCAGTCAGTCTATTTGTGTTGGCATGTAAATTGTGGAAACGTTTACTGAAACTACGTTACTTACTTGACTGTTAAAGGTCGTCATCGTCATGTCTCTATTGAGCTGTCTGGTCAGTGCAAATCTCCCGTGAATTTTCAATGTTTTCAGATCCTTTTTCTTCTGCTTTTTTTTCTTAAAATAAATTATAATAATCCTGTCATGCCTTACGACGTATTAAATATTATTTGCTCGTTTGCTAAAAGAGCACAGAAAAAAAAAGATTATTTTTCGCTTAACAAAAGAAGAAAGAAGAATTTTTGCGTGATTTATGGCATCAAATACATGCTTTAGTTTATCGTTTTGTTCTTAAGCAACATCCGTTTCCGTTACATGATATTTACAGACGTTCAGACGTTTGCATTTTCCATTTTCTTTCGTTTTTTCTTAAGTTGCTTTTACGCATTTTTAAAATCTTTTCCTTTCAATACGTCCTTTGCCTGCCATTATATCCATGGCTGGGCTTTTTTTCTTCTTTTAAATTCAGTGTTTCAAAAACAGCTTCTGTCAGACACAAATGGCGGCCGCCTGCTGTGCTTAGATTTTTTCATATTTTCTACATTATTTTCTTATTTATTTTTTATTAACAGCCACTGAACTGTAAAAAATTATTAAAAAATGTGTCTTAAAGCTTAATTATATGCAGGCATACTATTTTCCTTTTATTCCTTTGAGGTGCATAGGGTCTTAACAATTTAGTCACTTTTCATTCCATCTGTTGGCCTCTCTACACTCCTGTAATAGCTTCCTACCCCTGATGGACTGAACTTTGTTTGAAATGTTCTTAAGACTCTACAATTCAATCTGCATTTACGATTGTGAATTGAATCGTAACTTTCCTCAAGTATTCTAAAGATGAAGTCTACGGCTAGGAGTCTCATCATTAATTACAAAGCTAATCTTGTCAGTTTATCTGCAACTTCATTTCCAATAACGTCACAATGATCCGTTACGCAGCGCATTTTTAATCGATAATCCATCATAAGGAGCCTTAGCAGCCTTTTACACTCCCCAACGTGTCCTAAGAGTATCTGCCCTTTTCTACAAAGAATTTATTTTTGTCGATAATTTTTCTATAGGAAATTTATTAGATCGATAACTTTTCTAGAGGAAATTTATTAGATCAATAACTTTTCTAGAGGAAATTTATTAGATCGATAACTTTTCTAGAGGAAATTTATTAGATCGATAACTTTTCTAGAGGAAATTTATTAAATCGATATATTGATATATTGATACCTTTTCTATAGAAAATTTATTATATTGATACCTTTTCTATAGAAAATTTATTATATCGATAACTTTTCTATAGAAATTTTGTTATACCGATAACTTTTCTATAGATAACTTTTCTATAGAAAATTACTTTTATTGATAACTTTTCTTTAGAAAATTACGTTTATCGATATCTTTTCTATTGAAAATTTAATTTATCGATAACTTTTCTATAGAAAATTAAATTTATCGATAACTTTTCTATAGAAAATTAAATTTATCGATAACTTTTCTATAGAAAATTCAATTTATCGATAACTTTTCTGTAGAAAATTCAATTTATCGATAACTTTTCTATAGAAAATTCAATTTATCGATAACTTTTCTTTAGAAAATTCAATTTATCGATAACTTTTCTATAGAAAATTCAATTTATCGATAACTTTTCTATAGAAAATTTAATTTATCGATAACTTTTCTATAGCAAATTTAATTTATCGATAACTTTTCTATAGAAAATTTTTTATATCGATAACTTTTCTAAAGAATGTTTATTATATGAATAAATTTTCTCTTATCGATAATTTTTCTATAAAAACTTATTTTTACCGGTAACTTTTCTATTAAGAAAAACTTTTATCGATAACTTTTGTATTAAGAAAAACTTTTATCGATAACTTTTGTATTAAGAATTACTTTTATCGATAACTTTTCTATTAAAAATTACTTTTGTCGATAGCTTTTGTATAGAAAATTAATTTTATCGACTTCAGTGCTGCCTGATTGTTCACAAAAGTTGATACTCTTGAGCTCTTCGGAACATGTTTTTTGAGAAGTTTAGTAGCCTTAACATCCCTAGAATCATTGCCTGAAAAACACAGTATTTCACTGACCATAATAATATTCTATAATTGGTTCCATAGATTAAGACATCTGCTCCTGGGTCTCTACTTTCAATTGCTTTAGAAGTACCCTACGAAAGCTGGCTTACGGATTCCAGTTAACTACAATTCTTATTGTATTGGACACTTGTTTGTAGAGAACATGTGCGACCCATCTTTAATCTTCGAATGTTGATCGCATTGGGTTCTTCTAAATATGTGCCCAGACTTTCATAATGCAAACGGTGATGGTCCAAAAAATCCGCAGGATTTGCTTCAGGCATCGGTTGACAGAAATCGGAATTGCCCCGAGTTAAATAACAAAATTCAATACAAACCAACTGCCATTACATACATGCATTCAACAATGTGGCCCTTATAATCCTTTAAAGCCTAAAAAATTATTCATTTTTGTTCACAAATTATTTTTTTTCAATTTATCTTCCATTTAATTCTCTACTCCCACTCAATAATTTTCCACCGGCAAATAATCTTTAATGCCAGAAACTCCTCCTTGCATTGCATAACTCCTTTTTAAAAGCAGAGTATTTTGTCAAGTTAAATAACAAGTATTTATGGTTTTATAATTTTGCTCTATTCCCTCTTTACAAGTACACGTATTTATGACTCCACTCAACACAATTGAGTGGCAATGACATTTACAAGTACTCTGCTATGGCAGGTGACAATTGTTAAAAGATTTTTGAAAAAGCTCCATTGAAAGCAGACACCAACAGCAAGCAGCAGCAGCAGATGTAATAAAGATGTCTTGTCAGTCAAGTGACAGGTTTATGAAAGCCAAGGGGTTAAAACTTAAATGAGTTTTGATATGAATTTCAAATGTTGGCATACTTTTAGGAGGGGTAACTTATAGAAATGTTTCTGAAATTGTATTTAAAGACTCTTAAAGCTGGTTTTGGAATTTTAATGAAACAAAATTTACAAAAAGTTGCACATACGCATTGAATTGCGATTTTATAAAATCTTTGCATACTTTTAGACTGTGGTCGCCCTGCTGTAACAGGTAGTGGTGTGTGGCTTACTAAAAGATATCTTCAATTGAAACCTGAACTCTGATATTTTTAATTAGAAATAGTGGAACATTTTTATAGAATATTTATCGATATAATAAATTTTGTTTAAAAAAGTTATCGATAAAAGTAATTTTCTATACAAAAGTTATCGATAAAAGTAATTTTTAATAGAAAAGTTATCGATAAAAATAATTCTTAGAAAAGTTACTGGTAAAAATAATTTTTTAAAGAAAAGTTATCGATAAGAGAAAATTTATTGATATAATAAACTTCCTTTAGAAAAGTTATCGATATAAAGAATTTTCTATAGAAAAGTTATCGATAAATTAATTTTTTTCTATCGAAAAGTTATCAATAAATTATATTTGCCATAGAAAAGTTATCGATAAAAGTAATTTTCTAGACAAAAGTACTCAATAAAAGTATGTTTCTATAGAAAAGTTATCGATATATTGAATTTTCTATAGAAAAGTTATCGATAGAAGTAATTTTCTAGAGAAAAATGATCAATAAAAGTAATTTCCTATAGAAAAGTTATCGATAAACTAAATTTTTTAGAGAAAAGCTGTCGATAGATGTAATTTTGTATAGAAAAGTTATCCATATAATAAATTGTCTATAGAAATATTATCGATATAATAAATTTTCTATAAAAAAGTTAACGATATATTGAATTTTCTATAGAAAAGTTAATGATATATTAAATTTTCTATAGAAAAGTTATCGATATATTGAATTTTCTATAGAAAAGTTATCGATATATTGAATTTTCTATAGAAAAGTTATCGATATATTGAATTTTCTATAGAAAAGTTATCGATATATTGAATTTTCTATAGAAAAGTTATCGATATATCGAATTTTCTATAGAAAGGTTATCGATATATTGAATTTTCTATAAAAATGTTATCGATATATTGAATTTTCTATAGAAAAGTTATCGATATATTGAAGTTTCTATAGAAAAGTTATCGATATATTGAATTTTCTAAAAAAAAGTTATCGATATAATAGATTTTCTATAGAAAAGTTATCGATATAATAGATTTTCTAGAGAAAAGTTATCGATATAATAGATTTTCTATAGAAGAGTTATCGATATAATAGATTTTCTATAGAAAAGTTATCGATATAACCAATTTTCTATAGAAAAGCTATCGACATATTGAATTTTTTATAGAAAAGTTATCAATATAATAAATTTTCCATAGAAAAGTTATCGATACAACAAATTTTCCATGGAAAAGTTATCGATATAATAACTTTCTTATAGAATCGTTATCGATCTAGAAAATTTCCTCTAGAAAGGTTATCGATCTAATAAATTTCCTCTAGAAAAGTTATCGATATAATAAATTTCCTCTAGAAAAGTTGTCGAACTAATAAATTTTGTCTAAAAAGTTATCGATCTAATAAATTTCCTCTATAAAAGTTATCGAAAAAAATAAATTCTCTGTAAAAAATTTTATTTTATTTATTAAATTGTTATAAATTTGCTATAGAAAGGTTATCAATATAATTTTTTTATAGATAAGTTATCGATGTAATAATTTTTCATATCAATAGAAAATTCTTTTCCTTCCAATTTAATTAAATTAAAGCACCTTTCAAAAGCCTTTAAATTCACCTTCTCCATTATCCTATAAAAATCTATATTTTTCATGTTCATTTATTTTAATTTTATCTTTAAATATTTTTGTATTGTTTTAAAACACATTTCCTGTTCATTCATGCATGACCATGAAATTCTAACGTGACCACGAATACTATAACCATTCATTGTACACAATTTTTCTATTCTAGTCATTGTGTGTACGGCTTTAGAGGTAATAAAATAAAATAAAATAAAAACAAACAAAAAAAAAACAAATACATTGTCCACATTTACTTTTTACCAAGCTTATCCTGTCCCTTTATGCCAAAGTGTCAAAAAAATATTATGCGTACATACATTCCGTTCCCTTTTTACCTTGTTGCCCCTCCCCCACCTTCTATTGAACAACATTTGTAGCAATTCAATGAAGTGGAAATTCGTTTCAGATTTCCTTTCTTTTTTTTTTGGGTGCACACAATTGAATTAATGGAGAACCACTGAGATATGGTAGATTTTTAGGAAATTAGAAACAGATTTTTTGCATTAAAATTCCAAAACAAAAGGAAGAAAAATTCATGTTGTAGCAAACGAGAGGGGGAGAAAATTGTGAGCGAGTTGAAATTTATAGAGGAAATAATAACACCCAGCGTTGACTAGTGGTGCTATTAAATGCAGTGTCTCAAATAAATTTTCTCTGTTTATTTTACAACCTCTTTACCGTGAGTTGAGTTTATGAAATAGCACAGACAACTACCAACGTGGTAAAGCTTTAACATAGAAATACAATACCTGGAGAGTTTTCTAAAGTAATTCACCATCTTAACGGCGTAGTTTTTAAGAGTAAAAGAATTACTCTTCTGTTCAACATAGAATAAAGAGTAAAGTGGTGAATTTCTGTGAAATATAAATTCTAAATAATAAATATTTATTAAACAAAATAATTTGAATTAATTTTCTGTACACAATATTGCCTAGAAGAGGGATTATTTAAAATTAAATTTATTTGGGAAATATTCCAAGATGGGGAAAGTCCAGTTTTTTTAATAGTTGAAACCAACAAGAGCAAATTGTTGCTCAGGTACTTACAAACTTACGATCCAGTAGTACAGGATAGTTAGAACACCACTACAGTACATAAGCCTTGATTGAAATAAAATGCCAGTACGTTGACTGGAATATTAAACGCCTCTTGTTTTTTCCAAGCGAAAAAGGTTGACAGGATCAAAGAAAAATCAAAAGCTATCAATAACGTAAAGTTTTGCATAACTTTTAACAAAGTAATCGGTGTAATAAATTTTCTGTAAAAAAGTTATCGATTTTATAAGTTCCCTCTCAAAAAGTTATTGATTATGTAAGTTCTCTCTGAAAAAGTTATCGATTAAATATGTTCTCTGTAGAAAAGTTATCGATTATGTAAGTTCTCTAAAGAAAAGTTTTCGATTTATAAGATCCCTCTCGAAAAGTTATCGATTATGTAAGTTCTCTCTAAAAAGTTATCGATTATATAAGTTCTCCGTAGAAAAGTTATCGATTATATAAGTTCTCTGTAGAAAAGTTATCGATTATGTAAGTTCTCTCTAAAAAAGTTATCGATTATGTATGTTCTCTCTAAAAAGTTATCGATTAAATATGTTCTCTGTAGAAAAGCTATCGTTTATGTAAATTCTCTATAGAAAAGTTATCTATTTTATAAGATCCCTCTCGAAAAGTTATCGATTATGTAAGTTCTCTCTAAAAAGTTATCGATTAAATATGTTCTCTGTAGAAAAGTTATCGATTATGAAAGTTCTCTATAGAAAAGTTATCGATTAAATACGTTCTCTGTAGAAAAGTTATCGATTATGTAAGTTCTCTGTAGAAAAGTTGTTGATTATATATGTTCTTTATAAAAAGGTTATCGATTATATAAGTTCTTTATAGAAAAGTTATCGATTAAAAAATTTTTTATAGAGAAGTTATTGATTATGTAAGTTCTCTATAGAAAAGTTATCGATTATATAAGCTCTATATAGAAAAGTTATCGATTATATAAGTTCGCTATAGAAATGTTATCGATTATATAAGTTCTCTATAGAAAAGTTATCGGTGAAATAGGGTTCCTATAGAAAAGTAATCGGTGAAATAGGGTTTCTATAGAAAAGTTATCGGTGAAATAGGGTTTTTATAGAAAAGTTATCGGTGAAATAGGGTTTCTATAGAAAAGTTATCGGTGAAATAGGGTTTCTATAGAAATGTTATCGGTGAAATAGGGTTTCTATAGAAAAGTTATCGGTGAAATAACTTCTCTACAGAAAAGTTATCTATTATACAAGTTTTCTATAGAAAAGTTATCGATTATATAAGTTCTCTAAGAAAAGTTATCGGTGAAATAAGTTTTCTATAGAAAAGTTATCGATTATGCAAGTTCTCAATAGAGAAGTTATCGATTATGTAAGTTCTCTCAAGAAAAGTTATCGATAAAAAAAGTTCTCTATTGGAAAGTTGTCGATTAAATTTTATCAATTAAATAAATTGTGTATAGAAAAGTTATCGATATATTAAATGTTTCTATGAGAGATTATTGATATTCATATAAAACTTAACTTCTTTAGAAAAGTTATCGATATGAACAGTTTTTCAGAACCAATTGTTCTGAAATGAATTGAATATATCGATATGTAATCGATTGAATATAAATATTTCCAAGATTGTATGTTTCATATTTTTCAATTCAGGATCCATCGAAATTTCAACATGCATTCAGTCAATGTGTCTTGTTGAATATTAATTTTTATTTTTGCAAATATGTTTTGTTTTTCAATTTCATTTTAAACTTGTTACCCACCCAGAAAACTTATGACAAAAAAAATTCACCTTCCAAATCCATTAAAAATTTTATCAAAAAAAAGAGAAGGAAAAAATGTGTATTTATGCAACATTTTTGTTGTTGTTGTTTTTGGATGTTTTGTCAAATATTATTAAAATTTTTCTTTAAATGATAATTCGATTTACAATTTGACGTTATGATTGTTTTGTAGATAAATTATTGAAAAATCGAAAGAAAAAAATCGACAAAAAATAATTCGCAAAACATGGCATAAATATTCATTCATTCAATTCAATACAACTCAGTACCTGATGTTGCCTTAAAAATGTTAAAACGCGGTAACCAAGTCAGTCATGCATTCAACAACAGAAGAAACAGAAGAAATAACAACAGCAACAACAACAACAATTCAACAACAGAATCGAAGACAAGCAACTGACGCAAAGACACACACACACACAAAGAGAGAGATAGAGTTGAATTTAATTTCTGGTACATGCATGTGGCCCCAACCAAATGACTGACTCCCACTTGCAATCAAACAGCAGCGGTTGGGTTGAACAAGTGGCTTTTAAGGCAACAACAAAAAAAACCGATGAGCTACACTTGGTAGGGTAGAAATAGATGGAACAAGCTTTACATTAAGTATACTTAGACATGTAAGGAGAGTCAGTTTTTGTTTTTAAAAATTTCATCTTGTTGGTTTTCAGCAACACCTCCTTCAGTACATACATACATATGTACATATTTGTAAACACAAGCCTGTTATTTTCGAATGTCACACCCGTTACAAGTTTGTTTAAGAAATACATTTTTATACCACTACATTTGCATCACGTCGGTACGTAGTGTATATTTGTACATCACACCCGTTACGAATAAGATTATGGTGAATCTCTACATTATATCTTATGAAGATTTTTTATAAATAAAATTAATTTGTAATTGCGGTCAAATATCATGATATTGGCTTCGCGATGTCACACCCGTTATAAAGTTATTTCTAAAAGAAATTATTCAAACTTGTTTGTTTATTTCTAAAAACTATATTTCTAATAAATTGCATTTATGTCAAAACTGTTACATTCATGTAACACAACAATTCAATTGCGGATAAGTACGGTGTCGCACCCGTTACATGTTTTTTAGATGGGAATAATTTCAATAAATTAAAAATAGATTTTTGTATGAATTTTTTGTGTCACGACCGTTACATTACGCTTTCTTTCTTAACTACAACTGCTATAAATACTTTTAAAGTCCTAATTCTGTCTTTATGGGTAAAAATTTATCTATTATTTGTATTATTACTGTACAAAAACTTTTTTCTGCTCTATAACACACCCGTTACATGTTTTTCCAAGCAGAGAATTTTGTTTGAGGGGGCTTTTTGAGGAAAAATAAGACAGACTAGACTGTTTGTTTTCATATTTATGGTGATTATTAAAAAAACATGTTTTCGTTACACCGGTAATGTATTCACACACATTATTATAAATATAATTTTTGTAAAAAAAATGTCACACCCGTTACTGATGATTTTTGTTTTCTTTGCATTTTAGGTAATTATTAACAAACATATGTTTTCCTGTCACGCCCGTTACATTAATTTACTTTTTTATTAATGAATATGAATTTTATTTGTCATACCCGTTACTGATTATTGTTATGTTATGGAAATTATTAATAAATATAATTTTTGAAAAAAAAAAAATGTCACACCCGTTACTGATTATTTTTGTGTTCTTTGCACTTCTGGTAATTATTAACAAACATGTTTTTTATGTCACGTCCGTTACATTAATTTACTTTATTTTATTAATGAATATGAATTTTATTTGTCATACCCGTTACTTCACATTTCTGGTAATTATTCATAAATATGAATTTTTGTCACATAGGTTACAGGAAATATGAACATATATTATAAGAATTATTAATAAATATAATTTTGGTGAACTTTATTGTCACACCGGTTACGATTTTTGATTTGTATTTTAATATTTGCGGTAATTCTTAATAATTATTCATTTTCATATTTTTATTACTAATTAAACAATTTTTTTTAATTATTAAATCACGCTGTATTTCAATTTTATTACCAAAAAGTATTTATTATATTTTGATTTTAATTCATACATTTGTAAATATGTAGTATAACTTTTTGCTATGCCCGTAATCTACTCTTTTACTAAAGGGGGGAGGGGGTACTATTGCAAAATATCTCTGCAATTTTGTGTTTTTTTTTCGGTTTCTTTTTGTTTTCCTTCTATAATTTAATACAGTTCATAAACATGTCATTTAATATACTTGCCTACAGTGGAATCTGTTAAAAAAAACATCGTGTTCGTTACTTTCTTAATATGAAAACAAACGGAGCATTGTTTACATGACCACCAAAACTACACAAATTGGCTCTCAGCTGTCTGTGCTGTAAGAGTGTACATTACATGGTGATTTGTAAGGGATGCCACTGTAGTTTTGCAAGTTTGGCAAAAAAAAAAAAGAAAAAAGGAGAGCGTAGGCGCTTTCCTATGGTATTAGTAAATATTACCACATACTCTTCATAACATAACGCACATAAACAAACAAACACACACTCACTCACACACACATGCTTGCATATGTTCAAACGAAGTTAAACAATTACTCAACACAATGTAATCATTTTATATTTGAGTTGATTTGTATACGAAAGTTAACGAGTGACAGAAACAAAGAGAGAGAGGGAGAGTAAATTATAAAATATTGCATTTCGGTACAATTGAATTTGAAATTGATTTTTGATTTATTGTTGTTGTTGTTGTGATTATTATTGGTCGTTCTCTCACATAATTTTTGTTATTGTTTTGGGTGTTGAAGAAAACAAAATATATGCCATGAGCAAGAGTAAAATTTTCATAAGTGTTGTTGTTTGTTTGTGTTTATTTTATAAGATTTTTTATTGTTTTATTAATGCTTGGTTGTTGTTGTTTATTTTCCAAACAAAACAGAGATTATTGGGCCAGTCGGGTAAATCGTTTTAAGGGAAATTTGTGACTTAAAGAGTTCAAATCAAAGCACTTCTTAATTTGCCTTTAAAAATAGAAACTCTGGCAAAACCAAATAACAAAAGAGGAAAAGGAAAACAACAAGAGTATAAAAAAAACCTGTTGTTTTGTATCGTGGTAAATTGGATTTGTGTTTGGGTGTCAACACTATCTGGGAAACTTCCTACAGAAGAGTTAAAAACATCAGAAAACAACACAATTTCGCTTTCAACCTATGAAAATATTTTTAGTTTTTTAATAAAAATAAAACCAAAACAAAAATAAAAAAATTATTATTAAACACTTGCATATGATGAAAACAAGCTAGTAACGCCTTTGCCATTCAACATTTATTTTTTTTTTTTAATTGAAAAACAAGTTTATTTTTTGCAACAAAATTTTAATGAATGAATTTTTTTCTTAACCAGTAAAAGCTTTTAAACTAACTACCACAACATTTTAATTTCGAAATTGTTTAAAAAAAAAAAAAACGACTAATTGTTGCTCATTTTTTCGAAATTCATTAATTTTTTTCCTGCCTATCTTTTTCTTTCTCTAATTCACTGTCATTATTATTGTCTATCTCCAGTGATAATGAGCTTAGTTTTCGTTATTATATTCTTTAGGCAAGAGTATGCATTTAATACTTACAAAAACTTGAATATTAAAGAATATAGTAAAAGAGCATCCTTGAAAAGCTTTTTTTCTTACGTTTCTTTCACAAACGAGCCAAGTAATTTGACAGTTAAAGTGTCACTTGTCTGAAGTGACATGCAAAAAAGACTATTTTCTAACATAGTCAAACGTTTGTGGAGTGTGCGCATTACATACATCTACAAAAAGGATTTTTAAAAATAGTTTCTCAAACATAAACTGATTGACTTTAGTTCTCTACCTTTACCGTCATTTTAAAGAATTTCTCTGCCTAAAACCAAATGTATAGCTTTTATATCTCTATTATAATATATTTAATACTACACTTTTACTTGTAACTCTTGTCACACCCGTTACGTTACTAAGGCATATTGCTTCTATTAAAATGTCCTTTCACGAATTTCTAAAATAGTAAACAATTTATTACAATGTCACACCCTTTACACTATTGTATCACTCCCGTTACTCTTATATATCACTGTTATATCTAAAATTATAAAAGTTTTATGTAATGTCACACCTGTTACACTGCTGTGTTACTTCGTTTCGTTCACTTAGTATGTCACGCCCGTTATATTTCGGACTTGAATCAGTGGTCCTTATAATTGCCACTCTCGTTACAATGCCAATTACCTGTTAAACACTCAAAAATGTAACAACAATTTCTTATGAAATCTTCTAATATGCAAGTCACAGACGTTAAAATTCATTATCACACCCGTTACATTTGTCAATATTAAATAGTTTACTGATTTTAAATACACCTAGATGATAGTAAATAATAGAGAATGTAATCAAAGATGCTTAATAACTGCTGTGGAGCCCGTTACGCTCTCTTAAATGGTGACACTGAGAAAACTGCAGGTAGTAAATAGCAAGCATTAAATTTATTAATCATTCTTGTAATGATATATCACACCCGTTATATTTAAAAATCTGCGATTACGTTTTGGAGGAATTTATTTTATGCATTGAAATTATTTAAAAATTGTTTGTAAGCGGATATCACGCCCGTTACATTACATTTTTTATAGATGTCAAATTTTTGATAATTAAAATTAATTTTTGATCCATAAAAATGAATTGAATGTACTTAAATCAATGAATTATACTTAAGTGTCACACCCGTTACATGTTTTATGATTTTAAAATTCCGTAGAGTAATGATTATCACTTTTAAAAGAATTTATAAAATTGGTAGAGCATTTTTTATATAATGTCACACCCGTTACTTTTATTAATTTTAATCTGTGAAATAATAACGATTAGGTTTGAAAGAAAAAGCATTCTTCAGCTATTTTTACAAACATCTGTACGTCATTAGTATTGTTTCCAACATAACATTGTTGATATTCATTAGTAGGCGGCATTCTTTGACAAAAAAAAAATTCAATTATTTTATAAATAAAATTTTATTTTTATTGCTTCAGGAAAACAACACAATATTTATGGAAAAAGCCGGTACATGGAAATAAAATTTAAAAATAATTTTTCTGTTAAAAATAGAATGCTTTTCTCCTTAACTTCCTTTGTATCCTAAACATCCTTTTCAAAATTTTCGAAAAATAACGTTTTCAAACGAAAGCTTTTCTCTGAAAGCATTTACGATTTATTTTTTATACACCTCCAGTCACAGGCTCTCTTATATTTCTTCTGTTTAGAGTGAGCAAAAGCTCTCTTTAGAGTATAAAATATGCTCTTAAATATTGTAAACAAATAGAAGAACAAAAACAACAACAGCTGCTTATATTTTTTCGAATATTAGACAATAACACTGAATGTCGAAGGAAACCACCCTGAAAACGTATTTTGACTTTCGGTTGGTGCGGTCGCAAATATAATTTGAAGACGGCAAAAAATTAAATTAAAAAATATGAATTGAAAAAAAGAGAAAAATTATACGTAAAATTAAAAGTAAAATTTGAATTTATTGAAAAAGAAAAATTAAATCAATAACAAGAAAAAAATTAATAAAAAAAAATGTTTTTCAATTGTTCAGTGGTTTTTCATAGTTTTTAGCTAAAAGTGTGTGTGTTTTTTCATATTTTTAAATAATAGCCTCGACTACATAAAAAAAAATAAACGAAATTATCCTTGTTTTATAAAAAATTCCGTTTGTTTTCAAGTGCTTTAACCTTTTGGGCAAATATTTGAATAAATTTCCTCCTCTTTTGTTTTGTTTTTGCCTTATAGTGTTATAAAGTGTCTGTGCTTTTCAAATCACCAGCCCAAAACATTATAAAAAATAAAGAAAAAAATTTTGGAAAAAAAAATAATAAAACGTTGCATATTTTAAGGCAAAATTAAATAAAAAAAAATTAAGTGTTAAAATTTAAAGCCTTAATTACCAAAGCAAAATAATCCTTTTGCTCTCTTTTTGCACTCCATTTTTGGCAAAGTTGGCTTTGGGCCCTCAGGATATGGGTCTTTTTGACACCTTGTAAAGGTAAAGGTCAAGTGTTTTTGAACAACAGCAACAATAAAAATTTCTATTTTGCTAAAACATTAAATATTTTTCTAGTCTTTAACATTTTAAAGGTTATTTTAAGCTATAGTAGGTGTATTCCCAACCACATAAATCAATAGTTAAAGGGTCTGTTGTGTACAAGAATAACATTGAGTATGATGACGTTAAGCATCAGTATGCTTCTATATGCAGTGGTTTTCAATGTTCCAAATAAATAATGTTTTCCTAAGAAAAAAACCATTTAAACCTAGAAATATTTTTTGGACCCCTGAAAGCGTGCTATAAAAAAACAATAAAAGCATAATGTAATCCAAATGCTACACAACATGCATTTCAAAACAGTTCTTGCAATTAAATATAAAGAAATTTATAAGAAAAAAAACACTCAAACATCTTAAGAAAACATTTTAAAAGAACACCCAAAAGTATGTTACCATTTCTTTTCTTTGTTTTTAGACTACAAACAAACTGCATATGGAAATAAACTGTATTAGTAGGCACTTGTTTACAAGAAAAAAATAAATAAAACTTTCAGAAATATTATGACATTGAGAAAAATAGTAAAAATACCAAAAAGTATGCTAGAATTTAATTAGTTTTTAATGTCGCATATAAATAAATATTTCACAATTAATCTATTTAGTAAAGATTTTTTATTAAAAATAAATGTTAAAAAACGTATCATATTAAGCAAACCATTAAGAAAAACACTCAAAAGTATGCTACAATTTAGTCTCTCGTTTTAAAACACAATGCAAAACATATTTAATAAACAAGCTATTTAGTAGAAGAATTAAAAAACAAATACAAGCTTGGTGAATGCTATTTGTTCAAGGACAGCTGTTTGTTGGAATCTTTACTTAAAGTAATCATAAGACATTAGAAAAATCATAACTTGATTTTATGTTTAGCGTTTACATCATTATCATTTCCTAGAACTTGGAAATCGACTTTAAAAGTAAGAAAGAGAAATACTTGTAACGGGTGTTACATATATAGAAATACATAGACTATGTAATGATTTGCCTGTCACATTAAGTGACTGAAAGCAAAAATTCACTCTAAAAGCAAAAATAAGAAAAAAAAACTTGTAACGGGTGTGACTAATTTTACCAAAAAAAAATTGAATGTGTTAGGAAGTAATTGCAGACAAAGCCAAACAAAAAAATGTAACGGGAGTGACAGCAGTTAAAAAAAACGTACTAAAGGCATCATAATTTTCCAGTACCTTAGAAAACCAATTTAAAGGACAATAATAAGAAACACCTGCAACAGGTGTGACAATGAATTGCAAGAAAACAGTGTTTTAAAGGATCTCCCTAATGAAGAAGTTATCACAAAATAAGTTTAGATGAATAAATTGATATAAAAAAGTGTAACGGGTGTGACTGCGAATTTAAAAGAAAAGCTTTCACTTTCTAGGGAATTAGTGGAAGAAAGATAAAAATGTAACGGAAGTAATAAAAAGTGTTTAGCAAATGAAATTATTTAAATTTTCTAGAATCTTAAGAACAAACTGAAAAATAAACGTAACGGGTGTGACATCGAATTGTTAAAAATGTTTTCCACGCAAAAACTATTTAAATGTTTGCTAATGTTAGAAACTTATTTAAAAAGCGAGGGAAGAAAATCAAACGTAACGGGTGTGACATTGAATTGCAAAAAAAAAATTACGTATTCCGCGTGATGAATTTTTTTTCTGGAATTTAATGGAAACAAAAAGCAATAATTTATCATTTAGAGAGTGTGACAAAGTTTTTTTATAAATAAAATTCCCCAAAATATGCAAAAAAATAAATTATTTAAGAAGACAGAATAAACTCGCAAGGGTATGCTACAATTCTTTTTCTTTTACTTCTGCATTACAACTGCTAAAACAAAGTTGTTTACAAACAAATTACGAAGTAAAAATTTAAAACATAAAAATTTTGCAAGAAATAACACAAAGCAGAGTAATACTCTTAAGCGAAGCAGAGAAACACCCAAAAGTATGTTACAATTTGCTTACCTAGCTTTATAACAACAAACAAAATTATGTTAAAAATAAAACAATTAAAATAGAATTTTTAATAAGCAAGAAAGAAAGAAATTTAAATTGAAAATAAAGCACACAAAAAATACAGTATGACTTTAGGCATTTAAACAAGTAAACCTAAAGCTATGTTTAGAAAATTATAAACAAACAAAAGAAAGAATTGTTTTAAAAATAATTTGTTAAGAGAAAACTTTCTTCAAATAAAACTTAAAAACACATTTCTAAAAAAAAGAGCATAATTTCAGGCGCTTAAAAAGTTAAACCTTTAAGTAGAATGATACTTGGAAGAATAAAAATAAACTGAGTATGATTTTGGACATTGAAAAACAAAGCCTAAAAGCATGTTAAAAAATTACAAAGAAACAAAGCAAGTAATTATTTAAATAACAAAATATTTCCAAGAAATATTTTTAATGTAAAAAACAATACTTTAAAATATTAAAAGTATTGCTTTAGGTTCTTTAAAACAGAGTGTATAAGTACAATAAATAAAAATGGTAGACAGACAAGTAACTGAAATATTTTATGAATAAATTATTTAAAAGTAAAAACAAAAAAGTAAAAATGAAGATATTTACCAAAGATTCCTCAAAAACGGAGTACGATTTTAGGCTTTTAAAAACGAAATCGAAAAGTATGTTAACAAAATTAACAAGAAACAAAGTAAGAAATTAAGCTAATAACAAATTATAAACAAAGAATGTTTTTAATTGAAGAAATCTCTTCAAGGACAGCGAAAAACAAGCATGGTTTTAGGCGCTTACAAATAAAAACCTTTAAGTATATTAAAGAAATTATAAAGCAACAAAGCCAAGAAATATTTCAATAACAAATTATTAAAAAGGAATGTTTTTAAATTAAAAGCAAAATATTTTCAAAAGTATTAAAAAAACGAAGTGGGAATTAAGGCGCGTAAATACAATGTTATTTCGAAACAGTGACAATTTGAAGCGGATTATTGTCTGGTGCCGTAAGGAAGTGCTATGCACATACATAACATACATAATTGGTCATTACAACCCTTCAGTCAGGATTACGACCTAGTTTCTCACACCACTTATGTTGTGTGTGTTAATTTTATACATGAGTGGCGGAACCTATAGTTTAAAGTCGACTCCGAACGACAGATTTTTGAGAAACTTTTCATGGTAATTTTATTTTACTCTCAGAGTTTTTGCCAGAAATCTGCTGAGAGAAAGTCGCCGAAGAAATACTTTTTGCATTTTGTCTTTTGATGTCTGGCCTGGAGCTCGAACCCTCCCTTTTCGTCCAATAAGCCAACACACTACCTACTAGACCACGGCGACTTCGAAGAAGTGCTATGGCCTTATACTAAACGGCCTTTTTTGGTCTGCAATTGAAACTTATGAACTGGCCGGTGCATGGTTTCAGTAAGGCATTGTTTTCAGCCCCATAACATGACTGATTTTGAATGTATTGCATGAGACGTTTGGTAAAGTCATTTAGGCATCAAGATCATGCGACCTGGCTCTGTTAGACATTTCTATGAGGCTACACAAAAGACCGAATCCATTCAGGCAATCCCCTTACATAGGAGCATATGAAAATCAACGTATGCCAAGTTATCAGGGAGAATTTTTACAAAATTTTCATTGGATTTATTTGGACTTTTTATAAATAAGTACTTCTTGGCAGACGTTTTTGTGATGGTCGTTGTATAAAATGATTGGACTTCGTTGACGCAATGAGGATACATGCAATATTACTAGGTATTGATTCTATTTTACTTTTATCACATGGCCATTCAGCGCACTATTGCCGTCCTCTGGGCAATGAGGATACATCAGTATTTCTAGGTATTGATTCTATTTTACTTTTATCACATGGCCATTGAGCGTACTATTGCCCTCCTCTGGGCACCATTGTGTTGAAAAATATTCCAATAGACACGGTATACTATAAAATGGCTTCAAACTATTTGACTAGAAAACTACCTTAATATCAGTGCCATGAAAAGACAAAAGTTTAGGCATATGTTTTCCTGTTATTAAGGTCGGAATTCTCCACAAGCAAAGATTACCGCAAAAGCGAGATTAAAGTTGAGTGATTTCCCTTAGAAATATTTAATTACCTCGTTAGACATTGATTCATGGTAGCAACAAGGGAGTGGTTAAAGCCCTTGGCGCTCCTAATTTAACCTGGCATACTTTTAGGAGCCACCACAGTAATATCTGGTAATTTTAAGTGGGATTTAAAGCCTTTTTAGGTAAAAAGTAAGCTTTAAATAGCATTCGATGCATTGAAAATCTTTGGTTTACTTTGGTTTTATTTATATTTCTTATAATTAAGATTCCTTAGCATACTTTGAGGAGCATAAACTGCCATAAAACTTCATTAGCAAATTGTAATAGAGTAAGGCAAAAAGCAAAGAAGACTACGAAGGAAAAACCAATTTCATGCTTATTAACTGACAGCTTTTAGTTCATTAGTTAAAGGAATTTCCATTAAACTGCTGCTGCCTTGCATTTCCTTAAACAACACCTTGTTTGTGGCTGATACTTGCAACCCCTCTACTCAAATATAAGACTCAGCAAGGAAACTATAATACTTAATATGCCTGGTTTAATGTTATAAAAAAACAACAACAACTAGAAGAACAACAACAACTATAAGAACAACAACAATAACAACAAGAAGTACAATTAAACTTAATTTTTGAGAGCAATGAACCCTTAACGTCACTCTGGATAAGAAAAAAACCAGCCACAAGACGTTGAACGTAAGAAGCAAAGAAAGGATACGAAACGGAGTATAAGGTTGAGAGAGAAATATATTCTGTTTTAAGCTGGATTTTATTAGCAGAGGGTATACAATGTAAGGAGAAATAAAGAGAGGGAGAGAGAGAGAGGAACAGAGAGAGAGAGTCCTTTTTAACTCGTTAATTTATAGGTTCCTTCGTTGTTTCGTTAATAATGGTCATGGCAACTTGAAAGGCAAGACAATTTCTTTTCTGCTTAGCATGCAATTAAGGGAACAAACAAAACCAAACAAAAATTAAAGCATACAAATAGGCTAAGGAACCTAACAACTGTGTAAACAGTCCTTATGGTATAATAATTGATTTTTTTTGTTCCCACTGGCCCTATGCTTTGTATCTCCAATACTAATTTGTCTAGGCTTATGGATTTATTTCTTTAAGAAAATATCCCTTTGCTAATCAGGTCAATTTTCCCTTAGACAAAGCGTTTAAGCTCAAGTATCATTTGATAATAAAAATTAAATTTTTGTTCAAATTCTTTGTTATTCTGCCGCCTTTTCTTTTGCAAACATTCAGTTTCCTATTGTTTTTGCTTCTTATTAAAATCTTGTTGCTTTTTTGATTATTATCCTTGCTGTACTGCCTTACATTATGCTTTCATTTCTTCTGATATGGGTTACAGCGTTAGCAACAGTTTAAAAGCCTTAAGCGGTTTTAATGTGTTTTGTTAAGAAATTTTCATTTGAAACTCGTTTAACTCTTAACATACAATACAATGTTCCATGCAATATAAATTTACAATTTGAAGAAGGCATAACGCCTGAAAGTATGCACGAATTTTTATACAAAAATATTAAATTAAATTTGAAACTTCTGTTAATTTAAATTCAGTAAAATTTTTGAAGATGAAAAATTTTAATTTCATATTGGAATCCCTTAAAGTATGCCATATATATAATAATCAGATGTATAATTCTCTGAAAATGCTAGTGTAATCATATCTTCTTATTGTCCTAATCTAAAATATAATGCTAAAAGTAGTTGTTTCTTCTGAGACAGGTCGCGACCAGTTTTTAGTAAAATTAATGCGGTATCCCAGCGAAAATTTAACGAAAGCTGTTTTTTAAAGGCTCTAGCGCAAGGGGATTAATCACATAGACACGTAGCAAAATCTTGGTGGCCAATTTACATCGTCAGAATATGAAATATCTCCTTCCGGAAACGCATGAAATAAATCCGAAATTGATCTTATTGTGTGACTCATAACATCGTCCTATTGAAACCACATGCCATCTAGTTCATAATAATTAATTACAGGTTAAAAGAAAAGGGCTCTAAACTCACCCTCATCATACTTCAACCCTTTAGTCAGGATTGTGTTAACTTTATCCATTACTGGCATGACCTACAGTTTAATGTTGGCTCTGAACGATAAATTTCTGCGGAAGTTTCCAAGTATTGTTCAAATTTTACCTTGTTCAAGTTGTCTGAGCTGGATTTTGAATCCTGGACTCTAGTCTAGATTACGATCATAAATATAATCATTTTTCAATCGCCTAAAAGTGGGCAATAAAAATTATAGCTTGATTTTCTTAATACATTTAATAAAACCTAGAAAAAGACTTTAAATATTTCCCATTTTTACAAATAAAATCTAAGTACGTACCCAGCATAATTTTTTTTTACTAACAACGCCTAAGGGTATGCTTTGAAAAAATTTATAAATTTCAGTAAAGCAATTACATTCAATTTCAATCTACTTTTTAACTCAAAAATTATCTTGTTCACCTTTCTGTCTATTATCATACTAAAAGTATGCTATAATTTTCTATTAAAGAGCAAAAAAAAATAAGAAAAAACGTTTAATGATTTCTAACGTTTCTTTAATGTACACGATATTCTATTTAAGGCCTATTGAATCAAACATAAATTTAATGTAATTTCGATTTACTGCGGTAAAATGTTTTTTGTTTCACTTTTTATAGCCTACTTTAAGGCTTAGCCAAATAAATTGTTTACAAACCAAAAAAAACCAAACAACCTCAAAAAGAACTTGATTATTTAAACTCAATTTCATCCAACAACAATAGACCATAACAAATGACACCAAATTGAGGTGGTTGTTGTAAAGCAACAAACAAGGAAACAAAAAAATCTTGTATAGACAGCCTAAAAATAGACAATTTAATGCTTAAAACGTTACGTGCAAGTGAAACTTTTCTTACTTATGATCTTAAAGCCATAAACATCCTGTTGCTGTTATTTGTTCATGCATGTACGAATTGGCTTTTGTTTCCTTTTTTTCTGCCGTTACGTAGCAGCATCTGTCTGTAAATATTTTATTGCTTTAACGTCCTTTAGCAAAAACAAAAAAAAATGGTTTTCATTTGCAACAAACAAAAACAAAAATGGGGAAAAAAAGGAAGAGAAAAGATGCGAATTGAAAAACAAGTCGAAAAACTCAATTTTTATGTTGTCTCTTTGTGTTTTATTCGGGCATAACGTTCCATTAGGGAATTTTTTTATATATTTATTGCTTTTTCATTCCTTTACTTATGGTAGTAAGCTCATCTATATTTTGCACATTTTGAGTGTTATATTTTTAGGGGGCGGTCACCATCTTAACAAAACAAAAAAAAAACATCACTACCGAATGGTCAATAAATTACTCTCTGGTGTAGACAGAAAACAAATTGTAAAAGGCAAAACTACTTGTTATTTCGAAATAATTTTAAAGCTTTTGCAAAAAATACACTTTTTAAAAACTAATCCTAAAAATATGCTACAAAATTTGTGAAGTACTTTATGGGTACAATATTGAAGATTATAAACAGCAACATTCATAATCAAAAGACAAATGCCTTGTAAATATATTCGTTTTTATTCGAACTGCTTAGAAAGTTGTCCTAAAAATATGCTACATTTTTTTTCAACAATTCTTTGCCTTGCTCAAAATTTGTAAGGTTGTTATAGAACAAATTTTTCTGCCAACATATTGATGATATTATTCCCAGCGTGTTAATTTTTTAAGCCTACAAATGGGCAACAATATTAGGCTATAAAATAATATTCCTTTGAAGGTATGCCACAATTTGTAAATTTTTTTAATAAAATTCGATGTTATAGAGAGGTTTTCATAGCTTTCATAAGACCTTCGCTAGGAATGGTATTGTATTGGGCAAAGTTTTGAAATCATCTATTAACCCGAACAGTAGCATGACTGAGACAAATTCAATTCAAATTAATATCTTATGGCTACCTGTTGATTTGATGGCTAAAATAGTAGCTTAACATACGGTTTTTATGCGTTGCGTTACAGGAGTATATGGAATAATAGGGCACTTCCATACAAAGAGACTACTGCCTTCCGATTAGCTTTAATAATTCGTAGGCGCTGGTCTATAACGGAGCTCCTCTGGCGGGAGATCTTCATTGATGAATTTAAAACTATGTAAGGAACTTGAGGTGAATTCTATTCTCCAGAAAAAGTATATGCAATCTGCATGGCTGTAATCTGAAAATTGGGATTACCAAGCGGTCCTAAAAACATGGAATTGTAATCACTAGACATTAAAGAGATGACGAGAAAATGCAACGTTAGTGTTGTATGGATGAGTGTTTACACGGACAATTGCTCTCATTACCCTAGTGGCTGATAGGTTAGCTAAGGCATGTACTAATCTTATACACACAGATGCTAGAAGAATTCGGTATAATAAGACGTATAGCTACTGCCATCCGATAATAATAACAATTTGTGAGCGCTGGTCTATAACGAAGCTCCTCCGGCGGACTCCTTCGCCAATAATAGGGATTAAGATCTTCATTGATGAATTTAAAACTATGTAAGGAACTTGAGGTGAATTCTATTCTTCAGAAAAAATGTTTGCAATCTGCGTGGCTGTAATCTGAAAATTCGGATTACCAAGCGGTCCTAAAAACCTGAAATTGTAATCACTAGACATTAAAGAGATGGCGAGACAATCTAATGGTAGTGTTGCTTGGATGCGTCTTTACGCGGATAATTTCTTTCATTGCCTAGTGGCTGATAGGTTAGCTAAGGCATGTACTAATCCTATCCTTTCCTCCTCACTTAAATCTGTAATAGATTGCTGCTGCATTTTATGAAGTATTGTACTTAATTGTTACTTCTACTATAATTTGAAAGAAAAGTAATATTTTGCAATGTTAATAAAGCCTAAAAGTATGCACTATTTTGTGCTAAATGTAAATATATCCGCATAGTTTAAACTCTTAATGGAAAAAACCATTTTATAAATTTATTTCAAAATAAAAATTACAATTTCTGAGATTTTTTATGAACATAAAAGTATGCTACAATTTTTTCCATAAGCTTATAAGTATACTTTACATATTACTTTTATGATAATATAAATATTTTTTATGGAAAAACTGCAATTATATGAAAGCATAATCATCATTTTATTTTATGAAAGCTTTAAAGTTGATTTTTACAATGATTAATTTCCTAGAAATTTATATGACCCCTAAAGTATGCTATAATTTTTATATTAATTTTTGCTGTAGCTTCAACATGTTTATGGTTTAAGCATTGAATTTAAAAAATAAACATTTTGAAATTACTATTTTAAATATTAATTTCCAGGAGATTTCATGGAACCTTAAAAGTATGCTATAATTTTATAATGCTTTGCTTATTATTTTTATCATTATAAAGGTAGTTTCTATTAACTCAATCATCATTTGATAGAAATATTATGGTTTTCTTATTTTATGAAAGCCTTAAAGTTGGCTTTGATTTTTATAGTGAATAATTTCCTGGTAGTTTTGTAAAGGGTGATTTTTTAGCTATTATCTTTTTGGCAACACTGGTTAAAACAGGTCAAGCACGTTTCGTGTTTTGTTTCACTGTCAAACGTCTTCAGTTTGGTCTATAATTTAACCATGAATCGTCTTACAAACGAACAACGCTGGCAAATTATTGAATTTTATTATCAAAATGCGTGCTCTGTTAAGAAAGTTCATCGCGCGCTTCTTCTTTCATTTTATGGTCAGTTTAATCGGCCCACTGAAGCGGCTATTCGGGCTATTGTGACATAAATTTCGCACCAAATTTACATTGTTGGACATTAAACCACCAACACGCTTACGTAGAGTGGGAACTGAAGAAAATATCGCAGCTGTATCGGCCAGTGTTAATGGTGACCATCAATTATCGATTGGTCGCCGTTCGCAGCAATTGGGCCCCTGTTACTCAACAGCGTGGAAAATTTTGCAGAAGGATTTAGGTGTGAAGCCTTTCAAAATACAGCTGGTGCAAGAATTGAAGCCGAACGACCTACCGCAACGCAGAATTTTTGGTGAATGGGCTCTTGGAAAGTTGGCCGAAGATCCAATTCTTTATCGAAAAATTGTGTTCAGCGACGAAGCTCATTTTTGGCTCAATGGATACGTAAATAAGCAGAATTGTCGATTTTGGAGTAAAGATCAGCCAGAAGCATGGCAAAAGCTACCAATGCATCCCGAAAAAGTCACAGTTTGGTGTGGTTTATGGGCTGGTGGCATCATTGGACCATACTTCTTCAAAAATGCTGCGAATAACGTAACGTAACTGTGAATGGTGAGCGCTACCGTGAGATGTTATCCAACTTTTTTTCCCAAATTGCAAGAACATGACTTGCATGACATGTGGTTTCAACAAGACGGTGCCACATGCCACACAGCACGCATAACAATGAACTTATTGAGAGGCGAGTTCGGTGAACAGTTTATTTCACGTTCGGGACCGGTCAATTGGCCGCATAGACCGTGCGATTTAAAGCCTTTAGACTAGTTTTTGTGGGGCTATGTTAAAGCTCATTTCTATATAGACAAGCCCGCTTCAATTGACGAATTGGAAGACAACATTGAAGCATTTATTCGTGAGATACCGGCCGAAATGTTGGAAAGAGTATGACAAAATTGGACTAAGCGGATGGACCATTTGAGGCGCAGTCCCGGTCAACATTTGCATGAAATAATCTTCAAACATTAAATTATATGGACCGTACTATCGATTAAAATAAAGATTTCATGCAGTTTTCTGAATTTTATGTGCTTTTTTTTTTTGAAAAATTTTCCTTTAGGTCTTAAAAAATCACCCATTATAAACACTAAAGTATGTTTTGCATATTACTTTTCATAATACTTTTAATGTGAAAAATAGGAGAAAGGACAACTAAAGTTTGTCATTTCTGTTTAAGACTAAAAGTAGGCAATACTTTTTTTTGTTAGTAAAATGCTTTTATTTAAATGTTAATATAATTATTTATTTTCCTTTCAAAGTCATATACAATACACTGCGTTAACAATAACATCATAATGTAGAAGTAATTTCTTGCAAATATGTAATTGCATTTATTTGTTTCGTTACCTCCCTAAAGTAGGCCATGCAATGTAGGCGTGTGTGAGTAAGTGCGTATGTGTGAGTTAAGGATATCATAGTAAAAGTTTTTATTGTTAAACTATTAAAATGAAAGAAATCCCTGATATCATATGTGCAATTTCACACATAATAATACCCCCCCTCTCCATTGAACACCTACAGCCTGGCTTTTGTATAACTTTCCCGCTTTTGCTTTTTACCCCCTTCTTATTATAGGCAATGCTTGTAACAACCACCACTAGCACCACCATCACTATCAACATCATCATCATCATCATTCGTATAGAATTTCTATGTATTTTCAAGGGTAATTGAGTAATATGCAGTTTTATGTAGTTTTGCATATTTCATATGCCCTAAAGAGCACTGTTGACATGCAGTTTATTGTTGTTGTTGTTGTTGTAAGTGAAATAAAATTTACATATAATTTTATGCAAAGAAAAGAAAAAAGAAAATAATTTTTAAACACTATTAAACACGACATCAGTTTTTTTTTATGCAATTTTATTACGCAAAAAACCGAAAAATTCTTTTCCTTTTACATTTTATTTCTTTCATTCATTGTCGTTGGTGTGTTGTTAATGTTTTGGAACAAATTTATGAAAATTGCAAAAAGCCACCGAGAGCAGTTGTTCGTTTTAATTTCGATTTTTTTTTTTTTTTGTTTGATATGCCATGCAAATATTTAATCAAAGGATATGTTTTTTCCACATAACCATTATATTTGGTAGTTATAGAAATATTTAGAGCGTGTTATTTTTGTTAAAATAATTGAAAATCATGTTTGAAAGGTGGCCATAGAAAGCCACGAAAAAAAAATCGTAGAACAAATTTTAATTTTTTAAAGCCTTAACATTTTTTTAAGTCTATTTTAAGGCTTTTTACTTAAAAAATCTAACCAAAATCCATATGACCAATATCCATATGATTGTAATTTAAATTGCTGTTCCTATGATTTCGCAAGGCCTTCTTAATTTTGATTAGAATTTTCATTGAGTAACGCTTAAAATTACAATCACTGTAGTGTAGTAAATAGTTAGGTTAGGTAAGGATAGAGTACGTGTACTTATCAATTAAGACAAGTACAGTACCCGGAGGTCGAATTGACCCATTAAAACATCCTAGTTTCTCACACCACTTATGTTGTGTGTGTTAATTTTATACATGGGTGGTGGGACCTACAGTTTAAAGTCGACTCCGAACGACAGCTTTTTGCGAAACTTTTGCATTACAATTTTATTTACACTCAGAGGTTTTGCCAGAAATCTGCTGAGAGGAAGTCGCTGAAAAATACTTTTTGTATTTGGTCTTTGATGTCTGGCCTGGTGGTCGAACCCTGGCTTTGCGTCTAATAAACCAGCACACTACCTACTAGACTACGGCGACTTCTAGTGTAATAAATAGAGCATTGGCTTACTGGCCCGTGGTTTAAACGACATCACATACATCTCGAATAAAACAAAATATTGAAAGATATTGCTTTCGGCGACTTCCTCTCAGCAGTCTGTTGACAAAAACTCTTCTCAGAAAACAGTCGTTCGAAGTCGCCTTTAAGCTGTAGGGTCCAGTCACTCATGGATAAAATTAACACACATAGCATTAGTGGTGTGAAAAGCTAGGTTGTAAGGCTAACTATAGAGTTGTCAGCTATTCATGCCATTATCACCTAAAAATCCTATGTTTTGGCTACTATTTAGCCTCTGATCCATTTACACTTATTTTTATTTCAATCTCGGTTACGAATCAGATCAAAAACAGGACTATATTGCGATTAAAAAACGCTTAACACTCAAGCAAAACGTAATTGCTTGTTGATCTGGCCTCGTTATTTAGTTGTGACTAAAAATTGGATTTTATTTGATAACCGGTGCAAGCCACTAGTACAACGACAATAAAAATTTATTGTTGGTTAAGAACGAAAAAATATTGTTGGCTAAAAGTATGCTTTACTTTTTTAAATAATCAAACTTTATATGTGTATACATTATTTGCAGTTTAGATAGTTTTTCACAATAGCTTTAAAATAATTAAAATCTTTTCTTTGAGGTTTAAAATAATAAAATCTCTTAAATTAATTTCAATAAAAACCAATAAAGATTTAACTATTTAAGCTCACTTCAATTTAATTACCATATTTTTACCCCGAAAATATGCTTCACTTTCTTCTCGTGTTATAAAGTTTTAAATTCACAAACCTGGCAAATAAACTATGTACATAGCGTTGTTCTTCCATAACTTCAACAACAATCTTTTAAAATATGCATAAATTTGAAATTTGTATTTAAAAGAAGAAAACAACAAACAAGCCTTAAAGTATGCTGCAGTATTTTCAAAATTCAAGAGTATAAATTAAATTTAAAATTCATATTGTATATTCAATTAAAGTAAGCACCAGGCAAATATCAATTAAAATAACAAACTAAATGGAATAGAGATTTAAAAGTTTAAATAAATTAAACCTAAATGTATGCTTTAATATTATTATTATTTATTTGTTGCAAAACGTAAAGACAATTGTGTTATCAAAAACAATTAAAGATTATATTTAAATAAACAGATTAAAAAAGAAAGCCAATTAAAATAGGCTTTAAAGTAGTATTTGATTTAAAACGCCTTAAAGTATGCTAATAATTTTTAATAAATATTATTTATTTAAAAGAAAATAAATGTATTGTTATTAATTGAGCAATTTATAGAGACTATAGTTACGATAAAAGGCTTTACAATAAGTGTAGGTCAACACGAAAATTTGTAAAAAAAAGTCTTAAGCGATGAATTGTAGAGCCCAATTGCTTCGTGTTCTTGGATCCTAGCGGAGTACTAGGCAATGGTAGTGTGGATTTTTTGTATAGTAAGGGATCCGTGACACCCTATGGATGTGGATATAACATCGTAACTATTATTTTCTTTGAATTCTTTAATTTTTAAGAAAATTCTTAAAAATTTTAAGAAAATTTGCGTAATTAAAGTCCTATTCAGTCTATTGTAAGCCAGGAGATAGATATAAAAATTTCTATTTTTATGCCTAAAACTAGGCACCATTATTTATTTTGTTATGCCACTTGGCTTTATTATAATTTCATTTCCTTTAGCTTTGTCTGTAATTAATCTTCTTCCCCTTACGGCTTCCGTGATTTTACTTTTTCAATAGCTTTACTGACAATAACTGAAATTTTATTTTATATCGTACTTCCTGTTCGTCATCAGCCTGCTTCTCTCTCTCTCTCCCTCGCCGCCTTCTCATACTTCCATAAACATTGGCTTGTGTTATCCTCCTTATGCTCACACTCTCAAGCAATTACTAACAGCAGAGCAAACCCTTGTTTGGGATTTTTTTTAATTTTGTTTACAGTTTCAGCAAGTTAGAGAGAGGAAAAGAGAACAAGGGGGGAAAGAGAAAAAGTCAATACATGGACAAAGAGAAAAAACATTTCGATTATCCTGTAACTGTAATACTTTTCGACGACTTCCCTCTTGACTCAATGGATTTTTCTTTTGTGTTTCCTTTTTTGCTTTTTAACACAAAATGACGTCATTAAACACAAAGTTATACAATGTGTGGGAGAGTCCAACAGTGGAACTTAGAGAGAATGTCTTTGAAAATATTTTTCTAAGAGATTTTGTATGTGAAGAGTAAGGGAGAATTTGTTAATGAAGTTTCACTGTTGAAAACATGCTGGTGATTTTGTTATGTAGTGTGGCAAATGATAAAGGCAACAACATTGTGTTTTAAAGGCAGTTGGGACAGTTTTCTTTTATCCTTTTTCCTGTCGTCTGTTAACGTATTATTAACTTTGTCCTGTGACAAAAAAAAAACGAGAAAACATTAAATTACACGATGGGGTTGGGCATGGTTTTAATAAAAAGCAACATGTACTGGCTTGTAATCCTTTAATTCTTTGCAGTTATAATCATAATAACAATTATGTTTTAAATTTTTTAAATAAAAATTAAAAATAAAACAGATTCCTTCCATTTGGCAATATTCTACTATTTTTACAAGTATTTTATGGCAACATCCGGTGGCCTACTAAAACGAAAATTAAAGCCTACATTCAGGCATAAACATTATCTCATTTCCTTTAATACAAACAAAAAATAAAAATGTTTGTGGCCTTAAAATCTTAACCAGGTTATTAAAGAATTCTACTCTGTATACTTAGCACCTAAAAGTAGGTTTCATTTCTTCTATCGTTTTTCTCACTCTCTCTCTCTCTTTCTCTCTCTATCTGTTTTCTTTCATATTTTAATAGAAATATGTTCTATGCCAACACATAAATATTGTAAAATACTGGCAAACATTGTCCTTGTGTGGGTTGTTTAGTACGTTTATGCTTTGGAAAGCGCACTTATTGTAGAAATTGCTGAAATGTAGGCAAATAAGTCAAAGTTAGTCAAGTAATGTGTGTGGAAATGGCAAGAGAGAAATGTATTACAAATGCATTCCACATGACCTAAACCCTTAAAAATAGGCAAAGAAATAAGGCCCAAAGCAGCATGCATTGCTAAAGGCAATGCAATGCCTTAGAATTGTAAATGAAAAAAAATTAAAAAAACAAGCAAGAAAAGAAAAATGTTTAGCCTACTTTAACAAATGCATTGGAAATTAAAAACATAAAACATAATTTGAAATGCATTTGAAGAAAAAATCTTATTTTGAAGTCAGCTTTAAAAGAAATGTAATTTATAAAATTTGCTGCCTACTTTGAGGCTTAATAGAAAATTTAAAATATAAAGCTTTTTTTAAACAGAGAATTTGAAATGTTTTAAACTATTTTTATAAAGCCTTTAAGGCCTATTGGGACCTAAGAAGTCGATAGGCTGACAACTCTCTCTGCTTAACTGTTTCCTCAATGGCACGAGTAGACCCTATGATTGGGGAAGTGCTTCGCAACCACCAGACTTAGTAAAATAAGTGAATGAAGTACTTTGGAAGCTCTATACTCTGTTAAAATAGAATGAAATATTGCAAGCCCTTGAGAAAACTCTAGGCTATCTTCCAAGCCGAAGTCTATGCCATTGAAGGCTGTTCTAAATTTAATTTGATTAGGAATTAGAAAAGACAGGACATATCAATGTTAATATATTGCTCCTTCCGTACCTTCTTCTTTAACTCATTATAAAGGAATACGGCATTCTAAACGATTACAATTCCCTTCAAGTGGCTCTTTACAAACTCTAATCAAAACCTAAACAAGAATTTGTTTAAACTATTGCATACATTTAGGAGCACTTGTGCTAGATTATACTTAGCAATACACTACAAGTTCTTAATTTTAATATTTACACATACTTTGTGAAATTACTCTTGAAATAAATTAAAACTGTGGTATAGTTTAAGGAATAAATTTTTTTTCATAAATTCAACAGGTGATCAACTAACACTTTTAAAGCAAAGTTTAATAGTACATAAACAACAATTTATGGCATGTATTTAGGCTAAAGAAAATCTTTAATAAATTTGAAATAATCCCATGCTATGCTCGGAGGGAATTTAATACAATTTTGTTGCATATTTTAAGGTTATTTTAAGAACAATAAATATTAAAATGGCATACGTTTAGGGTAAAATTTACGTCTTCTATTAAATACATGAAATTTGCTTGTAATATGCAATCTGTGCACTAAAGACATTGACAACATCTTTCATAATATTTCAAGAAATTTATGTTGCATATTTTTAGGATTATTCTCCAAAAACTCAATTACAAATAGTTAGTAAAATAGTATTTCTCAGAGCGATTTACTGGTTATACATATTTCCTATAAATTTATCATTTTTATCAAAACTTTTCATCCATAAAACAAAATTTATCATATAAAAAACGCATACTTTTAGGACAAAATTTAAAGAAATAATCTATCGACATTTATACTATCTTAACCGTCTCTCTTAAAACAAATTGTATTCTTTTACTTGTTTATCAGCTATAAATATTTCCTATGAAAATATATTAACATTAGATATAAGGCATACTTTTAGGTGCAAAATTACATCAAAAATTTAAAACGTTTTCTAGCCAACCTCAAATTTAACCATAATATGCTACAACACTCCTAAAGGCCGTTTCGTACCTTTTCGAAAACTCCCTCTATTATGAAAAAATATTATGCTGCATACTTTGAGGCTACTCCTTTGGCAAACAAGCATAAACACCTATTCAAATAGCATTTTTCTCACCTGTTTAGCAGCTATAAATATTTATGCATATTAAAAGAGCCCTTAGCATAAAGAAACATACATATTTTGAAAAACTCTATACAAAGCCTACTTTAAGGCTTGTTGATAGCAGGAGACTAATAAAAATTTATGTTTACCAAAAATCATACCAAAAAAATACAAGAAAACTTTACTTAATTTTGTTTAATAAACCATGACATTATGGCCCCTCGTTTTTTGTGGTCGCTTTCAACATTATGCCCTAAACAGCATTTAATAAAAAAAAAATTTCAAAAAGTTTGTTGTGTGTGACATCCAAGTGTAATAATTTACAAAATTGCCAATAAACTACTCAAAATGGCAAGTTAAGGAGAGGAAAATATGCAATGTTTGGCTATACAACATTAAGGCAACAAAAAAAGTATAAACAGCCTTGAAGCATGCTATAGAAATATTAAACAACCATAAAGTAGACGAAGCAAATAACAAAATTACAAAACATTATTGCTTTAGCATACTTTTAGGGGCTGCTTAGAGTTGTTAATTAAGTTAATAAAGTTTTTTCTTATTGCTTTTGGTTTTTCCTGTAATGTTGGTGTGTGGTTAAAGAGGCCAGACGTTAAGTGGTAAAATGGCTAAAGAGCGAGAAAAGGTTAATTAAGTAAAGGCCAATAACGAAAAGAGTAATTATCGCACAGAAGTTTTTAAGAAGCGGGTTAGTTTTGAGAAGGTTTTTAATAAGAAAATTCCAAAGAAGCAAAGAATTTATAGTGGAAACCAAAGAACCAAAGTTCTCTGCACAATTTTAATTTTAAAACTGCCTTAAAGTATGCTAAGCAATTTTCATGAAAGTCGGAAAAAAAATACAATTTCTAAAAACATATTTTAACAAAAACTCAGTTAAGGCATGAGTTGCAATTTGAAATTATAAATTTTAATTAATTAAAAATTTTAATTGCCTATTCTTAGGCTTTAAACAAATGTTTCTTTGTTAATGTTTTGCATTTTTAATTAGCTGCCTATTTGCAACATTAATTTGAATTTCGAGACAATATTGCTTTGAAGTCACGTTTGCCGTTTCCGAAAGCAATAACTTTATTTCAAAAACTTTTCCATTGCCTAACTTAAGGTTGTTTTTTTGTTTTCTTCTTCTTTGTAGCCATTTTGCTTAAGCAAACAAACAAACAATGACTATAGTTTTCTTTAATTAAAACTAAGTTTCTTTCTGTTGCTGTGTTGTTTCAAAATTTCAACATTATTTTTAATTATCAGCAAAAGATAACCAGAAAAAAACCTTAAACTATGCTTTAAATTTTTCTTTTCCTTTCTTTCCATTTTTTTTGCAAATAAAATAATTTAATCTTTTGTTAAACACTTAAGATTTAAATCTTGGCAGTTTATTTTTATTGTTTTAATACTATTTTCTTTGCTTTGTAATACTGTTGAGTGTCTAAAGGACAGATGGGGGTCCTTGGGGTGTTACGTATAAAGTTAAGGGAAGTTTTTTGTTGTTTTTGTTGTGAAAGAAAAAATTTATTTATGTTTTATTTAACAATAACACGTTTATACATGCTGTTTTTTAATCGTTGCTTTTAAGCTTTATTAGATAAGAACTGATGTTCTTTAAAATTTATGGCATACTTTTAGGAGTTAAATTTTATTAGCCACAAGATAAATTGAAATACATAAGTGGTAAATAAAAAATAGAAAAAATAAAGGATGGGGAATTGTGTTTTTTTAATAATGTAAGGCATACTTCAAGGGGTTCAAAAAATGTAAATCTGTTTAAACAGCTTGAACTTTTTAATTAATTAAGAAGTGAAGAGCTAGAACAAATATTTAATTTGTTATGATAAGCAGACCATAAATTTTTGTATAAAAATTATTTCAACAAATTATTCTTTTGAGAAATAGTATTGCCTACTTTGAGGAGTTGATTTACTTAGTTAAACCCAGACACAGATTTTATAGCTGGCTCTTGCTGAGGCCGCAGTACATATCCTAATAAATGTGATAAATAGATCTTTGACATGGAATACGTGTAGTGTGACAGCTTTCCTGGGTATATAAGGCATAGTAAAGTACTTTTAAAACAATTTTCAAAATTTTATTTCAAAAAAATATACTACTTTTAGGAAACAACTTATTTCACTTATTTATTGCCTACTTATAGGCTTTATGAACGATTGTGTGGCTTTAAATCTTTATTTAACGCTTGTCTGTGTTCAAAAAAATTTTTATTCATTAAATCCTATAAAACATCACGCACTTTTAGGCGCTAACAATACTTTTTTGATAACCACACAATTGAATCTTTTGAATTAAAGAAAAATCTTAAAAAAAGAAAACAATTGACTTGAGATTTACGAGTTCAACTTGAAAAAAGGGTTGATATTTTATGGCTTAAGATAATAAACCAAAATGCCCTTTAAATTCCCATAATGTTACCCTCCATAAACAAGACGTGCTTCGCTTCTAAACAACAACAAAAAACAGACAATAAAACAACACAACAAGAAAAATAATACGAATAAGAATAACAATAAAATAAAAACAAAAAACAATATTCTTAAGCTGTCTGTCTCGTTGTTTAGGTGTCAGCTTTAAGTGACACAGAAAAACAAAATCATAAAAAAGAAAAATTTCAATAATTTTTTATTTTCATTTTCATTTTTATTTCCATTTTTATTTTTATTTTCAATATTTCTTTGCAAATCTCTTTCAACTGTTATTGAAAGGGTTGAGCTCAGAATAAAGTGGGGGTGGTGAAGGGGGTTTTAAAAAATCAATAGGTCTTATAATTCTTGCAATGCGACAAATGGCCAACTATTAAAAGTTGTTTTCTGTTAACAGTTTTCGTATTTATGAATTAGGCCAGTAAACAAGAAATCAATAAAATTTAATCGATGGATGTCTAAAAGTAGACAACAATTATGGTTAAAAATTCGCCTTTAATATTTAAACCTACTTTGATCTAAGACTACCAGGCGTAGAAATTGGTATCTTCTTGACAAGAAGTTTCCTCTTAGGAAATACATACGTGGCTTTAGTAATCTTTCTCTGGCTTCGTTTAAGTGCAATTGAATCACTTTAGATGCCTGTAAGAAGCTTAAATGTAGGCCTAGAAGAACTTCTATACATGCATACATACATACATAATTGGTCATTACAATCCTTCAGTCAGGATTACGACGTAGTTTCTCACACCTCTCACACTTATGTTGTGTGTGTTAATTTTATACATGAGTGGTGGGACCTACAGTTAAAGTCGACTCCGAACGACAGATTTTTGAGAAACTTTTCATGGCAATTTTATTTACTCTCAGAGTTTTTGCCAGAAATCTGCTGAGAGGAAGCCGCAGAAGAAATACTTTTTGTATTTTGTTTTGATGTCTGGCCTGGGGCTCGAACCCTGGCTTTATGTCTAATAAGCCAACACACTACCTACTAGACCACGGGGACTTCAGAACTTCTATAACTATGACCAAATAAACTATTATAAGATATTACAATAAAACTTTTTTGCACTCCTAAAATTATGCTGTACATTTTTTACAGTACAATTGCTCCTAAAATGGCAGCAAATTATTCATCTAAACATTATAAATCAGAATCATTACGACTAAACTGAACAAAGTCCTGAAATTTTCTATCAAAGAAATTTTTTTTAAACCCCTAAAATATGCTACAATTTTCTTTTCTCACAATATTAAATTAAAAATAAAATAAATTAAAGACAACAAAAAAATTCTTTGTCAATCCTTGACAGCAAACAAAATATCATGAGAAAATGAAAGAAAATATTTTTTAAGACTCCTAAAAATATGCTGTAAAATATTGAAAGTTTCACATGTTCCTTATATAAATATTGCATAAGTATTCTCTTAAAAAGATGTATATTTTATTGATAATAAATTCGTTTGCAGCTTGTTTTACAAAGCCTTTTATCCTTTACACAGCTTTTCAAACAGGGGGGAAAAACACGGAAAAGGCATACAAAAATGTAAATCTGATAGCTTTTGTCAGCTACAAATTTGCGTTTTACCTGTGGTACCTGTTTGAATATTTAAATGATTGATACTGATACACACGTACATTAAAATTCAAATGACTTACCCTCTACAACATGTTTTAAATATTCTTGCCAATGCTTTTGTAAACTGAAAGAAAAAAAATTGAAAAAAAATTAAATGGATTCTGTCGTTCATTTAAATTCAGTTTAGGTTACAGTATCAGCACAAGCAAAAAGTAAACAATGATCTGCAATACGTTGTATGTTGCACGTTCGTATACATTTGGTTGATTTAAATACAAAAAAAATTGGAAACAAAAATTATTTACATTGACCAGCAGGTCAAAGAACCGCCAATAATCCAAACATTGCATGGAATGTGAATTTAACCCCCAACATATGAAAACCATTAAAATGTCTTCATGGCCCTAGAGAGACAGAGAGAGAGAGAGAGAAAATCTTTTTTAAAATATTAAAATTTATTGGAAAACTTCATCGGTTGATGGATATTTATCATTTTATGAGTATTTTTTTTTTCTTTAATAACAAAGACCCTATAAATATGCTTTAATTTTTTCTTTTTTCTTCCATTCTTTCTTATTTATTATTGTAAATATTTAATGAATAAATATGATTATTTTCCTCAAATTGGTTCAACAAACTTTTAATGGTAAATAAATTATATTGATTTTTATCGTTAAATAAATATGTATGTCTGCATGTAAATCATTGTGTGATACAATATAATGGACATTTTTTTCTTTTTTTTTGTAATAAATAATAAAGCATATTAATATGGACAAGCAAGCCACTCTCAGCCTTGAAGTTTGTAAAGAAATTTTAGTCGCTACTATTCATTGCAGAGAATAAAATTCGAAAAATAAATGAATAAAAATTCTTTTTTGAGTATCAAAAGAAAATCTCCAGGGAGATATCAAGTGATTGGAAAAATATATGAATATTTGAAAAAAAATCAAAGCATATCTTAAGGGATTTTTTTTAAATATTTTAGAAAACATTCATATTCATATTAAAATAAATTCAGTGGAGTTCATATACAAATTTAGACCTTTTAGACTTTAAATAGAGAAATTAATGTCAAAAGTTTTAAGAAGAATTGTGAAATTTTTGCAAATCTGTGAATATTTACTGAAAACTTTTAACTCCTGGCCGTATATTTTAAAAGTTTATATTATTATAGGTTAAAAAGTAATTAACTATTTTCATTTATAACTGAAATGTGATTGTTTTTCTTCTAATTAGTTCCTGAATAAATATTTTTATTAATTAACCCCTAAAGTAAGCAAAATTTTGTTTTATCACGAACTAAGTATTAAATATTGTTTAATAAAATGAAATTATTTGTTTTAAATTTATGATTTAATTATCATTAATTATTATTTCTTTGACCAGCAACATAATTAAATCAAATTTTTTACATTGCAATTATGTTTTTCACATTTTTAGCCTAAAGGTATGCTCTGGTTTATATATATTTTTCAATGTATAAATACATTTAATAAATATAAATAAAATGTTAAAGTATTTTAAATTTTTTATAAATTTTTGTCAAGCCTAAAGGTATGCAAAATTTGTTCTGGAATTTTTTCTTTAAAGTTTCTTTGTATTAAATTTTTCATTTAAATCTATTTTAATGTGTTCAAAATCCAAGTTCACATTTCTTTTCTTCAATTTGAAAGCATAAATCAACTGGAAACTCTTTCTAGCATTATCCAAGTGCCTTAAAATATGCTACAATTTTTATTTTTAATTTTAAAACTCTTCTCCAGAAAGAATTTCTTTATTTATTTTGCTGCATCTATTGTTTTCTTTCAGTTATTATACAAAAATCATTTTAATTTTTTCGAATTTTCTTGCATATCCGTTTTGTCCATTGTCCTCCATTTACTACACATAATAAGTGAAGCATTGTTTAAAATCATTGAGCAGAGAAAAAGTTCTAAAATGAAACTATGCTTATCATTTATAGTTTCTCTTGTATTTCATTTCATTATGAATAACAAAATTCAATTAATTTAAATATTTGACTTCAATGAATATTTGCTTAAGTTTACGGTTGTATGGTCAATATGAGATAAAATTGTGGTGGTAATGGTGTGCTATGCTATGCTATAATATGGTCTTAAATAATATGAAACCTCCCTCAATCTGTTTGGCTTAAACTGTGTGTGTGTGTCCGTCTTGCCTGTCTTGTCTAGGAAGAGATGGCAAATTTTTCTAGTCAATATTTGTTTTGTGTACAGAAGCATAAAAGAATTTGAAACTTTATTTTCTTTGGTGGCAGACAGTTGAGATAATGTTTGAATTGACAATGACATCTTTCGTACGTATAAGAAGGTACTGCTGCTATTGAAACAACATCAATCAAAACGGCATAAGAAAGGAATCAAGCTTACTTAGTGAAGCCTCAAAGTAGGCAGTCAATTTTAAGCAAAATAAAGTCTAAAGCAAGACAAATAATTTCCAGAAATAACAATATGTCATTCAAACTGTAAATAAATACAAATTTGCAAAGTATTAGAATAAATTAACCTGAAAGTAGACTTTAAAAATTTATATTTAAAAAGATAATTAAGCAAAAATACATTTGAATTAATAGTAAGCAGATCAAGCAAAGTATAAGTCAGTATCTCGTTTACTCTACAAAGTAGGCTTTAAAAATAAAAACATATTTAAAATATTAACAGAAAATTCATAAGCCTAAAAATAGGCCACATTTAATTTATTAAGAAATAATTTTAAATCAAATATTCGGGTACTCTTCGCAATTTTTTCTTTTCACCACTAATATCAATCAATTTTTTCTTCTCTTTTCAGAATACGCAATAGTCGCGGCAGTTTAGATAGTATTGGCACTGCTGCTGCCTCTTCGGCCGCCTCACAAGCCAGTTCTAGCGGCGGTTCGAATCCCAAAATGGATATGACTAATGGTCTCAACGGTTCCGGCAACAACAGCAGCCAAAATAGTCCCCAACACCATCACAGCAGTCCCAGCCATCGTTCCTCGTCGCGTAATGGTCGTGACAATTGGTCAAAAATGCCAGAACCTTTAAATGGTCAAAAATCAGAACATAAAGAGAAATCATCACCCTCACGGCGCAGCTTAAGCGGCTCAAATTCAAAACAAGGCTCACCTTCCTCCAGTCGCAGTAAGTCCGGTGTGCCACCCAGTTTTGGTTATGTTAAGCGTGCAAATGGTTGTAATACTGCCACGGCTGAACAGCAAAATATAACCATGATGATGAATACTAATAACAACGGTGGCAATAGTCCACAAAATGGCCGTACAGCACATGTTTCAGCCGTGCCGAGAACATCGTCGGGTGGACGTAAAACTCAAGGAGGTGCGCAAACTTTGCCGCATGAAGTAACAAGTGAGTTTAATTGTTTTTTCTTTTTCTTTTAAAAAGGAAATTTTTTAATTTTTTTCTTTTCTTTTATCAATTTTGGCGGTCTCATCTGTTTAGAAATGCCTCCGAATCCCCAACATCGCAGTTATTCTTTGACCGGACCAGGTGCTACACAATTGAGCCAGTGTATACGAGAACGTTTGGCGGGCTCTCATAGTCTACCCAAACCGGGTTCAGATATGCATGTATTTCAACACAGGTAAGTAAAGTTATGGAAAAGTCTTTGGGCCTCTAGAGTAATCAAAGGTCAGCCAATTGAGAAAAGCAAATAATGCTTTAGTTCGACTGGAATAGAGTCCACGATTAAAGTTATTAGAAACCACAAACTTTATAAGTGATCTCCTAAAAGTAGGCTTTAAATTTATGAAATTAAATTGCCTGTATATAGGCAACATGAGTTTAATTTTCATATATTTAAACATCTAGCAAATACCATTAATTTCTAATAAATGAAACACCTTAAATTATGCAATGTTTTCGATAAACATTTTTATTTTTGCATTTCATGCATAGGATTATTGGAAATTTTCATTTTCATTTAATTAATATTGTACGCATTAATTTTTAGTCATTTAATTTGCCACTTGAAGCTAATTATACATTCATTAATGCCACTCATTATGCCAGGGACATGACGTCGCTATCAACGTCAGGCTATTATGTTGCATTGTGCAGAGTAAGCAGCAAAAATATGAGTGTCACTGCTCATTAGTTTTTCCAATATTGCGGTTCGATATCATTAAATTAATAGACAGCAAAAGGGCGTTAAGCAAAAGACCGCAATAATAATAATAAATTTAATTTATTTTTTCTCATTGGATTTATTTATTTAAATAATATTTAAAATGAAATGAATTAAACTGTTAGCCAAACTACAGTTAAATGATAAAGTTTTAATTTAAAATCATTTATTAAATGCCTATAAATATGCAATGATTTTTTTATTTATTTTTCTATTCCTTTAAAGGCTCTCCTCAAATCGACCGGGCAAAATGTTGGATGGCTCTTTATCGGATACCCAAACCTATGCTGAGGTTAAACCTGAATACAGCAGTTATGCCATGTGGTTAAAGCATAGCAATACCGCTGGCAGTCGTCTATCCGAAGGTGACTCTTTGGAGAATATGCAATTGGGTTCACCCTCTATGTCTAGGCACAATCACAAAATGATGCAACATCGTGCTGCTGCTGCAGCAGCTGTTGCAGCTGCCAATGCGGCTGCCGCCAATACAAATAATATTGCTGGTTCAGAGTCTCCCTATGTCCAAAGTCCCCGTTTGAATCGCAGTAATAGCATAAGGTAAGGCATTTGAAAATTGTTTTTCAACAAACGCAATCTTGTAGTTGAAAGCATGTCTAAGAGATCTTTTATTTTTAATACCTTTCTTTGTAAAAACAAAGCTACTTGAAAGAAAGGACTTATCCAAGGTGATTACTGGAAAAAAGCGTGATCAAAAAACCTTATATTTTTAATAATATTTTGTAGTCCTTTCATCCTGCTTTTTGTTATGGATCCCTAAAAGCATTTTTTTATATTTTTAATACTTTTTTCTTTAAGAAGTTAATCCTAGTTCGATAAAATTTTTCTAAGCTTGTTTACAAAGCTTTTCTAGCTAGCAATGCTTTAAAATCCTCTTTTATTCTTGCTATTCGTTATAAGTATGCATAAGAAGTTCTATTTCAACTTTTTTTAGCTTAAAAAGATTTTTTTCTATTTGCAAACATTTTTCAAAGCTTATATTGAAAGCTTTTTTAGTAGCAAAGCTTTAAAGCCCTATTTAGTTTTTAATATTCTTTATATTTCAGCTTTTTTAAACGAAATTCAAAAGCTTATATTTAATGACTAAGCTCTCTGACATTTTTTGCTTTTTGCTCGCCTTATTAAGCTCGTACTTCATTCTTTTAACACATCCTAGTTTCATATTATCACGCTTATTTTATGTCGAGAGCTTTTTGATATGATACTCTTTTAATTTTTTTCTTTTTACTGCCGCTTATAAGCTTGTATTACTTATTTGATTCGCACAAGTACTTGAGAGCTCTCGTATAAAAGCCCGATTCCTTGGCTTATCTTTACGGCTAGCAAAGTACAAGATTAGCTCTTACATACATACATAATTAGTCATTACAACCCTTCAGTCAGGATTACGACCTAGTTTCTCACACCACTTATGTTGTGTGTGTTAATTTTATACATGAGTGGCGGGACCTACAGTTTAAAGTCGACTACGAACTACAGATTTTTGAGAAACTCTTTTTTTTCATGGCAATTTTATTTACTCTCAGAGTTTTTGCTAGAAATCTGCTGAGAGGAAGTCGCCGAAGAAATATTTTTTATATTTTGTTTTGATGTCTGGCCTGGACCTCGAAGCCTGGCTTTACGTCTAATAAGCCAACACACTACCTACTAGACTACGGCGACAAGATTAGCTCTTACGATAACAAAACAGCATACAAATTATGAGAATAGGAAAAGCAAAACTTGCATTACAATAACAAAACTATATAGGAACGCTAAAGTTCTCGAAGTTACCAGACTTGTGCCACTTGTTCTGGAGAGACAGAAATTACCGTTTATCACTTACGGTGCTACTGCGTGCAAGACTACTGGAAATTACAATCTTAATATGCCTGATGAAACTGTCTGAATTTAGTTTAACCGTTTGGCTGCTAAGCGATTCTGGTGAGAACGTTCGAAAACTGCTCGAAAACTACAATTAATTATTATAATAAAAAAATCTACAAAATTCTAATAACCTATGTATAAAGAGAGGACCCTATATCTTGTCTTTTAATTTTATTTTTGCTTTTTGACTAAATTTTTACACTGAAATTCGCAGCGCAAATGCGATTTTCGTAGCAAATGAACGCAGCGCTTTTGCGCCGCGTAGCAGTCAAACGGTTAAGGTACATTGTCCGATACATAACTGAATCGGAATGGCCAAGTGGAAACCTCATGTGTTTTTTAATGCAGAGTGACCCCATCATACCTAACCTCTCATACAACAAACGATTCATTTTTAAGTATGCTATCAAAGCGCTTATACTACGTATCTTAAATTGTTTTTCCAAGAAATTGTTTACGAAGAAATTTGTCTGCCTAACTTGGTAGGTTTTTGTATTTTTCTAACCAGCCTTATGTTATGCTTTATATATTATATTATTTAGAAAACACATTAATAGGTTCATTGCCCTCTAACAGCTACGGTAACGTCACAAAATTCTCACAATAAACGTTCTACAAAATTAACATATTTTTTCTGTTGTTTAGCTAAATTATGTTTTTGAAAATATTCCGGGTTTTTTTGTTTTTTTTTTCGTGCAGCCTTAACAGCGGCAATAGTTTTTCATTGTTTTTAAGTACTACTTAACATATTATGAAAACTGGCTGCAAAGTATTTACTTTTCGTGAAAAACAACTACAAATAGTACAGAAAAATTGCTTTATTGTTATTAAACAACAACAATAACAACAACTATAAAACATAACTTGAAAATAGAAAAATAATAACAAGGCAACGCCTAAAATTATGCTACAAAATAATAAAAAAAATTCAACATAACAAAAAACTTATATTGCCTACTTTTCAACGCCTCAGAAACTCATAAATTTCGCTTAATAAAAGCAAAAATAGAGAGAAAAAATTCATGCGAAATATTTTCACAAAAACAAAACTTCCTTCCACCAAAAAGAGTGCTTCAAAAAAATAAAACAGCCTTAACATTAAACCTAAAGGTAAGGTAATAAGAGAAATTAAGAAAATATTGTAGCACAGAGTTAGGGAGTGAGAGAAAGCATATTAAGTGTATGAAAACTCATATACACATACTCTTACGCATCATCATATACGCGGAGTATAAGTATGTTTACATATTTTATGCCTTAAAGTATGCTATACTGCATACATTAACATACTATAGCCTAGCAGCAATAGACATAAAGCAAGTAATATAGTAAAAGGCAGTCATCATTTAATACCTGTTTGTACAACGATAAGGTAAATAAAAATACAATCTAGCGCTGTAACACATCAGACGATTTTCTATTTATTTCGAAGTCCATTTCCTAGAGCTTTGCCTGTTATGTGAGTAGTAGTAATATGAGTAGTACGTAAAGTTTGAAGGTTGTTGCTGCTGCTGGAAAAAAATTCAACTTTACGTCTGAGGGGATTCGAGTGCGATGCAAATAAGTAATCAAGTATTTCAAATATTTTTTCATACGAAAAATACCAACGCCTACTGTTAGGCGTAAAGCAGAGGTAAAAGAGCCTGGGTAAAGAAATTCGCGCGAATGTGAATAATTATTAAAAAAAAAAAGAAAAAAATTCTTTTTAAAATTAAATTCCTAGAATTTAAGAATATTTAATGCCAGAATTTTCAAAGACACAAAGGGAATTTGTAAATGAATTCATGTCTAAAACCAGGCTCTAGATTGTCATGAATAAATATTTAATTATGTATAATTTAAATCACAGAAAGAAATTGCCTACTTTTGGGCTGAAATATAGAATTATCTCTCTTATTCCAATAGTTAACACTTCATTTTACTATTAAAATTTATGTTTCTCAAAAATTTACCAGACATACATATGTCTGCCTAATTTTAGGCAGCCAATTAAATGAAAAGAAAACAGGAATCCTTAAAACAAATTTCAATCACAATTTCAATGTTTTCATTTCCGTTCAATTTAATAACCACAAATAAATCACATCACATCATTCATAACAGATTTGTTTATGCAAAAAACCTCGAAAATATTATTGAATAACGATGACAAACAACAACTCAACTGGCAACACAGAACCGAATTTGGTAAATAACTTGTCTAGTCTAGCCTAAGGGGCAAATTAATACCCACTCACATTTAAAGGCAGACTATTGCAAATTTCCGTTTCTGAAACAGGAAATTTAGTGGGACTACTGAACACGTACGTACATGTACATGTATGTGAAAAGCTAAAAGGAATAAAAGATGAAAAACACATAAAAATATGTAAAGTATACTTTAAGGGATTTGTGAAAAAATAAAAATAAGGGTTATACAGTTTGCGGTTTCAAATGTAAATAACATGCTGATTTCGAAGGAATTTCTATTTCATTATAATGTCTGGATAGGCTGCAGCAGTCAATCCTTTTAGGATAGTTTTCGAAACACTTCAAGAGCTTAAAAATCTAAGATACCTTAACTAAAGGTTGTAACAGATAAGGTCTCATCCTTAATTTAGCCCCTTTATATGATTCTTCATATGGCTTCGAACACATAGAACTATCATCGGAAAGCGAATTGCTAACGGATTAACAAAGGCCAGCATGGTTCTCCCAATACATGTCAAAGGGAATTTTATTCTTCCGATTACCTCAGTTAGACTAGATATTCTCCGTTCCTGTTAGAGAAAGTCTCGAATTTGTTGGCAGCAGGAAAGTGCCTGCATTATTGTTGGATTCTTCTGGACTTGTATGGAAAAGAACTCAAAGACATCCGTCTCAGAATTGTCTTCACGAGCCAATGTCTTCTAGAAGTCATGCAGATATGGCTTGGCATTGCATTGAATGGCTTCTTTCGTCGTATGTGGAACTGGCTGGTTCTTGCCAGAAAAAATGGAAATTCATGACTGAACTGTACGACATAATTAATGCCGCAACGTCAAGATTTATTCTTCGGTTTGGTTTGGTTTGGTTATTTAGGTTGGATGCCTTTAAGCAGCGCTTTATCATCGAATTGGGTTTTAATTATGGCAACATAATGGGCCTAAGCGTTGGTTTAAATGGAATCTAATGGGTTTAGTATCTAGCCTCAGCAAACCTACTCGTTGTTCTACTTCTAAATAGAAGAGACTTCAAACGAAAACATCTGTTAAATAACAGCCTTGCCAGATCGACAGTTTTGAAATCACTAAATGGTTAACCCGTTATTTAAAAATATAAACAGAAATTTAAAAATAAAGCACTTGTTTAAAATCAAATTTAAATAAAGCTTATATTATCTTTATTTTGACACTCGCCTAAAAGTATACTTTATTTTGTATTATTATTAATTTGCTAAAAATAAATTCAATACATTTGAAAGCTATTCCCATAACCTTTTCATTTAATAATACCCAGTTTTGTAATGAATGTCCCTATCATATATGTATGTACATACACATCGTATACATATGATATAATAATTTTGTTGTAGCATACTTTTTGGCGGAACATAGATAAATATCTGATATAATTTTTTTGTATACGAGTAAGTCTCAGTTAAATGTAATGAAAAATACTAAAATAAGGCTTTTTGTTTCCGTTTTTTTTTCAATTCTTCTTTTTAACGAAAGTAATGAAAACAAATGAGTTCAACGTAGCTAACGTGTAGCATACTTTCAGGCATTGATATTTATATATTCATTCTCTGTTTTTTCTGTTGATTACATGGCCTTGCATAATTAGAGCAATATTTTTTTGTATTTTATTTAGCAATTCTCTGTAGCAAATTGACAATATGATTGATGATGTCAATTTTTAATATCTACTTTTAGGCTGCAACAAAAAAAAAATAACTAGAAAACTTATTATGTTTAATATAACAAAAAATGTATTTAAATTTTTTGTTATTATTTCTTAAAATAGATCAACAAAATCTGAAAAAATGTATCCTTCTATGTTGTCCAGGGGTGCAGATGTAGAAATTGAACCCTATTATTGTCTACCCGTGGGTGCTCAACATAACGGTGTTATATCTGCTCAAATGGCAGCCGCAGCGGCTGCAGCCAATGCCCAGGTTGCCGGCCAACAGCCCACTAATAGTTCGATAGCCTGGAGTCAACCCACCTCACCAACACCCATTAATAGAGGCTTTGGTGGACCTATGTCACCTACACATGCCAATACAATGCCCGGAATGCAGGTTGGAGCCACAGGCTCAACTGCCTCTCATCGGTTAACGTATCCTAAGAAGAATGATGAGGGTAAGTAATCGTTATTTCAGACTTTTTAATTTTAAAACATTTATTTTTTGTTTAAATTTTTTTTTCCAATTTAGTTCATGGCAGCACTGCTTCCTTATTATCTGGAGGCAGTTCTTTATACGGCACGTCAGAGGAGAGACAAGCGCAGGAAATCAGACGTTTAAAACGTGAATTAATGGAGGCTAGGGAACAGGTGCTGAGCTTAAGCGGTCAATTGTCAACCAATGTAAGTAGAAAACTTTGGTGTTTGAAAAGATTTTTTTATGATTTACGGATATTGAAACAAAAGATGGCAGAATTTCCGAAAAATTTAAAAAGAAAAAAATTTGAAGAAAAAGTGTTATTTGGGGTTTGAACCCGAAGTATTTCGTTGCATGATTAAAATTATGAAAAAATTAAAAAAAAAAATAATTTAAAAAACTATTTTCACTTGGGCTCGTCCGGGATTTGAACCCGGGACCTCCCGCACCCTAAGCGGAAATCATACCCCTAGACCAACGAGCCAGTTGGACGAATGCTAACAACTAACTAACATAACAGGCAAGCACACAAACAAACAAACCAAAAATAATAACAACACGTGTAAACAGAGAAAATCAAAAATAATCTCCTTCTCTCTCTCACTCAACAAAATGTCGCACACATACAGTATTGCCAGCTACAAAGAAATATTATTTAAGAGTGTTTATTTTTAGCTACATGAGCAGACAGGGGTGTATAAAACAGTATGAAAACAAAGTGAATTACTTTGCTAAGCTGGATGTAATGATTTACTATTCAAAAGAAAAACTTTTTTGATTGATTTTAGAAAAAAAAATATTTTTTTGTTTGGTTTTGTTTGTTAAAAAATTATTTTCAAAACATAGTCAGGGGTTCATTACTATTGTTGTTTTTTTTTAGTTTTTGTTGTGTTTTTTTTCTAAGGACTTCCATGTTGATGTTGTTGGCTTAGAGCCAAGTTTTATTTCTGTTGTGCTGTACTGTTGTGTATAAAAAGTTTGTTTGAGCCATTATTTTTGAGGTTTACAGCAGCAGCAACATAATGTTGCATAATTTTTGTTGTTTGCCGGTATGAGTGGTATTGTTCGGTTTGGTTGCATGGTTAGTTCGAAATGAAATAGTTTTACAAGACACCACAAAAAAAGGAAAGCCTTAAAAAGCAGAGCTGGAAGTATGCAATTCCTTACAAAATGTGTATAAAAAATTAAGGAAATTAACGCTTTAAAAGTGAATTTTTTAAATTAATGTGTCTAAAAAAATATTTGAATAATGAAACTGAAATTAAACTTTGCGTTGAATTAAAACTAAAATTTTGGATACAAGTTTCAATTCTTCAATCGAAAACTACACCGTTTCCTATCTTTTTGGCAATTTATGGATTCCGTCCCAAGAAAAACCTTTCATCTTTTGGACCAAGAGTGAATAGAGGTCAAGAATTTGATGACGTGCTCTAAAGTGAAGCATATTCCAATGAGAACTTTTTAAAAATGTTAGACACAAGTCACGAGGTCTAGACTATACAGCATGTGAAGTAAAACTTTCCATCCACTGTTTCCTAAATAGTTTTTGACCGGCTCTGTAATATGTTAGAGAACGTTAAAATGATAAAAAGTTGCGCCCTTGTATCCAGTTGCATATTTACGGCGTTTTTCAGCCAATTTTCGCTTCATACGAATTAATTATTGTCTGTTTAGGTCTCCAGCGATAGTTTGGGCTCATATTAGCAACTCATAATGTTCTGATCCCATTAAATATAGAGCCTTAGTATGGTATTGATAATCTACTTGCTCGTATGTAATTCGTTGCAAGCAGCAAACAGTATTTCTGATACACAGAATCGTCTTTGAACGTCTCTCAGCTTCATACATCCATACAAACATACACAGTTGGTCATTACAACCCTTAGTTCAGGATTACGACCCAGTTTCTCACACCACTTATGTTGTGTGTGTGTGTTAATTTATACATGAGTGACGGGACCTACAGTTTAACGTCGACTCCGAACGACAGATTTTTGAGAAACTTTTCTTGGCAATTTTATTTAAACTCAGAGTTTTTGCTAGAAATCTGCTGAGAGGAAGCCGCAGAAGAAATACTTTTTGTATTTTGTTTTGATGTTTGGCCTGGGATTTGAACCCTGGGTTTTCGTCTAACAAGCCAACACACTACCTACTAGACTACGACGACTTCTCGGCTTCAGTTTACCGAAATTGCTTGCTTATGAATCAATTCTGTTGCTTTTAAAAGCTTTGAAATGGCTGCTTGAGCCATGGGTAATGCTTGTGTAAGCTCTTCTTGCTTTTGATTCAAATCTAGATCGCGTAATGTTGCCAATTTAGGGTTTTTCAAACTTTGTTGGCTGTGTCGATTGCTCTTTGCCTTGGATGTCAAATATTGACGTTTTTTAAAGCGCAATTCACTCGATACACAATGTTTTTGATAGGGAGTGCTCACCACATAACTCTTCAAGGAAACACTGTTTTTTTTTTTTTTTTTTTTTTTTTTTTTTGGAGAATTTGAAAGTCCCGCTTATACCAATTTTAAGGCAGGTTTAAACTGACTTTAACTCAAGTTTAAATCTTAGATATTTAAATCAATTATTTTTTTTAATTTTGATCACATTTTTGCTGCATTATTTCCAAATAACTGCCTGATCATCATTCTGGCGCTTTTTTGTTTACTTATTGCCACATTAATGAATTGTCGTTAAGAAAAAGGGGGGGGGGGCTTTAGAGATGTCTTAAGATTAATATGGCCTCCGATGAATTGCAAATATTTGGAATAAAACCTTTCAAAGCATGAAACAAAGATAAACATATTTCATGCTAATGCTGATGCTGATGCTGCTGCTGCTGCTGCATACGAGACAAATTATATATTTTGTCATGCAATTTTCAACACTGTCATAGACAAAGCAATAGAAATTACTTATGAAAACAAAAAATCATTTAAACAAAGGTTTAAACTAAAAAAACTTCAAGGAAATCATTTTGTGAGGAAATCTTATCTTTTTTTAGTGTGAAGTCTTAAGTGTTTGCTAAAGTAGGTTTAAATCTGGTTTTATTTTGAATTGAAAAATTGGGTCATTTATGGTGGTTTTAAAACCTCAACTATGTTGTCTATTATTTGATTACAATCGAATTATTTTATGTGACTTACAACAACTGCCTAAACACATCGTTGCATTGATTGTGAAAAGAAACAACATTTCTTAACAAGAATCCCATTTTTTCTCTTTTTTTTTGTTTATGTTGCCAAGATTTATTTATTTTCCCAATACCATAATAATATTATGGTTACACACTCTCTAAAAGATAAGAAAAAAAAACCTCCAACTTCCTTTAGATGGTTTCCCCCTCCAAAACAAATCTCAAAAACAGAAACAGACGAAGAAAAAACTTCAACCCAAAGCAACACTTTAAATGAAAAAAACCACTGCATGCTTGGATGCCATAAAAGTGTAAAATGCAGTAGAAAAATAGCAACAACAACAAAATAATATGCGTTGGCATTATAAGCATTTCATTTGCGCAAATATGTATTACAACGGGCCACCACCAACAACGTCATCATCCTCCATCGTCATCTCTGGCTGTTTCTCATAATGAGCATGAAAATTTCTTAGTGACCGCCAAATGCCAAATTGATGTTTTTAAGGAAAAGTGTTGCCAACACAAAGGAAACAAAATAACAGCATCCGTGTTTGCTCCACCACCATCCATCAATAAAGCAAGCAATGCGTCATTTTGCTCCACCGTACCGTCTGTCCTTTTGTCCGTCCATGTAACCACTATGTATACCTTTTTCATTCTCGATGGTACTTCAAATGAGAATGTGAACTGAAATTGTAGCAGAAACATTTAGTTTTTGTTGTTTTTGTTTTTGTTTGTTGCAATGCAATATAGAAAAATTGCCGCCAGCTTATGGTTACTAAAATAACAGTAAAAATACTAGAAATGGAGAAATGACGTCTCTTAACGGTTTTACTATTTAAAGGGAATGCTTTAAAGGATTTAAAAAAAATTTCAAATTTATGTTGAAACAGTTTATCCGTCAAATTACTGAAAACATGAGTAAAAGTAGGCTTAAACCTTATTTAAAATAGGATTCTAACCTGGTTGTAATGACCAATTAAATACGTAACTGGGTGAGGTATCATCGACATTTTTTATTCGTTTGAAGGACCTATTTATGCCACTAGGTGTGGAATACAAAATCGTTCAAATGTCCGCCAGGGCTAGTCTAGATGAAGTGCATCCGAAATGTTCAATTTTCAATGGCTTTAGCTTATAAATCAGACCGAATTTAAACGATGGCGTGAGTCATGTTGACTGTAGAGGACCATTCTGGTCTGAAGGACCAATTTAAGCCATTAGGTGTGGGATATAACATCGTTCAAATGTCCGCCCGGGCTAGTCTGGGAGAAGCACAACCGAAATGTTTAATTTTCTATGACTCTGGCTCATCAATCAGGCCGAATTAGATCGATGTCATGAGTTATGTTGACTGTAGAGGCCCATTCTGGTCTGAAGGACCAATTTAAGCCATTAGGTGTGGGATATAACATCGTACAAAATGTTCGCCCTGGCTAGTCTGGGTGAAGCGCATCCGAAATGTTCAATTTTCCATGGCTTTGACTAATAAATCTGCCTGAATTTGAACGATGGCGTGAATTATGTTGATTGTAGAGGACCATTCCGGTCTGAAGGACCAATTTTAGGCATTAGGTGTGGGATATAACATCGTACAAAATGTTCGCCCTGGCTAGTCTGGGTGAAGCGCATCCGAAATGTTCAATTTTCCATGGCTTTGACTTATAAATCAGACCGAATTTGAACGATGGCGTGAGTTATGTTGACTGTAGAGGACCATTCTGGTCTGAAGGACCAATTTATGCCATTAGGTGAGGGATATAACATCGTACAAAATGTTCGCCCTGGTTAGTCTGGGTGAAAGGCATCCGAAATGTTCAATTTTCCATGGCTTTGGCTTATAAATCAGACCGAATTTGAACGATGGCGTGAATTATGTGGACTGTAGGGGACCATTCTGGTCTGAAGGACCAATTTAAGCCATTAGGTGTGGGATATAACGTCGTACAAAAGGTTCGCCCTGGCAAGTCTGGGTGAAGCGTATCCGAAATATTCAATTTTCTATGTCTTTGGCTTATAAATCAGACCGAATTTGAACGATGGCGTGAGTTATGTTGACTGTAGAGGACCATTCTGGTCTGAAGGACCAATTTATGCCATTAGGTGTGGGATATAACATCGTTTAAATGTTCGCCCTGGCTAGGCTGGGAGAAGCGCAACCGAAATGTTTAATTTTCTATGACTCTGTCTCATCAATCAGGCTGAATTAATTCGATGTCATGGGATATGTTGGCTTCGAAGGACCATTGAAGTTTGTGGCTCATTCGCATATACTTGCACTGGTTGTCCCACAGGAAAACATCTAACTGAGTCAAATCGCACGATTTCGGTGAGCAGTTTGCATCACTACCACGTGAGATTACTATGCCATCAAATATCTCGTGTAGAATATTTAATATGGCATGCGCTGTGTGGAACGTAGCACTGTCCTGTTCCTATCACATATTGTTGATATCGGGATCATTCAATTGAGGCCATAAGATATTGGTAATCATTGACCTGTAGAGCTCGCCATTGACTGTAATAGCCTGGTCAATGTCAGCTAAAAGTCCATCCCAAACAGTTACTATTTTAGGGTGCTTTGTACACTTTTGGATCTTTTGTAGATTGGTGTGGTCCCAAATTCAAAGTATTTTGGTTTGTTCACGTACTCGTTCACTCAGAAATGGGTCTCCTTGCTCCTTCCACGATCGCGTGAGGCACAATACCCATTTTGTTGAAGCAAGTATTATGTATTATGTGTATTAATTTTATCCAGGGAATTTTATCAAGGGACCTACAGTTTAGAATCGACTTCGAACGACAGATTTTTGAGAAACTTTTTGTCGTCATTTTCTAACTCTGGGAGTTTTCTGGGAGTGGACCCATGTTTAAACCAAATTTATCCTAAATTTAAGTCTAGATTGAGGCTTTAATTTCAAACAAATAATTTTCTTAATTCTTTTTAATAAATTTTTGTGATGAATGTGGTGGCATTCAACCAATAAGGCCAAACTAGTAAACTACTGATGCTGCTGCAACAGTTTTTTTTCTTTCATTTTATTTGTTGCCTTCATTTCATTGCACAAACATGTCTCGCGGTGTCAGTTATAGTCAGGCATTCACTGAGTGAGGAGTGAGTGAGTGAGAATTAAGGAAAATATTTAATGAGATTGTTGTGGGCAGTAGTAGTAGCTGAAGCTGATGCTGTATTGTACGTACAATAATCAACATGGCTTGAAAAGCCATCCCAAAATGGGTATACAGCTCTAGCTGCAAATCCCGCTCAAGTATGTGGCAGCAGAAAAAATATTTTATAAGCTCATGTTCAAAGAAATTAAATGAAATGAAATGCAATGCATTGCAATGAAATAAAATGTTGTTGCAACATGAAAAAAAAGAAATATTTTCACCAAATAAATTACAACAAAAATGACTCGGTTTTCATCAAGTTTAACTAAAATGGACAGTTTAAAAGATCTGTCAAACATGTACTTGAACAGCACAGAAAAATGTTGCTGGTAAATTTTTTCCGTTTCTTTTTTTTGTTTTGTTTTCATTTTTAATTTTCTTGTCATTTTCAAAAAAAAAAAAAAAAAATAGAAAAATAAATAAAGAAATTAACTGACATGTTTACATTATGGCAGCAAAGACAAAGCACAGGGCAATATTTGTTTAAATAACCTACATCAACATTGTATATAAACATAATTGTTATTCTATCTCTCTCTCTCTCTCCCTTAGTCTATATCAACATTTATGGTTTTTATTTTCGCTTCATTTAAGACGCGTGTGGTTATTGGATTTGTTTTTCTTTTAGTCTATGAACAGCTAACATATGAAGTTTGTTGAGTATTTGGCATGTTATCTTGAAATGATCTCAGCTTAATTGGCCATTTAAAATGTTGCTGTATTGTAGTGACCCTTGAGAACAAATTGAAGCACACTAGTGAATGGTGGAGTATTAAAAATTTGTTTGATTTTATTAAACAAACATATTAAATGATTAAGAGGGAGTGATAAGATTCAAACTGGAAATAAAAAAAATATGGAAATATGTACATAACGGAAGTAATTTAAAGTTTTGAAATAATGTTGCTTAAACATTAATTAAAAGAATTTAGAAATAATTATTTTTTTTTAAGAAAAATACTTTAAAAAGGGGGTTTAAATCTTTAGCAACATTGTTGCTGAGGAAAAAATGTCTCGCAACATAATAAAAATGTTTATAAAATTCCAAGAAAAATACATTAAAAAGAGGGGTTTAAATCTTTAGCAACATTGTTGCTGAGGAAAAAATGTTTCGCAACATAATAAAACTGTTTATAAAATTACAATTTCAATTGAATTTAATTTTTTAAAAAGGTTTTTTAAAACTAAAAGTTTATTTTTAGATTTTAAAATCAAATGTTTAGCTACAAACGACCATCACCTTTTTTAATATCTAAGAAACATAATTTTAAGCATTATTAATTTAATAAACTACTCCGTGCGGTTAGATGTTATATATTTTTAAAAACATTAAAACGTCTTGGCAGCAAATGTTTAGCAACATATTTCGTAATTTAGTACTCAAGTGTTGCTCAACATTTTTTAAATATTTAATAAAAATCATAAAAAGGATATAACTTTTAGCTATTGGCAGCTAATGTTTGGCAATATTTTTCGTAATTTTTTACTTTAATGTTGCCCAACTTTTTTTTAAACATTTAATAAAAATCATAAAATCATCATAAATCAGTATAGGTGCTTTGTAGCAACATTATTGTTGTTAAGCAACATATTTCGTAATTTTTTACTCAAATGTTGCCCAACTTTTTTTAAACATTTAATAAAAATCATGAAATATTCATAAATCAGTACGGCTGCTTTGTAGTAACATTATTGCTATTGGCAGCTAATGTTTCGCAACATATTTCGTAATTTTTAACTCAAATGTTGCTCAACATTTTTTAAACATTTAAAGGGATATAACTTTTAGCTGCTTTGTAGCAACATTATTGCGTTAGGTTAGGTGACAGATCCGTGTTGAAGGCTAAGGTCCCAGTTAGGCCCATTATCATTCCACAAATCAATATCAAACCGAGAAATCAAAAACAGCCCTTATAGAAAACCTCAACTACTCAAATTTTTTAAAATTAAAAAGAAAAAATGTTTAGAAACATTGTTGCTAAGATTATAAAAATGTTGCAAAATTCCTGAAATTAAAAATGATTGTTATTATCAATAAAAGCCAGGTTTAAACAGCACTTAAAGGTCCATTATCATTCCACAAATCAATATCAAATACATCAATCAAAAACAGTCCCTATAGGAAACCTCAACTACTCAAATTTTTTAAAATTAGAAAGAAAAAATGTTTAGAAACATTGTTGCTAAGATTATAAAAATGTTGCAGCATTCTTGAACTAAAAATGATTGTTATTATCAATTAAAAGCCAGGTTTAAAAAGCACCTTTTTGTAATAAAATAAGTAGAGTGTGGTTTTAGCCGTAATCTAGTAGGTCGTGCGTTGGCTTATTAGACGTGAGGCCTCGGTTCAAACCCATATGTATCAATACTTTCTTGGCGGCGAGAATCTGGCTAAAATTTTGATAGTAAATAAATTTGCCATGAAAAGTTTGTAAAAAAATCTATAACTCGGACTTTAAACTGTAGGTTCCGCCACTCATGTGTAAAAATTAACACACACAACATAAGTGGTGTGAGAAGCTAGGTTGTAATCCTCACTAAAGGGTTATAATGACCAATTATGTATGTATGTGGTTAGCAACATTCTTGGATATGTTGCAAGTTGCTAGCTTAATCATTTAGCAACAATTTTGCTGATTATTTTGATTTTTTACACAATATTTTCCGAATTCTCAAGGAACTCTTTAAATTTAAATTTCTTGATATTGTTGAAATCGTTTAAGGTGACCCCTGGTGACCTTTCTTGCTTAGTCCACAAAATCAAATTCCTAAGAATTAATGCTTAATTAAATCACAATAACATAGAAAATGTTGATACAAACTTTCCCAAAACTTTTTTTTAATATGAAAACAAAGTTTAAATTTGTGTCTTTTTTGAAGTTTGATTTCTTTGCTGGTTGTTGTTGTTGTTGTTGTTAAATTGTTATCAACTGAGACTATTAAAAATAAATGTACAAATTGTTATACTTTTTGGGGAAAAGTTTATCAGTGTGTTACCAGCAATTTTTTTAATTTTTTTTTTTTTTTACTGGAAGAAAAACTCTTCTACAAACCAGACCTTTTCATTATAAAAAAATCAAGACTCATAATAAAAGTTTTTAAAGTTACTTTTTCTTTTTTCTGTTTTCTTCCACAAAAAAAAGAAAGTAAATGCAATTTCTATTAGGAAATGTTTAAAGAAAATTTTGTTGGCATGACAAATTAAAAAATGTAAAAATTTATAGTAGTTTTCGTAATTAAATTTGTGGGAAAATTAAAATTGGTTATAAAAGTTGGCTTTAACAATTTAATTATTTTTTAATGAAAATTTCTTTGAAGGAAGTTTTTGCAAACATTTTTTTTTTCTCTTTAAGCAACAAGTGTTTATAAATGGTTTGCTCAAAAAATTTTCATTTTTTTTATATTTAAAATGTTGCTCAACAAATGTTGCTAAGAAATGTTTCTAAACATTTGTTGCTAAAAATTCTTTTTTTCTTATATTTTTAACGTATTTAATCTAAAATCAATTACAAGTTATTTGCTACTCAATTACGTAAATGGTCATTTACACCAACATTATGTGGCAGTGGTTGCACATTGGCAGTGACTTTTAAGTGACACTCAACTCATAATCGACAACATTTTGTGTTGACATTAAAACTAATGAAATAATCACAACTCAAACTTAAATACACACCAATTTACAACTAAAAATTACGATTTATTTTGTGAACATGTAAACATTTGTGTGCGTTCAACATTAAAATGACAGTTAATAACCCCTCCTGTCAAATACATACATAATCAAACAATAAATGAGAAAATCTACTTAAAAAACTATTTTAACATTGCTTTGGTTTGATTTTGAACGTCTACTGCAATTAAGCAAGTACTTGGTAAACAAGTGTACGTAGTACGTAGCATTGTAACCTTGCAACACTTGCTTTTCTCTCTCTCTCTCTCTCTCTCTCTCTCTCTTCTTTTTGGTTTCATTCTTTTACATTCCATTTGTATGGAAGAAAAAAAGACTAAATAAACACAGCTAAAGTAAATAAATCTGTAGTAATATGGTTTATTTTTTAAATAAATATCGGGCCACGACATAGTATACATATGTGCCTGCGTTTTGTAGATACAACCCATTTACATGTTTATAGAGACTTCCATACAAATTTTTTTGAAACGCATTTAATTTTTTTGTAAGAAAATTGTGTGTCAATATTTGAATTTTTAATTATAGAACCTTATTTTTCTAGTTCAAATGTAATATTACATGTTGCTTCCATTACATCACATATAAAATTTGATTTTGTTTTTCGTTATCAATAGAAAGAAATCAAAAAAAGATCCAAATATTCAAGGTAAAATTTGTTTTTTCTTACAAAAAAATATATAAACAAGTGTGATAAAAGCTTTAAATTTGAAATTTTTATGTTTTTTAATAAATTTTTTAAAATTTTGTAAAAAAAAATGTTGTGCAACAGTGTTCTTAAGCAAATGTTGCTCAACATTTGTGGCTGAAAATTAAAAATTATTCGCCAGCTCGCCCTGAAGTAAAGACTACAGTAGAACTTTCCACTCGAAGTCTTTTCTTCTCTTCACTCGAAGCGTCTATGCTTCTGAGCCATAGATAAACACAGCGAAGTTGAGCAACTTGTAGAGCATTAGTTCCGTCGCGCGAGAGAGGCCTCTGCGACACACATTGCTTGATCTCCGGAATGAAATCAGTTTTTCTAGTAACACCAGAATCAAGACAAACAACTTTACTCACAGCATCGAATGTATAGGTATCACCCGTAATCTGGGACCCGATACCCCACATTTCTCTACTTGTCAACAACATATACAGTGGTGGCCTTATAATTAGAAACAATGTTTCTGGAACAGAGTTCTCTGGAGTGACGAATCTAAGTTTAATTTGTCCCAATCTGATGGAAAAACGTATATAAGACATCCTCCAAACAAAGCCTTTGATCCCAGGTACACAGTGAAAACTGTCAAATAAATTAACAAACATACATGTTGCTAAGTCGTTTCTAATTATAAGGCCACTTAGGTTTGTACTGTACTTAGTTTTGTTCTCCTATATTGCCAGACCCGTCTTGATAGATACCCGTTCAATAGCATTAAAGGCAGCAGTGTTATCTCGCTTGTTATGCCAAAGCAGCTGTTCATTTTTGTGGAAAATAGTGCCATTGAGATGCACTCCCGCCTTCCGTCGTCGAATACTCTCCTTGACGAAGTTGAAGACGAAACACGATAGAGGATCGCCTTGTGTGAAACCTCGTACGGTAGCAAAAAGATCGGATAGGACCGTAGTTGTAGGAGCTGCTCAGTACCATTCTGTACAGCGTTATCAGCTTTGCAGGAATTCCGAGCTCAGGCATTGCAGCAAAAATACGATTCACATCGACTGCTATCGAAGGTTGCCTTATAATCCACAAAAAGGTAGAGTGTGTCGTCTTCGGCAGGGATTTGATGTAATGTGATGGTCTGGTGGATGGTGAACTTACCAATTCCGAAAGCACACTATTAAGATCCAATCAGTATTTTCACGAGTAGCTTCAATCGTTCACACAACATACTCATAAGAAATCTCTGTGTGATAGGAAGTATGCTTGTTACCCCTCTTGTTGGCGCATATCACAAGGCCTCGCTTTTTCTAGAAATGTCAAAGGACACTGAGGGTCAGATTGTTGGGTATACTTTCCCATAGCCCTCTATTATAAATAAGCACCATACCGGGTTGCCTCTGGTGTCAAAGAAATTCAGCGGGCATAACATCAGGACCTGCAGTTTTATTGTACTCAAGTTGCAGAATCGCCTCCCCTCTCCTTTGAGCTCTTCATGGCTTTATTCGGAATCGTTAATCCATCATTATCGATTGGGTTCGCTACATCATCTCTAATAGCGGAGTTGTTGTCATCATAGCCTCGTAGTAGGGTAAAGAAGTGTTGCCTCCATTTCAGCAACATGTTGATTACGTTTTAAGCAGTCTCGTTTAGCAACTAAATATAACTTTAATTTGAAAACAAGATGTTTTTAACATAAAATGCAAATGTATGGCGACATTACAGCATCATATTAGAAATATGTTGAAGCAACATGTTGCTGATAACACAATTTTTTTATTTAACTAAAATTGCTCATAAAATTTACCTTATGTTAACAAATATTTTTGTATAAATTCTCATTGCATTGTCAACATGTTGCTGCAACATTTATTATGTATAGAAATTCGTTGCAATAAGTGTTGCCTCCATTTCAGCAACATGTTGATTACATTTTAAGCAGTCTCGTTTAGCAACTAAATATAACTTTAATTTGAAAACAAGATGTTTTTAACATAAAATGCAAATGTATGGCGACATTACAGCATCATATTAGAAATATGTTGAAGCAACATGTTGCTGATAACACAATTTTTTTATTTATCTAAAATTGCTCATAAAATTTAACTTATGTTAACAAATATTTTTGTATAAATTCTCATTGCATTGTCAACATGTTGCTGCAACATTTATTATGTATAGAAAATCGTTGCAATAATTTTTAAAATTTTTAAAATTTTTCAAACTGTTATTGATTTTTTTTCGTGTCTTTTTCTACAATTTTTCTTATTTTTCTATCTTTTCAGGTAAGTTTTCTATTTAATCTTTCAATCTTCTTTTGTGGTATGTAAACATTATTTATTATCTATTGAAAAATCTATACAAAACTCCCATGATGTAAAAAATAGAAATAGAAAATTCGTATCTCTTTGTATCAAATGACAATCTATACAAAAAACGTAAATAAATCATAATAACAGGACATTAACTCCATGAGAGATGGCGCCAAGGATATGGACAGAAAAACAAAAACAACAAAAAACAGATAAAAACAGTAATGATAGACTTTTTGATTATCAAGGATTTACTGGCAACAGCTTAAATTTTGTTACTTAGTTTGGAGTATTTTTAAAAAAATGGCGGAGTTTGGTGACTGTCAAGGTTCAGAATTGATTTTTTTCTTCTGTTTTTGTTTTTGGATTATTGCTCAACTAATCCAATGACTTTTTGGCTTTTGAATGGGGAAAAAATCATTTTTTTTCCTTTATTTCTTTCAATTATTGTTTGTTTGAAAGAATTTTTTAAGGCGCCTAAAAGTCTGCAACAGTAGACAGACACATATAAAACAAAGCAAGCTCCTTAACATATACACCATGTAGAAAGAAATTTCTTTCACTCTCCTATTTGTTTAAAGTTAAGGAAAATTATCATTTTGCAAATCATAAAATATCCGTCAAATGTTTTTTTTAAATATTTTTTCTATTAAAATCACAACAACAACAATCATAACAAATTAGATTGATAGTGATGCCACATGTGTATTATTTTCCAATGTGAGTAAGCATCATCACATTATTGTATCACAGGAGTTTGGTTGAAAAAAGTGTTTAAACAGACAGATTTTTTTCCACTTCTTTTTGCTGCGGCTGCTGCTGTACAGAGTTTAAATGTCGTTACATAAATGGCGCCATACAGGCGCCAATAGTTTTGGCAAATAGACTAAATGTAGATATAAAGAAAGGCGAGCGTATGACAAAATACAAACAACAAGAAAAAACAAATAAAAATTACTGACTTTTCAGGATATTCATTTGCTGTTGGGAAGCTGAAGGTTTCTGCGCTGGGCTTTCCTCAATGTTTCAGTTCCGTAGTGACTTTTGACGCGTTAAGGTTAAACGAAAACAATAATAATAAAAGAAAAGGAGTACAAAGAGACCGCATGAAATAGTGGCTATTATTTAAATAAATTAAAAATTATTACCAAAAAACAAGGACTCTTTGCAAAGACAAATTGTGTTAAAAAAATATTTTTTTTTTTTTAAAGAAGTGAGTTTTAGTAAAAGCAAATTTGTACATAAAGAAAAATGTTGCCGGTATATTCAAAAAATGTATCTTAAAAAATAGTGGAACAATAGAAATTAAAAGGAAAAATTAAAAAAAAATAGTTGGGCAACATATATAATGTTGCGAAACATTTCTATGTAAACATGTTGACAAAACGATAACAAAATATTTTAAAAAGAAAACTTTAATAAAAAGTAATTAACAAACCCAGTGTTCTAAAATTTTAAAATTTGATGGTAAAACTGGAAGAAAGCTGTAAAATGTATGACATGTTATGTGCTGTAATAAACATGCTTCCAAAAGTTCTTAAAAACTAAAATAAAATAAAATGCATTTTAAAAATTAACGACAAAAATAATAAAATAAAACCTTAGCAGTCTTATATACATTTTAGAGAGGCTTGCCGCAGTTCTCAGAAAGAAACGAAAATAAGAACAAGTTTTAAAACATTTCTTTAAGGAAGATGAATTTAAAACATTTAAAATGTTGCCGGGAATCTCTTGCCAAACTTTAAAAATGAAGAAAAATTGTATAAAAAGGTTTGGCAACATTTAATATATTTTCCAGAAACATGTTGCCGAAATTCGCAAACACTAAAAAAATTAAAGAAAATAAAAACAACTTTGAAAGCATTTACTTAAAAAAAATAAACCTGAGTAACGTGTGAAATATTGCCGCGAAAACTGTTTACAAAATTGAAAAAAAAAAAATAATGGAAAAAAGTTTAAAATTTTGCTAGAGAAAATCATGTTGCTTGTAGTCCTAAAAACGAAAAAACAAACAAAGTTTAAAAATAAATGAAGTTTTAAAGAAATCAAATGAAAAGTTTAGCAACATTTTATATGTTGCTGAAGAGCATGTTGCCAATTATTCGTTGAAACTAAAAACAATAAAAAAAAGTTTCGATACAATTCGTAAGGAGATGAAAAATAAAAGTTTAGCAACATTTGAAAATTCATTTGTTATGACATACATACATACAGTGATAGCCTTATAATTAGAAATGACTTGACAACATGTATGTTTGTTAATTTGTTTTACAGTTTTCACTGTGTACCTGGGATCAAAGGCTTTGTTTGGAGGACGTCTTACATACGTTTTTCCATCAGATTGAGACAAATTAAACTTAGATTCGTCACTCCAGAGAACTCTGTTTCAGAAACATTGTTTCTAAAAATAAGGCCACCACTTGTGTACTTCCAACCAATGGAGTGGCCTTCTTCTGCAAAATTTAATTAATTTCATGTTCTTTGCTTTGGTAGAAAAGAGAAAAGAAGGTCCATACGATCCATATTCCTAAATAGCAAACATTTTGCAAAATTAATGTTGAAGAGCTGTGAGTATTGTTTGGACGGCAGGTTGGAATTCATTAATTTGATAATCTGATTACTTTCAAAACCCTTTAATGCTCTAAAGTACAGCATAATTGTATTTGAAGCACACATATTTAATGTTATTTTTCTGTGAGTGTTTCCACTTCCATGTTACAACATGTTGCTAAACATGTTTGCTCTTTAACATACAAATTCAATGCAACTCTCCCCATTTAATCTAAGTTTCTCTGTTTACATTTGTTAAAAAAAATTTTAGTACTTGTTTATACTCGTGCTCTCTGTTCCAAACACACACTCTCTCACTCTCGCTCTCTCTTGCTCTCTGTTTGTGTTTTAAAAGATCACCACTTTGTTTAGGAGAGGTTTGTTTGTGTTTATTATTGTTCCGCCGTGTTAGGTTCGTTAGTTCGTTCTAAACACTTGCGCGCGTTGGTTTCGGGTAACGGAAAAAGTGTTTGAAAAATTTTAATATTTTTTTCCAACGAACGTATTGTAATAAAATAAAATAGCTTAACAGATCGTGCATGATAAATCAAAAGAAAATACGTTTAAAAAGCAATAATTTATTTATTTATTGTATTTGTAAGTTTTTGGCGCTTCGCATTTAATTAAAAACAAGTGTTTATTTTACGAATTGCCAGAGCCTGACTAGGCGGTCTCTAAATCATAATGTATGAATTAAAATTTAATGTTTCAACCAAAAACCAGATTTAGTGTATAATAAATAAAAAATTGAAATAAAATATCGTTTATAAATGGTTTAGAAAAAAAAAAAAAAAATAAAAAAGAAAAGAAAAATAATAATAAATAATTAATGGCAAATAAATGTTAGAAAAAATATATAAAAATTTGAAAACAAAAGAAACCTGCCTTAGAAATAAAAAAAATATAAACGAAATAAACCAGTTAAAAGAAAAAGATTAAAAAAAATAAATAAATAACGAAAGATTAAATATTTAAAGAATTTTAAAAAAATACGCAACAAATAATTTTACTTTAAAAAAAAGAAAAAAAAATTAAATTTAAAAAAAATTAAAATAAAAATCATAAATAAAAAACGCATAATAATAATAATTTAAATATTAAGCAACAATGACGTACAATGAGTCTTATCATTCGTTGAGTGTACTGGCGTACAATCTTATCAAATAAATGTATGGCGGTATCAAAGTATTACGCAAAGATAGGGTTCCACAAAAAAAAAAAAAAAACAAAATTCTTATCAGATGGAATTACTGGAACCAGAAATGATCAAATAAAAAAATAATAAAAAAAATTAAAAACAAAAAATATATAAATAGAACCAAGGGAATCATTATTAAGCACTTTGATTGCGGAATAAATTTCAAAAGAAAAATAAATTACAAGTGTTTACTAATTTTTTTAATATTAACATTAGAAAATATCAAAAAGTATTGTTTTTAAATTGATTAAATTAAAGTAAAAAAAAGTGGTTACTCGGTAACCATTTTCAAAGTATCATAATTTTGGAAAATATGATCATTATTATGCGTTAGAGAGTAAACAAACAAAAACCCCAATAAAAACAATTTTTAAATTAAATATGTTCGCCTACTAGTAGGTAACCAGTAACCGTTTACTTAGTTACTTAGTTGGTCATTATAACCCTTCGAGACAGGATTGCGACCTAACCTCTGACATAACTTTTGTGGTGTGAGTTAATTCTAAAGTCTAAAGTCAACTCCAAATGATAGATTTTCACCACAATTCTAAGAGTTTTTGGCAGAAATCTGCTAACAGGACTTTGCCGAAGGAATATTCTTTGCATATTCCGTTTTGTTCGATATGTCTGATCTGGGTTTAAACCAGGACCTCACGTCTAATAAGCCAAATACTTTACGGCAACATCGTTACTCGGTTATTTATTAAATATTTCTCTTATAACTGTTTAAATATTTCTTCAAACCGTAATTGATTTTCCAGCATATGCTCCAAGAAAGCATTGCCTTGTAAACTAACCGGTTACTCGTTACTCGGTTACTTGACAATTAATATTTCTTCTAACAAACTGATTTTCTAACATAACTTTTTTACGCACCCATTAATAAATTTTAAGCTTTTATTGCAACGAGTACCCGATAACCATATGATATAAAATGGTTAAAATGTGAATATTTTGGGTTATTGTCGAAATGTTTATCTTAACTGCTTGATTTTCAGAAAAATATTTCGATAACTAAGACATTTTGAAACGAGTACCCGGTAACCATTAGATACAAAATAGCTAAGCTATGATTATTCCGACATATTGTTCAAATGTATATTTTAACTGCTTGATTTTCAGGAAATTTTTTTCGAAAATTAACATTTTTTGAAACGAGTACCCGGTAACCATTTGGAACAAAATGCTTGAAATATGAAATATTTTGTGTTATTACTTAAATATTAATTTTAACGGCCTTAAATTCATTTAAATCCTTTCATTTATTGACATTTTTGAAACGGGTACTCGGTAATCATTTGAGAAATAAATTTTTTTATTTAAAAAGATTTTTTTGTTTGTTTTTTTTTTATCTTTCAAAGTGTTACTTGCCTTTCTCTGCTCTTATTTATTTCATTTTTTTTTTCACAAAATTTATTTAATTTATGGCAACTTGTATGTACGTTGCATTTCTTAACCCGCAGAATATTGTATCTCTCTCAGTTTCGTAAATTTGTAACAGGCTTGATTTTAATCAAAATAATCACAAAATTTAAACCTAAAAAACTGTATTTTCACCCACTATGAAAACAAAAACAAAAAACATTTTTTATTAAAATCATGGTACATTGTCTGTTACCATTGAACCAATAAATTACACCCAAAGAAAATAATCAATCGACAGCCGAAAGTATATAAATTACCCAAGGGGTCCATTGAAAAGCCTTGCATTGAAATGTAAGAAATTTACACCCTCGTTAAGTAGGAATTAATGCCTTTATTAGCACGAATTATAACGAATTTAATCGTTACCCTACTTTAATCGTATAAAAGTAAGTGTTACCAACTGTTTGCTTGAACTAAATATACCTCTTGAAGCCCCTATAAATTTCAAATGAAAGGAGGTTTTTTTTCTGTTTTTTTTCTGTTTTTTTTTTTGTCACAAAATGAAAATTTGTTATAAATTAGTTGCCACATTATCTTGCAACGTACATACATACAATGCGACAACAATGGTGCACACACACTAACACAATCTAGATAGATATACGAGACAGACAATACATGCAGCTCATGAAACATTTCTTGTATAGTAAAATGAAGTGAAGTGAAGCTCTCACATTTTATTTCTTCTTTTTTTATTGATACGGGGCATTTATTGTCGTAAATTATGTACTCTTTCTGTAGCTTCCTCCCTTTCTCCTGGCCTTAGGCAACAGATGCCACCACCACCACCGCCACCTTTATATCTCTATATAGACTGTGTTAATTTTTTATTTTGCATGTGGCATACATTTCATGTGTGCATTTTGTAGGCTTTTAAAATGAATGAATTTTTTTTGGAAATTTTGCTTGCGCCTTAACAAATATGTGTCAAATGCATTATGGCTGCCTGCCTATGGGTAACCATTTAAAACGAGCGAAAAATGCCTTCAATTTTTTATTGTTTTTGAGGCTGTAAATTTGCTTCGTTTATTTAGATTTTCTTTAAAAAAAAGAGAAGTAATGGAAATAAATTGATTTGAAATTTCATTTCAATGGCTTTTAAAATGCCAAATAAAGTTTCACTCTGCATACAGAAATTACAAAATATTTCTATGAAAAATTGTTTTCCAAAAATTTTTTTTTAATTTAAAAATTGTCCTGCATACATCACTATCTACTACAACAACACAATTTAGATAAAATGTCCTGTGATTACGGTCATTACTTTAATCAAATCGCCTTTATTCTGTCTTAAAACAATCATGGTTTTCTCCTTATCGGCATCGTTCCAATGAATTTTTGTAATTTCTTCTACTTTGTCGTCATTATTCAACAATAGACGATGCAAAGTATTCGCCCCTTTTTTTCAATTTGGCCATTAATTCACTGTGATCGCTTGCTCATTTTCGATTACTCCTGGATGGCTAGGTACCCGTATAATGTGTAACATGACATGCCTGGCATAATTGCTGAAAAACTTCTTGTGATCGCTTCCTCATTTTCGATTACACCTGGATGACTAGGTACCCATATAGGCTGCCTTCCAAAATGTTAGTTGCTTTGGGTTTGAACAAAGTGTAGTGTTTCATAAAGCCGCTGTACAAAGTGTTTACAATGTATACTATTTCAAAACGTCGTCAATGTGTACTTTTAACGCAGTCAAAAAGCAATCAGGCATGGGATTTATAGTTGATGCATTGTTTGGTTACTTTGCACATCTACATAGTTTATATACAGTAGTAGAACTGCATACAAACTTTGTATTGATACATTTTGGAAGGCAGCCATAATGTGTAACATGACATGCCTGGCATAATTGCTGAAAGTCTTCTTGAATTTTTTGACAATTTTTTACCCCGTATCTTACTTACATAATTTGGCAATACAACCCTTTATTATGGATTACAAAAAAGCTTCTCACACCACCCATGCTGCATATGTGTTAGATTTACCCATGAGCCCATAAACCTATAGCTTAATATCGGCTCAGAACGATAGATTTTGAACAAACTCATGGAGAAGTTTTTACCGAAAGAATGCTGAGAAAAAGCCGCCGAAAGAAATATAATTTTTTTATATTTCGTTTTGTTCTGAGCTGGGATTCGAACCATGGACTCATGTCTAATTAGCCAACACACTATCTACTAGACTAGCTTGATTCCATAAATCTGCTTGTTATTGCCGAAATTGTCATTTCAACAATAGGGGCATAGAAAATCATCCACTGTTTTCTCTGATTCTGCTCACAGCCTATAGAAATCTATGATACCCCTATTCCACTGGCTGGTCATGTACTTAGTACTACTATAATAACCCTCATCCCTCCGATTTGTCAGGCTTAGGATAAGTTTCATTCCTATGGGATTGAGGTTTGGCCATAAGGCTCACGCAAGCCTACATTCCGTTCCCTGCGGGGTTAGCAAGTGAATCATACTTTTTCTGCATAATCCTAAAAAAACCATTGATAATATCATTGACTTCTTCTCTGTTGTAGCCCCCAAGGCTGAATCTGATCTTGACAATTCATCCACAAATTCGTTGACAATAACGCCGCAATGAACAGGGACCTAGAATAAATCATTCTGTTATTCTTATAGAAGACCGCTTAGCAGCTTTCTACACTGTTAGATCAGATCTAAAAACACATACTCTCAAAGCTCACAGAGTGGCCTTTAGAGGGCCTATTTATTGTATAAGCTTTTCTGCTGAAATATAATTATGAAAAATAAAATAACCTTATGATGCGGGCTTCTTGGGGACGATTGCTGTAGACTGTCTAATGGTGAAGGTATAGCAGTGGCCACTTTATAGTCACCTAGCAGCAACTCGTTTCCTAGCCGTTCGCATCTTGAGACACTACTCCCTCTTTCCACTTTCCTATAAACTGTTTTCCTAAACCTGCACAATACACTGCATGTGTAGGGGCTATCCCCTGAATGCTGGTTATACCAAAAAAAAAAAAAAAAAAAATTCTTCAAATCTCTGTGGAACTTAATACTTAAGTGTAACAAATTAAGAAATTTAGTTTAAATTCCATTTTTTCATATGCATTTCTACAAATTGAGGATAAATTTAACTCAACATATGAACGAATTAAATATTTTATTTGCATTTCTACAAACTAGGGATAAATGTAACGTCCATTAGATATGTAATTTCTAAATAAGGCATTATTTTGTGTATACGGTTAGGGGGAGAGGCCCTATTAAGTACTTAAGAAACCAAAATTAAAGAAACTTAAGTGTCTACTTTAAGAACTTTTTTTTAATAATTATCACGCAAACTCTTGAAATACTTTGAATTAATTTCCATAAAAATCTTCCCGTTTACATTTGTAGAAATTGTGGATAAATGTAATGCATTACATCAATTAAAACCAAACCCATTAATTTTAAATGCAATTAAGGCTCTCTCTGTCTCTCTCTCCTACAAAGCAATCTCAAGATGCCGTAATAATCATTCATAATCATAAGCAAGTTGTTCTAAAAAAAATATACATTCCCTCCCTACCACTTGAGTATTCAATTAATTGACACTTTAGAGCGGCTTCTACATACAAAAAAAAACTCCATAAAAAATCACCTTCTTTCTCAAGATCAATTCCACATCTTTATCAATTCTTGCCATTAGAAACCAATTTTTTATGAGCAAATGCCACAAATTATTGAGAATCCCATAAATCTTAAACAGACAATTATGAAAACAAAAAAAGAAACGATAAAATTTATTACAAATATTTCCCATCAATTAATGAACAAACGAACAAGCCAGAATATTGATGGCAGCAAGAGCCGTCAATTTCCTTTGTAGGTATGTGGAAAAGAGAAGAAAAAGAGGCGCCTCATATTAGGCAAACACACACAAAAAAAAACTATTTTTAGCTACACGAAACTCAAAATTAAACGGTATTAGGGTGTGCTTCCGGAATTTTATGCCACAGGGAAAAAATTAACAAAAAAAAAATTCCCTTCCTTTGATAATACACACCCCTAAAAATGCCAGCGAAAAAGATCAGGAAGGAAAATAAATAAAATAGTGTGGGATTCGAAGGGATACCGTGTGTGAAAATTGTAACATAAGCTAAATTGCTATAAACAGTAGGAATTCTTGAGAAACTGAAAATATTAAATTTTTGTTAAAAAAATTCATTCTTTTGCAACTGGTTACTCGGTAATCGTTTTCTAAATCGTACCGAACTTCTATGAAATGGTTACACAAAAGCATTTGAAACAATAGAAAGCAATAGAAAAACATTTTTAAGCAAAATACTTTGAAATATAAAGTGGTTACTTGGTAACCATTTGCGTAAAACCGAAACTTTTAAGAATATAAACCTTAAAAATTATGATTTAGGGTTTCTCTTTAAATTTTAGTTGATATTCTCACGTTTTCTGTAAAAAAAAATAAGTTTTCTTCCAAGAAAAAAACCAACGATTACTCATTACTCGGTTATTCATTAAGCAAATTCTAATAAAAATTTCATATATTTCTACAAATTTTCAGAAAAAAAAAATAAATTTTCTTAAGAAAATAATATGGTTACTCGGTTATTGGTTAACCAAATTTAAATAAATTAAAAAGAAATTCAAATTGAAGCATTTGCCCCAAAAAAACTCAATTTCTTTAAGAAAGTAATACGATTACTCCTTACTCGTTTATTCGTAAACGTTTTATTTAGATATTTCAGAAAGTTCTTCAAATTAGATCGGATTCGCCTAACATTTTCAGTAAAAAAATTCTTTTTCTTAAGAAAACAATGTGGTTACTTGTTATTCGATTATTCTTCAACCGATTTTTTTTAGATTTTATAAATATATCTGTAAATTATACTGAGTTCTTAATATTTATAATAAAACAAACAACTTTTGTTACGAAAATAATGTGGTTATTCGTTATTCGATTATCCGTCAAGCGACTTCTTTTAGATTTTTTAAACATATCTTTAAATTATAAACGAGTTCTTAATATTTGCAGCAAAGCAAACAATTTTTGTAACGAAATCAATGTGGTTACTCGGTACTCGATTATTCGTCAACTGACTTCTCTTAGATTTTTTATACATATCTTTAAATTATAACCGAGTTCTTAATATTTGCAGCAAATCAAACAATTTTTGTTACGAAATCAATGTGGTTACTCGTTATTCAATTATTCGTCAACCGACATCTTTTGGATTTTCTGAACATATGTTTAAATTATAACCGAGTTCTTAATATTTGCAGCAAAGCAAACAATTTTTGTAACGAAATCAATGTGGTTACTCGTTATTCGATTATTCGTCAAGCGACTTATTTTAGTTTTAATAAACATATCCTTAAATTACAACCGAGTTCTTAATATTTGCAGCAGAAACAATTTTTGTTACGAAATCAATGTGGTTACTCGTTATTCGATTATTCGTCAACTGACTTCTTTTGGATTTTCTGAACATATGTTTAAATTATAACCGAGTTCTTAATGTTTGTAGCAAAACAAAAGACTTTTATTATGAAAACAATGTGGTTACTCGTTATTCGATTATTCGTCAAGCGACTTATTTTAGTTTTTATAAATATATCCTTAAATTACAACTGAGTTCTTAGTATTTGCAGGTAGAAAACAACTTTTCTTAGGAAAATAATATGGTTTATCGTTACACGATTATTCGCTAACTGACGCCTTTAAGATTCGATTAGCTTGAATGGCTGATAATAAAATTTTAGTTGTCTATCTCAATAAATTTTTTGAATTATTAAATTTTTTTTAAATTTCCGGTAAAAAAATAAGATTTTTTAAAAACGAAGCGAATACTCGTTACCCGGTTATTTATTAAATAATATTTTGTTTAATTTATCTTACATTTTCTGTAATTACGACAGTATCCCTAACAATTCCTCATATATTCTGCTTCTTTTTGTTTGTAACTATTAACCGGTTACCCGTTAGATTCTTTGTCATTTATAGCTGTATTTCTGTTCTCTTGTTGTTGTTCTTATTGTAATATAATGCCTTATATCCGCTAGAGCAACCACTTAAACAAATTTATCATTTAATTTTATCCCTCCTTATCTGCTCTGCTCTATCCCTATTGAGCGAACTCATCTGTTTTTTTTTTGGTTTTTTTTTTCGAGTAACATTCGCAGCCTTAGCAGCCTGAGATTCAGCCGGTCGTCTCCGCCAACATCTGCTTTTTTTGTCGTTAAATAAACCAAAAACAAAAATTAAAGAAAACGAAGAACAAAATCAAGTCATTCTATTTCATAATAATAATGTGCTCTTGTTTATTAATTCTCTTATGTTGTTGTTTTTGTTTGTTTTTTGTTATTGTTTTTGTAAAAGTGGTGGCTCGCAGAGTCAAGTGAGTCAGTCGTCAGTGGTAGTAGGGTTCTGATGCTGATGTTAATAGTTGTAGTGGTGGTGGTGGTGGTTGTGGTGGTTGTTTGCATGCAAACAGGCTGGCATTCATAGCTATTCTAGAATCGAGACTCTTAAGGCATTAACAATAACAACAGCAGCATTAACATCAGAAACTATAAGGAGATGATATCTACTAATAATGACCACATGTGGTGTTTTTATTGTTGTTGTTGGTTTTTGGATTTTTTTCGAAAATACTGTTGGGTTTTATGAGCTAGAGTTTACGCTTTACAGTTGGAAAAATATTGTGTTTTTTTGGTCAAAAAATTTTATGAGCATACCTTCCCTTCATCATAAAAATTTTTCTTTCAATTATTTTTTGTTCTTTAATTTAAAAAAATATTTATTTACTAAATTAAATAAATAATCGTGTACTTTGTGGTTAGTCCTAACGTACAAGGGCAGGTAGGCGTACCTTCCCTGTGTTTGTGTGAATTTCTTTATCAATTACTTGCTTATAATGAATACATTAAATTCAAATTACTATTCGAAATTCAAACGAAATTTTCTCTTACTTTTCTGCCTTTAGTAAATTACTAATGTTTTTCGGCATACCTTCCCCTCAGTAGGCAAACATTTTCTTTTTGACTGAATAAATTTTTTCTAATTTAATTAAAAATGTGTTAAAATGTTTAAGTTTTGAACTTAATTGCTGATGTTTTTAGGCATACCTTCCCCTTAGTAGGCAAAAATTTCCTTTCAATTGAATAAATTTTTTCTAATTTAATTAAAAATGTGTTAAAAGCTATAAGTTTTTAACTTTAAAACATATGGCAGTTTTGTAGGAACCACTTATGTTAATAGGTGCACCTTCCCTTCATCATGTAAAATTTTTACCATGTACTTTTCAATATTTTAGAAAATTGAAAATTAAAATAAATTTGAAGCTTTTTTTCTTTAATTCTTGAAATGACTTACAACTATTGGCACACCTTCCCTTCATAACTTATAGTTTTTCTAAGCGGGTTTTATAAATGCATTCCCTGTTTATTTGAATATTTTTTTTTATTTTTTCGTTAACCATTCATTAATATTCTTATTTAACAACATACAGATGTATGTGTGTGTACATATGTGTGTATATTAAATATGCATTTATATTTATTTTGCATACATATGTGTTGTTTTATTTTGCTTCAATTTCTTATACGAAACGAAAAATTATGCAAATGCCAGTGGAAGTAAAAGTAAATATTTATGCTGCCTGACTTCTTTCCCTCTTTCTTTCAATGTTTTCGAACAAAATTTGTTTTTATTTATTTGATAAGAAAAAAAATAAAAAAAGAAGAAGAAGACGTAATTTTGTTTATTTATTTGCTTTTCTTTGTCTTAAAAGCCCACCTGAAATAACCCAAGAAATATTACAGAACACTAGTAGCCACTGTAATATTAACGTCATCTTCGTGGTGCATGCACCGCACAATATGGAAATTTGTCAATGACCTCTATTTCCCATTGAATTTCGTTTGTTGTTTCTATTAATGAGAGGGGTTTCTAGTGGTTTATGCTGCTGCTGCTGTTGAAAAACTACCTGCATCATCATCGGATTGCATGTTGATTCCCTTAAGGGTTATATGGAAATGTGAGAAAAAACAAAATATTCCCACTAAAGATTTGGGTTGAATTAATGAAAATTATTTGGATTTTAATTAATGGTTTGGAATTGAATTTGGAAGGTAAAAATTGTCTTAAAGGAAAAAGAAAAAAAATTGAAGGGAACTCAATGATGGAAACTCCCATTTTTAGAACGAAGCAGAAATTCAAAGGCAGTTTTTACACGGTAACCGTCTTTGAAATTGTTAAAGGCTGCTCCCTTTTTAATAAAGTTCCTAAGATTCGAATGCAAATAAAAATAAAGCAAGTGGTTACCCGTTAACCGTTTTTACGGAAGAAAAATTCTTATAAAACATTGTAGGCAGCAAGTAGGAAAAGTAATCGAAAAGTAAATATTTAAAAGCGGTTACTAACAAAGTGGTTACTCGGTAATCGTTATTCAAAATCTCTGAAATAATCCCCTTTTTCCTCTAATCTCTGAACTATGTACTCGAAGTTTGAAAGAAGATCCCTTGTCCGCGTAGTAGACATCTAGGTGTCTTCTTCTGACATGGTGCCCATAACGCAAAGTAAAGAATTCATCGGAGAGTTCAATGGTTGTGCCGAATCTTACCAATTCATCTGCTCTGCATTTGATTGGAATGTTGTCGTACCCCAGTACCGAAATGATATGAACGTCATACTAGTCCAATAACTCGCTGAGATGTTCTCGACAGCTACATATCGTCTTGGTGTTCATTTCCTTAAAAACCCATTGCCTTGATAGCCGCCTGGGTATCAGAAATTGCGACAATTTTGTTTATAATTCTTGCCTCAGCCTGGAAGACACTCCAGTGAGTCGGTAGCAAAGGTCAGCAATGAGTATTCAAAACGATGAGTAGATTCGAATCATACTTATAATTTCTGATACTTATACGCATTCATTCATACTTATTTTAATGTCATACTCATACTACTCATATTCAAAATTTTAAATACTCATGGTACTCATACTTAACAATACGCATGATGTTATTGATTTCGACTCTCCACGACTCATCGCATACACGAACCAAGAAATAAGTATGAATCGCATACGAACACTACAATACTCACACGAAGGTTGTGTGTTTGCTCTGCTTGCTGTCTTTGTCTTTTTTGTTTATGTGTCCTTCTTCTGGCTTTGTAAATGCAACAACAACTAAGAATGTAAATTTTGATGAATGATTCGAATCACTCGAAGTATTTTTCTAAATTTATGAATCTGAATGAGTAGGCGTATGAATCAAACATATTTCGAATGTTATGAGTTTGATGTCAATGTTGTACTCATACTCATTGCAACTTGTACTTATAAATCAATGTTGTACTGAGTACGAATGAATCAGAGTAGTTGGATTTCAATACTGTTGACTCACTCATACTCGAAATTTCATGAGTACTTATGAGTAGCGAAAAAGCGATCCATTGCTGATCTCTGGCCGGTAGCCTTATGGATTTAGCAGTGTCCGATGAAACCGAAAAATTTGCTCAAGATGATCTTAAAACCAATATTCGATTCAATCAAATGTCTAATCGCGCAGAGATGCGTATTACTCTTAGCCCCTACAGTAAAGGTCAAGCGAAAGAAAGCCTAAAATTATCCCAGCACTACCATAGTTATGGTATGCAGGGCACCAGACAGATCTGTGTATCATATAGTGGCGTCATATAAACAGTACCTTCCATAACCTCAAATTTGCTGAAGATCTTAGCGAAATCAACATTCGATTTAATATACATACATACATAATTGGTCATTCATCAGGTCCATCAGTCAGTATTACGACCTAGTTCCTCACACCACTTATGTGGTGTGTGTTAATTTTATACATGAGTGGTGGAACCTACAGTTTAAAGTCGACTCCGAACGACAGATTTTTGAGAAACTTTTCATGGCAATTTTTATTTTAACGCTCAGAGTTTTTGCCAGAAATCTGCTGAGAGGAAGTCGCCGCAGAAATACTTTTTGAATATGGTTTGATGTCTGGCCTGGGGCTCGAACCCTGGCTTTACGTCTAATAAGCCAACACACTACCTACTAGACTACGGCGACTTCATTCGATTTAAGCCGCTGTCTAAGCGCGTAGAGACGGGTACTAACCTTAGCCCTTACAGTAAAGGTCAAGCGGAAGGAAGCAAAACATTGTCTCAAGCTTTACCTTAAACGTGGTACGTAGGGCATCATGCCGAGCTCTATATCTGCCATATTAAGTTCAAGTTAGTTGTCATATCAAAGAATTCACACAATGCAAGGCATCCGTAGTTTAAGATAGATTTGACTACTGCGTGACTACTTAAATACGATAAGTAATCCTGGGTTTCAAAACCAATTTTTTCCACTACTTTGTTGTAAACGTAGAGGTTAATGGAGGCCTTTTTTATTTTATTAAAGATATTCGGTTCCCTAGACCAATGAACTTTAAAAATATCAAATTTTCATGTAAATTTTTTCAGTTGGCAACTCAATTTTTGTACGATAGCATTACCAACTAATGAATAAAATATTCAGTAAATTTAAAATATTCGGTTTCCAAGACGAGCAAACTTTAAAAATGTTTAATTTTCATTGTGAATTTTTTTAGTTGGCAACTCGATTTTTTTTATGAAAAATTGACATTATATGAATAAATCTAATAAATAAAATATACAGTAAAATTAAATGAAACCAATAATAATATGTAGAAACCTTTATAAAGGGTGTTTTTTATAGAGGTATAGAACTTTAAGTTGGCATTACTTTTCAAGATGGTGACCGATTTAACAGCTGTCAAGTGACTTATAATCAGTTTGGTTTGGCAATTCATCATGAATAGACTCACGCCTGAACAACGCTTGCAAATAGTGCAATTTTATTTCGAAAATAATGGTTCTGTGCGAAAAACGTATCGCGCACTACGTCCATTTTATCGTCGACAAAATCGTCCATCAGAGCAGTTAATTCGATTAACCATGGAACGTTTTCGCACCACGTTTACTCTTATTGATAACTCGCATCCCCAGAGACGCTGTACGGTGCGTACAGAAGAAGCTATTGCTAAAACTGACTGTTTGGTGCGCTTTATGGGCTGGTGGAATCATTGGTCCGTACTTTTTCAAAAACGATGGTGGCCAGAACGTTACAGTCAATGGTGATCGGTATAGAGCCATGATTACTAGCTTTTTCATTCCTGAATTGAATAACCATGATGTCCAGGAGATGTGGTTTCAACAAGACGGCGCAACATGTCACACACCTCGTGCCACAATAGATTTATTGAAAGACACGTTTGGTGACCGCCTAATTTCACGTTTTGGACCTGTGAATTGGCCTCCAAGATCTTGTGATTTAACACCTCTAGACTACTTTCTCTGGGGCTATGTAAAAACGCTTGGCCGTATTATTGCCGATATACGGCCACAAATGCTGGAAAAAGTCATCGAAAATTGGACGTCCAGATTGGACTATATCCGCGCCAGCCGTGTCCGTCATATGCCAGAAATCATATTTAAAATGTAATGCCACAAGATTATCTTTCGGATAAATAAAATTCATGTCAATCGAATAATCCATCGTTGTTTTATTGCAACTTAAAGTTTTATACCTCTATAAAAAACACCCTTTACTTATATATGTTAACATTTTATTGGTTGGCAATGCGAATTTAAATTTTGAGTTCAAAATAAAAAATCATAAACATTGTAATGAATTTTATGGAAGCATTAAAAAATTATTAGCCTTTCTATATTCTAATACGAAATTAGCCATTCGATTTAAATAAATTTTAAAAACTGATTTCTTTTCTTAAATATTCTCATATTACAGTCACACTCGTTTTGTATGGATATGCTGGCATAAATTTTTAATTTATTGTGGACAATGTTTTCTAAACATTTCGTTCATCGATACAAAATCTGTCATAAGCTGCTTAAGCATGCGTTTGAGGGAATTTTTTAGTTTCTCTCCTTGTCTCTCTATAAGAAAATGTTGCGCGTTAAACTAATTGCCGTCAATTGAAATTCAATGCAATGAAATAATGATTTTACAAAAACCAAATAAAAATCATTAAATTAATAATAAAAATCAAAACAACAACAACTAAAAATTCAATGAATTTATTTTTAATGTTTTTATAACCATGAAATTATTTTCTATTTTTTTTTTCATAACATTGTTTGAAACTATTTTGAAAGTTGGCATCATTTACGAAATCTCATTAGAATTCTTGATGATTTCATTACAAATAATTTTATTTCATTTTATTTATAATTTTTTTATTTTAAAATTTTGTTTCAAAACTTGTTTTATAAAAAAAAAAATGTGGCAAGAATTTTAATTAAAAAATAAAAAAAATTATTCCGGTTTTAAGGGTTGGTTGTCGATTGAATTCTATAACTTAATAAATCATTCGATTGACAATTAGAGTGTTAAGGGGATTTTCCACTGATAATTCACCGGGTATTATTGACTGAATAATTGATTTCTTTTGAACGTTGAAACCAATCCCTTATAAAATTGCAAAGTGATTGCATCTAAGTAAAATTTCTAAAACAAACCATTAATTAGCAAGAATGCCTTTCTAAGCATAGTTGGTAATGCGAAAAATAAATACAAAATACTAAATTAAGCAAAATCTTCATTTCTAATATTTAAGCACATTTTGTGTGGTTTATGTTATATTTCGCGTTGCCAACTATTGTAGTTTTTCTTCAAGTTAGTTTTAAAACATAATCTCTTGTTTAAAACATCGTTTTTTAATGTTTATAGCATAGATGGATATTTTTTTCGCGTTGCCAATTTTAAAAAGTTGGTTAATACGGCTTAGAAATACAGAGCCATCATTAATTTATTTTCCTGGGCTTTGTTTTATCAATTTCCCTTTTATTCTATCAGAAATCCCTCTCCTAATTTCTTTGACAATTTCGCATTGCCAACAAAGCTTTAAATTAGTGTATACAAGTTATTTTTCGCGTTGCCAATTTTAAAAAAGTTGGTTAATACGGCTTAGAAATACAGAGCCATCATTAATTTATTTTCCTGGGCTTTGTTTTATCAATTTCCCTTTTATTCTATCAGAAATCCCTCTCCTAATTTCTTTGACAATTTCGCATTGCCAACAAAGCTTTAAATTTGTGTATACGAGTTATTTTTCGCGTTGCCAATTTTAAAAAAGTTGGTTAATACGGCTTAGAAATATAGACCCATAATTAATTTATTTTCCTGGGCTTTTTTTTTTTATCAAATTCCCTTTAATTCTACTAGAAATCTCTCTCTTAATTCCTTTGACATTTTCGCATTGCCAATAAAACTTTAAATTTGTGATTACGAGTTATTTTTTAAGTGGTTTGATAAGTTATAGATAGGTGGAGTACATAAATTTACTGGTTTGTAAGCTTTTAAAGTTTTCGGGTTACCAATCTTATTTTTATTTCTTATATAAGTCCTAAAAACCGGGGTTTCTGTAACTTTTGTTGTTATTTGCCATGTTCTAAATGGTTAAGGGTGCTTATTTGTAATTTATATATTCTCTCGCGTTGCCATTCTTATCTTCTTCAAGTTAAATATGCTTTAAGAAACCGGGTATAATGTTGTTTTTCAAGTGCAATGACTAGTTAGAGTATATAAATTTGCTTATTGTTAACTTTGAATTTTTTCGAGTTGCCAACTTGAATTTTTTTCTTCTTAAATATACTTTAGGAAGTAGATTTTATGTAGTTTTTATAAGTTCTTATAGGCGACAAAAAATGTCTATTTTGAAAACTTATCGCATTGCCAACCTTAAAATTTTGTTTCTTAAACATGCCTTAAAAATTTAATTTTGCAATATTTAAGTTTTTTTACAGAATTTCGGTTTTTATTCTTAATAGAGTAGTTCTTGTTTCTGCCACCAACTGTTGCATTCTTGTGCAAGTGAGGCACCCCAGAGTTTCTTTCAATTACTGTTTTGCGAAGGAAATTACAAGGAGTCTTTAGTCCCTCTTCTTGTTTTTTTTTTTAGAATCCTTTTAGTATTTATTTTACGCTGTTCTTGACAGTTTAATGTTTTTTGTCTCGTGTCAAATACAGTGAAACCATAATTACAGCTACAAAAATAATGCAACAGTTGCAAGGATAATAGAGCAGCAGCATAAGGAATTTGCTTGAAATTCTTTTCAATGGCAGGCAGGCAGGCAGGCAGATGAAACTATTTTAGAACAATAATTTCGTGTTGTTGTTACTTTTGTTGGGCCAGCAAACAAATAATGAACTTTGCGGATAAAAAGCAATTAAGGGTTGCATGCAACACAATATACAACTGAACTGAGCTGAACTTATTTATCACTTGCAGCATAATAACTAAACAGTGCTGGGGGTATTATGCGCCACAAAAACAAGCAGACTGGCAGGCAGGCAGGCAGGCTGGCTGGCAAAATTGAAGCATCAGTAATATTTCATAAGAGACAAATAGTTTGCAGCAGCGAATTAAAGAACAAAAAAAAAAGAAACAAATTATGACATGAAAATAATGTAAAGGGCAGCTGCATTGAGCTGCAGTTTTTCCTTTTCATAAAATGAAACGAAAAATAAAGGACCTCAGCCTGCTGCATTACAACAGTTACTAGTTTATGGCTGATAATTCAAGATAATAATTTTTGTCATCTATTTTGAATGACAAAAAAAACTTTATGACCAAGGCTACTAAATGATTGCGCGTATGTGTGTGGTGGTGGTGTTAAATGGCCATTTTCTTAAAGGTGATTTTAAAAGTTTACATGTGCCCTGTAATTATAATCCTAAGCGTATTGGGCAACGCCTGTCATCTTGACAGTTGCCGTAATAATTATACGTTTTCCTTAGCCTCTGCCATGACTCCTACCAAGTCATTTTCCATTTAAAAGCCAGGAGGCCAGCTGCTGCTATGTCTGTTGCTTGCACTAAGGCCTGTTTATGGATGTTGCAACAAGCGCTAGCAGGTGATATGACAGTTAATTTACAAATAAGGAATTTGTGTCTTTAAAAAGAAACAGAAAAAATTAAACTCTGGCGGTGACAAAAAGAAAACAAAAAAAAATAAGTCTCAACCATAATTGCCAACTATGTGGAGTAGAGTTAGTCCGTCCGTCTGGTGGCTGGTGTGGTTAACAAGATAATGAGATAATTTATTATTTTTGTTGGTCCATTAAATCATTTAAGAAAATCTTTTATAAGCTGATGAAAATATTTTTCAATTAAATTTTTTGCGACTTTTAAAGCGGCGGCAAATATTTTTTTTTTGCCAAAGCAACGCATAACTTCAAAGAGAGAGATTAAAAGTGTTAATTTCATAAGGAAATGTTAAAAGAAAAAATTAATTTTAATGGTTGGCAATGTGGTATTTTTTTAACATTTATTTTAATCTTTTGATTGCCACACAGCTTTTATTTTAATTGTTTACTTTAATTAGTTAAATTTAACTCTAATTTATAAATCTAAAATAGGTTGGCAATGCGTTAACAAAAATTTTCTTAAAAGAATATCGTATTATTTCATTTTTAATTAAAAATTTTATCAACTTGTTTGATCATTTTAAAATAAATTTTTTAAATATCAATTTTGTGAAATAGTTGGCAATGCGTTTGAAAAAAAATTAAATATATTGACTTACCTAAAAAATATTGAAAGAGATGATTAATTACATATATTTATTTATTTTTTTATTTCTTTCTTTTTTATTTTATTTCTTAAATTCTTTTTTTCCACTTATTTTTTATTTATTTTTATTTACTTTTTTACACCTTTTTATATTAATTTTTCTTATATTGATATTTTATTTTCTTACTTATTTTTATTTTTTTTTTATTTACTTTTTTACACCTTTTTATTTTATTTTTTCTTTTATTGATTTTTTATTTTCTTATATTTTTATATTTTATTTTTCATTTTTTTCTTTTATTTATTTTATTTTTTTATTTTCTTTTTTACACTTATTTTTTATTTATTTTTATTTACTTTTTTACACTTTTTTATTTTAATTTTTCTCTTATTGATTTTTTTATTTTCTTACTTATTTTTACTTATTTTTATTTACTTTTTTATTTTATTTTTTCTTTTATTACTTTTTTATTTTCTTACTTATTTTTATTTATTTTTATTTATTTTTTTACACTTTTTATTTTAATTTTTCTTTTACTGATTTTTTATTTTCTTACTTATTTTTATTTATTCTTATTTACTTTTTTACACTTTTTCATTTTATTTTTTCTTTTATTGATTTTTTTATTTTATTTATTTTTTTATTTTATTTTTTATTTAATTTTTTTATTTTATTTTTTATTTTTCTCTTTTATTTATTTCTTTTTTATTTTTACTTATTTCACTTTTTTATTTTTTTTATTTTTTATTTATTTTTTATTTATTTTTTATTTATTTATTTATTTATTTTTTATTTTCTATTTTTTTACTTTTTTCACTTTTTTATTTTTATTTACTTTTTCCACTTATTTTTTTATTTTATTTTTTGTTCATTATTTTTTATTATTTTTATTATTTATTTATTTATTTATTTTATTTTTATATTTATTTTTTTCTTTTATTTATTTCTTTTATTTATTTCTTTTTTATTTATTTCTTTTTTATTTTTACTTATTTCACTTTTTATTTTTTATTTATTTTTTATTTATTTTTTATTTATTTTTTTATTTTTTTATATATTATATTTTTTAATTTCACCTGCAAGTAAAGAAAAAATAAAAATTAAAATTAGTTGGTAAAGCGAAATATTAAATAAATAGTTTATATTTATAATTTTTTATAATTATTGCTTTAAAAAACTTTTTTCAATAAAGTTAACTGCTGACAATTTTATACAATAACGAGTTGGCAATGCGAACATTAAAAAATTTATTTTATAAAAAATCAAACAAATTTTTAAAAATCAAATAATGCGAGACTTTAAAAATAAAGAGCATTTTGGCTTTATTTTTGGTCGGAGTGGTAGCTCTGATATCACAAAGCTCACTTGAGCACGCATAGCGGTCCGTTGTGATGCCACGGGTGAACGCAGTCCTTGTACTAAACAAGTTCCACCAAAATCAGGGAAGAGGACTGCACAGCATATTGCCTTTCGAATTTTGAAAATAGACCTGCTTTTAAGTTCAATTTCAAGTTAATATAATTCACATTGAGTTCATGTTCTTTCTTTTTCAGTTTTAAATTCTAACAATATATTTATCTGTGTTTACATATAATTAATGTTTACATTATTTACATTTAATGTCAAATTTGTTGTCAATTTTAGTTGTTGTTGTTATTGTTGTTGCAATAAAAGAAAGTTTTTGTTTTTTGTTTTTCTTGTTGTGTGAATTCTATGTGATGGTTTACACTGATAAAGAAACCCTGATCACGTTTCAAATCAATTTATCAATAATACGAAACGATTTCAAGACTCTACACACACATCGAGTAGGAAAACCTTTTTCTACCAACACAAGTTAATAGCAGCAGAAGACACAGGGGAAAAAGTGTATAAAAGAAAGAAACCTTTTTTTGATGAAAAGTACCATAAAAAAACCTACTAAAAAACGTGCTTAAGTACTTGTAGTGCAGGTAGTTGTAGGTTATTTTACGAAATGAATTGAAAGAAGAAAAAAACTACGCATTTGAAATAGAGGGGCAAAGAAAAAAACATTATTTTTAAATTTACAACAGACACGTTTTCGTAAAAAAAAAAAATTAAATAAAATCCAACATTTTTATTAGTTTTCTACGATTTTTAGGAAATTTTTCCTTGACACTCTCTCTATATATAGAGAAATTGAAAAGCAAAGTTAAAACTGTTCCCCAAGTAATTTATAGTTTTATTGGGAACTATTAAGTTTTATTCACTTTATTTCTTAAGGTTTGTTTTAACAGTTTATAGGCAATGAAGGCCGACCCCTGTGGTTAAAAAAAAAATAATCAATGATTTGATTTTAAATGTGTCACCTCAAATAAACGAGTTTGAATTCCTATTCAAATTCAAATGATTTTGACGACGTCAATAAGCAAAAACATAAAAACAAAATAAAAATAAAGAACATAAAACGTTAACCGAAATCAAATTCCATAAATTTCAATAAATTCAACAAATACGATTTGCATAATTACAAAAACAATAAAAAAAATACAAACAAAAAAAAATGGGCAAAAAAATTATTTGTGACTCGAAAGAGAACCTTTTTAAACGGTCTGGTTGTCTTGTGACATTAAAAAAGATAAGAAAAAACAGCCAAAAAAAATACTTTATTGAGGTTATAAACTTAAGGAATTTATAAAATTTATTGTAAATGGAAAAAATAAAAACTAAAAAATTTATTCCAAAGGCTTTTTTAAATATACAAAAAAAATTTAATTGGCAACGCCATATTAAATTAATGCTAATATAAGTACTTATTAATTTTTTTTCAAATACATTTTTTTCTAAATTTTCCATAATCTTAAAGTTTTACATTTAGCTGTTAAGTTTACTACAATTGGCAACGCGAAAATATTTAATTTTCAATACTAAATATTTAAAATATTGCCTGCAATTGAAAAACCAAAACAAATTCCTTAAATATTTTTTATTAAAATTGGCAATGCGAAAATTATTTTTGATTCAATAATTTTTTGTAAAACTGTTCGCCTTGCCAATTTGTTTTCTAATTTAATATAAAAAAGATCTCTTTTAAGAATTTATTGAATAAAATAAACCATTTTTAGAAATATTAAAATATTTTTTTATTTTTTGCATTGCCAACCTTAAATAACCACTAAAGAAATCCAAATTGTCATTTAAATATATTTCGTATATTGAGGTTTTGTGGAACTTTAGTAAGGAAGTATTAATTTAATATTCCCATTGCCATTTAACGAATTTTCTTGTTTTCGCATTGCCAATTATTTTTAAGTCTGGCCTAATAAAGCTGTAGTTTTAAAATGAATCATTTTAGATATAACTTTTTATGACTTTCAAACAAGAATGAATGAAGAAATTGATAATTTTTCGCATTGCCAACTAAAATTTGGATCCATGTAATAGATATTGATATTTTAAAATACTTTAACTTTTTGAATTTTTTCTGCTGCAAATTCTCCGGAAATATGCAATGTTGGTTGGAAGTTTAATGGGAGTCGTAGAGACGTAATCACTTCCAAACTGAGGTCATGGTGCTGCTTAGTAACAAAATATTTACAGAGAATTTACTGATATATTCAGGCAAATAGAAATAAGTATTGCTAGCACAATGGGCCTAAGTTTGAAAGTGTTTTATGTGCGATGACGTCAGTTGCCCTAAGAACACTTCCTGTAAAATTGTGTAATAAATTTTATACCTGGTAGAACTTCAATTGAAACCGCGGTTTATTAACGATAAGACAGTGTATGTATTTAACTTTTGAATTTGGCGTTGAAAAAAAAATATGAAAAATATTAAATTCCTATTGAAATTATTTTCAACAGGTTTGACACGTGGTTCAATGATTTTATAAATTTTTTTCCTATTTTTTTTTATTGCTTTTTAATTGGGAAAAAAAGTGACTTTGTTAGTCATCAAATTATGCATTAAACAAAAATATTTCCAAAGAAATCAACCGCAGAATTATTGAGATTTTTTTACTCTTTTTTTTCTGTTTATTTATTAAAGCTGCTGTTTGAAAATAATTCCTTGAATTTTAAAACAATTTTATGCACATCATGTTTTGCATGCTCTTTGCTTTTTTCGTTTATTTTTAAAATTCGCAAAAAAAACGGCCATAGAACCCCCGCTTTAAGCAGCCGCATAGTAGAAACGTTTAAAATGCGCGCATTTTTATGTTCAATTTAAAATGCAGCACCATTGGCACAGCAAAAAAAAAAAAGAAGAAAAAATAAAAGGAAAAATAAGCCAAGTAAACGGGGTACTGATTTAATATCTCCAATCGTTTTCCCTTCACCGCTCTTTGCACGTCTTTTTAAATACTTTCAATTTAAAGTTTTTAGGTTTAATTGTAATTAAAGTCAGAAATTATAAGAGATTTTTATGAGAGGGACATGATTTAAAGTAATTGCAATTGAAAGACAAGCATTCTTTTCATAAGGAATAAAAATCCCCCCTTGAAACATGAGAAAGAATTGAAGATAGGCAACATTTTGCATAAATGACTCATTGTTTACATTACTTACAATCTTATGCAAAGGACGACATGACATAATAATTATTTACCTTACAAATAAATTGATTAAATGAAGTAAAGTATAAGGAATTAAAGAAATTATCTTTAATTGTTCATTTAAATTATTGTTTACCTAATAAATTTATTATTTACCTTATAACTACTTTGTTTACATTGTAAATTCATTATTTACCCGCAATGTTTTAATACCAACCGCAATAAATGAAATGTAAACATTACACATTTGTTAAAACAATTGTTTACATCACAAATACATTGTTTACATGATGTAAAGGATTGATAAATTAAGGAAATAAAATAAATTGGTACTTAAAAGTTCTGGTTTATCTCGTGTAAAATAAGAAAGTTTCAATATAAAGTACAAATAATTAAACGTCATCGTCGTAGCTTTAAAATACATTGTTTACACGATGCAAAGAATTAAAAAATTATGAAAATAAAATAAATTTGTACTTAAAAGTTCTGGTTTATCTCATGTAAGATATGAAAGTTATATTGAAACTTTACAAATAATTAAACGTTAGCACTGTATCTTTAAAATACATTGTTTACATAATGTAAACAATTAAAATCTTAACGAAATGACATCAATTTTTAATATAACTTAGGTTTAAGTTTAGGTTTGTTTACCTAACCAAAACCTAATTTAACATAAAAACTTATTGTTTACTTTAAAAAAAATGCATTGTTTACACGATGTAAAATACAAGTACTTCATTGCCCATCAAAACTATTGCAACTTAAAGTATATAAATTAAGAAAATAATTCTTTACCTCAGCTATACCTTGTATACATACGGTAAATAATAAAGAAAGAAGAAAATAAAACAAACTTCTTCTCACTCGCCATAATTAATGGAATTTAAAAGCGAAAGGATTATAAAATTACTATTTTACATCAATAAAACATTGTTTACACAATGTAAATAAAAGAAAAAGTATTCGTTTACATAATAATGTATGCAAATTATCTTGATAAATACATTGTTTACCTTAAAAGAGACATTGTTTACACTTTACACATATTGTAAAATGCAAGTACTTCATTTCCCATCATAACTACTACAACTTAAAGTATATAAATTAAAAAAACAATTCTTTACCTCATCTATACATTGTATACATACGGTAAATAATGAAGAAAGAAGAGAATAAAACAAACTTCTTCTAACTCACCATTATTAATGGAATTTAAAAGCGAAAAAAATTATTAAATTACTATTTTACATCAATAAAACATTGTTTACACAATGTAAATAAAAGAAAAATTATTCGTTTACATAATAATGTATGCAAATTATCTTGATAAATACATTGTTTACCTTAAAAGAGACATTGTTTACATAGTGTAAAAAAGCAATAATTTCAATGCCAGCCATAATTAAGAAAATCTAAAGCAAAGAAAGTTTTCAGAACAATTGTTTACCACACCAATACATTATTGACATGGTGTATGGAATGCAATAGCCAGCAATGAAAGCGACAACTAGGCTAGGCATACTGATTCGTAGCAAAAATCAAGAAAACCTTCCGTGCTTTTTGGTGGCATTTTCAATAAATACATATACGTACATAGGACGTGAATACCCTTAATGTTTTTCAAGTTGCTTTCTCAATTCAATTTAAATTCTTAATTTCCGGTTACAATTAAACTTTCAATTACAAACATCTCTACTCATATGCGTTTAATCATTTCAAATTCTCTATCACATGCTATAAGCCCAACTGTATCTGTATCTGAGCTTGGATTGACTCTTAAAATCTCCAACTCCCCTTTATTTGGTTTGTTGTTAAACACTCTTGTAATAATTACCAGTTCAACAATGTTTGTTTTTTTTTTACAAAATTTTCACACACATTTACACTTTTTTTGGTTGCCTTTTAAACGAAATCCATATAAATTATCTACGCGCCAACTCATGTGTCAATTAGACAGCCATAATTTTTGTTTTTTGTTGTTGTTGTTGTTATTGTTGTTTTAATGTGAAATATGTTTTCTGGGATTCTGTAGAGGAATCTCTCTCCATATGTTTGTAACATAATATATAAAAAAATATTGTTTTTGTTTTTGTTTTTCTACATTTTCCCAAAGAGAGAGAGCAGATCTTTCATTAACGATAAGCGTTGAGACAGACCATATAGCATAGAGCAGCCAAAGCCTAAAATCACTCTATTCAGTGACTTTTAAAGTGGGTTTTGACGTTTTAAATTTTGTCTGTGAAGAGGATACTCATATACAACAAAAACAACTTTAATGTGGTTGGCTATTCGTCGTTGTAAAGTGTTAAATGAAAACATTGATATGGAAGCTTAAAAGATTAGAATTTATTGTCATTAAAAAAGGTTTTAAAAAAATGTTTATAGAGTTGGAAATAAACAATCTGGTATGGCTTCATAAGCAGCATAGTAAAAATAAGTTAATGCGTAGAAAATTTTATAATGGCGTTGCCAATTATGTTTACTGTCGTCATGATCATTTTCATTGTCAGAAATTCCTAAGCAAAAGAGAAATTTCCAAAAATTTAAGAAATTATTTTCAGCACGGATTACAAGGTTTAAAAATATTTTTCGCATTGCCAATTTTTTTGTTTTATATTAAGTTTTCATATATTTCGTACAAATATATTGTTAGAAAATATTTACAAACTTGTTTTCCACAATATATTATGACACATCTAGTAAACAAATTAATAAGCCGCATTGCCAACACTAGGTAAATTATGACATACGATGTTTGCTTCATACAATTTATAATAATTTTTTTTTAATAATTTCAAATTAATTATTTTGGGGATTGCTTTATATTTTATAATAACGACTGTCTTTAGTTGGCAATGCGATTTCTGTATTTGTGACCATATTCATTGTTTTTTAAGTTTTTATAAAATATATATTTTTTGATAAAAATAGAGTACAAAAAAATTCTTCCAGTTGGCAATGCAATTTATTTATTTTTTTAAACTTAAAAGTTTTAATCCTTTTAATGCATTTTTGTGAATTAATTATTTGTAGAACAAACTTGCAGACTTGTTTTTAACAATATTTTACGACACAGGCAGTAAACAAAGTAATAAACCGCGTTGCCAACACTAAGTAAATTATGACATACGATGTTTGCTTCATTCAATTTATAATAAGTTCTAATACTCTTGAATAATTTCTAATTTGTTATCTTGAAGATTTCTTTATATTTCCTAATAATGATGGTCTTTAGTTGGCAATGCGATTTCTGTATTTCCGACTGTATTCATTATTTTTTAAGTTTTTATAAAATATATATTTTTTGATAAAAATAGAGTACAAAAAAATTCTTCCAGTTGGCAATGCGATTTATTTATTTTTTTAAACCTATAAGTTTTAATCCTTTTAATACATTTTTGTGAATTAATTATTTGTGAAACAAAATTCGAATCAATTTTTTTTAATCTTAAGCTAATGAACTCTAATTAAAAAATTTAGTTGGCAATGCGTATGTTTAATTTATGCAAGAAAAAGTAGTAATTTTTTATTTTCGATAAAATTATTTTAATTTCCATTTGAAAAACAAATTTCTAAAGAATTTCAATTAGCATAACACTAAATTAGGTGTGTTGTTTGGCAATGCGAAATATTCAATATATGAAAATTTGCATAACATTTGAATTTTTTTTTGCTTGAAAATTAATAAATCCACCCACTTGTTGAATAAATTTTTGTAAGAAATTCTTTAAATCTAGTTTAACCGAAGTTTTTTCTTCCAAATCTTTATAAATAAATAACCTGCTGCGATCTTTTGCTTTTTTATTAAAAACAATGGGTTCAGGCTAGACCCCTCCTCCTCTGTTTGTCTAAATGAAACTCCTAACAAATGAAGTCTGAATAGAGATTTTGTGAACTTGACAAAAATATTTGTTTATTTGAGTACAATTTGTCAGGTTTTTATGCTGATTTCTATTGTTTATTATGAAGAATCATTTTCTGGCTTGACTTGCTTCAAATGCCCGTTTCATAAAACTTGTTCCATTAGCATAAGATGTAAAGAACTCTGCTGACAATAACTTCAACAAGTTTTTATTTTTTACATTTTATTACATGTCTATTTAAAAGTAATTAATAATTTCCGTTTTTTATTTATCTAATCATGGAAATAAAGTTGGCAATACGTATGTCTATGCAAGTATAACAAAGGCCCCTGCTGTAATGGCAATTTAAAATGTTAACGATTTATTGTTTATGAGCTTTTGTAAATTAATTTGTTGTTCCTTTAATAAACTGTCTAGTCAAAAGTAATTGCAAGTAGTAATAGAACGAACTAATAATTGGTAGGGGTTGGCAACTCATAAAGTTTATTATTTATTGTTCAGGAAGAAAGATTTTTATGAAATTGTTAGAAGTTTTTAAAACTATGAGTTTTAGAAATTTAATGAAATACTGGAATAGAAATTCTTCTAGTTGGCAACTCATAGAGTTGAAATGTCGTGAATTTTGCGAAATAAAAGAAATTTCTTAAAGACAAAAACTTTGTATTGAAAGTCAATAGGTTAAAAGATGTGACGAATTCATATAAAAAGAATATTTTTGTTAGTTGGCAACTCCCAAAAATTTAATTTTTTTAATTAGTGTACTACAAAATAACTTTTTTATATACAGAATAAACAACAAGACATAAAGCTATTATATTTAAAAAGTAACATATAAAATTTTTTGGTAGTTGGCAACTCATATAAATTAATTTTATTGGCTTCTATGAAATAAAAATATTTTGCAATTTATTACAAATTTATTTAAATTTTTAAAACCATAAACTAAAACTATTATATTTAAAAAGTTTCATATAAAATTTTTTTGTAGTTGGCAACTCTTATATATTAATTTTATTGGCTTTTGTGAAATAACAATATTTTAATTTATTTAAATTTTGCTTAAGTATTCAATAAATTTCTTTCGCTAGTTGGCAACTCATAAATGAAATATTATACAGTATTGTTTAAGGAAAAGAAGTATTTTTAAAAATAAAAATAATTTTATTATTTATTTAATAGAATATAAAGTCAAATACTTTTGGTTGGCAACTCATAAAATTAGTATTTTTTAAGATTTCCACAATATATTTAAGAAGTTATAATTGGCAATTCATTTTTTTTATTTTAACATAAAATAAAAATATATACATATGAAGTCATTGCATCAGTTGGCAACTCATATAAATAAATTTTATTGGCTTTTATGAAATAAAACTATTTTGCAATTTATTTAAATTTTTAAAACCATATACTAAAGAGGTTTGCTTAAGTATTCAATAAATTTTTTTCGCTAGTTGGCAACTCATAAATGAAATATTTTACAGTATTGTTGAAGGAAAAGAAATAAAATAAAAATATATAAATATGAAGTCATTGCATCAGTTGGCAACTCACAATTTATTTCGAAAATAATAGTTGGCAAATCGAAAATTGTATTTTAAATAAAATTTAAAGCCATTTACAACATTTTCTTATCATGTTTACATATATGAAATTTTAAAATTTTTTCCTCAGTTGGCAACACCTTACATCTTATGACATAAATATGAAAAAGTATAAAAGTTTTTTACCCCAACTGCCTAAACTAAATAGAAAATAATGCGTATTTTATTTTATCTAATCAAAACAATTACTTTCAATTTTCATTACATTTAGCAGCCAGCTACTGCTACAGCATTTGCATTAATAGACCTAAATTAATTTAACTAGGCTACAGTCATAAAATGCTCATTTTATTAAAACAGAAACAAACAAAAACAACAACTAAAATGATAAATAAAACAATAAAAACTTAAGATGCGAAAGAGAACAACAAAACGTTCAGGAAATGTTTGTTTTTTTCCAACATTTGAACAAAGATAGATAGACGGACGGACGGACCACAACTTACAACAAGAAAAAAATCAACATAAAAATATGTGGACTTGGCCTGTCTGTCATTCAGAGCGACCATACCACCAGCCATCCATCCGTACACTTATAATTTGCTAATAAACCAGAAACAAAGACCCATAAACACTCTGTACACTTCTGAAATGAATTTTCTAAGTGACATTTTCTTTGTAGAAGTTTTTTTTTTGTTAATTTTTATTTTGTTTTATTGTTGGCAATTCTATCTGCTATGTAGCTGGCGTTATTTGCAAAATAAAGTTACTGTTTAAACGTTAAGGTTAAATGAAATGCATTTAAAAGTCTTTTTCCTATAACGTATGATGACGACAAGCCAGGCATTCTGAATACAAGCAATGCAAGAAATGATGTTTAAAGAAAAAAAGAGTTGCCAATTACCTAACATTCTAATCATACAAAGAATGGAAACAAGTAGGATTTAATTAAGTAATTGAATTGCCAATCACTGTATTTAAGTAAAAAAATTGTTCTAAATTTGCGTTGCCAACTTTTCTTATTTTTCAACATGATTTTGTTGTATGATTCTTACAATTTTATAAAGAACATCTTTTGGTTTAAAAGTATTTCCCATTAAGAACTGAATTAAATGTTATTTTTTTCAAATTGGCAACTCTAAAATTATAAGCACGAGTTTATTTCTTTATTGCATACAATTTATGCCAACTTTTATTATTTTTCAACATGATTTTGTTGGATTATTTCAACAACCATTTTGTTCAAAAGTATTTCCCATTAATAACTGAATTAAATGGTATTTTTTTCCAATTGGCAACTCTAAAATTATAAGCATGAAGTTATTTCTTTATTGCATATAATTTTTGCCAACTTTTATTATTTTTCAACATCATTTTTTTGGATTATTTCAACAACCATTTTGTTCAAAAGTATTTCCCATTAAAAACTGGTATTTTTTTCCAATTGGCAACTCTAAAATTATAAGCACGAGTTTATTTCTTTATTGCATACAATTTTTTCCGCGTTTTGTTTAATATTTTTTAATATTGTTGTTGGCTTTTATTTTCCAGTATTTGCAGTTTTTTTTTTTGTTGTCTTTGTTTTCATAGTCAATTTCGTTGCAGCAGTCATCAAGAAACGTTTTATGCTGTTGTTGTTGTTGTTGTTGTTTTTCGATGCGTTGCCATAATTTTCATTTTAAACTGTCAGTTTTATGCTGTTGATTTTATGCTGTTAGTTTCATGCGACTGAACTCCCTCTTTAGTTTCTTTTTATTGTTGCTGATGATGTTGTTGTTTTTTTCCTGAATGATGATGATTATTATTATTGTTGTTGTTGGTTTTTATTTATTTATTTATTTTTTTTTTGTTTTTTTGCAAAGTGAGTCATCCGCATAAAAATGAGCATGGAGGAGCAGAGCAGCAGTTGGTTGTTTTCAAACAGAAGAAAAAAATACGGGAAAAATTGAATGTTTTAACGGAAACGTTTTCAGTTTTCATTTCAAAAAGGGCTTTTTAAATATGGTCTTTACTATAAAATAAAAATAAATAAAAAAATCAAGAAACTATTACCTAAGCGATGATGGATATATTTTAATAGACGATGAAAACTGTATGGGGATTGTAAACAATATGGGTTTTATTTATATTTTGAAAAGAGTTGCCAATTATAAATGAAAATAGACTCACAATTCTGTTAACTTTCAATATATATAAAATAATAGATATTGAAAAAGGTACAGATTTAGCAAATAAGTTCTAAGAAATTCAAAGTTGGCAACTCAAAAAAATTTTTACATCAATACTCTAAATATTACATACTTTGTAAATGAAGAATTACATATTGAAATATTAAAAAGCTTAACAGAGATTATGTAGTTGGCAACTCCTAATTTTTTTTTTAATATAAAATCACCCTATATTCCGAAATTATATTCAAATAAGGGATTGGAAAAATTAATACAATTTAAACAAATTTCCAAAAAAAAAATATTTAGTTGGCAACTCCCACTAATATTTCTTAATTCTTAAACAAAAAAGTATATACACTTGTGGACACACAATTAAGTCACCTATGCAAAATTTTTCATTTTTGTAAAAATTAAAAAATTTAAGAAAAGTGGAAACAAAAACAACTTATATTTATTAATTTCATATGCTTAATAATTAATTAACAACAAAAACTTAAATAGTTTTTCATTGTAAAAAATGTTTTGGTACTTAGTTCATATCAGACTTAAAATTTAAGTGGACACATAATTAAGTCATCTGAAGAAAAATATTGAAAATTTTATTTAATTGCTTTATTTCACATCCAAACTATTTGGAACCTTTAATAATTTGTGGGGAACCCTTTTTGGCGTATTATTTCAGTACATCTTTGCGGCATTGAGTTGATTAAGTTGCGGCACTGCTCAGGACTAACGTTATCCCATTCTGCCTGGAAAAGCTGCCAAAGTGCTTTTTGATGCTGGGTTTTTTGGCTGCAACTGCTCGTTTTACGATCCCCCAAAGATTTTCAATAGGGTTCAGATCGGGACTTTGAGCTGGCCAATCAAGAACTGTTATTTTTTCCTCAGCAAACCAAGCTTTAACTACCCGAGATGTGTTCTTCGGGTCGTTATCATGCTGAAATATCCACACTAGTGGTAATTCGTCCTCATAATCTTTAGTCAAATAGTTCTGTAGGATGTCTTTATACATTTCCCCAGTCATTTTCCCATCAATTCTTACCAGGGGACCAACGCCGGATGAGGTAAAATAACCCCAAACCATTACTGACGAACCTCCATGCTTTACGGTTTGTTTGGTGTACTTTGGGTATAATTGTGTATTGACAGGACGTCTTACATAGGGTCTGCCATCATTTCCAAAGATATTAAACTTGGGCTCATCACTCCATACGACTAATTTCCAAAATTTTGTCGTCTTTATGGAAGTGGGTTTTGGCAAACCGCAAACGTTGCTAAATATTTTTTTGGACACATTAGGTTTTCTTCTCGCAAAACGTCCATGGGGATTATTTTCAGTCAAGCGTATTCTTACGGTCCTTGCCGATATTTTAACAGCGTGTTCCAACTCAATGCACTGTATAATCTGAGTAGATGTGAGGAATGGGTCAGCTTTACTCATCCTGGCTAAAAGAAATAAGCGTTCTTGATTGGCCAGCTCAAAGTCCCGATCTGATCCCTATTGAAAATCTTTGGGGGATCGTAAAACGAGCAGTTGCAGCCAAAAAACCCAGCATCAAAAAGCACTTTGACAGCTTTTCCAGGCAGAATGGGATAACATTAGTCCTGAGCAGTGCCGCAACTTAATCAACTCAATGCCGCAAAGATGTACTGAAATAATACGCCAAAAAGGGTTCCCCACAAATTATTAAAGGTTCCAAATAGTTTGGATGTGAAATAAAGCAATTAAATAAAATTTTCAATATTTTTCTTCAGATGACTTAATTATGTGTCCACTTAAATTTTAAGTCTGATATGAACTAAGTACCAAAACATTTTTTACAATGAAAAACTATTTAAGTTTTTGTTGTTAATTAATTATTAAGCATATGAAATTAATAAATATAAGTTGTTTTTGTTTCCACTTTTCTTAAATTTTTTAATTTTTACAAAAATGAAAAATTTTGCATAGGTGACTTAATTGTGTGTCCACAAGTGTACATATTTCAAAATTGAGTTTACGAGTTTTTCAACTTCGATGCCAAATCTCTTCCATGGTCAAAATTATCATGTGGTTGGCTATTGTAGAAATTGTAGTTGGCAATCCGAAAAAAATCATTTTCTGCAAATTTTGAAAAACAAAGGTGAATTTTTCAACTTCGATGGCAAATCTCTTCCTTGGCCAAAATTATCATGTGGTTGGCTACTGTAGAAATTGTAGTTGGCAACCCGAAAAAATCATTTTTTGGAAATTTTGAAAAACAAAGGTGATGTACATCGAGTTTCACAACGTGGTTGTTTCTTTTCTTTTCTTTTTTTTTTTTTTTAATAAGTTGGCAACTACAAAAACCTTGAATAAGCCCTTATTTTACAAACAAATAAGAAGAATATAAAATACTATAATATTGTTTGAAATAACTAAGAGTATTTGCAACTCTATGTTGAAAAATTTTTAGTTGGCAACTCAGATTTTTTTTTAATAAGTTGGCAACTACAAAAACCTTAAATAAGCCCTTATTTTACAAACAAATAAGAAGAATATAAAATATTATAATATTGTTTGAAATAACTAAGAGTATTCGCAACTCTATGTAGGAAAACTTTTAGTTGGCAACTCAGAAAAAATTTAAAGCTTTTACAACACAAATTGCAATACGAATGATGTGTAAAGTCATAACATTTTTCTAGTTTTTGATTTTAAATAACAAAACATTTCGTTTCGCGTATTTAAAAAGCATTTAGTTGGCAACTCCATGGTTGCTTAAAATCAAAATAATAGTTTGGTTTTCTTTTATTTGGTTTGGTCAAAAGAAAAGTTCATTAATATTGTAAATGATCTGCCAAAAGAAAAGTGTTCAAAAGAAAACGGGTGAAAAAAAAGTCATAAAGTGTTTAATAATGATTCCTGGCGACCATCAAACAAATGAACCGTGTCGCCTCATCAAGTGCAGTGTTAAATTGCTTTCAAAAGCAGCTGCCTGTGGTTGGTAATCCTCTTGTAATCAATAAAATTTTACTCTTTTTTTTAGTTCTTGTTGTAATCGTATAGCAATTAATCATAATTAAAACTAAAGAAAGAAAGAAAATAAAACTTAAATTACAAAAGAAAATAAAAATTAAAAGAAAAAAATCCAAGTGAAGAAAAAAATGTGATTCTCGGTAAAGTTTTAAGCAGCCGTTAGCTTTATGGAGCAAAAAGTTACGATAACGATAATCTACAAAACAACAAAAACAAAAATATGTCGGCTACTACTTCGACTAGGCCCTCACCGGCCACCACGCCTTTGTATGATGGCTATGCTACCATAAGAGGCAGAGGCTTAACACGTTCCCTGTCGATAAGAGCCAAAGAGTTAGAAGCTGCCCAAGAGCAAGAGAATTTGGCACAGGAGGCTGCGGAATCAACAGGAAACAGAACACGCCAATATGTTATAACAACACCAGGGGATCGTAAAAGAACTGTATCCTTACGCAGTGACTTCAGTCAGTCTTCAGCCTATCGCGACCATGACAACAAAATGAGTCAAAGTCTATACCAACCTTCGCAGAACGAGGCTAATAACCATGAAGACATTTATGTTGGACGCTCTCCCGCCAAACCGGTAAAGACACCCACCATAACCGACATGGAACCTTTATATGCGCCAGCCTCTAATAATTCTTCATTTCGTCCTTTATCCGATGCCAGTTCTTCTTCCGGCGGCGCCAATTCTGCATCGGGTTGTCGTGATAGTGTATTGGGTTCCTCGGGATCGGGCAGTATTAATGCAGACTATCAAAGTTTACAGAAAAACTCACGTTTTTCTTTGGATTCCTTGCATTCCAGCAATACAGCCAAAACCCCCGATTATTGTACAGCCGATGAGGATCAAATATTTTTATATACTGCCCCGGACTCACCCAAACGCAGGCTGGATAGTGGCATACGTAACTCGTACGATGAAAGCTCGGAGCGCGGTTACTCGCCGGTGAACAAGCAAAACTTTGAAATGCAAGAATATCCCGTAATACGAACGCCTTCGGAACATTCCCAATCGTCTTACAACAACTCTCCGGCCAAAACGAGAAGACCTACGGCCTCTAGTGCAGCAGCAAACTACAAAAGAACCCAATCTTTGGGCGAATACAACAGAAGGCCATTGACTTTAATGACCACATCCACGTTTCAACGGAGTGACAGTGAGAGTCCGACTTATATAAACAGACCACCGCCATCACCCAACCACAAGCCACCGCCTACACCGGTGCGAAGAGAAAGCCTATATGCCAAGCCAAAACTGTATCATAACAAATCACCCTGTCGTAGTCCTTGTGCGGTAAACCCCGAAATGAAAACCCATTTAACCTGCTATCAATTGCCTTCACCGCCCCAGCGTAGTACCAGTGCCGAGATCTTGGAACGATCCTACACCAGCCATAGTTTAGCCACCATAGATCAGGATGAAATTTTAGCAGTGCCTTCCGCCATGCCAGTGTTACAAAACCCTGTTGACAGGCGTTATCATACCCTGGGCCACATGAGAGTACAAAGTCTGGGCAATAGTTTGCATCGTAGTCAAGACTCGCCCATGGGTTCTTTGGTCAATATGTTAACAGGTGGAGCCTATTACACAGTTCATCATACGTACAGCAATTTGCATCCCAATAAATCAGCGGGTAATATTTATTCTTCCGCCGAGGCTGCCGTAGAAGATCTAAATAAATTGGCTCCCGAGTATATGGATCCTTTGGATTTTAAAATTGGTTGCCAGACTACCTTGCGGAGTAAGCCGATAATACCCTGGTATGAATTGGCTATCAAAAGAGATCTAAGCAAGCGGCAATCCTGTCCACCCATCAGTGCCAGTCTGCATGCGAATGGTACGCAGACACTGACAGCGACCCGGAGTATAGAAAACCAGGTTAATATGAAATGTTTTTTTTTTCCTTTTGTTTCTATTTTATTTCTGTTTGATTTTTAAGGTTAATAGGGGTATGTACGAGGGGCCAAGCAGTTGGCCTGTCATTATCTTGCGCCCTATATGGTGTGATTAATTCAATTTTATTTTTTTTCTAAGGTATTTGTCGTCGTTCATTCATAGCATCAGGTTTTCAATGGAAATTCTCTAGCATCTCAATTATTTTATGTGTATGTGTCTTGTTATTGGAACAGGGTGTAGCAAGCAAGGGGTGTTAAATTAAGTTTTTTATTCTTATACAACCAGTGAAAACCTAAAGCAAAAATATCACTTTGAAATTAGTTTAAGGTGTTGACTTTAGTGAGTGCAACATTTAAAAAATGTTGCCTTCATATCATGCACTTTTTCAATGTGCGAAAATCTTAAGGTGTTGACTTTACTGAGTGCAACATTTAAAAAATGTTGCCTTCATATCATGCACTTTTTCAATGTGCGAAAATCTTAAGGTGTTGACTTTACTGAGTGCAACATTTAAAAAATGTTGCCTTCATATCATGCACTTTTTTAATATGCGAAAATCTTAATCAATATCTCTCCAAAGATAATACACAGTGCTCCCTGGCTCTGAAACTTCCATTTCTTCATACTTCGAGTTACAAAGCTTCTGAATGTTAATCTCTCTGCCGACCTATCTTCAACCTCTTAACGAAACACCCTGTTTGGAAAACAGTGTTTTTTTATCACAATTCTCACGTTCCACAAAAAAAACTATTTCAGATTTTAAATGCGTTTATTTCTATTGTTGTTATTGTTGTTGTTGCTGCTTATATACCGAAATTGGTAAAAATAATACGAAAAACTTTTTCTCATTACAACGTGATTTTATTGTAAAAATTTTGCGAATGAATTGAAACAAAAAAAGAGAAGAAATATGCCTGAAAAGGTTATACACACACATGCAGACTTGCACTCGCATTGATTAGATAGCAAGTAAAAACCATCATCTGTCAGTCATTGCCTACCACCAACACCACATCTGGCAACAGTCTGACAATTTATGGTTCCAACTTTGTGGTGATATTTTTTTTTTTGCTACCAAATAATGCAACTTTGTTTGGGAATATCAGAAAGCGGCGGCAAACTTTGTTTGGGGTTAGTAGGTGTACTTATTAGTGGGTTTTAAATGGCAAATCAAAAGAAGATTGATTGCAGCGGTTCGAACTGACTCTGGAATACCATACTGCGTAGAGGCCTTTGGGAATAAATAGGGTCTTGAGTAAGCGAAATCAAATTTAATTAAATACAAGGAATGAATTGTGAACCGAAGCATCCAAAAATTAGTGTGCCTCTCTGGACGCCGATTTCAAGTGGTATGTAACTCTTTGCCATCGGCATTTTGGCGGATAACTTTAAAGGAACCAGAGGACTAGACTTTCTTCTTTGTAAGACTGAGAGTAGTTCTCAGTTTATTATTAAACTATTGCAACAGCCACCTATGCTAGAGTAGGGCGTAAGTAAGCGAAATCAAATTCAAATAAATAAAGGTCCGAAAAACAAATTTTTTTTGAAAATGCTTTAAAAACGAAACTACTGAATATTTTCTTAAATTTCTTTTTGTATTTGAAAGTACAATCCTTCCAGTTAATAATGGAAAATAATTTCATTCAAATGGCTGCCTCGGCTGGCCATGCAGTAGCCTACACGATCGGTCCAATTTGTAAGCACATTATCGATTGTGTGCAGCTGTATTTCACCAATGGCTTCACAAATATTGTCCTTTAAAGCGTCAATTGTCTCTGGCTTGTCGGTGTAACACTTATATTTGACGGCACCCCACAAATAATAGTCCAACCGTGTCAATTCGCAGCTTCGAGGTGGCCAAACGACATCAGCTCTGCGGCTGATAATGCGATCTTCAAAAACAGGGTGCAAACCATCGAGTGTAGCTTCGGCTGTGTGGCACGTAGCGTCGTCCTGTTGAAACCAAATGTTGCCAATATCCACGTCTTAAATTTTTGTGAACAAAAATTCATTCAACATGGCCCGATAACGATCGTCATTGACTGTAACGGCCACTCCTTGCTCATTTTCGAAGAAAAGTGGTCCAATTATGCCTCTGGACCAAAATCTGCAACAAACAGTGACTCGTTTTGGGTGCGTCGGCTTTTCAATGTATGCATGCGGGTTTACTGTGCCCCAAATGCGACAATTTTGCTTACATACCCGCCAAGATCGAAATGAGCTTCCTCGGAAAAGATGATTTTTTTTTGCCAAAATCGGTATCTTCTGTAAGTCGATCGCAGGCCCACTTAGCGAAGCGAAAACGCATTGGATGGTCAATTGGCTTCAACTCCTGAACCAATTGGACTTTGTATGGCGTCATACCAAGGTTTTTATGCAAAATTCGTCTCAATGAATTGATGTTGATGGCGCTTCACGCACTCTTTCTGCCACAGCAGCAATATTCTCGGGTGTACGCACTGTTTTTGGCTTTTCACGCTTTGGTTTATCGATGAGGACGTCAGTTTCTTTCAATTTTTTCACAAGATAACGAACATACGGAGCTGACGGCTGACGGCTCTTCTTCCAAAATCCGTATGCAATTTTCACACACATTCTGCAACATTACCATGATTTTCAAAGTAATGTCGCAATATTTCCCAGCGTTGTTCAAGCTTATACACAACCATATTCGTTCAGCGGAAGGATAAAACTAATTATCTGTCAAATCAGACATGAGCTATGTGTTACCATTCACGAAATAAGCACTAGTTGGAAAAAAACACGTTAGATGGCGGACCCGATACGAGGAATGAATTGTGAAGCGAAGCATACAAAAATTAGTGTGTCTATCAGGACGATGACTTCAAATGGTATGTGGTCCTTTGTCATCAGCATTAGCGCAGATTACTTTAAAGGGACCAAGAGAAACCTTTATACACACAGGGGACTTAGAGTTTCTTTATAAGAGCCAGTGTTGTCCTCAGTTTATTATTAAAGTATTGCAAATGAAATGAATGAAAGAAACCTGAAAATTTCTCTCCGTCTGCTGGACTACTGCAGCGTGTTTCAGGTGGAGGTGATGGCAATTTATCGGGTCGCTCAATGGATCCTCGTCAACGGTGCTCCTTTCACTCGCGTCTCGGTCTTTTCTGATAGTCAGGCCGCGATCTCTATCGTGTTTCGTGAATAACTCTAGGATCGTTAGGGAATGTCGCCGCTGTCTCGACCTTCTTTCTGGGCTCTTCACCAGTGTCTCACTGGTGTAGGTTCCCGGGCACAGTAACATTCCGGGAAACTGTAAGGCCGACGAGCTCGCCAGAGCTGGTGCGCCAGAGCATTGCGCGGAAATTCTCTCGTGACGCCAACCTATCCTGCATCAATGAGGAGTTCTGCTCCACAGCTAGACTTACCTGACCCAGAAGGCGTACCAACCAATTACTTGGTCTTGGTCGTGACGTCATCTCAATCACAGTGGCCGTGCTTACAGGTCATTGCGTTATGAGTAGACACGCGGAGAGAATGAGGCTCCCATTTAACGATTTCTGCCGTGGATGCAGATCCGCTGAGGAAGAGGAGACTGTTATCCACTTTCTTTGTTAGTGCCCGTCTCTTGCTAGGTGTAGATATTGGCTATTTGGCTTTCCGTTTCTTGTCAGCTTGACGGAGCTATCATCTATTGATATCAAGGATATGGCTTCGTTCATCAAACTTTCTTGGCTGGTTTTCCAGTATGGGGTAGTCGTGCTTTTGATGTGCAGCCCTTGCGCTGATCAACTTCTTCCTCTTCCCTGATTTTGGTGGAACTTGGTCAGTACAGGGACTGACCGTGGGATCACAACGGGCCGCTATGCGTGCTCAAGTGAGCTTTGTGAAATCAGAGCTACCACTCTGACCTAACCTAACCTATTGCAAATGACCATCATAAGCCACCTATGCTAGAGTAGGGTATACAAACCACTTACAAGAAACTGACATTAATTGCCCGTGTTGGCATTAAATGCGTTCGTTTTCATCTAAGCTGCCTTGCTGCCGTCTCAATAATTCTTTTGTTATGTTAAAGCGTCTAATAGTGTTTTCACACCGAGTGGTTTTAAAGTAAAAGTTAGTTTTAACGTTAAAACCAAAAATAAAACCTGATTTTACCATACAAAATTATTGTGTTAAAACCAAAATAAAACCTTTTTTGAATTGGTTTTAAGTTGGTTTTATGAAATACAACCTTGTTTTGATGTACTAAATGTACTAAATCAGAGCTACCAGCTCTGAAAACCTGAAAACAGCTGATAAAAACAAAAACAAATGTAAATAAATAAATAAATGTAAATAATCATTTATTTTGTATTAAAAAAGGAAAAATTTGGAATATTTTTAATTTCTTCAATGAAAATTTTAAAGATTCTTAAATATTTAAATATTAATCGAAATGTGTGTTGTTTCTGGTCACAATGAATATAGTTTCTTGTGCGAAAGGTAAGTCAGAAGCTAAATATATCAAGATGAAATAAGGCATATAATCTTTGCTTGGAAAAACTCTTCTAAAGAGCAACACGCAAAAACCTGGTCATTGTTCGAAAACCAGCAGTCAACAGTTAAGGTTTTCGGCATCGTTTGACATTTTCGCGAATTTGACAGTAAATTGGCGTATCAACATAATCCAAATTCAAAGAGTGGGGGTTAACAAAATTCTAAATTTCATATGTGGTAAGCGAAGAAATCTTAATAAATTTAGTTTTAAATATGCGTTTAAAGCACGCAAATTACTTTAAAACTTTTTTTGTTTTGTCAAAACACTGAAGAGAGAGGAAGGCGGGTAAAGTCTTTATCAACCAATGTTCTGAACAACAATCGCTTGACAGCAAATTGGTTGACGACAATCGCTGTGCCGTATTGTGTGTATTTAATATGCCTGACTGCACACTTGTAAGCGTTTTTAATGTTTTATTTACATTTTACAATAAAAATTTATTGTTATTGTTGTTGTGATTGTTGTAATTAATGTTAATGTAAACGCTTTTTGTATACAACAAAAAAATAAATAGGAATCAATCTTGTTGTTGCCTTGTTTTGTAGGGGAGTTACAGTCAAAGTCGAAAGGGGGCGCGAAAAAAAACTGTAAAAAATTAACAGAAATCCAGCATAACGTGATTGTCATTTACACTCGAGAAAATAACGGCAAGTGCCAGTTTTTCAATATTTATTACCTGTAAAGGTAACACAAACATTCTTTTTATTGTTTCATTATTTCAAAATAAAAAAAAAATAAGAAAGGAGGAAAGAAACATATTGAAATGATTTATTTGAACACCGGAGAAAAATTATTCAAGCAGGAAAATTAATAGACTGAGAAATTGCCACAAAATGCTTGAATAAAGGAATTTATTTTGAAATGCGATAAAAAAGAATGAAATGCATACCTAGCCATGTTTTACATTTCATTACACCTCTTGTTACATTTTATAAATTACTAGCTGTAAATTTGAAGGAAAGACATTACACAAATGTCCAATTAATTTTGAATCATTTCATTGATTTTGTTTCCCGTTGTCCTGATGATTCAGATGAACGGGCCTGAGTAGTACGGATTCGATCAGTTTCTAATCTCTCTTCTCGTGATTTTCCAGTCTCAATGCTCGTCTGATTCTGAGGCTCGTAATGCTCTCTTCTTCCGTGCTTGAGGTGTAGGTCGACCAATTGCTTGTCATTCATTTTGAATAATTTTCAGTGACGCCATCCATCGGAAATTAATCGCACCAACCTCCGTCGACTCATGCGCAACAACTTTGTTAAAGAGTGCACAGTTTACGATTTAATTCATTTTAAGTAATTTTCAGTGGCGCCACCTATCGGATATTGGTCATACCAACTTAGAAACCTTTGTCGGCTCATGCGCAACAACTTTGATAAAGGTCATAACATAATCAAATGCATAGCTTATGATTCTATAAGGTACATACAAACAAACATTCATTTTTATATGGGTATGTGGGCGTGGCACCTCGCCTACTTTAAATTTTAAAATAAAAAGTAGCCTATAATTCCTTCCAGACATACAGGAAGGTACTGTGAAAATTTCAAGAAAATCGGTCCAGCCGTTTAGCGGTCTATAGACTTCAAACAAACCCACAAACAAATAAACACACATTCATTTTTATATATAAGATTTATTGCGAGCCCATGATCGGTTGTACTGCCCTCCAACTTTATAGGGTATCCCTATAGTGTCTCCTCCAAGTCTATTGCCCTGGCAAACGTCTAGATTCTTCCTGAACTGTAAAGGATCTTAATTATGTACATATATGCTCTGCTAATTCATTCATATTGCACTTGAGACGATCTCTATGCGCAGATCTGCGGAGCCCGTTCAAAAGACCGTTCTCAAAGCTGTATACAGTGCAATTACACAACAAACATTTAAATTATCTCAAAACCATATGGTTTGAGAAATATCTCCACCTCTATGTCCTCTCTTTCGCTGAGTGTGTCCTCCCAAAATCTCTTTCTACTTCACAAAAGGATTCTGCCTCTATTAGCGACCTGGAAGCTGTTCTAATCTAAAGGTTATGTGTCTGTGCAACTCCTTTAATTCCCACATGACCTGGGATCTAGTTGAGTTTGTTTTTATTTGTCCTGTTTAACTCATTCCTCTCGCCAAGACATTACGTATTATTTTCAAGCTAAACTTATTCGACCCAAACACTGGGATGGATGTCTGAATATCAGAAAATATAGCTGTGTGCCGTCCATTGTTGTTCCGGTCGAAGTTGATTTAGCTTATCTATCGATGGCTTAGTTTTTGGCTTGAAATATATCCCCAAGTTTCGTCATATACTACAGAGAATATTTCATTCTGAAACCATTGCATTCGTATGCCACAGAGACTTCAAATTACTGTATTCACAGAATCATAAAGTTTATGTAAGGACTTGCCAGCCATTCGATTTGTCTCATCGTTACGGCCCTTGATGAATTTGTTTTCAGATTTGTCTGCTCATAACCTAATTATAGGCCTGATCATCATTACCAATACTTGAATGCAATATTAACAACTTTATGCACTCAAATTGATGCAGGTCATATAGCGTACTTCCTCTCTCTCTCTCTCTCTCTCTCTCTCTCTCTCTATCCCTCTCTCTCTCATTAACACACTTTGTAAATTTTTAAATTTGCGTCCTCATAATTAAGACCTTCTTAAACAAATTATACCCAAAACTAATTAAAAATTCTTTAAACGTTTTTCAATTTAACAAAACAATTAAAAATATTCCCACACTAACTAAATTAGGCCTTTTCTAAAAACAGAACAAAGAAATCCCAACACCATCACCACCTGTTCCAATTAAATCAAAAGAATAAAACAAAAACAACTAAAAACAATATGTCTTCACCATACAACGTTAAAAATTCGGAGAGTGTGTCTGTCTCTTTTTTGCTTTTTGTTTTTTTTTTTTTTTGCTGACCACCAAAACAAAATTTCCTTAAAGGAAATTTGAACTAAAAACCAGTTGCCTTTAAAAACACATCAACAAACAGAGAATACAGCAACGAAAAAAATCTCTACAGCAGCTTTGATTTATAAGAAGACAATGAATAACAAACAATCATACAAAAACAAAATTATCACAGCTATTGTAACGAAATAATCAAACAACATGAAAAAAGGTAAAAACAACAACAGCAAGGCAAATACACAAAAAAAACGAAAAACAAAATAATAAACAAACATATAACCACTATGTGTACAATGCTAATGTATGTGTATTGCTTAATTCTCCAAAGAAAAAATTGACTTTTTTTTCGTTTACTTGCCATTGCGTTCTATAAGTACTCTTTCCCCCTCTCTCTCTGTCGCGCTGGTTTTCAACCATATTTGTTTTTTTTTTTAGAATTATACAGTTAAATCATGGCTAAAAGGGTTTTATCTCTTTTATTTGTTGTTTGTTTGTTTGTTTTTGTTTTTTCATTGTTGCACTCTCTGTTATTGTTTTTCGTATTTCGTAATCCCTCTCTCTCTCTAAGCAAGAGTAAAAACCTGTTTTAGATGTTGATATAAATAATTCAAACACTTTTCTCTTTGCTCCCTCTGAACTAAAGAACTCCTGTAAGAAATTGTTGCTGTCCTGCATAAGGAAATGTAAAGGTACGCAATGAAAATCAAACACAATCAATTCAATCCACACAATAATAAAAGAGTGGATTGAAAAATGTGTTGCCAATTGCATTGAAATAAAAGAGTTGCGAAATGAAAAAAGCGTTTAAATTGTTGGAAAATGAATCTCAAAGCACAGCAAATGCTTTTTAGAGGACAAAAACAAAATTATAATCTGCAAATGATGTATTTTCAATGAAATAAAATGAATAATTTCAACAATTTAAGCAAAAATTCAAAAAATTCTGAACAAAACTATTAAAACAATAAGATTTAAAACCAGTTCATTAGATGATCAACTCTCGCTGCAGTTTTGTCTCGCTCTACTATGGGTTTCTGGACTTAAGAAAATTCCGGGTAGTTGATGTAGTTGTTAGAGTGGACACACTCCTACCGAATAGCAATCCACACATGGCATAGGCTTACCCCTTACCTCCGCAGACAAATCCTGAACTGAAGAAAAATCTTGATTCATTAACAATTAAATTCTTTGATTCGATCCTAGGAATATCCCTGCCACTTTATTTATTATCGCAGGTCATTGTGTAATGAGAGAGAATTCCCTTACCTTGCAAATGACTTTTGTACAGAATGTAGATCGATTGAAGTCGCCGTAGTCTAGTAGGTAGTGTGTTGGCTTATTAGACGTAAAGCCAGGGTTCGAGCCCCAGGCCAGACATCAAGACAAAATACAAAAAGTATTTCTGGCATAAACTCTGAGTAAATGGAAAATTGCCATGAAAAGCTTCTCAAAAATTTGTCGATCGGAGTCGACTTTAACCTGTAGGTCCCACCACTCATGTATAAAATTAACACACAAAATATAAGTGGTGTGAGAAACTAGGACGTTGTACAATGGGTCAATTCGACCTCCGGGTACTATAATTGTCTTAATTGACAAGTACACGTCCTCTTACCTAACCTAACCTAACAAACTCAACTGGTATGAATTGTATAGAATGCGTAGCAATTAAATGCTTAGATTAGATCCTAGGAATATTCCTGCCACTTTATTTATTATCGCGGGTCATTGTGTAATGGGTAGGCATACGAAGAGAATTCCCTTACCTTGCAAATGACTTTTGCACAGAATTATAGATCGTTTGATAAAAATTAACGTATAGCATTTACTTCATTTGCCAAAGTCTGGCTTTAACTCGATGAAGATTTCTGGCAAATCGTTCAACCCTTTTTCGATAGTACAACAGAGCTATTGCTAAGAGGCATACTCTCGATCTAGAATTAATTGTGGTACCACAACGGGCCTAAATGCTGGTCTAAGTGATACCTCTTCCTTTGAGGGGATTCACCACCTAACCTAACCTCCTATCGATCACTAATTCATTTAACTTCCAGGATGATTTTTAGCTTGATTCTAAGGAAGTCACGCTTTAAATCCAAAGTTCTAATATTGATTGTGAAGATCGATTAACTTTGAGGACCTTTAGGGGAAAGCTCCTTATGGCAACGGCCACTATGAGTACACAAGTGAGTTTTGATTTAATAAAGCTGTTACTCTATCCTATCCTAATATATTACACGGGAAGTATAAACAATTGACGATTTTTTTTTTGTGAACTAACTAAGCCGTTAATAAATTTTTTGTGTTTGAAACGAAGTTTATCTTCAAGCAGAGTTATCTGATGACTATAAAGTAAATTATATGACACAAAGGCATGTATTCGAAAGCAATTTATTTATCTGCCATGCCAGTAAGTAGGTAGGTAATTGGAGGTGGCTGTCTATCTAAGAGAGTTGGAGTTAGGCCACATAGGGCCCATTGTGTCACCACTGTTTCCCACTATCTCCTAGTCCCGACAGCACTCGGAACTCCTAATGAAGTGACTTACACTGCCAATGTCAATCCGTGATAGTTCATCCAGAACATTCATATGGCGTTCGAGTATACACACATACATACATAATTGGTCATTACGACCCTTCAGCCAGGATTACGACCTAGTTTCTCACACCACTTATGTTGTGTATGTTAAATTGTATAAATGAGTGGCGGGACCTACAGTCTAATGTCGACTCCGAACGACAGATTTTTGAGAAGGTTTTTCATGGCAAATTTTTATTTACTCTCAGAGTTTTTGCCATAAATCTGCTGAGAGGAAGTCGCCGAAGAAATACTTTTTGTATTTTCTTTTGATGTCTGGCCTGCGGCTTGAACCCTGGCTTTACGTCTAATAAGCCAACACACTACCTATTAGACTACGGCGACTTCACAACGGCATATATTCATAACCAATTTGTTCATCTGGCGTTCCAGTAGGTAGGTACGTAATAAGAGGTGACTGTCCATATTAGAGAGTTGGATAGACACACTTAGGCCACATAGAGCCCGTTGTGTTACCACAGTTTCCCACTATCTCCTAGGCCCGAAAGCTCTCGGAACTCCTAATGAGGTGACTTACACTGCCAATGTCAATCCGTGACAGTTCCTCCAGATCATTCATATGGCATTTCAGTAAGAAGTATGTAAATAAAAAGAAGTTTTGCCGAAACTATCAGGAAAGAAAAGCAAGCCTTTGAAATTGCTCTCTTTGCCAGAGTAGTTGACTAATAGTTTTCGACAAAGTACATCACGAGTTGTTGTCTGAAACTAAGTTAACCAAGAAACAAAACTGAACAACCGAATGAATTTATTTCTTTAAAAAATGCTACATAAGCATTACCGTACTTGTTTGATGTTACATTTCCAATTTCATTGTCTGGCATAATCTAGACATACCTAGTCCTTTAGGAAATCAAAAGGAAAACTCAATCAAAAACTAAAAACTAAAACTGAAACTGAAAATAGTGAAAAATATTAACGTAAACCAAGTGAGGAGAGGGATAAATTAAGGATTTCAGTATTACCTTCAATAAATTTAAAATTAGGAAAAAATCAAATCGAAATTAAATACAAAACATTTCAGGCTTTTGTATTGTTTTGATCGGATGGGTTCCAAATTTTATTTACATGCCACAAATATTAGAAAAATATTTTTTAAAAAAACCCTGTATTTAAATTAAAAAATTTTAATTTTCATTTTTCTTTCTTTTCAGGTAAGTTTTTTTAAACAATTTTAATGAAAGATCATTAAAACTTACATAATTTACAAATCTAGTAAGGTAAGCCACACAGACTAACTAATTAGACCAAGCAAGGTTGTATTTTCTTTAATGCAGACTCGTAAGTCAACAAATGATTTTTCAAAACATGGCTTAGGCCTTCGAAAAACGAAAAACAGAAAATCTAAAAGGAAAACCATCATCATCATTAAAACTATAGAAACCTTAAATGTGTAGAAAAAAAAACAATTCATGCATTTGAATCCATTCAATCCATCCATCATTTCAAATACAAATTTACAACGTTTTCTGTCTTTCCGCACGTATTCGGCTCAATATTTTTGTTCCACTCAGTATTAATAATAATGGCAGCAGCAACAAAACACAAATAAACAACAAAAAAAAATCCGGTTTAAGCGAAAGCAAATAAACACTCAGAGCTCTCAGAAATATAGACAGACAGACCTACAGACTGACAATCAGCAACACCATGTAAAATTGCAATAAAAATAGAGTCGGTCTTCTAAGGCCCCTTCCGCTCCTCTCCTACCCGGCTGTAAATTATATTTAAATAACACTTGAATAGCTGCACTCGTAAAGGGTGTTTTTTATAGAGGTATAGAACTTTAAGTTGCAATAAAACAACGATGGATTATTCGATTGACATGAATTTTATTTATCCGAAAGATAATCCTGTGGCATTACATTTTAAATATGATTTCTGCATATGACCGCCACGGCTGGCGCGGATGTAGTCCAATCTGGACGTCCAATTTTCGATGACTTTTTCCAACATTTGTGGCCGTATATCGGCAATAATACGGCGAATGTTGTCTTCCAAATGGTCAAGCGTTTGTGGCTTTACCGCATAGACCAATGACTTTACATAGCCCCACAGAAAGTAGTCTGGCGGTGTTAAATCACAAGATCTTGGAGGCCAATTCACAGGTCCAAAACGTGAAATTAGGCGGTCACCAAACGTGTCTTTCAATAAATCTATTGTGGCACGAGCTGTGTGACATGTTGCGCCGTCTTGTTGAAACCACATCTCCTGGACATCATGGTTATTCAAATCAGGAATGAAAAAGTTAGTAATCATGGCTCTATACCGATCACCATTGACTGTAACGTTCTGGCCACCATCGTTTTTGAAAAAGTACGGACCAATGATTCCACCAGCCCATAAAGCGCACCAAACAGTTAGTTTTTCTGGACGTAACGGTGTTTCCACATACACTTGAGGATTACCTTCACTCCAATCGTTAAACAAAATTCACTTATGAAAATCGGGAACAACGGTAATCTCGTTTTGGGCCCATTCGACGAATCTGCGCCTTACTTGATGATCGTTTGGCTTCAAATCTTGCACGAGTTGGATTTTGTAAGCACGCAAACCAAGATCCTTCCGCAAAATCTTCCATAAAGTGGATGGACACAGATCCAATTCCTGTGCTCGATGGCGGATGGACTCATTCGGGTCTTCCTCAATGCTACGCTCTACAGCAGCAATAGCTTCTTCTGTACGCACCGTACAGCGTCTCTGGGGATGCGAGTTATCAATAAGAGTAAACGTGGTGCGAAAACGTTCCATGGTTAATCGAATTAACTGCTCGGATGGACGATTTTGTCGACGACAAAAAATGGACGTAGTGCGCGATACGTTTTCCGAAATAAAATTGCACTATTTGCAAGCGTTGTTCAGGCGTGAGTCTATTCATGATGAATTGCCAAACCAAACTGAGAATAAATCACTTGACAGCTGTTAAATCGGTCGCCATCTTGAAAAGTAATACCAACTTAAAGTTCTATACCTCTATAAAAAACACCCTATACATCAAAACAGAGCTGGGGCTTGACTTTTGCTAATATCAATACATATATATGTACGTATGTATTAGCTACGTATGTGTATAATATGTATGCATTCGGTTGAAGATCAAACAAATTTGTTATTAAATATTGTATGTTGGAATGATAATGTTGATAGAGGAGGGGAGGGGGGAAAAAAGCCAAATAAATTATGCTTTGATGACTTAAAGCTTTCAACACTCGGCTTAAAGAATATTGAAAAACCAGAAATCATTTTTGAGAAGATTTACAAGACTGCATGACGCTACGAAATCAAAGTGTTTGTTTGTGGTTTAAAAGGCGGATGCTTTTAAGGCACTCTTACAATATTTGTTATCGAAGAAGAAAGAGTACAAAAAGGGGGGGGGAGGATGGTAAGCCAATAAACAAATTAATATTGGCATACAGATCTCAGTCGCGTCTGTTTGTGTCAATCTAATATAGATTCCTGGTTCCCTGACGTTTATGTAGCTTACGAGCCTACTATGGCAGGCTTAGCGCCTACCGCATACAAATCCCTGTTAGGTTGTTCATTAGGCAAGAGTTTGTATTCCCCCGCTGACATTGGCTAAGGAAGAATTTTGCTTTATTGCCAGATTTCTTGGGACGACATTGACATCATTGGGCGTACCAAGCGAGATGTTACGGCTGCCTTTAGTGCTATTGAACGGGAGTCTAGTAAAATGGGTCTGGCCGTAAATGAGATCAAAACAAAGTATGTATATGTTATCGACAAGTAGAGACGTGCGGTGTATTGATTCTCAGATTACGGCCGATAACTATGCTTTCGATGTAGTCAAGGAATTTATTTATCTTGGCTCCGCCGTTACCACCAAAAATGATGTCAGTCTGGAGATCAAGCGCAGGATCACTCTTGCCAACCGGTGCTATTATGGTCTCAATAGGCAATTGAGTAGCAGAGACCTCTCTCGTACGACAAAACGAACACTCTATAAGACGCTTATCCTACTCGTTCTTCTTTATGGCGCAGAGGCATGGACCCTATTAAGTACTGATGCAGCAGCCTTGAGAGTGTTCGAAAGAAAAGTACTGCGCAAGATCTTCGATCCAGTACGAGTTGGCGATGATTTTCGCATCCGATCTAAAAATGAGCTGTATGAGCTCCTCAACGACATAGACGTTGTGCAGCGTATTAATATCCAGCGGCTGCACTGGCTCGGCCATGTCGTTCGAATGAAGGAGGATGCTCTGGCGAGACGGGTATTTGATGCGGAAATCTGCCGAAGTTGGTGAAGAGGACGATCTTGTTTCCGTTGGAAGGACCAAATCGAGGAAGCCTGGTCATCGATTGGTGTGACCAAAAGGCGTAGGCGCGCAAGAAGCAGAGGCGCCTGGAAGGATTTGTTGCGGCAGGCCGAAATCAGTTAATCGGGTTGTTATGGCCAATTAAGTAAGTAAGTGCCAGATTTCTTGGCAGTGAATTAGATAGAAAGCCTAGATCATATGGCCATATTTGCCACTGCATATAGTCTCACGGGCCATTGCTTAGTGGGTATGCAAGCTGAGAGAACAGGTCACTAAATTTTTCTCTCAAGCATCAATGCCTATTGCATACTGCGATAGAGACTCCTTTTACTTGCAAATAACGTCTCCAGAGGTTGTAGATCGGTTAAAGAGGAAAAAGAGTATTGTTCCCTTTATTTAATCTCTCTTCTAGATTGTCTAATGGAGCTATCACTATAAGATTGATAAAATCAATCATAAGCTTTCAATAAACTTTCAGCCTGGTTTTCAGTTTGTTTCTAAGAGAGCCATGCGTTAAATGTGAAACAATTATACTGACTATCAGCGGCTGTTAATTAGAACAGGACAGCTAGTTTGTAGGGCACCGCTGCATATCGTATTACAACAGACAACTATGTCTACTCAAGCAAGCCTTGACTCCTAGCCTGTTCTATGCTTTGATTTGATTGATTTTAGAATCCCAACTAAGATCTTCTACTCTGACAGGACATCTAGTTTGTGGGGCATAGCTGCATATCGTATTACAATAGATAGCTATGTCTGCTCAAGTAAGCCTTGACTCCTAGCCTGTTCTATGCTTTGATTTGATTTTAGAATCCCAACTGGGATCTTTTAGTCTGACATTGCAGAGATTCAAGATAACACGCTTGATGTATACACCGCTGGCTCTAAAATACTAGACGGAGTAGGCTGTTGAATATATTTTTAAAGTTCTGACATTAGAATTGCATTGCCTGATTTCAGCAGTGTCAGTGTCATTGAATACCAAGGATATCTTTATCATGAACCTAAATGCTGACCTAAGTGGGTTTTAAGGACAACTTAAGTTTTATTTTAAGGACAGACCCCCCTAAGGATTCCAGGCTATAGACCATTACAGTGCCTCAGTTAAACAGAGTACTCTCTAGTCGTTTAACAAACAGGCTTAACTTTGTTGTCAGGATGTGAAATATTGTTAGACTCTACTGTACAGATATCGAAAAGAATGGGGACTAATTGTGTTTTTTTCCTAAAAATTCACAGGCCAGGGAAATCATGCAAATGTAACTTTCATATGGGTTCCAGGGCATAAAATACTGAAGAAAATTGCATTACTACTGGACAGGCGATATCAAAATGGCCAGTTCATAGTCCACGGTATGCTAGGTATTTCGTTTTCCGATTTTTTGCAGGGAGTTCAACTTCGTTAGCAGCATGAGAGTGCATTAAATATTGCAAGCTAATACTGTTTGTATTCTTTTCGTAGGTCATATGACCATCATTCTCACAGAGTCCAATGCTCCACTGAAAAGCGTTCCAATAGACTAGTCATTCCCTCGAATGGTTTCTGCTGGAGCTGTGACTGTGAAGAGGAGGAAGAAACTGTCATTCATGTTGTGAATCAGAAAAAGTTTTTGACTTCTCATTTTGATTCATCTTTTTTTCCAGAGTTTTTCCAGAAATCTGCTGAGAGGAAGTCGCCGAAAAAATGCTTTTTGTATTTTGTTTTGATATCTGGCCTGTGGCTCGAACCCTGGCTTTACGTCTAATAAGCCAACACACTACCTACTAGACTACGTTGACTTCAGGCTATTGCCTGACTGAAAAGCATGCTACTAGATTTGGCATTCACTCGAATGATTTCTGCAGTAGTTGTGAGCCAGTGCCCAACTCTTACTAAAGGGTGTTTTTTATAGAGGTATAGGACTTTAAGTTGCAATAAAACAACGATGGATTATTCGATTGACATGAATTTTATTTATCCGAAAGATAATCTTGTGGCATTACATTTTAAATATGACCGCCACGGCTGGCGCGGATGTAGTCCAATCTGGACGTCCAATTTTCGATGATTTTTTCCAACATTTGTGGCCGTATATCGGCAATAATACGGCGAATGGTGTCTTCCAAATGGTCAAGCGTTTGTGGCTTTACCGCATAGACCAATGACTTTACATAGCCCCACAGAAAGTAGTCTGGCGGTGTTAAATCACAAGATCTTGGAGGCCAATTCACAGGTCCAAAACGTGAAATTAGGCGGTCACCAAACGTGTCTTCCAATAAATCTATTGTGGCACGAGCTGTGTCACATGTTTCGCCGTCTTGTTGAAACCACATCTCCTGGACATCATGGTTATTCAATTCAGGAATGAAAAAGTTAGTAATCATGGCTCTATGCCGATCACCATTGACTGTAACGTTCTGGCCACCATCGTTTTTGAAAAAGTACGGACCAATGATTCCACCAGCCCATAAAGCGCACCAACAGTCAGTTTATCTGGATGTAACGGTGTTTCCACATACACTTGAGGATTACCTTCACTCCAAATGCGGCAGTTTTGTTTGTTGACGTAGCCATTCAACCAGAAGTGCGCTTCATCGCTAAACAAAATTCGCTTATGAAATTGGGAACAACGGTAATCTCGTTTTGGGCTCATTCGACGAATCTACGCCTTACTTGATGATCGTTTGGCTTCAAATCTTGCACGAGTTGGATTTTGTAAGCACGCAAACCAAGATCCTTCCGCAAAATCTTCCATAAAGTGGATGGACACAGATCCAATTACTGTGCGCGATGGCGGATGGACTCATTCGGGTCTTCCTCAATGCTACGCTCTACAGCAGCAATAGCTTCTTCTGTACGCACCGTACAGCGTCTCTGGGGATGCGAGTTATCAATAAGAGTAAACGTGGTGCGAAAACGTTCCATGGTTAATCGAATTAATTGCTCTGATGGACGATTTTCTCGACGATAAAATGGAAGTAGTGCGCGATACGTTTTCCACACAGAACCATTATTTTCGAAATAAAATTGCACTATTTGCAAGCGTTGTTCAGGCGTGAGTCTATTCATTATAAATTACCAAACCAAACTGAGAATAAATCACTTGACAGCTGTTAAATCGGTCGCCATCTTGAAAAGTAATGCCAACTTAAAGTTATATACCTCTATAAAAAACACCCTTTATAAAGAGGCGGAGGTTTTTGACTTTGCTTTAATCAAAAATGAGAACTAATGCAATAGCAAGCAAGATTTATTTTGAAACCAAGATGGTTTCCTATAGGGAATGTTTAATCTCCGGGGTAGATATTGATTTCTGGTATCTGAAAAGAGTCTAACATCTGGCCTCACGACATTGAAGAATGTCAAAACAGTGCATGGTAAACTGGTGAATGATAAAACAGTTCACAATACGAAAAATTTTCAAATATTGCATCTTCTTATTGCATTTCTATTATGATTATTAATTTTCTTTCAATCTTCCTTTCAGTGATTATATCATTACAATGATTTCATTTATTTCATAATTGAATAATAAAATCTTGAATTGTATTTAAACAATAGCAATAAAAACAAACGAGTTTATAAATAAAAAAATTTACAATGACTGAACAAAAAAAAAAAACAATTCTATTTGAGTTAAATCAACTTTAAACAAGGCATTCTTAAAAGCTGACATCAATCATCAGTTGCTGTTAAAAAAATAATATTTTTTTCAATTAACATCGAGAAATTTATATCGATTGTGGAAAAGGTTTGGTGGGGTTTTTTCAATTAACTTTTGTACAATAATTTCATATTGGCTACCACACCACACAACATTACGTAAATAATTGAGAAATCTTGCCATTTATTTGGTGAAAAGGTCACAATAATTGACTTTAGATTTGATTAAGAGCAGAGATATTGACAGAAAATAAAATAGAAAAGAAGATTTAATTGCTATGCAGATGACATTTGGTGTGCAATAGGTATTGACAGAATTTTTGTTAAATTTTTTTTTAAGAAATAATTTCGTAAAACCAAATATAATTTCAAGCATTAAACCCATTTTGTAAACCTGTCTGTAATGACTTAATGACTTACAAAAAAATAAATAAAAAACACAGAAAAAAATTATTACTTTAACACCTAATTAAGTCATAATTATAGCGGTAAACCACAAAATATGTAAACCGTAAATAAAGAATTAAAAATTCTGTATAGACACGTCAAATTACCGAATGTATGCACAACATATCCGGCTAATTTACCAACCAGTAGACTTTAAAGTAACCACACCAACAATAACAGCAGTAGCTGTAAACAACTTAAAAAAGAAACATGTTAAAAACAAATTTGTTGTTAAGTTTATAACTAAACAAAGAAAAAATATTTTTAACCAAAATTTTTTACGACAAAAAAATAACGAAACATTCTCCAGCGGAAAAAATAATTTCAAAAAAAAACCTGCAGCTGTCAGCAATGAAAAAATAAATAAAAAAAAACATGAAATCGATATTTTTGTTTGTTTTCCTAGATTTTTATTACGTATAATGGCATTACAATCAATTTAATTTTCATTAAACAAGCGGTAAAACACTTCTAAGTATTAAAAACGTTCAAGTTTCCAAGCGAGTCACGATTATTGTCATGTAGAGGAGATCGCCCTCACTCTATACAAGGCATCGCCATAATATCTCCTCTAAATTGGTGATGAACTTCAGATTACTGGACGTTATCAACAAAAAAAGTCGCCGTAGTCTAGTAGGTAGTGTGTTGGCTTATTAGACGAAAAGCCAGGGTTCGCGCCCCAGGCCAGACATCAAGACAAAATACAAAAAGTCTTTCTTCGGCGACTTCCTCTCAGCAGATTTCTGGCAAAAACTCTGAGAGTCAAATAAAATTGCCATGAAAAGTATCTCAAAAATTTGTCGTTCGGAGTCGACTTTAAACTGTAGGTCCCACTACTCTTGTATAAAATTAACACACACAACATAAGTGGTGTGAGAAACTAGGTCGTAATCCTGACTGAAGGGTGGTAATGACCAGTTATGTATGTATGTAGGTATCAACAAAAAACTACATTGCCCAGCTCTGCTATACAACTAGTTATTTCCTTCTAAGACACATTAATTCCTCACCAGCTTCAAGCATGTGTTCTGATGATCAATGTTTACCTTAAGACCACAATATCTAGTCAAAAGACCGGGCTACTATCCTCAAGTAAGTCAAATCCAAATGTCATGTCATTGTAATTACCCAACAAGCGTTAAAATTGCCTCAAACCTAGCTTCTCATTGCCGCGAATTCACAAATGGCATGAGGCCCAATAGGTGATAACACTATTTGCTCTACTTGGATGATTCCGCTGGCTTCTATAGTTCGATACCATTCTCGAGTTAAACCCATAAGAGCAGAGTGCTCACGCAGATTGTGATATCATAATGGGCCTAAACGTTGGCTTAAGGAGGACCTAACCTAACGTAACCGAAAGTTGCCTATTCAGAAATGAAAAACAAGTTTAAAACTGTGCTTTCCATGGCTAAAATTGCAAAAGAAATATTGAACTTGAGCAGTGAGAGTGCGGTGGCAAGATGGCTGATAAAAGGGCCCTCTTAAGAGCTATATTTGCATTTCTTCACTGATCTTACTGTGCCCTTAATCTATATGGGCTCTTCTAACGGGTGATTTTTTAGCTATTATCGTTTTGGCAACACTGGTTTAAACAGCTCACGCACTTTTCGTGTTTTGTTTCACTGTCAAACATCTTCAGTTTGGTCTATAATTTAACCATGAATCGTCTTACAAACAAACAACGCTCTCAAATCATTGAATTTTATTATCAAAATGCGTGCTCTGTTAAGAAAGTTCATCGCGCGCTTCTTCCATTTTATGGTCAGTTTAATCGAGCCACTGAAGCGGCTATTCGGGCTATTGTGACTAAATTTCTCACCAAATTTACATTGTTGAACATTAAACCACCAACATGCTTACGTAGAGTGCGAACTGAAGAAATTATCGCAGCTGTATCGGCCAGTGTTAATGATGACCATCAATTATCGATTCGTCGCCGTTCGCAGCAATTGGGCCTCTGTTACTCAACAACGTGGAAAATTTTGCGGAAGGATTTAGGTGTGAAGCCTTTTAAAATACAGCTGGTGCAAGAATTGAAGCCGAACCTACCTACCTACCGCAACGCAGAATTTTTGGTGAACGTGCTCTTGGAAATTTGGCCGAAGATCCACTTCTTTATCGAAAAATTGTGTTCAGCGACGAAACTCATTTTTGGCTCAATGGATACGTAAATAAGCAGAATTGTCGATTTTGGAGTGAAGATCAGCCAGAAGCATTGCAAAAGCTGCCAATGCAAACAGAAAAAGTCACAGTTTGGTGCGGTTTATGGGCTGGTGGCATCATTGGATCGTACTTCTTCAAAGATGCTGCGAATCGTAACGTAAATGTGAATGGTGAGCGCTACCGTGAGATGATATCCAACTTTTTTTTTCCCAAAATGCAAGAACTTGACTTGCATGACATGTGGTTTCAATAAGACGGTGCCACATGCCACACAGCACGCGTAACAATGGACTTATTGAGGGGCGAGTTCGGTGAACATTTTATTTCACGTTCGGGACCCGTCAATTGGCCGCCTAGATCGTGCGATTTAACGCCTTTAGACTATTTTTTTGGGGGCTATGTTAAAGCTCATGCCTATACAGACAAGCCCGCTTCAATTGACGCATTGGAAGGCAACATTGAAGCCTTTATTCGTGAGATACCGGCCGAAATGTTGGAAAGAGTATGCCAAAATTGGACTAAGCGGATGGACCATTTGAGGCGCATCGCGGTCAACATTTGCATGAAATAATCTTCAAACATTAAATTATATGGAGCGTACTATCGATTCAAATAAAGATTTTATGAATTTTTCTGAATTTTATGTGTTTTTTTTTTTGAAAAATTTTCCTATAGCTCTTAAAAAATCACCCATTACCTCCTATTTGAAAGGGATCGCAATATTTCAGGAAAATCGCAGGTCTTTTGAATTTATTATTATAGTCAACGTATAGGAAAGCAATAATACTCCGACAATTACAATTTCTTATAATGTGCCCTCAATCTATATGAGCTCTTCTATATCCCTATAGTGTCTCCTTCGTGTCAACAGGGTCAATACTCTGTCCAGCACTTTGATATCCAACCTGCTGTTTCTTTGTGGAATACATTAATGCTCTGCAATTTCCAAGCCTATGTTCAGACCTTTCGCACCTTGACTCAGATAACTTCAACATGAGGTCATCTACAACTAAGCTTCACATTGGTGGTGAACGAACCCCACCTCTAATTGTGCACACAAGACTTGAAGACTATTTTATGAGAAAGAAAAAACTGCAACTGCAATAAAAAACTTTAAAAAACCAATTTTTTTTGTAAATCTCAACAAAAGTAGAACAACTCAAAAAGTAGTAGAACTCAAGACCATAAAATTTATTTATTGTCTTGAATTTATTTTCGGTATTTTTCTTTCATTTTCAATACTTTATTTGTAAGCGTATTATTTACAGAACTTTTGTACAAAACACTCGTATGTACGTATCATAGCCACCACCACTACCATTACCACGATGATAACCTTGAACTTTTTGTTATAAAAAGATTATCTTCAAGCCGTTTTTTTTTCTTTGTTCGAAAATCCTATAGAAAATTGAAAGTTTAATTGAAATTCAGTAACTGTACTGTACTGAGAACTCTGTGGTAAATTAAAGCTGACTAAGCGTTTTAATTGATATTGATTTCACAGCAAAATTAAATTAAAAAAAATAAAAGAGAAGCGAATTAATTTACACACTGTTTGTGGCAACAGTGAAAACTCCTTATATAGCGTCACATACAAACAAAAACTACATTAAACAAAAACTTCTAAAGGCCCTCTCTTATATGGACATTTCACTTGTGGATTAAGAGTCTTTAATTAAAAGTAAACATTAAACAAATTAACCGCTCATTAAGAAAACAATTAATTAATTAATAGATAATAAATTAATTGGCAATGCGAGAATAAAAACATTGTTGCCAACTTTCACGTTGCCAACCAAAATCAAAATTACTCATTTTAAAGAAAAATTGTTTTTAAAAATGACAAAACTGAGCACAGCTTGAAGTCCACTAGCTCAGACCATCACCTTCTTCTTGTGAGGTTTTCTCAAGTACATACATACATACAGAATTGGTCATTACAACCCTTCAGTTGGGATTACGACCTAGTTTCTCCCGCCACTTATGTTGTGTGTGTTAATTTTATACATGAGTGGTGGAACCTACATTTTAAAGTCGACTCCGAACGACAGATTTTTGAAAAACTTTTCATGGCAATTAAGTTTTCTCAAGTGGCAAATGTAAGCGAATAAGCCACAAACCACAGCGGTTCTCAAAGCCTACATAACCCATCCCATCGGTTAAATTCAGGCCAACATTTGAACGCATAATTGCCTCAATAGGTCTTCCAAACAAATATAAAATTTTGATAATATCTCACACACTTCCTTTTCTTAATTGGTTATTGCAACCCTTTAGTCAGGATTACAAACTCGATAATGGGGTTGGAAGCGGTGTCTACTCTGGGAAACTGGAGCTGAACATTTCTCTCCGTCTGCTGGACTACTGCAGCGTGTTTCAGGATCCTCGTCAACGCAGCTCCTTTCACTCGCGTCTCGGTTTTTTCTGATAGTCAGGCCGCGATGAGATCTCTATCGTGTTTTGTGAATAACTCTAGGATCGTTAGGGAATGTCGCCGCTGTCTCGACCTTCTTTCTGGGCGCTTCACCAGTGTCTCACTGGTGTGGGTCCCCGGGCACAGTAACATTCCGCAAAACTGTAAGGCCGACGAGCTCGCCAGGGCTGGTGCGCTTCTTCCGGAATCCTCTTCAATTGAACTGGGTATGCCACTTGCCTCGGTTAAGTCGGACATTGTGCGGAAATTCTGTTGGGACGCCAACCTATCCTGGGTCCATGAGGAGTCCTGCTCCACCGCTAGACTCACCTGGCCCTTGATGGATAGAGGGCGTACCACTCAATTACTTGGTCTTGGTCGTGACATCATCTCAACCACAGTGGCCGTGCGTTATGGGTATACACGCGGAGAGAATGAGGCTCCCATTTAACGACTTCTGCCGTGGATGCAGATCCGCTGGGGAAGAGGAGACTGTTATCCACTTTCTTTGTCAGTACCCGTCTCTTGCTAGGTGTAGATATAGGTTATTTGGCTCTCCATTTCTTGTCAGCTTGACGGAGCTATCATCTATTGACATCAAGGATATGGCTTCGTTCATCAACCTTTCTGGCTGGTTTTCCAGCGTGGGGTAGTCGTGCTTTTGATGTGCAGCCCTTGCGCTGACCAACTTCTTCCTCTTTCCTGATTTTGGTGGAACTTGGTCAGTACAGGGACTGCGTTCACCCGTAGCATCACAACGGGCTGCTATGCGTGCTCAAGTAAGCTTTGTGAAATCAGAGCAGAGAAATCACTCCGACCTAACCTAACATTCATGTTGTGTTTGTGTTAATTTTATCCATGAATAAAGCCACCTACAATTTAATGTTCACTCCGAAAGACAGATTTCTGAGAACTTTTTCATGGTAATTTTATTTTACACTCAGAGTTTTTGCCAGAAGACTGCTGAGAGGATAAGATAAGTCAGAGCTATTAAGAAGGTGAGCCCATCAGTCCTAAAAGACTTAAATGCTGCCTGCACCACATCCATTGTGATTAGAAGATGTCAAAGATATCTTAATAAAATGTTACGTCCTTTAGCTTTGCCAGAGTGAATGACGCTAAGAAAATACTTAGCAGTTGATAGACTAGCTAAGGTGACTACCAGACACCCAATTACTTGCATTGACTACATGATTAATGTCTCTCTATTCTTAGTTAAAACTGAGACAAAGATTAAAACTCCTCGTAAGATGGCTCAGGCCAGATGAGCCGATTATAAGTTTCTATTCGAATTCCAGGAAAATTAAACAGCGAGAGGTGTCACAATGTCATCTAGATCTAGTTCAAGACGCTTTTAACTTAGTTTTCGACTTCAAATATGAAATTTTTAATCCAGACTACTATAGAAAACACAGTCCAGAGTTAGACCAAATTCTTTTAAATAAGGTACTTTAGTTTTAATCTATAAGTGTCGGGTCGGTTGCAATTTTTTTAAATACAATTCTTTCATACAAGTAAACAAACAATGTCTGTTATAAGACTTGGTCTTTAGAATTTTATTGCTTAGATTTGCTTAGAGTTTTGGCAAAGCATTTCAACAAAATAATTTATTTGGAATTAAAATGAATAAAAGGGTGTTGGTTTCATTAAGTAATTTAAATTGTTTTCTTAAATTAATAAGAAAATTATGTAATCTAATGCTCTGAATTCTTAATACCATTATATTAATATTTTCTTTATTATTCTAATGATAAATTACGAGGCTTCCAAATTAAATGATTGACGCTCTCTTTTCTTTCTTGTTTTTTTGGAATTTAGTATGTTAAGGTCAAACGATTTTTTTTTACAAACAATATTCAACAATCAACATTACTACACATACCAAGCAGTTCTTATCAGCAGCAGTTGTGGTGTAAGAGACTAGAGAAACAAATTTTTATTATCAGAGAACGTTGCGATATGAACGATATTTCATACGCACATCATAACTCATTCAACCAGAGAGTGAATGGCCACAAAAAAAGTTTTTTTTTTTTTTTTTTTTAATAGAATTTAAAACGAGACTTGAAACGCCACCACCCAGTGTGTGTTACAATTTGTATAACAATTTATCTTATCGTGACGATACCACAGCAAAAGAGTGGGGAGACTGATCGTTTTGTACCAGAATGTGATTTATTGCAGTGGCCAAGCCAGGCCAGACCATAGCTAAAGTGTGTCTATATTTTTACTGTAAATGAAATGAGCATTTAATGCTTGGCAATGCTGCCTTATGACAGCCATTTGTTGATTTATAACTGTCAAAAAACAAAATCATATTGAGAAATGATTTTTAAATTTCGTTATTTAAACTCATTATGGAACCCATTGTTTTGTTAAAGAAATATTTCTTGAATTTTTTGAAGCATAAATTTTCATTGAATTCCATTAAGAGTTAAACGAAAAAAAAAATGATGTTAAACACCACTTGATATGAATTATGGGTTTTGTTGGCATTAAACCGCGTTAACAAAACGATGAAAACTCAAAAAATGCAACAAAAACAAAAAAAGGTCAGTAGGCGTTATGGAAGTGAATTGAGAAACAAGTTATAGAAGAAATCATACACATGAGAACAGGGTGGCCAGGATGCAGGAAATCATGCGAAATGAATTTAAGGAATTTCAAAGATTTTTTATAATTAAAGACAGGAAAAGTTGAAACAGTTATGTGTAGTAACCCACCAAGCCAGTAGTGGTAAATAAAAGAACACAGGAAGTTGTGGTTTCCCCTCTACTTCTCTGGAAGTTAGCAGTGAACAAGTTTCTTGTTCGGTTTATGTCCTCGATCAACCAAGTTGTAGCTTATATTGACGACCATAGCCATTGCAACATTTAGTATATGTCCACATACACTATCCGACAAACTCAACCTATCCCTATTATTTTTAATGAAGTTGGCAACTCCTTTAGTCTAGAATAACTTAATAAATATAATTCTCTATGAGGAAGATTGCAAGTTTATACTCTCATCTGTTTCTCCTTGTTATCTGCTTGATTTTTTAATATTCGAGAAAGTTGGCAACACCTATATTTGCAAAAAAAACTTAATAAGCTAAAGTGTTTGGGTAAAAGTAGCCGTAGTCTAATAAGTAGTGTGTTGGCTTATTAGGCGTAAATCCCAAGTTCGTATCCAAAGTCAGGCATCAAACAAAAATATGAAAAAAATATCTCTTCGGCGATTTCCCCTCAGCAGATTTCTGGAAAAAACTCTGAGAGTAAATAAAATTGTCATGAAAAAGTTTCTCAAAAATCTGTCGCTCGAAGTCGACGTTAAACTGTAGGTGCCGCCACTCACGTATAAAATTAACACACACAATATGAGTGGTGTGAGAAGCTAGGCCGTAATAAGGGCCAATTATGTATGGATGTATGTTTGTGTGACAAACTTCATATTTTACTCATTATTATTGTGTATTCCATAGTTAGCGATATATTTTGTTTCTTAATACTTAAGGGATGATCAATTTTTTTTGAGTTGGCAACTCTTTAGACTTGATATAGTTTCTTTAAAGGAGTTCTAAAAAATTACGAAAATATTACATCCTGCAGTACTTGACTCATTGTCCTGAATCGGCACACTGAGAATTTTATTTTCCTTTTTTTTTGAAAAGTTGGCAACTCTTTTAACCTAGACAAGCTTTATTTAGAGAAAACTTAAAAACTAACCTTAAAAGTATAAGGGTATAATTTTAAGGCTTGTTGTGTAATGATTATAATTTCTTAAAAGTTGGCAACTCCTTTCTTTAATGCTCAATATTTCCTAAGCTTAAGATGCTGACAAGTGCACTCTCCTCCCAAAACGAACATGTGCTAGTTTCTATACAAAATTAAAAATATTGCCAACACATGTAGCCCACAAGACCAGACACATATTTTGGGTTCACTGGAGGCAAAGAGTTTCATTTCAATTTTAACAAAATTTAAACATTTTTTTTTTAGAAATATTTGGCATTTTCTAAAATTTTGATTGTGAGGGAAAAAACTATTAAATTTAAATTTGAAGATAATGATTTAACATTTGCTATTTTCTTAAGGCCTTATAACGGCATTAAAGCAGTTAAACGGTTTAATTTAAAAAATAATTTTCTAAACAATTACTGAAATTGTTTAAAAGGCAACAATTTTATAAATGGAAGAAATAATGATTTCTTCATTCGAAAAAAAAAGATTTAAAGTTTGCATAGTAAACTTTAATGCAGATACAGTGCTTAACAAAAGAAAGTCTTATGTTTTTGTATTAAAACTAAACAGAATATCTCCTTAGACATGACTGTGAAAATCATCTTTTCTTAATTTTTTTAAAGAACCTTTAAAGCTCTTTAAGAAAAGCAAAACAAATCTAAGACTCCATATTTCTCACGTTTTAGTCATTTTGACATTCACTGTCAATGTAGTAACGAGTTACCAATTTAAATGCCATTGAACTTGAACTAACCACTATGAATGCAACACTGTTTTGGTTTTGAATTTTTCTCTCTTTTTTTGGTTTATTTTTTGTTGTTGTAATAATGCCCCTGTTGTATTGTGGCGTGCCATGGCATGTTCGCTTTAACTATACAGTTTTATTACAATTTATAAATGATACACAATATAAAAAACAGCATATATACATATATTGCCAACTATCGTTTTATAAATATGTATCTCTTCTCTTGCATTTTTTTTTTGTCTTCGCTTAAAGCTATTTAAACAATGCAACGAGTAATAGTGGCATCTATAGAGTGCTGGTGTTCATTTTGTGAGCATGGTTGGTTATTGCAAGACCAGCAAAACAAAAAATAGAGGAGCAGAACAATAAAAATGTGCTGAATATAATATCTTAAAAGAGAGAAAGATGTGGCAACATGAAAAATGCCAAATTTATTGTAAATAATTAGGGTGGGAGCACAACAAAAAAGCAAAGATTGGCAAATTATTAAGAACGCGAACCTTAATATAGTTGGCAACGCGAAAGAAGAATGTTTTTGATATTTATATGTCTTTAATAAAACATTCTTTTTTGAAAAGCAATTTATATTATGTAAAACAATGTTGTTTTGAATATTTTCCATTGGTTGGCAACGCTAATTAATTTCAAATATCTAAATTCGGATTTTTTTTAATAAAATCGATTTTTAAATATAATTATCATAAATAATTAGGGTGGAAGCATGACAAAAAAGCAAAGATTGGCAAATTATAAGATGTAAATAAGTAAAATATAAAGAACACGATTCTTAAGATAGTTGGCAACACGAAAGAAGAACATTTGACATTTCTATGTCTTTAATAAAACGTTCTTATATTATAATATGAAACGCAATTTATATTACGTAATAGCGGGTGATTTTTTAACTATAATCTTTTTGGCAACACTGGTTTAAACAGCTCACCATACGTTTCGTGTTTTGTGTCACTGTCAGACATCTTCAGTTTGTTGTATAATTTAACCATGAATCGTCTTACAAACGAACAACGCTTGCAAATCATTGAATTTTATTATCAAAATGCGTGCTCTTCCATTTTATGGTCAGTTTAATCGACCCATTGAAGCGGCTATTCGAGCTATTGTGACTAAATTTCGCACCAAATTTACATCGTTGGACAACACACTTACGTAGAGTGCGAACTGAAGAAAATATCGCAGCTGTACCGGCCAGTGTTAATGATGACCATCAATTATCGATTCGTCGCCGTTCGCAGCAATTGGGCCTCTGTTACTCAACAACGTGGAAAATTTTGCGGAAAGATTTAGGTGTAAAGCCTTTCAAAATACAGCTGGTGCAAAAATCGAAGCCGAATGACCTATCGCAACGCAGAATTTTTGGTGAATGGGATCTTGGAAAGTTTGCCGAAGACCCACTTTGTCGAAAAATTGTGTTCAGCGACTAAGCTCATTTTTAGCTCAATGGATACGTAAATAAGCAGAATTGTCGATTTTGGAGTGAGGATCAGCCAGAAGCATTGCAAAAGCTACCAATGCATCCAGAAAAAGTCACAGTTTGGTGCGGTTTATGGGCTGGTGGCATCATTGGTCCGTACTCCTTCAAAGATGCTGCGAATCGTAACGTAACTGTGACTGGTGAGCGCTACCGCGAGATCATATCCAACTTTTTTTTTGCCCAAAATGCAAGAGCTTGACTTGCATGACATGTGGTTTCAACAAGACGGTGCCACATGCCACACAACACGCGTAACAATGGACTTGTTGGGAGGCGAGTTTGGTGAACATTTTATTTCACGTTCGAGACCGGTCAATTGGCCGCCTAGATCGCGCGATTTAACGCCTTTAGACTATTTTTTGTGGGGCTATGTTAAAGCTCATGTCTATACAGACAAGCCCGCTTCAATTGACGCATTGGAAGGCAACATTGAAGCATTTATTCGTGAGATACCGGCCGAAATGTTGGAAAGTGTATGACAAAATTGGCCTAAGCGGATGGACCATTTGAGGCGCAGTCGCGGTCAACATTTGCATGAAATAATCATCAAACATTAAATTATATGGACCGTACTATCGATTCAAATAAAGATTTCATGCATTTTTCTGAATTGTATGTGTTTTTTTTTGAAAAAATTTTCTAAAGCTCTTAAAAAATCACCCATTACAATGTTGTTTTGAATACTTTGCAATGGTTGGCAACGCAAATTAATCTCAAACATTTAAATTCGGATTTTTTTTTAATAAAATCTATTTTTAAATATAATTTTCATAAAAAAAAAAATTTTGATGCATGAAATAGTTGACAACGCTATATAAAAAAAATTATTTGAATATTGAAAATAATAAATGAGAAAATTAAGGCTTATATCGTGGTACATGAATCGCTTTTGCTTTCGTTGGTGAACCCACCTAATATTTTCTAAAAGGCAATCTATTCTATCGCCATTTTTTACTACTCTGCAGCAGGGGTGTCATGATGATTACATGTTTTACAATGCCATATGGATGTTTTTGCATTCATTAATTTTCTCTGCAGTTTTTTATTTTATTTTCGTTTTCTTCTGTTCTTTTTCTTTTTTTTCGTTTGGGGGGGGGCTATTGAAAAGCATAGAAATGAAAAACTTCTTTTTAAAAATTTCAACAATTTAATGTTGTTGTATGGTTGGCAAATAGGAAAAACTACAATAAAAGAGAGAAGCCGAGTGGTGTAGAGTTGTAAAGTTGTGTGTAGAAGATTGTATCTTGTTTAACTACATGTACAATTTTCATGATAAATTTTTCTTTTTTTCTTTTCTTTTTTTTATCTATTCTACATAAAATGACCCTTTTTTTCGGTACATCTTTCTCGAAATTTGTACAAAGTCTTGTTCAAGTGTGTGTTTTGTAGCAAACCAGCTGAAAATTTAAAGGGTGCTTGTTGAAGCTTAACAGCTTCGCTTCATTATTATCTTGTCGAGTGGAGCGCAGCAGCAGTTTCGTCTATGATTCTCTGTCTGTCTGTCTGTTGGCTATGTTACCAAACAGCCGAACAAACGAAGAACGACTTGATGATGATACACGCGAATATTACAATGGATTTAATGATGGAACATTCATTCAAAGTGTACATTGGTACTCTCTTAAGACTGTTGCAAACATTTCATTTCGTTTCATTTTCTTTTTTTTTTTTTTTGTCCAAATGTGATTGAAGCGTACAACTGTAAACAGATAAATTTTAAAAGAATATTTCTTTTCATTTCGTTTTCCACTAAGAAGAAAGAAAATTGGCAACGAAAGAAAAGTCTTGTCTTGCCTCGTTTTGTTTGTATGTGTGTTACTCTACTTTTCCAATTTAAAAGAAATTTTAATAGAAAACTATTTAAGTTCTCTGTAATTAGTTTTGAGATAGGAAAAGTTATGAGTTTCCATTAGAAAAAAGTTTTATCGCGATGATAATAAAAGAATTTATTTGTTCAACAAGCAAACCATTGGTTGGCAACTCTTTAGGAGGCAAATAACAAGACTCGAATTAAATAAAAAAGAAAACAAATTGAAAAGAAAAACCTCAGAAATTAAATAGAAAATTAAGATTCACAAATTAAGCACCTTGTAAATCGTAAAAACAAAACTTACTAGGTTGGCAATTCTTTAACAAAATAATTCTTTACGAATTAAGAAATAAAATTTAAAAGAACTAAGAAAATAAACACTCCAGTTCTGTCTATTTGGAATGACGATGGCCTATTCAAATATAGGTTTATTACTCTGGCATGTCTGGTGCCTCTTAGGAAAGCAATTTATCAAGTTGATTGTGTTCTAGGAGAAGCTCGTTGGGAAGCCAATTAAACATACATACATACATAATTGGTCATTACAACCCATCAGTCAGGATTACGAAATAGTTTCTCACACCGCCTATGTTGTGAGTGTTAATTTTATACATGAGTGGTGGGACCTACAGTTTAAAGTCGAATCCGAACGACTGATTTTTGAAAAACTTTTCATGGCAATTTGTATTTACTCTCAGAGTTTTTGCTAGAAATCTGCTGAGAGGAAGTCGCCGAAGAAGCACTTTTTGTATTTTATTTTGATGTCTGGCCTGGGGCTCGAAAACTGGCTTTACGTCTAATAAGCCAACACACTACCTACTAGACCACGTCGACTTCAATTAAGCCAATTAAGCATAACGTAAAGTACACTTGGTTTGTGTTGTCGTCAGGGTATTAGTAATAGGAATGACAAGCTTGGTTATCTGTGTGTGGTTTCTGCACAACTTAGAAAGGATTTCAAAAGCCATGTTAAGCCAACGAAAGCTGTCATGCACCATTGCTTGTAGTAGAGAGCATTCTCTATGAAAATTACCTGAGAGATAAGAAGCGTCTCTAGAATAAGCATGTAAGCACATACATACATAATTGGTCATTAAAACCCTTTAGTCAGGATTACGACTTAGCTTCTCACACCACTTATGTTGTGTGTTGTAATTTTGGCGGGAGCTACAGTTTAAAGTCGACTCTGAACAACAGATTTTGGAGAAAGTTTTTATGGCAATTTCATTTACCCTCAGAATTATTGGCGGAAATCTGCTGAGAGGAAGTCGACGAAGAAATATTTTGTTTTGACTTCGGTTTTGAACCGTGGCCACACGTCCAATAAGCCAATACACTGCCTTACTAAGCTACGACGACTTCATGACTTCGAACTAGATCTTGATCGTCTGATCAAAAAATCTCTTTCAACAATACATCTATTTGCCTAGTAAAAGTCTAGATTGCCTTAAACCCAACTGGATTCAGAATAATTTCAGACTCCCTCTAACTTCACGTTGTATGAAATTACGCTGCCGAACACTTCTTCTAATGCTACAGATATGTTCAGGTGCCTTCTTATCAGCTTATCTCTCCTCTCTTGCTAACTTACATACATAATTGGATTGGTAATTATAACCTAGCTTCTCACACCACTTGTGTTGTGTGTGTTAATTTGATACATGAGTGGCGAGACCTACAGTTTACAAACGACTGCGAACAACAGATTTTTAAGAAAATTTTCATGGCAATTTTATTTATTCATAGTTTTTGCCAGAAATCTGCTGAGAGGAAATCGGCGAAGAAATATTTTTTCATATTTTTGTTTTGAAGTCTGACCTGTGGTTTGAACCAAGGCCTCACACTACCTACTAGACTACGGCGACTACAACCTTCTGTATTACAGGAAATTAAGTCGAAGAATGATGAAGTTTAGTTAGAAACCTTAAATGCAATCTCAAAGTCAATCTTTTTCACTTAAAGTTGGCAACTCCTACCACTAGTTTGATGGAAATAAACAAGCATGCTAATGCCAATTTTTAATTTGAATATTAAAGATTAATCTTTTAAATGACTTTATAATTTCCAGACATTTTTATGTTCATACAAGATCGTTTCTTCATGATTAAATGAAATTAATTTAAAATTATTTTTTTCTTTCGGTTATTTAAATTAAAATCATGTTGCTTAACGATGACAATTATTAGTGCTTCAGTTCAGTTTCTTTTATTTTTTTTAACAAAATGTTGCCACAATATTTATTGAGAACAAGAATAGATTGACAAATAATGATTGCAATGCCACGCCATGGCATGGCAAGGCATTACAATAAATGCCTCTCACGTTTTTGCTGTAAAGAAAAGGCACAGAAAAAAAGAATGAAAACAAAATTGAATAAAGGTTTGCGTAAAAAGGAAAGGAAACTTAAAATCAAAATAAAGAGTAAAAAACGAAACAGGAGTAGAAGACATAAACGAGGTAATGACAATTATTTTCATGTAAATGACACACCAAAAAAAAAAAAAATACAGAATATTTTGTAGTATTTCGGTTGACTTTATGGATTACGTGTTATGCTCATAAATAGTTATGGTTGGTTATTAAAAACCCAGTAAACAATTTTGTAACATTTCACATAAAAGAGAATATACAGAGCATAAAAATATCATTTAAACGTTTAAAGGCAGTTTCAAATTTCTTATTTAAATGCTTATTTAACAGCAGCAGCCGTAAATTTTCTTTAAACAATTATTTAGCAATGCCATGTAGTATGTTTTTTGTTTTTATTTTAAATGATCATTAATCATCATACAATACCTCTTAATATGCCAACCATAACAACAATTTACAATAAAAAAAATATTTTATTTTCCATTTTTTTTTCTTAACTTATGAATAATGCATCATCTGTAAGTCTTATGATTATTTTTCTTTGCTTGTCTATAAAATGGAAACAAATATCTCAAATGAAAATCAATCTTAGATTTTCAATTATACAATCATTCCAACAACAACAACAACAACAACGTCACGCACACACTCACATACATATAATGTCTGCCTGTGAAAAATTTCCAAGTTTTATGAGCTTCTTTTACAGTTGAACCTCTCCTCCTTCGCTGTCTGCTCGCTTTTCAATGCTCTTCGATAATTAAAAATTAATGATAGGAGCTGGTATTACTTTCAAAGGTTAGTGCTTGTTATTGATAAGAAAACAGAACGATTAAATAACGAATAATTGGTTACTCTTGATTGCAATACGCACTGTCCGGAAATTCTTTAGATTTAATGACCTTCAAGATTTTTATTAGGTTTGAAAAAGATTTACGTTAACCAGTTAGTGGTTTCAAAACCAAATATCTGTTGTTTATGTAAGGAACAATCAGCCATTTACAGAATTATCTGGGCTTATACTGGACCTCATAGAGAGATAACATAATTGAAAGGGCCAAGCAAGCGTCCAAAATACTTTACACCTCTAAAACGACCCTGAACAATATTTAGAGGCTTAAAAACGTCATATCTTTGAGACCACAGTTGACCCAATATTGCTTTACAGAGCTTACGTGTGGTGGACAAAGCAAAAACCAATGCCACTGCAGACTAATACCATGAGGACGCAGGCAGTGAGCTGTCCTGATCATCCGTGCACTCTGTTTCAATTCAACTCACACATTATTTTCTACATTCAATTGGTTGACCAAAAAATGCAAATCATCTGCCAAAAAAATGCAAGTCATCGACTTAAAAAAGCAATTCAGCGACCAGAAATTGCAGGTAATCGACCAAAAACTGCCAGTCATCGACAAAAAACATTCAAGTAATTAACCAAAAAATGCAAGTCATCAACAAAAATGCAAGTAATCGACTAAAAAATTAAAGTTATCGAACAATAAAAATGCAATTCAGGGACCAGAAAATGGGAATCATTAACCAAAAATTGCAGGTCATCGATCAAAAACTGCAAGTCATCGACAAATAAAAATTCAAGTAATCAACCAAAAAAAATCAATTCAGCGACCAGAAGAAGGGAATCATCAATCAAAAACTGCAGGTCATCGATCAGAAACTGCAAGTCATCGACAAAAAAAAAATTCAAGTAATCAACCAAAAAATTGCAGGTCATCGACCAAAAAATGCAAGCCATCGACCAAAAAAAAAAAAAGGAACCATCAACTGACAATTGCAGGTCATCGATCAAAAAACTGCAAGTCATCGACAAAAAAAAATCAAGTAATCAACCTAAAAAATGCAATTCAGCGACCAGAAAATGGGAATCATCAAACCATCGACTAAAAAAATTGAAGTTATCGAACAGAAAAATGCGATTCAGCGACCAGAAAATAGGAATCATCAATCAAAAATTGCAGGTCATCGATTAAAAACTGCAAGTCATCGACCAAAAAAAATTCAAGTTATCGAACAAAAAAATGTAATTCAGCGACCAGTAAATGGGAATCACCAACCAAAAATTGCAGATCATCGACCAAAAACTGCAAGTCATCGACAAAAAAAAATTCAAGTAATCGAACAAAAAAATTTAATTCAGCGACCAGAAAATGGGAATCACCAACCAAAAATTGCAGATCATCGATCAAAAACTGCAAGTCATCGACAAAAAAAAATTCAAGTAATCGAACAAAAAAATGTAATTCAGCGACCAGAAAATGGGAATCACCAACCAAAAATTGAAGGTCATCGATCAAAAACTGCAAGTCATCGACCAAAAAAAATTCAAGTTATCGAACAAAAAAATGCAATTCAGCGACCAGAAAATGGGAATCATCAACAAAAAAAATGCAAGTCATCTATGAAAAATGCTGCAAGTCATCGACAAATAAATATTCAAGCAATCAACCAAAAAAATGCAAGTCATCTATGAAAAAAAGCTGCAAGTCATCGACGCCACAAACGCTAACCATCAACAAAAATGCAAGTCATCAACAAAAAGTACGCAATACGAGCATTTTGCCCCATTTCAAAGGATTTTTGGTTGCTCATTTGAAGAAAATAATTAGCTTCGTCACCTATATTTTCGGTCCTAAGTAAAGCTCGACTGCTTTTCTTATGGGATTGATCATAGACTACTCGGGTACCAATACAACTCTACATTTAGCTGCCCATTTTTAAATCTTTCATCACTAACTTCCTTTCGTATGCCTTGGTATACAAACATAACTGTCTATTGGCATTTTCATTGAAATATCTACAGAGTTAGAGAGAGAGAGAGAGAGAGAGAGGAAGATTCCTTAACAACAACAACACATAGAAAGACGATTAAATATGCCAGAGACTAGCGGTTTTGTACTGGAGACCAAAAACATTATGAAGAAATTCCTTTGCAGCCAACATTTCTTACAACCATATATGATAAGTTGTCTTGCCAAGCAGACAAAGAAATTCTTACAGTTTCTAATTGCTGTTGAAGAGTTGAGGTGGAAAACAATGATTAATGTTGCCAACACCGTCGTGTTGATGAAAAACTCATTTTCTAATTTGTAAATTTTATGAAATACAAACAAAAAAAAAACAAATCCTGATGGTTTTGCAATCATTTTCCCAGGCATGTGGAAACTAATTTGGCAAACAAATCGTTTTGGCACATTTAGAAATCCTGCAATCCTCGTCAACAAACAAACCCTTTTTTTCCCCCATAATTATAGCCGGTTTTAATATCATTTTGTAGCAGTTCTCTGCTGTGGGAAACCTACCACATTTATATACTGATTGTGGCATGTGTGGCACGATGATAATAGAAAGAAGAAAAAAAAACAGAAAGGAAAAACAGATTCAGTGCCAGAGTAACAGTTTGTAATTGAGAAATGAAAACACAAACGTGCAGCTTATTTTGCGATTTGTTGTCTCATCACGTATAGAATTCAACATAAAATTTGATTACAGCGTCAGTATTATGGTGTCTCCTTCCTATATATCTATCTACCTCAACCATCACTACCTCCCTCCCTCTCTCTCTTTCTCTCTCTCTCTCTTTCACTACATTGTATGACTTTTGTTGATACCATATGACAAGTTTGTATGTTCCCATGTCATAATCATGGAAAATTCTGTGCTTCTCTTGGTGTTTGTGCTTTAAGCAGGAAATGCTTTTGGTATGATAAAGTCAAACAAATAAAATTATATTATTAAGCTAAGCTATCCTTGGAGTGTCTTAAAAGGAAAGACATTAAATATTTATTGGCATAGAGATAGACAAGCTTTGCTTAGACAGACCGACAGGCAGACAGACAGACAGATGTACACATATCCGGAATATTTCCTCTTTTTTTTCTAAAACGTGTTTAAAATTCTAAATTAAATGGTGGGTGTCTTGTTTCTTTTTTAACATGGCTTGTAGACGAAAATCCTTGAGCTATTGCCTTCAGTTTAATAGATTTCTTAAATGACCTCTAACAAGCGAAATCATGAGTTGAAAAGCCAGACATTTTTCTTTTAATTCTTAATTCTTAATTCTTAATTCTGCTTAAAACACTTTATAGGGCTTTGCTAGCAGGCGTTGTAGGCTGATGTCTTATAAAGAGAAATGCAATCAACACCGACATTGTAGGTCCCAAACTGTTCAGTTTGGCCCTTGCAAGGTTTTATTTTTTTTTTTCGACAACTTTAAACTTTAATTTGAAGATGTCGACGCTTAGTTGCGAGAAATTAAGAAATGCAACCAACCCTCTGGTGCCCCTATATCGGATACAAAATGAAATCTTAAAAGACATCTTCCCCAACTTCAGAACCAGCTACGTTCTAATGGGAAGCCGAATTGCCTGGGCCATAATTGCCTGGAGGTTCTGAAATCTTCTATATTCCGCCCTGAAGAGATCACTCTCCATCTGTACACTTACACGATCAGCAGAAATGCAACCAACCCTCTGGTGATCCTATAGCGGATACAAAACGAAATCCTAAAACACATCTTCCCCAACTTTAGAACCAGCTACGTTCTAAAACGAATAATTGCCATAATGGGAATTGCGAATTGCCTGGGCTATAATTGCCTGGAGGTTCTGAAATCTCCTATATCCCGCGTTGAAGAGGTCACTCACCATCTGATCACTTACACGATCAACAGAAATGCAATCAACCCTCTGGTGACCCTAAATCGGATACAAAACGAAATCCTAAAACATATCTTCCCCAATTTCAGAACCAGCTACGTTCTAAAACGAATAATTGCCATAATGGGAATTGCGAATTGCCTGGGCCATAATTGCCTGGAGGTTCTGAAATCTCCTATATTCCGCTCTGAAGAGATCACTCTCGATCTGATCGCTTACACGATCAGCTGAATTACAAGCCTCTTTCGAAAGCTTGGGCGATTGATATACAACAAAAGACGTTATACAGAACAGTTTGTAGCTTGGGTCCCCAAACAGAGAGATGTACTGCATAAGCTCGCCGGAATGTAGCCCTTGCTTTTTAAGATATTCTCCGTAGTCTTGTAGGTAGTGTGTTGGCTTATTAGGCGTAAAGCCAGAGTTCGAGCCCCAGGCCAGACATCAAGACAAAGTACAAAAAGTATTTCTTCGGCCACTTACTCTCAGCAGATTTCTGGCAAAAACTCTGAGAGTAAATAAAATTGCCATGAAAAAGTTTCTCAAAAATCTGTCGTTCGGAGTCGACTTTAAACTATAGGTCCCACCACTCATGTATAAAATTAACACACACAACATAAGTGGTGTGAGAAACTAGGACGTTGTACAGTGGGTCAATTCGACCTCCGGATACTGTACTTCTCTTAATTGACAAGTACACGTCCTCTAACCTAACCTAACCTAAGATATTATCCGCTCCTACTATCTGTCGTCGACATATCCATATACCACAAACTGGTTCCTTTCCTAATTGTTCCATTCATTCTTATTACTTAGTCGAACCATTTCCCAAAATTTCAGACAAAAGATATTGAAAGCTGACAGTTAAGGAGGAAACTGTAGTTCACATGATTTCTCAGGTTAAGATGCCTTCTAATTGAGCTTATGTTAGACTTGTCTTCCATTATCCCAACCATTGTCACCATGACTCTGATCATCACTGCCCTATGCAGACAAGAGAGCCTCTAGGTTTGAAGCCAACGGAGCCTCTAGCACCAGCTGCAGTTGAAAGAGTTTGCAGGAACTCAGAAGATAAACAGTACTTTGCTGAAAGAGTGCAAGTTCTCCTGCTGCAGTTGAAAGAGTTTGCAGGAACTCAGAAGATAAACAGTACTTTGTTGAAAGAGTGCAAGTTCTCCTGCTGCAGTTGAAAAAGTTTGCAGGAACTCAGAAGATAAACAGTACTTTGCTGAAAGAGTGCATGTTCTCTTGAATTACCAATAACGACCCACGAAAGTACGGAGACTCTAAAACAATATAAGAGGTCAAGACCGTATTGCTGAAAGTGATAAAGATTTCAAACGAATTGACACAAGTATTCTAGAGAGTATTTTAAGCCTTACCACGTACATTGCATTGCCAATTCTTCACACTTCCTCCAACAAATTCCTAAGAAGACTTAAAAATTCTTTTGAAATATCCTGCATGAAAAGTTTCTGTTCTGTTCTTTTATTACAAAATCTCCATTTAAGACATTTACAGCATTAAACCAAGTTAAACTAAGTTTAACTAAAAGCCTTTATATAACAATTTATTGTCGTCTTAGGTTGGCAAGTCATAAAGTTATTAAAAATTTCTCCAAAGAATTGTTAATTTTTATACACAAAACTTTTTGCTGGTAAAAGGCAAAAAAGCACACCAAAAAACAAACTTTGTCGCTGGCATGGCAAAAAGAGTCGTCTGGTAGGTGAATAGAATAGTGAAGGTGAAGTGATGTAAAGTGAAGTGAGCGGCGACTAAAGTTTCTTGGCTTAATAAAGTTGTATGGTGCCTGATGACTATGTTGTAACAGAGTTCGTTGTTGTTTTTTTCTTGCCAGCAAGCAAATGCGAAAATTAAACAAGAACATGACGGGGGTACCCAGGTATACGACAATGTAGAGAGTTATTCTATAGCAGGTGCTGCACTTGTAATTAGAGAAGGAAATGGAGACGCAGTAGAAAAACATTATTTTTGCAATTGTTGCAAAAACAACAAAGAAATGAAAAGACCTTGAGTATAAAATGGAAAAAAAAACATCGAAAAAATTATGAACAAAAAGAGACATTAGCAGTTAAAGTTGAAGTTAAGATAGAGAGCTTAAGACTTAAGAGCCAAGATAACAAAGAAAGACAAATTTTTTCTTGCATACTTATGGCTCAGCATAATTACAACAGCAGGCAGTTAGCATGGCTTAGGTAATGCAGTAGACCAACTATAAAAAAAACACAATGAAGTTGGCAATGTCGTTACCGGTCACATCATCATAAAGCTTAATGACTTAGCATTGCTAAATTAAGTCAAGAACTGTCAATTTTAGCTGCGTTTACAAAAGCATCGTTTTTATGGTCTACATGTAGTCAAATCACCAGTCGACTCATTGTGTGAGTGACTGTGTTGTATTATATTTTTTTAAAAGTCTCACTTGCTTTCGGTGATTACTTTTTTTTGTCTGAGGTGTGGTAATTCAATAGACGCACTTAGTATGTCATACGTCCGTTGCAAATAATAACAAATGGAGATTTAATTATTCAACGTAATAGACATAATGAGCTTGGGTAGTTACATGTTTTGAAATCCATTTTGGTTTGATATCAAATAACACGCTCACGCTGCCTCACTTTTGCGCTCTAAAGTAAGCAAACATATCGTATACCTATCAGATAAAACCACCTGCAAAAATACAATGCGAAATGGCACTCCATTTATGACGTCATATGCCCCCAAAGCTCTTATACATATAAGAAAAATCATAAACGCACTTTGTGTTATAGTTTGTAGGAAAGTTGTAGCTCCCTAATGTAATAAGACATATCGGATTCTTATCACCTAAAAACATTTCCGGAAAAGCAGTGATAAATGGTACTTTATTTATGACGTCATATGCCCCTATTGTAAGGCAAAAGAAATCCTATTCGTCATAGGCGAAACAGGTACTTTTTTTTAAGGAAATAAAAAAAATGGGGATGACCCCTCTCTGTATAATTAGACCCTTTATCTAAGCTATTCTTAATACTTTATTAAATAACGTATTAATTTTCTTTTCTTTCTTTCCAAATTTCTTTTTAGGCTCATGTGGTGGCTGCCTTCGAACAATCCCTTTCCAATATGACATCAAGGCTGCAGCACTTAACGGCCACAGCTGAACGCAAAGATGGTGAATTAACCGATATGCGCCAGACCATAGAACTGTTGCGTAAACAATCCATACAAGCGGGACTAACAACGGCTCACATGCAAAGTATGGGTGTGCAGACACAAAGTCAATCACAAAATGATTTGCTCAGTAATAAACCGCCACCACTGCCTCCCTCAATGGCGGGCCATCAGCATATGTCACGGGTTACGCAACATCAGCAGCAGCAACAACAACAAACAGGCTCAAATGGTCAAACAGGCGGAGGAGGAGGTGGCGGAGCAATGCAAAGACATCACAGTTCAGATTCGATGTGTTCGGTAAATTCAATAGGTTCGAGCTGTTCCACGCAAGACAAACAGAAACAGAAAAAGAAAGGTTGGCTGAGAAGTTCGTTCACCAAAGCATTTTCACGTAATGCCAAAATTTCGAAAACTAGTCGCCATGTGGGCCACAATAATCATTTAGGTTCACAGGCCAGTGATATAGGCAGTCTTAATCGCTCTAATGGACATGGTGAGCCGCCAGGTTTATCTGCTTTGGCTACCCAACCACAGGCAACCATGCCGGCCTCGCCAACGAAGAGTAGCCCTGCAAAGACCGTGACTTTAATTGAGAATGCTAAACCCATAGATGCCATTGAGCACGATGAAAATTCCCATATGGTAGAGGAATTGAAGAAGCAATTAAGGGAAAAGGATCTGGTGTTAACTGATATTAGACTGGAGGCCTTAAGTTCGGCTTCCCAATTGGAAAGTCTCAAGGAGACAGTAAACAAAATGCGTGCCGAAATGATGTCTTTGAAACAGAACAATGAAAGGTTGCAGAAAATGGTAACCAGCCGATCGTTGGCGGGATCTGAGGTTTCATTGGGCAATGCTATAAGCCCTAATGGCTCGATAGGAGAATCCAGAAGATATTCTTTAGCCGATGGCAATTCCCGGCCACCCATGGAATTGCCTAAACGTTTGGACGAAGAAGTAGAAGAGGAAAACATACCACCGGCGCCAGCACCCGAACCACCACCACCACCAATTTCCCCCACTACACACATTGATCTAACGCCACCGCCACCCGCTCTAGAAGCCATGACCAGCCCGGCCCATATACCCACAACAGCAGAAGAGATGCAGGATGTTAGTGATGGCAAGAAAATAGCCATCGCATGCTATTTGGGACAACCGGAATCGTTTGTTAAATACTGTGAAGAAATGCTGGAAGTGGATGATTTCTATGCCAATAGTGCCATGATAGGCAGCAAATTATTGGATGAGAACGGTGAACGTAAAACATTCCCTACGGCTAGCCCTAATGAGTTCATAATAGCCTATACGTATATATCGGGCAAGACTTCATGGCAGAATTTGGATTATATTGTGCGTAAGACCTTCAAGGATTATGTTTCACGTATAGATCCCGGCACGAATTTGGGTTTGAATACGGATTCCATAACCTCCTATCATTTGGGTGAAGCTAAACGAGGACCTGAAATGGGTTTTCCGGAATTATTGCCTTGTGGTTATATTGTAGGCAATGTGCGTACCTTGTACATATGCTTACAGGGTGTGGGTAGCTTGGCTTTTGATAGTTTAATACCCAGGAGTATAGTGCATCGTTATATAAGCCTGTTGACAGAGCATCGTAGACTGATATTGTGTGGCCCTAGCGGTACGGGTAAATCGTATTTGGCTAGACGTTTAGCGGAATTCCTGGTAGCCAGATCGGGTAGAGGTAATCCCTCGGAGGCAATAGCAACATTTAAGTGAGTTTTCGATTTGAAATTTTTTTAGAGATGAGCGGTACTTAGGAAATATTTTTTTTTACTTTATGTCTTCCAGTGTGGATCACAAATCTTCTAAGGAGTTGAGACAATACTTGGGCCATATAGCTGAACAGGCAGCCATAGCTAATGGTGCCTCAGAGCTGCCATCTGTGATTATATTGGATAATTTACATCATGCCTCGGCCTTGGGTGATGTATTCTCTTGCCTATTGAGTGCGGGCCCGGCAGCCAAACTGCCCTGCATTATAGGCACCATGTCCCAAGCCACCTGTAATACCACGAATTTACAATTGCATCACAATTTCCGATGGGTGAGTTAAAGAATTAGTTGGGAGGGATTTCAAGCAATTTTTTTTTCATTTTTTGAACAGGTTCTCACGGCCAATCACATGGAACCAGTGAAAGGTTTTCTGGGACGTTTCTTACGCAGACGTTTATTTCAAATGGAATTGCAGACCCAACATCCACAACCCGAATTGGCATCGGTATTGGCTTGGCTGCCTACTGTATGGCAGCATATTAATCGCTTTTTGGAGGCTCATAGCTCTAGTGATGTTACCATAGGCCCGAGATTGTTTTTATCATGTCCTTTGGATCTGAAAGAGTCTCAGGTGTGGTTTACGGATATCTGGAACTATCATCTGTCACCCTATCTCATCGAAGCCGTAAGAGAAGGTGTACAGCTGTATGGACGACGTGGTGGCGCTTGGAATGATCCCTCAGCATTTATAAGAAATTCCTATCCCTGGCCTTATGGACCCGATTCAGTGCCTCCCCTTAGGCAAATAAATGCCGAAGATGTGGGCCTGGAAGGGGTAACCGTTAGTAATGGTGACAATCAAGATCCTTTGGTATGTTCTGGAGGTTAGATTGTGTAGGCAAGAGATTTAAATTGATTTTCTTTTTGTGTTTTAGCTCAACATGTTAATGCGATTGCAGGAAGCGGCCAACTATTCCGAAAATCAAGATCAAGAATCCGATTGTGCCAGTTTAGATTCGAATATAACGCCAGACTCCTCAGCCGGAGCTGAATGAAATTCTTTACAAAACCTTAAGAACCCAAGAAAACAAGACGATTAAAAAGAAAAAAGAAAATCCAATGCAAGCAGAAAACTTTATACAGCTTTTGCCCCAAAGTTTATATAACGATATACTATATATATATATATACAACCGATATTTAGATAATCTAATCTTAATAACAACAACAACAACAACAAACACTACTAATAACTATAAAACTTTATTTAGATAAACTTTACAAAGCAAAAAAAAACTAAAAAAAAAACAGAACCAAATCCTTGAAAAACTTTTGTACTATATTTGATATAAGAAAACTTAGGGCCCCCCTATCTATGCCTTAGGGCATAAATTTAACCCAGTCAAATGCCAAAATAACTGTGTTAGTAATAGAAAATAAAAGAGTTGAAAAAATACACTCAAAAAATTATTTTGAAGAATTTTTTTTTAATATTTTCTTTCCCAAAACACTTGCACTACTTTCTGAAATTCTGAAATTGTTTTTTGCACCAAAAAAAAAAGAAAAAGAAAAACGAAAGCAGTAGCTTAAGTACACTGTAGAAAAAAGAAATTGTGTTGAAATCCAATTGGTTTTAAAGACAAAATTGCACTTTTTAGCGGCACTTGTTAAAAATGCAAATTTTTTTAAAAAGCCTACACTGAGAAAAATTTATGTTTTTATGATTTAGGCACCACACACTTATTAATTTTTATTTTTAAAAATATTAAAAGAAAACTCTTTGAAATTAAAAAAGAAAAGTAAAAAGTTTGTTGAAACTTTTAGGTTTAAAATGATTATTAAGTCCTGCTATACCTTAAAGATTCTACTTCACTTTAAGTAGCGCTGCATTCCCTATCCTAAACAATGACTTTCTCCCATATCTGCCTATATATGTATGTATAGCAACCAAAACCTAGCAAGCTTAGCGTAGAAGAAAACGTTCTCCCAGAGCCGCTTGGTGTAATCTTCCCTGATCTGAGCTGCCTTGGCCAAGTGTCGAATATTTGGTACTCTTTCAAATCGTTTATCTATCATTCCATAACCATGGCAAGCAATACTGGGATTGGTAATTGTTGAGACCGATAGCCCAAATACACCATCAACAAGAAAACCTTTGAGGGCAACACTATAAGAAAGACGAGTAATTCTAAATTTGCTATTTAAAATCATGCCACGAAGACAAGGCAAACCTTCAATTGTTTAAATTATTTTTGCAGCTCGTGAATCTTATTCAGCACAATGAAATTTAAGATTTTCCTTACTAACATAACACCGATCCCATTCTAGGGCTGTGAAACGTGAGATGCTGCTCCCCGAAGTATTGGGAAGTTCTCAACCACTACTACTACTACCACTACCAACTAATAAAGTGAATTAAAGTCCCAGTAGCAACATATCTTCGGAGATCTAAGTGACCATATCCTAAGCCAGTGGTGTTGTGCTAATTTTTTTTTTATTGGAACGCGTATATATATTTATATAGACAGGGCCGCTCTGTGCGGTCTCATGTCCCAAATTTAACAACGGGGGTGATTTTCCATGATAATCCTGGCGGCGGCGTTTTTTTTTAGATCTCATGTCCCAAACTTGACGACGGGGGGAGGGAGATTTCCCCTCGGGTTCGGTTCAAACCCTTGTTTATAAAAATACATATAAAAATTCGTCAAAAATTAGAAGAAAAAATCAGCAATTCTTTTTAATTTTTTTTTTTTTCAAAACGTCAGCCAGTTCTCGTTATCAGAAATCATCTTTAGTTCCGGAACGCGTTCCTGTCCAAAAAGGAAGTACCGGAACGACGTTCCGGAGCGTTCCGGCTCGACAACACCACTGCCCTAAGCAGTACTGATACCACCAGAAATGCCATCGACTAGAATCCGCAGGGCAAATCGACATTGAAATTGCTACAAATAAAATATCTTGCCTTGCTTAGGGCTGCACCTAAGAAAGTCTTTTGATAGAACCCAATAGAGACGCAACTAAGTCCCTACATAACTGTACCCAAACAAAGGTCGTCCTAAACAAGAGACACAAACTGTTCTGTTTTCTGTCACAGTCCTTTACCAGCCGGTAGGATGCCGTGCATAATCTAAAGGCAAAGAGGGTCGCCTGACTGTAGATAAGTCCTCGGTTACCATAAAAATACAGTAACGAGCAGACAGTGCTAATAGTGCTAATAGGGAAAGAGGGTCGCCTGACTGTACATAAGTCCTCGGTTACCATAAAAATACAGTAACGAGCAGACAGTGCTAATAGTGCAGTGTTAATTCTGTGTTGCTGAAGGTCTCGGAGAAATGGCTTAACACTGAACGAGATTTTCCAGGGCCAGGGCGACACCCCCATTTTATTGTTACTTTGAAAAAATGGAAGTGAGGCCATTTAGTAAATGCTACACATCAATCTCTGGGGCTTATACTCCCTGCAAATAATTATTGACGTGTTTATAACGACGAATTCGTTTCTTTATGGATGATGCGATTCAGACTAAGCTAATTCCCTTGATTTCAGGTAACACAACTGTAGCAGATTATTGGATTGGAAACATGTGGAATATTAATTGGCAAACCTTTTCCTTTCTTCTAAACTTGAAATCAACACAAGGGCTATCCTGGAATATCTCAACATTTAATCTAATAAAGAATTGGATATCATCTCCTGTCAGATTAAATGTATTTATATACCTCAATCAATGCTTTACGAATCCGTAGAGTTTTGTCTTTTTTTAGTCCATCACTCATACGCTTTGACAATTTCGAATAATTTCCATAAAGCTCTAATAACTCTTCATCTTGTTCGACCATAACCCTTAGGAATTATAAGGAAACTGCATAACTTATCACATTTGTATATATAGCCTATCATTATCTAGCTTTCTACACAAGCTTAGCTTAATTATTTTTTTATGCCTAAATTTCTCTTAAACTTTTTGCTTCATTTGCTCAACTCTTTTATTTTTTCATCTAATATCGCAAAGAAATACTTTCAATTATTCAAAATAAATTATACAAAATAAATAATAAATTAATAAATAATAATAAAAAATAATACGTTTTATTTTTAAATATTTTCTATTAAAAAAAAAAACTTTTGTAAATGAAAAATGTCACTAAAAATTAAATTTAAAAAACTTCGTGTAAAATTGTAAATAAGAATTAAAATTAAAATTAAAAAAGAAGAAGAACATTTAAGCCAAATTATAATTATTAACCAAAACCCAAACAAAAAAATTAAATTTAAAACTAATAAAACTTAATATATGAGTATAAGTAATAACACGCTACTACTAACAAACTAACATACAGTGGCTGACAAAAGTCCATACACAACTCATATTTTTCCATTCAAAAAACCCCAACAACATAATGAAATTCATTTTGTATGAAGTTTTGTTTGAAAACAAGAAAATCAAAAAAAATAATCAGGCTAAAAGCCATGTTCAATAACTTTTTTTCCAGGCTTCGAATAAAATAAATCCAGCATATCTCCAATAGGATGGGATCTGATTTTCATCGAATCTAACTGACACAGTTTGAAAAAGTACAAAATGTGCCCTACGGTTTTATTCCATCTTACACCGAGTCTACATACCGGCACGTTGAAAATACATATCCCATTGAGACAACACCCCAGATAGTTAGGTTTCGATAGAAAACCTACTGCCAACTTTATAAATCACTTCTCTGTAGAACAGAAGCTCTATTAATTTTGTAGGTTGACGATATTCTTAGACGTTCTCCCAATGTCTGACAATGAGAAAATATTTCCAAACAAAAAATTCGGGAAAACTAAAAATAGTTTTCGAGGCATAAGATTAGAATTCATTTTTGTCGAAGTAAAGCACTTGAAATCTCCTTTCGACTATTGAAAAATATGAAGATTTTTGTGCCCAGAACATCAACGGCATCTGACTCCATCCCTAACATTTCCAACACTTGCAGTTACAGATGGCAAAATATTATTGCCGCGCTTATAAATTAAAGGACAATAGAGAATCTTTAAGACTTTCATAAATTGCCTGAAGGTCGAATGCAGGTAGCTTTTCGCTTTTTACCCCAAAGCGCTTGGTATTCGATAACGGAATATGCCATAGTCTTGTAGATAGTGTCTCAGCTTATTAGACAAGAGACCGTGGTTCAAACTAAATATGAAAAAATATTTCTGCGGCGACTTCCTCTCAGCAGGAGTTCTGGTAAGAACTCTGACAGTAAATAAAATTGTGGAAGACGCCGTAGTCTAGTAGGTAGTGTGTTGGCTTATTAGACGCAAAAGCCAGGGTTCGAGCCCCAGGCCAGGCATCAAAGACAAAATACAAAAAGTATTTTTTCGGCGACTTCCTCTTAGTAGATTTTTGGCAAAAACTCTGAGAGTAAATAAAAATTTGCCATGAAAAGTTTCTCAATAAATAAAAATCTGTCGTTCGGAGTCGACTTTAAACTGTAGGTCCCACCACTCATGTATAAAATTAACACACACAACATAAGTGGTGTGAGAAACTAGGACGTTGTACAATGGGTCAATTCGAACTCCGGGTACTGTACTTGTCCTAATTTACAAGTACACGTCCTCTAACCTAACCTAACCTAACCTAAATAAAATTGTCATGAAAAGTGTCTCAAAAATCTATCGTTAGGAGTGGACATTAAAGTGAGGGTCCTGAGGGTCCCATGTATAAAATTAACACACACAACGTGATGAGATGTGAGAAGCTAGGTCGTAATTCTGACTGAGTTATTGTAATGACCAGTTATGTAAGTAAGTAAGTAATATTACTAACATCTGCAACAGAGTAGATAGGAATACAAATTAAATAACGAAGTTAATCAATAAAAATCGGAAATAAAGTTGGTACCGTGATGAACTCGACTTTATCTTTATCTACAAAAAAATTAATTTAAAACAAAACTTTAATAACAAATAATTTTCTTTATATTGCTGGTTATTGTGAGTGAAGTTAATAAGCCTAAGAAGCATATGTAAACTTTTGTTCGCCACTGTAACTTTTTCTCTATATAATTCCATACAAACAAGAAACTAACTGTCAATAGTAATAAATTAAAACTAGAACTTAAAAAATTAAACACTTTTTATACCTACTCTTTAAACGAAGTAAATAAAATAATTTAATTAAAAAAAATGGAAACCAGTATAAGTAAATAAATAAATAAATACACAATAAAACATAACTATTCTTAAAAACAATACTTGAAATACATACGTACATACTTGAACTTAAGAGAAAAAACAATAACAAAAAAAACAAAGAGAACCATAGCTAATTAAACATTTATTATTTAAAACAAAAAAATATTAAAAAAAAATAAAATTAAAAATCAAAATAAAATATTACAATTACAATATATAAATATAAATATATTATTATTATTATTATTATATTAAATTAAATGCTTGTTATATCGTAAATATATTTAATTTTTAATTTTTAAATTTTATTTTATTTTTATTTGTTTTTTTCAATTATTTTTTTTATTAAAAAAAAACTTATTTTTTTAAACTACTTTTCCATTGTTAAAACAATAAAATTTATAAAAAAAAATAATTATAAATTAAGAATAAAAAAACTTTATGAATTTGTTTAATTTTGCTTAAATTATTAATAAGAAGAAAAAAAGAAAAAATAATAATAATAAATACATATTTAATGAGAATTATTGTTTTATTTATAATTCAGTAAAAAAAGAAAGGAAATTAAATAAATTAATTCCCACTGTATGTATAAGAACATATAAAAAACAATACAAAATTTAGTTTTTAATTTAAAAGAAGAAAAAATTAATCTGAAAAAAAAATAAAAAAAAAAATAATTGAGAATCAATGAAATGTAAAATCAAAATAATTTGTAATTAAAAGGAGAAACTAAAACAAATAAAAAAAAATAAATTAAATTAAATACTAAAACAACAAACAACAAATGAAAACGAAATGCTGCAAAATTAACAAGAAAAGCAAATAAACTTTTTTCAAAAATATACAAAAAAAAAATAATAAAATCACTTGAAGTTTTATTTTATCCTCTAAAGGCTTTAGAATTCATCATACAAAATTAAAAACTTTACTACAAATGATTAACATAGATTATCTGACCAACAGTGATAAGTAACATCCTGTTCATCCATCCAACCATCTAAACCTAAGGGCTTTTCCGGAATGGTACTGTTGAACAGTTGATAGTCTGTATCAGTGTTGAAAAATTCAGTACTTCAGTACTTTTTTCAGTACTTTTTCATGTCAAAAATACCACAGTACCCCCGCTACACTTTTAGTACTTTTTATTTATTTATTTATTACATATTTTACGGTTTGCGCTTTTCAACTATTAATGGGTTAGCAACATATTCAACATAATGCTAAAGGTAGAATTAGTCTTAAGCCCCGGTTAGCCCAACGTCCATGCAAAGTACATTCGTTTTTGGAATACGAAAACCAACGAGAACTCTTGCCGAATCGTAATGTAATTTCGGTAAGTATTTAATTTGCTCTACATATGCAAAAATTAACGTACATTCCGTTACGTTCCGTCGATATTTGACTAAACGGGGCTTTTACGTTTTGAATCAACTGTTTTTGTTTTTTTTTTATGAGAAACATGTATAAGTCGTTATATTCCATTCCGTACGTGTATTAAGTATAAATAAATATTTTTTTGTAAAAGTACCATTTGATGCAAAAAAGTACTCTTTCAGTTATAGTTAAGTACCATTTAAACATTTCTATTTTGCAACACTGGTCTGCATTAACAGTCTGCTAATATCAAGTTTTAAGGCCCTTATTACAACTTGCCGTTAACTAAAGTTAGAATGTTAACGGACAGATACATTGTTTTCTTGTTATTATTATAATCTGTTAACTATAAAAGTGGCGCTGCTTAAAAAAAATCGGTTTGTGTCTGTAGTTTTCAATACCTAATTTATTTTCACACAAATGTTTGAGTCTTTGCTTTTCATTTTTTATATTCAAAGGTTTTGAACTTGACTTGCTCATGTTTGTAGGCACTATACCTTGTTTTTATTGATTTTGGCCAACGGAAAGGGAGATATGGGAACTATTAAATAATACAGTAGCGTTATTTGTATATTGCCGATAACAATTATACCACGCACAGCTAATTAACAGACCATAAGGCCTTGTAAATAAATGGAATTGTCCTTGCTCATATGAGATACAATTCTATCAATCCAGTTCACTGCTTTGATGGAATCTTTGATCCAGCATTGAAGTGGGGGTGGTATCTTAAGTGCAAGCCACACTTTACACCGTGAATAGAGACAAAAAAACTCTGTGAACCATAAAAGCAATTTTCTTGGTATGAGGTGGTTACCAGGGATGTTGAAAAATGTTATGAAAAAAGTGAATCAGATAGAAATTAGGAGGGTTGCGGCAAAACTTGTATGTCTTATATGCTGCAAAATAAAAATGCTCTTTCATATTTAAATATTGAGTAGGGGAGACCTCTTGGTGAAGCTATTTTTGTTTGATTAATAATTCAATACTACGCCTTGCTACTTCCAAAAGTAAATTTTCACTTTTAACTCTATTTTTTCCTCCCAGTCCTTTTGCCGATTGATTTTTCTGGAGATTTAGGGAGCACAATAGATCATGTCGTGTGAATACTTTAGCAATTCTACATAGAATGATGCTACACAAATTTATTGTCCAAATATCCTCAACATAATCTTATTTAAAGTGTAAGTAACTAGCAATATAATCAACCAATAAGTACAAGACATATTTAGGCCTCAACTGCCGACTGTATTAAAGGCCGCCGTGGAATCCATTTTATATAATTGATATCGAGAAAACTTATAGTAAAGTATAGCCATAAAAATTAAATAAATCCCTGTTCAAATGCCTGCCTACAAAATTAATTCAAATTCTAAAAATATTTAACGAAATGGTATTGAAATAAGAAAAAAATTATAACCAACACATGTAAACTAAACAGTTTCCTTTTTGCCTAATTGCTTGGAGACATAAATTTAAAGTCTTGTCTTAAAATGTTCATGATAACTCACCTTCACTTACAAACACTACATTTGCATTCAATGCCTAAAAAAGCTTTTTTTATTCTTCTTCTTATTTTCTTCTTTTTTTACCACTTAGGAACACTTCCAACAATGCACAATACCACACCATACCACCTACAAATTACACTAACACAAACCGTTGGCGACCGACATTTTTTCTTTTTTTCTTTTGCCTTTTGCTTCTTTTACTTTTTTGCTTCTTTTACCTTTTGCTTTCAATTAAATATGATAAAAACGTTGTTTATTTTAAACAAAAACCGTAACTAGACGTTGGATAACAAACTAAACGCATTAAATTTTATAAAACCGCACTTATTTAATTATTAAAACTTTAAACAAATTATTAAAAAGATTAAGAAACTTTATTAGTAACGCACACTAGAACTTAACAAAAACTGATCTATTCAACGGCGAATTTAACACTGTTGTGTTGCCAATATGGCTGTCTTTTATCTGCTAAGAATCCTAGGTGTTGCCAGCAACTTTAAACACAAAAGTACTAAATGTACGTTAGTTTAACGCCATTTTAAATTAAAAGGTACTAAACTTATTAGAATAGCAAAAATTTTAAAAAAATTCTAATTTATTTATTAAAAAAGGAAATAGAGAATTCTAAATGACTGGCTAACTTCTCTTATACGATTATTAGATTAAAACATTATTTGTTAATGATAATATTAGACTTAAAGTTCCTAATTATATTTTGAAAAATTTTTGACACCAACGAAAATTGTTGAAAAAGTGCAATTGGATCGACCGATTTCCCATAGTAATAAACGGGGTTTGTTCAAAAACACATGCTCACCTTCCTTGGTGAATTGTCCTAACGTATTTGCATATTGTTCAAAGCCTTATTTTGTAGGTTTAAATTTATTTCCGAGTTTTAAAAATATTGATATAAAAAACAAATAAAATTTTTTAACATCAACGGGAACTCCACTTTGTCTATGGGTTCAATTTAGGGAACGTTTGCATTGTGGTACTTTTTGTACGAATGAGGATTCCCACTAATTAGTCTTATTAGAGAATTTACCTTTTCTATCTAACCACAAACAAGAAATATGACACAATTAAAACAAATACTTCAATTACAAAAACCTTTTGTCTGCAAAAACTCCTTCAACTTTAATTTTAAAAGTCATTATACACTTACTCCCTTAAAATTTACTATTTTCTTTCTTACATATATACTACCTGCAAAATGCAACCCTGCATCCTGAGAGTAACTTTCGAAATGGAGAACAAATGATTTACATACATAGATTACCTGACCCTACTGTGATAAGTAACATCATATCTACATGTTAATAACATAAACCTAAGGGTTGTTCCAGATTGATACTGTTAAACAGTTAATAGTATGCATTAATAGTCTGTTATTAACAGTCTGTTATTAACAGTATGTATTAATGGTCTGTTATTTATTAACAGTCTGTATTAATGGTCTGTTTTTAACAGTCTGTATTAATGGTCTGTTTTTAACAGTCTGTTAATAGCAAGTACTGCTCTGTAAACGCCGAAGGTAACGATAGATCATGCGTAACAATACTTTAACAGCTATACACACAATGCTGTACAAGTTTATTGTCGAAATATCCTCAACAGAATTTTATTTAAGCTGTAAGTAACTAGTAATATGGCCAGTACAAGCCATATTCAGACTCTACTTACCGACCATATTAATGACCATCGGGTATTGTTGAACATTTCTGGAAAGCCATACGCTATTTTATTTAATTGATTTCGAAAGAAACTTACTATTAAATAATACACCAATAAATATAAACGAATCAAATTCTAAGATAAATAATATTGAAATAAGCAAAAACAACCAAGTATTCTTTTCTCCCTATTTGCTTGGAGACATAAATTTAGTATTGCCTTAACATGTTCATGATAACTTACCTTCACTAACACACACTGCATTTGCATTCAATGACTATAAAGCTTCTTTTCTTCTTCTTCTTTTTTACCACTTAGGAATACTTCCAACAATGCACAACGACGCACCATACCACCTACAAATTACACTAACACCTTACCATGACTCTACACAAACCGTTGGCGACCGACATTTTTTCTTTTTTTTTCTTTTGCTTCTTTGCCTTTTGCTTCTTTTACTTTTTTGCTTCTTCAATAAAATATGATAAAAACGTTGTTTATTTTAAACAAAAACCGTAACTAGACGTTGGATTAAATTAAATTTTATAAAACCGCACTTATTTACTTATTAAAACTTTAAATAAATTATTAAAAAGATTAACAAACTTTATTAGTAACGCACACTAGAACTTAACAAAAACTGATCTCTTCAACGGCGACTTTAACATTGTTGTGTTGCCAATATGGCTGCCTTTTATCTGCTAAGAATCCTAGGTGTTGCCAGCAACTTTAATCACCAATGTGACAAATGTACGCTAGTGTAACGCCATTTTAAATTAAAAGGTACTAAACTTATTGGAACGGCAGATATGTGTAAAAATTCTAATTTATTTATTAATAAAAGGAAATAGAACATTCTAAATGACTAGCTAACTTGTTTTATACGATTATTTGGATGAAATATTTTTTGTTACTGATAATATTAGAATTTAGGTTTCTAAAGATATTTTGTAAATGTTTTTGCACTTAGAAAATTGCTGGTAAAGTAAAATTACATCAAACAATTTCCCATATCAGGAAGTAACAAACGAGGTTTATTCAATAACATTTGGTCATCTTCCTTGATGAATTGACCTAACCTTTATTTACATATTGTTAAAAGCCTATTTTGTAGGTTTAACTTTAATTCCGAGTTTTAAAAGTGATATAAAAAACAAATAAACCTTTTTGACATCAACGGGGAATCCAGTTAGTTCTGTGGGTTAGACTAGGGGAACATTTCCATTATATAAAGTCATTCAAGGAGAAGGTGTGGTACTTTTCGTATGGATGAGGATTCCCACCTTTTAGTATTATTAGAGAATTTACCTATTCTATCTAACCACAAACCAGAAATATGCCACAATTGAAATAAATTCTTGAATTACAAAAACTTTGTGTTTCAAAAAACTTCTTCAATTTTAATTTTAACAGTCATTATACATTTGGTTTAATTAATTTAGTCCCTTAAAATTTACTATTTTCTTTTACAATAAATATCTACTACCTTCGAAATGCAACCCTGCATCCATATGTTATCTTTGCGTGAGAGCAACTCTGTTCATTGGAGTTTTTTTCTCAATCATTAGCAGCGAGTGAAAAGTGAGTGCAATTGTGGGGTTTTTCTTTTAAAATTAAAGGAAATTTATTAAAAAAGTAAAGAAAAACTTAAAAAATTATGTAAAAACATTAATAAACATGCTGATTTAATTTATAATAAATGAGTTTATATGAAGAAATTATAAATATTTGAATAAATGGCTGTGTTCCTTAAAAGTCAAATGAAAAGTGGTTGTGTAACCTTTTGGCTTATAGAAGTGAAAAACGTGAAAAAAATCTAAAGGTTTTAAAAAATGTGAAAGAATATTGTTAAAATGGAAAGAAAGTCATAGATTTGTTATAACAATTGGTTTTTAAATTTAAATTAAGGATTTTAAAGTATGTAGGAATGTAAGAGACATACTTCTGCCAAAGGTTACATAACCTAGATTTTGTTTTTCTTTCTGTTTAAATGTCCAGCTGCTTGGTGGCTACGTCATTTTGTTTTTATCTTAATTTAAAATGTTTTATTAAGAGCATAAAATTAATGTATTAAACTTGTTTTTTTTCTATAGATTTCTATCATATAGTTCCACTATGGCTCTACGTCTTGTTAATATGGCTTTGCGCCGCCAATTGGCTAGCCAACTGCCCCGTTCTGCCCAGGTTGGCAGTGTTGCCTCTGTCCACACTTTGGACAAGATTGGCAAACGTGAAATTGTAGGCTATGGCTGGAATGGTACTGCCTGCTACGCTGATCGTGTTGATTATCCTATGCCAGCCATACGTTTCCGCGAACCCACTAACGAAATCAAAGCCTTGCGCGAAAAGGAGAAGCAAGACTGGAAGAAGTTGAGCATTGAGGAGAAGAAAGCCTTATACCGTGCCAGTTTCTGTCAAACTTTCTCTGAAATGAAAGCCGGCACTGGTGAATGGAAATTGCATTTGGGTATCGGTTTGATTTTCTGCAGTTTAGCCCTGTGGGTTGGCATCTTGATGAATGCCTTCGGTAGGTTTACCTCTTATTGCATTAATTTTCTTTTAATAATGATTTTAATTCTTTAATTTCTTTCTTTCAAATTAGTCTACGATGAAATGCCCATTACCTTCGATGAAGAGCACCAAAAGGCTCAATTGAAACGTATGTTGGATTTGGAAATGAATCCCGTTACCGGTCTCTCATCCAAATGGGACTACGAAAACAAGAGATGGAAGTAAATTTTTACTTTTTAATTAGGCTGTGTGCAGAAGCAGAAGAAGCTTAATTAAGCTAAATAAAGTGTATTGTACTCTATAATAGACAAGTAATTTAAGTTACCAATCCAAACAACAACCAAAACAATAAGGTTTTTTCTTTACATCAAAAACAAAACTATACTTATTAGATGAATTGGTTTAAAAGTTCAACAATATCATACAGCTAAAGGATAATAATCGAAAACAATATGAAATAAATTTTAGCTGTACCACTATAATTTGTTAAAGAATTTTTATGTCATATGGGGAATCAATACCGAAGCATGTAAGCAAGTTTAAATGTTTTTCTCGTGTTTACAAAATCTGTCACAAAAATATATGTTTGCCGCACCCTTAGGCTTAGATATTCTATTCTATAACCTAATGAATCTCCTTATATGTTTGAAATTTCGTAGCTTAGTTTGGATTGTTTGAAGCCTAGAGGCTTTCTTGTTAAAACTATGAATTCCGTTTATCTCTTCTACTTTCTTTTTCAATTATAAAAAAATCCTTTTCGGAGTTTATTGGAATATTAGGACCCGGAATAAAATAGAGCGTTTTTGTTGACATTAAATTCATGGACAGAGCGCTTGGGTAATGGACTGACACTAACACCCCCTTCCCAGCATGTTTTAAATTTATGTGATCTGCTAGGGGTCTTACTGTTAGGGTAGATGACCACATTTGGGCATTTTATAATTGCCAAGAGCACTTATCCTGCTCTCGCTTAAGGGACATGACAGAATCTCTATTTCTTTATATGCCAATGGAGGCGTATTGACAAGTATTTACGTTTTTAAAACCGCTGATATTGAAGAAAATAAATGGAAATAAGCGCACGCACAGTACAGCCAGTGGTGTTGCGGAGCCGGAACGTCGTTCCGGTACTTCCTTTTTGGACAGGAACGCGTTTCGGAACTACAGATGATTTCTGATAACGAGAATTGGCTGACGTTTTGAAAAAAAAATTAAAAAGAATTGCTGATTTTTTATTCTAATTTTTGACGAATTTTTATATGTATTTTTATAAACAAGGGTTTGAACCGAACCCGAGGGGAAATCTCCCTCCCCCCGTCGTCAAATTAGGACATGAGACCTAAAAAAACGCCGCCGCCATGATTATCATGGAAAATCAGTAAATTTGGGACATGAGACCGCACAGAGCGGTCGCCTACACAGGATCGGCCCTGTCTATATAATTATATATACGCGTTCCGGTAAAAACAAAATTAGCACAACTCCACTGAGTACAGCGCTTCAAAAATTCTTTAACAAGCTTTTTATCTATTTTGGAGCTTAGTTCGTAGATGATTTCAAATAGCCAAAAACAGTTTCATTGTATAACGTCTTCATAGGTTAAAACCTTAGCAAATATTCAACCATATAAACAAACAGTTGTAGTGATTTATAGGCACTTTTACAGATGATTAAGCAGCTTTGCATGTGGTCAATGCAATATCCATTCAGATTGTCTTTAAATGTAAAGCTAACTCATTTTACTCTGACCCTATCTGGCTGTATGGCCATATAAATAATATTAAGGATAATCTAGTGGCGTATAATATACTGCCTGTATGACTCGTGATTGCGATGATAACGTAGGTGGCTTGCCATCAGGAGTTGCTTGGTTAATAAAATGTTATGCTGTCCTCATGAAGATGATTAAAGCTGGTTACCTTGACAGTGCCAGTAGTGATTCTGTTTTTGAGTTACTTTAGCTTAATGGCGCTTAGAAAAAAAGTCCATACAGGTACGAAATACTTCAGGATTGAGTGATCAATTGGTTTGTTTCATTAATTATAGCCCATGAGAAATCAGCGATAAAGTAGTCGTTAGGATCAGTGATAATGACGTAGTCTCAGCCAAATCTTATAGCCTGTACACTTATGCAACCTTGATTTGAATTTAGAATTTAATTTTGATGTTACCACAGGCTCATGCAAGTTTGAAGACAAAAAAGTCTGCACTTTTGCTGCCTTATTTGCTATTTGGCTCATGTATGAATCGTGTTTTGTTGCAATGATCGTAATACTTGTATTTTGTGGAATTTTGCGGCTCCTTTATTAATCTTGTTTGAATCTATTTCTTAAGAAAGTTGCAAATTTCGAACTTGAAGCAAATGTTTGTATAGAGAAGAGCATAAATCTAGATGAAGATCGTCAAGACTTGCTTATATTATACAATAAAACAGCAATAAACATGGAAATATACTGAACAGTGCATTTAATTGCATTTAAAGTATTCAAATGCAGGTTTAGCTCTTAGTTTAGGCTTTAAAGTATTGGGTAATAGGCACGTAATCTTAAGTTAAGATAACCTTTTTAAATAATTTTTGCACTTTTAAATACCAAACAAAAAACCATTAAGTAAAAAATAACGTATAAATATAAACAGAAATCGAATCACAGACGGTAGTTCTTCATAGAATTTCAACAGCTCAACAGCAAAGCAAGCATCATGGCTCAATATAAGGTTTTTACCATTTTAATGGTGGTGCTGTTTGCACAGGTAAGTCCATCTAATTGGTTATACTGACTTTTATTATAAAAATTTTAAATCAAAAATATCTTTTCTCTCTTCAAAGGCTGCTTTTACCAAACCCGTTGACGATTCGAATGAATCTTTCGATATCGAAGAGTTGCGCAAAAATCCTACACCCAAACAAAAATTATTCCTTTATACCATCGACAATTTTTTGGTTTTGGTTAAGGATTATGCTGCCCATGCCTATGAGGCCGCACAAAAAATATTGAAGGATGAATCCTTAATAGCCAATCACAATGAGGAGGTTGAAGATTTCAAAAACAAATTACAGAAGTTTGTTAACAATTACGAAACCACTAAGGATAAGGATAGCAAATGGAGCCTTGTTGAGATTTACAATGATGTCACCGAGCATTACTATGAATTGCCCGAATCGAAACAGACTGTGAACAGCACTTTTATTGTGAACTTGTTAAAGAAATATCACGCCAGAAACGTTGCTTTGGATTTCTATAAACAGTTCCTGGTGTTCAATACGAACTTTTTGAAAATGTACGACGAAAATAAGGCAAACTTGGATAAACCCACCGTGGAATGGTTCGAAAAGTATAAGACCCTCCTTGATGCTGAGAAACAAATTGATGCCTTCGATAGTTTCTGGGAGTTGGCTGAGTAAAAACGTATAAGAGACAAAGTCATGCAATGAAATCCACAGTGTTTGCAAATAAAGAAAAACGAATTGTATCAGAAAATTTAATTTGTGAATTAAATACAGAAATCAAGAGATGGTCTTATGGTTCGATTGATTATCGATTATTTTCTTATAGGTCTGCATAATGGTAGGTGTAGAGGAGTATGAACTCATTAGTCAGTTTTTTGAGTTATTGTCCCACACTATCGAAAAACAGTATAAGACTCGTGTGTAGAAACTTTCATGACGGTTTTTAGTCCATGAATGCCAATTGGCTCTATGGTTAGGTTAGGTTAGGTCGTAGTGGTAGCTTTGATCGTGTCACAAAGCTCACTTGAGCGCGCATAGCGGCCCGTTGTGAAGCCACGGGTGAAACGCAGTCCCTGTGCTGACCAAGTTCCACCAAGACCAGGGAGGAGGAGGAAGTAGGTCAGCACAAGGGCTGCTCATCAGAAGCACTACTACTCCACGCTGGAAAACCAGTCAGAAGGTTTGATGAACGAAGCCATATCATTGATGTCAATAGATGATGGCTCCGTCTAGCTGACAAGAAACGGAGAGCCAAATAATCTGTTCCTGCATCTAGCATGTGACGGACACTGACAGAAGAAGTGGATTACAGTCTCTTCTTCCTCAGCGGATCTGCACTCGATCAGAAGTCGTTGAATGGGGGACGCATCCTATCCGCTTGTCTGCCCATAACGTAATGGCCCGTAAGCATGGCCACTGTGGTCGCGATGATGTTACGACCAAGTCCAAGCAACTGGTTCGTACGCCTACTATCCATCAAGGGCCAGGTGAGTCTAGCGGTGGAGCAGGACTCCTCATTGACCCAGGATAGGTTGGCGTCTCGAAAGAATTTCCGCAAAAGTATAAGACCCTCCTTGATGCTGAGAAACAAATTGATGCCTTCGATAGTTTCTGGGAGTTGGCTGAGTAAAAACGTATAAGAGACAAAGTCATGCAATGAAATCCACAGTGTTTGCAAATAAAGAAAAACGAATTGTATCAGAAAATTTAATTTGTGAATTAAATACAGAAATCAAGAGATGGTCTTATGGTTCGATTGATTATCGATTATTTTCTTATAGGTCTGCATAATGGTAGGTGTAGAGGAGTATGAACTCATTAGTCAGTTTTTTGAGTTATTGTCCCACACTATCGAAAAACAGTATAAGACTCGTGTGTAGAAACTTTCATGACGGTTTTTAGTCCATGAATGCCAATTGGCTCTATGGTTAGGTTAGGTTAGGTCGTAGTGGTAGCTTTGATCGTGTCACAAAGCTCACTTGAGCGCGCATAGCGGCCCGTTGTGAAGCCACGGGTGAAACGCAGTCCCTGTGCTGACCAAGTTCCACCAAGACCAGGGAGGAGGAGGAAGTAGGTCAGCACAAGGGCTGCTCATCAGAAGCACTACTACTCCACGCTGGAAAACCAGTCAGAAGGTTTGATGAACGAAGCCATATCATTGATGTCAATAGATGATGGCTCCGTCTAGCTGACAAGAAACGGAGAGCCAAATAATCTGTTCCTGCATCTAGCATGTGACGGACACTGACAGAAGAAGTGGATTACAGTCTCTTCTTCCTCAGCGGATCTGCACTCGATCAGAAGTCGTTGAATGGGGGACGCATCCTATCCGCTTGTCTGCCCATAACGTAATGGCCCGTAAGCATGGCCACTGTGGTCGCGATGATGTTACGACCAAGTCCAAGCAACTGGTTCGTACGCCTACTATCCATCAAGGGCCAGGTGAGTCTAGCGGTGGAGCAGGACTCCTCATTGACCCAGGATAGGTTGGCGTCTCGAAAGAATTTCCGCACAATAGCCAACTTGAACGAGGCAAGTGGCATGCCTAACTCAATCGAAGACGATTCCGGAAGGAGTGCACCAGCCCTGGCAAGCTCGTCGGCCCTACATTTCCTTAGAACATTACTGTGCCCGAGGACCCAGACCTGAAGCGCTCAGCAAGAAGGTCGAGACAGCGGCGACATTCCCTAACGATCCTGAAGTTATTCACAAAACCCGACAGAGATCTTATGGCGGCCTGACTGTGGCTCTATGCCTTACCACGACTTACAAAAGGTTTGAAAGGTACGAATGAAACCGATGGGGCGCTAGTTTAGTGTACTGCAGAAAATACTTTCGTTCTTGGTGGGCTTTTTTTTTAGAAAGGTACGTACACAAACAAAATAGTCGAATAGCAATCCAACTGAGATCAAAGAGCGTCCAATATATCTCGAATTATGAATGTTTGTTATGGATTTTGGCGCTGGCGGCATCATCAGGCCATATTTCTTTGAGAACGCAGATGGCTGGGTAATTCCAGTCAACGAAGAGCACGATAGGTCTACGTTTACCAACTTCCTTTGGCCTGAATTGGATGATCGGGATCGTGCTGCGTGTCACATAGTTCATGCCACATTAGATATTTTGCACGAGCGATTTGAGAGCATGAAGTCGCCGTAGTCTAGTAGGTAGTGTGTTGGTTTATTAGACGTAAAGCCAGGGTTCGAGCCCCAGGCCCGGCATCAAGACAAAATACAAAAAGCATTTCTTCGGCGACTACCTCTCAGCAGATTTCTGGCAAAAACTCCCTGAGAGTAAATAAAAATTGACATGAAAAAGTTTCTCAAAAATCTGTCGTTCGGAGTCGACTTTAAACTGTAGGTCCCAGCACTCATGTATAAAATTAACACACACAACATAAGTGGTGTGAGAAACTAGGTCGTAATCCTGACTGAAAGGTTGTAATGACCCATTATGTGTATGTTATGTGATTTGAGAGCATGATCATCTCATGGATGTGAGCTCGGCTACCAAGATTATGCGACTTGGACTTTTTTGGGCAACATTTGAGCATAAAACAAACCATGTCTGTCTTCATGGCCAGGCTATCGGACAAGTTCAACCTGATTTAGGGGATAAAGTCATGGAAAATTGGACATTTCGGATGCGCTTCACCCAGAGAAGCCGTAATAGCATCAAACGGACTTTCAAATAAAAAATCGCACAGATAATCTTGTTTATTCAAGTCTAAAGATAGGAAGGGCTCAGTGTACGATCCAATACAACTAAAACCCTAGCTCAAGCCATTACAGAATAGATTTATTGGAAATAATGAGTATAAAAAAAGAAATTTTATTTCAATTCCACAAATTAACTTATAGGTCGGAGAGTTTCAAAATGTGTAGGAAGTTATCGTTGGGTTCTGTTAGTAGTACAGATTGTGAATACCAATTAGCAAGAACGACGTTATCTATGATTATACGGTATAATTTCATTCTTAATTCATTTTCGATTTTATCATACTCGGCCGTATATTTTTGGGCGATTCGCTTGTAATGATATTTCTTTAATATATCGGCAATAAAACATCTATCGCTGGATTGTTGATAGTCTTCATCGTCTCCATCGTAGTTTTCTTGAAGGTAGCGCCCATATAAACCGTTATAGAAATCAATAATGGGGGTGTATATGAAAGTAAACTTTCGAACATTGCGATGATTCACCATTTCCGAAATACTACGTTTAAACTCTTTCACTTTGTCATTCTGATTGGCCAGTAGGGCATCGTCTTTTAAAATCGAATTGAAGGTTTCCACAATATCGTTGGTCTGGTTCTTGTAAAGAGCATACAAGCTGTCGTAGTAATACAAGACTATATTCTGCTTGGTTGTCGGATTCTTACGCATTTCATCGATTCCGAAACATTTCTCAATTGATTCATTTGATTCGACACATTGCTGCGGATCCACAGGTTTGCCAAAAGTACTCTGAAAATATTTTGGTCACAGTTTAGGAATCAGTTTAAACAATCTTTCTAGGCTTCACTTACCCCTATGAAAAGTATTGCCATTAAAATGGTAAAAAGTTTACAATACGCCATTGTGGTTTGGATGTTTAGTGATTAAGCTGCGAAATTCATTTGATTTTATTTCGAACAGTTTGAGTACCATTTATATACAAATTATTCACAGAATTCTGTTTCTGATGGATTTATCTATTTGCCATCACTGTTCCAGTTCGAAAGGTTATCGCAAAGGGAAAACAAAAATAGTAAACTTTTTTTTTGGTCACGCACTTTAAAAAGGTTTCGCAATAGATTGTGAAAAATCGCCTACATTCCCAGTCCACGAAACTTAAAAATAAAAAAGTCGGTATAGAAAGAGGTATAGGGAGTTAGTAGGTCTTTAGCTATGTAATGGCAAAGTCTTGACGAGTTTGCTCGTGATATTTTGCATGGAAGAAGAACAAAAACGGATTGGCGAAAGGTTTCTCTTGCACGTCGTGTATTCTCTGTCACCGTTGTTGCCCTTACTTACTTACTTTATTAAATTGCCATAACGACGCGATTAACGGATTTCGGCCTGCCGCAACACATCCTTCCAGGCGCCTCTGCTTCTTGCGCGCCTATGCCATTTGGTCACACCAATCGATGATAGGGCTTCCTCGATTTGGTCCTTCCAACGGATACAAGGTCGTCCTCTTCGCCGACTTCCGCAGATCCCCGCGTCAAATACCCGTTTCGCTGGAGCATCCTCCTCCATTCGAACGACATGGCCGAGCCAGCGCAGCCGCTGGATATTAATACGCTGTACAACGTCCATGTCGTTGAGGAGCTCATACAGCTCACTATTGTATCGGATGTGGAAATCATCGGCAGCTCGTACTGGACTGAAGATCTTACGCAGTACTTTTCTCTCGAACACTCTCAAGGCTGCTGCATCAGAACTTAATAGGGTCCATGCCTCTGCTCCATAAAAAAGCACGGGTAGGATGAGTGTCTTGTAGAGTGTTAGTTTTGTCGTACGAGAGATGTCTCTGCTACTCAATTGTCTATTGAGACCATAGCAGCACCTGTTGGCAAGATTGATCCTGCGCTTAATCTCCAGACTGACATCATTTCTGGTGGTAACGGCGGAGCCAAGATAGATGAATTCCTTGACAGCATCAAAAGTATAGTTATCGGCCGTAATCTGAGAATCAATACGTCTCTACTCGTCGATAACATATACTTTGTTTTGCCCTCATTTACTGTCAAACCCATCTTAGTAGACTCGCGTTCAATAGCACTAAAGGCAGCAGTAACATCTCGCTTCGTACGCCCTATGATGTCAATGTCGTCAGCGTACGCAAGCAACTGGACACTTTTTTGAAAAATAGTGCCACTGCGATGCACTCCTGCCTTTCGCAGAACACTCTCCATGACGAAGTTTAAGAGGTCGCATGATAAGGGTCGCCTTGTCTGAAACCTCGCACGGTATCAAAAGGCTCGGAGAGGTTCATTCCTACCTTGACGGAGCTGAAGGAATTGCTCAACGTCATTCTGCATTATGAGCTTCGCAGGTATACCGAGCTCAGACATTGCGGCAAAAACACGATCCCTTATGGGGCTATCAAAGACAGCCTTATAGTCGATAAAAAGATGGTGTGTGTCGACTTGTTTTTCGTGGGTCTTTTCCAGGATTTGGCGTAGTGTGAAGATCTGGTCGTTGGTGGACTTGCCAGGTCTGAAGCCGCACTGGTAAGGTCCAATCATTGCTTTGACGAGTGGCTTCAGTCGTTTACACAATACGCCTGTAAGAACCTTATATGCGTTAGGGAGAAGGCTTATACCCCTATAGTTGGCGCATAAAGTAGGGTCTCCGTTTTTTCAGGACAGGACAGTTGTTGCCCTTAGATCTTCGATATTTTGTGTTTGCAGGCTTGTCAATTTAATCTGTTGACTCGTCAAGAGCTAAGGAGGACATACCGCCTGACTGCTTTGGTATGTAGTGCACTCTTTGTGCCTCGTTTATAGTTTAATTGTTGGCATTAAATTAGATCTGAACGAAGTCTTATTTCATGAAAGTCGGTAGTCCCAGAAACATTGACCGGCCGCTGATTTCTCGCAGCGACAGCTGCTACAAAATAATTAAGCTTACATTATCTCCTTGATCAGTGAAATATACCGTGTAAAGCTGAATTTAAAGAGCAGCTTAGGAAATCATAGCGAATCTATCAGATATTTTGTGTGGTCCTGACATATTTCATGCTCGTGAGTTGCATTCAAAGCCCGAAATCCGATAGATTTTGAAAAACCCTGACGTATTTCATGCATGTGATTGAATCACAAATGCACTGGGACGGGCTTTAAAATCTTATATTGCTTGACAGTTTTGTAATTGTAATTGTGTGATTCAGAGCCTCAGTAGGGAAATTGAATCTGAAATATCCAGTTTAAGATAGCCTTTGAGAGCCGCTAATTAAATACAAACGATGAAAAATGTTTCGCCAGATTTTCTGTAATGTTTGGGCGACAATTTGTTTTAGTTGGGAAAATGTATCACGAAAGGGTAAGACAGACTTTAAGACCCGTTTATTATTGGCTGATAATTTAAATTAGCACTACGGGAGAGTTGGTATCGAGTTTTTACAAAACTTCAATGTCTTCTTTGAGAATATTTTTGTAATGATTTTCGATTATAAGATGGAGACTGTGGTGAATATTTTATACAATTGGCTGCTATGTTACGACAGTTATTAATTTCAGGAGTTCAAGGGTATTAGGGTCAGGGCGACTTAAAATCTCATGTAAAATGAATCACGAATGTAGTGAATGTAAAATATATGGCGGATTTGCACGTATGGACATGGATCCAGTACAACCATCCGTGACTTACCTCATCGCCTGCAATGAAGTTTGCTTAATTCCGTTATATGCCTGCCACAGTTCATTTAATCTTTCAATATATTTTTTTTTATTTTTTTCAATAAATTTTAAAAAATCTAAGCCTGCATTATGTTATTAAGCGCCATCTGTAACTCTTCAAATAGTTTCATTAAACCGTAGTGTTGTAAAGTTGCTTTCATAAGTTCCGTATTGGCGGTAACCTTTTCCTTGGCTATATTATCAAAAGATACTGCCAAATTTCCTAAATACTCCATAACTTCGGATTTTGTCTCCACTTTAGTGGCTGCATCATATTTAATTAGAATCAAAGACAGACTTTGCATGAACGAAACAATTTCGGGATCCTTGTTTTTAAGCAAGGCTTCATCCTTAAGTACATTACGTGCAACATCGGCTAGTTTAGGTGTGTATTCGTTGACCAAAGCATTGAATTTTGCATGGGCAATAGCTTCAGCTTCTGATTCCTGTGGAACAGGTTGGCCTAGGGAACCCTGTTTAACAATTAGGATTTAAAATTATTTCCACAATTTCTGGTTTTTTTCTTTTTAAATTCAAATCTTACCTGCAACAATACAAATGCCAATAATATAACGCTTTGCAGTTTATAAGCCGACATATTTTTAATTTTATTTGCGAGCTTGTTTTCACTATATGTTTACCGTTATACTAGTTTAGATGCTAGATTTGAATGCTTGTTTATATGCTTGAAAATAAACTTTGTTTCAAACATGAGATAAGCTTATCAGTGGAAACAAATTCGGGCGAATACATTAGAATTCATCTGATATTCTTGAAATAAAAAGTAAAGTGATTAGAAACGACCTTGAAATGAATGAACACTGCTTAAGGCCTGTTCTATGAAAAGCTATAATAAGAGCCATTTCCTTTAGAAGAACATATTTTTTTAAATGGCAATACTTTTCGTTATTTCCAATATTTTGTGAAAATAACATTAAATGTCCGGATGTTAGGTTGCTGTTATCGGTTATGGGTTAAGCGAGGGCTTCCTAGGAGTGTAAGAAAAAGTGTATTTCTTGATAAACATTTCTATTTTTCGGTATTAATTTGAAGTCGCCGTGGCCTAGTAGGTAGTGTGTTGGCTTATTAGACGAAAAGCCCCAGGCCAACCATCAAAATAAAATACAAAAAGTATTTCTTAGGCGACTTCCTCTCAGCAGATTTCTGGCAAAAACTCTGAGAGTCAAATATAATTGCCATGAAAAAGTTTCTCAAAAATCTGTCGTTCGGAGTCGACTTTAAACTGTAGGTCCCGCCACTCATATATAAAATTAACACACACAACATAAGTGGTGTGAGAAACTAGGTCGTAATCCTGAGTGAAGGGTTGTAATGACCAATTATGTATGTATGTACGTATGTATTAATTTATCTTAATGAGGAGACATGCAATTAATACGTCATAGATTTTCAACTCAGCCATCCTTGGAAGATTTTTATAAGAGATGCATAGCCGTTAATGGAAATGAGAATTTCAAAAGAAATTTCATTGTATTTATGGGTGGTATTCCCTCTATTTAAAAATGCCGTTAAGGTTTTCAAATACGATAGAAAAAATGGACTTTATGGAGACTTACAGTTGTAGTGATGTCTGACTTATTTCAATAGTAAGTTGAAGGTGTTTTATTGTAATAAGTATGCGTTGTTGGCTGATGGCCAGAAAAGTAATATTTAAAGGGTCAACCATCACAATAGCCGTTTATTTTATTCTGTTTTATTTTTTTTGCTTTATTTAATAATAAAAACCCATGCTTAATAGTGGCTAATGCCAAAAAAAAAATTTAAAATATGCAACCGACACAACACTCAATAGCTAAACTTACGGAAATTCAATATTTTCTTTAGACTAAAAATAGGACAAAGAATTTAAGAATAAATTCAACGAAATTTGTAGAACGTTACAACTATCCCCCCACAGTATTCGGTTTGTTCTAAAAATAAAGGAGAACCAGCATGGAATTTCAAAAATAACATTATACGTACATATAACTCTTGCAAACTATTCTAAGAATATTACATACATCACCCTCTCAATTTAAAGCACTATTTTGTAAGTTGAAGGAAAGCACTAAGTGGCATTTCTAAAGGGGACTTTATATGGGAACTAGGGTCAAATGTGATCCGATTTCACCAAACTTTACTTTATGATTTCTTAGTACACAAAACTGATCCATGTTAAATTTTGTCATGATTGTTGCATAATTACCATAATTATGTGTAAATAAGTGCAATTCCGAGGGGAATTTGTATGGGGGCTAGGAGAAATCACGGACCTATTTGAACCAAAATTAGTTGGGTTCTTCCTTGGGCCTAACGATCACTAATACTATCAAAAAATTCCAGCCATTAACTCATAAAACACTTCTATTAATTTTGGCCAGGTTTTCAGGTAAAATGCCACTTAGTGTGTCGTGTCGGTTGCACACTTTTAAATAGTTTTCCTTATCAGTCGGTAATTAGCAACTGGTTTAATATTAAATTAAGAAGTATGGAATAACTTGTATTTGGCAAATAAACTTTGAAGTCTAAACAAAATATTTCATTTCCGAAAGTTTTGCTATTGAGTGTTGTGTCGGTTGCCAATGCATGGGTTTTTAATATTAAATAAAGCAAAAAAAAAAAAAAGAATAAAACAGAATATTTATTTATTTATTTGCATATTAGCTTCTAATTAAAATTATAACAACAACACTTTAGATTAAATTAATACGAATTAGATAAATATGTATATAAAGATAATGAATAAAATATGTATAAGAGGTAAAATTTAAAATAAAAAGTATAATAATAAATTAAAAATATTCTTAAAAATACCGGGTTATCCATTTCGTGGTTTCAAAAGTAAAAGTAAATAAAACAAATATAAAATATTTTTTTCATTATATTTCTTTTTTAATATCGTGAAAATTCACTATATAATGCAGAATTATGTTGTCTATCGAACTGCTGTACTCTGTTTTTTAAATTTCTTTAAATTCATTATTGCCTTTTTGGCCAGCTTTTCAGGGTAAATGCCACATAGTGCGACACTTATTTATCTGTAAACTAATAAAAACATTTGGGCAATTCACACGACTTTTTATCGTGTATGTTGTATTGAATACATTTGTTTGTTTGTGAATGCTCAATGCTACACTGTATTGTGTATCTCGTGGCATTCAAACAATTTGATAGCCCGAAACCAATACAACTTTTTAAAAACATGGAAAAAATGTGTATAAGTGTATCGGAGATTTATATGAAAAATATCAACAACAATCATACACTGTTGTATGTTCTTCCAACAATACAATGAATACAACGATACAACGGCTTGTGTGAATTGACCAAATATTTTTTGAAAGTTCAAATGTTGTTTTCCTTCTAAAAGCTTTCTTCTTAAAATTAAAACCAATTGAAAATGCAACCGACTCGACACTCTTATGGAAATTAATAGGAAATTAGAAAACTTTGTCTTCTGTCCCCATTTTATGTTATTTTCTGGGAGTCAAGCCAATTATTCGTGCAAAACGAAAATACTGAAATCTTTTTTCCACTTGCATAACCAATAGCAGAAGATATTTTCTTTCAGCTGGGTGTTGAGTGGACGCCTCTCATTGTGGGTTTTTTGTGATTGAAAAATGAAAACATTATTTTTATTTTTCGATAATTTGTTTCAGAACTGATAACCTTTGCTAGGTCTTTGCAAAAAAAAAAAAAATCTTTGAAAATGAAAACAATTTGTTAATGCCCAGTCCAGTATAAATAGGTTCTGAAAATATGTTTGCAGCCATAGAAGCATTTTAAATTTTAAAAACATTGGGCGCATTAACGATGGCATCTTATAAAGGCTATGGCATAGCAATAGCTTTACTCTTGATACAGGTCAGTTCTAATACAATACAAAAATTAATGCAATTTAATATTTCCTTTTCTTTCTTTCTCTCTCTCTCTCTCTCTCTCTCTCTCTTTCCCAAATATAGTTAGTTGCTTGCCATCCATTGGCTACTCCTGCTGAGGAATCTAAAACTGAAGACTATGCTTTGCTCAAAGCAAAATTCGAAACATTTGTACGCGAGAATAGCGATAAAGTCATACAAATTGTACGCGAAATGCTTAAAGATGAGAAATTTGTCGATAGCAACGATTCAGATCTTAAGATAATTCGAAATCATTTTACGGAAGTGGCCAAGCAATACGATAGCATCGATAAAATCGATCACTATGCGGAATTTTTGCATTATTTCATTACCATGCCCAAAAACTATATGGAGTTGCCCGAAAATAGAATAACAGCGGCTACGAAATTTATGGAAGGTTTGCTATCGAAATATGGCTTGACACAGCTGTCAGTCGGAGTTGAGGAGGAATTCAATTCATTTATAGAAATTGGAAAGAATTCAAAAAAGAAACAATAAAAGAATTACGATTTACAGTGTATTGTGCTGACCTTAAACTATATATAGAATAGGTTATGTTTTCTCCAAGCCTATTGCTTTTTAATAAATTTTAGTATGATGAGTATGGAATATATTAGTCTGGGATCATGATATCAAGATTTTACAAAACTTTAACGTCTTTTCTGAGAATTTCTAACAGATTCTGTAGATGATGAATGTAAAAGAACCTCGATTACTAGGTGGTTGGGGCCAGTGATGAAAATTTTGTACAATTGTTTGCTAATTACGATAATTGCCCCTTGAAAAGTGAACCACAAACAGTGAATGTAAAATATAAGGCAGATTTGCATGTAAGGACATGGAGCCAGCACAGTACCTTCCCTGACTTACCTCATCGCTTGCAATGAAGTTTGCTTAATTCCGTTATAAGCCCGCCCATAGTTCATTTAACCTTTCAATATTTTTTTTATTTCTTTTTTTCACTAAATTTTAAAAAATCTAAGCCTGCATTATGTTATTAAGCGCCATCTGTAACTCATTTATCATTTCAATTGAGTGATTTAGAACCTCAGTAGGGAAATTGAATCTGAAATATCCAGTTTAAGATAGCCTCTGAGAGCCGCTAATTAAATACAAACGGTGAAAAATGTTTCGCCAGATTTTCTGTAATGTTTGGGCGACAATTTGTTTTAGTTGAGAAAATGTATCACGAAAGTGTAAGACAGACTTTAAGACCCGTTTATTATTGGCTGACAGTATAAATCAGGACTACGGCGGAATTGATATTGAGGTTTTACAAAACTTCAACGTCTTCTTTGAGAATTTTTTTGTGGTGATTCTTGATTATAGGATGGAGACTGTGGTGAATATTTTATACAATTGGCTGCTATGTTACGACAGTTATTAATTTCAGGAGTTCAAGGGTATTAGGGTCAGGGCCGACTTAAAATCTCATGAAAAATGAATCACGAACAGTGAATGTAAAAAATATGGCAGATTTGCACGTATGGACATGGATCCAGTACAACCATCCGTGACTTACCTCATCGCCTGCAATGAAGTTTGCTTAATTCCGTTATAAGCCTGCCACAGTTCATTTAATCTTTCAATATTTTTTTTTATTTTTTTTCACTAAATTTTAAAAAATCTAAGCCTGCATTATGTTATTGAGCGCCATCTGTAACTTTTCAAATAGTTTCATCAAACCGTAGCGTTGTAAAGTTGCTTTTATAAGTTTCGTATTGGCGGTAACCTTTTCCTTGGGTAGATTATCACAAGATGCTGCCAAATTTCCGAAATACTCCAGTACTTCGGCTTTCCTCTCCACTTTAGTGGCTGCATCATATTTAATTAGAATCAAAGACAGACTTTGCATGAACGAAACAATTTCGGGATCCTTATTTTTAAGCAAGGCTTCATCCTTAAGTACATTACGTGCAACATCGGCTAGTTTAGGTGTGTATTCGTTGACCAAAGCCTTGCATTTTGCATGGGCAATAGCTTCAGCTTCTGATTCCTGTGGAACAGGTTGGCATAGGGAAGCCTGTTTAACAATTAGGATTTAAAATTATTTCCACAATTTCTGGTTTTTTTTTTAATTCAAAGCATACCTGCAGCAATACAAATGCCAATAATATTACGCTTTGAATTTTATAAGCCGACATATTTTTAATTTTATTTTGCGAGCTTGTGTTCACTATATGTTTACCGTTATACTGGTTTAGAAGCTAGCTTTGAATGCTTATTTATATGCTTGCAAGTAAACTTCGTTTTTAAACATAAGATAAGCTTATCAGTAAAGCGACGAAAACATAAGGGTTCATCTAGTTTTAGAAATGACGTTGAAGTGTAGAAGGCTTCAGAGCAACACTTTTTTTGATTTAAGAAGTGAATGATAAGAAAAGGTTAGGAATTGTAGTGAACTTAGGCTTAGTACAAGGCAGTGCCAATGATAAGCTTTAATAAATAAAATATTCTTTTGAGGAATAAAATTTAAATTTCTTAAATAAAAAGTGGGAAATAATCGAAGCTATTGTGCCTGGTGCTCTGGAAATCTAGTTCACTATAAAGCAGCCTGTGGTTTAACTAGGCTAATTACAGTTGGCCAATTCACACAAGCCGTTGTATAGTTGTATTCATTGTATTGTTGGACGACTATACAACAGTGTATGCTTGTTGTTGATAATTTTCATATAAAAATCCGATACACTTATACACATTTTTTTCAAATGTTTTTCAAAGTTGTATTGGTTTCGGGCTATCAAATTGTTTGAATGCCAACAATTATGAAGAAGAATACGACATACACAATACAGCATAGCATTGAGCGTTCACAAACAACCAAGTGTATTCAATACAACATACACGATACAAGGTCGTGTGAATTGGCTACATTTGTTTTTAAGAGTTGTATTGGTTTCGTGCTATCAAATTGTGTGAATGAAAATAATGTGTACATGTTCTTAAAAAGTTGTGTTGGTTTCGTGCTATCAAATTGTTTGAATGCCACGACATACACAATACAGCGTAGCATTGAGCGTTTACTAACAAACAAACGTATTCAATACAACTTACACGATACAAAGTCGTGTGAATTGCCCAAATACTTTGATTTGATTTTTTTTGTAGAAGCCAAGCCATATCTTTTAACCTTTAAAGTTAAAGCTAAAAAAAATCTCTTACTTTGTAGCAAAAAACATTTTCTTTCACTTGGGTGTTAAGTAGACGCCTCTCGTTGCTATTATTATTTTTTTTTTTGAGATTAAAAATGAAAAATATTTTTGGCTTTCTTTTTTTCAAAACTGATAACCTTTGTTGGACCTTTCCAAAAATCTTTGAAAATGAAAACAATTTGTTTATGCTCAGTCCAGTATAAATAGGTTTGGAAATATGTTTGCAGCCATAGAAGCATTTTAAATTTTAAAAACATTGGACGCATTAACGATGGCATCTTATTTATTTATTTTTTTTTTTTTTTTATTTATTTATTTATTTAGTAGTATTTGTAATACTTTGTTTAAAAACATTGTAAAATAATTTAACCGAATTAACAAAAGCTCTTATGAAATATTCCTAATATAATAAATACATTTTCTTTTAAATACATTTATATTATTCTCATTTTTGACTTCACTAGGCAGCTCGTTAAACACTTGTAGACCCTTGTATAACAGACATCTCTTCATTGCGTTGTTTGTCGCTTTGTTTAATCTAAAATCGCTTGCATTCCTGAGGTAGTATGGCTGAATTTCGTTTACAAACGTTAGTTGTTGTGTTAAATATTCCGGTGCATTTCCTGTTTTCATCTTGTATATATATAGATACGTATTTAGTTGTAGTCTCTGTTTAATGTTAAGCCATTGTAGCATATCCAGCATAAACTGTATTGGTGTATATCTATTACATTTTATTATTGTTCTCATAGCTTTATTTTGTAGTTTTTGTAGTCTTTCTATTTGACCATTAGTGCAGCACGTATATAATATTGTTGAACCGAATTCAAAATGTGGTTTAATGATTGAGTTATATATATTTATCGCAGTTAATGTTGATATTTTTTTCCTTATTCTTCGAAAGAAGTTAATTTTTTTAGCAATTTTTTTACAAATATAGTCTATATGGTCTTTAAAATTCATCGCATTGTCTATTATAAAACCGAGATATTTAATTTTGTTCACTTTTTCTATAATTTTATTATTAATTTCCATATCTACGTTGTTATTCATATTTATTTCCATAATTTTTGTTTTATCTTCGTTGAGTTTTAATTTATTCATTTTCAGCCACTTATTTACATTATCAAGATCATACTTTAAGTTTATTTGGCATTCTTCATCCGTTTCCGATATATTAAATATAAGAGTATCGTCCGCGTATAACACTATTTCACATTTTTGCAAGACATTAGGCATGTCATTAATATATATTATGAATAGCAAAGCACCTAGGATAGATCCTTGTGGAACCCCATATTCATTTGTTATTTCACTCGATTTTACGTTATTGACTCTTGTTATTTGTTTCCTATTTGTTAGATAAGACTTAAACCAATTCAATTCATTATCTCGTACTCCATAGTTGTATAATTTTTGTATCAGAATGTCTCTATCTATCGTTTCAAAGGCTCTTCGAAAATCCAGAAATATTGCCCTTATCTTCTTATTTTTGCCAATGTTCTTCCATCTATTGATAACATAGTTCACCGCGGTTTCGCATGAATATCGTTTTCTAAGCCCCGATTGATATTTAGATAAAATATTATTATTTTCCACGTATTGTTCGAGTTGTTTCTTTACTACTTTTTCAAGTATTTTTTCACATAATTTCAACGAGTTTATTGGCCGAAATTCTTCACATTTATTTGTTCCCGATACCTTCTCAATAGGTGTTACCATTGATGTCTTCCAATTCTCAGGGAAAATACCCGTTTCCATAGATTCATTTATAATTTTCAGTATTCTTTCACCAATTGTGTTCCAATTATCTAAAATCATTTTAATATTTACACTCTTATAATCCGGTTTGTTTTTTATATCTTTGCAAATTGTTTTTAGTTCGTAGTTTGATATTGCACGGAATTTGAATCTCATATTTATCACATTTTGTTGATCAATATATCTCACATATTCTATTTTATCTCTAATTTCCTTAATACTATTTACAAAATATTCATTAAAATTATTTGCTATTTCGGCATTTGTTTTATATTCCACATTATTAAATATCACAGTCTTTATCACATTTCGGTTATTCTTTAGCACTAGATCTTTGATATTATTCCACATTTGCTTCTGATCATTGGAATTACTTATTGCTTTATTAATATAATTATTTTTTTCTTGTTCAAGTTTTGTTTTATATAAATTTCTTATTCTTTTATACTCATTCCATGCTGCATAATTATTTTGGCCTTTAGCGATATTATATTTTATTATTTTTTCCCTTTTTAAGACTTCCAGCTGCCTGTTGAACCACTTATTCCTTATACTTTTCTCGTATATTGTCCTATTTACCGAAAGTTTTTTAATCGTTTTTTCGAAAGCTTCATCAATTAAATTTACATTGTAATTTAAATCATGTCTTTCTTCATTTCCCAGTATGTTGTTTATTTCCCTTTGGAATACGTTCTTTCTGTATTTAAACACATTTGCTTCATTACTATTCATTATCGAGTTATCAGTATTCTTAATTTTAATTTCTATTAATTCATGGTCCGATATTTTATTTGTACTGCTAATATTAGCACTAATATTTTTCATATTTGTTATAACATAATCAATTACTGTTTTCGAATCTTTTGTTACTCTAGTGTAATCATTTATTAACTGTTTTAATCCATTATCATTAATTATGCATTTAATTTTCCTCTTATAAACACTTTCATTTGACCAATCAATATTAAAGTCTCCAACAATAACAATGTCCTTGTCTTTTTCAATAAGTTCTTCAATTATTTCCTCAATTATATCACAAAATTCAGCTTCTTGACTTCTTGGTGATCTATAAACTCCCACTATTATCATCGAGTAATTGTTGTATTTTACGCTATATGCACCAATCACTGACTTTTTCAAATATCATCTTCACCTCCCAACATTTGTTGTAGTACATTATTATTCCCCCGGTTCTCGTTGAATTGGATAATACTGCCATTTGAAAGTATTCCGGTATCACTATCTCCGATTCATTCACATTGTCCGTTAGGTGTGTCTCCGATAATATTATAAAATGTGGTTTCTCTATATCCGCAATTGCTTCTATCTGATTAAAGTTGTTAATTAATCCCTGAACATTTGTATACATGCCACATACATCCTTTAATTGTTATTCATTTATGCCCATTATTCGTTTTTTCAAATTCAGTTTGTTCTTATAAACAGGACATTCTCTATCTGTAGTCGCATGATTATAAAGGATATGGCATAGCAATAGCTTTACTCTTGATACAGGTCAGTTCTAATTCCTTATAAAAAAAAAGAATACAATATAATATTTCTTTTCCTCCCTCTCTCTCTCAAATATAGTCAGTTGTTTGTCAACCATTACCCACCCCTGCACAGGAAGCGTATGCTTTGGCCCAAGAAAAATTCCAAGAATTTGTACGTGAGTATAGCGAAAAAGTTATAGATATTGTACGCGAAATGCTTAAAGATGAGAAATTCGCCAATAGTAATGAAACAGATGTTAAAGGTTTGCACAATTATTTGACGCAAATATCCAAGCAATACGATGGCATTGAAAAATTCGATCATTCTTTGGAATTTTTATATTATATCATAAACATGCCCAAACATTATATGGACCTATCCGAGAATAAAATAACAGCGAATACGAAATTTATTGAAGAATTGCTAGCGAAATATGGCTTGACAAAAGCGGCAGCCGAAGTGGAGAAGGAATTCAAATTACTTGAAGAAACTGAAAAGATTTTAAACAATAAAAAATAAAAGAATTATGATTTGTTTCTAATTAATTTAAAAATTGGGAAAACATTTGCGCAGAGCAGTTGTAAAATAGCACACGTTGTATACCTAGACATACGATCTGGTGTGGCCCCTACTAACGCTGTTCCTCAAGAGGATCCCAAAGTAAACTCGGAAAATTAGCTGTGTTGTTGGAAAGCTTTAGAAAGCAGAGTTTCTAATATTTTGTGTGTAAAGAAATCATTGTACATATAGTGAATTATTTATTTGTCAGGGTCAAGGGTCACCGTTTAAACTCAGTACAGAGCTCATATACAGTTTGAAAGAAACGTTGTAGAAAGAAAATTTCACAGAAAAAAATATCACAAAAAAATTAAGGCGCTTCAGTCTCTTAATGTTGATGACTATTTTTTTGCTCCCATTTATCTGCGGCACCCTAATAATTTTTTTACAAAGTAGAACTGATTAGAAATGATATTTAAAATTTAAAATAAAATAAAAAAACACGTTTTAAATGAGTCTGAGAAGTTAAATACTTGACCCATAAATGTTTAGAGTTAAGATTTAAATGACTTTTCAAGGCTGTTAACATTGAAATTTAAATGAGCTTTCACAACAGCTTTAGCAAATGCCGAGAGGTGCCTTGAAAACTCCCAGCTGGTCTTATATTCTTTAATGGAGGTATTAATCTTAACACCTTCAACTTATACTGCGTAGTTATGAGTCCTGGATGAACTAATTCATGGCTTTTGAAAAAATTAAAACTTTTTTGGAACTGCTTATACATCTTTAATCGGTTCAGTATCTTTCTGTAGAGTGGAAAGACATGTTTAGACGGGTATACTCGTCAAAACGAAAGATGCAGAGAGGCAGAGACTCTCCTTAATTCTAATGGGTTTTAAACAATCTACACTTGTTCATTGGATAACTACAATGTGAAGAGATTTGGGTTGAGCCTCAATCTATGTTTGGACGGGTATACTCGTCAAAACGAAAGATGAAGAGAGGCAGAGACTGTTCTTAATTCTAATGGGTTTTAAACAATCTACGCTTTTTCATTGGATAACTACAATGAGAAGAGATTTGGGTTGAGCCTCAATCTATGTTTGGACGGGTATACTCGTCAAAACGAAAGATAGATAGAGGCAGAGACCGTTCTTAATTCTAATGGGTTTCCAATAATCTACACTTTTTCATTGGTTAATTGCAATAAGAAGAGATTTGGGTTGAGCCTCAATCTATGTTTGGACGGGTATACTCGTCAAAACGAAAGATGGTGAGAGGCAGAGACTCTTCTTAATTCTAATGGGTTTCTAATAATCTACAGTTTTTCATTGGTTAATGGCAATAAGAAGAGATTTAAGTTGGGCCTCAATCTATACAGAACCGACTTTTTTAACCACATTGTAGGTAGACTCCTAGAACACTTGTGGAGAATTTGAATCACCCATCAAGTCCAGTCTTTTGACAAACGAATTTTTGGTTTGGTTTTGGTTTGCATAGGCCAAATAGCTGGTTTTGAAATCACTTAGTCAAGATTTTTTTATAGCAGCAAGTTCTAGAACGTTAGGATTGTCATTTTTCATTGCCTAGAAACATAACTAATAAATGCGGTTGTTGTACAGGCTATAATGGTGAGTAACCTTGCTTAGGGAACATATTTTTTCCAAGAGTTTTTCCAAAAGCTGATTTGAGAACGAGTCTTTTGTTAGACGAATTTTTGGTTTGGTTTTGGTTTGCCACAGGTCAAATAGCCGGTTTTGAAATCACTTAATGGATAACCCGTTACATGCAAATATATATTGACCCTGTTCTGTATTTCGTATGAAAGAGAAAAGAAACTTTCTTCTTTTTTTAAATATCTCCACCATATCCAAACCCAATCAAATAAGTTTCGAATTCAAATGAATTCAAATGAATTAATTTTTTTAATTATGGGGAAGGGGGATATTAGGGAGGCTGCTAGTTTGTTTTGCTGCATTTTGATATTTTTCAATACCAAATTAATTTACTCCATGAGACTGCAAATAATTTAAATTCTTGTTTTTATTTTAAGGCGGTAAACAAAATTCAAATTATGTGTCCAACATTATTGTGCTACAGATGTGTGGATATGAAAGCCACCCTAATGTTTTCATGTTTCTTATTATCTGCATTGTTTTAATTTTATTTGATTTCGATAAACTTTTTGCAAAATTTAAAAACCAAAAGAGAAATCAAAAATAAAAGTGCGTTGTTTTTAAAGTGACAACCCCCCGCCTATGTAAAGGGTCCGCCAAATAACTTTTTTTCTTTGAAAATGCTTTAAGAAAAACTACTGAATATTTTCTCAAATTTCTTTTTTTTATTTGAAAGTACAATCCTTCCGGTTAATAATGGAAAATAATTTCATTCAAATGGCTGTCTCGGCTGGCCATGCAGTAGCCTACACCAGAAGATGCTGATTTTGGCAAAAAAAAATCATCTTTTCAGATGAAGCTCATTTTGATCTTGGCGGGTATGTAAACACGCAAAATTGTCGCATTTGGGGCACAGGAAACCCGCACGCATACATTGAAAAGCCGACGCACCAGAGGCATAATTGGGCCATTTTTCTTCGAAAATGAGCAAGGAGTGGCCGTTACAGTCAATGGCGATCTTTATCGCGCCATGTTGAACCAATTTTTGTTCACAAACATTGAAGAGGAGGATATTGGCAACATTTGGTTTCAACAGGACGGCGCTACGTGCCACACAGCCGAAGCTACACTCGATGTTTTGCACCCTGTTTTTGAAGATCGCATTATTAGCGATTATCGCATTATCAGCTGTGCGATGTCGTTTGGCCACCTCGGAGCTGCGATTTGGCACCGTTGGGCTATTATTTGTGGGGTGCCGTCAAGGATAAGTGTTACGCCGACAAGCCAGAGACAATTGACGCCTTAAAGGACAATATTCGTGAAGCTATTGGCGAAATACAGCTGCACACAATCGATAATGTACTTAAAAATTGGACCGATCGTGTAGGCTACTGCATGGCCAGCCGAGGCAGCCATTTTAATGAAATTATTTTCCATTATTAACCGGAAGGATTGTACTTTAAAAAAAAAAAAATTGAGAAAATATTCAGTAGTTTTTGTTTTAAAGCATTTTCAAAAAAAAAGTTATTTTGCGGACCATTTATATATAAACGCTCCACAATGTCTGCGATGTTAGTATATTCCCAGACACTGTAAAGAAATAATTTAAAAAATGTTTAAAGCCACGCTCTGTAGCTTAATCATTTCATTACTTATAATACAAGTAAATTAAAACCCGCTACCCGCCCTGCAAAGCCAAACGAAATAAAATTTTTTTTATTTAAAATTTCTTTTTTATTATGCCTCTGCCAAACCCTTGGACGATACCGAAAGAGTAACAGCGACACCCCAGGAACTTACGGAACTAGAGAAGTTTATTAAAGAGAGCAGCGATGCAATTGCTGAGAAATATCGTCAAATGTTTAAAGAAAAGATCATAGCCAATGGCACTTATCCTGAAACTAAAGCTAAGCTTTTTAGACGACCCTATTCTTTGCTGTCCTAGTACACGACGAGACTAAAAGTATTGTCAAGCATATGGAACTCGTGCAATATTTCATAGAAATGATAAAGGAAACTATGAACATACCCACTAAAGACTTAACACCTGGATTAAAAGCGATTAAAGACCTATTTGCGAAATACGAATGCAGGCAATTGGCTTTGGATATTGAAAAAAGAGTTGAAGAGTGGAAGTCAGAGGAAGAAAGAAAAAAAAACTGAAGAATAAGGCTTGATGGAGAAAAGAAAAAATTAAAAAAATTATACGGATTTGAACACGATTTTCTTTCAATTTCAGCAAATAATATAAAACAAAAGGTTTTCCTTACTTTAAGGTACTGTCATAAAGTGTCTTTCCGTCCTTTCATGTTTCTGTTATTTTCTTGCTTTGTTATCAGTTTCTAATCATTAATCAAGATTTTTTTATAGCTAAGCAGGTTCTAGAACGTATAGCAGCAAGTTCTTGAACGTTAGGGTTGCCATTTGTCATTGCCTAGAAACATAACTAATATATTGGGTTGTTGTACAGGCTATAGTGGTGAGTAACCTTGCTTGGCAGGTGATCAGGTGAGCATATTTTTTTCCAAGACTTGATGTCCGTTGTTAAAGTTACCATCTCTGTGAGGTCTGTATTAATTGGATAAATAGTTGGGATTCAAGTTTGGAAACCATGAAAAACTCGAGAAAGGCTATCATTTACTTAATTAAAGATCGTTTCATGTAAATGTTGCCCGCGATCATGCCAAAGGTGGCTGATCCGTGAGCCAATAGCAACTGATTATGAGCTTGCTAGTAGAGTCTCAATAAATTTCGAATATTTCAAGTCCTACGCGTACATTTGCTGTTCTGTGACCGTCGTTAAGACGGAGAGGGCTTGGAATAGGTACTATACCGCATACTATTTCCATCTGGCATCTGGCCTCTATGTGATAAAGTCAGGTCTCTAAAACTTTGAGAGATCCTATGCCGCTGTATTTTATCCAGAACCATTTACTCTTTAACAATGACACTTCAGCGGAGGAAATATTCATTCATTGGCTGCTCTATGTTAAGCGAATAATCTTATCTTCGTATCATATCCACAGATAAAGCTTGTACACGTTAGTTGCTATGAATCCTGGTCACTGATGCGAAAAGACCACGTCTTCCTTACCACAACTTTTGCGGTAGTTCCAATGACATGGAAAGAGATGATACTCTCAGTCCCTGTCCGTAGTTTAGCCCATTTTATATGTGTAGATGTCGCTAGTCTCCATGAGTTAACTGCGTTTTCCATAGCAAAAGTAATGTAAACTTTACTGCAAGAGATTAAAATTGCTACAGCTTGACCAACGCGCTCTGGTGAGAAATTATGAGCTGATCTTATTCTTGTGCAAACGGTAATGCCGTTATCAATATCTGGTGGAGTACTTCTGTAGTTGTTTCATCAAACAGGGTTACCCATCCTTCTATTTGGAAGGTACCACAAACTCAAAGAAAACCCTCATAAAGCTACGATTTCCATGAAATTTTAATTTTATTTCAAAGCTGGGACATCTAGACATTATGTTTAAGGCAGTCGTGGTGTAAAATCGGCATACAACATAGATAAATATAGAATTACGCTTTCTAGAAACTTCCCTTGGCATGTAGCACCATCTTTTTGAAATCACATACCGTCCATTTCATAATCTTGAATTGCACGCGAAAAGAGTCGGCTGTTGACAGTAGCAGTTTCCTGAAGGGTTATTTTCAAAAAAGTACGATCCTATAATACCTCCAGATCACAATGCTTCTCTTATTCTGAACTTAACAGTTTTCCACAATCATCATTAGGTATACTGGGTCTTAAATGCGACAAGTTGGCTTTTAATTAAGCAAATTTGCTTTGAAAAACTAGCATTGGAGTCCAATTGTTTTGATATCTAACCTTATATTTTATTTTTATTTTATTTTATTTTCAAATTTAGCACAACAAGATAGAAATCTTATAAATTAAAGTGCTAATGATTACATACAAACAATAAATTTAAGCATAATGTAATAATTAAATATAAATACACGTTAAATTAAAAAAATTAAAAAAATATTAAAAAAATATAATAAAAAACAGATTACAAATAATTTAATGCATTAATCTGATTTTATACAATATTTCAACTAGTCATTAACGAAAATATTTCAATAATTCAATTTTAAATCTGATTGCGTTGCTAATTATTTGAATCCTTTTCGGTAATTGGTTCCAAAGTCGAGTGCAGTAAATAAAGAACTGACGCACAGAGAAGGCTGTTTTATATTTTCGTTGAATCAATACCAGTTCTCTAGTCGATCTGCCGAAACTTATTGTTCCATAAAGGTAAGTCCGTTGTTTTAGTTCCGTAAATTATTTTATGTAAAAATATCAAACTCTTACACTTCAAAAGATTTTCAAAACTCATATTACAAATTTGGTATGAGAACACAGATATGAAATCACGTACTCCTCGATTGAACATATATCTTGCAATATTATTATAAGCGACTTTCAATTTCCGCAAATCATTTGCATCGCAATTTGCATAAATTTCGCATCCATATAAAAGACTTGTAGCAAATAAGTTTTAGCAAGCAGTATTCGTATCTTAAAAGGTGTTGAACATTTTACAGCCCATAACATACCAACATACCATAAATTTTACCTACTGCAGAAGCAATGTGATTGGACCAGGTCAATTTATTATTAAAAAATACTCCTAAGTTTTTTGAACAGCTCACAAATTCAATTACATTACCATTTATTTCAATTCGAATATCGTCAGCAATCTTTCTATTACTTCTATCTATTAAAATACACTTTGATTTTGTGGGATTGATACAAAGTCCATTGTTTTTGGCCCAGATATCTATTTTCTGCAAATCAGAGTTTATATTGTTGACACATGTGTTAATTCCATTTAAAGTACCGCTGTTGTAGATTTGGACAACATCCGCATACATATGTATTTTACAATGTTCTAAAGTATCCGGTAAATCATTGATATATAAGCAGAATAATAGGGGTGCAAGCACTGAGCCCCGTGTGACACCTCTATTAACATCAAGACTTTCAGAATATGTTCCATTATAAAATACAATCTGAGATCGACCTGTGAGATATGAATGTAACAATCTACAAGCTGTTTCTGAGAAGCAGAAAAGTTTTTCCAGTTTTTTTAATAATATGGAGTGATCAACTGTATCAAAAGCTTTACTGTGATCAAGCAAAACTAAAATGGAAATCATATTGTTATCAAGATCAGCTCTTAGATTCTCCACTACATCTGTCAATGCTGTCATACAACTCCTTACTTTAATATATCCCGATTGAACAGCACATAAAATATTATGGTTCCTTACACATTCATTGATCTGCTCACTCATAATATTTTCAATAACTTAAGATAAGAAGGGAAGAATAGATATTGGCCGAAATTCGTTGTTTTGTTTAGGTATTGGTGTAATTTTTGATTTTTTCCATTCATCAGGAAATGTTGATTTTGTTAGCACTGTGTTAAACACAAGTAACATAAGGCAAAAGTTTATACAGCAATATTTCAAAAAACCTGGGATTTCATCCATCTATACCGATAGCTTTAGACTTTATTGAACGAAAACTGCTCAGAACTTCCAGTTGACTAACACACCGAAATGTAAAAGAATCCTCAATGGAGACACTACAGAGATCGTCATATATATTACTGGTCGGTGATGGTATGTTTGCATTTCTAAACATATGGTTTAAGCTATCGACATCAACATCACCTGAAGAAACGTTATCTTTTCCAATTCCAATTTTACGAATTTCTGTCCATTTAGAACTGCTATTCAATAGCTGATACAGTATACAGATGGATTTGTAAAACCATTTACAAAAATCGTTATAATCAGCCTTAAGACGGTCCAAACGTAATTCCAGAAGTTGACAACAGAGCAACTAAAGATTGTCAATCACGTACCTGGAATTTTCTATTGAAAAAAGCGATATCACGCGACCATTACAAGGCAATTAATGCTGTATAGACTTGTAAATACCTACTGCTGTGTTATTACCATTCATTATGGGTTCAAAGGTCAAAGTTCTGGACTCTATTCTAGCAACTCCGATTTTTGTTATTCCAAACAGTATGCCTGGCTCTATGGCTTATTAAAACAACAAAATGAAAAAAACCCACATTATGAACCACCCTAATGATAGTGTAGGTAGCACAGTAACATAACAAGACTAGACAATTTGTTATCGATTAAATTACATCTCCAGAGTGGAATCTTACCCGCTCTAAAACGAAAACGAAAATGAGATGAAAATGTATTACGCGGCGATCACTTATCAGTTGCAATAGTTGTTGCTGTTGTCGTTTTTTGTTTTTGTAAGTCAAAACGAGTGCAAATTAGTTTGATAACCTTGTGTTGAACTATGTAAAATAGAAAAATCCAACTAAATTCAATGCAAATGCGAAGAAACAAAATTCTTATTACTCGTAGTTCATCAAGCATCATCACTGGCTCAGGATTAAAATCTCAGAGCGGGCAACTAAAAAAATTTAAATAAAAAACAACAAATTTTTTTTAAAAAAATGACAACGAAAACAATGTTAAGCCTGGTTTTACTAGCCCTGCTAATAGTGCAAGTGAGTGTGAGTTTGTTTTTCGAAATTCTTGAAAAGAAAACTTTTATAAAAAATGTGCATTTTTTTTTGAAACCCTAGTTAGCCTGGTCCCAACCAGTGAACAGTGAAAATGGTGGCTTAAAAACCTTACCAAAAGCACAGGATTTATGTTTGCAAAATGCAAAAAATTCAGATCTGGAACCAGCTGAAACGGACAAGGACCTTAGCGGCTCTAATCAATTACTAAAAATGACCTTGAAATCATTTCAACAACTATCCTTGAACTATGCCCTGCAGGCTCGCAATATTAGTGAGCAATTATTAAAAGATCCCTTGGTTGCGAATGGCCAAACAAGCCAGATGCTAAAATTCAAACAAAATCTAACCGAGTTCCAGCAACAATATAACGAATGTTCGGATTTAGAAGAACTTTTCGATTTAGTTGAACTGTATTCGAATACCTCTTCGTTTTACTATGAGCTGGATGAGGCCACATTGGATGTGGATTCAAAACTGATTTTAAATCTCTTAAGGAAATATGGTTCCGAGGATTTGGACAATAGTTTCGAAAAACTATTCAATATTTTCGTAGATAAATTCGAACAAAAGCTGGAAAGTCTAAAGCCGGACTTGCAAAAGGAGCCGGGTAATGTCGGCAAAGAGATTGTTCAATGGTTTGATACATTTAAGACTCTAAAGGATTATGATCATAAAATAGAAGCATTTGAGAAATATTTTAAATTTTATGAGGATAAAACCGGAAATTTGAATTTTTAAAAAATAAATCGTAAATATTTTCAAAAAAAAAAATCTTTTTTTTATTCGAGATGCAGGGCTGATTTCATCTTCTCCAGGAACATTCTAAGAATTTAGTTCAGCAATAACTCTGCGAAACTCTCGAATCTAAATTCTATGCAGAACACGAGTTATGGCAAATACATTATTGGACTGAAATATTGTTGTTCAATCACTTTATGCAGGAGTCCTTAAAAATTCGTGGTTGCACGCCATAGTGGGTGGTTTGACTACAATGTAACATCAAGACCCTTTAAATAGTAGGACATTAGCAATTCCTATGAGTAACTTTACCTAAACCTCTATTTGTAGTCGTCCTAGTCTAGTAGCTAGTGTGATGGCTTATTAAACGTGAGACCTCGGTTCAAATCCCAGGTCAGACGTATCCAACTATAAATGAAATATGGAAAAATATTTCTTAGGCGCCTTCCTCTCAGCGGAGTAAATACAAAAGTTTCTGTCGTTCGAAGACGACTTTATACTGTAGGTACCGCCACTCATGCAGAAAATTAACACAAACAACATAGACAGTGTGAGGAACTCGGTCCTAATTCTGACTAAAAGGTTGTAATGATCAATTATGTATGTATGTGTTTAAACCTCTATTTGCTCTTCCTTGAAAGGTCTTGCAATTAGGTTAAGTTAGGTTCGAGGACGTGTACTTGTCAACAAAGACAAGCACAGTACCCGGAGGTCGAATTGACCCATTGTACAATGTCCTTACAGAGGGAATGATAATAGAGGGATAAAAAGGAGAGGATGTAGGAAACGTGGGAATGGGAAGTGGAGGAATTACACAGATAAGACACAACAAAAAAGGGGAGGGCGCGACTACACTGATGAAGCCCTAGCGCCTCTCAACCAGTCTAAGCCACTAATGAATCAGTGGAGAGTCTTGATGTAGGCTCTCGACACAGAATTCAAACTCTCAAAGAAGGCCCTGCCAAGGGTCCTCAACGTCAATCTACCGAGGGCTGGGCAGTTACAGAAGAGGTGTTCGATGGTCTCCAACTCCTCCTCATCGCAACATGTCCTGCAATAGTCCGGCTGGGATCTGCTCCAGATCTCCGTCAGCGACCTAATCTCGCAGTGCCCCGTGATAAAACCGACAACTAACCTTAAGCTGGCCTTATCCGAGCACAGCAGCCAACCTGTTCTCCTATTGTCCACAGCAGGCCATAGACATCTAGAGACAAAACAACCCTATCCGTTCCGTTCCTCTGCTCTTCCTCCCTGACCCATCTATTGATGAGGCCGTAGAGTTGACAGACCGGGGGGTCAGGACCAACCATCAAATCGCCCCCAGAAAGCGAATCAAAAATTATCCGCTTATGTAAACAGACTTTTCTAAGTTAAATGTGTCTCCGTTGCAAGGATATGTCAATTCGGTTTTCTGTTTTTTTTTTTTTGGCAGTTTTGTATTTCATGATGAGGTTTTGCACATCCTCAGGCGATTTATCGATTATCAACTGCCACTTGCAATAATGTGGACTGTATCCCCAGTATAACCTGATCGTACTGGTCATAAAGCTGTTGATTGTGTGCACCAACTTGGTAATCGTCGCTTTAGACAGAGAAGTAAAAGGGTTTGATTCAGCGGTTTAATTAAAGGACGTGTGATTGAGTTTATATCGATCGATCGGTACAATCGTTCAATTGCGATTGATTTCTATAAAAAACTTTTTCAAATTAATTTCGATTATAAAAGTGATTGAATTTATTTCGGTCACGAGTTGCGTAATTAGACCTCAGCTCTATTTAGGTTAGGTTAGAGGACGTGTACTTGTCAATTAAGACAAGTACAGTACCCGGAGGTCGAATTGACCCATTGTACAACGTCCTAGTTTTTCACACCACTTATGTTGTGTGTGTTAAATTTATACATGAGTGGTGGGACCTACAGTTTAAAGTCGACTCCGAACGACAGATTTTTTGAGAAACTTTTCATGGCAATTTTATTTACTCTCAGAGTTTTTGCCAGAAATCTGCTGAGAGGAAGTCGCCGAAAAATACTTTTTGTATTTTGTCTTTGATGTCTGGCCTGGGGCTCGAAGCCTGGCTTTGCGTCTAATAAGCTAACACACTACCTACGAGACTGCTGCGACTTCAGCTCTATTTGCTTTCACGCATTATCCCTGCCATAAAGATTTTTTGCCTCTCTTTATCGTCTCTTTCGCTGAGCATACCTTGCTAAACATTCGGCTCCACTATACATACTTATTGTCGAGAATTGCCATATGACTTGGGATCCAGCAGGCTCTTGCCTGGAATCCTTATATTTCCAGGCAGGTTAGGAATGATCAATTAAAGATCCTACAGGACAGGATATCCTACAATATGGAAAAGATCAATGGAACCAAATGGTAGATTTCCTATCTCTTTCTTCTCTTTTTCTTGATTTTAACATTTGGGTAGATTAGGTTCAGACATAATTTATGATTTATTGCTAAAAGTACTCGTAAACAAGTTTTCGAATTAAGCTTGACTTGACATTTCCAATTCATATTTATTTCGGTTTTTTTTTTATTTAATTTAATCAGATTGTCATACATTGTTTGAAGAAGAATATAAAAACAAAACTTAATTGCACTGCTTTTTCTTATGATTCCAAGAATCCAGAACATCAGAAAACTTTTGTTTGTTTTTAACAATGAACACAAATTAATTTCATTTGAATTCCGCGTAATAATATGAATCATACAGAGACAATCATTATGAAATTCTTATGAAAATCTTTCCCAAAATATTTATAAGATAACGCGTGGTCTGTTGATTTCTTTCTTATCATCACTTAACATGTATTACGCTTTCGGTATTTTCCGTTGGCATCATGTGCATAGAATTGGACCTTGTTTTAGGAAATACCAAAATCATCCAGACAGACGTGGAATCTTTGTTTTTTTTTAGGGATAACAAACATACTTTAATGGATGACAAATAAAGGGTCCGCCAAATGACTTTTTTTTTTGAAAATGCTTTAAAAAAAACTCCTGAATATTTTCTCAAATTTCTTTTTTTATTTGAAAGTACAATCCTTCCGGTTAATAATGGAAAATAATTTCATTCAAATGGCTGAGCCATGCAGTAGCCTACACCAGAAGATGCCGATTTCGGCAAAAAAAAATCATCTTTTCATATGAAGCTCATTTTGATCTTGGCGGGTATGTAAACAAGCAAAATTGTCGCATTTGGGGCACAGAAAACCCGCACGCATACATTGAAAAGCTGACGCATCCAAAACGAGTCACTGTTTGGTGCGGATTTTGGTCCAGAGGCATAATTGGGCCATTTTTCTTCCAAAATGAGCAAGGAGTGGCCGTTACAGTCAATGGCGACGAATGTTGAACGAATTTTTGTTCAAAAAAATTGAAGAGGAGGATATTGGCAACATTTGGTTTCAACAGAACGGCGCTACGTGCCACACAGCCGAAGCTACACTTGATGTTTTGCGCCCTGTTCGTGAAGATCACATTATCAGCCGCAGAGCTGATGTCGTTTGGCCACATCGGAGCTGCGATTTGACACCGTTGGACTATTATTTGTGGGGTGCCGCCAAAGATAAGTGTTACGCCGACAAGCCAGAGACAATTGACGCTTTAAAGGACAATATTCGTGAAGCCATTGGTGAAGTACAGCTGCACACAATCGATAATGTGCTTAAAAATTGGACCGATCGTGTAGGCTACTGCATGGCCAGCCGAGGCAGCCATTTGAATGAAATTAGTTTCCATTATTAACCGGAAGGATTGTACTTTCAAATAAAAAAAAGAAATTTGAGAAAATATTCAGTAGTTTCGTTTTTAAAGTATTTTCAAAGAAAAAAAGTTATTTGGCGGACCCTTTAGCTGATAAGAGTCATGCATCTCTTCTAATATATGATGTACAAGTAACGTCTGTAATGGATCCAGTACCTGTGACAAAAGCACTTCCAGTACATATACACTTTTGCATATTCCTATCGAATACTTCCGGCAAATTTATACTGTCTGACTACTAAATAATACAATGACCAAGAGTTTAGCAAAAATCTCAAAATGGAGACTGAATATGAATACGAATTCCCGGCCTCTTTCCACAATAGATTTACTGTCTGTTTTCATAATAAAGACTAATGTTTAAGGCCATTCGAAATACATCAAATTGGTGGTATTCCCTTATCTTGGGACAGATTCCGGAAGTTCAAAAGCCTTTTAGGGTCTTCATATTTGTCTCAAATCTTATTTAAGAATGGTAAGTCACTAAACACTGAAGGGATAATCACTTTATAGCGAAAAATATGAAGAATAAGGCTGAAAGGACTCAGTGACAGCTATACAGACAAAGTTCAATTGTCTTTCTAACAGCTGAGGACCAGCAAGTAATTGTTGTTGTTGTAACAGCTCTCCTGGGGGAAAAAAACTTCCGGTTGAAATAGCTTTCGCTGGCCGATGAGTAGTCGGGTCGTCCCGAAGCATAGATTCGATTGTCATGGGACCGAGCAAGTAGTTGTTATACAAACCCCTGCTGGGACTCCCTAAATAAACCAGTCGATATTGAAGCCTCTTTAAATCCAGAGCGAAATCAAGACTATGTAGTCCTTGTCATGGCTCTACCCAGATGTTTCCCTTTCCAAATACTAAGCAGAGAACTGGTATTGTTGATAGCGAGCAGTATCCTGAAGTTGGTCCGGATAATAGATTTAGAGGAGATATAATTGCGATGCCCTATAAAGTATGAGGGGAATACAATTAATTGCATAGTTACAGTACTAATGTACTTCTTCAGAAATTTTCACAAACTCTGCAGAAAGAAGGACTGGTACACATACTAGTCATACAGGAAAACTATCGGATTTCCATTTCTTTCTCTTCCCATATTAAGGGCCCCTTCTATTCTACTCAGAAAAATTCTAGGCAGATATCTTAGCAATCCTTACGTTATTTTTCCAGTTCACATGCAATTTTATTGCATTACATATCACAATGCCCCGGAATCTAGCAATTAGCACCCTGTACTTATACAGGAACCTTTTGTACTGATTGAAATGGACATCCAGATAACATATTGTAAAACCCACTTAAGGAGTTTATTTGTCAAAACCGATAATTTCCGTATTCCTCGGCGGCATACGTTGCTAGGCTAGTTCCGCTGTCTTTGTGGTGGCAAACACATCAGCCTGGAATACTGTGTGCTCATCAGGGAGCCAGTTGTGTTCCGCTACTGTTTCCTGTCTGCAATTACCGTCGAGGATAGTTTATCGAAGTCATATACTCCGCTTGTATAGCTCGAGAATAATTCTGTAAATTCGGTTGAGAGAACTGGTCAGTTTTTGAGAGCCTAGATTAATGCCTTACTTGCAAGTGACAACCTTCCGATCGTCAAACCTCCCTGAGAGATGACAGAAACATACGTTCTCCTGTTTAGCACTTTATAGCTCGCCTCACATTTTTCTTCTGCGGTGCTTTTCTTATGTGATACTATGTCGTGTGTACCCGGATCTAACACCAGGGTAGGCGTTTCATAGAAGAAGTGGCGAGAGATATCCGTTAGACTATCGAGAAAGATTGTGCTAAATGAGAGCAGTCTATGTCGTGCTAGAAAGGGACATGAAGTAGAAAGAGAGTGTCTCTCTACTCAATTGATTTGCAGAACCCAGCGAAGTTTCTCCGCCTGCCTACCCTTTACGAGATGAACCGAGGGAAAAGTTACGATCAACAATTTAAGTCGTACGCTTCCTATACTATTCAGGTCAACTGAGTCTAGTAATGAAGGAAGTTCTATCAGCGGCCAATAAACAACTTTTGCCTAAAGGGCAGCCTAACGCAGGTAAGACGTATACATACTTGCTTACTTACTTAGCCTTAACGACCTGTTTGTCGTGTTTCAGTCTGCATTAATATTTCCTCCAGATAGCTTTGATTCGCATGGGCCTTTGTCAATTGGTTACACCAACCGATGACAGGGTTTCCTAAATTTATTCATTACAACTCAGGCAAGGACGTCTTTTACTCTATCTTTCGCATCAAATACCCGTTTGATGGGAACATGTCCTTCCATCCGAACGTTGGAGGTTAATGTTTTGGACAAAGTTCATATCGTTAAGAAGTTTATGCGGCTAATTGTTGGTTTAGATGCAGAAATCATCGCCGCAAATCTCTCAACGCAGCGTAACTGCATATGCGTCTTCCTTTAAGAGCCTTAGATTGACATGTTAAGGCTTGGCATAATTGATTTGCCTTAGTAGCGAACCTCTCAGGGCTTTTAGTAAAAAACCGGGTATTCCTCGAGGCTGCCGTAATCTAGTGGGTAGTGTATTGGCTTATTAGACGAGAACCTATGGTTCAAGACCTGGCTCAGAAATCCCAAAAGAAAAAATGGAAATATGAGAGCAGTCTTCTGGTAAATAAAATTGCCATGAAAAGTGCCCAAAAAAAACAAAACTTATCGTTCGGAGTCGATTTTAAACTGCAGTTTCCGCCACTCGTGGATAAAATTAATACTTACGACGTAAGTGGTGTGAGAAGTTAGGTTGTAAAGTGTTGTAACGACCAATTAAGTAAGTAAGTATGTATGTCTCTGGTAATAATAATATTTTTTTTATTTAAATTGCACAATTTAATCGTATTTTTTAAATAAAAAAATTAATTTTATTGAAGTGAGTAATAATTGTTTCTAGCATTTGCAAGGAAAAAGTTCTTCCTATAAATCAAATCGGCTATAGCATTTGCTTTATCATATAAATCATTTTCCGTATTGTAAACCTCCTCGAACCACTTGTTAAGTTCGTTACCAAAATCTTCATTTTCTCTTTTAATTGGTTCTTTAAGTTGCTGGAATTTTTCTTCAAATATCTTAATAACGTCAACAATCTCTGGTTGAAATAATCTTTTATAGTTATGGACATCAAATTTTTTCATAACTTTTACTATCAACTTTACGTCATTGTCCTCATACTCCCGTAATTCTAGTGGATAAAAACTCATTATTTCCGCGTAACTTTGCTTTTTGTATTGCTCTAGAAGAGTTTTGCATGGCTTGAAGACCTTTTCAAACTTCAACATTTTACTCTGAAGGTGTTGCACAGCAGACTCTGTATCGTTCATTGTTTGCAGTTCCTTGATGACTGTCTCAAAGATATTTTTGGTTTTTAACGCAATAAGAAAATTCCAATTGGCTTCGGCATCTACAACAGATTTCTCCAATTGCAATACGGCTGACAGCTTCTTATCATCTTCACTTGGTTGCCTTAGCGTGTAATTGGTTGGGAAACGACACTCTCTGTAGCCAAAGGAGCCATGTGGTAACTGAAAATTTTTTTTATATTTTACTTCGAACTTAAATTTCTTAGAAAATGCTTTTCATCTTACCTTTGCCAGTGCCATGCACAATATCAGTATTTTGAAAATATTTTTTTGAAACATTTCTTTAATAGAAAAATAATTTTTGATTGCTTTAGCGAGCTCTTCAGCAAGAGATTTAATTTTTTGTTTAGAATATACAAGCCTTTTATACGAAAAAAATCTGCTTAAAAACCAAAAAATTTAAACCAGGGTTATTGAGGTTATCTGCGCTACGCACAAAACTAAAAATTCAAAATAAAAAACCCATGGTTTTTTTCTAAATCTTCAAGATTTCCCTGATGATAAAGGGAAATTTGCTTTCTAAGCAAATTCAAATTAAGACATCCATCTTATCTCTGTTTAAGTTTGCACATATTAAAATATATTATCCACATCGCGCGCTGTCGGCTGGTGGCTACAAAATGATTGTGCAACACAACACCGTCCTATAAACTCATAAAACAGCTGCACGTTGTAAATAATATGTTTGGATTCGCTAAGCTAAACTGGTTATGGTTTTAAGTGTTAGAACCGGGTGTCGCAATGACTCTAGGTCCATTGTAATGCCACAATCAATCTTCAGCTCGATTATCAAACATTCCCCAAAGGAACAAACCAATTCTTGCTATTGCAGCAATCTTGATATTTTTAAAGCTGAATCAAGGATAAGAGCAAGTGAGTTTTCAAAAACATCCGTCTTTTAATGATAAGTTCAGGTCACTGACACATGAGGTGAAAAGTAGTTTACACATCCTCCTCAGGCCTATAAAGCTTCTGCAGAAGCCATACATAATTGGTCATTACAATCCTTCAGTGAGGATTACGACCTAGCTTCTCACTCCTCTTATGTTGCGTATGTTAATTTTATACATGAGTAGATTTTTTGATAAACTTTCATAGAAATTTTATTTACGCTCGGGGTTTTAGCCAGAAATCTGGCTTTAAGTCTAATAAGCCAACACACTACCTACTAGACTACGGCTACTTCATTTGCCAGAATGCCAATTTTTTTTGAATGCGCTGCACTATGTGGCATTTACCCTGAAAAGCTGGGCAAAAAAGCAAAAATGAATTTAAAGAAATTTAAGAAACTGAGTAAGCAGTTCGATAGATAACAATATTCTGCATTATTTAGTGAATTTTCACGACTTTAAGTTGAGACTTGTAGATTTGAGACGATGTCAAAATCAGAAAAGTGAAGAAAATGATGTCATGATGTGATTATATGATATTTTTTTGTGACTAAACCAATTGAGCTTTTATATTGATTTCTTTTTTTATTTGAAAGGTATGAGCAACTGCTACTTTCATTTTTTTTTATATATGTACACTGTCGGACAAAATAAAGTGCGGTTTGAAATATTTTTTGTTTTTTGATTAAAGCATGTGTTTATTGCTTTCAAATGTTTATAAATTATAGTTTAATTTTTAATTCGGTTAATATTTTATCTAAAAAGTATCTTAACATTGAATTCTTTCTTTATATTTTCTATTTATAATAGAAACTATATGGCACATAAGTAATTTCAAGTGACAAAATAAAGTAACACTTCACTAGAAAATATTATAAATAAGTAAATAACTTCAATATTTAGTACGAAGTTGTTCCTCCTTTGTTAATTATGACATCTCTTAATCTTTTCGGCATACTTAGCGCAAGGTTCTTCAAAGTACTTGTAGGAATTGCCCTCCATTCACTTTGCAGTTTTTCCCAAAATGTTTGAATATTTGTTCTGGACTCCATCAGGATTTTGTCATCTGAGGTAGCCCAAAGATGCTCTATGGGGTTTAAATCAGGGCTTTAAGCAGGCCATTCAAATTTTTCAACATTATTTTCTTCAAAATATGTTTTAGCGATCTTACTTGTGTTCTTGGGGTCGTTGTCTTGTTGAAAGATAAACCCCCCAAGCCCATTTCCTCCTAACTGCTGTAAAGATTTTCTTCCAAAATATTTACATAGTGCTCTCCAGTCATTTTGGCATCAATTTTAACGAGTCTACCTACTCCTGAACAGGAAAAACATCCCCACACTATGAGGCTGGCTCCACCATAAATATTTACATAAATAAATATTTACATAAAGTTACTTAAATAAATAAATATTTACATAAATATGTCTGGATGTTTTTGGAACAAAATTATTTGGACATACGAGTCAAAATATGAACTAAAAAATTGCAAAACTCGAAAAAGAGTGTGCTGTGAACCAGCACAAAGGCTTAAATCGAAAAACCTTATCCAGACTGGAAAACATGGTGGAGGCTGTCTGTCTCATGGTGTGGGGATGTTTTTCTTCTTCAGGAGTAGGTAGACGCGTTAAAATTGATTCCAAAATGACTGGAGAGCACTATGTAAATATTTTGGAAGAAAATCTTTACAGCAGTTAGGAGGAAATGGGCTTGGGGGAGTTTATCTTTCAACAAGACAACGAACCCAAGCACACAAGTAAGGTCGCTAAAACATATTTTGAAGAAAATAATGTTGAAAACTTTGAATTGCCTGCTCAAAGCCCAGATTTAAACCCCATAGAGCATCTTTGGGCTACCTCAGATGACATAAACCCGATGGAGTCCAGAACAAATATATAATATAATAATAAATAGTGTTACTTTATTTTGTCACTTGAAATTACTTATGTGCCATATAGTTTCTATTATAAATAGAAAATATAAAGAAAGAATTCAATGTTAAGATACTTTTTAGATAAAATATTAACCGAATTAAAAATTAAACTATAATTTATAAACATTTGAAAGCAATAAACACATGCTTTAATCAAAAAACAAAAAATATTTCAAACCGCACTTTATTTTGTCCGACAGTGTACATATCTCATATATTAATGTTAAAATTATTCGTTCAAAATTTAAAAATAATAAGAATTTCAAATTTTTTTACCCTACCGAAAAAAAGACAAGGATTTTAAAGGTGAAAATAGTTTTTAATAGTTTAATGTTATATACCACAAGAAAATATGAACTCTCTACATTCAGGAACAAAAAAAAAAGTTTGCGCAAATTTGCGCAATTATTTTTGGCGATTTTTTGAAAATTTTACTTTTTTTTTGAAAAGTTAAAAAAAATTAGACGCAGTGTAATAAAGCCAGAGGCAATAAAGCCATATGGCGTACGAATTATGCGAGGAAATTCAGTAGAAGCGATACCAATCGAGATGTCCTGAAGAGGTTACTTTTAAACAGTGATCCTTTCATAAGCTGTAGTACACAAAAATCGCGAAGGAATAGAAAAGCATTTTCATCAGATACTATTAAATTACTCCTTCCTGACATTGATGATGAAAATGATAACGATTTTAACGATTGTAGTTAGTTTCACTTTTAAAGTATTTTTAAGTTAACCCTTTCATGCCCGATGTTGCCTATAGGCAACATTGTACATTTTTGTTCATAAATTCCGTAATTTTTAATTTTTTTAAAAGATTTTTTTTTGCAAACAAGCTTGGTTAAAAACGTGTAAAACCAGAATACGTAGGACTCTGAATTTAATATCACTTCATATTTAGGCCATGACTAACAAACACATGTCCTTAAAAAAATTTTAGCTCTGGCCCAAAAAATTCGGCCATGAAAGGGTTAAGTATTCAATAATGTAAAATAAATATTATGAATAAATATTAATTATCATAGAACTTTAAAAACTTATTTACATACATATGTATATCGACTATTATAACAATATGTATGTTTGATTGTCTTAATGGACCGTATGCGATACCTAGGGGCACTTATGATCCGATCCGATAATAAAATCAGGTAAAATGATTCACATTCATATTAAACATGTTCATGTCGAAATTTCATCGAGGTAATAAAATGTTTAAGCCAATTATAATTGCTAAACATATTTTCTTAAGAGGTCCTATTTTGTACCCCGGGGCAATTATAGACCGACCATAACAAAAATTGGTAATATGATTTAGATTTATACAAAATACACATTCATACCGAATTTCATCACGATACCGATGTTTTTAAGCCATTTATAAGCGCAAACGTGAATTTCTAAAGGGGACTTTATATGGGGACTAGGGTCAAATGTGATCCGAATATCACCAAACTTTACACCATTATTTCTTGGTATACAGAACTGATTCGTGCTAAATTTTATCATGAGTGTTGCTTAATTACCATAGTTATGCGTAAATAAGTGCAATTTCGAGGGAAGTTTGTATGGGGGCTAGGCGAAAGCACGGACCGATTTGAACCAAAATCAGTTGGGTTCATCTTTGGGCCTAATGATCACTAACACTATCAAAAAATTCAAGCCATTAACTCTTAAAACACTTCTATTAATTTTGGCCACGTTTTCAGGGTAAATGTCACATAGTGCGCCGTTGGAATCGCTATTGTGCGATGGATGGCAAAATGATTGAGGGATAGAAGAAAGTCGGTTCTATTCTATAGTCCAGCAGAGTCCAGTAATATTGCACGAAGACTTCTACAGCCATCAGGATGATGTCTTTCTATAAAACTTAAGAATGATATCCCAATTAACTGAGTCAATCCGAATAACTATGTTCAGCTCATTAGCTCAGCTCATAATTTGAACGAAATTTTCCTGTCAATTGTTGTTGTCTTCATCACTTACTCGAAAGTTAGAATTCTAAATATACATTCACAGAAAAAAGTCTACGTACACCGTTGCATGTAAAATTTTTTCCGCTATTATTTTGGTTTTTTCTAATAATTTCTAGGTTATATTTTTTATATTCGTTTTAGTCTTTAAACATTCTTAATAGTAAATGCCTTAAACAACGCTATAACACTTTTTTCAATTTGATAAAAAAAAACACCGGTGTATGTAGACTTTTTTCTTTGACTGTATAAACAGACTTTTGATGCTAAGTGTACATATGGTAAGAGGAAACAGCAGAGAAATAAATAAAATACGAACGTGTGATATCAATTTAAAAAGTACTTCAGTTTATTAGTTAAGGAAAGAAATTAAAAAATTTCAATTCCGATTCTAATATTTCAATAAGGCAGCCCTTGTTGGACAAGTGGCTTCTAAGAAAAATTCCTCGAATGGCAGTTCGACTAAAGATTGTGCTTTAACACGTGGATCGCTTGAAATATCATACTTCTCCTTATACCACTTGTCAAGTTCTACGCTTAACGCCTTATTTTCTTGTTCAATAGCCTTCTTGAGTTCATTGAATTTTTGTTCGAAATTCGTAACGAATTCTTCAGCTTCTTTAAAAATATTGTCAACTGAATCTTCGTATTTATTCAAAAATTCCACGATTCTTTGGACGCGTTCTTCCTTTCTTAAATGGATGTCGTCTTTGCAGTGTTGAAGGATTTCGTTGTACATTAACTTTAAGTTTTGTAACTTTGGGAAACCCTGGCAGAAAGGGTACTTTGCCTCAAATGCATCTCTTACGTTTTTAAGATGTTGCACCTGATATTCGGTATCTTTTAACGATTCTAGATCCTGTAACACTGAAATTATTATGATTTTGTGTTTTTCACTGACTTTAAAATAGAAATTGGAGCCATAATCTGCAATGAACTTGGTCAATTGAAGTGCTGGCGGTAAATCCTTATCCTTTTCGGTTGTTTGCTTTTGTGTGTAGTTGCTGGGGAAACGACATTCTTTATAGGCAAGAGATAACTGAAATTAAAAATATTTAAAAATCAATTTTTTGTTTTTTTTTTTTGATTAAAAAATATTTTTTACTCACCTGCGCCACAGCTACAGTTAAGAATAAAATCTTAAAAATATTTTCTTGAAACATTCCTTTAAGCTTTCAAACAGCTGGTCGAATAAGAACTTAATTGTCTGATGCTGTTTGTAAACATTTTATACCTAAAAATTTGCCTAAGAAAGCAGACAGGGTTAGTGAGGTTATCTTTCGTATGCCAATTGAGCACATGCCTTATCATCACTTGTTTGTTTTATTGTTATATGTCTTCTAAACGTAATGCAAATTTGTTTTCTAAAACAAGATTATGTACATCTGCACACATACATACATATTTGTATGCAGATATATAAGGTGTTGTAATAAGAAATTCTTTATTTTTTTTTTAGAAGTTTACCATTAAAATTATTCTTTAAATATAATGGCCCTCAAACGCGTCGTGGAGAATATCCAATGTGCCATGAGCTGTGTTTCGCGTAGCGTTGTCGTGGCGCCAATCTGGCCAACTTGGTCATTACAACCCTTCAGTGAGGATTACAACCTAGCTTCTTACACCACTTATGTTGTGTGCGTTAATTGTATATATGAGTGGCAAAACCTACAGTTTAATGTCGACTCCAAACGACAGATTTTTAAGAAACTTTTCCTGGCAATTTTATTTCCACCCAGATTTTTTACCAGAAATCTGCTGAGAGGAAATCACCGATGAAATATTTTTTCATATTTCCTTGTCATGTCTGACCTGGGGTTTGAACCGGGGCCTTACGTCTAATAAGCCAACACACAACATACTAGACTACGGTGACTTTGAAGAGTCGTTATTTCACTTAAAACCTACTTTTTAATTTTTTGGCCTTACTAACTATAAGATGTAGTAAAAAGATATCCATTATATTTATATATGCTTTAGAAAACTATGTCACGTATTGTTTAATTAATATTGGGTTACGATGGAAGGCAATATAAGATGCTCGCTATTTGAATGCAAAAATAATGTATCACTTTTTACTACACCTTCGTAAGAATGTGATCGAACTAGATTAGAGGACAGATTAGAAGACACACACAAAATTAACTAAAACGAGCCATGATAAGAAATTTTCAATTTCATTGAATTTTTCAACCCAGTAAACATGACTTCAGGCTTTATCATGTAAATTTTTGTGTATAAAAGGCCTGGCAATTACCGCAAAAGATTAAGTTCTTATTCGACCAATTTTGCTTAAAAGATTTGGAAGTAAACGAATAATTTATGTTTTCTTAAAACAAAAAAAAAAAGAATATGTTTCAAGAAAATATTTTCAAGATTTTATTATAGACTGTGGCTTTGACGCAGGTAAGTAAAAAATATTTCCTAGCATTTCGAGACTATAAAAATAAAAAATAAAAAAAAAAATTTTTTCAGTTGGCCTTTGCCTACAGTGACAGTGGCTATTAAAAATGTCGTTTTCCAAGCAACTACATTCAGAGGCAAACATCCGAAAAGGATAAGAATTTACCGCCAGCACTTCAATTGATGAAATTCATCGTGGATCATGGCTCCAATTTTTATTTTAAAGTCAATGAAAAACACAAAACCGTAATAAATTTAGTATTAAAGGATCTACAACCGACAAATAATACCCAATTTGAAGTGGAACATTTTAAAAACAAAATAATGGAGTTTAAGGAGAAATATCCCCTCTGCCAAAGCTTCCCGCATCCAACAAACTTAATGTTCATTTGCATAGAAATCATTGAACATTACGAACGTGATCTTAGAAAGCATAAACGGGCAAAACTGATCGTGGAAGCTTTGAATAAATACGACGATTCAGTTGACAATATTTTTAAAGAAGCTGAAGAATTCGTTACGAATTTCGAACAGAAATTCGATGAACTCAAGAAGACTATTGAACAAGAAAATAAGGCGTTAAGCGTAGAACTTAACAAATGGTATAAGGAGAAGTACAATATTTCAAGTGATCCACGTTTTAAAGCTCAACCTTTAGGCGAATTGCCATTCGAGGAATTTTACTTAGAATCCACTTGCCCAACAAGGGCTGCCTTATTAAAATATTAGAATCGAAGTTGAAATGGCGTTAAGCGTAGAACTAAACAAGTGGTATAAGGAGAAGTATGATACTTCAAGCGATCCACGTTTTAAACGAATTGCCATTCGAGGAATTTTTCTTAGAAGCCACTTGTCCAACAAGGGCTGCTTTAGTGAAATATTAGAATCGAAATTGAAATTTTTAATTTCTTTCCTTGACTAGTAAACGGAAGTACTTTTTAAATTGATATCACACGTGCTTATTTTATTTATTTCTCTGCAGTTTCCTCTTACCATAGTTCATGTTCATACTCTAATCCATCAATAGTCTGTTTATGCAGTTAAAGAAAAAAGTCTACATACACCGGTAATTTTTTATCAAATTGAAAAAGGGTTTACAGCGTTGTTTAAAGCATTTACTATTAAGAATGCTTGAAGACGAAAACGAATATAAAAAATATAACCTAGAAATTATTAGAAAAAATAGCGGAAAAAAGTTTACATGTAATGGTGTACGTAGCCTTTTTCCCGTGACTTTATGTTTAGAATTTTAACTTTCGAGTAAGTGATGACAAGAAAATTTTGTTCAAAAAATTTGCTCGCAATCTACGGAATCTATAAAATCTTAAGTTTTATAGAAAGACACATCCTGATGGCTGTAGAACTCTACGTGCAATATTACTGGACTCTGCTGGACGCTTATGGGTAAGAACAGAACCGACTTTCTCTATCCCTCAATCGCTTGGGCGTCCATCGTACAATTGCGATACCAACGGTGCACTGTACATTTGGTATGCATTCTGGCAAATGAAATAGCCGTAGTCTAGTAGGTAGAGTGTTGGCATATTAGACGTGAGCCCACGGTTCAAACCCAGGTCAGACATCTCCAGTAAAACGAAATACGAAAAATATCAATATTGATGCAACAGCAAGAATTGTTTTGAATTCGGATTGGTTTGTTAATCTGGAGAATGTTTAATATCCGTGCTGAAGATTGATTGTAGTGTCACGAAAGACCTAGAGTCCTTACGCCATCTGTACCTAACACTTAAAATCATAACCAGTTTCAGTTTAACGAATCCAAACATATTATTTACAGTGTGCAGCTGTTTTATGAGCTTACATGACGGTGTTGTGTCGCACTATCATTTTGTAGCGCACGATGTGGATGTCATATTTGGGAAACGTGAGTAATTTTTATGTGTCTACACTTACATAGAGATAAGATGGATGTATGCGGAATTTGAATTTGCTTAGAAAGCAAATTTCCCTTTATCATCAGGGAAATGGTCAAGATTTAGAAAAAAACATGGATTTTTTATTTTGAATTTTTAGTTTTGTGCGTAGCGCAGATAACCTCAATAACCGTGGTTTAAATTTTTTGGTTTTTAAACAGTTTTTTTGCGTATAAAAGGCCCGTATATTCCAAACAAAAAATTAAATCTCTTGCTGAAGGGCTCGGTAAAGCAATCAAATATGTTTCAAAAAAATATTTTCAAAATACTGATATTTTGCATGGCACTGGCACAGGTGAGATGAAAAACATTTTCTAAGAAATTTAAGTTCGATGTAAAAAACAAAAAAAATTTTCAGTTACCACTTGGCTCCTACAAATTCTGTCGTTTACTAACCAATTACACGCTAAGGCAACCAAGTGAAGATGATAAAAAGCTGTCAGCCGTATTCCAATTCGAGAAATCTATTGTAGATGCCTCAACCAATACAGATTTTCTTACGACGTTAAAAACCAAAAATATCTTTGAGACAGTAATCAAGGAACTGCAAACAATGAACAATACAGAGTCTGCTGTGCAACACCTTCAGAGTAAAATATTGGATTTTGAAAGGCATATCAAGCCATGCAAAACTCTTGTAGAGAAATACAAGGCCCACTTTTACTCCGAAATAATGAAATTTTACCCACTAGAATCATGGGAGTATGAGGACAATGACGTAAAGTTGATAGTAAAGGTTATGAAAAAATTTGATGTCCATAACTATAAAAGGTTATTTCACCAGGAGATTGTTGACTTTATTAAGATATTTGAAGAAAAATTCCAGGAACTTAAAGAATCAATCAAGGGAGAAAATGAGGAGTTTAGTAATAAACTTAACAAGTGGTTTAGGAACGTGTACAATACGGAAAATGATTTATATGATAAAGCAAATGCTATATACGATTTGATTCATAAGAAGAAATTTTTCCTTGTAAATGCTAGAAACAATTATTTCTCACTTCAATAAAATTATTTTTTTTATTTAAAAAATACGATTAAATTGTACAATTTAAATAAAAAAATCTTTATTACCAGAGACATACTTACTTACTCACTTAATTGGTCATTACAACACTTTAGTCAGGATTACAACCTAGCTTCTCACACTAATCATGTTGTCTGTATGTTAATTTTATCAAAGGGTGGCGGAAACTGCAGTTCAAAATTGATTCCGAACGCCAATATTTGTTTTGTTGAACTTTTAATTGCAATTTTATTTAACAGAAGATTGCTTTCATATTTAATTTTTTGTTGGGGGATTTCTGCGCCAAGTGTTGAATCAGAGGCTCCAGTTTAATAAGCCAATACACTACCCACTAGGTTATGGCGACTTCGAAGGAATACCCCCATTTTTTACTAAAAGCCTTGTGAGTTTCGCTGCTAAAGAATTGAATCAATTGTGCAAAGCCTTAACATGTCAAGCAATATCCCGAATTTTTATTCAGGCAGTTAAAAAAGAATTTCTTTTCTTACTCTTTAGTAATCTTTTAATATTTCCCCTTTTTCCTCTAAGATCTTCATAGCTGAACCTGGAATAAATTAGAAGATTCAACTTCTAAATGTATTAACCCATTAGTGCCCAGTGGCAACTTAAGTTGCCAACAGAGGTTGCCTTCGTTTTTATGCTCTGAGAGGAAATTGAGTGTAAAAACCAAAACGGTAGCCGTAGAAAATAAAAGGAATTCGGGCATTAATGGGTTAAACAGAGGCGTCGAAAAATTGTTGTTTTGAATTCTTTAGATTAGTATTGTTTGGATTTGTGGTCAAGTATTATGGGACTCTTATATGAGTTCCAGAACAATCGTACATTATTTGAAATTGCTCGACAAATGAAATGGGCAGGGCCGATACCGGCATGTTACATGTCAAACGCTCAACTTTTTTGAAAGTGTGGAATGGTGCGTATAATATTGCCTTCCATATAGGTCGAGTTGTTTTATATACATATCTTTCTACTACACCCTACATCCATTAGCCATCTTAAGAAATTGTATAAAAATATTGTTTTTTTTTTAATTATTTTTGTAAATTAAACTAACACCGTAGCTCTAAGCAATTAGTTTTGTGTCAATTATTATGTTTAATTTTTAAAATTAATTAATTATGCAAAAACATAAAAAATAAATTAAAAAAAGTTCTTATGAAATTTATTAACTGAACCCTTGTATTGTGGTTTTTCTTCTGTGTTCTATTAAAGCATTAATATGACGTCATATCGAATGAATTGAATTGAATTGAATGAAATAAAATTTAAAATCTTATCGTTCTTACACTGTGTGCCTATGGATGGATGATTAACCTCAACTGTTATTAAATTGTTTATCAATCGCCGTAGTCTAGTAGGTAGTGTGTGTTCGAGCCCCAGGCCAGACATTAAAACAAAATACAAAAAGTATTTCTTCGGCGACTTCCTCTCAGCAGATTTGTGGCAAAAACTCTGAGAGTAAATAAAAATTGCCATGAAAAGTTTCTCAAAAAATCTGTCGTTCGGAGTCGACTTTAAACTGTAGGTCCCGCCACTCATGCTTAAAATTAACACACACAACATAAGTGGTGTGAGAAACTAGCTCGTAATCCTGACTAAAGGGTTGTAATGATCAATTATGTTTGTATGTACGAAAATGGAAACGGTGTATCATCGTTTAACATTAAAACGATAAACAAAAGCTGCACAAACAAATACCACGAACTTGCTTGCATATACCAACAACATCAGTATGAAAGAAAGGGAGACAGACAAGTAAGAAAGAAAGCAACAACGAACAACATAAGCAAAGTACACAAACAACAATGAAGTCACGATAGAGTTCTCGAGAAAGCGAAACCCTGAACATTCCACTTCAAGAACATTCATTAGACTGTTTGCGTGGGCATATAAAAAGGCAAGACAAGGCAGACAACGAGTAGTAAGAATTCAGTCAGTCAGTCTTGTGTGAAGACGCATTGCGTGTGAAGAAAACAGTCGTGGTTTGAAGATCTCCGCTATACAGATCTAACGAACAAATGTTGTTGCTTACGCAAAGGGTGTGAGCCAGTGTTGCAAAATTGAAATTTTGAAATGGTACTAATTAGAACTGAAAAAGTACTTTTTTCCATCAAATAGTACTTTTCTAAAAGATACATTTATGTATGTCATTGTCAGATTTTTGAGCAATCGTGGCAATTTTATTTCCTTCCTCTACGAGTTTTTGCTAGAAATCTGCTGAGGCAGGTAGATGTCTGGGCTTGAATCGTGGGCTCGCTCACGTCCACTAGACTAGTTATTTATATTTAATAATACAGGACAGAAACAGCTGATTCGGAACGTAACAAAACCTAAAAGCCCCGTTTGGTCACGTAACGTACCAGAGCAATTAAATTGCTTATAGAAATTACATTACGGTTCGACAAGCTTTTCATTGATTTTCGTATTCTAAAAATGAACGTACGTTCCGTGGACTTTTGGCTAACCAGGGCTAAAACCTAATTCTTACTTTAACATGGCGTTGAACGTGGTGCTAATGCATTAATAGTTGAAAAGCGCAAGACTTAAAATATGTATTAATAAAAAAGTACTGAAAGCGTAGCGGGGGTACTGCGGTACTTTTTGAAATGAAAAAGTACTGAAAAAAGTACAAAAATACTGAATTTTCCAACACTGGTGTGAGCAGGGAATAACAGCGAACTAAACAAATTGTTGTTACATACGTCAAGTTGTAAATAGTGGCACACAAAAGTAGTGCGAACAATAAACGAGCTCAACGAGCGCATATTTTAAACGTTTTTTAAAAGTTAAAAACGTAACAATATCAACTCATTTCAATAGAATTCGTTGCATTGGTTAATTTCTAGCCACCAGCCAACAATTCAGAGGAAAAATTTTTTACTCTAAAGAAATTTATTTTTAAAGCAGCTATTATAGGAAAAAACCACACTGTATTGATGCGTACGTTCAGTTCAGTTGCTTGCATTAGTGATTCATGACTGGGGATATAAAAAGCCTGCACATATTAAGCGAAAGATTAAATTCTATTTCTTTACCCAATCAACCCAGTCATTGGAGAGCATTTGAAAAAGAAAGTTTTTTCGCGTTTAAAAAAATGTTGCAAAAAAATATTTTTAAAATTCTTTTATTGTGTATGGCCTTGACACAGGTAAGTTGGAAACCAGCTTTCAAATTAAAAGCATAAGAATTTAAAATTTAAAAGGAAAGAAAACTCCTTTCAGTTGTCCCTTGCCTCGATTGACTATAGAAGATGTCGATTTCCAAGCAATTACACTTTGAGACAAGCATCGGTAAAGGATAAAACCCTGCCAGCCACCATTCAATTGGAGAAATTTATTGTGGATGAAGGTGCCAATTTATATTTTAAATTCAATGAGGCCTTAAAGAGCCTATGTAATGCCGTGATTAAAGATCTTGAAAGCATGCACTATGGCAACCGTGCAGTGCAACAGTTTAAGAACAAGATATTGAAGTATGAAGAGAAATACTTGCCCTGCAAAACTCTACGCAGAGAAGAGGATATGCTTTCCGTTTACGAGCAAGTCATTGATAGTTACGATCATAGTCCCAAATATATAAAGGATAATAATGCGAAATTAATATCAAAAGCTTTAGACAAACGTAATGCTTTCAATTTAACAAAAAATTTTGCTCAGGAACTTAACAGCTTCACTACGAAATTTGAACAAAAATTCGAGCAACTGAGGGAACCCATTAAACAGGAAAATCAGGAGTTAAGCGAAGAACTTAACGAGTGGTATAAGGACGATTACAAAACTACTAATGGTACATTTCATAAATTTTCCATTGTACTTGATTTACCTTTCGATTATTGGTTCTTACAATATGATGAAGACACCGACTTAGATAGATCGGCAATCAATTATGTATTATTTTAACAATAATTTTTATATTTTCCCTTTAATTCTGCGTTTACAAATTGTATGAAAACTTCAAAAACTAAAACTTAATAAAATAAAGAACCTTTTCAAATTGGTTACCATATCCCCTTTAAGTTGTTTATTTCAATGTTTACATTTATAGAGATTTTGAGAAGGTAAAGTCATGAACATTCGCTTTCAAGAACATTCATCAGTCTGTTTACCCTGTCATATAAAAGGCAAGACAAAGCAGGCATCTGTAAGATAGTGAAGTTCAATCAGTCTTGTGTGCAAACGCGGCGTGTTTGAAGAGAGTAATTGTGGTTTGAAGATCTCCGTTACAAATATCTGTCGCATAATTGTCTAGTAATTGTTATTGCTTATGCAAGGGGACATACACAGAAGAATAACAAAAAAAAGGCAATTGTTGTTGTTTACATCAAGTTGTAAACAGTGGCACACAAAATTAAATTTAAAACTAAACACAAATTTATTTTTATTTTAATTGCAATCTATGAGCTCATATTTTAAAAGTTTTTTTTTATAGGGAAAAACGTAACAATATATTATCAACAACAACAACAATAAAGGGGCTAGTACCCTCTATTTTATTAGCTCATGTTTGAACTGGAATATGCAGCATGTTACGTATTTTCTGTTTTATCGATAGACAGCTGAAAACGTCAAAAAGTCACAATGAATCGTTTAACATTTTTTAGAACAAAATTCTTCTTTTTTTCTCATTCAAATGATTTGAACAACTGACACTTTGAATAACGAGTGGAAACTAAATTTTTGATTAAAAAATTCCGTCTTTTTATGCTTAAGAATTGCGTAGAAAGTAGTATTTACAACTAATTTTAAAGCGGGGTTAGCCTAGGTTATGTTTTTTATAAAAAAAAAAAAAACCCCAAGTGGAATAATACTAAAGCTATGATGATAATAATGGACTGACTGGCCTGATAAGGGAAGTCACTTTCACAAATTATAAAAAAAATTTTCAAATATTTAAGCCAAGGCGTTATTGAGGTTATCACCTCTAAACATAAATTAAACATTTAAAAGTTCTTTAGTTAACCACAGCTGCACAAATGAGTCCAAGAAGGTGTAGTAACAAGGAAAACATTATTTTTATAAACAATTGAAGACTTTACTTATTTAACATGAAGTTTTGTTCGAAATTCGCCCAGAGATTTTCTATAACATGGAATACAGTGGAATAGAAAAATAATGGATATCTTTTTACTATACCTTATATCATGCATTTATTTAAGAGCTTGAATACTTAAAATGAAAAACCCAAGCTTATTGAATTTTGGTACTTTAAGAGACGCATGTTTGTCGAGAAAAACCCAATAAAAAGTAATCCAAAGACATTAAATCACATAAACGAAGGTTACAGTGAACAGGCCTTCTGCTGGAAAGAAACTTGCACCAACAATTCAGTTAAGTGCATTGTCTTATTGCAACCAAATAAAAGGTACTCCACCCAATATTTCTCACCTCTTAACTGATATTACATTTTAAACTTTCACAAGGAGTGTAGTACCATGTAAATTATGATTCTGAAGGTTGCCAATTTTGGCAAAAATCTCAGTCGTTCACATAGCAGCTGAGAACCTACAGTATAAGCCCATCGCCTAAGTGCGAGTGCTACTCAATGCTCCAGTAAAAGTGTTGCAAAAGTATCTTTATATCTGAAGTTTTTGTATGAGGGTAGTTACATACATACATAATTCTCACACCACTTATGTTGTGTGTGTGTGTGTTAATTTTATACATGAGTGGAGGCGGGAACCAGATAAAGTCGACTCCGAACGACAGATTTTTGAGAAACTTTTCATGGCAATTTTTATTTACTCTCAGAATTTGCCAGAAATCTGCGGAGAGGAAGTCGCCGATGAAATTCTTTTCGTATTTTGTTTTGATGTCTGGCCTGCGGCTCGAACCCTGGCTTTACGTCTAATAATGCAACATACTACATACTAGTCTACGGCGACTTCAGGACTTGAGGGTAGTTATCCCACCAAATATATCAAGATAGGCCTGACGACTGCTGCATAGGTTAGGTTAGGTTAGAGGACGTGTACTTGTTAATTAAGACAAATACAGTACCCGGAGATCGAATTGACTCATTGTACAACGTCCGAGTTTCTCACACCACTTATGTTGTGTGGGTTAATTTTATACATGAGTGGCGGAATCTACAGTTTAAAGTCGACTCCGAACGACAGATTTTTTTTTGAGAAACTTTTTCATGGCCTTTTCCATTTACTCTCAGAGTTTTTGCCAGAAATTTGCAGAGAGGAAGTCGCCGATGAAATTCTTTTCGTATTTTGTTTTAATATCTGGCCTGCGGCTCGAACCCTGGCTGTACGTCCAAAAAGCCAACACACTGCCTACTAGACTACGGCGACTTCAGGACTTGAGGGTAGTTATCCCACCAAATGTGTCAAGATAGGCCTGACGATTGCTTTATAAATTTAATGAATCATCTCCGATGGGAGATTTCATTTTCTCCCCAAACTGTTATTAGAAGCCTACAGAAGTGTGGAGGTCTTCTTTACGCAGTTTAGTATATTCGGCTGTCAGGATAGCTTATTATTCAATAGAAGATCTTAGAACTGAGCGTCATACCTGCCAGAGGTTTGCAGCTTCGTTTTTCAAGAGTTTACAGCTAGGCTAAGGGAAAGGAATTACGAACTAAGAACTAATTCATCCGCTTGGGTTATATAACTGCTTAGGAGGGGGGAAAGAACACTACCTAAATAACATACACAAATTTTTCACGTTTCAGTAAAAATTCATTTGAAATGATTTTCTTTAACATGCTTACGGGGGTTTTATGAAAGTTATGGTTCAACATACGTACTCAAAGGGTTTATATTTCGTTGTGCGTTGTTATTCTAATCAAGCAAATAAAGGCTTACCTTTGAATAGCAGTAGGAAATCAAATTCTTTAAACAATTTTACTTTTAAAAGCATTCATTAGATTACCATTATAATGTTTTGCAAAAAGATTAGCTTAGAACTTGTAATACAACTGATAAAATGCTTGGATAATTTCATCATTTGTCTTTACCGTAGATCGAGCTTTGTATCAAAAATGATACATATCAATTTTTGAGACTATATAACTTTATTTGAGAAAAAGTTAGATGACTGACATTTTCTTAATTCGTTAGTATTGTTATCGTCATTATTTTAAACCAAATAAAACAAGAAAATTTCAAATAGGGGCTAAAAAATTCAAAAACTTCATAATTCTAGCGTATGTATCATTTTTGATACAAACGACTTTCCTAGGGATTCTTTGGTATTTTGTACGTAATTTTTTTTTTTAGTTTTCAAAGATTTTGTGAAGTTTTAACGCAAATAATACATTATTTATGGTAGTTGAGAAGGAATTGAAACTTAAGTGTTGGATGAAAGTGAAGACGTTGAATTTTCTATTCTGGACAAATTCTTGACATTGATTGCAGTAGTCGTTGTATAGAATGAAACGTGTTGGATTATTAGACGTCAAACCAAGGTTCAAATCTCAGGTCAGACATTTCCAATTTACAACTAAGGTTGTAATGATCGATTTTGTATGTATGTATGTATGTATGTATGTATGTATGTATGTATGTATTTTATGTATGTATGTATTTTCCTGCTCCTGAAGACAGACGCTCGTCCTATGAACTGATGAAAGTATTGGCAGCAACAAACATGACAATAGGATATTTATCGCAAAAGAAGATACTATTTGGAACAGAGAACCGTATGCCCTTAGTAGTTTGGGAAGAGAAAATATTACCAATTTTCACACAGACTCACAGGACGTTGATTACAAATTTTTCTAACGAAATATAAAAATGGTTTGTACAATCAGGCTTCAGCTATTTATTACTCCATTGAGAGAGTTTCTTATGCTAGTGACAATAAACTGCCACATCTAAACAATTGGAAACTTATAAATCGCCACGAAGGAAGGGTGCTAGATATCAAAATGTTACCATTTAGAAAAAAAAAAAAAATAAAACCAAGCTGGCATGAAGTGTTTAATTTTTGAGTAAAAAGCCATTGCTGCATGGCACAACACGTCAAAAATGTTGGCGTAAATTTCATAAAAGTGATAATAAAACGTAATAATATAGTTTAATTTTATTAAAATGAATTAAAATAAATCAAAACATTTAAATTTTTTGACAAAATCTATCAATAATTGCGAAAATTCTATGTTACTAAAGGGTGTTTTTTATAGAGGTATAGAACTTTAAGTTGGCATTACTTTTCAAGATGGCGACTGATTTAACAGCTGTCAAGTGATTTATTCTCAGTTTGGTTCGGCAATTCATCATGAATAGACTCACGCCTGAACAACGCTTGCAAATAGTGCAATTTTATTTCGAAAATAATGGTTCTGTGCGTAAAACGTATCGCGCACTACGTCCATTTTATCGTCGACAAAATCGTCCATCAGAGCAGTTAATTCGATTAACCATGGAACGTTTTCGCACCACGTTTACTCTTATTGATAACTCGCATCCCCAGAGACGCTGTACGGTGCGTACAGAAGAAGCTATTGCTGCTGTAGAGCGTAGCATTGAGGAAGACCCGAATGAGTCCATCCGCCATCGAGCGCAGGAATTGGATCTGTATCCATCCACTTTATGGAAGATTTTGCGGAAGGATCTTGGTTTGCGTGCTTACAAAATCCAATTCGTGCAAGATTTGAAGCCAAACGATCATCAAGTAAGGCGTAGATTCGTCGAATGGGCCCAAAACGAGATTACCGTTGTTCCCGATTTTCATAAGCGAATTTTGTTTAGCGATGAAGCGCACTTCTGGTTGAATGGCTACGTCAACAAACAAAACTGCCGCATTTGGTGTGAAGCTAATCCTCAAGTGTATGTGGAAACACCGTTACATTCAGAAAAACTGACTGTTTGGTGCGCTTTATGGGCTGGTGGAATCATTGGTCCGTAACGATGGTGGCCAGAACGTTACAGTCAATGGTGATCGGTATAGAGCCATGATTACAAACTTTTTCATTCCTGAATTGAATAACCATGATGTCCAGGAGATGTGGTTTCAACAAGACGGCGCAACATGTCACACAGCTCGTGCCACAATAGATTTATTGAAAGACACGTTTGGTGACCGCCTAATTTCACGTTTTGGACCTGTGAATTGGCCTCCAAGATCTTGTGATTTAACACCGCTACACTACTTTCTGTGGGGCTATGTAAAGTCATTGGTCTATACGGTAAAGCCACAAACGCTTGACCATTTGGAAGACAACATTCGCCGTATTATTGCCGATATACGGCCACAAATGTTGGAAAAAGTCATCGAAAATTGGACGTCCAGATTGGACTACATCCGCGCCAGCCGTGGTGGTCATATGCCAGAAATCATACTTAAAATGTAATGCCACAAGATTATCTTTCGGATAAATAAAATTCATGTCAATCGAATAATCCATCGTATAATCCATCGTTGTTTTATTGCAAACTTAATGTTCTATACCTCTATAAAAAACACCCTTTATAAGTAAGTATCAAAAGTGATACATAAGCTTGAATTATGAAGTTTTTTTAAGGCTTGATCTACGGTTAAAGGTGCTAAACATTGTAACACTTTCTCTCCAATACCATTAAAATCGTCCTTAACTTCTTTATGTTTTGCATCAAATTTTCGAACAAATTTTCGAATCCCAAATCATACTCCTACTCAATTTGTTCAACCTTGTGGTGCTTCAATAAATTTAAAATAATTTTACCCTGGGGACTTAATTTCTGGTCTTCTTCTTGATTGTAAAATTCTAATGTACTGTCCGAAAACAATTCGACCAATTTGAATAACTCTTGACCGCTATTGCAATCTTTATAGGCATTTTCAAATGTTTCCAGTTTTTGTTTAAAGGTCTTGGCTTCAGCATTATCTATATGGGCCAATAGCTTGTTATCTTTTAAAATTTTATCAGCTATGGGTATAGCCTTTTCGGCATAAGTCATTGTTATATTCGCAAAAGTGAATGCGATGAACTTCAGTCATTTTCAGAATATTGTGGAGGCTTAGATTTGCCGCAGTATTGGCACAAGTCCCTATTAGCAGTTGCTTCTATGGCAGATGAGGCTTTATGATTATTAGTGGTATTTGGCTTGGCTAAGGTCTGCTAAAGACAGAGTTCAAAAAATTTAAATTTTTTTTTTTAAATTCTATTTTTTTTCTACCAATACTAACCTGCTCTAAAATTTCTTTATTAACATTTCTTTAAAAAAACAATGTAGTTGTTATTGCATTTTATAGTGCACTGTGTGTGAGGTTATCGATGCTGTTTTCAATTGTTTGGAACGTAATTGTGCTTGAAAGAGAAATTAGATTCTAAACAAATGTAGTGGAGTGCAAAATAGATTTCAAATTCAGTGTGATTAAACAACAAATTATTAAATTTAATTACATATTCTGTTTAAGCAAATTAAACAAACAATAATAAATAAACAAATCAAGCAATGATGAGTAAGATTAACAGAAAAAAAAATATTTTCTATTTAGGTTCAAGCATAATTTATAATCATTAGATAACCCCACTGTAGACTTTAAAATGTAGCAACAACTACAACAGATCCAAAAAAAATTTTAAAAAAATTTTTGCAAAATATAAACGAACCAAATTAACATCAGTCAGTAGTACGCCAACCATAGAGCAACGCGAACGCGCTTAAACTTTAAAATGTTTAGAAAAAATTTTTGCATAATTTTGTTAATAATTGCAGCCTTAGAGCAGGTTAGTATTGTTAAAAAAACAAAAAAAAAATTCAAGAATTTAAGAAAAAAAATTTTAATTTTTTAAAAACCCAACTCTAGGTGGCCTTCGCCAAGCCTACGCCAGACACACCAGCCACAGCCACCACTCCTCAGAAGGACTTGTGCAAATACTATACTATTTATAAAACAATAGGAACTTCTTCACACGATAAAGACTTATCAGCCTCAGAACAATTGTTAAGGGTCACCGTAGCCGGTTTAATGAGTTCAGCCGTTAACTATTCCGAGAAGGCAAAACCCATTGCTGATGCAATTCTAAAGGACAGCGAACTATTGGCCCATATAGATAATGATGAAGTCAAGACCTTTAAACAAAAACTGGAAACATTTGAAAATGCCTATAAAGATTGCAATAGCGGCAAAGAGTTATTCAAATTGGTCGAATTATTTTCGGGCAGTACATCAGAATTTTACGATCAAGAAGAAGACCAGAAATTAAGTCCCCAGGGTAAAATTATTTTAAAATTATTGAAACACCACAAGGTTGAAGAAATTGAGCAGGAGTTTGAAGCTGATATTAAGAAACTTATAACGAAATTTTATGAAAAATATGCCGAAGTTAAGGATGACTAGAAAAAGGAGCAGAAGGATGATATTGGCGAAAAAATAATCAAATGGCATGAACAGTTCAGCACACTTAAGGATTATGATGATCAAGTTGAAGCACTTTATGAGTTTTTCAATTTCTTTGATCTAAACTAGGCTAATAATAATCCAAAGGTAATTCGCCTTATCTAAGGTAATCGAATAAATATTGTTTGAAAGAAAAATTCGTTGAAAGGTTTCATTTTCATCGGATATTTAAAGGTAAGTCTTTAGCTTTCACACTCTTATTGAATACCAAATACAGACATTAATGTAGGTATTCCTCTTATCTCTCTGTTACACAAAACCGAGAATGGGGAAGGCTCTTGCTTTATGATCAAACTAACCTGATCTAAATTGTATTGGAAGCATATCAAGCAGCTACTTAAAGCAGATCCCCAGGCCATTCCTATAACATCAGCTATTATTATGCAAATGTTAGGTTCCTGCAGAGCTTGTAGTTCGTTTAATAAGTACCGAAGTGTTGTCTACTTTCTTTGCTAACAAGAGCTGTCACCAGCTCAACGGCAGATTGGAGTAATGTTTACTAGACAAGGTTCCCTTTATTCACTCAACTTTCAGTCTGCCTATCAGCTTGAGTCTAAGGCAGTTACACTTTAAATTCAAAGCTTTGATAACGATTGTCAAGACCGACAAAACTAACAGAATTTGTTAGCTAAACATTACGCCACTGTGTGTGCCTAAGTGAGCTTTAATTCATCAACACTGGCAACTCCTCTTCTCTTATACTACCCTAGCTTCACATATCTATTTGAAGCTATGCATGTGGACATGCTTTTCTCCTTATTAGAGGCTGAATAGGTTAGGTAAGGTTAGGTCTGAGTGGTAGCTCTGATTTCACAAAGCTCACTTGAGCACGCATAGCGGCCCGTTGTGATGCCACGGGTGAACGCAGGCCCTGTACTGACCAAGTTCCACCAAAATCAGGGAAGAGGAAGAAGTTGGTTAGCGCAAGGGCTGCACATCAAGAGGCTGAATAGTTTCTAAACTCTTATCGTTCTATGGTTACCTAACCTGGTTACAAATCCGACTCTACTACGAACTCACTTTTTCCCCACGATTTAATTATAAAAGGCAGGCAGCCAAGTTTCCCAGCAATCACGGACTACCAGACTTATTTATTTGGTCATTACAACCCTTTAGTCAGGATTGCAACCTAAGTTGCCATATCACGCATGCTGAGTGTGTTTTAATTTAATCCATGAGTGGCGCGACGGACCTATGCTTCTTAGAGGAGTAAGAGGAACATATATTTATATATGAGTGGCACGACCAGCAGTTTAACGTTGACTCTGAACAACAGATTTTTGAGAGACTTTTCCTGGCAAGTGTTTGCCAGAAGAGTGGTGAAAGGAAGACGTCAAAGAAAATATATTTCCGTTTAGTTCGAGATGTCTGAGCTGAGTTCGGACCATTTTTTATTACATTTTGGTCATGCATTTGGAGATGTCTTGTTCCTTTCGTATGTGTTAGGTAACTAAGTAAACTTCTATTGTTCTAGGGCCGCTTGCTTCCAGTTCAAGCCTAAGATCTCAACGAAATCACACTTTCCAACAGTTTGAATATCAATCAACGGTACTACGTCATGCTTTAACAGATAACCTGTCCCAGGGTCAAAGACTGTCTAAACTCTTATCGCTCTCAGTGTATTATTAAACAAGTTTACAACATTTTATTTCTTTTTTCGATTAGAGACCTATTTAACCTAATATTTACATTACGTTCTGTCCTAAGGCTCCTTGAACCACCCGTGGAAACAGGGGAAAGAAACGATTAAAACACAAAAAACTTTTACAATCTTTCAGCACCTTAAACCAGCTCATTATAAAATACTGACGTTTCTTCTCTTGCTTGGACAAGTGTTGCCAATAGTTTTCGAATTTCGGTAGAAATTCTTTCTTTGCCAAGTGAATGTATTTCCCCGTGAACTTCCCAAATATGCTTGGATGATCCAGTTCACTTAATAAATGTAATATGTATGCATTATCAGCTTTGTTTTTGGTCTCTATGCTAATATCGTTGAAAATCATGGCCAGCTCATGATAACGATGTGCACTGACATAGTAGGGATATATTGCCAGGAATTTAAAAACGTCCTCTTTAAATTTCTTTAAAGTGGGTGTAGAGGCGTATTTAATGCCTTTGTCTTGTAGAATTTTTTCGGCAACATCTTTAGTTTTAAGACAGTACTCTACGGAAACCTTATTTAATTCCTCCGCATGGAATTTCACAAGATCTTTTAGTGTTAGATTCGCATTCTCGGAGCAGCAGCTCTGTTAGTAAAAATTAATGGAAAATTTATTTTTAATTTTTATTTTTTTTTTATTTTCAAAGAGTTCGACTCACTTGCAGTAGGCCCCACAGTATTAATGTATAGAATAGTTTCATTATTTATCGTAGACTAAGAAAAAACCAAACCTTGTCGTTGGTATTTATACCCGAGATATTGAAATGGTTTAAAATAAACCAAATAAGTCATCTTATTCGCTTAGTTGCGGTTTTATTACTAAGTATTCTTGAGTTATTTTCAATCACCCAAGGCCCACCGTGCTTCGCTACATCCATTATAATTGAATATAAAATAGTCTGATGTAACCTTTGTTCCAAATCCAGTGTAGTATGTGACTAAGTGGCACACTGAAATGCTACACAATCTGCTCTTTGCTGTCTATGGTTAGTCATATAAAAATTCTAGGTTAGGTTAGGTTAGCGTGATAGCTTTCATACCAAAAGCTCACTTGAGCACGCATAGCGGCCCGTTGTGAGGCCACAGGTCAACGCAGTCTCTGTGCTGACCAAGTTCCTCCGAGCCAAGGCGGGAGAAGTTGGTCAGGGCAAGGGCTGCACATTTCAAACCAGCCAGAAAGCTTGACAAACGTGGCTATATCTTTGACGTCTATGGACTATAGCTCCGTCAAGCTGAAAAGGGTTCGAGAGCCAAATAGCCTATATCTGCACCTCGCAAGAGATGGGTATTGACATAGAAAGTGGATAACAATCTCCTCTTCCTCAGCGAATCTGCACCCACGAGACAAGTTGTTAAATAAGAGCCTCATTCTTTCCGCGTGTCTACCCATAACACACTGACCTGTACGACCAAGTCCAAGTAACTGGTTGGTGCGCCTTCTATTCATTGAGGGGACAAGTGAGTCTAGCGGTGGAGCAGGACTCCTCATTGATCCAGGATAGATTGACATCCCGTAAGAATTTCCGCGCAATGGCCAGTTTGAACGAGGTAAGTGGCATTCCTAAGTTGATTGAAGAGGATTCCGGAAGTAGTGCGCCAGCTCTGGCTAACTTGTCAGAAATGTCACAATGTCCGTAGGCACAGATAAGGGTGACACTGAAGCGCCCAGAAAGAAGGTTAAGGCAGCGACGACATTCCCCGATGATCCTGGAATTATTCACAACGTTCGACAGAGACTTTATGGCAGCCTGGCTATCAGAAAAAAATCGAGATGCGGGTGTAGTGAGCACAGTATGCGAGAATTCATTGTGCGGCTCGGTAGATGGCCACCACTTCCGCCTGGAACACGCTGCAATAGTCCGCCAGCAGTCGGAGTGATATAAAAAAATAAAATTCTAAAATCCTAGCAATTGTGCGTATTCAGCTTGATTCCTACAGTCCTAAGGGCCAGCCTTACTGCTAATAATTGAAAATATTCATTAATAATTTTAAAACCTACGCTATTTTGCAATTTTAAATACATATTCACTTTAAAGTCCATTTGAAAGTCGCCTACCTAGAATTCTCAAAACTTCCCGGTTGTTCAAATTCACTCTGAAGTTTATTATGCGTTCACTCACTTACTTACTTAAGTGATTATTACAACTCTGTAGTCAGGATTACAACCTATCTGATCACATTACTCAAGCTGTATGTGTTAAGTTTAGCCATGAGTGAAGGGACTTACAATTTAAAATCAGTTGCGAACGACAGATTTTTGGGAAGATTTTCATGGTATGTTTTGTTTACCCTCAGGGAGTGCAGAAAGGAGCTGTAGGGAACACTATACTGTATTTTTTTTAAGACAACGAATGATAAGAAATTCTTTTTTTATTTCAATTGCTTTCACTTTAATTAACATTGTTTAAGATGTCTAAAGCTTAAGACTATTTCTTTTGCGGAAATTCATTAAAGTATTTAGAGTAACAGTAGTAATTGGAACATGCTTTCAAATTCTTATACCATTCCATTAAGGTTTGCTGTTGTCTCAATTCCTTTGGCGTCAACTGTTTTTTGTATTCCTCAAATTTGGGTATAAATTTATCTTTTACCACTGACTTATAATTCTTCATGTAATTCCTGTACATATCGCTGAAGCCATATTTAAGCATTGACAACACAATATATTCAACATCTTCAAGGTCCTTGGAGGAAGCTCTGATTTGGCTAATATCGACAAGAATTTTATCAAGCTCTTTGTGAGCGGCACTTGGATATTTTCTCAAGAATTCGTTGGCATTTTTCTTAAAATTCTGGAAAGGTGGTGTAGAACCACGCTTTATTGTATCGTCCTGAAGTAGTTTTTCAAAAAGTTGCTTAAAACCAGCACAGTGTTCCTTGGTTAATTTGTTCATTTCCAGTTTATAGAAATACAATACTTGCTGTCGCTGGCGAAACGGCGTTACGGGGACCGCAGTGAGTCCACACTAATATAAAGAAATTTCTGTTTTTAGTTAGGAATTTTTTATTCCAAATAATATTTCACTTACTTGTATAAGGCAGAGTACTACAACACAGTATAACAGTTTCATGGTGAATCTCCAATTACGTTGTATTAACAACGCGAATCTGGTTTTTATAGCATTTCAAAGGGCTTCTATTTTTATAGTTGCAATTACTAAACTCGTCGGATATTTAGACCACAAGAAAAAATTTTAATTTTAAACTAACGTTATATACATACATACATATGTACATATATAAATCGTAGAATATTGTGAGTAATATAAAAAATTTATTAAAACTTCCTAACACAGCATGTGTATGCTCTTCACCATAAAATCTTCATGAGTCCATTGAAAATATTTTTCTGACAATTATTGTCTGACGATTATTTTCCGACAATTATTTTCTAACCCGTTTTTTAAAAAAAATTTTTTTGACAATTTTTTTCTGACAACAATTTTTTCTGACAATTTTTGACAAGATTTCTGATAAATTTTTTTCTGACAATTTTTGACAAGATTTCTGACAATTTTTTTCTGACAATTATTGACAATTTTTGACAAGATTTCTGACAATTTTTGACAAGATTTCTGATAATTTTTTTTCTGACAATTTTTGACAAATTTTTTCTGAAAACATTTTTTTGACAATTTTTTTCTGACAATTTTTCTCACAATTTTTTTGACAATTATTTTCTAACAATTTTTTCTGATAATTTTTGGCAATATTTTTCTGATAATTTTTTTCTGACAATTTTTCTGACTACTTAAAATTCTCTATAAATTTTCTCAATTTATATGACAATTTTTCTAACAAGGATTTCTGATACATTTTTTTCTGACAATTTTTTTCCCACAATTATTTTCTAACAATTTTTTCTGACCAGATTTCTTTTTTTTTCGGATAATTTTTTCTGACAATTTTTTCTGGCAATTTTTTGACTCTTCTTCTCGCAATTCTCTATAAATTTTCTCAATTTATATGACAATTTTACTGACAATCTTTCTGATAATTAATCTGACAATTTTTTTGACAATATTACTGACAATGCTTGTGATAATTCTCAGACAATTTTCTAATAATTTTTTCTGACAAGATTTCTGGTAATTTTTCGGAAAATTTTTCTTCGTCCATTTGGTGGGTGCCACATCTGGTAATTACAGCGGAGTGAGAATTCAAGTAATCTTGCTATCTATGAATTATGAAGTAAAGGAAGGAATTATGAAGTAAGGGAAGCATAAATGATATAAAAAAATTCTTTTTTATTCCTATTGCTTTTATTTTTATTACAATTTTGGAAACGGAGAAGTTCCAATATTATTAAAGATGGTTAAAGTTTAAAGTTTGGGGAAATTCTTTAAAGTATTCAGAGTAACAATCGTAATTGGAACAATTTTTCAAATTCTTAAACCATTCCATTAAGGTCTGCTGTTGTTTCATTTCCTCCGGCGTCAACTGTTTTTGGTACTCTTCAAATTTGGGTATAAATTTCTCCTTCACCACAGACATAAAGCTCTTCATATAATCGTCAAATATCTTTCCGATGCCGTTTTCGAAAAGAGACAACACAATATAATAATAATGTTTATAGTTGTTGATATTAGCAACGATGAAGAAAGTATCAGAAATAATACTGGTTAGCTCAGCGTCAGAGGCACTGGGATATTCTTCCAAAAACAATTTGACATTTTCCTTAAAACGCCGGAAAATAGGTGTGGAGCCTCGCTTTATTGTATCATCCTGAAGCAGTTTTTTAAAAAGTTTTTCATAACCAGCGAACTGTTCTCTGTCTATTTTGTGCATTTCCTGTTTATATAATTGAATTAATTGCTGCTGTTGCCTTTGCTGCTGCTGTTCGGACGGCTTTACGAGGACCGCAGTGAGTCCATACTAATTAATGTAAAGAATTATTTTTTTTAAATTAGGAAATTTGGAAAAAAAAAATTTGTATTCAAAATAATATTTCACTTACTTGTATAAGGCTGAGCACTATAATGCAGTATAACAGTTTCATTGTGGATCTCCAACTAATTCAGTAACAACTTGGCTCTAGTTTTTATAGCATTTGAAAGGCTTTGTATTTTTATATTTGGAAATACGAAACTAACTAGTTCGATATTTAAACCACAAGAAAATTTTTTTAGAAAAACTATTAAAAACTACCCTTATATATGTATGTATATACGTAAATCGTGAATCAGTGTGAGTAATATAAAGAATTAATAAAAGTTACTAACTCTATTTGCAGGTCTTCAATCTTCCGATGAAGATTTCATGCCGTGTAAGTAATTTTTATTAATTTTTTATATTACTCACAATATTATACGATTTATATATATAACGGTAGTTTATAATAGTTTTTCTACGAATTTTTTCTTGTGATTTCAATACCTAACTTAATTAGTAATTGCAACTATAAAAATAGTAACGCTTTCAAATGCTATAAAAACCAGAACCACGTTGTTACTGCATTAGTTGGAGATCCGCCATGAAACTATTATACTGTATTGTAGTGCTCAGCCTTATACAAGTAAGTGAAATATTATTTGGAATAAAAAATTATAATATTTTTTTTAATTTCTAACTAAAAAATGAAAATTCTTTACATTAGCATGGGCTCACTAGCTTACTGCCCACCGTAAAGCCATCATCCCAACTGCAGAAGGAATTACATCAATTCTATAAACAGCAAATGAAGGAAATAGACAGAGAACATTTTGCTGCTTTTAAGCAACTTTTTGAAAAACTACTTCAGGATGATACAATAAAGCGAGGTTCTACACTTACTTTCGACAATTTTAAGAAAAATGCCAACGAATTCTTGAAAAAATATCCAAATGCCTCTGACACTGAGCTTAATCGTAGTATTGTTAAAACTGTCAACATCATCGGTAGTATGGGGAACTATAAAGATGTTCATTATATGTTGAAGGCTATGTCCGAAAATGGCATCGCGAAGATATTTGACAATTATACGAAGAGTTATGTTTCTATGGTAAGGGATAAATATATACCCAAATATGAAAGGTACCAAAACAAGTTGACGTCAAAGGAATTGAGACAACAGAAGATCTCAAATTATTGGTTTAAGAATTTGAAAAATTGTTCCAATTACGACTGTTACTTTAAAAAATTTAACCTAAATATGAAACTTTAAGTATCTTGTAATAAAAATAATAGCAATTGGAATAAAATATGAATTCTTTTTATAAAATTATTATCAACACGGAATCCTTTACTTCAAGAATTCTTTATTTGAATTCTGAAAAAAAAATAAAGTCTATTGAACCTTCAACATGTAAGAACTCACAATATTTCATGAAAATCTTTGTCTTATAAGTCCTCACTCCGCTATGTTTAGCAGATGTGGTACCCATCGAACGGACGAAGAAAAATTATGAGATAAATTATTAGAAAAATTTTCAGATAAATATCAGGAGAATTATTGAAAAATTGCCAGGCAATTGTCGGAAAAGTTGTGTGAAATATTATTAGAAAAAAATAGTAAAAAAAAATTGTCAGAAATATTGTCAGAAATATTGTCAGAAAAATTTCCGGAAAATAATTATCAGAAAATAATTTTCAGAAAATAATTCTCAGAAAAAATTGTCACAAAAATGTATTGTCAGAAAATAATCATCAGAAATATTATTAGAAAAAATCGTTGGAAAAATTGTCAGAAAATAATTGTCAGAAAAAATGTCAGGAAAATATTGTCAAAAAAAAAATAGTCAGAAATAGCTTGTCAGAAAAATATTGTCAGAAAATAATCATCAGAAATATTATTAGAAACAATCGTTGGAAAAATTGTCAGAACAAAATTGTCAGAAATATTGTCAGAAAAATTTTCAACAATAATAATTCTCAGAATTGTCAGAAAATAGTTGTCAGAAAATAATCATCTGAAAATAATCATAAGAAATATTATTAGAAAAAATTGTGTTAAAAATTTTCTGAAAATAATTGTCAGAAAAAATTGTCAGAATAAATGTCAGGAAAATATTGTCAGAAAAAAATTGTTGGAAATAAATTGTCAGAAATAGGTTGTCAGAAAAATATTTTCAGAAAATAATCATCAGAAAAATTATTAGAAAAAATTGTTGGAAAAATTGTCAGTAAATAATTGTCAGAAAAAAAATAGTCAGAAAATAATTGTCAGAAAAAAGTTAGGCAAATATTGTCAAAAAAAAAATAGTCAGAAATAGCTTGTCAGAAAAATATTGTCAGAAAATAATCATCAGAAATATTATTAGAAAAAATCGTTGGAAAAATTGTCAGAAATATTGTCAGAAAAATTTTCAACAATAATAATTCTGAGAATTGTCAGAAAATAATTGTCAGAAAATAATCATCTGAAAATAATCATAAGAAATATTATTAGAAAAAATTGTGTTAAAAATTTTCTGAAAATAATTCTCAGAAAATAATCGTCAGAAAAAATTGTCAGAAGAAATGTCAGGAAAATATTGTCAGAAAAAAATTGTTAGAAATAAATTGTCAGAAATAGGTTGTCAAAAAAATATTTTCAGAAAATAATCATCAGAAAAATTATTAGAAAAAATTGTTGGAAAAATTGTCAGTAAATAATTGTCAGAAAAAAATAGTCAGAAAAGAATTGTCAGAAGAAATGTCAGGAAAATATTGTCAGAAAAATTTTGTCAGAAAAATAATTCTCAGAAAAAAAATTGTCAGAAGAAATTGTCAGAAAACAATAGCCCAGAAATAATTGTCAGAAAATAATCCCAAGAAAATAATTTTCAAAAAAAAAATGGGAACAAAAAATTGTCAAGAAAATATTTTCAATGGACTTCTGAAGGTTTTACGATTAGAAGCACACACATGCTGTGTTAGAAACTCATAGCAATATACGAATTACATATATAACGGTAGTTTATAATAGTTTTTCTAAGAATTTTTTCTTGTGATTTCAATACCTAACTTAATTAGTAAGTGCAACTATAAAAATAGTAACGCTTTCAAATGCTATAAAAACCAGAACCACGTTGTTACTGCATTAGTTGGAGATCCGCCATGAAACTGTTATACTGTGCTGTAGTGCTCAGTCTTATACAAGTAAGTGAAATATTATTTGGAATACAAAATTATTATTATTTTTTTAATTTCTAACTAAAAAAAGAAAATTCTTTACATTAGTATGGGCTCACTGCCGTCCCCTTAAAGCCGTCCCGCCATCAATTATTGCAATTCTACCAACAAGAATTAAACAAGGTTTACAAGGAGCAGTGTGCTGGTTTAAAACCAGTTTTTGAAAAACTACTCCAAGATGACACAATTAAACGGGGTGCTACACGTATTTTCCAAAACTTTAAAAAGTCTGCCAATCTATTCTTGAAAAACTATCCAAGATATGCACGTAGTGGCCTTTGCAATAATCTGTTAAATGATCTTGATGGTATGCCATATGACATAGCTTTTCCTGAGATCAATAAAGATGTGGAGCATATTTTCAAAGCTATGGAAAAATATGGCTACTGGGATGTATTCAAGAAGTATACCAGGAGTTATGTATCTTTGGTGAAGGAGAAATTTATACCCAAATTTAAAGAGTACCAAAAACAGTTGACGCCACAGGAATTGAAACAACAGCAGGCCTTAATGACGTGGTTTATGAATCTGAAAAATTGTTCCCGTTATGATTGTTACTATAAATACTTTGGCCGATTTCCCCAGGAGATAAAAGCTTAAGCTTTAGCCTTCTTTAACCATATTAATGAAGGCATAAGTATCGTTTCAATGTACCAATAAGTTCCTTACATCTTAAGTCCTCCTTTAAATTTAGAAATCTATCAAGTAAATGATTACATTAAGCCTTTTAGTTTGACTTACATTTGCTTTAAATAGCATTTAAGATAAAAGAAAACCCGAGTTATTTTTAAATATAGTTTCTGAATTTTAATTCAAATTTGTAAAATATTTTTGTTTTTGTTATTTTGTTTATAAATTATAAGAAAAATTTGTAAATATACATACGATATCTTTAAGCAGTTCAATTTGTTTGCAATTAGAAAAATTTTTTTAAATATATTGACTTTAAATTATTTGACATACTTTTAGGCTTAAAAATAAATTATATTTTCGTTTTTTCTTTCTTTTTTCCAATAAAATTTATAATTATTTCAAGAATAATAAAAAAATTTCCTTTGTTTTTAACATATTTTTTTTAAATTTTCAATATTTAATAACTTTTTTTTGTTAAACTTTCAATATTTTCTTAATAATTTTATATTAAATACAGCCTACTTTAAGGGAATTAATTTTAGTTAGTAAAATAGGCTGTAATTATAATTAATTTTTAAAGCCTGCTTTTAGGGTTTTCTCTTACAACCCTTAAAATAGGCTTTAATTTTTTTATAATTTAATTAAATTTTGAATATTTAAACACAATTTTAATTTATTATGTTATTAATAAATGTATTTTTTAAAATTTTTTCTCTTTTATTTTGTAATTTTTTTTAAATTAAATAAATTTTAATTATTTTACTTTTGTTTTCGGGTATGCCTCTCTAAACAATTTACTTTTAGAATTCTTTTAACGCTCTAGTTTATGTGGTTTCATTTTATATATACAAATTACATTTACATATAAATAAACATACCGATATATACATCCTTACATAAATACTCTTATAATATGTAAGTCTATAAATAAAATAAATTTTATTTGCAACCTACTTTCAGGCATTTGCTTAACAAACTTAACATTTGTATTTATTAAAGCATATTTTTAGGCTTATATAGAAACTGTAGCAAAAAATTATGGCATACTTTAGGGAATATGCAGCAATACTTACCATATTATCACAACCATGCACATATTTCAAACAAATATAATAGAAATCTCATACGAAAGCAAATATTAGTCATGTGTAATTAATTTATAGTCAACTTTTAGGCATTAAACTAAGCCGTAACAAATAAATTGCATTTCAGATATAATATAAATAAGAATAATATTAAAAGCAAATACAATTTAAATATCTTAATTGAAATGTTCTTTAGGGGTGCATAATTTGCCAGCCTTAGGGAATTTGTAATTTACTTAGAAAACTAAAGTGGAATTTTAGGCATATTTTTAATTTGAAAACTTGAAATATAATTTTTAGAGAATTAAATTACAAATAATTTCAAATTTTTGTAAGTTGTTACATGGAAATAAAACATTATTTTATAGTTTAACAAATGCCTCCTAAAGTAGGCTACATAATTCTTAAGAAATTATTTTTAAATTTTGGAATCTCTTTGCAACAATAAAAAGAACAAAAAGCATACTTAAAGGAGCCAATATGAGGAGATAAACTAACATGATTAAGGGCATTGAAAGGTATTTTTGTTAGAGTTACAAAAAAATAAACAAGATCTTACACTGGGAATACGAAGAATTTTAAGTGCATACTGTTAGGCCTTAGGAGTATAATAATAATTTTAATATTACAAAAAAATATTTAGCATACCCTAGGGCTGAATATTTAGTAATTTTTGGTTCAGTTTTCTTTGCCAAAGCCATTCTATTATAGTAGTGGTGATTATATTATTCAGGTTGTAAGAAAATAATCATATATTTTTCATAGCATAATACAGGGCTGGTTTTTTATTAATATTTTTTAAATATAATTTTTGTTTTATTACAGAAATTTTTTTATCTTTAGATTGATTTTTGTAAGTACATTTGTTCTGTTGCAAAAAATTGGTGCCGAAAGTAGTTTGAAATAAATTTAAGAAAAAATATTGCATATCTTAGGGGGTGTTAATTGCAATTTTAATTGTTGATTTTTCATTTCTTTTTTATATGTTGGCAAATAGATTTTATAATAAAATTATTGTTTAATATTATATAGTGATTGTTAACAGATATTAGAGAAATTTTTTATTTGCATACTTTTAGGTTGAATTAAAAATTTTTTTCTTTATAAATTGATAGTCTTGTTTTCAGCAATAGATTTCATATTTACATTAAATACAATATATAATTTAAATTATTTATTTGTTTTTTTAAGAAACCCAGCAAATGTTGTAGCTTTAAGGAGGAGGAGTAGTAAGTAAGGGAAAGTATACTTTTAGGCATTATTTTTAGTTTCTGACAGATGTAAAGTATTAGAAAAATATATATAATTTAACTTACCTTTATTAGGTAATATTTATTTTGTTATTTTATTTATTTTTTTAAGTTTAAAAGCTTAATTCTAGTTAAAGTTCTTTATACTGTACTGCAGTTTAAGTTATTGAGATTTTGTACCATGAGTGTAGTTTTTTTTCTTATGTAGTATGTAGTGAATAGGCTTTAAGTAGCCTTAACTATATATGAAGCTCTCTTTTCTTGTTAATATGATGTAAACCGAAATTCCTGTTTGAAAATTGATTGTGATGAGGTACTTTAGTCCATAAAAAGAAGAAGGCTGGTAAAAGAAATTTCACACTTTAAAGGAATATCATGCTTTGGCTGTTATTTACAATTTTGCTTGCCTACTTTTAGGCTTTTTAAAATGTAATAAAATTTCTTTTTCTGCTTTTTCTTTTTTTAAATTGTTTGTTGAAATGTGTAGTTCTCTTTAAATTTAATTTTTTTATATTTTTTATATTTATTTAGTTAAACTTTAATTATAATTACATTTACTTTAAGGTACTTTTGACATTTTCTTTACTTTCTTAAGCCTTAAGCTAAAACACCATCGTCTGATGCTTTGGTGTTTTATTTAATTGCCAAGAAATATTTGAAAAAAAAAGAAAATTATTTAAATTAAAATATATTTTTTTTAATAACTAAACTAAATTGATTTTATACCCCGAATAATAATTCTAGGAAATTTTATTAACTTTGCTAATAGCGTTGTCCATGGATAGCTAAATAGCTAGCGGTGACTTCCTCCTAACAGATTCCTTGCAAAAACTCTGACAGTAAATCCAATTGCCATGAAAAATTTCTCAAAAATCTGTCATCCGAAGTCGTGTTTAAACTGTATGCGTCCCGCCGCTCAATGTAAAAAGCTATCACACACATGATCGGTGTTGTACGAAGCTAGGTTGTAAACCTGACTAAAGTATTGTAATTACCAATTAAAGAAGTAATCATAAAACTTGTTATATCTATCTAAGGGGTATAAAATCAAGCTTATAAGCCTTAATTAATTCTATTTTAAGATTAAACTTGTCAATTGACTTAAAATTATTACTTAAAGCCAAAGCTTAATACAAATATATACGAATATATACATACATATGCACGGTATTCTTTAATTAAATTTTGTAATTCATATCTAATTTATAAAAAAAGTTCTAATTATACTTATGATTATTAATAATTAAGCAGTCCATATTGTAGAAAAATTACAAAAAAAACGAATCAAAAAAATTGAATAAAAATTTTTAGTATTGCCAACTAAAAGTTGTAGCTTAGTCTTGATTTAAAGCATTTTAAAGCTTTACTTACAAAATATTTTTTATTAGATTGTAAAGAAGTCAGCGGCCAAAATAAGATTAAATGGCTGGCATGGCTCTGGTGATAGGTCAGTATTTTAGTATTGCCAACTAAAAATTGTAATGAAGAGACAACCTACATTTAAAGCTTTAAAAAGGTTTACTTATTTTTGTTTATTAGATTATAAAGAAAACAGGGGTCAGAATAAGATCAAAAAGCTGGCATAGCTCTGGTGACAGGTCAGTATTTTAGTATTGCCAACTAAAAATTTTAATGAAGAGACCACCTACATTTAAAGCTTTAAAAAGGTTTACTTATTTTTGTTTATTAGATTATAAAGAAAACAGGGGGCCAGAACGCGATCAATTGGCTACCATGGCTCTGGTGACAGGTCAGTATTTAAGTATTGCCAACTAAGAGTTGTAATGTAGAGACCATCTCCATTTAAAGCTTTAAATTTTTAGAAAGGTTTGCTTATCGTTTTTTTCGTTATCAGATTATAAAGAAAACAAGGGGCCAGAACGCGGTCAAATGGCTCCCATGACACTGGTAACAGGACAGTAATCTTTTCATGAAATTTTTCATGACTATATATAGATATGGCTGTACCTCCCCGATGTCATGTTGCATTATCGATTCCTGCTCAAAAATTTTTTCTGGTTTATTCTCATATTAATTTACAAAAAATAATTTTTCTTAAAACAGTTGGCAATATTAATTAAAATTTCTTTACCTAGTTGGCAACACTTGCTAACATAAAAATAAAATGAAAACAAAATAAAAATTTTTTTATTAAAAAATCTTATTTTTATTTTTTAACATTAAAATTAAAAATAAAATAATTTTTTATTAAATAAAATTATAGAAACAAAATTCTTCTTCTTCTATTTACAAATAAAAATAAAATAAAATTTTTTCTTTTTAAATTTATAGTTTAAAAAAAAAATAGAAAAAAAGAATTTGAAAAGAAAAAAAAAATCTTTTATTCTCTCACTTTTTTATCACAATTTCGTATGAAAAATTTCTTTAATTGCTAGAAACTGCTACGACCACCAGACCCTGAACCAGAGCCGGCCGAACCACTGCCACTATTGTGTAGGGCAGCCTGAGGCACTAAAATACGCGGCAACGTAAGCGAACGTTTGGGGCCGCTATGCTTCGGTGCTTTCATAACGGCCAATGCCAAAGAAACTTCGGAGTTTTGTTTGCGTTCTACAGTCAAACCATAGGTAAAGGTCTCGTTCGTCTTGACTGGGGTATTTTGTGTTGTGGCCGAGGGTGAGGCAGCAGCAGTTTTAAAATCATCATCCTCGCCGCCATTACAGGGGGCTAAAGGTCACGCATAAGACTGTGCCGTTTGATGTATAACATTCGGCGTATACATGTTGGGATTTAATACAGGATCTACTTTCTCCACCAGATTCTTTAATCTTCCCCTTAATTCCTCAAGGCTTTTGGATTTGGCTTTATTAATTCGCTTGTATTTCACATCCTTCGGCTTCGTTACGGAACGATGATTGGACATGACACGATTATAGTTTGTCATGGGATTTTTATTATTATGCATGGTGGTGGCCTTATTTTCATTACACTTTAAGTCTTCTTCTTCCTCTGCCTCAAGATCTGCTTCATCTTTGCTTGGCATTCGTTTGGGATCTTCCATGGATTTGGCATTTCTTTGCAATTGCGGCACTCTCATGCTTAACGCTGTAAAGCCATCTTTCATAAGCTCTTCAGTATCTTTGGTTGAATCGTCGGGTGCTGTTATGGTTACGGTAGTGCAAGGCAGTGTACCATTACTCATGGGCGGCGGTGTCTCGCCACTATCTAATTGACCTTCGGTGGAACTGGAACTTAAGGCCTTTTCCGACCGCTGTTTAAATTTGTCCCTCTTTTCGGCCACATCTGATGTGGGTTCGGGATCCTCTTCCACGGAGTATACAGTCTCTAGAATTTCGGGTCTTCGTAAAAAACAATTATTACGACGCACTGCTCCATACTTATTCAAACTGGTCTCTATGGCATCTGAGATAGAGCGTACAATGGTTATACCTTCGCCTGTTGTAGCACCGGCATTACCACCCGCCGTAGTAGTGCCTGCGCCCGAGCTCTTTCGCCGACTACCAATCAATGTCATATTGGTGTCAGAGTCAATGTCTTCTAAAACCACGGCCGAATCGGAATCGTTAAGAGAATCCAATTCGGTGGTATAACTGGCATCGATAGCTTCCAGGCCATGATCTACCAGACGCGTTGACAACGTATCGATTATTTTTTGTTGACGTTGTATGGTCATCTCACGATGTTGCAAAAGACTGGCAATTTGTTTTTGTTTGCGTTTGAGACGGGACTCCAGCAGCAGTAATTGAGAGGTCAAGGCATTCAATTGATCGCTTTTCTCCTTTTGATAGCGGTATTGTTGTTGGACCTAAAAGAAATAGAGCAATGAGCCAAGAGGCCTATTTATTCCAAGTACTTTTTTTTAAAGATTTTCTATTTACCTGCATGGCATATGCCTTACGCCATTTCATTATATGCTCGGCTTGAAATCTAACCTTTGACCTTAACTCCTCAATCATGGCACGTGCCGTATGTAAATCCTTGGGATCCTGATTCATCATATTCAAACGCACATTATTCGTATGCGATGATACAGGTACCGGTGGTGGCCATTGAAATTCTAAAGGCGGTTGTACCACCATATCTGTGGGCAATGAACCACGCGGTGCACCAGCACCTTTGGGTTTAGGTGTGGTGGGACCAGCCGATGAAGATGTGGTGGGTTTGGGTAATGGTTGACTGGAGGGTTGTTTCTGTACACTGCAAGCCATTGTTATGGTTTTGGCAAATTGTGATGCTCTTGCTGCATACATTTAAAAGGCAGGCAGCCCAATAAGGGCAATTGGGATTCTGGCTATTGACTATTATCGCTGGTAGAGATTGACCAACAGATTTATTAACTGTTTTCCTAAAATGTTATTAAAGGGAGGCATTTAAAGGATGCAAAGCTAAAAGAGAGGGAAGAGAGAATGAAAAAATTGTGGTTAATATTGGAAAGAACTTAATTACACAAGGCTGCAGAATTTTTTTGTTTTTTTTTTTTGTTTAAGAAATTTACAGGGGAATTTTTCCTTACACAGAAGATTGGCCATCTGAGAACGTTTTCCTTGTAAGTACTTATTTAAAAATTTCTTTGTAGCATTGTGTAATTCCATAAATATGATAATTATACGCCATTGCTGTAGCAATTTATCGTTGTCGTATGCTGCTGCTGCTGCCGTTGTTTAATTCAATTCCGTTTGTGTTTAATTACAAAATTATTGAACAATTGCAAGCATTTGAGCGAAATGAATTTAATCTACTACGCTTGATTAATTTTATTAAGGAAATATGCAAATTAATAGAGGAATGCTTCAAAATATTTAACTAATGATGATTTGTTTATAATGATTTACACATTGGACGGTCAAAATTAAAATAAAAAAAAAATTAATTTCAATTCATTTCTTTACAGCTGAAAATCTCTACCGAATTTGTTGAATAAAAAAAGAAAAAAATTGAAGTAAAAAAACTTTCCACTGCCTTTAGATTGCTTAATAAATTCCCTTTTCCTGGAAAGCTAAGGAGAATTTTTTTTTTTTGAAAGCAGAAAAGAAAACCTTGAAAACTGACGTTAAAGGAAAAGGAAAAATAAAGAAGAAAATATGCCAATTAAAGTAAAGTGAGATACTGATATTTACCCATGAAAGAAATTGAAAATCAAATAATAAAAAAAAAATTCCAGTGATAATGACCACAAAAAAACTCAATACTTTTTTCTATAGGCGTAGTTAAGGCTTCTAGGAATTTACTCAGCCAGCATTTTTTGAAAATTTTAATCAAATTCGAGTCTTTTTCGATTCTTCCGCGCGATTGAAAAGTAAGAATATGCGCTCATTTTCTGATCATAAAAGACTCATTTGTCGGGAGAAAAATTTTACTACGGACGACTCTTCTCAAAAAATCATTTATGAGTCATTTTCTATATTAATTTCGAGTAATTTTCGATGCGTTTTCGAATAGATTTGTGATCATTTTTGAATTGCTTTCTGATCATTTATTATTCGTATTTAACTTCGTTTATGCTTCTTTTTCGAGTCGTCTTTCATTCATTGTTTAATCGCATACGAGTCTTTTATGAGTAATTTATCAGTATGTTTAGGAGTCCTTTTTACTGTCATTTATCAGTCATGTTTGTATTAATTTGGACTCCTTTTTGCGTCATTTATTAGTCGTATTTCAAAATGTGTTTTTTCGTCGGTTTCGTTCACACTGCTGCGATTTCAAAAATCACGTTCGTGTGAACGTTGAGTAATAAAGAAAGAATACGTAACATAACATACATAATTGGCCATTACAATCCTCCAGTCAGGGTTGCGGCCTAGCTTCTCACACCACTCATGTTGTGTACGTTAATTTTATACGTGAGTGGTGGGACATACTGTTTTAAGTTGATTCTTAACGACAGATATTTGAGAAACTATTCATAGCAAATTTTATTTACTCTCAGAATTTTTGCTAGAAATCTGCTGATTCAAAGTCTGCGACTACCAGAGAAATAATATTATATATGTATATATATAAAAACAAATTGTACTTTATTTCACAGCCATCTCTTACATAAATGAAAATTTATACAGAGAGGGTATAAAAAAGAAGTGTTTAATCATCTATCTGCTCAGAAATATGATCATAAAATACGTAATTACAAACACTTTTCAAACACCTGATTTTGATTAAGCGTTTTTCAATCTTCATTATAAGTAAAGGGTGTTTTTTATAGAGGTATAGAACTTTAAGTTGGCATTACTTTTCAAGATGGCGACCGATTTAACAGCTGTCAAGTGATTTATTCTCAGTTTGGTTTGGCAATTCATCATGAATAGACTCACGCCTGAACAATGCTTGCAAATAGTGCAATTTTATTTCGAAAATAATGGTTCTGTGCGGAAAACGTATCGCGCACTACGTCCATTTTATCGTCGACAAAATCGTCCATCAGAGCAGTTAATTCGATTAACCATGGAACGTTTTCGCACCACGTTTACTCTTATTGATAACTCGCATCCCCAGAGACGCTGTACGGTGCGTACAGAAGAAGCTATTGCTGCTGTAGAGCGTAGCATTGAGGAAGACCCGAATGACTCCATCCGCCATCGAGCACAGGAATTGGATCTGTGTCCATCCACTTTATGGAAGATTTTGCGGAAGGATCTTGGTTTGCGTGCTTACAAAATCCAACTCGTGCAACTCGTTGAAGCCAAACGATCATCAAGTAAGGCGTAGATTCATCGAATGGGCCCAAAACGAGATTACCGTTGTTCCCGATTTTCATAAGCGAATTTTCGAAATTTCGTCAACAAACAAAACTGCCGCATTTGGAGTGAAGGTAATCCTCAAGTGTATGTGGAAACACCGTTACATCCAGAAAAACTGACTGTTTGGTGCGCTTTATGGGCTGGTGGAATCATTGGTCCGTACTTTTTCAAAAACGATGGTGGCCAGAACGTTACAGTCAATGGTGATCGGTATAGAGCCATGATTACTAACTTTTTCATTCCTGAATTGAATAACCATGATGTCCAGGAGATGTGGTTTCAACAAGACGGCGCAACATGTCACACAGCTCGTGCCACAATAGATTTATTGAAAGACACATTTGGTGACCGCCTAATTTCACGTTTTAGACCTGTGAATTGGCCTCCAAGATCTTGTGATTTAACACCGCTAGACTACTTTCTGTGGGGCTATGTAAAGTCATTGGTCTATGCGGTAAAGCCACAAACGCTTGACCATTTAGAAGACAACATTCGCCGTATTATTGCCGATATACGGCCACAAATGTTGGAAAAAGTCATCGAAAATTGGACGTCCAGATTGGACTACATCCGCGCCAGCCGTGGCGGTCATATGCCAGAAATCATATTTAAAATGTAATGCCACAAGATTATCTTTCGGATAAATAAAATTCATGTCAATCGAATAATCCATCGTTGTTTTATTGCAACTTAAAGTTCTATACCTCTATAAAAACACCCTTTAGAATATAATAAAAAATAAGGGAATTAATAGTCACATTTTAAACGTCTGGATGATTAATTTCCGATTGCTATACTATTTTTTATTGTATTTTATATCGAACTCATTTTACCCATTGGCACGAATCATTTTTGAGTCCTTTTTTTAATCGTGTAACTGACTAATAAGTTTTTGATCACCAAAAGTTCTCTAAAGAGACTCAGCAAGGTGATTTTTCAAAAAACAATCTTCCAAATACTAGTTTTTAAATACAGTCAACCCTCCTATTACGCGGTACTCTCCGAACGTGGTTTCCATATAACGCGGAGCTGAAATTGCGACAGTCCTCCCATAACGCGGTACTCTCAGAACGTGGTTTCCATACAACGCGGTAGACGATTTGTACGGTTAAATCCGGGTTTCTTATAGCATGGTTTCCATACAACACGGTACGCATTCACCGCGTTATAGAAGGGTTGATTGTATTTGAATGACACTTGAAATGGAAGTATCATCTTGAAAATATTATAAAAATTCTTTGAATACAAAATACCGTCTCTGTAGCAGCACACGAATTAATGCTGGGTTACTGATCACAAAATACAACCACCAACGTGTTGAAATAACATTATTATCTAGTGTTAGAATATGCATTAAGAGGGGCTGACTAAAGTCGCATCACTTATTTCCATCCAGCTGGGATCATATGTCTTGATGCCTCATTTATCTCAGAAAGAAAACAATATCGTGATCATAATAACCAGAACCTGGTATTAGGAATGCTTATAAAACCTACAAAAAATTGTTACTTGAGAAATAAAAGAAAATGGTAACCATATACATACATAATGGAAGTCACCGTAGTCTAGCAGGTAGTGTGTTGGTTTACAAGACTTGAGGCCACATTTCAAACCCCAGCTCAGACATCTACAACAAAACATATTAAAAAAAATGATATTTCTTCGACAACCTTACCTCAACATATTTCTGGCAAAAACTCTGACAGTAAATTAGAATTGCCATGAACAGTTTCTTAAAAATCTATCCACCGGAGTCGGTATTAAACTGTAGGCGCAGCCATTCATGTATAAAAGTAACACACATAACATAAGTGCTGTGTGGGAACCTAGGTTGTAATCCTGACTGAAGGGTTGTAATGACCCAAGCATGTATGTATGTAGAAATTATGCAATAAATTTTCAATTGAAAAATAAAAGAGAATGATTACTATGTTCTCGGCCTCCATAATAAAACCAAAGTTCTTGAATGAGTTTTTTTTTTTTTTTTTTTTTTTTTTTTTTTTTTTTTTTGTTGGAAATAGTAGAGTAAAATTGTTCAGTTTTCAATAAAAACAACTGAGGAATACACAACTTTGTTTAGTAACCAAGTGTTCAAAAATGCGAGACAACTACTCCCCAACATGCCTTATAAGTTTTAACATCTTAAACCCTATGTAAACGATCCTATGTACACAATAATATTTTTACAATAAAAATTCTTTAAAGAAAAAACATAAAAAAATTAATTTCTTTATAAATTTGATTAAAATTCCACTTCTTTTCTCCGGTTTGTTTTTATGCGGCAAATATTTTTTCAATGCAGAAAAAAGCCTTTCAGTTTTTATTCACTTGGGCGTAAAAGGAATTTTTATTTATTTTCGACGAGTTACACATACAACACAGTGGTATGTTGCTTTATAGTTGGCTTTGTATACTCTGTACAAGTGAATGCCAGTTATATGTATGTAGAGTTTACATACAACACATACATATAACACATACAACACAGTGGTATATTGCTTTATAGTTGGCTTTGTATACTCTGTACAAGTGATTGCCAGTTATATGTATGTATGAGAATAATAATAAAGAGAGAATTTGTTTGAGAGCTTTTTTAACTAGCTAAGAGGGATTCGTCGATATAAAGGCGAACATGATTTACATCGCCATTGCTTACATTACACTCTGTGTTATTTTTTTCTCTTCGCTGATATTTAATTGATGCCTTAATGAGAGAACAGATATACAAAGTACGATTATCACCGTAGAATGAAGTCGTGAAATATATTCGTTTCTGCTTATGCCTTTAAGTGGTGTACTTAGACTGTCTCAACAATGTTAACGAACCTCTGTGAAACTGTTTTGCTTTTTGTAAACAAAATCAATCTTATCATGTGTACTTGTTGTTGTTGTTGTTGTTGTTCGAATAACAAATGTAAACAATAGAATATGAGTGTATGTTAATGCTGTTGAGTTAATTATGAATCATGGAATTTTTTTTTTCTACAGCCTTTTCTCTTGAAATTCTGTTAATATTCCGAAGTTCCTAAATAAACTTTTTTTTTTGAAAATATTTGAATAAAACTGTGAAAAGTATTCTAAAAACATAGGAAAATTTAAATTCATTCATTTGTTTAATATTTTAATATTTATTGTAATCATGTGTTCTTGTTTCTGTTTTTTTCCCATGCCTTTCATATGCTTTTCGTTGAGCAAAGGATATCCCTTTTACTCATAGAATATGTATGTATATGAGCATTTAAGTTTGTGTTTATTTCAGATTTTGTGTTCCAACTTTGTTTCGTTTCCTTTAGTATTATTTTTGCATTTTATTCAAGCACAATTTAGCTTGAAGATCTTTATGCACGACTGAATTTCCCGTATATATTTATTGTTGTTTTTACTTACATATATTTTTTATCTGCCATTTGCTAAAACAAATTATTGTTATTGAATTATTGCTTTAAAATATTGAAATTGTGGTTTGTTTTAAGCTTTAAACGAAACTTAAGTGATGTTATGATTTAAAAATATTGCAGAAAAAGGTTTTAAGCAGCAAGTAAAAAGCAATAAAATATGAATTGAGTGATTTCTAGGTTATGTAACTGGAAAATAACAATCCTAGCTGACGTATTAACGGTGGAACTTTGCAAAGACTGAGGTATTGAGCTAATAAGGAACATATATTCTTCTACGACACTTCTTCTAGATGTTGTCAACCTACCAACAACATTTAACTAACAATTAAGGAAATATAGCATATTTTGAGGCTTAAACCAAAGAAAATAAAGTATAAAGAATGCGCATTTTAACATTTTTTGGAATATTTTTCAAAAATATTTCATGACGCGGGGGGAAAGATAGAAGGGAAGGTTACAGAAACCAAGAGCGTAACAATGCGTTGTTCTCATCGTGCGTTTTTGTTGTTTGACCACTTTTTTATTTATTTTTCTGGTGTTAAAAACAGACGTCGGCACCAATGTCCCTCAGGGGAAGAACATATTCGGCTTTTTACACACATAGGACACGAACATCAAGAATGTTCGTTAAAAAGAACGTAGAAATGCATGTTCATGTCGCTTTTTTCAGACTTCAATCATACACCCAAAGAAATATCACAGTAGTATTCACTAATATCAATGAGAAAAGATTTCGATTTTTGGAAGAATACTTGCCAATTTAAATACGTTGTCTTTAGGGACTTAGCTCAGTACAATTTTTCTATCCGATCACATATACATATCATTGGGTTAATAATTAGACTTGAAATTTTTCCTCTAGGTTAACACATGCCTTTGGTTATGGATTAGTGAGAGGGAGAGAGAAAATAAGTTGAGAGAATTTATTTATTTAGAGCCATATAAAAGTGTTAGTAATATACGCCATTTTTATTTTCATTTCATCAACATACATATGTAAGGCTGTCTATCTTTCGTTTAATAATTTTAGATAAATAAATAAAAAATAAAAAATTAATTTTATTATTAAAAGAACATCTTTGGCTTAAAAATTAGGCCATGTTTTTAAAAAAAAATAAAAAGAATAAAAAACCATTTTTTATTAAAAGAAAAACGAGCATTTCAAAGCATTTAAAAAAAATTATACTATGAGACAAAATAAAAAAATTAAATACGCCCAGCTAATGACAGAACATATTTAACATAAAATATTCTTCGAGTGTTATTCTGAAATAAAATGATAAAACATCCACGAAACATGTGTTCTTGTCGCAGTCTGATCGGCAACTAAATCAAAAAACATAAGAATACATACACATGTACATACGTACGATGAGAGCAACACATTGTTACGCTCTTTGTTTGTGTTTATTTTCCTTCTGTCTTCCTCCCTCTCATCTAGAAATGAATTTGATGAGAGCGGGTCGTAATGTTACGACCCGCCATAAGAAATTTTGATGCGTATTCTTTATATCCATATTCTTTGCTTAAACATTACACTCTCCCGAAGTCAATTCCATTTCAAATCAATAATTTTACTTTTATTTAAACGAATTTCACTTCCCCTTTAAAAATTTAAGATCATTTAATAAAATAAAGCCTTAAATATCTTTATTATTGCATTTTCTGTTTATTTTTAGCCATTGAAATATGGCCCACACACCCCTACATGTGTTGAAATTCTATTTACAAGATTATTACCGTTATAAAAATATATTCTTGATCCTGCAGCACAAATTTTGCGCAGAACCAACAGGTTTCCTCATGAAATATTTGCGTTCAAATATTTATTGGCCAATAAAATTGTTGTTGTGCGTGTATGGCATAGACAATAACGGAATTTTATTATTACAGGCATAAATTTACATTTTGTATTGCATATACAACAGGCGTTAAAAAGCTTTGGAGAATAAGGGCTTAACAGGCAAATTTGTAGAAAAACTGTATTTCAGTATAAATTCGTTTGATAATTAAATAAAAGAAGGTGATGAAGGTAAATTGTAAGTATTTCCATATGTAGTTCTGTATATTACAGGTTAATTATTCAGTGGTTGAAAACCGCTGGTCTGCTAGTAGTGATATCTGTTAAATATTTTCCATTTAAAATGAAATTTATTTCGTGAAGAGTTTGCCGTTTATGAATACGAATCGTTTAACAACTGAAAATTGGCATACCATTGACAACTTTCCACTTGAGCCCTTTTCCACTTAAACACAATTCGCATTGGTTTTAAATTATTGTTGTTCTCTCTCTCTCCCTCTCCCTCTCTCTTCTTACACATGCAAATCGTCTATAATGCGAACATGAAAATAACGACAGGCACGCAATATTCCCGTAATTTTATTGCGCCTCATTGTACGTGCCAACTCCTATATTTGTAATCGCATGCATTGTATGCTTTTGGATTTGCCATTAAGAGTGTATATTAAAGGGAGTGTGTTTTAATATTTGAGAGTAAAAAGTTTTATTATAATAAAGGGTTCTTTGAGTCAACCAGTGTTCGGTCAAAAGGCCATTCACTCTATTTAGTATAGGCCCAAGTGATGTTATAATTATTAACATAAAGTTTAGATTGTTATAAACTCATAGGGCATCTCTTCATCTTCCGTTTCGCTGAGTATACCCCATCACAGAAAGTTCATAACTTTTTGATTTATTTTCCTAAATTAAACGTCTTATTCTTACCAAAAAATATTCTTTTCAAAAGTAAAACAACTCCTAAAAGTATGCAAATATTTGTTATTCCATAAATTTACTAGAAAAAATAACAAACGGTTTATATTACCGTTAACTTTACTAAGCAAAGAGTATAACAAGAACCGAAAATCAATTCAAAAATTCAAAACTTCCATTGTTATAATGTATTTACATAGAAATGTAATAGAAAAAGAAATAAATTTTAAAACTCCTGAAAGTATGTTTTAATTTTTTTTTTGAAAACCTAAAACTATGCTTCAAATATATAAAATATTGTTGACAAAAAAATTACCAAAATCAAATATTTATAAAACAAATAAAGTGATATGAAAAGAAAAGATTTGTTTAAATAAAATGCTAAACAATTAGAAACACAAATAGAACTGATTGCAACAATAAAGTGTCTTCTGTAAAGAGGTTTCAATTGTACAGGTCTGGCAAGGCAGTTAGCTGTTAAATATATTTCATCTAAAATGTCACTTATACAGTGAAAGGCTTGCCATACGCATACAAATCTTCTGACAACCTAAAAACTACTTATGTAGTTAAAACTAGCAACCAAAGTGGTGATTTAAATACGACCACTATTTGCGTGCTATGGAGTGATTGTGGTTATCATAATCGTTGTACTGTGCAAGGAATTGGTAAGAATTGATGCTATTATGGTCTGAAGTTGTCTTTGGGCAGTATTTGTTCGATAGTTGCCATGAAAAAACCGTTGCTGTCAATTCACAACGCCCTAGCCCCTTGATAATCGACACTTCCTGCAATTCAAGATTATGAACTGAAACAAAATGGTGCCATAAGTCACATAACGCGACCAATAACGGAAGTATTGCACAGATTGCCAGACGGGCTAGCTGGGGTAGTCAATTTGCCACCAATATTATGCCATTACAGGTCATTGCGTTATGGGAAGACACGCGGAAAGACTGCAGCTCTCATCGAACGGGGAGTCGTCTTCTATAAGTTCGGTGGAATGTGCAATGTGTATTACAACGAGCCGCTATATGTGCTCAAGTAAGCATTTGGTATCAAATCTACCACTCCAACCTAACCTAACTTATGCCATAAGGCTTCATTAGACCCTTTTTTGGGGGCCAACATTCGTCAAGTTATCGCCGAGATAACGCCCAGAAATGTGCGCAAAAGCCTGCTAAAATCAATCCGCAGGCGGTAATTTCATTGACAGTATATTTCGTACAGAATGGTAAAGTCCAAGCATTATAAGGAAATAAAAGTTTCGTTGAAATCATAGCTTAACGAGTGTCTTATTTAACAGTACCTTTTTAACCTAAAAATGTAGAACCCTTTATAACACATCAGCAATCCAAATGCATACGTAAACACCAGCATACACTCTACTCTGTAGTCAGTTACAATTATACTCTCTTTATTGTTGTTATAACACTTATTGAGGGAGTATAGAGAACACATTGTTGTTATATTAAACCATACGCATCATTTCATTCTTTCGTTGTTATTCATTTGATGCCTGAAAAATCTCCGGCTTTTTTTTAATTATTTACCACACAAAAACACTCTCACAAGCACACTGCCTTATGCATACTCCCCACATTTGTTGAAATGTTTACTTTTGTTACAACAACACCCCCACATTTGTTGAAATATTTACTTTTGTTACAACAACACAATATTGAATTGTGCTAGTAGTTTACTACCATTGCATGTAAAAGTATGTATGTGTGTGTGTGTATTGTAGGCTTACATTGAGTACAACTATAATTAAAGTTTAATAACAACAGAGACCAGAAAAAGGAAAAATTAATCAACAATGAAATATTGTCTCTCTCTCTCATTCTCTCATTCTCTCATCTCCTACGCTCTAGCTTTCATTTCTCATTATCACTACTGTATGCTATGCCTTGTTTGTGTATTTTTCTCTTCTTGTTGTTGTAAAAGCCTGGGGGTATTCACATAAACTAGGATAGGAAGAAAAAATATACTCTTGGTCTTTAATTTTCAAATGTAAATATTGTCGTTATTAATATGTTTCTATGTGTTCCACATACATATAAATATGCGTGTGGATTTATACTTGAGTATACATAAATACTTAGGCGAGAGTGTTACTATTTTAAGAGGCAATACATTGACTTCTATTTTAAATTTACTCTGCGTTTAATAGAACGCTTCTCTTGTTGATATTTTTGAACTCAAATCAAGAGATCGTCTTATTTTTTGGTTTAAGGACGAGTATTAATGGGACAAATAAGATCTTTTCAGTTCAACAGATAGTTGGGGTGCTGTAACCGATTCCAGATTGGTAGGATTGCCATCTGTCAGTGTTAGAAACATCGGTATTCAAACTTCTCTTACAAAGACGCGAAAAATCACAGAGGAGATTTGTACTCCTCTCCACATATCCTACAGAAATCCGTATAATGTCTGCCCCACATTCTCGGCAGGCACATAGAATCTCAATGTCCAGTAAAGACATTAGATTTATTGAGCCTCAGCTGTAAACTAGTTCTACCACAGTTTCTACCACAGTTGTTTTTCGGTCTATAGTGAAGCTCCTTTGAAGTCGCTGTAGTCTAGTAGGTAGAGTGTTGACTTATTAGACTTGAGGCAACGATTTGAGCCCCAGGTCAGACATCAAAACAAAATACGAAAAAATATTTCTTCGGCACCTTCCTCTTTGCAGATTTCTGGCAAAAACTCTGAGGGTAAATAAAATTGCCATGAAAAGGTTCTGAAAAAATCTGAAATTCGGAATTGACTTTAAACTGTAGGTCCCACCGTCACTCATGTATAAAATTAACACACAAAACATAAGTGGTGTGAGAAGGTAGGTCGTAATGCTGACAAGGGTTATAATGACCAACTACAAATTACGAGTTCAGATTCTGATGAGAGACCGATCAAGGGACCACATCCAGTAGCTACTCTTTTGTGAAAATTGGTATACCAGCCCGTAATGGCAGTTCGCAACCATTTCAAAGGTCCCACCTAATATGAGAATCCTCAACCCTGAGGTAAACTGAGTTTAGTGGTTCAATCCATAACTCCATTCATCACCAGAGAAAAAAAAGATTTTCCGACTATTGTAGTGAATGCTGGGATGCTGTTTTTCGATTTGTTCATGCCTCATGCTGCTTGACCTATAAGTCAAGTGGAGTAAGGCAAAGCAGAATATCAAGAGCAGTCTGAGGACAGTTTCTCTTTGTTCAGGTAGTAATAAAAGTGGCAATCTGCTGTCCCTTATTCAAAGTATTATTCAAGGCATTTGTAGAAAATTTGCTTAAATTTTGCTGCAACTTCATTCATGATTTTGCCACTTTAATGCTCTCCAATTAGGAGGATCGATAAGAAGTGAAAGGGAATAAAAATTCAATTAACAGGCCTCAGACAGAACTTAGCAAAGCAGAGGGTATTCTATCTGCTACTTAAGCCAATCCAATCAACCAACAAGTTCATCAAAATTCCAGGCAATAAATAATAAAACAGTTCAGCTCATAAACCAAGATGATGAAGAAGGCATCTTAAGCGACCAATAACCTTTGTTACTTGTGTTAACTACGTTAACGTTTCTTTATAAGCTTTTAGTCGGAATAACTTGTCTTAACTCATTACGGTTAAGCCTTAATTGGAAGTTAATTTTTTCTTTAATTATTCATCACTCTCTACCTTAATGTTAATGTTACAACACGAGGTAAATTTAGTTTAACTTTTAGACGGGTTTCTTGCAACAAAATGAAAATACAAGAGAGGGAAAGGAAACTCATTAAATTATTTAAAACTAATAAGAACAAGAGAACTTATTTGTTTAGGTTTTCCTAACTTTTTCTCTTTTTTACACAAATTATAGGGATTTGTTAAGGTTTTAAGTGTTTGGTATTACTAGGCGTATGATTAATATTATTTGGTTTGCTTACCAGGGCGTATGATTAATATTATTTACAATATAATGTTAAATTATTTTAGAAATTCTATGGACTGTGCTTTCTCTATTTCATGAGTTGGAAACCTTGCTTCAAATAATTGTTCATCATATGAAAAGAAATGGGTTCGTAGTTACCTTTCTAGTTTACTTAGGTCAAAATCCTTTCATTACCAAGAAAAATTAAATTGTTAAGTAATTTTGACAGATGTTTGCTTTTGCGTTGTTTGTTTAATGAAATCATCAATTTTTTAAAACCTTTTTAGCCTTTTTTTTATTTATTTTTAAACAGAATTTATTAGAAGCCAGCTAAACCTCAGGGCACTGGCCTCTAAAATGGCTTATGGCTACCACAAGTCTCTCAACGAAATTGCAAAACAGTACACTGCTCATATATACGAAGAGGGAGAACAAAAGGTAGTGTGTAGCCTTATTAGAAGAGAGCTCATGCTTCAACCCCTGACTCAGACATCTCGAACAAACAAAATAGGAAAAAATATTTCTTTCTGCGTCTTACTCTCAGCAGTCTTCTGGCAAAACTGGAGAGAGAAAATTAAATTGCCATGAAAAGTCCATCATAAACCTGCGTACAGAGTTAACGTTAAACTGTAGGTTCTGCCACTCATTGATAAAATTAACACACACTACATGGGTGGTATGAGAAGCTAGGTCGTAATATTAACTGAAGGATTGTAATGACCAATTATGTATGAAGTATTTTCTCTGTAGATTTCATGTCTTATGTTAGGACTTCTCATATTGACTTCAACTCTGCAGTTTTATTAAGCTATGCTTTGTAGTGCTTTGGTTATCTATTTGTTAGTGTGCCCGTCTATATGTGGAAGGCTTGAGGGTTCACTTCCAAACAGAAACTCTATTCTGTTACACTATGTTGACACGTTATAACTTTAATAAATTTATAAATACTTAAGTAAAGCATGGCTTTAAAGTATTGCTTAAATACCAAGCACCCAAATAAATAAAAAATTAAATCTGCTTTCATAATCCCCCTTAGCTTTTCCATTTTGAAAAATTTTAAAAGTTTTCTACTGCCTACTTTCTTTAGGCATTTCTACATATAAAAAGCAAAAGTTTTGCGGTTTCAATTTCAAACAGCATGAGAAAAACTAATCAGAGTTGAGGTTCATGTTGTTTAGTGTTGCATTTGTGACAAGAGCCAAAGGAAACGAGTGACAAAAAGTTTGCAAACAGAAGGCTTTTTGAAATTTAAAGCAACTAAATAATTAAAAAATCTTTTTTATGCGAAGTAAATTCTATGGAGATTGTCTTTAAAAGCAATACTGAAGACCACAATTTCATTTAAAATATATTTCGACATACAAAAATTGTCAAAGAAATGAAAATTTTAATAAAATTTTACAAACAATTTCAGATAACCATGGTTTCTGTAAAGATTTAAAGCAATAAAACAGGTTTGTATGAATTTGTTGAACACATTTCATGATTTATGATACCATATTTCAAAAATCCTTTCACAAATGCTTTCAAATGACCCTGAAAAGAATCGTTTTTCCCCAAAAAGGAAAACTATTTCAAGTTCAATTTCATTCGCTACGAAATTTATATTTTTTTCCCCATCAGCTAAACAACACACGTTTTTATTTCTGCTCCCATTTTACAAAAATTTCAACATTCTTGTCATGTCGTCTATAAATTGTGTTTACGCTAGCAAAGCCGTTTATTGGTAAAAAAAAATTTTGTTTAAATAAACACCGGATTTTTTCTATTAAATTGTTACAGACGTAAACGAAATTATTAATTTAAAACCTAATGAAGCGTATGATTAATATTTATTATAGGTTTACTTAGGCGTATGATTGTTTTTAAATCATCAATTGGAAAAATTTCATTTAATTTTGGTTTTATTTTTCTCTTATTTGTACAGAAAATATACTGTTAGGTAACAATATGATTAATTATTGTAAAGAAAATACTTACCCAAGAGAGAAAAAATTTCAATTCAATTGTATTCTTCAGGGGTTTACTTGCAACAGCATTTGTTATGTAACCTGCAATGGCAAGAATAAATAATAATTAAGCATAAAGGAAATCGAATTATAAATAGTTTTTTTATTTTCCTTTTAAATTTGAAATATAAATCAAATTTCTATGAAAAAATATTCCATTTTTTTGTAAATATTTCCGTAAATTCTTAAAGTGCACTTTAAACATTTAAAAATACAGTTATTTTCAATTTACTCTTAATTCACTTTCTTACTCTCTTATATAATAACTTTCTCTTTGATATTACATACTCAAGTGCATTATAAAGGCTGTTTTTTATAGAGGTATAGAACTTTAAGTTGCAATAAAACAACGATGGATTATTCGATTGACATGAATTTTATTTATCCGAAAGATAATCTTGTGGCATTACATTTTAAATATGATTTCTGGCATATGACCGCCACAGCTGGCGCGGATGTAGTCCAATCTGGACGTCCAATTTTCGATGACTTTTTCCAACATTTGTGGCCGTATATCGGCAATAATACGGTGAATGTTGTCTTCCAAATGGTCAAGCGTTTGTGGTTTTACCGCATAGACCAATGACTTTACATAGCCCCACAGAAAGTAGTCTAGCGGTGTTAAACCACAAGATCTTGGAGGCCAATTCACAGGTCCAAAACGTGAAATTAGGCGGCCACCAAACGTGTCTTTCAATAAATCTATTGTGGCACGAGCTGTATGACATGTTGCGCCGTCTTGTTGAAACCACATCTCCTGGACATCATGGTTATTCAATTCAGGAATGAAAAAGTTAGTAATCATGGCTCTATACCGATCACCATTGACTGTAACGTTCTGGCCACCATCGTTTTTGAAAAAGTACGGACCAATGATTCCACCAGCCCATAAGGCGCACCAAACAGTCAGTTTTTCTGGATGTAACGGTGTTTCCACATACACTTGAGGATTACCTTCACTCCAAATGCGGCAGTTTTGTTTGTTGACGTAGCCATTCAACCAGAAGTGCGCTTCATCGCTAAACAAAATTCGCTTATGAAAATCGGGAACAACGGTAATCTCGTTTTGGGCCCATTCGACGAATCTACGCCTTACTTGATGATCGTTTGGCTTCAATTCTTGAACGAGTTGGATTTTGTAAGCACGCAAACCAAGATCCTTCCGCAAAATCTTCCATAAAGTGGATGGACACAGATCCAATTTCTGTGCTCGATGGCGGATGGACTCATTCGGGTCTTCCGCAATGCTACGCTCTACAGCAGCAATAGCTTCTTCTGTACGCACCGTACAGCGTCCCTGGGGATGCGAGTTATCAATAAGAGTAAACGTGGTGCGAAAACGTTCCATGGTTAATCGAATTAACTGCTCTGATGGACGATTTTTTCGACGATAAAATGGACGTAGTGCGCGATACGTTTTCCGCACAGAACCATTATTTTCGAAATAAAATTGCACTATTTGCAAGCGTTGTTCAGGCGTGAGTCTATTCATGATGAATTGCCAAACCAAACTGAGAATAAATCACTTGAGAGCTGTTAAATCGGTCGCCATCTTGAACTGTAATGCCAATTTAAAGTTATATACCTCTATAAAAAACACCCTTTAGAACGTAAACAAATTCAAATTTCTCTTAGTTTCCCATAGTGCTCTTCTATACATATTGTTACGTTTTTATCTTTCAAAAACGTATAAGATATAAGCTCGTAAATTGCAAATAAAATAAAAATAAATTTGTGTTTAGTTTAAATTAAAATTTTTTATTGTTCGAACAATTCTGTGTGCCACTGTTCACAACTTGATGTAACAACAACAATTGCTTTTCTTTGTTATTCCCCTGTGTATATCCCCTTGCATAAACAATAACAATTACTAGACAATTATTTGACAGATCTTTGTAACGGAGACCTTCAAACGCACCGCGTCTTCCCACAAGACTGACTGAACTTCTCTAACTCACTCGCCTGCTTTTCTTGCCTTTTATATGGCAAAGTAAGCAGTCTGATGAGTGTTCTTGAAGGTGAATGTGCATGGCTTTGCCTTCTCGAGATCTCTATAAATGTAAATATCGTTGTTTCATTATTATTATTTGTATATTTTGCTGACATTTACTCTCGTAGTGTTTGTTGTTGTATTTTTGTTTACTCGTTTACCATTTTTTATGCTGGTAATTGTTGTTATATAAAGCAGTACGAATATTTGTCAACAGTTTTGTTTACTGCATTGTTTTGTTTTTGTAGCTTTTATTTATAATTTTAATGTTAAGCAATGTAAAAACATATGTTTGTTTTCTCTTATATTCTTTATTACTCTCTTAGGTATTATTAATCTCTTTGACATAAGTTGCTTAAGGGTAAACACATTTATTTGTAATCATTAAATAGCAAGGAATTGTTTTTCTATTCTAAACTAAAGAAAGAGAGACATTAACGAACATGCTTGAAGAATTTTCTCTTCCTTGTAAGGCCTTAACTGTACATACTATGTACGTATTGCACTGTCTCTACTCTGGGCAGAACTTCCCTAAGGGCATTTATAAAAAAGTAAACAAATCTCTTTTAATGCATTAGATTGCAATTTTGATTGGTGTTCTCTCAAAGAGAAAAAAATAAAAAAAAAAAACTTGTGTGAACAAACAAGCAACACAAGTTTAATTAACGACGATTTGGTTTTTTCTATGAAAGCTGACATCCACAATTTCTCTTCTGTACACACTTCCTGCTCTATTTGTTTCGGTTGTTGTAAATAACTTCGTGCCCTTTTGCCATTTTGTAACACAAAAGATTTAATCTCACAAAAAAAAAAAAATAATTTCCCAATTAAAAAAATAAGCTTTCTTATAAACCCGCACAGTCAATCAAACATTTAATTAAAAAGTGTTATTATTTTAAAGGGATAAGTATCGTCTGTTATTCTCTCTTCAGTAAGATCTTACACAAGCAATACAAATCACTGTTAAACATTTTTTTATTCACATAATGTAAACACAGAATCTGTAATTAACATGCTGTAACGAAATATGTAAGCAAACAACACACCACAAACTTAAGTCTTCAGTTTTTATGTAAAAACTTCGTACAGCGCCAGCCACCCATCCGCATTCTTTTCTCAATATTTCTTTTTGTTGTTGTTGTAAATCATATCATAACATTTTGCCATTTGAAATGTAAATACTCTGTCCTTCTTGTTGTACCAAAAGAAATATGTGTCGCATCATTGCAGTAAAATTTCCCGCAAAACAACAAAAACACACAAAAACAAAAAAACAAAAAGAGCGTCGGAGTCAAGCAATAAAAAATGTGCGTTTACTTAACAGGGGTGAGCCATAGTAACTGCAACAGTTATTGTTGTTTTGTTTTTCTTACCGCTGTTGTGTGTGCTCTCTTTAGGGATATTTTAAAGATTTGCAGAGATAACACCTGTACGCATAACAATAAATCAGTATGAATTGTAATCCCACACGGGTGGTGGTGGTTTTGGGTGTTTAAAGAAAATAAAAGAAGCATAAAAATGCAATTTTTTTGAAGAGAGTAAGAAAAGTGCTAGAAAGTTGATTTATTAATAATAAAATGTTATTAAAAGTGTTATAAAATGTATACGTATGAGCATTTTCTTAAAAAATCAAAAATATAAGTGTTGAAAGAGCCGTAAAATAAAGAAATAAAATGTGTGTGAAAAAGTGTTCCATAGTGAAAACAAAATGGTGATTTTGATAATAGGGGCTTTTGTTAAGCAAAATAGGGGTTTTTGTTAGGCAAAATATGCAATTCTAAAGTGATTTAATTAGCAATTTGTTGAATATATAAGAAATTTTGTAATAAAACCTTTGATTTACATTTGCTTAGGTACTTACTTTAATCGAAATTAAAATTCTGCACCAAATCCAATGCCAATTCCACATGAAATATATTCTGTTGTAAAGTTTTTCTGTATGTAATTTTAATTTACCTCAGGGTATAGTGTTTTTTTGTTATATTTTCCTTATTTTCTTATTTCTTATCTTACCAACAACCGCTATAACAAAGAACGTGTAAATGTTTTAAAAAAAGAGACTGTTTTAACAACAACAAATCAAATAAAAGCATCAACATAGAAACGTAAACGAAAACACACAACACACACATAGTTTTCTTCCACAGTCAGTTTACAGTTTGCAACAAAACAAAAACAAATTCTTAACTGCAAACAGCACTTTTAAAAATATATAAACGAACTTACATACATATCTACATATGCATGTGTGTGTGCATGCATTCGCATGTAAACATCATCAAACTTCCACATGCGGTAAACTTGGCCTCAAAATCACAATAAAAACAAACAAACAAACAAACAAAAAAAATGAAAAGAAAAATAAAAGCAATTAAAAGCAACAAAAAAAAACTCGTTAAAAATATTGCCTGTATTTTAAATTGATATTGTTACTGTTGTTGTTTTTTATAGCAAAGCTATAATTGTTAAATGTTGCGCAATCATCGTTTATGCACATCATGTTGGTGTTTATTTTTGTCATAAACCCAGTTTCATATATGCACGCACATATACATAAACATTTAAATGTGTGCCTCTGTAGAAAAAAAAAATAAAATGAGAACGACTTTCCGTTTGTTTTATTAATAGGCCTGTCTCAACTCTTCCCATTTGTTTTGCCACTCTCTGCCGCTCTTCACTACAGGCTATACACGGTATATGTATGTTTGTTTAATAATGTTGTTTATTTATGTTCAGGCACACTGGTTGATTGCAAGTTGCAACATTTTTTCTTTCATCGCTCTCTATCTCTCTCTTTCATCATATGAATATGGTTTGTTTGTAAATACTGTTCTTGCAATGTGCTAAAGTTGTTGTTGTTGTTATTGCTTATGTCCAGTGCTGTTTTAACTGTCTATTTCTGGTTTTATGGTCACAACAGCATATTCAAACATAATTTGACCTTATTAGAGAACAACAGAGACTGAGGCACACACACACAGTTGCATTCATATTTACTGTACATATTTATAAGCATACTTAGTAACCTGAAATTAAACAACAATCTACTGACCAACAATAAGAAGACGAAAAAGCCAAGCAATAACAATGCTAAAAGCCCGGCAAGCAAATGACAACAACATCTGTTGTCTGAGATTATGTTAAAAAAAATATTCCGTTTCTGGTTTATTTTCAAAAAGATGGTGAATCTTGTTGTTGGACCCAAAGAAGGATTATTTTTTTATTGTTTTGTGTTTATTTTTATTAACAAAAAATCTTAAAAAAAAATAAATTAAATATAATACACAGTCTAGTGAACCACGCAACATCAATTCCACACATAGAATATAAAAAAAAAGTAAAAACAAAAACCCGTACCAAAGCAAAACAATGGTTTTGTAATCTCAATCTCAAGAGATAAAAAAACCGGTTCCCATCTTACTCTCTTCCCATAGACACATTTGTTTACATTTAATAGCAGTGCTGTAAAGTGGGCAATAAAACCCACCGTTTTTATTATCAAAAAACGTTAAAAAATGTTAAAATTATTAGAATAGAAAAAAAAAGAATAAAATTTAGTTTGTGGGATCTTCTTTGAAAAAATATTTTTTGCTTAAATTAAATCATTTATGTACTACGGTAATGCCTCACCCGCCTATATCCCCTTGCCTAACCATTTACAGCTTTTAATGAAGTCACTTAAACTCTTCAAGGTAGTTAGTTTGTTGACTTATTAGATATGAAGCCTAGGTTCAAGCCCCGGGTCAGACATCTCTAAGAAAATGAAATACGAAAAAAATTTTCTTCGGCGACTTTCTCTCAGCAGATTTCTGGCTAAAACTCTGAATGTAAATAAAATTTTCCTGAAAAGTTTCTTAAACATTTGTCGTTCGAAGTAGACTTAAAACTGTATGTAACACCATTAATGTAAAAAATAACACACAGACACAGTGAGAAGCTAGTTCGTAATCCTAACTGAGAGGTTGTAATGCCCAATTATGTATGTATGTACACCTAATTCTGTTTTTACACGGTTTTGATATAACACGGTTTTGATATAACACGGTTTGCAAATAAAATATTTTTAATTTTTGTTACACGATTTTATTCCATTTAGCACGATTTAAAATTTTTTGTGCTTAAATTTTTTTGTCAAATTTAATTTTTGCAAAGTATGTTCATATCACAAATTTAAGGGAATTCCCTTTTTGCGCGTACAAGCAAATTTACTAGTCAAAGCAAATGTAAATGGCACAAATTTAGGGGAATTCCCTTTTGTGCAATAAAGCACAAAGGTCAGAGCAATTGAAATGTGTTAATATTTTATATTTATTAAGTTATTTATATTTTTAATTTTGTTAAATATTTTATGAATCCCTAAAAGAAAATGTCAAATACAAAACTTCTTAAAAAATCCTTGCTTTTCACTAATTTTAATAGGTTTTAGAGATTAGGAACCAATCACCTATTTTTGCATACGATCAGTGTCTTTTTTTACACGGTTTTTTTTACACGGTTTTTTCTGGAACCAATCTACCGTGTAAAAACAGAATTAGGTGTACTTAAATTCTTGATCTTCATTTTCAACAAATCAGTGGGATTTTTTGAATTGTAGAAGCCAAGGCACCTTCCTTTTTGATTTCAACGCTAGTCGTTTATTTCTGTCTCTTTCTTTTTGACCTATTGAATTCTATACTGTTCTCGCGTTAAATACAGATTATGCAGGAAACTTATCGCGAAAGCGACAGTGTAAATAAAAAAATTGGCTTTTAGAAAACCTCATAGTTTATTAGGAATTCTAGGTCGATTTAAAATAGTAGCATTAGAAGCAGAAATATTAGTTTCTTTGCTATTATGCTTTCTTATTAAAAGTGTTATAAGCGATTTATTGTGAAATTAAAATTAAAAATATTAAAGTAAAAAAGTATTTAAAGTGAAATAAAGCTTGCGATCGAAAATATAACAAAAATGATAAATCAAAGTGGTGTTTAAGAATTTCATGCTGCTTCACAACAAAATACTAGCAATTGAAGGTAAGTTTTTCTATATTTTATCATAGTAATTAAAATTATTACATATTAACCAATAAGCAAGCAATATTTCGTTATAATTTCGAATTTTTGAAATGTTGTTGGCAAAATGATCAATAAATCAATATTTTTTTTTTATTAAAATCATCAAAATATCTTAAGGACTTATAAAAACACGTATACACGACATTTCAAAAACATATGCTTGATGTAATTTAAAAGCTACTAAATGCTGTCTTTCTCCAAAAATAATTTAAAAACATTATCTTAAATTTATTTAATATTTTAACACAAAAAAATCGTAACTTTTATTATTTGAGCCTTTAACATTGCGAAAAAAAAACGTTGCTATTCATATTAAGAGCAGTAAGTTGACCACACTACTGTTTACATTTTATTTTTATTTCTTTTCTCTCTCTCAGCATAAATTGTCTCTCATTGAAGAACACTGTTTATGTCTGTTATTTACTACTTGATTGTTTTTGCAAAGCCATAAAAGAAAAACAAAAACAAAACCTTAAGCAGAGGTAACAGAAGGTCAGCTTTTAATACTTAAAGCAATAACAACAACATCTCAAAAGGGGGAATACATATGTAGTAAGAAATTGTGGGAGAACAAATCATTAGGTGAAAACAAAAACAACAACAACAACAACAAAAAATATCAATTTATTGTTACCTAGACAAGGCTTCAGTTTTAGGCACATTCAAACATGATCTTTAATGATGATAACAAAAAACAAAAACAATGCAATTCAAAAGGAGATAAAAATAATAACAAAAATACAAACAATGTAAGCGAGATAGCCCAAGATGATATGAAAGAGGAGAATTGTTTTTTCTTGTTGTTGTTGCTTTTTGAGTTGTTTTTTTTTATACATTTAATGTTGCTGTTAATGATGTCAACATGTGTGTAAACATTTAACGGTATTAAGTAGTCTGCTTAGAAAACTGGTATTAAAAATAATAACAACTATGTATGTGTGTATGAGTACATACAATGCATGCATGTGGGTATACTAGCATTAATTGTAGTTTTTGTTGTTGCTGTTTTTTTTTTTGTATGTTAATAGTGTTTATGTTCTCAATTAAAACATGTCCAAGCTTGTTTTTTTTTGTTGTAGTTTTTTTTTCTTTCTTTGATTTTTAATGGTTTTATAACGTTTGTTGTTGTTGTTTAATTTTTCTTAATGTGTGCAGCATATGTATATTGTTTTTGTAAATTGAAGTGTATGTCAGGGTGTCATGTACATATGAAACCATTTTTTTCGTCTTCTTTGCCATACATTTTCTAATAAAACCGGGTGACAATTGCAATATTTATTTACAATGTTTTTTGTAGTTGTATTTGTTATTCTACTTTGTGAAGAGCATAATTTTGTATTGTTTTTGGTTTGCTTGCGAATTGTTTTTTTTAATTTTTAAAGTGATAACAATTAGGCGGGTATTATTTTGAACACTCAGTCTTTCTCTCTCTCTCTCTCTCTCCCTCTATTTGCAAATCCCAATGTAGTACATATGCGATGATTTTTTTCTTCCCCATTAGGGAGGTGATGAAACAACTTTAATTGGTTTAATGAGTGGAGAAATTGCTTTAAAATTTAATTTACACAGGAGAACAGAATTTTTGTTAGCATAACAATAACATAACATTTCCTTACATAACAAGCATTGACATTTGACGCTTGGCAATGGAAAAAACTCTTCTTATTCGTAAACAAATTTAAATTCTTTTAATATACATTTTGTACGGCCCTAATTTTCTTGGTATTAAATTTTGTTTTGACATTTTTGATAACCTTTTGAAAAACCAAAATAAAAAAATCCAAAAGTTCTGAATTCTTTAGACAATGTAGGTATCACTTTGAATTTAATTTCCAAGTAGTATAGAGGACGGCAACAGGGCTTAAATGGCGTCTCCTAAATTTCATGATATCTTTATGGCTTTACTCGTATTTGTAATCATAACACAGGTAAAGTGAACAAATTTCTAAAATAATTTCTTTAAAACTCATTATCATTTGCAATTTGTTACCTCCCCCGCACCTTCAGTTCTATCTTAAACACTTGGCTGCTGCTAATCAACACTCACCAATGAATGAGACTGCCAGCGAAGAAGATTTTCTCCATCAAGGTCATATGAAATTTATAAAACATTATGCCCAACGCTCTATAAATGTCTCACGTGCCATACTTCATGACCGCTCAGTAGTTAAGCACCGTGGTGAGGAAGTGGAGAAATTTAAAAAGAATCTAAGCAATCTAATCATAGCCTACGAAGCAGTTAAAAATCCTGATGATTATAGTCAAATAGTTGAAGATTTTGGCAAATTAACAGATTTTTATACTGAAATGCCGTTGGAGAAACAAACCACAGATACGCAGTTTATTGTGAACGTTTTAAAGAAATACGAGGGCGATAAAATAACGGCAGAGATTAAGGAGAAAATGTCTGAATTTATGGCCAGATTTATGGAGGCTTTAATGGGTTAAAGAACGAAACAAAAAACAAAAAAAGATTTTTAATTATAAAATTAAAATAAAGTTTAAGCAGATTTAAAACCGTATTGAAATTGCATACGCGGGACTTTGTTTTGAAAAACTCTTGTAAGATATTATCGGAATTGATTGATGCCATTATGCGGGGAATAGAACATCGTACAAATGGCCGTCTCAGCTTCTCTAGGCGGATCGCAACCGAAATCCTTATTCTCCACAAATCAGGTAGGATTTGATTAGCTTTTTAAGTTATCTTGGCTTTGGAAACCGCTGCGGTTTATGTCAAATTCGCATAGGCTTGCGACTTAAGAAAACTCCACGGGACTAAGTCTAACGGGGTCATATTGATTGGTCTTGTCGATCAATTCATATATTTCATATTTTATTTATTTTTCTGCAATTCTCTCTCACCATAGCTCATGTTCATGCTTTAATGCATTGTATATGTAAACTTAGCATCAAAAGTCTGTTTATACTTACTTACTTAATTGGCCATAACAACCCGATTAACAGATTTTGGCCTGCCGCAACACATCCTTCCAGGCGCCTCTGCTTATTGCGCGCCTACGCCAGTTGGTCACACCAATCGATGACAGGGCTTCCTCGATTTGGTCCTTCCAACGGATACAAGGTCGTCCTCTTCGCCGACTTCCGCAGATCCCCGCATCAAATACCCGTCTCGCTGGAGCATCCTCCTCCATTCGAACGACATTGCCGAGCCAGCGCAGCCGCTGGATATTAATACGCTGTACAACATCCATGTCGTTGAGGAGCTCATACAGCTCACTATTGTATCGGATATGGAAATCATCGCCAACACGTACTGCACCGAAGATCTTACGCAGTACTTTTCTCTCGAACACTCTCAAGGCCGCTGCATCAGTACATAATAGGGTCCATGCCTCTGCGCCATAAAGAAGCACGGGTAGCATGAGCGTCTTGTAGAGTGTTAGCTTCGTCGTACGAGAGAGGTCTCTGCTACTCAATTGCCTATTGAGACCATAGTAGCACCTGTTGGCAAGAGTGATCCTGCGCTCGATCTCCAGACTGACATCATTTGTGGTGGTAATGGCGGAGCCAAGATAAATACATTCCTTGACTGTTTCAAAAGTATAGTTATCGGCCGTAATCTGAGAATCAATACGCCGCACGTCTCTACTTGTCAATAACATATACTTTGTTTTGCCCTCATTTACTGCCAAACCCATCTTAGTAGACTCGCGTTCAATAGCACTAAAGGCAGCCGTAACATCTCGCTTCGTACGCCCTATGATGTCAATGTCGTCAGCGTACGCAAGCAACTGGACACTTTTTTGAAAAATAGTGCCACTGCGATGCACTCCTGCCTTTCGCAGAACACTCTCCATGACGAAGTTGAAGAGGTCGCATGATAAGGGGTCGCCTTGTCTGAAACCTCGCACGGTATCAAAAGGCTCGGAGAGGTCCATTCCTACCTTGACGGAGCTACAGGAATTGCTCAACATCATTCTGCATAGCCTTATCAGCTTCGCAGCTATACCGAGCTCAGACATTGCGGCAAAAACACGATCCCTTATGGGGCTATCAAAGGCAGCCTTATAGTCGACAAAAAGATGGTGTGTGTCAACTTCTTTCTCGTGGGTCTTTTCTGTTTATACAGTCAAAGAAAAAAATCTATATGCTGTGGTGTTTCTTTTATCAAATTGTGGCTGTTTAAGGCATTTACAACTCAGAATGTTTGAAGACGAAACCGAATATAAAAAAATTTAACCTAGAAATGTTGGAAAAAAGAAACAAAAAAAAATAGTGGTGTACTTAGACTTTTTTGTGTGACTGTATGTTTAGAATTCTAACTTTCGAGTAAGTGATGAACGCCAATTGTTGTGAAACAATGAAAACAATCCTTTAACGTGATCCTTTACACGTGATGGATATACTTCATGAAAGCCTTATGCTCACAATTCCTTACTATTTACTTCCTACACATCAGCCCAGAACGCTTGACAAGAAAATTTCGTTCAAATAAGCTCTCGAAAATTTTGTTGCTGATGAGCTGACTATGACCAATACGAAGCTCTTAATCTATGACATATTATAGGTCATAGTTATTTGGATTGCCTTAGTTAATTTGGATATTATCTACACGTTGTACAAGGAGATGCAATCCCGATGAATGCAGAAGGCACACGCAATCTTGCTAGACCCTACTGAATGCGCATGGCCATCCATCGCACAACAGCGATTCCAACGGACGCAAAAAGTTGACATTCTGGCAAATGACTTCTGCAGGAGCTGTGTAGGCCTTAAGAAAAAGAAGAAACTATTTTTTTACCTCATGTATCAGTGCCCTGCAATGCCCTGATTTTCAACTTTAGCTTTCGGGCATCCTTGATTAAGCTTTAAAATATCAAGATTGCTGCAATAGCAAGATTTGTTTTGTATTCGGATTGGTTTGTTCCTCTGTGGAATGTCTGATATTGGAGCTGAAGATTGATTGTGGCATTACAATGGAACTAGAGTCCTTACGCCATCTGCACCTAACATTAAAACCATAACCAGTTTCAGTTTAACGAATCCAAACATATTATTTACAGTGTGCAGCTGTTTTATGAGTTTATACGACGGTGTTGTGTTGCACTATCATTTTGTAGCCACCAGCCGACAGTGCACGATGTGGATGTTATATTTGGGAAACGTGAGTAATTTTTATGTGTGCACACTTACACAGAGATAAGATGGATGTCTAAATTTGAATTTGCGTAGAAAGCATATTCTCTTTATCATCAGCGAAATCGTCAAGATTTAGAAAAAACATGGGTTTTTTTTTGAATTTTAGTTTTGTGCGTAGCGCAGATAACCTCATTAACCCTTGTTTTAATTTTTTGGTTTTTAAACAGTTTTCTTGCGTATAAAAGGCCTGTATATTCTAAACAAAAAATTAAATCTCTCGCTGAAGGGCTCGGTAAAGCAATCAAAAATGTTTCAAAAAAATATTTTCAAAATACTGATATTTTGCATGGCACTGGCACAGGTGAGATGAAAAATATTTTCTAAGAAATTTAAGTTCGAAGTAAAAAAAAATTAAATTTTTTTTTTCAGTTACCACTTGGCTCCTTTGGCCACGGAAAATGTCGTTTCCCAACCAATTACACGCTAAGGCAACCAAGTGAAGATGATAAGAAACTGTCAGCCGCATTGCAATTGGAGAAATCTATTGTAGATACCAGAGCCAATTCTATTTTTCTTATGGAGTCGAAATTCAAAAATACCTTGGAGACAATAATCAAAGAACTGCAAACAATGAACAATACAGAGTCTGCTGTGCAACGCCTTCAGAGTAGATTGTTGGAAGTTGAAAGGTCCTTCAAGCCATGCAAAACTCTTCATCAATACCGGGGCAATCTTTACGCCGTAATAATGTGGTATTATCCACTAGAATTACGGAAGTATGAGAATGGCGACCTAAAGTTGATAGAAGTTATGAAAAAATTTGATGTCCATAACTTTAGAAGCTTATTTCAACCAGAGACTGTTGACTATGTTACGATATTTGAAGAAAAATTCCAGGAACTTAAAGAGCCAATTAAAAGAGAAAATGAAGAGTTTAGTAATGAACTTAACAAGTGGTTCGAGGAGGTTTACAATACGAAAAATGATTTAATTGATAAAGCAAATGCTATATCCGCATTGATTCATAAGAAATTTTTCCTTGTAAATGCTAGAAACAATTATTTCTCACTTCAATAAAATTAATTTTTTTTATTTAAAAAATACGATTAAATTGTAGAATTTAAATAAAAAAAATATCATTATTACCAGAGACATATTTACATATGTACTTATACACTTACTTGGTCATTACAACACTTTGGTTAGGATTACACTACCCATGTTATAAGTGTTATTTATATACACGAGTGATGGAAACTGCAGTTTAAAATCAATTCCGAACAACAGATTTTTGAGAAACTTTTCATGGCAATTTTCCAATTTACTCTCAGGGAGTTTTTGGCAGAAATCTGCTGAGAGGAAGTCGCCGAAGAAATTTTTTTCATATTTCGTTTTGATGTTTGACATGGGATTTAAACCGAGGCCTTATGTCTAAGAAGCCAACGTACTGCAAACACCATTGTCAGAGTGCCTCAAGCAATCCATATCGTCGTTAGTGATCGGTTTTGCCATTTTCTGCACACGGTTGCAAGGCCTGTTTACAGACAACAAGACGCCAGCCTATACATTATGCCTGGAAAAGGTAAGCATTGGTTAAGAGGTGTACCATCTGAACCCAACAGGCTTATTTATGTTGAGATTCGTAAGAAATTTTTTAGGTTAGGTTAGGTTAGAGGACGTGTACCGAGGAGGTCGAATTGGCTCATTGTACAACGTCCTAGTTTCTCACACCACTTATGTTGTGTGTATGTGTTAATTTTATACATGAGCGGCGGGACCTATAGTTTAAAGTCGACTCCGAACGACTGATTTTTGAGAGACTTTTTTCATGGCAATTTTCCATTTACTCTCAGGGAGTTTTTGGCAGAAATCTGCTGAGAGGAAGTGGCCGAAAACTTCTTTTTGTATTTTGTCCTTGGCGACTGGCCTGGGGCTCGAAACGTGGCTTTACGTCTAATAAACCACCACACTACCTACTAGACTACGGCGACTTCTAAAAAGCAAACTTCTTGTAAATATTGAAGTTTTGCAGTGGGGCTACGTAAAATACCATGTGGAAATATTCCAAAAATTTGGGGTGGCTGTTGAATGAATTTGAATAACAAGTCCTTATCATTACATTGTGAATTAAAAGTCTCATCGAAATAAAATCTTCTTGTGTGTCTTATTTAACTTTTGAAACCCAAAACCGGATAACCCTTTATTTTAATAAAGTTAACTATGCACAATGGGTCTTGCACTGTATACAAATTAAATAAATTCTGTTTCAATTGTTTTCATTAATTAATTGCCTTTAATTGTTATTAATGCAGACATTTAATGGATTCATTTTAAACTGAGCCGAGCTGCAATTCAAAGAGCATTTAAGTGATTAAAAATAATTACAAACGATTTAATGACAATCGATATTAAAAGAAATCCAAGTTTATTATTTTATTTGTTTATTTATGATTAAAAACAAATTTAAATTAAAAATAAATGAAAGTGAATTGAAGTGACAATTCAATGGTTATGATTGTATTGACGTAATAAATTATTCAATTTGATTTTATAAACAAACAAAAAATTATGAAAAATACCAAGTCATTGTTATAATGTTGAATTTAACAAATGGAAAAAAAAAATACAAATAATTTTTAAATTATAAAAAAAAAAATAAAAGAAATAAAAAAAAAACTAATAATAATGGCAAGAAATTATGGCATAATGATGAACACTTTGAGAAAAAAAGAAAGGAAAAAATCCCAAAATGAAACTGAACTTAAAACGATTACAGAGGCATTACAGTGAAGTGCCGCTTAGCGCTTCAGATTATAACGGGTGATTTTTTTTTGCTATTATCTTTTTGGCAACACTGGTTTAAACAGCTCACGCATGTTTCGCGTTTTGTTTCAGTGTCAAACATCTTCAGTTTGGTCTATAATTTAACCATGAATCGTCTTACAAACGAACAACGCTTGGAAATCATTGAAATTTATTATCAAAATGCGTGCTCTGTTAAGAAAGTTCATCGCGCGCGCTTCTTCCATTTTATGGTCAGTTTAATCGACCCACTGAAGCGGCTATTCTGGCTATTGTGACTTAAATTTCGCACCAAATTTACATTGTTGGATATTAAACCACCAACACGCTTACGTAGAGTGCGAACTGAAGAAAATATCGCAGCTGTATCGGCCGGCCAGTGTTAATGATGACCATCAATTATCGATTAGTCGCCGTTCACAGCAATGGGCCTCTGTTACTCAACAACGTGGAAAATTTTGCGGAAGGATTTAGGTGTGAAGCCTTTCAAAATACAGCTGGTGCAAGAATTGAAGCCGAACGATCTACCGCAATGCAGAATTTTTGGTGAATGGGCTCTTGGAAAGTTGGCCGAAGATCCACTTCTTTGTCGAAAAATTGTGTTCAGCGACGAAGCTCATTTTTGACTCAATGGATACGTAAATAAGCAGAATTGTCGATTTTGGAGTGAAGATTAGCCAGAAGCATGGCAAAAGCTACCAATGCATTCAGAAAAAGTCACAGTTTGGTGCGGTTTATGGGCTGGTGGCATCATTGTACCGTACTTCTTCAAAGATGCTGCGAATAACGTAACGTAACTGTGAATGGTGAGCGCTACCGTGAGATGATATCCAACTTTTTTTTTGCCCAAAATGCAAGAGCTTGACTTGCATGACATGTGGTTTCAACAAGACGGTGCCACATGCCACACAGCACGCGTAACAATGGCCTTATTGGGAGGGGATTTCGGTGAACATTTTATTTCACGTTGGGGACTGGTCAATTGGCCGCCTATATCGTGCGATTTAACGCCTTTAGACTATTTTTTGTGGGGCTATATTAAAGCTCATGTCTATACAGACAAGCCCGTTTCAATTGACGCATTGGAAGACAACATTGAAGCATTTATTCGTGAGATACCGGCCGAAATGTTGGAAAGAGTATGCCAAAATTGAACTAAGCGGATGGAGAATTTAAGGCGCAGTCGCGGTCAACATTTGCATGAAATAATCTTCAAACATTAAATTATATGGACCGCAATATCGATTCAAATAAAGATTTCATGCATTTTTCTGAATTTTATATGTTTTTTTTTGTAAATGATGATGTGCAAAACTGAATGCATACATACGAATGACATAATTTGGTTTTCTTCTCCGTAATGTGATGAGAAAACCAAATACAACCAAAGAAAACCGAATACATATCTTTTATTTTTATTCAGTTATCCAGAACTTCTTTTTCAATCCTATGGTCTGATAACAAGCGAGTGCACAACTGAGTAAATGGGTATTTCAGGTGGTCCCGTATTAAACTGAATTTCTTCTTTGTAATGATATGAAAAACCGAAAAGTGCAAAACTGAGTACATATGACCTAATTTTGTTTTATTATCAAGGAATAATTTTTTTAATATTATATGCTGGTAATAAATAGGTGCAAAACTGAGTACATCAATGTAATCCTGCTTGATTCTACTCTAAAGTAGTCTAGTCCTTCGTTATGTACGTGTGTGGTCATCAAAATGTTGAAGCAAATCACAAATACCAAAATGTGCAAAACTGAATATATATCTTTTATTTTGGTTTAGTTATCCAGAACTTCTTTTTCCATCCTATGGTCTGATAACAAATGAGTGCACAACTGAGTAAATGGGTCCCGTATTAAACTGAATTTCTTCTTTGTAATGATATGAAAAACCAAAATGCGCAAAACTGAGTACTTTGGTTTTATTATCATGAAATAATTTTTTTAATATTATATGCTGATAATAAATGAGTGCAAAACTGAGTACATCAATGTAACCCTGCTTGATTCTACTCTAAGGTAGTCTGTTTCTTCGTTATGTATGTATATGGTCATCAAAATAATTAATTAAACTTATCATACCAAAGTTTTTCTCTTTAAATTTGAAATAAAAAATTCTCTCAAATATCTGCCATAAATTGGCGCCACCCTAATACATTTAGTAAAGCAATTTTTATTGATAACCTTTACAGCTTCAGAATGAAATTCAGCGCGAGCAGTTGCATTAATGAAATAAAATTTTGATTGCATTTTTAGTCTCAGATCATTTGAAAGTGTTAAACTGAACTCATAGCTTACGGGTGACCTTTAAACTTGCCTGTCTTTTAACAGCTGCACTAGTTTTGTAGGAAATTTAAATTCCAATTAAAAAAACCAAAATACTTCGAAGTATTTCTCATGTAATCTTGTGACACGTGACGTCATATTGTGACGTGTGACGTATTTAAAGACCATAATGTTAACGTTTCATTTGTGCTACCCTAATAATTGAAGTGATAAGCATTAAAAATTTCCCAAAATGCTGGGGTAAATTGAATTTGCAATCGCGGACTTAATTCAGTTCATTTGCAAACTTTGAAGAGAATGTTTAGTAAACGGGAAACTTATAAGTTCTGTGGTATTTTGCCTGCAATACTATTAGTTCAGGTAGAAGGAGGAGATAACTGCCTTCAAACATTTTCCAAAAGAAGAAAATTAAAGCCAAAAAATTAATTTATTATAGTGCTGTTTAGGCAGTTCTCGTCAAGACAGTACTATCTTAATGACAATAATATTACCGAATACTATGTAAACAACACTCTAAAGGCAGTGCGTCAGATACTTAAGGATGCCACAGTAATGGCCAATCATAATAAGGAAGTGGTGGAGTTTAAATTCAATTTGACGTCTATAGTAAGCAAATATGAGGAGATCAAAAATTCAAGCCTTATTGGAGGCCACAAAAAATCGGATCAACGAAATTCTTTACTTACATATGAAGAGGAGGCTCTGCTAGAATTAGTAAAACAATATCTTTACATAACCCATCATTATTACGAACTAGCGGAAGAGAAAATGCCAACAAACAAATATTCTAATGAAATATGAAGGCTATTATGTTCTCATCATATACAAACACTTGGTGAAAGCCATTGCATGGTTGTTTATTATGTGATCAATGCAATGGAAAGATAGCCAGTTCCATAGTATCGTAACAAAAAGCTGTAAAAATTCTGTTGAAAAATTCTATTAAAATTTCAAATAATTCACAATAAGGTGCAGAAGTGAGTACATGTGCTTAAACTATAAAATGAAACATTTTTTATATGTGAAGCTTGAATCAAATATGAAGCATTTTGACTGACAATATATGACCATTTTTTTTTTGGGATCTAGTCTAGTTACTGCATCCAAGTAGAACTTCTCAACTTTCTAAGCGAAAAACCAGAATTAAAATTTTCATTATTAAGTGAGTGCTGCAAAGACAAAAACCAGCGATAGTTTGAAAGTGCAATTTCTGGTTGCCGTAGTCTAGTAATTTCTGTATTGGCTTATTAGACGTGAGGCCTCGGTTCAAACCTTAGGTCAGTTATCTCCAACTAATCGAAATATGAAAAAATATTTCTTCGGCGACTTGCTCTCAGCAGATTTCTAGCAAAAACTCTGAGAGTAAATAAAATTCTCATGAAAAAGTTTCTCAAAAATCTGTTGTTCGGAGTCGACTTTAAACTGTAGGCCCAGCCTCTCATGTATAAAAATTATCGCACAAAACATAAGTGGTATGAGAAGCTAGGGTGAGAAGAAGGGTTGTAATGACCAATTATTTATGTGTCTTTGGGTCAGTTTAATTTTGTACCGGAAGCCCAAAATTCGCCATATTTTGGTCTACGAAAAGCCGAGTTCTTATGAGCGAAGCGAATTCGAGCGGCTCAAATACTCCCGCATAATCTAATGGACGGTTTTTGCTAGATCTTGTGTTTTTTCGACGTACTGATGTTAGTCAATGGTTTACCAAACCAGTGGACTTGAATTTATCCACCAAATTGCGGACAGTCCTTTCGGTAGGACGATTTGAGAGATTGCTAAAAAGGAAGACGCATTGCGGACATTTTTCGAACATTTGGATTTTTTTTATTATTTTCACTTGTTAACAACAGTATTTCCATAGGCAAACATAGACAAACATCCATAGAAACTGGGTGGTAATCCTGACTAATGTACATATGTATGTAATTTCTGGATCAAAACTTTCCACACAAACTTCCTCAGTCTCTGTGGGGGTGCATGAAAGGTGTGCGCACACAATTAGTCTGTTCCTCCTCCACGCGTGTTATCAAAGTAAACTTACTTGATCTCCCTGTATCTACTACCTAACCTAACTTTTTATTTATGAACATAATAAATCGTTAAATATAAATTTACCGTTAAATAAAGTCTTTCCATTTAAATTTTGCCTCCAAAACAAGAAAAACGTTCATTTTCAGTTTCTGTGGTTGCCAAATAGCTGCATGAAAAACCACTCGTACTGGACTATTTGTTAATATTCATACAATTTTTTTTTGTTGTTGCTTATTTTGTCTATAATTTAAAAAATACAAAAAAAAACAACCTCAGGGTTTTTCCTTTCTACAGTTATTATTCAAATTTGCCTTTCAAAAAGGAAAAATTATAGAAAAAAAAATCTTGTGTACATTTTTTTCTGTTAATTTTTCTTTAAAACTTGTTTGGTTTTCCACTAAGAAAACATGGCTTGATGATGGCCATAAAACAGAAAGCAGATAAAAAAAACCAGAGAATAAACCAAGAAACAGCAAAAACAAACAAACAAAGACATAATTATACAGCGGTGCTCTAAATGAGCGCAAGTAACAGTGGAGAGCGGGCAACAAATGGCTTATGAGACGCGAAAGACGGGGCAATGACTACAATTGGAGTTTAGCAAATAAAACCCAAGGCACTGGGTTAATAATCATTTCAACTCTGGCTAAAACACATACATTTTCTTACACAGACATCCATACATTTTTTTTCTGTTTATCTCTTTCGTTTCTTTGTTTTTCTAAGTGCCATAAATTATTATTTTTTAAAGATTGCTTGGCTAAAATAAAATGCAAAGTTTTTTTTCTTTTAATTTTTGTTTTTATTTCAAATAATTTATCATTTTAGCTGTTTCTACAACCATAATGCTTATAATATTAATTATTAAAATACTTAAAATTTCAATAGAAAATAAATATGACGTCATTTGTCACCAAGGCAATTTGTGGCAAATTTGCCTTATTTCCTTAACGTGATAAAAGCAAAAGGAAAGAAGCATTTCATAACTTCATGCGACATAACAACCGCTGTATAAATCATTATGAAGAAGGCCCATTAAGCTCCTAATGGATTAGCATTAATCACCGCAAAAAAAGGGCAGAAATTCCCCTGTAATCATGTCAGCAATAATAAAGAAGTTTTAATGAATGCTGAACTACATATTTCCCGTAGTGAAATCGCTGTAGTCTGGTAGGTAGAGTGTTGACTTATTAGATGTGAGACCACGGTTCAAAACCCAGGTCAGACACGTTCAACAAAATGAAATACGAAAAAAATTTCTTCGGCCACTTCCTCTCGGCAGATTTCTGGCAAAAACTCTGAGAGTAAATGGAAAATTGCCATGAAAAGTTTCCCAATTATTTGTCGTTCGACTGTAAACTGTAGGTCCCGCCGCCCATCTAGGCTGTACACCTGACTGAAGTGTTGTAATGACCAATTAATGACCTTTAAACTATAGGTCCCGCCTCTCATGTATAAAATTAACACACACAACACAAGTGGTATGAGAAACTAGGACGTAATCATGGCTAAAGGATTGTAATGACCAATTATGTGTGTAAACTAGTGCCCTTTAATGTCATAACTATATCGTATAGCCCAATATGCCAAGGGCTTTATTGAGAACCTCCTTAGTTAGTCCTTACTACGCCGCTTACGCCGCATGAGATCAATATGGTCGCCGTAGTCTAGTAGGTAGTGTGTTGCCTTATTAGACGTAAAGCCAGGGTTCGCGTCCCAGGCCAGACATCAGGACAAGATACAAAAAGTATTTCTTCGGCGACTGCCTCTTAGCGGATTTCTGGCAAAAACTCTGAGAGTAAAATAAAATTGCCATGAAAAGTTTCTTAAAAATCTGTCTTTCGGAGTCGACTTTAAACTGTAGCTGCCACCACTCATGTATAATATTAACACACACACAACATAAGTGGTGTGAGAAATTAGGTCGTAATCCTGACTGTAGGGTTGTAATGAACAATTATGTTAAAGGTCAGATACGAGACTACGATCACCGTTGGGCTTTGGAGCATTCTCTTATAGATAACCGGCATTTGCTAAGCAGAATAGACGTTGACTCTAATAAAATATTGTTGCGAAGTCAAAACAACCAAAAACTTAAGAATAAAAGATGGAATATGCAAAAAAAAAATTAGTAATAACAATAACAAGTCAACAGTTAGATTCTAGAAGTTGCCAAACTGAAAATAAATGAAGTATAAAAAGAGCAAAAGGTATCGTTAAGAGCAGTGGTGTTGGGATTAAGGCAAAAGATGGTTTTTGCATTATTTATTTTATTTTTTATTTTATTTATTTTATTTATTTTATTTATTTAAGTCTATGGAATATCCTTACAGACTATTACATTTTATATTTCAATTCATTAAATTTTACATTTATATTTCAATTCATTTTATATTTCAATTCATTTTATATAACAATTCAGAATTATTATTATTATGATTTCAATTCAAAAAATAAGTTAAAAAAGAGACATCATTGAAAATATTAATTAAATGTGTTTAATTGTAAAATTATATCCTTTTTAATGGATTCCATACTTTTATTAAAATCTATATGATGATACAGACTATTAAAATCATTACAGATTCTACGAAATGGATCGAAGTTCGCGTAGTTAACTGTGTAATATTTTATATTTAAGAAATTATGGTATCTGGTCGGACGAACAGGTACTTTTATGGAAAGTTTTTCTAGAAGAAATTGCGAGTTGATAACACCATTAAACAGCTTCAGAAGAAAGATAGCATTTAGCATTTTACGACGGCTTTTTAAAGTTGGTAATTTAATGAGTGCTAGGCGGTTTTCATAAGGTGGTAACCTTTCATTAGGATCCCATCCATTCCCTAAACCACGAAGACAAAATAATATGAACTGTTTTTGAACTGATTCAATTTTATCAGAGTGTACAGCGTATTGAGGGTCCCATATTACAGATACATATTCAAGAATTGGGCGAACCAGTGTGGTAAACAATTGCTTAGTAACATAAGGATCAGAAAACTCTTTAGTCCATCGTTTGATAAATCCCAGGGTACATGTAGCTTTCCTAACAGTTGATGTAGTATGATTTCTGAAGTCCAATTTACAATCGAAAACTATCCCTAAATCGTTAAAGGTATTAACTAGTTCAAGAGCGGCACCATTCATTGTGTAAAATCCATTGGTTGGTGATGATCGAGTGAAGTACATATATTTACATTTTTTAACATTCAGCTCCATTAAATTAATACTACACCAAGAGGTTAAGTAGGTAATATCCTCTTGTAAAAGTACTTGGTCTTCAATGTTATTAAATGATAAAAATATTTTAACATCGTCTGCATACATTAATGTGTATGAATTTTTGATAACAGAAGGGAGATCATTTATAAAAAGAGTAAATAGGAGCGGCCCAAGATGACTGCCCTGTGGTACGCCTGACAGTACATCAATAAAGTTAGATTGCGTATTCCTGAATTTAACGCACTGTTTTCTGTCTACTAAATACGAATTAATCCAATTCAATAAAGATGAACTAAAACCAAGTTGATTAAGCTTATGAACGAGTAAGTTATGATTTACTTTATCAAATGCCTTACTGAAATCGATATAAATGACGTCAGTTTGTTTGCCTACAATAAATCCATCATTTACCAAAGTTGTAAATTCAAGAAGATTTGTGATTCTTGATCGAGACTTACAGAATCCATGCTGGGAAGCAGATAAAATGCTATCACTGTAGATCCATTTTCCTTATTTCACCATCGTTAACTAACGGGTGATTTTTTAGCCATTATCTTTTTGGCAACACTGGTTTAAACAGCTCACGCACGTTTCGTGTTTTGTTTCACTGTCAAACATCTTCAGTTTGGTCTATAATTTAACCATGAATCGTCTTACAAACGAACAACGCTTGCAAATCATTGAATTTTTTTTTTATCAAAATGCGTGCTCTATTAAGGAAGTTCATTGCGCGCTTCTTCCATTTTATGGTCAGTTTAATCGACCCACTGAAGCGGCTATTCGGACTATTGTGACTTAAATTTCGCACCAAATTTACATTGTTGGGGACATTAAACTACCAACACGCTTACGTAGAGTGCGAACTGAAGAAAATATCGCAGCTGTATCGGCCGGCCAGTGTTAATGATGACCATCAATTATCGATTCGTCGCCGTTCGCAGCAATTGGGCCTCTGTTACTCAACAATGTGGAAAATTTTGCGGAAGGATTTAGGTGTGAAGCCTTTCAAAATACAGCTGGTGCAAGAATTGAAGCCGAACGATCTACCGCAAAGCAGAATTTTTGGTGAATGGGCTCTTGGAAAGTTGGCCGAAGATCCACTTCTTTATCGAAAAATTGTGTTCAGCGACGAAGCTCATTTTTGGCTCAATGGTTACGTAAATAAGCAGAATTGTCGATTTTGGAGTGAAGATTAGCCAGAAGCATTGCAAAGCTACCAATGCATCCAGAAAAAGTCACAGTTTGGTGCGGTTTATGGGCTGGTGGCATCATTGGAACGTACTTCTTCAAAGATGCTGCGAATCGTAACGTAACTGTGAATGGTGAGCGCTACCGTGAGATGATATCCAACTTTTTTGCCCAAAAAAGCAAGAGCTTGACTTGCATGACATGTGGTTTCAACAAGACGGTGCCACATGCCACACAGCACGCGTAACAATGGACTTATTGAGAGGCGAGTTCGGTGAACATTTTATTTCACGTTCGGGATCGGTCAATTGGCCGCCTAGATCATGCGATTTAACGCCTTTAGACTATTTTTTGTAGGGCTATGTCTATACAGACAAGCCCGCTTCAATTGATGCATTGGAAGACAACAATGAAGCATTTATTCGTGAGATACCGGCCGAAATGTTGGAATGAGTATGGCAAAATTGGACTAAGCGGATGGACCATTTGAGGCGCAGTCGCGGTCAACATTTGCACGAAATAATCTTCAAACATTAAATTATATGGACCGTACTATCGATTCAAATAAAGATTTCATGCATTTTTCTGAATTTTATGTGTTTTTTTTTTGAAAAATTTTCCTATATCTCTTAAAAAATCACCCATTATAAGATTTAAAAACTTATTTTCTAAGGCAAGCCCCAATATTGCTCTTCAGCATATTAGCCAACCATTCAAATAGTAGGCACTAGTTTGTCAAGTTCAATCAGTGCCTTCTAATGTGACCATTTGCTTGAAGAAGTTTATTTTCTATTATTTTATTAGGTCGCTTAACTTTAAGACCCCTCTACCTCGCATGCTGTCCTTGCAATTCAACAACATTCTTATGACTCTTATCCTGATACTTTTTTTTATAATTTTTTCTTTTCTTCTCTGTTAGAAACAAAAAATTGTGATCGTACTTGTTAAGCAAATATTCCTGTCTCTACAATTATTTGTTTATAATTTAACCTTTTGACCTTTTCTGGTTTTAGTGTGTATTTTTCTGTTTTTCTTTTGTTTTCATCTTTTTCTTTAGACGTCTAATAAAAATAAACCGTTTGCCAATTATCTCCATAACAGTTTAGCTACTCTAAAGCCATTTGTTTAATGACTATGGCTCCCACCAACACAACAATTTTTTGCTTGCACAAGAGACAGGCTGTGGCAAAGACTTCCCTTTTGGCCAACAAGAATCGTCAAATGCTTAAAACATGTTTTTTTCTAATGTTTGAAATGTTGTTTGTGTTGTTGTTGTAAGTAAAATTTACAACAACAAAAAATTAAGTCAAAATCGTGATGTTGAAAAACAACATGAAAATTGTGCTTAAAAAGACAAAAAAATAAAAGAAGAGAAAAACAATTCGAAATTAACCTCCTCTATCCATAATGGTTGTTTGTGTCCATAATAATAGGAACTGAGGCTGACAATCGAGCTGCTATTATGGGACAGGAATATGAAAGTTAAACGTTAAAACAAAATAGAATTTTATTTGTTGTTTTCCTTTTTTCTTCATTACAAAAACAATCGTCATCTTGCTTCCCACAAATACTGGAGACAGAAATTTTTTTTTTTTTTTACAATACGAGGCCTATTTAGAGAGTTGTATAGAATGCTTTGCTTGTCTATGGAAATACTGTTAGGTTAGGTTAGGTTAGAGGACGTGTACTTGTCAATTAAGACAAGTACAGCACCCGGAGGTCGAATTGACCCATTGTACAACGTCCTAGTTTCTTACACCACTTATGTTGTGTGTGTTAATTTTATACATGAGTACCATGAGTGGGACCTACAGTTTAAAGTCGACTCCGAACGACAGATTTTTATTTATTGAGAAACCTTTCATGGCAATTTTTTTATTTACTCTCAGAATTTTTGCCAGAAATCTACTGAGAGGAAGTCGCCGAAGAAATCCTTTTTTGTATTTTGTCTTTGATGCCTGGCCTGGGGCTCGAACCCAGGCTTTTGCGTCTAATAAGCCAACACACTACCTACTAGACTACGGCGACTTCAATACTGTTGTTAACACATGAAAATAATAAAAATTAAATCCAAATGGTCGAATATACTGTTCGGGCAATGTCCGGCATGCTTCTGGCTTTTTAGCAATTGCCATAATCATCGTACGGGAAGGACTGTTCGAAATTTAGTGGATAAATGCAAGTCCACTGGCTTAGTAAACAATTGACTAACATCTGTACATTGAAAAAAATCACAAGATCTGAGGAAAATATGTCCGGTGTCCATTAGATTATGTGGGAGAATGTAAGGCGCTCGAATTCGCTTCGTTCATAAGAACTCGGCCTTTACCAAACCAAAACTAGGCTAATTTTGCGCCTCCGGTACAAAATTGAACTGACCCAAGGCACATACATAATTGGTCATTACAACCCTTCAGCTAGGATTACAACCTAGCTTCTCACACCACTTATGTTGTGTGCATTAATTTTACACATGAGTGGCAGGATATACAGTTTAAAGTCAACTCCGAACGACAGATTTTTGAGACATTTTTCATGGCAATTTTCATTTACTCTCAGGGAGTAAACCAGAAACCTGCTGAGAGGAAGTCGCCAATGAAATTTTTTTTCATATTTCGTTTCGTTGGAGATGTCTGACCTGGGGTTTGAACTGTGGCTTTAACTGTGAACTATGAACTGTGAACTGTGCCCACGGCGACTTCAAGAAGTGACGGTAGATGACCGTAGACAATGACGTTCAATGATGTTCGTTCAATGAACTCTAAAGCAGTTGGTATCTGACTTGCATCATCTTCAGTTTTGAGAACCATTTGTGGATGAATTTCTATGTGAATAAACAAAATTGTCAAACTTGGAACGATAACAACCCACTGGATTTTGTGCTGGCGGTATTATCGGTCCAGAAGTCGCCGTAGTCTAGTAGGTAGTGTGTTGGCTTCTTAGACGTAAAGCCAGGGTTCGAGCCCCAAAAAAAGTATTCGGCGACTTCCTCTCAGCAGATTTCTGGTAAAAACTCCCTGAGAGTAAATAAAATTGCCATGAAAAAGTTTCTCAAAAATCTGTCGTTCGTAGTCGACTTTAAACTGTAGGCTCCGGCGCTCATGTATATAATTAACACACACACGATAAGTGGTGTGAAAAACTAGGACGTTGTACAATGGGTCAATTCGACCTCCGGGTACTGTACTTGTCTTAATTGACAAGTACACGTCCTCTAACCTAACCTAACCTATTATCGGTCCATATGTCTTTGAAAACAACGTTGACCAGCCCATCACTGTCAAGAGCCAGCACTATAGGTTGATGGGTACCAAAATTTTTTAGATCAAATTAGATAAACTAGACACCAGCGCCATGTAGTTAAACATGACGGCGCTGTGTGATACACCAATCAAGACACATTGGATATTCTGCACAAGCAATTTGAGGGCATAGTCATCTCCCGCTGTAGTTTGGTAGGTTGTGTGTTGGCTTATTAGAAGTAAAGCCCGGATTCGTATCCCAGGTCAGACATCAAGACGAAAATATGAAAAAAAATTTCTACGGCGACTTCCTCTTAGCAGATGTCTGGTAAAAACTCTGGGAGTAAATAAAATTGCCACGAAAAGTTTTTCCAAAAATCTGTCGTACGAAGTCCCGCCACCACTCACGTATAAAATTAACGCACACAAGTGGTGTGAGAAGCTAGACCGTAATCCTGACTGAAGGGCTGTAATGGCCAATTATGTATGTATATCATCTCCCGTGAAGGTGATGCAAACTCTCCACAAAGATCGTGTGATTTCACCCTGTTAGACTTTTTCTTGTAAAGTTTCCTTAAGTCGAAGATGTAGGCGAATGAGCAACGAATCACAGCGGTCCTGAAAGCCAACAAACATAACCCATACTATCGGTTAAATTCAGCCTGATTTATAGGTCATGAAGTCATGTAAAATTGAACATTTCGGACGGGCTCTACCCATTTAAGAGGTGGCGGGGATAGGAAAGATGTTATATTCCCCACAAAATGGCGGTAGTAAGTCGAACATCAAATTTCGATGTTATCTCCATACATACATACACTTTGGTTTATTTAAATTTAAAGACAGGAAGCGCTTGATATAAGACCCTATTTAAATAAAAACGTAACTTATTCTTAATATTCTCTTCGAAGGTTTTTGAAACATTGGCCGCCTCGTGTGAGGCCTGTATGAAGACTTTTACGCCAGTTTGACAGTTTTTTGACACGCATTTTATGTCAAATAAAATTTTTTGGGGGCATATTTATTAAAATTATAACAAAAACAAATAAAATTTAAATATTTTATTTAAAAAAGAGGAGATCGTATTAGGGTTTTTATAATGTTTTCAATTTCTTTCGTTTTTAATTCCAAACAAAACTTGAACAAAAGTTTTGCCAAACAAAAAAAAAGAATAAAAAAATCGAAATGAAAAAATTAATGAATAAATTAAATAAAATCAGTTGATCGGTTGTTATTAGTGTTGCTATTATTTAACATTCTAAATTAAAAAAAAGTTTTTAAAACAATAATTATAAATTAGACAAAAAAAAAAAAACAACGTCACATAAAAGGCATTAAAAGCCTGAATTTAAATAGAAATGTTTTATAAGCTGGCCAGCCAAACAAGCCAGCAGCTACCATAAACGGTGGCAACTTGTTTGTTGTTTTGTTGTTATTTATTTAATATGGTCAAAACTGGCTAATACAATAGATAAAAAACAAAACAAACAACATAATAAAATAAATAAATTGAATGCTTTTTTAAAAAAAAAAATACCAAAAGTGTTGCTAAATAAACTTGAAAAATTGACGTCATTTCCAGCGAAATAAGTGCTAAAATTTTTTAGAATCAATTCTTCTGTTCTTCATTTAATTTTTATTGATGCTTTTAACATATGCAAATATGAAAAGGAAATTTAATTTGATTTAAAAAAAACAACCTTCAATAGTGGTATATAAATATTAAAGGTTATGATTATATTACACTAGAGAACCAGTAATCAGAAACTTATAGCCATGTACTGCACCCATTTGGGTAGATTAGACAGCACTGCATGGGTTTTGCAAATAAATCTGATTAATTTTTATAAACCTCGACCGCCATATTGGATTCGCCATTTTGAATTTTTTTTAATCTGAATGAAGATCTGTAATCAGCGACCCCAAAAACCCCGGAGTAACAATTTTCAAGTAAATCTGATTAATTTTTAAGGACCTCCGTAATGTGTTTCTTTTTCTCTTGCATCCCTTGACATAAACCCACCACCTACTTTAAGGGTCCATGCAAACAATTTTCGGCTTTCGGCTCATTTTAAAGAGCAGAGATCAGTTGTCAATTTCTGACAATAGCGATGGGTCTGGCACGTCAGTGTTTAGCTCTACAATTTTTCAAAAATGGCCAAAAACACTATTTTTAGGGATTTAAACCCCATTTTTCTCGAAAACCTGACGTGAAAACCAGATTCGTATTCAGCGCGCAAAATGCCTTCGGAAACACCTGGAGCCATCTTATTTGCACAAAAAAAGTCCAAATTTGCAGAGCTGTGTTATCTACCCTATTCGCCATAGAATAACATCAATAAATAGAATATGCTGTGGCTATGGGACTGTTTCTGATATTTTCACACTTGTTGATCGCCTTAATACGGTGCCAATAAACGTCATTATTGAGCTCAATATTTCATATGCAATTTCAATTAATAATTGCGCAATAAATACGCAAATTGTTATAATATTGAGTAAAACTTAAAATGCAACACTGTCATAAGTGTGTTTAGTGAGCATATTACAATTAACCGAACAATTTTTTTTTTATATTTGACATCTCACATGTCTAAAACGGCAAATAAAAAATGGCAACCAAAATAAAAACAATGTTGTTGAAACAATGTTGTCTGTGCAAAAGCAGTTTTTATTATTCTGTTTACGTGGCTTAGGAGTTTGTTTTGTATTTAATCTGATATCGATTCTGAGTTTTTGCTTTGCAACCTGAATTTCAGTATTCCAGCAAGATTTTCACGGCACTATCGTCCTCTTTCTTTAGATTTTTATAGAACAAATTATGGATGTAATTTTGCTTTTTATAGATTATGTAATGATTTTAACTTATAAAGAGTGTTTTTTATAGAGGTATAGAACATTAAGTTGCAATAAAACAACGATGGATTATTCGATTGACATGAATTTTATTTATCAGAAAGATAATCTTGTGGCATTACATTTTAAATATGATTTCTGGCATATGACCGCCACGGCTGGCGCGGATGTGGTCCAATCTGGACGTCCAATTTTCGATGACTTTTTCCAACATTTGTGGCCGTATATCGGCAATAATACGGCGAATGTTGTCTTCCAAATGGTCAAGCGTTTGTGGCTTTACCGGATAGACCAATGACTTTACATAGCCCCACAGAAAGTAGTCTAGCGGTGTTAAATCACAAGATCTTGGAGGCCAATTCACAGGTCCAAAACGTGAAATTAGGCGGTCACCAAACGTGTCTTTCAATAAATCTATTGTGGCACGAGCTGTGTGACATGTTGAAAATCGGTAACAACGGTAATCTCGTTTTGGGCCCATTCGACGAATCTACGCCTTACTTGATGATCGTTTGGCTTCAAATCTTGAACGAGTTGGATTTTGGAAGCACGCAAACCAAGATCCTTTCGCAAAATCTTCCATAAAGTGGATGGACACAGATCCAATTCCTGTGCTCGATGGCGGATGGACTCATTCGGGTCTTCCTCAATGCTACGCTCTACAGCAGCAATAGCTTCTTCTGTACGCACCGTACTCTGGGGATGCGAGTTATCAATAAGAGTAAACGTGGTGCGAAAACGTTCCATGGTTAATCGAATTAACTGCTCTGATGGACGATTTTGTCGACCATAAAATGGACGTAGTGTTCGATACGTTTTCCGCACAGAACCATTATTTTCGAAATAAAATTGCACTATTTGCAAGCGTTGTTCAGGCGTGAGTCTATTCATGATGAATTGCCAAACCAAACTGAGAATAAATCACTTGACAGCTGTTAAATCGGTCGCCATCTTGAAAAGTAATGCCAACTTAAAGTTCTATACCTCTATACAAAACACCCTTTATTATGATTTTATTGATTTTAATTGTAGTGTTTGTAATATAAAACGTAGCTTATATGCTGGCATTAATTAGTATTAAACGTATTGTATAAAAATGTATTTTCGTTCTTATCATACGTAGTTCCTGTTTATTGTTAATTTATTCAGCTTGTGATTAAGTTCTGTAGCTGATTTATGTTCTCGTTGCGATTACTTTTCCCTTACCCGCTACAGTCCGGATTGTAGTGTGTACGTGTCCCTACGTAATGGGGACGAGCCCTCCGCGGTCGGGTGAGGGTGGGTTAGTGTGAGGCCGAGGTCGTTCGTTCGTTAAAATAACAACCAGCTGTTTTGTTTACCAGCTGTCAAATGAATATTGAATAAGCTGACCTTATGTCTGAACACTTAAAATATTTTACTCAATTAAACGAATATTGACTCAATAAAAGTGCATATCTGAACATAGTATAAGTAAAATATAAAATTATTGAAGAATACCGTAGTCAGTTCGCTTACTACATGAGAACTCATAGTTTAAACCACAGCTCAGACATCTCGAACAAAACGACTTCCACTCAGCAGTCTTCTTGCAAAAATTCTGAGAGTAAATTAAAATTGCCATGAAAAGTTTCTCAAAAAGCTGTCGATCGTAGTCGATGTTAAACTGTAGGTTCCGCCACTCATGTTTAAAATTAACACACTCAATGTAGCTAGTGCTAGAAGCTAGGTTGTAATCCTAGCTAAAATGTTGTAATAACCAATTAAGTAAGTAAGTAAGCAAGAATGACCTCCGGGTACTGTACCTGTCTTGACTGATAGGTACACGTCCTCTAACCTAAGCAAGAAGAATGCCAGACAAGATGGTCAATCATACAGAAAGGAAGATGGAGGTAAAACCCAATTTCCAATGTATAGAACTGGCTTCAATGTAGTCTTGAGGACCTGGATATCATATGCGATTTCTCTTTCAGCTGTTGTCTGGCCAAAGGCTACACTCACAGTAATTATATCGGAACAAAACTTTGTATACGACAAGCGATCCATAATATGGGTTTTCAATGACAATTGGGTCAATGATATCCGGGTTTACGGGATCAAGTACCGCTCTGGAATGTAAAACGGCGATTAACAATTACACCAGTCATGGAACGTTGCTCATTATTGTCATCGAGGTGTGATCGGTACCAAGGAAGCGAATATTCTGGCGAATAGAGCCATACTCTGGCTAATAAAGTCATACTCTGGCTAAGAGAGCCATACTTTGGCTAATATAGCCATGGTCTTGGATAACCCATTGCATTGGAGATCAATCTGAGTAAGTAGGCACAAACGTCACATCGTCTTTTAGGGAGCAGCGGCAAGAATCGCTCTGGAATGTAAAAAGACGATTAACAATTACACCAGCCATGGAATGCTGCTCATTATTGTCATCGAGATGTAATCGATGCTAAGGAAGCGAATATTCTGGCGAATAGAGCCATACTCTGGAGCCAAAGTACTACATATCTTGGATAACCCATTGCATTGCAGATCAATCTGAGGAAGTATGCACAAACGTCACATCGTCATTTAGGGAGCAGTGACAAAATAGGAGGAGATACAAAGAAACTCTTGGGCCTCCCCCATAGAATAAAGGCGACTTGATGCTAATGAGCGTAAAAGCGAAATATTCAGCCTTATAAGTACATCGAAATCGTATTGGTGTGGTGAAAAGTTATGAATGCAGGTTATATGGTGAATATGGTCATCGAAACAATGGTGCAGGTGTCATTGTCATGTACATTAAGCTCGAGATCTGAATTTTTTTGGTAATGAAACAATACCAGACATAATGCGTCTGAAAGAGGGGAGCTGTAGGAAATTCAGGAAGTTTTGGATAAGATACAGACTTCCTATATAAAGCACGGTTGGTATTCCGCAACAAAACTAGTCAATACCTTCAGCGCATGCCGACACACTTGAGACTCTTGGTTGGTCTTCTCTCCTTCAACGGAACAACATACTACACATACAACGTTTTGCATTTTGTGGTTTATTGAAGATGTATAAAATCCTGTCACAAATAATATAAAAAAATATTAGCATTTGACCCTTGACCCTTTCGGGGAGTGGCAGATTATATTCCATTTGAATCTTGTTTGTCTTGTCTTGTAAATTATCTCCTGTTGACATCAACAATAATTTTTTTCTAGAAAAAATTCATTCCATCTCTGGACTTTCTACACGTTTCGATAAACCTGTCAAAAGCATTAAAATTTATTGGAAACATTTCTCATTCAAAGCCAAGAAAAAAAACCACAAATTGATGAAGGCATCGTTTTTACACTTTACTTGCTAACAAATAAACTTTACAGTAACCCAACCCTCGTATATATTCATGCAAACGCAGAAAAACATTTGACAGGTGCATTTATTTAAGTTTCATTTCGGTTTTTTATTTCAAAAAGTAAATTTTTGTTGGAGTTTTGTTTCCAGAGAATTTGAACAGCCACCAAAAAAATTAAAAAATAAAACAAGAAAAACAGCAAAAACAATAAAAAAAATACTTTTTAACCAACAAAGCGTGACCGCAGCAAGATTAAAGCCACACCAACAGGGGCTAAAAACAGAAATAAAAACAAATACAAGGGCTACGTAATACAATTCCAAGCCATTCACATCCACAACCCATACATCATTCACTTCCAAAACATTTGATATCAGCCAACAAAGTCTCTCTCAAAAAAAAAAAAAACTGCAGCACTATAGACAGATAGAGCGACATTAGCAGCACAGCAATACACCACCAGTTGGCAGTACTCATGCCATGTGTGAAGCTTGGTAACTTGGGTAGACTCGCACATAAGCTCATGTATAATTAAAAAAAGGATTGGGTTAGAGAGTGTATGCAAGAATACCTTTCTTCTGTGCCATGCTTGACACCTGCTTCACTTTCAGTGGCATTCACATACAAAAAAACATTTCAAATGTTTAATGAAACATGCAAACTTACATCATCAACAGCCATACTATACATGCCCAGTTTATTCATGTGAGAGAAGCAAGGTGAAATATTCTTTCTTTTTCGGTTAATTTGTAGCCAAAAATTGTTTTTGAAAACGTATCTTTTTTGGGTTTTAGAAGGCAGTTAAATAAATACACTGTTTCCATTGTAATTACTAATACATGACAAAAATGTGACATCAAAATCATGACAATATTGGAATATTTTTACAAAACTTGCAGTTTAAAATGGAGAAACATGTTTCAAAATGATTTGTTATGAACATTTTTAATAAAAATATAATTTCTTCACTAATTCAGGGAACGTGACAAAAATGTGACATCAAAATCATGACAATATTAAGTTCTAGTTGAAAAACTATTTTTTTTTCCAAAAGTGGTCTTGAAAGGAAGTAACTTTGCAGGATATTACGTCTCTAGATTATGGGTTTATGTCGACAAACCAGCAGCTATATAAATCGGATTGATATTTCATGTTATTCTATATAAACCAGGGGCTTATATCTTATGATATGCTATTATATATAAATTACATTTATATATATATTTATATCTCATGATATTATATATAAATTACATTTATATCTCATGATATTATATATAAATTGCATTTATATCTCATGCTATTATATATAAATGTGATTTATATCTCATGCTATTATATATAAATCTGATTTATATCTCATGCTATTATATATAAATCTGATTTATATCTCATGCTATTGTTTATAAATGTGATTTATATCTCATGCTATTGTTTATAAATGTGATTTATATCTCATGCTATTGTTTATAAATGTGATTTATATCTCATGCTATTGTTTATAAATGTGATTTATATCTCATGCTATTGTTTATAAATGTGATTTATATCTCATGCTATTGTTTATAAATGTGATTTATATCTCATGCTATTGTTTATAAATGTGATTTATATCTCATGCTATTGTTTATAAATGTGATTTATATCTCATGCTATTCCATATAAATCTTATTTATATCTCATGCTATTCCATATAAATCTTATTTATATCTCATGCTATTGTTTATAAATTTGATTTATATCTCATGCTATTGTTTATAAATTTGATTTATATCTCATGCTATTGTTTATAAATGTGATTTATATCTCATGCTATTGTTTATAAATCAGATTTATATCTCATGCTATTCTATATAAATCTGATTCATATCTCATGCTATTCTATATAAATCTGATTCATATCTCATGCTATTCTATATAAATCTGATTCATATCTCATGCTATTCTATATAAATCTGATTTATATTTCATGCTATTCTATATAAATCAGATTTATATCTCATGCTATTCTATATAAATTTGATTTATATCTCAAGCTATTCCATATATATTTCATGCTATTCCATATAAATCTGATTTATATACCATGCTATTCCATATAAATCTGATTTATATACCATGCTATTCCATATAAATCTGATTTATATACCATGCTATTCCATATAAATCTGATTTATATCCCATGCTATTCCATATAAATCTGATTTATATCCCATGCTATTCTATATAAATCTGATTTATATTTCATGCTATTCTATATAAATCTGATTTATATTTCATGCTATTCTATATAAATCTGATTTATATTTCATGCTATTCTATATAAATCTGATTTATATTTCATGCTATTCTATATAAATCTGATTCATATCTCATGCTATTCTATATAAATCTGATTCATATCTCATGTTATTCTATATAAATCTGATTTATATCTCATGTTATTCTATATAAATCTGATTTATATCTCATGTTATTCTATATAAATCTGATTTATATCTCATGCTATTCTATATAAATCTGATTTATATCTCATGCTATTCTATATAAATCAGATTTATATCTCATGCTATTCTATATAAATCAGATTTATATCTCATGCTATTCTATATAAATCAGATTTATATCTCATGCTATTCTATATAAATCTGATTTATATCTGATGCTATTCCATATAAATCTGATTTATATCTGATGCTATTCCATACAAATCTGATTTATATCTCATGATATTCTATATAAATCTGATTTATACCTCATGCTATTCTATATAAATCTGATTTATACCTCATGCTATTCTATATAAATCTGATTTATACCTCATGCTATTCTATATAAATCTGATTTATACCTCATGCTATTCTATATAAATCTGATTTATACCTCATGCTATTCTATATAAGTCCGATTTATATCTCATGCTATTCTATATAAGTCCGATTTATATCTCATGCTATTCTATATAAATCCGATTTATATCTTATGCTATTCTATATAAATCTGATTTATACCTCATGCTATTCTATATAAATCTGATTTATACCTCATGCTATTCTATATAAGTCCGATTTATATCTCATGCTATTCTATATAAATCCGATTTATATCTTATGCTATTCTATATAAATCTGATTTATGTCTCATACTATTCTATATAAATCTGATTTATATCTGATGCTATTCCATATAAATCTGATTTATATCTGATGCTATTCCATATAAATCTGATTTATATCTGATGCTATTCCATATAAATCTGATTTATATCTCATGATATTCTATATAAATCTGATTTATACCTCATGCTATTCTATATAAATCTGATTTATACCTCATGCTATTCTATATAAATCTGATTTATACCTCATGCTATTCTATATAAATCTGATTTATACCTCATGCTATTCTATATAAGTCCGATTTATACCTCATGCTATTCTATATAAGTCCGATTTATATCTCATGCTATTCTATATAAATCTGATTTATACCTCATGCTATTCTATATAAGTCCGATTTATATCTCATGCTATTCTATATAAGTCCGATTTATATCTCATGCTATTCTATATAAATCCGATTTATATCTCATGCTATTCTATATAAATCTGATTTATATCTCATGCTATTCCATATAAATCTTAATTATATCTCATGCTATTCCATATAAATCTCATTTATATCTCATGCTATTCCATATAAATCTCATTTATATCTTATGCTATTCCATATAAATCTGATTTATATCTCATGCTATTCCATATAAATCTGATTTATATCTCATGCTATTCTATATAAATCTGATTTATACCTCATGCTATTCTATATTTATATCTCATCTTAAAGCATTGTAATCCAATATTAAAGCCATCATTGGCACTTTACGACCAAATTTATTAAGAAAAGCAGCCAAAAATTGGACGGATGTAAGGGATTAATGACAAAAAAGTGACACCGAAAAGTGATAATTTTTCTTAAGGTGTTATAAAAACATGACAACATGAGAAGTGTCATGTGTGACATTTCAAATGTCATCTATTTTATGACAAGTGTCATATGTGACATGTCACATGTCATATTTATGTATGTATCATACTACATTTTATAGATAAGATGACATGACATTCACTTCATAAGTCATATGGCATGACAGATGACAACTTTCCTTTAGTATTTTGCATATACTATTATCTGAGTTAATTATACACTTATTGGTATAGAAGTGACAATTTTTCATGCTTAATGTATGAATTTGGTTTTTGTTAAATTACTATGAAAAGCTTTTAACGTTATCCTTGATTATTTAGTTTTCTGACTTGATTTTATACTTTTCATTCATCAAATATATACTGAAGAGGCTTGTTTAGTTTTGTTTTGGTTTTATTGTTTTATTACAGCCTTTACTGGTGTTTTTTTCTTGCGTTTCTGCTTTTTTGAAGTGTAACTTTAACTGTCTCATGCTTCGTTGGATATGAATTGAAAAAACACTCTGATTTTCAGACGTTGATTTGAAAAAAAAACAGCAGAGAAAAAAAACCAGTCAAGCCAACGTCTATTCATTCATTCACTCATTCAACGAACGTTTCATTCACAATATTTTTTAAGTCGCATTGACTGTTTTGTCGTTTCATTTGGGGGAAGTCGTTTTGAATTTTTACGGTTTATGGGTTTGTTTTTGTTGTCGTTGTTGTTTTTATTATTACATATTAAAGCCTGGTTGTAAATTTGTATAGCAGCCATGATTTTGTTACAACTTTTTTACAATTTGAACTTGAAATTGTTTTGAAATGCGAGTTTTATTTTTAATTAAAATAAAAACAAAAAACTATGCATAATAATGATAATTTATCATAAAATAATGGGAAAAGAATTGAAATTAGTTTAAACAAACATAGGTATTACACAACATTAAAGGAAATTGAAGTCTACTTTTAGGTTTAAAACATACGGAATGATGTTGTTCTAAGATTTAAAGCAAGAATTGTTATGCCAAAACACTGCCATCTATTATCATAATTTAAAATGCCTAAAGGTTTGTCATATAAAAAAAAATTCTTTAAATCAAAGCCTATTTTTAGGCTTTAAAATTGAAGGGGACTGGAGAAACATTAAGTATTCTTCTCTCCAAATTCGCCTGAAACCACACATTCTATGTCGCAAATATTACACCTTTGAAAACCTATTCTAAGCACGCACATGATTCTCTATTCTTGCCTACTTTTGGGCATTCTGCCAAAAATGAAACGACATACACAACAACCGCTATACGTATTACCACAAAATATTTACCTGTTGCGGTAAGGTAAGGCCACCTGTTGTATTATACCCACAATGTCGAACATGGTAGAACAGCATGTTTATTATAATGTTTTCCATTTTGTATAGCATGCTTTTAGGCATTGTTAGCACATTATTTCATGTTAAAGCAGGCAATTAAACTAGAGTTTTGTTAGCATTCTATGGGTTTGTCAGGTAATTGAATTGCCTTTGTGTTGAGAGTACGTGCAACAGCAACAACAACAACAACAAAATTTTGTTACTAATTAATTAAAAACAAAGTACAATAAAACTTTAACATGGCATACTTTTAGGTACTTAAGCAAAACCTGCAAACTATTTTAAATTATGAAAAGAAATCACATTGAGCAAAAACATAACTTGATTAAATCTTAGCCTCTTGGGAAAAGGAAGAACTTTTAAGCTTATTTTTAAACCTGTTAGTTTGCCTAAGGCTAAGGTTTCATTTGATTATAAAAATAAGACTTAATTAAAGCTATTTTTAATTGCAAAACAAAGAACCTGTTAAGCATACTTTGAAGGCTTTTATGTCAATTAATAAATTAAAGCATACCTTAAGGGTTTCAAAGAAATTACACACAAAATGGTGGATTTACGTTTTGCAAAAATAAATTACAGCTGGCAAGTAAAATATATTTTTAGGCTTGTTAAAACCCAAAGGCCTTTAGCTGTTAAAAACTAAGGTTTTGTTTATTAATAACGAAAAAGGCTTTTAAAAATCTCATTGTAATTGTTTAATTAAAAAAAAGTATACTTTTAGGGTTTAAGCTTCAATTATGAAATGAAAGCATATATTTAGGATTCAAAAACAATTCAACATAATACTGCTAAGATAATATGAGTGTATAGCAATTAAAAGAAATAATTTTTTGAAAGAATTTATAAAAGAAAGGGAGAGTGTTAGCAGAGGCTGGATAAAATAGGTTTTCTAAGTAATTTAAGTGTTTAAAGTAAAATTTATTTGTCTTTTCTAAGGAAAATATTTTGCAAATTTTTAACATACATTTTGAAGTCGCCGTAGTCTAGTAGGTAGTGTGTTGGCTTATTAGACGCAAAAGCCTGGGTTCGAGCCCCAGGCCAGGCATCAAAGACAAAATACAAAAAGCGACTTCCTCTCAGTAGATTTCTGGCAAAAACTCTGAGAGTAAATAAAAATTGCCATGAAAAGTTTCTCAATAAATAAAAATCTGTCGTTCGGAGTCGACTTTAAACTGTAGGTCCCACCACTCATGTATAAAATTAACACACACAACATAACTGGTGTGAGAAACTAGGACATTGTACAATGGGTCAATTCGACCTCCGGGTACTGTACTTGCCTTAATTGACAAGTACACGTCCTCTAACCTGACCTAACCTAACCTAACATACAAAAGTCAAGGCATAGTTTTGGGAGTAAACTATAAAAAAATTACAGCTTACTTTAGGGTAAATCTTAAATGCCAAATTGATGTTTATTCAACAGTTTTTAATTTATTATGATATTGGCTCATGTTCATATAGAAAATAAATACATTTTCAAATGAAAGTATAGTTTTAGGCTGTTTGATGTAGAAAATCTAAACTTTCGTTATGAATTACAGGCACATTGAAGCGCAAATTTTGTAAGTTTTTATAAAATTCATAAGTATTTAATTTAATTAATTTGTCATTACAACACTTTAGTTAGGGTTCCAACATAGCTTCTCATACCAACCATGTTATGTGTATTAATTTTATCAATGAGTGGCAGGATTTGTAGTTTAACGTCGACTTCGAACTACAGATTTGAAAGCTTTTTCCCAGAAAGCTGCTGAGAAGAAGCCACTCATTATGATCAAGACCAGCTTTTAGGGCATTCAACTTTATTTAAAACTTCCTTACTACACATGTTTTGTTTTTTCTCTTTTACTAGCTTTCCTATGATAACAGTTAATTGATTATAGCTGAAGAAAGTATTGATAAATTGTTTGATTGATTGATTGATTTTCATTTTATCTTTATTGAAACTCAAATTATAGGTAAAACATATTTCAATGTTGTCAACCAGTAATGATAGACGAATGGTAATAAGATGCTTTGAGGTAAAGGCCTTAAGCAAATTGCTAATCACACTCTTGAATTAATTAACCCTTAAATGGCTTAATAATACATAATGCCTTTTACAATAAATATATTGTACAAGCAAATATTGGTCTCAAGGTCTTTTAACGGTTAAATATCCCCATACTGCTTTAATATGCAAAACTACAGTGCCGCTCTTTATCTATCTTAAGCCATTTTATGCAAATGAAGATATTTGTGTTGCGCTCTCTCTTTCGCTCTCTCTCTTTCTCTCTCAAAGGTCATTTACATTAATTATTCTCTTACCTTATGCTGAGAATAATAATAACAACAACTACAACAACAACAACAGCTACACATAATGTTATAACTATAACAATAACGGTATTATGTTAAGACAATGAAAGAATGAATGAATAAATGAACGAATGAAGTGAACATCATCGTTACAGTGTGAAATTAATCGTCAATACAATTATAAAAACATTAATTATGCGAAGCACATTCACTTAATAGGCATGAGATCAGAGTCGGACAGAGGGGGTAAGGAGTAGAAGTCAAGAGCACAGCTCATAAACAATATGGTAGCATAACAATTAATTGTTTCTAAAGAGTATAATTGAGCAGGAGAGATGGAGTAAAACGAAGACGAAGATAATGTGTGTAATGAGTTTTAATTATAATGGGTTATCCATTCAGAGGTTTCAAAAGTAAAGTAAGGCTTTGATTTCAGTGCGAATTTTATTTCATAATTATGCTTGGACCATGCTATTCTGCATGAAATACGATGTCAATGTCATTTAAATGATTGCCTGTGGATTTGTTAAAGCGATTGAATACTTTTTCACATAATTTTGTTTGTGTCTTGGCAATAACTTCAACAACTTCAGGGGATTAAGCACGTTGGTACGGAATTTGTGGTTGCTTGACATAAAAAATTTCTAAAGACGCCAAAGCGTAAGAGATTGGTGACTACTTACATAGAGTGAGCGCCATAAGTGAGTCAAAACTTTTGTTCTTAAGTATCAAAAAATTTCCTTTATCATGAATTGTTGTTTTTGTTTTAACATTTTATAATTAATAAATAAATGTTTTTATTTTTGAAAATTTATTCGACTATTCTCAATTACTTTTCTCGCTATCCTAAAAAAATGAATTATTTCAGTGGTGTTTACTCACTTTTGGCGCTCAGTGTTTATACATAATTGGTCATTACAATCCTTCAGTCAGGATTACGACCTAGCTTCTAACACAACTTATGTTGTGTGTGTTAATTTTATACATGAGTAGCGGGACATACAGTTTAAAGTCGACTCCAAACTACAGATTTTTGAGAAACTTTCATGGTAATTTTTTTATTAACTCTCAGAGTTTTTGCCAGACCTCTGCTGAGAGGAACTCACCGAAGAGCTATTTTTTATATTTCGTTTGGTTGGAGATGTCTGACCAGGGACTTGAACTTTGGCCTCTCATCTAATAAGCCCACACACTATCTATTAGACTACAGCGAATTGAAATTGCTTTTTATGGAAAACATTCATGCAAACCAGAAAGAAAACGGTTATCATACAGCCTTAGCGCTCTAAATTACCGTTAAAGCCCCATTGACATCTCCGGTTTCCTCAGTTCAGCAATCAGCAGGTTCCCACACAGGATTAGAAAGTAGATTTCTCTGGGTGAAGCCCATTCGAAATGTGCAATTTTCCATGACTCCTTGGCTTATAAATCAGGCTGAATTTGCCCGATGGCATGGATTGTGTTGGTTTTCAGGAGCATTTCTTCGGATTATTCGCATAACTTATGGTCGTTTACCATCAGTTTCTAAGTCTGTTGACTTTTGTACAGCTGTAAGACCAAGTCATGATGTAAAATTCTCCAGGTTGAGCTCTGCGCAGTGGGGAATTTTTGTGAGCGACTTAAAAGCAGCAGCAACCAGTTTCCCCTTCACACTCTTACGAATAGTGGCGATGTTTTCGTGAGATCTTATTTTTCCTTGATGTACTGGTGTTGGTCAATCATTTATTGAAACAGGCGACTCGAATTTATCCAGCACTGGCTGTACCCTGTGCGTATTGCTGCGCCACCAACTAAAATAAATTTGAAGGAAAGACGTTACACAAATGTCCAATTAATTTTGAATCATTTTATTGATTTTGTTTCCCGTTGTCCTGATGATTTAGATGAACGGGCCTGAGAAGTACGTATTCGATCAGTTTCTAATCTCACTTCTCGTTGTTCAAGTGGTTCAAGCGAACGGGTCTCAGCGGCATGTACTCGAAGATTTTCCAGTCTCAATGCTCGTCTGATTCAGGGGCTCGTAATTCTCTTTTCTTCCGTGCTTGAGGTGTAGGTCGACCAATTGCTTGTCATTGATTTTGCATAATTTGCAGTGACGCCATCCATCGGAAATTAATCGCACCAACCTCCGTCGACTCATGCGCAACAACTTTGTTAAAGAATGCACAGTTTGCGATTTAATTGATTTTAAGTAATTCTTAGTGGCGCCACCTGCCGGAAATTAGTCATACCAACTTAGAAACCTTTCACGGCTCATGCGCAAGAACTTTACTGAAGATCATAACATGATCAAATGCATAGTTTACGATTCTATAAGGTACATACGAACAAACATTCATTTTTATGTATGTAGACTATGGAAGGTGACACGCCCACCAAAGCCAATCCGCCCATTTTGTTCATATATACGTCCAAGTCGTCCATACAAAATTTGAGGACTCTAGCTGTTGCAGTTTATGAGGTATACAACATTAAATACTTATTGGGTATGTGGGCGTGGCACCTCGCCTTCTTAAAATTTTAAAAAAATAAAAATAATAATAAAAAAATAAATAAAAATGAAATATAGTTCCTTCCAGACATACAGAAAGGTACGTTTAATATTTCATGAAAATCGGTCCAGCCATTTAGCCGTCTATAGACTTCAAACAAATCCACAAACTAATAAACACACGTTCATTTTTTTGTATAAGAAGATATATCGAATAGTCAATTTTCCCGTAGTCAGTTCTCTCTCGCCGTAGTCTAGTATTTAGTGTGTTGGCTTATTAAATGTGAAGCCAGGGTTCGAGCTCGAAGATGGACATTAAAACAAAACGAAACATATAAAAATTATTTCATCGGCGTCGTCCTCTCAGCAGATTTCTGGCAAAACCTCTGAGAGTAAATGAAAAATTGCCATGAAAAAGTTTCTCAATAATCTGTCGTCCAGAGACGACTTTAAACTGTAGGTCCAGTCACTTATGGATAAAATTTAAAACACACAAGATAAGTGGTGTTGTACAATGGGCCAATTCGACCTCCGGGTACTGTACTTGTCATAATTGACAAGAACACGTCCTCTAACCTAACCTAACATAAGTGGTGTGAGAAACTAGGTCGTAATCCTGACTGAAGGTTTGTAATGACCAATTGTACGTATGTATGTATGCAGTTCTTCAGGAAGAATGATTACGGTGAGAGTAAAATTTTGTTGTATGATTTAACTGGTTTTACACGTTCTTCGGTTGTTGACACTTTAGATGAAAGATATATAAAGATATGGATTTGAAACCACTAAATAATTAACCCATTGCGTAAATACACTCACGTACACATACATATGTATGTATATTTAAAGACCTTAAACTAATAAATTGTGCCAATGGTGGGTTATAATTTTTAACATTGAAAACGTGCCAAGTGCAAGTGTTGCTTGCTTTAATTAAAAAACAAAAAAAAAAAAAAAACTGTAAAATGCAATAAAAAATAATAAAAAATTATTAAACATTTTTAAGTATTTAAACGCTTTACTTTAATTAAAATTAATTGAAATTTTGTTAAAAAATCACTCGGTCTTTGTCTCCTATTGTGTATGTGTGTGGTGTGTGGTGTACATTAAATATCTTGTGTCAGCAATTATTTGTTGATTTAAATATTCTTTAAATTGTTGTTGCTTGTTTGTTTGAAAACAAAAACAACGGAAACGGAAGTTCATTTATTGCTTTTAACGTTAGTCTTTTCAAAAATGAAAAACAAGATTTCCATAAAGAATTTTATTAACGCTCGCTGACTTGTGCTGTTGTTTTTATTAATAAAAATTCTTTTCTGCCTTTAAGCTGTTATCGTGTTGTTGTTGTTTCTGGTATTTTTGTTTGTTATATTATTTATTAATTTTTTTATTGGCTTGTTGCTGGTATTTTTACAAGTCAGAATGCTGGAAATTATTATTTTTTTTACGTTTATATTCAAATAAATTTACATGCACGCGATTTTAATTATTTTTTGGTTTTACATGCCCCGTAATTATTTGATCACGGGTAAAATTATTAACGAAAAAGGCAAAAATATGTATGTTTAAAGGGATTTACAGTGAATGTGGCAGATTGAATAATGAGATGATTTTTAATTTTATAATAAGGAGTGTGTACGAAAAAATTTGGGGGTTCTCTACCGACACAATGCATTGTATTGGAGTTAAGAAAATTGGTTAAGTAAAGAAGGAAAACAGAGGGTAGTGTTTTTAGATGCAAGATTTTAATCTGTTTATAAAGGGTCCGCCAAATAACTTTTTTTCTTTTGAAAATGCTTTAAAAAAAACTACCGAATATTTTCTCAAATTTCTTTTTTGATTTGAAAGTACAATCCCTCAGGTTAATAATGGAAAATAATTTCATTCAAATGGCTGCCTCGGCTGGCCATGCAGTAGCCTACACCAGAAGATGCCGATTTTGGCAAAAAAAAATCATCTTTTCAGATGAAGCTCATTTTGATCTTGGCGGGTATGCAAACAAGCAAAATTGTCGCATTTGAGGCACAGAAAAGCCGCATGCATACATTGAAAAGCCGACGCACCCAAAACGAGTCACTGTTTGTTGCGGATTTTGGTTCAGAGGCATAATTGGGCCATTTTTCTTCGAAAATGAGCAAGGAGTAGGAGTTACAGTCAATGGCGATTGTTATCGGGCCATGTTGAACGAATTTTTGTTCACAAAAATTGAAGAGGCGGATATTGGCAACATTTGGTTTCAACAGGACGGCGCTACGTGCCACACAGCCGAAGCTACACTCGATGTTTTGCGCCCTGTTTTTGAAGATCGCATTATCAGCCGCAGAGCTGATGTCGTTTGGCCACCTAGGAGCTGCGATTTGTCTCCGTTGGACTATTATTTGTGGGTAGCCGTCAAAGATAAGTGTTACGCCGACAAGCCAGAGACAATTGACGCTTTAAAGGACAATATTCGTGAAGCCATTGGTGAAATACAGCTGCACACAATCGATAATGCGCTTAAAAATTGGACCGATCGTGTATGCTACTGCATGGCCAGCCGAGGCAGCCATTTGAATGAAATTATTTTCCATTATTAACCGAAAGGATTGTACTTTCAAATAAAAAAAGAAATTTGAGAAAATATTCAGTAGTTTTTTTTTAAAACATTTTCAAAAAAAAAGTTATTTGGCGGACCCTTTAGCACAAGTGTCGAAAAAGACCATATATTAGGACAGAGCATCGAAAATTTAATGCTCTTAGTCAGGCATTTTGCAATCCACTAGCCAATCAACCACAAGTGGATGTGGCCTACTAAAATTAAACAAAATATTCTTAAGATGCTCAGAAGTCTTCTGGCAAAATCTCTAAGAGTGCACAAAATTGCCATAAAGAGTTTCGGTGTTGACTTTAAACTCTAAATCCCACCACTAATGAATACAATTAACACGCTAAAGTTTGTTTGTTTGCTTTGTGAAAGTGAAACATGGAACGCTCTACTGAACGGTATCGCTGCAAGCCACACATTTGTCTTGGCAAGATATTGGGAATCCTTGGACTGTACGTATTAACAAAGCGGTTCTAGAGAACACACACAAAGAAACTCTCCCTCAGGGATGTAGTAGGAACTACCCTAATATGTAGGTCTTACTAAAAACAGATATCATGAACCAGTCTTTAGATAAAACTGTCTTTGCCTTCTTTAACTCAGTCTATTGCTTTCACTGTTGCCTGGACAGAGGTGTTCTATGTCGAATCCATGCCTCATTGACAGTGAAGACTCACTTAAAAATTTGGTTTTATAACAAAGAAACATCGTCTAGCAGTATATGGAATTAAATTGAATTGTTCCTTTACTGGTGCCATCTGGACATCAGTTCGGTTAATTCAGAGATAGCCCTCGTATGCAGCTATTTGAAAAAATGTTAAAAGTTCATAGAGAAGCATGAAGAGATTTGCTCGAATGAAACTTTGTTAAGAAAATTTATAATTTCCCCTAAAAAACCAATTTAATATGCCTTAAGGTATGCTTCAATTATTGATTGCAAGTGTTCAGATACATTTTCAAATTTTTAAATGTAGAATCCATGCCTCATTGACAGTGACGACTCACTTAAAAATTTGGTTTTCTAATAAATTGAATTGGTATTTTACTGGTGCCATCTGGACATCAGTTCGGTTAATTCGGAGACAGCCCTCGTATGAAGCTATTTGAAAAAAATTTTAAAAGTTCATAGAAAAACATGAATAGATTTGCTCGAATTAAACTTTGGTAAGAAAATTTATATTTTACCCTAAAAAACAATTTAATATGCCTTAAGGTATGCTTCAATTATTGATTGTAAATGTTCACCTATATTTTTCTAATTTTTACTTTCAGTTTCTTTGTAAAATACGAAGAATTTTATAATTAAAAGGCGCACACATTGAACAATTTCTGCAAATGTTTGTATTGCATGTTCTTTGAAAAATTAAGCTTATATGCCTTAAGGTAGGCAATACTTATTTATAATTTTCTAAGTAATTTATTTCGATTTTTAAGAAATAATTTAACTTGCGAAATTTCTACCGTAAACCTTAAAATATGCTTCAAATAATAAATTTTCTTTACTCTTCGAGTTCAATGAGGCTGAACCATATGCAAATATTGCCTCTAAATATTACGTGCAGCTGCAAAACATAACTTTCCATTCCATTGATTTTGAAGGCAAGTGTTTAAAGGCAAATTTATGAACCATTTCATGCATACCCGCTCTTTCATATTTGCTCTCTCTCTCTGTCTTTCTCACTATTAGCTTTAAAATTTGTTTACAAAACGACAAAGCAAAAATCATAGCAGCCAGTCAGGCGTTAAGTTGAAAGTCTTTTACTTCAAAAAAAAAAGAAAAAAAAACACCCAAAAAAATTTACACAAATTCATGAATTTTCTTTTTTGGAAAATTTATGAAATTTTTTTTTTTAAGCCATGAACAGATTGCCACCTCTTTTAGGCTTACAGCCAGTAAGGTAGGGCCGAGGGTTGCTTAAATCACGACATTTTTGGTTTGCAAACTGAATTTCGTTAATGAGTTTTACATACAATGTGTAACACCTAATGTAACCCCATTTTACTTAACTTAACGTTATTTGTAAATGTAGGTTTCCAAGTTATTGCATTTACCTTTGGCTAGTGTAAGTAAGTAAGTTAGTACAATTGTTGTTGTTGTTGTTTGTATAACTTTTTCCTTGTATTACCATTTTTTGGTATCTTGTGGTGTCTTGCTTCATTACTTTTAATGGCTTCAAACACTCAAACTGAACTCAAAACAAAATTTATTTATAAAGACCCACAGAGAATGCTTTGTTAAAAACTAATTTCCCAATTTGAAATCGTGCTGGCTAAGCATGCTCACTGGTAAGTAAGTACGTTTTTGTTTTAATATGTTACGATGGCCTATTTGAATACCAATTTGTTTTTAAAAATTTTGTTTCGTTTTTTTCTACTTTTTTTATTGCCTTTGTTTAAACCATTTATTTTTGAACATAATTTTCGTGTCTGCAAATGGGGGTTTTCCGCCTTGTTTTTTTTTCTTTTCATTTTTTGCAACTTCCAATACCCAAAAAGACACAAAAAAATTGGTACCTTCCTTGTATAGCCAAAAATTGCATGTGAAACCTTTTTATTGCGCTATGAAAACATAAATAGACTTGACCCAATTTGCCTTTAAGATGTTTAATAATTTTTTTCTCTCTTTTTTTTTAAAGCATTTGACGGCACTTAATAAATACTCAAATATATTGAATGGTTAACGAATAAAAAAAAATAAAATTGGTTTGAACTTCAGTGCAACAGAGTGTAAATAAAATTGGTTTGAAATTGTAGGTCAAAGAAAGGTTGGAAGTTCATAAAAAAAAACAAAAATAAGAATAAAAAAATTTTGGTACTAAATTGCCATATTAATGTACTCCTTTATTAGTACAGTCGAACTTCTATTACTGGAAGTTTCTATAAGTTGAAACATTTGTAAATTTACTTCCCAAAGTTGAAGTTTTCCTCTGGATAATGGTGATTCAATTTATAGAAGTTCGACTGTACTTTAAAAGGGTTTAGAACACTGAACAATTTATGCTAAAAAAAATACAAATTGTTTGTTACAAAAATACTACAAAAATAAATAATATAATGAAAAATAATAAAAAAATATTGGTACTAAAAAGGTACCAAAAAATTTTTGGTAACAAAAAGTACCAAAAAAGTACCAAAAAAAAATTGAAAAATAGTATGAACAATAATCTAGATGTACCAAGAAAATAAATATAGAGAAGCTTAAAAGGTAATGATTTGGTACTGAAAATAGTACCGAAAAAAATTATATTTACATTACTAGTAGCAAAACAGAGAGCAAAAATAATGTGAACAATAGTCCCAATATACCAAGATAATGAATATCGAAAAAGCTAAAAGAAAATGTTTTTGGTACTAAAAAATAGTACCAAAACAAAAAAGTACGAAAAAGCTCGGTAAATAAACTCATTGTCTAGACAAATAATGAACTTTACTTACTGAAAATAGTACCGATAAAAAATTATATTTACTAGTAGCAAAACAGAGAGACAAAATAATGCGAAAAATAGTCCCAACGGACCTAGAAAATGAATATCGAAAAGGCTAAAAGAAAATGTTTTTGGTACTAAAAAATAGTACCAAAACAAAAAAAGTACCAAAAAGCTCGATAAATAAACTCATCGTCTAGACAAATAATGTACTTTACATACTTAAAAGGGAATGATTTGGTACTATATATAGTACCGAAAAAAATTATATTTACTTCACTAGTACCAAAAAAGAAAGAAGAAATAATGTGAACAATAGTCCCAATGTACCAAGAAAATTAATATCGAAAAAGTTGAAAGAGAATGTTTTCGGTACCAAAACAAAAAAGTACCAAAAAGCTCGGTAAATAAACTCATTGTCTAGACAAATCATGTACTTTCGTATAGTATTAGTCTCGTCAGTGCAAATCATATCAGGAATGTTCCTGATAGAAGTTCAGGTACATTTAAGTACTGTACAGTTCAACCCACTTCACCACGAAAAACACATCTTGAAGAATTCAAGTGAATGGATAGGACTGAAGGGACTAGTAGCTTTGTTAAATCGATGCCCGCTTGAATGCCCTTAACGGCGTGACATATGTTTGTGACATCATAAGATGCGATGCCTTAGAGTCTAACTTACAAGTCCCGATTAACAAATCTTGACGATTAGCGTCAGGGCTTTGCAATGACCGCAAATCTCCGTTGTAATCACGCTCTCTAATCTAATATCTCAATCTAGCCAGCTGTTCCTTATAATAAGGTTTCTACAACCATGGATTTGTCTGTAAATAATTCTTCCTAATCGACAGCCTGATAGAGCTAAGAGGATTGGCATTCTGAAACACTGTTTCAGCAGCAAATTCATCAGCTTAACAATTATCACCGTGTCTAGGAAACCATATTAAACGGGTAAAAAACTGTCACGCTACACGATCAAGGAAGTCACGGTATATTTTAGCAAGTACAGACCTAAAGGTTGCTCTAAAAAACCTATGATAGTCGCATCGCTGTCAACCGGAATGGAAATGTTAGTAGTTGGAGAACGCTTGCTGAGGATCGTTTCCGTAGCGTGACTTATAGCCCCGACCTGAAACTCAGCAAAATACTCACGGAGATAACCTAAAATCCCAGGTCAGACATCAAAACGAAAATACAATACGGCGACTGCCTCTCAGCAGATTTCTGGCAAAAACTCTGAGAGTAAATAAATTTGCGATAAAAGTTTCTCAAAAAATCTGTCGTTCGGAATCGACTTTAAACTGTAGGTCCCGCCACTCGTCTATAAAATTAACCCTGAAGGGTTGCAATAACCAATTATGTATTATGCAGTTATAATGTTATAGTTTGGTCTATAATTTAACCATGAATCGTCTTACAAACGAACAACGCTTGCAAATCATTGAATTTAATTATCAAAGTGCGTGCTCTGTTAAGAAAGTTCATCGCGCGCTTCTTCCATTTTATGGTCAGTTTAATCGACCCACTGAAGCGGGTATTCGGGCTATTGTGACTAAATTTCGAACCAAATTTACGTTGTTGGACATTAAACCACCAACACACTTACGTAGAGTGCGAACTGAAGAAAATATCGCAGCTGTATCGGCCGGCCAGTGTTAATGATTACCATCAATTATTGATTCGTCGCCGTTCGCAGCAATTCGGCCTTTGTTACTCAACAACGTGGACAATTTTGCTGAAGGATTTAGGTGTGAATCCTTTCAAAATACAGCTCGTGGAAAGTTGGCCGAAGATCCACTTCTTTATCGAAAAATTGTGTTCAGCGACGAAGCTCATTATTGGCTCAATGGATACGTAAATAAGCAGAATTGTCGATTTTGGAGTGAAGATCAGCCAGAAGCATTGCAAAAGCTACCAATGCATCCAGAAAAAGTCACAGTTTGGTGCGGTTTATGGGCTGGTGGCATCATTGGGCCGTACTTCTTCAAAGATGCTGCGAATCGTAACGTAACTGTGAATGGTGAGCGCTGTCGTGAGATGATATCCAACTTTTTTTTTGCCAAAAATGCAAGAGCTTGACTTGCATGACATGTGGTTTCAACAAGACGGTGCCACGTGCCACACAGCACGCATAACAATGGACTTATTGAGGGGCGAGTTCGGTTAACATTTTATTTCACGTTCGGGACCGGTTAATTGGCCGCCTAGATCGCGCGATTTAACGCCTATAGACTATTGTTTGTGGGGCTATTTAAAGCTCATGTCTATACAGACAAGCCCGCAAATTATATGGACCGTACTATCGATTCAAATAAAGATTTCATGAATTTTTCTGAATTTTATGTGTTTTTTTTTTGAAAAATGTTCCTATAGCTCTTAAAAAATCGCCCATTATAAACTAAAATAAATATTTTGGAGAAAATTAAAAAAAAAAAACCTGTTTTACTCTCGCCTTCAGTACTGTTCGTACCGGCTTCCATAGAATACTCAGACCAGGCCATATCAGAGTACCAGTTAGTTGTTGTCATTTGCTCATTTAAAAAAGTTCTTTCTTTTACAAATTTAACGCGCTATCAATTTTATTACACGATTCATGTACTAAAGAGATCGTTTCTTATTTTCGATTTGGCAACTTCTAGAACATACTGTTTGAATTTGAATTTTCTATGTAGTTTTGTGCTTGTAACCTGACATTTATTCTGACATTATTTTTCTGTTATTTTGTTATTGTTTGTTTTCCTTGTTCTTTTATCATGTTGACGGTTACGGTTGATACTGTCTTCGCAACAGTATAATAATTTTGCTTTATAATTGATTGTACTTTTATTTCGTTATTATTTTCTGTTTTAAGAAATAAAAACCTCGCTGTAATTATTTCATTTTTTTTTTTCTGTAACCAAAATAAATTTTTCTTTTTTTCCTCTTGCCATCATTAAATTCTCATGAAAAAAATGTTTTTTTTTTCGGAACTGGCTGCGTGAGAAGAAGACCCAACGAAATTTTCAAAAAATTATTGTCATTATTTATGTTTATTATGGTGTATGCGAGTGAGAGTGTGTATGAGCGTGTGCATGTAATTGTCAAAACATTAACTGTCAAAATATAACAGTAATTATTTATTACAGTTATGGTTGCTGTTACTTTTTATGGGAATTACAGAATTACAGTGTGTTACAGTGTTTTATGAATTTTTTCTCTGTTTAAGCGTGCTTTGTGATCACCCTCTCTCGCATTATGGAAGTTTTTTTTATTAATGACAGGGTTTTTGTAGGAAAGGAGGGTAGGATAAAGAGCACAAAAAGGCCTTTTTTGTAATGTATACGAAAATAAATAATTTTGTTTTTAATTGTTTGACAAAAGAGTACTTTTAATGATTAAAAATGGTACTAAATTTTATGGAAAATTCCCCAAGATATGGGACATTTTATGTCGTTTAATTGTTTTTAATCTCCATATATAGGGAGGTACTTTTTAAAGTGCCTTCTAAAAGTACTTCCTTTTCTCCCAAGATATAGATCACCTTATATGGCAATTGTTTTGTCTTTAAGTTGTTTTAAAGTACCTTTTAAAGTACTTTTTTATCTCCCCAAATAGGGAGAAGATATTGGACACTTTATATGGCAATTGTTTTGTTTTTAGGATGTTTTAAAGTACCTTTTAAAGTACTTTTTTATCTCCCCAAATAGGGAGAAGATATTGGACACTTTATATGGCAATTGTTTTGTCTTTAAGTTGTTTTAAAGTACCTTTTAAAGTACTTTTTTATCTCCCCAAGTAGGGAGAAGATATTGGACACTTTATATGGCAATTGTTTTGCCTTTAAGTTGCTTTCAAGTACATTTTTAAAGTACTTTTTTATCTCCCCAAATAGGGAGTTACTTTTTAAAGTACCTTTTAAAAGTACTATTTTATCTTCCAAGATGTAAAACCGTTTTTATTGAAACCGTTTTGAATTGAAATCGCTTTAAAGTACTTTTTTAAAGCATTGTGTTTGAAATACCCTAAGTAGACTTCAAATTCATTCAAATTCCTTCATTACTATCCTCATTTCACTTCTTACCCGAAAACCACTGTTGTTGACTGTCTTTATCTGTGCCTTTTACAGTCTGCATGCCTTCATGTCATTAAAATTACATTTTCATTTTGCGGCCTGTATTGGTGTTGGTTATGATGCTGATGGCTGATGCCTGTAATGTAATGTCTGTGATGCGTGTGTTGTTGTTGTATGCTCTTAAAGATGACAATAATGAGTCCATCATTCACGCACAAAGATGTGTGGCATATAATAGACACGTTGTTGAGATGTTTTGTGAATCTTTAAGAGGGTATATGTGTGTGTGTATAACTATGCATGCGTGAATAGTATTGAAGTGAGACTGACTGTCATATACTTTGACTGACTGTCATATACTTTATTTGCAACATTATGTGTTAATGTGTTGGTGGTTCTTCTTGGTTTGATTGCTTGTGGATGTGCTTGCTCAAGGAGAAAATTTCTTGCCGCATTAGCTAATGGCAGAAAAAGTGAATGGTGAGATGAGGTTCTAAGGAAATTTTGTTATTAAAATTTAAAGAACATTTCTAAATATAGGGACAGATATGGACAAAACACAAGCAAGTTCTGGAATATACGCAGGGCCACAAAAGTATACATACGGTTAAAAAATTTCAAAATTTTTTTAATTAGTCCGTTTTCATTGAAAATCTTTATAATTGTCTGGCAAATTTCCTCGATTTTAAGACGGTCTTTTTTGGTTAAAAAATTTCTGAAATTTGTTAACTTTTGTGGGCCTGTGCAGGGCCACAAAAGTATACATACGATTAACAAATTTCACAAATTTCTGAATCAATGCAAATGACCGTCTTAAAATCGAGAAAAGTTGTCAGGCAATTATAAAGATTGTCGGATAAACGGATTGGTTAAAAAATTTCTGAAATTTGTTAACCGTATGTATACACCCAAACCTTTTTTTACACGGTAGATACGTTCCAGTGGTTACCGTGTAAAAAAAAAACGCGTAAAAAAAGTCAAATATTATGTATGTATGTAAGTGTATAAACAAACTGAAAAAATATACATAGGATTGATGCAGCAGCCTACATATGCCTATAAAATTGAATAACTTTATAAAAACGCACAGATTTAGTTGAATAGTATACACAGAGTTTTTATTTTATTAAACGATTTTATCCGTATAAAAAGGAGCGAACAAAAAAAATGGTAAATTTGTTAAAAAAAAACCGTGTTATTTCAAATTCGCGTAAAAAAAAACCGTGTAAAAACAGGTTTGGGTGTACTTTTGTGGCTGAGTGTATATTGACAATTTGCAAATGAACACAAACCAAACTTTTTAAAGTGGTACGAGGCATTGATAAGACAGTACGACAGTACATATAAATATTCATTGACATGACAAGCACTTGATTTGGATACCAAGATATTATAGGGTGTAGACATACATAGAGAAGTCATACATTTAAACAAGAAACAATATAAGACAGGAAGCCTTCAAGATATTAGCAGTTGATGTTGACAAAATCAATACAAGAAAAATAAATGATTAGAATACTACGCTCAGACCTTACTTGTACAGTGTGACAAATGACGTCATACGTCATAATCTTGCCTAATTAAGTATGAAAGTAAGCTAATTTGGCAGACCATTTGTACAGCTTTTAAAGTCATTAAATAAAAAACAAATAAAACTGAAACGCTTGTAGATTGATAAGATATTTAACAGTAAACATTTGATTGGCCTGTTACGCTCCACTAATCCCTGTTCAAGGCAATTGCTTTAAGCTGCGTTTTTTTATCTCTCACTTGGTATCGCTAACTACTCTTCCAAATGCATTGCTAAGGCTTCGCCAAGCTTATCAATGCTGTAACTGAGCTGGTATGCATAGCACTCAGCCATTCGGTTATTTATTTAAAACAATTGTGCGTGTTTTTTTCTTCTTTTCTTTTTGATTCATTCAATCGTTGTTTTAATTGTAGCAACCAACCAGTTGGTTGTGTGATGGCTTGATAGTGGCATAAAAATAAATAAAAAAATCCTCTGTGTAAACATCAGAATGTGTATCATCAGCAACCAATACTTTGCCGTTGGGGTTTTGAGGTTAACACAGACACTGAGAGACACAAATACACCACACTCATTCACTTATAAGCTATTGTATGCTTTATATCGTATATTGATTTATTATCTGCCTGGCTTTTTTGTTTAACAACAAAACGAATGAATTTTTATATTAAAAATAAAACACGTAAATTAATAAATTTAATGTCATTTGGCTGGTGTGAATTTAATTTAAAAAACAAAAGCCAAATAAAAAAAAAACATGAAATGTTGACACTGAATATATGGAAATTTATTTAAAGCGATACGGTAGCATTGTCAACACGAAAATGAATATTTTTTATTGCGTTTTAAAATCATCAAAAAATTAATTGAAAAATTGCCAGCAAGAATTGAATTAAAAATTAAATTTCCAAGCTTTTCGTACCTTAAACTATGCTTTAAAAATTTCTGCTCCTTATAGGGGTTAACAATAAAGTTTTCTAAACATTTACGTTCTTTCTCGCACATAAGTAGATGTTAATCAACACTTCTAACATGACAGCCAGGAAATAAACAGCAGCAGCTACTAAAGAAATTTCACACAAACTTACACAAGAAATGAAAGAGAAAAAAGTTTATTTCAACGCCATAAAATATGCTTTGAAAAACGGTTTTCAATTTAAAAGTTTGTATTACAACATCATGCTTAAATGTTTGCTAGAAAGAAAGCAACAGTGAGAACAGAAGAGAGAGAGAGAGAGAAAAACGAGCGTATAGTATTTGAGAAAAATATCTTTTATTATACTCTTTAGCTATTGTTGCCATGCTTTTGAAAAACATTTTTCATTTCAAATGACGACGGAAATTATTTTTCTTTTCATGCCATAAAATATGCTTCATTTTACGAGTACAGTAATAAGGGCGTGTTAAAATAGTAATGATGCTGCTATAAAATTTATAATTATTTTGGTTACCTAAAAGTATGCTTTAATAGTACTTTGAGTTGCAGGAAGAGCAAGGTGGAAAGTGTTGAATTATGTTAGTAAGGCAAACATTTTGAAGCCTATTTGCAAAGTTAATAAAGAAAGTTTTTCTTTCTTATTTTCTCTGAATATTTTAAATTCTACAATATTTTAATACTTAATTTTGTTGATGCCTGAAAGGTATGCTTTAGAATATTAACACCAATTTAGAATTTTAATCAGCCATACTTACATTTTATTGACCTGAATTAAGGGGCTCGTGTCTACCTGCAAAGGAAAGAAAATTAAAAATTAGTGATTCATTGAAAAATTCAATTCAAGACAATTTAAACCAGTAAATTTTTTAAGATCGATGGACATCATAACCTAGTCATGCGCAGTGCAGAAATTTAGTAGTGGAGGTAATAGTCTCATCTCTTTACATGCTATTACAATGTGCTATTTTCCAGCACTTGCTAAGCTATGAACCATAAGGACCACATCTTCCTTTTAAATGCATAGGAAACCTCACATTTAAGTGGAATGTGGCAAATAAAACACAGGCTATCTTAAGTCTATCTTTGCCATGCCGAAACCTACCAGATTACTTTCCATGCCATCTTGCCATTTGGAAATGTCTGAAATTTTTTTTCTACTCTTAAGGCTCTTATGGCAATCTAATTATCTCTCGAAGGGTCCCAGTCATAACCCCAAATACTTGAGTGTACTTTTACCAGCCTCTGGATTAGCAGCAGTCGTATCATGTAGCAGCTATCGACCATTTCTTCGATTTTTCAAGTTTTCCAATATTATACGCATAGACACGATGCCTAACGGCCAGAACGGTAGTCAGCATTCAGTAGTCCAGAAGTCGGGAAACGCAAAATTACTCCTTCTGGGCATTCACCTTCACATAGAAAATGCCAATATTCACTACTTCTGCCTAAAATCGTAGCTCAATGTTCGATTAGGAAGACAAATGAAGGTTTAAACGCACTTCTAAAGTCCCCAACACTATCTCCCATAAATTCCTTGTAGGTTAGGTTAGGTTAGGTCAGAGGACGTGTACTTGTCAATTAAGAAAAGTACAGTACCCGGAGATCGAATTGACCCATTGTACAACGTCCTGGTTTCTCACACCACTTATGTTGTGTGTATGTGTTAATTTTATATATAAGTCGACTCCGAACGACTGATTTTTGAGAAACTTTTCATGGCAATTTTTATTTACTCTCAGAGTTTTTGCCAGAAATCTACTGAGAGGAATTCGCCGAAAAAATACTTTTTGTATTATGTCTTTGATGCCTGGCCTGGGGCTCGAACCCAGGCTTTTGCGTCTAATAAGCCAACACACTACCTACTAGACTACGGCGACTTCAAATTCCTTGTATGAACTACGGCAGAGAAAGTAATGTTACGAAAATAAGCGAGCAGTATTTTAAAGGCCAACAAAATTTTCCCATTTTTAGTGTCTAAAGTACAGTTGTGTTCAAAAGCATATGTAACTGCCGGTTTTTTTGTTCTTTTTCTTTTCTATCCAATAATTATGTATTGTAATGCCGTTACATATTGTAAACGAGTAATATTCTATTGGGTAATATGATATTTTATAAGTTATTGTTGTTGTTAAATCACATAAACATCAGTTGGCTTTAATGCCGTATTAACAACAGCAGAAAAAAAATGAATGACAGGAAAAAAATTGTAAAAATTTGCATAAGTGAACACACATTAAACATGGCATTCATTCTATTGGAAAGAAGAAGAAAGAATAAATATTATGCAGTTAAATTATACGTAATTTTTTATTTTTTTTTTTGTTACCAAAACTACCAATTCAGTTATTTAACCACCCTCACCAAAGTAAACGTAGTAACTGGAGAAATAAACAATCATTTCAATACGAGTATGCAGTACACAGTTACAAAAACAGCAATGTGTGATAATACAATACAAATCTAAACTTATGCATTTAAATCTACTGCTATGGTATGTGGGTGTTAGTGTATGAATTCTCTCTTGCATAAAGTTACTGGGTACTGGTTACTGTGTTGTACAATCTTACTGCACATAACATTATTTCTAGAACAGAGATTCCCATACAGCATACAGCTATATTGTACGGGCTCATATCTCAAAGAGAGAGAGAGAGAGAGAGAGAGAGACAAAGAGATTGCAATCCAACAATCCTGCTTTGTAATGATTTCAGTATTTAAGTATTGTTCTCTCAGTGTTATAGCAAGAAAGAGTACAATTACCATTTACATGATGGTTTATAAAGGATTGAATTTGTGAACAGAAAAAAAAACAGTATAGCACAGCGTATAGCCATGCATATTGATTACCCATACAGATATGCATACACATTCCCATATGTAATGCTTAAAATCAAAGAGAGTCTGTATACGACGTGTATTGTATTACATCTCAGCCACCCACCAAAGCATAACAACTACTCACCACACCACACCACACATGATTTCTCACTGGTAATGTTATTTTTTTGTTTCTTCTCTATTTTTATCTCTTTTTTTGTTGCTGTTGTTGTTTGGTTAAAATGAAACTTTCAAAACAATGACAATAACTAACATAAAATGCAAGCAACCATGCATAACAACATAATGTTGACAAAAACAAAACAAAAAAAATGTATATGATCAAATAAACAACAAAAACAACATCAACAGCATTGGACAGTTTTAATAAACAATAGCAACAAACATAGTACAACCACATTACATGGAGAACATGTAACATAATGCAGCCATTATTATAATAACGGTTCAGTCGTATATATTTTTTTTTGTCTCACATGTAATCTTACGTGTTTATCAAGTATTGCCAGCTGGTTGGTTGGTATTGGGGTATCGTTGATGGGTGAGAGTTCATTTATAGAGGTTAGCACATTGAAAACCGTTGGTGACGCTTTGTTAATAAGAAATTGTCGCATAGGGGAGCAATGATTCATTCGATTGTTATACTGTTGTTACATGGTGTGTGTATAAAGGGGGGAAGTATAGGTAAAAGGAAGCTCTCACTCTAAATATTTTTCTATCGATCGATTGGGTTGAGTTTTATACTGATTTTGTCAGTATTTTGTATACCAGAAGGAAGTAAGAAATCCATTGTTTTTTCGAATAGATGGGTTCACTCTTTGAAAGATAAGATTTCATATTACAAGAATTTCTCAAACAGTTTTATACTAGTTCGACACAAATGGTTCTGGAACGATAGAGTTGCCATAAGTCAACGTTGTCTCCATAGAACAACCAATGTAAATATGAAAAGTGTTGTTGTATTGGATGTAGCATTAAGGGACTTTGCTTACTGATTCCTACTCTTTCTTAAGACATTGCGCTGGTTTATAGCATTAGGATGTTTGTTGTTGATGTTGTCCTCTCAGGGGGGCTTGTAGGTTGAAGAAGCCGTAATGGAGCGAATTGCTACCAACAATTGTTTATTTAATTTATTTATTTATTTAGTTAAGGCCGAGAAATTCCCTGGAATTTAGGAATTGTTGCATAAAATGAAATTTTATAAACACAAGTTTTTCTGCACTTTTTTGATGGGAATAAATTCAATCGACAGCATTTCGTCATACGTTATTATCCATAGAAAAAATTGAATTTTAAATATTCATGATGAAAAATAGCCTGAACAGAGCATAATTGAACTTATAACCTACACTTGGGTAGACCAAGTGGCACCCAGACACTTAAATGAGTGAAACTGTAGCGGTTTACCTATGATTTAAATTCCATAAATCTTCGAATTAGAGTTCAGGCCAATAAATAAAGCAGGTTCTTTAAAAATCTGAAATTATTTCTTTATTTTTATATCCACTGAATGTCAACATTTCGTTGCTTGAAATGTTTTTTTCGTTGTCAAGAACAGATTGCAATTCATTTTATTTTCTATCACAGAATATGATGAAATTTTATTAAAAAAAACAAAACATTGTCTCTCCATCAATTATTTCGTACTTTTTTTTTCATTGCCCGTCTATAAACTTTGGTGACACACCTGTCAGTCAATAAGTAAAAACAGTTTCATGTCGCTGCTACTGTCACTCACTCAGTTACACACAGAGTGAGACAAACACTTTAATTATCAGTTTATCAGTTAAATACACATTAATTTATTCGACTTTCAAAGCTTTGTTCAGGGCAAGCAAGCAATTAATGGGGGGGGGGGATAAAAGGGAAGAGGTTGAGATTATCATGATAAATGTTCTAATTTTGCGTCATATGCATGCAGAAGGCAGTAACGTGAGAAAATGTGTAGCTGTTGACACGTGTCGTAGATACGAAAACAAAAATGCGTGATAAATATAAATGTAAAGAATGTAGAAAACTCGAATGGAATAAAATCGAAGAGGAGGTGCTTAGCAATTATTGTGATTGAATTAATGAATATATTGTTCTTAGTAGATGCCTGCTTTGAGGTTAAGAAACTTTACTGCAACTCTATGAGCAAAACTCTATCTCTATCTCTATCTCTATCTCTATCTCTATCTCTATCTCTATCTCTATCTCTATCTCTATCTCTATCTCTATCTCTATCTCTATCTCTATCTCTATCTCTATCTCTATCTCTATCTCTATCTCTATCTCTATCTCTATCTCTATCTCTATCTCTATCTCTATCTCTATCTCTATCTCTATCTCTATCTCTATCTCTATCTCTATCTCTATCTCTATCTCTATCTCTATCTCTATCTCTATCTCTATCTCTATCTCTATCTCTATCTCTATCTCTATCTCTATCTCTATCTCTATCTCTATCTCTATCTCTATCTCTATCTCTATCTCTATCTCTATCTCTATCTCTATCTCTATCTCTATCTCTATCTCTATCTCTATCTCTATCTCTATCTCTATCTCTATCTCTATCTCTATCTCTATCTCTATCTCTATCTCTATCTCTATCTCTATCTCTATCTCTATCTCTATCTCTATCTCTATCTCTATCTCTATCTCTATCTCTATCTCTATCTCTATCTCTATCTCTATCTCTATCTCTATCTCTATCTCTATCTCTATCTCTATCTCTATCTCTATCTCTATCTCTATCTCAAAAAAAATAATTACAACCCTGTGAAATGAAAGTATGCCAAAGCTATTGAGCACAACCATACATACCCTGAACTGATCATTAGCACCGCAAGAGCGTACTTTGGCTGCTGGGTATAATTGGGGCCTTCAATAATGTTGATTTGGACGGCATATCGGTCGCTCTGTTGAGATTGAAGATACAGAATACTGTTTAGCTTGCTTATTTCTAGGTTTATAGGGCGAAGAACCCCTCTAAGCAGGGTCCTCCTATGGATTTTTGTGGCGAAAGATATGAAACTGTGGGACAATTGCCTATGCGATTGAGAATAATTTTGGACACAGTTGCACATCATATTACGGACTTGACGCAACCGGCTTTAAGGAAAATTATCGGACCTAGTCAGTGCTGGAGATTATTTTATGTTCATAGGCGACTGCACTACAACATTGGTGGATAGTTGGCCTCTCGTTAATCCTGATCGAAATGGGAATATAGGTTCCGTAATACGGCTTTTCATGGTAGTTCATGGAAGTTCGCGTTAATCCTGATGCAAATGAGAATCTTCCGGAATATAGGTTACAAAATACGGCTTCCCGTGGAAGTTTAGAATATCCATTTCGGATATATGTAGGGAGAGAGAAATAATTGTTTGACTCACAATGAAAACGATTCCACTCAAATCATATCACGTATGGTTCGAAAGTATATGGAAATGTGGGTGGGATAATCTCTTCAAATTTGCTAGGTACTGCTAGAATAAGGGTACCAGATAAGGCGGAAGTAACGCCCATACGGGCTGCGGTGTTTATTATTTAGAATGAGAACATTTCTGTGGGAGATATTAACACACTTTTGGATAACTATGCAGCTTTCAGAGCTCAGTTTGAACTCTCGGGTGTCTTATGATTATCATGAACATCTCAACGGGTTGGCAGTGAACAAAGCTTTAGCGGAACTTTATTAAAAAATCTACACAACTCTGTGTTTCATTTTAAAGTCATTTATTTTCGCTATTTTTTACTACTGCTATCGCAGACAAAACTTTTATTTATTAATTACAATACAATTACAAATTATATTCCAATTATATACGAGTCTCTGGTCTTTATAAGAGTCTGTGGTGAGAATCGAACCCACGGCCCTAATGTTAATAGTCTAGCCCACTACCCACTAGACTACAAGGGCACCCACAAAACTTTTAATTTATTTTCTTACAATACAAAGGTATATTAGAGTCTAAAATTTTAATTACAAAATGAAGAAAACTGATTAACCTTTTAATCAATAGGGAAAACAGCAACAACAACAACAATAGAGAAAACTTTTGCTTTTAATTTGATTATCATGCTCATTATGCGATCAACATCTTCATTATTAATAGTCCACCAGCATAGTTAGTTAGTTACACTGGCAGTTACATATCATTTCCAACCATCATCATCTCATCATTACAGGGTTTAACAATGTGTGACTTTCCTTGCGTTAATTACTTGAAAATGAGACTCAAGTGGATGACGAAAGGTAATGCAATACAGTCATTAGAAGCAGCTGTCGTTAATAGAGATTTATAAGCAAAGACAAAAACGCTACAGTGGATGGAGTTGAAAGAAAGCCATAAGTTATGGTAATAAAGGGTGTTTTTTACAGAGGTAGAGAACTTTAAGTTGGCATTACTTTTCAAGATGGCGACCGATTTAACAGCTGTCAAGTGATTTATTCTCAGTTTGGTTTGGCAATTCATCATGAATAGACTCACGCCTGAACAACTCTTGCAAATAGTGCAATTTTATTTCGAAAGTAATGGTTCTGTGCGGAAAACGTATCGCGCACTACGTCCATTTTATCGTCGACAAAATCGTCCATCAGAGCAGTTAATTTGATTAACCATGGAACGTTTTCGCACCACGTTTACTCTTATTGATAATTTGCATCCCCAGAGACGCTGTACGGTGCGTACAGAAGAAGCTATTGCTGCTGTAGAGCGTAGCATTGAGGAAGACCCGAATGAGTCCATCCGCCATCGAGCACAGGAATTGGATCTGTGTCCATCCACTTTATGGAAGATTTTGCGGAAGGATCTTGGTTTGCGTTCTTACAAAATCCAACTCGTGCAAGATTTGAAGCGAAACTATCATCAAGTAAGGCGTGGATTCATCGAATGGGCCCAAAACGAGATTACCGTTATTCCCGATTTTCATAAGCGAATTTTGTTTAGCGATGAAGCGCACTTCTGGTTGAATGGCTACGTCAACAAACAAAACTGCCGCATTTGGAGTGAAGGTAATCCTCAAGTGTATGTGGAAACACCGTTACATACAGAGAAACTGATTGTTTGGTGCGCTTTATGGGCTGGTGGAAACATTGGTCCGTACTTTTTCAAAAACGATGGTGGCCAGAACGTTACAGTCAATGGTGATCGGTATAGAGCCATGATTACAAACTTTTTCATTCCTGAATTGAATAATCATGATGTCCAGGAGATGTGGTTTCAACAAGACGGCGCAACATATCACACAGCTCGTGCCACAATAGATTTATTGAAAGACACGTTTGGTGACCGCCTAATTTCACATTTTGGACCTGTGAATTGGCCTCCAAGATCTTGTGATTTAACACCGCTAGACTACTTTCTGTGGGGCTATGTAAAGTCATTGGTCTATGCGGTAAAGCCGCAAACGCTTGACCATTTGGAAGACAACATTCGCCGTATTATTGCCGATATACGGCCACAAATGTTGGAAAAAGTCATCGAAAATTGGGCGTCCAGATTAGACTACATCCGCGCCAGCCGTGGCGGTCATATGCCAGAAATCATATTTAAAATGTAATGCCACAAGATTATCTTTCGGATAAATAAAATTCATGTCAATCGAATAATCCATCGTTGTTTTATTGCAACTTAAATTTCTATACCTCTATAAAAAACACCCTTTACAAGCATCACATCACATCACATAGTACATTACATACGACCGCTCATCATCATGTGTATGTACAGCATGTATGGTGTATGATGAGCCTTTCAATTTGTCAAGCCTGTTGTTTTATTAATACAGAGACAGCGTTTTGCTAAAATTATTAAATCTCTTTTTCTCTCTCTTCTCTACAGGGATTTTCATAATTTGAAAACCAATTTATATGGGCCATAAAGAGAGAAAAATCACAATTTCTATGGCCGCTTGGATTATAAATTATTGTCATGCTACTGCCACCACAGAGACTATAAATACTCGTATCTTTGAATAGTTTTTAGCCACACAATTTCATTTTACAATTTGGCGGTAGGACGGTTTGGGTGGGCAAAAGCCTAAACAATATGAATAATGAAACTGGTTATAATGCAACAATTTTCAAATTGTCTTTTATTTCAATTTGCTTTTGGACTTTCAATTACCAGCTTAATTACTTACCATCATATTGTAAAATTGTAAAATTATTTACGACTTAAATGCAATTCGTTTGCCATTTGAAATGCCATTAAATAATGCAATAAAAAATTTTAATCAGTTTTGATGGAGATTTTTTTTTGTTAATTTCAATCAAATCTCTTCAAATCTCTTGGGCAAACAATCAGTGAAACATTTGAATCAAAATAAAAAAAAAGATTCTCCATGGGAGACCTTTTTACCAAGTTATTGGTTAAAATGCTTCACTCGATTCTAAAAGAACTACAAGACTTTAAAAAATTGGTTGAATCTCTCTCTCTGTTTTGTGCTAAAAACTCTACTTCTCTCCAAACTGTTTAGGTGGGCTAGGCACCCTCTACCTCTGTTTCATTGCTGATCCTAGCCTATGGCGTTACTGCTTAAGGGGTTAATATGCTTCCGAAATTCCAAAAAATCGATTTGTGTTTTTTTTTCGAACGTCCCCGGCCTCACACTAACCCACCCTCACCCGACCGCGGATTGCTCGTACCCATTATGTAGGGACACATACGTACTACAGTCCGGACTGTAGCGGGTAAGGGAAAAGTAATGGCAACCAGAACATAAATCAGCTACAGAACTTAATCCCAAGCTGAATAAAGTAACAATAAACAGGAACAAACCTACGACAAGAACGATAATACATTTTTATATAATAATTTACAAATTAATGCCAGCATATAAGCTACGTTTTATATTACAAACACTACAATTAAAATCAATAAAATCATAATATAAGTTAAAATCATTACATAATCTACGAAAAGGAAAATTACATCCATTCGTTCGTTCTATAAAAATCTAAAGAAAGAGGACGATAGTGCCGTGAAAATCTTGCTGGAATACTGAAATTCAGGTTACAAAGCAAAAACTCAGAATCGATATCACCTTTAATCAGATTAAAAACAAAACAAACCCCCCTAAAACAGTCCTTCTACGTTCTAAAGTTGAAAGTTTTATCAAACCTAATCTAGCCTCATATGAGGGAAACCCGTTGGCATAATCCCATCCTAAGCCACGTAAACAGAATAATAAAAACTGCTTCTGCACAGACTCTATTGAATCACTATGACAACGATAGTATGGATTCCAAATAATAGACGCATACTCCAAAATAGCTCTAACAAGTGAAATGTATAGCAGTCTTGTTATATAAGGATCAATGAATTCCCTAGCCCATCTTTTCACAAAACCAAGAACAGCCTGAGCCTTGTAAATCATCATACTAATATGATCAATAAAAGACAATTTCATATCCAATAATACTCCCAAATCAAGAAATGTAGTCATGCCGACTCTGAGTTTAGTAACCAATGTCACACACAAAATCTTGTTCATTTCATGTTACCATCCAGTCGTAAATGGGATTTTTTCCAGTGATTAAGTCCTAGACTGTATTAAATAGCAATTGTGACCGGTCACAGCCTTTCCGAATTCTAATTTCCACTTTTGTTTACATCCTCTCCTTTTTATCCTATTCCCTATATTATCGTTCCCTCTTTAAGGACGTTGTAAAATGGGTCAATTCGACCTTCGGGTACTGTACTTATCTTAATTGACAAGTACACGTCCTCTAACCTAACCTAACCTAACCTAACCTTTGTCGGATTGCTCAGAAGGTTATCACATCTAAAGCCCCGGTTAGTCAAACGTCCACGAAACGTAAGGGAATGTACTTTCGTTCTTAGAATATGAAGATCAATGAGAGCAATTACTGAGCTGTAATGTAATTTCCGTAAGCATTTACATACGTTCCGTTTGGCTAAGCAGGGCTTAACTCTCCAAAATGCATTATCAATGTCAATGCACTACATATCGCATCTTGCTTCAGCTGGAACAAGACTTTCCGAAAGTAAGCGAGTGGTTGAGATTACTTCGTAATGTCATCACGATTGTTAACATGTTTTACAGTGGAGTTATCAGGTCTAAGTCTAGTCTACTCCCCTTCTCAAAAGTGGTGTAATTATACTACAGATTCTCCTAATCATTCTTACATGCATACATACATAAATTGTCACTACAAGCCTCTGCTTAAACTCCAAAGAAGTAGGCTCAGCACTGTTACACATACAACCCTTCAGTCAGGATTACGACCTAGTTTCTCACACCACTTATGTTGTGTGTGTTAATTTTATACATGAGTGGCGGGACCTACAGTTTAAAGTCGACTCCGAACGACAGATTTTTGAGAAACATTTCATGGCAATTTTTATTTACTCTCAGAGTTTTTGCCAGAAATCTGCTGAGAGGAAGTCGCCGAAGAAATACTTTTTGTATTTTGTTTTGATGTCTGGCCTGGGGCTCGAACCCTGGCTTTTCGTATAAGCCAACACACTACCTACTAGACTACGGCGACTTCTGAACTGTAATGTAATTTCCGTAAGAATTTACGTACGTTCCGTTTGGCTAATCAGGGCTTAACTTTGTAAGATGTATTGTTCAGAAGAATGAGCTAAGTGGGACTTACTCGCATCATGCTTCTGCTTGGCAAGCGAGTGGATGAGATTGTTTCGTAATATCATCACGATTGTTAACATGTTTTATAACGGAGTTATGGGGTCTAAGTCTAGTTTACTCCCCTTCTCAAAAGTGGTGAATTTATATCATAGATTCTTCTAATCATTCTTACATACATACATACATAAATTGTCACTACAACCCTCTGCTGAAACTCAAAAGAAGTAGACTCAGCACTGTTATCGGGGTTATTACGGGGCATTGAATTATAGGAACGCATGCGAGCCGTATTGGTCTTGGACACCTTGCAAATGATTTCTGCAGAAGATGAGGAGAAGGATGTGACTGTTCTTCACCTACTGTGCACATGCCCGGCACTTGGTCGGAGGAGAAAGGAGCACCTGGGTGCCTACTACATGGAGGATCTGGATGAACTGTTATGCATGGATACTAGCAGTCTGACTCGCTTCATCGGAATCTCCGAGTGATTCCCGGACTAGGGGAAAATGTGAAACTGATACCGCAATGGGCAGTGTGTGAGGCCTAAGTGAGTCCGCTCATGACTCCATCAAGGGGACAGCCACTTCTACCTACTTACCTCCGTATAATGAGCATAATAGAACACGTTGGTCTTAAATATATTTTCTTTAGATATTGTTCAACTGATATCTCCTCCTCTATCACCCTCCTTTACGTTTGTAATGTTGTTGCCATTGTTTTGGCATAAACAAATCTCGGTCTATTGGATGCACGCATACATACAGATTTAGTTTTGCTTTTCTTCTTTGTGGTGCTTCTTCCTCTTTACTGCATTCCACACAGAAACTATTGTAGTTTCTTTCGTATCTGTTGTGCTGGAGCTGTTTTATTGTGTTGCTTTTTTATTTTGTTTTTCTTTCAATGGAAATAGAAATACAGATACAAATACGAATGCATTTCCCCTTCCGTTCATTTCTTGTCGCAATTTTTTAAGAGACTTTTTTTCTGTTAGTCATGATATCGTATGTTAGCTAGGCTCTGGGTTATACGTGTGAGTGAAATTTTACTTTTCATTACATTTCTGTTGCACAGTCGCCTGTCATCTAATGACACAAAAAAGAAATAAAAAAGCAGAAGAAAAATACCAGGCTAAAAATAAAAAAGAGAAAAAAGATTTGGTGTTGATTGAAAAAAAAGTGAAAATTATGGTAATGTCGGTGGCCCTGTAATACCGTGCCAGCAAGCGTTGTACGTTCGGTTAGTGAGTATTGGTTTTGCGTGGTATTGACAACATTATCAAATGACATCCGTTAAGGTGTGGGTAGCAACACTAGAGAGCAGTAACAGCCTTCAGATATTGTCAATGACACTGTCATGCAAATCACACTTACGCACACACATTGCAACAAGAATGGCAAAAGTATTGTCTCTGTAATGGCATAAGATGGCCAGGAATAAAAGACTTTCATCTCTGCAATGCAATATCGAAATTGTGTTTCAAATTCCTAAAATAGTTTCTCATTTGCTTAAAGCCTTCAGATATTTAATTTATGTTGACATTTTGCTTTTTTTCTTTTGTTTGATTTAAAGTTATGGCCTGTGATTTACTCTTCTGTTTATTATCTTTTGATGGCCACATCCATCATCATCATCAGCATCCATGATGAATATAAACATCAAGTTGGTTGATATGAAAGTGAAATAAAAACCAGCACAGTTAGGCAAATTAGAAGCAAACACGGGCTGTGCGGATAGTTGTTGTCACAAAATCTTAGGTTGGTGGGTTTCCCCACTAACTAAACGATATCTGAACCCATTTTCTGGCCGTATTGTAGAACAAAAGTATCACAATAACTAGCACATTCTAGAGAACATTGTCTAAGGGTCATGATTACAACTTCCCTTTAAAGTTGAGTTTAGTTAAAGGTAACTTTTTTCCCCATTTCCTAAATCCTCTTCTTTTTAATCCCTCCATTATCCTTCCCTCTGTAAGGACGTTGTTCAATGGGTCAATTCGGCCTCCGGGTACTGTACTTGTCTTAATTGACAAGTACACGTCCTCTAACCTAAACTAACCTAAAGCTAACTTTAGCTAAAGTGAACTTTAAAGTCACCTTTAACTTCTTTTCGTTATTACAACCTAATGATAAAATAAAGTTAACGTTTTCAAAAATATGGCAGTGCCGAAGCAATGTCGATAAAACTGCTCAATCAATTAAAAGTTTTTTAACACAGTGGCAGCGACAAGCTTCGTTTTTTGTTGTACATGCTCATATTGTTTATATCTAATGTTGCCATATTGAAATGGCAAGTTCAAACATAAACTTAACTTTAAAAGTTACCGGAAGGATGATACTCCATTTAGCTTAACGTTCACTTCTACCATACTGTCCACTTATTATAATGAAAAACAATGTATCTGCTCGTTAAAATCCTTCCTTTAGTTAACGGCAAGTTGTAATAATGGTCCCCAACGCATGCTGATTACATGACAAAGGCACCTATGGAATCTTTCGTTAGAGTCGAATCTTAAATTGTCTCTTAAAAAATCTGGTTATTGTACTACTATTTAGGCTGATACAGTCATCAGCTCAGATATCAGATATCTTATCTGTCAGTACCTGGCACTCAACAATCTAAGACGTATAATTCTTAGACATTCTTAGGATTCATGCAGACAAAACGTGTCTTGCCCAAGGTGTTGCAATGTCATGAAATGAAATATCAAACAACGTAACAAATTATACCATCACGTAATGAAATTCAACGCTCTGAAATACACTGTATACTGCAACAAATTGTAATACAATTAAATATAATTAAACAACATAATTAAATATAATATAACGTTACGTATGAAGACTTAATTTAGTGGAATTTTCATACTACGTAAGGATATATTACGTAAGGCATGGGGCATAAGTATGAAATGATTGAATATGAAGAAAACTAATCTGCTATAAAAGAAACCAAATACGAAATGAAATGTTACGTAAGTGAATGTAATACAACGTAAAGTAATAAATGTAATATTATGAACATTACGTAACGAATTTTACGTCATGTGTCTAAGAATTATTTCATATAAAATGTGAGTAGAAAACATTTACTTGTAATAAATAATTGCAATTGATAGAAATCTAAAAGAACATAAACTACAGCGTTACTCAATTATATTTAACGTAAATGAACGCAGACTACGTTACGTACTAAAAAACAAGTATGACGTAATGTGACTTTACGTAATGATTAATGAAATATATCTCACATATTCAGCTCTGGAGTATTTTGTATAAAGCCAAAGAATTTTCGCCCAAGTTAGTAATCTTAAAATGTCTCTCCACCTCCCTGAATTTTGTAGCGTGTAGTGACCACAAATACTGCGCAAGGAATCTACAATTATTAATAAATCTATCCTCTCTAAAATAATGTGGTTTTATTGGTTCTTGGTCATAAGAACATTGCCGATATTGCCGTATTGCTGATGAACCTACGAAAGCAGGCATAGTTCCATAGAATATCAACCCACATATCCTCCATTAGGATGTCTTTTAGGCAGACTCCGCTGGCATAAGTGGATAAGAAAGGTATCAATCATTAACATAAATTGAGTCCTACAGACCTCTCTGACACTGTATCTATTCTCACAAGTCATTGCATCTTGTGGGTATGCATACAGAGACACTTCGTGGATCTCATAAGGAGCTTTCCAGTGTGGTTCTTTGTTTGGTTTGGACTCCAGCAGCACAATTTTCGTGGACATCTATGACCAGGTACCTAAATAGGGGACACCTTTGAATAATTTGTAATTTTCCGGGGAAATACTCGAAATGCCTAAACAAAAATAGAAGAATATATGATGGCCGTAAGGTCTTATGGCAACTATTTGGTCGAGTATATCAATATAGTCTCAGGTTGTATTCTGCTATTGAGCGGCCATTTAATTACCATGGTTATTTCCGACAATATCTACACCGCATGGGCAAGGTGAATGATCCTGGCTGCATTTATTGCGAGGAAATGATTGACGAGGCTGAACACACATTCATCCATTGCATCAAATGTCAAGACGAGAAGAATGTGTTGATGGAGCAGATTGGCGAAATCACACTCGACAACATTGTTGACGCAATGCTCGAAAGCGAGACGAAGTGGAGTGCTGTGAGAATATACGTAGAATGTGTACTCCGCAGGAAGAAGGTCGACCTTGATACAGTACGAAAGAATGATACATGAGAAGAGTAGCCAATAGCATGAAGTTGGCTTCGAATATGGCGTACCCAGACGTGAGAGAGTAGACAACGGTCCTTAACAGGACGTCGTTCTTGGCCCTTCCCGAAGTAATGAAGATAACCGTCCCGGAAAGGGACTATCCCCAGAAGAGGAGGAGGGATTGTTTTAGTGGACGCCCTACTCGACGCAGCTGACGACGGTCTCTGCAAGTGCGAAGGCATTTTGAACCCTACCTCACACGCCAAAAAAAATGGGTACACTACATCCCGTCTTCTATTTAACTTTGCAGTATATTTCCAATGAATTTGAATCAATATCTGGTTGCGCATTCCAGTAGTTTCTATTGATGAGGACATCTAAGCACTTGTTCAGTTAGTTAAAGGGGACCATATAACCAATCGGCATTGAGGAGATCCTTGGCATGTCTCTCCAGCATGTCCATAGACCCACGGAGTTTCTGGCTGCTTAAGGAGGTATCATCATTTTTATTTTTAGGCTATGAATTCCCAAATAAAAAATATTCCTTATTTAGTAGTGTGTTGGCTTATTAGACGTAAAGCCAGGGTTCGAGCCCCAGGCCAGGCATAAAGACAAAATACAAAAAGTATTTCTTCGGCGACTTCCTATCAGCAGATTTCTGGCAAAAACTCGGAGAGTAAATAAAAGTGTCATGAAAAGTTTCTCAAAAATCTGTCGTTCGGAGTCGACTTTAAACTGTAGGTCCCACCACTCATGTATAAAATTAACACACACAACATAAGTGCTGTGAGAAACTAGGACGTTGTACAATGGGTCAATTCGACCTCCGGGTACTGTACTTGTCTTAATTGACAACTACATGTCCTCTAACCTAACCTAACCTTAGGTCAAGGTCTCTATTCATATGCAAGAACTGCTACTAACTCCTACATGAGTTGTGTGATGGCTTGATGGACTTATAAGACCTTCGAATTGTGACCGATTTTCGCTCAGCAGGGCTTTTAACTAGTCGTTATGGATGTACTGCATGTGTAGTCGTTTTATGTGTGTTATGTAGATTATACAGTTATCCCTCGATTTACGTCGCCTCGATTAACGTTGTTTCGATTTACGTCGTCAAATTTTTTGTTCCCTCTAACTTAAATTTGCGTCGTCATTCGATTTACGTCGCCTTTTTTGGAACCAACTGCGACGTAAATCGAGGGATTACTGTAACTTTTTTAAGTTCCTTGTTAAAAACATACTACTGTGTAGCGTGAGCAATATGAAATTCGATTTACGTCGTTTCGATTTACGTCGCCTTTTTTGGAACCAACTGCTACGTAAATCGAGGGATTACTGTAGTTATTGTTGAAATATTTCAAATTTTTATTTTTAAAACATTCAAAGAATTTCAATTATTTTTAACAAACGCATTAGTTTTTTCTCCTTTTTCGCTTTACCCCTCTTCTGGCATTACAGTTTATCAAGAGACCCTGATTTTCCATATAAAATAGCTTAGCAGTCAAGGTCTTATGCTGACAAAAAAATTTTTATTTTTAATGGCGAATTAAATGGCAGGCAGGCAGTCAGGCAGGCATTTATAAATTCTATTAAAAATTGAAATAAATTTTCAGTAAATATTTTACTAGCATAGATTGTATGTCCATACGTCTGTCTATCTGTCTGTCTGTCGCCAGTTTTTGCTTAACAATTTTGCAAAATATTTGTTTTGGAGGGTAATTTTTATATTAAAATTCCATTAAAAATGCAAAACAACCCCTTCTTTGTGTGAGTGTGTCTGTATGTAAACTAACAGTGGGTATTAAAAGTGGGCGAAGGGGGAGGGGGATTTTAATAAAGAGATTTCGTTTATTTTGAATCGTTGAATTAACATATTCAAGAAGAGGAAGAGAAAAAAACCTTGAAAATTTGTTTTCAATTCCAGGAATTGTTGTTTCGTCATGTCAAGGCATTCATACGTTCTAATCCCCGCTTTTAAATTGAAATCAAATTAAGCCATTTAAGCCATATTTTTTTGGTTGTTTTAATGGCAAACATTTGTTCTGTTTTCTGTACAGACAATCTGTATTAGCGAGAGTACTTGCAAGCAAAGCCCAGCAATAATGGCTTATTTATGTTCAACGTGAAAATCCTTTTAAAAAATGCTTTTCCCTCCTCTAGTCTATTGTCGTAAGTAAAAGTGATAAAAAAAAGTGTAATAAATTAACGTTGCCAAATAAAATAGTGACACAATGTGGCTAAAACAAAACAAAAACAAAAGCCAACGTATAGCAGCAATGGCAGCAGAAGCAACAGCAGCCTTAGCAGTTAAAAACCAGTAAAGATGGCCAATAAAAATCAAGTCATAAAGACCAAAAAGAAAAATTATACAAAGACATGATGGTTATAACCAAAACGTCTACTAAGGCAGGCAATAAAAAGGTAACAAAACTAGAATATAAATCTTGTTCTATGGGTCTGGGACAGCATGCAAAATGATGGTAAAATTGTGTTACGAGTGGTAGCAAAAGGCAACAACTGTTCAGTTTATCTTGATGTCTGAGGAGACTTTGATTGTGGTGTGTTTGTTTTCTTAGCTTCTAGCTTTTCTTTTTAAAAATGGCTAAATCATGTTAAGTGTTTAGAAAAAAAAACCAAAAAAAAAGAAAGAAAATTTCGTATAAAGTTGCTTCACAGCAAACCAATACTCAGGAGATGTCTTCCACTTTGCAGTGTAATAAACAGGAGCAGAGAAAAAAGTAGGTGAGAGAGTAGCGTGTAAAAACATTAGATTTAAATCTCTTTACACTGTGTCTGTGTGAGTCTACAATAGGTTCTGTAGGCAGAGTCTACTACAAATGGTTAAAATTTATTGGGGAATACACTGACCAGTCCCTAAACAATGAATATAAATCACCAGTAAATTCCGAATGTATGCCTTACATACATAACACACATAATTGGTCATTACAACCCTTCAGTCAGGGTTACGACCTAGTTTCTCACACCACTTGAGTTGTGTGTGTTAATTTTATACATGAGTGGCGGGACCTACATTTGGTTTCAACAGGACGGCGCTACGTGCCACACAGCCGAAGCTACACTCGATGTTTTGCGCCCTGTTTTTGAAGATCGCATTATCAGCCGCAGAGCTGATGTCGTTTGGCCACCTGGGAGCTGCGATTTGACACCGTTGGACTATTATTTGTGGGGTGCCGTCAAAGATAAGTGTTACGCCGACAAGCCAGAGACAATTGACGCTTTAAAGGACAATATTCGTGAAGTCATTGGTGAAATACAGCTGCACACAATCGATAATGTGCTTAAAAATTGGATAGGCTACTGCATGGCCAGCCGAGGCAGCCATTTGAATGAAATTATTTCCCATTATTAACCGGAAGGATTGTACTTTCAAATAAAAAAAGAAATTTGAGAAAATATTCAGTAGTTTTTTTTTAAAGCATTTAAAAAAAAAGGTATTTGGCGGACCCTTTACTTAAGCCGGGGTGGTACCACAATCACGCCATTTGGCTTCATTGCTTGAGAAATTTCTAGAAAGAATAACTTTTGATTTTGGCAACTACAATTCGATTTGATTTCGGCGATTTGACGTCGTTAGACCTTTTTGAGAGTCAAAGATCGTTTCTACACTGATGTTATCACCAAGTAAGCCGAAAACTGTTGTAAAAATATCGTTTGCTGCTACCAATCCAGAGGCGGCCATTTACAATACAAGGCAAGTCCATAATTTCTACCTTACATGAGCATGGCATTTATTTATGGGCTTAACAAATCGAAACCATTTGATTGGTTTTCTTTCTAGCCACCAGCCAACAACCTATGTTTAGTTTCATTCATTAATTCCAGTTTAGAAAAGTTCTGACTCAGAGGCTCACAATATTCTAAGCGTCCAATTATCTTGTCTGTCAGACAATAAATTGGGAAAAAACAGCAAAACAACTGTTCTTTTTTTGTTTTTTTCTTGTTTCTATTTTAAGAAAATTGATGGGAATTTACTAAAAATAGAAAGTAATTTTTGGTCAAAAACTATTATTTTGGCTTTAAGAAAACAATGAATTTTTTTTTTGCTGTTCAACATTCTTAATTATTAAAGACTGTGGGTTGTTTTGTTTTCTTAAAATGCCATAAGAGCCTGGTTATTCAATTTTATGACTTTTGTTTTACCAAAAACAAAACAAAAAATATAAGAAATAATAAATTTCTTAATATTACTTAAGGCCTGTAATTATGGCTGGACACGTGTTTAGAATACTTAAGTAAGTTTTGTGTTAAAAAAAAACTTTTTTCATGAAGTAAAACATTCAAAACAACACTAAAGTAAAGTAAAAGTGTTTGTTTTTGTAGGAAATAACACTTTGGATTGGTTTTTTTTTAACTTTTTTTTTGGGGAGGAAAAAGTTGATTTTAAATTTTGAACATTTTTCTTTATTAGTTATACTTCCCATGAGACTTAAATTATTTCTCATTTGTTTTTATTGGTGTGTTGATAAGGGTGAATAGTTTTATTATATTTTGCTATTGTATTTTTTCCATTAGGTATGCTTCCCCTTTTTATTGAAGACATTTTTTATGGGTTTTATAGAAGTTTTTTTAAGAATTATTTATAATTAATAAGAAATATGTTTCCTAGGTTTCATGTTCTGTAATAATTTTTTTAAGGTTTTTAAAAATACATTCCATGTGATATACAGTTACTAAAGTAAAGGGTGTTTTTTATAGAGGTATAGAACTTTAAGTTGGCATTACTTTTCAAGATGGCGACCGATTTAACAGCTGTCAAGTGATTCATTCTCAGTTTGGCTTGGCAATTGATCATGAATAGACTCACGCCTGAACAACGCTTGCAAATAGTGCAATTTTATTTCGAAAATAATGGTTCTGTGCGGAAAACGTATCGCGCACTACGTCCATTTTATCGTCGACAAAATCGTCCATCAGAGCAGTTAATTCGATTAACCATGGAACGTTTTCGCACCACGTTTACTCTTATTGATAACTTGCATCCCCAGAGACGCTGTACGGTGCGTACAGAAGAAGCTATTGCTGCTGTAGAGCGTAGCATTGAGGAAGACCCGAATGAGTTCATCCGCCATCGAGCACAGGAATTGGATCTGTGTCCATCCACTTTATGGAAGATTTTGCGGAAGGATCTTGGTTTGCGTGCTTACAAAATCCAACTCGTGCAAGATTTGAAGCCAAACGATCATCAAATAAGGCGTAGATTCGTCGAATGGGCCCAAAACGAGATTACCGTTGTTCCCGATTTTCATAAGCGAATTTTGTTTAGCGATGAAGCGCACTTCTGGTTGAATGGCTACGTCAACAAACAAAACTGCCGCATTTGGAGTGAAGGTAATCCTCAAGTGTATGTGGAAACACCGTTACATCCAGAAAAACTGACTGTTTGGTGCGCTTTATTGGCTGGTGGAATCATTCGTCCGTACTTTTTCATAAACGATGGTGGCCAGGACGTTACAGTCAATGGTGATTTCAACAAGACGGCGCAACATGTCACACAGCTCGTGCCACAATAGATTTATTGAAAGACACGTTTGGTGACCGCCTAATTTCACGTTTTGGACCTGTGAATTGGCCTCCAAGATCTTGTGATTTAACACCGCTAGACAACTTTCTGTGGGGCTATGTAAAGTCATTGGTCTATGCGGTAAAGCCACAAACGCTTGACCATTTGGAAGACAACATTCGCCGTATTATTGCCGATATACGGCCACAAATGTTGGAAAAAGTCATCGAAAATTGGACGTCCAGATTGGACTACATCCGCGCCAGCCGTGGCGGTCATATGCCAGAAATCATATTTAAAATGTAATGCCACAAGATTATCTTTCGGATAAATAAAATTCATGTCAATCGAATAATTCACCAACTTAAAGTTCTATACCTCTATAAAAAACACCCTTTACGAAAGTACTAAAGTATACATACGGTTAACAAATTTCAGAAATTTTTTAACTAATACGTTTTCGTAGAAAATCTTTATAGTTTCCTCGATTTTAAGACGGTCTTTTGCACTGGTTAAAAAATTTCTGAAATTGAACTGAATTGTGGCTCTGCACAGGCCCACAAAGGTATGCATCCGATTTAAAAATTTCACAAATTTCTGAACCAATGCAAAAGACCGTCTTAAAATCGAAGAAAGTTGTCAGACAATTATAAATATTTTCAACGAAAACGGATTGGTTAAAAAATTTCTGAAATTTGTTAACCCTATGTATACTTTTGTGGCTGAGTGTACTTCTCCCTTTTTTATAAACATTTTCCATAGTATTGCTGATGTTTTTGAAATAAATTGTTGCTTTTAAACAAACATTTTTATTAAATTTTTCTAGTTCTCATCATTAGGTATACTTCCCCTACTTGAAAGGAACAAATTTCTTCAATCTCCTTTATATTCCTTTAACTGCACGGACAGACGAAACTTCTCAATTTTCTAACTCAGAAATTAAACCAAAATTCTCTAAAGGATTTTGATGCGCTGAATTCCAATACGTTCTTAGAATTCCTATTTCTTGTCTAAACTAACCTAAAATTGCAAAAGAAACATGGTTTTGGGTATATTTGTGGAAAGAATCATGGGTTCAAAATTCTTTTTCCGCTTAAAAAGCTTTTCTCACTTTTTTTTATTCAACGAACTTCTTCCATTTTTTGCTTCAATTCCACAAACTAGTCCAAGGATCATGATCCTATTTTATTCCCTTTCCACTCTCAGTAACCATTTTTTTACAATGCACCATCAAACAAACCTTTCAAGGTCCCATTTGATTGCCTCTCCACTCTCAGGAACCTTTTTTTCTAGAGATTCTGCAAATTTTCATGTTTCACCATGAAAATTCCACTCACAGTCTTACATTTTGTTTTATTCAGCGTACTTCCTCCGGTTTTTGCTTCTGTCCCAAATACTAGTCCTTGCTGTCAAGGTATACAGCCCCATCAAAAATGCTTTTACGGTCCTATTTGATTGCCTCTCCACTCTCAGGAACCTTTTTTTTCTAGAGATTCTGCAAATTTTCATGTTTCCCTATGAAAAATTCCACTCACAGTCTCACATTTTGTTTTATTCAGCGTACTTGGTGCGGTTTTTGCTTCTGTCCCAAATACTAGTTCTTGCTCTCTAGGTACACAGCCCCATAAAAAATGCTTTCACGGTCCTATTTGATTGCCTCTCCACTCTCAGGAACCTTTTTCTTCTAGAGATTCTGCAATTTTTCCTGTTTCCCTATGAAAAGTCTACTCAGCGTCTTAACATCTGATTGGTCAGTGATTTCAAATAAGTTTGACTGTCCACTTGACTAGGCACCGTGGTCTAGTAGGTGGTATGTGGGCTTATTAGACGTGAGGCCGCGGTTCAAACCCCAGGTCAGGCATATCCAACAAAACGAAATATGAAGAAAATATTTCTTTGGCGAAATTCCTCTCAGCAGATTTCTTGCAAAAATTCTGAGTAAAAAAAAATTGCCAAGAAAAGTCTCTCAAAACATCTGTCGTTCGGAGTCGTCTTTAAACTGTAGGTCCCGCCACTCATGTACAAAAATTCACGCACACAACATAAGTGGTGTGAGAAACTTGGTCGTAATCCTAACTAAAGGGTTGTAATGACCAATTGTGTATGTTATGTATGTATGCACATATGTAAATAACCACACTATCCTGAACTACTACGTGACCCAGTTCCTAACTGGTCTTGGGTGCTTCAGGAAATACTTGCACAGATTTGTACCTGATACTTCCCCTTTATGCATAAACTGTGTAGATGAGGAGGAAGACGCGGAGCATATTCTAACGTGCTGCCCCAGATTTAGATGGCCCGGGGAAACGAGTTTCGGACCAACTCGGCTTATGGAGGAGGTGTTGAATTCTAGGATTCTATGGAGCCAATACAGTCAGAGAATGGCCGAAGTTATGATAGAACTTCGAAGGCTGGAGGAACGGAGACGAAATTTAAATTTAACTTAGTGTGACCAAGCTTTAAAGCTAACCAGCCCGCCGCGAAGTAATACCTTATGGCAGTACCGCGGAGTGAGAGTGGTTGAAGTGTGTAGGGGGTGGGTTTAGTACGTAGGCACCAGTGATGGTGAATCGTGCACTCTTTTGTTGGAACAAAAGTGTCTTTCGAAGATCCCCACCTCCGGCCTAAGGCCAAAAAAAAAAACAATATCCTCGGTACAATTCGTTGTCGGCCTAGATGTGTTGCTTTCGTGAAACCAGGACACAAGGCCCCCGTAACCTTAATATTTTCGTTTTTTCTGTATTTATTGTAAATCCTGCTTTAATCGTGACTGAGATATACTAGCCCTCCTTGCCTTAGAAAGAGTACCCCTGAATATTGATATCCTCCAGCTGAATTTATTCTTTATTTCGATAGTAGAGTCTCGGTGAGTTTAAATTCTCAGAAACATCTTTACATTCCAATGGGTTCAATACAAATTTGTGCAACAGAGTGTGGTGTACATGCTCGAAATCGAAAAATATTAATTACATTGGGGGTGCCCTGGTAGTCTAGTGGGTAGTGTGCTAGGCTATTAGCGTGAGGGTCGTGGGTTCGATTCCCGCCAGAGACTCTGGTTTGTGACACTACACCGAGCATATGGTTAAAGTTACTCAGCTCGTATATAATTAGAATATAATTTGTAATTGTATTGTAATTAATAAATAAATAAATAAATAATTACATTGGGAATCCCTGCTCCTTATTCTAGCACTCTAAGCCACGATGTCAGGGAACGAAAACCTTCTTTCTTTCGTGCTCAACTCTTCTAATGAGCTTAATATGGACAGTAACTCAGTTTCTATGGATATTTCTTTAATTATTCGTAAATTTTGTTTAAAAATTGTGTACGTTTAATTGATTTTTTTCTCTGAGGATTACTTCCCCTCTACATTCTCTAGCTTTTATGTTTGTTGGTTTCTCTAATAATTTATAACTTTTGCTTGATAACAATTATTTCTATAAATTTCGCTCTTTGCTTTTTATTTCTTTTATCAGGTTTTTTTTATTTCTATTTCTCGTATAGCAAGAGATTTTATTTTTATTTGTTTTTATTATTATTCATACGTTCTAAATGGTTTTTAGAACGTGCGAATGCAGTTTTTTTCTACGTTTGGTTCTGTTGCATTTCATTTGATTTCCTTGCCGCCTCCTCAAAGTCTTCTTGTTCTTGCTTTTGTTTTCTAGTTTTCATTTCTGTTTGGCCATTTCATTTGCAATTTTTATTAAAAAAAAAAAACGAAAGAAAAATATAAAAAAAATTGTAGAAAAAAAATCTAAAAGTTTTGCTTTTATTTGTTTCTATACTTTGCTGTACCAATATTTCGTTGTTCTTTTTTGATTAAAAAAAAATGAAACGAAATGAAAATAATAATAAAAAAATTTAAATCAAAACAAAAATCTATTGTTTGAATATGCTATTGAAAATATTTGCAATACAGTGGCTGGTAAAATTAAAACAGAACAAAAAAAATATGTTCATAATGTGATGTCAGTTATACTGGCTGCCCTACTTACTTACTTAAAGGGTCATAACAACACTTTAGTTAGGATTACAACCTAACTTCTCACGCCACTTCTGCTGTGTGTTAATTTTCTTCATGGCTTGTTCAACGTTCAAGCCAAACGACAGATTTTGGTGAAAGTTTTCATAACAGTTTTGCTCGAGCTATCAGAGCTCTATGGAATTAGTTTAGAAACTCTAATAATTAGTTTAGGCTAACGGACGACTCCAGCATCCAATAAGCCGAAGTTTCCTCTATATTGCGGACTGAAATGGTACTCACTTTGTCTAATTTAGATATAAAACTTGCCTACTTTCTATTTAAAATGGATCGCAGGAATATGTTCGTTACAGTAGCTGTCTTCACTAATATTTTAACAACTTCTGTAGAGGTTATAGATGAGTTGGAGAGGAAGAGAGTACACTTTATATGCCAGTGGTTGCCTTAACTTAGAGGCAAACTTCTTGCATTTGATTCACAATTTATTGATACTCTAAAGGCGCATGGCCATGCATCAAATTTAACTGATCAAATTTACATATGTGTTGGCAATATTTGTTTTGCACCACATCAAACTTGAACCTTCAAAATGCATTTTATTGTTGTTGTGAAGAAGCAAAAACATATGATTTATGCAACGCAAGTAGCGAAAATCAAAATTATTTTAATATTCTTCAAACTCTTCTCAGTCTATACGTGTGAGTATAGTTTTATCAACACATTAACAAAAAAGGCGAGTTTGATCCATTATTTGACGCGTGGCCGGACAACTTAACGTTGCTATTGTTACTTCGACGTCTCCATTCTATAACGTTCTAAGTGTACTTAGAACGTTTTTAATGTTCTTACATTTTTAAATTCTACGTTTTCTAACTTAAATACTTTCAAAATTTGGTTAAGATGCGCCAATCCGTTCCGAAGTTATAGGGAAAAATTTCCTTAGAATACACACATAATCGTATACCGCGTGAAAGCTTTGAGAGCTCATAACTCAAAACACACTTTTCCGATTTAGAATGTTATAGGACGGAGGCGTCGACTTGATATTAAATCGATCACTGGATTTATTTCTTGAACTGGTATTATTTTTTCGCCTTATTTTTTACCAAAGTTTTATTAGTTTTTTACGAAGTTTTATTAGAGAAATCTTTCTCTTATTACTACTTGGTTGATCTCTTTTGACCTGACCATAATGAGGTCGTCGTAGTCCAGTAGGTAGTGTGTAGACTTATTAGACGTAAGGCCGTGGACGTCTGGACGTAAGGCCCAGTCCAGATATCTCCATCAAAGTGATGTTTGAAAAAAAATATATCTTTCGGCGTTATGCTCTCAGTTATTCGAAGTCGACTTTAAACTGTAGGTCCCGCCACTTATGGAAAGAATTAATACAAACAACATCGGTGGTGTGAGAAGCTAGAATGTAATCCTGACTGAAAGGTTGTAATGACCAATTATGTATGTATGTATGTATAATGAGGTCAAATCGAACTTTTTATAACACAGATTATGGACCCAAATAAAGCTGGGCTATAATGGGACACTAATCGATCAGCTAATAGATTAGCCGCAGTGCGTGCATGTTTATTAAGTTCGACCAGGTTAAAAATAAAGCGTCTTTCCATTTCATTTAAACACAAATCAAGTTATATTAGATTGATTTGAGGTTTCCACTCAAGCCAGTTACATACATACATACGTACATAATTGATCATTACAACCTTTCAGTCAGGATTACGACCTAGCTTCTCACACCAATTATGTTGTGTGTGTTAATCTTATAAACGAGTAAAGGGAGCTACAGTTTAAAGTCGATTCCGAACGACAGATTTTTTTGAGAAACTCTTCCTGGCAATTTTTATTTACTCTTAGAATTTTTGGCAGAGAGGAAGTCATCGAAGAAATATTTTTTCATATTTCGTTTTGCTGGATATCGCTGACCTGAGGCCGTGGCCTCACGTTTAATAAGCCAACATAGTAGACCACGGCGACTACAATATACAATATACAATATTTATTGGACTTTCATTTATTATTTATTTATTAATTACAATATAATTACAAATTATATTCTAATTATAAACGAGCTGAGTAACTTTAACCGTATGCTCGGTATTGTGTCACAGACCAGAGTCTCTGGTGGGAATCGAACCCACGACCCTCACGCTAATAGTCTAGCACACTACCCACTAGATTACCAGGGCACCCTGAACTTTCATTTATCTCTCTATCATTCTTTCTATTTTTCCCCAGATAGGCCAAAGTTTTAGCAGAGGAATCTTTCTCTTATTACCATAACCTCTGGCCTCTGCAAAGACTGGGCACTGTTTTGCTGATCTTTTTCATGTTGATCGTAATGAGGTCAAATCGGAAGTGTTATATCACCGATTAGCTGTCCAAATAAAGGATGGGTCTCATTCTATCACTACCAAACGGAGCTATAATGGGACGCTAATCGATCAGCTAATAGCTTAGCCACAATGCATGCATGTTCATGCAGTTAGACCAGGTTAAAAGGTTAAAAATAAAGCGTCTCTCCATTTCATTTAAACACAAATAAGGTTATATTAGATTGATGTGAGGTTTTCACTCAAGCCAGTTACATACATAAGTACATACATAATTGGTCATTACAACCCTTCAGTCAGGATTACGACCTAGTTTCTCACACCACTATTATACATGAGTGGCGGGACCTAAAGTTTAAAGTCGACTCCGAACGTTAGATTTTTGAGAAACTTTTCATGGCAATTTTTTGTTTACCCTCAGAGTTTTTGCCAGAAATCAGCTGAGAAGAAGTCGCCGAAGAATTGCTTTTTTTTTGTAATTCGTTTTAATGTCTGACCTCAAGCCAGTTCCATATGCCCATTGTGTTACTACATCCTGGGAGAGAGAAATACGTTCATACTCGCCACAGACGCTTAGATTGCCTTATGCCTTCCAAGAATTTTTTCAACTCCGTCGAAAGGAATGGGCGTTAGGGCGTAAAAATTCTGGGCCTGAATATGAATTTAAAAGGCCTAGTATGTTGAAAAGTGTGTTGTTTGATAACATAAATGCTTTTGAAGAAGGTTAAGAAGAAATTCTTTTTTCTGTACCACATATTTGCTCTCACAACGTAATCTAATATTTTATATACTCAAAGCAATACATACACTCAGCCACAAAAGTATACATACGGTTAACAAATTTCAAAAAATTTTTAACGAATCCGTTTTCGTTGAAAATCTTTATAATTGACTGACATCTTTCTTCGATTTTAAGACGGTCTTTTGCATTGGTTCAGAAATTTGTGAAATTTGTTAATCGAATGCATACTTTTGTGGGCCTGTGTAGGGCCACAATTCATTTCAATTTCAGAAACTTTTTAACCAATGCAAAAGAGCGTCCTAACATCAAGGAAACTATAAAGATTTTTAACGAAAACGGATTAGTTAAAAAATTTCAGAAATTTGTTATCCGTATGTATACTTTAGGAACTGTGTGTACATGTAAGTGTTAAAGAAATAAATTATGAATGAATTATTTATGAAAAAATAAATGCAAGTAATAAATTCAGATTTTAATATTTAATTCAATCCAATTATAAACACTTAAAAATACTAATCTTTTCGTTTTTTTTTTTAATAAACATCTGTTTAATTAATTAAATTATTACACAATTCCAAAACAGATACAATTTCAATCTAAGGATGGATACTTTACAGTAATACGGATACTTTTTCTTTTTCTTTTCCTTTGTTTTTTTTTGCAAATTTTCATTTTGCGTTTGCCTTTGAAATGCAAAACTTTTCATCTTAAAAACTTTGTCTCTGCTCTTAAGTTTTCTAAGAAATTTGCTCAGACATCAAAAACAACAGTTTTTGAGAACGTATTCATTTTAGAGGAAAATATTATTGAGAGTTGGAAACTCTTAAGAAATTTGGTAAAGAAAACTTTTCAAATACTTTTATTCGTCTCTCTGTCTGTCTGGCTGTCTGTCTGTCTGTCTTGCTGTTATACAAGTAACATAAGAAAATGTCATGTTGAAGAGGAATATTTAAAGGAGGATTTTCTTTTATGATATTCAAACTAATTACAGAAGAAATTATTTAATTATAGTTTTACAAGAGAAGCAATTTGAAATTCTTTAATACAATATACTTACAGACAGCAAATAGCAATAAACCATTAAAGCTTTTCCACCCATTCGAACATGTTAATTTTGGATTATAAATTAAGAACACAGTTTTAAAAAGGTTTCAATGGCATTCTGTAAATACTTCAGAAAAGAGCTGGAGAATCTTCTCTCATCTGCCTTAAGGCTAAGCATATCCTTTCAGAAATCTCTTCCCACGCCACAGAAAGGTTTTGGTCTTATTAGCGACATTGGAACTCCCCTGCTCTCCTACTCCTGCGTGACCTTATTTTCCCTTGCGCCTTTTTAATGTGCATATTTGAAAAATTTTCTTAAGTTGCGAATTCTACAGTACTTATGTGCCTGCTGCCAATTATTTTTTTGCCAGACCATAAGCAATTCCATTGTGATCGATTTCGAAGTGACACAGAATACAGAAAAGCACAATTCTGTTGGTCACATATGGCTTAATGACCAGCTGCAAATATTATTATATGTACACCTTTGATACCCCTCTGTAGGTTAACCGTAATGCGTACTGAAACTCAGCCTCAAAGGCACTTGGAAGTTTGCCCATAAGACGCTTCTATTAGGTCCAAAGACTCCCGCCTCTTCACCAGTATAGCTTTGGAATTTAGTAATCGGGGAACAGAATGTGGAATCTCTCGGTGAAAATCAACTTAATTCATATGTATGATTAAATACAGAACCTTACAATAAGTCAAATAGTCAAATAACCAAAGTCCTCGAGTCCCAGAATTAACGAAAATTGTATTCTGCAAGCACTGCTTAGAGCACATTTCTTAGATATGCAGGTGGCCTAGTCCTATTATGGCGTCAATGGCTTCAATGTTACAGATGTCCGTGTCGAATAACCAAAGTCAGCGAGTTATAAAATTAATGAAAATTGTATTCTCCAAGCACTCCTTAAAGCACATTTCTTATATAAGCCGGGTGGATGGTCATATTATGGCCTCAGTGGCCTCAATCGGACAGGTGTCCGTGAACCTTATTACAGCCAGAAGTCGCCGTAGTCTAGTAGGTAGTGTGTTGGCTTATTAGACGCAAAAGCCTGGGTTCGAGCCCCAGGCCAGGCATCAAAGACAAAATACAAAAAGTATTTCTTCTGCGACTTCCTCTCAGTAGATTTCTGGCAAAAACTCTGAGAGTAAATAAAAATTGCCATGAAAAGTTTCTCAATAAATAAAAATCTGTCGTTCGGAGTCGACTTTAAACTGTACGTCCCACCACTCATGTATAAAATTAACACACACAACATAAGTGGTGTGAGAAACTAGGACGTTGTACAATGGGCCAGTTCGACCTTCAGGTACTGTTCTTGTCTTAATTGACAAGTACACGTCCTCTAACCTAACCTAACCTAACCTTATAACAGCCAGGCAATGTGGCTTCTAAAGAATGTTTAATGTTTTTCTAGTGACCTCTTGTACCACTTTCGATCTTCTATTACCGATCGAATAATGTAGCATACATAGAATAAATCATCTAAGAAACTAGATTCTCTGACTAACCTAAATGAAGGCTGCGATAACTCAACACTGCCTTTCCCAGTACCACACGATGATTGAAGTTCGACTACAACAACCGGATTATTCATTTTAATTTCAATTTTATTGTAAAAAAAATTCTCAAATTCCTAAATTTTTTCTTTGGGATTCCTTCCCCAAAAATTCGAAAATATTTTTATTGTCATAAAATTTATTGCAAAAAACTTAATTTTAAAATTCTTAAATTTTTCTTTAGGATTCCTTCCCCCCAAATTTTGAAAATATTTTTATTATGGCATGAAATTTCTTGAAAACAAATAAAAAAGAAATTTCTTTTCAAAATATTTTTTTTTCAAATTTTCAAATTTTTTATAGGGTTCCTTCACCATTTTCAGAAAATTTTTATATTTAATTAATATATTACTATGTAAATAATAAAAGCAAAAACCTTGCAAGCTTTCTAAAATTATTTCTAAAATTCGAATATTTTAAAATTCTTAAATTTTTCGTTGGCATTCCTTCCCCCAAATTTTGAAAATATTTTTATTATTTCAGGAAATTTCTTGAAAATAAATTAAAAAGAAATTTGTTTTCAAAATATTTTTTCTTTTAAATTTTAATATTTTTTTTTATTAGGGTTCCTTCCCTATTTTTAGAAATTTTTTTATATTTTTTAATATACTACCAAGTAAATATGTAATAAAAGCAAAAAATCCATACAAGATTTCTTAGATTTTTTTTTATAATTTTAAATATTAGTTTCTCAAAGGGGTTCCTTCCCGATTGATAGAATTTAGATCACTTCTTTTATTATGTGTAAATTAAATATAAAAAATGTTTTTAATTTCCAATTTAATTTGTAACTAAGTTTACTTTAGCTTTTTAATTTCTGTTAAATGGGGTTTCTTTCCCTTTTTCAGATTTTTTTAAATTTTTTACTAAAAACATAAAATTTAAAATTTCGATTCAATTTAAATTAAAAAAAAAATTGTGTAATACTTTAATTTATTTCCTTTGGGGTTCTTTCCCTGTTTAAGAGAAATTCAATTTTTTTTTTTGTTTATTATAATTTAATTTATGCATTTGTAACACTTCAAAACAAATAACAAACATTTCTTTTTATTATTTTTTGTATAATTTTTCCGTCTTTTTTTAATTATTTTATTTCACTTGTGAATTTATTTCATTGCTGGCCGTGCTGCTGATGTTGTGTCGTTTGTTTGTTTTTCTTTAATTTTTCTCGTATTTCACATGTTGCTGTAAGCGTGTGTAAGATTTTTTCTTTTAAAGAAAAAAATTGTTTTTTTTTTGCTTATTCTTTAAGCAGCAGGCAAATGAGTTTAAAAATATAACGAATATAACGAAAATTGAAGAGGGAAACATGATAAAAAATTTAAATCCAAAAGATAAATAATTCACTTACAAGTTGTGTTTGCTTAAGGAAAAAAACCTTTTTTTCTTTTTTTTCTTGCAGGTAATCAAGAGTTTGGTGGTAACTGAAGCTGGCTGGATGGGTGGTGGTGCTGGTTCTTAAGGTAAGTTTTCTGAAAAATTATTTCCTTTTTTTTTCATGAATATTAAATTTAAAATTTAACTGTTATTTAAGGGATTTAATTTTTATTATAATTTATAATTTTTATAACAATTATAAGCACTTTTTTGCATAGAATTTGAATTGTAAATGAATTTGTTTCTCTTATTTTTTATTTCCTTTAATTCTTTCATACAATCCACTTGAAATTGGTTTTTAGAATCAATTTTTTTTAGATTTTTTTTTTTTGGATTTTTTTTTTTTTACTTTTGTATCACTTTTTCGAATTTATTATTCTCAAGTAATATTTATTTTTTTTTAATTTAAAATAATTTCCTTATTTTTTAAAATATTTTTCCTTTCATTTAACACTTTTTTTCTTTTTTTAAATTCCAATTTTTTTTATTAATTTTTTCTCTCCATCGATTTACATTTGTTTAATTTTTATTTGGGTTTCTTTTCTATTCACATTCTAATTAAAATATTTGTAATAAATAATATGTAGTAAGTAGCGCAGCATATTTGTTTTCATTTGGATTTACTTTTGCCGTACCGAACACGTTGAGACTCGCTTTAAAACTAAAGTTTAGTTTAATATGGCCCAAACCCAATGTTTAGTTGGTCAAAACCACAGGTTGCCTGTATTTAAAAAAAACGTAGAGGTTGTAACAAACATGTTTGAATGTGTTTCATAGTAGCCATATAAACAAGCTTTGACTTTGCCATAACCACAAAACTAACACAACATGTTCGCTGCAACATGTTTGATGTTGGGTGTTTAAGGTCTTGTCTGGAAACAAGAAACAAACCCCAAAAATGGAAATTGTAAAGAACTTACAAATTTTGCAAAGCAAAGCAAAATAAAAAATTTTATTTGAAAAATAACGGTAGTTTGCCACAAGTCAACAACAAAAAATAAAAAAGTTTTCAAATGAAAAAACAAAAAAAATATTATGAAGTATTTATCGATATAAGATCTCTCTTTTGCTTTCTCACTTTCCCCTACCCTTTGCCTCTCTCGCTCTCACTATGTCTCTTTTTTTCTAAAGTTTTGCAACATGTTAGGTTAGGTACGATAATAAAGGGTGTTTTTTATAGAGGTATAGAACTTCAAGTTGGCATTACTTTTCAAGATGGCCACCGATTTAACAGCTGTCAAGTGATTTATTCTCAGTTTGGTTTGGCAATTCATCATGAATAGACTCACGCCTGAACAACGCTTGCAAATAGTGCAATTTTATTTCGAAAATAATGGTTCTGTGCGGAAAACGTATCGCGCACTACGTCCATTTTATCGTCGACAAAATCGTCCATCAGAGCAGTTAATTCGATTAACCATGGAACGTTTTCGCACCACGTTTACTCTTATTGATAACTCGCATCCCCAGAGACGCTGTACGGTGCGTACAGAAGAAGCTATTGCTGCTGTAGAGCGTAGCATTGAGGAAGACCCGAATGAGTTCATCCGCCATCGAGCACAGGAATTGGATCTGTGTCCATCCACTTTATGGAAGATTTTGCGGAAGGATCTTGGTTTGCGTGCTTACAAAATCCAACTCGTGCAAGAATTGAAGCCAAACGATTATCAAGTAAGGCGTAGATTCGTCGAATGGGCCCAAAACGAGATTACCGTTGTTCCCGATTTTCATAAGCGAATTTTGTTTAGTGATGAAGCGCACTTCTGGTTGAATGGCTACGTCAACAAACAAAACTGCCGCATTTGAAGTGAAGGTAATCCTCAAGTGTATGTGGAAACACCGTTACATCCAGAAAAACTGACTGTTTGGTGCGCTTTATGGGCTGGTGGAATCATTGGTCCGTACTTTTTCAAAAACGATGGTGGCCAGAACGTTACAGTCAATGGTGATCGGTATAGAGCCATGATTACTAACTTTTTCATTCCTGAATTGAATAACCATGATGTCCAGGAGATGTGGTTTCAACAAGACGGCGTAACATGTCACACAGATCGTGCCACAATAGATTTATTGAAAGACACGTTTGGTGACCGCCTAATTTCACGTTTTGGACCTGTGAATTGGCCTCCAAGATCTTGCGATTTAACACCGCTAGACTACTTTCTGTGGGGCTATGTAAAGTCATTGGTCTACGCGGTAAAGCCACAAACGCTTGACCATTTGGAAGACAACATTCGCTGTATTATTGCCGATATACGGCCACAAATGTTGGAAAAAGTCATCGAAAATTGGACGTCCAGATTGGACTACATCCGCGCCAGCCGTGGCGGTCATATGCGAGAAATCATATTTAAAATGTAATGCCACAAGATTATCTTTCGGATAAATAAAATTCATGTCAATCGAATAATCCATCGTTGTTTTATTGCAACTTAAAGTTCTATACCTCTATAAAAAACACCTTTTACAAAACTAAAGAGCACCCCCATCGCCACTGTATGAGGCTTAGTATAAGAGTAGGAGTATCAGATGGTAACGAACGGATCACGTCCCATACAAATGCGAACAATAGTCGAACTATTGGACATAAAAGGATCAAGCGAATCTACCGACACCGACACATCGAACACATTTGCGCAAATTCTGATGAATAAAATGAAAAACCTAGTGGGTCGTTTGATTTATTCAATGGCTGCTCAACAAGAGATTCAAGTGTCGAGAGATACTGGTACTGGATAGAGTCTTCCTTATATGGTCGGTGTTAAGATTGCGACCTAATACCCAAGCTACGCAAAATGTAGTACCTGTGCTCATGGTCGAGGTAAACCGAAGAGTATGATCCCACTTCACCATGACATTGAAGTCCCTAAAAATCTCGTGAAGCCGAAGTAATAATTTTCTCGCATTAGCATCAATACCACAGTGACCACTAATCAGTCTAAATCGGTTACAATAAGCGACCCTCTCGTTGAGTGCAAATTATCAAAACGAAATGTTTGGCAAACCTGGAAATGCAGACTTCAGAATATCGTTACAAAGTCGCGCGGTATGCACCGTTGTTGCGTTCATTTGGAACTAAAGGGTCCGCCAAATAACTTTATTTTTTAAATGCTTTAAAAAAAACCTACTGAATATTTTCTCAAATTTCTTTTTTTATTTGAAAGTACAATCCTTCCGGTTAATAATGAAAAATAATTTCATTCAAATGGCTGCCTCGGCTGGCCATGCAGTAGCCTAAACCAGAAGATGCCGATTTTGGCACAATTTTTTCAGATGAAGCTCATTTTGATCTTGGCGGGTATGTAAACAAGTAAAATTGTCGCATTTGGGGCACAGGAAACCTGCACGCATACTTTGAAAAGCCGAAGCACCCAAAACGAGTCACTATTTGGTGCGGATTTTGGTCCAGAGGCATAATTGGGCCATTTTTCTTCGAAAATGAGCAAGGAATGGCCGTTACAGTCAATGGCGATCGTTATCGAGCCATGTTGAACGAATTTTTGTTCACAAAAATTGAAGAGGAGGATATTGGCAACATTCGGCTTCAACAGGACGGCACGACGTGCCACACAGCCAAAGCTACACTCGATGTTTTGCGCCCTGTTTTTGAAGACCGCATTATCAGCCGCAGAGCTGATGTCGTTTGGCCACCTCAGAGCTGCGATTTGACACCGTTGAACTATTATTTGTGTGGTGCCGTCAAAGATAAGTGTTACGCCGACAAGCCAGAGACAATTGACGCTTTAAAGGACAACATTCATGAAGCTAATCGATAATGTGCTTAAAAATTGGACCGATCGTGTAGGCTACTGCATGGCCAGCCGAGGCAGCCATTTGAATGAAATTATTTTCCATTATTTACCGGAAGGATTGTACTTTCAAATAAAATAAGAAATTTGGGAAAATATTCAGTAGTTTTTTTTAAAGCATTTTCAAAAAAAAAGTTATTTGGCGGACCCTTTACATGTCCTCTGTTTCCTATTCGCCTAACTGAAGTCGTAGGTCTTACCATTCAAAATAATCGTTTGATTTGTAATATTTTCGAAAAGTTTAATCCCCATTACGTCTTCAGCACAAACACAACACAATACAGTATTTTTCGTCGTGTATAATGTATTTTGGGTACTCCAAAGCGATATTTCAATATATTTCCGTATACACGGCATGTATAAGAGAAGTTATCTTCCTCTTTGTAAAAATTTGTGATGGCTTAAGCTTAGTTTGCTGAAACTAGATGGCTAGCAGCGTATGTACTGCTTAGCATTGCAATCCTGGCATCATCACATGTTATTCCTTGCTCTTCTAGAACAGCAGATACATGGTGTAGAACTTGCCCAAATGGTGGCGGACCAAAAATTTACATCCAAATTTGCCTTGAGCCAAATCCACCGATGAAAATTCGAAACAATTGTACCGCGTTCTTCAAGAATTCATGAATTGATCGCAAATCCCAAAGCAGAATCGACATCTACCGTCTTTTGCAAGAATTACAGTATCTTCCGACACAGTGACGAGCTTTGGGCCTCCATGTTCTGTTGGAAACCAAAATATAAAAATTTTTTATGATAAGGAAAGCTTTAATCGCCGATTTCAAGGTCTTTTCAAGTCTAAGTTAGGTTAGGTTAGGTTAGGTTAGCGTGGTAGCTTTAATTTGCCAAAAAGCTCACTTGAGCACCCATAGCGGCCCGTTGTGATGCCACAGGTGAACGCTAAGTCTAAGTTAAACTATCGACTTTTCCCAAATGAATTTTTTTTTTTATTTATTTATTAGATCGAGTTTGCCTATTCAAAAAAGGTGATAAAAAAAATTTACCTTTAAAAACCCCTTTAAAATATCTCTTATATAAGAAACAACCACGAGCTATTTCCTTAGAAAAATTTCCCTCCTTTTTTTCTCTCTTGCAATCGATAACATTAACGACAGCAACAACAATTGCAGAAGCTTTACTTTATTCCAATTGCTATCACATGTTCTCGTTTAAACTATAAATCATGCCACAGAAGACCACCAATTCGCAGTATTTAAAAGAGGGGTTTTTCCTCTTTTTTTTTGTTTTAATTTTAATTGCTCTTGTGATTTCCAAAACGAAACACTATCCATTGCCATACGTTTACCTCGCCTGTTTCTCATCATTACACCCATTTTTACATTTACACACAAATAAGAGCAGCATTCAGTATTATTTCTACCATTTCCTTCCAATCCGGCTATGTTTCCAATCCCCAGATTTTATTTGTTTTCATTACTGGAAAACTATCAGCCAGCCAGCCAGCCAGCCAACGAGTCATTATTAACCATCACCATCACCATCACCATCACCATCGCCATCACCATCACCCTTATTTCACTCACAGCACGAGGCTAGAACATCTGTTTAATAAACCTTGAAAAAATGTTTTATTTTTTCATTTCACGTGATGTTGTTCTTATTCTGTTGTTGTTATTGTTGTTGTTGTTGTTGTAAAATTTCTTGGCTAAAATATGCAACAGGCATATTAAAAACATCAATAAAACAGAGCACAACCAGGCTTAAATGTATGGCACACCATATGGTGTGAAATTTTTATGTTGCGTTACAAGTTTGAAACAAACTTGCTGCATGCGAGTTGAAAATAACACAACAGTGGATTACCAAAAGAATAAGTATAGCAAAGAAAAATTGTATCTCTACTTAATTGGTCATTAAAGTCGCCGTAGTCTAGTAGGTAGTGTGTTGGCTTATTAAACGAAAAGCCAGGGTTCGAGCCACAGGCCAGACATCAAGACAAAATACAAAAAAGATTTCTTCGGCAACTTTCTCTCAGCAGATTTCTGGCAAAAACTCTGGGAGTAAATAAAATTGCCATGAAAAAAGTTTCTTAAAAATCTGTCGTACGGAGACGACTTTAAACTTTAGGTCCCACCGCTCATGTATAAAAATTAACACACACAACATAAGTGGTGTGAGAAATTAGAACGTTGTACAATGGATCAATTCGACCTCCGGGTACTGTTCTTGCCTTAATTGACAAGTACACGGCCTCTAACCTAACCTAACATAATTGGTCATTACAACTCGTTAGCTAGGATTACAGCCTAGCATTTCACACTACCCATAGTGCATGTTTTAATTTTGTCCCTGAGCACGGCTTCCTAGAGTTTAATGTCGTCTCCGGACAACAGATTGAAGAAATTTTTCATGGCAATATTATTTTTTTTTACTCTCAGAATTTTTGCCAGAAGACTGCTGAGGCAGAGTCACCGAAAGAAATAATTTTTTATTTTTTTTTGTATTTCGTTTATATCGAGATATCTGCGCCACGAGCTCTTGTCTAATAAACTGACGGAATATTTGAAAGAAGACTGCTGAGGCAGGAATAACCGAAAGCAATATTTTTTTTGTATTTCGTTTACGATGTCGTTCGTGATGTGTGAGCCACGGGCTCTTGTGTAATAAAATAATGGACCGCGGCGACAATAACACACGAATTCTATGATTGGCTTTACATAGTTCAGGGTTGATATTTTCTGTAATTATTGCCTTGAAGTCGCCGTGATCTAGTAGGTAGTGTGTTGGCTTATTAGCCGTGAGGCCTCGGTTCAAACCCCAGTTCAGGCATCTGACCAACTGAAAGTAATACGAAGAAAATATTTCTTAGGCGACTTCCTCTCAACAGATTTCTGGCAAAAATTCTGAGAGTAAATGGAAAATTGTCATGAAAAGTTTCTCAAAGATCTGTTGTTCGGAGTCGACTTTAAACTGTAGGTTAACGCACACAACATAAGTGGTGTAAGAAACTAGGTCGTCATCCTGACTAAAGGGTTGTAATGACCAATTATGTATGTATTGTCTTGTAGTACTTTAATGTAGATAGTCGTGAAAGGTTTGGTTTTATACCGGCTAGTAAAAGTTTACAGAACTGCTAGCACATAGAGTGTAGTGGTCTGAAGGAAATAAAATCGGTGCAACAGCTTTTATTCGAGTGTCCAGCACTTCAGGACAGGTGGCATAGGTTTTTGGGTGACAAGATGTTTAAAGATCTGTTTATGATTGCGAACGTGCCACTAAAAACTGGCTGGTGTGGTTCAAACCCACTACTAAAGGACCGCTCACTAGGTAGGTTAGGTTAGGTTAGGTTAGAGGACCTACAGTATCCGGAGGCCGAATTGACCCAATGTACAACGTCCTTACAGAGGGAAGGATAATAGAGGGATAAAAAGGAGACGATGTAGGAAAGGGGAGAATGGGAAGTGGAGGAATTACAAAGATAAGACACAACAAAATGAGGAGGGCGCGACTACACTGATAAAGCCCTAGCCCTATCTCAACCAGCCTAAGCCACTAATGAATCTATGGAGAGCCTTGATGTCGTTTCTCGACATAGAATTCAAACTCTCAAAGAAGGCCCTGCCAACCTCAATCTACCAAGGGCTGGGTAGTTACAGAGCAGGTGTTCGATAGTCTCCAACTCCTCCTCATCGCAACATGCGCTGCAGTAGTCCGGCTGGGATCTGTTCCAGATCCCCGTCAGCGCCCTAATCTTGCAGTGCCCCGTGATAAAACTAGGTAACACAATGGGTCATCTGGCTACCAAGTGAACTTGCCTGTGAATGGCAATCTACCCGCTAACCTAACCTAACCTAATGGTAGTGGTCATGGCATTTTCACATTTCACACTTTCCTTTGTGTCTTATTTAAGCATCTTGTTATCATGTTCAATAATGTAATGACGAAGTTATTAAAAGAAGATTGAGGGTCTGTTTAATTGTTCAGTAACAACTGAAAATTGAAATCAAACATAGAAATCCAAAGTGCTTTTAAAGCCGACTGACCATTGGCCACTAGCCAGTGGTCAAACACAATCATAATTACGGTCAGTTTCGCTGACTACAACTCATTCATTTCCTTAACAGTTCAAAAATCAATTTTCTCCTGTTAATTATTGCAATTTGCCCTTCATTTGCTGCTGCTGCTGCTGCTGTTTTCTTTCCATCATTCCTGCAAATTATAATTCCCAATGATGATCACAAGAGTCTGCCTTTTTGCAATCAGTCTGTGACTAAATAAAATGTGTATTAAAAATGTGTTTTAAAACACATGCCTTTGCCACCCTTCCCCCCCCTTCCCCTTTGCTTACCATCCATTACTAATTGTGTTCAAATCTATTTCAACTGCAACAGGCTCGAAAAGCCTTTAGGCATGCGCAATACAGCAGTTGATGGTCACACATTAGTTAGCCGGGCGGGCACTAAATCACCTTTGTGGCCGCTTAATAAAGACGTAAAGACGTAAAGATGACTGATGGTTATGGCTTTTAAAAAACAGTGCAACGGAAGCTATTCAATTCCCTTTTATGGGTTTCATGCTTAGAATCAAATTTTATTAAAAACTTGATGCCATGACATGGCATGACTACTGGTCAAGCGACCAAATGTCTAAGCAGGCATTCTGTCATTCTCGCTCTCTCTCGCTGTTTTAATGTAAGAAATTGAAATGACAGTTGTTTTCTTATTTTTTCTTCTCTTTTTGTTTCTTATTAAAGATTTCATGTCATTGTCGTGTAATCCTAATGCAACTGGCTGGGCTGTGGTGTAAAAGTGAATCTTTTTTTTCATTTCTGTCCATTTGTCTTAAAACTTTTTGATGGATTTGTTGGCGTTTTTTTTCGTTTTTGATCTTCAATAGGCTGGTGGCTTTACACTTAATTGTATGGCAAGTATTTTGAGGTATTAAAACGCATTGAAAATACTACAAGAGTTTCAATTTGGGATCTTCCTCAGTTACAATGTCCTTAGGCCCAAGGGTTTCAATCTTAGAAGAGGTTTTGCTTACCATCTTGAGGTTTTCAGTCCTGGTTGGAGTGTTCGTTTTTCTAGAAGGTTTCAAGTGGCTGTTCCAAGCTTGAAGCTTTGGAATCCTTGTTACCGACAAAGAGCTTAACATATCGGGGACCATTGAGGGCAACGTAAGGGTATGCCAGAAGTCGCCGTAGTCTAGTAGGTAGACGTAAAAGCCAGGGTTCGAGCCCCAGGCCAGACATCGAAATAAAATACAAAAAGTATTTCTGCGGCAACTTCCTCTCAGCAGATTTCTGGCAAAAACTCTGAAAGTAAATAAAATTGCCATGAAAAAGTTTCTCAAAAAAATCTGTCGTTCGGAGTCGGTTTTAAACTGTAGGTCCCACCACTCATGTATAAAATTATCACACACAACATAAGTGGTGTGAGAAACTAGGACGTTGTACAATGGGTCAATTCGACCTTCGGGTACTGTACTTGTCTTAATTGGCAAGTACACGTCCTCTAACCTAACCTAACCTAAGGATATGCCAACACTGACACTACTTAACTGGTGTTCTTCCACTGGATTTACAAAGTACGTGGGTATGTACATTTCTTCACCGAAAGCTCAAACTTAATTGTGTTTCATACATACATACATACAAAATTGGTCTTTAGAACACTTTAGTAAGGATTACGACCTAGTTCTCACACTACTTTAGTTGTGTGTTTTAATATTATACATGAGTGGCGGGCCCTTCGGAGTCGACTTCGAATAAAAGATTTTTTTTAAGAAACTTTTCATGGCAATTTCACTTGCTCTCAGAGCTTTTGTCAGAAATCTGCTGAGAGGAAGTCGCCGAAGAAATTTTTTTTTCATATTTCGTTTTGCTGGAGATATCTAACCTGGTTTTCGAAGCGAGGCCTCACGCCTAATAAGCCATAAATGTATGCCACAAATAACTTCTAGTTCCGGTGGAGAAATTTTGAATTTCTATGCACCTCTGGCTTCTGTGCAAAACTGAGAACTTCTAAGGGGTCCGCCAAATAACTTTTTTTTTTTGAAAATGCTTTAAAAACGAAACTACTGAATATTTTCTCAAATTTCTTTTTGTGTTTGAAAGTACAATCCTTCCCGTTAATAATGGAAAATAATTTCATTCAAATGGCTGTCTCGGCTGGCCATGCAGTAGCCTACACGATCGGTCCAATTTTTAAGCACATTATCGATTGTGTCCAGCTGTATTTCACCAATGGCTTCACGAATATTGTCCTTTAAAGCGTCAATTGTCTCTGGCTTGTCGGCGTAACACTTATCTTTGACGGCAACCCACAAATAATAGTCCAACGGTGTCAAATCGCAGCTCCGAGGTGGCCAAACGACATCAGCTCTGCGGCTGATAATGCAATCTTCAAAAACAGGGCGCAAAACATTGAGTGTAGCTTCGGCTGTGTGGCACGTAGCGCCGTCCTGTTGAAATCAAATGCTGCCAATATCCTTCTCTTCAATTTTTGTGAAAAAAAATTCGTTCAACATGGCCCGATAACGATCGCCATTGACTGTAACGGCCACTCCTTGCCCGTTTTCGAAGAAAAATGGCCCAATTATGCCTCTGGACCAAAATCCGCACCAAACAGTGACTCGTTTTGGTTGCGTCAGCTTTTCAATGTATGCGTGCGAGTTTTCTGTGCCCCAAATGCGACAATTTTGCTTGTTTACATACCCGCCAACATCAAAATGAGCTTCATCTGATAAGATGATTTTTTTTTTTGCCAAAATCGGCATCTTCTGTAAGTCAATCGCAGGCCCACTTAGCGAAGTGAAAACGCATTGGATGGTCAATTGGCTTCAACTCCTGAACCAATTGGACTTTGTATGGCGTAATTTTTTTTTTTTTTATACCAGCACTCAAGGGATGGCCCCTACTCATGTAGTGCATTGTGCAGGTTTAGGAAAATAGGTTGTAGGAAGGTGGAAAGAATGAGTAGTGTTTGATTTAAACTCAAGATATGAACGGCAAGGAAACGAGTTGCTGCTATGGCGTCATACCAAGGTCTTTATGCAAAATTCGTCTCATGATGTCTCCGTAATGTTCAATTGTTGAGAATGACGGTGAATTGATGTTGATGGCGCTTCACGCACACTTTCTGCCACAGCAGCAATATTCTCGGGTGTACGCACTGTTTTTTACTTTTCACGCTTTGGTTTAACGATGAGGATGCCAGCTTCTTTCACTTTTTCCACAAGATAACGAACATACGGAGCTGACGGCTGACGGCTCTTCTTCCAAAATCCGTACGCAATTTTCGCACACATTCTGCAACATGTGAGAATGATTTTCAAAGTAATGTCACAATATTATCCAGCGCTGTTCAACCATATTCGTTCAGCGGAAGAATAAAACTAATTTTCTGTCAACTCATACATGAGCTAAGTGTTACCATTCACGAAATAAGCACTTGTTGAAAGAAAAAAAACGTTAAATGGCGGACCCGATAGTTTCCTCTCCAAAATACTATCTCATCTGCCACATGTTCCTCATTTTATGGTCCAAAAAATTTATCATCTGTTGATTCCATAGTTTTCTGCCTTTATTTACGTATTTTTCCATCTCAGCGCCTTCAATGAGGAAATCACCCAGCTGAAGTCTGTTGTCTGCCATACGCTAAAGGATGTATAGGATGGTTATGGTGGTGGCGGCAATAATGACTTTGTTTCACCTACTTAAACATCGTATTCTACTGCTATTGCTGCTATTGCCATCGAACAGCAAGCAAGTGTTGATTTTACTTACTTCGTCTATCAGAACTTAAGCGTGTGGATTTTAACACCAAAAATTATACTCGTAGACACAATGAAATCATAACTCAAGAAGCACAAACAAAAAGCAAATTTTATGCCACACAAGTGGCAAGTCATGCATCGTTTTATCTTTTTTTGCTAACTTTTGCTTGACTTATGCAGAATTTTATTTCATTTCATTTTCTTTTACGTCTTCCAAGTTTATTTAGTCCTTAAACGGCAGCAAAATTTTTTATCTGTTGCCTGAAGGAAGGGAGGGCAGGACTCCTTCTTTTTGTTTTATTTTAGTCTGCTTTAGTCTTTCCGCCAGACCTGTTTTATTGTTCTTTTACTAGTTGAAGAAGAACTTTTGCTTCCTGCGCTATAGTGGGGTATAGTGTGTGGTGTACCTAGTTTTAAAATACGACAGGATTTCTTAACTGCCAAGGAAATGTATGCGAAAAGTTCTTTGGAAAATTTATAAACCATGGAAATAGTGTCTGTTAAAGGAAACTTTTTAAATGAAAGTGAAGTTTTTCCTGTTGTATAAATACAGGAAGTGAATAAAAAAAGGAAACTTTAAGTCATAAATCCAGCCATGACAAGAGCTCCATGCAAAGAAGTGAAAATCCGATAAATAGTGTTCATTGTCTGCTTTTCCGTGATCTTCTTACACAGTAAGTGCGCAACATAAGATTAGATTTCAGAGCCGGATTTATATGGGAGGCAATATTGGAAGATTTCTTTTACTTTCAAGCGACTCTATGGCAGTCACATTTGTACTCCATTCACACGCTTACTCGGCAAACTACGTCTGTGGTGGAATCTCCTAGTTTTTAACGTTATCTGCATCCGTGTAGAGCCATATGCTAGAAAAAAAGAAACGGAAGGGTAAGGTCCCATTCGGTTTAGGTTAGGGGACGTGTACTTGTCAAATAAGACAAGTACAGTACCTTGAGGTCAAGTTGACGCGTTGTACAAACGTCCTTAAGATGACAGGATAATAGAGGGGATAGGAAAAAGGAGAGGAAGTAGGAAGAGAAGAATAAGTAAGCGGAGGAATTGAAGTCGCCGTAGTCTAGTAGGTAGTGTGTTGGCTTATTAGACGCCAAAGCCTGGGTTCGAGCCCCAGGCCAGACATCAAGACAAAATACAAAAAGTATTTCTTCGGCGACTTCCTCTCAGCAGATTTCTGGCAAAAACTCTGAGAATAAATGAAAAATTGCCATGAAAAAGTTTCTCAAAAATCTGTCGCTCGGAGTCGACTTTAAACTGTAGGTCCCACCACTCATGTATAAAATTAACACACACAACATAAGTGGTGTGAGAAACTAGGACGTTGTACAATGGGTCAGTTCGACCTCCGGGTACTGTACTTGTCTTAATTGACAAGTACACGTCCTCTAACCTAACCTAACCTAAGCGGAGGAATTACACAAACCAACAAACACACAAGAGAGAGCGCGACTACACTAATAAAGGCCTACGACTTCTCAATCAGCTCAAACTACTAATGAATCTATGGAGAGCCTTGATAACGGCTCTCGACACAGAATTCAAAGCCTCAAAGAAGCCCTTGCCAACGTCAACCTACTAAGGGCTGGACAGCTGCAGAGTAGGTTGTTTGATAGTCAAGGTCCCATTAAGGCGAGATTGATTGTGATACCTCTAATCAATATTCAATCCGGGGTTCAAACCATCGCGACTCTTAATTTTCCTATTGCTCTACTCCTTATGTTGGCGACATTCATCAAAGATCAGTATGAATATGAGAAGTTAAAAACATTCACCTCATCATGGCAAGAGCCGGGTAATTGTCCTTCTTAGGTCTCTACATAGATACATAATTGGTGACTACAGCCCTTCAGTCAGGATTACAACATAGCTTCTCACACCACTTATGGTGTGTTTGTTAATTTTATGCATGAGTGGTGGGACCTACCGTTTAAAATCGACTCCGAACGACAGATTTCTGAGAAGCTTTTCATGGCAATTTTATTTACTCTCAGAAATTTTGCAAGAAGACTGCTGAGAGGAAGTCGTCAAGAGAAATATTTTTCTTGTATTTCGTTTTATCGGACATGTCTGACCTGTGGTTTGAACCGTGGCCTCACACACTACATACTAGACTTTCTCAGACCCCTAACTCCAGCCAATATCATTTGAAAAAATGCTAGGACTATAATCATGCCTTCCTATAGTGTAGCGACTTGTAGGAACCACAACATGGCAATGCATTGCAATTTATCGTCCTGCAATTAAAATAAGCAAGACAATCAGTCCTCTTCTTCGATCCAGCAGAGTCCAGTAATGTTGTACAACTACCATCGAAATTGTGGATATCCAGTTAAACTAAGGCGATTGGAAAACCTAGTACCTGCTGTAACATATTGGAAATTATTGGATCTGTACTTGCTCTGGCCAATTCCATGTAATGCAGTCTTTAACGATAACCCCATGCCTTAAAGCCTGTCAAAAAATTACCCGTGAATGACCTGCAATTTCCCTGAGAAATTAACCACATTTATGGCTAAAGACGCACTTCGATACTAGAGACTTGAAAGCGGGCTGACGGCCCGAAGAAATTGGGAAAAATCTCTCAGCAAAACAACAATTCTTTTCGCTATGGCCCGTCTGGGAAAATACGATTAGACAGACTACACGAAAGTCTAATGTCAGAACCCTTCCGCATATAGCCTCACGGCTAAGAGATTAGACAGCAGTAATCTGAGTTCGAGCGATCTGTCTGGAATTCTGAATGCCTTTTCTCGTCAGGCAACAAAACTTTTGGAAGGGGACCTTATATGGGCCCATGTTTATCCTTAGATTGAGGATTTACATCCCATATAGAACTAAAGGGTCCGCCAAATAACTTTTTTTTGAAAATGCTTTAAAAAAAAACTACCGAATATTTTCTCAAATTTCTTTTTTTATTTGAAAGTATAATCCTTCCGGTTAATAATGGAAAATAATTTCATTCAAATGGCTGCCTGGGCTGGTCATGCAGTAGCCTACACGATCAGTCCAATTCTTAAGCACATTATCGATTATGTGCAGCTGTATTTCACCAATGGCTTCACGAATATTGTCCTTTAAAGCGTCAATTGTCTCTGGCTTGTCGGCGTAACACTTATCTTTGACGGCATCCCACAAATAATAGTCCAACGGTATCAAATCGCAGCTCCGAGGTGGCCAAACGACATCAGCTCTGCGGCTGATAATGCGCTCTTCAAAAACAGAGCGCAAAACATCGAGTGTAGCTTCGGCTGTGTGGCACGTAGCGCCGTCCTGTTGAAATCAAATGTTGTCAATATCCTCCTCTTCAATTTTTGTGAACAAAAATTCGTTCAACATGGTCCGATAACGATCGCCATTGACTGTAACGGCCACTCCTTGCTCATTTTCGAAGAAAAATGGCCCAATTATGCCTCTGGACCAAAATCCACACCAAACAGAGACTCGTTTTGGGTGCGTCGGCTTTTCAAAGTATGCGTGCGGGTTTCCTGTGCCCCAAATGCGACAATTTTGCTTGTTTACATACCCGCCAATATCAAAATGAGCTTCATCTGGAAAGATGATTTTTTTTGCCAAAATCGGCATCTTCTGGTGTAGGCTACTGCATGACCAGCCGAGGCAGCCATTTGAATGAAATTAGCTTCCATTATTAACCGGAAGGATTGTACTTTCAAATAAAAAAAGAAATTTGAGAAAATATTCAGTAGTTTTTTTTTAAAGCATTTTAAAAAAAAAAAGTTATTTGGCGGACCCTTTACTGGGGACAGAGGGAACTGCCAGTTATGGCTGAAGAAAACATTTTCACCACGTGGTTAAAAAATTGCTCGAGGAGCGGCTCTACAGTATAGAAGACATAACAGGCTGTACCCAGCCTGTTTTTTTATACACCAAGTTCTTGCATGATGTTCTCTGACTCCCAAGCGGACCTGATAGCGAGTGAATGCATGAACTCTACAAGAAACTTTTTTCTTTTGAAAATTTTAGCTCACATGGGCGAAATTATTCACTTCCCATGAACCGATAGTGATGCTTTTAAATCGATACCACTTGGTGTTGTTGTTGCTTTAACTCATTTCGAGTAATGTGGGATGTTGGCATTAGTTATGGACGAAAATATTGTCCAACGTCGTGCTATTTAATGCAGAATATTTCAAAACGGCTCAAGATTCATTGGAAGTTCCTTGTGGACTATGCTCTATAAATCTTATTGGACTTCTATCTGTAGTACAGTGATCTTAGATCTCGTTTAAAGCCTGATAATGTAGTATCATTTGTGTACTAGAAGTCGCCTTAGTCTAATAGGTAGTGTGTTAGCTTATTAGACCTTAGGTCGCGGTTCAAACGCCCGGTGAGACATCTCCAACCAAACGAAATATGAAAAAATATTTCTTCGGCGACTTCCTCTCAACATATTTCTGGCAAAAACTCTGAGAGTAAATAAATTTGCCATGAAAAGATTCTCAAAAATCTGTCGCTCGGAGTCAACTTTAAACTGTAGGTCCTGCCACTCATGTATAAAAATTAAGGCACACAACGTAGGTGCCGTGAGAAGCTAGGCCGTAATCCTGACTGAAGAGTTGTAATGGCCAATTATATATGTATGTATGTATGACATGACGTAGCTTAATTAGTATACAGTAATCCTTCGATTTACGTCGCCTCAATTAACGTTGTTTCGATTTACGTCGTCAAATTTTTTGTTCCCTCAAACTTCAATTTGCGTCGACATTCGATTTTCGTCGCCTTTTTTTTGGAACCAACTGCGACGTAAATCGAGGGATTACTGTAACTTTTTTAAGTTCCTTGTTAAAAACATACTACTGTGTAGCGTGAGCAATATGAAATTCGATTTACATCGTTTCGATTTACGTCGCCTTTTTTTGAAACCAATTGCGACGTAAATCGAGGGATTACTGTAGTGCATGATAAACTTTATGGTACTTAGAAGAATCTATATATCGATCTTTCACTTGATTTTCTTTTTCATTCCTCCTCACACTCTAATAACAGCTGACAGCTCAAATATTAAAAAAATTTCTGAAAAGATTTTGCTGAAGTTGTACCTTTACTTTTGCGCAGCAATGTATTTTGTGTAGAAAAACTTTTTCTACTTTAACTTACAATAACTTTCACATTCACTTATAGAAACTTACTCATTCATGTGCAAAATTCAAGAGATTCCCCTTACAAAAGGAATAATATTTTGGGGTAAAGAAAAGTTTGTCTACATATCTCCTGCTGTGCTCCTGTGTTTTAAAATTTTTCGGTTAAATTATGCAAAATTATGTTACAGACTCTCTCACTCATTTATGTATGTATGTACGTATATAAGCTAATTTTCAATCCTTTTTTGTGTTGTATAATGTTGTTAGTATTTGCCAGAGGAGTTGGGGGACCTACGGCAACCTAATAATTTCCATTCACTTACCAATATCCGGTTAATATACGAGTATATGTATGTAAAGGGTGTTTTTTTATAGAGGTATAGAACTTTAAGTTGCAATAAAACAACGATGGATTATTCGATTGACATGAATTTTATTTATCCGAAAGATAATCTTGTGGCATTACATTTTAAATATGATTTCTGGCATATGACCGCCACGGTTGGCGCGGATGTAGTCCAATCTGCACGTCCAATTTTCGATGATTTTTTCCAACATTTGTGGCCGTATATCGGCAATAATACGGCGAATGTTGTCTTCCAAATGGTCAAGCGTTTGTGGCTTTACCGCATAGACCAATGACTTTACATAGCCCCACAGAAAGTAGTCTAGCGGTGTTAAATCACAAGATCTTGGAGGCCAATTCACAGGTCCAAAACGTGAAATTAGGAGGTCACCAAACGTGTCTTTCAATAAATCTATTGTGGCACGAGCTGTGTGACATGTTGCGCCGTCTTGTTGAAACCACATCTCCTGGACATCATGGTTATTCAATTCAGGAATGAAAAAGTTAGCAATCATGGCTCTATACCGATCACCATTGACTGTAACGTTCTGGCCACCATCGTTTTTGAAAAAGTACGGACCAATGATTCCACCAGCCCATAAAGCGCACCAAACAGTCAGTTTTTCTGGATGTAACGGTGTTTCCACGTACACTTGAGGATTACCTTCACTCCAAATGCGGCAGTTTTGTTTGTTGACGTAGCCATTCAACCAGAAGTGCGCTTCATCGCTAACCAAAATTCGCTTATGAAAATCGGGAACAACGGTAATCTTGTTTTGGGCCCATTCGACGAATCTACGCCTTACTTGATGATCGTTTGGCTTCAATTATTGCACGAGTTGGATTTTGTAAGCACGCAAACCAAGATCCTTCCGCAAAATCTTCCATAAAGTGGATGGACACAGATTCAATTCCTGTGCTCGATGGCGGATGGACTCATTCGGGTCTTCCTCAATGCTACGCTCTACAGCAGCAATAGCTTCTTCTGTACGCACTGTACAGCGTCTCTGGGGATGCGAGTTATCAATAAGAGTAAACGTGGTGCGAAAACGTTCCATGGTTAATCGAATTAACTGCTCTGATGGACGATAAAATGGATGTAGTGCGCGATACGTTTTCCGCACAGAACCATTATTTTCGAAATAAAATTGCACTATTTGCAAGCGTTGTTCAGGCGTGAGTCTATTCATGATGAATTGCCAAGCCAAACTGAGAATAAATCACTTGACAGCTGTTAAATCGGTCGCCATCTTGAAAAGTAATGCCAACTTAAAGTTCTATACCTCTATAAAAAACACCCTTTACGTGCGTGCAAATCCTCTAGTTTAACATTGTAATTGTTTAAGTATGGTTTCGGAAAACAAAGGACCTGCTGTAACTGTAATTACAAGCCACCTGTCATCCTTAAGGAAACCACAATAAAACTATAAAGACTAGCAAATGAAAATTAAGTCCTTGATTGCGTGGCATTTTTCTTTTTTTTTTTTTAATTAAAATTAAAAACAAAAGAAAATAAAATCCTAGGCCAACTGTGAAATGGTAAACAGGATCATGAAATGAGATAGAAAATATCCTTTTACCAGGTTTTTAAAGATGCTTTTTAAGTTTTCTTTTTAAGTTTCTTTTAAAGAAATTGTGCCAAAAATATTGACATCCATACTCACCTGCCATACCTTGCCTTCCAGTATTTGTCCTTTTTCTTGTTGTTGTTTCTCTGATTTAACCAGTTTCGTTTAATTATACTTAAACAGCACTTTGTTGGTATAATCCTTAGAGTGGCTGATTAAATTTCATTTGCGTTTTTGTCCTAATGATACTTAAGTTTCTAACATGGCTTTGCCTAAACAAAGAAAAAGTAAGGCAAACTTTACCTTAAAAGAGAATCTCCTTTAAAAGGGTGTGCCTTTACATTACTTTTTATTAATTGGAACACAATTTCAAATTGTATTACAATTATTACGAGCTCAATAACTTAGTATTGCTCGATGTAGTATAACAGACTACATAAACTACTAGGACAACCGAGAACAACTTACCCAGGCAGTCCCATACTATTCGCCTGTTAATCTTGTACGCGTCGAGTGCTCGGATGAAGTCCCGACTTGTGTGAATGCTATTGCAGTTGAATTGAGCATGATGAGATAGACTTGAACTTGGAAAATATCTGGGACCAAATACACTCTTCTCTGCTACTATCTGTCCTCGACACATCCCTATACCAAACAATAGACACTCCTCTTAGAAAAGTATAAAGCTTCGGAATTGATCCCTACAAAGTATTTTTACGAAACAAAGCAACGAGTTTACAGGCTTTGTTCGAATGTGCACGCTGGCAGAGCTATCGCTCTTTAGGTTAGGTTAGGTCTCAGTGGAAGCTCTGATTTCACAAAGCTCACTTGAGCACGCATAGCGGCCCGTTGTGATGCCACGGGTGAACGCAGTCCCTGTACTGACCAAGTTCCACCAAAATCAGGTCAGCGCAAGGGCTGCACGCTATCGCTCTTTACTGACGTCAATAGTTGGAACGATCACAGCCGCTCGCTAACATTGTCGGGGTCATAATTGCGAGTAGTGGAAATTGGACCTCGGTGGTGAATAACGTAGAGCGCATTCTGAGGCGGAAAAAGAGGGATGTTGAGGCTGCAGAACAAGTAAGCATGTCGGCATAGGTGATACTGTCACAAGTGCCAAGCGAAACCGAAACGATGATTTAGACGAAAGGAATAGTGGAGACGCTTAGATATCTCCTCAACTTGCGATACGCAATCCGGATGCGGATATGGACATGGAGAGGCCAAAGAACCCAAAGGACTCCACTCCGAAGTAATACCACCGTAGTTTCGGAGTGGGTACAAACAAGTCCACAGGAGACGAAGGGGGCATTTAGTGGGTGAGGGCCCCACACACGGAGGATGTGACGACTTCCTCTATGGTGCGGTTAGGTACATTTGCCCCTACTCGGCGCAGAAAATAGAAAAAAAAAACAGGCTTTGTTCAGGGGACGGTTAAGAAGCGAACTGCCAGTCAATTGATTTGTCCGGTCACAGTGCCCGCTGATGTATTTCTTGTCAGTCGTATCTTACTTTATCCTTAATATAATCCCCACAACCCTTTTTCTCACTTTAATTTCAACGGCCTTAAATCCAACAAGGCCTTTAACGATGTAGCAGGATGTCTTGTCATTGGTCGGGTTATAGCAACACATGGGAGACTATGTATCTCATACAACCCGATATGAGTTGTTTTCAAATTTAATCTGCCTGCTAACATAATGGCCCAATAGATCACTAATGGCCTGACCATTATGGTGTAGACTTTAAATCCAACAAGGTCTTCAACTATTCTGCAGGATGTCTTGTCATTACCCTGGTTATAGCAACACATGGCAGACTTTGTATCTCATACAACCCGATATGAGTTGTTTTCATTTCTGCTGAGATAATGGCCCAGTAGGGCCATTATTGGCCCGACCTAGGTTAGGTTAGGTTAGGTTAGAGGACGTGTACTTGTCAATTAAGACAAGTACAGTACCCGGAGGTCGAATTGACCCATTGTACAACGTCCTAGTTTCTCACACCACTTATGTTGTGTGTGTTAATTTTATACATGATTGGTCGGACCTACAGTTTAAAACCGACTCCGAACGACAGATTTTTTTGAGAAACTTTTTCATGGCAATTTTTCATTTACTCTCAGAGTTTTTGCCAGAAATCTACTGAGAGGAAGTCGCCGAAAAAATACTTTTTGCATTTTGTCTTTGATGCCTGGCCTGGGGCTCGAACCCAGGCTTTTGCGTCTAATAAATCAACACACTACCTATCTACTACTCACCCAATAAACATTGTTGAACAGAATGCGAGTTAAAAATTTTAAGGGTCATCCTAAATTTTTGCCTTTTTAAGCCTAATCCTTAATAGAGTCGCATTAAGCAGCAACAACAACAACAACAACAACCAAATTGCTACTCATGTTTCAAATTTACTAATTTTCATTCTTTACTGCCTCTTCTTACTTGGTATCCGGGCTCTTCTTATGTCCTTTTCGTGTCCTTAATATTCAGCTGGCTACAGAATAGTCTCTGTCTGTGTGAGTATAAAAACTTATAATCGAATCAACAAATACTTGGAAAACATGACCAATAAAAGGAACTAAAATCTTAAGAAAATGAAAAACAACAACAACAATCAGTAATCAAACTATAACCACAAATAACAACATCAAGTACGAGGGGCAAATAATAATACGAATCATGTTTAATATCCGATATTGTGGACTCAGAGCCAGTCACTTAAGTAAACAAATCAAAAGCAATTGTTTTTATTATTGTTTACACGCACACCACCTCATGCTTACACACGCATACACATATATAAACATAAAAGTACTCTCCTTTTTGTAATTATTTATGTATGTATTGCGGATACAAGAGACTTTTAATATTTGTAGGGCTTGTATAGGAGTAGTAACTTACAAGTAAGATGGAACAGTGAGGAATAAGAAAATGGCTCCTTTCCCAGAAGCCATTTTCTTATTCCTGTACCCCCTCGGAAATGATTAAAAATGATTAACCCCGGCGCAACCAAAGATAGGTAGAGATTTTTGACAGCAAAAACTATAGCAGTGTGGCTTATTCTCTGGCTTAGCGTTGTGGCCACACCAGCCTATCGTACAATATTAGTGTCAGCAACAGCATCTTTCTTTACAGCACGAGTTGCCGTGATAAATATAGAGATTTATCAGACCCTTATCCACAAAAAGAAGAAAATTTGCTTCCGTTTTAATGTAAAGGGTCCGCCAAACAACTTTTTTTTTGAAAATGCTTTAAAAAAAAACTCCTGAATATTTTCTTAAATTTCCTTTTTTATTTGAAAGTTCAATCCTTCCGGTTAATAATGGAAAATAATTTCATTCAAATGGCTGCCTCGGCTGGCCATGCAGTAGCCTACACCAGAAGATGCCGATTTTGGCAAAAAAAAAATCATGTTTTCAGATGAAGCTCATTTTGATCCTGGCGGGTACGTAAACAAGCAAAATTGTCGCATTTGGGGCACAGAAAACCTGCACGCATACATTGAAAAGCCGACGCACCGAAAACGAGCCACTGTTTGGTGCGGATTTTGGTCCAGAGGCATAATTGGGCCATTTTTCTTCGAAAATAAGCAATGAATGGCCGTTACAGTCAATGGCGATCGTTATCAGGCCATGTTGAAAGAATTTTTGTTCACAAAAATTAAAGAGGAGGATATTGGCAACATTTGGTTTCAACAGGACGGCGCTACGTGCCACACAGCCGAAGCTACACTCGATGTTTTGCGCCCTGTTCTGGAAGATCGCATTATCAGCCGCAGATCTGATGTCGTTTGGCCACCTCGGAGCTGCGATTTGACACCGTTGGGCTATTATTTGTGGGGTGCCGTCAAAGATAAGTGTTACGCCCACATGCCATTGGTGAAATACAACTGCACACAATCGATAATGTGCTTAAAAATTGGACCGATCGTGTAGGCTACTGCATGGCCAGCCGAGGCAGCCATTTGAATGAAATTATTTTCCATTATTAACCGGAAGGATTGTACTTTCAAATAAGAAAAGAAATTTGAGAAAATATTCGGTAGTTTTTTTTTTTAAAGCATTTTAAAAAAAAAATTATTTGGCGGACCCTTTATATGAGTGGTCGGACCTACAGTTTTAAGTCGACTACGAACGATTGATTTTGGAGACACTTTTCATGGCAATTTTCCATTTACTCTCAGACTTTTTGCCAGAAATCTGCCGAGTGGAAGGCGCCGAAAAAATATTTTTTCATATTTCGTTTTGTTGGAGATGTCTAAGCTGGAACTTGAACCGTGGGTTCATGTCTAATAAGCCAACACAATGTCTATTAGACTACGACGACTATAAGGAGGCAGTACATTGTCCTTGTAAAAAGTATGCCCTAATTATCTCAATGCCCTCATTATGCCATTGAGAACCGGGCCTTACTCTCAAGCAGTTGTCTTTGGTTACTAGCTTCTCCATGGATTCTTTCCAGTTTCATTACAAAATAATTTTAAATAAACCTTCCTGCTGCTTTTTGCATTATCTCAGAGAGACGGATAGATTCAAAAATATTCCATTCACTTTCCTTGGATTCAATTAAGCAAGTACGGGGAAAGAATTAAACAGAAGTCAGTATGACTGTTTACAGTGTAGACCAGTCTAGGCAAAATCAGCTTTGTTCAGAAGCCTAAGAAGCCAGAATTAATTTAACCTAAACCTATCTATCCTATCTTAAGTTTACAAACTTATTTTTAAATTTCTTTGTTTTTTATTAACATTGCCTTACACGCTTCCCTTCCTACATATACAAACTAAAACAGCCTTGTTTAACTAATTCTTTTTCTATTTAAACAAAAGTACTGCTGCTTCAGTGGTATTTAATAGCTTTCAGTGGCACTCAAGTGTTACCAATTTGATAAGGCCACCGTAATCCACACGCTTACACACAATGATTGTAATGAGAAAATAAACTCCCACAACGAAGGCAAGAATAATGAAATGTGCATGAGTCCTGTGTTACAGCAAACAATCAGGAAAAAAGGGAAGTCCATGTACATGTACAAACCATTCCTGTTATTTGCTTAATAAATAACAGTAAAAAAGAAAACAAAGAAAGAAAAGAAAAACGTTTAAGGTTTGTGCTTATTAAGGCAAATATTTAATTAGAGACGAATTAACAAAAATAGAACTTAGTTAGGCAAGTTAAGCGAAGGTATAGCTAGGTTAAAACAATTGTTAGGAAAAGGAAATTTCGTTTGAAAATACCTGGAAATCTTGGCTTTCATTAGCAGTTTAAAGAAGCATTTTATGTTTAAAACTTTAGAAGTTATAAAGAAATTTGTTAAGTAACACCAGAATTAATATTAATCATACGTCTAGGTGGCTGACAACCTAAAAAGGGGTATAACTCCGAAGCAATGAAAGTTAAAAGAAATATTGTTTTGGACTCTTACAAGGCCTTAAGAGAGTTGCAAAAGGAAGTAGAAATTTAACAAAAAACAGAAGTTTAAGTGGTTCTACGGTCATAAAACTAAAGTATGCAAGAATTCCTAAAGGGAAAAAAATTCAATTTTAATGCACTTCCCTTGGAAATAGTGATTCACAATGTTTATTTCTAAACATCATTCCTTATTTACTTTCCCTAAACCCAAATAGATTTTTCTTACCTTCCTTTTTTCCCTTGGAGATTCGCTTAAGTGAAGTGTGAAATATAAAGTCAGTAATAAATTGGTTTACTTTCTTTTTTTTTCCTTTTCTCTCTTCCCTTATTGGTGATTTTTTATGTCCCTTTTGCAAATCCTTACAATTGTAAACGGATTTTTGTCTTCTGACTTGTTTTGCTATTCTGCCAGATTTTAATTTATTTTTGACCAGCGGCAATAATCACGTCACGTCGTCCCTTTGTTAAATCAAGTGTTGAAAAGGAAAAAAGAGAAAATGGAAGTGGAAAATAGATAGGAATAGGAGAAAGGAAAAGGGAAAGTGAAACTATTTTTCCCTCCGCCAAAAAAAAAAAACTTGAAAACTATCAGGGATTGAATTTGATTGTTTTTTATGAAATTTCACAGAATTCTGAGACACCATTAACACCAACTTCATGAAAGACTGCATTCGGTTACTGTGAGGCAAAGTATGGTTTGCATACTGCGTTATTCAAGTTATCGGCTGTCATTTGAAATGAACGGGCAGGAGAATCAAAATAATCCATTCACTCATGATGAAGTAATATTTGGGGTTCAAACTGAATGAATGGCTACATAAAGCGTCTTTAAACAAGATTAAACTAAAATGGAGGTCTCAAATCTAGATCACTAGGTCTTGCTTCTTTGCTAGCCTCACCGGACATCAATTGTATTGGAATCATATCTCTCACTGTATCGCTTTTCATGGTTTATTGCTTGATGTTTAGGTACGTAAAGAGACTTCTCTTACTAGGTTAGATGAATGGAATAAGCTAAGCTGTGGTATTTTATCTAATGGACTTAAGCTTAGAATATGCCACTTGCCTCGGTCAAGTTGGACACGGACGCTGAAATTCTCTCGGGACGCCAACCTATCCTGGGTCAATGAGGAGTCCTGCTCCACAGCTAGACTCACCTGGCCCTTGATGGATAGAAGGCTTACCAACCAATTACTTGGTCTTGGTCGTGACGTCATCTCAACCACAGTGGCTGTGCTTACACGCGGAGAGAATGAGGCTCCCATTTAACGATTTCTGCCGTGGATGCAGATCCGCTGAGGAAGAGGAGACTGTTATCCACTTTCTTTGTCAGTGCCCGTCTCTTGCTAGGTGTAGATATAGGTTATTTGGCTCTCCATTTCTTGTCAGCTTGACGGAGCTATCATCTATTGATATCAATGATATAGCTTCGTTCATCAAACTTTCTGGCTGGTTTTCCAGTATGGGGTAGTCGTGCTTTTTGAAGTGCAGCCCTTGCGCTGACCAACTTCTTCCTCTTCCCTGATTTTGGTGGAACTTGGTCAGTACAGGGACTGCGTTCACCCGTGGCATCACAACGGACCGCTATGCGTGCTCAAGTGAGCTTTGTGAAATCAGAGCTACCACTCAGACCTAACCTAACCTAACCTAAGCTTAGAATATTTCTTCGCCTCCTTGGCTATTACAGTGAGTTTCAGGGTAAGGCAATGGTCATAAATTACGCTGCTGCACTAATACTGAGTAAGGCTTCGCCAATTAGATTTGTTTTGATTGCAACTTTCATGTCTAAACTAAGTGACAAATGACGTCACTCTCTTGAACGATTCTCACGGCAGTTTTATGTTCATCTAATATGGATTAGTAGTCGCCGTAATCTAGTTGGTAGTGTATTGGCTTATTAGGTATGAGGCCACGGTTTAAACACCAGATCAGACATCTCCAACAAAAAGAAATATAAGAAAAAAATATTTCTTCGGCTACTGCCTCTCAGCAGATTTCTGGCAAAAACTCTGAGAGTAAATAAAATTGAAAAAGATTATCAAAAACCTGTAGTCCGGAGAAGATTTTAAATTGTAGGTCCCGCCATACATATATAAAATTAACACACACAACATGAGTAGCGTGAGAAGCTAGATCGTAATCCTGACTAAAGGTTTGTAATGCATGTGTAATATGAAATCCTAGTCACAGCAATATCCTGGGTAATTTTGAATGCAATAAACTGGCTACAGCAGGTCCACTCCACTCGAATTATAATCCACTCTCGATTAGTCCTAATTGAACGTTGGCAAATCCTCAGCCGATGACGCATCTGTCTTTATTTCCAGACTTGTCTGTCTGCACATTCTGTTTTCTCTAAATTCTTATCATGTGATTGGTCTACTATAACAGAATCCAGTATGACAGGGTTGCCATAATGAACATTTTTTGCCTTCTCCCAAATTTGAAGAGTATCTTTATTTCCTGACTTGTCTGTCTCCAAATTCTGTTTTCTCTAGATTCTTATCAAGTAATTGGTCTACTATTGCTGAGTTCAGAATGATAAGGTTGCCGTATTAAATTGTTTTTGCCTTCTCCCGGATGTGAATGTGGATTACTTTGATTTATAATCATTCGCGTTCATCATATGCATTATCTTGCCCTAAATGCCAATGCCTACATAGTCTACGTCTTGGAACACGGAAGAGGCACAACGAAAACTGAGACGTGTCATGCTGAGAACGAAAACATGGCTGGATGCCCACGGCCTGGATCTGGCCATGCATAAAACGGAATTACTGCTGATCACTGGTCGTCATATCCCCTTGCAGGTGGACATGAGTGTAGGAGACGGGGTAATTAGGACGAAGAGCTCGGTGAAATACCTGGGAATAAGGCTGGATCCCAGACTAACATTTTCACATCAGATTCAGTACTCGGCTAACAAGGCCCAGAAGATCGTTGGACAGCTCAGTAGATTAATGGCGAACATTGGAGGCCCGCTACCGGCGAGACGGAGACTCCTGATGGAGTTTGGAAACAACATTATGCTTTATGGGAGCGAAATTTGGGCCGAAACAATGGATGTTAAGAAGCGGACAAACGCACTGGTATCGGTACAGAGAACAGCTGTATTGTGTATCGCGTCGGCATATCGTACGGTAGCCGCTCCAACCGTAGTGGTGATAGCGTGTATTATCCCTGTGGATCTGCTGGCAGCGAAGCGGATGGAGATTTATAGGGCAAAAACGGCTGGAAGGCACATAACCGCTCATTTCAGGGAAAACACCATTTCAAAATGGCAACAACGATGGAACGAGGAAAATAGAGGAAGATGGACGGCGAGACTTATCCCGGACATAAGGCCATGGATTGGTCGGAAATTTGGAGAGGTAAATTACTACGTTACACAGATGCTATCGGGTCACCGATATTTTAGGAAATATCTGCACAGAATGGGCAAGACCGCCTCCCCTTACTGTCTTTACGAGGAAGGGGAGATAATTGATGACGCAGAGCAATCGCACTGCACTGACGTCGATAGTTGGGACGATCAGGGCCGGTAACATTGTCGGGATTATGATCGCGAGTAGGGAAAATTGGACCTCAGTGGCGAATTACGTGGAGAGCATCCTAAGACTGAAGAAGAGGGATCTTGAGGCTGCGGAACATGTGGGCACGCCGGAATAGATGAAACTGGCACACGTGCCAGCGGAATTCGAGGCAGGGACCTGGACGAAAGGAATAGTGGAGACACTTAGATGTCTCTTTAACTTTCGACACGCAGTCCGGACGCGGATATGAACATATTTTATTATAATATCTGGGCTATGTTTTGGAGTTTAAATTCATTCCAATTTTTTAATCATTTGTCTATTCACGCTTTAACATGATCTCTCACTCTCATCCTGACATGTTAACTTATTTACAACCATATTTTCGTCCTTATTTCCCACTCAATACCACAACTTTTATTAAATCATTCCTTCGTTATTTCCCTTGGACCCTTAACTTCTAAAAAAGAAAAGAAAAAATTAATTTTTAATTCCAGCCACAGCAAATGAACTTTATAAAGCTCATTAGCACCACAAAATTACTTTTTTCGGGTTTCTTTTTCTTTTCGTCTTCTTCTTCTTCTCATTCTTCTTCTTATTCTACTCTCATTACGTTGTACGCACTTCGCTAAGAACTTTTAAGAATTTGGCAAAATTTGTGAAACACAAGTTTAAGCAGTTCTCCTCTCTTCTCAGCACTTAAAGGGATAAAAGCAGACCACAAGTGAAAAATTATCATCAAGTTGAAGCAGCCGAAAATACTTTTCAAAAGCATTTCGCTTTCATTGCGGAATTTTTTTTTTTTAAACTTAAGGCAGCTGCTTAAGCAAAAAAAAGGTGAAAACAAAACGAGAAGAAGATGAAGAAAAACACCCAGAATTGTTGAGTGTTGTAAACCATCTTCAAAAACTACACAGTTTATGTACGTACGTGAAGTATAAAAATGAGTTTTTATTTCGCCACAGTGAAAACACCCAAAAAAAAACAACAAAAGCCACAAGACGCTGTTAAAATCAACACAGTAAATGGGCTAAAGAAGCGTAAGAAGGCGAAGCAATTTAACAATGACTTGCGTGAGAATTTTGCAATGAAATCAGTACGTAACCGAATACCTCTGCAGTACCAGTACTCGTACTGAGAACCACATTAAGTGGAAGAATATATTGTGTGTGTGCGTGTGTATGTGTGTGGTTAAATAAAATTCCCAGCTTTATTTGCAAAAGCAGTTCGTATATGCACGAGGGTGGTAAGAAAAGTTGTTTAAAGATTGTAACATGAAAAAACAGACAAATTTAGAAAATCTATGGAACTCTTCAATGAACCTCAATGTCAGTAAATACATTGAAATCTTACCGGCTATAAACACCTTCTATCGGGTCTGCCATCTAACGTTTTTTTTCATCAACTAGTGCTTATTTCGTGAATGGTAACACTTAGCTCATGTCTGATTTGACAGAGACTTAGTTTTATCCTTCCGCTGAACAAATATGGTTGTGTATACGCTTGAACAACGCTGGGAAATATTGCGACATTACTTTGAAAATCATGGTAATGTTGCAGAATGTGTGCGAAAATTGCGTTGCGGATTTTGGAAGAAGAAAAGCACCGTCAGCTCCGTATGTTCGTTATCTTGTGGAAAAAGTGAAAGAAACTGGCATCCTCATCAATAAACCAAAGCGTGAAAAGCCAAAAACTGTGCGTACACCCGAGAATATTTCTGCTGTGGCAGAAAGTGTGCGTGAAGCGCCATCAACATCAATTCACCGTCATTCTCAACAATTGAACATTACGGAGACATCATTGAGACGAATTTTGCATAAAGACCTTGGTATGACGCCATATAAAGTCCAATTGGTTCAGGAGTTGAGGCTAATTGACTCTCCAATGCGTTTTCGCTTCGCTAAGTGGGTCTGCGATCGACTTGCAAACGATGCCGATTTTGGCAAAAATTTCATCTTTTCAGATGAAGCTCATTTTGATCTTGGCGGGTATGTAAACAAACAAAATTGTCGCATTTGGGGCACAGAAAACCCGCACTTATACATTGAAAAGCCGACGAGTCACTGTTTTATGCGGATTTTGGTCCAGAGGCATAATTGGGCCATTTTTCTCCGAAAATGGGCAAGGAGTGGCCGTTACAGTCTATGGCGATCGTTATCGGGCCATGTTGAACGAATTTTTGTTTACAAAAATTGAAGAGGAGGATATTGGCAACATTTGGTTTCAACAGGACGCCACTACGTGCAACACAGCCGAAGCTACACTCGATGTTTTGCGCCCTGTTTTTGAAGATCGCATTATTAGCCGCAGAGCTGATGTCGTTTGGCCACCTCGGAGCTGCGATTTCACACCGTTGGACTATTAGTTGTCGGGTGCCATCAAAGATAAGTGTTACGCCGACAAGCCAGAGACAATTTACGCTTTAAAGGACAATATTCGTGCAACCATTGGTGAAATTCAGCTGCACACAATCGATAATGTGCTTAAAAATTGGACCGATCGTGTAAGCTACTGCATGGCCAACCGAGGCAGCCATTTGAATGAAATTATTTTCCATTATTAACCGGAAGGATTGTACTTTCAAATAAAGAAAGAAATTTGAGAAAATATTCAGTAGTTTTTTTCTAAAGCGTTTTCAAAAAAAAGTTATTTGGCGGACCCTTTACTTGATAGTCAAACTGTGCGGGGCTATCACTCATCGTATTTCGTACTCTAAAGTGAATGATTAATTTTCCTCTTCTACACAACTTAAGTTAGGTTAGTTTTGGTAAGCTAGCGAACGTTTCCTGCAGGAAGGGCATCCATATAGAGCAGAGCTTATGCCCATTCTAATACCACAAACAATATTTAACCCAGGGATCAAGCCAAGTAAATTGAATCTCGAATCAAGCAAAATATTAGAGAGAGCTCGGTCAAGGTTATCAGAAAGTGAGATGACAAAAAGCTTTGTGTTTTTATGACAAGAGCAGGACACTGACCGATGAGGTGAATGACAGTCTCCTTCTCCTCCTTAGACGCGCAGCTCCTACTGAAGTCATTTGAAATAAGGCATTGGCACTATTAACTTACATATTATCGTTCTAACCTAACTGGTTACATTTCGTGTGTGAGGTTGATTTCTTCGTTTACAATTATTTTCAACCGCAACTTGTCTGCTCGAAACCTGGGGCATTAAAACATAATGTACTTCGTATACACGACTATATTATTGAGCTCAATATTTCATATAAAGTTTCAATTAATTATTGGGCAATAAATACGCAAATTGTTATAATATTGAGTAAAACTTAATTTGCAGCACTGTCATAAGTATGTTTAGTGAGCATATTACAATTAACCGAACAATTTTTTTTTTTATATTTGACATCTCAAATGTCTACAACGACAAACAAAAAATGGCGACCAAAATAAAAACAATGTTGTTAAAACAACCAGCTGTTTTGTTTACCAGCTGTCAAATGATGATTATGCCTGAATACTTAAAATATTGCGCTCAATAAAGCGAATATTGACTCAATAAAAGTGCATACCTTAAAATAGTATTACCCTCAAACGAGCTTTAATTGTATATTCCAGTGAGATGAATGGATATGTATTTATCGGTCTTAGTCTATATAAAAATGATAGCGTAGCGAGTTTATATTTGCACGTAGCTAGTAGCTATTTACTGGGGGAGGATTTTCACCATTGCTTGGGATATGTTTAGAAATCGAATCTATAAGCTTTCACTGTTGATATCTTCGTGGAAAGCATTGCGTCGATCAATGTTTTCAATTCAAACGAAGGTAGATTGAAGCTTCTTCTCAACCGATTTCATTCAGTGGCAGAGATTAATGGACACCATGTCGAACTGGTATGGGTTCCAAGTCAGTTGGAACGATACTCTCGACGAGTGCGCTATTAGGACGTCGTCTTTTGGTATGGCTCTCATGTAGAGCGTCTACATATTATAAATCTATGGCAGAGGGCAATTATTTAGGAAAACTTTACATAACTTGGTGTGTAGATTTATATGTAAAGGGTCCGCCAAATAACTTTTTTTTTTTGAAAAAACTACTGAATATTTTCTCATTTTTTTTTTATTTGAAAGTACACTCCTTCCGGTTAATAATGGAAAATAATTTCATTCAAATGGCTGTCTCGGCTGGCCATGCAGTAGCCTACACGATCGGTCCAATTTTTAAGCATTGTGTGCGGCTGTATTTCACCAATGGTTTCACGAATATTGTCCTTTAAAGCGTCAATTGTCTCTGGCTTGTCGGCGTAACACTTATCTTTGACGGCACCACACAAATAATAGTCCAACGGTGGCAAATCGCAGCTCAGAGGTGTCCAACGACATCAGCTCTGCGGCTGATAATGCGATCTTCAAAAACAGGGCGCAAAACATCGAGTGTAGCTTCGGCTGTGTGGCACGTAGCGCCGTCCTGTTGAAACCAAATGTTGCCAATATCCTCCTCTTCAATTTTTGTGAACAAAAATTCGTTCAACATGGCCCGATAACGATCGCCATTGACTGTAACGGCCACTGCTTGCTCATTTTCGAAGAAAAATGACCCAATTATGCCTCTGGACCAAAATCCGCACCAAACAGTGACTCGTTTAGGGTGCGTCGGCTTTTCAATGTATGCGTGCGGGTTTTCTGTGTCCCAAATGCGACAATTTTGCTTGTTTACATACCCGCGAAGATCAAAATGAGCTTCATCTGAAAAGATGATTTTTTTTGCCAAAATCGGCATCTTCTGGTGTAGGCTACTGCATGGCCAGCCGAGGCAGCCATTTGAATGAAATTATTTTCCATTATTAACCGGAAGGATTGTACTTTCAAATAAAAAAAGAAATTTGAGAAAATATTCAGTAGTTTTTCCTTTAAAGCATTTTCAAAAAAAAAGTTATTTGGCGGACCCATTATAAAAAAATTGTGGGCGTGGCAATATTTTACATTAACTAAGCATGCCACCTTCCTTATGGCATTTTTAATTCTTACCTGGAAACCCATGGCAATAATTTTTCCATCAAAAGCCTTTCTGTTAAACAATTTTTGTTTACTTTTTTATATGATATATATTCATCGTATACTTCTTCTACCACCCTCGCATATTTTACACAATCTCTTTGATATTTAATGGCTTGTTTTAGTGTTTCATCTTTTTTTGTTTTTCGTGTGGGGTTTTTAGTGTGGAGTTCTTAGTACCATTGCCTGCGTTGGTTTAGCACACTTGTTTTTTCGTTCTGAAAATGTTGATGAAATTTTTAATTCCGTTTCTCTCTTTAAAGATTCCATGGCTTTGTTTAAAAATTCTTCACAGTCTTTATTTATTTATTTACATTTGTTTTCATGTTTTTATTCTTTAAATTTATTTCTCATTTTATTTGTTTTCTTTGTTTTTTGTTTTTTTATTTCTTATTTTGCAATTGAATTTCTGTTTATAATTAGAAATTCGGTCTCATCATTGTGTCTTTTGTGTGAAGGCCACTCACTGACTACACAGTGGAATTTTTGATTTTGAGAACAAGACACATACACACGCAAGCAAGCATTTCTTAATGGGATTACTTGTAAATGAATTTAACGTGTATAAAGCCCTCTAGGGTGGGGTCTTATTAGAGGCAATCAAGTGAATGGTTTTCAAAAGTAATGGAATGTGAGATTTTAAATTTCATTTTAAATGAAGTGTAATGGCTCCACAAAGTATAGAGAGGGGATGACCCCCACAATAAATGCAGAACTTATGTATATTTGCTGCTAATATTTGGGAGTTTACCAGTCGAACTTAGAGAAAATATTGTTTGGATATGCTGGAGAGAAACTTCTGGGTGCGAATTGCTTTATCGAGGATGCTGAAGAAAATTTGTTACCATAGCTCGACTAAAGAAACAATGGAAATTCAATATAGGTCCGTAATACTGCATATGACACTGAGTTTGTCTCCACAATTCTATTTCAAACTCCTTTAAATGCAAAGGCATTCAACTGCACATGATGTCGTCCTTAGTCGCCAGAAATAAAGATGGATTAATAAGTAGAAGTGTGTACCCATCCGAGAGGACACACACATTTAGGACAACAGCTATCGCCCATTATGGAAGTCGCCGTAGTCTAGCAGGTAATGTGTTGGCTTATTAGACGTAAAACCCGGGTTCGTATTCCAGGTCAGACATCAAAACGAAATATGAAAAAAAAAATATTTTTTCGGCGCCTTCCACTCGGCAGATTTCTGGCAAAAAGTCTGAGAGTAAATGGAAAATTGCCATGAAAAGTGTCTCCAAAATCAATCGTTCGTAGTCGACTTAAAACTGTAGGTCCGACCACTGATATAAAGGGTCCGCCAAATAAATTTTTTTTTTAAAATGCTTTAAAAAAAAACTACCGAATATTTTCTCAAATTTCTTTTCTTATTTGAAAGTACAATCCTTCCGGTTAATAATGGAAAATCATTTCATTCAAATGGCTGCCTCGGCTGGCCATGCAGTAGCCTACACGATCGGTCCAATTTTTAAGCACATTATCGATTGTGTGCAGTTGTATTTCACCAATGGCTTGTCGGCGTAACACTTATCTTTGACGGCACCCCACAAATAATAGCCCAACGGTGTCAAATCGCAGCTCCGAGGTGGCCAAACGACATCAGCTCTGCGCCTGATAATGCGATCTTCAAAAACAGGGCGCAAAATATCGAGTGTTGCTTCGGCTGTGTGGCACGTAGCGCCGTCCTGTTGAAACTAAATGTTGCCAATATCCTCCTCTTCAATTTTTATGAACAAAAATTCGTTCAACATGGCCCGATAACGATCGCCATTGACTGTAACGGCCACTCCTTGCTCATTTTCGGAGAAAAATGGCCCAATTATGCCTCTGGACCAAAATCCGCACCAAACAGTGACTCGTTTTGCGTGCGTCGGCTTTTCAATGTATGCGTGCGGGTTTTCTGTGTCCCAAATGCGACAATTTTGCTTGTTTACATACCGGCCAAGATCAAAATGAGCTTCATCTGGAAAGATGATTTTTTTTTGCCAAAATCGGCATCTTCTGTTGTAAGCTACTGCATGGCCAGCCAAGGCAGCCATTTGAATGAAATTATTTTCCTTTATTAACCGGAAGGATTGTACTTTCAAAAAAAAAAAAGAAATTTGAGAAAATATTCGGTAGTTTTTTTTAAAGCATTTAAAAAAAAAAAGTTATTTGGCGGACCCTTTATGTATGTATGTATGTATGTATGTATCGCCGGTTATGATTTCGCAGTTTTATATTCACAACATCTGAGAAGCCACTTGGTTTCCCAATATTTCTCTTCAATAGATCAATGGAATCATCTCAGCAGTAGAAGATCTAGGGTTTCTTTTTCCACGGGCTTGTATCCGTACATTCTGCCTCTTCCTCATCTCTTCAGCATCTGCAGAAGTCGTTGGCCATATAACCAAAGTATCCAGCATTGTTGTTCGAAAAGTCGACATTAAATTGTAGGTTTCGTCACTCATGAATACAATTACCACATGCAACATAGTTTGTGAGAGAAGCTAGGTTGTAATACCGACTAAATGGTTGCAATTTAATGTAAAAGTACACGTCCTCTAATTAACACCCAGATTGCAATGCCCAATAATGACTGCAATAACTACGCTAAACGAGTGTCTTTCGTATTCGAGCCATGTGCTGTCTGTTAACCTTCATCAGATTTGCTACACTATCTTGTCCGTATCCAAAGCTATCCAAGCCGAGAATATTTTATTCAGTTTCTCATGTAGAGAATTTAGCCTCATTTAGACAATTCACCCATTCTGCATGTGGTAATGGGGAAATACCATCATGTAATCGATAACCAAAACAAAAACTGGTAATTATTTCTCTATTCCCCTCTTCTTTATCTACCTACAGTTTAAAGTCGACTCCGAACGACAGACTTTTGAGAAACTTTTCATGGCAATCTTATTTACTCTCAGAGTTTTTGCCAGAAATCTGCTGAGAGGAAGTCGCCGAAGAAATACTTTTTGTATTTTTTCTTTGATGTCTGGCCTTAGGCTCTAACTCTGGCTTTACGTCTAATAAGCCAACACATTACCTACTAGACTATAGTCGCCGTAGACAGAAGTCGTCGTAGACTGAAGTCGCCGTAGTCTAGTAGGTAATGTGTTGGCTTATTAGACGTAAAGCCCGGGTTCGTATCCCAGGTCAGACATCAAAACGAAATATGAAAAAAAAATATTTCTTCGGCGACTTCCTCTCAGCAGATTTCTGGCAAAAACTCTGAGAGCAAAAAAAAATATGCCAAGAAAAGTTTCTCAAAAAAATCAATCGTTGTTTCATGATTGTTGTTTGTGTATTTTGTTTACATTTATTCTTGTAGTAGTTATAGGTTGTGAGAGAAGCTAGGTTGTAATCCCGACTAAAGGGTTGCAATTTAATGTAAAAGTAAACGTCCTCTAATTAACACCCAGATTGCAATGCCTAATAATGACTGCAACGACTACGCTAAGCGAGTTTCTTTCGTATTCGAGCGGATTTTCCCGGCGCTATCTGTTAATCTTGATCAGATTTGCTACGCTATTCTGTCCGTATCCAAAGCTGTCCAAGCCGAAAATATTTTATTGCATTTTCAATCCCAAATTTTCAGTTCTTCATGTAGAGAACTTAGCCTCATCTGGACAATTCACCCATTCTGCATGTGGTAATGGGGAATAATCATCATGTAATTGATAACAAAAACAAAAACTGGTGATTAGATTTCTCTATTTCCCCTCTTCTTTATCTATGTAAAGCCTTTAATAACTTCATTTTCTAAATTCTGAAGCCCATACAATAGACACCAAAGCCGAGCTAATTTAAGCAATTTGTATGGCAAATAAACAGAAAATTTGTTTTTCTCTTAATTCGAGTTAATCAATCGGTCGGTCAATAAAAAGAAGGCAAAAATGAAAATAAAAATAAAAACAAGAACAAAAAACAAACCACACTTGTATTGACTCTTAATTCCGTAACCCCAATATACATACGTGCTCAATTAAGACAACAGAAACCCATCCATCCATGGCAACATATGCAAACCAATGCCCCAAAAAAGCCCATCTACATACATACCCACATAAATGTGTTGGCCAGAACCCAAAATTTTTTGTTCATTCATTCAATTGCTGTCGTTTTTTGTTTGTTTGGCTGTCAGTTAAAAGGAAATAAAATTTATTTTTGCTTTGGTCCTGAGAAGAATTTTTTGGGTTTTTCTCTTTAAATTTAGATTTTGGTATTGGGAGCAGAAAATATCTGGGGAATACTAAGGGAGCAAGTGCGACTAATACGAGTGCGAGTATATAGTAAATCTTGTTGAATTACAAACCTTTAACATTAAGTTGTAATGGCAGAGAAAATTATATTTTTTTCATGGAACTACGGCAGGCATATTTCGATTATAAAAATAGTCGATTTACAAGGCCATGTTCGAGGAATTTCGTTCCATGACAGCCACTCATTGCATATGGAAACGTAACTAAGCAAAGATGGTCGAATTTAAGGAAGGGATCTGTAGCATGCAATTGATAAGCAATAAATGCATTCTCTGTGATCCAATTTCTGGTAAGAATTTTGTGAAAGATAGGATAACGAAATGCTTTAGACCCCAGCTGCATAGCATGTGTTTGTACAGCTTCAACTTAACCTAAAAATGCGAAGTTTTTGGCAAACTTTTTAGCATTTGCTGTGAAACATTGGAAGCCATCTGAAGCCTATTCTGAAGTATTCAGTATTCCAATGGGTAGGTTGGTAGATTTCAGTATTAGCTTTGATACCAAAAGCTCACTTGAGCACGCAAAGCGGCCTGTTGTGACGCCACAGGTAAACGTACTGTACTGAGCGACTTCCACCAAACTAAGGAGGAAGTTGGTGAGCGCAAGGGCTGCACTTTAAAAGCACGTCTTTCAATGAGTAATTTGATCTATAAAATGATGTTACCATACATACCAGAGGTTAGCAATGAGTATTCAAAACGATGAGTAGATTCGAATCATACTTATAATTTCTGATACTTACATATACGCATTCATACTTATTTTAATGTCATACTCATACTACTCATATTCAAAGTTTGAAATACTCATGGTACTCGTACTTAACAAAACGCATGATGTTATTGATTTCGGCTCTCCATGACTCATCGTATACACGAACCACAAAGTAAGTATGATTCGCGTACTAACACTACAATACTAACTAGAAGGTTGTGTTTTTGCTGTGCTTGCTGTCTTTGTCTTTTTCTTTCTTCTTTTTTTGTAAATGCAACAACAACTAAGACTGTAAATTTTGATAAATGATTGGAATCACTCGAATCACTTATGAGTATCATTAGTATTTTTCCAAATTTATGAATCTGAATGAGTAAACGTATGAATCAAACATATCACAATCATTGCAAACTGAGTGTTTTATAAGTAATCAATGTTGTAGTAAGTATGAATGAATCAGAATATGTAGTTAAATTTCAGTACTGTTGACTCACTCATACTCGAAATTTCATGAGTACTTATGAGTAGCGAAAAAACGATTCATTACTGATCTCCGATCAGTACAGCACCGACGTAACAAAAAAAAAAGCAAGGTTTTTGACAATGTGATTGAGAAACATTGGAAGCCATTTGAAACCCTATACTGAAGCAGGTAATATTGCAATGAGTGATCTGATCTATAAAAGGATGGTACCATACATTCCAAGAAGCATTTTCTGTTGCTGTTGCTACAACATGTAGCTAAGCACTGTCCTATGGATCATTACGGTTTCACGTCCGTGTCTAATATTTTGGTAAACAGTACAACTCCTCTGCGGTAGTCAAACTCGACTTTAATAACTCATAAAACATAGTTCGTTACCATACCTACATACATAATACATAATTGGACATTACAAGCCTTCAGTCAAGATTATGACGTAGCTTCTCACACCACCCATGTTGTGTGTGTTAATTTTAAAACTACAGTTTAAACTCTTCTATGAACAACAGATTTTTGAGTAACTTTTCCTGGCAATTTTTATTAACTCACAGAGTTTTTACCAGAAATCTGCTGAGAGGAAGTCGCCTTAAAAATATTTTTTCAAATTTCGTTTTGTTTGATATGTTTGGCCTGGGGCTTGAATCTTGACCTCACGTCTAATAAGCCAACACATTACCCACTACACTACGGCGTCTACAGATTGAGCTTTATTTGGGTATCGGCTTAGTGTTATACCATAAGCCCTGATAAACTACAGAATGTTGTTCGGAATCGGTAAAGACAACTGACTGCCTAGTCAGTGTCCTGCAGAGATGCCTTAAGACCATATGGGTCCGATTCCTTTAGGTGTGCTGCACATCTCTTGACATGCAGCTCAAAAGTAGTCAAACAGAGTACATTGGAAAAGAGGATCACAAAAACACATATTAAGGTCAGATGCTCTTTAAGTGGAAAGTTTAAAGAATATTTTTCATAGGACTTATATTTATTTTAGTAGCTCGAGAGTATTTCCAATTCGCTTTCTCTCGGCGACTTCCTCTCCGGAGATTTCTGACAAAAGCTCTGAGAATAAATAAAATTGTTATGAAGAGTTTCTTAAAAATCTGTTGTTCGGAGTCGACTTTAAGCTCTAGGTCTCGCCACCCATATATGAAATGAACACACACAACATAAGTAGTGTGAGAAGCTAGGTTGTAATCCTTACTGACTCCGAGTAACATCATGTAGTTCGTCAAGACAATACAGAATTTAAGAACACTAGAAAAACTCATATTTGTACACTATTCTAGCATTTTCACACCACAATGTTTTAATATTTTTTATAGAGTAGGGTATGGTACACTTCTTCCTAATTATTCGTTCTGTACACGATCATGGGGCGTATGATTATTATTAATTCAGAAATAGTTTGATTATATTTTGATTATAAGGCCCGTAACTTTGTTTATTTAAATACTAAAATAAAATGCTTTGAGACATTAAGAATTTAAAAGGCTTGAGCTGTTTAAAGCTGTAAAGTTATGTGTTAAATCAATTGCCAAATGCCATATGTTTATAGCCTATAATACGTTAAACGTTTGCACTTTCTAAAAGGAAATAAAAAAAACTTTTTTGTATTGTTTTTTAAACTATCTTTCTTAAAGAGGTAAAAGAAAACGTAAGAAATGGAATTGAAAGCTTTTTTCCTTTTTTTGTGTTTAAGAAATACTTAGGAAAGTTTGTTTAAATATTTAATACAACCACGCTATAATGAAGACAAAAATCCAAAAATCTTCAGGCATAATGCTGTCACTCCTGTCGCAGTGTGACAGTCCTTGCGCTAACAAACTTCTTCCCTAGTTTGATGGAACTCGGCGTCACAAAGGGCTCAAGTGAGCTTTTGGTATCAAAGATACCACTCTACTCTTTGAAGTCGCCGTAGTCTAGTAGGTAGTGTGTTGGCTTATTAGACGTAAAGCCAGGCTTCGAGCCCCAGGCCAGACATCAAGACAAAATACAAAAAGTATTTCTTCGGCGACTTCCTCTCAGCAGATTTCTGGCAAAAACTCTGAGAGTAAATAAAATAAAATTGCCATGAAAAAGTTTCTCAAAAATCTGTCATTCGGAGTCGGCTTTAAACAGTAGGTCCCACCACTCATGTATAACATTAACACACACAACACAAGTGGTGTGAGAAACTAGGACGTTGTGTAGTGGGTCAATTCGACCTCCGGGTACTGTACGTGTCTTAATTGACAAGTACACGTCTTCTAACCTAGCCTAACTAACCCTTCCTGCCACAGTTGACTTGGGCTGCCTGAATAACCATGGCCCTTGAGTAGGAAAGAAAATGGGCGCTGGAACGCTTCGTCGAAATTCATGTCACCGATAGGACTTTGATTTCCACCTCAAAACGAAATATGTCTCCTCAACCCAGAGGTTTCTTTCATTACCGACAGTTGATAACCCTGGACATTTATTTTCTTTACTTCAAAGGTTTTTTTTTGTTTAACATTGAGCCAAGGATTCCTTTGCATTATTTATTTAAAATCCATTTAATAAACCTGCCTGTTTATATTGTATATTTCTCTTAATGGCAAACTATTAAAACAACAGCGCCTTTTAACAATTAATGCCACTTGAGTTTTAAACGTTTAACAATCATTGTTTTGCACATTATTTTCTCTTTCATGGATCTTTATTTGGTCTACTTTAAATATACAAGGTACCCTACACTCAATATAACGGTATATTTCCTTAATTCCAAAACATCTCATCTCAAATATTCAAGCCACCAAAGCTTCTTATCCTCATATACCTGCCATAAGTACAGTCTTTCGCATTCGTTATCCTCCTTAAGATTTCCTTTTCCTTTTGTTTTTGTAGTCATTAGCAGTTTTTATACACTTATAGCCTTTAGTATTCAATAGATAACCTCCTTCCTTTCTTCTGAAGCACCCCCCTCCCCCTTACTAAGATTTCAAATAAAGAAAAACTGTCCTCCGTTTTAAATGCCGTTTAAAAATAACTGACGATTGCACCAAAAGAAAAAAGTCAAGAAAATATTGCCATGAAAAATGCACAAGGACAGCAACAGTGACACAGGGACAGGGACAGTTACAGGGACATGGACACTAAAGAAACAACGGTAAAATACTTGAAATATAATGCCTAAATAGACTAAAAGAAGAGAATCAGATTGCACAGACACACACATAGAGAGAGATACAGAGCAAAGAAGAGACAGAAAAGTGTACCAAATGAAGGCCATTATCGCATGATTATAAGGAAAGAAATAGAAAAGCACGTTACAGAAGGTCAAGAGCGACAGTTTAATACCCTATAAAAATAAATTATTCTTTGAATAGTTTTGCCACATACCTGTCTCTTCTGTGGAGTAAAAAACTCATGAAGGAACCACAATTTATCGCCTTTCATCTAAGCTGTATGGAATTCCAATACAATATTGAGTGATTTTTAAGGCCTTGTTAATGCAGGTTCTGTGGTTTAGCAAGAGGCCATATTAAAACATGAATTGTTAGGACATTTCTAGGCTCTCTAGGATATAAAGCCAGTACGAACTCTTTGAAAGGGGAAAGGGTTACGCTGGAAAGTCAAACGCCTTCTTAAGAGTATTGTCTGGCATCGTTTATACACGAGATATCCCGTTATAAAGCCGTTATAGGGCTGAACTAACCCTACACGAGATTTTCGGACAGAGACCTGTAATAGAGGCAGCTTCGAGGAGGCGAAGATTATGTTTATTTGCTCTTAGGTTTCTGAATACGGTCGGCTGGATAAAGCGAAGGCTTAATCTGTTCTCCTTCTTATGGAGAAGAGTATTTTTGTACGAAAAGAAGAAGAAATATATGAAAAGCAATGTGGATGCATTTAAGCATCATAGATTACATTATTGGTCATTACAACCCTTCAGTCAGGATTACAACCTACACTCAGCCACAAAAGTATACATACGGATAACAAATTTCAGAAATTTTTTAACCAATCCGTTTTCGTTGAAAATATTTATAATTGTCTGACATCTTTCTTCGATTTTAAGACCGATGCATATTGTGTGTGTTAATAAGAGTGCCAAAACCTGCAATTTAAAGTCAACTCCGAACGACACACTATGTGGCATTTACCCTGAAAAGCTGAGCAAAAAGGCAAAAATGAATTTAAAGAAATTTCAGAAACTGAGTATGCAGTTCGATAGACAACAAAATTCTGCATTATATAGTGAATTTTCACGACTTTAGGTTGAGATTTGGAGATTTGAGACGATGTCAAAGTCAGAGAAGTGAATAAAATTAAATGCGTTTTTGGTGTTTTTTTGAAATTTTAATATGTTTATATGATATTTTTTTGTGACTAAACTATTAGAGTTTTTATATTGATTTCTTTTTTATTTGAAAGTTAGGAGCAACTGCTACTTGCAGTTTTTTTTTTATTTATATATCTCATATATTAATGTTAAAATTATTCGTTAAAAATTTAAAAATAATAAAAATTTCACATTTTTTTACCCAACCAAAAAAAAAGATAAGGAATTTAAAGGTGAAAGTAGTTTTTAGTAGTTTAATGTTATATACCACAAGAAAATATGAACTCTCTGCATTTAGGTACAAAAAAAGTTTGCGCAAATTTGCGCAATTATTTTTGGCGATTTTTTGAAAATTTTACTTTTTTTTGAAAAATTAAAAAAATTTGACGCAGTGTAATAAAGCCATAGGCAATAAAGCCATATGGCGTACGAATTATGCGAGGAAATTTAGTAAAAGCGATGCCAATCGAGATGTCCTTAATAGGTTACTTTTAAGCAGTGACCCTTTTATAAGCTGTAGTACACAAAAATCGCGAAGGAATAGAAAAGCATTTTCATCTGATATCATGAATTTACTCCTTCCTGACATGGATGATGAAAATGATAACGATTTTAACGATTGTAGTTAGTTTCACTTTTTAAGTATTTTTTTACGTTAAATATTAAATAATGTAAAATAAATATTAATTATCATAGAAGTTTAAAAACTTAATTACATACATATGTATGTATATCGACTATTATAACAATATAAGGTGTATGCTAGATTTTCTTTATGGACCGTATGTGGTACCTAGGGGCACTTATGATCCGGTCATAATGAAATGTGATCATAAATGATTCACATTCATATTAAACATGTTCATGTCGAATTTCATCGAGGTAATAAAATGTTTAAGCCAATTATAGTTGTTAAACATATTTTCTTAAGGGGCAATATTTTGGACCAAGGGGCAATTATAGACCGACCATAACAATATTTGGTAACATGATTTAGATTTATACAAAATACACGTTCTTACCGAATTTCATCACGATACCGATGTTTTTAAGCCATTTATAAGCGCAAACGTGAATTTCTAAAGGGAAATTTATATGGGGAGTAGGGTCAAATGTGATCCGATTTTCACCAAACATTACACCATGATTTCTTAGTACACAGAACTGATCCATGCAAAATTTTATCATGATTGTTGCATAATTACCATAATTATGTGTAAATAAGTGCAATTTCGAGGGGAATTTGTATGGGGGCTAGGCGAAATCACGGACCGATTTGAACCAAAATCAGTTGGGTTCATCCTTGGGCCTAATTATCACTAACACTATCAAAAAATTCCAGCCATTAACTCATAAAACACTTCTATTAATTTTGGCCAGGTTTTCAGGCAAAATGCCACATAGTGCGACACAATTTTGAGAAACTTTTTCATGGCAATTTTATTTACTCTCAGATTTATTACCAGAAATCTGCTGAGAGGAAGTCGCCGGCGAAATATTTTTTCATATTTCGTTTTGACGGGGATGTCTGATCTGGGGTTTGAACCGAGGCCTCACGTCTAAAAAGCCAACAGACTACGAAGTATGTACCCTGATTTATTCTTATAATCACCAACTCTACGTATTGCGTTCGAGAGGATCCCCATTCCAAAAAATTGTTTTTTTTAATACTGATTGCCTCTGATGCTCATGACTTAAACATTCTCCTAATGCAATTGCTCAACAAAATTTAGATTGCCTGTGACTCAACTCATTTGAGAAGAATCTCCAGCTCATCCAGTCTCTCTTTTCGTTAAGCATACTAAGCTCAGGCTCCATTAGCTGGCCAACGTCGCGAAATAAACCAAAAAAAGTTAAAAAAAGCAACCAGGAAAGCTCCCACGATTTAATTCCCATTTTAGGCATCAAAAACCCCATTGTGCGTCGTTCTCAAAGAAATATGGATTGCTGATGTCGCCAAGTCAAAATCCATACCAAACAGTGGATGCTCTTGGATCTCATATGGATTGGCACCGTCCTAACTTCAACAATTTTGTTTATTCACATATCCATTCATCCAGAAATGGGCTTTATTGCTAAAGATGATTCTCTGATGAAAATAAGAGGCATTCACCAACCACTATAGATCCTCTTAAATGTTAAAACACTTCTTCTCTATGCAAACTTATCAATGTGACCCTATTTTCCCTGCCTAGCTGAATCATCTGCTGCAGACAGCCCTCTACTATTACCATATCCTTATAGAATTCTCGGATGGCGTGCTGACTGTCCTCTCCTATTGCTATTTCCCATCCTTTGTCTTCTCCGTCATAATTGTATTGAGCACAGCTTTTGATTCAAAAGACTTTCGCTTGGTAGATACCCTTAAAATAAGCTCAGATTACCATTCACTTTTAGTAGTAAACATTACAAAGGCTTTTGCAAACTGCTAGATGGCACCACCACACAATGCAGCAATAAAGACTTTGGCAATCAAACGTTTAAACTTATGAAAGCATATGAAACATCCTTAAGAAAAGTGAATAGAAATGCTCACATACAAACAAATACAGATACAAATGCACAACAACTTGTTGAGTATTTTAAGCACTTGCACTCACACTCTCTCTCAGTTCTCCCCCACTCTCCCGTTTTATTCCTTTATATCACGATATTAAGGTTTTATTTGCTTCTGTGCAATATAAAAAGCGTTAGTATTTGTTTTTTCACCCACACAACGAAAAATATTGTTTTTTTGTTTAACATTTTAAGACAAAAAGGCTTACATACATAAGTGTATAAGTATATAAGTATGAGTAGACTAAAGTGATTACATATGGGTATGGTATGCTCTCTTCTTAACATTGACGGCAATAATCATATACACACACATACATTCTCGTTTAACGATTATTATTAGTGAACGGTAATGTGGTGTGGTACACACAGAGAGAGCAAGATTTCAATGCTAAGGCAACAATATCACAAGTCAACTGTATTTCTTCTTTATTTAATATTTGTTTTTGTTGTCGTTGTTGTTGTTATTGTTTTTGTTATGTGTTCGTAAAGAAAGAAAATAAAAAAACGAAAGAGAAGAGAGATCAAGGTTAACATTTTACTGCATTAGAATTTGCCTAAAGCACTAAAACACACACTTATATCCGCATGATGCATACTAAAGAGTTGCTTTGACTCAATGTACTCTCCGTACACTGTAGAGGTTACTCTTGTGTTTTATTGTTTTTATTTATATGGCGTACTCATAAAAGGGGCACTTTAACACACTTGTTGTGCAGCTCTAACAACAGTGGTGGTGAAAATAATACAACCAATATGGAAAATAAATGCAGGAAGGGAAGAAGTATTCATTTCAAAAAAATCTTTCTTGAAACACTTTCTATCTTTAAATGGAAATAAAGTGCGTCAGAGATACCATAAGAATTTTATTTTGCTTGAAAGGGCAATTAGGTGTCGTTATAACATCGTCCAAGCCTCCACTATGGTTTCTCTGAGTGCAGCACATTCAAAATATCCATTTTTACATAAGACTGACGCATAAATCAGACTGAATTCTAGCGATGGCATGTGGTGTGTGGCTAATTCGCATACACCTGAGACTTAAGAAAAACCCCCAAGAAATAGTCCAACGGTGTGAAATTGCACGATCTCGGTGCGTGCGATGACCATGCCTTCAAGTCGCTTATGCGGAATGTTTTATGTGGCATAAGCTATAAAGACCGCAGCGCCGTCTTGCTGAAACAACATGTAGTTAATGTCCAGAAAATCGTGTGAACTTCTGTTGAACTAGATACACAGCCCTGCATGGGTTTTGCAAATAAGATGGCTCCAGGTGTTTCCGAAGGCATTTTGCGTGCTAAACACGAATCTGGGTTCAAAAACCTTCCATCACGTCAGGATTTCGCCATTTTTGAAAATTTGTAGAGCTAAACACTGACGTGCTAGAACCATCGCTATTGTCAGAAATTGACAATTGATATTTGCTCTTTAAAATGAGCCCAAAGCCAAATTGTTTGGATGCACCCTTCAAGTAGGGGGTGGGTTTATGTCAAGGGGTGCAAGAGAAAAAGAAACACATTACGGAGGTTCTTAAAAATTAATCAGATTTACTTGAAAATTGTCACTTAGGGGTTTTTGGGGTGTCGCTGATTACAGATCTTCATTCAGATTTAAAAAATTCAAAATGGCGGATCCAATAGAGTTTGATTAATTTTTATAAACCTTGACCGCCATATTTTATCCGCCATTTTGAATATTTCATCGCAGTCTCCAACTGATAGTCGTGTTTCATTTACAATCATGATCCGTTTTATCAACAGAAGTTGCTTGAATTTTTCTGAAAAAGTTTTTAAAATTTTGTTACAGACTTACTGTCAGGTAGTTTGGGGCCAGGAAATCTGATTGTAACGTGATTTTTACAGAGTCCCTTTTGTAATCAACACAACTGTAATGAAAAAGCTTTTCATATTTGACTCTCTTTATTTACACTTTCTTTTTGATTTCTTTTATTCTCTTCAATTCTCATTCATTGACAGACATTGTTGTTCACTCGCATTTTCTGTTTTATAAATATTTAATCTTCATGCTCTTGTTGTTATTGTTTTAATAACAATACTTTTATATATTTTTTGCAGTTTTTATTATTGTATACCTCCGTATATGTTCTCTTAGACTTCAATGCTGTTATTGTTGTCATTGTTGTTGCAGTATTTTATTTCCGTCTATTATTTTTGTAGATACTGTCAATAGTACTCCATGACACAAGACCACCAATCACACTCCCAGTAGGGAAAATAATGCAATTTGAAGGAGGCAGAATTTTTGCCGCTTATAAAGGGTGTTTTTTATAGAGGTATAGAACTTTAAGTTGCAATAAAACAACGATGGATTATTCGATTGACATGAATTTTATTTATCCGAAAGATAATCTTGTGGCATTACATTTTAAATATGATTTCTGGCATATGACCGCCACGGCTGGCGCGGATGTAGTCCAATCTGGACGTCCAATTTTCGATGACTTTTTCCAACATTTGTGGCCGTATATCGGCAATAATACGGCGAATGTTGTCCGCCAAATGGTCATGCGTTTGTGGCTTTACCGCATAGACCAATGACTTTATATAGCCCCACAGAAAGTAGTCTAGCGGTGTTAAATCACAAGATCTTGGAGGCCAATTCACAGGTCCAAAACGTGAAATTAGGCGGTCACCAAACGTGTCTTTCAATAAATCTATTGTGGCACGAGCTGTGTGACATGTTGCGCCGTCTTGTTGAAACCACATCTCCTGGACATCATGGTTATTCAATTCAGGAATGAAAAAGTTAGTAATCATGGCTCTATACCGATCACCATTGAGTGTAACGTTCTGGCCACCATCGTTTTTGAAAAAGTACGGACCAATGATTCCACCAGCCCATAAAGCGCACCAAACAGTCAGTTTTTCTGGATGTAACGGTGTTTCCACATACACTTGAGGATTACCTTCACACCAAATGCGGCAGTTTTGTTTGTTGACGTAGCCATTCAACCAGAAGTGCGTTTCATCGCTAAACAAAATTCGCTTATGAAAATCGGGAACAACGGTAATCTCGTTTTGGGTCCATTCGGCGAATCTACGCCTTACTTGATGATCGTTTGGCTTCAAATCTTGCACGAGTTGGATTTTGTAAGCACGCAAACCAAGATCCTTCCGCAAAATCTTCCATAAAGTGGATGGACACAGATCCAATTCCTGTGCTCGATGGCGGATGGACTCATTCGGGTCTACCTCAATGCTACGCTCTACAGCAGCAATAGCTTCTTCTGTACGCACCGTACAGCGTCTCTGGGGATGCGAGTTATCAATAAGAGTAAACGTGGTGCGAAAACGTTCCATGGTTAATCGAATTAACTGCTCTGATGGACGATTTTGTCGACGATAAAATGGACGTAGTGGGCGATACGTTTTCCGCACAGAACCATTATTTTCGAAATAAATTTGCACTATTTGCAAGCGTTGTTCTGGCGTGAGTCTATTCATGATGAATTGCCAAACCAAGAAGAGAATAAATCACTTGACAGCTGTTAAATCGGTCGCCATCTTGAAAAGTAATGCCAACTTAAAGTTCTATACCTCTGTAAAAAACACCCAATATTACTGACTCTACCATAATAATTGTATTTCATCCTGTTGAAACTACATGCCGTTGGTATCCAAAATATCCGTTTAAGGTTAAAAGAAGTTGGTAATCATCGGCCCATAATGCTCGCGATGGATAGTAATGGCCTAGCCAACATCGTTTTCAAAGAAACATGGATTGATAACACCGCCATCTTAAAACCCATACCAAACAATGGACGCTTTGGGATCTCATGTGGATTGGTAGCGTCTCCAATTCGACAATTTTGTTTGTTCACGTAAAACTTGATCCAGAAATGAACCTCAACGCTAAAGATGGTTTTCTGATGAAAATAAGAGGCATTCGCCAAACCGCTTTAGATCCCCAAACACACTTCGATTTCTATAATCATCAAAAGTGATTCAGGTTAAAAGAAGTTGGCAATCATCGGCCCATAGTGCTCGCAGTTAACAGTGATGGCCTAGCCAAAATCGTTTTCAAAGAAATATGGACTAAAGGCGCCGTCTTAACAGTATTGTCTGGCATCGTTTATAAAAACGAGATACCCCGTTATAGAGCGGTTATAGGCGCGAGATTTACTGACAGAGACCTGTGATAGAGGCAGCTTCGATGATGTGAAGACCCTGTTTATTTGCTCTTAGGTTGCTGAATAAGGTCAACTGGATAACTGTGGTCAACTGTTCTTCATCTTATGGAGAAGAGTTCTTATGGGGAAGGCGCCGTCAAGCAAAAATTCAAACCAAACAGTGACTTTTTCGACATATACTAGACGCTCCTGGATCTCAGATGGATTGCTATCGTTCTAGATTCGATAATTTTGTTTGTTCACATACTCATTCATCTAGGAATAGACCTGGTCGCTGAAGATGATTTTTTTCGATGAAAATTAAGATCAGTTGCCAACTGCTTCACAGTCTCCTCAGCAAACACACAACGATTTCCATAGTCGTCCATGAAGATTTGACAAAAGAGATTGAATAAATGACAACTAATTTGACAGATGTAGCTTCAAAGAAATGGATTACAAATTTTTCATAGTGTAGGTTGAAAAAGGAGGTTATTTAGCCTCACTGGCATTTGCTCAGTCTCGCACTGATTCAGAGGCAAGCCAATTGAGTATAGCGGGCAGTACAGCACAATATAGGTTAGGTTAGGAAAGGTGACGAATCCGATGGTTAAATTTAAAAGTTCCCCTTTGTCTAGGCTCATTGTGATATAAAAAACAATTCTATCAGGGGATCAAAGATTCCCTAGAGGAAACCAACCCGAGTCAAAAAAAATCTTGTTATTGCAGCAATATTTATATTGTTACGTTTTTACCTTTTTAAAAACGTTTAAATATGAGTTCGTTAATTGCAACCAAAGTAAAAATGGGTTTAATTTCTCTTAAACTCTCTTTATTCTTTACACTACTTTTGTGTGCCACCGTATACAACTTAACGATACAACAATAATTTGCTTATACGCTATTCTATTTCACACTTTTGTCCGCGTTAACGCTAACAACTGTTCGTTAGATCTTCTCTGCTTACAAGCTTTCTGCAAGCAATGCCTCTTGTACGTTCTAACCGCAACGCGTCTTCACACAAGGCTGACTGAATTATAACTGACTGCTGCCTGCTTTGTCCAGCCCTTTTATAGTCCGACACAACTAGTCTAACGAACATTCTTGAAGTGGAAGGTTCGTGATATCGCCTTCTCGAAAGCTCTATTGCTAATACATTGTTGTTTGTGTACCTTGCTTATGTTGCCGTTGGTACTGGGCGCAACCAGGTTCGTCGTACATATGTGTGTGTGCAGCTTTAGATAGCCAACACGTTCATTGCATTGTTAGTGTTAGTGTGTATTTGTGTGTTGTGTATTGTGTTGGTGTAGCTGGTAGCTTTTGTTTATCGTTTTTATTGTTAAACGATATTAGGTCGTTTCGATTTATGTAACAATATTATAAGGCTCGGCTAAGTATGTCAGAAAGCGAGAAGTCAAGAATCTCCGTGTCTGTAAGAGAAGGGCACTGATGTAGTTTAATATAAGGAACCTTCATAAAAAGCATAAAGTCGCTGTAGTCTAGTAGATAGTGTGTTGGCTTATAAGGCATTGGTTCAAACCCCAGGTCAGCCATCTCCGACAAACCGAAATATGCAAAAATATTTCATCGTCCACTTCCTCGCAGCAGATATCCGGCAGAAACTCTGAGGGTAAATAAAATTGCCATGAAAAGTTTCTCAAAAATCTGGCCTTCGGAGTCGACTTGAAACTGTAGATCCCGCCACTCCTGTATTAAATTAACACACACAACATAAGTGGTGTGAGAAGCTAGGTCGTAATCCTGACTGAAGTGTTGTAATGACCAATTATGTACGTATGTTCATAAATACACCACAGCCCACATGCACAAATGGCAGTCGCGGTGGGAGAGCAGTTTAAAGGGAAGATGGACATTTCGCCTTGTCCCTGATGTAACCCTTTGGATGAAGAACAAACATTGCGAGCTGAACTACTACGTGACCCAATTTCTGACTGGTCATGGGTGCTTCAGGAAGTACGTGCACAGATTTGGTTCTGACACTTCCCCTATATGCCCAAACTGTGTTGATGCGGAGGAAGATGCGGAGCATATTCTAACATGCTGCCCCAGATTTAGATGGCCCGGAGAAACGAGTTTAGGACCAAACCGGCGAATGGAAGAGCTGTTGAATTGTAGGATTCTATGGAGTCAATATAGTCAGAGAATGGCTGAAGTTATGCTAGAACTCCGAAGACTAGAGGAACGGAGGCGAAATTTGACTTAATGTGATAAAGCTTTCAAGCTAACCAGCCCTCCGCGAAGTAATACCTTACGGTAGTCCCGCTTAAGGAGAGTAGTTGAAGTGTGTAGGGGGTGGGTTTAGTACGTAGGCACCAGTGATGGTGAATCGTGCACTCTTTTGTTGGAACAAAAGTGTGTTTCGAAGATTCCCACCTCCGGCTCAAGACAAAAAAAAAAAAAAAAAACACTTTCACTTAAGTTTGTGCCATCAGTGTAAACTTCATGAGTCTATCGAAACGCTCCAGATCTTCAAACTAGAAGTCCCAAGTTGCAATACTTAAATCAAATATTCAATTCTGAATGTTATAAGGAATCATTCAATCGACCCTATTGTGTCTATGTCTTCCCAGAATAGAAGCATGTTCATACTCCAGATTGGACCAAGATTTGGCTGCATTCAGTCTTCCTGCCGCTAAGCAATTGTTAGCAGCAAGAAAGCAACTACGCTGTGGACTGTTAATGCAACACTGTGGAATCCTTCCCACCTAACTGCAAGCAATTGACAGAGGGCATACAGGTGGCTTGAATAAATATTTTATTTCTCTTTATACTGCTCTCCGCTCTCCCTTTTATGGTATTTAATATTCTTCTATTGTCCACTAGGTTTTATTAGGAATGTAAAATGTTATGCAAACGTTTACCCTCGAATTTTTCATCTCTTTTTCATCTTTTTTGTTACAATTATTGTCGTTGTGATTTTTTAAATGATTTTATTGTTGTTGTATTGCAGAATTCTATAAATAAATGACTCGATTTATTAACAATGCAGAGAATCTATTTTTAACTACAGTTTGTATGGCATTTGAAGTTGATATCTTGTTCCACTCCCACATTTCCTTTGTAACATGAAGTCTCTTCGTTTAATTGAATGGAGAATGCAGGTTAAAATTCATTGTATTAAATGGAACGAAATGAAACAAAACTAAGGACTTTCAAATTTAATTTTAAAATTTTAAATTCCCAGAAACCAAGAATTCGTAAGTCCTTGTGGAAAAACTTCACATAATTTTGCTTTAATAACAAAAGACTGCAATTAATTAAAACTTGTTGTCAAGTTTTTTAGCAGGATTAACAAGCAGGATTGTCTCTTAATTAAAATCTCTCTCTACCGTTTACCATACACAACCAACCATACACCCTAATAGACTTTGCGGTTTCCAAACCACACACACACACACAGGATAAATCTCTGAGCTCTCCGTATAAAAAGATTAAAATCGAGAGAGAGAGAAGAGAGAAAATTAATTTCATATTCACAATCAAAATTTTGTTTTGCTTTAAATTTGATTTAAATTTCCATTGTTTGTAAATCTCTTTAAACCAGATTTATAATAAAACAAATGCTTTTTTAATTATTTAATTAATATTTATAGAACAGGGCATACATACTGCAATGCATGTTAAAATATGGACACAACTTGAATATTTGCATATAAGGACTGTGAAAATCCTCATATCCTTTTTGTTGCTAAAGCCAATGAATGCAACATTATGCTGGTATGCCATTTAAATTCATAACACATAATACTGCATTAGAATACAGTAGGGTCTGTATTAATATGTCCACTAATGGTCATAGAGGACGTGTACTTGTCAATTAAGACAAGTACAGTACCCGGAGGTCGAATTGACTCATTGTACATGAGTGGTGGGACCTACAGTTTAGAGTCGACTCCGAACGACAGATTCTGGAGAAACTTTTTCATGGCAATTTTATTTACTCTCAGAGTTTTTGCCAGAAATCTGCTGAGAGGAAGTCGCCGAAGAAATACTTTTTGTATTTTGTCTTGATGTCTGGCCTGGGGCTCGAATCCTGGCTTTACGTCTAATAAGCCAACACACTACCTACTAGACTACGACGACTTCTATGTGTAACATCAATTTAATATCACCGTTGGACTTACTTACTTAACCCCTAACTTACCCTTTAGTCAAGACAACAACCTAGGTTCTAGCAATACCTATCCTATCAATACCGGGTTCTACAGTTAATCGTTTTGATAAGCTTCTCATGGCAATTTTATTTATTTTCAGAGTTATTTGCCAAAAGACTGCTGAAAGGTGGTATCTTTTTCATGTTTCGTTTTGTTCGACATGTTTTAGCTGGGATTTGAACCACTGACTTGCGTCTAAGAGTCCAACACACTGCCTAAAAAATATGTTCCTATTACATACATAACATACATACATTGGTCGTTACAACCCTTTAGTCAGGATAACGATCTAGTTTCTCACACCACTTATGTTGTGTGCATCAATTTTGTACAAGAGGGACGGAACCTACAGCTTAAAGCCGGTTTCGAACGACAGAATATATTCATTTATTAATCCTGTACCTCAAGAAGCCACTTTCCGTTAAGACTCTTTTAATAGCACTCTGCTGTTTATGCTTAAAATTTATTTCGTATCTGTATAGTTGAGCTGTGCCCATAATACAATCCTACGGTCCGCTCTGTATGTCCTTAAATGATTAGAAACGAAACGTACCGTTCTTCAATAATTTCAAAGTAGAAACATTCTGATGGTTTCAGCATTCTCCTGATGTTACCTCCAAAGCTGATCCTCATCTTGACAGTTTATTTGCAAGTTCGCAATCACTAAGAACCCAGCATAATTCAATTCAATGACCCGATACATACATACATAATTGGTCATTACAACCCTTCAGTCAGGATTACGACCACACCACTTATGTTGTTGTGTGCATTAATTTTATACATGAGTGGCGGGACCTACAGTTTAACGTCGACTCCGAACAACAGACTTTTGAGACATTTTTCATGGCAATTTTATCTATTCTCTGAGAATTTTTGGAAAAATACTGCTGAGAGGAAGTTACCGAAGAAATATTTTTTTCATATTTTCTTTTTGATGTCTGACCTGGGATTTGCACCCTGGCCTTAGGTTCTAATAAGCCGACACACTACCTACTAGACTACGGCGACTACAATCAATGACCCGATATAAGATCTTTATACACCCAGAAGAGATGCCTAAAAGCATATCCTCTTAAATCCTTTATAAACTACAATCCTTCATTACCTGCCGAAATTGTTATCCTACAGGTTTGACTACTTCCGTGGTCCTAATAATCTCTAGAATCTTTTCCTGGAGAACACTATATTCTGCTGGAAGGGTATGTGAAACCCTGTGCCCTAGCCCAGCTATCGAAGGGTTTATCCGAACCCTTCAACAGTTTTCTATCCGCTTTTGAAACGCTCAGTGTACAGCAGAAGTAAAATTTTGTAGCCATATAATCAGCCATTTCGGCAGTCGAAATGATTTGACTTCTTAAGTTTGTTCACTTCAGCAGTAGAACTCCCTACTATACAGGAACTAACGAGACCTAAATCCCTCATTCTAAGAGGACTTTTAGCTGCCACCGTTCTAAATACGTTTCGGTCAGTTGGAGAGCCATTGCTTTAATTGTTCCTTTGTTACAGGATGGACTCGAGTATCATACTTGTATGTAAAATACACGAAAAATTCGACTATGCAGTGATGAAACATAGCTTTTTAGTCATGTTCCGAACCATATATTTGCTTTAAAGCTAAAGCAGCAGTTGGCCAATATTTTGGAATTCATTTTTGTTTTGGTGTCTGTAATCCTTTTACTGTAAGATAGGCAAACTATCTGTGTTGCCGATTGGAGTCTGTAGGCAGTTTATTGAGTGCCACCGATAACTTGGTATATTGTTTCAAAGTTTAGGTAGAAGTTGCTGTCCCCTCGATGGAGTCATGAGCGGACACACTTAGGCCGCTCACAGGGCCCATTGTGATGCCATAGTTTCACATTCTCCCCTATTCCAGGAACCACTCGGAACTCGGAGAGTCTGCCAGTATCCATGCATGACAGTTCATCTAGGTCCTCCATGTAGTAGGCACCTAGGTGTCTCTTTCTCCTCTGACCAAGTGCCGGGCATGTGCACAATAGGTGAGGAATAGTCTCATCTTCCTCTTCATCTCCACAGCTTCTGCAGAAATCATTCGCAAGATGTCCAAGACCAATACGCCTCGCATGCGTTCCTATAATACAATGCCCCGTAATAACCCCGATAACAGCGCTGAGTCTGCTTCTTTGGAGTTTAAGCAGAGTCGCCGTGCGCCTCCTATCAAGCCTTGGCCAGATTTTTTGCGCCATTCTGCCCTTATCCGAAGTTGCCCACCTACTGTTGACAGGGTCCACGATTGCATTGTCAATTATATGCCTGCAGGTATCCAAAGGGATCCCCAATGTAGAGAATTCATCGGAGAGTTCGATTGTCGTGCCCTTTCTGGCCAGTTCATCTGCTCTGCAGCTGCCGGGAATATCTCTATGTCCCGGTACCAATGTGATACAAACATCATATCGGTTCGCCATCTCATTGAGACATCTGCGACAGTTGTACACCGTCTTGGACTTTATTACACTAGAATCCAATGCTTTGATGTCCGCTTGGCTATCGGAAAGTATGGTGATTTTTCGCCTGTGAACATTTTTGTCCACAATAATTTTCACCGCAGCCTGGATTGCCAACACTTCCGCCTGAAAGACGCTGCAGTGATCTGGTAGCCTTATAGACTTGGAAATTCCGATTGATTTCGAATAGATACCAATTCCAACGGTTCCCTACAATTTGGAGCCATCGGTGTAGATTTGTGCGGTATCCAGCGCGAGATGCACCGCACTTTTCCTACAGTTCTCCCTGTTTCAAAGTTTATAAACTGCTAAGGTATTCTGTGAAGCTAGGTTTCTTCGAGATAATCCGTATGTAAGCGTCACTCGCCTGCAACGAATTGTTTAATTTTTCCGAGGTCGTACATTATGTTTTTCAGAAATGAGCACATCTTATGATTTCTGTTTTAGATTTATCTCCAAACAAACCAATACCTTATCTCACGGCCTTCTTAAAAAATTTACAATAAACCACAATATATTTCGCTTTCAGGCTGATGATTTTTATTGTTCTACTGTTTTTTCGCCTCCTTCTCTATCGTTATGCCTTTCGCCTCCGGTATGTCTTTGTCGCAGTTTATTTAAAATACCTGCCTTCAGAGCTGAGTTAAATTTCATTCATATGTGCTGAGCTGGCAAATCAGGAAGAGGAAGAGAATAATAGTATCCTGTAATCAGTATGTCTCTACATGTGTTCTGTACCCCCCGACGTTTTATTTCTGCATTACAAGTGCTGCTACATTGCTAGGTAAAAGAGTGCTTTCGGAGGGGGGTTAAATCAAGGTCAATGTGTGTGATAATTTAACTTTACAAAGCCAATTTATTTTCAATGAATGTCATACAAGAGAAAAGGTGAGGGAGGAAACACTTGTGCGTAAGTAATGTGGTAGTGGCTAGTGTATTGGCTTATTATACGTAAAAGCCAGGGTTCGAACCCCAGGCCAGACATCAAGACAAAATACAAAAAGTATTTCTTAGGCGACTTCCTCTCAGAGTTTTTGTCAGAAAACTGCTGAGAGTAAATAAAATTTCCATGAAAAGTTTCTCAAAAATCTGTCGTTCGGAGTCGACTTTAAACTGTAGATCACACCACTCATGTGTAAAATTAACTCACACAACATAAGTGGTGTGAGAAACTAGGACGTTGTACAATGGGTCAATTCGACTTTCGGATACTGTACTTGTCTTAATTGACAAGTACACGTCCTCTAGCCTAACCTAACCTAAAGAATAGAGCTACAAAAGCTTGAGGCACTTAAAAATCCTTCATAGGTGTGTAAGAGATCTCTCTGAATACCTTTAAAAAAATTTAAATCATTTTCTTTAAAGAATTTTAAATTTTCTCTCCAATTTAAACAGAAATCCTACAAATTTCCTCCAAAAAATTCAAAAGAAATATTCCAGACATATGGACGCCATTTGCTTTTCGATTTTCTTTCATGTTATTTTCAAATTAAAATTTTGTTGTTTTTGTAAATAACGTGTAAATATTTCCTTTATAATTCCTTTCGTAATTGAAAATCACGGAAAATTTGTTTTTCTAGTGGAATTTTCCTTAATGCTACCGCACCACACTTAAATTTTGTGTGTAGAATTGTATGTGGGTTAAATGGGGGGTATTACCAGAGTGTTATTCGCCACACAATTTCGTGTGCAATGCCACATAAAGGAAACTGTGCTGTGGCTTTGCATTGTGTGATACTGTTTTTTTTTTGGTAACGTTTTTTATTTTGTTTATAAACAATTAAGTTTTTTTTTTTTGGTTAAAAATTTATTTTAACAGCTCTGCGACAATTGCCGTAAATACAGCATTAGGGCAAGTCATGAAGACTTTGGTAAAGTAATACCAAAAATTTACATGGCACGTGGTACCAGAGATGCTGTTGTGATACGCAATTTCTCTAAATAGTGAATTGAAATGAAAGAATTTTACTTTTTGAAAGCACCTCGCATAAATAATTAAATATTTTTTAATAATTTCTTTATAAGCTTACGTTATTGCCATTATAATTTCCAAACCTCTTAGATCATTAACCACCCTAATGTCTACTTAAATAAATAACTTGTCAAGGCATAGAAATAATTTATCGATGTTTGGCTCTTCAGTATTATTTTTGTTTTTATTTTTCCTCATGCTTTTTTCGATAATTTGTTTTTGGCTGCTTTAAAAATTGTTTTCAACCTGACCTAAAAAAAATTGTATAGGGTAATTCAATTAGAGTGTTTATATTAAATTTTGCATACTTTTATATCCATTATCCAGTATATAACGTGTGATTTTTTAGCTATTATCTTTTTGGCAACACTGGTTTAACAGCTCACTCACGTTTCGTGTTTTGTTTCACTGTCAAACATCTTCAGTTTGTTGTATAATTTAACCATGAATCGTCTTACAAACGAACAACGCTTGCAAATCATTGAATCTGTTAAGAAAGTCCATCGCGCGCTTCTTCCATTTTATGGTCAGTTTAATCGACCCACTGAAGCGGCTATTCGGGCTATTGTGACTTAAATTTCGCACCAAATTTACATTGTTGGACATTAAACCACCAACACGCTTACATAGAGTGCGAACTGAAGAAAATATCGCAGCTGTATCGGCCGGCCAGTGTTAATGATGACCAGTGAATTATCGATTCGTCGCCGTTCGCAGCAATTGGGCCTCTGTTACTCAACAACGTGAAAATTTTGCGGAAGGATTTAGGTGTGAAGCCTTTCAAAATACAGCTGGTGCAAGAATTGAAGCCGAACGACCTACCGCAACGTAGAATTTTTGGTGAATGGGCTCTTGGAAAGTTGGACGAAGATCCACTTCTTTATCGAAAAATTGTGTTCAGCGACGAAGCTCATTTTTGGCTCAATGGATACGTAAATAAGCAGAATTGTCGATTTTGGATTTTTGGCTTGCAAAAGCCACCAATGCATCCAGAAAAAGTCACAGTTTGGTGCGGTTTATGGGCTGGTGGCATCATTGGACCATACTTCTTCAAAAATGCTGCGAATCGTAACGTAACTGTGAATGTTGAGCGCTACTGTGAGATGATATCCAACTTTTTTTTGCCCAAAATGCAAGAGCTTGACTTGCATGACATGTGGTTTCAACAAGACGGTGCCACATGTCACACAGCACGCGTAACAATGCGCTTATTGGGAGGCGAGTTCGATGAACATTTTATTTCACGTTCGGGACCGGTTAATTGGCCGCCTAGATCGCGCGATTTAACGCCTTTAGACTATTTTTTGTGGGGCTATGTTAAAGCTCATGTCTATACACACAAGCCCGCTTCAATTGACGCATTGGAAGACAACATTGAAGCATTTATTCGTGAGATACCGCTCGAAATGTTGGAAAGAGTATGCCGAAATTGGACTAAGCGGATGGACCATTTGAGGCGCAGTCGCGGTCAACATTTGCCTGAAATAATCTTCAAATATTAAATTATATGGACCGTAATATCGATTCAAATAAAGATTTCATGCATTTTTCTGAATTTTATTTGTGTTTTTTTTTTTTTAAATTTTCCTATATCTATTAAAAAATCAGCCATTATTACACTTAACTGGCACAGCTGCTTTTGGACCTCTTTATGCTTCTTGCATTTTGGGTTTGGCAATTTCGAGAATCTCACTGTTGATTTGTTATTGTCATTTTTGTTTCCTTTTCTTACATGATCTTTGTAGGAAGTAATGTGATGTTTATTTATCCCTCTCCTAGTAATCTCTTTGTTAATTGATTATCTTTCCTAGTGTCTATTCTGTGTTCTCAACAATATGTACTTCTGTCTGCTGTGAGCCTCTACACAGATTTCTCCGGCATGTCTGACATGCCTGCTGTAGAAACGTTATTGTCACCATTTTCATCGATTGCAGTTTCTTCTAATGCTCTCTATATGACCATTTCAACATCCCTACTTCATCTAACTACCTGACCGTAGTCTAGTAGGTAGTGTGTTAACTTATTAGACGTGAGGCCTTATCAAAACGAAAATATGAAACAAATATTTATTCGGCGACTTCCTCTTAACAGATTTCTGGCAAAAACTCTGAGAGTAAATAAAATAGCCATGAAAATTTTCTCAAAAATCTGTCGTTCGGAGTCGACTTTAAACTGTAGGTCCCGATAGATGGTGTGAGAAAGCATGAAAGGGTTGTAATGATCAATTGTGTTGTGTATTTCTAGAATAAACATTTAGCGTCTAGCCTTTGTTCTTCACAATATGTACTTTTGGTTGCTGTAACGTACATAGAGCCTCTACTCAGAGTTGTCCGATAACAGTCTCTTCAATCCGTTGCACGATTTTGTACTTCAGTAATGTAATTGTCATTATTTCCTTCGATTGTCTTTTGAATTGCATGTTTCTTGTAATACTCTCTTAGGGCCCTGGGATACCTGGCCAGATTTTTTTAATCTTCTTTAAATGCCCTCGCCAGATTTTCTTTCATTTGTGGTAATGCTTTGAAGGTATTAGAAGAAGTAGAATATATCCTCAGCGGACATTTAAATCCCTTGTTATAGTATTGATGATAAGATTGAATAGAAGAGGTGAGAGTGACACCACTTTGCCAATTTAACATGGATCGGAATCTTTCGTTGAAGTCGCCGTAGCTTAGTAGGGGCATGTTGGCTCCGTAGTCTAGTAGGTAGTGTTTTGGCTTATTAGATGTAAAGCCAGGGTTCGAGCCCCAGGCCAGACATCAAAATAAAATACAAAAAGTATTTCTTCGGCGACTTCCTCTCAGCAGATTTCTGGCAAAAACTCTAAGAGTAAATAAAATTGCCATGAAAATGTTTCTCAAAAATCTGTCGTTCGGAGTCGACTTTAAACTGTAGGTCCCACCACTCATGTATAAAATTAACACACACAACTTAAGTGGTGTGAGAAACTAGGTCGTAATCCTGACTGAAGGGTTGTGATGACCAATTATGTATGTATGTATGTATGTACCTTGGCTCAATAGAGGCTAGCCCATATCATATGTGGTTCATATCTGAGCTCTAACATCTCGTTGAAAACAAAATTTGGAACAAAATTTTCTGTAACTTCCTCTCAGTAGTTTTCTGACAAAAATCTGAAAGTAAATAAGAATTGCCATGAAAATTTACTCAAAAATCAGTCGTTCGGGGTTAATGTTGAACTGTAGATCACGCTAATTATGGATAGAACTTATGTGGTGTGTGAATTTGGGTTGTAATCCTGACTAAGGATTGTAATGACCCATTAAGTAAGTGTTATATGAGATTGAATGCTCTTATTGATACACCCTTTATTTGGTTTGTAATAAAATTATAACATTTTTACTACCTGTACTTGAAAGTTCTATTGTTTTCCATAATATTTCTTATAAAACATTTATTCCACAGCCACGTTAGTTCTTTCCTGTACTAACGTTTATTATTAACTTGGTTAAGACATCAACTGACTAACGTTCTTATGACATTTTCTTCCCTATTGTGTGTCGATAGTATTGCATGACAGAAACAATTTTCCATTTTCTTTTCCATTTTTCATTTATTTATTTGTATTTATTTAATAAGAAAATAAATGTGAAAAGGAAGGGGAAGGGGAAGGAGGGGGACTGAGGGAATATTGCCAATGATAATTTATCATTTTGATTGGCATTCAAATACAATACAAAAACATTGTTTGTGTAAATTGTTTTATGCAATAGAAAGTAACAAAAGAGTGAGGAGGGGAAGGGGAGGCGGCATTACTTATGGTAAATTAAGTTCATGAAAAATTTCAAATTTCAAATGACATTTAATTTATCAGCACAGTTTAAGGAAATAATCTCGTAAATTTACATACAAAGTAAGGGAAATGGTGAGTTTTTTCTTTTTTCTTGAAAAACTTTTCTTAAGGATGCTGTCTTCTACAAGAACTGGATAAAATACTTCTACAAGCTACATACAGTGGTGGCCGTATAATTAGAAACGACTTAGCAGCATATATGTTTCTTAATTTGTTTTACAGTTTTCACTGTGTACCTGGGATCAAAGGCTTTGTTTGGAGGACGTCTTACATGCGTTTTTCCATCCGATTGGGACAAATTAAACTTAAATTCGTCACTCCAGAGAACTCTGTTCCAGAAACATCGTTTCTAATTATAAGGCCACCACTGTATATCCGCAAAGAGGAATTTAAATAGTATACCATAGGCAGTAATTGACAATAGGAGCTGACAAAACGGGCCAACCTACCTGCTGTTATATACTGGCACTATCTGGCACTGTTGACACCAACCTTGCTTTACCTAGTACATGTTTGGTGGATGGTGCAGAAACCCCAACGTCAGTGCCAAACGATAGACTTACTTACTTATTTAATTGGCCATAACAACCCGATTAACGGATTTCGGCCTGCCGCAACACATCCTTCTTGCGCGTCTACGCCAGTTGGTCACACCAATCGATGACAGGGCTTCCTCGATTTGGTCCTTCCAACGCAAACAAGGTCGTCCTGTTCGTAGACTTCCGCAAATTCCCGCATCAAATACCCATCTCGCTGCAGCATCCTCCTCCATTCGAACGACATGGCCGAGCCAGCGCAGCCGCTGGATATTAATACGCTGTACAGCGTCCATGTCGTTGAGGAGCTCATACAGCTCACTGTTTATCGGATGCGGAAATCATCGCCAGCTCGTACTGGACCGAAGATCTTACGCAGTACTTTTCTCTCGAACACTCTCAAGGCCGCTGCATCTGTACTTAATAGGACCCATGCCTCTGCGCCATAAAGAAGCACGGGTAGGATGAGCGTCTCATAGAGTGTTAGTTTTATCGTACGACAGAGGTCTCTGCTACTCAATTGCCTATTGAGACCATAGAAGAACCTGTTGGCAAGAGTGATCCTGCGCTTGATCTCCAGACTGACATCATTTGTGGTGGTAACAGCGGAGTCAAGATAAATAAATTCCTTGACAACATCGAAAGTATAGTTACCGGCCGTAATCTGGGATCCGCCGCGCGTCTCTACTCGTCGATATCATATACTTTGTTTTGCCCTCATTTACTGCCAAACCCATCTTAGTAGACTCGCGTTCAATAGCACTGAAGGCAGCAGCAACATCTCGCTTGGTACGCCCTATGATGTCAATGTCGTCAGCCTTGCGTACGCTGACTGGACACTTTTTTGAAAAATAGTGCCACTGTGATGCACTCCCGCCTTTCGCAGAACACTCTCCATGACGAAGTTGAAGAGGTCGCGTGATAAGGGGTCGCCTTGTCTGAAACCTCGCACGGTATCGAAAGGCTCGGAGAGGTCCATTCCTACCTTGACGAAGCTGCAGGAATTACTCAACGTCATTCTGCATTGCTTTATCAGCTTCGCAGGTATACCGAGCTCAGACATTACGGCAAAAAAAAAAGTTCCCTTATAGGACTATCGAAGGCAGCCCTATAGCCGACAAAAAGATGGTATGTGTCCACTTGTTTTGTTGATAGACAGGCTGCCATCCTCACAGGCTACTACGTTTTAAGACATTCAATTAGACTTGGTATACCAGCGAATGACTTCTGCAGGCGCTGTGAGTCTGAGTGGGTGAAAGGCATCATTTTTCTTTCTCCTGTATAATGTTTCAGAGATGCTTCTCATACGGAATTAATTTGTTGCCTGTAAGCAATGACAAATTTAAAATGACAATAAATTGAAGAATTTTCCAAAAATTTCTCTTATTTTTCCCTTACATACCCAATATTCTCTGTTACAGCTGTCAGGATTCACATTGATGTGTAGACAGAAAAGCTCCCCATCTGTAGGTGTGATATCTTAATTTCAACTATTTTTAGAACAAAAATTTCTCTTGACATACGAAAAATTCTCTTGAAAAATAATTTCTTTTAAATTCCTACACATTCCTACACTTTCTGGCATTGATTTGTGCAATAAAAATAGAAAAAACAAACGAATTCTCTCACTTTTCTTACGTGCAACAAACGAATCTACAAATGAATGAATTGTGAGTGTACGTGCATGCATGCATGAACTGCATGACTGATTGAATAGTGTAATCAAGGACAGAAATCATGCTACTCCTGAATGCATTTTAATTTTTAATGGAAATTTTTGGTTTTTCACTTTTACTACTGGCAGCACTTAATGAATTGTTGTTTTAAAAATTTTCATAAAATCGAGGAAATTTTCATTCACTGTTCGTATGAAAAAAAGGAGAGAAATTTCGTTGTAAATGATGTACTCTGGAAGGGTTGAGGTGCAGTTACTTACATTAATTATTGAAATTTATTTAAAATTCTTTACAATCTCGTCAATGTCTTGCAAATTAAATCATTTCTGGGTGTCGTGGTTGTCTAGCGGGTTGTGTGCTAGACTATTAGGGTGAGGGTCTTGGGTTCAATTCCCACTAGAGATCCGCTATGAATCGCTTTTTCGCTACTCATAAGTACTCATGAAATTTTGAGTATGAGTGAGTCATTCGTACTCAGTACAACATTGATTAATAAGTACAAGTTGCAATGAGTATGAGTACAACGTTGACTTTAAACTCATAACATTCGAACTATGTTTGATTCATACGCCAACTCATTCCGATTCATAAATTTAGAAAAATACTTCGAATACTTATAAATGATTCGAATCATTCGTCAAAATTTACAGTCTTAGCTGCTGTTGCATTTACAAAGTGAGAAGAAAGACACAAAAACAAAAAGACAAAGACAGCAAGCAGAGCAAACACACAACCTTCTCGTGAGTATGATAGTGTTCGTACACGAATCATACTTATTTTGTGATTCGTGTAGACGATGAGTCGTGGAGAGTCGAAATCAATAACATCATGCGTATTGTTAAGTACGAGTACCATGAGTATTTCAAACTTTGAATATGAGTAGTATGAGTATGACATTAAAATAAGTATGAATGCGTACAAGTATCAGAAAATAATAAATATGATTCGAATCTACTCATCGTTTTGAATACTCATTTAATCTAATTTCCACCAGATACCTCCTTCTGCACTACGCCGAGCATATGGTCGAAGTTAATCGGCTCCTGTATAATTAAACAATATTTGTATTCTAATAAATAAAAAACTGCCCTAATTTCTCTGAAGTTCTCTAAAAGTGACCAGGTTTGTGTCACCGCTAACTATCTTTTCATATGAAAGATATTTAACAGCTACTGGCCTAATCAAATCGGCGGTTTTAAAGCCACTAAATGGATAATCCCATCCAAATTACTACCACGGCATTCCATAATTAGCAATTCCTTCTTCCAATTTCAATTTATTATGTTCGAACACTTTAGTACACTTTATTTTCAGTGTTGAAATCATCAATTCTGAATCGCACAATAAAAAAATTTTTAAAATTTCACTGGGTTACTATTAAAATAACTGAAAGGACAACACCCACTAGTTATGAAGTCAACATCATAAACAGATGCAACAACAAACAATAAAAACTTTAAAAACTTGTGCAGTTATTTTTGGCTTTTAAATGTTCCAATACTAGTCAAGTCTATTAAGAACACAAGTACGCCTTTATGTACCCTACACTAGCCGGAGTACAATATGACACAACACAATATGTTGTGCGTGTGCTAATGTCTGAGCACTTTGGATATAAAACGCTGTAAAAACAAAAATCGCAAGTTAGAAGGCCTGAGAATTTGATGGGCTCAAACACACTTTAAACAGTGTTGGAGCACAGCGACCAAACGTTATACTCTGTTGCAAATCAATCAATCGGGTTCGTGAAGACTCTTCACTTCTCTCCACTTTCCCTCTTAGTGGAATTGGTTCAAGCAGAGTGCAATTCTATCTTCAGTGCTTAGTTGATTTAGTTTGCCCAGGTAGTATCATACTATTCCCGAGTCACTCTGATATAATTCGAGTACTGGGTTAATGGCCTTTTAAATATTATGCTATGCCCTGTCCAAGTTACATGGCGCACATCTTTCAATTGTATAGACTTTCCTCTGAAAGATGACAGGGATTGGAATATTTCACAGTGGAACTGAACTCATTCGCTCGTCAATCATAACACAGCTCTGCAAATTTGGATTTTTTTTGTGCAAATAAGATGGCTCTAGGTATTTCCGAAGGCATTTAAAAGATTCAAAATGGCGGATCAAATATGGCGGTCGAGGTTTATAAAAATTAATCAAACCATATTGCATCCGCCATTTTGAATTTTTTAAATCTGAATGAAGATCTGTAATCAGATCCCCTGAGTAACAATTTTCAAGTAAATCTGATTAATTTTTAAGGATCTGCGTAATGTGTTTCCCTTGACATAAACCCACCTCCTACTTTAAGGGTGCATGCAAACAATTTTCGGCTTTCGGCTCCTTTTAAAGAGCAAAGATCAATTGACAATTTCTGACAATAGCGATGGTTCTAGCACGTCAGTGTTTAGCTCTACATATTTTCAAAAATGGCCAAAAACGCTATTTTTAGGGGTTTCAACCCAGTTTTTCTCGAAAACCTGACGTGATGGAAAGATTTCGTGTTTAGCACGCAAAATGCCTTCGGAAAAACCTGGAGCTATTTTATTTGCAAAACCCATGCAGGGCTGTGTAATCTTTCCTCAGTACATCCCTCTACTATTCTGCAACTCATCAAAGCGTATACAGCCTGCAAGGAGCTCCACTCTTACTACTCAGACTTGTTGAAAAGCACATACAATATCGCATAACTTACTAACTTTGTCCAGAACGTAGTTAGTACGAAGCTGCATGACGTTCTGGTCACGACATGTTCATCCGTGTACTACAGAATGGTCCTCCACTTCAAAGCGTATATAGCTTCCAAAGAACTTCACTCTTACTACTCAGTATTGCCGAGAAGCACTTCCAGTATCGCATAATTTACTGATTCTCTTCAGAACCCAGCTAAGTACGCAGCTGCGAAGATGCTCAGGTCACGACAAGTCCATCCCTGTACTACAGAAAGGTTCAACTCTTCAAAGCGTATATAAGCTCCAAAGAGCTCCGCTCTTACTACTTAGACTTGTTAAGAAGCACACCCAGTATCGTATAATTTACTGATCCTCTCCAGAACGCAGTTAAGTAAGAAGCTGCGAAGACGCTCTGGTCACGATGTGACGTATTAAATATCACTTTAAACTTGTTTATCGTTGTCCTAACCCGAAGACGTACTCGTATATGTGGCGTATTAACAACGAGCTTAAATCTAACAGAGCTTAAGTCTAACAGGTTTCCATTGTCCTTGGTGATAGCAACGCATGTCTGCCTCTAAATCTGACCCATTTAACCTCTCTGCAACTAGATTGTTTACATTACATAAAGAATTGGTCATTACAACCTTTCAGTCAGGATTACGACCTAGTTTCTCACACCACTTATGATGTGTGCGTTAATTATATATATGTGTGGCGTGACCTACAGTTTAAAATCGATTCCGAACGATAGATTTTTGAGAAACTTTTCATGGCAATTTTATTTACTCTCAGAGTTTTTGTCAGAAATCTGCTGAGAGGAAGTCGCCGATGAAATATTTTTTGTATTCTATTTTGATCTCTGGCCTGGGGCTCGAACCCTGGCTTTACGTCTAATAAGCCAACACACTACCTACTAGACTACGGCGACTTCACTTTTCATGACAATTTTAATTTACGCTGAGAGTTTTTGCCAGAAGACGGGCGCGAGAAATATTTTTTTTTTTTATTTCGTTTTTTTTTTTTTTTTGGAGATGTCTGAGACGAGGGTTGATCAGCGGGCTGTCGTCTACTAGACTACGGCTAAATTATTGCTGCATTTAAATTAAAAAAAAAAAACTCATTCAGGTGAAAAGAAAAGCTTGTTAAATTAAGACGATACCTCACATCACAAATCCATCATTTTCTGGTGTGCTGTGTATGGTTTTTCCATTAAAACAATACCCCGTCACCTCTAAGAAGACTTCTTCCAGGACGACTTTCTACATAATTTGGCTGAGGTTCTGAACAACATACTGAAGAGAATTATTTACTCATCCGGTTGAACCGTGGCCTCATGTCTAATATACCAACACACTAGCCACCAGGCTACGGCGACTACAAAGAATATAAAATTGAAAAAACGGAAAAAGGAGAAAAAATTAAATCTAATTTTGGTGTTCCTTGATATCACCTTTGTGTGCTACTGTGGCAGTAATATATCGGGTCTTTCCTATCATTAAGTTAACACATAACAAAGTGTTTCTAAAATATCACAATGTATGACTCTGCCACATAAAATGGGCTGAATATGGTATAAAAGTCGCCGTGGTATAGTAGGTAGTGTGTTGGCTTATTAGACGTAAAGCCAGGGTTCGAGCCCCAGGCCAGACATCAAAATAGAATACAAAATATATTTCATCGGAGACTTCCTCTCAGAAGATTTCTGGCAAAAATTCTGAGAGTTAAATAAAATTGCCATGAAATGTTTCTCAAAAATCTGTCGTTCGGAGTCGACTTTAAACTGTAGGCCCAGCCACTCATGTATAAAATTAACACACACAACATGAGTGGTGTGAGAAGCTAGGTCGTAATCCTGACTGAGGGATTGTAATGACCAATTATGTATGTATGTATGTATGGTATAAAATACTCTAAAGGAGCAGCTTCTTCCGAAAGTGAATATTAGACTCCAAATTTTATTTCACCGCGTATGCAAGAAGCAGTGCGACTTAACCGACTTTGTTTTCCATATTCGTGGACATTTTGTTTTTCATTAAAAAAATATTTTCCTTAATAAACAGAAAAACAAACAACTTCCAAGTCATTAAATAAAGAAATAAAAATCAAGAATAAAAATAAAAAAAATTTCAATAATTTTTCATATGAAAAACAAACAAACAACAAAATAATGTCAGCACATTAAGCACAGTAGAATTAAAAAAAATTAAAATGAAACGATTTTTAACAGCCACTGTTTGACTACTGTGGACTGTTGGACGTCATAATGTTAATGAAATTGTTAATTATTGTTGAGGCCATGCCATTCCATGTCATTCCATTCCATTTATTCACTCATTTACTCATTCATTCATTCATTTATTGTTATTGTATTTTAAACAATGCCCCCCCTAAATTGTTTTCTTCATAAGCCGCTCTCGCAGTTCATTATAATACTTTGGGACAATTTGTTTAAATTTTTTTTTTTCATTTTCTTTCTTTCCTCTGATGATTTGTTGTAAGACATCGTTGTTGAGAAGAAAGCGGAAACTTTTTTGTAACTTAATTGAAAATAATTTTTTTTTCTTTCTTTATTTTTTGTTTTAATTTTCGTTTTCATTTTCATTTTTTTAAGGAAAACATTAAAAAGAAGTGGATACGAATTTTTCTTGTTGGCTTTTCATAAGAGAAAATGGCATCAATTAGTAGAGAAATGAAATGGAAATGGGATACGTTAGTTTTAATTAAGCGTGTGATATTATGGATGCATATCACCAGAAGTGGCCGTAGTCTAATAGGTAGTGTGTTGGCTTATAAGACGTAAGGCCATGGTTCAAACCCCCGGTCAGACATCAAAACGAAAATTATGAAAGAAAATATTTCTTCGGCTACTTCCTCTCAGAAGATTTCTGGTAAAAACTCTGAGAGTAAATAAAATTGCCATGAAAAGTTTCTTAAAAAATCTGTTGTTCGAAATCGACTTTAAACTGTAGGTCCCCCATAAGTGGTGTAAGTAGCTAGGTCGTTATCCTGACTGAAGGGTTGTAAAGACCCATTATGTGTGTGTATGTATGTACCAGAGGTCAGCAATGAGTATTCAGAACGATGCATCGAATCATACTTATAAATTCTGATACTTATACGCATTCATACTTATTTTAATGTCATACTAATACTACTCACATTCAAAGTTTGAAGTATTCATCGTACTCATACTTAACAATACGCATGATGTTGTTGATTTCGACTCTCCTTTGTACTCAACATTTACACGAATCAAAAAATAAGTATGATTCGCATACGAACACTACAATACTCACTAGAAGGTTGTGTGTTTGCTGTGCTTGCTGTCTTTGTCTTTTTCTTTCTTCTTTTTTTGTAAATGCAACAACAACTAAGACTGTAAATTTTGATGAATGATTCGAATCACTTATGAGTATTATTAGTATTTTTTCAAATTTATGAGTCTGAATGAGTAGGCGTATGAATCAAACATATTTCGAATGTTATGAGTTTGATGGCAATGTTGTACTCACACTCATTGCAACCTGAGTGTTTTATAAGTAATCAATGTTGTAGTGAGCCCGAATGAATCAGAGTAGTTGAATTTCACTACTGTTGACTCATACTCAAAATTTCATGAGTACTATGAGCAGCGAAAAAGCGATTCATTGCTGATATCTGGTATGTACCATCATTACGACTGCTGTAAATTAGTAGTAGACCCCTAGGGTCTTCTAGGGGCGTATTAGGAGCATTATTATGGCGATAACATAGATTTTATCGTCCATAGTTTCTAAGATATGACGACTAAACTGCGTGAGGAATACATTTTTGCACATAATTTTCATGGACTAATATTGAAAAGACCACAAGGTACTACATCGAAGGAGTATTCCGTGTTAATCATGACTGTAAATCTTGCAACACCTCGTTTTAAGGCCTTCAATCGCCCCAGGTTTTAATCAACTGTTAATTAGCGAAACTTTCGAAAAAATTCTGGCCGAATGCCATCTTCTATTCGTATTTTTCTTGGCTCATAGAACAAGACCTTATTCAGGTTAAAGGCTCCCTCCTATTTGTATAGCAAACAGTATTCAAGCGGTCGTATGACCGACAGATATCATCCGTAGCTAAATATTGGAAAGCCAACAAACAGATTTCAATGCTTTGAGCTTTAGAAGTCGCTGTAGTCCAGTGGGTTATGTTAGGTTAGGTTAGAGGACGGGTACTTGTCAATTAAGACAAGTACAGTACCCGGAGGTCGATGAGTGGTGGGATCTACAGCTTAAAGTCGACTCCGAACGACAGATTTTTGAGAAACTTTTCATTGCAATTATATTTAACTCTCAGAGTTTTTGCCAGAAATCTTCTGAGGGGAAGTCGCCGAAGAAATACTTTTTGTATTTTGCCTTGATGTCTGGCCTGGGGCTCTAACCCTGGCTTTACGTCTAATAAGCCAACACACTACCTACACTAGTCTAGTAGGTAGTCTAGTGGATAGTGTGTTGGCTTATTAGGCGTGAAGCCACGGTTCAAACCATAGGTCAGACATCTCCAACAAAGCGAAATATGAAAAAAATCTATTTTTTCGGCTACTTCCTCTCAGCAGATTTCTGGCAAAATCTCTGAGAGTCAAACGAAATTGCCATGAAAAGTTTTTCAAAACATCTGTCGTTCGGAATCGATTTTAAACTGTAGGTCCAACACCTCCTGTATAAAAAACTTAACACATAGAACATCAGTGGTGTGAGAAGCCTGGTCGTAATCCTGACTAAAGAGTTGTCACGACCAATTATGTATGTATGTATACTTCAAGGTGTTACGTTGTCTAAAAATCTTCAGGTTTTTGTTTGTCGTTGACCACCACACCATTGGGGAACTCAAGATGTTAGGAGCAGCCAAACTTATGCAAAACATTGCCATTCTGATCAAAGATTATGACACGCATAACCTTGCATTCGACCACAATAATGCGTCCCTTGCTGTCGACCGTAACACCTCTGGAGTGTTGTAAAATACTGGCGCCAAATTTACGTTCAAATTGCCCGTATTGATGGTAGATCTGTATTTGGTGTGTGGGCGAGCGTTCGGTTACGATAATGTTGCCCGAATTTCGATGATTATTGGTGTCTGCCACAATGATATCGTTTTGAACATTGACAGCTACATCGTTAGGTTCGGTAAACTGGCCGTCCATAATACCAAATCCACCAAACTTGCAATGATAAATCATTTTTTGTCTTTTTATCTGCGATTTGGGTGGATAAATAGAGGCTGATAGTAATTTGGATGTTAAATCCATTAAGAATCAGAACTGGAACAACCACTACTGTTTGTCAAATTTAGGGTAGCCAAAGTAGAAGCTGCTAATCCTGCATTGGTAGTTGCTACGGTGGTACAAGTTGAGTTGGCTGTCAAACCATTTGTTAACATTTGATTGGTTGAGAAGGGATCTTGAGCGGCCGAGAATAGATTGTCTGAGCCGCCATTGCTCCATTTTTCATAGCTATTTGTTACGGGCACACCCATCATTAACTGCTTCTTATAAAAACTTTTGAAAATTATTTCATACTGTCCAGGAGTTGGCTGCTCTAGCATTTAGCGAAAGAAGTATTTCACAGTCTTGATTTCCATTAACGGTTGAAGTAACCACCTCCGGAACGAGCCCGAGTCCTATTTATGTATAGAACTTCTTACATAATCTACAGATTATTGATCGCTTAAAAGAGTTTGAACAGTAGATCACACCGAATATTGCACAAACAATTCTTTTTGTAGATGCTCTATGCGCGTGTGGAGCTCACTCCTATTTCGAAAATTTCTACAGATTCTTATAAAAAGTTTTAACACAGTGAACTGCTTGACTTGGGAGTATATCCCTTTCTCAAGTACTCTTTATTTGTTAAATATTTTTACCACCCTCAGGTTGACAAATACGGTCATGTTTTTCTAAACTTGCTGAGCAATATTAAATTTAATATCGCCTTGAGCCAGTCATAAATATTAAAAACTTCCAGCAACAACAACATTTATCAGGTCACACAAGTCACGTCCTTTTCTAAAACCCTCTTTACTACACAACCTTTCGTTACTACAATCAAGTAGTTTTGAGCATTTAAATCCTGCCTGAAGTTATTTATGGCTTGACACCTTTCTGAAGAGGAGTCAAAGTCAGTCATTGTCATATGAAATCTGTTGCTTAAGCCTGGTTAACAAAAAAAAAGGAGCAACAATTTGTATAAATTTAAGGATTTTCCTTTTTTATTCATTTTCTTTTTGTATTTGAAGGACTTAGCTTGTCCTTGATTTGTTACCTTTTCGATTTGTTCTTGCACTGTCTGTCTGTCATATTTGTGGTGTGTGTATACGGACGGTCAGCGCATTTACAATGAAGTTCAAGCACCTTTACATCAAGTCAAGCAGTGTTATGTGGAGGAATAATACTGGAATTAGATGCTGGTTTATGATTTTACAATTTTGTAGCATTTTTGAGCTGAATACAGAGGTTATATGTCACATAAATAACGGGGAGTTGTAGAGAAAGGGACAGGAAAGGGAAAGGCATAAAATACACTGAAAGAAATGAATTTTTAAAGTTCGTAGGCATTTTCTAAACACAGATTTATTCAATGCAAAAAATTACTCACTACACCCAATAATATGTGTCTCCGATGATGATGTTGTTGTATTGCCTAGCTAAGCCTAGCTGGCTATTTCAGTTCTGCTACATAATCTGGACTTTTGGTTTGTGAATGTACTGAAATAAGTTCAAGTCGCAATACAAAACCAGGCCTAGCTGATTTTCAGTTCTGCTACATAGTCTGGACTTTCGGTTTGCGACCGTACTAAAAAAAGCCCAAGTCTTAATACAAAACCAGGCCTAACTGGCTACTTAAGTTCTGTGACATACTCCAGAACTCTGGTTTGGAGATACACTTAGTCTGGACTTTTGGTTTGCGAACGTACTAAATTAAATTCATCATAAAGGGTCCGCCAAATAACTTTTTTTTTTTGAAAATGCTTTAGAAAAAAAACTACCGAATATTTTCTCAAATTTGAAAGTAAAATCCTTCCGGTTAATAATGGAAAATAATTTCATTCAAATGTGTGCCTCCGCTGGCCATGCAGTAGCCTACACGATCGGTCCAATTTTTAAGCACATTATCGATTGTGTGCAGCTGAATTTCACCAATGGCTTCACGAATATTGTCCTTTAAAGCGTCAATTGCCTCTGGCTTGTCGGCGTAACACTTATCTTCGATGGCACCCCACAAATAATAGTCCAACGGTGTCAAATCGCAGCTCCGATGTGGCCAAACGACATCAGCACTGCGGCTGTTAATGTGATCTTCAAAAACAGGGCACAAAATATCGAGTGTAGCTTTGGCTGTGTGGCACGTAGCGCCGTCCTGTTGAAACCAAATGTTGTCAATATCCTCCTCTTCAATTTTTGTGAACAAAAATTCGTTCAACATGGCCCGATAACGATCGCCATTGACTGTAACGGCCAATCGTTGCTCATTTTCGAAGAAAAATGGCCCAATCCGCACCAAACAGTGACTCGTTTTGGGTGCGTCGGCTTTTCAATGTATGCGTGCGGATTTTCTGTGCCCCAAATGCGATAATTTTGCTTGTTTACATAGCCGCCAAGATCACAATGAGCTTCATCTGGAAAAGATGATTTTTTTTTTGCCAAAATCGGCATCTTCTGGTGTAGGCTACTGCATGGCCAGTCGAAGCAACCATTTGAATGAAATTATTGCCACTTTTGATGCGAGATAGTGTTGCCAATTGGGTAACAATTTCATTTTCGTTCAGTGTACACACAGAATTTGAAGCTCACTCCACTGTTACGTTATATTTTGTACGTCTTTTTTTAGAAATGTTGTTTTGCATGGGTGTTATGACAGACACATTTTAAATAAGAAAACCAAATACAAATAAACTTCCATACAGCAGATTCAGCAGGATTTATGTAAAGAAAGAAGAAATCCATATAAAATAAACACACACACACACAAAAAGGACATCAAAAGGATACACACAGACACCTCCATCTACATTCCTAAACATCATGACAGAAAAAAACATGAGTTTTAAAGGCTCATACCAGCTAAACAAGGATTTTTTTATGTGATGAACATGGAGAATACAAGGAATCAAACGAGGAAATGTGAATTTAAGGCGAAATAAATATGAAAACAACAACAAGAACAGTACAGCAGAAAGTAGACAAAATGTCTACGTTTTCATTTGATTTCACTTGATTCCGCTTCCATAAATAAATTGTAAATGATTGATGAGTTGGCAATTTGGCAGGTTTTGAATTTAAAGGCCTTCTACGTTGTATTTTTCATGTTTTTTCCTTTTTTTTTTGGGGGGGGGGGTTTTGCTGAATGTAAATTGGAAAAAGGATTTTATTACAGACCCTTAGTATTACAATGTTTATAGGCTTCAATAAAACAGTCCGTCAGTCTGTTTGTGGCTGGATGTGTTTGTAAGCAAATTGTAAATATTTGTGTCGTTTTTTGTTTGTTTTTTTTTTATACGACAAACAAATTTTCCAATGTTTTGAATGCTTTGAAGGATTTTCTATTTTCGGCCTTGAATATCAACACTGTACCATGAATTGTTCAATTTCGTTTTTATTTCAAACAGGACCAGGGACATGTTAATAAAAGAAATTGTTATTTATGGCCTTAAAAATATAAACCAGGTTTGTTTTTAAATAATTTTTTTCAGGCAATCATTTTTATTTAAAAGTGCCGCCCTAAGGTAGGCAATATTTTCTTTAAATTTAAAAAAATATATTGGAAAATAGTCCGTGTTTAACTACGATGTTTTTAAAGGATTTTTAAGTAATTTAGACAAATTTTCATACAGATATTTTAGAAACCTTTTAGGGCAATTTCATTTACTCACAGAGTTTTTGCCAGAAGTCCGCTGAGAGAAGGTCGCCGAAAGAAATTTGTTTTCATATTTTGTTTTGTTCGAGTTGTTTGAGATGGGAATTGCACCTAGGACTCTCGTCTAATATGCCCAGTATTTCTAAAACTTGTTGGTTTTGTAAGTCTTTCTATAACTAGAACGTTTCAAATATTTTAAAGCTGTTAAAAAATCAGGTAATTGATTGGATTGCTTCGCTTTATACTTCCAGTAACAATATGTATGTACGTAATTGGTCATTACAACCCTTCAGTCAGGATTACGACCTAGTTTCTCACACCACTTATGTTGTGTGTGTTAATTTTTTACATAAGTGGCGGGACCTACAGTTTGAAGTCGACTCCGAACGACAGATTTTTGAGAAACTTTTTCATGGCAATTTTTATTTACCCTCAGAGTTTTTGCCAGAAATCTGCTGAGAGGAGGTCGCCGAAGAAATACTTTTTGTATTTTATTTTGATGTCTGGCCTGGGGCTCGAACCCTGGCTTTTCGTCTAATAAGCCAACACACTACCTACTAGACCACGGCGACTTCAACAATATGTATCCTCGTATTAAAATCAAATTTTTCTATAATTTTTATAAATTTCCATAATTTTATGCCATGTTTCAACAACTAAGTGACTATAAGTGTGGCATATTTTTAGGCATACATTATATATGCTTTCTTTTTATTTTTACTGACAGCCTATTTAAAGGCATTAAATATTTACAATTTTATAGCCTACTTTAAGGAGAAGTAATTTTCATTTATTTTCCTTTTTTTTGGTTTTTTGTTTTTATCGGATAGACGAAATTTTACAGCAAATTGAACTGGAATTGTAAAACAAATTGTTTTTGTAGGCAAAATAACAAAACAAATTTCCAAGAATTTGTCCATTGAATGTGATTATTTGGTGAACATAATAGAATATTTGATAGACTTGTAAAGAGAATTGGCAGATTTCCAAAATAATGCTCTTTTTTATAGGAACAACAGAAATAGATTATGTGACATACAGAAGAAATAAAGTAAAGTACTTCTAAAGGATTAAGGCATGAATTTTTAATAAATTTTTTAAGTTTTTGATTTCTTTAAAATTTTTATTAAATATCTCTTCTGGTACAAGTTTGTCAATGCTTTATGAACATGGTGTAAAACTGGATAATGGATACAAAATCGTCTTAATCTAGTAAGTATTGTATCGGCTTATTGGACGAGTACCCGTGCATTTAATCCCAGTTCAGATATCTCGAACGAAAACGAAATATAAAGAAATATTTCTTTGGCGAGTTCCTCTCGGCTTTCTAATAATCTGTGCTCAGTAAACTTATGACAGAGACGACATAGGATGGGAAATAGCAACCAGATCGGACAGCCAGCCCACCATCCAAGAGTTCCACTCTTATAAGGTTACGGTAATAGTAGAGCACTATCTGGAGAAGACGACTCAGCTAGACAGGGAGAATAGTGTGACAGATAAACTGTAGTCTTGTAGGTAGTGTGTTGGCTTATTAGGCGCGAGGCCGCGGTTTAAACCCTGATATCCACCAAAACGAAATATCTAAAAACATTTCTCTGAAGGTAAATAAAATTGCCAAGAAAAAGTCCCCCAAAAATCTGTCTTTCGGAGTGGACTTTATGCTGTAGGTCACGTCACTCGGAGATAAAATTAGCACACATCACATGGGTGGCGTTTCACTTTCTTTGGCGTTTCTTTGCCTATAAAATTCTACATCGTGGTCGGTGTTGTGAAGATAAACTTTTGAATGAAAGTATACTTTAGAGATGACACCATCATCGTGCAAACGCCTAAAAATGTGTGACATTTAATGTAATATTTCTGTTTAATTAACCTCAAATTATGCTACTAAATTATTTCCTTTTCTCAGCTCCTAAAAGCATGCCACAATTTACCAAATATTTGTCTCAAAAACCACGTCAAAAATAAAAAAAATTATAAATGTTATTTTTACCTCCTAAAAGCATGTCCTAGTATTATAAATATTGTTCAGAAGCATTAATTTTTTATTAAAAAAATAAGCCCCTCAAAATATGTTTCATATATTGTTGTACTTTTAAATTAAACTTAAATTATTGCCTAAAAATATGCTACACAATTTATGTTCCCCTTACTGTAGGCCACGTAATAAATACAGCCTTAATAAAAACCTAATTTACTTCAAACCTACATTCCTGCTTCTACATTATGCTGCACCACCACAAAAAAAATTACAAACTTTTCAACTTCAAGTCTATTTCTTGGCCATAAAATGCTTTCCCCTATTCGTTAAGGCTTAACAGGTAGAAATTATCTGTTGAGTAGGAGCTGTTGTTCAATTCACATGTCAACATGTTTTTCTAAGTCTTTATTGCTGTTGTTCGTGTTCTGTTAACAATTTTTTTTTTTGCTGCTGCCAATTTTTCTTCTTGATTTTATTTTTTTGGTAGACAGGAAATGAGTGTTTTCCTTTTTTCATCTTGTATTGCCAAACGTTCATATTTTTTCTTGTTTTTTCTTTTCATTTTAGATCCATAAATAGTCGTTTTCCACCATTTTTTTCCTCTTCTTCTTTTTCATTTATTTCAATATTTTTCTTTTTTCTTTCTCTTTGGCAATAATACTCGTATTCACGGCGTATTCACGTATTTCCGTTTAGCCGTCAATTTGATAAGCAGCTTAAAAAGGAAGCAAAGAAAAACGTTTTTGTTTGTTAAAAAGCATACTTTTAGGTGTTATCTACCGGTAAAGTGAAAAAATCTCATACAGAATAATAGCATAACGTTAGGTGCGTAAGAGGAGAACAGAAAAAAAGAAAAAGAAACATAAAAATCTGTGGCAAAATGTTTCATTTGTTGCTTTTGGTAAAGCAACCTGATATTTTTACAGGCAATTACCCTTGATGAAGGTTTAAAGAGGGATTTACAATAGCGACTCTAAAGGAAAAAAATCCACAGAAACGCTATTTATAAAGAATCTTTTTTAAATTAAAACTGACTACAGCAGCAGTATTTTAAAAGATTTTATTTGTCAAAATTTATATAGAAATGAAACCAGTTGAAATAGCGAATATGGTTGTTATAAGCATACTTTTAGGCCGGAATTAATTTAATAATGGTTAAAACGTGACAGCATTCTTTATGGAAGAAATTAAAAAAACTTAAAGACGGGAAAAGGTAAATATCGGGTCCGCCATCTAACGTTCTTTTTTTCATCAACTAGTGCTTATTTCGTGAATGGTAACACTTAGCTCATGTCTAATTTGGCAGATAATTAGTTTTATTCTTCCGCTGAACGAATATGGTTGTGTATACGCTTGAACAACGCTGGGAAATATTGTGACATTACTTTGAAAATCATGATAATGTTGCAGAATGTGTGCGAAAATTGCGTACGAATTTTGGAAGAAGAGAAGCACCGTCAGCTCCGTATGTTCGTTATCTTGTGAAAAAAGTGAAAGAAACTGGCATCCTTATCGATAAACCAAAGCGTGAAAAGCCAAAAACAGTGCGTACACTCGAGAATATTGCTGCTGTGGTGTAAAGTGTGCGTGAAGCGCCATCAATATCAATTCACCGTCGTTCTCAACAATTGAACATTACGGAGAGATCATTGGGACGAATTTGGCATAAAGACCTTGGTATGCCGCCATACAAAGTCCAATTGGTTCAGGAGTTGAAGCCAATTGACCATCTTTTCAGAGGAAGCTCATTTTGATCTTGGCGGGTATGTAAACAAGCAAAATTGTCGTATTTGGGGCACAGGAAACCCGCACGCATACTTTGAAAAGCCGACGCAACCAAAACGAGTCACTGTTTGGTTTTGGATTTCGGTCCAGAGGCATAATTGGGCCATTTTTCTTCGAAAATGAGCAAGGAGTGGCTGTTACAGTCAATGGCGATCGTTATCGGGACATGTTGAAAGAATTTTTGTTCACAAAAATTTAAGAGGAGGATATTGGCAACATTTGGTTTCAACAGGACGGCGCTACGTGCCACACAGCCGAAGCTACACTCGATGTTTTGCGCGCTGTTTTTGAAGATCGCATTGTCAGCCGCAGAACTGATGTCATTTGGCCACCTCGGAGCTGCGATTTGACACCGTTGGACTATTATTTGTGGGGTGCCGTCAAAGATAAGTGTTACGCCGACAAGCCAGAGACAATTGACGCTTTAAAGGACAATATTCGTGAAGCCATTGGTGAAATACAGCTGCACACAATCGATAATGTGCTTAAAAATTGGACCGATCGTGTAGGCTACTGCATGGCCAGCCGAGGCAGCCATTTGAATGAAATTATTTTCCATTATTAACCGGAAGAATTGTACTTTCAAATAAAAAAAGAAATTTGAGAAAATATTCAGTAGTTTCGTTTTTAAAGCATTTTCAAAAGAAAAAAAGTTATTTGGTGGACCCTATATAAAGAAGGGTATTCCAAAAAACCTTAAACGCCAGGCAGTTGGACCTGGATATTCAGAGATAAAATGAATTAGTGTGTCCCTCTCAGAGGTATATCTATAGTAGATATTTGCAGTGCAGGATAATGTCAAATCAATTTTTTCCTCGTGAGTACCAATTGTTCACAGAATCTTGTACATCGCTAAGAGTTTGGAAGTACAAAGGCGGTAGATACTCAGACGTTTGCTGTTATATAGACGGCAGATGGCTCTGAAACTAGTACTAAAAAAGTGATACCCCACCGGCTTAGTGCCCTCTCATAGAAAAATCTACTGATTTCCCTTTAGAGGACTGCAATAGCAAGAAATCCGGGTTAAAAGTCACAAACTCAATATTTTTCGAGGTCCTTTTATCATTGACATTAGCTTTTTCGCTATCTCTGATATATTTGTGTTATAGGATCGAGATTAGCTGATTAGCTGCATCTCCTTCTTGCATATAAACATACATACATAGTTGGTCATTACAACCCTTCAGTCAGGATTACGACCTAGTTTCTCACACCACTTATGTTGTGTGCGTTAATTTTTATACATGAGTGGCGGGACCTACAGTTTAAAGTCGATTCCGAATGACAGATTTCTTTGAGAAACTTTACATGGCAATTTTATTTACTCTCAGAGTTTTTGCCAAAAATCTTCTGAGAGGAAGTCGCCGAAGAAATACTTTTTTTGTATTTTATTTTGATGTCTGGCCTGGGGCTCGAACCCTGGCTTTACGTCTAATAAGCCAACGCTTTACCTACTAGACCACGGCGACTTCCTTCTTCCATATGAGAACTAATATCCAGTTGATGGGCAACACCAAGGCCCCTGACTACCACAAACAATGATCAATTGCCGTCTCTGGTAAGTCCACTGAGGCTGTTGTTATCTTATATGAAGTCTATCACTGGTTGTTGACTTTCAGCTTGTTTCTAATGGAGTCAGGCCTTAATCTGAGGCTTTTAAACGCTTGTTTATTGCTAAGCCACCACTAACTTTTGATAGCGAAGTTCAGACAAAATTATGTAGCGGAGGGTGCCAGCAATAGGCAAAATCTTAAAATTTTTGGTCGAATGCCTGTGATAATATAAAGACCCTGTTTAGAATTTCTCTACACTTGAAATTAATCTATTAATGTCTAAATGTGTTCTTTTCTATTAAAAATCTTTTCATTGAATTAAACGTAGCAATTCATTTGATTGCCAAATCAAATTCAAAGCAAATTTGTAACACATTTTAAACGTTTAAATTAAATTTAAAAAAAAAAGTTCAATTTAAAAGCACGATATCGATTTCAATCAAATTTAAAACGCAATGGAATTCAAATTAAAAAAAATTTTAAATTGTTAAGTACTCTTTAGAAAAATAAAAAAAATGTTTGATCGCACAAAACATTTCATACTTTAAGCCACCACTTGATGAAATCTTCATGATGATGATGATGATGATGATGATGATTTTTATTTTCTTTTTTGACAAACATGATCATCATGAAGTGTTTGATGATGACCCACATTTAAAAAGATTTTTTTTTTTGCTTTTTTGCTCTTCTTTCTTTTGGGTCCATAAGTCTTTGGCCATTGTCAGCACAGTATTGTAAGGCTTTTACAGTCAGACAGTGTCAGTATGTCTAAACAATAGATGAATGGATGGCTTGGGATGGCTTTATTAAACTCAACTCTTTATGGCAGCATGCTTTTGAAATTGAAATTGATAAGTGATTAAAATTTGCAAGAAAACAAGATGAAAAGAAAGAATAAAGGAGAAGAAGAAGAAAAGCATTGCAAATTATTAACAAATAAACAGACAATAAAACAATTTTGTTTAAAAAATCATTTAAAAAAATTAATCGAAACAGAAATTGTTTCACATTTTGACACAAATTTAATTTGAATTGAATTCAATTTAATTGTATGGAATTCAATGGAATTAATTTGTTAATGAAATTGCTTACATCAAAACGACCTTAACCAAGCTTAGCTTAAAGTGATAAAAATTGATTAAAATGCATAGGAGAAATTAAATACTGGCAGCTGAGGCATGAATTGGCCTTTTGAGGTTTTGGCTTTTGGTTTTTGGTAAAAAAAAAATTAATCCCCAGAGACAACTAGTTCCTTAAGTAAGCAAGTATTATCTAGTGTTAGCTCATAGTAGTCTGCGTGTAGTAGTATATTAATCCTAAACCCAAATGCTACAATGTTGCTGATCAAATTCTTTATCGACTGCTCTTGCTCACAACAGGATCTGTAGGTAAATTCCGGTTAAAGTCTACCTTGTAGAGGTGCTTATTGCAGCCAGAGAAAATGTTCTCGACCCTTTTCTGTTGATTTTCAGATCTCCTGGCATCGCAGTTGACAAGCTTGTTGTAATGGTCGAAGCCCATAATATTATTCTTTTATTTCTTGAACATGAATGTCGATCAGTTCCTTATATATGCTCTCAAGGGCCACAGGTTGAAGTTAAAAACTAAACTGGGTACATTGAAACTGCCATACAATGTCCTTCTGGCTATGCTAGTCAAAGAATAAAAATCCAAAAGGACAAGAAAGGACATTGTTACGAAAATGAAAAATCTAGATACTGGAGTTTTTCTTTTACATCGTTTAACATTAAAATTATAAACAAAAACTATAAAAACAAAACAATGCAGTAAACAAATCTGTTTACAAATTATCGCAGTGCTTAGTATAACAACAAACAGCAGCATAAAAAAATGGTAAACAAGTAAACAAAAATACACAAACAACACTACAATAATTTATGTAAACAACGATGTTTACATTTATAGAAATTTTGAGAAAGCGAAGTCATAAACATTCGCCTTCAAGAACATTCATTAGACTGTTTACTCTGCCATATAAAAGGCAAGGCAAAGCAGGCGAGAGAGTTAGTGAAACAGTCTTGTGTGAAGACGCGGTGTGTTTGAAGAGAGTAATCGTGCTTTGAAGATCTCCGTTACAAAGATCTATCGAATAAGTGTCTAGTAATTGTTACTGTTTATGCAAAGGGTATAAAGAGAGGAATAACGAAAAAAGGCAATTGTTGTTTACATAAAGTTGTGAACAGTGGCACACAGAGTTGTGCGTATAATAAAGAATTTTAATTAAAACTAAGCACAAATATATTTTTTACTTTATTTGCAAACTACGAGCTCATATATTAAACGTCTCATAAGTCAACTCACTACCTACTTGGCTTCAGCGACTTCCAACGTTATGGAAAGTGTAATTAATCATCGGCATGTGAAATATTTTGAATGTAGGGATCTAATCAGCGACAGACAATACGTTTTCCGTAAAGCCATTCGTCATGTTTTCTTTCTTAACAAAAAATAATTCTTAATAAGTCCATGAAATTCTCTTTTTTCATTTTTCTAATTACGCGGTAGACTCCTACTGATAATGGCTCTGGAACATAATCAAAACAAGGCAGATTCTTCAAATTGTGGCAAGAGTTATGTAACTGACATTTGTCTATTGACAGCAGCAGTGTTGCTTTTTCTATTAAAAATATGGAAAATAAGTTCGTTACGTGCACATTTTGATTGAAAGCCTTTAGGAAATATTGTTTAATTTTTGTAATGGAATAAATAGGCCTTCAGTTGCAAAATTAATTAAATTTTAAAAATATTTTTGTTGGTTAGTTTTGTTATTAAGAATGTTTCAAAAATGCTTAAACAATATAACCCTCGATTGTTTAACAAAGCCTTGAACTTATTTCATTCGAATTGGTTTTTCTCCCTTTTAAAAAATTATACAGTGACTGTCAGTATTTGATGGTAGGGCTCCTTAAGCATAATTTTTTTTATTTTTTCTAAAAAGTTTCCGCTTGACTACGCTCATATTTTTTCGTGAATATTTTTTCTTTTTTTGTTTTGTTACTGTAAGCTTTTAGCCTTTAACCATTTTGTGAAGAGGGTTATAAGATGCACAGTGTATTTGTATGGAAAATAAAATAAAAATCTACAGAAAATATAAAAGCATATACGTACATATTTACACAAGTACAGCAGCTTATATGCATGTACTCGTATGCTTATGCGCATTTATTTTTAAAGGCTTTTCTTAATGCAACAGCTGCTTACCATATTGGTAAATCGTGTTATTACGTATACAAGAAAGTACTTTCGCATTTCATACTCTTTTTTCTTCAGTTTTTTTTGCGGCATTTTATGCTCTTGAGCTTGATCTTGGCTTAAAGCAAAACGTGAAAAAGAAAATAAAAATTAAAGAACATATCGTAAGCAGTCGTTAATATTGAGGGTTTTTATTAAAATATCACGTTTAATTCTTTGTAAAACTCCTTTAAATAAACTTTGAATTTATTTACCATAAAAAATATTGCCTACTTTATGGCATTTCTTTTTTCCTAAAAACATTATTTTTTATTGCCTGCTTTTAAGTGCTTTTTAACAAGTTGTTTGCCTTTCGCTTTAGCTTTCACTTGTACTTTCCTCTTGTACCTGAATCTTACATTAAAAAGCCACTTAAGGTAAATTTTCAATAGCCTACCTTAGGGATGTGGATTTCTTTTTTCCGCTTTTCGCTTCTTTTTTATTAAACATTATGAGGCAATTTAGCTGCTTAAATTGTATTTTTCAACACATTTCCCGTTTTACCAAACATTTTTATATTAAATTTGTTTTTATTTGATGAAATTATTATCTCAATTTAAAGCATACTTTTGGGAGTTATTAAAAAGAGAAAATATTTAAAAATTTAAGGATATTTTAAGCGTATTATTATGTTAATAAAATTGTATACAATTTTCAAAATTTTTGAAGGAATTTTATATGAAAAGTCTGAATGATTTTATGTTTTAAAAAGTGTAGCATACTTTTAGGTAATTTTATAGTCTTAAAAGTATGATTTACTTAATATATTGTAAATATTAAATGTTTAAAGTTCTATAACTGCAAGATATGCAAGACATTTAACACGTTAATCGCCATGTCAGGCATATGTGTCTGACTCTAAGAAGTTCTACATGAGCCATGTCAGACATATATGTCTGACACTTTATTTATAAAGAAATAGTCACAGTAACAAGGTGTTATTCGGTAAATGCTACACGTACCACTGATTCCTGCACAATGCGTTCAACGCTGTGTTCAAAACAACAGGATGCGTCAGACATCTAAGGCTGACACGGCTTGTCGAGAAAAAAAGTTTTAATATAAGGCCATGTCAGCCATATACATATGTGTGACATAAAAAATAGTGTTTCTTATAAATCTGTCGTTCGGAGTCGACTTTAAACAGTAGGTCCCCCACTCATGTATAAAATTAACACACGCAACATAAGTGGTGTGAGAAACTAGGATGTTGTTCGACATCCGGGTACTGTACTTGTCTTAATTGACAAGTACACGTCCTCTAACCTAACCTAACCTATCGTGGTGATTATCGTGTTAATATTCCTTTTCATGTTACGACCTACAATCACGGCCTCTACCATTTTGTTGGAACTAGGACCGGACCACAGCTTGTGTACGGGAATAGAGAGGAAAATTTTAATTTTAATCAGATTTCTGTGACAGGGAAGACTGCTGGTATAGAAACATTCCACAAGTTGATTAGGCGATTAAGCAATAAACAAAAACAAAACAACAGTAAGGTTCTAGAAGTTACCAGACCGTATACAAAGAAATATAAATAAGAGCGCCAAGTAAGAATAACAAATAAAAGTGAACAAGTTCTTTTATTTCAACATTCCAATCCTTAAATCCACAGGAAGTAATCGCTTTTTACAGGACAAAATGTAATAATATTAAGTAAAGGGTCCGCCAAATAACTTTTTTTTTCTTTGAAAATGCTTTAAAACAAAAACTCCTGAATATTTTCTCAAATTTCTTTTTTTATTTGAAAGTACAATCCGTCCGGTTAATAATGGAAAATAATTTCATTCAAATGGCTGCCTCGGCTGGCCATGCAGTAGCCTACACGATCGGTCCAATTTTTAAGCACATTATCGATTGTGTGCAGTTGTATTTCACCAATGGCTTCACGAATATTGTCCTTTAAAGCGTCAATTTTCTCTGGCTTGTCGGCGTAACACTTATCTTTGACGGTACCCCACAAATAATAGTCTAACGATGTCAAATCGCAGCTCCGAGGTGGCCAAACGACATCAGCTCTGCGGCTGATAATGCGATCTTCAAAAACAGGGCGCAAAACATCGAGTGTAGCTTCGGCTGTGTGGCAGGTAGCGCCGTCCTGTTGAAACCAAATGTTGCCAATATCCTGCTCTTCAATTTTTGTGAACAAAAATGCGTTCAACAAGTCCGATAACGATCGCCATTGACTGTAATGGCCACTCCTTGCTCATTTTCGATGAAAAATGGCCCAATTATGCCTCTGGACCAAAATCCGCACCAAACAGTGACTTAATTTGGGTGCGTCGGCTTTTCAATGTATGCGTGCGGGTTTTCTGTGCCCCAAATGCGACAATTTGGCTTGTTTACATACCCGCCATCATCAAAATGAGCTTCATCTGAAAAGATGATTTTTTTTTTTGCCAAAATCGGCATCTTCTGGTGTAGGCTACTGCATGGCCAGCCGAGGCAGCCATTTGAATGAAATTATTTTCCATTATTAACCGGAAGGATTGTACTTTCAAATAAAAAAAGAAATTTGAGAAAATATTCAGTAGTTTTTTTTAAAGCATTTTCAAAAAAAATGTTATTTGGCGGACCCTTTATTATCGCCTCATTCTTCCATGGATCTAGTTTAGGCGAGGGTAAATATAATTTTTTTTAACATTTTCATTGTTCGAAATATTATTTTCGAATTTAAAACTATTCTACTACGAGTATTTCCAACAGTTTGTTTATTTTTATTGTGGTTTTAGTCACCAGCAAATTTTTTAAATGATTTAAATAGACTACCGAGTGTTAATAGGTCAGTGGCAAAAAATATTTGACTGTTTTTTCGTCCAACGAAATAAATTTAATTTGAATTTTATTACTGTTTGGTGGTCTGTTTTATATGAAAAACTTCCATTCAGTATTATGGCAATTTATAACAGCAAAAGTCAACCACAATTGTTTTATTAAGTGGGTTGTTTTTGGTCAAAACCATAAACTATAAATAAATAATAAATAAAGTTTTTATTTTCATCAACAAAAACAAATTTTTTTTAAATAAAATTGAATGCAATTTGTATTCTTTTCGTTGAGGATGAAAACGAAAAAGTAAAATTAATAAAATTTTTGAAATAATTTTTATTTGTTTTAGAGATTTCCAAAGTATTTGAAAAATTTTTTTATTCGAACGCCAATAAAATGCCTGGGTTTGTTTAGCCAACTGTCATTTAAATCCAATTTTACTGTTTAGATATTTTCTGTGGATTTTTCACTCGTTGTTCTATTTCTGTTTCATTTAAAATCGGTTTGGCAACTTCTAGTACCTAACTGTTGTTATGTTACTACATTGACTTTAAGGATGGCATTTTTTAAAGAATTTCTTGAAAAAGTACAGTTCAATTATCAAAATCGATGGCGGGGTGGGTAGCGGAAACTACTCTGGGAAATTGGACTTGAACATTTTACTCCGGCTGCCGAACTATTGCAGCGTGTTCCAGGCGGAGGTGATGGCCATCTACCGAGCAGCACAATGAATCCTCGCCTAGGGTGTTCCTTACACCCGCATCTCGATTTTTTCTGATAGCCAGGCTGCCATACAGTCTCTGTCGAACGTTGCGTATAATTCCAGGATCGTCAGGGAATGTCGCCGCTGCCTCAACCTTCTTTCTGGGTGCTTCAGTGTCACACTTGTCTGGGTCGCCGGACACTGTTTTTTTTCGCCGAGGAGGGGTAAATGTACCTAACCGCACTATAGAGGAAGTCGTCACATCCTCCGTGTGTGGGGCCCTCACGCACTAAATCCCCCCCTCGTCTCCTGTGGACTTGCTTGTGCCCACTCCGGAACTACGGTGGTATTACTTCGGAGTGGAGTCCTTTTGGCTCTTTGGCCTCTCCATGTCCATATCCGCGTCCGGATTGCGTATCGAAATTTGAGGGGACATCTAAGCGTCTCCGCTATTCCTTTCGTCTAAATCATCGTTTCGGTTTCGCTTGGAACGTGTGACATGTGCCGACATGCTTACTCGTTCTGCAGCCTCAAGATCTCTCTTCTTCCGTCTCAGAATGCGTTCTACGTAGTTCACTACCGAGGTCCAATTTTCACTACTCGCTGTCATAACCCCGACAATATTAGCGGCTGTGACCATTCAAACTATTGACGTCAGTACAGAGCGATAGCTCTGCCAGTGTGCACACTCGAAAACAGTGTGTTCTGCGTCATCAATTACCTCGCCTTCCTCGTAAAGACAGTAAGGGGAAGCGGCCTTGCCCATTCTGTGCAGATATTTTTTAAAATATCCGTGACCCGATAGCATCTGTGTAACTAGTAGTTTACCTCTCCAAATTTCCGACCAATCCCTGGCCTTATGTCCGGAACAACTCTCGCCGTCCATCTTCCTCTATCTTCCTCGTTCCATCGCTGTTGGCGTTTTGAAATGGTGTTCTCCCTGAAGTAACCGGTTATGTGATTTCCAGCCGATTTCGCCTTATAAATCTCCATTCGCTCCGCTGCCAGCAGATCCATAGGGATTATACCTGCTATCACCAGTACGGCTGGAGCGGACCCCGGACACTGTGACATTCCGTGAAACTGCAGAGCTGACGAGCTAGCCAGAGTTAGTGCACTACTTCCGGAATCCTCTTCTATCACCTTAGGAATGCCACGGAAATTCTTCCGAAACGTCAACCTATCCTGGATCAATGAGGAGTCCTGCTCCACCGCTAGAGTCACTTGGTCCTCAATGGATAGAAGACGCACCAACCAGTTACTTGGACTTGATCGTAAAATCATCTCGATCACAGTGGCCATGCTTACAGGTCACTGTGTTATAGGTAGACACGCGGAAAGAATGCGGCTAAAGGTATGCGGATAAAGAATGCTCCGCTAAGGAAGAGGAGACTGTTATCCACTTTCTTTGTCAATGCCCATCTCTGGCGAGGTGCAGATATAGATTATTTGGCTCTCGAACCCTTGTCAAATTGACGGAGCTATCGTCCATTGATGTCAAAGATATAGCCTCGTTTATCAAGCTTTCTGGCTGATTTTCCAGCGTGGGGTAGTCGTGCTTAAAAAATGTGCAGCTCTTGCGCTGACCAACTTCTCCCTCCTTGGTTCGAAGGAACTTGGGCAGTACAAAGACCGCGTCACACGCATACATACATAATTGGTCATTATAACTCTTTTGTCAGGATTACGACCGAGCTTCCCACACCACTGATGCGGTGTGTGTTAATTTTATACATGAGTGGCGGGACATACAGTTTAAAGTCGATTTTGAACGACAGATTTTTGCATGGCAATTTTCCATTTACTCTCAGAGTTTTTGCTAGAAATCTGCTGAGAGGAAGTCGCCGAAAAAATTTTTTTTTTCATATTTTTGTTTTGATGTCTGACCTGGGGTTTGAATCGAGGCCTCAAGTCTAATAAGCCAAAACACTACCTACTAGAGCACTAACAGTTTATGGAACACCATCCTATTTTACTAGAGTATGCCCAAAGCATTTTTATTTACGTCTTATAATTTCCATTTAATTGGAGTTTGGCCCGTTCTGAACAACAAAGGAGTAATTGTGGGGAGGGAATATGTTGAGAATACAGCGTAAAAAGCAGTTTATGAAGGTCTGAAATGCATTGTCATCTTTAGTTAGCAGAATATATGTGCTTCAGCCTTCTGTTAAGCCTCCAAGTTATACGTCTTGACATAGAAACAGTGCGCTGGAATAAATAACGTTCAAATGCAGTTCCAGCTTTGATGGGGACTGTTTTACTAACACTGTCGTCGTGGAGTGTGTGGCATCCGTATTGTCATATACAGCTTCCACGATCTCGATTATATTCCTTGCAAGCCAACAAATATTAAATTGCCTTGAGCGTCAAACTATCAAAAGTAAATCTCGGAATGCAAGATACAAGGCACTCAACGAACTGTACGTTAACGATTCGTAGACCTTTTATGTGTAACCTGCAGAAATCTTTTCGTGAAATAAGTCTCGGTTATTTCCCAGTATGCGAATAGGATGCTTCAGTTTATCTTGCCATGACAAGTGGATTGTGCAATCGTAGAGATTTTCGTTGGCAATCTCATTAAATAAGCAGGGCCAAAGAGTGTTTCGCAATTACTCCTTCAATTTCGGCCTGCTGTGGACAATAGGAGAACAGGCTGGCTGCTGGGCTTGGATAAGGCCAGCTTAAGGCTGTTTGTTGGTTTTATCACAGGGCACTGCGAGATTAGGTCGCTGACGGGGATCTGGAACAGATCCCAGCCGGGCTATTGCAGGGCATGTTGCGATGAGGAGGAGTTGGAGACTATCGAACACCTCCTCTGTAACTGCCCAGCCCTTGGTAGAATGAGGTTGATGAGCCTTGGCAGGGCCTTCTTTGAAAGTTTGAATTCTGTGTCGAGAGCTGACATCAAGGCTCTCCACAGATTCATTAGTGGCTTAGGCTTGTTGAGAGGCGCTAGGACTTCATTAATGTAGTCGCGCCCTCCCCCTTTTTGTTGTGTCTTATCTGTGTAATTCCTCCACTTTCCATTCTCCCCTTTCCTACATCCTCTCCTTTTTAATCCTTTCCCTCTGTAAGGACGTTGTACAATGGGTCAATGCAACCTCCGGGTACTGTACTTGTCTTTATTGGCAAGTACACGTCCTCTAACCTAACCTAACCTAAACTCCTCCAATTGATTTACTTTCGATGTGTTGGATTCAGGATATTTATCTGGTAGGGGCAGACGCCTTTAAATTTGAATTCAGCTGCTGTCAGCTGTACAAGGTCTCTCTATTTGCTTCATAATTTAAGGTCGCCTACAGTAGACTTGTTGTTTTCACTTTCTGTTGAATTTAAGTTTGGGTTTGTTTTTCCTTTCAAAGTCAAAATTTATTATTCACGATAAAGTTTAATTTCTTAATAAAAGTTTCTTGTTTCTTTTATTTATTTTGCTTATTTACGTATATTCTTATACAATAAAATGCAAAAGAAAAATGAAAACTTTGTTTAAAAAGTTAGTCTATGTTGTGCACAAACATCCGCAACAATTCAATATTTTCTCAAAGTCTGATAAAGTTTTACATTTCGGCGAATGAAAGGAAAACTTTGGCAAAACAAATGGGCAGACCGACCAGCAGATCAGCCATAAATTTAAAAACACTTTCGAATGCCAAAATTAAATACAAACATCAAGTCAAAGTAAATAAACGAATTTTACTGAAGAATATTTAAGGCATAAACATTTGTGCTGTTTTACTTGCATAAACAGAATAGAATTTCATGGGGCTAACATAATACCCTGTGCCAAATGGATTTTCTTTGCCTTCAGAAACAAAATTTTTATTCATGTTTCTATGCATGCTTGCAATATATTGTAGCAAGAATCACGAATTGTCTTTTCCTTATTCTCTTAAATATTCATTTCATGGCAATTCATTTCATTTTCAAGCACCTCCACTATAAGGGGGAGATCCCCCATTTCCTTTTCTTTTCATTTCGACCGCAGCCATCATAATAATGAAGATGTTACTGTTGTTGCTGAGAAGTGCGCTTTATTTACTATTCATATGCACATTTCTGAATAAATGCATAAATGCATATGCAAATATGCCCACCATTTATGAGAGCCAAGATTTTTACATTTTTTCACATGCCATGCCACAAGCTACCAGCATGTTGCATGGAAAGAAGAAAAGATTGGAAGAAAAGAAAGGATTTCGACAGGAAAATGTAAAACTTTTTAAGCATTTTCTGTGACATCTTTAAGGTACTCCAAGGGGGAATATGTTTCCCCAACTAAATCTGGTAGAAAATAATCAAAAACGGACCAAGAAAAATGTCAATGAAATGCTCCTGCACATCAACAAACACAGCCAAAGAAGGTTAATTATGATTACCACGAGCGGGATGCTGCTGCTGTAGTAGGAGCTCAAAACTGTGCAAACTGTGGACCGCCCCGCAACACTCGCCATTTGCTACAGCCCATTGCACATTCACGGGTAAAGCGATCGCCCTATTTAAGAATTCGAAAACCATTGATCTGCTGGCACATTAATGAAGAAGTGTCTGGAAAGCAAGGAGAGCATGCTGCATAGCCAAGTTCCCAAATCATACAACGACGGCAAATCAGATGGAGGGCAGAAATAAGAGAACGACTAGGTAGGTAGGTAGGTTGAAGTGGCTGTCCTCTCGATGGAGTCATGAGCGGACACACTTAGGCCGCACACAGGGCCCATTGTGATACCACAGTTTCTCATTTCCCCTATTCCAGGAACCATTCGGAGCTTCCGATGAAGCGACTCAGGCAGCCAATATCCATACATCACAGTTCATCCATATCCTCCATGTAGTAGGCAACCAGGTACCTCTTTCTCCTCCTACTAAGTGCCGGACATGTACACAATAAGTGAAGAATAGTCTCATCTTCCTCTTCATCTCCACAGCTTCTGCAGAAATCATTTGCAAGGTGTCTAAGACCAATACGCCTCGCATGCGTTCCTATAATGCAATGCCCCGTAATAGCCCTAATAACAGTGCTGGGCCTACTTCTTTGGAGTTTAAGCAGAGTCCTGGTGCGCCTTCTATCCAGCCTCGGCCAGATTTTTTGCGCCGCTCTGCCCTTATCCGAAGTTGCCCACCTACTGTTGACAAGGTCCACGATTGCATTGTCAATTATAAGTTGCAGGTCCCCAAAGGGATCCCCAACGTAGAGGGTTCATCAGAGAGTTCGATGGTCGTGCCCTTTCTGGCCAAATCATCCGCTCTGCAGTTGCCGGGAATATCTCTATGTCCCGGTACCCATGTGATACAAACATCATATCGATTCGCCAACTTATTGAGATATCTGCGACAGTTGTACACCGTCCTGGAGTTTATTACACTGGAATCCAATGCCTTGATAACCGCTTGGCTATCGGAAAGTATGATGATTTTCCGTACGTGAACATTTTAGTTCACAATAATTTTCACCGCAGCCTAAATTGCTGACACCTCCGCCTGAAAGACGCTGCAATGATCTGGCAAGAGAACGACTAAATCCCCTCAGAATTGAATTTGAATTCAGAAAGGTCATTTGGAGAAGTTAGCAACTTTTTAACGGAGTTTCCCTGTCATGAGTAATAGCATGAGCAATATTACTACCTATGAAACACAGAACAAGGACGCTCAACATATTTTGTTCAATTGCACCAGATGGCATACCCAAATGAACACGCTAAGAGAGCAGATTGATGATGAAAACAGCAATGTCCACGGGAATGTGAGAAAAAGTACGTTGTGCGAGTACAGCGATAGGAAAAGACCGACCAGGATGCAATACATCGAAACGAAGATGCTCTCTTATCGATGTATTGCCGCCTGGTCCGTCTTTTCCTATCGCTGTACTTGTACAACGTACTTTTTCTCACATTCCCGTGGACATTGCTATTTTCATCATCAATCTGCTCTCTTCGTTTCGATGTATTGCCGCCTGGTCCGTCCTTTCCTTATTCCAATAGCGCGACGAGCCAAAGCATGAAGCTGGTCGACCCTAACCTGGATGAGTAAATAATTCTCTTCAGTATGTTGTTCAGAACCTCAACCAAATGATATAGAAAAGGGTACTGGAAAGAAGTATTCTTAGAAGTGATGCGGGATTGTTATAGTGGAAACACCAGAGAATGGACACCAGAAAATAATGAATGTGTGACATCGTCTTATTGGAACAAGCTTTTCTTTTCACCTAAATGAGATTTTTTTAATTTAAATGCAGCAATAAGTTAGCCGTGGTCTAGTAGATGAGAGCCCGCCGATCAACGCCTGGCTCTGACATCTCAAACAAAAGAAATTAAAAAAATATTTCTTGCGGAGACTTCCGCTCAGCCAGGCTTCTGGCAAAAACTCTCAGCGTAAAATAAAATTGCCATGAAAAGTTTCTTAAAAATATGTCGTTCGGATAATAATGGGTGACATTTTTAAGAACTATAGGAAAATTTTCCAAAAAAAAACCACATAAAATTCAGAAAAATGCATGAAGTCCTTATTTGAATCGATAGTACGGTCCATATAATTTAATGTTTGAAGATTATTTCATGCAAATGTTGACCGCGACTGCGCCTCAAATGGTCCATCCGCTTAGTCCAATTTTGGCATATTCTTTCCAACATTTCACCCAGTATCTCACGAATAAATGCTTCAATGTTGTCTTCCAATGCGTCAATTGAAGCGGGCTTGTCTGTATAGACATGAGCTTTAACAAAGCCACACAAAAAATAGTCTAAAGGCGTTAAATCCCACGATCTAGGCGACCAATTGACCGGTCTCGAACGTGAAATAAAGTGTTCACCGAACTCGCCTCTCAATAAGTCCATTGTTACGCGTGTTGTGTGGCATGTGGCAACGTCTTGTTGAAAACACATGTCATGCAAGTCAAGCTCTTGCATTTTTGGGCAAAAAAAAGTTGGATATCATCTCACGGTAACGCTAAACATTCACGATTACGTTACGATTCGCAGCATTTTTGAAGAAGTACGGTGCAATGATGCCACCAGCCCATAAACCGCACCAAACTGTGACTTTTTCTGGATGCATTGGTAGCTTTTGCAATGCTTCTGGCTGATCTTCACTCCAAAATCGACAATTCTGCTTATTTACGTATCCATTGAGCCAAAAATTAGCTTCGTCGCTGAACACAATTTTTCGATAAAGAAGTGGATCTTCGGTCAACTTTCCAAGAGCCCATTCACCAAAATTTCTGCGTTGCAATAGGTCGTTCGGCTTCAATTCTTGCACCAGCTGTATTTTGAAAGGCTTCACACCTAAATCCTACCGCAAAATTTTCCACGTTGTTGAGTAACAGAGACCCAATTGCTGCGAACGGCGACGAATCGATAATTGATGTTCATCATTAACACTGGCCGGCCGATACAGCTGCGATATTTTCTTCAGTTCGCACTCTACGTAAGCACATTGGTGGTTTAATGTCCAACAATGTAAATTTGGTGCGAAATTTAGTCACAATAGCCCGAATAGCCGCTTCAGTGGGTCGATTAAACAGAACATAAAATGGAAGAAGCACGCGATGAACTTTCTTAACAGAGCACGCATTTTGATAATAAAATTCAATGATTTGCAAACGTTGTTCGTTTGTAAGACGATTCATGGTTAAATTGTAGGCCAAACTGAAGATGTTTGACAGTGAAACAAAACACGAAACGTGCGTGAGCTGTTTAAACCAGTGTTGCCAAAAAGATAATAGCGAAAAACATCACCCGTTATTAACACACACAGCATAAACAGTGTGAGAAGTTAGGTTGGAATCGCCTTGCCTTTTCCTTTTTGTCAATAAAAATTATATCACGAGCATTCTATAGAATAGTCCTTCGGCATGGTGACCGCATATATACATACTTCATCTTCTTTTGGACATATTTCTGTCAACCCACTCCACTATTTTATCTCTTTCTCTACAGCAATTGTGAAGCAAGGTACTGCTTTCTTTTCCATTCAATTAAACTTCTGGTCGTTAATTTATGCCACCTTAATTTGACTACCTTTCCCTCAATTACCGTCAATTTATTTTATGCCAACGATTTATTGACAATTTACAATCAAACAAACCCCACACAGTAGTAGTAAATCATCCTAAAATCAGCCATGAAATCAAAAATCAAAACAATTCAAGCGAACGATGATTACAAATGAAGAAAAGAAATCGCAGACAGACAGGCAGACAGTCAGTCAACAGATGGAAGGGAAACGATTACACAGCGATTATAAACTACATTTAAAAAGTGTAATCGATTGGTTACAACAACAACAACAGCAACATCGATTGGAAATAAAAATTATACTTTACAGTCGCACTTTTTAAATGTTTATTACGAATGTAATACAAGCAGCGGAGCTTAGCTGTCCATTGCTTACAGACGAAACGCTGTTATGGTGCCAAGAGGTTTTACATCGTCTTACGGTAGCGTGTCAAAAGTTAAGCACGTCGCAAGCAAATGAATTTTTTTTATCGCAATCATTTCAACGTTTTCTTTTCGCATTTTCTTCTTATTTCTTTCTCCTTCTTGTATTGAAGGTGTCTTCTTCAATTTTTCTTCTTTCCATTAATGTAGTCCGCGGATTTTCTTTCTTGTTGTTGGGAAAATTCGTAAAGCTTTCCATAAATAATTGATAAATTACAACGAAGATAAGAAAATAATAAATTTTTTAATATTTCTTTGTGGCCATCATCATCATCTTCATCGAAATACTAATGATTACGACGCTGTAATAAATATTTATCAGGAGATATTGAATGAAAAATAGTGCTTTAAAAGAATGAAATCGTTATGATGATGAAAGAATTCTCTTAAGGTACTGGAATCATTTCTCAAGGATACGTTAATTATTAGGAGTTTCCATCAAACACCAAAGTCGCCGTAGTCTAGTAGGTAGTGTGCTGGCGTAAGACCACGGTTCAAACCCCAGCTCAGACATCAAAACGAAAGCATGAAAAAATATTTCTTCGGCGGAAAACTAATTCAGCTGAGCTGTTATCACCACACAAATAAAGAAACATTCTGAAATGTGTGATAAGGCAGGCAAGCCTAACCAAAAGTATAAACACGCTTAGGCTACTTGTGATCCATTTGAGTACCATAGTTTTCCATTACTCCTAACACTTGTAGCCCTCAAAGCTCCTGACTACTCCGTTAAGACTTCCAATGTCTATCGTAGGCAAATTAGTGATATTCCTCTCAGCAGGTTTCTGGCAAAACCTCTGCGAGTAAATAAAAAATTGCCATGAAAAAGTTTCTCAAAAATCTGTCGTTCGGATTCGACTTTAAACTGTAGGTCCCGCCACTCATGTATAAAAATTAACACACACACACCATGAGTGGTGTGAGAAGCTAGGTTGTAATCCTGACTGAAGGATGTATGTATGTAAGGCTGCCTTCCAAAATGTATCAATACAAAGTTTGTATGCAGTTCTACTACTGTGTATAAACTATATAGATGTGCAGAGTAACCAAACAATGCATCAAACAAATGCATCAACTACAAATCCGATGCCTGATTGCTTTTTGACTGCGTTAAAAATACACATTGACGACATTTTGAAATAGAATACATTGGATATATTTTGTACAGCGGCATTATGAAATACGATACTTAGTTCAAACACAAAGCAACTAACATTTTGGAAGTCAGCCTATGTTCCATCAAACCCGACATTTGATAGAGCGCAAACCGAACTCTCCAGGAAAGATTACCAATCACGAACACAATCAAACCATTTTGAAGTTCTGATAAACCCATAGAGTCTGCAAACACCCATGTCCTTTGAATTAGACAATTAATCCCGAAATTGCCCACGAAGAAATTTTTGCGGCCATACGGGCTAAAAACAACTTTGGGAAGAATGTAAGCATAGTTACTGATATCTCGCGACAGTCAGAGCTCTGTGTTCTAACGAGAGGCGACTTCTATGATGGTTTATGTCAGTTGCAAATTTCTGAATGAGGCTGCAGAGCTTCACATGATTACCGGAGCATAGTAGTGTTCCAGAAGACTGCAGAGTAGATGAAATGGCCAGACGACCTATCTGATGAGCTATATGCATTGGAGATTCCATTGAAAACGTGCGAGCTTATAATTAATAATGCCGTAATGGATTCAGTTAAAGCCGCAGTGGCAGCTTTGGATGCGGGCAAGATAATGCAACAAATATTAACAAGGCTGGATGAAGGACTTCACAGATAGTCAGGTTAGACACCAAAGAAGTTTGACCAACATGTTGCAATCATTACTGGAAATTGCATTGTGAGGACTCATGCCTTGTATTAGTATTGGGGATATGACAAATGACTTCTGCAGAAGTTGAAGTCGCCGTGGTCTCCGCGGTGGCAGCTTTGATGCGCGCAAGATAGTGCAACAAATCTTAACATGGCTGGATGAACGACTTCACAGACAGTCAAATTAAACTGGAAAGAAGTTTGACCAACATGTTGCAATCATTACTGGATATTGCATTATGAAGCCTCATGCCTTGTATTAGTATTGGGCACATGACAATTGACTTCTGCAGAATTTGAAGCCGCCGTGGTCTAGTAGGTAGTGTGTTGCCTTAATAGACGTGAGGCCACGATTCAAAGCCCAGACCAAACGTGTTCGAACGAAGCGAAATATGAAAGAAAACATATTTTAGGCGACTTCCTCTCTCAGCGGATTTCTGGCAAAAACTCTGTGAATAAAATAAAATTGCAATGAAAAGTTTCTCAAAAATCTGTCGTTCAAAGACGACTTTAACCTGTACGTTCCCACCACTCATGGATTAAATTAACACGCACAACATGGGCGGTAAGAGAAACTAGGTCTTAATGCGGACTAAAACGTTGTAAGGCCTAATTAAGTAACTAAGTAAGTAAAGAATTGCAGAGACGTGGAAGAGTAGGATACTGTTTTTCACCCATTGGGTACATTACCAGCATTATGTCTTAGTCGAGGAAAGCACCTGGGCTTCTATGATGCAGACGATTTCTTTGATTTGTCAAGAGTTAACATTAGGAGTCTCAGTGGCTACATCATAAGATTTGGATGGTTCTAGGAGTAGGGGAAATGGATGAATTTGTTATCTCAATAGGCCATGTCTAAGGCCACACGAGATCTCTCTCCCATCCTAAGTAAAGAGTTGCAGAACCGTGGAGAGTAGGATACTGTTTTTCACCTATTGGTTACATGACCAGCATTTTTCACAGGAGAAGGGCTTCTAATATGCAGACGATTTCTTTGATTTGTCGAGAGTTAACATTAGAAGTTAAGTGCCTACATCATAAGCTCTGAATGGTTCTAGAAGTAAGGGAAATGGATGAATTTGTTATCTCAATAGGCCATGTCTAAGGCCACACGTGACCTATCCCATCCAGTACCTAACCAGTTCGGATTTCTAAAAATTCTGCTGCTTAAGGAATACATCAGTTACTCTTCAGTATGAAGCTAACAATACCTTAAAAAAGTATAAGAAAAATGAGGCTTAAAGCTCAATAAATAGGCCTTCAGCATGAAAAATACAAAAAATTTTCGTTGGCTTAAAGAATTATTTGAAAAAAAATTATTTCTTTAACATTTTAAAGCATTTTGGTTAATTTTATTTAAAATTTGTTGTTATTTTACAACTGTGCGTGGCTCAATAAATAGGCCTTCAACATGAAAAATACAAAATTTTTCGTTGGCTTTAAAATTTATTTCTTTGACATTTTAAAGCGTTGTTGTTAATTTTATTTAAAATTTATTATTATTTCAGAACTGTTGGTGGCTCAATAAATAGGCCTTCAACATGAAAAATACAAAATTTTTCGTTGGCTTTAAAATTTTATTTCTTTAATATTTTGAAGAGTTTTTGTAATTTTATTTAAAATTTATTGATATTTCAGAACTGTTGGTGGCTAAATAAATAGGCCTTCAACACGAAAAATACAAAATTTTTCGTTGGCTTTAAAATTTTATTTCTTTGACATTTTAAAGCATTTTTTTTTTCATTTTATTTAAAATTCGTTGTTATTTTACAACTGTTGGTGGCTCAGTGAATAGGCCTTCAACATGAAAAATACAAAAATTTTTTGTTGGCTTTAAAATTTTATTTCTTTGACATTTTAAAGCATTTTTGTTAATTTTATTTAAAATTCGTGGTTATTTTACAACTGTTGGTGGCTCAGTGAATAGGCCTGTATTGGAAAAAATAATTTAAAATTTTCTTAAATATTTTTTTTTATTTTTTCTTATGCTGCCTTTCTTCTTGTACGTGCTGGAGTATGGCATGTTGAAATGCAAATAGTTTCTCATTTCTTTTATTAAATTTTGTAATTTTACACGGTCGTATTTGATTTGATTTGATTTGATTTTTCTTTTCCTTCTACTTCTCCTGTATCAAAAACCAATTTAATAGATTTTTCTGCTTTTTTTTGCCTTTCCTTTCCTTTCATCACATTTCATATTTCATTAAGATCATCATCGTTTCCATTTTCAACGTTGTCATCATCATCATCATCATCATCGTCACCACTAGCAGTAGTAGTAGCATCGCATCATTGCTTTTTATCGAACGAAAGTTGGTTGGTGGATGTAACATTATCATGGCTTTTTATGATATTTTTTTTCCATTTTTTCAAAAAAAATTTTTCTTTTCTTTCATTTCATTTTTTTTTTGTCACTTTTCAATTACTGTTGTCTACTGAATGAAGTGAAGTAAAGTGAAGTCGAGTGGTGTGGCAGTGGTGTGGTAGTATATTTGAAATCTTGTCTCTGAATTATAAAAAATATTTCTGTAATAAATTTGATATTTTTTATGCAATATTTCTTAACAATAATAATCTCGGGTTGTTATTGTTTTTTTCAATTGAAAAACTATTGCATAAAACAAGTAGCGGTTGTCGCTAAAATGTAACAAAAAAAAGACGGAAAAAATTGTAAAAAAAAAATTGAATAAAAATTGGAAATTTTTTTCCTCTTTTTTATATTGAAAGTGAAAAAAAAAATCCATGTCATGATGGCATGAACGAATACAAAAGAAAAAAAAAATAATAATAAATTATATTAAATTACTCTATATATATATTTTTATATTTATGTTTATATTTTGTTATCATGACATTTTTTTTTTAATTTAAAAAAATATTTTGTCACTCATTTTTTACCCAAAAAAAAAGACCGCAATAAGGGAAGTAAAAACAAACAAATTTAAACAGAAATCATAAGGGGGACCCCCTATTATTTTTTCTCTTAATATCTCTTTAACATGGAATCCATCTAAGAAATTACAAAGCCATACCGAGCATGTCTTTCAAATATTCTGCTAGCATCTTGCATATGTGGCCTTTATGAATACCGATCAAAGCAAATTATATTTCTTTGTTAGAAGGAAGCCAAATATTGTCTTGAATAGGACCAGTAGTTCCTCTAGCCCTCTATTTTGTGAGATAATTTGTTCCCTTGTATATGTATCTCCGTGAAAGTGTTACGTTTTTACCTTTTAAAAGCGTTTAAAATATGAGCTCGTAGAATGCAAATAAAATAAAAATAAATTTTTTTGTTTTGTTCTACGTACTGGGTGCCACTGTTCACAACTTGATGTAAACAATAACAATTGCTTTGTCTGTATTCCTCTGTTCACACCCTTCGCATAAACAAAAACAATTGCTAAGCAATTATACTACAGATCTTTGTAACGGATATCTTCAAACCACAATTACTCTCTTCAAACGTTCCGCTTCTTTACACAAGACTGACAGAACTTCACTCACTCACTCGTCTGCTTTGCCTTGGCTTTTATATAGCAGAGTAAACAGTTGGTGAATGTTCTTGAAGGTGAATGTTCGTGGCTTCGCCTTCTCGAAATCTCTATAAATGTGAGCATCATTGTTTCATTATTGTTTGTGTATTTTGTTTACATTTATTCTTGTAGTGTTTGCTGTTGTATTTTTGTTTACTTGTTTACCATTTTTTTATGCTGGTTATTGTTGTTGTATTTCTGTTTACTTGTTTATCATTTTTTATGCTAGTGTTTGTTGTTATATTACTCAATGCAATAATTTGAAGACAAGTTCATTGTTATTGTTTTTGTTTTTATTTTATTTTTGCTTATAATTTTAATGTTAAACGGTCTTGGCGGTATCTAGACCTGGCTATTTGTCTTTCCATAATTGCTGTCTAGTCCTACACACCTTCGTATTTTTTTTTTTATAATTTTAATGCTAAGCGATGTAAAAACAAAACACCAGTATCTAGATTTTTCATTTTCGTAACAATATAAAACACACATATGAATCGCCGTAGTCTAGTAGGTAGTGTGTTGGCTTATTAGACGTAAAGCCAGGGTTCGAGCCCCAGGCCAGACATCAAAATAAAATACAAAAAGTATTTCTTCGGCGACTTCCTCTCAGCAGATTTCTAGCAAAAACTCTGAGAGTAAATAAAAATTGCCATGAAAAGTTTCTCAAAAATCTGTCGTTGGGAGTCGACTTTAAACTGTAGGTCCCGCTACTCATGTATAAAATTAACACACACAACATATGTAAGTGGTGTGAGAAACTAGGTCGTAATCCTAACTGAAGGGTTGTAATGACCAATTATGTATGTATGTATGTATAAAACACATGCCTCTCTCAAATTTTTCAGCAACTAAATAAGGTCGGAATAGCTTTAACCTTACTTAGCATCTTTTCCCAGATATTTTGAATAACAATCCCTTGAAGAGTATCAAAAAGACCTTCCTTTGCAGAAGTGTAGACTAAACCGTCATTTTAAACAGGCGAAGAAGTCATGCCCTATCGCAATCACAGTTTACTTACTTAATTGGTCACTACCTAGCTTCCCACACCACTCATATTGTGTGTATGTTCATTTTATCTTAAATATTAAGCTTTATCGTCCATTAACTAAAGCAAAGTCTCCTGACTTGCAGTTATGATACGATGATATGCTAGTTTCATAAAGCTTTGGATTTTATTCAAGTCACCTTTATCTAGGCCTTAGAATACTTCGTCTCAAGGTTCTTAAGAACTGGATAATGACAGAAAAGATATTCTGTGGTCTTCTCTTCTTTATATTCGATCGTAGAGTTCTCATTTCCAAAACCAGGACCATAGGAATACATTTGATAAACTCCCACCCAGCCTTTGTTAGAAAAACTTGGATGCAGTTTACTACCTCGTGAGTCTAGTGATTTCCTGGTTTCTATGAATATGTCCTGTGAGTCGAATAAAGAATGCCAAACAATCAATCGGTAGATGTTGTAATCGAGGGAGTAGTCTGTTGGCTTATTAAATGAGAGCCCTGCGTAACACAACTCAGAACATTATTGATTGAAAGGGAGCCACACATAGCGTAGACAGATGGTTGCCGCTTTATGCTCCTTGTAATCAAAAAATTAAACATTGACCGCGCCCAGTAACAGCTTCATTTACTCCATTGAACTTGTATTCTAAGAATCTTACATAACAAGTGTTGCTCACTAGATGGTGAAGTTGAAGCAGTAAAAACCTCCGAAGGTTAGGTTAGGTTAGGTTAGAGGACGTGTACCTGTCAATCCGGAGGTCGGATTGACCCATTGTACAACGTCCTAAAGGAGGGAAGGATAATATAGGGGATAGGATGAAAGGAGGGTATCTGGGAAAGGGGGGAGTGGGAAGCTGAGGAATCACACAGACCTTGAAAAACCTCCGAAACAAATTCACAAATATTCGAGTAAGTTGCTGTAGCGAAGAGTGTGCACTCAGACTTAAAGGCCTGAAATGGTTAACCATCTACGACTTCAATGTCTTCTTATCAGTCTGTTCAAGAATTCTACCATTGCAGTTGCAATTGATTTTCTAGAAATCAGTTATAGCCTCAGCCAATTCGTTCTAAGTTCTTTCGCGGTCTCTTTTATTCAAATGCAATGATAGTCTGTGACATAACTGCTCCCAGTTTCAATAGTTACTCCAGTTAGTGAACATTACTGTGAGAGTGAAAAAGCAGAAGATTTCAATTAAAGATGGTATCGATCATATATTGCGTCCTTTCCCAGAATAAAGATCAGGTTTGTCACACTATTAAGGTGTAGATGTCCTTCAAAAAGCCAGAGCAATAATCGGTTCTTCAACCAACATTTGTAGTCCTTTAGAAGAGATACCCAGGCCCCTTTGCTTTATACGGAGACAGCATTATCCAAAACAATTTTAAACCATTTTGCCGCTGATTTTTCCGTTTGATGGATAATATAATCGTTTAGGATTAAAACGAGATTCTTTTTCTCATTCCATTTGCTTAAAAGCAAATAATAAGAGAAACGAAAATTCTATTGAAGAGCGTTCAGGAAATCCAGAATATTTTAATTGAACTTTTCCCTGCAAAAAGTTCGTTTGGAGGTTTTTAAGCATCCAACTCGTGATACACAGAGCGCTCACTGCAGTCGCCTTTAGAGGAAAAGTATACAACGAACTGATTACTGAAGCAAGTTATGGCCACAAATAGTATGTTAGCCAACATTGACCCTCGCATTGCAGTTGCGAGTTTGTATCCATTTATCTTAGACGCGTTTAAAGTAAACTTTAAACCCTGATTGTAAAATCTCCTTCACAAACAGCTTCCACTGTTTTATTAAAAATATTTCGGTTTTTTTTGGCAAGGACAGTTAGTCAGCCAGTCCTGTGTGAGAAACCGACAGACATTTTACCAGGGGAGGCTTTAATTTAAACTAAACGTGCTAAATCAACAACGGCAAATGGCAATGAAAACAATATTTTCCACACACAAACAACAACAACAAAAAAATAAAAATTCTTTTATGCCACATTTCGTGGCAACATGATGAAAAAAAAACAAAAAATACGAAATGAAAAAAATATTTTTCAAATGAAAGCAAAAAACAGAGAAAAGAAAGAAAGAAATGCCATCATAAGTAAAATACGGCGGCATTTGTATTCAGATTACAAATCACGAGAATGTAAAATAAAGCTGGAGATGGTGGGGGTGGTGGTTTGCCCCAAATTGCTAAAAAAAAAAGGAAGAACGTTGCCATGGAAAATTATTCCTTTAAGGTATTACAACGTCTTTGTGGCAGACTTTGTGCCACGCTTATTATCAAGGACTCCAAGCAAATATTTTAGCGCTTTATAGGTATTTGAAATTAAAATGTTTTTCAAGTTGAATCATATTCCGGTACCCTTAGCGAGGAAATAGCGTTTTGCTAACACCACGATTTAAATGACAATTCCCTACAACATCGAGAGACTCTTGAAACTTTATCCTGTAAACTATGATTTCTCTTCCAAATAATTCGGTTATACGCCTTAAACAGCAATCTTTCCTCCGTAAAACATCCTCTTCCTTACAATATTACGACTTTTCTCCTTCGTTTGCCGCCTTCGTAAAGAGCTTCCATCAACAACAACATCCTCTACGACCATATCCTTAAACAGCTCATCTCTAACTGTTTTGTATTCGTACAAAATGTTTATGGTTTTCTCCAAAAATATCTTTAAACTGTTGCATGTCACACACAGCATGAATTCACCACCTTTTAGCAGCACCAGTAACCTGTTGGAAACATGCTGTAAAGCAACATGTTTGATTTCCACAGCAAACTTGCAACAACGACCATTGGAAAAATGGTTGTGTTTTGTTTGATTTGTGAATAAGTTGTATGTAATTTGAAAATACACTGAAAGTAATTTTTGCAATTATCCACTCACAGCTTAATTTTCAACACGATTCTAATGCCATACATGCAGTGGGGTTGTAGAAAGACGACTTAGGTTTCAAACACATTCTCTCGAATGATAGCAAATTAGGAGGATAGAAGCTGATAATACCAACGGAAACCAATTCTATGATATGCTGTATGCTTCCTTAGTTGTAGCCAAGAGGCACAAGTTTTAAGTTGTTAAAAGCTACTGTTTGACGATGGATGGTAAATGTCGCACCATATTTTATGGCATATCATATAAAAGCGATTAGTGTTACAGGACTTATCCCTATAAGTTCGAAAACAAGGGATATGACATCCGTAGTCTTAGTGAACCCTTACAGCAGATTATGCACTTGAGTTGAGGTAATTATTTGAGGAAATTGGTCTCAGCAAAGAAATGCATTGAAGCACTATGGAGATAAGCACTACACAAGAGGAAAGTGGTGCCATTTGCCGTTTTGTCTGAGTATGATGTTGGCGATCGCCGTGATGTTAGCGGGTAAGAATCTGGGACTTCCCACGACAACTGACATATACAGACGATCTCTTTAATTTGTTTGATGATGCAAATAAACATTACCTTCCGCTTACTAATCGGTTGTGGAACAGTCACCTTTCGGAGATATTTCTCGATCCTATTAGGGACAGGGTGCAACACAGGCACGTATCAAATATTAGTTAATCGAGATGTTGAGATGTTGATGAGATGTTGCGATGATTTTTGGAGAGAACAAATACGTCGTTGCTTGCAAGGTCTTGCAAGGTCTTAGCAATTTTATCAGAATCTCTCGATGGTGTCAGGATTTAATGGAAAATAATTATACGTACCTACTTACCTATTACCCAAAACTTGCTTGCAAATGGAATTGTTTTCATCTTCTTTGGATACAATTCTTTCAATCCAATCCACTGTTATGAATGTATCTTCGTCTCATACATGGTGTGGTGGACTTATATGCATATCATTAGGAAGCCGGAAGTTCTTGATGTTCTTTGAATGAAAGTTCAATGCTATGTTCACTTGAACCAGGGTATTTTTTAGTGTGAAAAAGAGCATTAAAATGCATGGGTGTCTTAAGACAATTTAAGAAGTACTTCACTCCGTGTGATCTCCTTACTCTTTACATCACTTATATCCTAACGCTCATGTATGGACCGTTGCCTTGAGTGTAGTTTAAGGTTTCTCGACCGCATGCGGGAAAGTGTGAAGACACTCTTTACTAACAGAAGGATATCCAACTCCATTGATTCATTCAAACATCGTTGCAACGTGTCTTGTGTTTTACTGTTCTCTTGCTACTGCAACGAACAGTGCTCTAGTGAAATAAACGAACTTGTTTCCGAAAATCTCATATTTTCACGCAGTATACGTAAGTCATCGTAGTGTAGTAGGTGTGTATACGGAAGACCAGGTTTGAAACCACAGGTCAGACATCCAAACGAAAATATGAAAAAATTATTCTGCGGCAACTACCTCTCAGCACATCTCTTGCAAAAACTGTGAGAGGAAACAAAACTGCCATGAAAAGTTTCTCAAAAATCCGATGTTCGGAATCGACTTTAAACTGTAGGGCCCAACACTCATCTATAAAATTAACGAACACAACATAAGTGGTGTGTGAAGCTAGGTCGTAATTCTGACAGAAGGACCAATTATGTATGTATGTATACGTAAGACGGTTGACCACTGATTCGCACAATGTATTGCTGAAGGCATTCGTTCTTTAGCCGCACTATTCTTACGGAAGATTCCTCTGCCACTTATAATATAAAACGATTGAAATTTCCATTTCCAAAACTATTCCCTTCTTCCTTCTTGCTTTTTTCAATATTTCAAGTTCCTGCATAAGGCTCTACATTAATAGGGACCATCCCCTTATCTATATATATAAAAATGAATGTTTGTTTGTATGTAATTAATACAATCGTAAACTATGCATTTGATCATGCTATGATCTTCAGCAAAGTTGTTGCGCAAGAGCCGGGGAAGGTTTCTAAGTTGGTATGACCAACTTCCGACAGGTGGCGCCACTGAAAATTACTCAAAATTAATTAAATCGTAAACTGTGCATTTGATCACGATATGATCTTTAGCAAAGCTGTTGCGCAAGAGCCGGGGAAGGTTTCTAAGTTGGTATGACCAACTTCCGGTAGGTGGCGTCACTGAAAATTACTAAAAAAAATTAATTAAATCGTAAACTGTGCATTTGATCACGATATGATCTTTAGCAAATTTGTTGCGCATAAGTGGACGGAGGTTTCTAAGTTGGTGCGATTTATTTCCGATAGATGGCGCCACTAAGAATAATTCAAAATGAATTGAATCGTAAACTATGCATTTGATCAGGTGTTGATCTGGCAAATACCAGACATTTTAGCATTTATGATTTTAATAGCAGTTAGTATAACCAAAGAATATGGATATAAAGAATACGCATCATGTAGAAGTAAAATTTCTTATGGCGGGTCATAACATTACGACCCGCTCTCATCAAATTCTTTTCTAGATGAGAGGGAGGAAGACAGAAGGAAAATAAACACAAACAAAGAGCGTAACAATGTGTTGCTCTCATTGTACGTATGTACATGTGTATGTATTCCTGTGTTTTTTGATTTAGTTGCCGATCAGACTGCGACAAGAACACATGTTTTGCGGATGCTTTATCATTTTATTTCAGAATAACACTCGAAGAATATTTTGTGTTAAAAATGTTCTATGTCATTAGCTGGGCGTATTTTATTTTTTATTTTGTCCCATAGTATAATTTTTTTTAAAAAATGGTTTTTTTATTCTTTTTATTTTTCTAAAAAACATGGCCTAATTATTAAGCCAAAGATGGATAGCTTTATGTTCTTTTAATAATAAAATGGATTTTTTATTTTATTTTTATTTATCCAAAATTATTAAGCCAAAGATAGACAGCTTTACATATGTATGTTGATGAAATGAAAATAAAAGTAGCGTATATTACTAACACTTTTCTATGGCTGTAAATAAATAAATTCTCTCAACTTATTTTCTCTCTCTTACTCACAAATCCATAACCAAAGGCATGTGTTAACCTAGAGGAAAATTGTTAGTAATAATTTCAAGTCTACTTATTAACCCAATGATATGTATATGTGATCGGAAAATATAGAAAATTTGTACTGCACTAAGACACTAAAACACCGTATTTAACTTGGCAAGTATTCCTCCAAAAATCGAAATCATTTCTCTTTGATATTAGTGAATACTACTGTGATATTTCTTTGGGTGTATCATTGAAGTCTGAAAAAAGCGACATGAACCTTCTTTAAAAACTGACAAGATTTTTACGCTCTTTTTAACGAACATTCTTGATGTTCGTGTCCTATGTGTGTAAAATGCCGAAGATGTTCTTCCCCTGAGGGACCTTGGTGCCGACGTCTGTTTTTAACACCAGAAAAATAAATAAAAAGTGGCCAAACAACAAAAACGCACGATGAGAAGAACGCATTGTTACGCTCTTGGTTTCTGTATCATTCCCTTGTATCTCTCCCCCTGCGTCTTGAAATATTTTTGAAAAATATTCCAAAATATGTTGAAATGCACATTCTGTATACTTTATTTTCTTTGGTAGAACTCATTCCCGTAAAATTTGAAACATATTAATTTTGGCAAATTTTTAAAAATGCCGTTGGGTTCAATTGGATTGGGTACATTGTGAGATTCTTATAAATTTAACACATTTTTCATGTCGTTCCCGTGCCATCATGCCTCCAAAGCGGCACGTAAGTTGGTCGACCTACACCTCGAACACGGAACAAAAGACCATTACGAGCCTCAGAATCGGACGGGCAAGTAGCATTGAGACTGGAAAGTCTTCGATTACATGCCGCTGAGACCCGTTGGCATGTATTACTTGAACAACGAGAAATGAGATTAGAAACTGATCGAATGCGTACTACTCACGCCCGTTTGTCTGAATCATCTGGACAACGGGAAACAAAATCAATAAAATGATTCAAAATTAATTTGATATTTGTGTAATGTCTTTCTTCCAAATTTATTTTTGTTGGTGGCGCAGCAACACGCGCAGGATACAGCTAATTTTGTTATAAAAAGTTGCAATACATCATGTAATTTTGATTCCTATAACATCTATGAAGGCTTTATGAAATTTTGTTTTGATTACTTCCATTACTTTGATCTTAGCTCAGTTAGTTTAACTATTTTACCATTTCCGCTTACAATTATTCTCGTTACCAATAAATTTTATCTTTTAAACATTTTTTTGTTATTTTTTCCTTAGAAATTTAACAACGTTTTTAAACTTTAAGCAGAGCTAAATAATAATGTCCCAGTAATAAATAATAATCTGTGTGGCAAGCAATTGCCGCAAGTTACAACATTTTTATCCCAGACACATTCTTACAAAAGAAAATAACGAGAAAAAATTTTTTTCAAACTTTAAAAATATTTCATGGACTTCCTCTTGTCTGCTTATCTCTCTTAAAAGAAGAATAACGAACGAGCGACACTTTTTCAAACAATTATCAAACGTTTTACAGTCATCGGTAATGTTTTCTTTCGTTTTCTTTCATTGTATTGGTGTCTATATGTTTGTAAGTATGTGTGTATGAAAAAAAATCATTATCACTTCCAATCCCCGGAAATTTAATAAAAAGCTTAACAAAACGGTTTACAAAACGGCCTGGCCTCCCAGGCTTCACATGGCTCACGATAATGTCTCTGTGCTTACGAAAGTTACAAACAACGTTTGCAGCAGCAACAGGCATTGTATGGACAACATTGACTATCACTTGACACTTAATTCCAGTGTACCCCCACAATGTGGCTGGTTGGATCAATAAAACCAATACCTTGTCAAAGCAGAACAACATCAAACATGTTGTGTTATTGTCTTCATACTGAGCATTGACTGACCTGACTGACTTTGTTTTAAAATTGTTTCGCTTTTATTATCTTGAATGTCTGAGTCTGGGAATTGTTTGTTGGTTTTATCTCGGAATGTATTGTGTTGTTGCAACATAAAGCATGTTGCAAGCACTTTCAAAATTGATAATAAACGTAAGTGCTGCTACAATATTTTCTTTTCATTTTGTCTTCCATGGGACTTGGACTCCGTCTTTTTTTTCTTTTGCTCGCTCTTCTGCTGTTTATTGTGTAGCTTTACTTAACAACAACAACAGCTCATACATACGTTAAGGCCTTAAACAACTTATGGCCAGAATACAAGACAATACAATAGCCAAACGGCTTAAACCCGCAAGACAGCCAGTTAACCAAACAATAACACAAGGAAGAGGCGGCAGGAGGGGCATAAAAGAATGAAGTTGAAGAAAAATGTTGAAGTTGTTTAAAAGATAACCAAGTAGTTGTAGTTGTTGTTGTTGTGCTAGTGGCAGTGGCAGTGTTTAGGAAAATATGTGTCAAACTCCTGCTGGTAGGGAGACATTTATATGGGTGTCTAAGAGATAAATGGTTTTGAAGAATGATATGAAATGATTGACAGATATTATGCGTAAAGAAGACCATGATTAAGTAACTGCATAGCTTAACACTATAAGGACAACTGGGAAATCCAAAGATGATCATGGACCATTACAACCCTTTAGTCAGGCTTACGACCTAGCTTCACACACCACTTACATATGTTAAGTGCTTTAATTTTATACATGAGTGGTGGAATCTACAGTTTAACCTCGACTCCAAACAACAGATTTTTGAGAAAGTTTTTCATGGCAATTTTCCACTTTCTCTCAGAGTTTTTGCTAGCATTGGCAATTCTAGTGTAATAAACTCCAAGACGGTGTACAACTGTCGCAGATATCTCAATGAGATGGCGAACCTTTATGATGTTTGTATCACATGGGTACCGGGACATAGAGATATTCCCGGCAACTGCAGAGCGGATGATTTGGCCAGAAGTGGCATGACCGTCGAACTCTCTGATGAATTCTCTACACTAGAGATTCCTTTGAATACCTGCAGGCTTATAATTGACAATGCAATCGTGAACCTTGTCAACAGTAGGTGGGCAGCTTCGGATAAGGGCAGAACGGTGCAAAAAATCTTGCCAAGGCTGGATAGGAGGCGCACGGCGACTCTTCTTAAACTCCAAAGAAGCAGGCTCAGCACTGTTATCGAAGTTATTACGGGGCATTGTATTATAGTAACGCATGCGAGGCCTATTGGTCTTGGACATCTCGCGAATGATTGCTGCAGAAGCTGTGGAGATGAGGAGAAGGATGAATCACCTACTTCACCTACTGTGCACATGCCCGGCACTTGGTCAGAGGAGAAAGAGACACCTGGGTGCCTACTACATGGAGGACTAGGATGAACTGTCATGCATGGATATTGGCAGTCTGAGTCGCTTTATCGGAAGCTCAAAGTGGTTCCTGGAATAGGGGAGAATGTGAAACTGTGGTATCACAATGGGCCCTGTGTGTGGCCTATGTGTGTCCGCTCATGACTCCATCGAGGGGATAGCCACTTTTTGCCAGAAACCTGCTGAGATAGGAAGTCACTGAAAAAATATTTTCTTTCATATTTTCGTTTTGATGTCTGACCTGGGGTTTGAACCCAGGCCTCACGTCTAATAAGCCAACACACTACCTACTAGACTACAGCGACATCTTCTAGAGTCGTTTGGAATACAATGCTTGTGGTCAGTTATAATGCTGCCTCTGGATGTGGATTTGAAAACTAGTGCTCTTAACTTCTCTGAATAGCAACGAATTTATGAGCCCGTCAAGAACTAGAATTCTGTCACCAGATAGAAATACTGAACGCAAAATGGTACGATGAATTGAAGATTGATATACGCGTTGGTTATAATGCAGTGCTTAACGCTTAGAACTTTTCAACTAAAGGTCAAAGTTCATAGACACTTACATACATACATACATTCATACATACGTATATACATTCATAGATACATACATTCATACATACGTACATAAATTTATACATACGTACATAAATTTATACATACGTACATACATTCATATATACGTACATACATACGTACATACATTCATACATACGTACATATATTCATACATACGTACATACATTCATACATACATACATTCATGCATACGTACAGACATTCATACATACGTACATACATTCATACATACGTACATACATTCATGCATACGTATGGACATTCATACGTACGTACATACGTAAGTGGTCATTACAATCCTTCAGTCAGGATTACAATCCAGCTTCTCACACCACTTGCACACATATGTTGTGTGTGTTTAATTTTATACATGAGTGTCAGAACATACAGTTTAAAGTCGACTCTGAACGACAGATTTTTGAGCAACTTTTCCATGGCAATTCTTATTTACATTCAAAGTTTTTGCCAAAAATCTGCTGAGTGGCAGTCCCCAAAGAAATATTTCTTCATTCATCCGAATTTTCCTTTCCCTAATGGGTTAATTTCTAATATTTTATGGCCTTAATAATTATGTAACCATTTTTGTTGCATTTTTCTTTTACTTCTCATCTTTGCTTTTTTTGCCTTCCTTGTTTTTCTCTCTTTTTCTCGGTGTAACCAATTGATAAGCGCTTTTGCAATATGGGTACGTACGCATTTATTAAATACATACATATTCCATCCAGATTGTGGCATCTTCTGTTCACATGTGCCACAATTCAAATTCATTGCGTGTAGTTTTCTTTCGTAAGTTGGGAATTTTCTCAAGATTTCTTAAGCAGTCACGGGCAAAGCAGAGAGCACAGAGCTTCAAGAGTTTGTCTACAACACAATTAATAACGTCATGTAATGCTTCGCCAGTGACAGTAGATGAAGAACCGGTAAGAGAATATAGAAGAAGACGAGGAGGAAATAAACCCAGGTATTCTATTCCAATTCCATTGAAAACGCTTACAGCATGACAATATCAGAATGAATACGTACCCATACGTTGCATGTACTCGTATAAACTGTGTAGACTGTGTGTGTGATGCCTCAAGTACTCTTAGGAATTACAAGAGATTCGTTTAGAATTTCGTCTTCTTGTAAATGTGAGTTGCATAGCAAAAATTGTAAAATGGTTTGTAATTGACATAAAAGTGGTCATCAGTGTTTGTTCTTAAAGAGCCCATAATAATGGAATGATAAAATAAATGTCAGCCATTCAGTCAGTCCGTCAGTCAGTCAGTCAGTCACTGACTACTCTGTCACTCAGCTTAAGAATAATAATGACAGCATTTGGCTTGCAACAATTTTCTTGTAGCATTTAAAATATTTTGTTGTTGCATGTCACTCATGCCATTCCTCAAGCTTTTCGTTCCTCAACGGACAGTCAGCCAGCCAGTCGGTGCTCTAAAGCGTTGCAATTTGATTTGTACGAGCCATTCAAGTTATAACTGCCCTTGACGTTGACGTGTGATGTGTTGATTAATGTGATGATGAGTTAATTTTAAACTTAAACTGTGTGGCTGTGATTCTCATTAAAAAAAAAGAACAACCGAAGGAAGGAAATCAAAATAAATCTGCATTGGATTGGTTGAAGCGAATCTAATTTAACAAATGTGGCAAGTGTGGCATGATGTTGGTATTTTTCTTTCAATTTTTTTTTTTCAATTTTTTTACTCATGGGATTATAAAGGTCATGGCGGTTTGCAAATAATGCAAACGTTCAGATAATTGAACACTTTTAATATGAGTGTAGGTGCATAATGTTTTATTAGATGGGAAATATTAAAATTTTTTGAGGTTAGGTCACATATGGGGTTCGTCAAAGAACAGTTTGGCTTCCTTACAGCGGTCTGCCTCAAACCAGGATCAATTTCCCTTATGCGAACACTTTTTGGCACTTTTTCAGTCACGGGTGCATTTAGTTTGAAAACTGAAGCAAATCCGGTATCAGAGTTCTAGGCAAAAAGTACTAAATTCTCTGCTTCTTACATAACTCAGAACTTTTCTGGAAGATACCCCATATCAACTGAAGAAATCTGTAAACACAGCCTTGTAACTGTGTATACGAATCTAGAAGTTGACTACCAGCTAAACTTCAATAGTCACATGGACTTAAAGTCAGCGATGAAGTCGCCGTAGCCTAGTAGGTAGTGTGTTGGCTTATTAGACGTAAAGCCAGGGTTCGAGCCCCAGGCCAGACATTAAGACAAATTACAAAAAGTATTTCTTGGGCGACTACCTCTCAGCAGTTTTCTGGCAAAAACTCTGAGTGTAAATAAAAATTGCCATGAAAAGTTTCTCAATAAATAAAAATCTGTCGTTCGGAGTCGAATTTAAACTGTAGGTCCCACCACTCATGTATAAAATTAACACACACTCAACGTAAGTGGTGTGAGAAACTAGGACGTTGTACAATGGGTCAATTCGACCTCCGGGTACTGTACTTGTCTAATTGACAAGTACACGTAATCTAACCTAACCTAACCTAAAGTCACCGATAATGATATTGCAGACGGTCTATTGTACCTGTTTTTATTCGAGATGTCAAGCATTTCGAAGCCCCAGTTAGTATAATACTTCCGCCCATTAAAATCAACCCGCTGTCCTCCTTCCAGAACCTCCTATTAAGTATTACATCAGGAGCTTCTCTACCATAAGCATATCGATGTATCTGCCCGCCATTTGTCGGTGAATCTGCAGCAATTGAAGGTCACATGTTCTGCGGTTTCAAGCTCTCGCTGATTGTTTTACACACGGCCATCTTCTATCTTAAATCGCAGATATTGTCGGTCCAGATATTGTCTGGTGACGCCATTACTGAACATGATACTTCTTCTGGCAACTCTTAAGAAAGAGTTAGAAAATTGTTTGCCACGACACTAACACACAAACTCTACACAGAAAGCAAGGACAACGAAAGACGCCAAACCTAACATTCTAGAACTTGCTACAATAAAACAATCTGCTTTCCTGGACAAAACTTCTTAATGCAGGTGAAACAATTCAAGAAAAATAACTGAAAGCAAAATGTCGCAGATACTCCATGAATGCCCTGTATTCCCCGAACTATCTAAGAGGCTCTGATATACAAAATATTCAGCCGATAATTGCTGAACATGGCCAACCAAGTGAAACAATGTAAGACGAATTGTGTTATGAAACCACATTCACCAGTAACGGCGTGCTTCTGTAAATTATTTTTAATGGCGCACCCCGTACTACACCTACGGCGAAGTCGGAAACAATGTTATGTCTCTTGTGACTTTCTGATAGCCAGGCGGCTATCAGGCTCTGAGTTTTAATGTGATGAACTCCAAGACTGTGTACGGCTGTCGCAGATATCTCGACGAGATAGCGGAACGTTATGATGTCCATATCGTATGGGTACCGGGGAACAGTGGTATTCCGGGTAACTGCAGAGCTGATGAACTTGCCAGGCTGGGCACGACCATCGAACTCTCCGATGAGTTCTCGAATCTGGGCATACCTATGAGGACCTGCAAGCTCATAATTGATAATGCGATCGTCGATTCCGTCGACGACAGGTGGGCGGCCTCGGACACGGGTAGAACGGCTCGTAAAATCTGACCAAGGCTGGATGAGGGGCGCACAATGAGTCCACTTAAACTCCAAAGAGGCGCAGTCAGTGTAGTTGTCGGTGTCATTACTGGGCATTGCATGTACGCATGAAGGGCGCATTGGTCTTGGACACCTTGGTAACGACTGCTGCAGAAGCTGCAGAGATGAGGAGGAAGAGGAGACTGTCCCTCATCATCTGGAAGTACTTGGGTACTTACTACATGGACGATCTGGAGGAACTGTCAAGGATTGACATTGGCAGCCTGAATCGCTTCATCAAAAGCTCCGAGTGGTTTCGAGACTAGGGGATAACGGATAACTGTGGTAGCACAATGAGCCCAATGCGGCCTAAGTGAGTCCAACCAAAAATTTTTCTTGGATGGGCAGCCACCTATACCTACCTACCTACTTACCTGTGACTGGGAAGTTATCATACGGGGGTCAGCCGCTAGTACTAGTCAGGGCTTATAGGCGAATGGCCCATTTCGGAAAGAAGAGAGTCAAAAAATGATGTAACGCATCCCGTAAACGACTTTATTATAAATCATCACGCACGGTTCTAAACTGCATCGAACTGTAGGTGGAGCTCACTTAAAAGGTCCTGCAAATCATTTCTAAATCCTGCAGGCGAAATTGTCCTAAGGGCTTCAGTGATGATTATAAAGGAAGATAATAATTCTGCAAAGGATATCACTACACTTTATAACACTCAGGCGGCTGTCGAAATCATTATTAAACATGCTGAATCGGCCAAAGGCTACTGCGGACCCCCACAACTATTCGGTTGTCATTGGAGAAGGAAACCCCTTAGGTTCTCTTATGCAAATAATCTTAGTAATTTGTTGAGGATGAGCATAGAGCGTCTAAATAGTTTCATTAGAAGCTCTGGATAATTGCAAGACTAGGATAAATTAAAGACTGTGACACAAAAATGGGTAATGATGGGCATGAGTGTGTATATCTTATTGGTTTGACAGCCTCTTCTGTGTGCCTATCTTGATACTTTCATCAATTATTGACTCCAGGTAGTGTTTAGAAGCAAGTGTTCTAATCGGAAAGTAGTCTTAAGGAAGCTACTGCAAATGCTAGTTGCATAAAATTTCAGTTCTGTAGGACAAAACCTTATGCCAAAACCTTTGATCCATTTTTTAAGCCGCTGAAACTCAAAATACATCAGCTTTTCTGCCAGTGCTGCAGTTTAAACAATTCAAAAGTGCTGTCAAGCAACTCTGCTTTAAGCATTCATTTGAAATCTTTTTGAAAATCTTTTTAAACTTCTTTTGGAAATAGGTTTCTGGGAAAACTTTCCTCCATAATATCCCCTTTTAAATCTTCCTACACACTACTTATGGTTGAAAATCATAATTTTTATTGCAAATTTTTTCTTCCCTTAAATTCCAGAAAAAAAAATTTATTTTTATTTCACAAACACATCCTTAACCATGGTAAGATATGTGAATAGAGATGTACATATGTATGGAGATGATGATGACAATTTTTCCTTTTAAAAATATATTTTCAAATACAGTCTTCGTAAATATTTTCAAGACAACAGTTTTCCTAAGATTTTAAAGTCATTTCAAGCTTGCCAAGTAAGTAAACTTTTTACACCCACTGTTTAAATATATTTGTGTGCTTAAGAGCTACTAAAACACACATGTTGATAGGAAGCGAGAGTGAATATATTTTATGGATCCACATTACCGCATGACGACGGCGACATTTCACTTTTCATTTCATTTTTATTTGTTTTTTTTTTCGTTTTTGTTGTAAATACGAGTAAATGCGAGTGTTTGTAAGACTTTTTAAATGAATTTTTTATTCATTTTACGTGCCATACAAACCTTCCACGGCAGCTGACATATGGCATGTGGCAAAGGTAAAGTCAAATAATGGCTGAAATGCATGAATAATGAAATGAATTTGAAAAGTATTTCAATTGAAACAAAATATGATGCCAAGTTGTGTTAATATACGAGCATTGTGTTAGAAAGCCTTTTAAACAAGTAAAGTTTGATTAAAATTATGCAAGCGATACGTAATACTCGGAGTTTTTATGGCACGCAAGGCTCAACATGACAATTGTCTGCCTGGATTGCTTGCTTAAATAAACTAAGATTCCCTGATGATTTAAAATTATCATCCAACCTGCTGCAGGAAATGTTAAGAGGCATAACTACTCCGAAATTTCAAACAAGATCATGCCTGAAACTATCCTCTCGAAAACTCCTAAGGTCGCAGTTCGTAACGCGACTCAACACGACAATTGACTGCTTGGATTGCTTGCGAAAATAAACTAAGATTCCCTGATGATTTAAAATTATCATCCAACCTGCAGTACGAAATGATAAGAGGCATAACTACTCCGAAATTTCACACAAGATCGTGAATGAAACTTGCCTCTCGAAAACTCCCAAGGCCGCAGTTCGTAACGTGACTCAACATGACAATTATCTTCCTAGAATGCTTGTGGAAACAAACTAAGATTCCCTGGTGATTTAAAATTATCATCCACTCTGCTGTAGGAAATGATGAGAGGCATAACTACTCCGAAATTTCACACAAGATCGTGCATGAAAATTGTCTCTTGAAAACTCCCAAGATTGCAGTTCGTAACGTGACTCAACATGACAATTATCTGCCAAGATTGCTTGCGGAAACGAACTAAGATTCCCTGACGATCTAAAATGATCATCAAACCTGCCGTAGGAAATGATAAGAGGCATAACTACTCCGAAATTTCACACAAGATCGTGTATGAAACTTGCATCTTGAAAACTCCCAAGGCCGCAGGTCGTAACGCGACTCAACATGACAATTATCTGCCAAGATTGCTTGCGGAAACGAACTAAGATTCCCTGACGATCTAAAATGATCATCAAACCTGCCGTAGGAAATGATAAGAGGCATAACTACTCCGAAATTTCACATAAAATCGTGCATGAAACTTACCTCTTGAAAACTACCAAGGCCGCAATTCGTAACTCGACCCAACATGACAATTGTCTGCCTGGATTGCTTGGGAAAATAAACTAAGATTTCCTGATGATTTAAAATTATCATCAAACCGGAAGTAGGTAATGATAAGAGGCAGAACTGCTCCGAAAAGTATGAAGAAAATCGGCATCGGCATGATCGTGCTTGAAGCACGAAAAGACCCAAGGACGCTGTTCATAAGTTTGAATAAAATTATATGAGCGCTGCGTTATACTCGGCGTTTTGATGGCTGTGGGCGACTCAACTTGATAATGGTCTGCCAAGACTGTTTGCGGAAATGAACTAAGCTTCCCTAGACATTTAAAATTATCATCAAGCATGCAGCAGCCAAAGATTAGAGGCAGAAATACTCCGAAGAACATCGCCATCTAATACAAGATCGTACATGAAGCTCAAAAAGACCCAAGACCGCAGTTCGTAACTCTCTATAGGTAGGTAGGTTTGAGGAGATTTAAAGCCGTAATATAAGTGCAAGAAAGCTGGCCAAAGGACTCACTGAGTTCGTCTCAAACAAGAAGCGAATGAAGGAAGGTAGGGAGTCGACATTCAGATTGCTGACGTTAATTTTGAATTTACGGTAACAGAAGATCGTGCCCCTCCTCCTACTTCCACTCTCTCTACCTTCCTTCATTCATTTCTTGTTTGAGACGAACTCAGTTAGCCCTAACGATCCTATTGCTGACATTAATTTTGAGTTTACATTAAGAGAAGGGCGCCCCTCAATCATTGTGAACTGATAATAGCTTCTCCTCTTGCTCTCACTACCTCTACCTACTTTCATTCGTTTCTTGTTTGAGACGAACTCAGTGAGTTCTAACGTCAGCCATAGGTTTTGAATATCGACTCCCATCAGATCCTATTGCTGACATTAATTTTGAGTTTACATTAAGAGAAGGACGGGCTTCAATCATTGCCTCCTTCGTTCGTTTCTTGTTTGAAACGAAACTTTCAAAGAAAGTCTAGAGATAATATTTTATTCTATCAGAAGCCAGCTAAACACAGAGCATAGTGACAGTTGTGATAGTTTTTTAAAATATTTTTATGTTATGTGAGTGTAAACATGGAAGTTTTACGATAAAATTAATGACTACACCCAATATTACATAGATAATTGGTCTTTACAACCCTTTAGTCAGGATTACGACCTAGTTTCTCACACCACTTATGTTGTGTTCGTTAATTTTTATACATGAGTGGTGGGGACCTACAGTTTTCCTCTCAGAGTTTTTGCCAGAAATCTGCTGAGAGGAAGTTGCCGAAGAAATATTTTTTTTTCATATTTCGTTCAGTTGGAGATGCCTGAACTGAGGTGTGAACCGAGGCCTCACGTCTAATAAGCCTTGGTCTAGTAGCTAGGCGACTTCCAACCAATATTTTGTATCAAAAAAAAATCCAAAGAATACTGTTTAACAAAACAAGGGTGTTTTTTGCAGAGGTATAGAACTTTAAGTTGCAATAAAACAGCGATGGATTATTCGATTGACATGAATTTTAATTATCCGAAAGATAATCTTGTGGCATTACATTTTAAATATGATTTCTGGCATATGACCGCCACGGCTGGCGCGGATGTAGTCCAATCTGGACGTCCAATTTTCGATGACTTTTTCCAACATTTGTGGCCGTATATCGGCAATAATACAGCGAATGTTGTCTTCCAAATGGTCAAGCGTTTGTGGCTTTACCGCATAGACCAATGACTTTACATAGCCCCACAGAAAGTAGTCTAGCGGTGTTAAATCACAAGATCTTGGAGGCCAATTCACAGGTCCAAAACGTGAAATTTGGCGGTCACCAAACGTGTCTTTCAATAAATCTATTGTGGCACGAGCTGTGTGACATGTTGCGCCGTCTTGGTGAAACCACATCTCCTGGACATCATGGTTATTCAATTCAGGAATGAAAAAGTTAGTAATCATGGCTCTATACCGATCACCATTGACTGTAAAGTATTGGCCACCATCGTTTTTGAAAAAGTACGGACCAATGATTCCACCAGCCCATAAAGCGCACCAAACAGTCAGTTTTTCTGGATGTAACGGTGTTTCCACATACACTTGAGGATTACCTTCACTCCAAATGCGGCAGTTTTGTTTGTTGACGTAGCCATTCAACCAGAAGTGCGCTTCATCGCTAAATAAAATTCGCTTATGAAAATCGGGAACAACGGTAATCTCGTTTTGGGCCCATTCGACGAATCTACGCCTTACTTGATGATCGTTTGTAAGCACGCAAACCAAGATCCTTCCGCAAAATCTTCCATAAAGTGGATGGACACAGATCCAATTCCTGTGCTCGATGGCGGATGGACTCATTCGGGTCTTCCTCAATGCTACGCTCTACAGCAGCAATAGCTTCTTCTGTACGCACCGTACAGCGTCTCTTGGGGATGCGAGTTATCAATAAGAGTAAACGTGGTGCGAAAACGTTCCATGGTTAATCGAATTAAATGCTCTGATGGACGATTTTGTCGACGACAAAATGGACGTAGTGCGCGATACGTTTTCCGCACAGAACCATTATTTTCGAAATAAAATTGCACTATTTGCAAGCGTTGTTCAGGCGTGAGTCTATTCATGATGAATTGCCAAACCAAACTGAGAATAAATCACTTGACAGCTGTTAAATCGGTCGCCATCTTGAAAAGTAATGCCAACTTAAAGTTCTATACCTCTATAAAAAACACCCTTTACATTACTGAAGTAATTGTGCTAATAAAACTGCTCTTCTATTGAAGCCCCTTTGGCTAGAAAAACCATTCTATTGACAGTAAGTAAGGGTGGCCAGTTGTTTAAATTCCAAATTAACTATTCAAGTAGAAGAAAAGTTTTTGTACCTTTTTCGTTTTTTGTTTACAATTCTCTGATAATTTTCATGTGCCTGTCTGTCTGCCTATCTCCTGTGTTGCAAGTCACCACAATAACGCCTCTATGTCGCACACCTTCTGGTTATTTAACGATTTATGATGTTGACTTGATTGAAAATTCATGGTTTTGCCTTACCTCAGCTCACCACCTCACAAGCACTCATAAAGTTGTGTGGCAGGCAATAGTGGTGGCTGTTAACCAGTCTGTCTGCCATGGCCTTAGTCTCAAGGAAATGCCATCACTAAACTAAACTCTAAACGTTAAACGCTAAACAAATAGAAATAAAATGTTTAGAATAGAAATTGTCTTGCAATTCCAATTGCAGCATGATTAAGCAATAAATTATGACAAGATTTTGTTTTTATTATGACTCCAATGGAGTGGAGAGTTCTTTTTCCTCTTCTGTTGGCTTACAATGTGTTGGCAACTTTGTGTTGGTAATGCTGGAATTAAAAGCAATTTTTTTTCTCTTCGTTTGCTTTTTTTTTTGTATTTGCCCAAGAGTTAGAAATTTATGCAGGAAAGAAGACAAGAGCATTAAATCATTATCCAAATAGTAGGAAAAGGCTTCTTTAAACTAACGGTAAAAGGAAGTTTAATTTCCAAACCCAAACATTTTTAAAAAGACTAACAATCACGAACGAAAAATCTAAATGAGACAATAAATTAAAAGGCTCCTCTCTCAATGAGGAATTAAAATTAAAGTGACTGTCAAAATCAAATATGCTGAGAAGGTGTGTGTTATCCATGAGCCAAAGGCACCTACAATTTAAAGTCGATTTCGAACGTTAGATTTTTGAGGAACTTTTTCATGGCAATTTTATTTATTCTCAGAAAAGTGTTAGAGGAAGTTCCAGGAAGAACTTTTTTCTGATTCGTTTTGTTCAAGTCGTGCTTTGAATCACGGCCTCACGTCAAATGAGCCAACACACTTCTTACTAGATTACGGCAACTTACCGTCGACCACTTCTCAATATCTCATCTTATATAGTATCCACACATACATGCATAATTGGTCATTCAACTCTTCGGTCAGGATTACCACCTACCTTCTCACACCACTTGTGTTGTGTGTATTAATTTTATCCATAAGTGGTGGAACCTAAAATTTGAAGTGGATTTCAATTTCAATTTGATTTATACTCAGAAGACTGCTGAGAAGAAGTCAGCGAAGAAATATTTTTTCTATATTTTCTGTAATTCAAGCTGTGCTTTGAACCACGGGCTCACGTCTAATAATCCAACATACTACCAACTAGTTTACGGCCACCTTAGACGGTAACGTTTTTCAATATCACGTATCGTATGTTCTTATCCATAGCTTTCTCAAGGATTTTCAACATGTATGACGCTGATGTGAAGCACTTTCATTTGCAGGATTTTGGACGAGCAGGAGCATCATCCTCCATTCGAACAACATGGCCGAGCCAACGCAACCGCTGGATGTTAATACCCTGAGGAGCTCATACAGCTAACACATACATAACACACGTAATTGGTCATTACAACCCTTTATTTAGGATTACGACCTAGTTTCTCATCCAGCACACTACCTACTAGACCACGGCGACTTCATACAGCTTACTGTTGGATTATTATCGTCGTTAAGCATTTTATTTTTCGAGTCTTTATAAAGTCAAAATTTTTCTAATTATTTACTTACTTACTTACTTGTCTTAATTGACAAGTACACGTCCTCTAACCTAACCTAACCTACTTACTTACTTACTTAACTGGCCATTAAAAACCCAATGTACGAATTTTGGCCAGCCTTAACACATTCTTCGAGGCGCCTCTGTGCTTACGCCAGTTGGTCACAGCAATCGATGACAGGGCTTCCTCGATCTGGTTCTTCCAACGCAAACAAAGTCGTCTCCTTCACCGACATCCGCATCAAATACCCGTCTCGCGGAGCATCTTCCTCCATTCGAACGACATGGCAGAGCCAGCGCAGCCGCTTGATGTTAATACCCTGGGGAGCTCATACATAACACACATAATTGACCATTACAACCCTTTAGTCAGGATTACGACCTAGTTTCTCACACCACTTATGTTGGGTGTTTAATTTTATACATGAGTAGCGGGACCTACAGTATACTCCGAGCGACAGATTTTTGAGAAACTTTTCATGGCGAATATGGTCTAGTAGGTAGTGTGTTGGCTTATTAGACGAAAAGCCAGGGTTCGAGCCCCAGGCCAGACATCAAAATAAAATACAAAAAGTATTTTTGCGGCGACTTCCTCTCTCAGCGGATTTCGGGCAAACACTCTGAGGGTAAATAAAATTGCCATGAAAAGTTTCTCAAAAATCTGTCGTTCGGAGTCGACTTTAAACTGTTGGTCCCGCCGCTCATGTATAAAATTAACACACAAAACATAAGTGGTGTGAGAAACTAGGACGTTGTACAATGGGTCAATTCGACTTCCGGGTACTGTACTTGTCTTAATTTACATGTACACGTCCTCTAACCTAACCTTCATGGCAATTCTTATTTACTCTCAGAGTTTTTGCCCGAAATTTGCTGAGAGGAAGTCGCCGAAGAAATATTTTTTCATATTTCGTTCAGTTGGACATGCCTGACCTGGGGTTTGAACCCAGGCCTCACGTCTAATAAGCCAACACACTACCTACTAGACCATGGCGACTTCATACAGCTTACTGTTGAATTATTATCGCCAACTCTCACTCGGACCTAAGATCTTACGTAGGATTTTTCTACCGAATACTCTCAAGGCTGCTGCATCAGTGCTTAATAGTGTCCATGCCTCTGCATCATAGAGACCATAGTAGCACCTGTCGGCAAGAGTGATACTGCGCTTGATCTCCCGACTGACATCATTTATGGTGGCAACGGCGGAGCCAAGATAAATAAATTTCTTGACTACAACGAAAGTTTAGTTATCGTACGTAATCTGAGATCCAATAAGCCGCATGTCCCTACTTATTGAAAACATATACTTCGTTTTGCCCTCATTTTTCTAATTGTAAGCTAAAAATGTGAACAGGCCTGTTACTACACGCTTTAAAAGCCAGTGTTTCTTAATCGTTATTCAGTTTTGCTCATTATTACTCAATCACTGTTAAATTAATTGTCAAACATCATAATTAAGTCCTTCAAACAAGCACTTGTAAAAAGATTTTCACAGAGAAACCGAAGAAACTAAATGAAACAATTAAAAGGGTTCTGGAGCTGTGCAAATAAATTGCCACTCACTTAAGGCGGCCTACAAAACAATGGAAAACATTCACGTGCAGTATTGTTGCTACCAACGTATACTACACACGTGTGTGAGTATGAGCGTAAGATTTATGGCCAACAAATGTACAAATAAATTTACGGTAAAAACAATAATAACAACAACACAAAGGCCATAAACATATTAAACTCTAAGCCATAAAGTCATTTACGTTAAAAGGCCAAATCCATATAGGACGAGTATAAATGCGAGTGAAAGAACACGAGTAACAAAACACAATGAAATTGTGGAAATAAAAACAAATAAAGAGAGGGGTCAAGTTCGACTGGAAGGAATCCTACAGTCTATAATGGAAATTTTGTAACAATTATACTCTTGAATAACTACCAAGCAATACAAGCATAAAAAAATGGTAAACAAGTAAACAAAAATACAACAACAAACACTATAAGAATAAATGTAAACAAAATACACAAACATTAATAATGAAACAACGATATTTACATTTATAAAGATTTCGAGAAGGCGAAGCCACAAACATTCGCCTTCAAGTACATTCATCAGACTGTTTACTCTGCCATATACAAGGCAAGGCAAAGCAGGCGAGTGAGTTAGTGAAGTTCAGTCAGTCTTGTGTGAAGACGCGGTGTGTTTGAAGAGAATAATTATGGTTTGAAGCTCTAAAGGGTCCGCCAAATATCTTTTTTTTTCTTGAAAATGCTTTAAAAAAAACTACGGAATATTTTCTCAAATTTCTTTTCTATTTGAAAGTACAATCCTTTCGGTTAATAATGGAAAATAATTTCATTCAAATGGCTGCCTCGGCTGGCCATGCAGTAGCCTACACCAGAAGATGCCGATTTTGGCAAAAAAAAAATCATCTTTGCAGATGAAACTCATTTTGATCTTGGCGGGTATGTTAACAAGCAAAATTGTCGCATTTGGGGCACAGAAAACCCGCACGCATACATTGAAAAGCCGACGCAACCAAAACGAGTCACTGTTTGGTGCGGAGTTTGGTCCAGAGGCATAATTGGGCCATTTTTCTTCGAAAATGAGCAAGGAGTGGCCGTTACAGTCAATGGCGATCGTTATCGGGCCATGTTGAACGAATTTTTGTTCACAAAAATTGAAGAGGAGGATATTGGCAACATTTGATTTCAACAGAACGGCGCTACGTGCTACACAGCCGAAGATGCACTCGATGTTTTGCGTCCTGTTTTGAAGATCGCAGAGGTAATGTCGTTTGGCCACCACGGAGCTGCGATTTGACACTGTTGGACTATTATTTGTGGGATGCCGTCAAAGATAAGTGTTACGCCGACAAGCCAGAGACAATTGACGCTTTAAATGACAATATTCGTGAAGCCATTGGTGAAATACAGCTGCACACAATCGATAATGTGCTTAAAAATTGGACCGATCGTGTAGGCTACTGCATGGCCAGCCATGAATGAAATTATTTTCCATTATTAACCGGAAGGATTGTACTTTCAAATAAAAAAAAGAAATTTGAGAAAATATTCAGGAGTTTCGTTTTTAAAACATTTTCAAAAAAAAGTTATTTAGCGGACCCTTTAGTAATTGTTATTGTTTATGCAAAGGGTGTAAACAGAGGCATAACAAACATAGCAATTGTTGTTGTTTACATCAAGTTGTGAACAGTGCTACACAGAATTGTGCGAACAATAAAGAATTTTAATTAAAAACTAAACACAAATTTATTTTTATTTTATTTGCAATCTACGAGCTCATATTTTAAACGTTTTTAAAAGGTAAAAACGTAACAATCCACTTCCACTTCAGCATAAAGTTTAAGGTCGATTAAATAAGAAAAAAATTTCTTTACTACATAACTAGGAATAGAACTAATGGACCTTAAACGCCTTTCAAATTTATATTACACTTGCATAAATATTACACTAGGGGGCTATTCATTAAGTCAAGTTAACAAATCTTCCAATTCTTCTTCTTTTTCCAGATAACTTAAGCAGTCATATGCTTGTAATCGTATTCGCCAATCCTTCCTACAAAATTTAATACCCCTACCAGCACATCAACTCAATAATAATAAGCGAAATAAGCAACACAGGGTTCAACCCATAAAAGGCGTTTTATAATGTGCGAATATTGCCATCAGCTTAGCAACTCTTAAACGGAACGCAACCACAACCACAATCGCAATTCTTTATAAAAGAGAGGCTCACCAAATGGCAACTAATTAAGATGCGTATCAAGTTAAATACGCTGCGCGTTAGAGAACTACATGCTTACAGTCATGTTGGCAAATGCAAAAAGAAACTGGGCTTGTAAAAAATGCACAGAAAAAAGGAAGAAGGCAGAGTAATTTAAGACAGGCTTTGTATGTATTTGGGCAGCACTCGTGTAAATAATAAATTAGAAATGATGCTGATCAAAATGATGCTCAGGTAAGAGAAAATCTGTAAAATTTTTAAATTAATTTTTTGAAAATGAAAAATAATCAACGAATTAAAGAAATAAGAAAATTGTAGATGATTTAACTCGAATTTATTTGGTACCCTATACACTACGCTACAGTGCACATTCTGTAAAAATTTTGTGATATTTCTTTAATAAACCTCTGAAGGCAATTCATCGTTTCATCTACTCCTTCACACTCACTTTCCTGTCGGTATTTTTATTTTTACGGATTAAGCTCTCTATCAAGCACAGGTTTTATTATCTGAGTGCCATTCTTTAATTTTTGCAACCGTTCAGTCCGGATTCTGAACCTTTTAAATCCTTATGATCAAGTGGCATCATTGAAAATGGTTAGGAATTTATACGCCTTTAACTGACAGCTATTTTCAATGCATTCCAAGGAGCAATGCTAAGATGTCTGGGTAAACATCACATATTAAGCCAAAGGTCGTTAGACCCAATTGTGTCTAGTGCAAAGTCGAGCACCCTTTTTTAGAAGTCGCCGTAGTCTAGTAGGTAGTGTGTTGGCTTATTAGACGTAAAGCCAGGGTTCGACCCCCGGGCCAGACATCAAAACAAAATACAAAAAGTATTTCTTCGGCGACTTCCTCTCAGCAGATTTCTGGCAAAAACTGTGAGAGTAAATCAAATTGCCAAGAAAGGTTTCTCAAAAATCTGTCGTTCGGAGTCGACTTTAACCTGTAGGTTCCACCACTCATGTGTAAAATTAACACACACAACATAAGTGGTGCGAGAAACTAGGTCGTAATCCTGACTGAAGGGTTGTAATGACCAATTATGTATGTATGTATGTCGTTAGACGCATCTTTTCTATTGAATATATTAAAAACTGTTGAGCTTCGAAACTCGATTAATCCATTTCGCCTGCAAATTTCTCAACAAGTCTATTTAATTCCTCCCTTCAGTTCAGTGTTAATTGTATTCATAAGCGGCGTTTAAAGTCTACTCCGAAGGACAGATTTTTGAGAAACTTTTTCATGGCAATTTTCTTTAGCCTCGGAAATTTTGCTAGAAATCTGCGGAGAGGAAGTTGCCAAGAGAAATATTTTTCCTGGGATTTGAACCACGGCGTCAGGTCTAATAAACCAACACACTATCTACTAGAAACGCCTACTACTACGCTATCGGTTGACACAATATTTTATGCACTTAAGGATTTTACCGCGGCTTTCTATCTTCTCATTGAGGGCGCTTTCGACCATGTTTTTTCCTTATAACTTCATTATAAAGTCGTGTTCTGGTGTATAGCTCTCAATTAAAATTGCAAATTTGAAGCTCTTTGATAAAGTTAGAAGATCCATTGTTATACAGATTATGAATTAGGTTAGCTTAGGATAGAGTGGTAGCCTTGATGGCAAAAGCTCACTTGAGCATCCATAGCGCCCGTTGTGACGCCACAGATGAACGCAGTCTCTATACTGACCAAGTGCTCCAAATCAGGGGAGAAGAAATTGGTTAGCGCAAGGGCTGCACATTCTAAAGCACTATGCGTACTTTACGCAGTACACGCCCAAATTAAAAAGGGTAGCACTTACTGCGATGCAACTTAATTCTCTGTCTTATTATACGTCATCAGGAATTCTCTATCGTATCTGAGAATCCCCAAACCCGGAGTAAAATTAATTCTAACACGACTGAACCTTGTTTGAGTAACTGAGTAGTTTGAGTCCTCTGACATGGTAAACTGCCGGTATTCCTGGGAATTAAGAAGACTGTGGAATTTTCTCCAAAGGCCTTATAATCTTAGAATATCTCTACGTCTCTCCTGTCATCTGTAGTGTATTTCTAGTCGAGCTTTTCTGCAATCCCTGTTCCAGATTTGAAAATTGACGACGCCGAGGATTACGTCGGTGTTGTATATTCGGTGTGATTAGAACGTTCTTATTTAAGATAAGCCGCTGAAGTAAGCAGGAGATTTATACAGAATACATTTCATTGTTTTAGATCCATTATTACAACTTGCCGTTAACTAAAGGGAGGATTTAAACAGACAGATAAATTATTTTTCGTTATTATGAGTACCCAATAAGGTAGAAGTGATCGTTAAGCTAAACGGAGGATCATCCTGCCGGTAACTTTTAAAGTTAAGTTTATGTTTGAACTTGCCATATCATGTATTATTTTCAATATGGCAACTCCAAATTTAAACAAAATGAGAATGTACAACAAAAAAAACGAAGCCCGTCATTGCCACTGCGTTATAAAAAACTTGTTTAATTGAGCAGTTTTATCGACATTGCTTCGGCACTACCATATTTTTGAAAAAGTTAACTTTATTTTATCATTAGTTTGTACTAACGAAAAGAAGTTAAAGGTGACTTTAATGTTCACTTTAGCTAAAGTTACCTTTAACTAAATCCAACTTTAACGGCAGGTTGTAATAATGACCCTTAAAGTGGACATGAGAGCATAATTAAAGAGGGTTTTTGCCTTAACTTACTTACAATCGAAACCTTGGATCTGTCGCTTACGATTTGTGTCTGTTGAGACATGACATTCTCTCTAGAAAATGTTTCATTTCAAAACAGGATACACGCAATAGGTTTAATTCGGTATTGGGTTCCACATACCAGCAGTTCTTTTGACTCGGAATCCTTATGTTGCTTATAAAATGCATTCCCAGATGACGGTGGCAATAAATTTAATAAATTCTAAACGTTTTTTTTTATAGCTTTTTGACCTTTTGTATGCTGACGTATCCATAATTAGCCTCTAAACATTTCAATTCTTTTGTTGTGGTTTTCTTTTCTTTTTTTCGCTCTTCCCAAGTCTATTAATATTTGTACACATATTTTGTCTAATTTTGTACACTTTTTGCCACAATGGAATCATTATGTTTTCCTTTCATTATTTGTTGTTGTTGTTTTTTTTTTCAAATCATAAGAATATATTCTTGGTATGAACCATAAGCCCTTAATTTAATCTTTCACCAGGTAATGATTGTAATAAAAGGGGGAAAAGAAAACTAAATTGTAACTCTTTAAACATGATTCAATTTAAGACAACAACAACAATTGCAAGAACAAAAGGAGCAAAAAAAATTGGACAACAAACGTTAAAAAAATTCCTATTAAAGAACCACAACCACAACCAAAAGAACAAAACTGTCTAAGCCAGTCAGCAGTCTATGTGTGTTGACCATCTATGAGACTGTCTATCTATCCAAGTGGCTGGTCTGTCTGTCTGTCTCTCAGGTTTATCGTTTGGTCAATATGTTTTTAAAACAAATTGTATGGGAACTACATATTTACGTTAAACTATAACAACAACAATAACATCATCATAACAATGCATCATCTTTTATTAACAATAATTATTCATTGTTAAAGCCATTGTTGCAACAGCAACAGCAACAATAACTTCTTATACAAGTTATTTTATAATAAACAATGAAAACTTCAGACTCATTCTATCCATTGTTGTTGTGGTTGTTGTTGTCGTTGTCGTTGTTGTAATGTTTTAAGGATTATGTATTGGGCACACAATACAATTTACGAGCAACCATCATTTGCCATCATTTGTATTGAATTCTCCCTTTCATCACTTACATACATACATAGGCAATCAGTCCAGTCAGCTTGTAAGGCAGCCAGTTCTTCAATCAGTCATTCAGTCAGTCAGTCAGTCAGTCCATAAATTGTTAAAAGTAATGAATTATTGAAGACTCTTCTGCTTTTTTTGATGATTCTTGTCAAATTATGGAACATTAAGTGTTAGACAGAAATAGATAAAGAAAATTATTTTTGTTGTTGTTGTTGTAATTTGATGTAATAGTTGACTTAAATGCTTGTAATAAATGTTTGAACAAAAAAGGCAAAGGTTGAAGGGTGTGATCGCGAAGCTTATTACTATAATTGTCTATCACACGTTTATTTCAGACGATAAATGAACGTCTGACATCTAGAAGAGGCTAGAAAAGCAGAGAGAGGCAGTCCTATACTATCAAACGTTTATTTTAGACAATAAATGAACGTCTGACATCTAGAAGAGGCTAGAAAAGCAGTTCTATAGATCAAACCTTACTTAAAGAAACATTGCGGCCTACTATGATACCACTTGAAATAGTGCCAAAAGCCTTAACTGACAAGGTCGGTTTTGAAAATGATCAACAGCGCTTTACATTAAAACCTAACTCCCTCAGACTTTCTGATCCCGAGCAGAAGTGACTGGACCCCTGACACGAACTCCTGGATGTCTACAACGACGGCTCCAGACTCGATAGCGGGGTGAGCACTGGAGTATACTCTGCAAAATTGGACCTGAACATCTCACTCCGGCTGCCGGACTACTGCAGCGTGTTCCAGGCTGAGGTAATGGCCATCTGCCAAGCCGCACAATGGATCCTCGCCTATGGTCTTCCTATCCCTTTCTCCCGTATCTCGATCTACTCCAATAGCCAGGCTGCGATAAAGTCTCTGTCGAACTTTGCGGATAATTCCAGGATCGTCAGAGAATTTCGTCGCTGACTCAATCACCTTTCTGGGCGCTTCGGCGTCACACTTGTCTAAGTTCCCGGACACTGCGGCATTCCGGGAAACTGCAGGGCCGATGAGCTGGCCAGAGCTGGCGCACTATTTCTGGAATCTTCCTCGATCAACTTGGGAATGCCACTTCATCGTTCAAACTTGCCATTGCGCGGAAATTCTCCCCGGGATGCCGAGCGGTCCTCTATCAATGAAGAGTACTGCTCCATCGCCAGGCTCACTTGGCCCACAATGGATAGAAGGCGTACCAACCAGCTACTTGGACTTGGCCGTAATATTATCTCGATCAGAGTAGACACGCGGAAAGAATGCGACTCCCATTTAACGACTTCTGCCGTGGATGCAGATCCGCTGAGGAGGAGGAGGAGACTGTTATCCACTTCCTTTGTCAACGCCCATTCCTTGCGGGGTGCAGATATAGGTTATTTGTCTCTCCAATCCTTATCAGCTTGACGGAGCTATCGTCCATTGATATCAAGGACATTGCATCGTTTATCAAACATTCTGGCTGGTTTTCCAGCGTGGGGTAGTCGTGCTTTTTGAAAATGTGCAGCCCTTGCGCTGACCAACTTCCCCCTCCTTGGATCGGAAGAACTTGATCAGTACAGAGGCTGCGTTCACCTGTTGCATCACAACGGGCCTCTATGCGTGCTCAAGTGAGCTTTTTGGTAAATTAAAGCTGCCACGCTAACCTAACCTAACCTAACCCTTTGTAGAATATACAGATCTATCTGACTCCGTTCTTCACTCTTTCGCAGAAGTCATTTGCAAAGTTTCCCTTCAGCCCTATTCATTATGCAATGCGCCTTGAAAAGGGATCCAGTGACAGAAATGTAACTGCAATCAATTTAGTTGATTTGCTTCCAATATACGCCAGTTTAGTTTAGCAGTAAAGCAAGTTTCTACCTAGGATTTCATAAATTGATTGATATCCGGTAAAAGTGTGCCTGCTCCATCAAATCGATCAACTAGAAAATTACCAGGAATATCCCAGAGATCACGAGCCCATATTCGATGCATATGCCTGAACGTTGTCCTCTAAAGAGATCTGATAACCCGACCAGAAAGTGTTAGTAATTGGAGATCTTTTATTCATGATAGCTTACCCATTTGCGGCCTTTGCCTAAGCCTAATCGAGCTAGAATAGTCGACAAGGCAAAAGGATGACTTAAGTTTAAGTCTTAAGGCTGAGACTTATAATTACCACTCGCCATTGCAGGGGCACCATCTTTATTAGTTTCCATTGCAAAAATCCATGCATTAAGTTAACCCATTAGTGCCCAGTGGCAACTTAAGTTGTCAGCAGAGGTTGCCTTAGCTTTTATGCTCTGAGAGGAAATTGAGTGCAAAAAACAAAACGGTAACCGTTAGAAAAAAAAGTAATGCGGGCATTAATGGATTAAGAATTAGTCCCTCATCAGCTATATATTACAAATTTAGACCAGAGTGACGGACAGAGATTTGGCTCTAACCATGAAGTCGTATCGCAAAAAAAATTATATCTTCATGACCTCGAGAAATATCATTTCGAAAGGAAAAAAAAGGTGGAATAAAGAAACATAGAACACTTCAGAGTCTATAGTAGACTTTGTTGCAAACTAAAATGATTTTTTTTTATCCAAGAACTTGCTTTTTACAAACTTGTAGATCCACCCTCGTTTATATAAATTCATAATTAATGAGCTAGTGGTGACGTCTATAGGCCGTTAGTTTAACAATTGTAATAAACATTTCGTTCGTTGTGGTTGTTGTCTGTACTATATAAAAAAATAAACTATTTCGAACACTCGCTGTAAAATTACTTCTACTCTACACTAGGTGGAGCTGCCATCTTTAAGTGAAGACTCCAATTCACAAATGAACTCCTCCGTCAGTGTCCATTAGGTCGCTGATAAACTCTGGTTTATGAAAGAATCTTGCTTTATTGATAGACTCTCCTAGCCTAAAATGAATCCTACCAGCTATTTCATCTATTTCAACTATCTTCCATCGGCATTTAGGAATAAATACGTAAATATCACATTCAGATTATAATGCGCTTCCGATTATTACTTTTTTTTTTTGTTGGGTAATTACCCTTCACCAATAAATTTTGAGATCGTCTAACCGTACGAGTCTCATATATTTTCGTATTGACGTAGAAACCAAATGGGATATGCAATCGTTTGCTGATAAAATTTTGTTAAAAAAGTCGTTAGTTGCTTCACCATCCAATCAGCATATTTGTTGCGTGAATTAGAGCCAGTGGTGTTTTGCTAATTTTTTTTACCGGAACGCGTTCCGGACTCCGATTCACGGTTCGGAAAAACAAGCCGGTTCGTTCCGGTTAAAGTTCCGGTTCGGGTTCGGTTCAAACACTTGTTTATAAAAATACATATAAAAATTCGTCAAAATTTAGAAAAAAAATCAGCAATTCGTTTTTAATTTTTTTTTTTCAAAACTTCAGCCAATTCTCGTTGTCAGAAATCATCTTTAGTTCCGGAACGCATTCCGGCTCAACAACACCACTGATTAGAGTTTATATGAAGGAAAGTGCAAATCTGAATGCAAATATGCCATAACGAGCATTACTTATTTACATACTTAATTGGCCATTAACTACTCGATTAACGGATTTCAGCCTGCCTTAACACAGCCTCCTAGGCTTCACTACATCTTGTGCTCCTACGCTAGTTGATCACACCAATCGAATACAGGGCTTTCTGGATTTGGTCCTTTCAACGCAAACAAGGTCGTGCTGTTCGCCGACTTCCGTAAATTCCCGCATAAAATTCCCGACTCGCCGGAGCATCCTACCCTATTCGAACGACATGGCCGAGGCAGCACAGCCGCTGTATTTTATTACACTTCACAGCGTCCACGTTATTGAGGAGCTTATAATGAGGCTTAAGGTTGGCTAAATTCCAAAGATCATAGTGGACATCTACAATCATACTTTCCCTAACGGAAGCGATATTTTCTTTCAGCCTTTCGAATTTCTTTATAAATTTCTCAATCCCTTGCTTTGTATTTCAATTGTGTTGACCACACACACATACATAATTGTTGTAATGGCCTTTAGTCAGGATTACGACCTAGCTTCTCACAGCACTGTGTGTGTTAATTTTTGTACATGAGTGGCGGGACATACGGCTTAAAGTCGATTCCGAACGACAGATTTTTAGAAACTTTTCATGACAGTTTCATTTTAACGCCCAGAGTTTTTGCCAGAAATCTGCTGAGAGTAAGTCGCCGAAAAAATATTTTCATATTTTTGTTTTGATGTCTGATCTGGGGTTTGAACCGAGGCCTTACGTCTAATAAGCCAACACACTACCTACTAGACCACGGCGATTTGTTGATCATAACTTCTCGTAATGCTTGAAAACTGGTGAAATTTGAGTGTTAAACGATTCACATTCGAAAATGGCATATCTCTCACTAAATAACTGACACTTCATATTGACGCCTCCGTTCTATAACATTCTAAGTCGAAGTGTGTTTTGAGTGTGTTTTGAGTTATGAGCTCTCAAAGTTTTCACGCGACATACGACCATATGTGTATTCTAAGTAGATTTTTCCATATAACTTCGGAACGGATCGGCGCATTTTAACCAAATTTTGACAGTATTTAAGTTAGAGAACGTAGAACGTTAAAAATGTAAGAACATTAAAAACGTTATAGAATGGAGGCGTCGATATGAAAGATGACAGCCTTGCCAGATTGGTGATTTTGGAATCAATAAAGACCAATTTACACGATAGGAGAGTTAGAGAGAAATTTTTACGGAATTCCATTCGTATTTTAAAATCTTACAAGAGTTTTTTTCTTGTTTAATGAAGGGCACTCCTGATCTAATGAAATGTAACACTACTGGCAAATTTCCACCCATATTTTGGTTCAATTTAATAGGCTTTCTTTAGGTATTGAGTTTACACGATACTATGCACTCCCTTCAACAGAAAACTTGAGGTATCGTACGACTTATGTGATCGCCTAAACCACTCTTAAATGGATAAACCGTCATCACTACATATTAATTAAAACGTTTCAATACTTTTTAATAATAGTGCATTTTTATTTTTAATGTTTGTTTTTATTGTTTTTGTTTTTTTTAATATTTAATTTAATTTAATTTTTTTTTTGCTTGTTTTCGTTTAATGATCTTTTTTTCGAAATTTAAATAATTTTTTTTTAATTATTTATATGAATACTATCGTTTATTTGTTTATATTTTAACTAGATAATTTATTTTCATATATATATATACTTTTTTATATAATTCTATTAATAGTTTTTGTTATTAATAATATTTTAATAATAATGAATTAATTAATTAATTAAATACCTTTAGTTTTTATACTTTAAACTGAAAACATTAAAAATGCTAAACGGGTGCCTACTTAAAAGAAAATGTGCCTGCCTACTAGTTACTTATGCAATAAAAATTTATTAAATTTATTCAAAATAAAAATAAAATAATTAAAGTTTTATATGCTCTACAAGTGTTAATTAATTAATTAATAATAATATACAATAATTTTACAAAAATATGTATGTATATTTAAAATAAAAATGTGCATTTAAATCAATATTATTATTTAAATAAAATATTAAATAAAAAACAAAATAATTAAATTATTTTGTGCTTAAATTTTTTTGTTTGAATTTGTTTTTGAACTTGTGGAAAGAAAAATAATTTATTTAATTATAAACCATAAATAAAGATTATAAATAAAGTGAAATAATCATTAAAAAATTAACAAATTTAATGGATTGGCAATAACAATTAATTTGGGGATACAACAGACTAATGATGCATAAGGGAGTTCATATGCAAATGTACGTGTAAAATTCGCCAATGAGTACAGTCCTCTCTACCACCCACGGTAAATTTTTCCTGCTCTGAATTTATCGATAACAGACCAGGCTAGAAGGACTAATGATGGGCAAAATAACCCAACATTTTTGCAGAAGAAATCCATACCATATAGTCGCCCTCCTACTTCACTGGAGTTTGCTTGCTGGATTGATAACTCGCAATGTAGAACACAGCCATTGAACGCAACTGAAGCAAGAGAAGCATAACACTGAACGGATTTAATACCATATACACACATAATTGATCATTACAACCCTTCAGTCAGGATTACGACCTAGTCTCTCACACCACTTATGTTGTATGTGTTAATTTTATACATGAGTGGCGGTTTAAAGTCGACTCCGAACGACATATTTTTAAGAAACTTTGCAATTTTTATTTACTCTCAGAGTTTTTGCCAAACATCTGCTGAGAGGAAGTCGCCGTGTTTGTATTTTGTTTTGATGTCTGGCCTGGGGTTTGATTTCTGGCTTTACGTCTAATAAGCCAACACACTATCTACTAGACTACGGCGACTCGACCTATCGCTCTTGGAAAATGCATGCAATGAAATAGAAAATTACGACCTAGACATCTTCGGACTCAGTGAAGTTAGATTACAGAGTCAGGTTGTACGAATTTCTTACAGCAACGGGACCTGACGTCATCTACGGCGGGAATGGCAACACCTACAAAAGTGACATTGTAATATGAGAGATCGTGACTGTTATTGTTCAACAGCGGTATAGTAGGACTCATAGTGGCATTCTCTTACTTTGCCAGTAAAGATGGAGTGTATAAATTCCATATTTTTTATATCCTACAGCCATGAAATCGGTGTTACTAGTATGGTAGTTAAACATTGAAGTTGGAAATGTTCATAAATAAAAGTCTGAGTTGTATTACGGAAATTTTTCGGTGGCGTCTAATAAGCAAACTCAACCTAAATTCTATATGTAATGCAGAGAAGTACATATTTTCGAGAAATAGGGACAGCATAACTATATCTTCCACTGAATTAATTTATCTTCTCTAACAGTGGAGCCAAATTGTTGTCAGTACGGTCAGTATGTCTTACATACTTAAGTCCCAATTAGCCAAACGTCCAAAAATGAACGTACGTTTAATCTCCATATTGACAACAATTTCGCTGATAATTAAGTCAATAAAAATAAACATTCGTTCTTGGACTTTCCGTTACGTTTGGCTAACCGGGGCTTTACTTACTCAAGTTTACAACCTAGCTTTACCACTTCTGTTGTGTGTGTTAATTTCATCCGTGAGTCGTGGAACCTATAGTTTAAAAACACTTCGAACGATTGGTTTTGAAGAAATTTTTCGCTGCAATTTTATTTATTACTAGAATTTTTGCCAGAACACTGCTGAGAGGAAGTCACCGTAAGAAATATTTTTCTTTATATTTCGAGGGTTAAACCTCAGGCTCTCGTCAAGTAAGCCAACATACTACCTACGGCGCCTTCTATTATGTTTCTATTGTGTTCTCAATGGATAATTGAGTAGCAGACACTAACGCTTTACAATTTGTCCATCCTACCCGTGCTTTTCCAGGACGCGAAAGCATATACAGTGTTATGCATCAACACAACTGCCTATTTGAGAGAAACGTTCTGCATAAACCTTTGATCCAATAGGTATTGGCGAAGTTTTCCTTAACCGAACCAGCAATGAGCTGTATGAGCTCTTCATGGACAGTGTTATGCATCAACACAACTGCCTATTTAAGAGAAAAGTTCTACGCAAACCTTTGATCCAAAAGGGATTGGCGCAGTTTTCTTTATCCGAACCAACAATGAGCTGTACGTGCTCTTGAACAATTTGGATGTTGTTAAATGCATTAAGATCCAGTGGTTACACTGACCTGGCCATGTCGTGCCGTTTGGAAAGAAGAAAATGTTCAGTTGAGATGGGTATTTAATGAGGCAATCAGCAAATCTCGCCTATCTTTACAACGTGGCTTGCATGGAATTCAGAGAGTTCTGTCATCGATTGGTGTAAGCAACTGGCGATGGAGAGCACGAAACAGAGATGTCTTGAGAAATTGCTAGGTTAGGTTAGGTTAGCTTAGAGGACGTGTACTTGTCAATTAAGACAAGTACAGTACCCGGAGGTCGAATTGACCCATTGTACTACGTCCTAGTTTCTCACACCACTTATGTTGTGTGTGTTAATTTTATAAAGTTTAAAGTCGATTCCGAATGACAGATTTTTGAGAAACTTTTCATGGAAATTTTTTATTTACTGTCAGAGTTTTTGCCAGAAATCTGCTGAGAGGAAGTCGCCGAAAAAATACCTTTTGTATTTTGTCCTTGATGCCTGGCCTGGGACTCGAACCCAGGCTTTTGCGTCTAATAAGCAAACACACTACCTACTAGACTACGGCGACTTCTAAGAATTGCTATGGCATATCAGAGATCAGGCAAATGTGTTGTTAAAACCACTTAAATGCTGAGTGAAGCACATCCGTAGCAGAACATGGAAATCGTGTGCCCTTGGTTTGCAAAAAGATAACGAGAAGATTGTAGTACCTTCAGTAGAACCCCTAAGTTATGAAAAGTAAACAGGAAGTTGAGAGCTGACATAGAGAAGATCAATCGAAGTCAAAGTGAGCATGAGGAATTGAATGACGAGAGCTCAAGGTACCAACTGCTGGAGCTCGAATGGAATAACGATTAATCGCTAACTGAAAAAGGAAACTTTTGATATTTAATTAATAATTAATTAATCAATTAATAATTATACTTATTTAATCATTAGTTATTAATCAATATTTATGATTTATAATTAAATAAATAATTTTTCTTTTTAATAAATTTAATTAAAATTTAATGTAAAATTGTTTGTTTTTTGTTTGACTTTGTTTTTGTACATAATTTTTGTTTTAAATTTAATTTTAAATTTAATTTTTGTTTTGTTTTTGTTAATTATTAATTATATAGTCTTAATTTTTGAAATTAGTGCGTTCCATTCTTATTAATTTTTTCATTTTCGTCTTCTTAATATATTTAACTTTTTTTTTGTTTAATTTTCTTGAAATAAAATAAAAAATTTACATAAAAACCTTAAGCAACCGTAAAGATTTTCATAAGAAACCCATATCTAAGGCGGTATACAGAGCCCTTATATCACTATGGGATGATATACGCCAAAATGGAAAATTCATAGCCTTGGCAGCCGATTCCTCTTCGGCACCATCGCCCACCACCACATAAGTACTCTTGCGTCCGAAACGGGTAACAATGCGTTCGTAACAGGTTTCTTGGCCTAAAAGAAGAATTTTTATAAGAAATTTTGATGGAAAATATAAATCGAAACCCACCTATTTTATGAGCCGAATAAATATTTTCAATATTGAATATGCCGCCCAAGCCAAACAGCAGAACCTTGGCTAAGGCGGGCGCCAATTGGGTGGAGGTAACCAGAACATTGACACAATTTTCCCGTTGAGCAATCATGTTTAGACATTTGGTGGCCAAAGAAGCCCAATTATCGGTGGCCATTTCTATATCCTGACGTATCTGTAGCCAAGCATCACGCTTCGCAGGACCCAACAAGCCGCCCACACTATAATGTTGTGATAGAAGCATAACATAAAAATAAAATTTTATTATTCCCTCCCAAAAAATACTTACTTGCCCCTGTACGTGTTATAGATCTCCTTGATCTTTCTATATCGAAAAGCCAATTTGCGCATCCAGTCCACTCCACCCCTGACGCCCGTCGGCAAACATAGATTAGGCGGTGCTCCTGGAGGCGCTCCGGTATGAAATCCATCGGTACTAAAGTTATAAGTGCTTAAATCCTGGCCATTATCATCGGAGGAGACATCATCTATGTGGACCTGATCACATTCTTCGATTTCGTTAAAGAAAAAATGCGTATCGGCCAGATTGAAGACCATTTCCTCCATACGAAATGCTATGGTCATGAGAGCACTATGATCTTTGGTATAACGGCTGGCAAACGAGCCCGACAGCAACGTATGGAAGATGATAATCGTCTCATCCAGATCCCATATGAAAACACGTTCGGGCGGCTTGACAGCCTCACTGTTGGGCGTGTCTGATGTGGTACTGCGGGTGGGACTAGGTTGCTGATGGCGTCTACCTCTTGAACGCCCTGTTTTGCCCGTCGGTGTCGTCTTGGGCATTGAAGCCGTCGAATTGCTTGAACCCACATTCGTCTGGGCATTCATATTATTGTTGTTGGGTGAGATCGCTAAAGGTGAATGAGGCGAATGGGTATTGTGCAATATGGGCGTGGTTGAATGAGTATCTGTGGGACTTTCCGATAGATTCGAGGCAGCTACATGAAAACCATGACTGGCACTGGAACTAGGCGAGCTTACAGCATAGGGTGAATAATTAGCGGGATTATAATAATTGCCATACTGATCATTGTAATACGATGTGTAATCCTGTTGGGCAGCCGTGGCCGAACCAAATTGGGCGAAATTATTGTAGCCATAGGTCGAGGAGTACAGTTGGGAGGCTGCATTATTATTCGAGGAGGCATACGAAGAAGTTAAATAAGCGGAAGAAGGCTCTATTTTGGTGGGCACTCTACCCGTAGCCGTTGTAAAGGGTGTGCCATAGGTTGAATAAAATGGTGGCGTATACTGTTGCATGCTGTTGTAGTAGTTGTAATAATCATGTTTCGAATCATAGGCCACGGCCGCAGCAGCGGCTGCTGCGGAAGAATTCACGGCAGCCATGGAAGAGGAACTTAAAGAGTTGGTGGGTGAATCCAAAACACCCAAACCGGTGGCCGAACAGCTGTACAGATTATTTACTGAATTTGGATTACCGTTATCCAAATGAGCACTTAAACTCGAGCCCTGATGCTCCGACGACGTTGAGCTAGATTGCAAATGTTGCTGTGATTGCGCTAGAGCCGCAGATGACGACGACTGTGTTAAGCCGGGCGAACGACTCTCTGACTTTACCGAAGGCAGTTGTGTAGCAGACTGATCCGTCGTTAGCCAGTGGGACATAACACTCGTTGCTAAAGCATTCGTGGTTGCAGCCGCAGAAGTTGATGACGCCGTCAGAGTGGTGGAATTCTCATTAGCTGCGGCAGCGATCGCTGAATTTGACGGGTTAGAAGAGTGCTGCTGCTGCTGTTGCTGCTGCTGTTGCTGTTGATATGTGGAGAAACTACTTGTGCCAGCAGTATGAGCAAATGGTGATGAGGTTTGTGTGTTAGACAAAGAGGGCAGAGTATTATTGGCTGCTGAGCCGTTGGCTGAGTTAGAAGAGGAGGAAGTTAAACTACAGCCACTAGAGTTTATTTGTTGATTAGAGGGTTGCTGCTGCTGCTGCTGCTGTTGATGGTGGTGTGTATGCTGCAGCTGTGTATGATGCTGCGTATGATGTTGATGCTGGTGTTGATGATGGTGAGGTGAGGTTTGTTGTTGTTGTTGTTGTTGTTGTTGTTGCAGCGTATGATGATACGATGATAGAGAAGCTAACGAGGTAATGGTGGGTTGTAAAGGTTGTGTCTGTGGCGGCAGAGCTAAAGGACTACATTGGCTGGCTGCCACAGCCGCTGAGCTGGCTAATGATGCTTGAGAGCCCACTAAAGGACCCTGTAAATGGGGTAAATGCGCTGTAGATTGATGTGAAATTATAGCTGATGTTTGAGCGGCCGTTTGTGAACAGAGACTGCAAATGAAAATAATTTGTAATCATTTTTTTTTATAGCCCTTAAAGGAAAATAATTTTTTTATGTCATAAATTTTTTAAATGCCTTCAAAATTACAAAAAAAATTTCTTTAACGAGCCTATTTGGAATCGAAGAAGAAGAAGAATAAAGAAAAGGAAATTAAAAATAAATAAAAAATTTATTTCACGAGCCTAAGCAACATTAAAAGTCAAGTGGCTTAACACAGACTCACTTGCTTATATTGTTTCCAAAGGCTCTTCAATTCCACAACAAATATTTATGCAGGCCTAGGAAACCGTTAAGCAAACAGAGTTTTTTTCCATTTTTTTTGTAGTACAAGAAACAATAATTATTTCTTGTTTTAAATTGTTTTGTGCGACAAATTTGATTTGGAATATGAAAAGGATTTCCATGTTTTTTTTTTAATTTTTTTTGGAAAACTCATGAACATGTGTAGAACAAATGTTTGTAAGGAGGTCCATGAAAAGAAAAGAAAATTTTAGGATACAAAGTTAAGCGTTAATTCATGGAGGATACAGAATTGTAATGCCAATTTGGGGATTGACAACCAAAAATAATTGATTAAACATTTTGAAAGAAAATTTAGTGACATGTTGGCCGTATAAATAAATTTCAGTGTCTACTTAAATCCCTATATCTAGTGAAATAATTTGACATTAGGAGCAGTGTGATCTTTTTTATTCTTAATCGAAAATCAGCCTGTTCTTCTAAAATAAGTGATAAGGCTAACCAAAGTCGTGACTACACAGCATTTTTGATATGTACGGTAGTGATCTGTAGTCACCGTAGTGTAGTAGGAGTGTGTTGGCTTATTAGACGTTAGGCCATGGTTCAAAACCCAGCTCAGGCACTCCAACAAAACGAAATATGAAAAAAAATTTCTTTGACTATCTCGCCACTCATGTACAGTGAGCGTCAAAAGTGAGTAAACACCACTGAAATAATTCATTTTCTTAGGATAGCGAGAAAAGTAAATATAGTAAATAAAAGTAAATAGTCGAATAAATTTCCAAAAAATAAAAACGTTTAAAATGTTAAAACAAAAAAACAATTCATGATAAGGGAACTTTTTTTATACTTAAGAACATAATAGAAAATTTCAAATTATGGTGGGTGTTGACTCACTTATGGCGCTCACTGTATAACTTGAACACACACAACATATGTAAGTTGCTTGACTTGACTGGTCGTAATCCTGACTAAAGGGTTGTAATGACCAACTATGTATGTATGTAAGGTTGTGATCTTTCAAATATTTACGTTTCCGATTCGTCAAATCTAGACTGCCTCCCAAATCCCGCAGTATAGTTCCTCTCTCTCTCCTATCAAGATATCGCTCGCCTATGCCTTTCCCAGAGCTTACAATAGCTGAACGTGTCTTACGACCATAATAACATCCCACTAATGGTAGGATTTTAAATTTTTAATCTGATTTCCTGTTTGGCCCTCTTATATACTTCGGTTAAATAAACTGGTAGACCCTCTTTGAAGGGCATGGTCGCCCATAAGCCAAAATACAACGCAGGAGTTAAAGAGTCTCTATGGAAAACCATCTTGACTCCAAACTGAATAATAATTTTCACTTGTGGAATTTTAGTTAACTATGACAGGAAATGAAAGTCAAGGAATCTCTGCCGTTATGGCAAGCATTGGCAACTGACATGAATTCAAGCTGGGGAAATGCAGAGTCTATCGGAAATCCTTCCAACGAAACCATGGTTTGGAAGAACTGGTATACTAAGCAATTCACATAAAACAACTGTGGACTGAGTCCCACCCTGCTGTGATCATACATACATAATTGGTCATTACAACCCTTCAGTCAGGATTACGACCTAGTTTCTCACAGCACTTATGTTGTGTGTGTTAATTTTATACATGAGTGGTGGGGCCTACAGTTTGAAGTCGACTCCGAACGACAGATTTTTGAGACACTTTTTCACGGCAATTTTATTTACTCTCAGAGTTTTTGCCAGAAATCTGCTGAGAGGAAGTCGCCGAAGAAATACTTTTTAGATTTTGTTTTGATGTCTGGCTTGGGGCTCGAACCCTGGTTTTACGTCTAATAAGCCAACACACTACCTACTAGACTACGGCGACTTCTTTCTAGCAAAAACTCTGAGAGTAACTAATAATTGCCATGAAAAGTTTCTCAAAAAACTGTCGTTCGAAATCGACTTTAAACTGTAGGTACCGCCACTCATGTATAAAATTAACGCACTTAACATAAGTAGCGGGAGAAACTAGGTCGTAATCCTGACTGAAGGGTTGTAATGACCAAATATGTACATATGTAAAGGGTGTTTTTATAGAGGTATAGAACTTTAAGTTGCAATAAAACAACGATGGATTATTCGTTTGACATGAATTTTATTTATCCGAAAGATAATCTTGTGGCATTACATTTTAAATATGATTTCTGGCATATGACCGCCACGGCTGGCGCGGATGTAATCCAATCTGGACGTCCAATTTTCGATGACTTTTTCCAACATTTGTGGCCGTATATCGGTAATAATACGGCGAATATTGTCTTCCAAATGGTCAAACGTTTGTGGCTTTACCGCATAGACCAATGACTTTACAAAGCCCCACAGAAAGTAGTCTAGCGGTGTTAAATCACGTGAAATTAGGCGGTCACCAAACGTGTCTTTCAATAAATCTATTGTGGCACGAGCTGTGTGACATGTTGCGCCGTCTTGTTGAAACCACATCTCCTGAACATCATGGTTATTCAATTCAGGAATGAAAAAGTTAGTAATCATGGCTCTATACCGATCACCATTGACTGTAACGTTCTGGCCACCATCGTTTTTGAAAAAGTACGGACCAATGATTCCACCAGCCCATAAAGCGCACCAAACAGTCAGTTTTTCTGGATGTAACGGTGTTTCCACATACACTTGAGGATTACCTAAACTCCAAATGCGGCAGTTTTGTTTGTTGACGTAGCCATTCAACCAGAAGTGCGCTTCATCGCTAAACAAAATTCGCTTATGAAAATCGCGAACAACGGTAATCTCGTTTTGGGCCCATTCGACGAATCTACGCCTTACTTGATGATCATTTGGCTTCAAATCTTGAACGAGTTGGATTTTGTAAGCACGCAAACCAAGAACCTTCCGCAAAATCTTCCATAAAGTGGATGGACACAGATCCAATTCCTGTGCTCGATGGCGGATGGACTCATTCGGGTCTTCCTTAATGCTACGCTCTACAGCAGCAATAGCTTCTTCTGTACGCACCGTACAGCGTCTCTGGGGGTGCGAGTTATCAATAAGAGTAAACGTGGTGCGAAAACGTTCCATGGTTAATCGAATTAACTGCTCTGATGGACGATTTTGTCGACGATAAAATGGACGTAGTGCGCGATACGTTTTCCGCACAGAACCATTATTTTCGAAATAAAATTGCACTATTTGCAAGCGTTGTTCAGGCGTGAGTCTATTCATGATGAATTGCCAAATCAAACTGAGAATAAATCACTTGACAGCTGTTAAATCGGTCGCCATCTTGAAAAGTAATGCCAACTTAAAGTTCTATACCCTTTATGAAAGGATCAGGCCAGAGTGACTAGGGAATTAGAATTCCCCATTAGGCCACTAATTAATCATCTTCATAACATTACTGTGTGTTATATTTAGAGCAACACGTGGCAATCTATACTGGAGTTTTAAGAAAACTGGTCTCTAGTTGTTGTTAATTTCAAGCCATACCTTAAAGTAGGTGTCATATTCGAGCTGAGATTAAAATTTATCAAAACGAAAAAAAAAAAGGTGGGCGTTTATACAACGAGGGATACAACTCATTAGGAGGACATCTAAGGAAGTATTTAACATTACAATGATGGTATCGAATGTATTGTTACTCAAAACTGAGTTACATTGGCCATCATAATCATCACTAACACCTAAAGGCCTTTTATTTTTCTTTCTTTAATATTTTTATCCTTTTTTGTTCATTCTAAACGTTTATAATCTTTTAAATACTTTTGCTTGTATTTTTTTCTCGTTTTTTTTTTTTTGTTTAATGAGTGGGCATAGGCTATAAACCCTCATTATTTCGGGCTTCACATCTTGTGTTGTGTGCGACTGTGTACGTGCTTCTCATGATCTGCTTATAACTCCAGTGACATTTTTTTCTTCTCTTTTTTCTTTCTGTTCGTTTTCTTTTAAAAATATTTTCAAGTGTTAAAGACTCTTTAAGAATGACACTTTTATTGGAGTTTTTCAAGAAAAAAAAAACAAAAAATAGAAAGAAAGAAAGAAAGAAATTTATTCACAAAAAAAGGAATAAACCTGCCACCTCTTGGTCTACCATATGCCCTTTTGGGTCTTAAATTATTTCCATGAATTTAAAGAGCATATGTTTGTTTCTTGATGTGTTTTCTTCGTGTCTTGTACTTCAGAAAATTATTAAAAAAAAATTTGTCATTAGAAATTATGAACGGATTTGGAAAAAATTTGTAGTTTTTGTAATAAAATATGATTTTTCATTTCATTTTATTATTGTTGTTGTTGTTGTCAATAGTTGTACTCTGTACGTACAGAGAGAGAGAGAAAGAAGTCTTTAAGTAAAGTTGTGATATTTGACACCTAAATTGAACAGATTTGTTGTCGTTTTATAAGAGGTTTTTTTTTGGGGCATATGAGAGATTAAAAGTGTTTACTTTTAAAAGCAGAGGAATTGTAACGAATTGGTCTAGGAAAATTACAGCATATGAGAAGATCTGGTCACAACTTTCTATCCAATCGAGTTAGTGTAGAGTGCATGCCTGAACAGAGAAAGAATGGCCATCAAGCAAATAAAAGTGTCAGAAAGCTGAGTAATGAATGAAGTCGCCGTAGTCTAGTAGGTAGTGTGTTGGCTTATTAGACGCAAAAGCCTGGGTTCGATCCCCAGGCCAGGCATCAAAGACAAAATACAAAAATTATTTCTTAGGCGACTTCCTCTAAGTAGATTTCTGGCAAAAACTCTGAGAGTAAATAAAATTGTCATAAAAAGTTTCTCAAAAAAAATCTGTCTTTCGGAGTCGACTTTAAACTGTAGGTTCCACCACTCATGTATAAAATTAACACACACAACATAAGTGGTGTGAGAAACTAGGACGTTGTACAATGGGTCAATACGACCTCCGGGTACTGTCCTTGTCTTAATTGACAAGTACACGTCCTCTAACCTAACCTAACCTAAGCTGAGTAATGGTTCTGATACCACAAGTTCTTAAAAGGCAATTACCAGATGTTTAACCTATTCAATTAGCATTTCCTGTCCATCCTTAGTAAAGAGGAAAAAATCTCTTCCAGACACCTAGTCATGTATGCCATGTATTTATTGGCGTCCTCAATCGATATAATGGCAATGATGTTTCTCTAACAAGCCTCTTGTGCGATAAAAATAACTCTTTGAATAATTCTTAATAGGCTCTGCCATGTTTTCTTCGGAAATGTGTTGTTATGATACATTTTCCTGATAGCTTGAATTGATTCCTACACTGCACAAGTGTTTTTAACTCTTTATTGCCCGATAAAAGGGCCGACTCTTCAGAAGACGGATATCCGTCTTTCTCCATCTTCCCTTTCGTCCTTGCATGCTCATTTCTCTACCTTGATCCAACAAATCAATGACAGAGCTTCACCCAGACTTATCTTTCTAACACAAACAAAGGCGATATATTTGCCGACGTTTACTGATCCTCGCATTGAATATCCGTCTCAGCGGGTTACCATCATCCGAACAACATGACAGCGCCAGCATAAGCGCTGGACGTTATTACATCGTTCAACGTTCATGACGTTGAGAAGCTCGAACAAAAAATTTGTTGGCCACCCAAAGACCGAAGAACTTTTCTCCCGAATACTCCCAAACCATATGCATTGGTACGTAACAACGTCCACCCTCCCGCGTAGTAGAGAGGCAAAGGGAGAATGAGCCACTTCTAGATTATAAACTTTGTCACACAGGAGAGGTTCCCACTGCTAAAGCAGCATGCGAGCAGCTGATAGGAAAATAAATTCTACGCTGGTAACTGCGGAGCCAAGGTAAATAAATCCGTTTACAACATCAGAAGTATAGTAGAGTGACTTGGAAACTTTATGGGCCGTGAGTCCTAATTGCCGAGAAAATATACTTCGTTTTGTCCTAATTTACTGTCCAAAACATCTTAACAGACTCCCATTTTATCATCTTGCTTTGTAAACCTAGTAATACTGATATCGTCGGCAAAAGCAACAGGATACTTTTGGAAAAAGTCATCATGCCATCAGAATGAACGAAATTGAAAACATCGCACGATATGATATCACCTTATTTGAAACCACGCAACATATTAGAGGCATAAAAGCTACAAAAGTGGCATAAACGTGGTCCCTTATCAGGCAATCTAATGCCGCCTAATCGACAAAAATATGATGAGTCTCGGCATAGTTTTCACTTCTTCAGAAGTTTTCTAATGGTTGCTGGTGGACCAGTCAGGTCTATAGCCATATACAGGACATTAAAGAGTGATTTCGCTCACTCTTCACACTATGGGAAGCTCAGACACTATATGTTGAAAGTGTATTATGCACCATTCGGCTGACAATTGTGAGGAGTTCAAAATTATATAGTGGGACCGCAAAAGAACCCTAAAAACGCAAATTGCTGCAAGTGATATAACCCTCTTGAATACATTAAATATATATGAGAATATTATTTGATGTGTCAAAGTACAAATAGTAACTTTTGTAAAAAGTAATTTTTGAAAAAAGTACCTTTTGTAAATAGTACCTTTTACAAATAGGTAATTTTAGTACCGTTTACATATAGGTACTTTTCACAAAAGGTACTTTTCACAAAAGGTACTTTTCACAAAAGGAACTTTTTACAAAAGAGGCTTTTTAGAAAAGGTACTTTTTACAAAATATACTTTTTACAAGTCGCCGTGGTCTAGTAGGTAGTGTGTTGGCTTATTAGGCGTGAGGCCTCGGTTCAAATCAGAGGTCAGGCATCACCAACTGAACGAAATATGAACAAATATTTCTACGGCAACTTCCTCTCAGTAGATTTCTGTCAAAAACTCTGAGATGAAATAAAATTGCCATGAAAAGTTTCTCAATAATCTGTCGTTCGGAGTCGACTCTAAACTGTAGGTCCCGCCATTCATGTATAAAAATTAATGGACACAACACGAGTGGTGTGAGAAACTAGGTCGTAATCCTGACTAAAGGGTTGTAATGATAAATTATGTGTGTATGTATGAACTTTTTTCAAAAGATACTTTTTACAAAAGGTATGTTTTACAAATGATACTTTTATGAAAGGTACTTTCTACAAAACGTGCTTTTTAGAAAAAGTACTTTTTACAAAAGTACCTTTTACAAAAGGTACTTTTTACAAAAGATACCTTTTACAAAAGGTACCTTTTACAAAAGGTACTTCTTACAAAAAGTACTTTTTACAAAAAGTACTTTTAGCATTTTTCCTTTAATTTTCTAAATATTTATAGAGAATTTTATAATAATTTTTCATTTTATTTTCTTATTAACTTTCACTAAACTTACCGACTTCTATCATTTGTATCCGTATGCTCTGTTTTGGGACGTTTAACCTGTAATTAGACAACAAAACAAAAACAAACAAACAATTTAACAAAATGTGCAACAGAATTTAAAGTATTTTTTTCTTCTTTATTTTAATCATAATTTATTTGGTTATTTATAAAGGGAACACTTTAAGACAGATTAAATACCAGAAGTATTTTAAAGCAGGCACGTAAATGAGTAAAAACGCAAAAGAAATATGCCAGGCATATGACATTTGGTGCGTGCAAATGTGGTTTGCGTGCGTGAGGACTCCCCACAAATTCTCATACTTAACGATACTGTTGCACAGAAGAAAAAACCAAACAAACACTATGGGTAGGTGAGTTCTTAAAGGTATTTAAAGAAATTTTAACATATTTCAGTGACACATTTCAATACTCTATAAATTATTCAAAAAACAAACAAAAAAAGAGAAAAGCGCGTAGCACAAACAGCAAAAGCTTAGATTGCATGTCTGCCATGCAAGCAACAACCGACAGCAAACAGCAGACAAGGCAGTTAAAATGTTTGTGGGGTTTAAAGGCAAGACAAGGCAAGGCAAGGCAGTGAATTAAATGCTAAGCCAACTAGCCAGTTAGCCAGCCAGCCAGCTGTTTCAATACAAAATAAGGCCTAAATGTAACACTTTGGTGAAGTGCTTTTGTTTTACAAGCTCATAAAATTAAAACTGCTTTAAATGCTCATAAATTTTTGTAGAACATTTCATACGAGAACAGGCTGCTGGCAGACAGGCCTGGCAGCATTTATGCCAAGTGTATGAATGACAAGCTTGGCTTAAAATTAATTAAAACAAGATTAATGGGGCTTAAAACTCTTAACAAACAAAGCCAATGAAATGGTTTAATTAGTTTAAAGAAAATTTTCACAATTCCCCCGTTGTATTCATTTTCATTTCCATTCTCTTTCTCATTTAATTTAATAACTACGAGGCGCTACGCCGAATATATTTTTTTTGTTTCAATATTTTTCCCAAAGAAATTCACACAAACTCAGCACACACAAACTATAAAACAGTTGACTCAGCTTTCCGGGAACAGACTAAAATTGAAAACAAAAAAAAACGTTTTTCATGTTTTGTACCCTTAACGTTAAGGTATCGGCTTTAAATTAAATTTTTTTAACGTAAAAACCGGCTCAATTTGTTAACAAAATTAACATTTTACAGAACAAAAACAGCCCAATTGCAACTTTTTTAAAAAACAAGAAAAAAAAACAAAAAATTGTTAAAAAAAATAATAAAAATTTGTGGGAAAATTATTCAATTTTATTTATGGCATTAATTTTACGTTTATAAATTTTTATTTTGTTATTAAAAAAAAAAACAAACAAAAAATAAAAATAAAAAAATTAAATTTTTCATTTAAAAAAAATTATTTTCTGAATTTCTGAAAAAAAATTTCTTGCTTATCTCAACAGCAATTAAAATTAATAAAAAAAAATAACACACAGTGAAATCATGATGAAGATCATGATTTGTTAAGTGGCGTGTGTTGTACCAATGGCTTAAGAATTATGGTTAAATAAGGGAAGGTATGCCCCAACCAGAAATGCCGAAAAGAAAATATAAAATATCCAAACAAACCAAATAAACTTTTAAATAAAAAGTAAAAAAATTGAAATAAATTTTTTTAAAAAATTAAGTACCAATTTTAAAGTGAAAAAGTACCAAAATATAGCAAAAAGTACCAGAATTATAACAATTTATCTTGCTACCTTAAAAACAACAGCCTAAAGAGCTCTTTATATGTGCAAAACAAATTTTTAAATATGTTGTAATAAAGGTACTTTTTTGAAAAAGTACCAAATTTCCTTGCAGAACCAAACAAACCAAAGAACTTAAAATACAAATAAACTTTTAAATAAAAATTGAAAAATTGAAATAAATTTTTTTAAAAAATTAAGTACCAATTTTAAAGTCAAAAAAGTACCAAAGAATACCAAAAAGTACCAGAATTATAACAATTTATCTTGCTACCTTAAAAACAGCCTAAAAACTTTTTATATTTGTAAAACAAATTTTTGAATATGCTGTTTAAAAAGTACTTGTTTGAAAAAGTACCAAATTACCTCTAGCAATAAAAAAAACCACCAAAAAAATTTCAAAAACTACCAGAATTGTGTTCATTCAATTTCATATTACAATTGCAGCAAAATGATACATTTCTTCTGCATTTGCATAATGAAATTTAGAACCTTCTGTACAAAAGGTACCCTTGTGGAAAAGTACCAAATCAATTAAACAAAACAAATTTTTAACTATGCTGTATCGAAGATACTTTTTTGAAAAAGTACCAAATTTCCTTGCAGCAATAAAAAAGTACCAAAAATATCAAAAACTGCCAGAATTGCTTTCATTCAATTTCATATTACAATTGCAGCAAAATTATACATTTTTATGCATTTGCATAATTAAATTTAAAACCTTCTGTATAAAAGGTACCCTTGTGGAAAAGTACCAAATCAATTAAACTTGATTTTAACACGCTATTTACGTAAAATTTTTTAGTTTTTCTTACGGAATTTTTATTAAAGAAATGCAACTTTTTCTTTTTGTACTTTTTTTGTACTTTTTCGTGACTTTTTTGTACTTTTTTATTATTTTCAAGTACTTCAAGTTTATCATCACAAAATTTACAAGGAAATAGTATTACTTTGGTAGTTTTTTTGTACTTTTTTGGTAACTTTTTTGGTACCATTTTTGTACCTTTTAGGTACTATTTTTGGTACCATTTTTGGTATCTCTTTTGGTACAATTTGTGGTACCGTTTTTTGTATATTTTTAATTTTCAGATTTAAGAAAAAATATAATAAAGTTAGGTTAGGTTACAGCCGCTTTATAAAGCAAGGCTTAGTTGGGTCCTTTTTTGTTTTTTTTTCACCGAGGAGGGGTAAATGTACCTAACCGCACCATAGAGGAAGTCGTCACATCCTCCGTGTGTGGGGCCCTCACCCATTAAATCTCACCTTCGTCTCCTGTGGACTTGTTTGTGCCCACTCCGGAACTACGGTGGTATTACTTCTGAGTGGAGTCCTTTTGGCTCTTTGACCTCTTCAAGTTAATATCCTCGTCGCGATTGTGAATCGAAAGTTGAGGAGTCATCTAAGCGTCTCCACTATTCCTTTCGTCTAAATCATCGTTTCGGTTTCGCTTGGCACGTGTGACAGTATCGTCTATGCCGACATGCTTACTCGTTCTGCAGTCTCAAGATCTCTCTTCTTCCGTCTCAGAATTCGCTCTACGTAATTCACTACCGAGGTCCAATTTTCACTACTTAGTTGGGTCCTAAAGTTAGGCTAGTTGCAATGCCTATAGTATAGTATCTATTCCGTCCTACAACTCCTGTCTGGATTTTATTCAAATCACCTTCAGTTAGTTACGTGCTGTCCATAAATTCTAGGTGCCCCAGAATCCTTCGGGCAGATGATTTTCTGTGAGAGCGTTAGGGTTGCTCCTTTCATACTATTTTTATGGGTTTTCATATCCTTACCAACAATGCAGCACAGACTGGGATTGAGTTGACCTAGAATCCTTCGGGCAGATGATTTTCTGTGCGGGGGATGGGGTTACCCTTTTGATGCTCTTTCATGGGATTTCATTCCTTGCCAACAGGACATCACAGACTGAGATTGATGTCACCCAGAATCAATCGGGCAAATGATTTCCTGTGCGGGGTATGGGGTTACGTCTTTCATATTATATTATGGGTTTTCATATCCTTATCAACAAGACATCACAGACTGGGGTTGAGGTGCCCTAGAATCCTTCGGACAGATGATTTTCTGTGCGGGGGATGGGGTTACCCCTTTCACAGCCTTATATGGGCTTTTATACCCTTTCTAACACAACATCATCAGATTCGAATGTTTACTTTAGCTTGGCTGATTAGAAACTGTGAAAGAGAACTAGTTTTACAACCATAGAGTTCTACAAAAAACAAAGCTTACTACTGTAGGCATACTTTCCCTGATTTTTTTTCAGAAATATTGCTCTACCAGCGTTCATATAGAGGACAGACAGAGAGAATCTCTTGGCTTAAAAACAAAACTCAAAGGTAAATGAACAAAAAAAAAACTGTCAACTAATTTATGGCACAAGTCGCCAAACAAAACATTAAAAAAATAACAATAACAACAAAATGCAACAACAACAACAACAACAAGAGGAATAATAACAACAATAAGAATAAGAACAAATAAAAAAAAGAAAAAGAAGAGAAGAGAAGAATGAAAAAAACCTGCAACAACGAGCAGAATAACAAACAACACAACGTATGGAATACCTGTGTTTAACCCTTAAAGAGTATGCATAGAGCCAAGACCGATTTTTTTTTTTTTTAAAATTAAGAAAAAAAAAAGATCTTAATCTAGACTTTCAAATCATCTCTTACTTCCCAGTTAATCTTAGAGAAATACAAAAACAAAACAAGCAATATTGACTGTGTTGTGTTGATTTTGAAAAATTATTTGAAAAAGAGAAAATCATTACAAAAAAAAAATTTTTTTTATTTATTTATTTAGAAAAGATTAAATATTAATATTTATATTTAAAAAAAAAACAATTTTTAATAATTTAAAAATATTAATCACAAATCATAATCATTTCTTTTATATTTTTTGGTCTTAGACTTGCTGGCTGTCATTAATAATCATTAAAAGGCCATATTGAAGGCTTAGTTTTCTTTTAAAAGATTTACCAGCAACGGTATAAACAACTTTAAAATTGAATTTAAAAAAAAATACCAAAAAAAAAAGAAAGAAATGACTTATGAAGTGTCAAAATGCGGTAAAAATCGGGTGTTGGTCTGTTGAGAGCTTAAAACCAATAAAACAAACAAAAAAAAAACGAAGAAATGTTTCGAAACTGCAGTACCCCATACGCACTGGCTTATCATCACTGTTAAATCAGTGACACTCATTATGAGTGATGAATTTTATGGAGAATATTGTCACACGTTTGGTTAGTGATGGTTTGAAGAAAATAAGGTGTTTGGTAGCACGAGAGACATACATACATACATACATAATTGGCCATTACAACCCTTCAGTCAGGATTACGGCCTAGCTTCTCACACCACTCGTGTTGTGTGCGTTAATTTTATACGTGAGTGGCGGGACCTACAGTTTAACGTCGACTCCGAACGACAGAATTTTGAGAAACTTTTTCATGGCAGTTTATTTTACTCTCAGAGTTTTTGCCAGAAATCTGCTGAGAGGAAGTCGCCGAAGAAATATTTTTTTTTCATATTTCATTTTTGATGTCTGACCTGGGATACGAACCCGGGCTTTACGAATAGTAAGCCAACACACTACCTAATACACCACGGCGACTTCTGGCAGCACGAGAGACCTTAAAGCAATCAATTATTAGCCAGGCTTCAAAGATAGTTTTCACACTTTTAAGAAAGAAAACCGAAGGTTCAAAGGAGAACTTTAGAGAGGCCTCTGCCGCACTTAGAATATAAGAGTAACTAGCTCAAACCAACAAGATTCTTATCTTCCTATTTATACGGCCTTTCTTTTTCATTTGGACAGAGGTTTTATACGTATGTAACCTCAATGGTTAGTTGAACTAGAATAGAGATCTTAGAAACAGTACTAGGTAGGTAGGTTGGTAGAAGTGCCTATTCACTCGATGGAGTCATGAGCAGGCACACTTAGGCCGCTCGCAGGGCTCATTGTGATAACACAGTTTTCTCATTCTCCCCTAGACCAGAAAACACTCGCAGCTTTCAATGAAGCGACTCAGACTGCCAATATCCATGCGTGACAGTTCATCCGTGGTCTAGTAGGTAGTGTGTTGGCTTATTATGCGAAAAGCTAGGGTTCGAGCCCCAGGCCAAACATCAAAATAAAATACAAAAAGTATTTCTTCGGCGACTTCCTCTCAGCAGATTTCTGGCAAAAACTCTGAGAGTAAATAAAATTGCCATGAAAAGTTTCTCAAAAATCTGTCATTCGGAGTCGACTTTAAATTGTAGGTCCCCTGCCACTCATGTATAAAATTAACACACACAAGATAAGTGGTGTGAGAAACTAAGTCGTAATCCTGACTGAAGGGTTGTAATGACCAATTATGTCATGTATGACAGTTCATCCAGATCCTCCAGATTCCTCTTCCCCTCCGACATAGTGCCGGGCATGTGCACAGTAGATGAAGAACAATCTCATCATACTCCTCCTCTTCACAGCTTCTGCAGAAATTATTTGCAAGGTGTCCAAGATATATATGCCTCGCATACGTTCCTATAATACAATGCCCCGTAATAAACCCTATAACAGTGCTGAGCCTACTTCTTTTGAGTTTAAGCAGAGCCGCCGCGCGCCTCTAATCCTGCCTTGGCCAGATTTTCTGTGCCGTTCTGCCCGTCTCCGAAGCTGCCCATCTACTGTTGACAAGGTCCACGATTTCATTGTCAATTATAAGCTTGCAGGTACCCAAAGGGATCCCTAATGTAGAGAATTCATCTGAAAGTTCGATGGACGTACCCTTTCTGGTCAGTTCACCTGCTCTGCAGTTATCGGGAATGTCTTTATGTCCCGGTACTGAAACAATACTAAAGCGGAGGTTATTTCAAGTTCTAAAAGCATTGTGTTAATTAAGAATCACAACCATTTTTCCCTGAATCATAAGGTTAGGTTAGGTTAGGTCAGTATGGTAGCTTCCACACCAACAGCTCACTTGAGCACGCTTAGCGGCCCGTTGTGACGCCACAGGTGAACGCAGTCTTTGTACTGACCAAGTTCCTCCGAACCAAGGAGGGAGAAGTTGGTCAGCGCAAGGGCTGCACCCCTGAATCAATAAGTTCCCTTACAAAAGTCGTATTGGTGTCCAAGCTTGTTCATGAATATCTCGCGTTTTATATGGGAAATGTTGAATTTTTCCAAAGCATTCATTACTTGGACATACCCTGGACATAACAAAAAGTATCGGCGATTGCCTGTCGGCCAGTGTGGATACATGTGATTAAGTCATTGCTCTAATATAACGAAAGACAAGCTATGAAGTTTTAAATAGGAGGTAGCCTGAATGTATTCCCGACATAACTCGTGATATTAGCTACAATCTGTTAAGCCTCGTATTTAAAGGTCTCTTACACTGTTCCTATAAATAATTCAATTTTTCCGAAAATAGTTTGAAGATATAAAAAATATATGTCATGGCTAGAGCATTACTCCTCATTCTTGCCGGACGAAGAAACATACAACGATTGTGGTGAATGCAAAAGCAATAACTTTCAGGAAAATTTCCGTCGAAATCCAACAAACACAAAATAGTTGAACTCAACCCCATACTCGGCGGATCTACCTAATCTGGCTCACCAACAAGTTATGCTACGAGCTATAAGAAGTGGACTTAACTCGTAAAATGACTTGCAAATCAAGTTAATGCTCAAATCATAAAGAACCTTTTGGACGATGGCTTTAATTCCTTTAATCCCTGATAAAAAGTTGGCTTCCCCCCATCAAGATCCTGCGCAGATCGCATAAAAAGTGAAACACCATCGAACAGTTCGTAAAATGGCGCTCAACACTCTATTAAGGCGTAATAAATTTCCAAAAGATAGTTCCTGCAATTTTCACTAGACTAGCTTGCAAAGGAGCACTTAGGAACTCCCCGATATTGTAGCGGCTCTTTACGCAAAAGCTGGAAATATCAGGGACCAATTGCCCTCGAAGCTAAAGTCGTACAAGGAAGTAATGCCTCTCTAGTGGTACTCAATATTTTACTTGAATGCGTACTACAACGAAACTCATATCAAGATAAATAACCTGGGTTCTAAACATAAGAATAGAAGACATAAACAATGTCAGTGACGACTATCTGCTAAAACACATATATGAAGTCAAGCAAGAAAAACTAGATCCAGTGTGCTCAGGGACATCTTGCACATACAGTATGGCTAGTGTAAGAAGTTAGCCTGTAATTCTGGCGACAAGATGATTCGAACATAACATGCTGGTAATCAATGACCTGACCATCTATTGTAACACTCGAGGCGCTGCGCACCTATCCTATAATATCCTATTTAAGCAGCAATCATGAAACATCTTTAACCCCAGTATCTGGCAAAGACGCTCCTTAGAAGGAAATCGAATGGATTGACGGTAGTTTGAGAAAAGCCGATAGTGGCCTAACCCGCGAAGAATAAGAAGCCAAGGGCAACCAGCTTAACTTGGAGGCGTCAAATAGAGAGGAAACGAATTAAATGCACCCAGAAAAGCTGAAGTCTGTTCAACACTTTATTGTATCCTTGGATAGCAGCCAATGGAATGAATTAGCAATGGCCCTAAGGGAGCAATAATATAATGAGCCCGGGCTGCTAGCTTAGTGTAGAGTATATTGAACGGTTATGAACAACAATAAGTTCATTTATTTCTTCTCTTCTAGTTAAAACGTCTACTGTTTAAGCGAATCACACTTTAGATTCCAACTTTTTTTTCCTATCAAAATACTTTTAATACCAGGACACAGAGTTCAGAATACTACCCTCTTATGCAAAAGTTTTTACTTTCAACAAATTTTTTGCATTTCCAAAACCGTCCAGGTTTTAAGTGGGCCACACTTTAGATATTTTATCTACATTTCTAGGAAAGTACTATTAAAACTAGGCATTGTGCTTGCAGACTACTATATTGTGCCTATTCTTTCATTTGTTTTCTTTTATTAAAGCTGTCCTGGTTTTTACGGAGTCACCCTTTAGATGTGTAGATGTCCAAGTTTTGTGTGGGCCACACTTTAGATATTTTATATGAATTTCTAGGAAAGTACTATTAAAACTAGGCATTGTGTTTACAAACTACTCTGTTGTGCATATTCTTTCTATTGTTTTCTTTTATTAAAGCGGTCCTGGTTTTCACTGAGTCACCCTTTAAATGTGTAGATCTTCTATTTCTATTAAAATTCATTTAAAATTAGGCAAGGGTTTTGCAAACTCCTGTATTCCGTGTTCTTTTTAAATGCAACAAATTTTTGTTCAGTTTTTCTTTGCTTATTAAAACTATCCAGCTATTGTAGGGGTCACCCTTTAAATGTGTTCATTTTATTTTACAAGAAAAAAATACGTTTAAAACCATGCTTAGAGTTTAGTATGCTGATTTATTGTATATACTTTCGAATGTTAACAAATTTGTTCACTGTTTTGCGTTTATTTAAGCTGTCCAGATTATGTAGGGGTCATACTTTAAATGTTTTAAATTAATTTCTATGAAAATACTTGGAAAACCAAGCATTATGTCAACTGTCAACTGTTTTATGGCGCTTACTTTTGAACTTTTATTCCTTCTGTCGCTATTTTACTTTTACATAAGCTGTCCAGATTTTGAGAGGGTCGCCCTTTAAATGATTTCAACTCTTTTATAGAATATTTATGCATTATTCCTTTATGGAATTATAAATTTAAAGCGATTTTAAAATGAAATTGCTGTACATTGAACTTATAACCCCCAAAATAGACGGTATAGAGGGCGCTTTTGTTAAAATTTTCTTAATTTTCTTAATTTAGTGCCACATTTTCATTAAATCTAATTAAAATTTAAATTAATTAAAGTACCTTTGGTTCAATCATTTTATCAATTAATCCACAACGAGTTGCTGAATAATTATAAGGCATTATAGTCACCATATTTTTGTTATTTTTCTCTTGGTATCGTTAAAAACCTGCTTAATTTTTTCAACGTATTTTTTTTTGAAATTCACAAATTTGAATAAAATATGGAAACTTACTAAGTAAGGAAAGTATTTTTTCTTTTTTTTTAATTAAAAAAAAAATATTTTTAACCGACGGTAAAAATCATGCCAGGTTTTTTGTTTTTCTTTCTTTTTATTTACAAACAAGACAACACATTTTTTTTCTTTAAAAAAAAAATAATTTTTTATTCAAAAATAAAATTGTTTTAATTTTTTTTTTAAATTTATACGTTTTTTTTATAAATTTTTTTCAATTAAAAAAAAATTTTTTTTTTGTTAAAATTTTTCACCCGTTTCGTGTAGGGTTTGTTGCGATTAGAGTTTCACGAGAAAACTGAATTCCTTCGAGCGACTTAAACTGCTCAAAACTGTCGTATACATTGGTTATGGGCTACAATTGGTGTGTATTTTGAGTGGAATTTTGTTATTCATTTTTTTTTTATTTCAATTTTAAGAGTACATATGTGCCCCTGTATTGTACAAATGGTATCCATGAGCTACAAGCAAGATACACATTTTGTATCTTTGAGTTACAAATTGAAATGAAAGAGTGAGTTTTTCCTCTGATATTTTTCTCTCTCTTTCTTGTTTTAGTTTATTTCCATGGCCTACAGAAAGAGAAGGTTTTTATTGAATAGCTTTTGTTTGTTAAGTTTTTATTAATAAACTCCGCCTCTTTAGTCATTTTTGTAACCATAAGACATGTACAAACATACATACATACTGTGTATAATATGCCAAATACTGTTTAAAAAAATTTATTTTTTTTTTGATTTTTTTTGTTCATTTTATTCCCTCTCATCATAGTTACTTTAGGTTGTTAATAGAGTTTAAAAATTTGTAATTAAAAAAAAATTTTAATTTTTTGTTTGTTTTTCTATTAACGTACATATGTATCTTTAGCAGTAAGCCATAAGAAAACTAATGAATTTTTTTTTTTCAAATACACAAAATCAATTTAAGATATGATTTATTATTCGCATTGGATTTAATTAAACATCATTAAATTTGATTGGAAAAACATATCAAACGAAATACGACAATAATCTTGGTAAGAGAACATCTTTTGCTACTTGCCAGAGTTCAATCAGTTTAAAAAATTATTGTAACGCATCGATAAGATTGGGATTTTCAATTCATATTTATTTGACTGCAGATCAAGGCCCATAGTCCAGTGGATTTAAATACTCGAGGAGTACTACATTAAAATTACGTCCATTATCTGTAGCTATGGGTGAACTCATAATATTATTCTCGTGAATAGCGCTGCATTAGCACTGCTATCACACGATCCATTGTACTCTCCTCTAACTTTATAGGGTGTCTCAGGAACGTTCAAGCCTATTGCCATGACAAACTTAAATCTGGCACACCAACAAGTTATGCTACGAGCTATAGTGCTAAATCATAAAGAACCTTTTCTGTATCAAACGAAATACAGCAATAGACATGTAAAGGATATTATTATCTCCTCCAACTTTATAGTGTATCTATAGAATGTCTCCTTCAAGTCTATTACCATGACAAATTTCTGGATGCTTCTCGCTGTTAATATTTTGTCCCTCATCTGTAGCTAAGGGTGAGGTAATAATATTACTCTCGGAAATAGCCGTATTAGTACTGCGAGCATACGATCTTTTCTCCAATTTTATAGGGTATCTCGGCAAAGTCTCCTTCAAGCCTATTGGCATTGCCAAACTCCAACATGCTTCTCGGTGTCAACAACAATGTCAATTCCCTGGCTAGCAGCCAAATGTTTCCTTCTGGCATACAGTAATGCACCCGGGGTGCCAAAAATGTATTCCGACGACTCATTCTTATTGCCGCAGTATCTTCATATTTGGCTTGAAACTATCCCCAGTCTAAAGACCGTTTAACAGCCTCACGTTATTTAATATAAATTTAAAAAAATAAATTGCCTCAAAGCCACTTGATTTGCGAAGATTAGTTGCCTCTTCTTAACCTTCTCTTAGGTTGAGTACTGCCATCATACGATCTCTTGTACTCTCGGCAAAGTCTCCTTCAAGCCTATTGCCATGCCAAACTCCAACATGCTTCTCGGTGTCAACAACCATGCCCATTTCTTATCCAGCAGCCAAATGTTCCCTTCTGTGATACAGTATTGCACCCGGGGTACCAAAAATATATTCCGACGACTTATTATTATTGCCACAGTATCTTCATTTTTGGCTTGAAACTACCCCCAATCTAAAGGACGTTTAACAACCTCACATTATTTCTGATGCATGACTCAGATCTCCTCTTATTTCAATATTCCAATAAAAGTTTTAATTGCCTCAAAGCCACTTGGTTTGCGATGATTAGCTGCCTCTTCTTCACCTTCTCTAAGGTTGAGTACTGGCATCATACCGTCTTTTGTACTCTCCTCCGACTTTATAGGGTATCTCGACAAAGTCTCCTTCTAGCCTATTGACATGCCAAACTCCATCATGCTTCTCGGTGTCAACAACAATGTCAATTCCCTGGCTAGCAGCCAAATGTTTCCTTCTGGAATGTATTAATGCGCCCGGTGTGCCAAAAATGTATTCCGACGACTCATTCTTATTGCCGCAGTATCTTTGTGTTTGGCTTGAAACCACCCCCAATCTAAAGACCGTTTGACAGCCTCACGTTATTTCTGATGCAAGACTCAGATCGACTGTTATTTTAATGTTCCAATAAAAGTTGTAATTGCCTCAAAGCCATTTGGTTTGCGAAGATTAGTTGCCTGTTCTTAACCTTCTCTTAGGTTGAGTACTGGGATCATACGATCTTTTGTACTCTCCTCAAGCCCTCCTTCTTCAAGCCTAATGCCATGACAAACTTCTGGATACTTTTCGGTGTCAACAAAGAATGTGTTCCGATGACTCATTCTTATCGCCACAGTACAGTAATCCTTCGATTTACGTCGCCTCGATTAACGTTGTTTCGATTTATGCCGTTAAATTTATTGTTCCCTTTAACTTCAATTTGCGTCGTCATTCGATATACGTCGCCTTTTTTTGGAACCAACTGCGGCGTAAATCGAGGGATTACTGTAACTTTTTTATATTCCTTGTTAAAAGCATACTACATTGTAGAATGAGCAATATAAAATTCGATTAACGTCGTTTCGATTTACTTCGCCTTTTTTTGGAACCAACTGCGACGTAAATCGAGGGATTACTGTATCTACATCTTAATCTCGAAGCCACCCAGAATCTGAATACCGTTTGCCAACCTCACGTTATTCCTGAATAGTCTGATGCCATGAGACAGAACTCTACTTAAATTAATTTCTCAATAAAAGTTTTTATTTCCTCAAACCCAGTAGTCGCCGTAGTCTAGTAGGTAGTAGTAGGTTGGCTTATTAAACCTAAGGCCACGGTTCAAATCTCAGATCGTACTTCGAGTAACGAAATATGAAAAAAATATTTCGTCGTCGACTACCGATTTCTGGCAAAATCTCTGAGAGTAAATAAAAATTGCCATGAAAAGTTTCTCTGAAATCTGTCAGTTGGAGCCGGCTTTCAACTGTAATTGACGCCACTCATGTATATAATTAATGCACACAACATAGGTGGTGAGAGAAGCTATATCGTAATCCTGAGAAAAGGGTTGTAATGACCAATTATGTATGTATGTATTGCCTTAAACGCACTTATATATACAATATATGTTCCTCTTACTCCTCTAGGGAGCATAGGGCCGCAACAAATTGGTTCCAATGAACTCGATCGTCAGCGCGGTGTTTGACTTCGTTCCACTGTAGACGTAGTTTGGATAATTCGATTGTGATTTGGCGTTTCCAGGTGTGTAATGGTCGTCCGATGCGCCTGCTTCCCTGGGGGTTCCAATCTATGGGTTTCCTTGTGATGTCATCTAATGGCTTGCGAAGAGTGTGCCCAAGCCAGCCCCACTTGCGTCTTCTTATTTCCATCTCTATTGGTTGCTGGTTTATATCTGACCAGAGTTGGGCATTGGATATTATGGAGAGCCAGTAAACACGCATGATTACATTACAAATACTTGAATAGACTGGGAATCTCGGGATGCCATATTCCACGTTTCGCAACCGTAAAGTAATGTGGATTTGACGTTGGAGTTGAAAATTTTAATTTTGGTGCGTTTCGATATATTAGATGATTTCCAAACGGGGTTAAGTTGGGCAAAAGCTTTGAGTGCCTTATTAATGCGGCTGACAATATCTGCTGTTGAACCGCCGGATTTATCGATTAAACTGCCTAGACAGCAGAAGGACTCCACTTCATCAATTTCCTTGCCATATATTAGGAATTTCCCCGTTGCGTTAGCATTCATTCTGAGTGATTTGGTTTTGTGTATACTCATCTTTAATCCAGCTAAGTTTGCGGTTTCGCTAACTAGATCCAGTTTCGACTGCATGTCGGAGAAAGAATGGCTTAATAAGCATATGTCATCCGCATAGTCCAGGTCTTCTAATCTGTCGTGTAGACCCCATGTAATCCCTCTCCTATGATTTGTCGACTTTTGCATCACTACATCGAGGACGCAGTTAAAGAGGAGTGGTGACAGCACACAACCTTGACGGACTCCGGTTTTTAATTTGATGCTCTTTCCTAGTTGTTTCTCATGTAGTACGCGGCATGTTGCGTTGTTGTACAGTGTCTTTATCAAGTTTATTATTTTAGTAGGGACACCCTTGCAAGCCAGTGCGTTCCATATGGCCATGTGGTTGAGCGAATCAAAAGCCTTTTCAAAGTCAACAAATACGAGATAAAGAGGCGATCTCCATTAAGCTGAATGTTCCACAATAATCCTGAGGCTATTGACCTGGTCGACGCAAGATTTGTTGGAACGGAAGCCAGCTTGTTCCCCTCTGAGAAAAATTGCTTTTGACAGTCTTTTGTTTATTATATTCGCTATAACTTTGTTGACCATGCTCAACAAAGTTATGCCTCTCCAATTCTTCCTGTCGATCAAATCGAACAAAATATTTTAAACGCACTTGGTTTCAGAATATTATTTGCCTCTTCTTAATCTTCCCTTGCGTTGAATGCTCCTTTCCATATGACTGGGGCAAATATTGGGGAGTCAGAAACTCCGCTAATAAAATTTTAATGCAATGTGTGCTAGTACCAGTGTCAAAAGAAGCATTCAAGACCCGCGGTTTGTTAAAACGATGCGATGCAATAAATACTACACTCTACCTGACCTCTCTACTATTCCCTTATTCCGCTTGAAGTATACTACACCTCTTACGTACGGACTGCTGTCTCGAAGTCTATTTTGAGAGTTTTTGGACGCATACAGAAGCGTGCGATGGTGCTTTAAAAATGCCTGTAAGGTATCCAACTCTTTAGAGTAACTAGAATTGCAAAATGGCTTGCGCTTCACTGCTTTATCACTACTTCAGTGAAATATGATCGAGAGAGCATAACACATATCCGTACACAGAAAAAAATATGAACAATTTTTTTCCTAACAATCGTTTGTTTAAAATTAAAATCTACTTTTAAAAACAATTTTATTTGGTTTTATAAATGTATTTGTTTGATTTTGACATTTCTAAATTTTTTTAGCTATTGCTAGTGTTGACTACTGTTAATAAGTATAAATTGAATTATAAGTTTAAAATTTTTACAAATATTTACATAAAATATCAACAGCGTTTTTATTTAGTGTATAAATAATAAATAATTAGCAACACTTCATCATTTCTAAAACTTAGGGTGTAACAAATATCCGCACACTAATTATATGCAATTTTTTAATTTTAATTTCAATTGTTTCTGCGAACAATAAAAATAAATATAAATAAATTTATTTCATAAGTTATGATCATACATGCCTAAAAACAATCAAAATACGATAAATTTTTGTTTTCGAATTTCCAAAAATGTTTTTAGTATTTTCAAATTTATATTTGAAACCCCTAATATAAGATATTTATAAAAGAAAATTATTTAAAAATCCTCTCTTCTCTCTTGTACTTTACTCTATCTGTATTAACAAAAACATATGTATTTGTTTTTGTAAATTTGTTCTGAAAGCAGAATAAAGAAAAAAATATATAAAATAACAAAGAGTGCCTTGACTTCTTCCTTCAATTCAATTGTTGTTGTTTTTTATTGAAAAAGAAAAAGAGCCGTGAGAGAAGTAAGAGAGTTGCTCAGAGTTACCAAACTCTATATAATAACTTGCTTTGTGTGAAAGATACATTTTAATGAATACTCTGTTTAATATAGGTAAGTATAAGAATGTGTAGATTTTTGTTGAGCCATGTGTAATTTTTTAATTTCCAATAAATGGGAACATTGTTCCTAGTTAATGTTTGAAAGCGATCAGAATTGTGGCTGTAAACGCGGAACGACATATAATGTTGCAAGGAATATGCTCGAAATTTATTTTAGTCGCCTGCATCCTCCGTTCTATTTTATTACTATTTACTATATTTATTTATTTACTATATTTATTACTATTTACTATTACAAGAAAGGCATCCTTTCGTAGTTGATTGGATAGTGGATATATTCAAGTCTTATAAACATAAATAAAAAGCAAAGATCCTTAGCCTTTGTTTGGCTAAAGGTTTGAGGATAGGATAGGACCTCCTGGAATAATCGGGAACCTTCAATTCCCTTTGAAACAAAGCGAAATATGAGAGACCGCTTAAGAACGATCTTATTGCAAAACCACTGAGAGTAAATAAAATAGCTATGAAAAGTTTCTCAAAAAAAATATTTTTGGCGTTAAACTATAGGACTCGCTATTCATGAATAAAACTAACATACACAACATGGGTGGTGGAATAAGCTAGGTTGTAATCTTGTAATTATTAATTACGTCAAGGAAGTCACATTATACGTTCACTCTTCTAATTCTCTTCATCACAAATCTTTTTCGTCAGAATCATATCCAAGAGATTTGCCATCATGTAGAGGCAGGATCAATGCTTGATGGCTGAAGTTTAAGAAGCTAGACTAACAGTTTTTAATAATAAAAGGGTTTCAAAATCTGTTCTTAAATTCAGAAATCCTATGGTATTGAAATCGCCGTGGTCTAGTAGGTACATAGTGTGTTGGCTTATTAGACGTAAGGCCACGGTTCAAACCCCAGGTCAGACATAAACACAAAATATGAAAAAATATTTCTTCGGCGACTTCTTCTCAGCAGATTTCTGGCATAAACTCTGAGAGTAAATAAAATTGCCATGAAATGTTTCTCAAAAATCTGTCGTTCCGAGTCGACTTTAAACTGTAGGTCCCGCCACTAATGTATAAAATTATCAGACACAACATAAGTGATGTGAGAAGCTAGGCCGTAATCCTGACTGAAGGGTTGTAATGGCCAATTATGTACATATGTATGTATGTATGGTATTCGACTCCTTCAAAAACCTTGCTCCTAAACCAAATCTCTTTCAATTGTCGGCGTTTTTTTGAAGCAAATTTTCCAGGCATTTAAATGCATTTCAAGCATTATTATGCATAATAGTTTATAAATGCTTATAATGCTTTAATATTCTAACTTTTTTCTCCCCCAATAATAGCATACAAAACAATGCAACATATATTCAAAGTACGCGAGTATATCTGATGATATCTGATTACAAAAACATAGAAACTTTTACATGTTGTTTCTCTTTCAACATGTGCCGTTTTGTAATTTTTTTTTTTCTATTTTCGGTTTGCTTTGCTTATCGAGTTTTGAAATATTTTTGAAAAAAAAGACGAACAAAATATTGAACGAAACGAAAACAAATTTTATGCAGAATTTATTTCAGCAGCGGCAAATTTCATTTCATTTTTTCATACATACTTACATACATACGTACATACATTGACTTGGTTGGTAATTATGTTTTGATTCTACAGAGTGATTCGACATATAAATAAACACCACCATCCTTGAAGGCAACAGCAATTAATGAGAAGTAAAAAGAGCGGCGGGGATAGCATATAATAACACTTGCTATGACCACCAAATAATGGGGCTCGTACATGGCTATAAATGGGATTTCATTGCAAATTCCAAAGAACTGACTTGGTGGTCAGTCCAATCCGATAGTTTTCTTAAATAAACAAAAACAACAGCAAAAAAATTTTTTATTTTTTATTTTTATGATGTTTTGGTTCCGTTGCGCTTCATACTTGCTATACATGTTGGTCATTGAACATCACAAAATTTTACTCTGCGCCCTGTGTTGAAGTTGAAGTTGCCGAGTTGGCAAAACATAATTTAAATCGTTTATCGCTTATCGCTTATCGTTTATCGGTTATTGTTTATTTTTTGAAAGTGTTGCTTTTATTTAATCAGGGAATATTTATGACTCGGCTACTGTATTGGCAGAAACAAGTGTTAAGCCAGTAAAGAATACGTTGGAAATGTTTTGTGTTGATACACAACGTTAGGAATTTACTTTATTCCACACTCCTAGAATGTTTTGCTGAAAAATCTGTATGAGTTCAGTTTATATTCTCATATCATTGGTAATTAAACAAAGGATAATTGAACAAAGGATAGCACAGTTCAAGGTGCCCCATTGTTTGAAATACAAAATCCTGGAACGGATTCAGAGGTGCTAGAGTTCTCTGACCATAGGGCATAGGGTATGTACTGTCCGACGCCTAAATATGGTATCCATGTAATGTTTTCCCCAATCTTGTTGCCCTAAGAAACTGCAGCATCTTGGCCGAGGATAACTTCCTGCCTATTGCTTTATAAGTACCCAAATGTTTCCTTCTAAAATGCATTAATGATGCTCAGTTTTCATATACGTGCGCTGATCTTTCGTTTTCCACAGCACTGAATCCACATTAAAGGGTCCGCCAAATAACTTTTTTTTTTAAATACTTTAAAAAAAAACTACCGAATATTTTCTCAAATTTCTTTTCTTATTTGAAAGTACAATCCTTCCGGTTAATAATGGAAAATAATTTCATTCAAATTGCTGCCTCGGCTGGCCATGCAGTAGCCTACACCAGAAGATGCCGATTTTGGCAAAAAAAAAAATCATCTTTCCAGATGAAGCTCATTTTGATCTTGGCGGGTATGTAAACAAGCAAAATTAGCGCATTTGGGGCACAGGAAACCCGCACGCCTACATTGAAAAGTCGACGCACCCAAAACGAATCACTGTTTGGTGCGGATTTTGGTCCAGAGGCATAATTGGGCCATTTTTCTTCGAAAATGAGCAAGGAGTGGCCGTTACAGTCAACGGCGATCGTTATCGCGCCATGTTGAATGAATTTTTATTCACAAAAATTGAAGAGGAGGATATTGGCAACATTTGGTTTCAACAGGACGTCGCTACGTGCCACACAGCCGAAGCTACACTCGATGTTTTGCGCTCTGTTTTTGAAGATCGCATTATCAGCCGCAGAGCTGATGTCGTTTGGCCACCTCGGAGCTGCGATTTGACACCGTTGAACTATTATTTGTGGCGTGCCGTCAAAGATAAGAGTTATGCCGACAAGCCAGAGACAATTGACGCTTTAAAGGACAATATTCGTGAAGCCATTGGTGAAATACAGCTGCACACAATCGATAATGTGCTTAAAAATTAGACCGATCGTATAGGCTACTGCATGGCCAGCCGAGGCAGCCATTTGAATGAAATTATTTTCCATTATTTACCGGAAGGATTGTACTTGCAAATAAAAAAAGAAATTTGTGAAAATATTCAGTAGTTTTTCTTAAAGCATTTTCAAAGAAAAAAAAAGTTATTTGGCGAACCCTTTATGATAGCCATGAAACGTCTCCCCCAATCTTGTCCTAATGAACCGAGGATAACTCCCTGCCTGGTGCTTTATAAGTACCCAAATGTTTTCTCCTGGAATTCATTAATGATGCTCAGTTTCTATATAGGTCCTTCGTTTTCCACAGCACTTAATCCACATATAGGGATTGAAGCCATTCGTACTCTGAACAAATATTCAGAAGGCCGGTCAGAAGGCCTCAGGCTATTTAGTTGACTATAACTCAGATCCCTTTCTCTTGTAGTTACCCAACACACGTTTACATTGTCTCTAACATGGGTTAGAGAGCTTAAAAAGAGTTCACCTCTCTTAATTTTTCCTTTTGCAAAGTCTACCCATTTCATTAAAAATGTCTCTTTCCACTCCACAGAATCTTTCTGATTCTATCATTGGCGTGAAAGCTTCCCTCTTCGCAAACTCTTTGTCGTGAATTCTCTGAAATTCTATAACCTAGAATTTGGCAGAGAGTAAGCTTATTCCCCGATCCTGTATGCTTAGACAGTTTCACACTATTTCGAGTCAAACCTCACATGAGCCGACAGCATCGATAGCTGCTTGACTGTCAGATAGTATGGCCATGTCTCTTCCGTTGTGTTTTCTGTTCAAGCATGAGCACACTCTTGAGTACACCTTGCGATGTACGACTTGAGCTTGAAAAACGCTCTATAATTTCATCAACGATTTTGAATATTTCATACCGAGGCCTTGACCTATCTGCGTACCACAGAATTCGCTCTCTTCTCAAAGAGTATTTCAGCTCCTTACTGCTCTATGTACTCTTATTAAGCAATCCCTCAATCAATGTAAATCATTTCGCAAAAATTTAGAATTTTTTAATTTTTAATTTAGGAAAGTTAAAGAGGGAGCTGTTAGTTATATTGCTCAGATTTGTCAGAAATATTACGTCGTCAGACTTCTCAGCCATTATCCTAACCATTGTCTCCATAGTTCTGGTCTTCACTGCGATACACAAAGGTCTTTAATTAAATAGAGAACTCTGAGCCGCTGTAGGACAGGTTCTCGTTGCCTAATTATACAAACACTTGCCAGTCCATGTATCTAATTCAACTCCATTTGAGTTGTTTTCAATGACCCCATATGCCACGATTGACCTGTTTCTGGAACAGAGTTCTCTGGGGTGACGAATCTAAGTTTAATTTGTCCCAATCTGATGGAAAAGCCTATGTAAGACATCCTCCAAACAAAGCCTTTGATCCCAGGTACACAGAGAAAACTGTAAAACAAATTAACAAACATACATGTTGCTAAGTCGTTTCTAATTATAAGGCCACCACTGTATATATCCAATACAGAATTCTTAGGTTACAAGCCCAAGATTTTTTTTGCAAAATTTCTGCATAGCAATGCGAACTTTCTTTAAGAACAGTGTATTCGTCGATCTTCAGTAAGTAAGTTATTAAGGCACTAATCATTAAAACTCTTATCCCTCCTTAGTCAATTCAAACACAAGAAGACTTCTAACATCAATGGGCGCTAGAAATGTCAGTCCATCAAGAGAACCTCTAGGCTGAAAATGTTCCCTAGACCTGGATGTTGCGGAGGAAATGAGAAACAGTCTCATCCTCAGTTCTATCTTCCATAGAAAGATTGCCACTTTTCAACAAAGAAATTTATTTAAAACTTCTACCGTTATTTACATGTCAATTCTGCTCATTCTGAAACCGCTGTCATGAGAAATGAGTACAGTAATCCTTCGATTTACGTCGCCTCGATTAACGTTGTTTCGATTTACGTCGTCAAATTTTTTGTTCCCTCTAACTTCAATTTGCGTCGTCATTCGATTTACGTCGCCTTTTTTGAAACCAACTGCGATGTAAATCGAGGGACTACTGTAATAAAAAAGAGTTATCATGAATTAACCCTTTCTGTATTAAAATCTCTCGCTAGACCTTTTTGCCTATGTTGTTAAAAAATTTGTCTCAGAAATTAATCAAATTCTGTAACCTTTCAACCCAAGCTGATGCAGAAGATCATTATGGCTCATTGAGTTTTGGGTGAAAAACCCTTAAAAATAGTGGCATAATTTTACAATTTTTAAGGCAAATTTTTGAAGGGTAAGTCCTGCTGTGTTATTTTGCGAAAATATTTTCTTAAAAATGAAAATCAAAAATTTATTATTTTTCTTGAGAAATTAAAGTAACGGCAAGATTAGTTCGGTTTCTAGTTTACAAAGCGCCGAAATCATGATATTCAGTCAACCAAAACGATCTTGTGAACTCGTTAGCAGGCCGAAAACTCCTTAATTAAGTTGAGAAGCGATAACAAATAGTCCTCAAAGTAAATCATTAAAGAAAACTGCAAGACATTTGCCCTAACCTTTTGACTTTATTTTTCAAGTTCAAAAAGGGTTGAAAGGTCATATAAGGACAAATTAATTTTGCAGAAAAATTTTCTTTAATTAACTGAAAAATAAAAAATCTTGCAAGATTTGTAACCGTTTTTCTTTTTTTTCTGTTTTTTTTCTTCTTTGTCAAAGGTCAATAGGGGTTAAATAATTTTGCCAACCATCTTCTCTGTAATGAACTTGAATTTCTTGATTAAATGTCTACGACATTAAAGACAAACAATTTTCTCAAGAAAAGTCTATGAATTTTGGTGTAATTTTGTATGTGTCATAAGATTTTCTGAAAGGTCATATGGGTTGAAAGGTCATAAATTGCAATTTCATTAATTAACTTCAACTGCAACGGTTACGGGATCTGTAAAATATTGCAAAAATTCTTCAATTATTTCCCATATCCTTAAAGTGGTCCTTTAGTGTTGCCTCAATCTTAAGATTTTCTGTAAGGTCATTGGGGTTGAAAGGTCATCACAAAAAATATTATGATTTTAGAAAAAATCCATGAAATAATTTGAGTTTTAGGGGCAACGAGATCGATAAAGTATTCCACTTAAGTTTTTCAAAAGGTCAATACAGATAATGAACACGGATTTTAATTTTCAATGAAGCTTTAAATGAAGTTTGAAAACTTCAACAATAACTTGTACATTGCATTTCCTGTCGAGATATAACGTTGTAGCGTTCCAGAGACCTTGTATGTCTCTAAAGTTCGATCAGCATATCTTTTCCACTCATTTCATTCTACTTTTCCACTGAAGATATAACGTTGTACCTCTCCAGAGACCTAGTGTATCTCGATCAGCATTTCTTTACCTAGTACCTCCTCCATTCACAATTTACACAGTATCGTTCCAACGAAAATTGCTGCATTTTCCTAGTTCTTCCCGATTTTAAGCAAAATCTCCTCTTGGTTGTGGGGTACAGATTTAATATTTGCCTCCAGCCTTAGCTTATTTGCTTCAAAACTGAGGCATGAAAATGCAACACCCTCTATATTCCCTGTTAAAATTCCATGCCTAGTTTCTTTCTGAGATGTATGGTTAGGTTAGGTCGAAATGATAAGCAAAGCCCAATTGAGAACGCATAGCGGCCCGTTGTGGCACCACAGCTAAGCGCAGTCCTTGTACTGACCGAATCCACAAAGCTAGGAAAGAAGTGAGAGAAACTAGGTCGTAATCCTGACTGAAGGGTTGTAATGACCAGTTATGTATGCATGTAGGAAAGAAGTTGGTTAGCGCAAGGGCTGCTCATGGTTACAAATAAGTATTCTGACGATTCATATTCTCAACAAGATTTCTTTCAGTCTACACTACCCAGTCAAAAGACTAGTTGCTATGCTCCGATTATTTCTGCGTGACTTAAATCTCTTCTCATAGCAATGACTCAGCAAATGGATTTGGACTAGTGTCCATATCTCTCCATATCCCCCCTCACCATATAAAGGGTGTTTTTTATAGAGGTATAGAACTTTAAGTTGGCATTACTTTTCAAGATGGCGACCGATTTAACAGCTGTCAGGTGATTTATTCTTAGTTTGGTTCGGCAATTCATCGTGAATAGACTCACGCCTAAACAACGCTTGCAAATAGTGCAATTTTATTTCGAAAATAATGGTTCTGTGCGGAAAACGTATCGCGCACTACGTCCATTTTATCGTCGACAAAATCGTCCATCAGAGCAATTTATTCTTATAGTTATCAGAGACGCTGTACGGTGCGTACAGAAGAAGCTATTGCTGCTGTAGAGCGTAGCATTGAGGAAGACCCGAATGAGTCCATCCGCCATCGAGCACAGGAATTGGATCTGTGTCCATCCACTTTATGGAAGATTTTGCGGAAGGTTCTTGGTTTGCGTGCTTACAAAATCCAACTCGTTCAAGATTTGAAGCCAAACGATCATCAAGTAAGGCGTAGATTCGTCGAATGGGCCTAAAACGAGATTACCGTTGTTCCCGATTTTCATAAGCGAATTTTGTTTAGCGATGAAGCGCACTTCTGGTTGAATGGCTACGTCAACAAACAAAACTGCCGCATTTGGAGTGAAGGTAATCCTCAAGTGTATGTGGAAACACCGTTACATCCAGAAAAACTGACTGTTTGGTGCGCTTTATGGGCTGGTGGAATCATTGGTCCGTACTTTTTCAAAAACGATGGTGGCCAGAACGTTACAGTCAATGGTGATCGGTATAGAGCCATGATTACTAACTTTTTCATTCCTGAATTGAATAACTATGATGTCCAGGAGATGTGGTTTCAACAAGACGGCGCAACATGTCACACAGCTCGTGCCACAATAGATTTATTGAAAGACACGTTTGGTGACCGCCTAATTTCACGTTTTGGACCTGTGAATTGGCCTCCAAGATCTTGTGATTTAACACCGCTAGACAACTTTCTGTGGGGCTATGTAAAGTCATTGGTCTATGCGGTAAAGCCACAAACGCTTGACCATTTGGAAAACAACATTCGCCGTATTATTGCCGATATACGGCCACAAATGTTGGAAAAAGTCATCGAAAATTGGACGTCCAGATTGGACTACATCCGCGCCAGCCTTGGCGGTCATATGCCAGAAATCATATTTAAAATGTAATGCCACAAGATTATCTTTCGGATAAATAAAATTCATGTCAATCGAATAATCCATCGTTGTTTTATTGCAACTTAAAGTTCTATACCTCTATAAAAAAAACACCCTTTACATACATCTGTTCTATTTAACGTCTGTTTTCATTCCACAGAAAAGTTCTGGTGATTTTATTCTAAAGAGGTATTCCTTGGATTTGTGGAGCCCCGATTGTCTTAAATTTGATTTGTCTTGGCAATAATGTGTCCATCTTCCATTCTGAGTATACTCAGCCATTTCTCAGAAAGATTCTTGCCCTATTAGCGACATTAAAGCTCCTCTCTTCCTATGGTCAACTACAAGTTCATTGCCGTAAATTTCCACATGATCTGCGACATGTTAGGGAGTGACCATATTACTCCTGTCTAACCCTAAGTACTTACTTAATTGGCTATTAACAACTCGATTAAGGGATTTTTGTATGCCTTAACACATCCTCCCAGGCGCTTTGTCAGTTGGTCACACCAAATTGATGACAGAGCTGCCTCAATTTGGTCCTTCCAAGACAAACAAGGTCGTCCACTTCGCAGACTTCCGCAAATCTCCACATCAAATACCCGTCTCGCTGGAGCATCCTCCTCCATTTGAACGACATGGTCGAGCCACGCTGCCCAGCGTCCATGACGTTGAGGAGCTCATACAATTCATCAACTTAGATCGGATGCGGAAATCATCGCCAACTAGCTCTGGACCGAAAATCTTATACATAATTGGCCATTACAACCCTTCAGTCAGGATTACGCCCTAGCTTCTCACACCACTCATGTTGTGTGTGTTAATTTTATACATGAGTGGCGGGACCTAAAGTTTAAAGTCGACTCCGAACGACAGATTTTTGAGAAACATTTCATGGCAATTTTATTTACTCTCAGAGTTTTTGCCAAAAATCTGCTGAGAGGAAGTCGCCGAAGAAATATTTTTTCATATTTCGTTTTGATCTCTGACCTGGGGTTTGAACCGTGGCCTTACGTCTAATAAGCCAATACACTACTTACTAGACTACGGTGACTTCAACCGAAAATCTTACGTAAGACTTTTCATTCGAATACTCTCAAGGTTGCTGCATCAGTGATTAATAGGGTCCTCTGCGCCATAAAGAAGCACGGGGTGGATGAGCGTCTTGTTGAGCTTTGTCGTACTAGAGAAGTCTCTGCTACCAAATTGCCTATTGAGACCATAGTAGCACCTATTGGCAAGAGAGAGCCTGCGCTTAATCTCCAGAATGAAATCATTTTTGGTGGCAACGGCGGAATCATGATAAATAAATTCCTTGACTACAACGAAAGTATAGTTATCGGCCGTAATCTGGGATCCAATTTGCCGCATGTCCCTACTTATCGACAACATACAGTGGTGGCCTTATAATTAGAAACGATGTTTCTAGAACAGAGTTCTCTGGAGTGACGAATCTAAGTTTAATTTGTCTCAATCTGATGGAAAAACGTATGTAAGACGTCCTCCAAATAAAGCCTTTGATCCCAGGTACACAGTGAAAACTGTAAAACAAATTAACAAACATACATACGACTGAGCAACGTTTCTAATTATAAGGCCACCACTGTATACTTCGTATTGCCCTTATTTACTGGCAGATCCATCTTAATAGACTAACATTCAATAGCACTAAAGGCAACAGTAATATCTCGCTTAGTACGTCATATGATTGATGTAAATGCCGGAGTATGTAATGTCATCACAGCCAATATTAATTGCGGAGTTTTGCTTGTAGAAGGAAAGCCATGTACGTTTTTATTCTAAACAGAATTTTCAAAATATTTTCATGCTGCACACTTTAAGTTTTAGGCGAAGCTATGGTAACGACTGTCCAGGCACCATCACTCTTTTGCTCTCTGCATGTCAATGGCAGACATTTCAATTAAATTTGACCCCAATTAATGAAATTGTTTGACACTCTTCCCAATTAATAGGCTCTCTGGCCATAACAAGTTCACTAATTAAGCCCTCTTGAATAGTTTTTTTTTTTTTTTTTTGCTTTTTTTTTGTTGTTGTTGTACAGCAAAATATTAAATGACCTAAAATTTCGAAAATAATATTTAAAAAAATGTATTTAAATTCATTAATAAAATGACTAATTTAAAATAAATTACAAAAACAACAACAACAACAAATAATGGTTTCCGTATGTGTCAATTACGAAAAGGAAACTGCTTAAGCAATACAAAAACAACAAAAAAATGTTTCGAACGAAACTAAATTGTGGGGCCAATTTGTGAAATGCTGACAGACACACAAAGTCCCAATGTAATGAAAATTTTACAACAACACAAATAAAAAAAAACAATTTTTTTTTTAATTTATTAAACCACACAGCTAAACAAATTAATTTAAAATTAAAAAAAAAATAAACAAATATGGGTTACTGGTCTTCATTAATTATATGCACAACGCTAGTTAAACTTTAGAAGCCAATAATAAAAAAAATTTGTTTTTTTTATTTCAAAATTAATTGTTTTAAGCAATTGAAATGAAGCCCCCCTCTCCCCAGAAATCAAAAGGCCATTTAATTACTTTAAACTGTCAAAGACTTATTAAAGCTCACATTACGATGGCCCAGCCTGTCGGCCTGTGTATCTACATAGTAAATCTCTGACACACTAAACATCTTACGAGTCAAACAGTCAAAGATAATTTTCCGCTTGAAACTGATCACTTTAGAAAAATTCATTCTTTTTTTCCTCCTCCTCCTTCTTCTTCTTCTTTGCTTCTTCTGCTTATTTTCTAAGTATTAAATTTGCCTCGGCCAACACCATAAAGTTGGCTGGCTCGCGTAGCTTTAAATCGTTTTAGCACGATCGTGAGACAACATGTCGTCAATTATATCTACCACAGCGATCTTTAAGCGTCAAACAAATAGTATATTAAACAATAAAAAAAAATAACCCCAGCTTAGCAGCAGTACTGATGGACAGACGCGCAGAAATACAGATCTTGGAAAAGCCAACCAGCATTCATTCATTCATTCAATCCACCATAAGAAAATCAAACATACAATCATACCACCCTGTATACATCTACATAAGCCACCACAACAATGTTTCTTCTATGAGTAGCGTAATTAGTGATGTAAAATGAAAGCGATTAATCGGTTACCAATGAATAATTAATTGTCCTGTTAACTGGTTAAGTTAAGGTACATACGGCCTCGGGAATCTGTTTGTAGTTAATTGTCAAACCCAGCAGATAAGCTGGGCAGTTTAATGGCTTCAAGTGAAGAGCAAATACCCGAGTTCCCACAACCCTGCAACAACTTTGCAAGTAATTATCTCCACTTGGCATCCTGAAAATCATATTTGGGGACTCAGTTCACAAACATACATACATAATTGGTCATTACAACCCTTCAGTCAGGATTACGACCTAGTTTCTCACACCACTTATGTTGTGTATGTTAATTTTATGCATGAGTGATGGGACCTACAGTTTAAAGTCGACTTCGAACGACAGATTTTTGAGAAACTTTTCATGGCAATTTTTATTAACTCACAGAGTTTTTGCCAGACATCTGCTGAAAGGAAGTTGCCGAAGATATACTTTTCGTAATTTGTTTTGATGTCTGGCCTGGGGCTCGAACCCGGGCTTTACGTCTAATAAGCCAACACACTACCTACTAGACTACGGCGACTTAGGTCACAGCCTGGGGTTAATTGTCAAACCCAATAGCTAAGTTGGACAGATCCTACAGATCCTTAAAATAACATGGCGAGTACTTATCTCCATTCAGCATCGTGAAAATCGTGCTTGGGTAATACCGAATCAGTCCTCAGCCTGATGTTAATTGTCAAACTTAGTAGATAAGCTTGTTAACTCAACAACTTCAAGTGAAACGAAATATCGAGTTCCTATTGATCTCTAAAACAACGTTGCGAGAAATTGAATCTACCCGGTATCTAGGGTACCATGGCTAAGTCCACAGAATTTGAATAATTATCAAACCCTGTAGATAAGCTCGGTTAATCCAAAGATTTTAAGTAAAAACCAAGTAACGTGTAACTAGATATGCCTAAAGTAACGTGACGAATGAACAACTTTACTCGTCATCTTGAAAATCAGGCTTGGGTACTACCACAGAACTAATACTCTACTCATACTCTATAAGACGCTCATCCTCCCCGTGCTTCTAAAGGGTATTTTTTATAGAGGTATAGAACTTTAAGTTGCAAGAAAACAACGATGGATTATTCGATTGACATGCATTTTATTTATCCGAAAGATAATCTTGTGGCATTACATTTTAAATATGATTTCTGGCATATGACCGCCACGGCTGGCGCGGATGTAGTCCAATCCAATCGACGCATATACGCCTTACTTGATGATCGTTTGGCTTCAAATCTTGCACGAGTTGGATTTTGTAAGCACGCCAACCAAGATCCTTCCGCAAAATCTTCCATAAAGTGGATGGACAGAGATCCAATTCCTGTGCTCGATGGCGGATGGACTCATTCGGGACTTCCTCAATGCTACGCTCTACAGCAGCAATAGCTTCTTCTGTACGCACCGTACAGCGTCTCTGGGGATGCGAGTTATCAATGAGAGTAAACGTGGTGCGAAAACGTTCCATGGTTAATCGAATTAACTGCTCTGATGGACGATTTTGTCGACGATAAAATGGACGTAGTGCGCGATACGTTTTCCGCACAGAACCATTATTTTCGAAATAAAATTGCACTATTTGCAAGCGTTGTTCAGGCGTGAGTCTATTCATGATGAATTGCCAAACCAAACTGAGAATAAATCACTTGACAGCTGTTAAATCGGTCGCCATCTTCAAAAATAATGCCAACTTAAAGTTCTATACCTCTATAAAAAACACCCTTTACATGGCGCAAAGGCATGGACACTATTAAGCACTGATGCAGCAGCCAGTATTCGAGCGAAAAATCTTACGTAAGATCATCGGTCCAGTGCGAGTTGAGGATGATTTCCGCATCCGACCCAACAGTAAGCTGTATGAGCAGCTCAACAACATAGACGTTGCGCAGCGTATTGTGGTTCGAATGGAGAAGGATGCTCTGGTGAGACGAGTATTTGATGCGGGGATCTGCAGAAGTATAGTCGCCTTAGTCTAGTAGGTAGTGTGTTGGCTTATTAGACGTAAAGCCAGGGTTCGATCCCCAGACCAGACATCAAAACAAAATACAAAAAGTATTTCTTCGGCGACTTCCTCTCAGCAGATTTCTGGCAAAGACTCTGGGAGTAAATGAAAAATTGCCATGAAAAGTTTCTCAAAAATCTGTCGTTCGGAGTCGACTTTAAACTGTAGGTCCCGCCACTCATGTATACAATTAAAACACACAACATAAGTGGTGTGAGAAACTAGGTCGTAATCCTGTCTGAAGGGTTGTAATGACCAGTTATGTATGTATCTGCGGAAGTCGGCTTATTTGCGTTGGAAGGACCAGATCGAGAAAGTCCTGTCATGGATTGGTGTGGCCAACTGGCGTAAGCGCGCTAGAAGCAGAGATTTCAAGGGAAAAAATAGTCGAGTTACTATACCAAATTAGCAAGTAATGGCCAGTATTTGAAAACATTCATTCGATTACTCGATTAACCGATTACTCCATTGCAACACTGCTTATGGTAGCCCCTATATTAAGTGGCATACAGTTATGGTCTTACAAAAATTTGCTTTTCGAAATCTTTAAGCAGCCACAATATCGTTGCATTTGCATAATTTGCATCAGATTACACCCCACCAAACAAACGATCAACCAACTAGGCAATGAACCAACATTGGCACTCTCATCAAAACACCCTCATCATGATAACCAACGTTTTAAAACTTCCCCCTGCCTATGGCAAATATTGTTGCTGTGTTGTGCTGCAACATCAATGATGATCAACGAAGTGTTGAAGTAACCGAATGAATTCGTTTAAACAATTTGTTGTTATTTTTTTTTCTCTTTAACAGTAACAACAACAATAACTACAAAATTTCCTGAAGTTCGTGGCGATCTTGCGCCATGTTGCATTTATTTTTGTTGTTGTTTTTTTCACTGTTGCTGTACGTGCTGATCGTGCGCAATACAATTCGACAACAACACCAACAACAAAGTTTTTATAGACGGCTTTTTAGCCTCAAGTATGATGATGTTCTCCTTCCTCTCTTTCGTTTTTGGTTTTATTTGTTATTTTGCCCGTAACAAGATTTACGATCAAATTGATCGTCATGGACCTCCCGAGTGTTAATTAAATTTTACGCTCTTCAAATTCATGTATTTTTTTCTCCTCTTTTCTTTTTTTTCTTTTTGTTCCTTATCGTGCTGTTATGTTCTGGAGGAGTGGTAAAGAGAGCAAGAGCGAGCGAGCAAGTAATTGTAATTGTTATTACGGGGGGTTTAACACAGAATTAAAGTCTTGTGTTGTTTGTTTGTTTTAGCCGTCGTCCGCATCACAGTTAATGATCATTGAAGTAAATGCTAATCATTGAATGCATCATTGACAGAATACAAAATGAAATTTTCAATCATTTCTGCTCATTGCTTAAGCCGTTGGGCCACCCAAAAAATATGATTCTTTGAAGTCTAGTAATTAAATCGGAATTGAAGGCCTATTTATTAGGTTATAAGCATTTAAATCGGAGCTCTCCTTCACTAGCATGCACTTGGATAGAAAATCTTATTCTATTACAGCTCTTGGATCAGAGAAAATTCAATTCAAATTGTAATTAGAGGCCTATTTACTGAAACATCAATGTTTTAAAAAGGATCTTGCAATGATCTTCTTGAGATAATGTTTCTTATGTGTTTGCAGCCTAGGCCAGATGGATAAATCTTCCAATATGACGATCTTCCAACGATCTTCGCGTCATAACGTTCTTGTGTGTTTGCAACTTAGGCCCGATGTATGTATCTTCCAATGTGGCGCCCATAAAAACCAAAAGAGAGATACCGTTTTCAGATCGTACACAATGAAATCCTTTAGGCTAGGTTAGGTTAGGTTAGAAGATGTGTACTTGTCAATTAAGACAAGTACAGTACCCGGAGGTCGAATTGACCCATTGTACAAGGTCCTAGTTTCTCATACCACTTATGTTGTGTGTATTAATTTTTTTATACATGAGTGGTGGGACCTACAGTTTAAAGTCGACTCCGAACGACAGAGTTTTATTTATTGAGAAACTTTTCATGGCAATTTTTATTTACTCTCAGAGTTTTTGCCAGAAATCTACTGAGAGGAAGTCGCCGAAAAAATAATTTTTGTATTTTGTCTTTGATGCCTGGCCTGTGGCTCGAACCCAGGCTTTTACGTCTAATAAGCCAACACACTACCTACTAGACTACGGCAACTTCATGAAATCCTTTAGGATCCCCCAGTTTAATTTTGCATATCCAAGACCATCTCGCTACGGTAGATGACATAAAGTACTTCATCAAATTGCATGATTTCTTGATTTTTTGCATTAGTTTTGGCTCCTTTAGGCAACACATGACTGTTACGAAGTATGTCCACCAACTTCTTATTACCTCTTTATTTAATTGACCATTAACAACCCATTTATTGGATTGCGTCCCGCTTCATCCTTCCAGGCGCCTTTGCTCTTGCTCTTTCTCAACTTAGTTCTTTTAACGCAAACAGGGTTGTCTTCTTCGGCGACTTCCACAAATCCCGGCATTAAATACCTGTCTCGCCGGAGTATTCTCATCCATTCGAACGACATGGCGGAGTCATAGCAACCGCTTGATGTTAACATCATACAGCTCATTGTGGGATCGCTTGCGGAAATAATCGCCAACTCGCACTGTACCGAAGATCTTATGTAGGACTTTACTCTCGAATACTCTCAAGACAGCTGCATCAGTACTTATTACTTATTTACTCAAGCTTTTTTCAGCTAAGCAAGTGATAGATGTCCGAGAGGCCAACCTATCCTGGATCAACGAGGAGTACTGCTCTACCGCTAGACTCACCTGGCCCCGGATGGATAGAAAGCGCAGCATCATCTCAATCCCAGTGGCCATGCATACAGGTCACTGTGTTATGGCTAGACACGCGAAGAGAATGCGGCTCCCATTTAATGGCTTCTGCCGTGAGTGCAGATCCGCTGAGGAGGACGAGACTGTTATCCACTTTCTTTGTCAATGCTCATCTCTTGCGAGGCGCAGATATAGGTTATTTGGCTTTCCGACCCTTGTCAGCTTGACGGAGCTATTGTCCATTGATGTCAAGGATACAGCCTCGTTTATCAAACTTTCTGGCTGGTTTTCCAACGCTGGGTAGTCGTGCTTTGGATGTGCAGATCTTGCGCTGACCAACCTCCCCCTCCTGGGTTCGGGGGAACTTGGTCAGTACAGGAACTGCGTTCACATGCGGCGTCACAACGGGCCGCTATACGTGCTCAAGTGAGCTTTTGGTATGAAGCTACCACATTAACCTAACCTAACTTAAGTGATTGGTGTGAGAAACTAGGTCGTAATCCTGACAAAAGGATTGTAATAGCCAATTGTGTATGTATGTAAGCGATTGGGCTACCCTATGTCAATAACAGATCCATTTGTCGTTGCCTAGAAACAATAGACCTTTCCTACAGAGCCGATGGAGGCTCTCTTGGTGTAAAACCCATTGCACATGATAATGAAAACCAAAGCTAGGGAGACTATGAGTAGGATAATAGAGGGCAAGTCTTGCTTGAGACTTTCAATTCAATTTTATAAAATTCCGTGAATTTGAAAGGCATTTTGTTTTCCAATAAAACAATTTGTTTTAACGGCAGGCATTCGAAAGAGAACATTTGGTTTGTAAGTGTCATTAATACTTTGACAGTTTCCCCAAGCAAGGAGCAGCTACCCAAAACAACAGCCCTGCAACTCTTTCGGCAACTATACGTAGGTCATGTTAACATTAACAACTCTTGCTAACATTTGGCGCTCTTTTTTGTTGCTGTTCTTGTTGTTGTTGTTATTCTCATGAGCTGTCACTCTTCTTAAGATGTTTCAATTTAATATCTTGACTGTCCTCTACACTTGTCATGGGCCTTTGAGATCTGATAAATCTTCCTTTGCAGCTCTTCCCTAGGCACTACTCTCTCTATGATTTTACGAAATTATGCTTAAAGAGACTGAGTGAATAAAGCAATTTGGAGGTTATGTACTCTTTTGAGAGGGAAGTCCCGTAATCTAGTAGGTAAACCTCAGATCATACATCAAAACGGAATCTGGAAAAATTATTTCTTTGGCTACTTTCTCTCAGTATGATCTTGGCGGGTACGTAAACAATCAAAATTGTCGCATTTGGGGCACAGAAAACCCGCACTCATACATTGAAAAGCCGACGCACCCAAAACGAGTCACTGTTTGGTGCGGATTTTGGTCCAGAGGCATAATTGGGCCATTTTTCTTCGAAAATGAGCATGGAGTGGCCGTTACAGTCAATGGCGATCGTTATCGGACCATGTTGAACGAATTTTTGTTCACAAAAATTGAAGAGAAGGATATTGGCAACATTTGGTTTCAACAGGACGGCGCTACATGCCACACAGCCGAAGCTACACTCGATGTTTTGCGCCCTGTTCTTGAAGATCGCATTATCAGCCGCAGAGCTAATGTCGTTTGGCCACCTCGGAGCTGCGATTTGACACCATTGGACTATATTTTGTTACGCCGACAAGCCAAAGACAATTGACGCTTTAAAGAACAATATTCGTGAAGCCATTGGTGAAATACAGCTGCACACAATCGATAATGTGCTTAAAAATTGTAGGCTACTGCATGGCCAGCCGAGGCAGCCATTTGAATGAAATTATTTTCCATTATTAACCGGAAGGATTGTACTTTCAAATAAAAAAAAGAAATTTGAGAAAATATCCAGAAAAAAAAGTTATTTGGCGGACCCTTTATTTAAAGGCCCCAAACTCCTAAAGGTTTCTTCCCGTTGAAAAAAAAACAAATTTTTATTTTTTTGCCTCAAATTATTTTATAAAAAAATTTTAAATTAGTCTTCCTAACATATCCTTATGCCTAGGCATCCTTAGTGTATACCCAAGCCAATAAAACTGTCGTCAGCAATTTATTAAAATCAAGTGACTTTTTCCTTCTAATTTAATGACCATCAACCATAATTGAATTGAACATAATCGTATGACTAAATAACGCTCACACATCTCTCTCCCCACACAGCATTCCCATAAGGCTGGGGGGTAATTTATGCAGGATAATAAGGATAAAATAAAAATTATTATACACTCAGGATATAATGAAAGCAGCAAAAAAGCATGTAATCTTATACCCAGCCATCTAAAATACTTTTTAACACATCCCCCTCCCCCATACTTCTGATGACATCACCACCCTCCACTTTACATCTTATGCCTCGTTTTCGTCCTTTTTCATTACAATGTCACACTTTATTTTGTAGGATGTGATGGAAAATAAGCAACGTAAAGTGTACTTGACTTGCAGCATAAGTTAGGCGATAAACATCTTCAATCGTGAAGGCATAGAGAGAGGCCTATTGTACCATTATGGTATTATTGTAATGAAATTTGTTGTTGTTGTTGTTGTTTTTCCAAAGCTTATTAATAAAGTAGAGGAATTACAACAACAACAACAACAACAAACAGCAAAAATATGTGTTTATTTTATAATTTGTATTCATTTCTCTCTCACTCCCCCTTTTTTGGTTGGTTTTTGTCGAACTTGTTTTGAAGCTTTCTGTTGTACGAGGGCGAGTGTAAACCATCAGATTTATTTTAACAACTGCATGGAACGGAAGCGGGTTTCCTCCCCTAAAAGTTGGCAATTATTTATTAACACTCCATTATAGAATTGTGGCTTTCAGTATTTGTTTCATTACAGTGCGGCCGTGATTTTTATTTTTTCCTTTTTTTGCTTTCACTTTCTCTTCTTTTTTTTTGATATGTTTTGTTTTTTTTTCGAAATTTATGAGTCTCTAGGGTATAAATTAACACTTATTCTTTCTATATTTTTTAAATTGGGGGTTTATTTTACAGTAGTTTTTTTATTTTATTTGCTTTGAAGGACAATAACAGATGTTTTGGGAAGAAATCAAAAAAAATATAAACGAAGGCTTCCTTAAAAGTTATTAAATAGGCCACCAATTGGAAAAAAATAAAACATCCAATGGCTCAATTATAAGACCCATATAAAGCACAAATTAAACAGGGAATTAAGATCCAATATATTAACATTTTTGTTGGCTATGAAAGAGCTCGAGATTCCATAGGGATAACATAGGTCACACACATCAGCTCTCAGAGATTTCTGTGTACAGCCCTACATAAACACAAAATTGCAGTACGTTTTAATAACATTTCAGTGGAAATACTAGGCCTATTGCAATCACGATTGGTGTTCCTTACTGCAATTGAAACAGTTTCTCGCCACAACAGAATTTTAGGGATTCCTCTAAGGCTAGTGTAAGTCGATGGTGCTTGAGGATAAACCAGAATAATATCACAGTCGAGCCATTTACTAAAAGGAGAAAATTTCTTAAGTGGGAGCAAATTTCACTGAAACTGTATGCAAAATATGTGAGAACGTTACAGCAATGGAAGGCTCATATAACGGGTGATTTTTTAGCAACACTGGTTTAAACAGCTCACGCACGTTTCGTGTTTTGTTTCACTGTCAAACATCTTCAGTTTGGTCTATAATTTAAACATGAATCGTCTTACAAACGCAAATCATCGCAAATCGCGCGTTTCTTCCATTTTATGGTCAGTTTAATCGACGCACTTAAGCGGCTATTCAGGCTATTGTGACTAAATTTCGCACCAAATTTACATTGTTGGACATTAAACCACCAACACACTTACGTAGAGTGCGAACTGAAGAAAATATCGCAGCTATATCGGCCGGCCAGTGTTAATGATGACCATCAATTATCGATTCGTCGCCGTTCGCAGCAATTGGGCCTCTGTTACTCAACAATGTGGAAAATTTTGCGGAAGGATTTAGGTGTGAAGCCTTTCAAAACACAGCTGGTGCAAGAATTGAAGCCGAACGACCTATTGCAACGCAGAATTTTTGGTGAATGGGCTCTTCGAAAGTTGGCCGAAGATCCACTTCTTTATCGAAAAATTGTGTTCAGCGACGAAACTCATTTTTGACTCAATGGATACGTAAATAAGCAGAATTGTCGATTTGGGAGTGAAGATTAGCCAGAAGCATTGCAAAAGCTACCAATGCATCCAGAAAAAGTCACAGTTTGGTGCGGTTTATGGGCTGGTGGCATCATTGGACCGTACTTCTTCAAATATCCTGCGAATCGTAACGTAACTGTGAATGGTGATCGCTACCGTGAGATGATATCCAACTTTTTTTTTTGCCCAAAATGCAAGAGCTTGACTTGCATGGCATGTGGTTTCAACAAGACGGTGCCATATGCCACACAGCACGCGTAACAATGGACTTATTGAGAGGCGAGTTCGGTGAACATTTTATTTCACGTTCGGGACCGATCAATTGGCCGCCTAGATCGTTCGGTTTAACGCCTTTAGACTAATTTTTGTGGGGCTATGTTAAAGCTCATGTCTATACAGACAAGCCCGCTTCAATTGACGCATTGGAAGACAACATTGAAGCATTTATTCGTGAGATACCGGGCTAAATATTGGAAAGAGTATGTCAAAATTGGACTAAGCGGATGGACCATTTGAGGCGCAGTCGCGGTCAACATTTGCCTGAAATAATCTTCAAACATTAAATTATATGGACCGTACTATCGATTCAAATAAAGATTTCATGCATTTTTCTGAATTTTAAGTGTTTTTTTTGAAAAATTTTCCTATATCTCTTAAAAAATCACCATATAGAAAGCAATTCAAAAAAAGCTAAGCATGCCATAAGGATATGCATAAGACTGAAAGTTAATCTTAATCAAGGATTAAGTACTGGATGTATACCATAGTGGTCAGGACAATTGGATATAGCCCAGGCCAGCCGGGCTCAATGTACACTTACCGTCCAATTTCATTTATTCTTAGCAGAAGATGTCAACGAATAAGGGTTTCCAGAATTTTCAAACGCTGTGCTGGATAGTGACACATTAAGTGAGAGTTGTTACTCACATAGAAGTCGCCGTGGTCTAGTAGGTAGTGTGTTGGCTTATTAAACGTAAAAGCCAGTGTTCGAGCCGCAGGTCAGACATCAGGACAAAAAGGATTTCTTCGGCGATTTCCTCTCAGCAGATTTCTGGCAAAAACTCTGAGAGTAAATTGAAAATTGCCATGAAAAGTTTCTCAAAAATCTGTCGTTCGGAGTCGACTTTAAACTGTAGGTCCCACCACTCATGTATAAAATTTAATACACACAACATAAGTGGCGTGAGAAACTAGCACGTTGTACAATCGGTCAGTCAATTCGACCTCCGGGTACTGTACTTGTCTTAATTGACAAGTACACGCCCTCTAACCTAACTTAACCTACGATAATATTACTGAAACTGGGTCAAAATATTTGAGAACATTACAGCCATGCAAAGCTCATATAAAAATCAATTCAGGGAAGGCCAAGCATGTCATAATGATAAGCCGAAGACTGTAAAGCATATCTTTGAGATGCAACACAAAGGTTATGCACTGGATGTATACCATTAGCATGGAACAGGCCAATTGTGTCTAGCCCAGGCAAGCCAGACTCACTGTACGCGTACCGTCCAATGTCATTTATTCTTAGCAGAAGATGTCAACGAATAAGGGTTCCCAGAATTCTTAAAAGCTGTGCTGGACAGTGACATATTAAGTGACAGCGACTGTCTTCTTCTTACTCACATCTTATGGAGAAGTGCACCTAGTCAAAATGGTCTTGCCTTCCTGTTAGTTAATGTTACATGAGAACACAGACCACATAATAAATGTTAAGTCGAGTGAGAAAGCTAAACTGAATTGAACGAAGACTTGTGGTACCCAGGAAGCGTTAGACATGGAATAGCAATGTTTCCTAATCAAGGAAATCCTAATAGGCAATTCACATAGGACCAGATTGGTTAGGCCATAACGCCTGTAACTCAGTTTCTGGTTATATTCCTATGTAGTGGAGAGACAAAGATAATTATTCGCCATTAGCCAGATTAATAGGCGATCTTCAAGAACAAAAGTTAAAGGTGATTTGGCATTCGTTAGAGACCTTATGGCAGCCTATAAGTCCGAGTATATCAATGTATTCTCAGAGAATATTGTGCTAAACGTGGCTACAGCCTGAAGGGATAAGTTGCTGATGCCCAAGTGTTCCTTATACACACCACTGCCAATATTTCCATTTAACTTCAAGCCATCGCTGTATATTTCCAGAGAATTTGCGACAATATCTGGCTTCAAGTTACAGAAGTCCATTTGGAATGCCGGTGTTTAAGCACCTGCTCAGATAATTGTATGGAATCGATCGATAACGAAAATAGATATGCTATGGCTCTAGCATATCTACGTAGCCTTTTAGGTCAGCAATTTACTGAGTTCGAACTGATTACGGCAAAAGTTACCCGCTGCTCTTGGAAAAACTCAGTAGAAAAGCAATGGAACATGATATAAATTGTCCTGTTTGAAGTCATTCTCAGGACACTGGTAATAATGATGACAAATTACCTTCTCGCAATATTTCGAAACCTGCAACTGATACCCATCAGATGGGCGCTCCATCTAATATATGATTTGCCACTTTTCTAACCGTCATGTAATAATTTTCTTTAATTTTCCATGAATAGACCTGCAAAAGATATTGAAAAAGTACTTTTTTTTACATGACTACATTTTTGGTACCAAGTAACCTTTAGGAAAGCTGGAGAAATAATTTTAACAATTCAATACTATTTTTTACCATTTAAAAAAACGTTTTATTAGAAAATACTAAATATTTAAGCCCTTAAAGTATATCAAAAAAAGGTACCTTTTTGGTACTAATCTAATTTTCGAGCAATAAATTTTAAATAATTATAGAATTCTGTTCTAGTTCTTACTATTACTAAGGGTATCTCCGAAAACATCTGATAAAAAAAGTACTTTTTTGGTACTAAATTTTTTTCAATACTAAAAAAGTACCTGGGAAAAAAACAAATATTTGAAAAGTACTGAATATAAAAAAATGAAAATTTAACCATTTTTTATATTATTTTTATAGTTTAGCTTCATTTTAATGAAACAACTTATGGTACTTTTTTGGTACGAAAATGAGTTTTCATTTTTCAACATTAAAAAAGTACCTTGAAAAAAAATTTTTTTTTAAATTACTGAATATAAAAAATTAAAGTTAAACCATTTTCCTATTTTATTTTTAAAGTTTATTTTCCTTCTAAAAACAATTTATGGTACTTTTTTGTTTCCAGATGAAATATTTTTCATAATTCCTCCCCTCTTTCTTTTGTTTGGAGTACCAAACTCGCTTTACTTTTCAATAGCAATCACTGTAATGGGTGTTGATTTAAACAAAACTTTTCATAAGAAAACAGAAAGAAAAACAACATACATATGGGATTAGTTACACTTTAATGAGGTACAGAATTTCTCCCCCGCCCCTAAACAACACCAATTATTAAACAACCATCAGATCTAATAAAAGGGCTGGCTGGCTGGATGGCTGGATGGCTGGCTGCACTCAAGTGCAATTATTTAATTTTTCTTTTTAACCTTTTTTAGAATGTTAAGCCAAAAATAACAACGTTATTAAAAGTGTTTCTTTCTATCGGAAACATTAATTTAATTAAAGACTACTTGCTACCCAGGTTATAATAACATAACCACACTATTATTTCAAACAGCGGGATAAAGGACGAATACAACCCACCCCTCATATATATATTTTCCAACAGCAAATGTTTCATTTTAACTTTACTAAGCCCAGCTGGTGGGGTGAGAAGTAGCACGTGTTTAATTCTTAGGTTATGGAAGCTTTTTAACTCTATATTGCTGTTGTTGTTGTTTGTGTTTGTTTTATGCTTTCTGACGTTTCCACTTGAAATATTCTTTTGTGTATCATCGCTTGCTTGTTAATACGCTGAGATCACAAATAATTTCTGAAAATTCTTTTTTTCTCTTGACATTCACACGAACTGACAGTTTTCGTTTGTTATGATGAACGACACACTTGCCAAATGAATGGCTGGATGGCTGCTACAAGGTGGGTGGTAAATGGGTTTAAAAGAGAAGAAATCTAAACACAACACGTGTAATGCCTAAAGGATAAGTTACCTAGGCGATCTAGGCTAAGGCATGTAAGAGTAAATATTTACGGTAATCAAAGGGTATGACGTTTCGCTGAAAGTTTTAAAATTAAAAAAAAATCTGTTTCAGTACTTTTAGAAGAATTTGGCTTCCTTCCTTTTCTTATAAGTACATTTTTTAAGTTCTAAAAGTACTTTTTTATAAGTACATTTTTTAAGTTCTAAAAGTACTTTTTTATAAGTACATTTTTTAAGAGGACTTTTTTGTACTTTGAAAAATACTTTTTTGTAAAAACCTTTTTAAAAGTACTTTTTTATAATTACTTTTTTGTACCTACTTTTTTGTATGTACTTTTTAAAAGCACTTTTTTATACGTACTTTTTGAAAAATACTTCTTTGTAAAAACCTTTTTAAAAGTACTTTTTTATAATTACTTTTTTGTACGTACTTTTTTGTATGTACTTTTTAATACGTACTTATTGAAAAATACTTCTTTGTAAGTACTTTTTTAAAAGTACTATTTTGTAAGTACTTTTTTAAAAGTACTTTTTTGTACATACTTTTTTAAAAGCACTTTTTATACGTACTTTTTGAAAAATACTTTTTTGTAAAAACCTTTTTAAAAGTACTTTTTTATAATTACTTTTTTGTACGTACTTTTTTGTATGTACTTTTTAAAAGCACTTTTTTATACGTACTTTTTGAAAAATACTTTTTTGTAAAAACCTTTTTAAAAGTACTTTTTTATAATTACTCTTTTATACGTACTTTTTTTAAATGCTTTTTAAAAGTACTTTTTTGTAAGTACTTTTTGAAAAATACTTCTTTGTAAGAACCTTTTTAAAAGTACTTTTTTATAATTACTTTTTTGTACCTACTTTGTGTATGTACTTTTATAAAAGCACTTTTTATACGTACTTTTTGAAAAATACTTTTTTGTAAAAACTATTTTAAAAGTACTTTTTTATAGTTACTTTTTTGTACGTACTTTTTGTATGTACTTTTTTAAAAGCACTTTTTATACGTACTTTTTGAAAAATACTTCTTTGTAAGTACATTTTTAAAAGTACTTTTTTATAATTACTTTTTGTTCGTACTTTTTGAGAAGTACTTTTTTATACGTACTTTTTGAAAAATACTTCTTTGTAAGTACCTTTTTGAAAGTACTTTTTTATAATTACTTTTTTGGACGTACTTTTTTAAAAGTACTTTTTTATAATTACTTTTTTGTACGTACTTTTTTGTATGTACTTCTTTAAAAGCACTTTCTTATACATACATTTTGAAAAATAGTTCTTTGTAAGTACTTTTTTGTAAGTACTTTTTTAAAACTATTTTCAGTTCACACTCTTAAGGCAACGACGTCTATTTGCTGAATGGGCTCATAATTTTAATCGAAAAATCATATTCGGCAATGAGATCGCATGATTTCACCCCGTTACACTTTTTTGTGGGATTTTCCTAAGTCGCAGGTGTATGAGAATAAGCCATAAACCACAGCGGCCCTCAAAGCCGAAGTAACCCATACCATCGGTCCAATTCAGCATGATTTATGTGCCGTCGTCGTAGATATATCGCATGCGCTCTGGCCTGATATAATATTCCACACATAAAGGCATTGATAGGTTCTTTCACACTTACTTTGTTTTTCATAATTTTAAAGATAGGAAGTGCTTAATGAAAGACCCAATAAAAATCAAGCTTTCGCAGCGTGAAGTGTTGCATGACAACGTTTGATATGCGTTCAGTTGAGTCCTGGATCAGACTTTACATACATAATTGGTCATTACAACCCTTCAGTCAGGATTACGACCTAGTTTCTCACACCACTTATGTTGAGCGCCTTAATTTTTATACATAAGTGGCGGGGCCTACAGTTTAAAGTCGACTCCGAACGACAGATTTTTGAGAAACTTTTCATGGCAATTTTTTATTTACTCTCAGAGTTTTTGCCAGAAATCTGCTGAGAGGAAGTCGCCGAAGAAATACTTTTTGTATTTTTATTTTGATGTCTGGCCTGTGGCTCGAACCCTAGCTTTTCGTCTAATAAGCCAGCACACTACTTACTAGACTACGGCGACATTCAATCAGACTTCAGACTTTACATCGTATTTACTTGCTTACTTCATTGGTAATTAAAAATACTTAGTCAGGATTACAACCTAGCTTCTCACACCACTTATGTTGGATACGAGTGGTGGGACCTACAGTTTAAAGTCGACTTTGAACTTCAAATTTTTCAGTTCTAGAGTCGCCGTAGTCTAGTAGATAGTGTGTTGGCTTATTAGACATAAGGCCTTGGTTCAAATCAATCTCTAACAAAATAAAATATTTATGTCGCCACAGTCATAGATGTTTCGGGTGCTTTCTACCCTGGTATTATATTCCACACATAATGGCATCAATAGGTTCTTTCACACACGCTTTGTTTTATATAAATTTAAAAATAGGATGAGCTTAATGAAAGACTGAATAAAAAAATCACAGCACTAAGTGTTGTACGACAACATGCTTACTTGCAGAGATTACATCCTACCAAAGAATATGGATATAAAGAATACGCATCATGTAGAAGTAAAATTTCTTATGGCGGGTCGTAACATTACGACCCGCTCTCACCAAAATATATTCTTGGTTTCTGTATCATTCCCTTCCATCTTTCCCCCCGCGTTATGAAATATTTTTGAAAAATATTCCAAAATATGTTAAAATGCACATTCTTTATACTTTATTTTCTTTGATCCTACTTAATTGGTCATTTAGTCAGGATTACAACCTAGCTTCTCAAACCACCAATATTCTGAGTGTTAATTTTATTCGTGGGGATGAGGCCTACTGTTTAAACTTTAAAGTCGACTTGGAACAATTTATTTAAGAAACTTTTCATGGCAATTTTGTTTTACTCTCAGAGCTTTTGCCAGAAGATTGATGAGAGAAAGGGCTCTGATCTAACCACATAGTACCAAAATGAAAACAATACTTTAAGTGTAAGTGTTGCTGAAACTTATGATACTTTTTGATTTATTTTTAACGCATTCCCGCAGTGGACGTACATATATGTTTACAAGACAATGGCTTTTCATTTTTGTAATTAAACTTCCGGAGCCCTTTTTTTTAACACAGGCTTCGATACGTTCTTGATAAAATCCTTAAAGAATTTTTTTATTTATTAAAGTTTTATTAAATATTTCTGTATTTATGCAATTATTTATTAGTTTTATTTCTTTCAAATAAACAATAGCTAGGCCCCCCCTGACATTTTTCATGCCTATGGGCGATATTTTTTCCCCCATCAAAAAGTACGAAGAAAAGAACACATGTAAACATTTGGTAATTCGAAACCGATTGTGTGTGTATGTTGACCATTTCATTTCTTTAAAAGATTTAAAAAAAATTAACTTTTTTTTAAAAAAATAAAAAAGTCTTCTTTACAAAATTGTTTATAAATATTTTTATAAACATTTATGTTGTGTTTTTTGTTTTATAAATAAAAAAATAATAATGACAACAACAGCAGTAAAACAAAGAAGATTTTCTTAAATGTGTACCTACAAACGTAGGCAAGAGAGCGTTCCCTCTTGCCTTGCAAAATGAAACAATTTTTTTCAATGAAATTTGAAACTCAATTTTAAACTTAAACACGCATACTGCAAAGGAAAAACGATTATTTTTCATAAACAATACCAAATAAGAAGAAGAAGAATTAAATAAAATAATAAATAAATAAAAACAAAATCAAATTAAATCAAATAAAAAAATATTAAAGCAATAAAACAAACAAAAATGTTTGAAAGAGAATAAAAATAATCAGAAATTTTCACACGAATTTTATATGAACAAATAAAAATTTGTTTTATTTGTTAAATAATTAACCAGATTTTTAAATATTTAAAAGTATATCCTAAGAATTTTTGCAAGCAAAATAAAAACATAAGAGAAATGCATTGAAGATACAAAATGTTCAAATCAATTCCTAAACGGCATCTCAAGCTTGTCTCCCATGTATTATAAGGTTAGGATAGGCATGAGTGTTAACTTTGTAAAGTCAAACTTCACTTAAGCAAACTTAGCGGCCACAGATCTAACTGGCAATACATTGACTAATTAGTTTTGACAACTAGCAAAGCATGACTCCCTTAGAATCAAGCTGAAAATCACTATGAAAGTTTAATGAATTTGGAGATCGGTCCGATATCCCTTAACGATAACTTTGTTATGCTATCGATAAAACTTGAATTAAATGAGCGATCGATCTCGCATCTTATAACAATAACTTCGTTAGGCAATCGATAAAGGCTGAGAAGTCTGTGTGGATTGAGACACGTACATTGGCAATTTACTCTTCTTTAATCAGCGGTTTACAACCTCTGCAGTAGTCGTTTGCCGAAAAGCGAAATTTTTTTAGCGTATCTATCCATCAGACAATGACCCGTAAATTGAGTACTTCACTTAAACATTTCCCAGTGATATGAATGATATATGGTCACCATAATCTAAAAGATAACGTGTTGGCTTACTAGGCGAGACCTCTAACATTTCGAACAAAACAAAAAATTTTCTCTCGCCCCCAACAGTTTCCTAACAAAAGTTGTAACATAAAGCAATTACCTTATAAAGCATATCAAGTCCATCGAGAGAACCAGTACCTATTGCCATGAACAACATCAAGTCAATCGATAGTATGGAAATATATAAATAAATGGCAGATCGAGCTGTACTGACTCTGCATTAAGTTTAGTTTTAATTTTTATAGCCTATCGACGTCCACTGAATGTCAGGACTGAGAAGGTTTCCAGAGGGTTCCTTCAGACATTTCTCTTTTTTCTTTTGCCTTACTGGACAATGACGTGGGAAATAGGTGATAAACTTATTTACTTCAACAACATTCCAGGCCCTACAGAACATTTTATAAGGGAAGACCCAGTCTTCTCGCGTGAACTCTGATGACTCTGTGGTCAGTGATTAATTCAACCACTATTCGCAGTTCGTGTTTTTGAATTCTGAGCATAGTCGATGATCTCTTCTGACCATAGAGCAATAGTATGGAATTGTCTGGGGATACTCAATTAGCATTACAGGAGAAATGCAGCGACCCTGTGCTAAATCCCCGGTCATGTGGGATTTAAAGGCAATGAGCTGGCGATGACGGGCGCTTTAATACTGCTAATAGCACTAGAACCATTCTGTGAGTGATGTGAAAAATTTTAAACCGTATACTCCACGTAAGGAAGATGGAGAGAGGCATTGCCTCTTCTCAAGTAAAGGCTTTCAAATAAAACGGCAAGAAATTTGATATATTCTACATCAAAGTAACCAGAAGTATCCTAAAGAGAGTTAGCAGCCTTATAAACAGACCCTATATACTCGAAAAACAATTGCACAATAGAGGGATCGCTTTAAGCCCTATACGTAGCATCTGTGATGTGAAGAATGAATCAGAACATCTCCTCGGATTCGATTAATGCATCTCAGAAAGAGGCAGGAAGGCGGGACCTACATGGGTGGCGGGACCTACAGTTTAAAGTTGAATCCGAACGGCAGATTTTGAATAAACATTTCAATGGCAATTTTTTATTTACTCTCAGAGTTTGTGGCTGAAATCTCTTTCTTTGGAAGTCGCCAAAGAAATATTTTTTCATATTTCGTTTTTCATATTTTATTTCGTTTTGGAGATATCTGACCTGGGGTTTGAATCGTGGCCTCACGCCTAATAAGCCAACACACTACCAACTAGACTACGGCGGCATCAGAACACCTACTTGTATTCGTTTAATGCATCTCAGAAAGAGGCAGCGAGATATTCTTTCTTATTACCGAACAACAAGTTGAAGTTTGTCAAGCTAATAGGTTTAGGGGCGACATCATAGAGACACCGTATAGAGATTGAGGGCTGTAAACATATAGCATCGGTAAGTTCTCCGAAGTATCTTGTCAAAGCTATCTTTTCAGTTTTATATGATAAAAAAGAGACAGCAATCTTGTGCTGAGAATATGTGAATGACACTTATTACCTGGGTTAACTGGTCCATCAACAGCTAGGTGGCCTTATTGTCTGCATGAGATATCTTACTTACGCCATCTTACTAAGAAACGTCTGACATCTTCTAACCTGGAGATTGACTTGTCTGTCCATAAGCACTCGAATAGCTCCACCGTATAACTCGTTAGAACCTTATACACCCCACAGCCCTTTAGTTTGTAGAAACAATGTTCTTCTCTATCCTCCTGTTATAGAAATCCCTTTCAACTGTCATCTTCAATATTGATTCACTCGTAAACTATCCCCTATAATTATCAGGCACAACTTATGAATAAAAAAACTACCAAAAATATGACCAAAATGTGTCACCTAATGACCTTGTCATTTAAATATTGCTTCCCCCTCCACAAAAAAAAAACAAAAAAAAGAAAACAAAATAGAATGAAAATCTTTCGTATTTTTTAAGGTAAACATTGTTTGCAATTAAAAATCTTTTAATTTTAAAATCAAATTTACTCTTTCCTATGACAACTGTCACATCAAAGTGTCAAATGACAACTGACAGCCAGCCAGCCAGCCACATGGAGCAACAGCCAGAGCGTAAAGAATGCAATGTTTTCTAATGAAAACATAAAAAACAATTTGTCTTCGAAAACTGTTTTTTTATTTATTTTCCTAAGTTTCAATGGAAAATCAATTTTAAAAAAATCTATTTTTGTAAATAGAATTGATTTTTCTATTTTGAAAAAAGTATCATTATGGAATTGTCATAATTTATAATGACAACTTTACAGAGTAAATTTGAATTTTTTTTTTCTTTTTCTTTCAATTCAATTTTATAAAATTCCGTGAATTTGAAAGGCATTTTGTTTTCCAATAAAACAATTTGTTTTAACGGCAGGCAATCGAAAGAGAACATTTGGTTTGTAAGTGTCATTAATACTTTGACAGTTTCCCCAAGCAAGGAGCAGCTACCCAAAACAACAGCCCTGCAACTCTTTCGGCAACTATACGTAGGTCATGTTAACATTAACAACTCTTGCTAACATTTGGCGCTCTTTTTTGTTGCTGTTCTTGTTCTTGTTGTTGTTGTTATTCTCATGAGCTGTCACTCTTCTTAAGATGTTTCAATTTAATCTCTTGACTGTTCTCTACACTTGTCATGGCAAGACATTTGACACATGCTCATCTGGTTAAATACACGGAAAGAAAATGAAAATAAAAGCAAGCAAAAACACAACACACAGTTGCTAAAAATAGTTTTGAATACGTTTTTTTTGGCCTGAATGAATGAATGAATGGATGGATGAAGGATGAATGAATGGACTGCCTGTATAGAGTTATTCTCTTTGGTTAGTTGCACTTCATTGAAGGTAACGCGCTACATTTCCGGCTTAATGTGTAACAGAATGCAAATGACAAGTATGTATGTACCTCAGCAGCGGCATCAACAATAGCCACAATAACAACATCAACAGCACCAACAACTACCATAAGTAGTCAGTAAATGTGACAGTCTTGATTATTGTCACACGAACACCGAACCAACCGCTCATACATACTTACGTTTACACTTGGGGGAGCTGTCAATCAGTTTTAAAACTCATATGCTGGCATTCAAAACTATTTCGTGTTGAGAGAAAAAGCTAAAGAAAAACAAATTATTACAACTGAAATAATTTCAAACTATAAATACATAAATTGTAAAAGTAGCATGACATAAAAAATTTTTAAATAAAAAATTTTAAGTTTCTAATTGAAAAAAATATAGCATGACTTAAAAAACTACGATTGCTACTAAATTTGACTAAATTATATTTAATTCAAAATTTCATACAGATCATGTCAAAACATTAAAATGTAAAAATTATCTCATGATATAAAAAATAATCTAAGTAATCGCATGATATAAAAAATTTAGTAATATATTTCTAAAAGCAGAAAGCATAACATAAAAACTCTTTGAGTAAGTAATCGCATGATAAAAATTTAGTAATACATTTCTAAAAGCTGAATGAATGACATAAAAACTCTTTCAGAATAGTTTACAATTCTGAAAAAGAAATTAAAAACAAAAAAACATCGCATGGCATAGAAAATATCTATAAAAAATCGTGCGATACAAAAGCTTCCTAGGCTTTGAAGCAAAATCTGAAAATTTCTAAATTAAATCAAAATTATGATATAAACTATTTTAGAATAGTAGCAAAAAAAATATCGCACGATACAAAAGTAATGTAGAAAAATCACATGGTATAAAAATTTTCTATTAAAAACTACAAGATTGTGTTAAAAAGATTAACAACAGAAAATTTTAAAATTAAATAATTTATTAAAGAAAATTGTAACAAGTAATATACGTAGCATACAACATTAAAGAAAATTCAATAAAAAATCGCAAGAAAGTTTAAAAATTCAATTAAAATTGTCTTAAAATATATTTTAAAATAAAAAATTCAAAAATTATCGCGTATGATAAATAAGTTTAAAACACATTACATGAATAAAAATTATTTATGACCCAAAAAAAATCTAACATGATACTACTACAAAAAATAAATAAAAATAAAAGTCGCATGATATTAAAACTTTTTGTAAAAAAGTCACATGATATTAAAGAAACATTTTAAAAATTAATATACGAAGCATACAACGTTAAAGAAAATTCAATAAAAAAAATCGCAAGAAAGCTTTAAAATCATTGACAATTGTCTTAAAATATTTTTAAAAAGAAAAATTCATAAAAAAATCGCGTGACATAAAAAAGTTTAAAAATATCACATGATTAAAAAATATTTATGGTCCAAAAAAATTCTTACATGTTATACAGAATTTGCAAACATAGTTTCTAAATATCAAAACAAAATTTAAAAAAAGTCGCATGATATTAAAACTTTTTGTAAAAAAGTCACATGGTATTAAAAGTTGGTTTATATGTTTAAATATTTTAGAAATAAATTCAAAATATTTAACAGAAAATTCTCAAAATTAATCTAAAAAAACCGCATCACATAAGAAAATCGCATGTTATAAAAACTTTCAGATTACTGGCCTTTCTTAGAAGCAAAGTTTTCCAATCTTTCTAGCGCCATATGGATTTTGCACTGAAACAATTGCTTTTTTAAGGCTACCAATGGATTCGAAACCCTGTGCAGGACTAATAAATATTGCAGTTGGAGAAGTAGCAATCGGGTGGTAGAAAGTCTGAATCATAAGGTGAGTGAAGAACTTCTTAATTCCTTGTTTATTGGTGGCGAAGCATTATCATGTTGAAATATTGCTGCTGCATATCTGGTCGTACTTTGCGAACATTTTTCGTTCTAAGATACAGAACGTAACTTCTTTAGAAGGCATTCCATCAACAGTTTGTGTGTGAAACATATCATTTCAGCGTTCCCCGATTTCAGTTCGTTGTGTAGCCGATTTCCTTGTTTTTTAATTAAGTCCTGTTGCTTACAAATGTTTTGCAATTTCAACTTAAATGTCACGACTATTTTACGTATCTATTATGAAGCATTTTCTAAGACAATCCTTTTAAAGAACTCAACTAATAATTGTAGGTTACTTTAGTTTTCAAATTCTCTCCTATCCAAAAAACCAGTAGCTTATCAAAAATTAATTGCCCCGAACAACCCTTTAGTCGTCTTGAAAAATTAAAAAGTTGTTACTTAGAAATTTTAATGACCTTTGACATTTTTATACACAAGTTACACATTTAATGACAAATTTATTTTAAAAACTCTTTCCATTTTTTCCTTTCCTTCTTGTAATTCTTGTAAAAGAAGCCTTAAATTTTTAAATTTCACTCCTGAGAAAATTTCTTCATTTTTTTCGGGGAGTAAAAAAATTGCACTTTTTTGTGCATTTTTTCATTTTTTTTTCATTAAATATCCTGTGTAAGGACATAAGGTAAAAAAAGTAGGAAGAGGGGTTATTTCAGTGTATAACGATTTCAAAAGGTTTCCTTACAAAAATAGAAAAAATTAAATGAAAAAAAATATCGTATTACAATGCATACCTTTTTATGGTTGCACATGATTTCTTTTTTCCTTTTTTCCTGCAGGATTTCTTTTTTTTTTTGCCTTTTTCAGTGAAATAAAAAATATTTGCAGTGAAAATTTCATATTCAATAGGGGAAAATTGATGTGCAGTTTGTGTTCATTTAAAAGGCAAGCCATTAAAGGAGACTACAACCTTTACAGATGTGTTCAGACCTGTGCCTTATAACGATATGCGCACTGCAGGGTATGTACATAGCTTCTGTTAGAGAAAGTGTGGCGAATAATCCGAATATTGAATCGATTGTCGTTTCAATAGCGTTCTTGGCAATTTGACCTATTTACGTCTCATGGCTTATTTTGCATTTTGATTTGCCCATCCATCCATATAAAGTCCAACTCATGCAACAATTAAAGCCAACTGACCATTCACATCGTCGATATACTGGATCGATGATAGACTACCAGGCTATCAATACTGAACGAAATTTACTTCAGCAATCAGGCATTTTTCTCAATCGGTGGTTACGTCAACAATCCATATGGTTGCGTAGGGGTCTTGAAGAATGCAGAAGTATTTGTGGAAAAGCAAATGCACCTAGAAAAAGTAACTGTTTGGTAACTATTATGAGCCGTATTTCCTCCTAAATGGCCGTAGAGAACAGTTACTGGCAAAAGCATGCTACAAACCCTGTAATAACTGAGGTTTTTCAGACTGCAATTAGGAAATTTATGAACATTATGGATTTTGTATTGAAGATTAGATTTCTGACGAAAAACATCGCTTTGGTACACTATATAAAAGACGATGTAGTCATGGAATAAATCCAGAATGTACGGCTCATACGTAACATACATAATTGGTCACTACAACCCTTCAGTCAGGATTACGATCTAGTTTCTCACACCACTTATGTTGTGTGGGTTAATTTTATAATGGGTGATTTTTTAAGAGCTCTAGGAAAAAATTTCAAAAAAAAAAAATTAAAAACCAGAAAAATGCATGAAATCTTTATTTGAATCGATAGTACGGTCCATATAATATAATGTTTGAAGATTATTTCATGCAAATGTTGACCGCGACTTCGCCTCAAATGGTCCATCCGCTTAGTCCAATTTTGGCATACTCTTTCCAACATTTCGGCCGGTATCTCACGAATAAATGCTTCAATGTTGTCTTCCAATGCGTCAATTGAAGCGTTCTTGCCTGTATAGACATGAGCTTTAACATAGCCCCACAAAAAATAGTCTAAAGGCGTTAAATCGCACGATCTAGGCGTCCAATTGACCGGTCGCGAACGTGAAATAAAATGTTCACCGAACTCGCCTCTCAATAAGTCCATTGTTACTCGTGCTGTGTGGCATGTGGCACCGTCTTTCCAAGAGCCCATTCACCAAAAATTCTGCGTTTCGGTAGGTCGTTCGGCTTCAATTCTTGCACCAGCTGTACTTTGAAAGACTTCACACCTAAATCCTTCCGCAAAATTTTCCACGTTGTTGAGTAACAGTGGCCCAATTGCTGCGAACGGCGACGAATCGATAATTGATGGTCATCATTAACACTGGCCGGCCGCTACAGCTGCGATATTTTCTTCAGTTCGCATTCTACGTAAGCGTGTTGGTGGTTTAATGTCCAACAATGTAAATTTGGTACGAATAGCCGCTTCAGTGGGTCGATTAAACTGACCATAAAATGGAAGAAGCGCGCGATGAATTTTCTTAACAGAGCACGCATTTTGACAATAAAATTCAATGATTTGCAAGCGTTGTTCGTTTCTAAGACGTTTCATGGTTAAATTATAGACCAAACCGAAGATGTTTGACAGTGAAACAAAACACGAAACGTGCGTGAGCTGTTTAAACCAGTGTTGCCAAAAAGTTAATAGCGAAAAACATCACCCGTTACATGAGTGGCGGGACCTACAGTTTAAAGTCGACACCGAACGACAAATTTTTGAGAAACATTTCATGGCAGTTTTATTTAATCTCAGCGTTTTTGCCAGAAATCTGCTGAGAGAAAGTCGCCGAAGTAATCCTTTTTTATATTTTGTCTTAATGTCTGGCCTGGGGCTCGAACCCTGGCTTTACGTCTAACAAGCCTACTAGGCTACGGCGACTTAGAATGTACGGCACGTTGCTGGAAAATAGGCGTTCATCACCAAACAATTATCGACCATTTGAAGAAAGATAGTTACTCACATAAACTCGATGATTGGAGACCTCGCGCATTTCTGTAAAAAATTAAGTGGATTGCTAAACCGAAAGAAATCGAACAATTTCGAAAGCGAATGGTTACGAGCGATGAAAACTTAATCAGGTACGACAATAATAAGCGAATACGATAATAAACTAAAGCGTAGTAAAGCTAAGCAAACAATACCAAATGTAGGGTTTAAATGCCCAGAATTGTTTAACAGAATTATAAGTCCAGACCCCATGGAATTAGAATGACCCAGCAAATTATTAAAAGAGTTTGATTGCAGAGATTGAAGACATCCACCATAAAGCACGCGTATTGGACCTTCAGAATATTATTATTTCGATCACTGCAGGAGTCGCATAAGAGCTTTAATTTAAATTCCTTAGAGAACGGCAAAAAAGAATATTTTCAAGAAAAAATTTCCTGCGAAATATGTTGTCAGCAAAAATTTTCAACGACAAAATTTGATAAACAAGTGGCTAGGGTATAAGGCTTTTCTAATCTGATAATTCTGAATTTGTTTTCATAATTATAAGCATCAGTGTCATTACATTGTATGTCTGCGTTAATCCTTTGAATCTATTTAATCTGTATCCTGTGCCACTTATCCTTAAGGCATTGTTTACTGTAAACATTATGTTATAAGGCAAGTAAATATAATCCTTTGGACTATTTTTAATCCTCCAAAGCCTTTAGAATTAGAGCAGAAAGAAAGAACAGTGACTCAGGAGTTGAGGACATTTTTTGCGACAACATCCTTAAGATTTCTAGAAATTTTTTCATGTATTAGGTTGGCATTTAAGTTTTAATCCAGGATAATTGCAAACAAGCAAAAATAAAAAGACAAGTAGTTTTGAAAGGCAAGGATTTCTGCTGCTTTTATAGAGAAATTTCAAAATCAAAATTTTTTAATTTTCAATAAAAATTTTTTTAAAAAAAAACTATATTGGAAATTTTTGTTCACTTTTTAAAAATTTTATAAAAAAAAAATAATTTTTTTTCCTGAAATTTAAAGGAAATTTCTAATATTTGTAGTTTTTTAAAAAAAAAAAATTTATTGAAAATTAAAAAATTTTAATTTTGAAATTTTTCTAAAGAAGTGAGAGTGTAAAGTATAGACAGAGAAAGGGAGGAAGCGATAGAGTAGAAAGTAAACTAAACAAGAGAAAAGGATTATTTTTCATTAGACGAAATGTAATTCAATACTGCAACATGGCCACCAGGTGGCCTTGCCTTACATTGACAATAAAATTATGATGGAAACCCTTAGAAAAGCAATGGAAAAAAATAAAAATAAAAATTTATAAAAACACAATATGAATGAATGAATGAATTCTAATTCTAATGAAAAACAAATGGAAGAATTTTAATTCTTTTTTTTCTGTTAAAGAAACATTCGAGTTTTTTTTTTTTGTAAAAAGAAGAATTTATGGCTGCTGGTTAGAAATAAAAACGTAAATCAAACAAAAATGTTCACAAAGATTAATTACAAATCAAGCAGAGAGAGAGAAAAATATATCACACAATCGAATATAGACTAGACAGACAGACAGCCTGAACAATCGAAATGTAATCGATATCGAACATAACAAAGCTTAAAATGATAACCCTGACCCTGTAGAAAAATAAATAAAAAAAAAGAAAATGATGGAAAATATGCTTAGATTTGTAGAAAAATTAAGGACAATTGCAATTAACTGAAGTAAAATAATTTCAGATTTTAACCACAGATTAGTTTACCAACAAAAAAATAAAAAAACAACAGCAAATCAATGTCTATTCAATAGGCCCAGAGACAAATAGACTGAAAGTGTTTTTTTGGCTATAAGAAATTGATATAAAGGGTGTTTTTTATAGAGGTATAGAACTTTAAGTTGGCATTACTTTTCAAGATGGCGACCGATTTAACAGCTGTCAAGTGATTTATTCTCAGTTTGGTTTGGCAATTCATCATGAATAGACTCACGCCTGAACAACGCTTGCAAATAGTGCAATTTTATTTCGAAAATAATGGTTCTGTGCGGAAAACGTATCGCGCACTACGTCCATTTTATCGTCGACAAAATCGTCCATCAGAGCAGTTAATTCGATTAACCATGGAACATTTTCGCACCACGTTTACTCTTATTGATAACTCGCATCCCCAGAGACGCTGTACGGTGCGTACAGAAGAAACTATTGCTGCTGTAGAGCGTAGCATTAAGCAAGACCCGAATGAGTCCATCCGCCATCGAGCACAGGAATTGGATCTGTGTCCATCCACTTTATGGAACATTTTGCGGAAGGTTCTTGGTTTGCGTGCTTACAAAATCCAACTCGTGCAAGATTTGAAGCCAAACGATCATCAAGTAAGGCGTAGATTCGTCGAATGGGCCCAAAACGAGATTACCGTTGTTCCCGATTTTCATAAGCGAATTTTGTTTAGCGATGAAGCGCACTTCTGGTTGAATGGCTACGTCAACAAACAAAACTGCCGCATTTGGAGTGAAGGTAATCCTCAAGTGTATGTGGAAACACCGTTACATACAGAAAAACTGACTGTTTGGTGCGCTTTATGGGCTGGTGGAATCATTGGTCCGTACTTTTTCAAAAACGATGGTGGCCAGAACGTTACAGTCAATGGTGATCGGTATAGAGCCATGATTACTAACTTTTTCATTCCTGAATTGAATAACCATGATGTCCAGGAGATGTGGTTTCAACAAGACGGCGCAACATGTCACACAGCTCGTGCCACAATAGATTTATTGAAAGACACGTTTGGTGACCGCCTAATTTCACGTTTTGGACCTGTGAATTGGCCTTCAAGATCTTGTGATTTAACACCGCTAGACTACTTTCTGTGTGGCTATGTAAAGTCATTGGTCTATGCGGTAAAGCCACAAACGCTTGACCATTTGGAAGACAACATTCGCCGTATTATTGCCGATATACGGCCACAAATGTTGGAAAAAGTCATCGAAAATTGGACGTCCAGATTGGACTACATCAGCGCCAGCCGTGGCGGTCATATACCAGAAATCATATTTAAAATGTAATGCCACAAGATTATCTTTCGGATAAATAAAATTCATGTCAATCGAATAATCCATCGTTGTTTTATTGCAACTTAAAGTTCTATACCTCTATAAAAAATACCCTTTATTTTCGCCCAAAAAACAAACATTTGCAATTAAATATTAAATTTCTTTTCATTCATTCAAACGAAGTAAAACATTTACAAGAAATCGTTGAACCAAATTACCATTTCTCTTCGGCATTAAAATTATCCTTTAAATATCCTTGCCTTATAAAAATTGTCATTTCGTTTATTTTTGCAATTATCCTGGATTAAGAAAAATTCGTAGAAATCTTTAAAATCTTTGTCGCAAAAAATGTCGCCAACCTCTGAATCACTGCTCTTTCTTTTTCTGCTCTAATTCTAAAGGCTTTGGAGGATTAAAAATAGTCCAAAGGATTATATTTACTTGGCTTATAACATAATGTTTACAGTAAACAATGCCTTAAGGATAAGTGGCACAGGATACAGATTAAATAGATTAAAAGAATCAACACAGACATACAATGTGATGACACTGATGCTTATAATTATGAAAACACAAATTCAAAATTATCAAACCTTAGCCACTGGTTCATCAAACTTTGTCGTTGAAAATTTCTGCTGAACCTATGTAGACACAGTTACTAAAGTTTACATACGGTTCAAATATTTCAGAAATTTTTTAACCAATCCGTTTTCGTTGAAAATCTTTATAGTTTCCTTGACGTTAAGACGGTCTTTTACATTGGTTAAAAAATTTCTGAAATTGAACTGAATTGTGGTCCTGCACAGGCCCACAAAGGTATGCATACGATTTACAAATTTCACAAATTTCTGAACCAAAGCAAAAGACCGTCTTAAAATCGAAGAAAGATGTCAGACAATTATAAATATTTTCAAAAAAAAAAAAACGGATTGGTTAAAAAATTTCTAAAATTTGTTAACCGTATGTATACTTCTGTGGCTATGTGCATATTTCACAGGAAACTTTTTGTCAAAAATTTTTTATTGAAAAAATTTCTTTTTGCAGTTCTCTAAGGAACTTAAATTTAAGCTCCTAAATAAGAGTCCTGTAGAGATCGAAATAAATAAAATTCTGAAGGTCTCAATACGTGTGCTATATGGTGGATGTCTTCAAACTATGCAATCAAACACTTTCAATTTCTACTGGGATATCTTATCTGGTTTTATAATGATGCTTTCCCAAAACCTTTTCTGTTGATCATTGCCGACCATTTTAATTGAATATCTCGCTTCAATCTCATTAATTGTTGGCAGTCGATATCTGATTCTTCCGAATCCGACTAGGCTGCAGAGGCTCATAATGAAGAATTCTCTTCCAACGTACAATATTACCTTTCTTGGTAACAATTCAAAATTTGCCATCGTCTGGCAAGCTTTACACCGTTTCGTTCGTTATCGTGTTCTCTTATTATTATCGTAAGTGATTCGATGGTTTGATATCTTTCGGTTTAGCAATCCACTTAATTTTTTATAGTGAATTCATGAGGTCTTCAAACATCGAGTTTATGTGAGTAACTATCTTTCTTCAAATGGTCGATAATTGTTAGGAGAACAATGCCTATTTTCCAGTCGCCTTAGTCTAGTAGGTAGTGTACTGGCTTATTAGACGTAAAGCCAGGGTTCGAGTCCCAGGCCAGACATCAAAGACAAAATACAAAAAAAAGTATTTTTCGGCGACTTCCTCTCAGCAGATTTTTGGCAAAAAATCTGAGTGTAAATAAAAATTGCCATGAAAAGTTTCTCAAAAATCTGTCATTCGGAGTCGGTTTTAAACTGTAGGTTCTGGCACTCATGGACAAAATTAACACACACAACATAAGTGGTGTGAGAAACTAGGACGTTGTACAATGGGTCAGTCAATTCGACCTCCGGGTACTGTACTTGTCTTAATTGATAAGTACACGTGCTCTAACCTAACCTACTCTATGTTCAATATTACGTTCAATAAATCCGCATTGAAATTTTGTTACTTCAACACCCAATCAGCATATCTGGTCAGAAAGGCTTTAACGTATTGAGGTTTATATGCATAGAGATGCTAATCCAAATGCAAAATAAGCCATAATGAGCCGTAAGAAGACACAATGCTGAGAACCCTATTACATATATCAACAAATTCGCGTTATCTGCCAAACTGTCTCCAACAGAAACGAGATTTTCAATAGTATGTACATAGAGTTGATGCACAGACCTAAACACATCTGTAACGTTTCCATTCTCTTAAAATTTTTGTATAATTTAGCAATTTCCTTGCTTATAAGGTTGATTATGACAACCATAATCACTCTGTAGGACTTGAAAAGTGGCCACTATGAAATCACCCCCTTTTGTCGTATGTTTCAGCTATTTTTACACGTTCTTCGATTCGTAAATGGCAAACGTTTCACTAAAAATGAATTATAAAGGGTCCGCCAAATAACTTTTTTTTTGGAAAATGTTTAAAAAAAAAACTACAGAATATTTTCTCAAATTTCTTTTTTTATTTGAAAGTACAATCCTTCCGGTTAATAATGGAAAATAATTTCATTCAAATGGCTGCCTCGGCTGGCCAAAAAGTAGTCTACACCAGAAGATGCCGATTTTGGCAAAAAAATCATCTTTTCAGATGAAGCTCATTTTGATCTTGGCGGGTATGTAAACAAGCAAAATTGTCGCATTTGGGGTACAGAAAACCGGCACGCATACATTGAAAAGTCGACGCACCCAAAACGAGTCACTGTTTGGTGCGGATTTTGGTCCAGAGGCATAATTGGGCCATTTTTCTTCGAAAATGAGTAAGGAGTGGCCGTTACAGTCAATGGCGATCGTTATCGGGCCATGTTGAACGAATTTTTGTTCACAAAAATTAAAGAGGATGATATAGGCAACATTTGGTTTCAACAGGACGGCGCTACGTGCCACACAGCCGAAGCTACACTCGATGTTTTGCGCCCTGTTTTTGAAGATCGCTTTATCAGCCGCAGAGCTGATGTCGTTTGGCCACCTCGGAGCTGCGATTTGACACCGTTGGACTATTATTTGTGGGGTGCCGTCAAAGATAAGTGTTACGCCGACAAGCCAGATACAATTGACGCTTTAAAGGACAATATTCGTGAAGCCATTGGTGAAATACAGCTGCACACAATCGATAATGTGCTTAAAAATTGGACCGATCGTGTAGGCTACTGCATGGCCAGCTGAGGCAGCCATTTGATTGAAATTATTTTCCATTATTAACCGGAAGGATTGTACTTTCAAATAAAAAAAGAAATTTGAGAAAATATTCAGGAGTTTTTTTTTTAAGCATTTTCACAAAAAAAAAGTTATTTGGCGGACCTTTTACTTCAGATGAAAGATCTAACTGCTGACAGTATTGCCAGATCAACGGTGGATAAGTCGATCCGATTCGATTTTGCAAACGAACATTTCCGAACATCGTATACCGGTCTATAACCACGTAAGAAAGTTTTAAAGAATGTTTTTGAAAAAAAACTTTTAAATTTCAGAAAGAAAACTTTCATTATCTAAATCCACATCTAAAGATTATGTAATTCTATGTAAATGTCAAATTTCTATCAAAAAATTTTCTTAGTAGAATGTCTAAAAAGTGATTCTAGTTTTGTTTTCTTCTCTTCCATTTTTCTTAAAGAAAATTGAAAGAAATTCTCCAAATTTTCCCATCATTATCATACGGGCTAAATCAGTTTTCATTTCTTAACAATCATTTCAATTCCGTTTTTTTCTGTTCATATTTTCTTTAATCTTTTACTTCCTCATTATCTTTTGACATCATCATCGTCAGCATCATCATCATTGTCTATTTTCTGCCATCAATTGTTGTTCAATAGTTTGCTGGCTTCTGTTTTTAAAACAAAAACAAAAATGCAATCAAATCATGAATTAAATTGTAAAACAACAACAACAACAGCAATAAGAAAAAATATATTAAAAAAAAACAATAGAATTTTCGTCGTATTTAAAAATACATCAAATGGGCGTATCCAATATCATCAAAAATTCTTAATTTTTCTTGCATCTTTTGTTCAGAAAACAGGCATAAAAACCCACCCCAAAATAAAAACAAACCAACAATCTACAACTGTGTAAAGTGCGTGAGTGTGTGCATATGTGTGTGTTAAGTAAACAATAGAAATCTGCTGCTTCTTTCCACTCGCTCATATCCAACAACATTGTTGTAAATGCCAGAGTAGTTGTTTCTGTTGGGTAGAAAACAATACATTTTACCTGCCAAAAAAAAAAACAAGAACAACAACAACTATTTTGTTGATTGTTGTTGTTAAATACGCCATCATCAGATAAATACCAGTTTTCGGTTTTTTGTTTACATTTATCAGTTGAGTGCTTGACTGAATGAGTGTTTGTGAATTGAGTGTATTCCACTTACGTTATCTCTCTCTCACCGTTATTAGTGAAAAGAACAGAATGAGAACGTGGTGTTTGAGTGGTTTTTTCAGATGTTTTGATTTCAGTAGAGATTCTTTAGGCATTTTGATGATTTAAACTAAAAAATTTAATTTAAGGATTTAATTTGTAATATTATTACAATTTAGGAGTGTTTTTAAGGAATAATTTATATTTTAAGTAAGTTTTTTGAAAGAAAACTTGAGTTCTTTAGCGAAATTAATGCAAAAAAAATATCTGATAAATTTAAATTTTTAATGAAGATGGAGGGGAGACATCTTACGATTATGACTTTTGTCGCCTTAAACATACAGACTGTAAATCGGTCTTTCAAGGCCTCTATGTTCATATGATCTGTACGAAGGACATTGGCTGACACTGAGGTACTTGCATATTCCAAATAGGCTGGCATAAAACACCATTATAGGCTCTCTAACGGGTGCAATCACCAATATAGATATGGTCGTCATTTATGAAGATAATCCAGCAGCTTACAAAAGTCACAGTAGTCCGATATATAGCATCTATACATTTCTCACTCGATAATCTTATAAGAGGCCCGGTAAACCCACAAAAGAATATGAAGAAGTCATTATATCCTCAAAACACGATTTTTTGGTGCAATTAGGAATGAATGACCGAATTCCGAGAAACTTTTCATAACACTTTTATTCACTCTTCGAGTTTTTGCCAAAAGACTGCTAAGAGGAAGGCGCCTATTGAAATATTTTTTCATATTCCGTTTTGTTCGAGATGTTTAAACTTTGTTTCGAACCTCATACTCTCATCTAATAAGCCAACACACTACCAACCAGACAACGGCGACTTCGTGAATGGTAACTTTGTTCAAATGTCTGCCACCACTTCTCTGAGAGGATTACGTACGTAATTAGTCATTACAGCCCTTCAGTCAGGATTACGACCTAGTTTCTCACACCACTTATGTTGTGTGTGTTAATTTTATGCATGAGTGGCGGGACCTACAGTTTAAAGTCGTCTCTGCACGACAGATTTTTGAGAAACTTTTCTTGGCAATTTAATTTACTCTCAGAGTTTTTGCCAGAAATCTGCTGAGAGGAAGTCGCCAAGGAAATACTTTTTTGTATTTTATTTTGATGTCTGGCATGGGGCTCGAACCCTGGCTTTTCGTCTAATAAGCCAACACACTACCAACCAGTCAACGGCGACTTCGTGAATGGTAACTTTGTTCAAATGTCTGCCACCACTTCTCTGAGAGGATTACATTCGAAATTTCCAATTTTTCCATTAGTTTGGGTCATAAATCACGCTGAATTTGATTGATCACATGGCTTATGTTGACTTTTAGAATCGCTGTGGTTTGTGTCTTAAGCCCCGGTTAGCCTAATGTCCACGGAACGTAACGGAACATACGTTTTTAGAATACGAAATGCAATTAGAGCGATAACCGTATAGTAATGGATGTAATTTCGTTAAGCATTTTCATTGCCCTTCATATATGCTAAAAACGAACGTACGTTCCGCTACGTTCAGTGGACGTTTGGCTAACCGGAGCTTTATTGGTAGATATCTGTGATCTCCGAAAACCCCAATAAAAAAGGCAATCTCCCTGACCATTTCACACGCCATCAAGTTGCTCGTGCAGAATATCCAATGTGTCATAAGTTCCATTCAAAGTACTGTCGTCCAATTGAAACGATATGTAAAGGGTCCGCCAAATAACTTTTTTTTTTGAAAATGCTTTAAAAAAAATATTTTCTAAAATTTCTTTTTTTTATCTGAAAGTACAATCCTTCCGGTTAATAATGGAAAATAATTTCATTCAAATGGCTGCCTCGGCTGGCCATGCAGTGGCCTACACCAGAAGATGGCGATTTTGGCAAAAAAAAAATCATCTTTTCAGATGAAGCTCATTTTGATCTTGGCGGGTATGTAAACAAGCAAAATTGTCGCATTTGGGGCACAGAAAATCCGCACGCATACATTGAAAAGCCGACGCACCCAAAACGAGTCACTGTTTGGTGCGGCTTTTGATCTAGAGGCATAATTGGGCCATTTTTCTTCGAAAATGAGCAAGGAGTGGCCGTTACAGTCAATGGCGATCGTTATCGGGCAATGTTGAACGAATTTTTGTTCAGAAAAATTGAAGAGAAGGATATTGGCAACATTTGCTTTCAACAGGACGGCGCTACGTGCCACACAGCCGAAGCTACACTCGATATTTTGCGCCCTGTTTTTGAAGATCGCATTATCAACCGCAGAGCTGATGTCGTTTGGCCACCTCGGAGCTGCGATTTGACACCGTTGGACTATTATTTGTGGGGTGCCGTCAGAAGATAAGTGTTGCGCCGACAAGCCAGAGACAATTGACGCTTTAAAGGACAATATTCGTGAAGCCATTGGTGAAATACAGCTGCACACAATCGATAATATGCTTAAAAATTGGACCGATCGTGTAGGCTACTGCAAGGCCAGCCGAGGCAGCCATTTGAATGAAATTATTTTCCATTATTAAGCGGAAGGATTGTACTTTCAAATAAAATAAGAAATTTGAGAAAATATTCAGTAGTTTTTTTTAAGCATTTTCAAAACAAAAAAGTTATTTGGCGGACCCTTTAGTTGGTGTCAAAATCATCTAATTCAGGTCTAAAGACGTTGGTCATCATCTATTTATTGTGCTCGCCGTAGACAGTGTGAGATGAGTAAAGTCGTTCTCAAAGAAATTTGCTCGTGAGCCGAATATCCACACCAAACAGTGAGTTCTTTGGGATGCATTGAACACTCTTGAATCTCATATGGATAGGTTGTGTGCTAATTTCAAAAATTCAAACCAAGGCTCATATTAAAGATGATCTTTTAATGAGAATAAGGGTCAGTTGCCTATTCTAAATTTCCAATTGGGTATTCACTTTGAAAATTTCCTTTTAGCAAGAGTAACAAGAGTAACAACAACTGGATTCTTCCTCTGCTGTGCTGTACCCAAGAGTGGGTACATTTAAAGGGATTTTAATGAACTCTGAATCAAATCCCTTCTTGTATCACCAACCACTTCTGTTTAAAAACAAAACGAAGGATTTTTTCATCCTTTTTCTTGTGTTTTAAAATAAAATTCAAAGAAAGAGCTGAAAAACAGAGCAATTAATTCGTTTTTATTTTTCATTTTTATTTTGAAGGATATTTTTTTGTTTTTTATTTTATTCAGGATAAATTTCAATTGAACGAAACAAACCAACAACTCTGCAGTAGTCATTTAAAATGGCGTATGTTTTGCTGGGTAACAGTGTGTACGGTTTAGGATAATAAAGCGCTGTTGTTGCCAGGAGTACGCCTGCCTTTTGTGTGATTGCCATGGCAAGCGTATAAAAACTGCGGGTATCCTGGATTGTGCTTTTTACTGCTGATTTAATAAAGAGAAAAAAGGAAACAAAAACCTTATTTTTGTCACTTAATTATGGCTAGCTTGAGACACTCTATTGTTTTCCTTTCAGTTTTCAGTTGATTTTGGAACCCAAAAAAAGGAACATAAACGGTATGAATTTCATTTCATTTCGCCTGCGGTTTGTTTGGTTTGGTTCAGTCATTTTTTTTTCTTTAGAGCCTCTATCTAGAAAATGTGTGGGCTGTTCTGCTTCTCTCTACGAATCCACCGGGCCATTGTTTACATAATTATGGCATTATTATGTGGGTTTTTTATTTATTCTTTCTACCCCAACCAGCCAAACCAACCAACTCTATTCGCCATGTATTGTTTACACGGTATGTGGTCTTGGCTAGATTTTTTTTTATCTCTAAACGTTTAAAATTAAATTCATTCGTTTTTTTTCGACTTGTTTTTATTACTGGGTTCAGTTTTAGTTGTGCATGGGTTTAGTTTTTTAATGATTTTTGGGGAGCGGTTTAAGCTAAAACGCTAATTAATTTGGCAATAGTTTAAAAGAAGAAGAAGAAGGTGGAGTATTTTCACACAATAATGAGCTCATTAGATTGGGAAAATTTCTTCTTTTAAGATGGTTAAAGTATACAGAAATTAACACAAAAAACTTGAGAATTTGTAGGCGAATAATCTCTGGAGTTTTGCATTGGTATTCTAGAAAAAAGGACCAAAGTAAGTGGAAGATCGCTGGTATGTTTTGCTTCCCTTCGGTTATAATTTTAGTTAGTCATTAGATTTTTATCCGGCACCGGTCTTCAGGATCATGGTGCTCTCTGACTCTTGAAACATCGGATTCAAAACTATTGTTTTGTGTTTCAAGCGAAAATAAAATGAAAATGAAAAAATAAATAAAATGAAATGGCCAGGGATATTGCCTTTTTTTATTGGGGTTTTCGAAGATCACAGATATCTACCAATAAAGCCCCGGTTAGCCAAACGTCCACTGAACGTGGCGGAACGTACGTTCGTTTTTAGCATATATAGAGGGCAATGCAAATGTTTAACGAAATTACATTCATTACTGTACGGTTATCGCTCTCATTGCATTTCGTATTCTAAAAACGAACATACATACGTTCCGTGCACGTTTGGCTAATCGGGGCTTAAGCCACAAACCACAGCGATTCTAAAAGCCAACATAAGCCATGTGATCGATCAAATTCAGCCTGATTTATGCCCAAGCTAATGGTATAATTGGAAATTTCGAATGTAATCCACTCAGAGTAGTTGTGGCAGACATTTAAACGCAGTTATCATTCACGAAGTCACCATAGTCTGGTTTCGATGAAAGTTTTTTTTTTTTTTTGTTTCATTGTAATGTCTGGACCTTGCCACAATGTTCGCAATACAGTGTCGTTTAAACAAACGTCTCTGGATTGTGAAATGGTTGCAGCAGTGGATCCTGTTGAAGTGGCTCGTGACATGGTTATGTGGAAACCGTCCAATCCATAATCTTCCATTGCAGTTCAAAAAAACTCGGTTATCGTACCACCATAGTGCCCTAATTTACTTACTTACTTAATAAGTCGTTACAACCCTTTGCCTAGCTTCTAACACCACCCATGTTGAGTGTTTTAATAGTATCCGCGAGTGGCGAGACCTGCAGTTTTAAGCCAACTCCGAACAACAGATTTTTGAGAAACTTTTCATGGCAATTTTATTTAAACTCAGACCTTTTATTAGATACCTGCTGAGAGTCCGTCGCCGAAGAAATATTTTTTCTTCTTTCGTTTGCTTCGACATTGCAGAGCTGAGGTTTGTATTCTCTATTACTAGTGAAACGAGCCAATACGAATTCCAATTCACGTAAACGATGCTTTCAAGTTTATTTTCGAAAGAAAATAGCACCCAATAACACCTTCAGACTACAATCGTTAAGAAGCAGTCACTCTTCCGTATGCAATGGCTCTTTCACAACCACTTCTGGATTTTCCTAGCCCCATATGCGACAGTTTTACTTGTTGACGTAACCACCGAGTGAGAAATATGCTTCATAGCTGAAGAAATTTTATTCGGAAAATCAATATTGAAACCCTTTTGCTTCAGCTCCCAATTAGCATATTTACGGCGTTGTAAATGGCCAGCCGGCTTTAGTTGTTGCGTAAGTTGATCTTTACATATATGAAGGAGCAAATCCTAATGCAAAACACCTTATAATGAGACGTAAGATAGGCCCAATCACTGCTGGAATCGATAAATTCGGATCGCCCGCTACACTTTGTCTAAGAGAATCGTTATTTTTGGTAGAGCATACATTGCAATGATGCACAGGCTTGACCGCTGCTGTAAAGCCTCCAGTTTCTTCATATTTTCTGATAATCTTGTCAATTCCATGCTCTGAAGGTTGACTATGGCGACCATAATCTCTCCGTAATGCAGTAAAAGTGGCCACTTTTTAATCACAAGTTTTGGAGTCAGTTTTAAATGTTCTTATAAATTATGCGGTTGTTAAACATTTCATATTCGTAAATGACAAAGCTGTCACTAAAGAAATGCCACTTCAGATGGAGGATGACAGCGTTGCCAGATGTACAATAGCCAAGTACTTTGATTTAACTTCTGTAAAATCGTCATGATGGAGGCCTATAGTTCTCGCATGAGCCTCTAAAAGCCTCCAATAATGATCTCTAAAGCGGTCATTAACTATGAGATACTTACTATTTAGTTCGTAAGCAATATCGAACACTTTTGATATGCCGTTGATCCTAAAACCACATCTTGTCATATATAAAATTAAAAAATGTTGTTTGCAAATTGCCATCGGTAATAGGAAAAGAGGTATTAATTGGCAACTCAACTGAAGATCATTTGGCATCAATAACGGCCAACTAGCTACTCATAAATCAATAGTCATTTTAAAATTTTTAAACTCCCCACCAGTGCAAACGATTACATTTTAATTGTTTCAATTAAATTTATGTTTAATTTTAATAACAAGTTCTCTAACACCCATTGAGTTTCAGCACTCGCTGAGCCACATTTGAAGTCGTCAAAGTCAAGCGGTGAATATTTAATTTTTATTTTGTTTTTAATTTTAATTTTTTTTTTTTTCAAATAATGCCTATTGGCATTTAATGGCTTCTTATTTCTTCCTGCAGACATTATTTACATTTTATGAATTAAAATAATAATAATAATGGCGCCATGGTAAAATAATAATTTTTCTTTACTTTAGGTTTTTCGCTTTTTTTTTTTTGCTTTTGTCACGGTACAAGTGTTACGAAATGGAAGAAAAAAACGTGAGTCACACAAATTTAAAATGAAAAAAAAAAAACTGTAGGGCCCTTTGCCATTAATAACTTTCAACGCAAATAATTGTTAGAAAAGTTAATAAAATTTAAATAAAGCAGGGAAATATGAATACACGCTTGTTGTAACGTCATCATCATCTTCATCTTCATCATCATCATGGTTATCGGGGCATTGTTGTCAACAAAACTTATGCAGAAAATGATTTATGGCAGGCAAACAATATTTATTATTTAAACAGAAAAGGAAAATGGAAATTTTCTTTAACGAAAAAAGCAAAAAAAAAACGATATTAATAAACAGGAAAAGCAAAAAAATTAAACCAACAACCATTTTTAAAATTTTTCTTTCCTTTTCATTTTCATTAAAAGATACCCAAAATAATAGAAAATAGCAGCAGCAGCAGTTGTTATTAGCAAAGAGTACCATTTTTAAGTCCCTCAACTGTAGCAACCAGTGTAGCAACAGCATCGAAACCCATACACACACACACACAACAAATCCATGGCAAACAATAGCAAAAAACGAAAATTCATTGAAATCTGAAACCCCGAAATGTGTGTTCTAAACCGGGTACAACCACTACTACTACTACTACTGCCATAACAATAAGCAAACTAAACATCATTATCGTGATCGTTAACAACATTGCCATCGCCATCGTCATCGTCATCATCATCACGGTGTACGATTCGAACAAAATCAAACGAAACAAGCATCCCAGCATCGTTAGCAAATCATAATCATAACAATGAAATTAAAAACAAAAAACAACAACAGCATCACAAGCAAGAGCATAATAGTAGAGCAAAAAAGAGAGCAGCAACCACAATAGTCTCAATGGCAACGGTAGCCCAGGACATATACACAAAAACTTTTATATGCCAGAAAACACGCAGAAAGAGGCGAAATTAATAAAAGGACAACAACAAAACCCATGCACACGCAATCAAAGCAACTGTTTACTTACAATGATAATACCATCCACTCGACTTAAATACTCAGAGCATGTGTTACATATAAAAGAAACCTACTTTTGCACACATACAACGAAAGAAAGTGTGTAATAAACACAGCGCATTTAGCAAACGTACTCGTGGTGCACTTATATTGAAAACATAAGCAAAACATTTAAAGACCCTGTAGGAAATTTAGTAAAAAGTGGTAATTTTTTTTGAAATTTATTTAAAAATCATTTAAAAATTTCGAACCGGATTCAAAATTACACAAATTTAACTGAATTTCTAAATTAATAGAATTTCTTTTTCTTTCCTTACCCCTCTTGGAAGCATATAGCCTTCACAGAGCATCCCCAACGTCGCATTGACCTGGTCTTTAACATCTCTCTGACCTCTTAATTAAGTTCGTATAGATATTTTTGAGCTTATACTTTTCCTGGACACGACCGTTCCACCTGAACCGCTGGATGTCTACACCGACGGCTCGGTGGGCAGTGGAGTATACTCTGGAAAATTGGACCTGAACATCTCACTCCGGCTGCCAGACTACTGCAGCGTGTTCCAGGCGGAGGTAATGGCCATCTGCCGGGCCGCATAGTGGATCCTCGCCTATGGTGTTCCTGTCCCTTTCACCCGTATCTCGATCTACTCCGATAGCCAGGCTGCGATAAAGTCTCTGTCGAACGTTGCGGATAATTCCAGGATCGTCAGAGAATGTCGCCGCTGCCTCAATCTCCTTTCCCGGACACTGCGATATTCCGGGAAACTGCAGGGCAGACGAGCTGGCCAGGGCTGGCGCAATACTTCCGGAATCTTCCTCAATCAACTTGGGAATGCCACTTATCTCGTTTAAACTGGCTATTGCGCGGAAATTCTCCCGGGATGCCAACCGGTCCTGGATCAATGAGGAGTCCTGCTCCATCTCTAGGCTAACTTGGCCCACAATGTTTAGGAGGCGTACCAACCAGCTACTTGGACTTGGCCGTAATATCATCTCGATGGATGCAGATCCGCCGAAGAGGAGGAGACTGCCAGCCACTTCTTCTGCCAATGCCCATCCCTTGGGGGGTGCAGATATAGGTTATTTGACTCTCCGACCCTTGTCAGCTTGACGGAGCTATCGTCCATTGATATCAAGGGCATTTCCTCGTTTATCAAACATTCTGGCTGGTTTTACAGCATGGGGTAGTCGTACTTTTTGGAAAATGTGCTCCCTTGCGCTGACCAACTTCCCCCTCCTTGGATCGGAGGAACTACAGAGACTGCGTTCACATGTGGCATCACAACGGGCCACTATGCGTGCTCAAGTGAGCTTTTTGGTAAATTAGAGCTACCACGCTAACCTAACCTAACCTAACTGTTCCTGGTTGTTGTCGTCCAAATGGCAGTCTTCAATCTTTTTATACATTTCAAAGAATTTGAAGAATTTCAAATCTTAAACTACAGGCCACCAGCTAGACCCGACGAAACGATCTGTTTTGTAGTTTAGATTGCATCAAGCAATCTGCATAGAGGATCTGTCGGCAATGCCATGTCTGTAATGACCTTATAAGACTTAGTATTGCCAACATTCTGTACAAAAATAAACTGCCACTGCCATCTCGGATTAGCTTAGCAGCCATTAACCTCTTAGAACAACTTTTCCTCATCTTTTGAAGCTCTTTGATCTTTGAAACAAACACTACCGCTGTTAGCTAAAGCAGTTACAATTTAGCCGCATTGCCAACCAAAGCGTTTCCGCTTTCCGTCTTCGCACTTTGTTTTTCAAATACTTTTGACCATAATAATCCGCTCATTTATAACTTTCATGTCTTTAATCCCACAAAGGGCAATTGTTGTGAAAATTTTCAAACAACAAAAGAAGGGAGAGAGAGACAGGGACTCAAGACGTTAAGACTCATCAAACATGAAAGTGTTAAAATATGAACAGGAAGAAGAGAGCAAAAAAAAATCGAATTTTTCTACTTTGAAATCCATTAAAGTGTAAATTAATGTGACAGGAAATCATGTGGTGGAGACATGAATGTTGCCAAGAGATGAAACGAAACAGCAAAATAAACATTAACAACAACAACAGCAATAACAAAAATAGCAATAAATTTTATTTAAAAAAAAACTAAAATACTCGTACGAGATGAAACCTTAAAAATGCAAAATAATACACGCAAAATGGAAGCGAAAAAATATACTCAGATTCACACAATTTTTTTTTTTAAATTTTATTTTCTTCAAATAGTAAAAAACCATAACGAACTATTAATAAAACTGGTTGGCAATAGTGGTCAAACGTAAATGATTAAAAAGAAAACAAGATGGCTTTATTTGCTAAAGAATTTTTGGCGAATTAAAAATATTAAAAAGAACCTTAGAATAGTTAACCTCTGAACAAAGCCTCCATTAGTTTAGGTTAGAATAAATTGGCTGCCACTACAAAAAAGAATAGCTTATTGGCTCTCTATGAGAACCCAATAGTGTTTACATACAGAATTGGTCATTACAATCCTTTAGTTAGGATTACGACCTAGCTTCACACCCCACTGATGTTGTGTGTGTTAATTTTCTATAGGGTGTCTTTATAGAGGTATAGAACTTTAAGTTGGCATTACTTTTCAAGATGGCGACCGATTTAACAGCTGTCAAGTGATTTATTCTCAGTTTGGTTTGGCAATTCATCATGAATAGACTCACGCCTGAACAACGCTTGCAAATAGTGCAATTTTATTTCGAAAATAATGGTTCTGTGCGGAAAACGTATCGCGGACTACGTCCATTTTATCGTCGACAAAAACGTCCATCAGAGCAGTTAATTCGATTAACCATGGAACGTTTTCGCACCACGTTTACTCTTATTGATAACTCGCATCCCCAGAGACGCTGTACGGTGCGTACAGAAGAAGCTATTGCTGCTGTAGAGCGTAGCATTGAGGAAGACCCGAATGAGTCCATCCGCCATCGAGCACAGGAATTGGATCTGTGTCCATCCACTTTATGGAAGATTTTGCGGAACGATCTTGGTTTGCGTGCTTACAAAATCCAACTCGTGCACGAATTGAGGCCAACCGATCATCAAGTAAGGCGTAGATTCGTCGAATGAGCCCAAAACGAGATTACCGTTGTTCCCGATTTTCATAAGCGAATTTTGTTTAGCGATGAAGCGCACTTCTGGTTGAATGGCTACGTTAACAAACAAAACTGCCGCATTTGGAGTGAAGGTAATCCTCAAGTGTATGTGGAAACACCGTTACATCCAGAAAAACTGACTGTTTGGTGGGCTTTATGGGCTGATGGAATCATTGGTCCGTACTTTTTCAAAAACGATGGTGGCCAGAATGTTACAGTCAATGGTGATCGGTATAGAGCCATGATTACTAACTTTTTCATTCCTGAATTGAATAACCATGATGTCCAGGAGATGTGGTTTCAACAAGACGGCGCAACATGTCACACAGCTCGTGCCACAATAGATTTATTGAAAGACACGTTTGGTGACCGCCTAACTTCACGTTTTGGACCTGTGAATTGGCCTCCAAGATCTTGTGATTTAACACCGCTAGACTACTTTCTGTGGGGCTATGTAAAGTCATTGGCCTATGCGGTAAAGCCACAAACGCTTGACCATTTGGAAGACAACATTCGCCGTATTATTGCCGATATACGGCCACAAATGTTGGAGAAAGTCATCGAAAATTGGACGTCCAGATTGGACTACATACGCGCCAGCCGTGGCGGTCATATGCCAGAAATCATATTTAAAATGTAATGCCACAAGATTATCTTTCAGATAAATAAAATTCATGTCAATCGAATAATCCATCGTTGTTTTATTGCAACTTAAAGTTCTATACCTCTATAAAAAACACCCTTTACATGAGTGGCGGGACCTACAGTTTAAAGTCGACTCCGAACGACAGATTTTTGAGAAACTCTTCATGGCAATTTTTATTTACTTTCAGAGTTTTTGGCTAGAAATCTGTCTAGAGAAAGTCGCCGCAGAAATATTTTTTTAATTTCGTTCAGTTGGAGATGTCTGACCTGGGGTTTGAACTAGGGATGCCAAACGGGATTGATTTTTAAAAATCCCGGGATTTGGGATTTTGAAATCCCGATCCCGAAATCCCGGGATTTTTTCGGGACTATTCGGGAACGAAAAATACCGAATTTTGTGATTCGGGATTTCCCGATTGGCATCCCTAGTTTGAACCGAAGCCTCACATCTAATAAGCCAACACACTACATACTAGATCTCGGCGGCTGCACCTGATAGCATTTATTCCATCATAATTACTTATATAGGCGACGGATTCTTCCAGGCTCATATTCCAAAAAGTACGCTCTAATGATGCCACCAGATAAAATGTGCACTAAACAGTCACTTTTTCAGGATGCAATGGCTTTGCTTCTATATTCTCCAAGCCCCATATGGAACCTTTTTATTTGTGGACATAACAACCGGTTTATTGGTCTATTACTGCTGCCTTTAGTGCTATTGAACGCGAGTCTACTAAGATGGGTTTGGCAGTAAATGAGGGCAAAACAAAGTATATGTTATCGACAGGTAGAGACGTGCGGCGTATTGATTCTCAGATTACGGCCAGTAACTATACTTTCGATGTTGTCAAGGAATTTATTTATCTTGGCTCCGCCGTTACCACCACAAATGATGTCAGTCTGGAGATCAAGCGCAGGATCACTCTTGCCAACAGGTGCTACTATGGTCTCAATAGGCAATTGAGTAGCAGAGACCTCTCTCGTATGACGAAGCTAACACTCTACAAGACGCTCATCCTACCCGTGCTTCTTTATGGCGCAGAGGCATGGACCCTATTACGTACTGATGCAGCAGCCTTGAGAGTGTTCGAGAGAAAAGTACTGCGTAAGATCTTCGGTCCAGTACGTTTTGGCGATGATTTCCGCATCCGATATAACAGTGAGCTGTATGAGCTCCTCAACGACATGGACGTTGTACAGCGTATTAATATCCAGCGGCTGAGCATGTCGTTCGAATGGAGGAGGATGCTCCGGCGAGACGGGTATTTGATGCGGGAATCTGTGGAAGTCGGCGTAGAGGGCGACCTTGTATCCGTTGGAAGGACCAAATCGAGGAAGCCCTGCCATCGATTGGTGTGACCAACTGGCGTAGGCGCGCAAGAAGCAGAGGCGCCTGGAAGGATGTGTTGCGGCAGGCCGAAATCCGATAAACGGGTTGTTATGGCCAATTAAGTAAGTAGGTAGTCTAACACCAAATCAGCATACATATCGTTGAAAATAGTGGGTTGGATTTTATACGAATAAAGGTGCAGATCCAATTGCAAAATAACGACCAACCAGCATTTTAGACCTTAAAATCGTCTTTAAATGTTTCGCGGCTTTTCTTCAAGTAACACCCAATTTAAATGCTTTTGAATGCATCCTGTTGCCTTTAAAACAGCTACTTGCGTCACGCCTAATGATTGTACATGTTCTTCTTGCGCCTGACATGATTTTTGATCGAGTAATGTTTCCAATTTACATACATACATAATTGGCCATTACAACCCTTCAGTCAGGATTACGGCCTAGCTTCTCACACTACTCATGTTGTGTGCGTTAATTTTATACGTGAGTGGCGGGACCTACAGTTTAACGTCGACTCTGAACGACAGAATTTTTGAGAAACTTTTTCATGGCAGTTTATTTTACTCTCAGAGTTTTTGCCAGAAATCTGCTGAGAGGAAGTCGCCGAAGAAATATTTTTTTTTCATATTTCATTTTTGATGTCTGACCTGGGATACGAACCCGGGCTTTACGAATAGTAAGCCAACACACTACCTACTACACCACGGCGACTTCTAATGTTTCCAATTTACGATGTTCAAATTTTTTTTGGTTGTCCACGAAAGGCTCATTGCCTTTGATATCAAAATCACCATTTCTGAAACGCGCAAACCACCCTATACACTGAGCTTCTGATAGAGCCTGCTCACCATATAATTTCACAAGTAAAACGATGACCTTAACACTTGAAATTTTCTTCGCAAAAAACTGATTCAATAAAATTTCTTTAAAATGCTGGTCAGTACAGAGTCTACGTTCACCTGTGCCATTACAACGGGCCGCTAGGCGTGCTCAAGTGAGCTACCACTCCGACCTAACCTAACCTAACCACACAGTGTTGACAGTTTTGATGCATAAGTAAGTGGTGCCATCTACTGTACACCCAAACCTTTTTTTACACGGTAGATACGTTCCAGTGGTTACCGTGTAAAAAAAAACGCGTAAAAAAAGTCAAATATTATGTATGTATGTAAGTGTATAAACAAACTGAAAAAATATACATAGGATTGATGCAGCAGCCTACATATGCCTATAAAATTGAATAACTTTATAAAAACGCACAGATTTAGTTGAATAGTATACACAGAGTTTTTATTTTATTAAACGATTTTATCCGTATAAAAAGGAGCGAACAAAAAAAATGGTAAATTTGTTAAAAAAAAAAAACCGTGTTATTTCAAATTCGCGTAAAAAAAAACCGTGTAAAAACAGGTTTGGGTGTACATTTAAAAATATTTCGCAATGTACGATTAAAACCCGGAAAATGGAGACCTTATTGTTCTAAAGGGTGTTTTTTATAGAGGTATAGAACTTTAAGTTGGCATTACTTTTCAAGATGGCGACCGATTTAACAGCTGTCAAGTGATTTATTTAATAATGTAAGATTAAGCTTCCTTGGAGTGGAAAAGCCAGGATTATTACCAACAAAGAGAATAAAGTATGTTTGGTGATATTGTGCTATTAGAACCTGATCGAACTAAAGATTCTGATCTCTGCTGTCTCCAATTAAAGAGATTGAAGGAAGCAATTCTATTTAAATGTTCACATTTGATTAGCAGTAGAAGTGTTGCATTCCATCATTACAAAGTGCCTAAACCCAACCATCTTTGATGACAGAGAAGTTTTAATAAAGGGTGTTTTTTATAGAGGTATAGAACTTTAAGTTGGCATTACTTTTCAAGATGGCGACCGATTTAACAGCTGTCAAGTGATTTGTTCTCAGTTTGGTTTGGCAATTCATCATGAATAGACTCACGCCTGAACAACGCTTGCAAATAGTGCAATTTTATTTCGAAAATAATGGTTCTGTGCGGAAAACGTATCGCGCACTACGTCCATTTTATCGTCGACAAAATCGTCCATCAGAGCAGTTAATTCGATTAACAATGGAACGTTTTCGCACCTTATTACTCTTATTGATAACTCGCATCCCCAGAGACGCTGTACGGTGCGTACAGAAGAAGCTATTGCTGCTGTAGAGCGTAGCATTGAGGAAGACCCAAATGAGTCCATCCGCCATCGAGCACAGGAATTGGATCTGTGTCCATCCACTTTATGGAAGATTTTGCGGAAGGATCTTGGTTTGCGTGCTTACAAAATCCAACTCGTGCAAGAATTGAAGCCAAACGATCATCAAGTAAGGCGTAGATTCGTCGAATGGGCCCAAAACGAGATTACCGTTGTTCCCAATTTTCATAAGCGAATTTTGTTTAGCGATGAAGCGCACTTCTGGTTGAATGGCTACGTTAACAAACAAAACTGCCGCATTTGGAGTGAAGGTAATCCTCAAGTGTATGTGGAAACACCGTTACATCCAGAAAAACTGACTGTTTGGTGCGCTTTATGGGCTGGTGGAATCATTGGTCCGTACTTTTTCAAAAACGATGGTGGCCAGAACGTTACAGTCAATGGTGATCGGTATAGAGCAGTGGTGCTCAAACACATACTATCATAGTTTTGGTTGCGTTGGTAAAGCAGCGGAGAACAAAATTCAACTTAATTTTTGAGAATCGTACACTGGGAAAATAATAAAAAAATTGGTTTATTGTGTTGCGTGTATTTTATTACATAATGAACTTATGTATGTATGTATATATGTATTGAGGAATATATTGATGTATGTATGTATGTATTGATGAATATATTGATGTATGTATGTACATATGTATGTATGCATTGATGAATATTTTGATGTATGTGTGTCTGTATGTATTGATGAATATATTGATGTATGTATGTATGTATTGATGAATATATTGATGTATGTGTGTATGTATGTATGTATTGATGAATATATTAATGTATGTATGTATGTATGCATGGCTAGCCTCGTAATGTCTCTTTATAAAAAAAAAAGAATTACGACATAAAGTGCGATAACACACAATACATTGTGCATTACCATCTATATTCTCTATAAAAAAGAAATCATATTCCCAATTTTCATCAAACATTTTGCTGCGTGTATTTGAGAAAAACAAAAAATCATTCAAAAAAGTTGCGTAGCGAGATTTTGCTTCATCAAGTGCTAAACATCAACTGAATTAATTTTGTTCTCTGAGTTCAACACAAAACAACAAACAAAGCAACAAACACACGATCATTATAAGAAACCACACAAGTAAGCTTATAGTGTAGGTGTGCCAACGCAGCGTCGGCAGAATTTTCTTTGCCTATCACATGTGATAGGAAATTTGGATTTTGAGCATCACTGGTATAGAGCCATGATTACTAACTTTTTCATTCCTGAATTGAATAACCATGATGCCCAGGAGTTCTATACCTCTATAAAAAACACCCTTTATAACTAAGTCTCTTTGATTACCTTTTTTTAATTCAGGTTTTCTTTTTAAATTTACAATCGAAAATCCTTCTTGACTTCTGAAGCATTTCTAATCCCTTTCTCTTGTTCTTTTGCATTATCATATCGAATATTATATAATATTTTGATAATACGACCGCCCACACACTCGATTATAAATTATCAGCTTGCAATCAAATCTAACCTCACTTTTCTTTGTTTTGTTTGTTATCATAAACAGAAAATCTAACCTCAATTATGAAGCATTAAAATGGAAAACAATTTTCAAAACTACTGTTTAACAACACAGTAGAACAGCAGAAAAGAGTAGAGTTCAGTAATTAAAATTAAAACCAAAAAGAAGGCTTAAAAGATTGATTTTTGATTTTAAGAAATGCGCAGTAAAGAAAAAAAAGAAGAAAATGAACAGCAGTAATCCTTAAATCTTTTGCTTTCCTTGCCTCTTTTTTTTCCTCTTTAAAGGATTTCAAAATGCAGATAAATTTGAATCCACCAACCACCATTATTGGCAAAATACCCAAAATACAGTAGCCGGTATAGCAAAACCTAACCTTAAAAAACCTGCTTTATATTGAGACTTTGAGAGTTTTTGTTCCATATTTGACAGCCACACACAATTATTATGATCCTTTTTCTTTTTTATTCTTAAAATTTTTTGCTTTTGTGGTTTAAATTCGTTGAAATCTTTCTTTCTTTTTTTTTGTTTTTGTTGTGCTTCTAAGGAATCTTTTTGTTTAAAAAAAAATACAAATTTTTTAATGGGTCAGGTTTTCTTCTCTTTTTTTGTTCTCCGCAGTGTAAGTACGTCTGTGTTGAAATGTATTGTCAACGCAAAGATAATGAGAGACGTTCCTGTTGATTTCCTAATGACAACTTAACGTCCCTCCTTTTTAAAAAATACAAAATAAAGGAGCCTGTTTTTAAATTCATATGAAAATCTTTATCGAAAAACAGCCACGACAACGAAATCTTCTTTGAAATTATTTTTTCCATGACAATTTACTGTCAATTTGTCAAGTATTAAGCGGGCTATCGGTCAAAGAAATATTTTAAAAATTATGAAAAGGAAGAATTTGATGATTGAAGGGGGATATTAAGAACTCCTTATAATTAACGATTAACGATAACAGATCCTAATTGCTTTAATATAATGTACAGAGAGGAAGAGTTAATAGCTCTCAATTTCACACTTGGCTAGTGAAAACGATAAAGAAAGTTGTAGGTGATTGAAAGAAAGCATCTGTCTCGAAGGTATTTCACTTTTAAATCGTCCGAATATTTCGTTTGCAAGACAACTACAAGGATGCAAATGGCCTTTCAAGTAACGTATGTATCTCAGTCGAGTCTTAAAATGCCACTACCCACAGAAATCCATGATAAATGGGATTAAATGTGAATCTCTTTTGACAACATCGTGATTGACAGAAATTATTGACGGTCATTAAAATTTGTCTGAATGATTGGTAGGATTATCTACTATTACACACGTCCACTATGAACTCCTAGCCTAGGGGAAAACCCTAAATTCGAACCTATTCTGCCAACAATTTTATCATTTAGAGGAAGTAATCACTCACAAGCACAAATGATTGACGATCATAAATTTTTGTCTGCATGCTTAGCAGGATTACCTACTATGACACTCGTCCACTATGAACTCCTAGCCTAGGGGAAACCCTAAATTCGAACCTATACTGCCAACAATTTTACCATTTAAAGGAAGCAATCAGTCACAAGCACAAATGATTGACGGACATTAAAATGTATCTGTATGCTTGACAGGATTACCTACTATAAGAGTCGTTTACTAAGAACTCCTAGCCTAGGAACAAACTTTAAATTCGAACTTATATTGCCAACAATTTTACCATCTAAAGGAAGCAAACACTCACAAGCACAAATGATTGACGGTCATTAATATGTATCTGCATGCTTGACAGAATTACCTATCATAAAACTTGTTTACTAAGAACTTCTAGGCTAGAAGCAAACTTTAAATTCGAACTTATATTGCCAACAATTTTACCATTTAAAGGAAGCAGTCACTCACAAGCACAAATGATTGACGGTCATTAAAATGTATCTGCATGCTTGGCAGGATTACCTACTAAGAGACTCGTCTACTATGAACTCCTAGCCAAGGGGAAACCCCAAAATTCGAACCTATACTGCCAACAATTTTACCATCTAAAGGAAGCATTCACTCAAAAGCACAAATGATTGACGGTCATTAAAGTTTGTCTGCATGCTTGGCAGGATTACCTACTATGAGACTCGTCTACTATGAACTCCTAGCCAAGGGGAAACCCCAAAATTCGAACCTATACTGCCAACAATTTCACCATCTAAAGGAAGCATTCACTCACAATCACAAATGATTGACGATCATTAAAATTTGTCTGCATGCTTGACAGGATTACCTACTATGAAAATCGTTTACTAAGAACTCCTAGCCTAGGAGTAAACTTTAAATTCGAACCTATATTACCAACAATTTTACCACATCTAAAGGAAGCAATCACTCACAAGCACAAATGATTGACGGTCATTAAAATGTAAATGTATGCTTGACAGGATTACCTACTATAAGAATCGCTTACTAAGAACTCCTTGCCTAGGAGCAAACTTTAAATTCGAACTTATATTGCCAACAATTTTATCATCTTAAGGAAGCAAACACTCACAAGCACAAATGATTGACGGACATGTATGCTTGACAGGATGACCTACTATAAGAATCGTTTACTAAGAACGCCTTGCCTAGGGGAAAACCCTAAATTCGAACCTACACTGCCAACAATTTTACCATCTAAAGCAAGCAATCACTTACAAGCACAAATGATTGACGATCATTAAAATGTATCTGCATGCTTGATAGGATTACCTACTATGAGACTCGTCTACAATGAATTCCTAGCCAAGGGGAAATCCTAAATTCGAACCTATACTGCTAACAATTTTACCATTTAAAGGAAGCAAACACTCACAAGCACAAATGATTGACGATCATTAAAATTTGTATGAATGCTTGACACGATTACCTACCATAAGAATCGTTTATTAAGAACTCCTAGCCTAGGAGCAAACTTTAAATTCGAACTTATATTGCCAACAATTTTACCATCTAAAGGAAGCAATCACTCACAATCACAAATGTTTGACGATCATTAAAATGGGTCTGTATGCTTGACAGGATTGCCTACCATAAGAATAGTTTACTAAGAACTCCTAGGCTAGGAGCAAACTTTAAATTCGAACTTATATTGCCAACAATTTTACATTTAAAGGAAGCAATCACTTACAAGCGCTCTGTGTCCAATGAGATTACATTTGTGTTGCAGTTTAATTGCAGTACGGCTTGGAACGTTTTTTTTTTTTTCAAATAAGATTGAATATTTTCTGAAAACTTTTAAGATCTTTTGGTTATTATTTCTTCACATTATTGGTAGAGCAGATCAAAGAATAAGCTACCTGTCTGCTTTTTAAGGAAATGCATTTCCGTTTTGTTGTCTAAAGGCTTGAAGCAATGCTTGACAAGTGGTTACCCTAAGACAAGCTGCAAAGCTTCAAGCATTTAATCAACTTTCGAAAAGTCACAGGCAAAACAAAAGCTGCCATTTCAATAAAAAAAACCAAACTTGAATGGACAGTTTCGGCAGGACAAGCCTTAAAGCAAAATTCAGCATAAGTTTTATTACTATTGGTGCACTGTGGCAGAAGTTTCTCTAGCCTCCAAATTTAAGATTTGTCCTTTGAACCACCATTAGTGAATTGCAACTGTTCAAATACAGGTGCCCCATGCTACTTGTCTCTTGTGTGCCTTGAGAAATTCCATTATTTCCTTCAAGAGTCAAAGATTGCATTCGTCAATGTATTTGTTTTTGTATTGAATTTTGTTTGGACCGCTTGTTGGTTTGTTTGTTTGGTTTTCTATTCCGCTGAAAACCATTTAAAAGTCTTGACGCTTTCTAAACATCAAGCCAGTAAGAGAGAGCTCGTTAAACTCCAAATGAAATTCCATTTCAATTCCTTGTTTTTTTTTTTTGCCTTCACTTTTTGCGTAGCAAACAAACAACTGTCATCTCTCAGGGCAACCCCCAAGTGTTGAAAAGTGTTTGCCGATGATGTTCCCTCATTCAATCCGTCATTCATTCCGTCATTCATTCATTCTTCTCATTCAAACAGATGTAACGTTGTTTGGTTGCTTGATTTGTGCAGTTGCTGCTTGATTGTCAATATATTTACTGTGATATCTGTCTGTCCATTTGCCTGTTTGTCAATGTTATATGCCGCCTTATAATGGTTGTCTGCTATGCTCTGTTTGTCAAATGTTGCTGTTGCTGTTGCTGTTGCTATTGCCGTTATTGTTCTTGTAATTTTCTGCTTGTAATCTGAGCTCCTCTCAAGAATTTGAAATCATTTTCAACTTTTTTATTTTCTTTCGCTTCTTTTATTTTTTTCTTCGTTTTATTTGTGAAACAATTTTAATGTGTTTTCTTGTTTTTTTCTGTTTTTTTTTTTGTTCCACTGTTGCTGTTAAAACAAAAGTTTTGATTTGTTGTTGTCATTGGCAATGGAGGATGTTGAGGGATGGTTATGGTAGGGATATAGGAAGTGAAAGAAATTCAGAGAAAACGAGCCAAGAACTTCTTATCATAAATTTGATTCAATGCTACTGTAAGGAAATGTAGTAAAAAGGCATCTCACAGTTTAGCATTCCAGTAATTGATAGTAAAGATTTGAATTAATTGTTCCATCAGGTATGTCAAGTGTGAGGTACTCCCGTACACGTCCGCATGCTGAACAGCCAGATTATAAGTACCAGACGGTTTTTTCCTCCTTCGAGTCGCAACTGATGTAGAAACCACTTGCAAGAGCTCCTAGCTTTCATTCCTACGTGTCATAAGGACAAAGCCGAAGGAGTAAATAATCCGCCGAAAGAGAAAAATGAGCTGTTTAGTCCTGCCTAAGTTAATACTTTATCAGCTCAACCTCTTTTCTACTCAGAAAGCGTTTGCTACGTAGTGGAATTTTTCCTAATTTTCTCGATTGTGACCAGAGTAATCTCTATTGGTGGATCATATAGCGCATGTTCCAGACTGTCGCCTATTCTGGCTAGTATATAAGCAAAACGGTTTCTAGATATGTATCTCTATGACATTCAAAGGGAACTTTATGGCGAAGTGGAAGGTCAAGTATATCAGTACGTTGTCAGAGAATATTTTGCTAGAAGACACTGCAGTAATCCATGTGTCTGTGTGAGTGTCTGATTTCCAAGTCCTCGACACAAGCATCATGCTCAAATCGAAATTATTTCTGTAGCCAGCCTTATGCAGATTAATCTCAACGGTTTTTATGCAATGTTTAGCTCCAGAGAAATTGAATTTGCGGTTAAAAGGGAGTCAGAGTCGAAGATGATAATTTTTTTCACCAACGCTCTTCAGCTCAAACAGCTTTCGACAACCTCCTCTCCACAAACAGACCTCCTCTGCTATTCTTTGATTCTAAGAAAACCTCCTGTTCAGTCTGTTCTGGTGCATCCACATTTCATCCAAGATTACGAAACCCTATCTTGACCTTCTTTCGCCCCAAAAGAACTGCGGTTTAGCAGCCGTTGTTTTAACGGAATCTCGCAAACAGTACAGTCGAACATGTCGCATTTTTATATGTGATTGGCGTTAGCAAATATGGCACCTTTCTTACGGCATCTGTTATATCCAAGTGATTATAGCTATGACTTGCAAAAAATTCTCGTACTTCTTTCAATTATTTTGTGCGTCTCAACTGGGCTTCAGAATGCTCTGCACTCTCTTCTGCCTGGCTCTCTGGCTGCCAAACATAAAGTAAATGACAAGATATAACACTGTTGCCCTTTCAGTTTAGAGTTAAAAAATCTTTAAAATCACAAACTAATTGACCACCCTGATTCAAAATTATGGATCGCATTAAGCCAGGCTTAAAATGTTTTATCTTATAAGGATTTTAAGGGTTCAAAAGTGTTTAAAGAAAGAAGGTAGGGGAATTATTAAATACTTTATTGAAATGAAATGAGAACTCACCTTGTAGTAATCCAGTGTTGAATAATTTTGATAACACGGTACATTATACAACATAGTATATTATGAAGTATAATATTTAACCGTGTTTGTTAAATGGTATCGGAATATAAAAATTAAAAAATATCTTCTTTTTTTGGGAATATTTTTAAAATTTATTTTCAATTTTTTATTTCTTTAAACAATAACGGGTTAACAATTTTCTTAGAAACATTTTTTAAAATTTTTATTTCTTATAACACTTTTTATAACACATTTTTAAAACACTGATTAAACTTTTTTTTTATTAATTTTTATTAAAAGAGAAAACTTTTTTATATGCTGTTATAAAAAGAGACATGTTGTAAAATATTTGTTGTAGCAATTAAAAGATAAAATGTTGTATTTGACACTTGTGCTGACAGCTGGCTGCTATTTTTTCATTTTTTATTATCTTTTTTTATATTTTATTTTTTTAATAAATTATTTTAGAACATTTGTAGCAAATTAATTGTACACAGTAATTGATACTTAATTTATGGCCATAATAATTTGCATGTGGCAAATTTTAATTGCTATTTTTCGCTTATACAACCGACGCTCCTGTCTGCTACTTAAGACACTACTCGTATAAGTTTTAATTAATTTTTATGTTGAATAATAAATTTAAACAGCAATTTAATTAAAAAGGCTACTAAAAGTGCCATGTTGCTGCTGTAATTAATGTTAATTTAAATGTTAATTTTTAATTGAACACACAGTTTAATTTAAAACAATTAAATTGCAACGCCGTCGCTTGAAATGTAAACAATATCGTGCTTATTAAAGTTGGCAGCACTTTTCAAACACTTTCTTTCTCACACTCTTTTTTTTTTGTTAAATGCCGTTATTTTTCATTTTTCTTTTAAGAATAAAATATTTTGTTGTCTTTTTTTTTTAGTAATTATTGCACTTTCTTGATTTGTTTTATTTTTTTCAATTTTTTTATTTGAATAATTAAACTTAAATTAATTGAAATAACTTTCTTCTTATCTGATCGTTTTCTTTAATTTAACGATTACGTTTTAACCGTTACTTTTCAACTGATTCGCATAAATTCGCATATAATTTGCTTAAGCTTTAGGGCGAGTAATATTCATACACTTATGTATGTCTTTCTATACACATGCACACGCAAGTAAAACATAAGTAAACAGGAGACTTACAAAAACACAAACAACTACTAACGTTTATAACTTAAATGTAAATAGAAAACAACAACATTTAAGCAAACGAGTTACTCTTCCATACGAAGTCATTTTGTCATACAATGCATGCACGAAGTTTACTCATGCAAACACTACAAGAGTACATTAAAATATTACTCTTTAACAGCTGGCTGGCTGGCTGTGTTGTGTTTATGTTGCTCTTTTTATGGCATATTTTTCAATATCAAAAAAATCCTGTACTTTGTTTATAATATTTACTCTCTAGTTTTTATTCTCACCACTATTACAACATATTCTTCAGCAAGTTTTATTGTTTTTGTTTAACTCTTCCTGGTTTTCCTTTTCGTGGTTGTCATTTATAAAGTGTGAGTGCTTTTTCTTGTTTTGTTTTTTTTTTTCAAAATGAGTGCTTTTTCTCTTTTTATTCTCTTTTTTCTTTATAACAACAATTGTTTATGAAAATTTCACTCTTTTTTCATTGTAATTTTGTTTTTGGGGCGGGATTTAAATGCTCATTTTTTTCGTTTGCAATTGCTTGCTTGCCTTTGTTGTTTTAATACATTTTAACACATGCTGAGTGTAATAAATAACTGTTTTTATTTTCTCTTGTCTTTAATTTTTTAATAATATTTGCTTAGGCTTTAATTATAGGTACATATGTATGTCTGCATATGTATTGTCCTTTATGATTTGTTAAGTTTTGTTAGAATTTGTTCTTCTTCGATTATTTTCTAAAAGAATAAATTCTTCTGAATATTGTTTTTAAACTTAAGAAAAGAAAAAACCTTCTAAGAATTCCTATACAATTTTTTTCGAGTAATTAACCCTTTAAATGTTATCAAAACCGTTGTAATATTAAAAGTGAGAGATTCGACCGCTAACTGTATCTCTCTCTCCCCTCTCTGTCTCACGCACTTACAAAAATGGAAATCATTAATAGAAATCTGATAAGAAAGGGAATTTTTTGTGTAAAAAAGCACTTCTGTTTAAAAGAGTGAAATATACTACACAAGTCCTTTACATTTCTTACAAATATCGACTAAAATTTGTTACTTGAATTACAAGACATAGCCGACTTTTTTAGTTTAAACTCCTCTATAGGAAGTGCACAATATGTATTGGCTTTTTATTGCCTAGGAAGTAGATTTTTTGTGACTCCCTAGTGTTATTCATAGAGTCGGTTACTTACACACATACAAACATACTTAATTGATCATTAGAAGCCTTCAGTCAGGATTATGACGTAACTTCTCACACCACTTATGTGCGTTAATTTTACACATGATTGGTGGTACCTACAGATTTTTTTGAGAAGCTTTTCGCGGCAATTATATTTACCACCGAAGAAATATTTTTTAATATTTCGTTTTGTTAGAGACATCTGTTCTGGAGTTTGAACCGTTGCCTCACGTCTAATGAGCCAACACACTACCTACCAGACTTCGTTTACTTATCGCCTAAAACTAAGTCATACTCCGCGTTCCTCGCATACAGCGTTGCTACTAAAGGGTGTTTTTTATAGAGGTATAGAACTTTAAGTTGCAATAAAACAACGATGAATGATTCGATTGACATGAATTTTATTTATCCGAAAGATAATCTTGTGGCATTACATTTTAAATATGATTTCTGGCATATGACCGCCACGGCTGGCGCGGATGTAGTCCAATCTGGACGTCCAATTTTCGATGACTTTTTCCAACCTTTGTGGCCGTATATCGGCAATAATACGGCGAATGTTGTCTTCCAAATGGTCAAGCGTTTGTGGCTTTACCGCATAGACCAATGACTTTACATAGCCCCCACAGAAAGTAGTCTAGCGGTGTTAAATCACAAGATCTTGGAGGCCAATTCACAGGTCCAACGTGTCTTTCAATAAATCTATTGTGGCACGAGCTGTGTGACATGTTGCGCCGTCTTGTTGAAACCACAATTCCTGGACATCATGGTTATTCAATTCAGGAATGAAAAAGTTAGTAATCATGGCTCTATACCGATCACCATTGACTGTAACGTTCTGGCCACCATCGTTTTTGAAAAAGTACGGACCAATGATTCCACCAGCCCATAAAGCGCACCAAACAGTCAGTTTTCTGGATGTAACGGTGTTTCCACATGCACTTGAGGATTACCTTCACTCCAAATGCGGCAGTTTTGTTTGTTGACGTAGCCATTCAACCAGAAGTGCGCTTCATCGCTAAACAAAATTCGCTTATGAAAATGGGGAACAACGGTAATCTCGTTTTGGGCCCATTCGACGAATCTACGCCTTACTTGATGATCGTTTGGCTTCAAATCTTGCACGAGTTGGATTTTGTAAGCACGCAAACCAAGATCCTTGCGCAAAATCTTCCATAAAGTGGATGGACACAGATCCACTTGATGTGCTCGATGGCGGATGGACTCATTTGGGTCTTCCTCAATGCTACGCTCTACAGCAGCAATAGCTTCTTCTGTACGCACTGTACAGCGTCTCTGGGGATGCGAGTTATCAATAAGAGTAAACGTGGTGCGAAAACGTTCCATGGTTAATCGAATTAACTGCTCTGATGGACGATTTTGTCGACGATAAAATGGACGTAGTGCGCGATACGTTTTCCGCACAGAACCAATATTTTCGAAATAAAATTGCACTATTTGCAAGCGTTGTTCAGGCGTGAGTCTATTCATGATGAATTGCCAAACCAAACTGAGAATAAATCACTTGACAGCTGTTAAATCGGTCGCCATCTTGAAAAGTAATGCCAACTTAAAGTTCTATACCTCTATAAAAAACACCCTTTACAAGTATTAGTGAATAACTAACCCTGGGAAAGGTAAACAACAAATACTAAGCACTAGAAAAATTCGAGGAAAGTTATAAAACATAGAAAATGGTAGTAAAAAAACGAGTACAGAGAAATCCGAGTTTTTAAGTCAGCTAATGCCAGAGGATGTAATTTTCAACATCATAAATCCTGCACGTTAGGACAGAAACACAAGAGTTACAAATCCCACAGTACATACATATATACATAATTGGCCATTACAACCCTTCAGTTAGGATTACGACCTAGCTTCTCACATCACTTATGCTGTGTGTGTTCATTTTTGAGAAACTTTTCATGGCAATTTTAGTTACTCTCAGAGTTTTTGTCAGAAATCTGCTGAGAGGAAGTCGCCGAATACATATTATTTCGTATTTATTTTTTTTGGAGATGTCTCACCTGGGGTTTGTACGGAAACTTGCCTACTAGATTACGGCGACTTCAAATAGGGCGCTTTAGAGTCGTTAAACTCTTTTGTAGAGCTAAGTCCATGAAAAATAATTCCTTATCATAAGGCTCAGACATATTCAAATTGCAAAGGGAATCTACGTTTTTGTTTCTCTGGTTTACCTTAAAGGGTTAATTTCAAACCTTTCTACGAATCTTTTGTTTTCAATTCAAACCCTTTTGTCTTTGTTTTAAATTCACTAAAGAAATGCTATTTTCTGGTTAAATTTGGCAACAGAAAGGTAACAAAAGAGAAAAAAAACGAAACCTTCTCCAGGCTGGCTTTCTATGATGATACTCTCCCTGCATGGCTCATTAAATTTTTAAACACTTGATTGGGCGCCACAACAAGCAAATGTCACCAGCGATTAAGTTCAGCCAGTTAATCACAGACAGACTGTGTAGACAGTTTCAAAACTGCTGGTCTTTAAACGAACTTTTGCTGAAGCATTTTGAAAAACTTAAAATTTTGAGGAGGGTGGGTGCAATCAATTGAATATTAATTTTTTTAACGAAATTCTGTGTTAATATTTAAGGAACATAAGGTTTCTTTTTGGGCATAATTATAAGCAATAACAACAACAACAATAACAATAATAATAACAAGAGAAATTAAGGATTAAATCAAGTATACAAGATAACCGTAGCAGAAGAACAAGGCAAAAGCCAAAGCGAAACTCACAACTCAGACCAATGGAATCAAAAAAAAAAACAAAACAAAAGGGACGAGACAGTTAACAATGCAGAGACAAGGTAAAGGCCAGTAAGAGAGCCAAGGAAAAGTAGCATTCAACAGCCGGTTAGAGAGGGTTTAACAGACGCGACAAGTTTTTTTTTCTCGATTTTTTTTTTTTACTTGACCAAGTGGCGTCAATATGTTAGGGATTCTTAAACAGAAATTGATTTCTTGGCTCCAATCATTACCAAAAAAAAATTCTTCAATTTTAAACTTCTTTTCTAAATATTCAGCAAAAAAAAATGAATACAACAGGCAAACAGTCACGTTAGCAGCAGCTGAACTAACCTAATTTAATTAAATTCTATGAAAAAACTTCTAAACTGCCATGGCAAACTGCCCTTAAAGAATTCAAACCCCATGTATACATGCCAACAAACCATCATTATATTGTACTCAACGTACTCAGGGGAATCGTTATGGCAAATATTTAAACAGCCATTTTGGAAAATATTTCCTTGGCAATCGCTATAGAGACCCCACGAAAAAACAAGCTGTTAAGGCTGTTGCCCTATAAACCACCCACACTTAGTGGCACCGCATATCATTGGTTTACTTAGGATATGTCAGCGTTCTGACGTTGTGTGTTCTGGCATGCGAACGCGGGATTCTGCGCACTACCAAAGCACTCAATAAAGGAATTTTATTTGTAGTTTATAAAGCTGCTGTTAATAAAGTCCTGAGCCTTTAAATGAGTATGTAAATGAGTCTGTTATAAGGCTATAACGGCAGGCAGTCAAAGCAGGCTATATAGTGTCACTACAAACATACGAGGTATGGGTGATAAATTTCTACTTTTTTATTTCCGTTCATATCAAATTAAAAAAGAAACTTGTCTTACCCTTTTTCTAGTTCCCAAAGCAGTATTTTTTGTGCTGATGGCAATTCTTATTGGGTATGTCGGAGTTTTAGTGTCTACAGCCATCTCCATTGCTAGCAGCACTCTTCGCAGAACTCTCGTTCGGTATATATTTCCTCACGGTGAGGTCCACCGAAGTCGCCGTAGTCTAGTAGGTAGTGTATTGGCCATCGGGGGTCGAGCCCCAGGCCAGACATCAAAACAATATACAAAAAGTATTTCTTCGGCGACTTCCTCTCAGCAGGTTTCTGGCAAAAGCTCTGAGAGTAAATAAAATTGCCATGAAAAGTTTCTCAAAAATCTGTCGTTCAGAGGCGGCTTTAAACTGTAGGTCCCACCACTCATATAAAGGGTGTTTTTTATAGAGGTATAGAACTTTAAGTTGCAATAGAACAACGATGGATTATTCGATTGACATGAATTTTATTTGTCCGAAAGATAATCTTGTGTCATTACATTTTAAATATGATTTCTCGCATATGACCGCCACGGCTGGCGCGGATGTAGTCCAATCTGAACGTCCAATTTTCGATGACTTTTTCCAACATTTGTGGCCGTATATCGGCAATAATACGGCGAATGTTGTCTTCCAAATGGTCAAGCGTTTGTGGCTTTACCGCATAGACCAATGACTTTACATAGCCCCACAGAAAGTAGTCTAGCGGTGTTAAATCACAAGATCTTGGAGGCCAATTCACAGGTCCAAAACGTGAAATTAGGCGGTCACCAAACGTGTCTTTCAATAAATCTATTGTGGCACGAGCTGTGTGACATGTTGCGCCGTCTTGTTGAAACCACATCTCCTGGACATCATGGTTATTCAATTCAGGAATGAAAAAGTTAGTAATCATGGCTCTATACCGATCACCATTGACTGTAACGTTCTGGCCACCATCGTTTTTGAAAAAGTACGGACCAATGATTCCACCAGCCCATAAAGCGCACCAAACAGTCAGTTTTTCTGGATGTAACGGTGTTTCCACATACACTTGAGGATTACCTTCACTTCAAATGCGGCAGTTTTGTTTGTTGACGTAGCCATTCAACCAGAAGTGCGCTTCATCGCTAAACAAAATTCGCTTATGAAAATCGGGAACAACGGTAATCTCGTTTTGGGCCCATACGACGAATCTACGCCTTACTTGATGATCGTTTGGCTTCAAATCTTGCACGAGTTGGATTTTGTAAGCACGCAAACCAAGATCCTTCCGCAAAATCTTCCATAAAGTGGATGGACACAGATCCAATTCCTGTGCTCGATGGCGGATGGACTCATTCCGGTCTTCCTCAATGCTACGCTCTACAGCAGCAATAGCGTCTTCTGTACGCACCGTACAGCGTCTCTGGGGATGCGAGTTATCAATAAGAGTAAACGTAGTGCGAAAACGTTCCATTGTTAATCGAATTAACTGCTCTGATGGACGATTTTGTCGACGATAAAATGGACGTAGTGCGCGATACGTTTTCCGCACAGAACCATTATTTTCGAAATAAAATTGCACTATTTGCAAGAGTTGTTCAGGCGTGAGTCTATTCATGATGAATTGCCAAACCAAACTGAGAATAAATCACTTGACAGCTGTTAAATCGGTCGCCATCTTGAAAAGTAATGTCAACTTAAAGTTCTATACCTCTATAAAAAACACCCTTTATAAAATTAACATACACAAATTAAGTGCTGTGTGATACTAGGTCGTAATCCTGACTGATGGGTTGTAATGACCAATTATGTATGTATGTGAGGACCGCCTCCTGATTAATTGCCCTTTTATTAATGTAATGGATTTGCGAAGTTCCATTGCTATTTGCAATCAAAGTTCTTGTCGAACAACAGCATAAGCTACTCGTGTAAGTCTCCATACACCGTCATGGATTGAAACTGATTGGAGCTGTGGGTGGAGACATCTTTAGGATGTTGATAGGAATAGTTCATTAGATGAGGATACATGACCATTGTGCAGCATCTTTCAGGTGAGAAATTCAGTCATAAGGACTACGGTGATTTTTAAGAACTATTGACATACTTACTTACTTACTTAATTGGCCATAACAACCCGTTTATCGGATTTCGACCTGCCGCAACACATCCTTCCAGGCGCCTCTGCTTCGTGCGTGCCTACGCCAGTTGGTCACATCAATCGATAACAATGCTTCCTCGATTTGGTCCTTCCAACGGATGCAAGGTCGTCCTCTTCGCCCACTACCGCAGATTCCCGAATTAAATACCCGTCTCGCCGGAGCATCCTCCTCCATTCGAACGACATGGCCGAGCCAGCGCAGGATATTAATACGCTGTACAACGTCTATGTCGTTGAGGAGTTCATAAAGCTCACTGTTGTATCGGATACGGAAATCATCGCCAACTCGCACTGGACCGAAGATCTTGCGCTGCATCAGTACTTAATAGGGTCCATGCCTCTGCGCCATAAAGAAGCACGGGTAGGATGAGTGTCTTGTAGAGTGTTAGTTTTGTCGTACGAGAGAGGTCTCTGCTACTCAATTGCCTATTGAGACCATAGTAGCACCTGTTGGCAAGAGTGATCCTGCGCTTGATCTCCAGACTGACATCATTTCTGGTGGTAACGGCGGAGCCAAGATAGATGAATTCCTTGACCGCATCAAAAGTATAGTTATCGGCCGTAGAACTATTGACATACCTTCTGATAATCAGGCTTCTACTAGGGCACTTGATTATAATCTAAAAAGCTTTAGAACGGCATACGACAGTCGCGAAACTCTCAACGATGTTGCGAAGCAGTACAATTCCCATACCACATTCCTTGTAATTCTGGCATCCACGGACCACTGCTGTAGACACTGTTGTCTTTAACATACTACCTCAGGTTTCAGGAATGGCAAGGTAATCGTATATTTTCTTCCCCTGACAATTTTTAGGTCCAGTTTAAAATAAAGGGTCCGCCAAATAACTTTTTTTTTGAAAATGCTTTAAAAACGAAACTAATGAATATTTTCTCAAATTTCTTTTTTTAATTTGAAAGTACAATCCTTCCGGTTAATAATGGAAAATAATTTCATTCAAATGCCTGCCTCGGCTGGCCATGCAGTAGCCTACACGATCGGTCCAATTTTTAAGCACATTATCGATTGTGTGCAGCTGTATTTCACCAATGGCTTCACGAATATTATCCTTTAAAGCGTCAATTGTCTCTGGCTTGTCGGCGTAACATTTATTTTTGACGGCATCCCACAAATAATAGTCCAACGGCGTCAAATTGCAGCTCCGAGGAGGCCAAACGACATTAGCTCTGCGGCTGATAATGCGACCTTCAAAAACAGGGCGCAAAACATCGAGTGTAGCTTCGGCTGTGTGGCACGTAGCGCCGTCCTGTTGAAACCAAATGTTGCCAATATCCTCCTCTTCAATTTTTGTGAACAAAAATTTGTTCAACATGGCCCGATAACGATCACCATTGACTGTAACGGCCACTCTTTGCTCATTTTCGAAGAAAAATGGCCCAATTATGCCTCTGGACCAAAATCCGCACCAAACAGTGACTTGTTTTGGGTGCGTCCGCTTTTCAATGTATGCGTGCGGGTAAATGCTACAATTTTGCTTGTTTACATACCCGCCAAGATCAAAATGAGCTTCATCTGAAATGATGATTTTTTTTTGCCAAAATCGCCATCTTCTGGTGTAGGCTACTGCATGGCCAGCCGAGGCAGCCATTTGAATGAAATTATTTTCCATTATTAACCGGAATGATTGTACTTTCAATTAAAAAAATTAATTTGAGAAAATATTCAGTAGTTTTTGTTTTAAAGCATTTTCAAAAAAAAAAGTTATTTGGCAGACCCTTTAGCTTAAAATAGATTAACTCTGGTTTGGATGCCAGCACTCTAGGCACTTAAGAACCTAGGTTCAAATCATGCTGTAATCATATTTTATACAGCGATATAAAGCAAACTTACATACAAGACTTCATACAATTTATTTACCACTACGTAGTAATAAAAAACACTTTTCAAAACAATTTAATGCCACTCTTTTTATGCCCTTTTTCTTCATTACTGAACATTCAAAATCCATCGCGCCACAGTAATTGTTGTTTTTGTTTTAATCACCATCACTTCGAAAGCAAGAAAAAAAATGCAATTCCAATAAATACTCTGCCGCTGTTTGTTGTTATTATGGGTGACGGATTTCCGAATCATTAGACAAAGTTATAATACTCGACGTCTGTACAATACGTACGACCATGACTACGACCACCATAGTTGTTTAAGCTACTTATGCCACCCGAGTTATACAATCAGCCACTCAGTGAGCCAACCAACCAATCGAACAACCAGCCAGCCAGCCAGCCATACATCCCATCAAACTCCTTAAGTACTTAGACTTTAAAAATTTATTTCGTTTCTGTTTTTTTCATTTTTTTTTTTTATTTAAAATTAATTTTTTTTCTCTCTTTTGTTTTATTGTCGTTATGATGCCAAAGTAATCAAACAGCCAGTCAGCCCTATTGCCGTACACTATAGTTTGTGTGTGTGTGTTTGGTTTCTTGTATGCAAATTATTGGAAATGAAATGACATGTTCATGTTGGCCCAACATTGAAATCATTTGACAGCGCACAACACAAATTTGTTTCCATACCCTATACCATCCTAGGTGATGAAGGGAGTGCATTAAGTTGAAGCTCAAGGTTGTAGCATTTTCGAAATATCCGTTGTGATTCCAAACTTTAAGTAATAATCGGCTCTTAGAATGGCTGCCATAGCCATATGTTCCCTATGCAAAACTCGTTCCCAATATGTTTTTTGCATGAAACAGCCAACAGTTTTATCAGACTGAATCAAAACCAATTTCCTTGACTCGATTCTAAAGCTATATTTATCGATCTTGTTCAGTTCCGATGATCCATGATGTGTCACAACAAATTTAATGGATTCACCTGTTTGTGTAGGTCATAAAGGAGATTTTTCTGTTTGTAGGCCACCTCTGGACTCACCTAATAGGTTCTATTTGAAATTTCCAGAACCGATCGATTTCCAGCTTCGTCAATTATTTACGAAATCTTTCGTTTAAGTATACTCTTCCGCCGACCCACCTGTTTAGAGATTCCGTACAAATCTACACCGATGGCTCTAAGCTGAACGGAGATTTTTTTCGGAATCGGTTGGAACAGCTCAGTCTATAAGACTACCAGACCACTGCAGTGTCTTTCAGGAGGAGGTGGTGGCCATACAGGCTGCGGCGAGTATTATTGGGGATTGAAGGGTCTCCAAGCGGAGCGTCACCATACTTTCTGATAGCCAGGCGGCTATCAAGGCTTTAAGTTCTAATGTGATGAACTCCAAGACGGTGCAAGGCTATCGCAGATATCTCGACAAGATAGCGGAACGATATGACATCCATATCGTATGGGTACCGGGGCATTGTAGAGCTGATGAACTTGCCAGACGGGGCACGACCATCGAACTCACCGCTGAGTTCTCGAATCTGGGCTTACCTATGAGGACCTGCAAGCTCATAATTGATAATGCGATCGTCGATCCGTCAACGACAGGTGGGCGGCCTCGGACACGGGTAGAACGGCTCGTAAAATCTGGCCAAGGCTGGATGAGGGGCGCACAATAAGTCTACTTAAACTCCAAAGTGGCGCGCTCAGTGTAGTTGTCGGTGTCATTACGGGGCATTGCATTATGAGTACGCATGCGAGGCGCATTGGACTTGGACACCTTGCCAACGACTTCTGCAGAAGCTGCAGAGATGAGGAAGAAGAGGAGACTGTCCCTCATCTGCTAGGTACATGCCCGGCTCTATGCCAAAGGAGAAGGAAGTACTTGGGCACTTACTAAATGGATGATCTGGAGGAACTGTCAGGGATTGACATTGGCAGCCTAAATCGCTTCAGCAGGAGCTCCGAATGGTTTCGATACTAGGGGATAACGGATGACTGTGGTAGCACAATGGGCCCAATGCGGCCTAAGTGTGTCCATCCAAGAATTTTTCTTGGATGGGCAGCCACGTCTACCTACCTACCTACCATTCTCTTCCATCCATCTAATGGTCAAGTAGCCATCCGATTAGGCAATTCTTATGAAAGTACTCGAAAATAATATGGGACTATAGGGGGAAGCTGAATAAGTTAGGCCTACATAAACTGATTCCTTATCCGAATTTATCGAATGATCTGGATCTGTCAGTGAATACTTAAATATCTTTACTGTCCTCATAATAGGATCTATCCGGTATTTTCATTGTAAAACCAGGATCGAAATTGGGTTCAAGTATCCTTTGGTCAATAAGGGGATACAGATGAAATATGCCCAACATTTTACCGCTTCCCACCACTTTCCCTTTTGCCAAACCTAATAGTATCAGAGTAGTCGTAGAACGGAATAGTTGTAGGAGATAATAGTTGTAGGTTAGACTAGTCCGCCAGAGCAGTCATAGGGTGCAACTAGTCATACACCAAAGTAGTCGTAGACTCCCATAGGCCGCAGTAGTCGTAGGCCAGACTAGTCATAGGCCAGAGAAGTCGAACACTAAAGTATTCATAAGCCCGAGTAGTCGTAGACCAAAGTAATCATAGGCCAGAGTAGTCGGAAGCCACACTAGTCATGTTCCAGAGAAGTCGAAGACTAAAGTAGCCATAGGCCAGAGCAGTCGTAGGCCCAAGTAGTCATAGGCCAAAGAAGTCGAAGACTAAAGTATCCATAGGCCAGAGCAGTCGTAGCCCCTAGTAGTCATAGGCCAAAAAAGTCGAAGACTAAAGTATCCATAGGCCAGAGTGGTCGTGGTCCCAAGTAGTCATAGGCCAGAGAAGTCGAAGGCTAAAGTAGTCACAGGCCAGAATAGTCGGAGGCCAGAGAAGTCGAAGACTAAAGTAGCCATAGGCCATAGTAATCGTCAACCAGAATTGTCGTAGGCAAAACTGACCAGAACTGTCGAAAACCTGATTATGCGAAGACCAAAATAGTCGTAGCTAGAGAAGTCATAGGCCAGAGTAGTCGATTGGCAAAATAGTCGTACGCCAAGAGTAGTCAAATGCCAGAGCAAGCGAAGACCGCAGCAGCTGTAAACGAACGTAGTCGTAGGCCAGAGCAGCCGTAGCTGAGGGTGGTCGCAAACCAGACTAGCCATAAGCCAGAGTACTTGGAGACCAGAGTAGTCGTATGTCAGAGTGGTCGTAGACGGCATTAGTCATAGGCCAGAGTCGTCACTAGTCAGACTAGTCATAGGCAAGACTATTCGAGGACCAGAGCCAGAGTAAACATAGAGCAGAACAAACGTAGCCAGACTAGTCATAAGCCAGAGTAATTGAAGACCAGAGTAGTAGTCAGCCAGAGTGGTCTTATAAGTAAGCCTGAATAGTCATAGGCCAAAGTAGTCGCTACTCAGCCTAGTCTTAGGCGAGAGTAGTCAAAGACCGGAGTAGCTAGAGGCCAGACTAGTCTTACGGCAGAGTAGTCGTCAACGAAGGCAAAACTGACCAGAACTCTCGAAAACCTGATTATGCGAAGACCAAAATAATCGCAGCTAGAGAAGTCATAGGCCAGAGTAGTCGATTGGCAAAATAGTCGTAAGCCAGAGTAGTCATATGCCAGAGTAGTGGAAGACCGCAGCAGTTGTAAGCCAAAGTAGTCGTAGGCCAAAGCAACCGTAGCAGAGAGTAGTCGTAAACCAGACTAGCCATAAGCCAGAGTACTTGAAGACCAGAGTAGTCGTATGTCAGAGTGGTCGTAGACGGGAGTTGTCATAGGCCAGAGTCGTCGCTAGTCAGACTAGTCATAGGCGAGAGTAGTCGAAGAGCAGAGCAGTCGTAAGCCAGAGTAAACATTGAGCAGAACAGTCGTAGCCAGAGTAGTTGAAGACCAGAGTAGTAGTAAGCCAGAGTAGTCTTAGAAGTAAGCCTGAATAGTCATAGGCCAGAGTAGTCGCTACTCAGCCTAGCCTTAGGCGAGAGCAGTCAAAGACCTAGTCAGGCTAGAGGCCAGACTAGTCTTACGGCAGAGTAGTCGTCAACGAAGGCAAAACTGACCAGAACTGTCGTAAACCAGATTATGCGAAGACCAACATAGTCGTAAGCCAGAGTAGTCATACGCCAGAGTAGTCGAAGACCGCAGCAGTTGTAAGCCAAAGTAGTCGTAGGCCAGAGCAGCCGTAGCTGAGAGTAGTCGAAAACCAGAATAGTCATAAGCCAGAGTACTTGAAGACCAGAGTAGTCGAATGCCAGAGTGGTCGTAGACGGGAGTTGTCATAGGCCAGAGTCGTCGCTAGTCAGACTAGTCATAAGCCAGAGTAATTGAAGACCAGAGTAGTCGAATGCCAGAGTGGTCGTAGACGGGAGTTGTCATAGGCCAGAGTCGTCGCTAGTCAGACTAGTCATAAGCCAGAGTAATTGAAGAACAGAGCAGTCGTAAGCCAGAGTAAACATTGAGCAGAGTAGTCGCAAGCCATACTAGCCATAAGCCAGAGTAGTTGAAGACCAGAGTAGTCGTAGGCCAGAGTGGTCATAGAAGTAAGCCCCAAGGGTCAAAGGCCAGAGTAGTCGCTACTCAGACTAGTCTTAGGCGAGAGTAGCCAAAGACGAAAGTAGTCAAAGGCCAGAGTAGCTAGTGGACAGACTAGTCTTACGGCAAAGTAGTCATAGGCCAGACTAGTTATAGAGCAGAGTAGTCAAAGACCAAAGTAGTCATAGGCCAGAGTAGCTAGAGGCCAGACTAGTCTTACGGCAGAGTAGTCATAGGCTAGACTAGTTATTGAGCAGAGTAGTCTAAGAGCAAAGTAGTCATAGGCCAGAATAGTAGCAGGCCGGATTAGAGGTAGACCAGAGTAGCCTTAGGCCAGAGTAGCCGTAATATATCTGGTAATTGTACGCCGCGTTCCTTGGTTTTGTGGTAGACACATAAAGACGCCACATTGTCCTCTAAAAAGACTCCATAAAATCTGATATTATTTCTCTCGCATTTGAACGAGTTTGGTTACCCATAAGCTCCCAACAGTTTAAGTCTGATATTTTCATAAGGTGGAGGTCAATTTTACTATTTTTTTTTTTGTGTGTCTGTCAACTGTTTTTATGAATGAAAATTATAACATGGGGCGTTTTTTTATGAATATTATGAATGAATGAATGAATAAACGAACGAACAACTTAAACAAGCTTAAATTTATTGAACGAATTCTAATAAAAGAGGCATTTATCTACTAAATAATCTCAGGTGTTATGGATACAAAATATTAAAAACAATATTTATTAACAATAAACTTAATAGAGAGATATAGACGAACAGAGAGAGAGCGAACGAGGCCTATAAAAAAGCAAACGAACGAAATAAAGACATTTTTCCATCATATTGAATTGAATATGTAGGTATGGCGCCATGAGTTGGACAATAACTGACCAAAAAAAAAAAAGCTTAAATAAGTCTATAAAAACGTAAAGAAAAAAAGGAGAAAAAAAAAGAATTCTTTATTAAATAAAATCAATTTATGCCAGACATTATGAAAATTAAAACAACAATAGACAACAACAGGTAGTTTTGAATGTCTAAACTTGGTTAAATGGATATAAACATACAACAACAACAAATAAATTTCCCAACAAAAAAAAAAGAAAAACAATGCATAGAGTCTAGTCGTTTGTGTCATTTGGTTAGACATGTTACACGACAGACTAGAATAGAATTTTACCAAATTATAACAATGACAACAATACCATATAAAACAACAACAACAACACATTTACAACAACAACCTGATATGCAACATATTCCTAGAACAACACAACACCTTCGGCCCAAGTCTTTTTCTCTGTATGTGTCTGTCTTAAAATGACATCAAAAAATTTATACGTAATAAAATATCCGATGATATTGTTTGGTGTGACCAGACTATTCTAATGTCTAATTTGTTACGAAAATCAATTCATTATTATTCCTTATTATGTATACGACGACAATAGGTTACCATATGCATGAATTTCATGAATTTAATACTTCGGGGCTGATGTTGTTATTTAGAAAAAAATCAGTTCAAGAAAAAAATAAAATGTTGAAATTTTTTCTTTGAATGTGTAACCGGGTTGATGGATAATAAAATAATTTCAGTCTTAATTTGGTTTTTAATTTCAAGAATTCAATGCCTAAACAGCAACAAATAATTTTCATTCTTTAAGATAAACAGACTGATAAAGAAATTATTTGGATTTTATAAAGCAATTAACGGCCATTGTGCAAGGATTTTGCAAAGTTACCAGATTAAATTATTTTTGTTGGAAAGCTATTGGCTAGGACCCGCCATTTGGTCATTTAAACCCTATAGTCAGGATTGCGACCAGAGATCAGCAATGAATCGCTTTTCAGCTACTCATAAGTACTCATAAAATGTTGAGTATTCGTGAGTCAACAGTATTGGAATCCAACTACTCTGATTCATTCGTACTCAGTACAACATTGATTTATAAGTACAAGTTGCAATGAGTATGAGTACAACGTTGACATCAAACTCATGCCATTCGAATTATGTTTGATTCATAAGTCTACTCATTCAGATTCACAAATTTAGAAAAATACTTATAATACTTATAAATGATTCGAGTGATTCGAAGCAAACACACAACCTTCATTTGAGTATTGTAGTGTTCGTACACGAATCATACTTATTTTGTGATTCGTGTATACGATAAGTCGTGGAGAGTCGAAATCAATAACATCATGCTTATTGTTAAGTAAGAGTACCATGAGTATTTCAAACTTTGAGTATGAGTAGTATGAGTATGACATTAAAATAAGTATGAATGTGTATATACACATATAAGTATCAGAAATTATAAGTATGATTCGAATCTACTCATCGTTTTGAATACTCATTGCTGACCTCTGATTGCGACCTAGCTTCTCACACCACTTACGTTGTGTGTGTCAATTTCATACATGAGTGGCAGGACCTAGAGTTTAAAGTCGATTCCGAACGACAGATTTTTGAGAAACTTTTCATGGCAATTTTATTTGCTTTCAGGAATTTTTGCCAGAAATCCGCTGAGAGGAAGTCGCCGGAGAAATATTTTTTTATATTTTTGATTTGTTGAAAATGTCTGACTTGAAGTTTTGAACATGTCTTCAACGACTTCATTATTAAGCAATCTCTGTAGGAAACCGTCTTGACTCCGAAATAAATCTCGCTATTTCGGTAAACTTTGCTTATTAGAGTTCAATCAAAGAGGACAGAAACTATAAAACCTGGTGGAGCACCGATACATAAGGTAGCGACCCGAATAGCTATCACATTGGAAAAGCCCCTACATACATAGTGAGCCCCTACTACAATAGAAATTAAGGTTTAATTTCAATCCTAGGCTAAGATATCCTGGCTAGAAGAGAGCATCTATTTGATCGCTAAGTTAAGCTAATTGAATCTTAACCCAGGCAAGGTGAAACAGTTCAGTTTCCCGCTGGACTTGCCAACGTATTATGAGAGACCACATGATACATGATAAGTTGAGTCCTTCCGGGGCGTTGTCTAACAGGGAGACATATCCATGGACTAGGCAACCATTGCCTGTAGTTAGAAGTAGAATTTGCGAATGCTGAGAACTCTATTCATAATATCCCTGACGGAACTGTCTGCATTTAGAATAAAGAACTTAGCACGGGTGACTTAAGCTACAGGGCTTTTCGAAATGGTCTGCATTATCGCCTTTAAAGTTTTTAAAAGAATGCGGTAGCACAATAGGCCCAACATGTTAGTTTAAGTAAGAATTTCACGCATTACGTCATATGACCAGCGCGTATCCAAGTCGCTGTAGTCTAGTAAGTAGTGTGTTGGCTTATTAGACGTAAAGCCAGGGTTCGAGCCCCAGGCCAGTAATCAAAACAAAAATACAAAAAAAGTATTCCTCAGATATTCAGCAGATTTCTGGCAAAAACTCGGAGAGTAAATTAAATTGCCATGAAAAGTTTCTCAAAAATCTGTCGTTTGGAGCCGACTTTAAACTGTGGATCCCGCCACTCATGTATAAAATTAACACACACAACATAAGTGGTGTGAGAAACTAGGTCGTAATCCTGACTGAAGGGTTGTAATGACCAATTATATATGTATGTATGTATGTAAGAATCTCAAATGTTTTTATGCCATAAGTCCAACGCACATCCAAGACGACGTACTACAGTAGGTAGTGTGTTGGCTTATTAGACACGATTTAAAACCCAGGTCAGACATCTCCAACAAAACAAAGTATGAACATATATTTCTGCGGCGACTTGTTTACAGCAGATTTCTGGCAAAAACTCTGAGAGTAAATCAAAACTGGCCGTGAAAAGTTTCTCAAAAATCAATCGTTCAGAATCGACTTTAAAATGTAGGTCCAGACACTCATATATAAAATTAACACAACATAAGTGTCGAGGTATGACCAATTCTGTGTGCTTATAGGAAACCTTCCCGTCTCCGAAATAAATCTCGCTATTTCGGTAAACTAAGATGACAGAAACTGACACATAAGGTTAACGATGGCCTAATCGTTGCTCATGGATATCACATTGGAAAAGCGTGAGCATAGTGTGCCCCTACTAGAATGAAAATTAAGGCAAAATTTCAATCTTAAGCTAAGATTTCGTGACTAGGACAGACAATGTATTCGATTCCTAAGTTAAACTGATGTAATCTTATACCAGAAAAGATGAAACAACTCAGTTTTCTCTCTCGACTTGTCATGTGTTATAAGAGATATAACATAACAGCCATAATCTGAAGTTAGAAGTAGAATTTGCGAATACCGACAACTCTATTCTTAATATCCCTGACAGAACCGTCTGATATACTAGTAAATACAGGTGGCTTAGACTAGAGGACTCTTCCTAATGTTTTGCATTATCGCCTTTTTAATTTTTAATAGAATGTGGTAGCACAATAGGCCTTGGGTGCTAGCTTAGGTAAGAATCTTACATGTTTTTATGGCATAAGTACACATCTTGTAACGAGTCCGCCATCTAACGTTTTTTTTTTCAACTAGTGCTTATTTCATGAATGGTAACACTTAGCTCATGTCGCATTTGGGGCGCAGAAAACCCGCACGCATACATTGAAAAGCCGACGCACCCAAAACGAGTCACTGTTTGGTGCGGATTTTGGTCCAGAGGCATAATTGGGCCATTTTTCTTCGAAAATGAGCAAGGAGTGGCCGTTACAGTCAATGGCGATCGCTATCGGGCCATGTTGAACGAATTTTTGTTCACAAAAATTGAAGAGGAGGATATTGGCAACATTTGGTTTCAACAGGACGGCGCTACGTGCCACACAGCCGAAGCTACACTCGATGTTTTGCGCCCTGTTTTTGAAGATCGCATTATCAGCAGCAGAGCTAATGTCGTTTGGCCACCTCGGAGCTGCGATTTGACAACGTTGGACTATTATTTGTGGGGTGCCGTCAAAGATAAGTGTTGCGCCGACAAGCCAGAGACAATTGACGCTTTAAAGGACAATATTCGTGAAGCCATTGGTGAAATACAGCTGCACACAATCGATAATGTGCTTAAAAATTGGACCGATCGTGTAGGCTACTGCATGGCCAGCCGAGGCAGCCATTTGAATGAAATTATTTTCTATTATTAACCGGAAGGATTGTACTTTCAAATAAAAAAAGAAATTTGAGAAAATATTCCGTAGTTTTTTTTAAAGCATTTTCAAAAAAAAAGTTATTTGGCGGACCCTTTATAAGCTATTCGTTAGGCTATGTAAGATGGCGGACTCGCCATTTGGTCATTACGACCCCTCAGTTAGGATCACAACCTACATCCTCATAGCACTTACGTTGTGTGTGTTAATTTTTCACATGAGTGGCGGAACCTACAGTTTAAAGTCGAGTCCGTATGATAGATTTTTGAGAAACTTTTCATGGCAATTTTATTTGCTCTCAGAGTTTTTGCCAGAAATCTGCTGAGATGAAGTAGCCGAAGAAATATTTTTCATACTTCGTTTTGTTGGAGATGTCTGACCTGGAGTTTGAACCGAACCTCATCGACTTTAGCGACTTCAGATATCACAAATTAACATCCCAGCTGATTATTAAGCAATCTCTGTAGGAAACCATCTTGTCTCCGTAATAAATCTCGCTATTTCGGTAAACTTTACTTAGGTGAGTTCAATCAAAGAGGACAGAAACTATAAAACCTGGGTCGAGCACCGAGACATAAGGTTGCGACCCGAAGAGCTATCACATTGGAAAAGTCTGCTCATAATATGCCCGTACTAGAAGAGAAATTGAGATGAAATTCCTATCCTTGGTTAAGATTTCTTCTCTAGAATAGAGCATCTATTTGATCGCTAAGTTAATTTTATACATGAGTGGTGGGACCTACAGTTTAAAGTTGACTCCGAACGACAGATTTTTGAGAAACTTTTCATGGCAATTTTCCATTTACTCTCCGAGTTATTGCCAGAAATCTGCTGAGAGGAAGTCGCCGAAGAAATACTTTTTGTATTTTTGTTTTGATGTCTGGCCTGGGGCTTGAACCCTGGCTTTACGTCTAATAAGCCAACACACTACCTACTAGACTTCGGCGAATACACAACCCACAAAATCATTGAAAATCACTGGAAAAAAGTGAGTGTAAAATTTTTTCCTTTACTGTACAATGTGCAGCAATGTACCAAGAATTTTAAGAACATGTTGCTTATGAAGGTTAAGAATTTTTGCTTAAATTTTAAAAATAATAGAAAAATTACAAGATTTTCTTAAAAATTTTAATTCTATTTTAAACTACCTTGCAAAATTCTTAAAAAAATATATTTCTATTCTTCAGGTTTTTTTCTGTGTTTTAAACACGTCTGCGAATCAGTTTTTTTATCTCTAAATTCAGATTCTGATTCCGATTTAAATGTAAAATGAAGCTATAAAAATGTCATTCATGAAAAATGAAAAGAAAAATATTACAGATATTGTTGTTGTTGTTGTCTTTTATTTTTTAATTCACTATTATTTTATGACTATTTTTTTTTATAATTTTCATCTCTCTCTCTACACTAGAGGTGTCATTTACGTCAGGTTTTGTTGAGGCTTTTTATTTTATTTTATTTTTTAATTAATTTTGTATTCTTTTATTTTTTTCTTCTTCTTTATAATGTAGTTACGTTTTAAGATTATTTTGTTTCTATTTTTTATATTTTTTTTAAATTTTTTTATTTTCAATTTTGTGTAACGTTTGATACGCTTGCTGATCTTGCGGTTTTTTATCTGGTTTAGACAATGACAATTACAAACAACGTTGTTAAGATTTTTTTGTTGTTGTTTGTTTTTCTAAAAAAATTTACAAATTTTTTATTTAAAAAAAACTGTCTCAGTTTTTTTGTTTTTTCTCTCTAAAATGTTTAATTTTGAAATCCAAGATTTGTGTGATGTATGCTGGTGTACTTAGTATTCAAATCTCTTTAAAAATATTTGTCCAATCCTTACTTTTTTTTGTTGATTAAAAAATACCTTAAAAAGAAAATATTTTTTTAATAAATTTTTGTTTTTGCAAATGTTATTTGTTTTTTCAAATTTCTGTTCCAAAAAAAAAAATTAAAAAAAAAAACTTCAACGACGACACAATTTAATGATCTCCAATCGTGTTCTTAAGTGAAAAGAATTAATTTCAATTTTTATCTTAAACTCATGATGGCACACTTGCGTTTTAAACAAACATTCCTTGAAAATGTTTAAAACTTGGCACCATAAGTTCTTATGTAAAGGACAGTAACGTAAAGGAATTAATTAATTACACCTAATTGTTCATTACATTCCTTTAGACAGGATTACTACCTAGATTCACAAACCACTTATGTTTTGTGTGTTAATTTTATACATGATTAGCGGGACCGAACGACAGATTTTTTTTTGAAAAACATTACATGAAAATTTTTATTTACTAGGAAATATTTTTTTCATATTTCGTTTCGTTGGAGATGTCTGACCTGGATTTTGAACCGTAGTCTCACATTTAATAAGTCAACACACTATATACTACACTACGGCGCACAGTGGGGTTTTTTATACCAAAAGTGGGAATTAATTCGAGGTAACTTTCCCTGTTTCTAATTTTAACTTTTTTCAGTTAAATTGACTTTAAGAAGTAAAACTATTAAATTTTTTAATATTATTTAGTACAAATTTTATTTCCCATTAGTTTATTTAAAAAAAATTGCAATATTTCCAAAAAAAAATAAAAAGAATAATATTTATTCTCATATTTCTATTCCTTATCCGATTCTTTATCATCATCATAATCAATTATTATCATCATCATTATCACTATAATTAGTATAGGTATCATTATCATTATTATTAGCATTTTCTTCACCATCGAGATTTGATTCAAATCTTATCAATTGAATTGCTTCCATAGAAATATTATGGGGTTTTTTCTCTTTCAATTTTCTCATATTTGATATTACTGGATCTGAAGTATCTAATAGTCTTTTAAATATATCTTCATTTGATTTTTCTCTAGAACATTTTCGCGAAAATTTTTTGAAATTTTTGAAATCTTTGTTTCGAGCTTCTTGTGCTTCTTCCGGATGATCAGTAATAAGACCAGTTTTATTTTTGAAGTCCACTTGAATACGTGCTTTATTTTTTGCAACAACTTGTTTTTCGATATCCGATCTAGCTTCCCATTTCTTTTTAGGAAGCTTATATGCGAAATGGAGCAGGCATTCAAAAAATCTGATCCATCCATACAGAATCGGCAAACCGAACTCCAGATTTTGTCAATATTATTAAATTCTTTGGAAGTAGCACCATATCAGAAGAATTTTTGTGTACTAGTAGTTTCTGTGAGTGTATTACATATTTTTCCATCAATCATGAATAGGACCAACTTATGATTGACTTTCAAGCGTTTTTCTCCATAAGAAATGGCACTCTTTAAGGTTTTTTAATTTTATTTTTATTTTTTATATGTAGGTGCAACAATATATTTAAATTTTATTTTAAAATGTGCAAAAAAGTGCAGACAAATTTTTCATAAATATTTTCAAAAGCGTTTATATTTTTAGAAAACAAAAGTTTTTTTTTTTAATTTTGCTTTATTCACAACTATTTATCGACATATTTCCCGCAATCCCCTAATTAATAGGCTTACACGTGAAAATTAATTAAAAATAATAACACAAATTGCACATAAAAACTAAAATGAGGTTGAAGGTTCCATTAAAATATTTTTAATTATCACTTTAGAAAACACCCAAAAGTAATTTTTAAGACACTGAAAGTTGAAATTTATATTTCACGCGAGGAAAACTACAAATAATTCAAACTTTAAAATTATATTGTGACATAACGGTAGTTGTCAAACACAAAATTTTTGCAGTGATGTGGAATGTTGTGTACTTTTACCGACTACAAAAATTTATTCGATTCTCCTAAATTTAATTTTGCCATTAATTCCCATTTTTGGTATCAAAAACTCTACTGTGCGGCGACTTCCTGCTCTTGAACACCTCTTAGAGGGAAACAAAAATGCCGGGAAATACACAAGAACAAATGGATTACTCTACCCAATATTGCCATTCACACTGTCGTCTACAGAGGTTTGCTATTACGCATTACGATCGATTAGCAGGCGGACTGCTGTCTGCGAACCATTGAAAAGGAAAACAGTACTCAAAAAGTAATACGAAACATCAGGACTATTTGAAGGCATTTTCGATTTAAAAATGAAAGTTAAATAAGACACACATAAAGCCATGAGTTCGATGACACGATTGCGTCCTAACGTCCGAAATACAATGTCATTCCAATATTTGCGAATGAGGCTTTGTTCCACGTTGTGGCCTGGCACTCTGCTATAAAATAATCACTCTGATATCTCCCTAAAGCGTCGAGTGTTTGGACACACAATGCCAACAATGTTAACATTTTTCTGTAAAAAATTCTTTGCTCCAGTAAAATTAATTCCTCCACCATACCCTAGTAGCTAATGACAGTTTCGCTGACAAGCTTTGTCTGCCCCACCAGGATTACTGCAGCAGCGACTAGGATGTGGAGGAAATAAAATCGGTACAACAACTTTTATGCGATTGCGCTGCCCTTCAGATGAGACGTCATCGGTTTTTGGGTGACAGAATGTTTGAAGATCTAGGCATGGTCGTGAACGTGCCACTAACAGAACTGGACGCTTTCATACGGGGTTCGGGGTTGTTCAAACCCACCACTAATGCATCCTGACAAAGGGGCTTACCTCGAACTGGTGGGCACAATAGTCTATATAGGCCTCTGTGAAAGACTAGCTGCCCGCTAACCTAACGTAACTCAATCTAGTAGATTTTTTAGTTCACAAGCAAACCTGCAATTGTCTTCATACAAAGTGCTGTATAAAGGCCTTATGAAACTTGCTTGTGGTGAAATGAAGAAATGAATTGATATGCTTGCAGGCCATGTAAAGGGTGTTTTTATAGAGGTATAAAACTTTAAGTTGCAATAAAACAACGATGGATTATTCGATTGACATGAATTTTATTTATCCGAAAGATAATCTTGTGGCATTACATTTTAAATATGATTTCTGGCATATGACCGCCACGGCAGGCGCGGATGTAGTCCAATCTGGACGTCCAATTTTCGATGACTTTTTCCAACATTTGTTGCCGTATATCGGCAATAATACGGTGAATGTTGTCTTCCAAATGGTCAAGCGTTTGCGGCTTTACCGCATAGACCAATGACTTTACATAGCCCCACAGAAAGTAGTCTAACGGTGTTAAATCACAAGATCTTGGAGGCCAATTCATAGGTCCAAAACGTGAAATTAGGCGGTCACCAAACGTGTCTTTCAATAAATCTATTGTGGCACGAGCTGTGTGACATGTTGCGCCGTCTTGTTGAAACCACATCTCCTGGACATCAGGTTATTCAATTCAGGAATGAAAAAGTTAGTAATCATGGCTCTATACCGATCACCATTGACTGTAACGTTCTAGCCATCATCGTTTTTGAAAAAGTACGGACCAATGATTCCACCAGCCCATAAAGCGCACCAAACAGTCAGTTTTTCTGGATGTAACGGTGTTTCCACATACACTTGAGGATTACCTTCACTCCAAATGCGGCAGTTTTGTTTGTTGACGTAGCCATTCAACCAGAAGTGCGCTTCATCGCTAAACAAAATTCGCATATGAAAATCGGGAACAACGGTAATCTCGTTTTGGGCCCATTCGACGAATCTACGCCTTACTTGATGATCGTTTGGCTTCAATTCTTGCACGAGTTGGATTTTGTAAGCACGCAAACCAAGATTATTCCGCAAAATCTTCCATAAAGTGGATGGACACAGATCCAATTCCTGTGCTCGATGGCGGATGGACTCATTCGGGTCTTCCTCAATGCTACGCTCTACAGCAGCAATAGCTTCTTCTGTACGCACCGCACAGCGTCTCTGGGGATGCGAGTTATCAATAAGAGTAAACGTGGTGCGAAAACGTTCCATGGTTAATCGAATTAACTGCTCTGATGGACGATTTTGTCGACGATAAAATGGACGTAGTGCGCGATACGTTTTCCGCACAGAACCATTATTTTCGAAATAAAATTGCACTACTTGCAAGCGTTGTTCAGGCGTGAGTCTATTCATGATGAATTGCCAAACCAAACTGAGAATAAATCACTTGACGATGTTAAATCGGTCGCCATTTTGAAAAGTAATGCCAACTTAAAGTTCTATACCTCTATAAAAAACACCCTTTACTATGTGGATAACATGCCATGGGACTCATGCTACTTAAACTGACACAACCTGTGGTCTTTATTTTCCTACTGAAAGTTTTCTCGGCAATATATTTTCAATCCTAATTAAGTACTATTCCCAGGGTAAATCGGGCTTCTTTGCAGATAAATAAATATGGGCTTTTTGATCCACGGCCACTATTCCAAAGCACCATATAATCCTATTGTAGTTGGCAGTCATAAAGATTCTCTGTCACCTCTGCCTACTCCCAGAGGCTTTTGTGTCAGAGACATTTACAAGATAAACTACTTTAGCTTCTTTAAACAAAATGTCAAGAAAAGAATGCATTCTCTTAAGCAACTGCTAAAAATACCAACACTTTTCTAAAAGCAAACAAAAAAGGATTCCCTTCATAAGCCTTTGATACACTGTGTGTTTTTCTGTGCATTTTGTTTTTTTTTTATCTTATTCCCAACTGCACTCCATACTCCAACTCTTCTTATGGGCAATTCTTATCTTTATCCTCCGTAGTATTCAAGTTTGAAGTTGAAGTTGAAGTTGAAGTTGCTTATTGTCAACCAGGTGACAAATCTTCTTTAGCTGCTGTTATTGCATTTGTTTTTAAGTTGCTCTTTTGTGGCAGTTTGTTTTAAAATGTTTCAGTTGTTGTTGTTGTTGTTGTTATTATTGCCTGTTATTTGCATTATATTGAGAATCCCCATCATCATGTCCATTGTGGCAAGGAAGGACCCACAACGTTGTTGGCTTATTTTATGGTTTTGTTTTGTTTTGTTTTGTTCATCTCTGTTCTGTTCTGTTTTTTCTGAATCTTTTGGGTTGTTGGCTGGTGTTTGCTTCGACACTTTGTAGACCCTTTAAACTATGTTTGTTAATTTTCTTGTTGTTGTTGTTGTTGTTGTTGTCATTTTTGGCATGCAGTTAAACATGCATTACAAACATATTTGTTACAACATTCTACACAACAGATTTGAATGTTGCACGCGAAAAGAGAAAAACGATTTTTTTCTCCTGTTGCTTCTTTTTTTTGCAACAGGAAAGTACACTCGGGGAAAAGTGTTGGTAATCATTTACTAGAGACCAATGTTAATCGGAAATATTCAGGATTTGTGGGTACAGATTAGGCTTTCCGAAGTAATGTTCCCAACTCCTGTGACTCTAAAACTCTGAATTGTCCAAATCCGTCAGCAATTCTGCAGAGACAAATTTACTATAGAAAATGCAAGTCATTGAAAAATTTAATGCAGAAAATTCAAGTCATCAACAAATATTGTATAGAAAATGCCCATCTAGAGCCAGTTGATTACATAAGACTGGCAGTATAATTTCATCACCTTTATCATTTAGACAGTTTGTGTAGCTTTTACTTGGGTATCCTAGCGTTTAGTCAATCAGTTCATCACGTAGACCTGTGTTATACAAATTGCAAAGTACCCGTGTTTTACCCCTAGGACTTACTCATCAATTTTCATGAAAGTTCACTAAGAGATATGTTGTACGACAACTAAGATTGATCAATTTTTCTCTCTTCTTTTTTTGCAACAGTAAAGTACACTCGGGGAAAGATGTAAGTAATCTGTTTTAGAGACCAACGTGAATCGGAAATAATCAGCACTTCTGGGAGATATGTTGTACGACAACTAAGGTTGATCAACTTCTGAAAAAGTTTTCAAACATCCTGACTGTGCAGAACTATACGAGGTATTCACATTCTCTGCAGCAGAAATGACGGATGTCTCGGAAACTGAACAAAGGGTCATTCTGACATAAGACGAACATTCGTACATTGTTTCATACCCGGACAAGAAGAGGAATAAAATTGCAACCGGCCATGTTCAACATGACAATGATTAGGTCATGGTAATACTGATAGGTCCTTGTAGGTGTGGTCTGTTTGGAATAACTCATCACAGATAAACAATAATCAGTGGTCATTCATTATAAGATTTGCTAGCAGTGGAATAAAGAAATCAATTGATGTGCTTGCAGACCATGTACTGTGTGGATAACATACCATGAGACTCATTGCTCGTTACAAGAACTTCTGCATAAACTGGCACTACGTTAGGTTAGGTTAGAGGACGTGTACTTGTCAATTAAGACAAGTACAGCACCCGGAGGTCGAATTGACCCATTGTACAACGTCCTAGTTTCTCACACCACTTATGTTGTGTGTGTTAACTTTATACATCAGTTGTGGGACCTACAGTTTAAAGTCGACTCCGAACGACAGATTTTTTTTGAGAAATTTTTCATGGCAATTTTATTTACTCTCAGAGTTTTTACCAGAAATCTGCTGAGAGATAGTCACCTAAGAAATACTTTTTGTATTTTGTTTTGATGTCTGGCCTGGGGCTCGAACCCTGGCTTTACGTCTAATAACGGCGACTTCCCTAACCAATAAGACCTGTGGTTTTATTTTCCTACTGAAAGTTTTCTTGCCAATTTATTTTCAAGAAGAAGAGATATGAGAAATTATTTTACATAAGAACTAGCTTAAGTCGCTTTAGTTCCAGGTTTTGAGGCGAATACACGTTCTTTATCTTCAATTTTACTTTTCCCTATAGGATCCCTAACAATGATTTGGAAGATGACATTAAAAAATAAGTCGCTGGTATAGATACCGGGTTATAAATGGTTCGGCATTGAAGACGTTTCTGAGAAGTTCTGCATTGAGAAACAAATTATCGCGTTCTACGTAAAAGTAACCCCAGACGGAGTACTCAGTAGGCAAGACTGCGTTAGGTTAGGTTAGGTTAGAGGACGTGTACTTGTCAATTAAGACAAGTACAGTACCCGGAGGTCGAATTGACCCATTGTACAACGTCCTAGTTTCTCACACCACTTATGTTGTGTGTGTTAATTTTATACATGAGTTGTGGGACCTACAGTTTAAAACCGACTCCGAATGACAGATTTTTAAGGAACTTTTCATGGCAATTTTTATTTACTCTCAGAGTTTTTGCCAGAAATTTGCCGAGAGGAAGTCGCCGAAGAAATACTTTTTGTATTTTTGTTTTGATGTCTGACCTGGGGTTTGAACCGTGCCCTTACGTCTAATAAGCCAATACAATACTTACTTATAGATACCGAGTAATAAATGGTTCGGTATTAAAGACATTACAGAGAAGTTCTGCATTGAGTAACAAATTGTCGTGTCCTACATGATGTAATATTTAGTAGGCAAGACTGCGTTATATCTTCACTGTTTTTTAACATTGGACATAAGGAAAACTCTTGCAGAGAATGGTTTTGGAGTCTAGACCATGTGCACAACAACAGGTCAAATAAACTAAACAAACCACAGCCATAGTCTAGTATGTAGTGTGTTGGCTTATTAGACGTAAAGCCAGGGTTCGAGCCCCAGGCCAGACATCAAAACAAAATACAAAAAGTATTTCTTCGGCGTCTTCCTCTCAGCAGATTTCTGACAAAAACTCTGAGAGTAAATAAAAATTGCCATGAAAAGTTTCTCAAAAATATGTCGTTCGGAGTCGACTTTAAACTGTAGGAACCACCACTCATGTATAAAATTAACACACACAACGTAAGTGGTGTGAGAAGTTAGGTCGAAATCCTGACTGAAGGGTTGTAATGACCAATTATGTATGTATGTATACAAAAAACCTTGAAAAATCATCAACAAAACAATGCATGTACACAACTTCTGCTACCTGTGTAGCATTATCAAGTCGCTTCTCAGCGGTTATAGCTGGTCTTCAAACCAATCATTTGAATGATTGTCAACATAATTTTCAATCTTGAACATCAGGTTAATACTCGACATGTCTATGAGATCTGAAACCCGCCACCACGCGACTTTTAGTGACGACATCTTGGTTTGAGAAGTAATCTCACCTCTCTGATTCAGGAGTGATCTAAGCGGGTTTCTTATAAGAAATCCTTCTTTAGATACGACTTTAAAAAACAGATTCCTTGGGATGTTTTCCGGAGTGCTTGACTATATTTAATCTGATGAAGAAAAAAAGAAAAAAAAAATTATACGATTGATGTACCTTTGTATCACCAAAGTAGGAGCCAATAGGCGTCAAAGAGGACTCCTAGAGAAGAAGGTCGAAAAGAAGTGAAATTGAGTGTATGGATATAAATAAAGTAAACTGCAAATAATTAGTCGTGGCCTTAGATTCCGAAGGAGGGGGAAATATTATCAAATACGAAAATAGGCCTGCAATTTAAAAACTCTGTTTTAGAAGATTACAGAAAAAAATGCAATTTATAAAGGGTGTTTTTAATAGAGGTATAGAACTTTAAGTTGCAATAAAACAACATGAATTTTATTTATCCGAAAGATAATCTTGTGGCATTACATTTTAAATATGATTTCTGGCATATGACCGCCACGGCTGGCGCGGATGTAGTCCAATCTGGACGTCCAATTTTCGATGACTTTTTCCAACATTTGTGGCCGTATATCGGCAATAATACGGCGAATGTTGTCTTCCAAATGGTCAAGCGTTTGTGGCTTTACCGCATAGACCAATGAGTTTACATAGCCCCACAGAAAGTAGTCTAGTAGTCTTGGAGGCCAATTCACAGGTCCAAAACGTGAAATTAGGCGGTCACCAAACGTGTCTTTCAATAAATCTATTGTGGCACGAGCTGTGTGACATGTTGCGCCGTCTTGTTGAAACCACATCTCCTGGACATCATGGTTATTCAATTCAGGAATGAAAAAGTTTGTAATCATGGCTCTATACCGATAACCATTGACTGTAACGTTCTGCCCACCATCGTTTTTGAAAAAGTACGGACCAATGATTCCACCAGCCCACAAAGCGCACCAAACAGTCAGTTTTTCTGGATGTAACGGTGTTTCCACATACACTTGAGGATTACCTTCACTCCAAATGCGGCAGTTTTGTTTGTTGACGTAGCCATTCAACCAGAAGTGCGCTTAATCGCTAAACAAAATTCGCTTATGAAAATCGGGAACAACGGTAATCTCGTTTTGGGCCCATTCGACTAATCTACGCCTTACTTGATGATCGTTTGGCTTCAATTCTTGCACGAGTTGGATTTTGTAAGCACGCAAACCAAGATCCTTCCGCAAAATCTTCCATAAAGTGGATGGACACAGATCCAATTCCTGTGCTCGATGGCGGATGGACTCATTCGAGTCTTCCTCAATGCTACGCTCTACAGCAGCAATAGCTTCTTCTGTACGCACCGTACAGCGTCTCTGGGGATGCGAGTTATCAATAAGAGTAAACGGGGTGCGAAAACGTTCCATGGTTAATCGAATTAACTGCTCTGATGGACGATTTTGTCGACGATAAAATGTACGTAGTGCGCGATACGTTTTCCGCACAGAACCATTATTTTCGAAATAAAATTGCACTACTTGCAAGCGTTGTTCAGGCGTGAGTCTATTCATGATGAATTACCAAACCAAACTGAGAACAAATCACTTGACAGCTGTTAAATCGGTCGCCATCTTGAAAAGTAATGCCAACTTAAAGTTCTATACCTCTATAAAAAACACCCTTTAGATGGCCCTGCTGTTCCTTTTTATCCCAGATATTTAAAGCTTTCTAAATAAGCAACTAATTTCAAAAGTGATTAAAATTTTCTAAGCAATTGTTCTCAATCGTTTTTGTGCTCCCATTGATTTATGTTTACCAATATTTTTCAGTGAGTGTAGTAGTGCCATGTAAGATTGCATGCAAACAGCCATGATTTACTTTAAATTGCTACAAATGTTTATAGATTTTTGGCAGAGATTATCGATGTCTAATAAAATAGTTGAAGATAAAATTTATGAAAATCACCAATTAAAAATGAAAGGCATTCAGGAATTCTTACGAAATATTTCTTCTCTTTTTTCAATACAGCTTTTTTATATCCTTTTTTGTATGTGTTTTTTTTTGGGTGGAGGGATATTTAAAATCAATTTACGTCTTATTTGACAATGGTTTGTCATTAAAGATTAACAGCTTAAACGTTTACAGCTTCTTTTTTATGGTATGATATGGCTCCAGGCTCGAATATGCCTGTGAAGACAAGAGAGGGGGGTACTTATTGTTCCTAACAATACAACAAATGATTACTATTGTTATAGTTGTTGGTGTTGGTGTTTTTTTTTGTTTTTTTTTTTCTTCATCATCAAGTATATAAATTCCAACATAAAAGAACACCCATTTAACAAGTCAACAATTTAACGCAATGCCATAAATATGAAAATTTAAACAGTCTGTTCTTCTAAACAGCAACAACAACAACAATAATACCAACATATAACATACATACATACATACATAGGCCCTAGTGTTAAGACTGTGACTAAGTGAGCAGTGGCTTACTTGACTCTCTGTCTAACTAACTGGTTAAATACTTTTACAAACCAAGTAAACAAACAGAACAGAACAAAACAAAAGAAAGGAAGAAAAAAGACAACAACAACAACAACAAAACGTAATACCCCCTGTATACCATACATTTACCACCAACCAAACAAACGAAGAGGAGACATTTCAAGCCATTCAGCCTTTATAACCATTGTGGTAATGATGGCCCAGTCAAAGCCAGCCATACCAACTAAAACCAGCCAAAGACTTATGGCGTAGACTCAACAGTTAAAATGATGATGATGATGACGACGATGACGATGACGATGGTGATGCTAAAGTTGGCTGACTGTCTTTAGTTGCAGCCAACAAAAAAAAAACCGTCAGTTAAATGAACATGCACACACAGCCCATAATACAACTTGTCGTACAAGATCCTTATCTCTCCTTCGCTACACCACCACCACCACTCACTGCACTGCACTGCACTGCTCGTCTACACTCTGGTTTGTAGTAGAGAATGAATGCAAAAATGCTCCAAAAGACAAGAAATATTAAAAAGATAATAAAAACCAGAGAAAAAAGAAGAGAAGAGAAAAAAGTATCCAAAAAAAATCAACAACCAAAGGCTTAATCTGTAAGCAGAGGCGTAGTGCTAGAAAGTTTCAATACTAAGTCCCAAGCTAAACACATTTTAACCTATGGGACCACTGTTTAGGTAGGCATAATGAATTTGAAAACAATTTAAATGGAGTTAGTTAAGATACAGAGACTGGTATGCATTGGAATAACAAGACACCTACTCGACAGTGGTGAAGAAGGCTCTGTTGGATGTATAGTGAGGGTCAGAGCTATGTAGGCTATGGTTAGGATAATAGGAGTAAATTCTATTCTGATATTCATTAGGCGGCATTGTGACTCTATGGTTTAAGAAAATGCTTCACAGCGAGACTGAGTAATAAGAGTGAACGTGTTCTATAGTCGCCGTAGTCTAGTAGGTAGTAATGGGTGATTTTTTAAGAGCTATAGGAAAATTAAAAAAAAAACACATAAAATTCAGAAAAATGCATGAAATCTTTATTTGAATCGATAGTACGGTCCATATAATTTAATGTTTGAAGATTATTTCATGCAAATGTTGACTGCGAGTGCGCCTCAAATGGTCCATCCGCTTAGTCCAATTTTGGCATACTTTTTTCAACATTTCGGCCGGTATCTCACGAATAAATGCTTCAATGTTGTCTTCCAATGCGTCAATTGAAGCGGGATTGTCTGTATAGACATGAGCTTTAACATAGCCCCACAAAAAATAGTCTAAAGGCGTTAAATCGCACGATCTAGGCGGCCAATTGACCGGTCCCGAACGTGAAATAAAATGTTCACCGAACTCGCCTCTCAATAAGTCCATTGTTACGCTTGTTGTGTGGCATGTGGCACCGTCTTGTTGAAACCACATGTCATGCAAGTCAAGCTCTTGCATTTTGGGCAAAAAAAGTTGGATATCATCTCACGGTAGCACTCACCATTCACAGTTACGTTACGATTCGCAGCATCTTTGAAGAAGTACGGTCCAATGATGCCACCAGCCCATAAACCGCACCAAACTGTGACTTTTTCTGGATGCATTGGTAGCTTTTGCAATCCTTCTGGCTGATCTTCACTCCAAAATCGACAATTCTGCTTATTTACGTATCCATTGAGCCAAAAATGAGCTTCGTCGCTGAACACAATTTTTCGATAAAGAAGTGGATCTTCAGCCAACTTTCCAAGAGCCCATTCACCAAAAATTCTGCGTTGCGATAGGTCGTTCGGCTTCAATTCTTGCACCAGCTGTATTTTGAAAGGCTTCACACCTAAATCCTTCCGTAAAATTTCCCACGTTGGTTGGAGTAACAGAGGCCCAATTGCTGCGAACGGCAACGAATCGATAATTGATGGTCATCATTAACACTGGCCGATACAGCTGCAATATTTTCTTCAGTTCGCACTCTACCTAAGCGTGTTGGTGGTTTAATGTCCAACAATGTAAATTTGGTGCGAAATTTAGTCACAATAGCCCGAATAGCCGCTTCAGTGGGTCGATTAAACTGACGATAAAATGGAAGATGCGCGCGATGAACTTTCTTAATGGAGCACGCATTTTGATAATAAAATTCAATGATTTGCAAGCGTTGTTCGTTTGTAAGACGATCCATGGTTAAATTATAGACCAAACTGAAGATGTTTGACAGCGAAACAAAACACGAAACGTGCGTGAGCTGTTTAAACCAGTGTTGCCAAAAAGATAATAGCTAAAAAAATCAGCCGTTATATTGGCTTATTAGACATGAGGCCACGGTTCAAACCCCAGGTCAGACATCTCCAACAAAATGAAATATGAAAAAATAATTCTACGGTGACTTCCTCTCAGCAGATTTCTGGCAAAAACTCTGAGAGTAAATAAAATTGCCATGAAAAGTTTCTCAAAAAAATCTGTCGTTCGGAGTCGACTTTAAACTGTAGGTCCCTTCACTCATGTATAAAATTAACACACACAACAAAAGTGGTGTGGGAAACTAGGTCGTAATCCTGACAAAAGGGTTGTAATGACCAATTATGTATGTATGTATTCTGTATCACACGAATGGGTTGAGAAAGGTAGTAAGACACGAAGTGGGGGTGTTGAGGGGCAGAGTAAAATATTCGGAACCCTTGGGAAATTTATCAAGTATCTTTCAAGCAGTCCAAGCTATTGAAAGATATGATCAATTGAACTTGGCTAGGAAGAAAAAAGGCTAAGCATAGCAATATTATCTGACAGTCAGGTCGTCACCCAAAAAGTCCGCTTGTATGAGTTTAACTCGACTTTAAAAGATGACCGTGGGAGAAGAGTACAATAGATGACCATGCTAGCAGGAGACCTTGAACGAAGCTAATTGGTCTGTAACCTTGTCGTGACTTAAGAAGAAATGTTTGGAAAGGTATACTCTATGAAAGAGAAGATGGAGAGAGCAAAATCGGTTTCAAACCAAACTTTTGTTGGGTAATTTCAAAGAGAAGAGATTGAACTATCCAGGAGTAAGCCTTTTAAAAGGGCACTGTAAACTCAGATAACGCTTGTTCAGCAAAGGGATCGTCTAAAGCCTAATATGTATTGGGTCCGCCAAATAACTTTTTTTCTTGAAAACGCTTTAAAAGAAAAACTACTGAATATTTTCTCAAATATCTTTTTTATTTGAAACTACAATTCTTCCGTTTAATAATGGAAAATAATTTCCTTCAAATCGCTGTCTCGGCTGGCCATGCAGTAGCCTACACCAGAAGATGCCGATTTTGGCAAAAAAAATCATCTTTTCAGATGAAGCTCATTTTGATCTTGGCGGGTATGTAAACAAGCAAAATTGTCGCATTTGGGGCACAGAAAACCCGCTCGCCTGCATTGAAAAGCCGACGCACCCAAAACGAGTCACTGTTTGGTGCGGATTTTGGTCCAGAGGCATAATTGGGCCATTTTTCTTCGAAAATGAACAAGGAGTAGCCGTTACAGTCAATGGCGATCGTTATCGGGCCATGTTGAACGAATTTTTATGAACAAAAATTGAAGAGGAGGATATTGGCAACATTTAGTTTAAACAGGACGTCGCTACGTGCCACACAGCCGAAGCCACACTCGATGTTTTGCGCCCTATTTTTGAAGATCGCATTATCAGCCGCAGAGCTGATGTCGTTTGGCCACTTCGGAGCTGCGATTTGACACCGTTGGACTATTTTTTGTAGGGTGCCGTCAAAGATAAGTGTTACGCCGACAAGCCAGAGACAATTGACGCTTTAAGGGACAATATTCGTGAAGCCATTGGTGAAATACAGCTGCACACAATCGATAATGTGCTTAAAAATTGGACCGATCGTGTAGGCTACTGCATGACCAGCCCAGGCAGCCATTTGAAATTATTTTCCATTATTAACCGGAAGGATTGTACTTTCAAATAAAAAAGAAATTTGAGAAAATATTCAGTAGTTTTTGTTTTAAAGCATTTTCAAAAAAAAAAGTTATTTAGCGGACCCTTTAGTTTATTTAATGAGGAGAATGAATCAACGCAACAAATACATGGACCCTAAGCGGCCTTAATGAATCTAAAAAGAAAAAAACCGGGAATGTATCAAGAACTAGGCAGAAGAGAGCTATCTCTACTGAGGCCGAACGACGTAGTGAAGTTTGTCAGGGTAACATTATAGAGAGGCATTTAAATGTTTAAAGGAGAAACAATTCTACTTTAAAGTCTCCGGACCTCTTTATCAAATCAAAAGCAAAAAGAGCTGCCCCCTTTTTTAACTACGCCAGTGAACTTGTCATTGATGTCTTACAGTGTTGTCTTCGCACTTTAATTCGCATTTCGTCGTGATAATCGCTGTTAAAACCATTCAAATCCTTTCGTTGTTTTGTTTTGTGTTTTTTTGTTTCTGTCGTTGATTTTTTCTTTTAATTTTTTAACACCAGCAGTTCAAAAACTGTAGGTTTATCTCGTTGCTGTTAAGCTTTTATGCAATTTGGCTTCTCTTTTTTTTTTGTGCTTTTCATTGCTGCATTCAACACAAGGGGTTCCATACAGAAGATGTTTCCTACGCCTGGTGGGCCTAGGGAGTTGGTGGTGAAGAAGCAGCAACAGCAACAGCAGCAGCAGCAGCAGCAGAAGATTTTGTTTTAAATGGTGTTGTAGTCGTGTTAGGACTGGCGTTAAACATGTTTTTCATTTGGTGACAAATTTCTTTCTCTTTTTTGTTTTAATCTTGTTGCTGTTGTTGCAGTTCGTTTTTTTCTCCCTTTTTTTTTTTGTTGCTTTTTAACAAATTACGAATCTTTTGTTTTTAAATCACAAGCAGCAACAAAAAAACAAAAACCCAACTCCAGTATTAAAAAAGAATTTAAATTGTGAGTATTTAACAACAAAAAATGAGAAAAAAAAAGAAGTTTTTTTAGGCCTTCCTTCAGTTTATAATCTTATCTTGATATTGAGTTATTTTTGTTTTTTTTCTTCATCGTCTTCTTCATGTTCTTATTCTGCTGTGCTTTATTTAAAGCCTTAATATTTTTCAATAATAAATTAGAGAAAGAAATACAGAGGAAATCATTGGAAAATTATTTATTATTAATTTATGATCATTTATCACGTTTCATTCTCTACTAAAAACAAAACTTAAACAGAATAAAAACCATAAAAACCACAAATTATAATGATCAGAAAGAAATTAATAAAAAAAGGAAAATAATTGGCAACCAATAACTCTCTTTTTAATGTGAATATTTAAAAAAAAATGTTAAAATTGTATTCCTTTCTTACATCAAAATTTTATATGTGATCCAATGCCTTTTATTTCAAATATTTTGAAGCTGGTAAAAAGGCCTTCCAAAGGAAAATTATATAAGTTTTCGTGACATTAAAACATTTCCCACATTCTGGCTCATAACTTTCTTTTTGCACTGTAACCGCCGTTGATCTATTGTAAAGGGTGTTTTTTATAGAGGTATAGAACTTTAAGTTGGCATTACTTTTCAAGATGGCGACCGATTTAACAGCTGTCAAGTGATTTATTCTCAGTTTGGTTTGGCAATTCATCATGAATAGACTCACGCCTGAACAACGCTTGCAAATAGTGCAATTTTATTTCGAAAATAATGGTTCTTTGCGGAAAACGTATCGCGCACTACGTCCATTTTATCGTCGACAAAATCGTCCATCAGAACAGTTAATTCGATTAACCATGGAACGTTTTCGCATCACGTTTACTCTTATTGATAACTCGCATCCCCAGAGACGCTGTACGGTGCGTACAGAAGAAGCTATTGCTGCTGTAGAGCGTAGCATTGAGGAAGACCCGAATGAGTCCATCCGCCATCGAGCACAGGAATTGGATCTGTGTCCATCCACTTTATGGAAGATTTTGCGGAAGGATCTTGGTTTGCGTGCTTACAAAATCCAACTCGTGCAAGATTTGAAGCCAAACGATCATCAAGTAAGGCGTAGATTCGTCGAGTGGGCCCAAAACGAGATTACCGTTGTTCCCGATTTTCATAAGCGAATTTTGTTTAGCGATGAAGCGCACTTCTGGTTGAATGGCTACGTCAACAAACAAAACTGCCGCATTTGGAGTGAAGGTAATCCTCAAGTGTATGTGGAAACACCGTTACATCCAGAAAAACTGACTGTTTGGTGCGCTTTATGGGCTGGTGGAATCATTGGTCCGTACTTTTTCGAAAACGATTGTGGCCAGAACGTTACAGTCAATGGTGATCGGTATAGAGCCATGATTACTAACTTTTTCATTCCTGAATTGAATAACCATGATGTCCAGGAGATGTGGTTTCAACAAGACGGCGCAACGTGCCACAATAGATTTATTGAAAGACACGTTTGGTGACCGCCTAATTTCACGTTTTCGACCTGTGAATTTGCCTCCAAGATCTTGTGATTTAACACCGCTAGACTACTTTCTGTGGGGCTATGTAAAGTCATTGGTCTATGCGCTAAAGCCACAAACGCTTGACCATTTGGAAGACAACATTCGCCGTATTATTGCCGATATACGACCACAAATGTTGGAAAAAGTCATCGAAAATTGGACGTCCAGATTGGACTACATCCGCGCCAGCCGTGGCGGTCATATGCCAGAAATCATATTTAAAATGTAATGCCACAAGATTATCTTTCGGATGAATAAAATTCATGTCAATCGAATAATCCATCGTTGTTTTATTGCAACTTAAAGTTCTATACCTCTATAAAAAACACCCTGTATATCAACTTGTCAATCACAGACCTAGTAATTCAAGCAAGATACCGCACCAGCTCCATCATTCCGATTGAACAGTAAGTACTGTTCGCAAGCGAATAACTGTTTAGTAGTCTGTATCTCCTATTCGTCAGTATTTGACAGTTAGTAATCAAGTGCTCCATCAACTTTTCTTTCATGAAACAGAATCAGTATTCCTATGGGATATGATCATCCTATACAGGTTTTTACAGCAGACTTACATACATATGTACATAATTGGTCACTGCAACCCTTCAGTCAGCATTACGAGATAGCTTCTCATGATACAAGAGCGGCGGGACCTAAAGTTTAAAGTCGACAGTTTCTTGAGAAACTCTTTCATGGCAATTTTTATTAACTCTCAGAATTTTTGCCAGAAATCTTCTGAGAAGCGGTTGCCGAAGAAATATTTGCTCATATTTCGTTTCGTTTTGTACGGTTTGAATCGTGGTCTCACGTCTAATAAGTCTAGAATCCGACGACCTACAGCAGAGTTAGTAATTTGGAAATACTACCGACAGAGTTTTCAAATTTTTTATGTCCGATTTCAAAGCAAATTTCGTAACTTAGAAATATTTTGGAAGAGTAAAGTAAAGGTCACAATAGATGCTGACCACTTTTTCTTCTCCCAGATTAGAAGAATTCTGTTGAAACCAAAAGATTTACCGAACTTTCGGCATCATCGTGTAATTTCCCACGAATGTCTTCTACTCTAGCAGTCATATCAAAATAATTTTACTGTGGTCATTATGTGCGTTGTGCTACTCCAGGCACATCTGTCTGAGAGGAAGAAAAACTGGCTACAGTTGGTAAAAACACATGATTATGAAGATCCAAAAATGTGGACACATGGCGGATGGTACCAATTTAAGAGCAATTACTCTGCTTAATACAGAGAAAAGAATGTGTAAAGAACTGACAAGTTTGCGGTAACTATATACCGCGTAGATCAGTTCAGAGCTCTATGCAGTATTTCAGCAGATTTCTGGCAAAAACTTTGAGAGGAAATAAAGAATTGATATGAAAAAGTTTCTCTAGAATCTGTAGTTCGGAATCGGCTTTAAACTGTAGGTCCCGCCATTCATGTAAAAAATTGAACACAGACAACATAAGCGGTATGAGAAACAAGGTTGTAATGACCAATTATGTATGCGTGTACATAACAGAGAATTCTATTGAATAAGAAGCTTCAAAATTTGTTTGAATGTCCGAGACATTGGTATCGTTCCAATATTTTCGTACACTGGGCGCTAACCCTTTCCTCATCTCAGCTTTAAAGAGACTTTTTTTAAATTGAAAAGATGAAGTTGATGATGAAAGGTTCTTCTCTCAGGCCTTTTAGGCATAAAGAACCGTTATCTCATTATCTTTCGTGACCATTATATCCCTGCATACTCTTACCCATTTCAAAACCCAACTGAACAACATTTTATTCGAATATTGGATGTGAATTCATTATCAAAAGAGAGAGAGAGAAAGTTAGAAGACAGAAATAAATAGAACCGCTGTCTTCCAGTAAAGAATTGTAATTCAATATGTCATCGTAGACTGTACTTTTATTGTTCAAGGAATTATATCCGTAAGAACCTAGTGGTCATGGGGCACTTACCACCAAATTTTGCAACGTGCAAATTGGGTGAGGACAAGATTTTAGATGTTAAGGGAGGTAAACCACTTTTATTTAATAGGTCACCTAACAACACGGCTCCATGTCTATAACATGCAAGTAAGGGTACTTTTAAACCATATTGTAGGACGCATCGAGAGCAGTGCAACACTTGATTTTTAAAAAATCGTCTTTTTTTAGAGTAATTTGTGGTATTTTTTTATTGTATTGTAAAGTTTGATTAAAGTTCGAAGCATAGCCCATTTGGACCAAGTTATTGTAATATCTTGTGCCTACCCTATCATATATTTTATATATGTTTGTTGTCAATATCAGACTTCTTAATTTCTTAAATGAATCTTCAATACCATTGCAGTATTATTCATGTTTTCTATTTTAAAAATTTTTATTCCTCCTAAGAGACTCAATTAAATTTTATTCCCGAATTGTTTTTTACAACTTTAATAGACTTTTTCCGGTAAAAAGAATTTAAATTCTCTGTGATATTTTTTAATAAACTAATTCACACAAAATCTAATTACCACTAAATAAAGCCATTAAATTAAACACTCTACAATTAAAACTAAAGATGACTCCCTAATTTCCTTTGGAATTTAGAAACACCAGGAACAAAACTCTCTCTCTCAATTAAACATACAATTGGAGTTCCTTCTGTTTACCACGGAGTAAGTGTTTAACAACATAATTTATGAGCAGCAATTTGTCAACACATTATTAGCCATGATGCATAATGTTTTACGCATCTTATTTAGGGGGACTTCCCCTAAACCACTTTTAATAGAAAACAAAACAAAAAAACAACCCCTAATACTTTAGGAGGGAACTGTTTAGGAAATATGTAGGCGCTTAATTTGTTTTTAAACAAAATAGTGGTTTTACTTGAAAATAAATTAAATTTATTACCTTCAATATCTCTGGAGTATTTTTTTCTTCTGTTTCCATTACACACACACAACAGATATCGAATTTCTTTGGAAATTTCTAAGGTAACGTCATTTAGTTAGTCAGTCAATTGGCCCGCTTGTTTCAAAAGAAGAAAAATGTGTGAAACTCTTTGAAACACAATGAAATTTTATGTTTTTCAAATGTTTTAATGTTTCAATATTTTAAAGATTTATTTGAAAATTTTTAATTTTAATTTTTGAAAAATAATTTCTCACAAGTTTTAAATTTCCTTTGGTTTTATGATTTTCCGAATTTTGTTTTCTTATATTAACAAAAAAAATTTCTTTCATTGCAACACTGTCTGATCGACTAGAGACAGGAATAAAGGCCAAGAGTTCTTCTAAAATAGCTTTTTCACTTGAAAATTACGGATCATAAGCTACCGACTTCTCCAACTCTATAAAGCAGAACTTCCACTGGTTAAATACGATGCCAAGTGCTTAAATGAAAAGGGTATTGCGGTGTTCAAAATTGCTAATTCTATTAATGCTGGTAGAAAAAGCTACACAGGGTACATGAACCTTACCCCGAAGTCCGTTTTCTTCTTCAAATATGACGGATATTTCTTAAAGAAATTTAGGATCAAAACTCTTATTTAGGTTTGCAGCACACAGGCATGCATGCATACATGATTGGTCATTTTAACCCTTCATTCTCGATTAAAACCTAGCTTCTTACACCATCCATGCTTTTATCCATGGGTGGCGCTACCTACAGTTTAAATTGACTCGAAACGACAGATTTTTGGGTAACTTTTCATGGCACTTTTAATTACTCTCAAAGTTTTTGAAAGAAATCTGTTGAGAGGAAGTTGTTGAACGAATTCATTGTTGGAGAAGTCTGACCTGGGGTTTGAACCGTGGCCTCACGTATAATAAGCCAATTCATTACCTAATTACATTGCTGAACTGGCTATGTCTAGTACAGAACTCACAATCTCCGACATGATACCAGACATAGGTCTTCCCATTTTCTCAGTTGATCTAAATATACTTTGAGCGTTGAACAGGGATACTCAAAATTGTTGGCAGTGTAAGAGCACTTATAGTTATTCCAGACTCTGTTTCACTAATTTGAATAACAAGAGGACTGACTGTTTTCTTTCCTTAAAATGCATGACATCCATAACACTGTTGCGTTTGTCACAGGCCACCACCCTCTTGGAAGACACTGCTTATGATCATTCCATTCTGTGGTTCTTAGCTGAATTCTTAAAAATAAAAGAAGGCGAAGAAATGTTCATCATATTTTACGAGTTAATTAAATTAATAAGTTTTAATGCGTTTTAAATAATCCTTCCCCTTTACCCTTGCTTATGGCGATAAGCGGTAAAATTAGGAATCCACAGCGCATCCGATGAAGGTGCCCGCACGGAAACTGAAGGAGACAGAATGATAAAGAAGTTGCCAAAATGCGGAAAAGCCAGAGTGAAAAAAAGAATACTGGAATGGATAGATTGGTTAGATGAAGTCGCTGTAGTCTAATAGGTAGAGTTGAGAATCCGTAGTTTAACTCCCGGCTAAGACATCTTGCACAAAACGAAATGAAAAAATATTTCTTTCGAAGACCTTCTCAGCAAACTCTGAGAGGAAATAAATTGATAAATTGAGTAGTAAATTGACCTGTAGTTTAAAAGCGACAGTAAACTGTAGGTCACGCCACTCAGGGATAAAATTAACACACACACAACATAAGTTGTGAGAAAAGCTAGGTTGTAAACCAATTGTAGGGTTGTAATGACCAATTAACTAAAAGCAACTATGACTGCCTTCGTAACGCCTTATCAGCTTTCAGGACAGCATCATTTTCAAATTATATGTATTATAACCGTCACATTTTATACCCAAAATCCAGCACACCACTATCACATCCTATTATTAAGAAGTTTTGCAATAAATTCTTATGTTTTTTATTTGCATTTTAATTAAAACAAAATTAAAACGTAATTGTGGCGCTTTCTATTTGACACATAAATCACTCACTGGCAACATTAAAATCAACATTTATTTTCTCTTTTTTATTACATTATTAACTCCACAACAATAATAATGTAAACACAGGGAAAACGTTACATTTTTACTCTCTCATACCAATGAAACTGAACAAATAGATCAGAATAGTTTTTTTGTTGGTACTGTTTTCCTCTGGCTGGCTCTCTTGGCTCTCTGTGTCAAGAGTTCATTGTTATTCTTATTTTTTTATAGGACTCAGCAGGTGTTCATTGTGTGACACTTAAAAAGCAGTTACAAAAGCAACAATAAAATCAAAACGCCATGAAAAAGAGACAAACTGTGTGACACCGTGTGTGCAGAGTGAGCCTTTTATGGTGGTCGAATTTATAGCTGTCAAATAGCCATAAAGGCGTTTAATTTTTTTGTTTTTTTTTTTCTTTGTATTTTTCTTTGTTTTGTTTTATGTGCGTGTGTTGTTTTTTTTATGGCATGTTTGTTTGTTTGTTTTTTTTTTATAAAGTTTAACTACGATTTTACTGCCTGCCACAGCAACAAGAACAAAAAAAATGTTTTTATTAAAATATTTTAGTTTTTTATCTGCCGTGGAGAGGAGGGGGGAAAATAGTAAATTGATTTAAAATTAATTAGTTGACAGTTAATAAAATAACGTACAACTATAATAATCATAAACAAACAAAAAAAAACGTGTTTTAAATTAAAAATTAAAAAAACGTATGAAAAACATGTTTCTTGTTTTTCTTAATTTAAATTAAAAAAATGTTTTTTTTGTTTTTATTGTTTCCTAACAATAAGAAAAATGATTTATTAATTTTATAAATATTTTCGAAATGATGTTTTATTAATTGTCCTATAAATATAACCGTTTCATAATAAATTAAATGTTTTTGTTTTTGTTTTTTAATAAATGAGAAGAAATTTGTCAATACATACTAAATGACAAATTATTGTTGCTATTTTGAAGTCTCTACTGTATTGTTCACATTATTTCATTTCAGAAAACTTCCGTCTCTGGTTTTTCTTTTTTTTTTTTTAACACAGCCAACACTCAGGGAATGGATTCTACTCAGGCAGTGCATTGTGTTAAAACTAGAGGAGTAGGTTTTCGGAGGGAGAAGATCCAGAGCTCTGTTTATGGATATTATATGTATTTGCATCCTGAAAGAATTTGGGGCTAAGCTATAGCCCCACTATCTAGTGGTCTTTACATAACAGCGTTATGCAGCTTCTCAAGGAAGTTGAGGACATCTATTCCGTATAAAGAGGTCGGCAGAAATGGTGCAGTTTACTTTCTAAAAGACTCCGTACAAATCTCCACTGATGGCTTCAAGTTAAATAAAACTGTGGATGAAGGTACTTTTCTCGAAATCGATTGGAAAATCCCAGTCCATAAGGCTGCCGAAACACTGTAAAGTCTTTTCAACCGGACGTATTGGGGACGTATTGGTAATACAGGCTGCGGCGAGAATTATTGAAGATGTAATATCCCCTAGACGGGATATTACAATACTTTCTAATAAGCAAGCAGCTATCAAAACACTAAATTCCAACCTGATTATCTCCAAGACGATGTGAAGCTTTCACAGACAATGTAGCTGAGCTATATGATATCTTATATGGGTACCAGGGCACAGTATCACCCAGGTAACTATAAAGGGTATTAATTGGCCAGCTACAGTACAACCATCCAATGAGTTCTCTACTTAAAGGACCCCTTTAAAGACTTGCTAACTTATAATTGTTAATGCCAGATAGGCAGCTTAGAATATAGGCAGAACAGTGAAGTAAATCTAGCCAAATCTGGATGGAAGAAGCACGAAAAGACTATTTAAACTCCAAAAGAGCACAATTGTGGGAATCATTACTGGGCATTGCCTTAGAGGCACTGATGCAAGGCGCTTTCATCCTGGACACTTGGCAAACGATTTCTGCAGAAGCTGTCGATACGAAGAAAAGAAGGCGAGTGTTCTTCATCCATTAAGTCAAAGCACAATGCCGGACAAGGAAATTGTATCTTGGTGTTTATCGAATAATCCATCTGTCAAGCATGGACATGAACATTGACAGTCTAAGTCGATACATTGGAAGCTTCGAATGATTCCGAGAATAGCAGAAAATGTCAAACGATCTGTCAGACATGGACATGGATACTGGCAGTCTGAGTCGTTTCATCAGAAGCTTCGAATGATTCTAAGAATAGCAGAGAATGGCAAACGATCTGTCAGACATGGACACGGATCATCAGAAGCTTCAAATGATTCCGGAAACAGCAGAAAATGCCAAACTGTGGTATCACAATGGGGCTTCATGCGGCCTAAGTGTGTCTAACCCACTTTATTTTGGTAAGTAGCAGCCTCTACTTACTCACCATTTGCAGTAGAAGAGTTTAGTATAAGGATAGTAGTGCTACAAACGCAATTAGCTCTGCAAATACATTACGCGTTTCACTGGCGAATTGTCTATGAATGCATGTGATGGATGAAAACAAGTTCCTTTAAGTCCCTTGAGCACATTCCCTTGAAGTAAACTAAAGCATGTTCCTTTGATTGGTCTTTTTATCAGGAGCCTAAAATATTTATCCTTACACTCAACTGCCAAGCTATTCTGTGCTCCAAGCTGCTGCTTCAAATACCAGACTTTTTTTTTTGTTTTTCCAAGGTGTACTTAGTCACCCATCAACCACTGTAATTTCGGAAGTCATTTTTGCAAGAGGGGGAGCATTTCTTAGTGGCATTACAATGCGAAAATACCTGTGCTTTTAGATTTTCGTTTTTAATAAAACGTTTAAATATAAGTAGTTGGTCTTTACCTTTCTATTTTGTTGTGCTTTCTACTATTATTCATGCATTTCTATACACGAGTTATTGAAAATATTTGCTAAAGTGAAAGAAAGATTTTTTTCATTTTGTTTGTAATTCAATACATAAAGGAAGTTACCTTGAATGCATTTCTCTTGTACTCTACTAACGCTCTCACTCTGTACTGGCTACTGCTTTTCAAAACCCTTAATAATAACAACAAAGTACGAGTATGTAAATATTAGTGTGCTCTTTGACAGTTGTAGGTTTTCTTTTGATTTTCATTCATAAACAACATGACAACAAAACTACATACATACATACTTACATATGAAACAAAAAGAAAACGAAACAAATGGAATGAAATTATAAAAAAATATATGCAGTCTGTGTGTACTCCTTCCGTGCTCCCCTTTTCATGGTTTTGTTTGTTTACATTTTGAAATTAAATTTGTTTTTAAAGAGAAGAGACTCTCTTTTTTTGGAAGGCTGTGTTTATTTTATTTGTATAAGAGTGCAGTTAAATATTAATGAGTTAAATGACCATTGATTAATAAAGGACCACATTTAATACAGCTGCTCTACAACGGTAAATAAATTGTTGACTTTTCAGCTGGAATGTTTACATTGGCATACGTAGTCGGTGAATATGAAATATTTTTTTTAAAGGGAAACAATTTTATGATTATTGATTGAACAGCTTTTGTGTGAGGACACTGTTTGTAGAAATGGAAAGGAAGAAGACAGATAGAAATGTAAGTATGTTCCGTGGAATTTACTTTATCAAATGCTGCAGTTATCATAAATTAAGATCGACTGTGGTTGCAATTCCCTTAGCCATAGAAATTTATAAAGGAGCTATTCGGCGTAGATCCGGCTTTATCATCGGCTACTATAAAGAGAGGTATTTTATCCGTAAAACCCACAATTATCACTTTACTGGCTAGCTAAACTCTATAGTATACCATCGTATAAGACATTTTACAGAAGAGGCCCAAAAAAAACCTGAGATACTCCTTCAATAACTCTCCCTGTGTCTACAGTAATCATAAGTTGACTTTAAAGAGATCAGTTGTATCCATAACCTAAAAATAAACCAATCTTAGAATTAAAACGTTGAAATACCGTTAAGCAATTGCATAATCAATCACTTTAGTTGATAGACACAGAAGTCTGAGCCAAAGATATGCACTTGCACCTTAACTCTTCCGCCACTAATTACAGCATAATGCAAGAACTGCTGGAAACATCGCCCACCATCGCCCACCGGACCGAAAGTTGGTGAATTTTGCATTGTGACTTGGGCCTGCACTCGTACAAAATTTAACTGAATCAAGAACAGAAGGTAAACAACCATAGGCAACTACGTGTGTTCGCTTAATAAAATAAAGAACTTAGGGTCACTTGCCCTAATTTTCGTTGAAAAATTATTTTCAACGCTGAGTCCTATTTCTGGATTAATTACGTACCTATTCAACCAACCAAAAGTGATGAACTTGGAACGATGCCAATTCACATAAGATCTAAGAGCGTTCAATACATCCCGAAGAAGTCACTAATTGGTGTTTAAGTTTACATATATAGAGCACCACTTACGTATGAACTTCCATTATCGTTATGAAACAAGCGTATTGCATTATACTTATGTATGCACATACGTACGTTTGCATGTCAATGTGAAATTTTAATAAATTTATTAAAACCCTCCATAAATTTCAAAACTTGAAAAGGAAAAACAAATTCAAATCAAAACTTTTAACATGTTAAACATAAATTTGACACTGAAACCCCCTACCAAGTTTAATAAACACGAAAGAGAGCAATGTTATGTTTAACAAGAAAGAAAAAATCACCAAGCCACACTTCATTTCCCAAAAAAAAATTAGAAAATAAATAAAATTAATGAATGAACATAAAACAAATCACCTGTTCTTCAATGAAATTCCGGGAAAGTCCATGATTAAACAAGAAAATGTCAACATAATTTCTTTAAATTACATGCATACAACGTCCACACTCCACAAAACAAAAAAAAAGAAGAGGAAAGGGTTTAATTTGTTCTCATTTCATATTTCTGGTTCTCATGGCCTAAGAAAAAGTAGGGTTAGATTTATACATACAGAATCAAAAGTCCAACAGATAGTGTCACCTATTATAAGCACAAGAATTGTACATACACACACGCGCGCTCTTAAACAAGAAAATAAAGGTGACAAAAACAAAGTGTCAAACACAGTATGTATGTAAAAACAAAATATTTTGGGCGATTTTTCCTCTTCTCCCATTAAATGTTCTCTGAAACGGAAACATTATCAATTAATCTTAAACAGTGTTGCCGTTGCATTCTAATTCTCATAGTTTGCCCTCGTTCCTTCAAATTACATAAGGCATCAATGATACGTTTTAACATATCTCTGTTAATGTCTTCACTTCTTCCTAGCTCTTGCCACTACTATTTACGTCGTTCTCATCACCCTATCTCCATGTATAAGATGAGTTCCCTCTTCGGAATATGCAACGACTGTGACTCTATATTTCATTTTGTGTACATTTATAAAACGCATGGCGTTACTATTGTTGTTATCTAATAACTGCTAGTTCCATACCCATCTCTGAATTAAGGGGTCCGCCAAATAACTTTTTGTTTTTTTGAAAATGCTCTAAAAAAACTACTGAATATTTTCTCAAATTTCTTTTTTTACTTGAAAGTACAATCCTTCCGGTTAATAATGGAAAATATTTTCATTCAAATGGCTGCCTCAGCTGGTCATGCAGTAGCCTACACGATCGGTCCAATTTTTAAGCACATTATCGATTGTGTGCAGCTGTATTTCACCAATGGCTTCACGAATATTGTCCTTGAAAGCGTCAATTGTCTCTGGCTTGTCGACGTAACACTTATCTTTGACGGCACCCCACAAATAATAGTCCAACGTTGTCAAATCGCAGCCTCGAGGTGGCCAAACGACATCAGCTCTGCGGCTGATAATGCGATCTTCAAAAACAGGGCGCAAAACTTCGAGTGTAGCTTCGGCTGTGTGGCACATAGCGCCGTCCTGTTGAAAGCAAATGTTGCCAATATCCTCCTCTTCAATTTTTGTGAACGAAAATTCGTTTAACATGGCCTGATAACGGTCGCCATTGACTGTAACGGCCACTCCTTGCTCATTTTCGAAGAAAAATTGCCCAATTATGCCTCTGGACCAAAATCCGCACCAAACAGTGACTCGTTTTGGGTGCGTCGGCTTTTCAATGTATGCGTGTGGGTTTTCTGTGCCCCAAATGCGACAACTTTGCTTGTTTACATACCCGCCAATATCAAAATGAGCTTCATCTGAAAAGATGATTTTTTTGCCAAAATCGGCATCTTCTGGTGTTGGCTGCTGCATGGCCAGGATTGTACTTTCAAATAAAAAAGAAATTTGAGAAAATATTCAGTAGTTTTTTTAAAGCATTTTCAAAAAAAAAGTTATTTGGCGGACCCTTTAGAAGATCGTGATGTCAGTACCCTTATCAAATTCTTCTGTGAGGGAAAAGCGACATACACATGTCCTAAAATAGTTCACCATTCTCGGTTATGCATACCAGTACTTGGGTGCCCATAATTATTAATAATTAATCTCTCATTACAACCACTATGTCAACTCAGTTGCTCTCACTAATTGCCCTATCAAGGATACTATAAAAGTCTGCCTTGATTTCAATGTTGAACACGTTCATTAAGGCACAGCATGGAATGCAAGTAATATTACGTGTGAGCGAAATCTAACGAGTATAAACATGCCCGTTATAAGGGCTCTTCTTGTACTCCAATTCATAAGAAATCAGTGGCAATGGCAACACTAATCTTAATACCATGAACTCTAGTAACAAATAAAACAAGAGTTGAATTTGTTTCTTGTTGTTATTGTTGCTTATTAAAAAAAAAAAAGATCACCTGAATAAAAAGAACAAAAAAAACTGATTAAAAAAAGAAATGAAGTGAGAAACCCCTACACAAAAAGAGAAGAATGTAACAATCAATTAACGAGCTTAAGATTTATATTTCGATTGAATCCGAAAGAAAGAAAAAAAAATAATAACAATAAAAAGAAACAACAGCAACAACAATCAAAATAATAATAAAATGACAAGACAACAAGATTTTAAAGATAAACATCAGGCACACGAGCACACACACACACTGCCCTCCTTCCTTCCCCCATACAAAATGCTTGATCATAAGCCTGGTATTTAAATGCAGATAAAAAGTCTTTAAATATTGGGTAGGGGGAAAAATAAAGAGTTTAAAATGGTATATCTTCTCTTAATGCAATGAAATTTTGCCGTAAATATAATTGCAAGGGTCTATCAAAAATTCAAAGCTTTGACACTCACTACACTTATATTGTATTCCAGGTTTATTAGTGAATACTTGGATAACGAAAGTGGATTCAGTTATCGTATAGTCAAAAGAGATATCCTGCTATTACTTACACTCTTGCCCAATAATTTTCAAACCGTTAAAACTAAAGTAACATTTTGATTTGTTTCCTTCAAATTTTATTATTTAAAAAATACCCTGTGGTGGTATTTAAAAGAAATGCCCAATAACAACAACACACTGTGTGTTTTGACATGTCATTTGGTGTTGATTTGATGCTGTACGCTGGTTGCCCTGTTACTAACACAACTGGTGAGAATAACAAACAAAAAAAAAACAAAATGACAGGGTGAGTCTACGTTAGTAATGATGGGTTCCATAATAAACTTCTCTATCAAGCAAATCATCTCTAAACAAAAGTCATGATCGTTTAAGATCGTTACGTTGATGACAATGATGGGTTCAATGGTTGTTTGTCTATCCAGACACCATCAAAACCAGCCTCACCATCACCACCACCACCACCTGATGGAAAAACTTTTATGCCTTTTTTTAAATCTTGATTGTTCTGGCTGTTGTTGCTTTTTTTATGGCCCCCAAAAACAATATTAAAAGAAAACCAACAAATTTCCCGTCTGAGTGGCGTTCTTGTCGTGAGTTTCTTCCTCAGATTAGTTGTTGTATGGAGCTGAGATGATGTCGTTGATGGTGTTTATTTGGTTTGACATTTACAGCCTTTTAAATTGTTTTAAATAAAATTAAAATTAAAAAGTTACAACAACAAAAATAAGTGTAATAATAAAGAATAAAATGAAATTAAAAACAAAACTGATACAAAATACAAAGCGATAATGATAGAGAATAAAAAGAACCCATAATGACCATATAAATGGGTGGATGATTGGCTGTTGCAGGGACTGACCGACTATAAAGGTTGTTTAATAAAATTGTTGGTTATTTTAATAAAAAAAAATAAAAGAAATTTCAAATAAAATACAAATCGTCTGCATGTACCTGAGCAATAAAAATGTTGAAATGGTAATTAGAAAAATTAAATATTTAAATTAAGATTGAATCTTTTAATCAAATCATAACAAATTTTCCACTTCATTGTAGAAAAGATAAACTTGAACTAGACGGGCAGTGGTACTATATCATCTGTAGTTTATAGGAGAGCGAGATCCCAATTCAACGCCTATAATCTTAGACAGTATTCACACGAAAACGGCCAGAAAGCTAACTGGGATCTGCCAAACAAAGTCCGTAACGCTACCAATACCCTCCGCATGCAATTCCTCGATTATGCTGGTTATTATCGCTGCGGTAAGTGTGTCGTGGCTGTAAAGTTTAACGAACTCTTCAAACTTGAAGTCGTTCTTCATAGCTTTCATTTTAAGATTCCCAACCAATTGATTTACCACTTGGTGACTCATTCATTTTGCGATATTCGCCTTTTTTGTTGAACTTCCAAAACTGATCAAATTTGAATCCAAATCATGTTAACACGAAACCATATTGATTTACAAACAAAAATTAAAAGCCATACTGCTGATGAATTATTATTTTTTTGTATTTTTTATAACAGAACTTCACCACACTCCCTTATGCATGCGGCCGTTAAAACTGAACCAGGCACCAAACTGACGACGATGAAGGAAAGAATGTGCCAACGATAGCAAATTAGAAAATTTAGGTTCGCACACAGCGTTTGCTAATATAAACAGTGTGAGTTTATTTTCAAAGAAATTTAAAACTTTATTTAATTTTTTTATTATTTTCTTTTATTTTATTTAAAACAAAAAATAATAAAAATAAAATGCAGACACCTTTTTGTCTAGTCATAGGGACGATAGCTAATGATTTGTTGGGCAACAACATTTAAAATTTCCCGCGCCGGCATATCGTGTTGCTCATTTATAATGGCCGTTATGCGGGCACATTCCTTAATGTAATTTTCCAATTCTTTAATATGGGGCGGCTTATAAGGACCTTTGGCCTGTAACAATTGCAAACACTGGCCCGTCATGTTGGCCAACTGGGAGCGTGGTGGACTAAACACCTCATCCATGTCGTACAACTCCAATGGCGGTGCAGCTGGCTCACTAAATATTGGGGGAAAGGTCTGTAATAAGAAAAATTGTTAGAATTTTCATTACGATTCCCTAACAGCGCTTACCGCCAATTGTAGAGGTGGCAAGGGTATTTCAAACTGTGGCTTTATAATCTTCAAAGGCTCATATTTCACATGCAATTGCTGATAGGCTGTTATAACATCTTTAAGCAAACGATTGCTTAAGCCACATAAGGTCATATCAAACATTTGCTTAAAATCGGCTGGTATCTCAGAACCTATGGAATCTATTAAGCAGGCCTTAGGTAGATCGGCAATGAAACCTATATCGCTAAAGGTTTTATTATCATTAAGCTGTAACAATTAGAAAATTATTATAAAATCTCTTCTCACTTCACCAAAGTCCTACTTACCTCCACATCATTGAAATCCAAATGGCTGTACTTGATCTCACTGCCACCCAATAACTTAACCACATAATCTAATATGGCTTCATTGGTCTTATCACTATTCAGATATTTATCATGAAACATATAACCCGAGCCTATAGCCAATATTTTACCCAGTTTCTCATTGCTGTAGTAACCCATTAAGGGACGATTAAACGGATATACCACTGGGCCCGTAGTCATTAAAACATTTGCCGGATCGGAAACATTTAAAGTGGCTCCATAGGGATATTGAAAGTGTAACTTATACTTCTCATCACTGAAATCATAGTCCACTATATTCACCGTTTGCTTAAGTAAATAACGCCACATGGATTCACAAACCACACCGCCTCCAATGCAGCATTCTTTAGGATGAAGGTTTTTGTAATAGTGAGGTCTAACGACAGTGTCTGGAAAAGAACAAAGAGAAAATAAAACAAAAGCATGATCCTCTTAGTTCTTATATTAAAGATTCCGGAACTTACCATTATTGATGTAAATGCCATACTGCTCCAAAAAGAAGTTAACGTTCGTTTGGAACTCTGCTTCACCGCCCTCACCCAGCATTACCCATAAAGAGCCACCATTCTCTACATAATTTTTCAAAATTTGAAATTCGTCTTCCGTGAATTGATCTTGGGGTCCAGCCAAAACGAAAATTTTCGCCTTTGCTATGCGCTCCAGATTTAATTCCATTTCATTTCTATAAAAAGGAGGAATAAGAGGAGGAATTAAGAAGGCTAGATTGCAGAATTAACTTGTCAAGCAAGGCCCAATTTTAAGCTATAGAAAGAGTAACATTTTAATTGCTCTTTAACGTGCTTAGGCATTTGTTTAGTCAGTTTTGTATGGACTAAGCTTGTTTTGATGATAAACTTACATTTCCACTGCCCACTGGGACTTTAATTTACGATGTAACATTTTAAAATTATCCGAAATTTGAAAGCGTTCATTTTTCGAAGTATCAAAACAAATAATATGTTTAGAACTCATCGTTAGTTTGCGTTAAAATAGCTGTTTCCAACAGAAATAATAACAAAACAACGAAAATATTATTTTTATTACCGTTAATAAAGCAATAATGGTTTGTTATGCCGGTTGTCTGCCGTTACTAAGCAACCTTAAATATTTTCAATGCTGGCAATACTCAATTTTCGTTATTAGTTGATATTGCTATTTAAAAATGTAAGCAACTACATGGCAGTACTTTTGGTATCTCGAGTACTTTTTTATTTTTTTTTACATACAAAATACAGCACTACCATTAGCATATGTCAAATGCATACACATTTCAACAACTGTGTCCCGTTACGTCTCTGCCTCTCAAACGAACGAGTGATTTTTTCATCGCCGCCGTGTGTGGAAATTACGAAATTTTAGTTTTGTTAAAGAAATTTTGAGAAAACCCACTACAAAAATTTACACAAAAAATGGCTTCAATTTGTGGACGCATGGCTTTGCGTGCCGCCGCACGTCAAAATGTCACATACACTCCAGTTCGCTTCTGTAAAAGTAAGTTTCCAAAGAAAATACTTCCATAAAAATGTAACCACAAAATCAAAAATAAAAAAGGTTAAAGAAAAATGTGTGAAAACGAGGCTCTCCCTCTCTTAACGGTGGTTCTCTTGCCATTGGTTATAGAGTTTTGTTAAAAGAAAATAAATGTTACGTAATGAATGAAGGAAAAAGTGTAACATTTTCCAAAACAACACCATGAAAATTCCGATTTTCCTTAAGAAATCATAAATGAAAAGTTCTTTAAAACGTCATGGTACATAAGACAAGTTGATGGTTTTATGTAACACTTTTCGAAAAGAGACACAAAAAAATCTATAGAAGAGAGAGAGTACAATTGGGAAGATTGCAAGAAGTGTTGAAGAAAAAAAAAATAATTTTTGTTACCAAAGTATGTTCAAAGAACATCAAATGGTTGTCTGTCGCTTTGTCTTGTTAAATTTTATTTAATTTTCTTAAGAGTTGTTGTAATTGTTTGCTTTTTGCATAACTGCCAAATGTTTAATATACGACCGACCACCAGTGCAGTTTACATTAGTCTTTGGGGTGGGGGGTAGGTGTAGTGCACAGTAGTATCTTGTTTATGTAACCTTTTGTGTCATTTCGTTTTTCTATTATTTTTTCTTTTTATTTTTTCACTTATCACCTACCATTAGCAGTAGCGTCATTGACACTTTACTCAAGTCTTACCCTCCCAAATCATCATATGATGCATTGATTCGGTTAGGGGTTAATGGCAGTCACATTTCTTAAGATTATTTTTAAATTATTAGACAATTTAGAACTTTGGGTGGCAATGAATATCGATGATTTGTAATATATTTACAGCACAGATACCAACAACATGCATAGATGCAATATTACAAATCTTAAGCTATGAAATTTACACATTTATAAAGCGTTAGACTTAATTTGAGTTCATACAACTGCTCACAGTTGATTCCACTAGGATAACAGACGCTAAATCCGCCTCTTTCTACTTGCCGTAACTTGACAGGTTAGGTCAGGAAATTCACTGTGACCATAACGTAATGTTTAAGTTGCCGTAGTCTAGTCTAGGTAGTGTGTTGGTCTATTAGACGTAAAGCCAGGGTTCGAGCACCAGGCCAGACATCAAAACAAAATACAAAAAGAATTTCTTCGGCGACTTCCTCGCAGCAGATTTCTGGCAAAAACTCTGAGAGTAAATGGAAATTGCCATGAAAAGTTTCTCAAAAATCTGTCGTTCGGAGTCAACTTTAAACTGTAGGCCCTGCCACTCATGTATAAAATTAACACACACAACATAAGTGGTATGAGAAACTAGGTCGTAATCCTTATTGAAGGGTTGTAATGACCAATTACGTATGCATGCATAACGCAATGTTTTGGGGTCAGCTTGGAGTGGAATAGATTAGGATAACACTGGTTAATGAGTTCCCTGACCACTAAAATATTACAAATACGTAAGTAACATAGAAAGACAAGGCCAAAACTCACTTTTGTGCATGCTGTAGTCATTTTTGCATACTTGGGTAAATCGATGAATAGAGAGAAAGTCATTAGTCCCTTGCAAGAATCGCAAATGTGGTACAAGGTACATTGTTATTCCCATAAATAAACCTTTAAATTTAGTCTTTTTAAAGGTAAAGTAAAGAAATCTAAAGTCACTGCGCAGAAAACTGTGTAACACAATTCGTTTCTCTGCCACAGAAAGCTGCTGATAAGAAAATAAACTGAATACTCAAGTATTAACTGATTTCTCTGTCTGATACGAAAAAAGTTATTGTCATAATGGCATAAAGAAAAATAAGAAAAAAAAGTTTACTTTTCTTGTCTTTGTCCGGGACTTGAGGATCTGATTCGTGACGTTCTTGGGTATTTGTGATGATTTGTATAAAATCCATTTCGTCATAAGATTATCAGGATGGTTGAGAAATACCAGCAAAGCATGATAACAGGTACTATCGGTATTAAAATGGGAACTTGGGAGCGACCCAAGTAAACTAATCTAACTGTCCTATACTTTAAATCAAAGAATTATATGTACTTTGAAAATAAGAAAATCCAGTTAGAATAGATTTCCGTTCGACGAATGCTGTTTAAATCAAATTGGAAATAATTTCATTCAATTTAAACCTTTTGATTTCGGGGAAATTGCCGTTTGAACATAAACGATGCCCTATTTTCCTTACATTTCAAGCAAAGAACATTTCCAAACATTTATGTAGTCATTCTGAATTAATTCCTATACATCTTTCAATTTCTAAAATGTTTACTTTTAATTTGTTCAACATTCTTCTCCAGTACATTTATTATATCAACATTATATCAACCTGGTTTGTTTAACTCTTTTTTGATTTGTTATTTGCTGCTTAGTAAACAAATTGAAAATCATTCAAATATTGTAGAAAACTGGTTTGATTATTATTTACCTTGGCTACCTTATATTTTCTTCAAAGTAGTTACTGTGTTTATTTAGAGCTATTGTCAACAAAAATATGTAAATATTAGAGGCACAAATAGCTGTCGTTGAATCGTCTTTTCAGTGGTATTTAAGTGCGTTAAGAAAAGAGTAGCTTTGTTTAAATGTTTTTAGGCAGAATAAAAAAGAAGAATTAAATATGTAACATTCGATTTGGTTCAATTTTACTTTAAAACTATTGAAATTCTTATGTTGTTTGGATAATTCTTATTCTTATTATAATCGTAAATAAATTTTCCCTTGATATTTGTTTTCTTCTTACATAATTACTTCTAATTCGTTTTTAATTACCAAAACCTGTGTTAAAAATTTTTTTCAAATATTAAGCCCCCAGGATATTAGAAATATTAATAAAATTTTATTTCTTTTTTCTTTCTAAATTTGTCTTCTAGTGATGAACGATCCCTTGGAACACGCCACCGGTATTGAGAAGCGTGAATTGTTGGCCAAGGCTGCCGGCAATGATAACCCCTTCGATATGAAAGTATTCAAGCGTGGTGCTGGTACCAAAGAAAACCCCAATCTGATACCCTCTGCTTTTGAAGCCCGTATTGTGGGTTGCATCTGTAAGTTATTTGTTATTGTGTTGTTTCAAAATATTCTGATTTCAATATTTGATTTTATTTTTCTAAAATACCTAGGCGAAGAAGATCAAACCTACGTACAATGGATGTGGCTACAAAAGGGTACTGCCAAACGTTGTGAGTGTGGTCACTGGTTCAAATTGGTCGAAAAGGCACCCGTCTAAATAGTCCCTTAAAAAAACACAACATTTACATAAACAAAAACAAATGTCGTACTGTTTTCAAAACTTAACATAAATAAAAACCAATTTAAGTTAAAAGTAACCTTAAACAATAAACATAAACCAAAAGGAAAACTTCAAAAAAACAAACCATTTTGTGAATTAAATTATTTGTGAAACAAAACGAAATTCAACATCTCTTAATAAGCGACTTCATTTAAGAACTTTAAAGTTGTTTGTATTCGTTTTTCTTAGCATAAGTACAGGTTACTTTTTTCTCTACTTCATTAGTTAAAATATCAATTAAATGCCTGGTGGCCATAATTTTAATGATAAAAAAACATACACTACACTACACTACTACTATACTTATATATGAAAAGAATAAAAAATAAATAACACGCTTGTTATGTTTAAGCCAAAAAAGAAAATAAAAGAATATGTTAACGAAAACACTACCAAAAGAAATAATAGAAAATATCTCTCAAAGTCTTCATTAGTCGAATTATAGTAGGAAAAACAGTTAAAATAACGAGACGAGTGTGTGTGGTTGTGTGTAATAAAATAAGCTAAGAATAGCCTTTTTAAATAGTCAAATAAATAAGAAATATTAAAAGAAAATTAAAGAAATACTTTTTATGATAAAAACAAGTGTGGTTAAAATTCGGAATTGTTTTTGTAGAACTTGTAATTAGTTGTGAATATAAGTGGATCATACCTGAAGCGAATATGTACATATTTTATGAGGAATTGTGAAGCAAACGATGGCATTTGCAAGCGCCATTATACTTAATCTTCATGATTCAGATAAGCATTCGAGACGAAGGATGATCATGCAGGCTTCAATGAATGGAATTTATCGAATCCACATTAAGTCTTCATGGCCAAATATTAAAGGGAACTTTGGCAAAAAGCTGACAAAAATAAATAAAATGAACAGCATCATAGGACCCCTGGATAATACATCCAAGACCTTTAGCTACAAAGAACGAACAAAAACCCAACTTCAATTAAATTACAAAGAGAAAATTGTTCAGAATCGCCTATGTTTTAAGAACACCATTTGACAATACATATATCTGAAATGATAAGAATAAGATATCTACTGTTGTGAAAACTTTAAGTTTGGGCGTAGATGCCAAGTTCTTGTATTTCCACATATCCCCAGACCATAGAATATTGATTAAAATTGTTTGCTGGTTATAGATTTTCGAAATTAAAAAAAACGTTTTGAAATATCTATCAAATTAATCAATGAGTTTCCCACTTCAAAATACAAGTTTTTATTAAAAATTCGTACGGAAAACTTCTTGAAAATGTCTTTAATTTTAAGGCGCTTATTAAATGGCATTACGAAAAGAACTTTCTCTAAAACTCCCGTGAAAATGGACAGTGGTAAGCACTAGCCCAATTGTAAATACATCATCGAATGCAAATAATGAATGCCACAAAATAATACTGAAATTTATTTTCGTACTTTAAGAAATGCCTGATCCTGTGGAATTAACAACGGGCTTACAGCGAAGGGAAATCGAAGCATATTTAGAAGGTAAATGCGATCCCTATCACAATGATGTATTAAAGCGTGGGCCTGGTACAAAAGAGAAACCCACCTTAATACCATCAGCTTTCACTGGGCGTATAGTAGGTTGTATATGTAAGTAAAATTAAAATCCTTATCAAAACGTTATCTTCCATGTTAAGTTTTTCTAGGCAAGGATCATCGATTTGTATGCTTTATGTGGTTAGAGAAAGATTGTCCCAAACGTTGCGAATGTGGCCACTGGTATAAATTAAAACAGGTTAAACCTTTGTAGAATCACCCGTTCTTATTACAAATTAAATAAAAATTATTGTATTTAGAAAATCCTTTTTCTTGTTTATTGCTATTGCTTAGCCTAAGGTATAACCGCAGAGCAAATAGCCACTATTTGCTTGCATATTTACCTCGGGATGTGTGCGATTGGGTAGTATTTGATACATACGCAGCCAATTTGAAGTTAAATGCAAATTAGTTACTTTAGAGCCAGTTTTTAAATCCACATACAATTCCATTAACACTTCTTTGCATAAACTAAATATAACAATGGGTCTGGAAGGTTTAACAAATTGTAAAAGTTCTTTAACCAAATTGGCTGGATGTTCTTTGGCAGCAATAACCAAAGAATCGAATTTTTCGTGCATTAAACCAACAGCACGTTTATTTTCCAATTGCCACTTTTGTAAAACAGCCGCCTTAGGGGTTTCTTCTTTTGTTGTGTCTTCATTAGACGCTTCTTTATCTGTAAGTACCGTTATTTTAATAAATTATTTCTAACTCCGAAAGAAAATTTATCCATTACCTTTAGCATCCTCATCTAGTTTTTGTTTCTTAGAATTGGGTTCACTATCTTCACTTTCCTGACCTGCTGCTTCATTACTGCCTTGATAATATTCTCTTAAAACCGAGTATATATTCACCGATACACATCTTTGCAATTGTTCTTCGGGTAAATTTAATGCTAAAATGGCTTGTTTTTGTGGCACATTACCGGGATGCATGTGTACCAATTTGGCCTCTGTACTGCTGCCCATGGAGTTAAGAAAAGCCGCAGGTAATAAGCCATTAGAACCGCTTTCATACAACAAGTAATTACCAAAGGCGGAAATACCCGAATAGGATATTAATTGTGACAACGTATCTACTCTCAAGCCCATAACTTTGTCAGTATCCTGGCGATAGTAGATTTCTGTTATTAGACGTAAGGTGGGCTGACGTATCTGTATGTATTCAAAATATTTCTTTTCCTTTTTCTTTAAATACTTTTCCTGTGAATATTCCGTCTTATTGTGAAACGTTTTGGAGTTTTCTACAATTTTCTCTATAATCTTAGTGCTTTCATTAAAGGTATCCCTTAATTTGTCTATATCTTCCGGCTTAAGCGATTGAGAATCGCCATCATCCAGAATATTGCGATTATCTTCACCACTGGACGAAATACCCAATACTTCTCTAATGTTACGCATTTCCATTTCATTGCACAATTCCAAAGTGCTTAGCTTTTGTCTACCTCGATGCGATTTACCCAGGTCCTCTTTGGGGCACATTTTAAAAGTCGCTCCATATGGCTGATCGAGTAAAGCTTTGAGCTCCAATTGGTCTTTGCCCAGCATGGCGGTGGCATCTAGATTGCCGAATTTCTGTAGTTTTGTATACTTTTGACGCTGAATAACAATGTAATCGCCAAGTTTTATTTTCGGTTGTTCATCCAATGTTGACATTTTGTTACAATTTTAAAAAATATTGCAACAAAATTAAATTTATACAAATTCCTTAACACAAATTCACGTTTGTAAACAATAAGAAAGTAAATGTCAAAAACACGTGTAAATACTATAGTAAAACAACTCTGTTTTTGAAATACCGGCAAATAAAAGTTTGGCATATTGTTAATAAGTCAAAATTCAAACAAAAGAGATTAAATTAATATTGCTGCACAAAACATACATCTACTGAATGTTTTTATATTTTTGTAGTTAAATTTATTTATTTTAATTTATTACTATAAAACTAAATATCATATATTTATGATTGTAATATAAGTTTATTTTATTATAAATTGATTGGTTATTTCCATTTCTCTTTAATGTTATTAATTTCAAATGCATTCTGATTCAGAAAGAAGAAGCACCTCTTCAGCTCAACGTAAACAAACTATTGTCTGTGTTCAAATTTCATAATTTTGCAATTATTTTAATAAATTTTTAAATAAAATGGCTAAGCATCATCCAGATTTAATATTTTGTAGAAAACAACCTGGTGTTGGTAAGCATTTTTGTAACTTTCCACTCAAAACCTGTGTATTGTTATTTTTTGTTACAGCCATTGGTCGTTTATGTGAAAAATGTGACGGTAAATGTGTTATTTGCGATTCATATGTCCGACCCTGTACTCTAGTGCGTATATGTGACGAATGCAATTATGGTTCTTATCAGGGCAGATGCGTAATCTGTGGTGGTCCTGGAGTCTCTGATGCGTATTATTGTAAAGAGTGCACCACACAGGAAAAAGACGTGAGTGGAACGGATAGGCTTAGTTTAAACATATTTTTTCACTTTTTTTCTTCTATTTCAGAGAGATGGTTGTCCTAAAATTGTTAATCTGGGCAGTTCTAAAACGGATCTGTTTTATGAACGTAAAAAATATGGTTTTAAGCAAAAGTGAGTTTAAATTTAAGTCCACTTACAAATTCATACTAATAATAATTATTTTCTGTTTCCTTTGCAGCTATTAGCATTTAATTATTCTCCTGTACTTTATTTTGTAATAAAACTTAAAATTTCTAGAGTTTTCAAAATGATAATATTTATTGAGTTCTTTATATAATAATAATATTACGGAATTATTGGTTTTTATGGATATTTAAAACTAATCTAGGCGCTTCCCTCTATGGTATATTGCATGCATAGCTTATCAAACTCTGCAGATTTCTTATCATAGTCTGTAACAAATTCACTTTTTGGGTAGAATTGTTTCAATTGCTCCCAATAACGTTGTATGGTCTCTTGAGATTTACCGGTTAAATGAGCAAGTACCATCATATTGATTAATGTATCATAATCATTATGTTTCTTTATAAGAGCTTCTCTTAAAACAGCCTCCGCCTCTTCGTACCTTTCTAAACCCAAATGTACAACAGCTTGTCCATTTAGTAAAGCGGGTGTAGGCTTGAATTTTTCACAAAATTCTTGATAGATATGGAAGGCATCTTGCATTTGTTCTGTACCCAACGATAAAGCCACCCAGGCTTGCGCCAATTGTGTCAAGGTATGATCATCGGAAATTTCTTGCATTTTAGCCACCAATTGTTTGGCCAAATCTATGCGATGTAATCTTAACAAACACTGCACCGATAAAGCCATAGACTCCAAATTGCTAGAGCCATGCAAGATTTTTAAAGCATTTTCAAATTGTTGGTCATAACAATATACAATAGCAGTGGCTATATGCCAGATATTAGTTTCATCCTCTTCTCCAGCAACTTTATCTGTAAGTTTTTCCAAAATTTCTTCAATCCTTTCGGGCTGTTCAAAGGCTTCGTTAATGTAACGCAAAGCTAATAAAGGAGTATCATTGTTTTCCTTAATATCACTGGATATTAAGCGTCCCGACTGCATAGCCAAATAGGATAAATACATGTATGACAATAATTCAGCTCCGGCTGTGCCCTGTTCGGGTAGAACGAAATTAACAGAGCCCATGAAATTGCCAATATAATACTCATTACGGGCGTAGAACAATGTGGAGTTTGTATCTTCTTCTTGGGCCATTTTACTCATGTTGTTGGAACTAGTTATTATTAAACTGTATACGAAAATTAATATATTTGAAAAATTTCAATAAATTATTATTAAACACCTTTTTTAAATCAAATTTTAGAGAATTTCTTAACAAAAATTCTTAACTTTTTCACAATTTTTATATGACGTGTAAAATGTCAACAATAATATCGTGGGATATGTTCAGTGCCGGGACTTAACTTTAGTTGAAAATTAAACAAAGACAGGGTTGGTTTATAACTAAACATAAAAAAATTGCAGCCGTTAATCCAGAGACATATATAAACGAACGCTAAATTGATAAAAAAAAAAATAAAGAGCGCCAAAATAACTAAAGATTTTTAGAGAAACAAAAATATAGTCATGCTATTACTTAAACTGTAAGGAAGTTTCGTGGTTAATTTAAACAGTGTCACAAAGTGTTCAATTTTAACAGATCAAGAGAAACTGTTAAAAAATCCTGATTACTCAAGGTGATTTAAGCAACTTTGACTAGTAAGATTTGATTGGAATCCTTTGGATTATGTGAAAGAATGGGTTTAAAAATTATAACTTGCACATCATCATGTTAAAGTTTTAAAAACAATAGTACTTATTGCAGTAAATATTGGACAGTTCTAGCGACTGGGATAAATTTACCATCCGTACATTTATGAAGGTACTAAAGTCATTATCTTATCAATTTTATTATTTTTTATATTATTATTCAATTAGTTTTAAGCTTCTTACAATATATTTACTTATAGCCGAATTACGATTACTGCACTCCTCGATTATATCGAAATGATCATACTTATCAAACTCCTTATAAGCAACGTTTAAACCTAAAGCCTTAAGAAGTTTTAAGAAAGCTTCAGACTGCTTTTTAAATGTATGACTATCATTTTCAGCGACTAGCACGTGGAAGATAACACCTTGTTGGCAATATTTCGTTAATAAGTCTTCATTATATTGCCAACAAATAGGTGATAAGTCTTTGGCTTTTTCGGCATTCAAAATTAAAATATTTTGAGTATTACAAGCTTGTAAAGCCCACAATTCTCTTAAATCGTATAGCCCACTTATTAAAAATAATTGATCAATTAAATCTAATTGCCTTAAAGGCCTTAAGAATTCGTCTTTAAACATTTGTAAAGTCAAATGTGCTCCTGCAGAATGACCGCAAATTGATATTTTCGAGGCTTTAGTTGATGCAGCATAATTCTTAAGCCATTTATAAAAATTGCATATTTGTTCGGTTATCTGCTCTAAAGTAACTTGTGGGCATAGATTGTAATCAACCAAAATAATGCGATAATTGTAATCGATTAGAGGGTGTACTAAAGGTCCAGAAGTGTTCTTATTCAACATTTGCCAAAAGCCTCCATGTATATAAACAAATATGGGAGTACCTGTAGTAAATAAAAATTATAATTTATTTCAAAGTAATCCATTGTTTTAATATTAATAACAATTACCTTCTTCTTGGTCCTTGTAATAAATATCTAACAACTGATTATCATGTTCCACACCGTAACGCACATTTAAACGGGTTTTATAGTTCTGTTGAGCAAATGTTGTTGCTGTTTGAAACAGAAAAATATGATTATTTGCTAATAAAATTTCATTCCCAATAGTTCAAGATAAGATTTTTTAAACAAAATTTAAAATTCTTCTCAATTAACCAGAATTATATGCTAAAATTTACATATAAATATTTTATTATTACCTTCTGTGGATACATTTATGAAATTGTTTATCACCTCTTCATTAGGTTTGGTGGCATTTTGAAATCTTTTTGTAAATAAACTTGGTGAATATTGTTTTTCTAAATCTAATTCCATTATCTTTGTGTGAATAAATACAAAAAAAAATCCGTCTAGTTGTGGTACTGATCACATATGTACACTTGACACAGTCAACTAAATTTTAGAACAAAATAAATCTACAATTTATGTTAAAAATGAAGCCGCATAAGTTAGTCACTTATGGATGGCTATGAAGATTATTTTATACCCTATCTATAGCAAAGATAAGAATACTGTATGATTTGAAACTATTGTAAATCGTTTAAATGCGACCAATGTACTACAGTTGCTTTGCAAATTGCTGTCGCCTAAAATGTTAATAATTTATGCTAAAAGTTTTTAAAGAATGTGTTATTTTGGTTGTCTTTATAGACTAGTAAATGTTGTAGGGTGTTAGATATGATAAGCTACGTAGTTGTCATTGATGATATTTTAATGAACAATTCAATAAAAAACAAAAACAAAACTGGTCTTCATTTTTAATGAAATACAAAAATTCTTTAAATAAGTTATCGAAATTAATAACAAAATATTGTAATAGTATGGAGTAGTAAAAAGATTTCCATTATTCTATTTGTGCTTGAATTGAAGGCTTTATTTAACAAATTAATTAGAAAGTTCTTATTCGGTTTCTGGGGGAAAACCTGATCCAATTCTGTTTTGAATGCCTCTATATGATTGATAACTGTTTGGTGATGAAAGGCTAGTTCCCTTGCAATGTCCATGCTGCTTATGGGCCGGTCTTTCCACATGTTTTAGTGATTGTTTCACCATAGCGAGGTTCATATTTAATAACAAAATTATCATTTAATTTTAAACAGAAATTCTGCTTCTTTGTTTAAAAATGAAATAAAAAGATTTTCATTTTAAAGTTTCGACATTAATGAAATGTTTTAAAAAATATAAATTTTATTTATATTAATTCTTTTTACTTAAGTAATTTGTTTTTAGACAAAATTATATATAAAATATTAATTAATTAATACACAATGACTTAAAATTTAAACGACTTTCATTCGTATATAGAGTGAGTGTAATTAATTTTTTTTTTAGTTTATTTTCTTCTTTGTTTTATAGAGAATATATTTACAAAAATACCATATAAATTAAATACATGTAATGTTCAATTTAAAAACGAAAACACAAATTGTTCTTTTTTTTAATTTTAATTAGTTTTGAGTTGCTTTTTTGCATTATTTTTGTTTAAAAGATCTCTTATAATTAATTATTGATTAATTAGGAATTAATTTATATACAAAGCTTGCTCTTAATTATAAATTTTTTTTATATTACTAAGTTATAATTAAAGTCACAAGAAAAATATGAAAACAATAAAAATAATTTGAAATAATTTTTATAAATATCTTATAGAAATATAAAACAAAAATATATAATTGCATAATAAATTACGTTTAGCATTAAACGAGTTTAATTTAATTTAAAATTTCGCATGATATACAAACTGTTTTAAATAATTTGGTATAAGAAATAATGCTTTCGCAATTAATTAAATATAAATTAAAGCATAAATTAATTACAATTTTTTTTTTACTATTTTAGATTTAAAATAAAAGATTTTATATTTAAGGCTTAAAAAGCTACAATCAAATACACTGATGCATTGTAGTAAGGACCCTTACAATCCTTTTTAAATTGTTAGTATCTCGGTTTTTTATACAAAAATAAATCTTCATTACTGACGGACGACAGTCATAAAAAGACTTTTTAATAGATCATGAATTGGTTCCTGTAAAAATATTATTAAAAAAAACCTTAAATTGTGGAACACAATCATGTCGTGTTGACTTTCTCTGTAAAATTAAAATCATCGTTGAAAGTATTCACCAGACAGAATTTAGTATATTTAGATAGTGTCTAATCTGAACATATATTAATATTTGATTAATAAAAATTTTCCAACTTTGGAACAGTTAACATAACATCAAGGGCAATAACAATGCTAAGTAATAGCATGTATAACGTTTTTGTGATTATATAGTATCCGTAACGAATTTCATTGCATATTAACAAGATTTTAGATCGTACAGGAACGGAAATTTAACGGCAAGGATAGCCTTTAGGAGGATAGCAGAAAAACTTTGAACAGTTTTATACAAATATGTGCCATTAAGCGATCAGTTTCGAATGTTAATTGCTTTGAATGAAAAACAAAGAAAAATAATAACAAAAAAATAAATTTGGAAAGTCTAGGTTCTCTTCGTTCTGTCAACAAGATTCAAGATCGAATAGGGAGGGAAATCTTAGGGCAAGAATAGCTTCTTTTGTTGTAGTAAGAAAAAAAACAGATAATTTTGTTACAACAAAAACGTATACCGATAATCTAGGCTTTATGCTAAAAGATAATTGTTACAAAACTCAAGAACTGTACAGAAATATGTCCAGCTAGTTAGCTAACATTCTGGACAAAGGTTTAGTTTTACTTCTGGTAAATTGTTTAAAAAATTGTTCAGCGTTTACCGAGGAATGTACACCAGTGTCTTTAACTGCCACATTTTACATACATGATTTCCTTTTACTCTCATTTCAAAAACGGCTTTAAAAAAGGCATTCATTTTAAAGTTGCCAATATTTTTGGTTTTCTTCCAAACGTTTTTTAATAATATCAAGCCAGATAAAAACAAAAATATTTGCTTCTCATACGAAACTCATAAATCAAAAACAAAAATTTTAAACAAACTAAACCAAAACCAAAAAATAACTAAAAATTACAATTAAGAACATTGTCGTAGAAAATAGTAAGACAGAAAGAAAGAAAAGATAAAGAAAGTAACACTAAAAAACATTACCATTATTTTGTTTAAATAAATCAACGCCTTTAGCGTCATTTGTGTATGGTTAAATCTAATAAACACTATGATTCCTCATCGGATATCACAATTTCCTCTAAGGACTTGCTGGCAGACGATGCGGTTGTCAGTTCCGCACATAAATTTGTATCATCTTTATTTCGTTTGTTATCACTGAGTAAGACATCATCATCATCATCACTGTCATCGTCTGGTACGAGACTAGAAACATGTACAATTTTTAAATCGGCTGTTGTTTTGGTGGTGGTTGTTGTCGTAATAGTAGCATTTACATTCGGGTAAGCTATTGATCCTGGTGTTGTTGTTGTTATTGTACTATTATTACTATTAAGCAGTTGGTGTAAAAGCATATCTTTTAATTTACCATTTGGAGTTGTTGCGAAAGGATTACGCAACAAAGTGGGTGGCGGTGAGGAAGAGGCAATTAATGATTTATCCTTATCAATAGTTATAGGTGTATTAATGACAGTCTTTGTTGTTGTTGTTGATATATCTAAATTATTATTATTGTTATTATTAACATATACGCTATCATTACTTTCCGAATTAATTTGTATAATTGCAGAATTATTTTCCTTATCCATACAATTTTTTATGGTTATGCTACCATCACTACTGCTATTTAGGGAAATCACAGTACTTTCCAGTGTATTATTCTTCTCATTAAGAACGTTTTCTATAGTTTTATTATGGCCACTTGCCTCTTTCGCAGAGTTGATGCTTTCTTTGGGTGACATTATTTCCGTATCGGATTCATTGTCTGATACATCACCGTTGGCTAATGTCTCAACTTGTTCATCTAAATTCACTTCGTCTTCATCATCTTCATCGTCTTCTTCATCCTCCTCCTCCTCATCGTCGTACTCATCCACTGCAATCTCTTCGATTACTATTTCGTTCTTTGTTTTATCGGTTTCTGGTTTATTTTCCTCAGACTTTACTACAACTTCCATTTCGTTTACAACTACACTATTTAGATTAGTTGTTTGTGTGATGATTTCTTTAGTATCTGTGGTAATATTTGAGGTTGAAGGTGATGCTTCTTCCTCCCTGGAGTTTGTTGTAGTCTTATCGGCCTTTTCTTCCTCCTCCTCCTCTTCGGGCATATCTTGTTTGCGGGCAAACTTTTCCAAAATATCACTAATTTTCTTATGATTTTTAAGATTCTCATTCAATTTGGCTGCCAAAGATGGATCTGTTTTTGCTGGATCCAAACCATCGCCCGCATAATGGGTAACTGTTTCATACAAGTCGGCTTTGCGTCGTGATTGCAATAGTTTACCCACTTTTATAAAAGCATCTTCGGCTGTAACCGGAAATAGAAAAAAAAGAAGAATATTTGCTTATTAGCAGGAATAACTTTAAAGTGAAATAAGAAAGTTGTTTGTTTAATATCACCTCACCTATATTTTTTATTTCAAAGTTAACCAAGCCCAAGCTGTAGGTACGATTACAATGTTCCAACATACGTAACACATCAAAATAGTCTGGAAATTCCTTAGTACGATTGATAAACGCTTGCAATGTCTTGTTAAACTGCGGTATACGGGTTTCGTTGAATTTAATGGGTTTCTTTACCAAACGATGGGCATTTTTACTTTCGCCCGTTAAATCACAAATCTTTTCGTAGATCTATTATTATAAAAAAAACCACAAATAATCAGTTTAGATCATAAAGTTTATGTTGTGCCCACTTACCTGACAGGCTCTTTTCTTATAACGTTCTACTTGCAGAAAACTGGAATCATCATCATCCCAATCAACTTCTGCCTGTTCGAGCACTTCTATGCGTTTAGTTAAAACATAGAGGGCTTTATTTAATTTCTTTATTTGCTCATCTAATTTCTTATTGCCTGTAGATGTTGCGGCTGTAGCTGAAATATCATTTGCATTGGTACTCTGAGCTGAGGACGTTGATGTTGTGGCGGCGGCAGGATTATTTGTTGAAGAATTCGTTGTTTGTGTTGCTTTCATATCCTCTGTTTTCTGTTTTTCTTTAGCTGGTGTTTCTTCATTTGCTGCTTGTAATCCAGTTGAACTATTGTTAGCAGCGGCAGCAGCAGATGCCTCCTCAACTATTCTAGCCTTACGACGAACTTTAAGTTCTTCCACTATAGTTTTTAAATTAAAATACACTAAATCAGGTTTAGCTTTGATTGAGTCCACAACATTGCGTATACTTTTGCGAAAACTTTTCGATTTAACAAAATCACCATGCACCTCGTAATAGTATTTCAAAAGTTTCGATTTAATCAACTTCTCCATGTCATTAGAGGGATCGGCCTGTCTACAAACGTTTATTAGTTCTTCATATTCTGGCTCTAGTGGTGGCTTAGGTGGCGGCTTTTCGCTTTTACTTTCGGAGCTTTTAAGCAGAGACACACTTTTTGTTTGCTTCGTTGTAGCTACTGCATCAATACCGTTGATGTGTTTCTTCTGCTCGGGTGTATTAACCAAATCCACTATTTCTGTTGTTCCTGTTGGGGTCCTACATCTAGCCTTTTTTAGTTTTTCTGGCGACTGGGTAAGATCCAATATAGTATCATTATCAGTATGTCTTACAGTGCTATGGTCGGTGGGCGTTAGCATAATGACATCTGGTGACTTTTGAGATTTTGGTGTGGTAGGTGAAGTCATTGGCGTGTGATGTCTGGACGATGAAGCTGATGTTGATTTCGGTGATTCTGTGGCAGGTGGCAACATTTCTATGACCACATCATTACTAAGCGATATGGGTGTTCGTTGAGATTGTTGTTTGTGTTTTTGCCAACTTTCATCAGAAGACTTCAACAGTGTAGTAGGCTTTATACGCTTAGCACTTTTATCCGTTCGAATAGGCTGTGGCGAAGGCGCCAACTGGGGTGAAGGTGTTTTCGGTGCAGAAGATGCTGGCGAAGCGGCAGGTGAAGGTGTTGTAGTAGGCTTATTGAATGGTAAGTGTATTTTAAAATTATTATTTATATTATTTTGATTAGGATTTGGAGGCTGATGAGCTGTAATCGTGGTATTTGGTGGCAGGCTTGTCGGTAACAAATGAGGATTTATCATTAATTGTTCGTTTAAACCCATATAGCCAGCCATATTGTGAGGCGGTGTAGCCATAAGTTGTAAAGGCGGTGTAGCTCCAGCCGCTGCCATAGAATGAACTCCTGTTATCATGGGCATAATGGGTGGCAAAGGTGCTAAAGTAGTTGCTGCTTTAGCTGGCGATGAATTTGTCATGTTGGCAAAATTCTTGGTTGTTAAACGTGGCAAAGTTGGTTGCGGTGTTGGCTGTGGCGGCGTTGGTGTTTTCCTTTTTCTGGGATTAACGTTACCGGCTTGAGCTTTGGGCGGTGTTGGTGTAAGTCTTTCATTGTTAATTATATTATTAATAGCTTGATATGACCCTGCTAACGATGTTGCTGTACCCAAGATTGGCATATTTCCAACACCACTACTACTAACACCCTTTGTTGTTGTAGGACTCAGACGTGGGGTTATTGTTAAACCACTGGGGATTTGCCTTTGTTTTGCTAGTTGATTTTTTAGTAAAGAAGCATTTGTGACTGTCGAGGAGGAGTTTCCATTATCAGATGTTGTTTTATTATTATTGGCCTTTTTTGGTGGACTCTGAAAGAATAAATACATTTATTTATAAAGCAAATTCGTTCTTCTTAAAAAGACAAAAATTTAATAAGAATAAACAGATTTCAAAATGTTTACTCTAAAGAGCAAAGAGCATGGTAACATAATAATGATGTTCTTCTAGCCAGTCTGTTCCGTTTATGAACCCTATTAGATTCTCAAGTTTGGAGTCCTTCAGAACCACCTGTTCCTCAACAAATTGGCCACCTAGATATTACTGCCTATATACCTGCAGACAAGCACAAAGCCATAAATTATGATTACGATCTTCTGTCACCATAGATTACAGAAGTCAGAGGTTTTCCTATTCTGTCCTATATCTAAAGGGACCATGCCCCATTGGGATTCATATAATAGCTTTCATCTCCCGCCTACTTACACTAGTAAGTTTAGTAGTTTTTAAATTAAGCTTACACCATAAGACTGTAGCAATCCTTAAGCTCGATCAACATGTCCATGCAAAATTGATCAATAGAAAAAAGAGGGCTTATGGTTTTTTCACAAACCTCTCCTAACATTAGTTTCATAGATAATTTTGATCTTGCCAGAAGTGCTCTATAAAACCTATAAAAGGTTGTAATTTGACCCTAAAAAACTTTGCATCATTGATGTAAAACACAATATTTCACATCGTCAAATTACAAAATATAATAACAAATAATTATTAGTTTTAAATGTAAATTTCTAATAAGAATTTCAAAACATTTGTTATTTCCATAATTCATCCATCCATTCATTCTCATTTCATTCATTAAACCACTACTCCTCCTCCTCACCATCTTTTACATGCAAATTTCTCTCTCTCATAGTTTTATTTTTGTTTTATCAGTTGCTTGTTTTTATTTTAATTCTATTTTTTTTTATCACACAAACAAAATAAACTCTAAAATACAACCTGTTAACAAAATACAATATTTTATTTAACATTTCCGCTAAAAATGTTATGTTAAATATCAATGAAAATAAAAATAAAATAAAACGCGGGAATTCGCTAAATAACAGAGCACTGTTAACGGAAGTGGAGAGTTTTCCTAGTCTACCTACTACTACTTGGTCTAGATATGTCGTCGTCGCCTGTCTATTAAAACTAATTGCGTGTTATTCAATCACAATTTTTTGGTGTAAACTGTACAGCAAACTCAAAAGAGTAATTAACAATAAAAAAGGCATATACTGCAAAAATACAAAAAAAAAGACGACCACACTTTTACGTGAAAAAACCCCACTTGGCATGTATGTGTACGATATATGTATAGAAATGCATAGCACACATTTGCAGACAGAGACTCTCACGTATAAACTCATACAAACCCAAAACAAGATTTTTACATGTTTTGTTTTTATTCGACTTTTGTTTTTTTGGAGACTTCTGTACAACAACAAATAAACGGAGAATAACAAAGCGAGAGAGCAAAGAGAGTCATAAATAGTGATGTGGAATTTTTTTTTGCAGACTAGATAAAGTAATCGCCAATAAAACATAAACAAAGTTTATATTCTTTTTGTTACTACACAGCAATAATTTTGTATTATTTATGCCTTTAAAATACAAAAAACCTTTTTTTATTTTATTTTAATAAATCATTGCTTTTGTTTTTCTCCCATCTTTTGTTTTGCTTAATATTTCACAACATATCAACACTTGTTTACTTGTGTCAAAGCTATTTTCTTTTCTCCTTTATCATTTCTTTTTCACATCACTAGTGCTGTGCAACAAACACTCTGCTGTTTGCTTTGAACAGAGCCCAAGAAGAAAAAGTAATCGTTTTATTATTTTTTTTTAGTTTAAAGCACCTATACAATCATAAACTTGATATAAATTAACACACACACACTCTTGAAACTTTTTCTCCTCTTTTTTATTCATTCATTTCTTGAATTTTTTTTCTTTCGCTTTTTTTATTTGATATTTTTTTACCTCATCCTCATCGGACGAATCCAGCACAATAATTGAACTCATTTTATTTAACGTTTTAAATGTTTAATTCTTAATATTTACTATTAATCTTTTCAAATATATTTAATTGAACGAAAATGAAAGACTTTTTTGATTTTCATAAATTTTCTTTGAAAATTTTTCTTTTGACGGGCGGCACTTATTATTGCACACATTCAACCTCTTCTTTTTCACAAAAACTACTACGACGACGACGATTATCTGCATACGAAGTCGAATAATTACCGACGAATTGCTATATTTATGATATTTTTTTTCCTTCTTTTAATTTTTCCAACAAATATTCTATTTGTATTTGAGAAGTTGAGAGTAAAAAGCATGTGAGTTGACAATAAAAAATTACTCATTTTGACATACATAATGGGATTTTTTGTTTACAACAGCGATGTGAGAAATGTTAAATTAATCGGTTACTCGATTTTTGCAGACTTACAGATATTTGTAGAGTTGTCAGGCTGCAAAGAAAGTAGTCAATCAGAGTGGTAAAATGGTTGCAAGTGATACAACAGGCCCATAATTATTTTAAAATTACCATTTAAAATAACGGATTTTATGTTAAAATTATTATTGTACACCACTAATGGGGTTACCAGGATATAAAAAATTTTGTCAAACCAACTTCTGAAAAAGAATCACCAAAAAGGGAAAATTTTATTTACAGTGCACTAGAATATAGTGAATAATAAACAATTCTCACTCACTCACCGCACATTCATTCTCAAGAAATTTCACTATTTAAAAAAATAAAAAAATTTTATTATCATTTAAAAAGTAAAAAAATAATCAATCTTTTTGTACTTATGAAATAAATTTATGCATGACTAACAAATAACTAAGTTAGTTTTTAATGTTTGTAGAATGAATAGAAAGAAATAAAAGTAAATTTTCTTAATTTTTTCTTTTTCCAAGAATTATTTATTTTAAAAATTAGTCGCTGGAGTTTCTGAGTGAGTGAATCAATCAATCCTCCAAATAAAAAACTTCGTTATCGATTGTAAAAATAACGATAATATATCCAACCAAAATAGTTCGAATTACATACACATTTCGACAAAGAATTACGATTCGTAAGTTTTTTTGCAAACAATTTCAGCAGATGTAAAATATGTAAAAAAGAAATCAAATCTTTAAGTTTAATAATTAGTTAGACCCTCCTCCTCTCTCTTTGTAAAAGAAAAATTTCTGTTTTCTTCCACTGTTAAAATTATCGACAAATTAATTTACTGTAAAAAAATTGAAAATATTAAAAAAGTTATTCAATAACTTTTTATTTACAAAATAATTTTTATTTTATTTATTTTTATTTTAGTTATTTTGTCTTATTTTTTATTTTATTTATTTTTTTTTTTTAATTTTTTTAATTAAATTTTTTTATGTATTCATTATTACACAAATTTAATTTAAAAAAAAAATTGGTAATGACGGCAACCCTAAAACTCTTATTTTACAGTGTTTTCACTAATCAGTGGAATCACAAACCGCATAGTTGGTAATACAGTGCAAACTGTTAGCTCCGCTAAAGTAGTTGAAAATTACTTATTCTAGACACACGCCTGTAATTTACTATAATACAGTACCATACATAATATTGATTTATAGTAATACAGTACTCATTTCGAATAACGACAGTTTGGCGAATTTCGATTTTATTCACCACACCTGCGAAACTCACCACACCCGAAATTCGCCACATTTGAGAAATTCACCACACCCGAAAAACTAAAAATAAAATATATAAAATTTTTTTCTAAATCCGGGTTGCGTCCCCAGTCAGTCGTCCGTCCGTCCTCCCCCCTTTGACCTCCTTCCATCCATCATCGAATCCGCATTTAATTTTTTATTTTTGACACACAACAACACACACACACACAAACAAACAAGACAGCGGGGCAGGAGGCAGCAAGCAACAAAACAGTACACACACACGCACACTCGCGTTTTTCTTCTTAAAAAAAAAACGATGCGGCTTAAGTTTCTTATATATAAACGAAACTAGGAAAAATCATGTGCGAATTACGAAAACGTGTTTTTTGAACGAACGAACAAATTTTACAACCCGATCGATATTGTTACCCTGGATGATGATGGATGGATGGGCATTCTTCTTCTTCTAAACAAACAAAACTGCGTGGCAACTTTGTTTTTGAAGCAATTGGGTTTTACAGTGTAGCAACGGCCTTTATTTATGTTTTTGCATTTTCCTTTAAACATCTTTTCAACAATTCATTTTTGTTAGTTTGACATTTACACGCAAAGTGGTCGGTTGTGTTTTATTAGTGGGTTATCGCGCTAAACTCGTAGCGTAGTGAATGGGGTTTTTAATGAATGAATGAAAAATAATCTCTTCTGCCCAATTGCATTGCATATTAATTAAATAAGAAAGAAGTGTTTTAAAAATAAATTCTTGATAAGAGATAACTGCAGAAGCTAAAGTAATGTTTTAATAATAGTGTGCTACAATAAGTTCTACGATAATATTAAAGAAAAATAGTAAAACCTTAAGTGATTTCAGTTTTTCATTGTAATTTTTTACGCATAAAAAAATTTTAAAGAATAGAAAGCAAAACAAACGAAACGAAACACGCAAAGTCTACTAAGAAAAACTATTTAAAATAGAATAACAACAATAACAAAGCACAGCAATAGTTTATTAGATTAACTAAAATTAAAATAAAAAAAGAAAATCCGAAAATATTTTATGAGTGCCTATGAGGAAACAGATTCGGCGACTGTTTCGCTTTTGACAGGAGTCCAGGTGGCGGTGGAAACCAAAGGTGGCAGCGGCAGTGGCTCTGGTAGTACTTCAACTTTAGTTGGCAGCAGTAAGTCTGGGGCAGCAGCAGCAGGCGTTAGGGCAAGATCCCAGCAGCGCAGTGGACTGATAACAAAGCGCCGTAAGATGTCGCGCAGAGCAAATCTGATAGGAATTTGTGGCGTTAGTGGCTTGTGCATTCTGTTGCTTATAGCCACCACTCAACATAGACCACTACCCGCCTCGTTAGCCTCTTCGTCGGGCGGTTCGTTGGGTGCCTTAGGTGGTGGTGGCGGCGGCGGCGGCTCAAGTGGCAACTTGGCAGGTGGTGGTGCTAATAGCTCTCCCGGTGGCTATTCCTCTGCAGGCAATGGTCTTGGTTCAGCTTCCGCATTTACGGGAGAACGTTTTGGTCATGCCGTGCCTCAGCAGACAGCAGTAATGTACAACATGACAGCCACTCTCAGCGAAATTATAGCCCATCAGCGCAATAAATTGGCTACTGAAATGGAAAACTTTGAATATCCAGCCGGTCGTTTCGGTGTGGAGGCGGAAAAACTTTCCGATCTTACACCCGAAACGGAGGGCACGCCAGTACGCAGCCTTGTGGTGACAACTTGGCGTTCTGGTTCCACTTTCTTGGGTGACATTTTAAATGCTATGCCCGGTAATTTCTATCATTACGAGCCACTGCTTAACTTTGGCATTCGACAAATACGTGATCCCGATGATGAAGAGCAAGCCATTAAGAATATAAAGAATTTACTCTTCTGTGATTATCACAACGATATGGATGAATATTTAAATTTTGGCAAAACGCACACTTACTTATTCGAACATAATGAACGTTTGTGGTCTGTATGCAAAGAGTATCCACACTACTGTTGGCGTCCCAAGTTTCTAACGCCGTTTTGTAAACTATTTCCATTGCAAAGTATGAAAACGGTGCGATTGCGTTTAAGTACGGCCGAAACATTACTGGAAGATAAAAGGTGAGTTCAAAAATTTAGAATGCAATTTTTATTTTATTTAAATTTATATAAACTTTTACAAAGTAGTGGTCAAAAATAATAAATTACTGCAAAGATCGGTCCTTCGATTTCACAGGTTATAAGCTACAGCAACAGCTCTAGAGAACCTTCATTAGTTAGTAGTCGAAACTAGTTCTAGCATTTCAATAAAGAGGTCTTTAGCGTTGGGCACAAGTTTGAAGTTTGGAAGGTCTTGTTCTCTATTTAAACCTACTCTCTGAAGCTTTTGTTTTATAAGTGGCCAAAACCTATTCATTCCACACAAAATAAAACTGAATAAATCTCTTTATGCTGGTACTTTAAAACACACCAGAATAAGGAAAGATAAAGGTATTCCTTTCCTTTACGATTCTTCTTTATTTTGGAATGATGTGAATCTGCCTAAACAAAGGGGTTTTTAAATTATTATGTGCTATATTCAAAGCCAAACTTGATTGTATCTGCACTGCGTTATACTGATTGATTCTTGGTATACGACTGTAGGAAAAGAAATTGCTGATGATAGTATTTGTTTTCGCATGATGTGATTTCTCTACGCTTAGAACAATTCCTTTGTATTGCGCAACATGAAGGTAACCACCTATGATTGGTAGTGATGGCTGTAATGTCTCCTATTCAAGTCCTAATTATGTAGGCCATCGTTAAAGCTCTTTAGTACGCGTTAGCAATTATTAAATCTACCTGGTAACCAGGGGTTTTGCTGATCATTGTCTAACAGAGATTAAAAAATACATGAGGTATCCTTTATGAAATGATTTTTGAAAATGTAGAGACGGAAAAGTCACGTTTGCTGCAACTGCAAAGTAAATTCTTGATGAAGTACAGGGAATCTACTCTGATTGCCTTACTGGATATAGAAAGGTGCTTTTTATAAAATTTAATTTATTGGTGGTTAGTAATATTTTAAGACAACTGGATCGATATAAATCCTTTGACCATTTATTGCGAAGAATATTGTTGTTGACTAGGCTCCTTATTTAGCGGCTCTGTACCTACAGTTAATAATGGGTATACGATGGCATCGTGCTTCTTAGAGTGAGAACATGTTGCTACGTATTGTTCCTAACCTCGCCTTATATGTACTTAGGTCCACCTAATGCTAACTGCTTTAATGAAAGCGTATGAAGCTTAAATTTAATTCGTCTTTTATCCTCATCATGATTTTATTCTGTTGAAAATATTTTATTTACAAAATATATTCAAAACCTTCTCTATTTTGTTTATAGAATGGAAAATTTCAAGTATTTTCTGAATTGCTCAGTTGAATTTAATTTCTGGATATATTTTCTGTTTTATGTTTGCTTAGGAGAAGATTAATAATAAAAAATAAAACAAACCAATAGAATTGTAATTTCTTTTCAATTCAAATTCGAATTCCACTCATGAATATTATGTTTTCCATGATTATTGAATTTTTATACGTGTTTTTGTAAAATGTTCACAGATTTAATTTTACAAACAATTCAAAGCAATTTAGCATATAATTGTTAATTTTTAAATGGCATTAAAATACAATTTAAGTTTGTTTAACAAAAAAAACTGCTAAATAACTTGCAGTAATTAATTGTTAGCAAAAAAAAGGTTTTTAATGAAAATGTTTAAACACCAAAGAAAATTGGCCAAAGCCGCAAATCACATTTGAATGATACTGTCGTTGTAATTCATTTTTATTTCAAATCATTGTCTTTATTATTTAAAAATAATTTTTTTTATCAAGATGAGTGTCAGTCAGAGACGTGAAAGCAGCAGCAGCTACATAGCTATTGTTTATTTGTTTTTCTTATCTTTTAATTTTTTTCCATTTCTAATTATATTTTATACAAAAACTAACAGCTATTGTTTATTAACTTGTTCATATCTTAGTATACAAAGTGTAAACACTAGTCGCATTTAATTGTCACTAATAAGGCCTTACGTTGTTTAACCGCATAATTTATGTTCTCTCGATTAAATTGATATCATCTAGTAGGTTGGGGAAAGGATGAAGTATTCTTAAGTAGAAGTATCTGATATTTATGTGGCTACGAGTTTCTTAAATTATTGCCGACTGTTTGCTAAGATATATTAAGGGATAGAATAGAGTCTAAAGTACATTCTTTGTGGTCAAGAAAAGAGGGGCATGTCTAAATGATATCGGATATCGCGACCTATATTAATAATTTGAAACCAAGCTCAATAGAGCAAAGACTGCAAGGACTTGTAAACAAATACCGTTTATACAAATTCAGCTTGGAGTTCTGGGAAATACCAAACGGAACTTACTTATAGACAGGCTTGTATAAAGACCTTAGAGGCCGATTAAATGGTATGGTTTCTGCTCAAATAATGACGAACATCTCTAAGTCAGATAGCTAATCATTCTATGTGTTGATTCTAGCCTAAAAACTAAGCAGAAATATTACTAAAGGGTGATTTTTTAAGAGCTATAGGAAAATTTTTCAAAAAAAAACATCTAAAATTCAGAAAAATGTATGAAATCTTGATTTGAGTCGATAGTACGGTCCATATAATTTAATGTTTGAAGATTATTTCATGCAAATTTTGACCGCGACTGCGCCTCAAATGGTCTATCCGCTTAGTTCAATTTTGGCATGCTCTTCCAACATTTCGGCCGGTATCTCACGATTAAATGCTTCAATGTTGTCTTCCATTGCGTCAATTGAAGCGGGCTTGTCTGTATAGACATGAGCTTTAACATAACCCCACAAAAAGTTGTCTAAAGGCGTTAAATCGTAAGATCTAGGCGGCCAATTGACCGGTCCCGAACGTGAAATAAAATGTTCACCGAACTCGCCTCTCAATAAGTCCATTGTTACGCGTGCTGTGTGGCATGTGGCACCGTCTTGTTGAAACCACATGTCATGCAAGTCAAACTCTTACATTTTGGGCAAAAAAAGTTGTATATCATCCAATGATGCCACCAGCCCATAAACCGCACCAAACTGTGACTTTTCCTGGATGCATTGGTGGCTTTTGCAATGCTTCTGGCTGATCTTCACTCCAAATAACCCGAATAGCCGCTTCAGTGGGTCGATTAAACTGACCATAAAATGGAAGAAGCGCGCGATGAACTTTCTTAACAGAGTACGCATTTTGATAATAAAATTCAATGATTTGCAAGCGTTGTTCGTTTGTAAGACGATTCATGGTTAAATTATACACCAAACTAAAGATGTTTGACAGTGAAACAAAACACGAAACGTGCGTGAGCTGTTTAAACCAGTGTTGCCAAAAAGATAATAGCGAAAAAAATCACCCGTTATGAGCATCTTGTTCACTACACCCTTTGCCTCGTTATGAATGAATATTAAAAGTTTGTATTAAAATGAATCCGCATGTGCTATAATAAGGCAAATTTGATTTCAATTGATTTCCGACCAACTTTACCTTCTTTACTGCTGCTTTCTGGATAACAACTGCCTCTAGGCTTTGTCTTCAGCCTTTGCAATTGTCTACACTGGAAGGAATTGGTTGAACATATCTTACTTCCTTGTCTTGCATTTATTGTTATTTCATACATTACAGTGGCCTTAATCTTTTTACAACCGAACTGGTAATCAACCAGAGTTGTTGCCTCCTTCCTTCCAATCATATCAGTCCAAGTTCAATTGAAAACCTGTCAATATTTATTCTTTAATTGATTATAATTTAATTACACCCGATTAATTTTTATATCTGCCTTATACCATCTGTGTGAAGTGTGTTTATAATTTAATTTAAAGTCATAATTTATTTAATTAAAAGTACTTCATACACCTTTCCACGTACATACATACATACATACATATTTATTGTACATTGAGGTAGGTCAGGCAATGTGATAGCTTGCGTTTGCCTGGCAATACCCTTATCAATTATTATATTCGCTATCATTTCGTTCATGTATTGTCAGCTAAATAAACGGGTGCGAGTTTTAATTTGTCAGTTAATTATTGTTGTCTTTGGCTGCCATTATATTTGAGTGAATATTCTTTCATGATTTACTGCAAAGCAATAAAAAAGCAGTTTTTTTTAATCTTACACCTGTTCTTGGGTTCGTTGTTCTCTTTTGCTTCTTTTTTTGCTACAAAACATGTGTTTTAGATAAAAACAAAAGCAATTACGGTTAAACAAATTACTGTGGGAGAGTTTAAAAATTAAACATTTTTTTCTGTTTTAGTTGATAATATTAAGTAAACCAAATAAAATCTGGTTTTTTCCATCCACAGGGTGTCTCTTTACTCTTGAGTTGAGGAAATATGAATTCACTTTAAAGTTCGTATGACTCAAAATTATTGATTTATGATAGTGGTTGATAAGCCAATAAGCCATAAAGTTGAATTGTACTCAACCTATTCTTTATCTTAAGGTGCTCACAGTGTTGCGATTCTCTTCCACTTTAGGCTGGAAAGTGGAAGAACCGTGAAATTCTATTACATCACACTCAATTTTCAACCTTTATGTGCTTTAAGAGGTACGATTGATCTTCACTTGCGTTTGGAAAATAAGATTCCATTGTGGCATAAAAATGTTACGAAATTGTTAGAAGCCGTTATGCCTGACTTGGTAGGTAGGTATGTAGAGATGGTTGCCCATCCAAGAAAAAATTTTTGGATGGACACACTTAGGCCGCATTGGGCCCATTGTGCTACCACAGTCATCCGTTAGTATGCCTGACTAAAAGATCAGTAACTATTTTCCATGCCTAAACAGTAAGATTTATTGCTACGATTCATTTACAATATTTCCCAATGCCTTTAACTAACGAATCCGCAATAGTAATGTGCTGTAGTAGGAGTGGCTAATAAGTTATTCGTAAAAGAAATTGACTGTTAGGTTAGGTTAGGTTAGGTTAGGTTAGAGGACGTGTACTTGTCAATTATGACAAGTACAGTAGCCGGAGGTCGAATTGACCCATTGTACAACATCCTAGTTTCTCACACCACTTATGTTGTGTGTGTCAATTTTATACATGAGTCGTGGGACCTACAGTTTAAAGTCGACTCCGAACGACAGATTTTTATTTATTGAGAAACTTTTCATGGCAATTTTTATTTACTCCCAGAGTTTTTGCCAGAAATCTACTGAGAGGAAGTCGCCGAAAAAATACGTTTTGTATTTTGTCTTTGATGCCTGGCTTGGTGCTCGAACCCAGGCTTTTGCGTCTAATAAGCCAACACACTACCTACTAGACTACGGCGACTTCATAGGTTAGGTTAGAGGACGTGCACTTGTCAATTTAGACAAGTACAGTACCAGGAGGTCGATTTGACCCATTGTACATAACGTCCTTTAGAAGGGGATAAAAGAGGCGATAGGAAAAAGTAGCGGAAGTAGGAAGGGAGAATGGGCAGCGAAGGAACCACACAGACCAGAACAAAACAAAATGGTAGAACACGACTAAATCGATGAAGCCCTAGCATTTCTCAACCAGCTCAAGTTACTAATGAATCTGTGGAGAGCCTTGATGTCGGCTCTCGACACAGAATTCAAACCATCAAAGAAGCCCCTGCCAAGGGTCCTCAACCTCAACCTATCAAGGGCTGTTCAGTTACAGAGGAGGTGCTCGACAGTCTCCAACTCCTCCTCATCTCAACATACCCTGATAAATTGAATTGACTGTTAATAAGAAGTATTAGGCCCCTAACCTAACAGCCATCAGAGGATGTTAAAATAGGCTCTTGAGTATATACATAATGGATGATTTTTAAGAGCTATAGGAACATTTTTCCAAAAAAAACACATACAATTCAGAAAAATGCATGAATCGATAGTACGGTCCATATAATTTAATATTAGCAGATTATTTCATGCAAATGTTGATCGCGACTGCGCCTCAAATGGTTCATCCGCTTAGTCCAATATTGGCATACTTTTTCCAACATTTCGGCCGGTATCTCACGAATAAATGCTTCAATATTGTCTTCCAATGCGTCAATTGAAGCGGGCTTGTCTGTATAGACATGAGCTTTAACATAGCCCCACAAAAAATAGTCTAAAGGCGTTAAATCGCACGATCTATTTCACGATCTGCAATAAAATGTTCACCGAACTCGCCTCTCAATAAGTCCATTGTTACGCGTGCTGTGTGGCATGTGGCACCGTCTTGTTGAAACCACATGTCATGCAAGTTAAGCTCTTGCAGCGCATAAACCGCACCAAACAGTGACTTTTTCTGGATGCATTGGTAGCTTTTGCAATGCTTCTGGCTGATCTTCACTCCAAAATCGACAATTCTGCTTATTTACGTAGCCATTGTGCCAAAAATGAGCTTCGTCGCTGAACACAATTTTTCGATAAAGAAGTGGATCTTCGGCCAACTTTCCATTCACCAAAAATTCTGCGTTGCGGTAGGTCGTTCGGCTTCAATTCTTACACCAGCTGTATTTTGAAAGGCTTCACACCTAAATCCTTCCGCAAAATTTTCCACGTTGTTGAGTAACACAGGCCCAATTGCTGCGAACGGCGACGAATCGATAATTGATGGTCATCATTAACACTGGCCGGCCGATACAACTGCGATATTTTCTTCAGTTCGCACTCTACGTAAGCGTGTTGGTGGTTTAATGTCCAACAATGTAAATTTGGTGCGAAATTTAATCACAGTAGCCCGAATAGCCGCTTCAGTGGGTCGATTAAACTGACCATAAAATGGAAGATGCGCGCGATAAACTTTCTTAATGGAGCACGCATTTTGATAATAAAATTCAATAATTTGCAAGCGTTGTTCGTTTGTAAGACGATTCATGGTTAAATTATAGACCAAACTGAAGATGTTTGACAGTGAAACAAAACACGAAACGTGCGTGAGCTGTTTAAACCAGTGTTGCCAAAAAGATAACAGCTAAAAAATCACCCGTTATATGATATAAATGCCTGTGTAAACACTTAAACCAACTTGTGTTTCTTAGTCTATATTTTATTTAATATTTGTTCAAATGCGTGCTACTTAGAATAAATTAAAAATTGTAAACAATTTCTATTATTTAAACAATTGCCAACAAAATAGAATTTTTAAAAACTATTTATTGTTTATTTTTCTACATGATGGTTTTCTTTTTTCTTTTCTTTAACAACAAAAAATATTTGTATTTGAATAGAATTAATGAAGTTAATAAACTAATTACATAACATTTGTTCAAATATGAACATTGTATTGTATTTGAATAATTTAATACATTATTTATTTATTGTATTTATCAATGAAATTGTATTGTATCTGTTTTAAGGCTCTTTTATGTAAAACAGTTGTGTTGAAACTATATTTTAGAACACTTGTGTAATGACAAATATTGGGTGTTTGAAAAAATTTGTTTACAAAATTGTTGATAGTTTGTTGGTTGTTAAATAGATTATCTCTGGTAATACAGTCACACACATAATTATTCGTACCCCCCCCCCCCCCCCCCCTAAAAACCAGCTTCTAATCTAAAATTTCTTTATATTAGCGTCTGTAACGACACATTTACTTAAATAAAGAAAAAAGATTCCCAAAATCTATGAATTTGTGACTACAGTTTGCTTAAAACCAATATGGCACCACAGAATATTATACGTACGACGTATATTTCGTATAAAATTTCTCCAAGGGTAGCCCGGTATATAAAAGGTATTGTGAATAAAAAATCCTAGGACTACAGCCGTAGAAATACGAAATACCTCGGAAAGTGATCACAATGTTATTGTGCATTCCGAAACAGTTCGAAGTGCTTTGAGAAAAAACGGTTTCCGCAGCCGAGTGCCGAGAAAAAAAGCCATGATTGGAATTTGTCCAATAATATATGGACAAGTCAACTGATTTTTGGGCGAATGTAATATTTAGTGATGAGAACAAATATAATTTGTTCGGCTATATGACGGAAAGCAAAAAATTTGGCGCAAAAATCAGTTGACTTATCCATATATTATCACTTAAAAAAAACGATTTTTAGGAGGGTACGTATAATTATCTGTGTGACTGTATATGTACATTGCATCAGACAACTTGTTTGAAAGTTGATGTTTTAAGCTTCAGGAATTATTTAAAACAAATTATTTTATGAAGGGATTGTGTATTATAAACTTCTGCAATCATGTCAAACGATAGATTCTGATCTCTATTGACAACAAATAATGAGAATGAAGCATGCAAAGCAATTAAAATGTCCAGAATTGATCCATCAGGACAACGAAGTACTTACTACCAACACTTTTGATGGCACAACAGAAACTTTGCTAGCTTGGCTGGGAAGTTTTTAATAAATCCTCCATATAGCCTAAGCCCTATAACTTCAGATGATCATTTGTTTGCAGTACTCTACAAATGGTGTAAATTTAAATACCATAAAAATCTGCAAAACGTAATTGCATTGGTTTTTGTTCAGAAAACCCAAAATTCCTACTTTGATTGAATAACGTCTTTTGTTCCTGAGGCATTCTTTAGTTCAGCATGGGAAAATTGTAAAACGTTCTCGTCTATCTCCTGCAACTAAATCCACAATCATTTATTATCAATGGACAATATGAAAACACCCTATCTCTGACGTCTTTCATTGGAATGAATTGCATTTAGCTTCGTCATTATAACCATGTACCACCCAATATCAATATCAATCAATATCAATTCTTATCTTTTCATTAGACAAGTACTTTTTAATTATTTTCCTTTTTAATTGAGATTACGGTGCCATTACCTATTGAAACAAAATAGTGGTTATCAATCACTCTTTACTTTTCTTATCACTTAGAGGAACATTTCCTCTTTAAAATTATAAAATAAAACCCAAGAAATCCAGAATTTTTTGTTGTTGAGAAAGAACCAATGTGTAGAATAATGTTTGCTATAGTAACGGGTGATTTTTTTAATCATTTGGGCTTAAAATAATACGGCAAACGTTAATGAAATGTTTATTTGAAGCCATAAAACAATGTTTTTCACTTATTTTTAAAGATTGTTTCATGTAACTGTAGGAGAACAGGTTGGCTGCTGGTCTTGGATAAGGCCAGCTTAAGGTTGGTTGTCGGTTTCATCACGGGGCACTGCGAGTTTAGGTGGCTGACGGGGATCTGGAACAGATCCCAGCCAGACTATTGCAGGGCATGTTGCGATGAGGAGGAGTTGGAGACTATCGAACACCTCCTCTGTAACTGCCCAGCTCTTGGTAGATTGAGATTGAGGACCCTTGGCAGGGCCTTCTTTGAGAGTTTGAAATCTGTGTCGAGAGCCGACATCCAGGCTCTCCACAGATTCATTAGTGGCTTGGGCTGGTTGAGAGGTGCTAGGGCCTCATCAGTGTAGTCGCGCTCTCCCTTTTTGTTGTGTCTGGTCTGTGTAATTCCTCCGCTTCCCATTCTCCCCTTTTCTACATCCTCTCCTTTTTTTATCCTATTCCCTCTATTATCCTTCCCTTTTTAAGGACGTTGTATAATGGGTCAATTCGACCTCCGGGTACAGTATTTGTCTTAATTGACAAGTACACGTCCTCTAACCTAACCTAACCTAACCTTCATGTAACTGTTTTCCCCAGCTACACCGTCTGGGATCTATCCTTTCGCACGATATCTTAATGGTATCTGAATAGTAGTTTTCCGGGACTCACCAATGGCAGCTGAATCGTTGTTTTCCGGGACTTGAAATGTTTCTGAATCCGTGAGTCTTTACGTATTCATCAAAAAATTTTTTGTGGGGACTGAATCTCATGATCTTGTCGACTAATGACTGGCCCCAAAACTATACTCTATTTAAAATCTAGGAAGGCAACAATTTACGCCATTAGTAAGAGTAATTTTTCCGGTTGTACCAGTTTTTGCAAGTACGTCAGCTTTGTTGTTACTTTCAAAGTCTCTATGTCTAGGAACACATAGGAAGGTAAACTTCGAATGTCTTCGGCAGATGGATAATGGATATGGATAATCTTAGACTGGATGTACACACTCCTTTGGGATTTTATTGGCATTTTAGAGTCATAAATTGAAGTCGCCGTAGTCTAGCAGGTAGTGTGATGGCTTATTAGACGTAAAGCCAGGGTTCAAACCCCAGGCCAGACATCAAAACAAAATACAAAAAGTATTTCTTCGGTGACTTCCTCTCAACAGATTTCTGGCAAAAACTCTGAGAGCAAATAAAACAGCCATGAAAAGTTTTTAAAAAATCTGTCGTTCGGAATCGACTTTAAACTGTAGGTCCCGCCACTCATGTATAAAATTAAAACACACAACATAAGTGGTGTGAGAAACTAGGTCGTAATCCTGCCTGGAGGATTGTAATGACCAATTATGCACTCGGTATATTCGGGTACCTGATTCGCACAATGGCCATTATTAAAGCCAGTAATCGAGTAGTGCGGTTCTGAAGAAATTTATAGCATGGTCTGGATTTGCCAGTGAATACTTGAATGTCGTTCCCTGAGAGGTGTAGACCATTATCATATCAAATTTAAACAATTTTGATGGCAGTATACCAAACAAAGCTTAAATAAAATTGTGCAAATTTCTTAAATTTTCTATCATACCGGGATCTTAACATACAGTCACACAGATAAGTATACGTACCCCCCTAAAAATCGTTTTTTTTTTTAAATGATAATATATGGACAAGTCAACTGATTTTTGCGCCAAATTTTTTGCTTTCCGTCATATAGCCGAACAAATTATATTTGTTCTCATCACTAAATATTACATTCGCCCAAAAATCAGTTGACTTGTCCATATATTACTGGGCAAATTCCAATCATGGCTTTTTTTCTCGGCACTCGGCTGCGGAAACCGTTTTTTCTCAAAGCACTTCGAACTGTTTCGGAATGCACAATAACATTGTGATCACTTTCCGAGGTATTTCACATTTCTACGGCTGTAGTCCTAGGATTTTCATTCACAATACCTTTTATATACCGGGCTAACCCTTGGAGAAATTTTATACGAAATATACGTCGTACGTATAATTTTCTGTGGTGCCATATTGGTTTTAAGCCAACTGTAGTCACAAATTCATAGATTTTGGGAATCTTTGTTCTTTATTTAAGTAAATGTGTCGTTACAGACGCTAATGTAAAGTAATTTTAGATTAGAAGTTCATTACTTTTTAAAAAAATGATTTTTAGGGGGGGTGTATATAATTATCTGTGTGACTGTATATACATACGTGTACCGTCACTCTACGTATGTGCTTTGTTATCGAATATGATTATAGCCTTTGATTATAGTTTCAAAACTCAATAGCATTTCACTTGTTATTATAGAAAATTATGACATGTACTTTAGCGCCACTTATTGTTTATTACGACTATTTTTCTTTGAGTGTAATTTCTTGTTGGCATCTAAAAATAATTCGTACTCACAATAGATGAAAAATGCTTAGAAAACTAAGTACTGCAATAAAATAGAAGAAGAAAAAAAAAAGAAGACGACAATTACTGTCTCGTGCTGTTTGTTTGCTTGTATTTATATATGTACGTATGTATGTATGTATTATTGTTGTATTGTTGCTGTATTGTATTGAGGTTTTTAACTTTCTTTGCAATTTTTTTATTTTGTTTTTCTCTGTCTGTCTGTATTTCTTTGCCACCAACAATTGCTGTTGATTTAGAAAATAAATTGTATGTGTTAATAATGTTTTTTCTTTTTATTTTCATATTTTTCTTATTCGCTTATTCACTTAGTTGAACTGCATGCATACATAGTACGTATGCTTGCTAGTATGTAATGAGAGGAGGATTTTAATTTTCAAACTTTTTATTTTTTTTTTCTTGAAATCATAGTTAATTCGTTGTGACATAAAGTTTCACCCATTAACAGTTGTTGTAAGTAATTTCACTTTTTATATGATGTTTATTTATTTTGCTTATTTCATCTGTGACTGACTCCATATCGAAATTGTATAAAAATCTTGAGATTTAACTATTTTTGAAAGCTTTTCAAAATGTTCAATCTTTTAACATTAAAATTTGAAGTGTTTTTTTTCATTTCTCCAAATGTTGAAATTGATTTTTGAAAGTATACATACATAAGTGTATATTTTCCTATGTTAATAAACACTTTATAAAATTGTTTTTAATGTGCATCTAATAATTTAATGACCTTAAATATTGAAGAGGGTTTTTTTTATTTCATTTATTTGAATTTGAACATATTGATTTGTAAATAAATGAGCTTCACATACGTACATAATTAAGTGTATCTCGTATCTAATAAGCGTAAAAAATATAAAAAAAGTATTCCTTATTATTTGTTTTATTATTGTTGGTTGGCCTATTTAAAACAAATATTTACATTCTATTCAATTTTTTTTTATTGCTTTTCGCAAAGTTGTGCTATTTAATGCTATTGTAAGCAAAAATAACAATTTTATTTACTGTACACATACATATTCTCCCAATGTGACTCTGTAAATACAAAGTTTATTTAATTTACCACCATTTGCTTGATAAACAAAAAAACAAAATGTTTCGTTTAATCTTTTCAAATTCTATTGTAGTTTATCTTAAAAAAAAAAATACTGGGGAAATGCTGTTTTTTATCACCATAAATTCTATTCTCATACTGCGGATACATGACAGTGATAAGAAATCTTTATAATATTTTAAAATCTTTTTATGGTTTTATATACTAAAACAGATGCTATAAATAATAAATGATTCATAAAACTTTGTATTATTTTATAAGTTAATAAATTAATATGCAACACCATTTCCATGGTAATATAAGAAATTATTTTTAAATCCAAAGCTGGCATAAATTCAATTATTAAAGGGCTGATAGTGTCTGGCAATTCTAGAATTATTTTTTTTCTATTTAGGGCCATTATTACAACTTAGCGTTAACTAAAGGAAGGATTTTAACGGCCGGATAAATTGTTTTTCATCATTATGAGTATTCAATAATAGTGTTTTCACACCAAAATTTAAAACCTGATTTTAGCGTTAAAACCATAATCAGCTGATTTTGCGTTCACACTGCAAGTTTTATTAAAACTGGTTTTAAATTCATGACATTTATGACTGCGAAAAAAAATTTTATGAGCAATATGCCTTATTTCATCTTGATATATTTAGCTTCTGTCTTACCTTTTGCACAAGAAACTATATTCATTGTGACCAGAAACCACACACGTTTCGATTAATAATTAAATATTTACAAATTTTTAAAATTTTCATTGAAGAAATTAAAAATATTCCAAATTTTCCCTTTTTTAATACAAAATAAATGATTATTTACATTTATTTATTTATTTACATTTGTTTTTGTTTTTATTTTGTTTTTATCAGCTATTTTCAAGATTTCAGAGCTGGTAGCTCTGATTTAGTACATTTAGTACATCAAAACAAGGTTGTATTTCATAAAACCTACTTAAAACCAAGTCAAAAAGGTTTTATTTTGGTTTTAACACAATAATTTTGTATGGTAAAAACAGGTTTTATTTTTGGTTTTAACGTTAAAACCAACTTTTGCGTTAAAACCACTCGGTGTGAAAACACTATAAGATAGAAGTGAGCATTAAGCTAAAGGGAGGATCATCCTACCTTTAACTTTTAAAGTTAAGTTTATGTTAGAACTTGCCGTACTATTTATTATTTTCAATATGGCAACTTCAAATATAAAAAAATGAGAAAACACAACAACAAAAAAGAGGCCCTTCGTTGCCACTGCGTTTAGAAAAAACTTGTTAAATTTAAGCAGTTATATCGACAATGCTCCGTCACTGCCAGATTTTTGAAAAAGTTAACTTTATTTTGTCTGTAGGTTGTAATAATGAAAATGAGTTAAGGTTAACTTTACAGTTACCTTTTGCTAAAGGTACCTTTAATTAACCCAAGTTTAACGGCAAATTGTAATAATGGGCCTTAGTTTAACATGTTTTTTTTTTGCAAATACAGGCCTATTGTATATAAATTCCTAGTTAGCTTCAGGAACAAAGAGTTTCAACAATTGAACTTTATTCTCTTCACTATGCTGCAAGTGATTCAAGCTGGGTCTACGATTATTTATCTTCACCTGCAAAATGGGTTCTAGTCGATTACATTTCAGCTGTATGTGTATAACATAACTTTCATCTTCTCTTTGATTTAAATGGAAGTCTGCCTGGTGTCCTCCAAGAACAGTACAACTGAGAGGTGGCTTGCCAAAAAATCTCTTGGATTCGTCTCAGATATCTGTTGAAAATAATCAGCATTACCCTGAGATTACAGCGATGGGTGCTCCAAGATTCGTATCAGTACAAGTCAACTGACTTACCACAGCACTTACAAAATGTTCAGTTTAGTTTGCTTCAAGATGTGCCAAAAGTTCTATGTTTCATGTATGTAGTTGTATGTAGAGGGTTGCCTACTCCTATTAGCACAGTTCTCAACATTCCTTCTTTAGCCACCGTTTGCTCTAACAATAGTCCTCAGATGGCAAAACCATTGATTTGCATTTCAATTTGTTGCAGTTGCAATGTGGAGTTGTGATGTTATTTGTGGATTCTTAATGCCTTAGTTTTCGGCATATTTATTTTGAGATCACCTTGTGCCGCTTCATTGTCGAAATTTTACCACAGTAGACATTCCATGTCATCCACGTATTCCAGATCTTGATGTAACTTTCGCCATAATACTGTCAATAACTATTTTGAGAGCATAGGCGATAATAGTCATCTTTGACGAACTGCGACATTTACACTTAGGGAAGTGCTTTTCGCAGCCTCTTGGAAGATCAAATTTCTCTGCTTAAACTCTGTGGACTCTTTTTCCTTGACTTAAGGGTGCTGTTCACTGTTTAGTCCTCAGATGGCAAAACCATTGATTTCCATTTCAATTTGTTGCAGTTGCAATGTGGAGTTGTGGTGGTATTTGTGGCGTTAATTCTTAATGCCTTAGTTTTTGGCATATTGTCTTGAGATCACATTGTGCCGTAGACAGTAGACATTTATGTCATCCACGTATTCCAGATCTTAAAGAAACTTTCGCCATAATACTATCAATGACCACTTTGAAAGCATTGGCCATAATAGACAACCTTGACGAACTTCGATATTTACATCTAGGGGAGTGCTTGTCGCACTAATGCATAATCTGGTAGCTTGCGTAGACAAACAGTGACACAGTTAAAGGTAGAAGTCTCTAAGTATTTCTCTGCATTTGGTCTTATAACGGGTGATTTTTTTTATCTATTATCTTTTTGGCAACACGCACGTTTCGTGTTTTGTTTCACACTGTCAAACATCTTCAGTTTGGTCCATAATTTAACCATGAATCGTCTTACAAACGAACAACGCTTGGAAATCATTGAATTTTATTATCAAAATGCGTGCTCTGTTAAGAAAGTTCATCGCGCGCTTCTTCTATTTTATGGTCAGTTTAATCGACCCACTGAAGCGGCTATTCGGGCTATTGTGACTAAATTTCGTACCAAATTTACATTGTTGGACATTAAACCACCAACACGCTTACGTAGAGTGCGAACTGAAGAAAATATCGCAGCTGTATCGGCCAGTGTTAATGATGACCATCAATTATCGATTCGTCGCCGTTCGCAGCAATTGGGCCTCTGTTACTCAACAACGTGGAAAATTTTGCGGAAGGATTTAGGTGTGAAGCCTTTCAAAATACAGCTGGTGCAAGAATTGAAGCCGAACGACCTACCGCAATGCAGAATTTTTGGTGAATAGGTTCTAGGAAAGTTGGCCGAAGATCCACTTCTTTATCGAAAAATTGTGTTCAGCGACGAAGCTCATTTTTGGCTCAATCGATACGTAAATAAGCAGAATTGTCGATTTTGGAGTGAAGATCAGCCAGAAGCATTGCAAAAGCTACCAATGCATCCAGAAAAAGACACCTTTTGGTGCGGTTTATGGGCTGGTGGCATCATTGGATCGTACTTCTTCAAAGATGCTGCGAATCGTAACGTAACTGTGAATCGTGAGCGCTACCGTGAGATGATATCCAACTTTTTTTTGACCAAAATGCAACAGCTTGACTTGCATGACATGTGGTTTCAACAAGACGTGGCACCGTCCACACACAGCACGCGCAACAATGGACTTATTGAGAGGCGAGTTCGGTGAACATTTTATTTCACGTTCGGGACTGGTAAATTGGACGCCTAGATCGTGCGATTAAACGCCTTTAGACTATTTTTTGTGGGGCTATGTTAAAGCTCATGTGTATACAGACAAGCCCGCTTCAATTGATGCATTGGAAGACAACATTGAAGCATTTATTCGTGAGATACCGGCCGAAATGTTGGAAAGAGTATGCCAAAATTGGACTAAGCGGGTGGACCTTTTGAGGCGCAGTCGCGGTCAACATTTGAATGAAATAATCTTCAAACATTATATTATATGGACCGTACTATCGATTCAAATAAAGATTTCATGCATTTTTTTGGATTTTATGTTTTTTTTGAAAATTTTTTTTTAAAAATCACCCTTTAATCCATATCGGAGTTTTTGAGCACATAAACAGTGATACAATTAAAGGTAGAAGTCTCTAAGTATTCCCTTGCATTTGGTCTTATAAGACCATATTGTAGTTTCTTCGCATGCCAAACTTCTCTGCTTAAACTCTGTGGACTCCTTTACCTTGATTTAAGGGTGCTGTACACTGTTTATTAAACAGAATTGGTTTTTAATTTTTGACCCACTTTCCGTTCTTATTCGAATCTGCTATCAATCTAAATATCAAAGTGTCATTTTCATTTTGACAGTTTCATTTATTTTATATTTCTAAAGAGAAAAAGTGGAGATATGCTCCAATTATTATTATTTTTCTTTATTCAACCGGCCTACGTTTTATCATGAATTTGAATTCATACGAGTTGTTTGCATGTCATATTTTATCTGGAGAACACATGACATAAATTGACCTTTCAGTTTGAACTGAAAGAATTGTTTTCATTTAGCAAATGTACGTGTAGGATTCAAACAAAACGAAAGAAGTCACTAGAATATGTCTTCATTACATGACAGTAATGAAAATGAAAGAAAAATACAATAAAGTATGTAGAATTGAACGAATACTCTTTAAAAAAATATGATTCAACTGCCAGTATTTGTAATAAGATTTCTAATTAACGTATCGAATTGAAAGAATACAAAATTCAATATCATGTTCCTTAACAAAGCACTCATAGTTCGTTGTTTTCTTTCATTTTTTTGTTAGGAATTTATTTTTTCTATCGGTTTTTATTATTGTTCATTTCAAGTAAAATACATAATAATATTGCTTAGTATTGTATAAATTGTATTTTTTTATTTTTATAAATGAAACGAGCCATTGACTCTTAGTTTATTATTTTTATTTTTAAAATTCAGGCACCCTTAAGCGGTTTACATTCATTTTTATTTCATTGCTTTGGTTGTTCAAGGTCAGAAATTCATACGCAGACTCTTGATAAGTGGCTTGTATTTTTTTTTATAGAAATATAGAACAGAAGTGACTTCCTCAAATGAAATGAAATTAAAATATATTGTGGTATGATATGCGATATAATATCATCATAACCACAGTATAAAATAGGGGCAATTTCAACAAATATGTATATTATACTAGAATTATAATTTTTTAATAGTTCTTAAATTAATTCAATACTTTCCCTTTAACATTATTTATATACATTCTTCAGATGTTCAGTTATTGAATTTTCGAACATAAATTATGGAATTCTTTAAAAAAAAAATTCATGAGTTAATCATTGGCTTTACAGAATTTTCTCGTTGACACCCTAACCTAAACTATTCGAAGTAATAATAAAAATCAAAAACTTTATAACAAAGAGCATTTTTTGCCTTTCCGTTTAGATTTATTATTAGTTTAGCGCGTTCTGCATCCATTGAAACAAATGGTAATCAGAAGGGATAAGGTCGGTGCTGTACGGCGGGTGAGGCAAAACTTCCCATCCACTCTTTTCCAAATATGTGACCCATCGTTATCGTGATGAAAAATGTTACAGCCTTATGACTGGTTGCATATTTAGGGCGATTTTCAGCCTATCCTCACTTCAAAACGAATTAGTTGTTGCCTGTCCTGGACTCCCATATTGAATTACAGCCTTCCGATTCCATTAAATACTGGGCATTTCCCTGGTTTAATGAATATTCTGCTTAGCCGTAGATTTTTCACGTTGTCCGCTCTTCATTTTTTGATTTTTTGTACCTGGGGTGACATAATCAGTGATGCCAACTCTTAGGACACCAAACGCGTGAACAAAAATGAAAAACGGGCTAAAACGGGCTAAATTGAAAAAAATACATTTTTAGTACAGTACAATTTCATTTTTTTCAAAAAAGCGCAAAAAGGGGGCTAAGATTAAAAAAGTCTTTTCAGATAAAAACACCACAATTTTTAATCGTTTTTTCGTTTCTGAATGTCTGACCAGGTCATAGTGTTTAGCGGCGATTTGCGTGTTGCAGTAAATACAAACTGCTTTAGATTCATCTTTACAAGGCTTTATCCATTTCTTAAAAAGGGGATCTGTCTCCCAAATTTTACGATATCTTTGCGGGTAGCGCTCCATCTAAACATAGCATAACATTTACTTTAAAGACACATCCAAGAATATTAAATTATGACTTACTTAAACTTATACACTCATATACTTATTAATATGTTTTTTATCAATGCCTAATTATTAGGTAAATACAATTTTAAACTTTCAGCAAAGCTTGTGATTCTCGGTACTTTTGTTAATTCTATGTAAAGTCGCCGTGGTCTAGTAGGTAGTGTGTTGGCTTATTAGACGAAAAGCCAGGGTTCGAGCCCCAGGCCAGACATCAAAATAAAATACAAAAAGTATTTCTTCGGCGACTTCCTCTCAGCAGATTTCTGGCAAAAACTCTGAGAGTAAATAAAATTGCCATGAAAAGTTTCTCAAAAATCTGTCGTTCGGAGTCGACTTTAAACTGTAGGTCCCGCCACTCATGTATAAAATTAACACACACAACATAAGTGGTGTGAGAAACTAGGTCGTAATCCTGACTGAAGGGTTGTAATGACCAATTATGTATGTGTATGTAAATGACAAAAAAGAAAACAAGAAATGGAAGAAAAAAGTGCTGACACATTGGCTTACAATTCAACATTGCCAGAGAAACATAAGATAATATTGTCATACAGAGTTAAAGGAAAAACGGGCAAAAAGGGCTAAACAAAAATACTGAAAAGCGCTGAAATTGCGCGTTTTTTAGTTTAGGGCTAAAAAATTTTTTTCGCGTTAAAGGTACTTCAAAAAGGGCTAAATCTAGCCCGAAAAGGGCTAAGTTGGCATCACTGGACATAATGAATCAATTTCTCGTCGGCATCGTAAGTCATCGTCCAGAAAAATCAAGTCATCAACCAAAAACATGCAAGTCATCGACCAAAAAAATACAAATCGTCGACCCAAAAACATGCCTGTTACCAACCAAAAACATGCAAGTGATCTACCCAAAAAATCAACTACCCAAAAAATATGACATTTTGTTGGCTCTTTTATATATAAATGCATATTAACTCAATGAGAATTATTAAAATTTTTAAGTTCATTTTCTAACAATTTAATTTTTTTTATCCTATTTTGACCAATTTATATACATATATCTCCGGTCCCAAGTAAAGTTAGACTGTAAGGTACTCTGTTTTGGAATCCATCCTGCCCACTAGGTCCATTTTCTCTACAAGTTTATTTTTGACCCGATTTTGACCGATTAACATAGAGCACATTTTTTGGAAATTAAATAAAAAGTAAATTTCGTCGCCTATATCTACGGTCCTGAGTAAAGCCCGACTGTAACGAAACCTGTTTTGAAATCCTTAAGACCATGGCTATCTAGCCTATTAGGTCCATTTAGCCCATAAATCCATTTTTTATTCGATTTATATAGAACACTTTTTTTTTTGCTCATTTGAAGAAAGCAATTAGCTTTGTCGGCTTGACTACTGTCGCACAGTGGACCAAATGCCCAATCTAGCGCGCAAGAGAGTTTAATTTAACTTTGAAAGCACTTAGAAATCTGAAATTTGGAATTTGACTAGAAATTGATGTGAGCTGTGAAATGTGGTTGACATCTAAAGGGGCGTGGCACTAATTAAAATGAAATAGGAAAAAACAAACAATTTTGAATAAAAAATCGGTCGCAAAGGTTATCCGACCATAACGAAATCTGTTTTGGAAAGCTTGATCCAATAGCTATCCAGCCCACTAGGTCCGAAAGTTGTAGAGTTTTAAATTTGATCGAATTTTTCCGAATTTACACAGGACTTTTCTCCTGTGCCAAAGGTTACCCGACCGTAACGAAAACTGTTTTGATGTCCTTAATCAAATGGCTATCCACTAGGTCCGAAAGTCATACCTTTTAAAATTTTATCGAAATTCCAAATTTTTTAACTATGTTAACGTAACATTCACTGTAAAAAGTAAGAATATACCTTTCGCAGCTAACTTTACATACATAATTGGTCATTACAACCCTTCAGTCAGGATTACGACCTAGTTTCTCACACCACTTATGTTGTGTGTGTTAATTTTATACATAAATGGCGGGACCTACGGTTTAAAGTCGACTCCGAACTACAGATTTTAGAGGAACTTTTCCATGGCAATTTTATTTACACTCAGAGTTTTTGCCAGAAATCTGCTGAGAGGAAGTCGCCGAAGAAATACCTTTTTTAAATTTTGTCTTGATGTCTGGCCTGGGGCTCGAATCCTGGCTTTACGTCTAATAAACCGACACACTACTTACTAGACTACGTCGACTTTTTTACAGAACACTTATTTGTTCTTATGAAAAAATTAGCTTCGTAGGCTATATCTCCGGTCCCAAAGGTTACCCGACCGTAACGAAAACGGTTTTGGAATCCTTGATCCAATGGCTATCCAGCCTACTAGGTCCGAAAGTCATACCTTTTTAAATTTGATCAAAATTCTAAATTTTCCAACTATGTTAACGTAACACTCACTGTAAAAAGTAAGAATATATGTACCTTTCGCAGCTAACTTCACACACATTTAAAACTTGTGGGCAAGGCTGTTCAAATAACAAATCAAATGCTTTGGTTCAAGACAATTTATAAAATTATTTAATTATAACTAATTAAGAAGTGTTGCTAACATATATTTTTACTCACTTCTTAGGTATTACAACCATTTTGAGTGCAGGAATCCGCTGCATTAGTCGCATTAAAACGGATTTACCAACAAAGACTTGGTTTACCATATAATGCCTTTTGGCATTATGGTGCGAATAAAAAATGGAATTCAATTTCATTTTTCATTACTTTTAAAGAAAAGAAATTGTAAGATGCAGTAAGAAGGAAAAAAAAAACGTGTTTGTTTTTGAATGTTTAGTTGAGCATATAAGAAATTATAAACAAAGAATTTCTTTCTATTTCTTACAATTTCCAAGAAAATCATGCTGTTTTAAAAGCCAAAAGCTACAAAAAAAAACTGAAAAGAAATTCAACAAAGAACACAATTTATATTTAAAAATCGTAGAAAAAAACCCATAAAATATTCATAAACTTTTAAGGAAACTGAATCTTTAAATTCTAAACATAAATGCTGATAAGCATTTAACAACAAGCTCTGCTCTGTTGTTGTTCTATTTGAAAGCGTTCTAAAAAAAACCGTGTTACTTAGAACAAACAAAACTTAACAATTTCCATAATTATTGTTTTTTTTTGTTACTTCTTAGTAGAAAGGTTTTAACAATACATAGTTGAGTTCTTTCTCCCCCCCCCCCCTACATTTTGTTTTTGTTCTTTCTTGTTTCTATGTATTTTGGTGAGTGGCAATTAATTTAAGGTCATTTAATGTTGTGCCAAATTCAAGTGTTAGGCGAAAATTATGCGAAAAAAAGCCATAAACTTTCTAGATTCCGGTAACACACTGCCCTAAATTTGCCAACAAAGTACGTGCAAGAACAGATACATATAATACAAGTGGTAAAATGAAAACAGAAGAAAAAAAAAGTGGAAAGAAAACTGTGGAAACTCCCCTAATCACGTTGAAACTAAAGTATTCTCAAGTCATAAAAAAAAAAACTAAACTGAACTGAAGTACTGAATGGAAGGTGATTTTTATACGTAAAAAAGCTGTTTGGAAACTATTTCTCAACACAGTAGGAGGTCATTACCAGAAGTAACAAATCTAATTAACACGTTGACTGCCGACTACGAGATAACACGTAGTTTGGCACCCTAGAAGGGAACGCAATCTACGAGTTATCTCGTACTCACTAATGTGAAAAAATCAAATTGTCGTTTTTTGGCAAGTTTTCTAAAAATTGCCGCGGCAGTCAACGTGTTAAGCAAGCGAATCGCTTTATCAAGTTGAAATTAGTTATCCTGCCAAAGGATTCTCAACATACCAGGCATATGTAGTTCAAGATATCTTGACTACTGCTGTACACCTATAGTTCCAATCAGTCAGTCTAGATGCGATCTCAATCTTTTTTCCACAAGTCTTTATTACAAGCACCACAGAGAGCAATAGGGGTCTTTTTCATCCTGTTCACTATACTCGGCTTTCAGGATAGTTTCCTATAAAAATTTAACTCCAGGAATTACGCCTCATTACTCAATCACATACATACATAATTGGTTATTACAACCCTTCATTCAGGCTTACGACCTAGTTTCTCACACCACTTATGTGGTGTGTGTTCCTTTTATACATGAGTGGCGGGACCACCTACAGTTTAAAGTCGATTCTGAACGACAGATTTTTTGAGAAACTTTTCATGGCAATTTTATTTACTCTCAGAGTTTTTGCCAGAAATCTGTTGAGAGGAAGTCGCCGAAGAAACACTTTGTAAAGGGTCCGCCAAATAACTTTTTTTTTTTGAAAATGCTTTAAAAAAAACTACTGAATATTTTCTCAAATTTCTTTTTTTATTTGAAAGTACAATCCTTCCGGTTAATAATGGAAAATAATTTCATTCAAATGGCTGCCTCGGTTGGCCATGCAGTAGCCTACACGATCGGTCCAATTTTTAAGCACATTATCGATTGTGTGCAGCTGTATTTCACCAATGGCTTTACGAATATTGTCCTTTAAAGCGTCAATTGTTTCTGGCTTGTCGGCGTAACACTTATCTTTGACGGCATCCCACAAATAATAGTCCAACGGTGTCAAATCGCAGTGTCGAGGTGGCCAAACGACATGAGCTCTGCGGCTGATAATGCGATCTTCAAAAACAGGGCGCAAAACATCGAGTGTAGCTTCGGCTGTGTGGCACGTAGCGCCGTAATGTTGAAAGCAAATGTTGCCAATATCCTTCTCTTCAATTTTTGTGAACCAAAATTCGTTCAACATGGCCCGATAACGATCGCCATTGACTGTAACGGCCACTCCTTGCTCATTTTCGAAGAAAAATGGCCCAATTATGCCTCTGGACCAAAATCCGCACCAAACAGTGACTCGTTTTGGGTGCGTCGACTTTTCAATATATGCGTGCGGGTTTTCTGTGCCCCAAATGCGACAATTTTGCTTGTTTACATACCCGCCAAGATCAAAATGTGCTTCATCTGAAAAGATGATTTTTTTTTTTGCCAAAATCGGCATCTTCTGGTGTAGGCTACTGCATGGCCAGCCGAGGCAGCCATTTGAATGAAATTATTTTCCATTATTAACCGGAAGGAATGTACTTTCAAATAAAAAAAGAAATTTGAGAAAATATTCAGTGGTTTTTTTTTAATGAATTTTCAAAAAAAAAGTTATTTGGCGGACCCTTTATTTTGTTTTGTTGCCTGGCCTGTGGCTCAAACCCTGGCTTTACGTCTAACAAGCTAACACACTACCTACTAGACTACGGCGACTTCATCCTGTTCAATATACTCGGCTTTCAGGATAGTTTCCTATACAAATTTAACTCCAGGAATTACGCCTCATTATTCAATCAGCGATCCAAAATAATGCAAGTCATCGATCAAAAAATGCAATTCATCGTCAAAAAAAAGGAAGGTCATCGATCAAAAAATGTAAGTTATCGATCCGAAGAATGCAAGTCATCGACCAAAAAATGCTTGTCATCGATCCAAAATAATGCAAGTCATCGTCCAATAAAGGCAAGTCATCGACCCAAAGGATGCAAGTCACTGATCAAGAAATGCAGTCCAAGATTTGCCTCTACAATCTCAATGGAAAAAACATTGTAGTTCGTATCTTCAAGCGAAAGTAACCACCCACCTACTACTGACTTCCCTAGGTTTTCATCCAAGCTGCAACTAAATTTCTTCAAGTTGCATCCTATCTCCAATACGATTTGCTTATCTACCTAAAATTATAAGAAATACAGGCGTAAAGTTTCTGTCTCTGTAAGCCAGATAATAATCGGCTTATCATAAAAACGATCTGAAAATAATTTTGCATTCCATTTAAAATACAAAATTTAAATACCACAGCCATATGGACAGTCAAGATAAGTAAATGCATTCAAGTGATGCTGCAAAACAAAAAAAAAAACAAAAAAAATTGGCATATCAACAGAAAACCCACATCTTTATGCAGGAAAATTATTTTTTTTTCTTTTCGTCTAATTTGTCAAATCCAAAAAAACTCACTCACTCACTTTAAGACATGCAGCAGCAGCAGTCAAAATAAAATACAAAATTTTAATTTAGTTCAGTAATGTTAAAGGGTGTTGCACTTAGTAAATGTTATTTGAAATTATGACCTCATTTCATACATATTTTTTTTAATTTTAATGAAGTTGGAGTTTTTCTAGTTTTTGTCCAAGTAATCGCATTATATCAACCCTTTTGCTGCAAGAGCATTAGAAAGTGACCCGTGAAGCTATTGAGACTAGTGGCACCAATACGCAGATAATTTTTCGTGTACTCCTTATTGCAGTTCGAGAGAGTTTGACGAGAAGAAAGGCGAAAGCCAAAAGCGAGAGAGAATTCTCTAATGTCAGATAAATAGTTTGTACTCTTATTGAGAACTACCAAACAATCTGCAGTACTGGCCCTCATCTAGATTTACCAATAAAGTCGCGTCCTAACCCTGTTGTTGTCCTGATAAACCTCAAGATGCTGACAGATGTCCGCAAGAATACTTTTTGCCCCCTAAAACATTAAAACCTCAGATAAAGGAACGCTATTCCTGGCAGAAAAAATATGTTTTGGAGGTTTTTTGGAATATTCTCGAGGAAGATTGAACTCAGCATTTCATTGCAACGTTTGCTAGGTGGAAATACTGGCGGAAAAATGTAAAGACAGATGTGCTAGCTAGCATAGACCTTACCTTGCGTCTTCTAGTGCATATTGATAGGTTGGTGTAACCATGCAAATTTCAACATGTTATGGCCCCATCCTTGTGTGGCTATAGAGGCGATGTTCAGCGAGTGAAAAGCAGGTTTTAAGAAGGCGGTTGTATGTTGAAACCGATACCAGAGGTGTTAAGAACCGATATCCCCGGCAGAAAGAAAACTATTTTTGAGCATTCTCGAGGAAAAATGTAAAGACAGATGCACTTGTCAGCCTAGGCCCTAACTGTAGGTATGCCCTTTCTCTCCTGTAAACTCATACTTCAACGTGTAAGGCCCCATCATGATAGGTTGGGTTAGGTTAGAGGACGTGTACCTGTCAGTCAAGACAAGTACAGTACCCGGAGGTCGGATCGACCCATTGTACAACGTCCTAAAGGAGGGAAGGATAGTATAGGGGTTAGGATGAAAGGAGGGTATATGGGAAAGGGGGGAGTGGGAAGCGGAGGAATCACACAGACCAGACACAACAAAAGGATGGGAGAGGGAAAAGTCCTAGCACCTCTCAACCAGCCTAAGCCACTAATGAATCTGTGGAGAGCCTTGATGTCGGCTCTCGACACCGAATTCAAGCTTCCAAAGAAGGCCCTGCCAAGGGTCCTCAATCTCAATCTACCAAGGGCTGGGCAGTTACAGAGGAGGTGTTCGATAGTCTCCAACTCCTCCTCATCGCAACACACCCTGCAATAGTCCGGCTGGGATCTGTTCCAGATCCCCGTCAGTGACCTAATCTCGCAGTGCCCCGTGATAAAACCGACAAACATCCTTAAGCTGGCCTTATCCAAGCCCAGCAACCAACCTGTTCTCCTACTGTCTACAGCAGGCCATAGACACCTAGAAACAAAACAACCCGATCCGTTCCCCCAGCGCCTCTGCCCCTTCTCCATGACCCATCCATTGATGAGGCCATGGAGGTGGCAGACTGGCGGATCAGGACCAACCATCGAATCGCCCCCTGAAAGCGAACCTAGCCTAGCGAGGGCATCCGCCGTCTCATTGCCCAGTATTCCGCTATGTCCCGGAACCCAGCATAGACGGATACGGTCCGGTCCAAAAGTCCTCAACGACTCATTGCACTCGCGAACAAGAGACCACATCATGATAGTGTGTACAAGAGTTCTCCAATGATTGTCTGATGTCTGAGATTACCGAACATTGTCTCACAGGGATTGCGGCCATTTGCCTTAGCTGTGGGGATGAGGATCAATTCGTCCTATCCTACTCTTTTTGTTAGATGACTGGTAAATATAAGATTTACTTCTAACGATGCCGCAAATTTGCAACTGGAGAGCATTTTAGACTTCGAAAGTAGCACAAATTGGATCTACGCCGGGGACTCGGCTTTTTGGGATCTCATGGTAGAATATTGGATGGGAAGTCTAAATATGTAGCGTTGAATCGGCTGCTACTCTTGATCGTTGAATATCCTTGATTGACAGGACATGGGAATTGCTGGATTTCTCTCTCTCACGCTCGCGCTTTCTTTTTCTGTAAAACTGTCAATTTTGAAATTCGATGTACATATTTGGGGATTTAAGAGTAATGGTTGTGAATTTAATAACAGATTAACACAACTTTTTCCTTTTACTCTTTAAAATATTTTTTGTTCATTCATTTTGTTCATTGGCATACAACAATATTACAGCCCAACCAACAGCTGTTTGCTGGCGATGGTGGGATTATTTTTTTTGGCTGAAAAAAAAAAATCTAGTAAGAGGCGTTTGTATGTTGCCTGCCATCTTTAAGGAGAATTTCTACAGCTGTTGTTATCATTCATGGCAGCAAAAATTCCAAATAAAAAACGTGCCTTGCCTCCTCGTTCCATTACAAAATTATTCCAGTTTTGCTGCGACTGTTTTTGTTTTGCAATCATTAATATGCCATTCCATAGACTGCAACGTATTTTAAATACCCAGTCCAGGACATACTAACTTTATTGGTTGTTGAATGCTTGAACTGTGATGAATGACGTATTTTTCAAATGCTGTGTGCTGTGTGGTTTGGTAGTGGCCTTTGCACAGCAAGACATTTATTTTCGTTCAGCGGTTAAATGCCATGATGTACAAAAGATTTCTTTTTTTTTCGGAGGTTTTTGGCTTTTAGTTAAACTTTATTGTTTATGAATATCATGAATATGAAATTAATGTTAAAGTTTTATTGCTATTTTATTGCTTTGTTAGACTGTCTAATGTGCTGTCTAAGCTAAGTAAATTGGTATTGAGCATTATTTATGTTTGAAGTAAAATGTCATTTAAAATGCTAATGTTCAATATTATAAATTAATTAATACTGGTACGCTAGGTCTATAAGGATAGGTTAGGTCAGAGTGGTAGCTATGTTATCACAAAACTCACTTGAGCACGCATAGCGGCCCGTTGTGATGCCACGGGTGAACGCAGTCCCTGTACTAACCAAGTTCCACCAAAATCAGGGAAATGGAAAGAGTTGGTCAGCGCAAGGGCTGCACTAGGTCTATAAGACCTTATGAGGTAAAAACAGTTTATTGGTTTGAGTCTACACTTTTTGCGACTGTACTAAGAAAGAGTAGTTCACAATGGGGTGCGAATATCTGCAACCATTAGGAGTCTATAGAGTCAATGATTTCTGAATGTGGACTGAGTTGTTTTACAATATCTCTTTTAGTGTTCAGAAGCTAAGTCCTGTGGCATAAAGAATAAACAAAGATGCTTTGGAGGTTTTGAAGTATTCTTCAAGAAGGTGCAAGCGCCTATCAAGTGAAAATCCTGGCGAAATAATGTAAAGACAGATGAGTTTTGCTGTATAGGCCTCAGTATGCAGGTTCCAGCGCATTTTGATAGCATTGAAAAGCCTAATTTTGTTGTCTTAACGCCAAAAGTGGCGCTGCTAAGAATGTGGGTTTGCATCTTTGGTTTTTAAAATAGATTTTATCCTCGACGACAGATTTTATTAGACGTGAGGCCTCGGTTAGACATCAAAACGAAAGTATAAAATATTTCTCCGGCGACTTCTTCTCAGCAGATTTCTGGCAAAAACTCTGAGAGTCAAATAAGATTGAAATGAAAAGTTTTTAAAAAATCTGTCGTTCGGAAGAGACTTTAAGCTGTAGGTCCCGTCACTTATATATAAAATTAACACACGCAACATAAGTGGTGTGAGAAGCTAGGTCGTACACCGGCCTAAAGGGTTGTAATGACCAATTATGTTATGTATGTATACATAATTATGTATGTTCCAGGTGAATTGTAACAAACTATAGTTTCTACTGCAATCGAACCCAGAACTCTCATATTGTTCAAAGTCATGAATATATAGAAATATTATGGCATTTTCGTTGTATTTACGCGCAAGTGACTAGTTCATGCATAGAAAATCGAGCAGACCCTGTATTGAGAACGCGTATACGAACTCGATTTCATTTATGACCAAGAGAGAACATCCCATGTAAAGGTTCTGCCAAATAACTTTTTTTTTTTGAAAAGGCTTTAAAAAAAACTACTGAATATTTTCTCAAATTTCTTTTTTTATTTGAAAGTACAATCCTTCCGGTTAATAATGGAAAATAATTTCATTCAAATGGCTGCCTCGGCTGGCCATGCAGTAGCCTACGCGATCGGTCCAATTTTTAAGCACATTATCGATTGTGTGCAGCTGTATTGTGTTCACCAATGGCTTCACGAATATTGTCCTTTAAAGCGTCAATTGTCTCTGGCTTGTCGGCGAACACTTGTCTTTGACGGCACCTCACAAATAATATTCCAACGGTGTCAAATCGCAACTCCGAGGTGGCCAAACGACATCAGCTCTGCGGATGATAATGCGATCTTCAAAAACAGGGCGCAAAACATCGAGTGTAGCTTCGGCTGTGTGGCACGTAGCGCCGTCCGATTGAAACCGAATGTTGCCAATATCCTCCTCTTCAATTTTTGTGAACAAAAATTCGTTCAACATGGCCCGATAACGATCGCCATTGACTGTAACGGCCCAAACTGTCCATTGTTCTTATGTCGATCAAAAAGGACTACAATTGCAAAGCTAATGGAATTTACATGTTAATGATACGTATATACTGAGTAGTTTTCTTTGATAATGCTTACATCCTAGTGGAATAGGCCTGCTTTTAAAGAAATCGATAAAGTAAGGCAAAAAAGTAGGCAACGAACTGCAATTACAAGCATGTTCCATGTAAGTAAAGAAACATTTTAAGTACAAGTCAGTGAACTTAATTTAACAAAAGAGACACAAAAAAAACACATAATATTTGTAATAAATGGTATAAAATGCCACAAAAAGCAAACGGCAAAAAAAAATGAAAAAAAAAATTAAAAAAAAATTATTATAGTCAACTACCTATACAAAAAAGTAAATAAATAAGAAGAAGAAGGGGGAGAAAAAAAAACTTAATAATACACCATAAATGTGTACTCGTACTCGAGCCAATGTTTAAAAACTAGACCCAAAGAGGTCTTTAATTTTTTTTCTATTTTGTTTTTTTTTTTTGTTTTATTTCTTGATTTGTTTCTTTATTACTGCACATAACCTGGGGGGCTGGACGCTAAAGCAGCAAGCATCAGCAGCCAGAGTTGGTTGTTTTAGCTGGTTAACCGGCTTTTAACAGATTTTTTTATTCACCATTTTGATATGAACATGTCGTTTTGGCTTAAGCTTTAAGAAAAAACAAAAAAAAAAAAAAACAAAAAAAAATTTATGAAATAAACCGAAATGGAAACTGGTAAATAATGTTGATTAAAATATTCACGTTTTCGCTATAAAAAATAGCGAATATACAAACACTTTTGCTCACTTTAAAAACAGACTCACTTACTTACTCTCACTTGTTTTTTGCTTAGAGTTTGAAAGTGCTAAAAAGCAAAAAAAAAAAGAGAAAAAATAGTGAAAGTGATTGATTTTTTTCTGTTTCTTCTGTCTTTCAATTTGTTATCACAGCTTTAGCAGAGACAAGCATAAACATTTTAATGTTAAATTGAATTGATTCAACCTTTTTATGCTAAATAAATCAGCAGAAAAGTTTTATGCAAATTTTGTCTTTTTCTTTTTATTTATTTTATTTCATTTTTTCATTTTTCCCCACAAATAAAATGTAAATAAATTGAGAAAATATAAAATAAATAAATAAAAAAAAATATATTGAAAATACCAAAACCAATAAAGAAATATTTTGTCCACCCAAATGAACGCAGAATATTAATGTGAAATTATATTGAAGAAAAGGTCAACAATGAATGACAAAAATACCACATTTTTTTATTTAAATTTAAAGAAATATTTAAAAGGCATTTTTTGACACAGTGTTAGCATTTCTTACCATCCTTTTCTAGATTTATTATTTAAGTCGTATGTCATTAGAAACATAGGCTATTTACATAAATAGAAGCTTGAGTTTTGTCTGAGTTTTTGGCTCTCCTCCAACCACAAAATTTTAAACTTTTAAAGTACATGTGAAATCGGTCTTTCGTTATGACTACGAAATTTGGAATATGGCTTGAAAATATGTGAACACCCGACCGTAGTCGCACCGAAATGCAAATAATAGTTTTGTGTAGGAAATGCCGATGACTAGATCTTGCTTTACAAAGATTATAAAGCGTCGAGTATCCATAATCCTTAAAACTGGAACCCTCGAGGCAATAGAATAACTTACACTTAGCGAAGACAGACCATAAAAGCGAAGCAATGGTATTGCAATGAAATTACGATCATATCAATGAAAGGAAACAATTGGAGAGCTTTTTTTCCTAGAGATAGAATAGCACCTTGCAGTATCCAAAGATTTTGTCTGAACCCAGTCTTCTAAGGGTGTTTTTTATAGAGGTATAGAACTTCAAGTTGGCATTACTTTTCAAGATGGCGACCGATTTAACAGCTCTCAAGTGATTTATTTTCAGATTGGTTTGGCAATTTATCATGAATAGACTCACGCCTGAACAACGCTTGCAAATAGTGCAATTTTATTTCGAAAATAATGGTTCTCTGTGGAAAACGTATCGCGCACTACGTCCATTTTATCGTCGACAAAATCGTCCATCAGAGCAGTTAATTCGATTAACCATGGAACGTTTTCGCACCACGTTTACTCTTATTGATAACTCGCATTCCCAGAGACGCTGTACGGTGCGTACGGAAGAAGCTATTGCTGCTGTAGAGCGTAGCATTGAGGAAGACCCGAATGAGTCCATCCGCCATCGAGCACAGGAATTGGATCTGTGTCCATCCACTTTATGGAAGATTTTGCGGAAGGATCTTGGTTTGCGTGCTTACAAAATACAACTCGTGCAAGATTTGAAGCCAAACGATCATCAAGTAAGGCGTAGATTAGTCGAATGGTCCCAAAACGAGATTACCGTTGTTCCCGATTTTCATAAGCGAATTTTGTTTAGCGATGAAGCGCACTTCTGGTTGAATGGCTACGTCAACAAACAAAACTGCCGCATTTGGAGTGAAGGTAATCCTCAAGTGTATGTGGAAACACCGTTACATCCAGAAAAACTGACTGTTTGGTGCGCTTTATGGGCTGGTGGAATCATTGGTCCGTACTTTTTCAAAAACGATGGTGGCCAGAACGTTACAGTCAATGGTGATCGGTATAGAGCCATGATTACTAACTTTTTCATTCCTGAATTGAATAACCATGATGTCCAGGAGATGTGGTTTCAACAAGACGGCGCAACATGTCACACAGCTCGTGCCACAATAGATTTATTGAAAGACACGTTTGGTGACCGCCTAATTTCACGTTTTGGACCTGTGAATTGGCCCCCAAGATCTTGTGATTTAACACCGCTAGACTACTTTCTGTGTTGCTATGTAAAGTCATTGGTCTATGCGGTAAAGCCACAAACGCTTGACCATTTGGAAGACAACATTCGCCGTATTATTGCCGATATACGGCCACAAATGTTGGAAAAAGTCATCGAAAATTGGACGTCCAGATTGGACTACATCCGCGTCAGCCGTGGCGGTCATATGGCAGAAATCATATTTAAAATGTAATGCCACAAGATTATCTTTCGGATAAATAAAATTCATGTCAATCGAATAATCCATCGTTGTTTTATTGAAACTTAAAGTTCTATACCTCTATAAAAAACACCCTTTATAACAAGTCATATAGCACAGTACGATCCCTGAGAATGCTCGATACAAATTGAGAGAAGTGAGTACCGGCACCAAAAGCAAAAAGTTGCGATAAATGTGTTCTTTGCCAAACAAACTCTAATAGAAGTTTTAGAAATACCTGGAGGCACAACATGGTTCTTATCAAACCGTCAGATTTGAGTATCTCCATCTTTCTGATGATACGCCGATATGCATAACTCAAATCCTTGAAAAAGCTCGACATAAATTGAGAGAAGTGGGTACCGGCAATAAAAGCAAAAAGTATTGATATAAATGTGCACCGTTCTACATACGTACGCTCTGCCAAAAGTTTTGGAAAAATCTGACGCCTTAACTTTGCTCTTTCACCAATTCATCGGATAAACTGGTTCCATCTTTCTGAGGGTAATGCCGACATGTCTTCAGTAGAAACGAGTTATGGAACGTGTACTGCTTGTAGGTGATCTAAATGCTTTCCATAATCTTGGAATGTAAAATTTGATCGGTAGTTTTCAGGGTTATTTTCTCATTTTCTTTCAAGGACTTGCGATGCATTAGCAACTTTTCAGCAAAACAGACAAATACCTGGACGGTATGAGACATTAAAAAGGGCAAATAAAAGGCGACGAAAGAAAGCTTTGGAAATACGGTGTTCAGATATGCAGCTTTATCGCAATAAACACCACTATTAAGCTCAATATTTCATATAAAGTTTCAATTAATTATTGCGCAATAAATATGAAAATTGTTATAATATTGAGTAAAACTTAAAATGCAGCACTGTCATGTTTAGTGAGCATATTACAATTAATCGAACACTCTCTGTTGATATTTGACAACTCAAATGTCAACAACGATAAATAAAACAAAATAAAGACTATGTTGTTGAAACAAGCAGCTGTCAAATGAATATTGAATAAGCAGCTGATTTGCGTATATTATTATGCCTGAACACTTAAAATATTGTACTCAATAAACCGAATATTGAATAAAAGTGCATTTCTGAACATGGTATAAGAAGCGCAAGTGAAATGTTGTCCTCTTGTTTCTTCCCTACCTAACATTCATCAAGGCTGTCCTAGTCCCTTGAGCTTTCCAAGGGAAAATGAAAAATTCAAAACCATCTGCCTAAAAGAACTTAATAAGGTCGCACTCTACCACAAATCCATTCCACTTTGCTCCATTTTAAATGCGTTTAAATCCAAACGCATGTGTTTTAGAGTGTTTGCAGCTGTTGCTAAAAGTGAAATTTAGATTTTCAAAATCTCTCTCTCTCTCTCTCTCTGTTAAACATGCTCCAATTTAAAGTTTTGTTGACTTTTTTCCCTCGTTACCAACGTGCAAAATTAGGTTTTTTCTCTCTGTTCAGCAAATATTGTGAAAAACAAACTAAATTTGAAATAAAACGACAACAACAACAATAGCAGCAGCAAAATCTATTGAGATTTTAAAAGCATTTTTAAGCACAAAAACCATTAAATTTGTGGCAACAAAAAAAAAAGAGAATAAAATACACAAACAAACGCACATTTTTCAATTGATTTCAAAGTGGTTGCGGATGTATTTGGTCAAAATCAAATGGCCGGCAGTGATTTAGAAAACAAAAAAAAAAAAAAAAAAAAATTTAAAAGAATGAAACTGTTTTCGTTTTCATTTTGGTTTTTCGATAGCTACGCGTAGCTATTTGTTTTTGTTTTTGTGAAATTAAAAATGTGACTGGAATTAAAAACAGGTTAAAAACAAAAATACAACAAATTAATGTTTTTTGTTTGTTTGGTTGACTAAAAACAAATTAAAAAACTTTAAATAGTGTTGAGCTTATGGTGGAGAGCTTGGGAGCTAAGTAAGCTCCCTAAAGTAAGTTTTTCGTTGAAAATTTCAAATTCCATACACACTCAGTTAGTCTTCTGTTCGTATTTATATTCGTACTTTAGAAAGCGTTTTGTGTGTCTATTGTTCCTGTTGCTATTGCCGTTGTTGGTTGTAAAGGGTGTTTTTTTTATAGAGGTATAGAACTTTAAGTTGCAATAAAACAACGATGGATTATTCGATTGACATGAATTTTATTTATCCGAAAGATAATCTTGTGGCATTACATTTTAAATATGATTTCTGGCATATGACCGCCACGGCTGGCGCGGATGTAGTCCAATCTGGACGTCCAATTTTCGATGACTTTTTCCAACATTTGTGGCCGTATATCGGCAATAATACGGCGAATGTTGTCTTCCAAATGGTCAAGCGTTTGTGGCTTGACCGCATAGACCAATGACTTTACATAGCCCCACAGAAAGTAGTCTAGCGGTGATAAATCACAAGATCTTGGAGGCCAATTCACAGGTCCAAAACGTGAAATTAGGCGGTCACCAAACGTGTCTTTCAATAAATCTATTGTGGCACGAGCTGTGTGACATGTTGCGCCGTCTTGTTGAAACCACATCTCCTGGACATCATGGTTATTCAATTCAGGAATGAAAAAGTTAGTAATCATGGCTCTATACCGATCACCATTGAGTGTAACGTTCTGGCCACCATCGTTTTTGAAAAAGTACGGACCAATGATTCCACCAGCCCATAAAGCGCACCAAACAGTCAGTTTTTCTGGATGTAACGGTGTTTCCACATACACTTGAGGATTATCTTCACTCCAAATGCGGCAGTTTTGTTTGATGACGTAGCCATTCAACCAGAAGTGCGCTTCATCGCTAAACAAAATTCGCTTATGAAAATCGGGAACAACGGTAATCTCGTTTTGGGCCCATTCGACGAATCTACGCCTTACTTGATGATCGTTTGGCTTCAATTCTTGCACGAGTTGGATTTTGTAAGCACGCAAACCAAGATCCTTCCGCAAAATCTTCCATAAAGTGGATGGACACAGATCCAATTCCTGTGCTCGATGGCGGATGGACTCATTCGGGTCTTCCTCAATGCTACGCTCTACAGCAGCAATAGCTTCTTCTGTACGCACCGTACAGAGTCTCTGGGGATGCGAGTTATCAATAAGAGTAAACGTGGTGCGAAAACGTTCCATGGTTAATCGAATTAACTGCTCTGATGGACGATTTTGTCGACGATAAAATGGACGTAGTGCGCGATACGTTTTCCGCACAGAACCATTATTTTCGAAATAAAATTGCACTATTTGCAAGCGTTGTTCAGGCGTGAGTCTATTCATGATGAATTGCCAAACCAAACTGAGAATAAATCACTTAACAGCTGTTAAATCGGTCGCCATCTTGAAAAGTACTGCCAAATTAAAGTTCTATACATCTATAAAAAACACCCTTTATTATTACTGGCAGCAATTTTAATTACGAATTTCTATTTGCGATATGCGAAAACGTGAAAAGAAACAGGAATAAAAAGAATACAAAAATTTTTGTTTAATTTTTCTTTTTCTAACCCCCCCGGCTTTATCATGTACTAGAGAATGGTTTTCAACCATAAAAGAAAAGAAATTAAAAATCGTTTGTTAAACGAATTGCATAATTTCAATGAATACAATCGTTTGGCAATTTAATTAAAAGATAACAATGCTTTCAAATAAAAAAGAAAAATTAGTAATAATAACCAAAAGTTCCTTGTATGATTAAAAGCTCTTGTGTTAACGCTTTTTCAATTTTTGAGATTCTTCTCCAGAGTGGCTTTGATCATAGTGTGGTAAATATTAGCAATGAGTCTACGCTGTCCACATAACGTTGAGGCAGACTGCAATGAGTTCAATACTATAAATTGCGTTTGTTTGTTGTCAACATACGAACGCGGTTTACAGTAATTTTTTTACCCGTCTTGTCAGAACTTTGATGCAAAGTTCAACCGCATTGCCGGCGAATATCTGAGGATAGGTTAGGTTAGGTTAGAGGACGTGTACTTCTCAATTAAGACGGGTACAGTACCCGGAGATCGAATTGACCCATTGTACAACGTCCTAGTTTCTCACACCACTTATGTTGTGTGTGTGTTAATTTTATACATGAGTGGTGGGACCTACAGTTTCAAGTCGACTACGAACGACAGATTTTTGAGAAACTTTTTCATGGCAATTTTATTTACTCTCAGAGTTTTTGCCAGAAATCCGCTGAGAGGGGTCGCCGAAGAAAGACTTTGTGTATTTTGTCTTGATTTCTGGCCTGGGGCTTGAACCTTGGCTTTACTTCTAAAAAGAGTAGCGTAAGTTTGCAAGCATTTCTGGTCAACCACGGTTTCTTCAGCGTTGACGGTTCCACTCTAGAGCCATCTACCAGGAATGAGTATAAGAACTACTGTATTACCATAAAGCATAGAGTAACATAGTTGACTGGGAGGTGTCACTAAAATCAAAGTGCAGCTACTTTCAAAAACATTTTAATTAACCAAACGTCCACAAACCTGCTTGAACCCTAAACAAACTTTAATCCCTAATTTGAGACACACAGTCTCGTTTAAACACAACATTTATTGTATTGATTTAGGCATTTTGTGTCATAATAAATGACAGCAATAGCCAACTATCAACGATGGTTATACATGTCAAATGTCATCGTACAAATCTCCAAATTCTGTAAGCAATTAATGTCAAAAAAATAAAAATCTTTTCAAATTCAATGTGACCAACTTTTACAATCCATCCAACCACCATTAGCAGTTGGGAAGGCAACATGTATGCGCACGTAAGCGCATTATCTGTTCATCTATTTAAGGTCATGGCTTAAAACAACAAGTGATGGACGTGTGTATGTACAAACTTGCTTGTATGTTTAATAATAAGAAAATAATCTTTAAAGAAGCTCTAACAACTGTTAGAAAAAATATCACAAAAGTACTCATAGAAGTCGTTAATAAAATAACCAGGAGGTTGGGAGGCATGTCATCGGTAATTACAAGAAATAACCACCACAGTCAATAGCACATAAAAACGTGCTTAAAACTAACAAGTTTTTGTATTAAAAATATTTTTAGCAGCATTTAATTTCAATTATAATTACAAATAATCTTTCATAATTATGGATAGAATGTGTTTAAATTATAGATAAAATCAAATTTTTATTTAAAATTACAAAAAAAAAAATTAAATTTCTTCACAAAAAAAGGCCATTCAAATACATCATTAATTAGGGTTTTCCATTTTTAGATTGCCACAAAGATCCGTTAAATAAAATTTTCTACTACTTGTGATTGTCATGCTTATTAAACACGACTAAATATATAATTTTTGTGATTTTAAAATAGTGATTAATTTTCTATGAAAAACGCAAACATTTTATTAAGCTACTCCTGCAATTCTCTGGTAATATGCAGTATGAGGTATGTTCAAAAGTTAAGTTCTTATCATAAGAATGGAATATTTTGTTCAGATTCTTTATTATGTTTGTTGGTACTTTTGTCTCCAGCCTATATTCACAGTTAGTTCGAATGCTTCTTAGGTAAGATTAGGTCAAGTAAGGGAGGGTAAGGTCAAGTAAGGTTAGGTTAGGTTAGAGGACGTGTACTTGTCAATTAAGACAAGTACAGTACCCTGGAGGTCGAATCGACTAAATTGTACAACGTCCTAGTTTCTCACACCACTTATGTTGTGCGTGTTAATTTTATAAATGAGTGTTGGGCCCTACAGTTTAAAGTCGACTCCGAACGACAGATTTTTTTGAGAAACTTTTTCATGGCAATTTTATTTACTCTCAGAGTGTTTGCCACAAATCTGCTGAGAGGAAGTCGCCGAAGAAATACTTTTTGTATTTTGTCTTGATGTCTGGCCTGGGGTTCGGACCCTGGCTACCTACTAGACTACGGCGACTTAAGGTCAAGTAAGGCTAGGTCAGATAAAGTTAGGGACCCTGCTTAAAGAGTAAGGTCCCACTAAGGACAAAGGTTAAGCCTATTGGGATAGCTCAAACCAATATCCAATTCGGATCTCAAACATTCCCTAACTTCGTTAAATCGTCTTGACTTGACAAAATAAATCTTGACATTACAGCAATTATTACTTTGGGAAAATTCAGGCAAAGATGATAGCAAATAAAAAGTTAATTGCCTCCGCCTCTTCAAAGCAACAGCGAGGTAGAGACACGTGCGTGTAAAAATAGTCCCTTTCTCCTCATCAGATTCACAGCTTCTGCAGAATTGATTCGAGAGAATGCAAAGTCTATCATCACGCCATCCAATAAGGCAGTGGCCTATAAGAACCGTAATAATTCGGGGGACAATCACATCATTATATATGTACACCCCACGTATGTCCCACAACTTACTTTGTTCAGCCTTTTGGAGCTATCGGTATATAGCTGAAGGGCCCTTACCGAAGAACCTTCACATCATCAGACCAGAAATCTCTAGTTAGAATGCGATATCATATATCATATCCAAACTACTATCATAAGAAACTATACAGTCGATCAGAATGTATTTAAGGTTTCTCAGTATTACAAAATGTCCTTATTTCAGACTGTACCAGGCGCTAAATACTTTGCCTCATCAGATCAGAACTTGAGAGAGCAGAGGTTAGCCAATTGAGCCTTAGTTGCAGTGGAACATAGTGCTTTGGTGATTAGGATAACTTACTGCCTGTGCTATCAGCCAGTAATTGCACTGGCCCTACGGCTCGGTATGTTATGGCAAGTCTAACAATCCGAATCGCTTTACCCTCACCATTATAATACCCTTCCACGTTAGTTTGAAAGGAAGTAATCCTCAGAAGTTGCCGTTGTCTAGTCGGTAGTGCGTTGGCTTATTAGACGCAAAAGCCAGGGTTTGAGCCCCAGGTCAGACATCAAGACAAAATACAAAAAGTCTTTCTTCGGCGACCCCTCTCAGCAGATTTCTGGCAAAAACTCTGAGAGTAAATAAAATTGCCATGAAAAGTTTCTTAAAAGTCTGTCATTCGGAATCGACTTTAAACTGTAGGTCCCACGACTCATGTATAAAAAAAATTAACACACACAACATAAGTGGTGTGAGAAACTAGGACGTTGTACAATGGGTCAATTCGACCTCCGGGTACTGTACTTGTCTTAATTGACAAGTACACGTCCTCTAACCTAACCTAACCTACGACACTCTAGTCTAACATAAGAATTCGCGAAACCGTGTAAAATGAAGTCGAAACAATATGCTCTCTAGAGGGATAATGAAAAATAAAGACAAGACTGTCTACATCAAGAAGCAAGAATACATAGAAAACAATATATTGATCAACGAACTCGCTTCTTATAAGCTTCTCATAGGTGAGAATATTCTGGTTCCGCTACATTCAGAACATTTTGTTTAGAACCATGAATATATCGGATTTGCAAGGCTGACTTTCACATCCCTTTCGATGTGGAAACAACTTTATTTTGTAATGCCATAGGCATATCTACATGGCTTTCGATGTGCTCTGGAACTATCATCATTATGTTCTGCTATTCCACAGCTGCCGAGCAAACGGTTGCAAAAAGCATGGGATTTCCATGAGATTGTGTTGACAACAGCTTTTATGATGGCCTCGTTCCTTGAAAATCTTGTAAGAGCTACTTTCTGCGTTGTTACAATCCAATAGTGATTGATTTAGGGAGCCTTAATTCCTAAATGTTTATTGTATGGAAAAATTTGTTTTTTTTAACACAATTTTTCTTTGAGTTTTGAACCCGGATTGCATTTTATTGCTTTTTGTTTTCAATAATTAAAATAAAAATATTTTATTGCATGTAGTTTTCATTTCATTTCATATCATTTTTTCTTTATTAAATTTCTTCATTTATTTTACTTTAACTTGCGTAAAGAAAAACTTCTCCTTCTTTTGTTTTTTGTTGCTTCCACTTATTTTTTTTGGGTCAATATGTGAAATGTAATGCGATATCTCGTACGAAACGAAGCGAACAACGTATTGTTTTTTTAACGCCATCTCATATTGTCTTTATTGGCGCATAAGTTTGTCTTCATCTTTTTGCTGCCAAACGTGGCTACGACAACGTTGGTGATAAAATATTGAAAATGGAAAAAAAAGTGTCTCTCAGATGACTTGTTTTGTATTTATTTTGGTTGTAGTTTTTCTATTTTGTAAGCAGTAAGTGAAGTGAAATATGATTGTACGTACCTTTCTATTTTTAAATGCATCATAAAGCAAAAAAAAGAAAACTACAACAATTTTCCAACAACAACAATAACAACGTAAACTATATTAAAACAAAAAAATTACTCATACTTTCTTTTTAAATACTCTCTCGTACTCAAAGTCCAAAAACTAAAATCGAATAAAAAAGCAAATGAAAATGGTAAGACGATAGGAAAAACAAAAGAAATGAGAAAAAAAGAAATGAGAAAGGAAAAATTACAGATTATTATAAGACTGTATTACACTGCATTACAAAAGTCGACAATAAAAAAATACAACTCTGTGTTGGATATTATGGCTACATTTGTAATGCTAGTCTATTATGGAACTGAGCAATTTCAAAGCTGAATATCTCTTTGCACCTTTCACTGTTGATACTTGAGAATGTTACGAAATCACTTTAAATTTAGAAATTACTATATGGAAAGTTTACTGCAATCGGCGTATACTGCAGACATCCCTTCTGCTATGGCTTCGTTCTATCCAGAGCGCTCTGCTTGGAATTCCCTGTACTACAGACTTTTGATATTCAAAAATTGCTGAATCCATTGCTCGTTTCTTGACCATTTAGATATAAAAATTCATTTATATTTAATATATAGTATAGTAACAGACCAAAGTTCATATACAAACAATGTAGCATACAGCCTTCCTTCTCGTTTAGACCTTTAACACTTGCTCTTTGACGGGTTCTTTTCTTAACGGAAGGGATAGGATGGAAATCTATCTATACGAGAGGCTGTAAAACAAAGACTGAATGCAGTTTATACATCTAGGTAATGTATGTAGGTTTCCTCAGGTCTGAGGTCTAAGCAGTATGTTTATAATTTCTAGTGGTGAACAGTTGATAATTATAGACCCGTATTCGCGATACATTCCGATGGGTTTTGACCTATGAGAGGAGTTAATGTGGAGTTACCCTAGTAAAGGGTGTTTTTTATAGAGGTATAGAACTTTAAGTTGCAATAAAACAACGATGGATTATTCGATTGACATGAATTTTATTTATCCGAAAGATAATCTTGTGGCATTACATTTTAAATATGATTTCTGGCATATGACCGCCACGGCTGGCGCGGATGTAGTCCAATCTGGACGTCCAATTTTCGATGACTTTTTCCAACATTTGTGGCCGTATATCGGCAATAATACGGCGAATGTTGTCTTCCAAATGGTCAAGCGTTTGTGGCTTTACCGCATAGACCAATGACTTTACATAGCCCCACAGAAAGTAGTCTAGCGGTGTTAAATCACAAGATCTTGGATCACCAAACGTGTCTTTCAATAAATCTATTGTGGCACGAGCTGTGTGACATGTTGCGCCGTCTTGTTGAAACCACATCTCCTGGACATCATGGTTATTCAATTCAGGAATGAAAAAGTTAGTAATCATGGCTCTATGCCGATCACCATTGACTGTAACGTTCTGGCCACCATCGTTTTTGAAAAAGTACGGACCAATGATTCCACCAGCCCATAAAGCGCACCAAACAGTCAGTTTTTCTGGATGTAACGGTGTTTCCACATACACTTGAGGATTACCTTCACTCCAAATGCGGCAGTTTTGTTTGTTGACGTAGCCATTCAACCAGAAGTGCGCTTCATCGCTAAACAAAATTCGCTTATGAAAATCGGGAACAACAGTAATCTCGTTTTGGGCCCATTCGACGAATCTACGCCTTACTTGATGATCGTTTGGCTTCAAATCTTGCACGAGTTGGATTTTGTAAGCACGCAAACCAAGATCCTTCCGCAAAATCTTCCATAAAGTGGATGGACACAGATCAAATTCCTGTGCTCGATGGCGGATGGACTCATTCGGGTCTTCCTCAATGCTACGCTCTACAGCAGCAATAGTTTCTTCTGTACGCACCGTACAGCGTCTCTGGGGATGCGAGTTATCAATAAGAGTAAACGTGGTGCGAAAACGTTCCATGGTTAATCGAATTAACTGCTCTGATGGAAGATTTTGTCGACGATAAAATGGACGTAGTGCGTGATACGTTTTCCGCACACAACCATTATTTTCGAAATAAAATTGCACTATTTGCAAGCGTTGTTCAGGCGTGAGTCTATTCATGATAAATTGCCAAACCAAACTGAGAATAAATCACTTGACAGCTGTCAAATCGGTCGCCATTTTGAAAAGTAATGCCAACTTAAAGTTCTATACCTCTATAAAAAACACCCTTTATAATATCTATCTAGTCAGGGATGGTCTGTCTTGTCTTCAGCATAATGTGAAATATATCAGAATCGCGCTTCTTAAATTGTGATCAACACTAAGCGGACATTTTCCTATGTTTTGGAAGAACTCGTATATTATACCACTTTTTAAATCTGGCAATAAATCTGATGTTACAAATTATAGGGGCATTGCAAAACTGAGTGCTATTCCAAAAATGTTGGAGAAACTGATTGCCGATTTTTTGGTTCATCATACTTCATCGTTATTATCACCTTATCAACATGGTTTCCGAAAAGGCTGTTCAACAACAACTAACGTGTTTCAGTTAATATCCATGATAAATGCGGCCTTTTCTCAACGCAAATCCGTAATTTTTACGGATTTTAAAGTGAGTTTACGGCGATAAAGTGAATCACAAACTCCTGTTAACTAAATTGGTTTTAATGGGTCTAATTTATAGGAGTTTAAGATGGCTTGAGTCGTATTTGACTGGTAGAAAGCAGACTGTATGTGTGAACAATAGCTTATCTACGTATATTTATGTGCTATCTGGTGTTCCTCAAGGCAGCCATCTTGGTCCACTTCTTTTTTCGCTGTTTATAAACGATCTTCCCAACATGATTTATTTTGCCAATGTCTTGATGTATGCTGACGATGTAAAAGGTTTTCTCTCCTTTGATAATTTCATCGAGCATATTTATCTTCAAAGTGATCTCAATAATTTCTTTTTATGATGCGAGTACAACATGATGGAGCTGAATATTAAAAAATACAAATGTATGCGGTTCTCAAGAAATAATTTTATTGCAGTTAATTACTTGCTTGCAGGTCATCAACTGGAAATAGTGGACTCTTTTATTAATCTTGGGATCCTATTAGACACAAAATTAAACTTTAATGATCATATCACTTTGACTGTAAATAAGGCAAGAAGCACTCTTGGCTTCATAAAACGTTGGGCAAAGGAAATTAATGATCCATTTATTACTAAAGCCCACTTCACACGGTAATACTTTACGTACGTAAAGTCTAATGAAAAAGTAAAATGAAATTCCATCCGTATGACAAAAAAGAGAATAAAAGTCGTATGATTTATATTTTTTGTGTTTACATGATCGGTATAAGACAATAACAAAGTAAAATGAAAACAGCTGTTACACTTTTTTTGCTATTTGTTTACATAAAAATACATCCCTGATCTAATGCGACTTGCTTGTTTTTTGAATCATTTCAAAAAATGAAGAGAGCCATACGACTGTCAAACTTTTCATCTGTATTTTCTCTCAATGTGTGATGGTTTCATTACATAGTACATTTAGACGATCACATCCATACTCTTCTACACAAAATTTTGACAGATCATATTACTTGTGGGACCGTGTAAAGTAGGCTTAAACAGTTATACGTATCGCTTGTCAGACCAATTTTGGAGTATGGATCCATCGTATGGGATCCTCACTATAATGTTTACAGCGAACACATCAGAAACAATTTCTACTCTTCTGCTTGCGTGGCCTAGGATGGAATTACTCGGATATGCCTTCATATACTAGCAGACTGGCTTTAATAAAACTGCCTACCCTTAAGAGTCGTCGAACAATGTTAAATGTATCCTTCATGATTAACCTGATCAATGGTAATATTTGCTGTGAATTTCTGTTAAGATCTGTTAAATTCAATGTTCCTCGTCGTAACTTCCGCTGTTATAATCCTATTTATATTCAATTCTGCAGAACTAATTATGCTGTTGATGATCCGTTAACTAGAATTTGCCGTCAATTTAATTATTTGTCAGACTTTGTTGATGTTTTGTTGAAATTCTTGCGTTATAAAACGGAACATTATTATTTTTCTCAATTCGTAATTTTTCATATTTTTATATGAAGAATTTTTGAAGAAATTGCTTGTAGTCCTATTTAATTTTTGTTTTCGATTTGTGTTATTAGTCAGTAAGGAATTTGTCAATTGACTTAAATAAATATCCCTCACTAATACTGTCTATTGTGCTGAAATGTCGGAATACTCACCGTAGTCTAGTAGGTAATGTGTTGGCTTATTAGATGAGAGTCCGTGGCTCAATTTTCTTTTGGCGACTTCCGCTCAACAGTCTTCTGTCACAACTTCTGACAGTAAACTAAAAATTGCCTTGAAAGGTTTCTCAAATCTATCGTTCGGAGTCGACATTAAAATATGGGTCTGCCACTTATTTGTAAAATTAAAACACACAACACGAGGGAAGTGATAGGTTAGGTTGTAGCCTCGACTAAAGGGTTGTAATGGTCAATTACATCATAAAACGATCTATCTATCTATGCAGATTCTATTGTCTATGCATTTCGTTGGTCCACAGACATTTTCTTTTAGCGATTTAACGTCTAAAGTATCCATCACCATCCATTGCTGTCTAAAGCATAAAATGTGGTGTGATAATCTAGGTTATAGTCCTGACTAAAATGTTTTAATGGCGAATTACATCATAAAACGAACTGTCTATCTGTGCAGATTCCATTAGTCATGCATTCCGTTGGTCCACAGACATTTTCTTTTGGTTGTTTAACGTCTAAAGTATCCATCACCATCCATTGCTGTCTAAAGCATAAAATGTGATGTGATAATTCTAGGTTGTAGTCCTCACTAAAAGCTTGCAATGGCTAATTACATCATAAAATGAACTATCTATCTGTGCAGATTCCATTATCTATGCATTCCGTTGGCCGACAGTATTTTCTTTTGGCGGTTTGATGTTTAAACTATCCATCACCATCCATACATACATAATTGGTCATTACAACCCTTCAGTCAGGATTACGACCTAGTTTCTCACACCACTTATGTTGTGTGTGTTAATTTTATACATGAGTGGCGGGACCTACAGTTTAAAGTCGACTCCGAACGACAGATTTTTGAGAAACTTTTCATGGCAATTTTATTTCCTCTCAGAGTTTTTGCCAGAAATCTGCTGAGAGGAAGTCGGTGAAGAAATACTTTTTGTGTTTTGTCTTGATGTCTGGCCTGGGGCTCGAACCCTGGCTTTACGTCTAATAAACCAACACACTACCTACTAGACCACGGCGACTTCAACCATTCATTGATGTCTAAAGCATGCAGTGCTATGAATTAAGCGTAGGTATGAACAGTCTCCTGTTTTGAGATTCGGTTTTCATAATATTCTAATATTAAGAATATCGATCTAAACAATGTAACCTTGTAAAACTATTGGTATTTCCCTACCCCAACGGCCTTGTAAATATTTTGTGTAGCTTCCAAAATAATTACTCTTCGCTTTTCTCTTTCTAATAGTGTTTTCACACCAAAATTTAAAACCTGATTTTAGCATTAAAACCATAAACAGCTGATTTTGCGTTCACACTGCAAGTTTTATTAAAATTGGTTTTAAATTCATGACATTTATGACTGCGAGAAAAAAATTTTATGAGCAATATGCCTTATTTCATCTTGATATATTTAGCTTCTGACTTACCTTTCGCACAAGAAACTATATTCATTGTGACCAGAAATAATACACATTTCGATTAATAATTAAATATTTACAAATTTTTAAAATTTTCATTGAAGAAATTAAAAATATTCCAAATTTTTCCTTTTTTTAATACAAAATAAATGATTATTTACATTTATTTATTTATTTACATTTGTTTTTGTTTTTATCAGCTGTTTTCAGGTTTTCAGAGCTGGTAGCTCTGATTTAGTACATTTAGTACATCAAAACAAGGTTGTATTTCATAAAACCAACTTAAAACCAATTCAAAAAAGGTTTTATTTTGGTTTTAACACAATAATTTTGTATGGTAAAATCAGTTTTTATTTTTGGTTTTAACGTTAAAACCAACTTTTACGTTAAAACCACTCGGTGTGAAAACACTATAAGGCAACTTCCTATGAATTTCTTAACCTCATTTTTTTTACTACTTTTCTACATCATTTCGAAAATGTATTATGGTTCGTAATTTCTTCTTCTTTTGATAGGGTATCAGTTGAAGGCCTTTTGTGTAATTGGTAGAGTTTAGGTGTTTGAAAACTTTTGTGTTGAACTGTATAAATTACTTAAATACTATTATTGTTTGTTTTTAATAAGTGTTGGGTACACATTTTTTTCTCTACCTCTTCTTGTATCAACCATATCGTCTTCATTTCTTACGCTTGTTACAGTAATTAGAGAGTGAAGGAATGGAATGAAATCAGTTGGTGGAGGTACGTGTATGTTTGCAATTTTAACAGCTACAGTAAGAGCAGCTGCAGTAGTTGTTGCTGTTGCTGTTGCAGTTGTAACACACAATGTGTCTTGTTTACACTCTATTAACACTCTTGATGATGATTATGTTTCCAAGTAATATTTGTAATGGGTTTCAAATTCCGGAAATACATATTTTTTTAATTCCAATTTTTTTCTTTTTTCTTCACTCAAATGGTTCAATACATGGGGGTATCCAAAGGAAAAACTAAAGCTTTTTTTCATATATTTTTTGAAATAATTTTTAATTTCATTTACTTACAGGTAACTGTCATAAAAAGTAACATTTTTCCTGTTAATATGTCTGCTGAAAAAAAAGAAAAAAAATTGGACCTGTTAAGCATGTAAAATAAAGAAAAAACAAAAATCTAAAATAGGCTCTTAGACTAGAAACATTATGTTGATTGTAAATGTTGCTTGTGGTTTTATTTTATTTTTTTTCTAAACGGTGTTTTTTATAGAGGTATAGAACTTTAAGTTGCAATAAAACAACGATGGATTATTCGATTGACATGAATTTTATTTATCCGAAAGATAATCTTGTGGCATTGCATTTTAAATATGATTTCTGGCATATGACCGCCACACGGCTGGCGCGGATGTAGTCCAATCTGAACGTCCAATTTTCGATGACTTTTTCCAACATTTGTGGCCGTATATCGGCAATAATACGGCGAATGTTGTCTTCCAAATGGTCAAGCGTTTGTGGCTTTACCGCATAGACCAATGACTTTACATAGCCCCACAGAAAGTAGTCTAGCGGTGTTAAATCACAAGATCTTGGAGGCCAATTCACAGGTCCAAAACGTGAAATTAGGCGGTCACCAAACGTGTCTTTCAATAAATCTATTGTGGCACGAGCTGTGTGACATGTTGCGCCGTCTTGTTGAAACCACATCTCCTGGACATCATGGTTATTCAATTCAGGAATGAAAAAGTTAGTAATCATGGCTCTATACCGATCACCATTGACTGTAACGTTCTGGCCACCATCGTTTTTGAAAAGTACGGACCAGTGATTCCACCAGCCCATAAAGCGCACCAAACAGTCAGTTTTTCTGGATGTAACGGTGTTTCCACATACACTTGAGGATTACCTTCACTCCAAATGCGGCAGTTTTGTTTGTTGACGTAGCCATTCAACCAGAAGTGCGCTTCATCGCTAAACAAAATTCGCTTATGAAAATCGGGAACAACGGTAATCTCGTTTTGGGACCATTCGACGAATCTACGCCTTACTTGATGATCGCTTGGCTTCAATTCTTGCACGAGTTGGATTTTGTAAGCACGCAAACCAAGATCCTTCCGCAAAATCTTCCATAAAGTGAATGGACACAGATCCAATTCCTGTGCTCGATGGCGGTATGTACGCACCGTTCAGCGTCTCTGGGGATGCGAGTTATCAATAAGAGTAAACGTGGTGCGAAAACGTTCCATAGTTAATCGAATTAACTGCTCTGATGGACGATTTTGTCGACGATAAAATGGACGTAGTGCGCGATACGTTTTCCGCACAGAACCATTATTTTCGAAATAAAATTGCACTATTTGCAAGCGTTGTTCAGGCGTGAGTCTATTCATGATGAATTGCCAAACCAAACTGAGAATAAATCACTTGACAGCTGTTAAATCGGTCGCCATCTTGAAAAGTAATACCAACTTAAAGTTCTATACCTCTATAAAAAACACCCTTTACAAAATATTCCATTAAGTTTTTGTGGTTCTTGATAAAGCTCTTGTTTTTATTCTGGCATTATTTTTTTTTATTATTTTATTTTTTTTTTTTTGTAGCCAAAGAGTTCATTGTTCATATTATTTCTACTTTTATTTCTATTTCTATTCCTATAGTTATTATTAACCATTATCCATTACCCAACTGTCTCTGAATCGGGTCAATGAGCATTTCGTAAACGTTAATTTTTAAATGGCGTTGTTAAGTTGCGTTACTGCTAACGTTCTATTTTAATAATTTTCTTCTCTTCTCTTTTCTTCTTCTCTTCTCTTCTATTTTTTTTCTTTTCACAACATTTTAATAATAGTTATTGCAGTAACTGGTGTTTTAAACAAAAAACCGTCAAACAATGTTTTCAAAAAAATATTACAACAGCGTTGCAAATTTTATAATCACTTTATATTAGACGCCTACTGTTAGTTGTAGCTTAACGTGGATATTAAATTTGATTTTATGGTTAATGACAGTACGGTACACTACTATGCTAACACGCCAAAGTTCATATTTCAATAATGTGGCATACAGCCTTCCTGCTTGTTTAGATCTTTGACACTTCCTCTTTGACGGATTCTTGCCTTAACAGAAGGGATAAAATGGAAATCAATTTGTACGAGTCATTGTAAATGAAAGACTAAAGTCAGTTTTTACATCTAGGAAATGTATGTAGGATTAGCCAAAGGATTTTATATTTATAGGGTTAGTAACTGGCTTAGATATTGGCAAGCATATGGGATAGGATTAGACGCCGTGCCTATCTAAATGATGTGGCAATCATGCAGGGAATAAGTCACTAATAGGCTGGCCAAGTTCGATATTACGAGGATAAAAAAATGATTTTATTTTCCAACATAATCTCCTTTAAGTTTTATACACTCCTTTCCCCTAGACATCAAAATTTAAATGAGTTAATCGTAGCAGTTATCCTTGAGGTTTGAAAGCAAAAAACAGTCACTTGAGGCTATATTCGGGGAATAAGAGGGATGCGGAAGCTTTTCAAACATTCTTGCTATTTTTGCCCTCTCTTTTGATTTTGAAAGTAGGCAACAGAAGGAACGAGTGAAGTAAAGCATAGCCTACACGGCTATCATGTGTTTAGCCCTTTGCCCGAACTAATAGTACCCATAGTCTAGTAGGTAGTGTGTTGGCTTATTAGACGTAAAGCCAGGGTTCGAGCCCCAAGCCAGACATCAAAACAAAATACAAAAAGTATTTCTTCGGCGACTTCCTCTCAGCAGATTTCTGGCAAAAACTCTGAGAGTAAATAAAAATTGCCATGAAAAGTTTCTCAAAAAAAAAAATCTGTCGTTCGGAGTCGACTTTAAACTGTAGGTCCCACCACTCATGTATAAAATTAACACACACAACATAAGTGGTGTGAGAAACTAGGACGTTGTACAATGGGTCAATTCGACCTCCGGGTACTGTACTTGTCTTAATTGGCAAGTACACGTCCTCTAATCTAACCTAACCTAACCTATGATATTTATAATACCATTAATACTCACATATTTAAATTCAGGCAGCTATTTAAACCATAGATGAGTCTACAAGACATCCATTCTGATTAAGTTACATATGTGCGTTTTTAAATGACATAACAAGTTATGCATTGGTTACCTTGCTTTGAGACATGGTTATAAAGGCAAGCTAACGATAGCATATCTGATGTAAATCAGTCAACCGTAAGCTCTAATTATATGAGAGGTATCCTATTCCACTTACATATAATTAAGCTTATTTGGCCGCTACGCACGTACATTATTAGGGAAAATCAGATATTCGCAAGAATCGTACATCTGGGCTGACTTCCAAAATGTATCAATACAAAGTTTGTCTACAGTTCTACTACGGTATATAAATTTTGTGCATATGCAAAGTTACCAAACAATTCATCAACTATAAATCCGATGCCTGATTGCTTTTTGACTGCGTTAAAAATACACATTGACGACGTTTTGAAATAGTATACATTGTAAACATTTTGTACAGCGGCTTTATAAAACACTATACTTTGTTCAAACACAAAGCAACTAACATTTTGGAAGTCAGCCCTGCTGTAATCCATTGATGCGCCCTTTATAATTCTCAATGAGTTTCCTCTCTAGAAGAGAACGCATACGGATCGTTGATTTGCTTACGGTGGTTAACAAATACTCTGCTCCTGGGGAGATACCAACATATTTCAAATGTCAACTGTTCGAAAATTGTTAAGGTGAAATCAGCGAGGAAGAGGCAGATGTATTGGTGCACTTCCTAAAACGTGCGAAAGGTCGCAAATTACTGACGCAAAAGCGTTAGCAAAACATCTCGTTATAGAGTTCTTTATAGGGAGATTGCTGAGACTCTATGCTTCATTGGAAGTCAAGGATAACAGAGGAATGTTAAAGTGAATGAAATTCTTTGGTTCCAAGTGGCGATGTCAGAACTTTTTATCCCCATCCTATTTGCCGTACATAAAAGAGCCCTTAAACAGGCGGCATGAGTATGCCAAAGCTCTCCAAAACCAAGTCTTCACTACTCCCAAGGCTCTCGCATTCTAACACGATTCTCTAAACTGTATTGGGAGTTAATTTTAACGAACAAACGAAGGAGATGATGCTTTAGACAATGTGCAGCAGCATAAAAGATGACACATTTACTCCTGGCTTTTACTGGAAGTAACAGAGGTCTACCCTTGTATAGAGGAGTACTTCGCAGAATCTAATTGCCGATTTCGGGAGAAAATCCAAGGAATTTTAGAATTTTGTCCAAAAAAACTTATAAAACCCCGTACTGTCTTGGATAACAAAATAATACCATACACATGGTACCTTGCAAACTAAGTGCGTTTAAAGTACGGACAGTAGGTTCTCAGGGTATCTCAATGAGCATTAGGACTTAACTGCGGATTTCGGGAGAAAATCCAAGGAATTCTAGAATTTCTTCCAAAAAAACTTATAAAATCTCGTACTGTTTTGGATAACAAAATAATACCATACACATGGTAACTTGCAAACTAAGTGTGTTTAAGGTATGGACAGTAGGTTCTCAGGGTATCACAATAGGCTTTAGGGCCTAGTAATGAAATTGCTAAAAATTGCGAGTGATCTATACAACCTAATCCAATCTAAAGAACGAACAAATTTGTCACTTTTGATACCTCGTTCGTATCCTACCATTCGGCCGTCTTTTAACATTGTTTTTGCTCTCCGAAATCTGTTTTGTACCTCCATACTAATAAACGGTTACAATCTCTAATTTCAATCATATCTAATTTCCGTTTCCTGTCGTCTATTGCTAACATTATTGTCTTGAGTGTCTTGAGTGTATTTGCTTGCAATAATAGGAATACGAATACGATGTTATTTTGTTTTCTTTGTATATAATTTTCCTAGAATATGTTTGTCTAATAATTTTAATGGATTTCTGATTGAAATTATTGTCATTTATTCAATATACTACTACACTTCATACTAAATATTATGTAAAGGATGATGATGATGGGTGGGATTTATTTGTGTTGTCAGCACCAAGCAACCAACCAACCAGGCAGCCAGTATTATTAAAATGAATGAATGACACTTCTTTAGAATAATATTTATTTAGTAACGTTGTTCCTTCCATTCGTTTTATCGAAGTAAATTGAAATCAATAATCATTTCTTTGGAAAAATAACTTGTGATACCAAGAAAGAGTGTTAAAATACAAGTTAAGAAGAATGATTTATAAAACGAAGGGTAAAACAAATATTTTTATAGGTTTTAATGACACTATCTGAACTAATCAATCATAATGCGGGGACATACTCGTGTATAAGAATGTTTAGGAACAAGAATATACAAATAAATACGTGATGAATATATAGATTTTATAATAAATTGTTTAAAAAACAAATTGTGATGAGTTTGCTGAAAACACTTGTTAATTCAAGTAATTGGGAAAAGGTTACTCTATACCCCCTCTCTATCTCCTACTTTATGAACTTATGGGAACAGTAACAGAAGAGTGGTAGACATTAAACTTAATGGGGCGGAGTACTGTCACCACTCTAAGGGCAACTTCTTATTGTTATTCGTGGCCAGCAAGCACTGCGACCTAAGAAGATATATCGTGCAATATCAAGGTCTTTAAACAATTTAAGCACTTTCCATGTTTTGTGCTCCACACCTTAAATAGAATTACAACAATGTTACTATGCTGGTCAAGCCTCTGCCTGCCGAGTGCAGAACAATCAAAAAGAACGTGCTCTGGGTTCTCAGCAACACTTTCACAAAAACGATGCTATGATGTTCAAAACTGTGGTAAGGCTCTTGGATAGGAAAATTTGGACGTATCGTTTTGATTGATCTAAAGTTTCTATGAATTTCAAAACCCTTCAAGCATGATTGAGATCTTTTCATGAGAGGCTTGAAACAACTTCTACTGACAAATTCTTTGCTGTTGCCCTCACCAAAGAAGCTGAATTGTGCAAAACTTTTTACATTAATCCTGTAATTAAAGGTCTTTAAAGAATTCAGGCACTGCTCATGGTTTCTGCTCCAGAACTTAAGTGAAGTCACGACTATGTTTTTATGCTGGTCGTGCCTCTGTCCGCCGAGTGCAGAACAATCAAAAAGACTTTGAGACTCTGAGTTCTCAGCAACATTTTCGCAAAAATAATGCTAATATACTATGATGTTTAAAACTATGGAAAAATTCGTGTAAATTTAATTAGGAAAATTTGGACGTACCGTTTTGATTGATCTGATTAGATGTCCCATGAACATTAAAACAGTTCAAGCATGATTGGCATCTCTTTATTACAGGCGTGAAACAACTTCTACTGGTAAATTCTTTGTTGGCACCATCTTTCTGCCCACACTGTTATGTTTTAAACTACTTTTAATATTGAGACATTTTATAGTTTAAGACTGATTGATGGATCTGATTGATTTAAAGTTTCTATGGGTTTCGTATGAACATCAAAACAGTTCAATCATGATTGACATCTTTTTATTAGAGGCTTGAAGCAACTTCTACTGATACATTCTTTGTTGTCACCATCTTTCTGCCCACACTGCTATGCTTCAAAACTACTTCTAATATTGAGTCATAAAAATTTTATAGTTTAAGACAGTCAATGTTCGAAACTCTGGAAAGGCTCTTCGATAGGAAAAGTTGGACAGATTGTTTTGATTGCTCTGATTGATGTAAAGTTTCTATGGGTTTCGTATGAACATCAAAACAGTTCAAGCATGCTTGACATCTTTCTATTAAAGGCTTGAAGCAACTTCTACTGATACATTCTTTGTTGTTGCCCTCTTTCAGCTCACACTGTTATTCCTGTGGATAGGTATTGTTTTCAAACTATTTCTAATATTGAGTCATAAAAGTCTTATGTGTTTAAGACAGTCAAATGAAGACAATCGCTGGAACTTTACCAAATATATGGTCGATGTTTTTATTGTCGATTTTTTTGAAGTGCTATTATTTAAACTTAAATAATAAAAGAAACATTTCTTTTAACTATGGATGGCCATCATTATTTAAAGGAACAGTAGTAGAAATAATAGCCAAATAAAATGGTTTATGAGCAGCTACTATTTTTCCGACAAATTGCAATTGCAAACATTTTAACAGCGATTTTCTACGGCTGAAGAGCTCGTTTTTTTTTGGGATATTCCTTTAGTACACCCTGTGGTTTGTAATAGATCGTAAAAAACCTCAAACCATTCATAAAACCATTCAAGTGTTTTTTTTTTAGAGAAAGAAGAAGATTTTCATCCTCATTTCCGTGTTGTGTGGAAGTCGTCAAATCGTCAAAACAAAAAAAAAAAAAATAAAAAATTAAAGTTAAATCTCCAATTAGACAGTCAGTTGAAATTTATTTGGTAATTGGTCTTTAAAGTTCTCCAAGACTCTAGGTGTTCGTAAAACATTGTCATATTTTTAAAGGCTCACTGCAGCTTTAGCTTTATGCAATTGTATTTATAGTCTAGGCATGGCGGATAGTAGAGGAAGAGAAGGTCAACCAATAGAAGAACATGTAGAAGCAGAATCTACTTTATAAATAATTTGTGTATACTTTTAGAAAGTTTTAGATGCTATGCACAGGAAATGTTTATAAATACGAGAGTTTCGGTAATAAACAGCAATTATGAGGGATTTAAGAGCACTGTGCTACATGCAAACAAAATATTAAAATCTTTCGATACCATGGATGCAGTTTCTCTAAACAGAACACATGGAATTATATGGAATCTCCCCTAAGATAGGAGGATATTCAGCTTGGCTGCATCATGTTTAAGAAGTCCATTAGGTTAGGTCTGAGTGGTAGCTCTGATTTCACAAAGCTCACTTGAGCACGCATAGCGGCCCATTGTGATGCCACGGGTGAAGTCCATTACCCGGCTAGAATTATTACAGAGTGTGAGGGAACTGTAAAGGCTGTTGAGTTTTAAATTTAAATCAAGATTGGTGAATGGTGCATTTATACAACTGCACATGGTATAGATGTCAAACACATACAGTGACAGAACAGAGCTACTTAATCTATGCCTGCATGCTCTCCGTTCTAATCTAAGGTTTTAAAACTTTGATTATTCCAAACCTTATACAGAATAAGTTGAGAATATTTGTATACCGATGTGTGTCAGAAGAATTCATACATAAAACATCGGACTGAGGCAGATAAGGTTCATAGCAACACAGAGATTTGTAAAGGGTCCGCCAAATAACCTTTTTTTTTTTTTTGCAAATGCTTTAAAAAAAAAAAACTACTGAATATTTTCCCAAATTTCTTTTTTTATTTGAAAGTACAATCCTTCCGGTTAATAATGGAAAATAATTTCATTCAAATGGCTGCCTCGGCTGGCCATGCAGTAGCCTACACGATCGGTCTAATTTTCAAGCACATTATCGATTGTGTGCAGCTGTATTTCACCAATGGCTTCACGAATATTGTCCTTTAAAGCGTCAATTGTCTCTGGCTTGTCGGCGTAACACTTATCTTTGCCGACAGCCCACAAATAATAGTCCAACGGTGTCAAATCGCAGCTCCGAGGTGGCCAAACGGCATCAACTCTGCGGCTGATAATGCGATCTTCAAAAATAGGGCGCAAAACATCGAGTGTAGCTTCGGCTGTGCGGCACGTAGCGCCGTCTTGTTGAAACCAAATATTGCCAATATCCTTCTCTTCAATTTTTGTGAACAAAAATTCGTTCAACATGGCCCGATAACGATCGCCATTGACTGTAATGGCCACTCCTTGCTCATTTTCGAAGAAAAATGGCCCAATTATGCCTCTGGACCAAAATCCGCACCAAACAGTGACTCTTTTTGGGTGCGTCGGCTTTTCAATGTATGCGTGCGGGTTTTCTGTGCCCCAAATGCGACAATTTTGCTTGTTTACGTAGCCGCCAAGATCAAAATGAGCTTCATCTGAAAAGATGATTTTTTTTGCCAAAATCGGCATCTTCTGGTGTAGACTACTGCATGGCCAGTCGAGGCAGCCATTTGAATGAAATTATTTTCCATTATTAACCGGAAGGATTGTACTTTCAAATAAAAAAAGAAATTTAAGAAAATATTCAGTAGTTTTTTTTTTAAAGCATTTTCAAAAAAAAAAGTTATCGGACACACACTTTCGTAGTCATACAAGGTAATTTGTCAACACATTCTTCTTGACAAGCGTCAAGGAACTAGGAAAAGGGGGACACCAAAACTACACTATATAAGAACCTTTCATTGCTCATCATCCTCAAAGATTCAGAGAACTTATGGATGCCATGTGTCCAATATATATAAGGAGGGTGGATCACAAACATATGTTTTATTGCATGATACATACATCAGTCAGTCAGGATTACAACCCTAGCTTCTCACACCACTTATATTGTGGGCGTTAATTTTATACATGAGTAGCGGGATCTACAGTTTAAAGTCGACTCCGAACGACAGATTTTTGTGAAACTTTTTCATGGCAATTTTATTTTTACTCTCAGATTTTTTGCCAGAAATCTGTTGAGAGGAAGTCGCCGAAGAAATATTTTTTTCATATATTTTCGTTTTAATGTCTGGCCTGGGGTTTGAACCGTGGCCTTACGTCTAATAAGCCAATGCACTACCTACTAGACTACGGCGACTGTGGAGTTTATTGCTTGATAACAACCCGCTAAACTACACAGTGTCTTTTTCTTTTCCTGGGGACTCTTTCCATGTGTCTGTTTTGAGTACCATGTTCTAAGCTGTCTGATTTTAAAGGGTAAACCGATATTCCGAATAATCTCTTGATGTGAAAAAAAATTCCTTGATAGCCTAGAGGACAAATTCTGTTAGAAGCTCCTACTTATTGTAAAGGGTGATTTTTTAAGAGCTATAGGAAAATTAAAAAAAAAAACACATAAAATTCAGAAAAATGCATGAAATCTTTATTTGAATCGATAGTACGGTCCATATAATTTAATGTCTGAAGATTATTTCATGCAAATGTTGACCGCTAGTGCGCCTCAAATGGTCCATCCGCTTAGTCCAATTTTGGCATACTCTTTCCAACATTTCGGCCAGTATCTCACGAATAAATGCTTCAATGTTGTCTTCCAATGCGTCAATTGAAGCGGGCTTCTCTGTATAGACATGAGCTTTAACATAGCCCCACAAAAAATAGTCTAAAGACGTTAAATCGCACGATCTAGGCGGCCAATTGACCGCTCCCGAACGTGAAATAAAATGTTCAGCGAACTCGCCCCTCAATAAGTCCATTGTTAGGCGTGCTGTGTGGCATGTGGCACCGTCTTTTTGAAACCACATGTCATCCAAGTCAAGCTCTTGGATATCATCTCACGGTAGCGCTCACCATTCACAGTTACGTTACGATTCGCAGCATCTTTGAAGAAGTACGTTCCAATGATGCCACCAGCCCATAAACCGCACCAAACTGTGACTTTTTCTGGATGCATTGGCAGCTTTTGCAATGCTTCTGGCTGATCTTCACACCAAAATCGACAATTCTGCTTATTTACGTATCCATTGAGCCAAAAATGAGCTTCGTCGCTGAACACAATTTTTCGATAAAGAAGTGGGTCTTCGGCCAACTTTCCAAGAGCCCATTAACCAAAAATTCTGCGTAGCGGTAGGTCGTTCGGCGATTCATGGTTAAATTATAGACCAAACTGAAGATGTTTGACAGTGTGAAACAAAACACGAAACGTGCGTGAGCTGTTTGAACCAGTGTTGCCAAAAAGATAATAGCTAAAAAATCACCCGTTATAAAACACATCCCGAAATATTAAGGGACCATTAGCAATGATTGATTGTAGTCATTCTTAATGCATCTGCCATCAAAATCAGTAGAGACGTCCTGAATTGAATTCCTCTATTTTACTTTGTTGTTTTCTATACTTCAAAGTGCTCCACCGGAGAGTAGCTCTCAAGTACTGTATCACTCTGGAAATAAAGGCAAAGAGCTGAATGTTAAACCCATAATTTTCCGTTGCAAGTTATGTATTAAATATAAAACAGTTTTCAAAAAATATATGTGTACTTACGTACTTCAAATCACAGCAATAGGTCGCTTTTATTACTCACTGTAAACAGTTTTTTTTTTTTTTTTTTTTTTTTTTTTTTTTTTTTTTTTTTAATAAAATCACATTTTTAAGGCTGGACAATGAGAAAATTTATAATAAAAAACATGTTATAAATGGTGCAGAATTTATTTTTAATAAAATTTTCTAGATTTTCTATGACTGACTATGTTGTAATTTTCTTTTTTTTTTCGTGTTGCGAAAATATTGGTTATTAATCATGTTGTGCGTTTTTTTTTTGCTTTGTTGTTGCCTCAAACGTGACACATCAATCACACTGATATTGCCTTCCAACTCTTGACGTATTGTAGTAAAACATACAAACTCTGGCAAAGTAGTAACGAGTGGCAAAGTAATATTGATTATGCGACAAACGCCAACGCCACCGCATATATAACGGGTTATACATTTTAAGGTTTTATTTATTTTTTTATTTTTTATTGAAGACTTTTGCTGAAGTATCGAGTGGCATCTCGGCGATAACATGATGAATGGTGGCTAAATGGCATGATCTGGGTGACCAATTGATGCCTTCAAAACGTCAAATTACTCCTTCGGTTCATTTCTCAAGCAATAAAATCGAAATAAGTTGTTTTATGTGGCTCTTGTGTCTTACTATTCAAAAAAGGTCAATTATCGTATGGCCACAGCTCTCCGAAGTGATTGTAATCGTGTTTTCAGGAGAATTTTCGAAAAATAGAATTTTCAAAAAAAGTCGCCGTAGTCTAGTAGGTAGTGTGTTGGCTTATTAGACGTAAAGCCAGGGTTCGTGCCCCACGCCAGACATCAAAACAAAATACAAAAAAAGTATTTTTTCGGCGACTTCCTCTCAGAAGATTTCTAGCAAAAACTCTGAGTAAATAAAAATTGCCATGAAAAAGTTTCTCAAAAATCTGTCGTTCGGAGTCGACTTTAAACTGTAGGTCCCACCACTCATGTATAAAATTAACACACACAACATAAGTGGTGTGAGAAACTAGGTCGTAATCCTGACTGAAAGGTTGTAATGACCAATTATGTATGTATGTTTCAAAAAATACAGCCAATAACACTTCCAGATCAGAATGAGTACTTTTTCTGGAAGCAATAAATTTTTCACAATCATTTCTCGGTTCTCTGGGTCTCATATTATATACTCAGTTTAGCATTTCAAGCCTTTAGTCTGGATTACAATCTAGCTCCTTACACCACCCATGTTTTGTGTGTTAATTTTCTCATTAAGTGGACGAACCTACAGTTTAACGTCGAGTCGGATCGGCATATTTGGAAACTTCATTTCAATTTTGTTTGCTCTCAGAGTTTTTGTCAGAAGAGCTTTTCATAATTCATTTTGTTCGAGATCCCTGAGCTAGGATTTCAACCAAGCGCTCTCGTCTGAAAAGGTAACACACTAAGCCTCATACTTTAAGCCTAATATATGGTGAAGTCGCCGTGGTCTAGTAGGTAGTGTGCTGGCTTATTAGACGTAAAGGCCAGGGTTCGAGCCCCAGGTCTGACTTCAAAACGAAATATAAAAAAATATTTCTTCGGCGACTTCCTCTCAGCAGATTTCTGGCAAAAACTCTGTGAATAAAATAAAATTGCCATGAAAAGTTTCTCACGAATCTGTCGTTCGGAGTCGACTTTAACCTGTAGGTCCTGCCACTCATGTAAAAAAAAATAAAAACATACAATATGAGTGGTGTGAGAAACTAGGCCCTAATCCAGACTGCAGAGTTGTAATGGCCAATCATGTATGTATGTATGTATGTATATGGTGAGAAAAGAACTTCCCCGGAAGAAGAAGACAGCAATTTTGTTCCACCGTTCAGCATTGAGGTCACTCGGCATTAATTGTTACAGTTTTGACAGTTTTGTCACGCCGGAGGTTTTGAAACCACGAAATGGTTAACCTGTTATGAAATGATTATCACGCTACTATCATAGAGAAAAGTGAAGTTGATAGAAATAAAAATGGCTCTAATGATTATTAGTTAAGCACTCTTAAAACGCATGCAATAGACGAATATAAAACAATGTAATAAATACACGTCGCCTTTCCCTCATCAGCATATCATAACTGTAAGAGAGTACCAGGGTGTACTATGGTATGGTATGGTATATTATTTACTACTCACTACTTTGGTTGTTATAATGGCATGTTTCATAAAATTTTTGATGAAATAGAAGAAAAAAAAACTATTACAGTGGAATGTCTATATAGTGAACAGACCAAAATGAAATAAAATTATTCTTTCTTTTAAGAGTTGAAGTAAAATTGTATAGAAATGTAATCCCTTTCAGACCGGAATCTTTTAAGTGAAATTAAAATCTCTTCTAATTAGGTTTTACTGTATAATTTTTTTCTTCCTATTTTTTAATAACCATTTTATGGTTAATGTAACGTACATATAGCTGCGTTTATGGCATTTTTTTGTGTCTTTGGCTTTAGCTTCTCTTCAGGCAAATTTTTAATATGGCTTATATGATCGTTTCCAAAACCACTGGTGCCACCACTCGTAATTACATACATATGTATGACATTTTGATTTATTTAAATATGTACAACGAATTTAAATCATGGCTAAAAAAGCAAGTCCATAGGGGATATTAAAACATTGTCTCTTCTGTACACTGTCACTCACATACAATATTTCCTACTAATTATTTGTAAATACAAAAAAAATATTAAATATTTGATTAATTCTTATTTATTGTACCAAAAAAAAGTACTTCAAAGGTACCTTTTCATTAAGGAGTAATATTTTTAATAATTTTTTTAATTTATTCTTTTTCTTTGCAGGTAAATATGATATTCCCCTGTTCTATTTAAGAAGGTAGGACAGATTTATATCGTATCCGGTAAGTTTTCTAAGAACTCGTTTAAATTCTTTTCGATCTTTATAAAAAAGTACGAAATTTATTAATTTTTTAACTTTAAAATGCGGAAATTGCATCAGCTAGTGTATATCAAATACATGGTTTGTGTCTTTGATAACTTAGCGGGCGTTTTGTTAAATTCCGACTCTAGGCAATAAAATTATAAGGAAAATTGGCAGCATACTCTGAACTCACCTAAAGGGTCCGCCAAATAACTTTTTTTTGAAAATGCTTTAAAAAAAAATACCGAATATTTTCTCAAATTTCTTTTTTTTATTTGAAAGTATAATCCTTCCGGTTAATAATGGAAAATAATTTCATTCAAATGGCTGCCTCGGCTGGCCATGCAGTAGCCTACACGATCGGTCCAATTTTTAAGCACATTATCGATTGTGTGCAGCTGTATTTCATCAATGGCTTCACGAATATTGTCCTTTAAAGCGTCAATTGTCTCTGGCTTGTCGGCGTAACACTTATCTTTGACGGCACCCCACAAATAATAGTCCAACGGTGTCAAATCGCAGCTCCGAGGTGGCCAAACGACATCAGCTCTGCGGCTGATAATGCGATCTTCAAAAACAGGGCGCAAAACATCGAGTGTAGCTTCGGCTGTGTGGCACGTAGCGCCGTCCCGTTGAAACCAAATGTTGCCAATATTCTCCTCTTCAATTTTTGTGAACAAAATTCGTTCAACATGGCCCGATAACGATCGCCATTGACTGTAACGGCTATTCCTTGCTCATTTTCGAAGAAAAATGGCCCAATTATGCCTCTGGACAAAAATCCACGCCAAACAGTGACTCATTTTGGGTGCGTCGGCTTTTCAATGTATGCGTGCGGGTTTTCTGTGCCCAAAATGCGACAATTTTGCTTGTTTACATACCCGCCAAGATCAAAATGAGCTTCATCTGAAAAGATGATTTTTTTTTTGCCAAAATCGTTATCTTCTGGTGTACGCTACTGCATGGCCAGCCGAGGCAGCCATTTGAATGAAATTATTTTCCATTATTAACCGGAAGGATTGTACTTTCAAAAATTTGAGAAAATATTCAGTAGTTTTTTTTTAAAGCATTTTCAAAAAAAAAAAAAAAAGTTATTTGGCGGACCCTTTAGACGTGAGGAGGTGATCATACTTCTGTTTGATCAAAGATAATAAAGTATAAAGAATGCGCATTTTAACATATTTTGGAATATTTTTCAAAAATATTTCATGACGCGGGGGGAAAGATAGAAGGGAATGATACAGAAACCAAGAGCGTAACAATGCGTTGTTCTCATCGTGCATTTTTGTTGTTTGACCACCTTTTTTTATTTATTTTTCTGTTGTTAAAAACAGATGTCGGCACCAATGTCCCTCAGGGTAAGAACATCTTCGGCTTTTTACACACATAGGACACGAACATCAAGAATGTTCGTTAAAAAGAGCGTAAAATCTTCTCAGCTTTTAAAGCAGAACGTTCATGTCGCTTTTTCAGTCTTTAATTTACACACATAGAAATATCACAGTAGTATTCACTAATATCAATGAGAAATGATTTCGATTTTCGGAAGAATACTTGCCAAGTTAAATTCGGTGTCTTTAGGGATTTAGTGCAGTACAATTTTTCTATATTTTCCGATCACATATACATATCATTGGGTTAGTAAGTAGACTTGGCATTATTACTAACAATTTTCCTCTAGGTTAACACATGCCTTTGGTTATGGATTAGTGAGTGAGAGAAAGAAAATAAGTTGAGAGAATTTATTTACTTACAGCCATATAAAAGTGTTAGTAATATACTCTATTTTTATTTTCATTTCATCAACATACATATGTAAAGCTGTCTATCTTTGGCTTAATAATTTTGGATAAATAAAAATAAAATAAAACATCGATTTTATTATTAAAAGAACATAAAGCTTAAAAGCTTTGGCTTAAAAGTTAGGCCATGTTTTTTAGAAAAATAAAAAGAATAAAAAACCATTTGTTACTAAAAGAAAAAAACGAGCATTCCAAAGCATTTAAAAAAAATTATACAATTAAAATTATACAAATTATAAAAGAATGAAATACGCCGAGCTAATGACATTTTTAACACAAAATATTCTTCGAGTGTTATTCTGAAATAAAATGATAAAGCATCCGCTAAACATGTGTTCTTGTCGCAGTCTGATCGACAACTAAATCAGAAAACATAAGCATACATACACATGTACATACGTACGATGAGAGCAACACATTGTTACGCTCTTTGTTTGTGTTCATTTTCCTTCTGTCTTCCTCTCCCCTCACCTTGAAATGATTTTTAAAAAAATTTTGGGGAGAGCGGGTCGTAATGTTACGACCCGCCATAAGAAATTTTACTTCTACATGATGCGTATTCTTTATATCCATATTCTTTGGTTTGATACAGCCGTCACTAAAGTGACAGTCAGTCCTTCCCTCATTGTCATAAAAACGAGCATTATTTGGGAGAAGTTTTTCTTTAGAAGAGTACGCGACACATGATATTACTCAGAGAAGCTTATCAATCGGTTTGTTAGGTTCAGAAATGGCAATATTTTATGGTAATGGTTAAATATCTACCGACCATTAGTAAGATGATGCAGTTGGCCCTAGAGCTAACGCCCCGATGTTCTTATTGGATAGGAGGGGCGTAACACATAAAATTCTGTCAGTAGCGCCACTGACAGATAATTGAGTCTACTTTCAGATCATACAGATTCCTATGTATGGCTGCAATATTTGTTGGGAGGCTTTGGAGGCAGCGAATCTTTGACATTTTCCGGACAAGGTTCCCAAGATACGTCTCTTTAGGCATATCGGATGCTGTAGAAAGCACAGATCTCAAGCCATGCTGGATGCGATACTAGAAATACTGCCGGTTAGGTTTTTGACATTATTTGAAAGATGTCTTGCTGAGGTAGGTCGATTTGAACATGCAATGATTTTGAGGGTTCTTGACTTGGGTATACGGACTAAAAGTCCAGGTTTTACGCAGTCCAAGTTTGTACGGGTAACTGCCCTCTGGTTTTTCCAAATGGGACTAACATATTTGCGATCACCAACGTAAGGCAGCTGGTTTAGGAATGGATTGCACCGGGTGATAAGTTCGTTATCTATGTACATGGATTATCAAGCTATCTAGAAGGCCTTGAGCACTAAACTAGTTCAAGATTGGTGCATGGCTCACTATGGTACTGGGGATTTGTCTTGAGCGAGCTAATGTGTTGACAAGAGAAGTTTCTTCTGTAGGAGCGGTCAATTAGAGCCACTCGATTGATCAGGTGATGAGACGTTGAGTGGAATTTTCATGCCGAATAGGGGAGGAATCTCTAGGCTTCTATGTTCCAAACTAGACTGTTCTAGAACGGAATGGGCCATGAGAAAGCGACCTATTAGTATCTTGACAGATTTTTAGACAGGATATTGTTGTTTGGGAGCAAGTTCTATATGGTCCAGCAGCAATCCTTCATACTGTAGAGATTGTGGCTGTGTTGGGGAGCTCGTGTGTCTTGAGCACATACTGTAGCTCTGCATGTAAAGGGTGTTTTTTATAGAGGTATAGAACTTTAAGTTGGCATTACTTTTCAAGATGGCGACCGATTTAACAGCTGTCAAGTGATTTATTCTCAGTTTGGTTTGGCAATTCATCATGAATAGACTCACGCCTGAACAACGCTTGCAAATAGTGCAATTTTATTTCGAAATTAATGGTTCTGTGCGGAAGACGTATCGCGCACTACGTCCATTTTATCGTCGACAAAATCGTCCATCAGAGCAGTTAATTCGATTAACCATGGAACGTTTTCGCACCACGTTTACTCTTATTGATAACTCGCATCCCCAGAGACGCTGTACGGTGCGTACAGAAGAAGCTATTGCTGCTGTAGAGCGTGGCATTGAGGAAGACCCGAATGAGTCCATCCGCCATCGAGCACAGGAATTGGATCTGTGTCCATCCACTTTATGGAAGATTTTGCGGAAGGATCTTGGTTTGCGTGCTTACAAAATCCAACTCGTGCAAGATTTGAAGCCAAACGATCATCAAGTAAGGCGTAGATTCGTCGAATGGGCCCAAAACGAGATTACCGTTGTTCCCGATTTTCATAAGCAAATTTTGTTTAGCGATGAAGCGCACTTCTGGTTGAATGGCTACGTCAACAAACAAAACTGCCGCATTTGGAGTGAAGGTAATCCTCAAGTGTATGTGGAAACACCGTTACATCCAGAAATACTGACTGTTTGGTGCGCTTTATGGGCTGGTGGAAGCATTGGTCCGTACTTTTTCAAAAACGATGGTGGCCAGAACGTTACAGTCAATGGTGATCGGTATAGAGCCATGATTACTAACTTTTTCATTCCTGAATTGAATAACCATGATGTCCAGGAGATGTGGTTTCAACAAGACGGCGCAACATGTCACACAGCTCGTGCCACAATAGATTTATTGAAAGACACGTTTGGTGACCGCCTAATTTCACGTTTTGGACCTGTGAATTGGCCTCCAAGATCTTGTGATTTAACACCGCCAGACTACTTTCTGTGGGTCTATGTAAAGTCATTGGTCTATGCGGTAAAGCCACAAACGCTTGACCATTTTGAAGACAACATTCGCCGTATTATTGCCGATATACGGCCACAAATGCTGGAAAAAGTCATTGAAAATTGGACGTCCAGATTGGACTACAATCGCGCCAGCCGTGGCGGTCATATGCCAGAAATCATATTTAAAATGTAATGCCACAAGATTATCTTTCGGATAAATGAAATTCATGTCAATCGAATAATCCATCGTTGTTTTATTGCAACTTAAAGTTCTGTACCTCTATAAAAAACACGCTTTATATATATGCCAAGTCATAAGATTTTTAAACGGAGTTTCTTTAATAGCCTTAGAGAGTTGTTTCCTGCTAGAGTTTGTAATATTGAGAGTTTTTCATCTCTGGTATTAGTTGGCTTGTGAGATGATTTCGTTCTTCTCTCTCCTCCTTATTTTTTTTTTTTTTTTTGTAGAAATCTTTTCGTAGATTTATTCGAGTTTTGTGAACTTTTTTATTTCTTTTTGATCTTAAATGCTGTAGAAGTTGTTCATTTAATGGTTGTTATAATCTGGTTCATGTGAAATGGGTTTTCCAACGACCTCCAATGTGTAAACAGAATTCTCTTTAAAAATACTTTATTTGCGGTTTTACTATTTGCCCGCGCCTCCCAAATTCTCTTATAAAAAAACTCTTACTTTTGTTGTTTTTTTATTTGTGATTTTATTTAGTTTTTTTTTATTGGAAAACTCGCAAGAAAAAAATTAAATTCCATTTAACATGTGTCCTCTTTATACGCTGTGTTATGTTTCTCTTCTCTGCCGCTACACTATAAAAATGACGGCATTCTTTTCGCTTTAAAAAGATAACTAAGAAGTATTCATTCATTCTTATGCTTATTTTGTTTGTTTCTGTGTTTCAATTCTACTTTTTTTGTTTTTGTCTGTTTTTGGCTAAAATCCAAATGTGTTAAGTTTCGTTTACAACATCTTTGAACCGACATGCAATGCTTACAGAATTTTCTACTTTTTTTTCTTTCCTGATTTTTCTTTTTTCACAGCCCCCCCTCTGCCTTCAAATAAAATACTTTTGGGCAAAAGGCAGCAAGCGGCTAAAAAGTCACTCCCTAAATATACTCGTATGCATGTATGATGAGTATAGGAAAATCCAAAATATTTGCTCTACTTTATAAAAAAAAAAGAAGAAGCATAAGCACATATAAAAAAGTGGAATATAAAAATAAAACAAACTGCTGTGCTGTCAGTATTTGTGTGTTTCTGTGTTTGAGGGGAAAATATTTAACGGCCCACCACCAACACTACCATATCATCTCCTTCTTTTTTGTCACTGTCAAGTGTACTGCAGCAGTTGGGTGTTTGAAATATGGCACAGCCTCCAGGTTATTTTATTATTTTCCCTGTTTTTTTCGTTTTGTTTTGTTTTGTTTTTGTTATTATTGCTGTTGATTTTTTTCGCTTAGCCTCACATTAAGATATAAATCCATCCCGTGTTTCTTCTTCTGTATTTTAAGTATTTGTTTTTATTTTTGCTTGTGTAAACGATTTATTTCAAGGCCCTGGTTTGATTTCTTTTTATTATTTGCGAAAAAAGATTTATAGTCCTCCTTAGGCTGCTCTTTTTTTATGCCCCACTGTTTATTTGTTTGCTTGTTTAGTATTGTGAGTGTTACATAAAAATAATTTCAGTAATAAAATGAAAATTTGTTGTAAATAACGTGATACCTTTATTGTGACCCCATAAATACGATATTGGCAAGGAGTAATAGTCATTTCTTTATAAAGGGAAATTATTGTCACAGATAATTTTCTTAAAACATATATTTGAAGCTAAAATGTTATAAATTATTTAATTTCAAAAGTAAAGTTTATGATTTGGGTGAATCATTATAATTTTTAAACTTTAGAGTATGTTAGCCCCATTGTGTCGCCGTACTCTAGTAGGTAGTGTGTTGGCTTATTAGGCGCAAGGCCACGATTCAAACCCCAGGTCAGACATCAAAACGAAATATGAAAAAGTATTTCTTCGGCAACTTCCTCTCAGCAGATTTCTGGCAAAAACTCTGAGAGTAAAGAAAATTGCCATGAAAAAATGTCTCAAAAAATCGGTCGTTCGGAGTCGACTTTAAACTGTAGGTCCCATGTATAAAATTAACACACACAACATAAGTGGTGTGAGAAACTAGGTCGTAATCATGGCTGAAGGGTTGTAATGACCAATTATGTATGTTATGTATATATGTAGCCCCATTGTGATACCACAGGAAATCATCTTGACTTCAAAACAAATTAAAGACCACAGAGAATGAGAAGTCAAGCCCCTTAGCAGCTTCAGCAAATGTGGGGAGCTGGTACATTAGAACTCATTCCAGAGAATGGCAAATCTATCGGTATATCTTAAAATAGGACAGTGGCCAGTGTTTTAAGGAAAGAAGGAACTCAATCTTATCCATTTAAGCCCAGCATAGACTAACAATATTTCAGGTGCATTCTTGCTGCCAGCGAAGCTAAGCTTCCTTTTAAAGCGACTAGATAACGCCTAGTTTAACTGAGGCAAGCGCAATGCCTATGCCCTTTAACATGTCACAATTTGTGGGTTCTGTACAAGCCCTGACCAGTTCATTAGCCATACAATTTCCGACGATATCCTTATATCCTGTAACCCTTAAAATTATTGCTTTTGGTTGATCTGAAATTTCCCTAATAAATCTCCATTCCCGTACAAGGACGAAAATATCTTCGTGAGGGATTTGATCACAAGCATTGTTCCGCCTGTAATATGGTCGAGATCTGTGCCTGGAAACATGGTAGTGATATGGAAATAACACGTACTTCACTTCCTTGGATAAGGAGAATGGAATCCTGTTGAGAGTTTATCTTGTCCTGTCTGAGCAAGGAATTAATTGCGTTTAGAAAGCAATGGCACAAGACTACCCCGACATTTTGTTATTAGTTTTAAGGCTTAATTGAACCTCAACGAGAGAGTGTGTGTATTACAAAGAGCGTGCGAGATCATAAAATTAAAATTGTTGTAGCTCCTCCAACAGTTCCTCCACAACGATATTCCACACTAAGGACAAGAGAACTGTATTGTATTCACTTCTTTTGACGGGACTATAGTACAAACCGTAACGTGTGTATCAAGTTCCCTGAGGACTACCTCCGAATAGATATTTTTGGAACCAAGCTGCATTAAATGAAGACAACCAGTGAAAAACGCTAAGTTGCAGGATTCGTATTAATGTTCCCCATTCAGTAACTTAATACCGTTTCACTGAACAGGCGGATTTAGCACTACTAAGTTCCGATAAGTGCTAGGAAAGTATTTATAAAGGGTGTTTTTTATAGAGGTATAGAACTTTAAGTTGCAATAAAACAACGATGGATTATTCGATTGACATGAATTTTATTTATCCGAAAGATAATCTTGTGGCATTACATTTTAAATATGATTTCTGGCATATGACCGTCACGGCTGGCGCGGATGTAGTCCAATCTGGACTTCCAATTTTCGATGACTTTTTCCAACATTTGTGGCCGTATATCGGCAATAATACGGCGAATGTTGTCTTCCAAATGGTCAAGCGTTTGTGGCTTTACCGCATAGACCAATGACTTTACATAATCCCACAGAAAGTAGTCTAGCGGTGTTAAATCACAAGATCTTGGAGGCTAATTCACAGGTCCAAAACGTGAAATTAGGCGGTCACCAAACGTGTCTTTCAATAAATCTATTGTGGCACGAGCTGTGTGACATGTTGCGCCGTCTTGTTGAAACCAAATCTCCTGGACATCATGGGTATTCAATTCAGGATTGAAAAAGTTAGTAATCATGGCTCTATACCGATCACCATTGACTGTAACGTTCTGGCCACCATCGTTTTTGAAAAAGTACGGACAAATGATTCCATCAGCCCATAAAGCGCACCAAACAGTCAGTTTTTCTGGATGTAACGGTGTTTCCACATACACTTGAGGATTACCTTCACTCCAAATGCGGCAGTTTTGTTTGTTGACATAGCCATTCAACCAGAAGTGCGCTTCATCGCTAAACAAAATTCGCTTATGAAAATCGGGAACAACGGTAATCTCGTTTTGGGCCCATTCGACGAATCTACGCCTTACTTGATGATCGTTTGGCTTCAATTCGTGCACGAGTTGGATTTTGTAAGCACGCAAACCAAGATCCTTCCGAAACATCTTCCTTAAAGTGGATGGACACAGATCCAATTCCTGTGCTCGATGGCGGATGGACTCATTCGGGTCTTCCTCAATGCTACGCTCTACAGCAGCAATAGCTTCTTCTGTACGCACCGTACAGCGTCTCTGGGGATGCGAGTTATCAATAAGAGTAAACGTGGTGCGAAAACGTTCCATGGTTAATCGATTTAACTGCTCTGACGGACGATTTTGTCGACGATAAAATGGACGTAGTGCGCGATACGTTTTCCGCACAGAACCATTATTTTCGAAATAAAATTGCACTATTTGCAAGCGTTGTTCAGGCGTGAGTCTATTCATGATGAATTGCCAAACCAAACTGAGAATAAATCACTTGACAGCTGTTAAATCGGTCGCCATCTGGAAAAGTAATGCCAACTTAAAGTTCTATACCTCTATAAAAAACACCCTTTACTACTACAAGGAAGAAGAAGATACTTATCGGAACATATTAGAGTAAAATGGAACACTTGACGGAAAATTTAAATACTCTGCCTGCTATGTCATGCAATCTTATAGGGGTTAAGTTTCGCGGACGTTTTTTATTAAATCCAAGGCAGGTTATTGATTTTTTAGTGATGAAGATATCTGGCTTTATTCGAAGCTTCATTAGGGTGCTATAAATACGTATATTCGTATGATGAGAATTTTTAAATAAGGTTGAATGAAGTAATTCCCATATTCATTTAATTTAAACGTTTTTGTAGGTGCTTATTGTTATCTTTGCTTTAAAATTAAAAACAAACGAAATAAAAAATTATTAAATAAATCATGCTTATTATTTGAAAACTTGTACAGGCTTGCAACGTTGCATATTTTTACAAACAATTGGACACTTTGGCCATGTCAGCGAAAACTAATTTGTGTGTGTGTGTGTGTGTTTCTCACTCGGTATTTTAATATTATAAACGTTTACAGTTACTATGTTCGCAATGACATGCACATAGAAAAAGTTACAAATAAATTAAACGTTGCCAGCAATTGTCGATATTTTTTTTGTTATCATTCCACATGCCCACAACTCTTTTTTTGCGTTAAGCAAGTGATAACAAAATAACAACAGCAAAAACAACAGCAAAAACACAGTGTTGTGAGTTGCATAAATAAAGGGAAAAAAAAGAAAGAAATTCTATTTGACACACTCCAGCTTTGCAGTGTTAAAAGCTGTATATACAAACACACGCACCTATTATTAAAAAAAAAGAAAAACAATAACACAACAACATTAACCATTCGCAAGAGTAGCAATGCTAGCAGTTTTAGTAGTCGAAGTACTAGTAGTAATTGTTGTTGTTTGAGTAGAAGAGAGAATATTTAAAATGACTTGGCAGCATTTTCTTTGTTTCTTTTAGCAAAACAAAAAAAACTACAGCTACAGCTACTGCAAATGAATGACAAAGCGAAATGAATAGTACACACACACAAACTCACATTGTCTCTCTTGTTTTTATTTTTATAACACAAGCAAACACTCACTCCCATAAACTAACGTTCGTTGTTCGTTGTTCCTTAACGAAGCTGGCATTGTTATTGCATGAGTGAGCGAGCCTGCCGCTGAAATGCTGTGTGAATAAATGATGAATAGCAACAACATGACATAAATTTTTAATTGTTGACAAAATGTTGCAGGTAAATTTGTCTATTTAAAAATTTATTTCAATAGTGTTGGTGTTGGTGTTGTTGTTGTTTCTTATTTAAGTTTTATTGTTGTTGTAGACGGGTCTTTTGTTTGTTTGCAAATTTTCTTTTTCTTCTTTATCTTCTTAACTGTTTTTAAGCTGCTACTACATATGTATGTTGCTGATGTTGTTGTTGTTGCTGTCGTTAAAAGATGAGTAGCAAATAGATTTTGTAAAGAGAAGATTTAACGAAGGATTAGTCGTGTAAGAAATGCAAATTCATTATTGTAAACAATTATTTGACATACACACACACAAGCATACAAAATATACGAAAAACTCATATAAACACTTAACGAAAAAATAACCGTTAATGACAAGGCATTAAGGAATAGATGTACTTGCATACATGTAATATACATATGTAGGATTGTTTGTATATACATATTTACGTGAAGAAAACTGAAATCATTATTATGATGACAAAACATTAACGGAGAATAATTAATAAGAAATTAAGAATACATTTTCAAAATGAAGGTTAATAAAATGGAATTTTATTAACGATAATAATGGCAAATAATTAAGAAATTTAAAATATTAAGAAATAAAATAAAGGGTGTTTTTTATGGAGGTATAGAACTTTAAGTTGCAATAAAACAACGATGGATTATTCGATTGACATGAATTTTATTGATCCGAAAGATAATCTTGTGGCATTACATTTTAAATTTGATTTCTGGCATATGACCGCCACGGCTGGCGCGGATGTAGTCCAATCTGGACGTCCAATTTTCGATGACTTTTTCCAACATTTGTGTCCGTATATCGGCAATAATACGGCGAATGTTGTCTTCCAAATGGTCAAGCGTTTGTGGCTTTACCGCATAGACCAATGACTTTACATAGCCCCACAGAAAGTAGTCTAACGGTGTTAAATCACAAGATCCTGGAGGCCAATTCACAGGTCCAAAACGTGAAATTAGGCGGTCACCAAACGTGTCTTTCAATAAATCTATTGTGGCACGAGCTGTGTGACATGTTGCGCCGTCTTGTTGAAACCACATCTCCTGGACATCATGGTTATTCAATTCATGAATGAAAAAGTTAGTAATCATGGCTCTATACCGATCAACATTGACTGTAACGTTCTGGCCACCATCGTTTTTGAAAAAGTACGGACCAATGATTCCACCAGCCCATAAAGCGCACCAAACAGTCAGTTTTTCTGGATGTAACGGTGTTTCCACATACACTTGAGGATTACCTTCACTCCAAATGCGGCAGTTTTGTTTGTTGACGTAGCCATTCAACCAGAAGTGCGCTTCATCACTAAACAAAATTCGTTTATGAAAATCGGGAACAACGGTAATCTCGTTACGCCTTACTTGATGATCGTTTGGCTTCAAATCTTACACGACTTGGATTTTGTAAGCACGCAAACCAAGATCCTTCCGCAAAATCTTCCATAAAGTGGATGGACACAGATCCAATTATTGTGCTCGATGGCGGATGGACTCATTCGGGTCTTCCTCAATGCTACACTCTACAGCAGCAATAGCTTCTTCTGTACGCACCGTACAGCGTCTCTGGGGATGCGAGTTATCAATAAGAGTAAACGTGGTGCGAAAACGTTCCATGGTTAATCGAATTAACTGCTCTGTTGGACGATTTTGTCGACGATAAAATGGACGTTGTGCGCGATACGTTTTCCGCACAGAACCATTATTTTCGAAATAAAATTGCACTATTTGCAAGCGTTGTTCAGGCGTGAGTCTATTCATGATGAATTGCCAAACCAAACTGAGAATAAATCACTTGACAGCTGTTAAATCGGTCGCCATCTTGAAAAGTAATGCCAACTTAAAGTTCTATACCTCTATAAAAAACACCCTTTATAAGGAATAATATAATATATAAAAAATAAAATAAGATAAATAAAAATGCTTATTATTACATTTGGGGGCTTATTTTCAATTTGTAAAATAAATTTATTGTTCAAAGTTTAGCTCAAAAATTGAAAAGTTTCTTTGAAACTGTAGTTAACAACACTTTTATTAGATTTAGATGTTGAACAAAAAGTCTAATTTGCTATTTCTTCCTTTCTCTCTCTAACTTTTTACACATTTACAAACACATATACACTGCTCATTGAATTAGATCAAAGCTAAAAAGCCTATGTTTGTTTGCGAGAGTGTGCGTGTAAGAGTTAAAGAGAGCATAGAAGTGTTTCGGAAAGTACGAAGGGGTACTTGTGTATTACGAAAGTGTGCATGAATATTTGCGTGTGTGTGTTTGAATTCAGTTCAAAGCAGCAAATAGAAGGATCAGAATTGTAAAAATGGGAACAATAACAAGGCAATTCATGTAAGAGAAGAACAAAAACAAAAACACATCTCAGCATTAAAAGTAGACTTTTTGTCTATTCTCTCCACAGAGTTGAAGTGTGTTGGTAAATGCCGTTCTAAAATTTGGGTCAATTTGGGTTAGAGATGTTCGTTTTTTTTCTTTTAATTTACGAGAATTTGTTCTTTTTTTGTTTTTTCCTATCTAAAGATGAAAGGAAAACTGTGTTTTTAAAGGAAGGCATTAAAAACAAGGACATTTTATTTGTCTTGTAAATTTTTAAAGGATTGTTTTATCACTTTTTATCATTTTTTTTTTCTTCAACAATTTGGTAGTTGTTTTAAAATTTAATATTCCTGGTAACATAAATTGCATCAAGCAGTACTGCAGCTTGTTTGAAAGGTGATCTTGTAAGCTTCACTTTGTTGGAAGATATAATTAAAATCACATTATTCGGTTAAAAGCGCTTAAAAATCTGCAAAAGTTCGAAATATTACCGTTAGGTTATGTTTTTCAAATAAAGGAAAGCTAAGAATGCGCCACAGAATGCTGAAAAAAATATGTGGAGTTTACAGAGAGAATATTGTTAGGTTAGAGGACGTGTACTTGTCAATTAAGACAAGTGCAGTACCCGGAGGTCGAATTGACCCATTGTACAAGAGAGAATGTTGTACTATATTGACTATTTACTAAAAAAATGGATGAAACCATGGAAAATATTGAAAGAGGTCGTGGACGTTGTTGTAAAACTAGTAATTCGTCATAAAACAGTCTTTAAACATTTGCAAAACGTTGGATACACGAGAAAGCTCTTGGGCTGGGTGCCACATGAATTAATAATTGTGATTCACTGATAAAACAAACAAAAAATAGAATAATTCTGAAGCAAATGATTACAAGCTATGAAAAAGAGGATCACGTACGACAATAATGTAAGAAATAGACCATGAACAATGTAAGATTAAGCTTCCTTGGAGTGGAAAAGCCAGGATTATTACCAACAAAGAGAATAAAGTATGTTTGGTGATATTGTGCTATTAGAACCTGATCAAACTAAGGATTCTGATCTCCACTGTCACCAATTAAAGAGATTGAAGGAAGCAATTCTATTTAAATGTTCACATTTGATTAGCAGTAGAAGTGTTGCATTCCATCATTACAAAGCGCCTAAACCCAACCATCTTTGATGACAGAGAAGTTTTAATAAAGGGTGTTTTTTATAGAGGTATAGAACTTTAAGTTGGCATTACTTTTCAAGATGGCGACCGATTTAACAGCTGTCAAGTGATTTATTCTCAGTTTGGTTTGGCAATTCATCATGAATAGACTCACGCCTGAACAACGCTTGCAAATAGTGCAATTTTATTTCGAAAATAATGGTTCTGTGCGGAAAACGTATCGCGCACTACGTCCATTTTATCGTCGACAAAATCGTCCATCAGAGCAGTTAATTCGATTATCCATGGAACGTTTTCGCACCACGTTTACTCTTATTGATAACTCGCATCCCCAGAGACGCTGTACGGTGCGTACAGAAGAAGCTATTGCTGCTGTAGAGCGTAGCATTGAGGAAGACCCGAATGGGTCCATCCGCCATCGAGCACAGGAACTTGATCGGTGTCCATCCACTTTATGGAAGATTTTGCGGAAGGATCTTGGTTTGCGTGCTTACAAAATCCAACTCGTGCAAGATTTGAAGCCAAACGATCATCAAGTAAGGCGTAGATTCGTCGAATGGGCCCAAAACGAGATTACCGTTGTTCCCGATTTTCATAAGCGAATTTTGTTTAGCGATGAAGCGCACTTCTGGTTGAATGGCTACGTCAACAAACAAAACTGCCGCATTTGGAGTGAAGGTAATCAATCCTCAAGTGTATGTGGAAACACCGTTACATCCAGAAAAACTGACTGTTTGGTGCGCTTTATGGGCTGGTGGAATCATTGGTCCGTACTTTTTCAAAAACGATGGTGGCCAGAAGGTTACAGTCAATGGTGATCGGTATAGAGCCATGATTACAAACTTTTTCATTCCTGAATTGAATAACCATGATGTCCAGGAGATGTGGTTTCAACAAGACGGTGCAACATGTCACACAGCTCGTGCCACAATTGATTTATTGAAAGACACGTTTGGTGACCGCCTAATTTCACGTTTTGGACCTGTGAATTGGCCTCCAAGATCTTGTGATTTAACACCGCTAGACTACTTTCTGTGGGGCTATGTAAAGTCATTGGTTTATGCGGTAAAGCCACAAACGCTTGACCATTTGGAAGACAACATTCGCCGTACTATTGCCGATATACGGCCACAAATGTTGGAAAAAGTCATCGAAAATTGGACGTCCAGATTGGACTACATCCGCGCCAGCCGTGGCGGTCATATGCCAGAAATCATATTTAAAATGTAATGCCACAAGATTATCTTTCGGACAAATAAAATTCATGTCAATCGAATAATCCATCGTTGTTTTATTGCAACTTAAAGTTCTATACCTCTATAAAAAACACCCTTTACAACCACCATATATCTCGGTGTTTGCATCGATGGATATTATTGGTTTCGAGTGGAATTGGACCTGTTTTCGTGTGGGACACCTAGAAGTTGCAATGGATGGATAACAAAGCAGAGCTTGAACTCAAAAATTGAAAAATTTTATCACTCAGAACGGCATGTATTTTGTGTAATAAAGGCCGGTTCAATTATCTGGAAAACGATTTAAGAGAATAATTTTTAATATGCTTCCGCTAGCTCGACCATTAGCAATTTGAATTGATTATTTATGATGATAATGGCAACACTTATAACAGCACAGTAAAACACTACTGCACACTTATATATGCTTGCAAAACAATTGGAGACAAGTAAACAAAAGTACTCTCTTACTCGTTTTAGTAACAAACTGCAGAGAGTACTGAAGTATTTCAAAGAGCATTCATTACAAGAATGAAAAACAAACTTGCTATCATCAACTGTATTTAAATAACCAGAATAATCAGCAAACTGAACTGATTTTGTTTTTTTCTTTTTCTTTTATCATTTACTAGTTCTTACTATCGTTATTGTTGTCGTTGTATTACCGTTGTATTTGTAAAGTTATTTGATGTAATTAAGCAAAATAACTCTTAAAGAATTCATTAAGCACACTGTATTGTTCTAATATTTCTTTGTATGTATGTATGTGTGTCTTTTCTCTTATTTGTTATGTTCCTAATAGCATGAAATAAATATGATAATTAACGGGTTTTTTTTTCTCTTCTTTTTTATATGGGGAATGATTAAAATTTAAATGATTTTTGTTTTGTTTACGTTTTTGTATTTGTATTGTATTGTTGTTATTTATTATTCCGATTATTAATTTAAATATAAAAATGTTGTTGTTATTGTTTGCTACTAATGACCTAAATCCCATAAAACACAACAAAAGACTTGAAATAAAAGAGAAAAAATAGTCTAAAATCTACGTTTTTTTAAACTTTCCTTATCATTTCATTATTTTTTGTTTTCTTTTTTTGTAGGTATGAGAGAATAAGTACGTATGCATGTATGTATGAGTGTGTGTGTGTGTGTGTGTGCATGATGGCGTATTTTTGTTTGCTTATTTTCACTGGGTGTCATGTCTTCTCGTGTTTTAATTGTTATGGTTCGTTTATTTTTGCTCTTGTTTTGATATCTCTTTCCTTTTTTTGCATTGTTTTTTCATTTTGTTTCACTTTTAACCTTCGCTTGACAGTTGACATTCCCTGTGTGTTGTTGTTTAATTGTAGCCTTTATTTAGTGTGTTGTTATTTTTGTTTTTCTGCTTTCATTTTTACACTGTGTCAAGTCCACTTTTTGTTACTGTCTTTGTTGCTATTGCTTTTGTTGTTGTTGCCGTCTGTTTGAATTATATGCAAGAATTTGTTTATCTTTCTTTTGTTTTAATTATTGTTGTTGTTTTTTTGGTATTATTTTCTGTTTGTTTTCCTTGTAAGTGCGTGAGATTTTTTCATTTCCCTGTCAGTTTATTGCAATAAACAGTGTTGTCTGCGCTTTTAATTAAAAAGTGACAAAATAAAGAACAATGATTGAATTGATATTTAAAGGTTTAATTTGGTTTCCAAAGTTTGTTCCCAAATTAAATACCAAATAAAACAGACTTTGAAATGACCTTTAATACACCAAATAAGTGCCGTTTCGATCGGGAACATTTCGCCATTTTTGAGGTAAAGATATTAATGCATTAGTTTTGGATTTAGGGCCTGTTTCTGTAAGACAAATGCTTCAGACCAGACGTTCGTCTTTATCTTTGTATGGAAAACGGAATAAAAATTGATTGTTTTAGTTTCTGGTTTTCTGAGAGATAAATTCTCCAATTGCGTTTTTGCACAGCTCTACGGAATTTGAATTTACACCACTAGAGGAGTTTCGCAGAGATCAATACAAATGTTGGGATGAAGCTGAAGTTGTATGGTAGATGCCTGAAAACTTCCCAAACAAGCTATCTCAGCTTCTCAGCTTTTAGAGGGTCATTTTTTTCCCGCCGAGGAGGAGTAAATGTACCTAACCGCACCATAGAGGAAGTCGTCACATCCACCGTGTGTGGGGCCCTCACCCACTAAATCCCCCCCTCGTTTCATGGACTTGTTGTGCCCACTCCGGAACTACGGTGGTATTACTTCGGAGTGGAGTCCCTTTGGCTCTTTGGCCCCTGCATGTTCATATCCGCGTCCGGATTGCGTGTCGAAATTTGAAGAGACATCTATGTGTCTCCACTATTCCTTTCCTCCAGGTCCCCGCTTCGAATTTCGCTTGACACGTGTGCCAGTTTCATCTATTCCGGCGTGCCCACATGTTCCGCAGCCTCAAGATCCCTCTTCTTCAGTTTTAGAATCCTCTCCACGTAATTCGCCACTGAGGTCCAATTTTCCCTACTCGCGGTCATAACCCCGACAATATTACCGGGCGTGATCGTCCCAACTATCGAGCGATAGCTCTGCCAGCGTGCGCACTCGAAAACGGTGTGCTCTGCGTCACCAATTATCTCCCCTTCCTCGTAAAGACAGTAAGGGGAGGCTATCCGTGACCCGATAGCATCTGTGTAACGTAGTAATTTACCTGTCCAAATTTCCGACCAATCCATGGCCTTATGTCCAGAATAAGTCTCGCCGTCCATCTTCCTCTATCTTCCTCGTTCCATCGTTGTTGCCATTTTTAAATGGAGTTTTCCCTGATATGAGCGGTTATATGACTTCCAGCCGATTTCGCCTTATAAATCTCCATCCGCTCCGCTGCCAGCAGATCCACAGGGATAATACACGCTATCACCACTACGGCTGGAGCGGATACCGTACGATATGCCGACGTGATACGCAATGCAGCCGTTCTCTTTACCGATACCAGTGTTTCGGCCCAAATTTCGCTCCCATAAAGCATAATGCTGTTTCCAACCTCCATCAGGAGTCTCCGTCTCGCCGGTAGCGGGCCTCCAATGTTCGCCATTAATCTACTGAGCTGTCCAACGATCTTCTGGGCCTTGTTAGCCGAGTACTGAATCTGATGTGAAAATGTTAGTCTGGGATCCAGCCTTATTCCCAGGTATTTCACCGAGCTCTTGGTCCTAATCACCCCGTATCCTATACTTATGTCTACCTGCAAGGGGATATGACGACCAGTGATCAGCAGTAATTCCGTTTTATGCATGGCCAGATCCAGGCCGTGGGCATCCAGCCATGTTTTCGTTCTCAGCATGACACGTCTCAGTTTTCGTTGTGCCTCTTCCGTGTTCCTGGCCGTGATAACAGCTGCAATATCATCTGCGTATCCAACCAAAAAAAGTTCCCTCTGGCAAATCCTCTCTCAGGATTCCATCGTAGTTGACGTTCCATAGGTCGGGGCCGAGGATAGATCCCTGTGCCGCTCCCGATGTTATATGTTTCGCCCTTGGGCCCGAGCTTGTGTTATACACCAGCTGTCTGCTACTCAGATAACTACTTATCATGGCCAAGATGTAGTGTGGCACCGAGAAAAATGTACTCCAAAGCATTTAATACGTCGCTCCATCTAAGACTGTTGAACGCATTTTTAACGGCCAAAGTCGCAAGCAGTACCACAGGCCTCGAAGATTTGCTCCCTCGTTGTGTTTTAGAGGGTCATCAAAGTCGTTAGAGGTCTGGCGTTATCTCGTAATGAAAAATTCCCTTACAATGTCACCAAAACATCGGTTATTATTTTTTTGGTCACAATCCTAGCTTTATTATAGCCTGCACAGCATTATCTTGCTTCGTCCGTAATTTTTTTTACAATCGTTATTTATTCAGTTCATTATTCGCTTCAAAACTAGTTTGATTTTGTTTCGTTTTATCAATGAATCTCAAGTGGAAATAATGTTCCTTCAATTTTTCGCTGTTAATTCATGTGATACCACCTAAAGATAAAGAATTTTAATCTTTGGGTATCCAGCATTCGTTAAATATTTATTAACTGTTCTAAGAAGAATGCCCAGTTAGCTAACAACATTCACACTGCTTATGTGCGGATGTTTCTCAATATTTCCATGATGTCATATCTATGTATATCCTAAATGCATTATCGTTTCCATAAAACTTCACAATTATTTTTGGAACGAATTACGACACATTCTTCCCTTTTATACAATGCAATGGATTAGTAAACTATGATGATATTGTTCTAAAGGGTCCGCCAAATAACTTTTTTTTTGAGAATGCTTTAAAAAAACTACTGAATATTTTCTCAAATTTCTTTTTTTATTTGAAAGTGCAATCCTTCCATGCACAACCATGTACAATCCTGGCCATGCAGTAGCCTACACCAGAAGGTGCCGATTTTGGCCAAAAAAATCATCTTTTCAGATGAAGCTCATTTGGATCTTGGCGGCTATGTAAACAAGCAAAATTGTCGCATTTGGGACACAGAATGCCCGCACGCATACATTGAAAAGCCGACGCACCCAAAACAAGTCACTGTTTGGTGCGAATTTTGGTCCAGAGGCATAATTGGGCCATTTTTCTCCGAAAATGAGCAAGGAGTGGCCGTTACAGTCACTGGCGATCGTTATCGGGCCATGTTGAATGAATATTTGTTCACAAATATTGAAGAGGAGGATATTGGCAACATTTGGTTTCACCAGGACGGCGCTACTTGCCACACAGCCGAAGCTACACTCGATGTTTTGCGCCCTGTTTTTGAAGATCGCATTATCAGCCGTAGAGCTGATGTTGTTTGGCCACCTCGGAGCTGCGATTTGACACCGTTGGACTATTATTTGTGGGGTGCCGTCAAAGATAAGTGTTACGCCGACAAGCCCGGGACAATTGACGCTTTAAAGGCCAATATTCGTGAAGCGATTGGTGAAATACAGCTGCACACAACCGATAATGTGCTTAAAAATTGGACCGATCGTGTAGGCTACCGCATGGCCAGCCAAGGCAGCCATTTGAATGAAATTATTTTCCATTATTAACCGGAAGGATTGTACTTTCAAATAAAAAAAGAAATTTGAGAAAATATTCAGTAGTTTTTTTTAAAGCATTTTCAAAAAAAAAAGTTATTTGACGCACCTTTTAAATAACTTTTCACAGATTAATGTGATTTTAATACAGTGTTGCAATATCGAGAAGCTTAAAATTTCACCTTTCAAATGAACTAAAGTTGTTGTCAGTTGCAGTTAACAGTACCAGAGATTTTACATTTTACAACCATCTACCGACAATTTGTAATCTTACATTTCCAAATGCCAATATAATATGGTATTATACAGTATAACTTACCATATAATCGAATTTCTTACACTGAAATTTCATAATTTGTTTAATTGTTTTAAAATTTATGCTCTGCAGCTTTGTATGCTTCTCAAAATTAACCGATTACTTGCCATTACATGCTTTAATTTTATTCATCACAGTAGAAATTGTTATAAAATCAACAACATCCGTTCTTGTGTAATGGTAACCACAGCACTTGAACTCAACAACCATTTACATACGTATATGTATAGAGAGCGCAAGAGACCGCAAAAGAGAATGAGAACACGAGAATTAAATACAGTAACAGTATTAGTAAACAATAGAGCATTAGTTGTAGAGTAATTTTGCCAATAATCAATGTGACAATTTGACTTTTTCTTTTACCGTTAAACTCATGTTGACGATGATGACGATGATCACATTCATAAACATTCAATTGCCAACATTAATGACTTTATTTATGTTTTTCTGTCTCTGAAAGAGACATTAAAGACACGTTCTATTATTATATTCTATCGTTTGAAATAAATATTCATTGTAATTAAATAAAATCAATATTTTCATAAATTACCAGCAACAAAAGAACGAGGACAATGACTTTAGAAATGGTAATCAAAATGGATGGAGAAAAATAATAGGGGGCCATTCATGAATGGTATTAAAGTAAAATTAATTAAAGTTTGGATCTTATCATTTTGTACGTCATATTTAATAAATTAAATGAACGCCTTCTTCGCATATTTAAGGCAATATCTCGGCTATAACTTGACGAATAATGGTATTAAATCGTTCTAATGGTGGAGGATTATTTGCCTTAACACGGTCTTCAATGTCACTCTGCAAAAATAAGAGAACTTAAGGCTTGAAGTTGCATGAAACGAAGGCAAAAGCCATAAATTACGCTGCGAAATTGAATCTGAATAAGGTGCCTCCTTTGATGAATGATGACTGCAGCGTTTTTCAGGCGGAGATTTTCGCAATCTTGAAGGCTATTGGGGCCATAGCTGGTGGCCCAGCTTCGGATTCCGAATCTTACATGATCTTCGTTGACAGTCAGGCTGCCCTTAGGGCCATTGCGTCGGTCTGGTGCAAAACACGGCTTGTTTGCGAGTGCAAGGAGTCGTTTAGGACTTTTGGATCGGACCGTATCCGTCTATGCTGGGTTCCGGGACATAGCGGAATACTGGGTAATGAGACGGCGGATGCCCTCGCTAGGCTAGGTTCGCTTTCAGGGGGCGATTTGATGGTTGGTCCTGATCCCCCAGTCTGCCACCTCTATGGCCTCATCAATGGATGGGTCATGGAGAAAGAGCAGAGGCGTTGGGGGAAACGGATCGGGTTGTTTTGTTTCTAGGTGTCTATGGCCTGCTGTAGACAGTAAGAGAACAGGTTAGTTGCTGGGCTTGGATAAGGCCAGCTTAAGGCTGTTTGTCGGTTTTATCACGGGGCACTGCGAGATTAGGTCACTGAAGGGGATCTGGAACAGATCCCAGCCGGACTATTGCAGGGCGTGTTGCGATGAGGAGGAGTTGGAGACTATTGAACACCTCCTCTGTAACTGCCCAGCCCTTCTTGGTAGGTTGAGGTTGAGAACCCTTGGTAGGCCCTTCTTTGAGAGTTTGAATTCTGTGTTGAGAGCCGACATCAAGGCTCTCCACAGATTCATTAGTGGCTTAGGCTGGTTGAGAGGTGCTAGGACTTCATCGGTGTAGTCGCGCTCTCCCATCCTTTTGTTGTGTCTGGTCTGTGTGATTCCTCCGCTTCCCACTCCCCCCTTTCCCATATTCCCGCCCTTCATTCATTCCCCTATACTATCCTTCCCTCCTTTAGGACGTTGTACAATGAGCCAATCCGACCTCCGGGTACTGCACTTGTCTTGACTGATAGGTACACGTCTTCTAACCTAACTTAACCTAACCTAAGGTGCCTCCTACTATGTACCACCATTAATTTCTTTCCCGGCATGCAATCGGTAATTAGATTTCTATTGAACGTAACTTTTAGGTCTAAACTGCTTAGCGTATGCCCCTACTCTCTTGATTGACTGTAGCGACATATGGCTTTCTTGTTAGAGCGCTTTTCCGACTAACTGTGTAGCTAATGAATTTGCTTAAACATGTACACTCCTGCCTGCTTATTTAATTGCCAAACTCACTTGTCTTACATTGGTTGGGAAGTTCACCAAACACTACTGCCTGCTTATTTAATTCCCAGACTCACTTGACTTACATTGATTGATTGGGAAGCGTACCAAAATACGATTTAAATTGGATCGTAGGGATATCTCTATTACTGTAACTATTCTAACGAGTAAGTGGCACGTGGGGCAACCGTTATAAATAGATTGAAATGGAGGGACGTGCCCTCCGCTTTATTTGTCAGTACTTTCTCCATTGGTGTACTATTTCTTATATGTTCACAAATGGCCACTGATCTTCTAGAGAATTTTCATATATTTTTCCGCCAAAAATCGTTTTTTTTTTTAATTGAAAATCTCCACTCACAAAATTAGTACAGCTATCCCACTATCACGATTGGAAAGAGCGCCCTCTGGACTGCTATTCTAGAACTTTCATAAATGACACGTGGGAAAGACTTGCAAAATATTTTTGCAATCGTTGTAGATAGATTGAAATGGATGGACGTGCCCTCCGCTTCATATACTGTTAATACTTTCTTCATTGGCTCACCCTCTCTCGAAAGTCTAATGCAGCTAACATTTCTTGATGTCGGTTTGGTTAAACTTTCAGGCTGGATTTTAACTCGATTCTAAGTGAGTCATGCTTTCAATGAAAAACACTGATGCTATTTGCGAAGCCTGGTTAATCACGATGTGTAAGTTATCACCGTGGGTGGCTACAAGCAAAGAATATGGATATAAAGAATACGCATCATGTAGAAGTAAAATTTCTTATGGCGGGTCGTAACATTACGACCCGCTCTCATCAAAATATTTTTAAAAATCATTTCTTGATGAGAGGGAGGAAGACAGAAGGAAAATGAACACAAACAAAGAGCGTAACAATGTGTTGCTCTCATCGTACGTATGTACATGTGTATGTATTCTTGTGTTTTTTGATTTAGTTGTCGATCAGACTGCGACAAGAATACATGTTCTGCGGATGCTTTATCATTTTATTTCAGAATAACACTCGAAGAATATTTTGTGTTAGAAATGTTCTATGTCATTAGCTGGGCGTATTTTATTTTGTCCCATAGTATATTTTTTTAAATGCTTTGGAATGCTTGTTTTTTCTTTTAATAAAATTTGTTTTTTTTATTCTTTTTATTTTTATTTATCTAAAAAACATGGCCTAATTTTTAAGCCAAATAATAAAATCGATGTTTTATTTTATTTTTATTTATCCAAAATTATTAAGCCAAAGATAGACAGCTTTACATATGAATGTTGATGAAATGAAAATAAAAATAGAGTATATTACTAACACTTTTATATGGCTGTAAATAAATAAATTCTCTCAACTTATTTTCTCTCTCTCTCACTCACTAATCCATAACCATAGGCATGTGTTAACCTAGACGAAAATTGTTAGTAATAATGTCAAGTCTATTTATTAACCCAATGATATGTATATGTGATCGGAAAATATAGAAAAATTGTACTGCACTAAGACACTAAGTCACCGTATTTAACTTGGCAAGTATTCTTCCAAAAATCGAAATCATTTCTCATTGATATTAGTGAATACTACTGTGATATTTCTTTGGGTGTATAATTGAAGTCTGAAAAAAGCGACAGAACCTTCTTCTTTAAAAACTGACAAGATTTTTGCGCTCTTTTTAACGAACATTCTTGATGTTCATGTCCTATGTGTGTAAAAAGCCGAAAATGTTCTTCCCCTGAGGGACATTGGTGCCGACGTCTGTTTTTAACACCAGAAAAATAAATAAAAAAAGTGGTCAAACAATAAAAATGCACGATGAGAACAACGCATTGTTACGCTCTGGGTTTCTGTATCATTCCCTTCTATCTTACCCCCGCGTCATGAACTATTTTTGAAAAATATTCCAAAATATGTTAAAATGCACATTCTTAATACTTTATTTTCTTTGCTACAAGTCATCTTTGATTTAACAAATCTGTCACTCTCTTCTATCCCCTTGGTCACAAAGAGTGTAAACAATGCAGTTGCAGTTATCATCTTTGTTTACTGTCTACCAGAAAAGTGGCCACTTCGATAATTAAAAGTATCCATCCGAGAGACTGTTTAAGATGTAAATTCTAACTTTTTCCCCTTCCAAATAAACTTGTTCTTTAAAATTATTATTTTTCTATCCCTTTAGGAAGCTGTCCCTATCTCTTAGTAGGCGATGGCGGCTAGTAAAGTATGCAGTCCCCAAAGTGTCAAACACCTTTGAAGAGGATACAATTGACCCTTTAGCTCATCTCTCCGGAAATTTGTTATACATACTTAAAAATCAATAACAAATAATACACACACACACACACACATACTCTATTTTACATTTGAGGCTTCTTCTAGAACAATAAATTAAAGGCTATGGCGGTAGGAACTTGTGTTTTTGAAGGCAAACAAAATCCTTTATCAAATACGGGAGCCCACAAAACAAAAAAACCATCCACGGATGAGAGTGAAAGTGAAAGAAAGAAATGTTGTGACATTATTTCATGTCACAAACATTTGTTTTCGAAAAAAGGAAACAAAAAAATCCATAAAAAATACTGTGTGTGCGTGTTTGTGTGTGCGTATAAATTTCATTGCAAAGCAACTGCCAACAACTGTCAATTGCTTATAAATGACAGGTTTTCTACCACATTTTTTTCTCTTTCTCTCTCCATTTCCTTCTCTTTTCTCTTCTTTTGTTGTTATTGCTGTTGTTGTTATTGTTATCGTTGTGTTAAGCTCTTTAAAACTTGTAACGGAAATCAAATGAAGACAATGACAACGTCATGCTCTACAAAACCTTCATTATTTGCACACTTTCTATACAAAATTACATGCAAACATACATACATAGATTTTGTAAAGGTAATTTGGTTTTTTTTTCCATTTTTTTCTCGTTTCATTTTTATAAACGGATCATCTGTTTGGCTCAATAGGTTTGGCTGGCTGATTGACGGCCTGAATGGCTGAACGGTTGAGTGGTATTAAATTAAAAACATTGCTCTTGATTTGTTGGCCAAAAATAAATGGCAAAAAAACTGTGTGTTATTTTTAGAGAGATTTTGATTTTGATTTGAATACTGCTGATACTAAAATTTAAATATCGCTACAGGGACATTGTAAAAAAAAAGTACTTGAAAGTACTTTTATTGAAATTTTAAGAATAATTAATTATTGACGGTTTAGTTTTTTTAAATCTACTGGTTAAACAATGCAGACTTACAAAGGGCATATTTAAAACGTTATTTAAGAAGATATTCGTTTCCAAAAGGTACTAAATTTTAAAGGCACCAAATTTAAAAGGTACTTAATTGAGAAGAGGCTATGTTTATATTAAAAAAAGTACCAAATATAAAAAATATTGTGCTAAATATATACATAACATACGTAACCTTTCAGTACGGATTATGGGAGGGCTCACACCATCACTCCTCACACCACTTATGTTGTGTGTGTTAATTTTATATATGAGCGACGAGACCGAACGATAGGTTTTTGAGAAAATTTGCATGGCAATTTTATCTACTCTCAGCAGTTTTTGCTAGAAATCTGCAGAGAAGAAGCTGCGGAATACATATTTTTTCATATTTGATTTTATTGGGGACGTCGGCACCAATGTCCCCCAGGGGAAGAACATCTTCGGCTTCAACATCAACAATGTTCGGTAAAAAGAGCGTAAAAAAGCATTCAGTTGTTTGTCAGCTTCTAAAGAAGAAGGTTCATGTCGCTTTTTTTTCAGACTTCAATTATACACCCAAAGAAATATTACAGTAGGATTCACTAATATCAGTGAGAAATGATTTCGATTTTTGGAAGAATACTTGCCAAGTTAAATACGGTGTCTTTAGGGATTTAGCGCAGTACAATTTTTCTATATTTTCCGTTCACATATTGTACATATTATTTGGTTAATAAGTGGACTTGAAAATATTACTAAAAAATTTTCTCTGGATTAACACATGCCTCTCACAAATACACTCACATTTTTATCATGCACTCTTTGTGCCGACGTCTGGGGATGTCTGACCTGGGGCTTAAACCATGGTGTCACGTCTAATAAGCCTACACACTAGCTACTAGACTACGGCGACTTCAAATATTAAATACCAAATTTAAATAAGTTATCAACATTGGCATGTCTTTAACCCATTGGGTTAGAAAGCCCTTCAGAAAGTAGAAAAAGGCATCAGTTGTTGACAGTGGGAGTAAGAGTAAAAAGTAAAGAAAGGTATAAAAAAGAAAAGTGGGGAAAAAAATATAAAAAACGAAGAAATAAAGAAAATAATCATGCTTAACCCATTCGCTGACAAGGACGAGTATATTCGTCTTTGACAGGGTATCCAGCACTGCCAAGACGAGTATACTCGTCCTACTTTAAATATATTATAGCATGCAGGCTTTTGAATTAGCAAATGTAAATATGTAAAAAACTTGAAAAATACTACAAATAAATTTTTATTACAAAAATAATACTTTATTTCTTATAGAGAATGATCTTTCACGCAAAAATCAACTTCATCGTGTATTTATAACAAAATTTTATAGCAACTCGTCTTTGGTTTTCTGCTTCTAAATGATTATGTATGATAATATAAAGGGTGTTTTTTATAGAGGTATAGAACTTTAAGTTGCAATAAAACAACGATGGATTATTCGATTGACATGAATTTTATTTATCCGAAAGATAATCTTGTGGCATTACATTTTAAATATGATTTCTGGCATATGACCGCCACGGCTGGCGGGGATGTAGTCCAATCTGGACGTCCAATTTTCGATGACTTTTTCCAATATTTGTGGCCGTATATCGGCAATAATACGGCGAATGTTGTCTTCCAAATGGTCAAGCGTTTGTGGCTTTACCGCATAGACCAATGACTTTACATAGCCCCACAGAAAGTAGTCTAGCGGTGTTAAATCACAAGATCTTGGAGGCCAATTCACAGGTCCAAAACGTGAAATTATTCGGTCACCAAACGTGTCTTTCAATAAATCTATTGCGGCACGAGCTGTGTGACATGTTGCGCCTTCTTGTTGAAACCACATCTCCTGGACATCATGGTTATTCAATTCAGGAATGAAAAAGTTAGTAATCATGGCTCTATACCGATCACCATTGACTGTAACGTTCTGGCCACCATCGTTTTTGAAAAAGTACGGACCAATGATTCCACCAGCCCATAAAGCGCACCAAACAGTCAATTTTTCTGGATGTAACGGTGTTTCCACATACACTTGAGGATTACCTTCACTCCAAATGCGGCAGTTTTGTTTGTTGACGTAGCCATTCAACCAGAAGTGCGCTTCATCGCTAAACAAAATTCGCTTATGAAAATCGGGAACAACGGTAATCTCGTTTTGGGCCCATTCGACGAATCTATGCCTTACTTGATGATCGTTTGGCTTCAAATCTTGCACGAGTTGGATTTTGTAAGCACGCAAACCAAGATCCTTTCGCAAAATCTTCCATAAAGTGGATGGACACAGATCCAATTCCTGTGCTCGATGGCGGATGGACTCATTCGGGTCTTCCTCAATGCTACGCTCTACAGCAGCAATAGCTTCTTCTGTGCGCACCGTACAGCGTCTCTGGGGATACGAGTTATCAATAAGAGTAAACGTGGTGCGAAAACGTTCCATGGTTAATCGAATTAACTGCTCTGATGGACGATTTTGTTTGAAGCGCACTTCTTCATCGCTAAACAAAATTCGCTTATGAAAATCGGGAACAACGGTAATCTCGTTTTGGGCCCATTCGACGAATCTACGCGTTGTTCAGGCGTGAGTTTATTCATGATGAATTGCCAAACCAAACTGAGAATAAATCACTTGACAGCTGTTAAATCGGTCGCCATTTTGAAAAGTAATGCCAACTTAAAGTTCTATACCTCTATAAAAAACACCCTTTATGTACTCTTACCAAGAAATAACAGGGTTATGGTAAACAATAACACTCAAAATATAAATGGCAATGGGAATTACTTCATATAATTTGGGCTTTGCAGCAAATGGGTTAAGGTGATGTAATATCCTGTAGTAGACAAATACTATGCTATAGATATCTCCTTAGCCCGTCAACAGGGACATAAAATATGATGCACGTTCCCTTAACGTACATATAGACACTGAAGATCAATTTGTGTCATCTATTAATCCTGTGTCATGTACCATTGAGGGTCATGTACCATTGAGACTTCTAATGTTCACTCCTATACATGCTTCAGTTTTGTTTCGAGCATTTGTAAGATTATGCTTTGGTCCTAAGACCGTAGCAACCCTACAGTCCAATTTATCTCTCCATGCAAGATTTCTTAAGTGAATTGTAGAATTCCTTAATAATTTCAAGGAAGAAATCTACTCTGGTGATTTCACGAATTAAATTACCTGAATTAATTTAATTTTTTATTAATCGATCGCTTGTGCGAATGTCCAAAAGGACTAGGTGCGTTTAATAGTTTTTTTTACATACTTTATTGTGTCACCCTTTAATTTCAAGTGATATTTACCCACTTTTGGCGAAATATATTTATTTTTTCTTTCTTTCTTTAATTTAATTTTGAAAATTATATTCAAATTTTACTTGCATACATATACACACAGTTACTAAAGTATACATACGGTTAACAAATTTCAGAAATTTTTTAACCAATCCGTTTTCGTTAAATTTTTTAACCAAGACCGTCTTAAAATCAAGGAAAGTTGTTAGACAATTATAAAGATTTTCAACGAGAACGGATTGGTTAAAAAATTTCTGAAATTTGTTAACCGTATGTATACTTTTGTGGCTGAGTGTAAGTTTTTCAGCTACATTTTATTTACAAAATTTATGAAAAAAAGCAACAATATTTTCAAATTTTTATGTTGGTTTTTATACAATACATACATATTTATAAATAGTTTTGTTAAACAGTTAAAGCAAAAAATTTACTTAAGAAATTAGAAAATTTTTTGTGAATTCAGAAAGACAAAAAAGTACCAAAAAAGATTATTTATTATATACCTAGGAATTCGGTATCTGAAATCAAAAATTCAATCCTTGGTGTATGTTATTTTTTATCTGTGACTGTACTTTGTGTTTTGTTAAACAGTTAAAGCAAAAAATTTACTTAAAAAATTAGAAAATTTTTGAGAATTCAAAAAGACAAAAAAGTACCAAAAAAAAATTATTTATTATGTATATACCTAGGAGTTCGGTATCTGAAATCAAAAATTCAATGCTTGGTGTATGTTATTTTTTATCTGTGACTGTACTTTGTGCTTACATATGAAAATGCAAATGCTTAGAAAAAATCTTTGAAAAACTGAAACATTTTTAATTTAATTAAAAAAAATCTTAAAATAGAAAGTTCCAATTAAATTTGAAACAAAATTTATGCTCCCGTTTTCTTTTCTAAATTAATAAACATTCAACAATTTAATTATCCATGAAAAGCGTTGAAATAGCCATAGAAATTGGTTACTCAGGGTTTAAATATAGCTCTTAGCTGCCCAATAAAAATTTCTTCTTCTTTTTGTTTTATTGAATTTTAATTTAAAATTCAACACTTTACTTTACACTTCTCAACACTTATCTCCCATCTCCCCCCTATTGCTTTTAATTTAATTCTCCTGTTGTTTTCTCTTAATTTATTTATTCTATGTTTTTCTACTATATTTGTTATGCCATTAGCGCGTTAAATCCCTTTCTTTTCCTTTCCTTTCTTTTTAATTTTCTTTTCTTTTTTTCTTTGTTTAATTTTAGCGTTTAGTGTTTAACGAATCGTTAAATGTTGTTGCTTCAATTAACTGTACAAATCCTCCCTGCTCTCTCTTTTCTCGTGTGTCTGCACTTCTATAAACCGGTGTTGTGTTCTCTTGTTTCTCTTCTATATCTTTCTCTCTCTCTCTGTTCACGTAAAACTGTAGGTTGATGTTCATTAATTATAATGCAAATTATGGTTTACTTCCAGCACTCTATATCTACTTTGATGAGAGGGTTTCTTTAACCTTCAACACGTATAAACTATTTAAAGTCATATCACAGTGTTGTTTATATAAATAGTTACAGCAATGAAAAATAAATTTGATTTCAATAAATTAAAATATTTTTTTTTTCTTTTTCTATTTCCAGGTAAATAATTTTATGTTTTCACATTACAAGTAAGTTTTTTCATACATTGTTCCTACATATACAGAGTAATTCCTTTAGTGGTTTTAAAACCGGCAGTCTGGTAAGGCTGTCAGCTAATAAATGTCCTTCGTCTGACGCGTAATTTATTTAATGATTGCGAATATACATCGTTTTACGACCGAAGAACAAAAATTAAAACTTCTACAATAAAAGTCCATAAGGCTAGCAGATCATTGCAGCGCCTTTCGGGCGGAAGTACTAAAGCAGCGCCTGCTGAAGTAGAGTTTACTAAGCACAAAAATATCTCCGAAAAGGCTATTGCCTTACGTTTTAATAACCAGGGGGGTTACGCTCTATTGCGATGCGAAAGCAATTTCGATGCGTAAGTTAAATGTGTTAAGATCACAATTTGGTACTCTGTATCGCTTACGCAAAAGCTTTCACAAATATTAGTTGAAAATGATGCCAGATTTGCGTAAGGAAAATATGAAAGCGCAGTAAAGAGTACCAATTGTTCGATTATGTACCATTTTCTTTTGGCATCGCAATAGAGAGTAAGCCCCCAGGTGGGTTCTAATGTAGCAAACTCTAGGACGACTTTTGAAAAATATCACTTGCCCACCAAGATAATGCAGTTTAAAGCCACTAATCTGCGCAAATTGTGTTGAACCATTTGAAAATCTAAATCGTCAAGCTATCGTCAAAATACCGCCCGAAATGTACAAAACTGTGATCAAAAACTACCAGGATCTCAGAAGCGGTCATTAAAATGTCGCTGTATTGCGTAATGGCAGTATAAGGATATAAAAATTTCAACGTTATCCTTGCCTTATGCCTGCTTTATTCAATTTGACAGGAACTCCTTAAAAAAGTTCAATGTTTTTGTATTTTTTCTCTTTGAAAAGTTGTTTATTCTACCCATTTTAAAATTTATTAGATTTTCCTTTTTCTCTTCTTCTTAACATAAGACAGCCTAATTTAAAATTAATATTTAAATTAAGGTTTTCATAAGCATTTTAAATTCATAAATTTCAAAGAGATCTGACTCTCTTTACTCTTGTGTTTGCTTTTTTGTGTTCTTCACTTTATACTGTTTATAATCACTAGAGAATTTATTTTTTGGGCTGTTTTTCATTACAACCAAGACTGTTTAGTTTGTCGTTTGCTTGCTATTTTCATTCTCTTTATAATTTATAAATACAGGGATGGATCTGTTAAAGTTTTGGAATTTGATTGTAGTTGATGACTGCTTATAAATACGTCCTTTTTAAGTTGTTCAAAATATTCTTAGAATTCTTCTGAGACATCAGTTTACACAGAGAGAACCCAGTTTTTTGAATATATATTGTAGCTTTGTACGTGCAATACCCCGTGACTTTTTCGGGAACACCCACATCGCAGTTGTAATTCTAATGTTGTCAGCTTTTACAGTTCCCCTATTACTCTGCAATCTATCTGGGTAGTGGTATTCTTTCGCACGATGGCCCTGATTATAAGTGACATTCAGCAGCTCATTTGTTTTGGAATTAATAAGCATCTCTTTAGTTTTCGATTCTGAAGGAAAATTACTCAGTTTCCCTTGGATATTACAGAGTCTGTATCATTTTACAATTTAGCGAGTCTAATCGAGTCTAGTGATCTGTTTCCGCTCACGCGGCGGGAAACTGCATCTATTATGATAAGAAACATCAACGGCAATAGAAACCAATCTTGTCTTACGTCTGTCGAAAGGTTTACACATTTTGTCTTCCTGTAATACCGGGCCCAAGGATCTCTCATAACAGCTGTGTAAAATCGAAATTATTTTCAGTCGGCACAATCCAAAAATTGGCTATATGTAAAGGGTGTTTTTTTATAGAGGTACAGAACTTTAAGTTGGCATTACTTTTCAAGATGGCGACCGATTTAACAGCTGTCAAGTGATTTATTCTCAGTTTGGTTTGGCAATTCATCATGAATAGACTCACGCCTGAACAACGCTTGCAAATAGTGCAATTTTATTTCGAAAATAATGGTTCTGTGCGGAAAACGTATCGCGCACTGCGTCCATTTTATCGTCGACAAAATCGTCCATCAGAGCAGTTAATTCGATTAACCATGGAACGTTTTCGCATCACGTTTACTCTTATTGATAACTCGCATCCCCAGAGACGCTGTACGATGCGTACAGAAGAAGCTATTGCTGCTGTAGAGCGTAGCATTGAGGAAGACCCGAATGAGTCCATCCGCCATCGAGCACAGGAATTGGATCTGTGTCCATCCACTTTATGGAAGATTTTGCGGAAGGATCTTGGTTGGCGTGCTTACAAAATCCAACTCGTGCAAGATTTGAAGCCAAACGATCATCAAGTAAGGCGTAGATTCGTCGAATGGGCCCAAAACGAGATTACCGTTGTTCCCGATTTTCATAAGCGAATTTTGTTTAGCGATGAAGCGCACTTCTGGTTGAATGGCTACGTCAACAAACAAAACTGCCGCATTTGGAGTGAAGGTAATCCTCAAGTGTATGTGGAAACACCGTTACATCCAGAAAAACTGACTGTTTGGTGCGCTTTATGGGCTGGTGGAATCATTGGTCCGTACTTTTTCAAAAACGATGGTGGCCAGCACGTTACAGTCAATGGTGATCGGTATAGAGCCATGATTACTAATTTTTTCATTCCTGAATTGAATAACCATGATGTCCAGGAGATGTGGTTTCAACAAGACGCCGCAACATGTCACACAGCTCGTGCCACAATAGATTTATTGAAAGACACGTTTGGTGACCGTCTAATTTCACGTTTTGGACCTGTGAATTGGCCTCCAAGATCTTGTGATTTAACACCGCTAGACTACTTTCTGTGGGGCTATGTAAAGTCATTGGTCTATGCGGTAAAGCCACAAACGCTTGACCATTTGGAAGACAACATTCGCCGTATTATTGCCGATATACGGCCACAAATGTTGGAAAAAGTCATCGAAAATTGGACGTCCAGATTGGACTACATCCGCGCCAGCCGTGGCGGTCATATGCTAGAAATCATATTTAAAATGTAATGCCTCAAGATTATCTTTCGGATAAATAAAATGCATGTCAATCGAATAATCCATCGTTGTTTTATTGCAACTTAAAGTTCTATACCTCTATAAAAAACACCCCATGTCAATCACCAGTTTTATTGTTATCCAGGATTTCCGCACTTAAAACCTGCCTATTTAAACTATTTCAGACATTTTTACGTCACATCTCCTATGCGTAAGTGGTAAAAACTTGAAATCTTGTATATTCATATTTAAATTAATGTTTTAATTTTTATTAAAAAAAGTCTTCAAAATCAATTTCAACGAAATTTTCGAATAATTTATGCCAAACTTATGCTGAAACTAACGCTAGGAGTTTACTTTGGCAGTTTTTCCTTTAAAAAGCAGTGCGAAAAAATAAAAAGTATTGAAACTCCCATCTCTGTTAAACACTCAAACAAATACACTGTTTTCTGTTATGCTTATGATTAAAGGTTTGCAAATCAAAAGAGAACGAGAGAGAAAACGAGAAAGTATGTGTTTTTTCATATAATGGAAGAGTATATTGTTGGTGCATTGGTGTATGTGTGCGTGTGTGTTGTATACTGTATCCTTTAAGAGAAGACATGGTTTTCTTTACTGTATAAAATGTTCTTATTCTTGTTCTTCTTTTGCTTTTATTATATAATGGCTGCGGGTCTTAAATATTTAACTGGGTTAATTTCAATTGTATACGAGATCTTTTGTTGGTATTATTGTTTTATTATTGTTGTTGTATTTGTTATTGTTGTTGTTGTCTAAATTCATTTATATACGGTTTGTTTGGCAGACGAATTTATTGTTTTTCTTTATTTGAAACAGCTCTTCTGCTATTTTTATACTTCATGTGCTTAAAAACAAAAAAGTGAGAGAGAGATAGAGAGGCTAAATTTTGAGAGAAACAATGCTTGCTTGTGTTTTTTTTATAGTCCTCCTTTAGCAGTTTTTTACACACTAACACGTACATCTAACTGTGTTATACAGAGACATGACCCAAAACAAAAGAACTTTCCATAATCATTGCTGTTGTTGTTGTTGTTGTTGTTTTAGCTTATTTTATAGATTTTCTTTTGCAAGATGATTATAAGTTCAAGGTAAATAATGTGTAATAAAATTGTTCTAAAAAATTTACAGCACACATACACATACACTTAGATTTACACATACATATTGCCAAAAACGATTGATTTGGACATTAAGAGAGTAAAAACATCACAATAGTATACTTAGAGAGCAATAGAACGAACACCAGGGAGGATTATGTAAATTGACAACAGAGAGAGAGAGAGAGAGAGTTATTTATTGATTTATTGTTGATGCCAGCGCGAGTAAAAATTTATTTTTTTTTATTTGCATGTGTGTGAAGGATAAATTAGAATTTGCAAATCCAAGACGCAAACCAGTTGCTTTTTAGCACAGGCAATTTTGGTGCTAACAAAGCAAATCCTTATATTAACAGAGCCAATGTTAAATTTTTAACAGAGGCATCAGAAGGTCGCGCTGTAAAAGAAAGAGAAGACTTGTGATCAGTTTGTAGGAAATTGGACTTGGTACACATGTACCACAATACTATATACAAATGGTGGATCGAGCAGTTCTCTTTCCAACCCCCAAAATAATAAATTTTTTGATTGAAGTTCAGAATTACGACGCATGTCGTAAACAACTCCATATAAATGTTAATAAATGACGCGAAAAATAATGGATGCATCTTTTCGGAGCCTGTAAGTATAACCAAAGAATATGGATATAAAGAATACGCATTATGTAGAAGTAAAATTTCTTATGGCGGGTTGTAACATTACGACCCGCTCTCACCAAAATCTTTTTAAAAATCAATTCTTGATGAGGGGAAGGAAGACAGAAGGAAAATGAACACAAACAAAGAGCGTAACAATGTGTTGCTCTCATCGTACGTATGTACATGTGTATGTATTCTTGTGTTTTTTTGATTTAGTTGTCGATCAGACTGCGACAAGAATACATGTGCTGCGGATGCTTTATCATTTTATTTCAGAATAACACTCGAAGAATATTTTGTGTTAAAAATGTTCTATGTCATTAGCTGGGCGTATTCTATTTTTTATTTTGTCCCATAGTATATTTTTTTAAATGCTTTGGAATGCTTCTTTTTTTTTGCTTTTAATAAAAAATGGTTTTTCATTCTTTTTATTTTTATTTATCTAAAAAACATGGCCTAATTTTTAAGCCAAAGATGGATAGCTTTATGTTCTTTTAATAATAAAATCGATGTTTTATTTTATTTTTATTTATCCAAAATTATTAATCCAAAGATCGATAACTTTACATATGTATGTATGTTGACGAAATGAAAATAAAAATAGAGTATATTACTAACACTTTTATATGGCTGTAAATAAATAAATTCTCTCAACTTATTTTCTCTCTCTCACTCACTAATCCATAACCATAGGCATGTGTTAACCTAGAGGAAAATTGTTAGTAATAATGTCAAGTCTACTTATTAACCCAATGATATGTACAATATGTGAGCGGAAAATATAGAAAAATTGTACTGCACTAAATCCCTAAAGACACCGTATTAAACTTGGCAAGTATTCTTCCAAAAATCGAAATCATTTCTCATTGATATTAGTGAATACTACTGTGATATTTCTTTGGGTGTATCATTGAAGTCTGAAAAAAGCGACATGAACCTTCCTCTTTAAAAACTGACAAGATTTTTACGCTCTTTTTAACGAACATTCTTGATGTTCGTGTCCTATGTGTGTAAAAAGCCGAAGATGTTCTTCCCCTGAGGGACATTGGTGCCGACGTCTGTTCTTAACGCCAGAAAAATAAATAAAAAAAGTGGTCATACAACAAAAACGCACGATGAGAACAACGCATTGTTACGCTCTTGGTTTCTGTATCCTTCCCTTCTATCTTTCCCCCCGCGTCATGAAATATTTTTGAAAAATATTCCAAAATATGTTAAAATGCACATTCTTAATACATACTTTATTTTCTTTGGTATAACTCATTCAATTAGGTTACCAGGTCATAGTAGCGTATTTCACTCAAATGTGGTGTCTTTAAATGTGGTACTTTATGTCTCGAAAAGATTTTACCACACTTTTTAATAGCCGAGCGACTGCCAGGACATTGGGTTATAATATAACGACCTCTCGGGCGTTTTATAGCTGCCGCGTGGCTCTTAATGAGATGGCTGAGCTGTTAAATTCTCACATCACATGGTGACCGGGACTACAGAGCGTGTGCATTGTCCAGGTAGAGTACAATCAGCGAACTTTCGGGTGACTCCTTTACATTGAGAACCTAGAAGCGTAATATTGATAAAGCAGTTAAGAAATCTGGACAAAGTAACACAGGAAATTTATCTAACGTCTGTAGAAAGTCTAACTACGCTTAGCGTAGTTGTAGAAATTGTTACTAGACACTGCATTTAGGGTACTTATGGGAGTCGCATTGGTCTTGATCTCATAGCCAATGATTTCTGCCGAAGCTGTAGGACAAGGAAGAGCAGTTAACTGTTTGCCCTCTCTTGGTTATATAGCCAGTGCAATAGGAGAAGTAAGCACGCCATGGGTGGATATTGGGAGGCTAAATAGTTACACCTTTTAATACGCGATGTGCATACATCCGTATGAACAGTTTTTAAAATATTTTTTCAATAAAATATTACCATTTGTACCGTTGATTAGAATCCACATATCTTACGTATGTACATACATACGTAATTAAGCCTTAGGAGGTCTATAACCTTCCAAGATTTTTTCCATTAACTTTTGAGTTTTATTGCAAAGTCATTGAATCATATCGGTTAATAGTTTTCCACTCTTTGCTACTCTTTTTTTTTCTTCTTTTTTTTCTAATATTTTATATCGGTTTCGTTTTTTCTATTTTGCTCACTCTCTTTCTCCCTCTCTCTCTCTCTGTATATGCCCCTCTTTCACTGTTTGATTACAATAAAACTTCCGTTTGAATTGATTGCAAACGAAAATTTGTTACGCCAATTGTTTTTTTTTTCTCTTTCTTCTTTCCTCTTCTTCTTTCTTCCCCCCACTGTATTGTATATCAGCCTATTATTTTTGTTGTTGTTATTACTTCTCTTTTTCCTCTTCTTGGTTTTCTTTATTTTTTTAGTTTTACAAGGTAAATTGTAAATGGATTGCATTTAGATTTGCAAACATTTATATTTTTTCTCTCTTGTTGTTGTTGTTTTTTTTATAGTGAAGTTATGGTTGTTGTTGTTGTTTTTCTTTTCCAATTTTTTTTATTGTTTTCTTCCTCTGCTCTAACGTGTCTATTTAAAATTCGTTTTTTTCTGTTTTTGTTTTTGTAAGTTTCTACACAGTATTGAGTATTGCGCAAAACTGTAAAAAGCTGTAGTAAAGGGTGTTTTTTCTAGAAGATATTCTTACTCTAATAAAGTAAAGTGAACCTATTGTAAAGAATGTAGAATTTTGTTAAGGTTGTACATACATACATACAGTGGTGGCCACGAATTTAAGACACGCAATTTTACTTAGTATATATTTGTGATAATATTTACATCTTATCGGAAAAATTTTAGGTTCATGATATTTTTCTTAAGATTATAGTAATGTGATGAAGTAAAATTAATAATATTTTGCTACCTATATTTGGTTAAGAATTTTTATTTACATATAATATAGATTAACACAAATTTTATCCTGGTCATGAATTAAGCCATAGGCAAAATAAAACTTAATTTACTACAATAAAGCTCAGCTTCATAAAAAAAATCCTAATATTTGGTGGGAAATCGTTTATTTTTGATCACAGCTGCACATCTCTTGGGTACACTTTCGGCTAATGCCATACAACATTGCTTTGGAATCGCATACCAAGCCTTTTGGATTTCTTCCCACAAATCGTTTGAATTTTTGGGTTTTACTTTCTCAACATCATTCCACAAGTTCTCAATTGGATTGAGGTCCGGGGATTGAGCTGGCCACTTAAGAACAGTGATATTGTTTTCCTCTAAGCAACTCTTCACTAGACGTGAAGTGTGCTTAGGGTCATTAAATAAATGTCCATATTAGAGGCATGTTGTCTTCAGCATATGGTATCATAGTGTTTGTTACAATGTTTTTGTAACCGTGCTGGTCCATTTTAGTGATAATCTTGTAAATGGGACCTACACAATGCCAGGAAAATGCTGCCCACACCATCACATTTCCACCACCATGTCTGACCGTTTTAATGATGTACTTTGGGTTATGCTCCTGGTTTGGAGGGCGCCATACGTACTGCTTTCCATCAGAGCCGAAGCGGTAAAACTTCGACTCGTCGCTCCAAAGTATATTTTTCCAAAATATCATTGGTTTTTTGAGATGTTCTCTCGAAAACGCTAGTTGGGATTTGATATTTTTTTTGACACAAGTGGTTTACGTTGTGCAATCAATACACCCTCTCAAATTTTTCTCATTGAGACGTCTTCTTATTGTCCTAGACGAAATATTAATGTTAAAATCCGATGCAATTTCATTTTATATTTTATTTGAGCTCGTGAAAGGATTATTCGCAGCAAGTCTATAAATTAAACTGTCCTCCCTGGGTGTAGTTTTTGGGCTCTAGGTTGCTGTTTGACATTTTTGGTGGTGCTATGTTGCTTGATGTGTTCCAGCGTGTTGTAAATTTTGGATCTAGAACATCTAAGCAGCTTGGCTATCTCCATTACTGTTTTTCCATCAGATTTTAGTCGTTGGATCAATTTTCGCTCGGCATCGGAACTCCAAATACCTTTGGCCATTTCTATTTAAATATTTCGATGTATTCCAACATAAAATAGAATAAAACATTCGTTACTCACCGTTTAGCTTCAAAAAACACCAAAAAATCACTTAAAAACCAAAAATTTCTTAAATGTCTTAAATTCGTGGTCAGTTTCAAATACACGTTTTTACAATAATATGATCAAAAAGCAACAAAATGTAAAAAGAAACAAAATAAAATAACGGTACTTTTACTTAACATTACAGGGTACATAGAAAAATAAAGAATATCTAATTTGATATTACAGGGTTTTAAAAATTATCACAAATAAGTTAGTCATATGTCGTGTCTCAAATTCATGGCCACCACTGTATATACATACATAATTGGTCATTACAATCCTTCAGTCAGGATTACGACCTTGTTTCTCATACCACTTATGTTGTGTGTGTTAATTTTATACATGAGTGACGGGACCTACAGTTTAAAATCGATTCCGAACGACAAAATTTTTAAGAAACTTTTCATGGTAATTTTATTTGCTCTCCGAGTTTTTGCCAGAAATCTGCTGAAAGGAAGTCACCGCTTTGTCATTTTGATGTCTGATCTGGTGTTAGAACCGTGGCCTTACGTTTAATAAGCCAACACACTACGCTGTAACCTTGCCCAATTACGTTTTTCATATAGTATAGGAGAGGATAGAATAGGAGGAAGTGGCTGCAGTTTCGAAATCAAAGCCCACTGGAACACACTTAGACTAAGGAAGCCTGTTTGCAGATTACCACACAGGTTTAGCTTCAATGGTAGAACAGTACTAGTTTAAAGTCTTCTAGAGACTTCTCAAAGGGGTCTTCAAACTTCATTACGTCCAGATATTTAATGCTGTGATGTCTGTTCTCAAAATTATTGGTCAGCATGCTTTGGGCCACACTATTCCTCACCCTCACTTTGTGGAAAGATTTAAATTCACATTTCATTGAACCATCACATACCGATTTTGGGTGCGCACCTCACGTTTCCGTGGGGTCGGAAAATCACCCATTTTCTCTTAATGAAGTTGGGTACAGGGGTCTTGTACTTGTTTGCCTAAGATATGTAGAGTATGTCCCCTATTCCACCCAAAATTATGAGAAGAACATTTTTTTCAAGTTTTTCCTTCTTATGGTTGGAGACAGCCGTAGTCTAGTAGGTAGTGTGTTGGCTTATTATACATGAGACCACGGTTCAAGTCCAACGCCAGACATGTCGATCAAAACGAAATATGAAAAATTATATTACGGCGACATCCTCTCATCAGATTTCTGGCAACAACTCTGAGAGTAAATAAAATTGTCATGAAAAAAGTTTCTCAAAAAATCAGACGTTCGGAGTCGATTTCAACCTGTAAGTCCCGCCAGTCTTGTATAAAATTAACACACATAATAAGAAGTGAGAAGCTAAGTCGCAATCCTGACTAAAGGGTTGTAGTGACTAATTATGTATGTGGATGGAGATAGCTCTGTATCAGCCTCCACCTCCCTCAGATAAGCGGTGATAGATTCAGAAAAGTGTTCATACTCGCCATTGGAATCGAAAATATGCAAGCCTCTGGACTCTATTAAGCCTTGAAATAACTATTGTCTGTATAGTCTTTCCTTGCCATACTACAGCGCCATATAGTATGGTAGGCTGGACCATTTGGTTGTATAGCCAAAGGTCATTTCAGTAATCAGCCCCCATAACGTATTAGACAGTGGCTTTGTAGTCAAAAGGCGTTTTTATTACCGACATGGGATGCGGCTGCCAAATAGATTTTCTGTTCGAAATAACAGTCAAGTATTTGACCTCTTACCTGGGAGGGCAGCTCAATATATTGTTGAGATCGAGCGATAGAACTCTAGACCAGAACTAATTTAAACTCTTCCATATCTTTTAGAAAAAACACCCTTTTACTTCTGTAACTTACAGACGAATATCACATTTATAGTGAGGGCGTTTTTTATAGAGGTATAGAACTTTAAGTTGACATTACTTTTCAAGATGGCGACCGATTTAACAGCTGTCAAGTGATTTATTCTCAGTTTGGTTTGGCAATTTATCATGAATAGACTCACGCCTGAACAACGCTTGCAAATAGTGCAATTTTATTTCGAAAATAATGGTTCTGTGCGGAAAACGTATCGCGCACTACGTCCATTTTATCGTCGACAAAATCGTCCATCAGAGCAGTTAATTCGATTAACCATGGAACGCTTTCGCACCACGTTTACTCTTATTGATAACTCGCATCACCAGAGACGCTGTACGGTGCGTACAGAAGAAGCTATTGCTGCTGTAGAGCGTAGCATTGAGGAAGACCCGAATGAGTCCATCCACCATCGAGCACAGGAATTGGATCTGTGTCCATCCACTTTATGGAAGATTCGAGGAAGAATCTTGGTTTGCGTGCTTGCAAAATCCAACTCGTGCAAAAATTGAAGCCAAACGATCATCAAGTAAGGCGTAGATTCGTCGAATGGGCCCAAAACGAGATTACCGTTGTTCCCGATTTTCATAAGCGAATTTTGTTTGGCGATGAAGCGCACTTCTGGTTGAATGGCTACGTCAACAAACAAAATTGCCGCATTTGGAGTGAAGGTAATCCTCAAGTGTATGTGGAAACACCGTTACATCCAGAAAAACTGACTGTTTGGTGCGCTTTATGGGCTGGTGGAATCATTGGTCCGTACTTTTTCAAAAACGATGGTGGCCAGAACGTTACAGTCAATGGTGATCGGTATGGAGCCATGATTACTAACTTTTTCATTCCTGAATTGAATAACCATGATGTCCAGGAGATGTGGTTTCAACAAGACGCCGCAACATGTCACACAGCTCGTGCCACAGTAGATTTATTGAAAGACACGTTTGGTGACCGACTAATTTCACGTTTTGGACCTGTGAATTGGCCTCCAAGATCTTGTGATTTAACACCGCTAGACTACTTTCTGTGGGGCTATGTAAAGTCATTGGTCTATGCGGTAAAGCCACAAACGCTTGACCATTTGGAAGATAACATTCGCCGTATTATTGCCGATATACGGCCACAAATGTTGGAAAAACTCATCGAAAATTGGACGTCCAGAGTGGACTACATCCGCGCCAGCCGTGGCGGTCATATGCCAGAAATCATATTTAAAATGTAATGCCACAAGATTATCTTTCGGATAAATAAAATTCATGTCAATCGAATAATCCATCGTTGTTTTATTGCAACTTAAAGTTCTATACCTCTATAAAAAAACACCCTTTATTAGGCAGTGGCTTTGTAGTCAAAAGGCCTTTTTATTACCGACATGGGATGTGGCTGCCAAATAAATTTTCTATCCGGAAAAGCGGTCAAATATTTGACCTCTTAAATGGGAGGGGTTGCTCAATATATTGTCGAGATCGAGAGATAGAATTCTACAAGTTCCCTAGACCAGAACTAATTTAGAATCTTCCATATCTTTTAGAAAAAACACCCTTTTACTTCTATCACTTACACACGAATATCACATTTGTAGTGAGTAAATGTGTATGACTTTTGTTATTTTCCCCTCTTTGCCTGGCCAATCTCCGATGCTCCTCTTAATTCTAATGGAGCAAAAATAGCTTTATTAAGTTATGGTTTTCAATTATATGCCACATGATGATGAACTCTTGTATTGCCACACATTTGAAACATTTTGTCTTGCAAACAATTGCCTACTCTCTCTCTCTCTCTCTCTCTTTCTCTATTCCTAATGCCTGCTTCTGCTTAGCTTCGGCAGCCTGCCTAACTTACATGCCAAACAAACCGCACCGCTATTTTAGTTAAACTACAGCCAGACCAGGCATAATCATTAGGCAACCAACCAACCATCACAAATAGGTAAAGATACTACGAAGATAGGCTGCTCGTAACGACAGACGACTGACTGCTGCTGTTGCTGTTGCTGTTGCTGTTGCTGCATGGGTTTGGATGAATGGATACAATGGCTGTTTGCTATAGAGAGAGATCCATTAATTCGTTCATTCCTCTTTGGCTGTTTTTTTTTTGTTTTTTGCTAAGTTTTTCTCAGTTTGTTCCGTATCAGTAATTGTGTTTATGGTTTTATAAGGAAAGAAAATCATATTCTTTGGAAAATACAATAAAAGAAACTCGTGCCTTTAAAATTGATACAGATATTATACATTATACAGACACACATACATCCGTACATACGTACATATACTATACGGAAGATATGTTTTGTAGTTGTTGTTGTTACTTTAGATTTTTATTATAAAACCTCTGGTAGAAACCTTTGACTTTTTCTTGTATCCATCTACACTCTGTCTTGTCAGCCAGCCTTGCTGCCATACCATTTGTAGTGGTTTTTTCTTCTTCTTTGTAACAGAGGGTCTGTTTTTGCTGCCATGGATGGATCTAAACTGTCAGTCTTTATACTATCTATGGTTTTATCTTTCACCTTTTCTTTCTATTTTTTTTTTGCTGAGTTATTGGCTGACATTTGTTGTTGTGTTATTTAAATTTCCATTCGTTTTTTTTTTTCTTGACCAGAAACAGAGTCAATTTCTAGGAAGTGTTTTGGTGGAATAAGAATATAATAAATTTAAAAACGACTATTTTCTACCAGTTTTATTAAATATTTATAAAAACGAGTTCAATTCACATAGTCGAACAGGTCTCTTCCATATGAAAAGCTGATTTAAGGTATATTAACTCTAAAAAATGTTTAGTTTTATTTTTAAAATTGAAATAAGTAAAAAAATCATGTTCGAAAAATTCGAAATTAAGTTCGAAAATGTAAATTTTACTTAAAACAATAAATTAATGTGTTTGGGATTGCGCAACCAATAATTAGAAACCGTATTTTGCCAAAAATTCGAAATTAAATTCGAAAATGTTAATTTTACTTAAAACAATAAATTAATGTGTTATGGATTGCGATACCAATAATTGGAAAGCGCATTTTACTAAAAATTCCATGATTCCCTAAACCTCCACATGCAAGCATCTCGGCCATGATTTTGTAATGTTGTGAAAGGCATAAGCATCATCTGTTCTTCTAGTTGGAGTGGCTGCAAGCAGTCGCCTGTACTTACATCAAGTGAATTGCAAGATAAATGCATGAATTCAACAGCCAGTCTGATGACCGTATGCTGCTTACGCGGCCGATTGAAAAATTAATATACGTGTGGCAATAATATGAAGTCGCTGTAGTCTAGTAGGTAGTGTGTTGGCTTATTAGACATAAGGCCACGGTTTAAACCCAAGGTCAGACATTAAAACGAAATATGAAAAAGTATTTCTTCGGCGACTTCCTCTCAGCAAAAACTCTGAGAGTAAATAAAACAGCCATGAAAAGTTTTTCAAAAAATCGTTCAGAGTCGACTTTAAACTGTAGGTCCCACCACTCATGTATAAAATTAACACACACAACATGAGCTAGGCCGTAATCCTGACTGAAGGGTTGTCATGGCGAATTATGTATGTATGTATGTGGCAATAATACGATCTAAATTTTGATGGAAGGGACAAGTTAAGGTTAGAAAATGTCAATAGAAAGACAAATAGTCTTCATCCATTAATAATACTATAGTTTACGATTCTTATTTTTGTTTTTCCTAATAATGGGTGTATTTTATAGAGGTATAGAACTTTAAGTTGCAATAAAACAACGATGGATTATTCGATTGACATGAATTTTATTTATCCGAACGATAATCTTGTGGCATTACATTTTAAATATGATTTCTAGCATATGACCGCCACGGCTGGCGCGGATGTAGTCCAAACTGGACGTCCAATTTTCGATGACTTTTTCCAACATTTGAGGCCGTATATCGGCAATAATACGGCGAATGTTGTCTTCCAAATGGTCAAGCGTTTGTGGCTTTACCGCATAGACCAATGACTTTACATAGCCCCACAGAAAGTAGTCTAGCTGTGTTAAATCACAAGATCTTGGAGGCCAATTCACAGGTCCAAAACGTGAAATTAGGCGGTCACCAAACGTGTCTTTCAATAAATCTATTGTGGCACGAGCTGTGTGACATGTTGCGCCGTCTTGTTGAAACCACATCTCCTGGACATCATGGTTATTTAATTCAGGAATGAAAAAGTTTGTAATCATGGCTCTATACCGATCACCATTGACTGTAACTTTGTGGCCACCATCGTTTTTGAAAAAGTACGGACCAATGATTCCACCAGCCCATAAAGCGCACCAAACAGTCAGTTTTTCTGGATGTAACGGTGTTTCCACATACACTTGAGGATTACCTTCACTCCAAATGCGGCAGTTTTGTTTGTTGACGTAGCCATTCAACCAGAAGTGCGCTTCATCGCTAAACAAAATTCGCTTATACAAATCGGGAACAACGGTAATCTCGTTTTGGGCCCATTCGACGAATCTACGCCTTACTTGATGATCGTTTGGCTTCAAATCTTGCACGAGTTGGATTTTGTAAGCCCGCAAACCAAGATCCTTCCGTAAAATCTTCCATAAAGTGGAAGTGGGTCTTCCTCAATGCTACGCTCTACAGCAGCAATAGCTTCTTCTGTACGCACCGTACAGCGTCTCTGGGGATGCGAGTTATCAATAAGAGTAAACGTGGTGCGAAAACATTCCATGGTTAATAGAATTAACTGCTCTGATGGACGATTTTGTCGACGATAAAATGGACGTAGTGCGCGATACGTTTTCCGCACAGAACCATTATTTTCGAAATAAAATTGCACTATTTGCAAGCGTTGTTCAGGCGTGAGTCTATTCATGATGAATTGCCAAACCAAACTGAGAATAAATCACTTGACAGCTGTTAAATCGGTCGCCATCTTGAAAAGTAATGCCAACTTAAAGTTCTATATCTCTATAAAAAACAACCTATATTAGCACGTTCAAGAACCCTTATTCCAGAACTCTTCGATTTTAGCCATGTACACCTCTTTTCCCAACACCCTTTAAAACTGTTATCACTTCATTTACTGACAAGAGGAGTTTTATTTTCTAATTTCATTTCTAATTTCCAACAATAGGCTTTAATAGAAAAAAAAGCGGCTTATTTTCAGATTTTCTAGCTGCATTTTCTGCTTTACACCGTTAGGTATACAAATGAACCATCAGACAGCCACAGAGAGAGAAAAAACACTCGTAATTTAAATTCCTATACTGATGATTATAACAAAACAACACCAAGGCTAACAACTTTACCGAACATATTTCTTTGGCTGCATTTTTTTTACTGCATTTTGTGGCATTATAATGCCTCAACACGTACGTAGTGCAGTATGTACGTTCTCCAGTGATTGCGGCGCGGCATAATGTAAAACATTTGAAAATTAGTTCAGATCTCTTACTCATTGACTTTGACTCTGTGGATAGAAAGATAGATAGATGGATGGATGGATGAATGGAAGATGGGCAGGCAAATCTAACAGAATTCACTAACACACTCTGAAACCCAATCATCGTCATCGCTCCCTGCTTCATCATAAATAGTTTTTTTCAACGTTTTTTTTTTTAATAGAAACTACAGGCATCCAGCAAAAGTTTATCTCTGTTCCTCCATAATGTACCATGAAAACAAAAAGCAACAAAATTCTAACATAACAACATGCAACATGGAATACGTTGCATAGTTAAAGTTTTTTTTCTTCTTACTGTTGCCGTGGTTATTGTTTGTGTTGCTTTTGATGATTTATTGTTCATGCTGTTGCCGCTTGTACCTTTCGTGGGCCAGCCACATTACTTTACATTTGTATTCAAAGTCCATGCTTAATGGCCAGCAATGCAATCAAAACGCAATAGAATTACAAGAGAAAGAAAAAAAAAGAGAAAAAATAAATAATTTTTATGGTAATTTTCTTTATTTTGTTAATGCAGGGCCTATTTACTGCTTCATAAGCAGTTTTATGAAGTGTTACTTACATAAAGTCATGGAAAAATTTGTACAAAAATGTTCCAGGGTGCGCTTAAGATTTTCCGGAAAATCTAATTAAAAAAAGCTCGCTTAAAACATTGCTTATACCAATCAAAAATGTTGGAAGATGAGCAATTGGAAATCTTACTCTATGAAGATGGCTGTTAAACTAGTGCAAAACGAGCAAAATCTTTGCGAGCCCCTGAGACATTAATTTCATAATATTTGCAAGCAGCAGGTATTTTTGAAAAACAAGGGTGATTCCAGCTTCAATAGCGCATCACCTACAATTTGCCTTTCCCAAGCAAAAATCGAAAATGCCTCTTTTAATTGATCTCATAGGGTGGCATCATCGGGGCCACATGAAGTTACTAAAAGTCCGTCTTTTCATTTTCATAAAAATCTTGGTGGTCTGAGATCAATATAAGCGTCTTTGGCGAGTGGAGGCGAAGGATATTTAATTCGTTTACGCACTCTCTAACCGAAAGACGGTAAATGTGTGAAGTAAAATTTCTTATGGCGGGTCGTAACATTACGGGGTGGAAGACAGAAGGAAAATGAACACAAACAAAGAGCGTAACAATGTGTTGCTCTCATCGTACGTATGTACATGTGTATGTATTCTTGTGTTTTTGATTTAGTTGTCGATCAGACTGCGACAGGAATAGATGTGCTGCGGATGCTTTATCATTTTATTTCAGAATAACACTCGAAGAATATTTTGTGTTAAAAATGTTCTATTGTATTAGCTAGGCGTAGTTTTTTATTTTGTCCCATATTATAATTTTTTTAAATGCTTTGGAATGCTCGTTTTTTTTTTTTTAATAAAAAATGGTTTTTTATTATTTTTATTTATCTAAAAATTTGGCCTAATTTTTAAGCCAAAGATGGATAGCTTTATGTTCTTTTAATAATAAAATCGATGTTTTATTTTATTTTTTATTTTTATTTATCCAAAATTATTAAGCCAAAGTTATATAGCTTTACATATGTATGCTGATGAAATTAAAATGAAAATAGAGTATATTACTAACACTTTTCTATGGCTGTAAATAAATAAATTCTCTCAACTTATTTTCTCTCTCTTACTCACTAATCCATAACCATAGGCATGTGTTAACCTAGAGGAAAATTGTTAGTAATAATGTCAAGTCTACTTATTAACCCAATGATATGTATATATGATCGGAAAATATAGAAAAATTGTACTGCACTAAATCCCTAAAGACACAGTATTTAACTTGGCAAGTATTCTTCCAAAAATCGAAATCATTTCTCATTGATATTAGTGAATACTACTGTGATATTTCTTTGGGTGTATCATTGAAGTCTGAAAAAAGCGACATGAACCTTCTTCTTTAAAAACTGACAAGATTTTTACGTTCTTTTTAACGAACATTCTTGATTTTCGTTTTCTATGTGTGTAAAAAGCCGAAGATGTTCTTCCCCTGAGGGACATTGGTGCCGACGTCTGTTTTTAACACCAGAAAAATAAATAAAAAAGTGGTCAAACAACAAAAACACACGATGAGAACAACGCATTGTTACGCTCTTTGTTTCTGTATCCTTCCCTTCTATCTTTCCCCCCGCGTCATGAAATATTTTTGAAAAATATTCCAAAATATGTTAAAATGCATATTCTTTATACTTTATTTTCTTTGCTTAAACGTAGGCACTAAAACGCTTACATACTTTGTCGTGAGATAATAGTGTGAAGGCTTCCATAAGGGACAAGATTTTTGCTTGAAACACACTTGAGTTATTAAGAAGGCGCGTGTGCTGCTCCGTGGTTCAAACCCCAGCTTAAACGTTTGGAACAGAACAAAATATGACAGAATATTTCTTTTGGCGACTTCGTCTCAGCGGTGTTCTGGCAAAAGTACTGGCAGCATACAAAATTCCCAATTGACGTTCTTAGTCGACGTTAAACTGTAGGTTTTGCCACTCATAAATAAAAATGAGCACGTACAGCATGGGTGGTGTGCGAAACTAAATTGTAATCCTAATCTGAGAGTTGTAATGACCAATTTATGAAATAAGATGACGATTCAGATTAGTGTCGACTGAGAAAATATCATTTCTGTGTCATTTTAATATTGTTAAGCTGTTGACATTCATTTCTTTTTACTACACCTTATATTTGATGTGTTTGATTAAAAACAAATTTTTCTTCTGCATATAACGGAGGGTCATACAGGTTACATTTTCAATTATTTTAAAGTTTTTTTTATCTAGAAATTTGGATCTAAAATACAAATAGCACACACCCAACTCTGTGAAATTAATAGAATTTTAAATTTGTACAACAAACAATACAACAACAGCAATAACAACAACAACAACATCAGCGTTTTAAACTAAAAACATTATGACATGCACCGCTCAACTCATTATCCCTTTATTCTTGATGTTCGTATCATTTCCTAGTCACTTTACTAGTCCCAAACAACAAAATAGAAAACACAACATAAAACATTAAGCATGTAACAGCATTTGAAGTAAGTTGCGTGTCTCTTGAAAAAGTTGTACGAATAGATCAGGGATGGAAAGTTGAATTGTTTTGTAATTGTACGTGAAAGGTATTTTAAATACAAAGATACTTATTTTTTTAATTATTATTATTTAAAATAATAAGTAATTTAAATAAATTTGATTCACTTTTAGATTTAGTTTTACTGTGTTATTTTTTTTTTAATTGTTTAATTGACGGTTACTCTTCATTTTTGTACATTAAGGGTACTCTTCATTGAATCGACGAACACTTTAACGTTAATTGGTTACTGTTCGTTGAATCGACGAAGCTCATTTACTCTTTATCATATAATTCTTTTATGTTTGACCAAATTTTGCTCTTTTTTTCAACAATGTTGGTTGATAACGAAAGGTTGCAGTGAGTAAATGTACCCTGGCCACCCATTTTTTTTAATCCTGGACGGTCATTTTTGTACAGTAAGGACTGGAAGCTTTCATTATCAACTAACGTTGTTGAAAAAAGAGCGAAATTTGGTCAAATATAAAAGAGTTATATGATAAAGAGTAAATGAGCTTCGTCGATGCGACGAACAGTAACCGTCCAGGGTTAAACTGACTTGGTCTTAACTAACCTCTTGAGGAAAAGATAAAGGACTGATGTGTTATAACATATTGATTGTTTAGTTGCTAAACATGAACTCTAGGTTAGGTTAGGTTAGGTTAGAGGACGTGTACTTGTCAATTAAGACAAGTACAGTACCCGGAGGTCGAATTGACCCATTGTACGACGTCCTTACAGAGGGAAGAATAATAGAGGAATTAAAAAGGAGAGGAAGTAGGAAAGGGGAGAATGGGAAGTGCAGGAATTACACATATAATACACAACAAAAAGGGGGAGGGCGCGACTACACTAATGAAGCCTCTTATAGTGTTTTCACACCGAGTGGTTTTAACCCAAAAGTTGGTTTTAACGTTAAAACCAAAAATAAAACCTGATTTTACCATACAAAATTATTGTGTTAAAACCAAAATAAAACCTTTTTTGAATTGGTTTTAAGTAGGTTTTATGAAATACAACCTTGTTTTGATGTACTAAATGTACTAAATCAGAGCTACCAGCTCTGAAAACCTGAAAACAGCTGATAAAAACAAAAACAAATGTAAATAAATAAATAAATGTAAATAATCATTTATTTTGTATTAAAAAGGAAAAATTTGGAATATTTTTAATTTCTTCAATGAAAATTTTAAAAATTTGTAAATATTTAATTATTAATCGAAATCTGTGTTGTTTCTGGTACAATGAATATAGTTTCTTGTGCGAAAGGTAAGTCAGAAGCTAAATATATCAAGATGAAATAAGGCATATTGCTCATAAAATTTTTTTCTCGCAGTCATAAATGTCATGAATTTAAAACCAATTTTAATAAAACTTGCAGTGTGAACGCAAAATCAGCTGTTTATGGTTTTAGTGCTAAAATCAGGTTTTAAATTTTGGTGTGAAAACACTATTAACCAGCCTAAGCCACTAATGAATCTGGGGAGAGCCTTGATGTCGGCTCTCGACACAGAATTCAAACTCTCAAAGAAGGCCCTGCCAAGAGTCCTCAACCTCATTCTACCAAGATCTGGGCAGTTACAGAGGAGGTGTTCGATAGTCTTCAACTCCTCCTCATCGCAACAGGCTCTGCAATAGTCCGGCTGGGATCTGTTCCCTATCCCCGTCAGCGACCTAATCTCGCAATGCCCTGTAATAAAACCGACAACCAACTTTAAGCTGGCCTTATCCAAGTCCAGCAGCCAACCTGTTCTCCTATTGTCCACAACAGGCCATAGACATCTAGAGATAAACATGAACTGTAAATCTATGCGAATATTAAATGTGTATAATTTCATGTTTTTGATTTGCTAACAGGAGTTATGATTCACTGACAGGAGTTATGACACACAAAGCAGTCTTTGCTTTACATACAAAATGTACTATTAATTGGGAGCCATTTATTTACCTGACTAACCCTGATATGACAATTAAATTTATTCCAAATCCATTGGAAATTTAAAATTTTATTCGAATATCAAGGCAAATTCAATAATAAAATTTGGTCAAGGTCTATAGTTTTAGTTTGAAATCGGTTTGTTACGAATAAGCCTTCAAATTGGCTAATTTTTATATTAATTTGTCAAAAAACCAAACAATCTCTCTTGCATATGATATAAAGACATTGAATTCACCATCCCTGCATTGTAGGTAACAATACAGAGAACAACAATTTTTTCCATTTTGTTTTTTTTTTGGTATGTTAATCTCTTAAGAAAACTTTCTCTTTTACATGTCAAACATTCAAAACAGTAACAATCTACCTACACTTACAAGCACACATACACACACACGTACCTATGAAGCAACTGCTTTCATTTTATTAACTTTAATTGATTACATATTGATGTTGTTGTTGTTATTTTCTTGTTTTGTTTTCTTTTGTGTTGTTGTTTTTTACTTATGTGGGCTAAAGTCCTTTTATTGCAGCACGTCAAATTGTCATAAATCTCTTTTCCTTTCTCTTTCTTTCTCTGTTTATTTTCTTTTTTTTTTTTTGAATGTCTGGCTGGCTTGCGGTGTTATTGATTGTTGGGGTTTCTTGGTTGATTATTTTGGGAATTTGTTTCTTTCGTGTTTTTTCTTCTTTTTTTGGTTGAATAATTTGAAATTTATTTAATGTTCGTTCAATTTAAAAGGTTTAATGTATTGAAGAAAACAAGATTAATAATCTTGAAATTCATTTGTAATCTTGTCAAATTGAAAAAAAGGGATTAATTTGTATAAATGATGCTTGTTTCGTAATAAAGATTATATTTGTTGATAAGATTTGGAAAAAATATAAAACTATGAATGGAAATATTGATTGAAATAAAATTTAAAATCACTGATCCCTGCAATACCTATTGTAGCATAGTTTAAAAGGAATTTTTTTTTATCAATTGTTAAGCAAATAAAGCTCAAAGCCCCCGTTGAATAGGTTGCAGCAGCCTCTATGTCAGTCGATACTAGGGATGCCAATCGGGAAATCCCGAAACTAAAAATCCCGGGATTTTCGGGATTAACAAATCCCGAATCCCGGGATTTTTTTAAAACTTGTCCCGGGATTTTTCGGGATTTTCGGGATTGTGAATACTTTATAAATTAAAAAAAAATAGTTTACTGCATTTTTTATTTAGTATTACGTTAAATAATACCCATGCAATTTTTCAAGTGTATCTTGCAATAAGTAAGTGAGTATTGTAAATAAAAGCTAATGGAACAGCATTATTATACCAATTTTAATTGTTAAAGCCGGCTATTATAAATTACAAGCAAATAATTAAATTTTGAATTTGTTAAAGACAACAACTAAACTTATGTGAAAAATGAGCTTTGAGGAACACAAAACTAAAAAGAATAATAAAAGTTCAGTTTGGTATTATTTTTTGGTGGATTCAACAGGTGAACCTCAAGCAAAATGCAAATTGTGCAAAAAGGTTCTAAAAACCAAAGGCGGGTCTACAAAAGGTTTAATCACACACCTTAAGGTAGGTTAATTTTGAACTACAACGGTTATAGTTATTGAATAACTTTTTTTTAGATACATATGATAAAGTTGGATAAATGCGATTGCAATGAACCGCAGCAAAAAATTTTAAAAATTACGGATTTTGGTTCACCAAGACAACAAGAATCATTAGCAGCAACTATTGTCCGTTTAACAGCTGTTGACAATCTTCCATTTTCTCTGTTTATAATTTCCATAAAGCTAAGAAAGTCTTTGATAGCTAGGCGTTTTAATGTTCCAAAATCAAAAGAAACTATCAAAGCAATATTTCTGGAATATTATAAAAAATGTAAAGAGGACATGAAGGAAGAAATAAAAATAATTAAATCAGAAGACAAAAAATTTAGCATCGTGCTTGATGAATGGAGCTCTTTTTCAAATAAACGTTACTTAAATGTAATTGTACATACAAGTGAAAAGCTTTTTAATATTGGACTAGTAAGAATGAGGAAGTTCGGTGCGGCTGAAAACTGCGTCCAGTATTTAAAAAGATAGATTAAACGAATATAAAATCTCGCTTGGTCATGATGTGGTTGGTTTTACGACAGATGGAGCTTCAACTATGCAAAAAATTGGTAAACTTATAGCTCCAAAACAGCAGTTGTGCTTGGCGCATGGATTGCATCTTGCCGTCGTAGATATTTTGTACCAAGTACCTTCCACTTCAAGTGCTGAACATGAAATGTCTTCATCAGAGGATGATGAAGAGTTATTTGAAAATTTTGAAGGATCTTTTAGAGAAGACTACAGTGAAATTACAGAAAGCTTCCATGTCAAACCTGTTATTGATAAAGAAGGAAAAACGGTAAGAATGTTCCGAAAATCTCCATCAAAAAATGAGATTTTGCAATTATATGTAAAGCAGGAAAAGAGCTAAAGTTAATTTTAGATTGCAGAACGAGATGAAGAGTTAGAAATACCTGTAAAAAAAGCTTGCATTGATTTAAAAATTAAGAGTTTGTCTGATGAAGAATTTAGACTGATGAAACAAATTATAAATATTTTAAACCCAATTAAGATAACTCTTGATGCGCTCTGTCGAAGTGACATGACTTTATGTAAAGCTGATGCTGCATTAACATTTATGCTAAATGAAATTAGAGCAATCAATTGTGGTCTTGCTAAAGATTTATATAAATCACTTCGCAAAAGAATAGATGAAAGAAGAACTGTGTATTCACCTCTACTAAATTTCCTTAAAAATCCAAATAAAAAAACTGATTTTGATAAAGATTTGGATATGACTTTATTAAAATCTGACTTAAAGGCATTAATTCTGCGTTTTTCAAAAGGTCCTGAAAAAAGTCTATATCACTTGACTTCGATAATAGCATCTCAGATGAGGAGAACCCTACTTCCATTGCAAAAAAGTTATTTGATGCCATCGAAGAATTCAAAAGTCCTATAAAATCAATTAAAATTTCTGGTTTAGATAATCAGCTGTCCAAAGAAATAGATTTATTTACATCAGGAGGAGGTAGAGGTGAATATTTACAAGCAGCATATAGCTACCTTGGAACTATTTTACCAACAAGTGTCGATTGCGAGAGGCAGCGTATGTTGTCAATAAAATTCGTTCAAGGTTATCAGATGACATGTTAGATGCTTTAATCTTTTTAAAAAATTATTTAAAATAATGATATACTTATTTTGAAATCCAAATAACTTTCTTAAAACTAATGTATTTTTATATGTATGAATTATTTTTATTTTTGTTAATTTACGCTTTTTTGTTACTTTTTGTTACTTTTTGTTTTGTTTTTTATATTTTATTTTTATAGGCATATACTTCTGATATAATTTGAATATAAATGAAATTGTTAATAAAATATGTTTTTTAAGTATTATTACTAAGAGAAAATCGAGAAATCCTGGGATTTTTCGGGATTTTTGGATCCCGAATTATCCCGAAATATCCCGGGATTTCGGGATCGGGATTACGAAATCCCGAATCCCGGGATTTTTAAAAATCAATCCCGTTTGGCATCCCTAGTCGATACGTCATAATGTGCCATAATATAGGTTTCAACTGTTAAAAACACATCTGAATCCACAAATTTGGATTATCCAACACATTTTCTCTAACAGAAGCTATATTTTCGGCAGTGCTTTTGTTATGATAATGCGCAGGCATTGCATCTCTAATGTTCTAGCCTCTTCTAGTTAAGGAACTTACCAAACTAGCTACTGGCTAAACAAAATGTGTGGCCTGGTATTGTTCTAATGCGACGTAATTTCTCTTCTATTCAACAAAATTGGCCCAAATTTAAAAAATGGCTTATTTCTTGTAGATTAACTCTCATCATTGAAGTCGCCGTAGTCTAGTAGGTAGTGTGTTGGCTTATTAGACATAAAGCCTGGGTTCAAATCCCAGGCCAGGCATCAAAACAAAATACAAAAACTATTTCTTCGGCGATTTCCTCTCAGCTGATTTCTGGCAAAAACTTTGGGGATAAATAAAAATTGTCATGAAAAGTTTCTCAAAAATCTATCGTTCGGAGTCGACTTTAAACTGTAGGTCCCGCCACTCATTTATAAAATTAACACACACAACATAAGTGGTGTGAGAAACTAGGTTGTAATCCTGACTGAAGGGTTGTAATGACCAATTATGTATGTAGATGAACTCTCAAAGTCCCACAAAAAACACGGCAAAACTATTTTTAATTAATTTTCTTTCCATAAGAATCATATGCCACAAATATATCCCTCCCGTCTTGTTATTTCCTTGCATTGTATCAGTTCCTCTGGTCAACTGCACCAAATTCTAGGATGATAGGGTTGCCATTTGTCGTTGCGTGAATTGTATTAAGTTGTTGTATTGGGTGTAGTCGTGTGGCAGCCTGTCTGGCCTTTTTTCTGGTGGGTCAAAACGCGGCAAAACTGTTTTTAATTGATTTTCTTTGCATAAAAATCATGTGCCACAAATATATCCCTCCCGTCTTGTTATTTCTTTGCATTGTATCAGTTCCTCTGGTCAAATGCACCAAATTCTAGGATGATAGGGTTGCCATTTGTCGTTGCGTGAATTGTATTAAGTTGTTGTTTCTCTGGCGCTTTTTTCAAGCACTTCCTGGTTAGATTTTGGAGACAATGAAAGCACCTATTCGAACCTGAAGTTCTCGTATTTGTAGTCAAAAATTTTCAACAGTACAGCAAGCCACCTTTAGCCAAGTCTTTCGCCCACATTTTGTTATCATGAAACAATTTGGTTGATCGTAACATCAATTGACGGGGTTTTTGGAGTTAATTTGTGTAGAATCTCTACATTAAATTGCTTTCGATATTCACCTTACTCAGATGGTTTTTTGTGAAATTTTTAGTTTTTGGCAAATCAAAACACTGCTTACATGATGGCTAAGTTCGTTAATTATCATTAATTTCTTGACATTTTCCACAATTGGTCTGCTAGGCACAGTGTTCTAACCTTTCACGTGATTGGCTCTGTTGCAGTATGGAAACCATGAGCCCTATTTACATTTCCAGACGCCTGGATTCCTTTACGACTTTTTTTCTTTGTTTTCAATCTTGAAAAACACATTTCTTACATGAGAACATTGCTTATATGAAAGTTTTTAAAGTTAAAAATGGTTTATCTTTAGATACTTGAAAATCTGGGTGCGCGTAAGTGCATATGTATGTATCTTGTTATTGTTTTTCAAACTTAAAAAAATATATTTTTTTTATATTTATTGCATTGTTTTTTCCTTTACCATCAGTAAACTCTTAAAGTTTTATATAAGTTTAGTTGAAGTTTTCAAGCTCTAAATTTTCTACGAATGAATTCAAATGTTTTAACCTTGTTATACAAAAAAAGTCTGAAATTTTGAAATGTCTTTAATTCGCTACAATGACGTTAATACTTCATACGCACGTTACCATTATTTTAATCATGCCATCAAAATTCAAGTCAATTACACACTTAAAATGTTTTTTTCTTCTTCTTTTTCTGTTTATTTTTGGTTTTACTTTCCATTTTAATGAGAAAAAGACAATTTTAAGAGTCTCTAATCTTAAAAACTCATATGCATGCGTTGGTTTACCATGCCGTAACCGCCATAAAACCTAAAAACAGCACAATAAAAGAGTGAAAACTTTTTTAAAGCCTTATTTACATAAATTTGCTTTTATAATTACTACACTTTATTGCAACGATGCTTTTGTAGAGAGAGCGAGAGAGAGAGAGATTGTAATAGCTGTGTCAACAACCATCCTCAACGCACTTGTTATTTAGCCTGAACCGAGGTTTTGTGCCAATTTTAAAGCATCCTCCCTCCCTCTTTTTAATCTCTTTATTGTTCGCTTCTTAAGCCACATTTGTTCACATACGCGTACTTTCTGTTCTACTTTAAACACAATGTATACTACAAGCGTAGCCTAAGTGCAAGCACTTTTCTTTAAACAAAAAAGATTTTTCGTCATTGTTTTCATTTTCTCAGAAATGTGTGCGATAAAATAGTCAAAAATGTGTTGGCATCTGCCTTAAGCAAGGTAAAGCCGTAAACTTTCTAATGTCTTTTCGTCTTTCAAGCTTGTTCATGAATGTTGCCTGTTTATCTGGAAAATGACTTATTGTTCGAAGTTCTCCATTATTTGAATGCCTGGATATAGGGATATAAAGGGTGTTTTTTTATAGAGGTATAGAACTTTAAGTTGGCATTACTTTTCAAGATGGCGACCGATTTAACAGCTGTCAAGTGATTTATTCTCAGTTTGGTTTGGCAATTCATCATGAATAGACTCACGCCTGAACAACGCTTGCAAATAGTGCAATTTTATTTCGAAAATAGTGGTTCTGTGCGGAAAACGTATCGCGCACTACGTCCATTTTATCGTCGACAAAATCGTCCATCAGAGCAGTTAATTCGATTAACCCTGGAACGTTTTCCGCACCACGTTTACTCTTATTGATAACTCGCATCCGCCATCGAGCACAGGAATTGGATCTGTGTCCATCCACTTTATGGAAGATTTTGCGGAAGGATCTTGGTATGCGTGCTTACAAAATCCAACTCGTGCAAGATTTGAAGCGAAACGATCACCAAGTAAGGCGTAGATTCGTCGAATGGGCCCAAAACGAGATTACCGTTGTTCCCGATTTTCATAAGCGAATTTTGTTTAGCGATGAAGCGCACTTCTGGTTGAATGGCTACGTCAACAAACAAAACTGCCGCATTTGGAGTGAAGGTAATCCTCAAGTGTATGTGGAAACACCGTTACATCCAGAAAAACTGACTGTTTGGTGCGCTTTATGGGCTGGTGGAATCATTGGTCCGTACTTTTTCAAAAACGATGGTGGCCAGAACGTTAGAGTCAATGGTGATCGGTATAGAGCCATGATTACTAACTTTTTCATTCCTGAATTGAATAACCATGATGTCCAGGAGATGTTGTTTCAACAAGGCGGCGCAACATGTCACACAGCTCGTGCCACAATAGATTTATTGAAAGACACGTTTGGTGACCGCCTAATTTCACGTTTTGGACCTGTGAATTGGCCTCCAAGATCTTGTGAGTTAACACCGCTAGACTACTTTCTGTGGGGCTATGTAAAGTCATTGGTCTATGCGGTAAAGCCACAAACGCTTGACCACTTGGAAGATAACATTCGCTGTATTATTGCCGATATACGGCCACAAATGTGGACTACATCCGCGCCAGCCGTGGAGGTCATATGCCAGAAATCATATTTAAAATGTAATGCCACAAGATTATCTTTCGGATAAATAAAATTCATGTCAATCGAATAATCCATCGTTGTTTTATTGCAACTTAAAGTTCTATACCTCTATAAAAACCACCCTTTACTTGGTGTTGCGGGCGAAGTGGATCTATTGGCCAGGATTAGTTAGGAAATACATTTTATTACTGAAGCTGGCTGAATCTTAACCCAGGGAATACTAAAGAGCTCATTTGTCTCTCTATTGAACATTCAAATATGATTTCTCTGTCTTCACTTGGATATCTTGTAATGCGAAGGCCTGTTTTTCAGCTAAACGCTCCTGGCGTGTTTTATTTAAAAGTTGCGATTGAGAGAAGACCGCCTGGCATTTATTCTGCCACCTGGAGAAAAGCGAGGCGGTCGGTTAAACTAGCTGAATCTTTACCAAGGGTAGACTAAACAGCTTATTTTACTCTCTCTCTCTCTCTCTCTCTCCCTCTATTAAACATCTAAATACGCGTTCTCTGTGTACACGGAACATTTTCTAATGCGCAGGCATATTCTTCGGTTAAGCGCTTCTAGCGTCTTTCTTCAAAAGTTGTGACTCAAAATAGACCGAACGAGCGAACGCATGCAAGAATGCTGCAAATCCCATTTTAGACAATCCTGCCAGATGAAGATGAAGAACATCGCCTGATATAAAGGGTGTTTTTTTATAGAGGTATAGAACTTTAAGTTGCAATAAAACAACGATGGATTATTATCCGAAAGATAATCTTGTGGCATTACATTTTAAATATGATTTCTGGCATATGACCGCCACGGCTGGCGCGGATGTAGTCCAATATGGACGTCCAATTTTCGATGACTTTTTCCAACATTTGTGGCCGTATATCGGCAATAATACGGCGAATGTTGTCTTCCAAATGGTCAAGCGTTTGTAGCTTTACCACACGCAACCAAGATCCTTCCGCAAAATCTTCCATAAAGTGGATGGACACAGATCCAATTCCTGTGCTCGATGGCGGATGCACTCATTCGGGTCTTCCTCAATGCTACGCTCTACAGCAGCAATAGCTTCTTCTGTACGCACCGTACAGCGTCTCTGGGGATGCGAGTTATCAATAAGAGTAAACGTGGTGCGAAAACGTTCCATGGTTAATCGAATTAACTGCTCTGATGGACGATTTTGTCGACGATAAAATGGACGTAGTGCGCGATACGTTTTCCGCACAGAACCATTATTTTCGAAATAAAATTGCACTATTTGCAAGCGTTGTTCAGGCGTGAGTCTATTCATGATGAATTGCCAAACCAAACTGAGAATAAATCACTTGACAGCTGTTAAATCGGTCGCCATCTTGAAAAGTAATGGCAACTTAAAGTTCTATACCTCTATAAAAAACACCCTTTATAAAACAATCGTGAGTGGCTCTTTTAATGGTGTGCATCAACACCTTTTTAATTAAATGGAATATGGTAGCACAATACTTCCAATAAATGAGCCTAAGTGGGAGCCCACGTTTTTTTTTTTGGCGAATTGCTATCATTGTGTGGCTTGGCGGAATCTTTAAATAACTCAATTCTTTTAGTAAATATATACCTAATTGCTGGCAGTAATATGATTGATAGATTGGCCAATAAAGTAGATTACTGGAACCTCGTTACCAAGCTTCCAGAGCTTTTAGGTCCCACTATTAGTACTTTTAGATCGACGTTGTTCCTAAAGAACTCAATTTCACTTCTATTGCTGATAGAAGGTTGCTGGTGACGAATTTCTTTTTTTCATCAGCCTATGAAATAGAGATCTATGGATTAGTAACTAAGCCATGAAAACTTTTTTCCGTTATTCAATTCAAAAATTCCAATTTTTATGTCCATAGCTTAGAGCTATATTTACCAATTTACATATTTTCTGTATTTTAATTATCAATTGCGTTTAATTATTTATATTTTCTGTTATTTAATATTTTTGTACTTAATTTTACGCGCGTTTTTTATTTTATTAGCCTATTCTCAATACAACTCTGCATGATAAATTAAGATGATCACACCCACTCTCTTCATGCTATTGTTTGTAAACAAAGGCCTTTTGATTTATTATACTCCTGTAGTAAAAGAATCGAAAAACAAAGAAATCCACAGAGGCTGAGAGAGAGAGAGAAAGAGAGATAGAATCATTACAGAAGACAATATCGTGTGGTCAGCTAAACCACAAAGTGTTTGAAAATCTCTGCATACACGAAAGAATTTTTTCCCTGAAAACGATTATACTCGTATGTATGTGTCGTAACAATTGTTTTCGCATACCACAGCTGTGTTTTGTTTTGTATGATGTAATTAAACATGCGAGTATTTTGTTTTTGTCATTATTGTTTGTTTATATTCTTCTAACTTTAGACATGTGGTCGTCGTAGCTGTACGTTGTTATTATAAGATTTATAAAATAGCAACAATAAACATCATAATTATCATTATTATTATTATTGTCGTTTTGGTTGTTTTTGTTTTTTTTTTTGTTTTTGGTATTTGATTAACATATATTTGTGAGAGGCAAGAGAGAACATGATGCCTGGCAGCGAGAGTGACAGAGAGGTTTAATGAATGAAATTTAAAACTGCGATTAAATATGCACAGTTTTGCTACTTGATTTTTTGTATTTTAATATAACACACATATGTACATATGCATGTGTTTGCTTTAATATTTTTGACAGTGGTGAGAATGTATATTTTTTTGTTTGTTTATTTATTTACTTAACTAATCATGCGTTTAATGTTTCTTTTTTCTTACGCAGTCATGTTTGTTTAATTTGCGCGTGTATGCGTGTGTGCGTGTGTTTGAACGTGTACATATGTATTAATTAAAATCCTAAAATGTCATTTAAAAATGAGGTGAATTTTTCATTTTTTTTTTTTGCTAAAATCTGAAGGTGGAACACAGACTAGAGTATGTCAAAAACACCCACTCATGTTTTAACAACACACTACGACAGTTTTTCATTTTTTTGTTTTGGGGCTATAAATCAAGAAGCTTTACAACACGGTGGAGCAAATATAGGAAGTTTTTATTTCGTAATTTACTTGATATTTTTTTTTAATTTTGTAATTGATTTGTTTTATATATTATATATACATACATACAGTTGTGTTCATAAAAATAGGAGTGAGCCCATTGAAAAACAAAAGCTTAATTTTTAACAAATAAAAAACATGGTTTAATTCAATTTTTTGGTGTAATGTAATGTCGATTCAATACTAAATTATTTAAGTTATTCATTAATTAAATAAAGCTTTCAACAAGTAAGTAACAGGAAGTTTAAAAAAAAAATATCTTAAAAAGTGCTGTTCAAAATAATAGCAGTATTTCAGTTTTCATAAAAATTTACTATTAAAAAAGTTAAAAATGCTTATGACTATAATCAGAAACTTTAAATACGATTAGTATTTGGTAGAATAGCCTTTACTTTTTATTACAGCATCACATCTACGAGGCTTGGAGTCAACTAAATACTGACATTGTTTTAGTGGAATTTTATTCCACCCACCTTGCACTACAGACCACAACTCAGTTGCATTTGACGGTTTTCGCTCGGCAACATATTTTTTAACATCCCTCATAGATGTTCTATGGGATTAAGGTCAGGAGACTGAACTGGCCATAACCTTTACCCCATTAACCCGAAACCACTCATTTGCTAATTTACTGGTGCGTTTCGGGTCATTATCTTGTTGGAATATCCATTTTAGAGGCATGGAATATGGTAACATCACTTCTCTCAAAATGCTGACATAGACGTTCCTATCCATTATGTCTCTAATTCGTTGTATTGGGTCTAAACCATTATATGAAAAGCTTCCCCATATCACTAGCTTTGCACCACCATGTTTAACTGTCTTTTGTGTATACTGAGCTTTATATTTGGTGTTGGGCGGACGTCTAACATGCTGTCTAGACCCAATGCCACCAAATAAAACAATTTTGCTTTCGTCGGTGCACAATAAGTTTCTCCATTTTTCTTTCGGATATTTGATATGTTCTTGGGCAAACTTTAAGCGTGCTGCTGCCTGTTTTGTATGTCAACAATGGCACCTTTTGTGAACTTCTTGCGAATAAATTTTTGTCCATCAGACGCCTACGAATAGTAGGGACACTTATGGCAAGATTCAGATACTTTTGAATTTTATTTGAAGACGCTGAAGGAGTTATTTTGCTGTATCGCACAATTCGGCGGTCATCGACAGTAGATGTTTAGGCCTTGCGCCCACGCGTTTCGGCCTTTTTTTATATTTTAATTCATTTGCGATCATTTGATCGGAGTAACTTAAGATTTCCTTAGTTTCTTTGTAAGTTTTGCCTTTATTTCGAAGAATTTTAATTAGTTTTCACTTTTCTTCAGTACAGTGCTTTTCTCGCCCCACTATTACAAAAACTTATGTGAATCACTGTAGAAAAAGTTTTAACTACATTTTTCCGTACTTATTTTTCACTTTTTTCTTTAAATTATGTGCTGTTATATTTTTATTTTTTAAAAGAACACTCACACTCCTATTTTTTTGATCAACTGAATTCAGGGGCAAACACAGAAATGAATCTATTTCATCGTAAATATTAAAGTTATTACGAGATTCTTTTTTGTATTTTATTTCTTACATATCGTTGTAACTACCATTAAAATATACCATGTTTTGCAAATTGGTAGAATAAAAAATTTTAACTTTGAAAATATTACATGGCAGCACTCCTATTATTTTGAACACAGCTGTATATATGTATATATTATACTTTTTTATTGCGATAATTAGATTTTTTTCTTTTTCTTGCTTTTTTAAGCGATAAATAATTTTTTTCTTTTTCTTGCTTTTGTGCCACTGTATCGTTTTTTTTTTATCAGCTTTGAGAAAACGCTCATCATAATAGGTTTGTTTTGGTTAATATTTATGAAAAAAAAAAAAAAAAAAAAGTTAAACAAATTAATGTGCGTCATTATAATAATCCATGTACTAAAATTTAACATGCAAATTATTTTTATTTCTAAATAATAATTATTGTTATAAATTAAGTGTATGTGCTGACGATTTCTTCGTTTTTGGGTAATAGTATGGAATTTTATTTTTATCACTTCCGATCTTAAATTTAAATAAATTAAAGCGCGTGTGAGATATCCCCGAAATTTATTATTAATATGTGTCGTTCTTTCTTATTTTTTTTTAAGATTTCTTGACACGTTTAACATAAATATTTTTTAGATCGAAAACGAGCGGAGTCGCCTCCGTAAAATCACAAATTTTTTCAGTAGCCTGTTCGTAATCTTACCTAAAAGCTTTACTTGTCTTCTGGCCGGGAAGTATGCCACCTCTAAACCATGTTTACATTACTCCTTTTCGGCACTAGTTACGAATCTGCCTAAGATAATATGCGTTCAGGCTCTATTGTTCATTTATCATAAATCTTCTAAATGCGTTCCAATTATCTTCGCCGTACGTTATATTCAGCATGATTGTTGTGTCACAAACGCTTATTACCCAGTTCAGCAGCAGCAGCCGGCATATAGCACAAGTTTCTCCTCATAAATGCAGTAATATCTGCCCATGCCATATTGATACTTTCGGTAGTATACACGGCAGTTTACATAACCCAGGTTATGTAATAATTTACTTTGGAGTTTCTTATGTTTTTTCATACTTGTAGGTCGGAAATTAGTCAAACAAAATTAAAAATCTTCCTGCTGTATATATAAAGGGTGTTTTTTTATAGAGGTATAGAACTTTAAGTTGGCATTACTTTTCAAGATGGCGACCGATTTAACAGCTGTCAAGTGATTTATTCTCAGTTTGGTTTGGCAATTCATCATGAATAGACTCACGCCTGAACAACGCTTACAAATAGTGCAATTTTTTTATTTCGAAAATAATGGTTCTGTGCGGAAAACGTATCGCGCACTACGTCCATTTTATCGTCGACAAAATCGTCCATCAGAGCAGTTAATTCGATTAACCATGGAACGTTTTCGCACCACGTTTACTCTTATTGATAACTCGCATCCCCAGAGACGCTGTACGGTGCGTACAGAAGAAGCTATTGCTGCTGTAGAGCGTAGCATTGAGGAAGACCCGAATGAGTCCATCCGCCATCGAGCACAGGAATTGGACTTTTCAAAAACGTACTTTTTCAAAAACGATGGTGGCCAGAACGTTACAGTCAATGGTGATCGGTATAGAGCCATGATTACTAACTTTTTCATTCCTGAATTGAATAACCATGATGTCCAGGAGATGTGGTTTCAACAAGACGGCGCAACGTGTCACACAGCTCGTGCCACAATAGATTTATTGAAAGACACGTTTGGTGACCGCCTAATTTCACGTTTTGGACCTGTGAATTGGCCTCCAAGATCTTGTGATTTAACACCGCTAGACAACTTTCTGTGGGGCTATGTAAGGTCATTGGTCTATGCGGTAAAGCCACAAACGACCATTTGGAAGACAACATTCGAGTTATTATTGCCGATATACGGCCACAAATGTTGGAAAATGTCATCGAAAATTGGACGTCCAGATTAGACTATATCCGCGCCAGCCGTGGCGGTCATATGCCAGAAATCATATTTAAAATGTAATGCCACAAGATTATCTTTCGGATAAATAAAATTCATGTCAATCGAATAATCCATCGTTGTTTTATTGCAACTTAAAGTTCTATACCTCTATAAAAAACACCCTTTACCATGCAGTAAGCTGATATCACTACAGTCCTCTGAAATGGTAGTCATTTTTTAGCTCTAGTTAGAGTTTACAAAATGGAATGCCGGATACTATTCTGAGCGTACAAGATTACTTTTCTACTGCTTGGGAGAGGTTCTTCGATTTTTGTCTTTAGTACGCTTAGTAACATTTTTTTTTAATAAAAGAATAGCAAAGCAAAATAAAAAGGTAATGTTTCGAACAACTTTTAACGGAATATTATGATTTTAATAATGGGAAGCTTAACACGTTCACGCCAGCGCGTACCACCGGTGGCTCGCACTAGACTGCATTGGATCTTGCTATTAGACGATACGTAATACCAAATATTTAGATCTTTAACACTTCGAATGTCGAAAAAAATATGTACCTGAGAGGACGTTCTCTTAAAAGCATTTATTTTTAATAACAATTATAATTAAGAATGTCTACAAATATAACAGCCGCCAGTAGGCGACGAGCATGAATTAAAGCGCCGGCATGAAAGTGTTACAGTGCCCCCTTTCAGACAAGCTGTAGTGCGGCCTGATGAGATATGTAAATACTAAAGGGTCCGCCAAATAACTTTTTTTTTTGAAAATGCTTTAAAAAAACTACTGAATATTTTCTCAAAATTCTTTTTTTAATTTGAAAGTACAATCCTTCCGGTTAATAATGGAAAATAATTTCATTCAAATGGCTGCCTCGGCTGGCCATGCAGTAGCCTACACGATCGGTCCAATTTTTAAGCACATTATCGATTGTGTGCAGCTGTATTGTGTTCACCAATGGCTTCACGAATATTGTCCTTTAAAGCGTCATTTGTCTCTGGCTTGTCGGCGTAACACTTATCTTTGACGACACCCCACAAATAATAGTCCAACTGTGTCAAATCGCAGCTCCGAGGTGGCCAAACGACATCAGCTCTGCGGCTGATAATGCGATCTTCAAAAACAGGGCGCAAAACATCGAGTGTAGCTTCGGCTGTGTGGCACGTAGCGCCGTCCTGTTGAAACCAAATGTTGCCAATATCCTCCTCTTCAATTTTTGTGAACAAAAATTCGTTCAAAATGGCCCGATAACGATCGCCATTGACTGTAACGGCCACTCCTTGCTCATTTTCGCAGAAAAATGGCCCAATTATGCCTCTGGACCAAAATCCGCACCAAACAGTGACTCGTTTTGGGTGCGTTGGCTTTTCAATGTATGCGTGCGGGTTTTCTGTGCCCCAAATGCGACAATTTTGCTTGTTTACATACCCGCCAAGATCAAAATGTGCTTCATCTGAAAAGATGATTTTTTTTGCCAAAATCGGCATCTTCTGGTGTAGGCTACTGCATGGTCAGCCGAGGCAGCCATTTGAATGAAATTATTTTCCATTATTAACCGGAACGATTGTACTTTCAAATAAAAAAAGAAATTTGAGAAAATATTCAGTAGTTTTTTTTAAAGCATTTTCAAAAAAAAAAAGTTATTTGGCGGACCCTTTACTACTAGAGATATTACATTTTAGCGCCATTTATCGACAATTTGTAAACGAAGATTTTCGAACACCGATATATTTTATTAATTTTTATTTTTTTAAATTTATTTTATTGTTTAATTTTTTAATTATTTATTTTTTTTTAATTATTTAATATTTTTAATCGTTTATTAGTTTTTGTAATTATTTCTTATTTTGTAATTATTTTTTATGATTTTTTTAATTTTTTTCTATTTTTTTTATTTTATTTTTTATTTTATTTTTATTTTTTCTATTTTTTCCATGTTTTTCTATTTCGAAACAAAATTTTTTCAATTTACGGCTGATAAGCTGTATTTATTGGTTTTATTTTTTATATTTTTAAATTTGCATGCAAGCCATTTCGATTAACGATAATTTGCGGTATGAAATTACATTTATGAGTACATAGTTGAAAATATTATGGGTATTCAATAGATACAAACAATAATGCAGTTTAAAACTAATGCCAAGGAATGTTTAGAGGACGTTTATTAAACTAAAATAAAATTTATTTTTATAATAATTTTTGTTTGTTAATTTTTTATATTTTAAAGCACATCATACTCTTAATTTAATACTTTAGACTTTAACCCGTATTTTTTTTTATAAATTTTTGGTTTTATTTTTTAATTGTTTTTATAACATTATCAACTGCACCTTTGTTTAACATGATCACATTAAAGTTTTGAAATATCACTTATTATATGCTTGTACTTCGTTGAATCACTTCCTGATTTGCTAACAATAATTTCTTAAACTCTTTAATTATTAACAAATTTGCATTATTAATTAATAGTTTAAATTTTTTTCTATTCTTTTAACTTTGAAATTAAAGGTTGAATGAATTTTTTAATAATCTATCGCGTCTGGATTAAGAAAAGTGAGCCAAGAAGATTTCAAAATAAAATTTTGTTAAAATTAATTAAAAATTATTTTTTTTCTTAATTGTTTAGTAGTTAAAGTTGTATTTAAAGTTATCACATTATTCAATTTAAATTAACAAATTATGAAAAGAAACAATAAAGAACTGTAGTATTGAAAAAAAAACAATTATTTAATAAGGTAGAATGATTACAGTGAGTTAAAAAAGTTAAAAGACTTAGGACTTTAACTTGCCGTTAAAGTTAGATTTAATAAAAGATAACTTTAGCTAAAGGGAACTTTAAAGTCATCTTTAACTTCTTTTCGTTATTACAACCTGCTGATAAAATAAAGTTAACTTTTACAAAAATATGGCAGTGCCGGAGCAATGTCGATTACATTACCCCAATGAAATAATTTTTTTTTAAACGCAGTGGTAATGACGAGCTTCTTTTTTTTTGTTGTATTTGCTCAATTTGTTTATATTTGAAGTTGCCATATTGAAAATAATAATGGGTGATTTTTTAAGAGTTATAGGAAAATTTTTCAAAAAAAAAAAAACATAAAATTCAGAAAAATGCATGAAATCTTTATTTGAATCGATAGTACGGTCCATATAATTTAATGTTTTAAGATTATTTCATGCAAATGTTGACCGCGACTGCGCCTCAAATGGTCCATCCGCTTAGTCCAATTTTGGCATACTATTTCCAACATTTCGGCCGGTATCTCACGAATAAATGCTTCAATGTTGTCTTCCAATGTGTCAATTGAAGCGGGCTTGTCTGTATAGACATGAGCTTTAACATAGCCCCACAAAAAATAGTCTAAAGGCGTTAAATCGGCCAATTGACCGGTCCTCTCAATAAGTCCATTGTTACGCGTGCTGTGTAGCATGTGCCACCGTCTTGTTGAAACCACATGTCATGCAAGTCAAGCTCTTGCATTTTTGGCAAAAAAAAAAGTTGATATCATCTCACGGTAGCACTCACCATTTACAGTTACGTTATGATTCGCAGCATCTTTGAAGAAGTACGGTCCAATGATGCCACCAGCCCATAAACCGCACCAAACGGTGACTTTTTCTGGATGCATTGGTAGCTTTTGCAATGCTTCTGGCTGATCTGAGCCCATTCACTAAAAATTCTACGTTGCGGTAGGTCATTCGGCTTCAATTCTTGCAGCAGCTGTATTTTGAAAGGCTTCACACCTAAATCCTTCCGCAAAATTTTTCACGTTGTTGAGCAACAGAGGCCCAATTGCTGCGAACGGCGACGAATCGATAATTGATGGTCATCATTAACACTGGCCGGCCGATACAGCTGCGATATTTTCTTCGCACTCTACGTAAGCGTTTTGGTGGTTTGATGTCCAACAATGTAAATTTGGTGCGAAATTTAGTCACAATAGCCCGAATAGCCGCTTCAGTGGGTCGATTAAACTGACCATAAAATGGAAGAAGCGCGCGATGAACTTTCTTAGCAGAGCACGAATTTTGATAATAAAATTCAATGATTTGCAAGCGTTGTTCGTTTGTAAGATGATTCATGGTTAAATTACAGACCAAACTGAAGATGTTTGACAGTGAAACAAAACACGAAACGTGCGTGAGCTGTTTAAACCAGTGTTGCCAAAAAGATAATTGCTAAAAACATCACCCGTTATATGATATGGCAAGTTGAGACATAAACTTAATTTTAAAAGTTAAAGGTAGGATAATCCTCCCTTTAGCTTAACGCTCGCTTCTACCTTATTGTCCACTTATAATAATGAAAAACAATTTATCTGCCCGTTAAAAACCTCCTTTTAGTTAACGGCAAGTTGTAATAATGGCCCTTAATTGTTTTTTTTAATAGTTTTTAATAAATAAATTAATCTGAGGTTTTTGACGTTGAAATATTAATTTTTTTCCTGAACGTTTGTAACTCAAAAAATTGGTTTAAATTTTGAGTGATCTTCTCTTTGCAAACAAAAACTTTTGTTGCTTACTGTCATATTTTGAAATTAAAATTTTTTCCTCTCATCAATCCAATGCGTAACACTTGTTCACAGACCATGAAATTCAAATTGATTTTGCCACAATAATTGTTTTGTATTTTTTTTTATTATTTTTTTACTAGAGAATAAAATCTCAAATAATTGAATTGTTAATTATTTTCAGTTTAATATAAACATTTATTGTGTATTTAGTAAATAATTGTTGTTTAGAATTTCAATTTTAAATTTAATATTTTTCACTTAATATTTAACAAAAAAAATTGGAATGTTTTTTTAGAATTTAAACAGAAATTCTCTCTTATACTCCCCTGATTACCTTGCAGAATGACGTAAGAAACTTTTTTGGTTTGTTTCTAATTTTGTCAAATTTAATGTAAAGGTGAGGTGGCGGACCCTCTTTAAGGAATACGTCCCAGTTAGGCCAGCATTTAGGCCCATTGTGATACACTATCAATATTCAACTCGACGATCAAAAATTCCATAGGGGAAGTCAGTTCGAATTCAAAATAAATTATGGTTAAGGGTGTCAGAAAGTGAGAGGTCAAAATCCTCCGTATTACTATGCCTACTATGCCTACCATAAACTCTTGTAGAAGTCATTCGCCAGAATCCACCCCTACAATGCCAAGCATAAACTCTTGCAGAAGTCATTCGCCGGAATGCATGCTTACTATGCCTATCATAAAAGGGCTACCGATTTGGTATACAGTAAGACCCCGCTTAACGCTGCTCCGCTTAACGCTGTTTCAGTATTACGCGGTAGTATTGGGATTCCCTTAAATCGCATACGGTGTATACTATGTATCTTTTTCAACGCTTTTTTAATAGTCTGTCCAGAATGAAGATTCCAACTGTATTTTCCAAAGTCGCAATCACAGTACGAATGCATCTTTCCTGCATCACAGTTGATTAGTTGCCTCGTTTAACGCTGTTTCGTTTAGCGCTGGAACTTATTGGAATGCATCCCCCGCGTTAAGCGGGGTCTTACTGTATTTACTGGGTTTAACATGTTCAGTTTGACATTACATATGGCTTCCCAGATACTTTCGAATTCATGGAAATGAGTAGGTAGCTCGATATAGTATATGTAAGTACCGGCTGGCGTCCCTATATTCTATTATGTATTCTAGTCAAATGTAAAAAATGGGAGAGCTTGGGGAGCATATAAGTGAAACGAATATCACCTCTTGAAGGCTTTTTCAACAACTAGGGCATACACATGAATACGGTGGTCAAGGAACTTGTTGAAGTTATTGCAGTTCTCGCATGGCTTTTCTTAAAAGAACTCTTTTGATGAGACTTGACAGCTGACTGTATAACACGTTTTGAAAAGACTTAGGGGCATTATTACAACTTGCAGTTAACTAAAGGGAGGATTTTAAACGCCAGATAATTTGTTTTTCATTATTATAAGTGGACAATAAGCTAGAAGTGAGCGTTAAGCTAAAGGGAGGATCATCCTACCTTTAACTTTTAAAGTTAATTTTATGTTAGAACTTGCCGTACTATTTATTATTTTCAATATGGCAACTTCAAATATAAACAAAATGAGCAAATACAACAAAAAAAGCCCGTCGTTGCCACTGCGTTTAAAAAAAACTTGCTTAATTTGAGCAGTGTTATCAACATTGCTCCGCCACTGCCATATTTTTGAAAAAGTTAACTTTATTTTATCAGCAGGTTGTAATAACGAAAAGAAGTTAAAGGAGACTTTAAAGTTCCCTTTAGCAAAAGTCACCTTTAACTAAACCCGAGTTTAACGGCAAGTTGTAATAATGGCCCTTAGAGCGAAATTTATGGGACATCTTTTCTTTTTCGGGATCGCAATTATATCGAGAACTTGGTTTATTGAATGGTCTCAATGTCTTTTTCAGAAGTCGCCGTAGTCTAGTAGGTAGTGTGTTGGCTTATTAGACGTAAAGCCAGGGTTCGAGCCCCAGGCCAGACATCAAAACAAAATACAAAAATGATTTCTTCGGCGACTTCCTCTCAGCAGATTTTTGGCAAAAACTCTGAGAGTAAATAAAATTGCCATGAAAAGTTTTTCAAAAATCTGTTGTTCGGAGTCGACTTTAAACTGTAGGTCCCACCATTCACGTATAAAATTAATACACACAACATAAGTGGTGTGAGAAACTAGGTCGTAATCCTGCCTGTATGTATGAATGCCTTTTTCAGCAGTTCTGTTTGGTGGCTTGTTATGTGCGGTATATGGCTATGGAAAGAGGGATTACTTATGATTAGAATAGTCTCACCGTTTTTCACGGCAATTTTACCGGATGCAAAGACTGGTATATAAGCATAGGAAGGGAAGTTTTGAGCACTTTTTCAAAACAACCTCAAATGAGTTTTATGACCCCTACATTCTGGAAATTCTTTATTTTTCTTTCCTAGTTCGCATGACTCGTTGCTGTTCTCAAAGAAATAATAGCGTTTCGAAAATACCTAATTTTTACTTTAGATAATCGAAGAACTTTGTCTTCATGATTGTTTATTAAAGAATAGGCCCCATTAGATAAATGTTTATATTTTTTCTTCTTCTTTATTTTAATATTTTTTTGAATTACTCTTTAAACATTTCAAAAAAAAAATATGTATGCCACACAAGTTGATGAATGGCCGTCAGTCGCATGTTTATTAAAAGTGTTCATAATGAAAATTCAAACGCATCAAAACGATGCATACGATGCAATACTTTTCTTAAAAAAAAAAAAAAAATACAGTAAAACCTCGTAAACACAGCTAAAAAATAATTGGGATTGAAAATTTCTTTTTTTCTTTTTGTAAAAATTCTTAAAGTTTTTAAAACAAAATGTGAATTTAATTACTGATCCTTTCTAAAGAGTGCCCACTGTCCCCATAGTTTTGTAACCAATGTTTTGTTATTGTGTCACTGTCATACATCTATCCAAGTGATGTTGTGAGTGACAGTGTGACTGACTTAATGTACGTGCATGAGTAATGTATTCTAAATTGCATGTTGAATATCGTTTTTCTTCTTTCGTTCTTCATTCATTTGTTAGTAAAACTTTTCTATTGTTAAAGTTTTTTTATTATTTATTAAATATAATATTGCATGGTATGTATACATGTATGTATTGCTGTTGGTTGGTATATACTGTTTTGTTGTCGTTGTCACATTAGAAAATGTTCTGTTGAACGTTGTTGTTGTAATAGTTATTGTTTAACGTTTAAACTCAAATTACTTTGATTTCCAACTGGAATGACTCACTCATTACATTGTTTTTTATTTTTGTATAATTTTATTAAAGCTTAATTGCCATAAAATGTCATAGGTCAAAGGTCACGGAAAGGTTTTATGAAAAAGGCTGGCAAGAATTGCAGGAAACATTTCCCGTCGTTGAATGGATGAATAAAAGTAGAGTTTTAACATTTTATACTGCTTGGTAGGGTGCTGTGAAGTATACATTTGTGGTTTCTAGGTTTTCCAATGCTTATACGATTCTACAGTGGCTTGATGTAGGCTTATCTGGTGTCATAATATGTGTGTACAATGCAATACAGCCATAAAGCCATACTTAACTCCTGTAATGTGTGGCTTTTCTGTGAAGATATACTGTAATAAGCTATTAATACCTATTCTCTGCAGCTAGGTTTCCCAATTCAGTTGTGGCTTGTTGTAGACATATCTGGAGTCATTGTATGTGTGTAATATGCAATAAATACAGCGATCTAGCCATACAGACTTCATGAAATCTGCGGCTATTCTGTAAGGATTTTCTGTACTAAGCTATGAGTGCTTACCAGCCGGCTTGATGTAGGTTTATCTGAAATCAATATATGTACGAGGGTAATATGCAATACAGCCATATAGCCAGCCATACAGACATCATGCAATCTGTGGCTATTCTTTAAGGATATTCTGTACTAAGCTATGAGTACTTACCAGCCGCAGCTAGGCTTCCCAATTGAGTACTAGCTTGATGTAGGTTTATCTGGAATCAATATATGTACGTGCGTATTATGCAATGCAGGCATATAGTCAGCCATACAGACATCATGCAATCTGTGGCTATTCTGTAAGGATATTCTGTACTAAGCTATGAGTACTTACCTGCAGTAGCTAGGCCGCCCAATTCAGTAGTGGCTTGATGTAGACTTATCTGGAGTCATTGTATGTGTGTAATATGCAATAAATAAAGCGATCTAGCCCTACAGACTTAATGTAATCTGTGGCTAGTAGTAGTACTTACCAGCCGCAGCTAGGTTTCCCAATTGAGTACTAGCTTGATGTAGGTTGATCTGAAATCAATATATGTACGAGAGTAATATGCAATACAGCCATATAGTCAGCCACACAGACTTCATGCAATCTGTGACTATTCTGTAAGGATATTCTGAACTATATTCTGAGGACGAGTAAATGAAACTAATAAGTACTTACCAGCTGCAGCTAGGTTGCCCAATTGAGTACTAGCTTGATGTAGGTTGATCTGAAATCAATATATGTACGAGCGTAATATGCTATACAGCCATATAGCCAGCCATACATACTTCTTGTGATGTGGGGCTATTGTGCGAGGATATTCTGTACTAAGCTATGAGTACTTACCAGCCACAGCTAGGTTGCCCAATTGAGTACTAGCTTGATGTGGGTTTATCTGGAATCAATATACATACAGTTACTAAATAATACATACGGTTAAAAAATTTCTGAAATTTTCCGTTTTCCGTTGAAAATCTTTATAGTTTCCTTGATGTTAAGACGGTCTCTTGCATTGGTTAAAAAATTTCTGAAATTGAACTGAATTGTGACCCTGCACAGGCCCACAAAGGTATGCAAATATTTACATATTTACAAATTTCACAAATTTCTGAACCGATGCGAAAGACCGTCTTAAAATCGAAGAAAGATGTCAGACAATTACAAAGATTTTCAACGAAAACGGATTAGTTTAAAAATTTCTGAAATTTGTTATCCGTATGTATATTTTTGTGGCTGAGTGTACATATGTACGAGCGTAATATGCTATGCAGCCATATAACCAGCCATACATACATACTTCTTGTAATGTGTGGCTTAGGGTGGTTTTAAAAAAACGATGTCCGTTTTTTTTTGAGGGGCACCCCCCTAAAATGTTTTTCAGGAGTATCTAGTCACGTTTTTAGGGACATTGACACTATTTTTTCGGTTTCAGTACTAGTTGCGAATTTATTGTGTAGAATATAAAATATTATAAACAGTATGGCCTTTAATTTGATGTATAACACGGGCAAATAGCTTTTGCCGTTCCAGAGATATGGATCGCCGAAGTCGCAAAACTGCCAAAAAAAAATCGAGATTTTCAAAACTTTGAGACCCCAGTGGCACGTGTTAACATCTTCCAATTGCGCTCAAACTTTGGCAATCCTAAAATCTGACAGAAAGAAACATTTTAGAGGGGTGCCCCAAAAAATTTTTTTTTACCATATGAGATAAAACCACCCTAGTGTGGCTATTGTGTGAGGATATTCTGTAATACGAATGTGAATACTTACCTGCTGCAGCTATGAAGAGGAGTACAAGAGAGTGGAACATCATATAAAGAACATTTCATTTGGGTTCTGAGGTCAAAGCCCAGCACTAAATGCTACTTATAGAATCAAAAACAAACAATCGTGATGTTTAGTGCCATTTTGATCGTTGTTATTACAGTTTTTCAGTTTTGACTCTTCACTTGAATCAAATTTGGATTTGGTTGTCATACAACTACAGCCATTATTCCCCATCAGTTATGACCGTTTACAGAAAAACATTGTTGTCGTTGCTTATTTTTTTCCGCTGAGGATGAGTTAATGTACCCAATCGCACCATACGGGAAGTCGTCACTGTCTCCCTTGTGTGGGGCCCTCACCCACTAAATCTCTCCCTCCTCTTTTGGACTCTTTGCGTTCACTCCAGAACTACTGTGGTATTACCTCGAAGTAGAGTACCTCTGGCCATTTGGCCCCTTTATATCCATATCCGCGTCTGGATTGCGCAACGACATCTGAAAATGTGCTTAAACATCCATTCTAATTCTCTCATCCAAATCAAATTGGAACGTCGTTGCTTATTAGCAAGTTACAGTTAATAAGATTAGAACATCATACACAGAGCCCCATGCAGTAGATGAAAACAAAACGCTGTTTTGTTGGAGACCTGAAGTCAAAGTCTAACAATCAAATTCATGGACACAATACCTAAAATTTAGTTGCATTAGGTATTCGCTCTTTGTTAGCCATGCTAGACTTGGCATGTAACATAAGTTGCCCGGCCACGCATCAAACTCGCCTTTTTTAATGTGTTGTTAAAACTATACTCACACGTATACACTGAGAAGAGTTTGAAGAATATCAAAATACTTTTAATTTTCGCTACCTGTGTTGCATAGTTCACGTGTTCTTTCCTTCTTCACAACAATAGTACAATGCAGTTTAATGCGTCGCCATGCGCCATTACAGCCATGATTTGTAGATCATGACATTTGGAAAATGTTTACAGCACAATTAATACCTTTAAGATCACTGCAAGATACCACTCACCACTCTGTTTGTGGTAACCATTTACAACCAAATTATTTGAATGTTTTTTGTTTTTTTTTCTTTTTTTGTAAGCTAATGATACTGATAAATAACCCCATACAATGCACTGTAATTAACAAAACATTCTCTCAGGTTGTATTACAGAGCACAGGATATTTTTAAGTCATTATCGTTAATGACATCATCGTCATCATCATCATCATCACCGTATTGTAATAAACCCAAGTGATTATTATGAAACTAAACCCCCCCTGTAATATGAAACATTTTCTCTATGTCTGGGCATAACAAAAATTTGATAAAAATCTTGATTAATTATACTCCCTATTTACTACAGCACCCTGTATATGTACATACATACAAATATACATATGATGTATGTAAGTTGTCAGGTAGAATAAAATAGTAGTTCAGTTCCATTAGTTGGTTTCATATTTCACTTACAAAACTATTTTCTTTTTGTATTAAAACAACAACAAAATTTCACTTCATTAATGTTACAACCAAATGCGGTCACGTTTACATGATTGTGGCATATTTATTTAAAATATTTCATTTTCATTTCAATTCATTTTCTTCTCTTTTTTTGTTTTTGTTTTGGAAAATGAATATCAGTCGTGCTAAGTTTAAGGCTATGCAATCGATACACTTGGTGCGAGTGAATTGAATTCGTAATTGATAGCGCTGTGCTGCATTCGAATATTTAACGATTGAATTCAATCTTTAAAATTGTAAAATTAGTTGTTTATGTTTCTTTGTTTAGGAATTCATATTTTATTAAACAATTTTCATTATACAAATAATTTTGTTTCTCTATAAACAAAAGAAAAAAATTGGTAGGCTAGGTTAGGTTAGAGGAAATGTACTTGTCAATAAAGACAAGCACAGTACCCGGAGGTCGAATTGACCCATTGTACGACGTCCTTACAGAGGGAAGGATAATAGAGGGATAAAAAGGAGAGGATGTAGGAAAGGGGAGAATGAGAAGTAGAGGAATTACACAGATAAGACACAACAAAAAGGAGAGAGCGCGACTACACTGATGAAGCCCTAGCGCCTCTCAACCAATCTGTAGAGAGCCTTGATGTCGGCTCTCGACACAGAATTCAAATTCTCAAAGAAGGCCCTGCCTACCTACCAAGGACTGGGCAGTTACAGAGGAGGTGTTCGATAGTCTCCGACTCCTCCTCATCGCAACATGCTCTGCAATAGTCCGGCTGGGATCTGTTCTTGATCCCCGTCAGCGACCTAATCTCGCAGTGCCTCGTGATAAAACCGACAGCCAACCTTAAGCTGGCCTTATCCAAGCCCAGCAGCCAACCAGTTCTCCTATTGTCCACAGCAGGCCATATACATCTAGAACCAAGACAACCCGATCCGTTCCTCCAACGCCTCTTCTCTTCCTTCCTGACCCATCCATTCATGAGGCCGTAGAGGTGACTGACTGCGGGGTCAGTACCAATTATAAAATCGCTCCGAGAAAGCGAACCTAACCTAGCGAGGGCATCCGCCGTCTTATTGCCCAGTATTCCGCTATGACCCGGAACCCAGCACAGACGGATACGGTCTGATCCAAAAGTCCTCAACGACACCTTGCACTATCGAACGAGCCGTGATTTGCACCAGACCGACGCAATGGCCCTAAGGGCAGCCTGATTGTCAACGAAGATCATGTAAGATTCCGAATCCGAAGCTGGGCCACCAGCTATGGTCTCAATAACCTTCTAGATTGCGAAAATCTCCGCCTGAAACACGCTGCAGTCATCCTTCAACCTGAAGTGGAGTTCAAGACCGAGTTCCCTACAGAAAGCCCCAGCACCTGTACGTCCACCAATAATTTATTATTTATATTATATTTATTTGAAAGCTATCCTATGGTCCTGTTACTCAAAGCACTTATCCATAACAGTTGATATGTTTCAAATGGTTTTCAAATTCTTAAAATAGGTCTCCTCTGTTTATTTGTTAACACAGTTGTTATTGTACAAGTTCAAGATATTTCTGAGCAAGCCAATAAGACCATTATCCGTTCAATAATCGATTCTATGCATCCTTCATATAGCGCTGGGATAAGTATCACTATCTGTTTCCCCTCTTACAGATACAGTCCGGAATTAATCTCTGTTATGCCAAAACGTTGACGTCATTGACGTTGCTCTGCAAAGACAACTGTTTTGACAGCATTTTCTAGTTTTATCTGTTCCCTTGGTTCAAATCAGAGATCAGCAATGAGTATTCAAAAAGATGAGTAGAATCGAATCATACTCATAATTTCTGATGCTTATACATTCATACTTATTTTAATATCATGGAACCTCTACTCATATACAAAGTGTGAAGTACTCATCATATTCATACTTAACAACACGTATGATGTTATTGATTTCGACTCTCCATAACACAACAAAATAAGTATGATTCGCGTACGAACCCTAAAATACTCACTAAATGGTTGTGTGTTTGCTCTGCTTACAGCTCTCTCTTTTTTTGCTTATGTGTCCCTTTTCTTTTGTTGTAAATGCAACAACAACTAAGACTTTAAATTTTGATGACTAAATTGAGTCAATCCAATCATTTATAAGTATTATAAGTATTTTTCTAAGGTTATGAATCTAAATGCGTAGGCTTTGAATCAAACATATTTCGAATGGTATGAGTTTGATGTCAAAGTTGTACGCATACTCATTGCAACCTGTACTTATAAACCAACGTTATAGTGAGTACGAATGAATCACAGTAGTTAAATTTCAATTCAAATTGTTGACTCACTTATATTCAAAATTCCATGAGTGCTTCTGAGTAGCGAAAAAACGATTCATTGCTGATCTCTGTTTGAAAGCCATCTCATGGTCCGTCCTATTAAGCAAAGCAATTCTCCGTAACAGTTGAAATGGTACAAATTGTTTTCAGATTCTTAAATGGGGTCTCCGGTGACGTCCCCGTAGTCTAGTAGGTAGTGTGTTTGCTTATTAGACGTGAGGCCGGGGTTCAAACCCCAGGTCAGAGATATCCAACAAAACGAAATATAAAAAAATATTTCTTTGGCGACTTCCTCTTAGCACTCTTGCAAAAACTCTCAGAGTAAATTAACTTGCCAAGAAAAGTTTCTCAAAAAATCTGTCATTCGGAATCGACTTTAAACTGTAGGTCCCTAGCCACTCATGTATAATATTAGCACACACAACATATGTAAGTGGGGTGAGGAGCTAGATCGTAGTCCTAACTAAAGGATAGCCAATTACGTACGCACGTTAACACTGATATTGCACAAGTAAACCAATAAGACCTTCCTATAGTGGCAGAATAAGACATTTCGCAGTATCACAATCAGTTTCTCTCTTACAGATACAGTCCCTTATTAGCATCTGTTATGCCAAAATATTAATGTCATGCAGCAGCTGCTCTGTAAGGACAACAGTTTTGACCGCAGTTTTCAGTTTTGATTGTTTCCTTGGTTCAAATGGTTTCGGAATTGTTAGACAATTCTGCTTGTTAGCGAGTTTAAGATTTTTGGAATAAAAGAGCTGCACATATTTGGCCAAACCATTCGAAAGAAGTGTATGAAACACTCTAACAAAGACGTTTGCAGCAACAGTTTTTTAAAATAGTAGAGCTTTGTCGAGTAGGTAGTGTGTTGGCTTATTAGACGTGAGGCCTAGCTTCAAACCCCAGGTTAGACATCGAAACGAAAATATGAAAAAATATTTCGTTTCGGCGACTTCCTCTCAGCAGATTTCTGGCAAAAAAAACTGTCGTTCGGAATCGACTTTAAACTGTAGGTATCGCCACTCATGTATAAAATTAACACACACAACATCAGTGGTGGGAGAAGCTAGGGTTGTAATCCTGACTAAAAGGTATGTAACCCCACCCCATACATTATAAAAAGCCTGAATCAACAACGAATAGTTGTGGTATCTCTGGATGATACGGATTTAATACAGTCTACTGAGCATTCTAAACTTAAAGATGACATCTTGACCTTGACACTATATATCGTGCTTTTGTCTTCCGGATCCTGTCGATAATGTCTCAAGGGAGTAGTGGTATGCTGATGACTGTTCCATTTACTTATGAGGCGTGGATGCAGACGACATAAGTGTCAGAATAACAATCTCACCGTCCTTGCAGGTTTCTTGAATAATCGAATGCAGCGGCTCTAAGTTCTAAATCCATAGAGTGGCACTTTTTTTAGTGCATGACGGAAAGAAGTAAATGGGGAATATGAATGATATTTTTGTCGAAGGTTAGGAAGCTATAGAGTGGTAAATAATCATCCTCCTGCAATAGAGAGAAGCAGTTACGCTGCCTTCCAAAATGTATTAATACAAAGTTTGTATGCAGTTCTATTACTGTACATATATAAACTATGTAGATATGCAAAGTTACCAAACAATGCATCAACTATAAATCCGATGCCTGATTGCTTTTTGACTGCGTTAAAAATACACATTGACGACGTTTTTAAATAGAATACATTGTATATATTTTGTACAGCGGCATTTTGAAACACGATACTTTGTTCAAACACAAAGCAACTAACATTTTGGAAGGCAGCTTTACTCTGGTGTTTGTGCTCCACCCAGGTCTGGCAAGTCTAACATCCGGAAAAGATTCATTCCGGGCACCATAAACCGTTGAACTGCTGTCATCAAAGCCCTTACGATACAGAAAACTTATTTAACTTTCGTCTAAACACCGCTGCTGAATCTATAGTTCAGCTAACCATTATCTGATGTCAATTGGCATAAGTTTAGGTTAGAGGTTCCATTGTAATACGTCCTAAAGGAGAGAAGATAATAAAGGAGAGGAGTTAGAAAGGGAGGATAAGTAGGCGGAGGAATAACACAGACTACAAACATACAAGAGAGCTCGACTGTCAGCTGGCAGACTAAATATTGTTTTTTATGCTACAGGGGGAGTACTTTCTACTACAGCAGAGGCGTTACTACAACAACAACAATATTTCTATTAACGTTTTATCTGTTATTCAGCACTAATGTCCTTACTTTCTTAACGTTTTTTAGGTTTATTATGGCATAAAATCGTTTTTCTTTAGTGTAGCCTCACTGACCGTTTACCACTGTCAACATTGTGTTTGGGCAGGCACTTTTGAACACACCTCGTATGTAATTTTCATTAATTTTGTAATAAAAGATTTACTTTTGTTTCATTTGAGGATTACCATGGAAATTTTAAACATTTTATTACCGAAAAAAACCATAAAAAGTTGATCTGTTGAAAGCATCTGCCCACAATCGCATAAAAATTTTCTATTTTACTACCAGAAAACATTACATTTTTTTTTTTTTTTGTAATTTTAAAAACAAAATCATTAAATATTACCACAAACATTCCAAAATCAATTAATCATTAAGAAATAAAATTTAAAAATAAAAATAAAATATGCTGCTGTGGGAGGGAGGGAGGAGGTCTACACATAAAAAAGAAAACTGACTGAAAAGCTTACAAAGAAAAATTAGAACAAAACAATGTCTGGCATTGTATAATTAATAATTGTACATTCCGCCCTCCTCTCCTCTTCGTATTAATTTTTTAAAATTGAAAATTTTTAAAAATTTTAATTCTTTTTTATTTTTAATTCCAGCCTAAATGTACACATCATTCTATTGGTGCGCGATCCTCGAGGCACTATGCAATCACGACGCCATCGTACCTGGTGTGGTGGTAATCCGGATTGTGAAGATCCCCAGATATTATGTGAAGACCTGGTTGCAGACTATAAAACAGCGGAGAGCCTTTTAAAAAAATATCCCTCAAGATTTAGGTGAATATCATACCAAACACAGGACTCTAGTGATTTCAAATTTAAATTCAAATTTTTTTCTTTTATTTTATAGAACATTAAGATACGAAGATCTCTCCTTGGAACCATATGATATGGCCCAAGAAGTATTACAATTCTATGGTCTACCATTCGATCCATTGGTCGAAGAATTTCTAGATACCCATACCAAAGTGAATATTGGCGGGGTTAGTTCAACATATCGTGATTCAAAATCAGCACCATTTCATTGGAAACAAGATTTAAGAACCGAAGATGTAAGTTGAATTTATTAAATAGATTTACTCCTTAGACATCGATGGATTGGATGATTTTGGACAACATTCGATGGAGTTGGTGGTCTCTAAGTACTTTTTGTTGTTTATTTGCTAGGATAGGGGAGTTTGAACATGATAGGCTGGTGAGTGTCATGTAGACCTTGAGTTCAGATTTCACAGAATTTTTGATCAGATTAAGTGACTCTAAGAAGCTGTCATCGCTGGCTATTCCATACAGAGAGCAGTGTCACGGCGTAGGCGGTTTACTTACATACATACATAATTGATCATTACAACCCTTTAGTCAGGATTATGGACCTAGTTTCTCACACCACTCACTAACCCACTCATGCTGTGTGTGTTAATTTTCTACATGAGTGGTGGGACCTATAGGTTTTTAAAGTCAGGATTATGGACCTAGTTTCTCACACCACTCACTAACCCACTCATGCTGTGTGTGTTAATTTTCTACATGAGTGATGGGACCTACAGGTTTTTAAAGTCGACTTCGAACGACAGATTTTTAAGAAACTTTTCATGGCATTTTTATTTGACTCTCAGAGTTTTTGCCAGAAATCTGCTGAGAGGAAGTCGTCGCAGAAATATTTTTTTTTAAATTTTAATTTTTGATGTCTGACCTGGGGTTTGAACCCTGGCCTTTCGCTCTAATAAGCCAACACACTACCTACTAGACCGCGGCGACTTCAGCAGTCTACTTGGACATACAATATTCGTGGATGACTGGAATATAGAGGCGAGACAATGAAGCTGACCCATAGGCTACTTGATGAGTGCATTGAATTCAATGCTGAGGTATTTCCGATAGTCATGGCAGTGGAGCTAGTCTGGCAACGTACTTGGCCGAATAATACCTCCGTTATCCATGTGGATAGTAGTTTAACAACATTGAAGCCACAGACTGGTCATGGTGTCACAAGATTGATTTCAGTCTGCAGAATATATCTCACACTACAGATATAAGGTGATATTGTAGGTGGGATCCGGATCTTATGGTGTGTGACGCAATGAGATTGCAAATGAGCTGCCAAAGTAAGCTGCGAAGCTGGTGGAGTTTAAAACTTCCCTGGAAAATTTCTCTAGGCTGGGTGATAAGTTCGAGAGTGAAATTATCATGACGGAATAAAAAACGTTGCAGAATCTCTACGCTATTATGGTGCAACTTCGTCTAATCTAGACCGAAATCTATAGTTTACGTGGGAATTTACTAGGATCTGCATAGGCTTTTGACAAGACATTGCATCCTGCGAGCAAAGTCTAGTATGTGGGGCATGGGACTCCTTCTTTCTTCTTTGTGGCACTAGGGGGTTCTATTGAACACATTCAATCTCTGCTTGTTTACGAGGAATAGTGATATTCCTTGGAACAAGATGGCTAATGCCCTACTAAAATGCGTTCTCACTCGTTTGATTGTACAGGACAGGGAGCAGAGACTCTGGAATGATATATTAGTTAGGAGCCTTTGGGCATGTATCCACAGTATTAAGGGTCCGCCAAATAACTTTTTTTTGAAAATGCTTTAAAAAGAAAACTACTGAATATTTTCTCAAATTTCTTTTTTTATTTGAAAGTACAATCCTTCCGGTTAATAATGGAAAATAATTTCATTCAAATGGCTGCCTCGGCTGGCCATGCAGTAGCCTACACGATCGATTCAATTTTTAAGCACATTATCGATTGTGTGCAGCTGTATTTCACCCATAGCTTCACGAATATTGTCCTTTAAAGCGTCAATTGTCTCTGGCTTGTCGGCGAAACACTTATCTTTGACGGCATCCCACAAATAATAGTCCAACGGTGTCAAATCGCAGCTTCGAGGTGGCCAAACGACATCAGCTCTGCGGCTGATAATGCGATCTTCAAAAACAGGGCGCAAAACATCGAGTGTAGCTTCGGCTGTGTGGCACGTAGCGCCATCCTGTTGAAACCAAATGTTGCCAATATCCTCCTCTTCAATTTTTGTGAACAAAAATTCGTTCAACATGGCCCGATAACGATCGCCATTGACTGTAACGGCCACTCTTTGCTCATTTTCGATGAAAAATGGCCCAATTATGCCTGGACCCAAATCTGCACCAAACAGTGACTTGTTTTGGGTGCGTCGGCTTTTCAATGTATGCGTGCGGGTTTTCTGTGCCCCAAATGCGACAATTTTGCTTGTTTACATATCCGCCAAGATCAAAATGAGCTTCATCTGAAAAGATGATTTTTTTTTGCCAAAATCGGCATCTTCTGGTGTAGTCTACTGCATGGCCAGCCGAGGCAGCCATTTGAATGAAATTATTTTCCATTATTAACCGGAAGGATTGTACTTTCAAATAAAAAGAGAAATTTGAGAAAATATTCAGTAGTTTTCTTTTTAAAGCATTTTCAAAAAAAAGTTATTTGGCGGACCCTATAGAATTCTGTCACTACTGGGACTCAATAAGTGAGATTGCTTTCTGGGTTTCTTACGAGACGTTGAGATATCAGGTCGCTGAAGGGTATCTTAGTATAAATCTCAGTTGGATTTCTGCTAGGCATTTGGTGATTAGAAAGCATACAATACGTTAGAGCAGTACAACACTTGGTAGAAGAAAATTTAATAATCTGGATAGAAGTTATTTTTTTTAATTTCAAACTCAATGTTCAAAACCTCCAGGTGTTTATTAATGGTCTACGCTGGCTAGGGGTTCCTCATCTATCCACGTCCGGTTCTTTTAGGATATAAAAACAGACTAAAAATTTATGATTAATTTGATTTCCCTTTCAATTTCAGATTAAATATATACAAGATCATTGCACAAAAGCTATGGAATTATGGGGTTATCGTAAAATTGAGAATTTCACCGATTATGCCCGTAATTTTGATCCTATTATAATGCCGCCTCCATTTACGTGAGACTCTTATGATATTATAAGGCCGCAACAAGTTATTATGCAGCACCACTAGCAGTAGAGGTCGTAGTTGTTAAAGCAAAAAAACACAAAAAGTGAATGAAAAAAAAAAACAAAAGCAAATGCCAATCCAAACACAGCCGCTAAAGCATTATCAATTTAACAACAATAACAAATACATTATCAAACACCCTTAAATAAGAAATTCCTAATCATTTTAAATTTGAAAACAAAACTCCGTTTTAATATATAGTTTTTTAGATAAATAAGTTTTTAAATTAAAAAAAAATAATGAGAAGAGAAGAGAAAGAGAAGCAAAGAAAAAATCATTTTTAATCCTATTATTGCTCTAGTTAAACATTTTTAACAAAACTTTTTGCTAAAAAAAAACAAAACAAAAAATTAAATAAAAATCAAAAAAGAAAACACTTTTTAAGTTGTGATATAGTAAGTTTTAAAAAATAATTTAAAAAAAACAAAGAAAATTAAAAAAATGGAATAAAGAAATCTCCCTTTAAGACATCTCATTTTATTATACTCTTTTACACACACACAAATTATAAATATATGAAACCATACACACACACACACTCTTTAAGAATTTAGTTAAAAAGAAAATAAATAATTTGTTTTTAAAAAACGTTATTAAATTAAAAAAAGTGAAACTTATAAAAAAAAATGCTTCAAATGAATTCTGTTTTTGTTTTAAGAAATTTTTGTTAAAAAAAATCCTGATTATAATTATAAATTATAATTTTTTTTTGTGTAATTAAAAAAAAGAATATTTAAATTTAGAAAATTATTAAAAAGCAAATTTGTTAAAACAAAACAAAAAAAAACATTAATAATCATATTAAAAATTAATAAAAATAAAACTGTGCAATGCTATAAATGATATTTAAAAAATAAAAACAAAAAAGAAATTAAAAAAAAAGATTAATAATTATTATAAATAATAATAAAAATAAAATAAAATAAAATGTAATAATAATAACAGTTTAGTTTAGTTATTAAAAAAATACCTTATTTTTAATTATAAGCTTAGATTTAATTAGGTATTATATACGATATAATAATTAAAATTAAAAAAAAATGAAAATTAACAGACTTTTTCATTTAATTAGACTCTTTCCTATGTTTATTGTTAAGCTTTAATTTTTATACTTACATACATACTATTATAATTATTATTATTTACTTTAATAGTAATATTAATAATACTAGAATGGGTTTGACAACACTTTTTGTATTTGATTTTAAAAAAAAGTTTGTATAAAAAGAGTCTATTCTGTGTACTTCTAGATTAATAGAGTTTCTAATAATAACAAATTTGTTTTTGTGTATTTAGTTTTATGTTAAATTAATAATAAATTTATTGTACTAAAAAGAATATTTTTTTAATTCTTTTTTTATTTATTTTTTATTTTTATTAATTTTTTCTTAATTTTTTATTTTCAGTTTTCTTCTACCAAAAATTCAAACAATTTTGATTTAATTCTTCCTTTCTCTAATAAAAATTTTTAATGCCAATTATCTTTTTAGAAAACAAAGCATCGTAACACAATATATATACATATAATGGGTGATTGTTTAAGAGCTATAGGAAAATTTTTCAAAAAAAAAAAAACATAAAATTCAGAAAAATGCATGAAATCTTTATTTGAATCGATAGTACGGTCCATATAATTAAATGTTTGAAGATTATTTCATGCAAATGTTGATCCGCTTAGTCCAATCTTTTCATACTCTTTCCAACAATTCGGCCGGTACCTCAACTGTATCAAACTGTGACTTTTTCTGGATGCATTGGTAGCTTTTGCAATGTTTCTGGGTGATCTTCACTCCAAAATCGATAATTCTGCTTATTTACGTATCCATTGAGGCAAAAATGAGCTTCGTCGCTGAACACAATTTTTCGATAAAGAAATGAATCTTCGGCCAACTTTCCAAGAGCCCATTCACCAAAAATTCTGCGTTGTGGTGGGTCGTTCGGCTTCAATTCTTGCACCAGCTGGCTTCACACCTGTTGGAAATTTCCCCTAAATACAACTCTGCATATTTCTTGCTTCTGTTTATCTCAGTTGCATATTTGTTTATCTAAGTTTACAGTTATTTTATAAGATAAGCGTCATTGTACTTTTCTGTACCTTTTAAGCTGGAGGTCCACACAACGCGTTCTACGCGTTTTCGCATTCTACGCGGCTGTCAAAAAAGTAGAATTAATGTATTTATTTGGTGCAAGTTACACGCACAAAAGCGTAGGATGCCATGACGCATAGAACGCGAAAAGTAAATCTACTTTCTACTTTTGTAAGCATCACAAGCGGCGCGCGTACGAAACAGCTGATTTTGACAGGTTGTTTTCTTTTAATTTGTGTAAACCAAAACAAACATTGGCGCGTAAAAAGCGTTGCATGTAACCTGAAGCGTAGAATGCGAAGAAGGTATGAAATGTACGCAACACTTTGACGCGAAAACGCGTGGTGTGAACCTCCAGCTTTATACTTTTTCTTTATTCTTAATAAAACGTTTGAATCAACAACACCTAAATTCTTCCGCAAAATTTTCCACGCTGTTGAGTAACAGAGGCCCAATTGCTGCGAACGGCAACGAATCGATAATTGATGGTCATCATTAACACTGGCCGGCCGATTCAGATGCGATATTTTCTTCAGTTCGCACTCTACGTAAGCGTGTTGGTGGTTTAATGTTCAACAATGTAAATTTGGTGCGAAATTTAGTCACAATAGCCCATAAAATGGAAGAAGCGCGCGATGAACTTTCTTAACAGAGCACGCATTTTGATAATAAAATTCAATGATTTGCAAGCGTTGTTCGTTTGTAAGACGATTCATGGTTAAATTATGGACCAAACTGAAGATGTTTGACAGTGAAACAAAACACGAAACGTGCGTGAGCTCTTTATATCACTGTTGTCAAAAAGATAATAGCTAAAAAATCACCCGTTACAAAGGGTTATCCATTTAGTTGTTTCAAAGCCGCCGATCTAAGGAGTACAGTGTGCTATTAAAGGTTTTTAATAACCGAAGAACTCATAAAAATACCTTAAAACATCCTACGAATGTAGTGATTCAAGCATGATCACGTTTTCTGGCATTACAGAGTCATTATAGTCGTCATAATCTAATTATTTTAGAAGGTATTGTCAAGATTGCAAAGAAACTCGAAGAGATTACAAGCGTCACACATTTTCGCATCGTACTGATTCAAGCATGATCACTTTTTCTGGCATTACAGAGTCATTATATGTAGTCGTCATAATCGTCGTATTGTATAAGAATATTATCAAGATTGCAAAGAAACTCGAAGCAATTGCAAGCGTTACACAATCATCGCAATATTCATTGCCGTAAATATCCCTTCTGTTAGAGAAAGTATTCCGGGTAATCAGAACTTAACAATCCTACTCTTTGAACGATCGATTAATGATCTTTGGTACAAGAAAATTGAACAATCTTGAGTTTGAAATTTTAAACTCGATGTTCAAAGTCTCAAGATGTTTATTATGGATCTACGATTGCTGAGGGTTGCTCATCTATCCACGTCCGGTTCCAGGGCTTTCTTAGCAATTGCCCCTACCTTACGATTCATAGTAATCAACTATCGCCCTCAGAAAGTGAAACTAACCTAGCGAGAGCATCCGCCGTCTCATTGCCCAGTATTCCGCTATGACCCGGAACCCAACACAGTCAAATACGGTCTGGTCCAAAAGTTCTTAAAGACTCCTTGCATTCGCTAACGAGCCGTGATTTGCACCAGACCGACGCAATGGCCCTTAGGGCAGCCTGACTGTCAACGAAGATCAGGTAGGATTTCGAATCCGAAGCGGGGGCACCAGCTATGGCCCCAACGGCCTTCAAGATTGCGAAAATCTCCGCCTGAGACACGCTGCAGTCATCATTTAACCTGAAGTGAAGTTCAAGATCGAGTTCCCCAGCACCTGTACTTCCACCTGACTTAGACCCATCTGTGAAGATGGGTATACCTTTCTGCCCCTGGAGTACCACACCATTCCATTGTGCCCTGTCCTGTATACATACATACATAATTGGTCATTACAGCCCTTCAGTCAGGATTGCGACCTAGTTTCTCACGCCACTTATGTTGTGTGTGTTAATTTTATACATGAGTGGTGGGACCTACAGTTTAAAGTCGACTCCGAACGACAGATTTTTGAGAAACTTTTCATGGCAATTTTATTTACTCTCAGAGTTTTTGCCAGAAATCTACTGAGAGAAAGTCGCCGAGGAAATACTTTTTGTATTTTGTTTTGATATCTGGCCTGGGACTCGAACCCAGGCTTTACGTCTAATAAGCCAACACACTACCTACTAGACTATGGCGACTTCCTGTATAAGTATTCTTAAACCAGACAGGAACATAGCCTCAGGCACAATATGATCGGTGGCTTTTTCCGAAAGTCCATACCTCCCATCAGGAAAGACGACATTCAGAACTCTGGAGTGACCTATCGAGCGCAATTTCCAGCAGCCCGATTCCCTCAGACGTATGGCACTTCGCGCCGCACACGCTTTTTCCAGATTCATTTTTGAAAACAATACAATCCTATGACATTTCCGTTTTTGTTGCCCTCAGGCTGCTCTTGACACTATGCTCTGCCTGACTCCTTTTGATTTGTATTTTAATGAGTCTGGAAAAAGCGTTACCGTCAATTAAATTCTACATTTATTGCATTTGTTTGCGTTTGCAATACCATTTTTGGCAACTGGCCATGCAACTGAAGTTGAGTTGCCATCCACAATCGAACCGACGATAACTGCCTTAACTAGATTAACTATCACAGACTATGTTAACCATCGAGAATAGATGGATTCGGTTAAAAGAAACGTAACGTTAATAACTGCCTCAACTAGGTTACCCACTGAGGATATGTGAATTCGGTTAAAAGAGACGATTTTCTGAAAGTAAGCTGTGTGCGAGCCTACAGAATTCCTATAGCATTTAACCTTGTGCTCTTTTATACAAAATAATTATGATTTTGGTGTCGCTAGTCATATTTCTCGGTTTATGTCAAGCTTTTTAAGCAATTGCAGCAAACAGTTTTCCATCAGAAGAGTTTAGTTTAAATTCAGAGGTTCCACATGCTTCTGTTCCAATATCTATACCAATTTTTCATCCTTTGTAATGAGCAACCGTCTTTGATTTCTAATATTGAATAGTATTTCGCAAGCAAAATGAATTTGAAAAAGACTCAAATGAGGTTGTATAAGACACAGAGACTGGCAAGTGTCGTTATAACTGATAAAATGGCAACCTATGCCACAGCCATGCTAGAGACTCAGATGAAGTTGAATAAGACACAGAGGCTAGGATGTAAAGGGTTCGCCAAATAACTTTTTTTTGAAAATGCTTTAAAAAAAAAACTACTGAATATTTTCTCAAATTTCTTTTTTTATTTGAAAGTACAATCCTTCCAGTTAATAATGGAAAATAATTTCATTCAAATGGCTGCCTCGGCTGGCCATGCAGTAGCCTACACGATCGTTTCAATTTTTAAGCACATTATCGATTATGTGCAGCTGTATTTCACCAATGGCTTCACGAATATTGTCTTTTAAAGCGTCAATTGTCCCGGGCTTGTCGGCGGAATACTTATCTTTGACGGCACCCCTCAAATAATAGTCCAACGGTGTCAAATCGCAGCTCCGATGTGGCCAAACGACATCAGCTCTGCGGCTGATAATGCGATCTTCAAAAACAGGGCGCAAAACATCGAGTGTAGCTTCGGCTGTGCGGCACGTAGCGCCGTCCTGTTGAAACCAAATGTTGCCAATATCCTTTTCTTCAATTTTTGTGAACAAAAATTCGTTCAACATGGCCCGATAACGATCGGCATTGACTGTAACGGACACTCCTTGCTCATTTTCGAAGAAAAATGGCCCCAATTATGCCTCTGGACCAAAATCCGCACCAAACAGTGACTCGTTTTGGGTGCGTTGGCTTTTCAATGTATGCGTGCGGGTTTTCTGTGCCCCAAATGCGACAATTTTGCTTGCTTACATATCCGCCAAGATCAAAATTAGCTTCATCTGAATAGATGATTTTTTTTTTTGCCAAAATCGGCATCTTCTGGTGTAGGCTACTGCATGGCCAGCCGAGGCAGCCATTTGAATGAAATTATTTTCCATTATTAACCGTACTTTTGCACTTTCAAAAATTTGAAAAAATATTCAGTAGTTTTTTTTAAAGAATTTTCAAAAAAAAAGTTATTTGGCGGACCCTTTATTATAAACGGGGCAATGGAAACCTATGCTACAGCCGTGCTAGAAACACGAGGCACGAGGACCAGAGATATGAATTTTTGCAATTTTTTTGGTTTTAAATTCTAACAATTTTTTCATAATTTTTTTCCAGTTTAATTTGTTTGTTTTTCTATATCTTTTTAATTGTAGTTGTAAGTTAGGAATAATAAATTACACAATAATCCTTGCTAAGTAAGATTTAAATAGATTAGATTATTGCAAAATGGCAAAAAAAAAACACAAAGGCTTCTAATAACGTTCCCATTTTGACTAAACAAATTCAAGAAAAATAAATTATAAAAAAAGAATTAAAAACAAACACAATGTTAGATAAAAAAATTAAAACTGCTTAACGAGACAATTTTTATAGTTAAATTTATAAACAAAAAAATTTAATTTTAATTCGAAATTCAAAAAAGCAATGACATCAAATGAAATTTACAAAAAACAAAATAAAAAATTAAAAATTAAATAAATAAAGCGTATGAATAAAAATAAATCACAAATAAAAAAGAGAATTTTTAATGCTGGGTTCTAAATTTTAACAAAATAGGCAAGTAATGCTAAAGTTTTTTTTATATTTCAGAAATTCCTTTTTTATTTCTGTTGTATTCTTTTTAACCTATAAGCTTATCTTGTTGATAAGCAATAATTTAAATTCATATTTACAGAAAAGAAAACATTATTTTTAAACTAATTTATAAAACTAATAAAAAAAAACAAAATTTTACATAAAATTTCCCGGTGGCAAAGTTGGTCGTAGTGGTCCATAAAACGAGGTGCCTTGCAAAGACGAACCATTCGAATGATCATCATGTGTTAAAGGCGTCATTGTACTATGATGGCTTTCGGGACTATTTAACTGATCCACTTTAAGTGCCTGATCTAAAATATTATTCTGTGCACTCTGGGCATAAAAAGGATTGTGTTGCGGTGTGCTAGATGTAGTAGTTGGTGATATTTGTGTTAGATTTCGTTTAGCATGTATTTCGGTATGATTTTGTTTCATTAAATGTTGATAAATATTATCAAAATTAGGTATGGCGGTTGTAGTATTGTTTAGACATGTTGTGGCTGTTAAATCACTTTCCGTACACTTTGTATTTGTTAAGCAGGAGGAGGAGGAGGCAGAGACAGTGGTTGGTGTTGTTCCCAAATTACCGGCCAGCGGTGTATATTGTAAATCTAAAGGTGTCGATGAAGGTGAAGCAGCTACAGTTGATTTCTCTGTGCAAAGTTGATGGTGGTTGTTAGTATAAGGTTTCTTTGATTTTGGTGGTGATTTTTGGGGTTTAGTGTCCCTACATTCTAGCATTTTAGGCTTTTTGCCAAAAGCAAAGCAGCCACTGAATTTAGTAACCACAGGCGTTAAATTATCTGCTGCCTTAGTGCTGTAAACACAAACCATACAATAATTATTCAAAAAATTAACATTTTCCTTCTATTAAACTACTTACACTGCCTTTAAGGTTTCCAATTTGGGTATATTTTTGGTGTGTGTCTTATTACCCGAAGCCTCTAATACTGCCAATTCATCGGGATGCATTTTCTTCATATGACTACGACAATTGGAGCCATTGGCAAATGTACGATCACAAAAATCACATGAATAAGGCTTCAAACCAGTATGCAATAGCAAATGATTCTTTAAAGCCTTGGCACGTTTGAATGCTTTGCCACAATAATCACATTTGTGCTGCATTTCATCTGAGTGCACCAAGAAATGGCGATTTAAAGTGGCTCTAGAATTCAATTGCAAGCCACAAATATTGCATATATGCTTATTGGGGCTGTGTATATCCATATGGGTCTGTAAATGTATGCAATTAGAATAAATAAAATCCATTTTTTTTACATTTCCAAATCTTACCTTCAATCTGGTCTTGTTTTTAAATTTCTTTTTGCACACTTCACACTCATAAGGCGCTATATCCGTATGTATTAGCATATGTTGTCTTAAATTCGAATTGGTCCTCAAACATAAGCCACATTCCTCGCATATAAAAGGCTTTTCGTTCTTATGTTTATAGCGCACATGTGTCTCCAATTGAGCATTCGATGTGTAACGATTGTCACATTCAGGACACTTAATCGTTTGTCTTACTTCTAGGGGTATATGTATGCGTACATGACGTTCCAAATTGTACAGACTTAACAATACTTTATCACACGATGGACAGGGCCAATGCTTATCATGCATTTTATGCTCATGTTTGTGCTGTAAGTGATCCCGATATGTTATATATTTGGTGAAATTTTCCTCACATTCTTTGCAAGTGATTTCCATTTTGAAATCCTTGATGTTGATTTTCTTTTTCTTGTTTTCTTTGCTGAAGCAGTGTTTCAATTTTTTTCGTTTCTTTTTCTTTTTGTTTCTATCAGGTTTTGATATTAAGGAATCCTCATCGGATTGTAAAGCTTTTGTAGGTTTGAAATCCTCTGAGTTGGAGGATGTGTTGTCTAGCATATCTTCTTGCTGTTCCTTATGGGGACTAAATGGATCTTCTTCGTCTTCTTTATATGAATCATCTAGATTATCCTCACATAAAAATTCCTCTTTATCCAAGTCTGTATCCTCATCTATAAAGTCTTCTTGATCTGTAGAGGGTGAGTTCTCACCATTTTCCAGTTTAATTTGTACCTGAAGCTGTTTATCACTATCCTGTGTTCCCAAAACATGGCATTTAGAGTCTTCGAAATGGTCTTTTTTAATAAAATGTTTAGAAAACCAATGATCCCTTTCCTGTTCAATAACATCATATTTCTGGCGTATCGCACTCAAATCGCAACTGCCATTGATAACGGTTTGACAGCCATTTAAATGAAGAAACATTAGTTGTACGCGTTCCACACGTTCGTTGAAGGTGATTAGAGAAGAAACCAAAGTCAAACAATCCGGACATAACATTTTAGGCAAAGAATCCTCCACCGAAGTCTAAAAATATTCAAAATTTTAGCTAAGAAATGCTTCTTATAAGACGTCTACTAACCTGCACCCAAAAATACTTGGCCAGTGCCTCTTGTATACTCAATTTCTTATTTTCATATTCTAAATGCTCCTCATTTTGATACAAAAAGTTGATATTATGTTTGATATCCTCTTTGGCACACAAACGACACCAGTTGATCCACTGGCTAATGGCTAAAGAATCCTCTCCTGTTGTTGTGTTATTTGTTAAACTGGGAAACATTTTGTTGCGTTGTTATGAACTACAGAATTATGTTTTCCCGTTAATTTTTAATTACTGATAATTACTACATAATTATCTATTAAACTTGGAAATTATAAATAAATAATTAAAACATTATTTAATAGTTTGTGCTGTATATTTACGAAATAACAATTTTTTTGGTTTTTCAAGAAAACTCATTTGAATTTATTGACATTTCAAATAAGAGAAACGAGAGAGAGCCAATGTTTTGATTTGTTACAAAGAGTGTTGCCAGATCAAGAAAATTAAGAGAAATAAGCAGTTGTCTCTGAAGGAATGTTAATGTAGTATTCACACCCATATTACACTAGGTCAGAGATTTTGGCCAATATATTTCATCACCGTTTTTGCAAAAATAAGTATTTGTGGGTATTCAAGGTGGGTTCGGTGTACTCGTTGTTGTTGTTGTGAGGATAGAATAATTGGGGGATAGGATGGTTATCTGTGTAGATATTCAAAATACCTTGAAAAAACGGACGTAGGGTATTATATTTGATTATGTTTTATTTTAGACGGTACTGTGTGGGGTAAGCAGTTCGTTAGACCTATTCTTCATAGCAGAGAAGGTCTGATTGGATGAGCCTTGAAGGCGGTATCTACTATGTGGGATAGAGACGTCTGTCCAGATTTTATGGTAACATTGAAGAGTTAGGGTCTGTTGCGCTTGTTTTTGTGTCTCTGCATAGGCATGCATAGGAGAAGAAATATTTTTAGCGCTTCAGCGTTCACTCTAGGCAGTGACAGTTTCTTTAGGAATTGAAATTGTGTCCAGATTAGGTAGCAGACACTCTAGTCTCGTTGTATTAATAGTTATAAGTAAATAATACTATTTATTCCTCTTTAATAGGAAATATACGTCCTACTTTTAAACGAACATACATCTGCATGAAAACATATGTTTTCATATGAATTTAATATTATTGAATCCCTAATGCACAATATTATTAAAGTAGCGTTTAAAATACTGTGATTTAACATCACTGACGGTGTAGTAACGACCTTCGTTGCATTTTTACAAATGTCACATTAATCTGTTTTAAGTCTGGCAACTTTTAGCAATACTTTTAGACAGGCGTTCGCAGAAAAAAATAGAATTAAATACATTTTATAATTGAAATACAAAATAAACAATCAAATATTTATGTTGTTGTCCCTTAAAATAACAGCGAAATGCGTGGAAAGCAATGTTCGAAGTTAAGTAACCGTACAGAAGAGAATGAGAGTGGCCAAGCAGGGTGGCTAAATTGGTGTCGCTTGTGTGCCAAACCACAAGATGATAGTGGACAGGAAAAGAGCATCGTTTTAATAAAAGATGACACAGGCAAGCTGGATGCTGAGCTAGTTACCTCGATAGGGAAATATTTTTGGGTGAATGTAAGTAGAAAGGCAATTTATGTATGGTGAAAGTTATTCATGGTTGGCATTTTATGTTTTGTTGTACTTTTAGATTAAGGCAAACGATGAGATATCACACAGCCTGTGCTGGGGGTGCAAACAACTCGTCGATGAGCTGTCTGCGTTTACGGAACGTGTTAATAAAGTACAACTTTTGTTTTGTTTATTACAAAATTTAAAACCTACGACAAGTGATCAAGCCCGAAAGTTACGTTCCCAGTGTGGCCTTATCGATGAGGGCTGGCAACACATTATAAAAACTGAGAAACCTGCGCCTAAAGAATCCCATAAACCTTTACTAATTGACCAGCAAGTTCAAACCGACATGATTCTGTTGGGCAAGGATGATGAAGAGCCGCAGAAAGCAATTACAGATACTGAAGTACATACTATAGAGATAGTACAGAAACAGGAGGAAAATGAGGAGGAGACGTATGAAAGTCAGAGTGATATGGAAGCAGAACAAACCTATGAATATATTTTGCAAGGTGAAAATGATATGGAATTTATAGAAAGTTCCGTTTATGTAGGGGAAAATGAAAATAATGAAGCAAAAGCCGATAATGAGGAAAAAGATCAGCAAGCTAATGGGCACGAACAGGAGGAAGAATGCGATGAGCAGGTGTGTGAGGAGGAAGAAATTGATGAGGAGGAAGTACAAGATAGTGATCTTTTTAAAGAACTCAAATATAAACCCGACGACGAACAGGAGGAAGAAGATGACGAGCCTAAAACAAAAAAATTCAAAATAAAATCAAAACAAGAAGACTTGGAAGTTGAATTCCAAGACTGTTCTCAAGAGCAGGAGCAAAAACAGCAGCAGGAACAGCACGAAATGGAAATGGAAACCATGGAGATATTAGAAGAAGCAGAAGAGGAAGATGAGGATGAAGATGATTATATCAATACAAATGAAGAAGAAGAAACTAAGGCCAAAACATTGCTGCTGTTAAAAGGGAAACGGGGGCGACCGTGCTCCAAAAATAAAAACGACAAAGATCCTACCAATTTCCGCTATGAATGTAAAGAGTGTAAACGTAAATATAAAAATCCCAACATTTATCGCAAGCACATGAAAAGTATTCATGATGTGGTTATCGAAAATTTACCCGATTTTATGTGCAGCGTGTGCAATAAGGATTGCTTTACCGAAAGTCGTCTTAAGCTGCATATGCGCCATCATTTACCAGATGAGGAGAAGCTCAGTGTACCCTGTCCGTACTGCGATCGCAAGTTTTCCCAAGTTGGAGCCATGCGCCAACATGTCAATGGCATTCACCATCAAATGAAACCCTTCATATGCGATCAATGTGGTCGTGCTTGCAAAACTATGGCTGCACTCACAGAACATAAATTGGTGCACACCAATGAGTGTCCTTTTGAATGTGAAGTGTGTCACAAGAGATTTAAAAATAAGCCACGCTTAAAATCTCACATGGATATACATACACAGCTGCTGTACAAATGTCCAGATTGTGGCTTGGAATTGAATACAAAAAGAACCCTGCTACAGCACCGTCTCGTGCACAGCGAAGAGAAACGTTTCAAGTGTGAATTTTGTGATGCTGCTTTCAAAAGATCGAAAGCTTTGAAAAATCATTTGATTTTGCATACGGGTTTAAGACCCTACAAGTGTAATTTCTGTGATAGAACATTCTCCAATGGTTCCAATTGTAGAGCCCACAAGAAACGGGCCCACCCTAAAGAATTGGCCGAAGAGGAAGCAACTGGTAAAGTGGCCGAAAGAGTGCCGATACCCAAACTCGAAGAGCTTAAATTGGCGTAAGTTTAAAATATTTTAAAACCACATTGAATAGAAGCTTCATTATCATGTTTTTTGTTGTTTTAGCAATGGTGTTGTGGTCCAACCACGTAAAATTAAACGTCATTCGGGTGGTCTACCAGATCATTTACGCAAATTACTGCAGGCTGCTGAGAAGCGTAAAAAACCTAATGATGCCAGCGATGCAGATGAGAGTAACGTTGAAAACTTTGAAACTTTTGAAGACTTTCATTATGATATTGGCGAATCGGAAGTGGAAGAAACCGAACAACTGGCCGACAATCCCAATGAGGAATGTGAAGAAACTGTTATTTATGAAATTATCGACGAGATATGAAGGTGTTGAAAGCAAATCATTTTTTTTAATTATTTCTTTACATTTGCAGTTATCTAGAATATATTGTATTAATTTTGTAAGTAATAATCTTATTATTGCTTTAGTTTAAATAAATATATAATTTTAATATGTAAAAGAAGCTAAAAAAACTACATAAGAAAACAATGACTATAACGTTGGCGCAATGGGACACACTTCAGGTCAACTGTGGTTATAGCTTGAGAACCCACAATTGTCCCAGAACTTTTTATGAAGTCACTTAGTCTTCTAATGGTCATTTTCTTCAGATCATTGATATCGTCAGCATAGTAGGCTGTTTCTTCACTTCCAACATAGAGCTGATTGATAGCAGATGAAGGTGTTTTCTACATTCTCTCTACAGTCCAGTTGTCTTAATAAATCAGGATGTTGTTTGGATTCATCGCAGCAGTGTTCTTAATATGCACCCAGGAGTTTCCTTCTGATTAAAACTTGACGCCTCTCAGGTTACAGGTCCTCAACAGAATCAAGATATTGGGCTTAAGATAAATGTTCTAAGAGTCTGTAGAATTTCGTTATTGGGCTTGAGAAAAATCTCCCCTCCAATCTTTCCTTTCGTCGAATATGCTCTTCTAGATGTCTCTTTTTGCATTCCCAATGCCCTGAATTTCCACATAAACTGAAATCTAGCAAAGGGTGATATTGCCTAAGTGATTCACCACGCCTTACTACTCACGCCTCACCTTATATAGGCCGATTGCTCGGACTTCAGCTCTAGTATTCATATGTTCGATGTCTGTACTTCTCCTATCCATGTTTAATTCTGCATTTGTTCGATGGTATAAGCATCCGCTTGAAAGTTATTTGGGTTACGAATATTACACTCTGGGTGTGAACATCTCTACCTGATCTTGACCCATGGGTATATCACAGAATGGGCGATTTCTTAAAAAAAGTATGAGGCCTTCAAATTGTTCCAGACAAACGAGTTGGCGAGGAGGGGAGTTCCACACCAAAATCTTTCTATGGAGTGAGAAGGAAAGTTTGGAAGAGAAAACTCGGCAGATGGAATGAAGCAAAGTCTCTTCTCACGCCAAACCGGTTTGAAACAATCTAAACTTTTGCTAAGTAATTACAATGAGAGGAGATTTGGGCCTTGCCTGGGACTATTCAGAAGAAGTAACCTGAGGATAGCCACTAGTCTTCTGTCTGATCATTGCAACCTCAACGAGCACTTGTTCACAGTAGAGATTGCTCTTGTAATCAGAAAAACGAATCACCAGAACAAATACTATCTCGAACTTAGGTGGCATTACTGCATCTTCAAAAGATGAGCTGATGAGCTGGAGTTCGCGCCTCTCATTCGTTGGGGTCTGGAGACAGCGGTGCGATGGGTCGACTGTTGAGCACCGCCTCTTTTTCTGCGGGCATCGCCTCCATCCCTCTTGCGTCAGCGATGCGTTGCCCACTGCGCGCAGAAACAGAAACTTCGCCTGCTTGACGGCTGCCTCCCACAGCCCTCCGAAGTGCGGTGCTTGCTGCAGCTGCTTGAGTACGTTGCTGGCTTATATGAAGTTCGTTGCGATGCCGCATAGCACCTCTTTCGGAAGACCTCTTCGGGCAGCGAACCTTTTAAAAGATAGAAGAAAAGAATCAGAGGCACACTAGCCAGCGAACAACATTCTAAAGTTATACAGGCCAACAGAATTGAGGGAGACTACAGGGTACCCTGTATAGGTTACAAGACAATAGATCGTACGGCCTTAATACTCTAACCCTTTTACACACCCATACAGCCTTATTCGAAGTGAAGAAAGCAATTAAAATTGAAAAAAATTCTTTTTTATTTGAAATCTATTGGGAATACAAAATTATTCCGAATATTTTCTTTTAAATTTCTCGATTTTATCTAAAACTGAAACTGCCAATTGATTTACGGCCTCCTTTTGAGTTTTGCGGCCATCATACTGCATGAGACTTCTGCGGACAACATAATGATTTGGTAAATTAACCTGTTAAAAGGGGAAACAAATCTACAATGACCTTGTGTAACATTTTCATTAACATTATCATTACCTTGTGCCTTGAAATGGATTTCAAAATCAGCCATAAAACATAGAAGGTAAACCAAACGGTAAAATACAGAGGAATATACCACAGTTTGCGGCCGATATAGAAATAACTGTACTTTTTAACACGTGGCTCGGGGGGTGGCGGAGGAGGCTCTGTGGTAGTGGTGGGATGATGATGATAATGATGATCGTGATGATAATGCTCATCATCATATATAATATGAGGATAACTGTGATAAGAAGGATAGGAGGATAGCGAGTGATGGTAAGGTATGTGATCGTGATCGTGTTCATGATCATGATCATGATCGTGACCTAAAATAATATCGTGCTGTTGCTTGGGCTGATGATCGTTTGTTACATGGGGTTTCTTTGTCTTTTCATCAGTGTTTGAGGCTGTTTGTTGTTCTAACCAGCCAGGTGGTGGTGTGGGATACTCTTTATCAGTTTCATAAGCATGTGGTTGCATGAGATTATCTGGAAAATTTTTTTGGTTTTCAACAGGCAGTTGTTTAAAGCCTAGAGTTTTATTAAACTTACCATCATCCATTGTGTCCATGGTATTTAGCATATCATTATCGGGCATTTGATCCATCATATTAGGAATGTGGTCATTGTTGTGATGATTAGCTGCTAGATCCATAGCACTGGCTGGCAAGACCCCCAAGGAATCATCCTCGGTTTTATTGTTTTCATCTTCATCTGGATCTTGATGATTAATATAGGAGTCTTTGATGTCTTCGCTATCTTCATTTGAAGGTGGCAAGTAATCCATTGTAACAGGAGGATTATAAAAATAAGGACTAATGTTGTTGCCGTTATCATTGCTTTGTTCTGCAGCAGGTTTGCTATTCTTTAAAGGACCCGAAGGCGGTGCAGAATATGAGTTCATGGTTGCCATAGGCATTGAAATTTGTGTATCATCGGTTTGGTACGGATAGTTTATATTATTGGGCGGAAATGAAAACAAACTATTCGAAGGCATATGGGTGTTTCCATTGTTATTAGCTGAAGAGGCATCTTTATCATGGTTTAGGGCATATGATGATGCTGATGACAAATGATTGTGATGATTATGATGAGTGTATGAATGATCATGATTGGTTTTAAATGCTTGAGAGGCTACACCTTCACCGGGTGCAAAGCGATCTTTAAATGCAGCTGAAGTATTAAGAAAAATTAGTTTTTTTTTAAAGAAAATTTTAATCAAAAAATTTTTAAATTTAAAAAAAATAAATAAAACTCTTGCTGGTTAACCTATAGAAAAAATTCTTATTTATTAACTTAGCTTTGTACACATTAAAATATCGTTTAAACAATTTCAATTTCCATTTAAATATTTCTGTTGAAACTGATCAATTTTATCCAACACCGAGACCGTCAAATCATTAAGTGTGGCCTGCTTGATTTTCGAGAAATCATACGAATCCAAACTTCTACGATTAACATAACGATTGGGCAAGTCACCGGTATAATGATTAGGCAGTTGAACCTGTAAACATTAACAAAAACGATTAATTTTTGAACCAAAGGCTATGGAACCTAAAACCTAAACTCACCTTATGTCTGGCAATGGATTTCAAAATCAGCCATAAAACATAGAAACTAAACCAAACGGTAAAATACAAGGGAATATACCAGAGCTTGCGGCCAATATAGAAGTAACTGTACTTTTTAACTCTTGGCTCTGGTTTGGGTTCTGGCAGTGGTGGTGGTGGCTCTTCTGTGGTTGTTGCCATGGGGGCTGGTGGCTCCACCTCAGGCAAATGATGATGATCATGATCATGATAAATTAAATGCGGATAACTGGGATAAATCGGAAACGAAGGAAATGAGGGATAATTATCATGATGATAATGATCATGATCATGATCATGATCGTATATAATATCAGGATGATGATCATGATGATGATCGTGATCGTGATCGTGATCGTGGTCATGATCGTGATCATGATCATGAGGGCTATGAGCCGATTCTGGATGCTCTTCTAGCCAGCCGGGAGGAGGTGTGGGATACTCTTTGCCGGTATCATAACTGTGATCGTCATTCGCTTTACCTAAAAGAGATTTAAAATTAAAAACCCCATTTTTTTAAATAAAATTTCAAAACTTACCCTCTTCACCGCCGCCCATATCATCACTAGACATATCATCACCCATACCCTTACCGCCGCTATCCTTACCATCATTCAATTGATCCATGGCACTGGCAGGCAAAACACCTACCGTATCATCACCATTATCGCTGGCTATATCGCCATCACCGCCACCATCACTGCCTCCTTTAGCGGAATCATTTGCTCCTCCATCACTTGCACTTCCAAGTGCAGGCAAATAACTTGTACTTACCGGTCCATTATATTGATAGGGACTATTATTACTGCCTGCAGTAATTAAATTGTAATTGGCATTCTTTAAAGGCCCTGAAGCAGGCGGTGTATAGGAATTCACTTTCCCCTTATTATAAAAGTTATCTTTTAATGGGGATCCTGAGGCTGGTGCTGAATAGGAATTCACTTGGCCCGATGGCAAAGCAATTTTATTATCTTGATTCGGTCGGGGATAGTTTATATTGTTGGGTGGAAAGGAATATAGATTGGTGGTGGGTGCAGCAAATGAATTGATTGTATTAGAAGCAGATGGGCTACTAGGGGCTGGAGCATGATTGTGATTGTGTGCATGATCATGATCATGCGAATGATCATGGGAGTGATCATGCGTGTGATCATGATTGTTTTTAAAATTAAATGAAGCCACACCTTCACTGGGGGAGAAACGATCTCTAAAGGAGGAACCTAAAGTTATAAGGGGGAAAGAAGAAGAAAATAAAATATTAGAGGGTTTATAAATATGTATACAGCTGTTAAGGATAAAAGCATTTAAAGGATTCATAATAAATGTTAGTATGAAAGAAAACAAAATTAAATAAGGATCACGAAGTCACTGAGTTGTATTCATTTATTAATTTTAAGACATTTTATCACTTCAATTCGAAATAAAGCTTTGATAAGGTGGCGGACCCTCTTTGAAAGGTCAAGAAGTTAGGCCCGATTGTGATACCATAACTAACATACAATTCGGAAATCAAACATTCACTAAAACAATCTCCATCAGTTCAATCAAAGATGACAGAAAATAAAAAGCATGGCTGGAGCCAGGCTTTGACACATTAGGTGAAAATCTCCTACACCTCCGCTGATCCGCAGCTCCAACAGAAGCCGTTTGAGGTAATAGAGAAGAAGCTATTTTACAATAATGCTATGGATGGCCAAGTGGTCATCTTTTTCTTGTCCATTTCAGTCCAGTATAACACATTAACATGACATGTACCTTCTTGATGCCAACGAAGCTGAGTCTGAGGTCATTCAGTTAAATTGAGACGATCGAAACACATTCCCTTTAACATGTCGGAGATTGTGGGCTCTGCCTAGACCATTTAATCGATAATCCAATTTCCGAAGATGTCCTGGAACATATACAAGAGTTACGTAGGAATGATCTGAAATTTCCCTGAGACTACCTTGGCGTTAATAGAGGACATAGCCTAGTAGGTCGCCATAGCCTAGTAGGTAGTGTGTTGGCCTATTATCTGTGAGGCCTCGGTTCAAACTCCAGGTAAGACATCTCCAACGAAATGAAATACGAGAAAATACTTCTTTGACGACTTTCAGCATATTTCTGGCAACAATTCTGGGAGTCTACAAAGCATCTCCAATTGAACGAAATATGAAAAGCATTTCTTCGACTTCCCCTCATCAGATTTCTGGCAAAAACTCTGAGAGTAAATAAAATTGCCATGAAGAGTTTCTCAAAAGTCTGTCGTTCGGAATCGACTTTAAACTGTAGGTCCCACCACTCATGTATAAAATTAGCACACACAGCATCAGTGGTGTGAAAAACTAGGTCGTAATTCTGGCTAAAGGGTTGTAATGACCAATTATGTATGTATGTATGTATGTATGTATGTATGTATGTATGTATGTATGTATGTATGTATGTATGTATGTATGTATGTATGTATGTATGTATGTATGTATGTATGTATGTATGTATGTATGTATGTATGTATGAATGTATGTATGTATGTATGTATGTATGTATGTATGTATGTATGTATGTATGTATGTATGTATGTACCCTCTGACACCAGCGAAGTTGAGTCCGCGGATATTCAGTTAAACGGAGACAATCGGAACCCATATCCCTTAAACAGATCGGGGATTGTGGGCTCTGCCTTGGCTTTTTCATCAGTAATGCACTTTCCGAAGATATCCATATGTCCTGGAACCTGTACAAGAGTTAGGTTTGCATGATTAGAAATTACCCTGAGCAATCCTCGGCGTTAACGGACGGCAACGGACGTTTTGTGGTAACATTTGTTAGGGAATTAACCGCTGGCTTACCGTTCAAGTAATGTAAGAGAGTTTCAAAGAAAATTCCTCTAGCCAACATGTATTGCGCCGTAGATAATAGAACCCTGCTACTCTGTCTAGCATTTTTAAAGCCTTCGGTATACGCAGTCACAGAAAAAAGTCTACATACACTGCTGTGTGTAGATTTTTTCCTGCTAATTTTTTTGTCCAGCATTCCTGCCTTCGTTCGGTATATGCAGTCACAGAAAAAAGTCTACATACACCGCTGTATGTAGTTTTTTTTCCTGCTAATTTTTTTGTAGTTTTCTAATAATTTCGAGGTTTTTTTATTGCTAAAAATCACCAGGAAAAAGTCTACATGCAGTGGTGTATGTAGACTTTTTTCTTTGACTGTAGCTTAAGAGAAACGATTTGAATAAATTTAAATGAATATGAACATGCCAAGGCAGATGACCATGGAATTCAACAAAAAGTCCTTTAAGTGTTGTTTTAATTCCTTTTATTACACTTCTAATCTTATTACCCCCACCGTTTAGCCTTTCTCATCGTACCTTTTATTACCTACAGTGGTTAATCAGCCAAAAATACCTGATTTCACCCAATTTATCCGCTATAAACTCTTACCTTTGCCGCGTAATTTATCAATTTCTGCTTGGCTTGGTGACTTGCGCTGATACATGGCCTGAGGATAGATAATTTTGCCAACATTTGAACCTGATGCCAATGATGCTGATGCTGATGATGATGATGCTGCTGTTTTCCGTGTTAATGGATATGATGTGTATGAAGCCACTGGTTTACGATATACGGGTTGTGGTGTATTTTTGATTAATGGCGTGATAAGTTGACCAAAGGGATAACCACTTTGATAATCGACAGCACGACCAGTAGCTAAATTCTGTTGTTGTTGTTGTTGTTGCTGCTGCTGTTGCTCCTGTTCTACTTGTTGTTCTTGTAGTATCGTTTTGGCTTTGTTATTAACATTTAGGTGCTGTTGTTGTCCTTCATATTGTTCCCATTGTTGTTGCTGTTGTTGAATATTTATAGGATTTGGCATCACCACTTGTGGTGGTGGTCCATTATTGTAGTTGTAATTGTTGCCATTTGTATTTTGGTGTCTTTCATAAATGACTGCTGCTGCCTCATTAGTTGCTGCTGCTGCTGTTGCCTGTGTATCGCTATCTGCTTCATACACTGATGACGGTGGTGGTGACGGTGTTATATACAGCATCGGCTGTTGCTTGTCGTTGTCTATTGTTGCTGCTGGCTGGTGATTGTATGGTTGCCGTTCGTTTGTTTGTGACAAAGGATAAAATGCTTGACCAACAACAGCCGTCTTTGGTGGTGAAGCAATAATTGTTTCAGGTGTTGTCGAGATTACATTTTCTGTTGAATTGAAACTAGAAAAGTAGGAAAAAAAATAACAAGGAATTGAATGGCTTTGAATGTAAATGGAAATGTATTGGAAAATGGAAATTAAAAACTTAATAATTCTATTAATTTTAGCCGTAAAAATTAATGTTTTTAATAAAGAAAAAAAATATTAAAAATTATAATAAAAACAGAAAAATTGACAGAAACTGAGTAACAACTGGCTGGATCGGCCATGGCGTTCGAATGGAGGAGGATGCTCCGGCGAGACGGGGATCTGTAAAAGTCGGCGAAGAGGACGACCTTGTTTGTGTTGGAAGGACCAAATCGTGGAAGCCCTGCCATCGATTGGTGTGACCAATTGGCGTAGGCGCCTAAGAAGCTGAGGCGCCTGGATGGAATTGATAAGGCAGGCCGATACCCATTAATCGGGTTGTTAATGACCAATTAAGAAAAGGAAGGGTAACGGCTTTTGCTTCCCGTTTGGGTAAAAACATTATCAAACCTTCAGAAAAGGAATTTATTGAGTACAGGTTGATATAATTCAATCATGCTCAAATAAATTCAAAGTAAAGGGTGTTTTTTATAGAGGTATAGAACTTTAAGTTGCAATAAAACAACGATGGATTATTCGATTGACATGAATTTTATTTATCCGAAAGATAATCTTGTGGCATTACATTTTAAATATGATTTCTGGCATATGACCGCCACTGCGGGCGGGGATGTAGTCCAATCTGGACGTCCAATTTTCGATGACTTATTCCAACATTTGTGGCCGTATATCGGCAATAATACGGCGAATGTTGTCTTCCAAATGGTCAAGCGTTTGTGGCTTTACCGCATAGACCAATGACTTTCAATTTTAAAAATGCACGATTATCCATACATATGTAAAGGGTGTTTTTTATAGAGGTATAGAACTTTAAGTTGGCATTACTTTTCAAGATGGCGACCGATTTAACAGCTGTCAAGTGATTTATTCTCAGTTTGGTTCGGCAATTCATCATGAATAGACTCACGCCTGAACAACGCTTGCAAATAGTGCAATTTTATTTCGAAAATAATGGTTCTGTGCGGAAAACGTATCGCGCACTACGTCCATTTTATCGTCGACAAAATCGTCCATCAGAACAGTTAATTCGATTAACCATGGAACGTTTTCACACCACGTTTACTCTTATTGATAACTCGCATCCCCAGAGACGCTGTACGGTGCGTACAGAAGAAGCTATTGCTGCTGTAGAGCGTAGCATTGAGGAAGACCCGAATGAGTCCATCCGCCATCGAGCACAGGAATTGGATCTGTGTCCATCCACTTTATGGAAGATTTTGTGGAAGGATCTTGGTTTGCGTGCTTATAAAGTCCAACTCGTGCAAGATTTGAAGCCAAACGATCATCAAGTAAGGCGTAGATTCGTCGAATGGGCCCAAAACGAGATTACCGTTGTTCCCAATTTTCATTAGCGAATTTTGTTTAGCGATGAAGCGCACTTCTGATTGAATGGCTACGTCAACAAACAAAACTGCCGCATTTGGAGTGAAGGTAATCCTCAAGTGTATGTGGAAACACCGCTACATCCAGAAAAACTAACTGTTTGGTGCGCTTTATGGGCTGGTGGAATCAAAAACGATGGTGGCCAGAACGTTACAGTCAATGGTGATCGGTATAGAGCCATGATAACTAACTTTTTCATTCCTGAATTGAATAACCATGATGTCCAGGAGATGTGGTTTCAACAAGACGGCGCAACATGTCACACAGCTCGTGCCACAATAGATTTATTGAAAAACACGTTTTGTGACCGCCTAATTTCACGTTTTGGACCTGTGAATTGGCCTCCAAGATCTTGTGATTTAATACCGCTAGACTACTTTCTGTGGGGCTATGTAAAGTCATTGGTCTATGCGGTAAAGCCACAAACGTTTGACCATTTGGAAGACAACATTCGCCGTATTATTGCCGATATACGGCCACAAATGTTGGAAAAAGTCATCGAAAATTGGACGTCCTACATCCGCGCCAGCCGTGGCGGTCATATGCCAGAAATCATATTTAAAATGTAATGCCACAAGATTATCTTTCGGATAAATAAAATTCATGTCAATCGAATAATTCATCGTTGTTTTATTGCAACTTAAAGTTCTATACCTCTATAAAAAACACCCTTCATATGGAAAACTCTAGTGACCGTTTATAACAAAGTCCCCTAAACGGCAAAGCCAATTAAAACTTTCACGCATCATGAAACTCTTCTGTTTCTAGAAAACGATATACCATCATCTTCCTCTGCGTCATAATTTCTGAAGCTTTAATTACATGGACATCTTCCCGCATATATTCTCTCCGAATACCGAAGACGGTATAGGAACAGAGCTTGTTGTCAAACTTTACTTGTAAAATTTTTAATACCTTGTTGTCTAGACAGGGTCATAGAATAAGTATTGTATTGTTGAATAAAGAATTGGGGTCTCTAAGTGGTTTTATAGGTATTGAATTAGTCTGTCATCAAAGGGATTGTGAATTCGATTTCCAAAGTGGACTATGATTTGATACATTATGTCGAGCATTTCACAATTGGAATATAACTAGTATTGCTGATCTCTAAAAAAAAGTTATAATCTTGCTTTTATTTTTGTCCAGTTCACGTCTGCACTCTCAAAAATCCCCGAAAATTGGTGCCGAAGAATTGGAGATTGACAGTGTGACATCATGTGTACCAGGATATTAACCGCTATAGGTTTCTTTATTCTGGTTAGTTGTAACAAAAATTTCTGTAAAAGCGATTGGTTTGAAAGGGGTAGAGTTTGTGTGCGATCATTTATTTGTATTCATTCGAAGTTTCTATTGTACTAGCCTTCGCAAGTGCGTTAGCTTTCTTATATTGCGTTGTATTTTATTTAAAAATTATCCTGGAAGAACAACTAACCTCAATTAAGAGCACTATGGCCGTATGACAACCCACTTTTTTGATTTGTAATTGAAGATTATGATCGGGATGGTATGAGATTTTAATAAGACAATAACTGGAGACTCATAACACGACCAATTTCGGTTTTACTTGTTATTGACTAATAGAAATTTTTAGAAACAGTAAATTCACTTTTCAAGGCCCTGTAATTTGATATCTTTACACTTTTATCCGTGTAGATTAGTCAGAAACCGTATCCACGCAAATAATGCCCTAACATAGAAACATTTGATAACCAACACTCGGCAAGTTATGGGCGAGTTACTGCTGGAAATGTGCAAAAAGTGGTAGAAGAACTCTTTAAAATGATCGTTTGCTACAACTAAGCCGGAAGCGTTCATTTTAATGACTTGCACATAGTTGCCAAGTCCAAGCGTTATTATGAAATCAAAGTTTCAGCGTAGTCATAGCTTTCTATTTATCTCTACATTTGAAACCGAAAAATGGATACTTCTTGATTGTTTGTATACAATTTTAAATGTGTATACATGTACTCACTTCTGCTCCCATTGTTATTTTTCATTTAAGAGATATATTAAACGAAATTCTAATCTATCAGACCCCTGCAATACTAATAAATTTATTTTTTAATGGAAATTGTTTTCGATTTAAAATTTTTTTTTTTAAATTCAATTTTTTTATGTGATTTTAGAAAAAAAAATTTGTTCGTTTATGGTAATGAAAGAATTTTTGAATTTAAATTTTTAAATTTGAATTGAATTTATTTTTTTAATTAAAAAAAAAATTCTTCACACTTTTTATAATTTATTTTATTTCTGTTTTGAAAAAAAAATTTACCTTTTGGGAAAAATTAAATCAAAATTGACGGCTTTAAAAATTTTTGGACCATCACTGCTACCGCTACCACTGCTAGAGCCGTCCACAGCTACTTGGGTATAGGCGTGAGAGGGCGGGCAGCATTGCAATAAAATATTATTTATTAGCAGCACGACAATAAATACTGCATTTGCATGAAACATAATTTTGTTAAAAAAAATTTTTTTGTTCTTTTATTTTATTGTTTAAATTCACTAAAAAAAATCTATTGTATGGCGGGGTTATCGTTGTAATATATTTAAAATAATTCTTTTATTTTTTTGTTATTTTCTTTTTTTAAACAATTATTTTATCTCCGTGTAGCTGATATTTATTTTTTTTATTTGTTTTATTTTTTCTATTACGTTATAAAACTATTTCTCAAATGCACTTCCGTTTCCTTTTTTTTTTTGCTATGCTATGGATGATTTCCCGTTAAAATAACATTTTGTATGTTTTTTTCTGTTTTTTTTTTTTGTAAAATTCTTTTCTTTTCTTTTATTTTTTTTTTTGTTTCGTTTGATTTGTATTTGCCGGAACACAAGAGTAAAACACGTTCACACAATGCTCGAGGTTATTTACAACTGAAATATGAACTTCAAACTGAAATCATTGTGTTGAAAAGTTTTTATTTTTATTCCCGCCTGTATAACCGTATAACTGTATAACTCAGATGATCACTCTTCTCTGTCTGTGGCCGTTTGCAGCTAAAAGATGTGCCAGTTAAGTGTTGTTAACTAACGGGGGCCCTACTAGTGTTGATAGTGTTGGTGTGTGTGTGTGTATTGAAAACTGCACTAAATTGTTCTGTGATTTTATTTTACAAACTTTTTCTTTCTCTGCCTTATATTTTGTTCTTCTTTTTTTATCTGCTCTTAAATTTATTATGCATTAGTGTTAGTGTTAGCATGCATTAGTGTTAGTGTTTGTCAGTGTATTTCAATGTTGCTTAAATAATATACTAAATTACACTAATAAAGTACCTCATCATCATCAGTTCATCAGCTATTTATCGCTGTTTCTCTTTTAACACGTATTTCCTTTGGTTTTCAAAAAGAAAACTTAAGTTTTCTGTGTGTGTGTTCAAATACTTTCTTTGAAGTTTTTTCTTTTTTTCTTTAATCTCTCTACGTTCTTAAAAACACGTGCTAATAGCCAGTTGGCGTTTTTTTCAATACCCTACTGCCTCTATTGTTACCAAATTAATGCGTGTTAATTAATCGAGAGGAAATTATAAATAGCATCCAACAATCTAGAACCTGATTTATGTGTCGTGTTCTATAATAGAAAGTGAGTTTGATTTTAAAGGAGAGCAAAAATGGGACACAAAAATTTAATATAAACTATGTTGGGCTAGTCAGTTACACAGATCAGCAATGAGTATTCAAAAAGATGAGTAGAATCGAATCATACTCATAATTTCTGATACTTATACGCATTCATACTTATTTTAGTGTCATGGAACCTCTACTCATATTCAAAGTTTGAAGTCCTCATCATATTCATACTTAACAACACGTATGATGTTGTTGCTTGCGACTCTCCATAACTCAACATATACACGAATCACAAAATAAGTATGATACGCATACGAACACTAAAATACTCACTAAATGGTTGTGTGTTTACTCTGCTTGCTGCTCTGTCTTATTTGCTTATGGGTCTAACAACTAAGACTGTAAATTTTGTTGAATGATTCGAATCACTCGTATCATTTATAAGTATTTTTCTAAAGTTATGAATCTGAATGAGTCGGCGTATGAATCAAACATATTTCGAGTGGTATGAGTTTGATTTCAACGTTGTACGCATACCCATTGCAACCTGTACTTATAAATCAACGTTGTAGTGCGTATGAATGAATCAGAGTATGTAGTTAAATTTCAATATTGTTGACTCACTTATATTCAAAATTTCATAAGTGCTTATGAGTAGCGGAAAAACGTTTCATCGCTAATTTCTGGTCAGTTACAAATACATGTATTAGAATGCTTGTCACTTACCATGCTTAAGGTGTAATTTGACGTGGAAGGACCATTTAAAGAGACTCTTTGTGACATCATTCATATAAGTCTTGAAATGTAAGGTTATGTTGCACCATCAGTGAGGTTAAAGATGGTGCTACTATTTACGAGAAGAAGAACATTTTCTAAACCTTCACATAGAAACTGGTTGTAAAATATGTATTTGGGAATATAATACTAGATATTGTAATTAAATATATTTGGAAGGTTGCTTGGATAATTCCGATTCCTACTTACTATACGGCAACACGACAGATTCTATTGTGGCTGCATTAGGTCTATCGAAGGCATTAAAGAAAATCCATCACTTCGTGCCGATGAATGACATCTGGTACTGCACACTTCTCAAAGATGTTTAAAGCAGCAACCAACTGACATGGAAGACTCCCACCAGAGAGCATATGTTGAATGTCAAGTCATGCCATTTTGTGATATGCAGAAGACTTACTAAGAAATCCTGAAGGAGTAATCCAAGAATAATTATCCACTCGTTTTGAATAGAAGCTCAATGTCTTTGGCAGCAAGAGTGTTTATGCAATATTGCTAGAATCTGCTGGACTTACTTCTATTCTTAAATCGCATGGCCATTCATCGCACAATAGTGACTTTTGCGAGGGATTTCTGAAGGAGTAAACCAAGAATAATTAGTCACTCGTTTTACGGAGAAGCTTAATCTCTATGGCAGCAAGAGTGTACGTACAATACTGCTAGACTTTGCTGGACACATATGAACTCAATTCTATTCTCAAATCGCATGGTCAATCATGGCACAATAGTGACTCTCACGGGTCAGTGTCCATTTGGAAAGCATGCCGAAAGACTTGGCATTCCGGTAAATGTCTTGTGCAGAAGCTGTGGATCTGAGCAGGAGCAAAAGACTGTGTCAGTGCTCTTGCTCTTGTCTGGAGTGAAAGGAAGAGGTTTTTGATCTTTCATTTTCTCATATCCTGGACCGAGCTCTGCAATATAAAGATTGCTGCAAGATAGTAAGATTTATTATGTGTTCGGATTGGTTTTCTCTAGCAAATGTGATTCCCGGGTGGAATATTGAATCTGGTATTACATATTTACCTACATACATAACACATAAATAGGCATTACAGCCCTTTAGTCAGGATTATGACCTAGTTACTCACACCACATATGTTGTGTGGGTTAACTTTATACATGAGTCCGAATGACAGAGTTTTGAGAAACTTTTCATGGCAATTTTATTTCATTTACTCTCAGAGTATTTGTAAGAAATCCGCTGAGAGGAAGCCGCCGGAGAAATATTTTTCATATTTCGATTTGTTGGAGATGTCTGATTGAACGTCTAATAAGCTAACGCACTAACTACTACACTACGGCGACTGTTACGTTGGGCCTAACTGCTGACCTCTTCCTTTTTGTGTAATGCTTAGCCTTTGGACAATGAAAACAGTGCTGAGCCTTACTATCCAGTAACAACAATATTAAGAACGATTATTATAGCAATGTTTAGGATGAGATTAGTTCCCAAAGATCAAGATTCTTGGACATTTTAGCAAATACAACAACCGAATACATGTTTAGAGATGCTGTTGTTTCTTTGGCTTTGTCTGACTGATAATTGGACCACAGATCAGCAATGCATCTTTTTTTCGCTACTCATAGGCACTCATGAAATTTTGAATATAAGTGAGTAAACAGTATTGAAATTTAACTATGTACTCTGATTCATTCGTACTCACTACAACGTCTATTTATAAGTACAGGTTGCAATGAGTATGAGTACAACGTTGACATCAAACTCATACCATTGGAAATATGTTTGATTCATAAGCCTACTCATTTAGATTCATAACTTTAGAAAAATACTTATAATACTTATAATACTTTTTCATCAAAATTTACAGTCTTAGTTGTTAGACACATAAGCAAAAAAAAAAAAGCAGAGCAGCAAGCAGAGCAAACACACAACCTACTAGTGAGTATTTTAGTGTTCGTACACGATTCATACTTATTTTGTGATTCGTGTATATGTTGAGTTAAGAAGAGTCGCAAGCAACAACATCATACGTGTTGTTAAGTATGAATATGATGAGTACTTCAAACTTTGAATATGAGTGGAGGTTCCATGATATTAAAATAAGTATGAATGCATATATAAAGGGTGTTTTTTATAGAGGTATAGAACTTTAAGTTGCAATAAAACAACGATGGATTATTCGATTGACATGAATTTTATTTATCCGAAAGATAATCTTTTGTTATTTTATTATCATTACATTTTAAATATGATTTCTGGCATATGACCGATACGGCAGGCGCGAATGTAGTCCAATCTGGACGTCCAATTTTCGATGACTTTTTCCAACATTTGTGGCCGTATATCGGCAATAATACGGCGAATGTTGTCTTCCAAATGGTCAGGCGTTTGTGGCTTTACCGCATAGACCAATGACTTTACATAGCCCCACAGAAAGTAGTCTAGCGGTGTTAAATCACAAGATCTTGGAGGCCAATTCACAGGTCCAAAACGTGAAATTAGGCGGTCACCAAACGTGTGTTTCAATAAATCTATTGTGGCACGAGCTGTGTGACATGTTGCGCCGTCTTGTTGAAACCACATCTCCTGGACATCATCGTTATTCAATTCAGGAATGAAAAAGTTAGTAATCATGGCTCTATACCGATCACCATTGACTGTAACGTTCTGGCCACCATCGTTTTTGAAAAAGTACGGACCAATGATTCCACCAGCCTATAAAGGGCACCAAACAGTCAGTTTTTCTGGATGTAACGGTGTTTCCACATACACTTGAGGATTACCTTCACTCCAAATGCGGCAGTTTTGTTTGTTGGCGTAGCCATTCAACCAGAAGTGCGCTTCATCGCCAAACAAAATTCGCTTATGAAAATCGGGAACAACGGTAATCTCGTTTTGGGCCCATTCGACGAATCTACGCCTTACTTGATGATCGTTTGGCTACAAATCTTGCACGAGTTGGATTTTGTAAGCACGCAAACCAAGATCCTTCCGCAAAATCTTCCATAAAGTGGATGGACACAGATATCCAATTCCTCTGCTCGACGGCGGATGAACTCATTCGGGTCTTCCTCAATGCTCTACGCTCTACAGCAGCAATAGCTTCTTCTGTACGCACCGTACAGCGTCTCTGGGGATGCGGGTTATCAATAAGAGTAAACGTGGTGCGAAAACGTTCCATGGTTAATCGAATTAACTGCTCTGATGGACGGGTTTGTCGACGATAAAATGGACGTAGTGCGCGATACGTTTTCCGCACAGAACCATTATTTTCGAAATAAAATTGCACTATTTGCAAGCGTTGTTCAGGCGTGAGTCTATTCATGATGAATTGCCCAACCAAACTGAGAATAAATCACTAGACAGCTGTTAAATCGGTCGCCATCTTGAAAAGTAATGTCAACTTAAAGTTCTATATACCTCTATAAAAAACACCCTTTACAACAACCGAACACATGTTTAGAGATGCTGTTGTTTCTTTGTCTTTGTCTGACTGATAATTGGACCACAGATCAGCAATGGATCGTTTTTTCGCTACTCATAAGCACTCATGAAATTTTGAATATAAGTGAGTAAACAATATTGAAATTTAACTATGTACCCTGATTCATTCGTACTCACTACACTCACTTGATTTATAAGTACAGGTTGCAATGTATATGATATTAAAATAAGTATGAATGCATATATGTATATAAGTATCAGAAATTATGAGTTTGATTCGATTCTACTCATCTTTTTGAATACTCATTGCTGATCTCTGAATTGCACTCAACGATCTGTATTTATTGACAATTTATAGAACTGACTTTCTACAAATTCATGTTTGAAATCTTAATTATTAGAACGATGTGGAAGTATGGCGGGCCATAAATACTATACACATGATCGGTGAAACTCTGTAGAAACTTGTTTTAAATGTCGTTTTGCAATATTGAGGCAACCTATGGTTTTTTTTCGATTCATCTTTTGAAAAAATAATTGATTGCGCTTGTTTTTTCGCTTGAATATATGTTAAAACAAAAAGAACTGAGTAGTCCTGCTATTTTTTCTGAAACACTCCTGTAAATTTACCCCATCCTTGTCCATTGTAAAGAATTAAGAGCTTCAATGTGTTCGTATTATTTTTCAATTCCTTTGGGAGTCCTTGTTCAAAATGTTTCCATTCATTTTCTTTACAAAACATTTATCATTTTATTAATACCATACAGACATACATACATACATACATACATACTGCCAACGTATGTATTGTTATTTAATTTACCTGTTTATTAACCATTTTTGTTTGTTTGGTTTTTAGTTTTCGCTTTTGTTTTGTGCCTTTGTTGCTCTCTTTCAAAAAGTGAAATGCTCGCAAGGAACTGAAAAAAAGTTTTTCGTTTTTCATAGAAATTCATGTAGTTTTGCGAGAGAAAAAAATGTAGAATTTTTTCTGCTGAGGTTACAAGAAAAACTATATACCCGAGTATAACATTTTTGACAAGTGAGTAGAGAAACAAAAAGGAAAAACAAAAAAAAAAGCAAAAACAAACTTTACAGTTTAACCGGGAGAAAAATTATGAAAAAACAACGACAACTACAACTGGAAAAAGGTATTCAAACATTTTTAATGCACAACAGAGGAAAAATTGTTCCAAAACCACAACATGTCTGTGCCACATACCACAAGCCACTTAATTAACAAGTATTGCTATGTGGGCTAGTTTGTGAGAGAGCTGTGTTGTGCTCTTCAACCATTTTGCATACAGTTTGGTTGGCTGGTTATACCGTAGATGTCCCTTTAGTGGTGGCATGGTTTTATTATTTTTTATTTTAGTTTTTCTTATTTACATTGAAAGCAAAGCGTTGCTGAGTTGAGCAATGTTGGTCAGCAATGAGTTGTTGCTGCAGCCTTAAGGCTCTATAGTACCTGCATACTCATTTAGATCAAGAGTTTATTAATGATTAGGGCCACCAGAAACTATAAGAAAGTGGATGTTTTTCTTCTCTATAATATGAATTAAAAATATGCTTTAAAAACATACTTTGTTTTTAAAAACAGATTTAAATTTTAAAAGCATATTTTGTTTCAAATGTATATACAACAAAATATGCTTTTAAAAACAAAATATGCTTTTTAAAACAAAAAATTATTTTAAAAACAAAATATGCTTTAAAAACATAATTTTTTTAAGATTGACTTACCCATTTAGCTGTAAATGAGCTTCGCCGCTGAATATGATTCGTACATCGCAACCTGTTCCTTATGAATTTTGTTAATAAAATTCAATGATTTGCTTTGATTGTTTATTAATCTATTCATGGTTAAATTGCAAACCTTATTGAGCATTTTTTCCATTGTGACATGTCACGAATCTTTTTTATTTAAAAAAAACATTTTTATATAAAAAACACTTTGCTTATAATGTCTTAAAGATCTGAAACTGAGCTTAAAATTAAAAACAATTTCAAAAATTTATTAAAATATTGTTACGAAAACGAAAAAAATCTAGATACTAATGTTTTGCTTTTACATCGCTTAACATTAAAATTATAACACCAAACACCAGCATAAAAAAATGGTAAACAAGTAAACAAAAATACAACAACAAACACCAGCATAAAAAAATGGTAAACAAGTAAACAAAAATACAACAACAAACACTACAAGAATAAATGTAAACAAAATACACAAACAACACAAAAATAATAAATGTAAACAACGATATTTACATTTATAGAGATTTCGAGAAGGCGAAGTCCTGAATATTCGCCTTCAAGAACATTCATCAGTCCGTTTACGTTGCCATATAAAAGGCAAGACAAAACAAGCAACTGAGTTAATAAAACTTCAGTCAGTCTTGTGTGAAGACGCAGTTTGTTTGAAGAAAGTAATCGTGGTTTGAAGATCTCCGTTACAAAGATCTGTCGAATAATTGCCCAGTAATTGTTATTGTTTAGGCAAAGGATATAAACAGAGTAATAACAAACAAAGCAATTGTTGTTGTTTACATAAAGTTGTGAACAGTGGGACGCACACAGAATTCTGTGAATAATAAAGAATTTGAATTAAAATTAAACACAAATTTATTTTTATTTTATTTGCAATCTACGAGCTCATATTTTCAACGTTTTTAAAAGGTAAAAACGTAACAATATTTTCTTCTGTTAAATTAAATTTTTTTGGTTGCTCTGCTAATGACCAGTACGTCAAGCCATTAAGGAGTAAGAAAAAAAGTTGTTGTTGTAGCAAAGTCAAGAAGTTTTATTCTGCAACTCAAATTTATTTTGAGTTGGTTTTGCAAAAAAAGGAAAAAAAAGGATTCCTTTAAACAGACTTGCATACAAATTGTGGACTGTGGATTGTAAATTTTGCAAAATTATGAATAATTAATGAATTGAATGAAAGAATGTTTACAGTTAAAATAATAAAACATTATATACATACATACGTAATATTATGATATATTATAATATATACATACATATGTACATATGTATGTATACATAATAAATTATTATGTTTTTATTATTTTAAATGGTATGTAGTTTGTAATTAAGAACGGAAAAACCCAGTAGTATGTAGGAACAGAGATTAATTAACCTAAAAGTAAGTCTTCCCCTAAGGCATACATACAGAAAATTACGATTTATTTTTGAATGTTATTGCCGGGGTAATAGTAAATTCTAGAAAGAGGACAACAATGTGGTGTATTTAACAATATTTTAATAAGAAATATACAAAAACATTTACAATTGAAGGTTTGTACTGCCATAACACCCCAAATCCTATTGTGGAAATCTATTATGAAAGCAAAAAAAAAGTTCCGAAGTTAACTTTAATAATTGCGTTGGGAACAACTCCAGGATCGTTGGGGAATGTCGCCGCTGTCTTGACGTTCTTTCGGGGCTTTTCAGGTCTCACTGGCCTGGGTCCCTAGGCACAGCAGCATTTCGGGAAACTGCAAGACCGATGAGCTCATCAGGGCTAGTAAACTCCTTCCGGAATCTTCTTCAATCGACCTGGGTATGCCACTTAGCTTGGTCAAGTTGGCCATTGCGCGGAAATTCTTTCGGGACTCTAACCTATCCTGGGTCAATGAGAAGTCATGCTCTACCGCTGGACTCTCTTGGGCCCTGATGGATAGAAGGCACACCAACCAGTAACTCGGACTTGGTCGTGGCAGCATCTCAATCACTGTGGCCATGCTTACAGGTCATTGTGTTATGGGTAGACACGCGGAAAGGATGCAGCTTTCATTTAACGATTTCTGCTGTGGGTGCAGATCCGCTAAAGAAGAGGTTACTGTTACCCACTTTCTTTGTCAATGCCCGAGTTGCAGGTGTAGGCTATTTGACTCTCCAATTCCATTCCATTGATGTCAAGGATATAGCTTCGTTTATCTAACTTTCGCGCTGGTTTTCCAGCGTAGGTTACATACATACATAATTGGTCATTACAGTCAAGATTACGACCTAGCTTCTCACACCACTTATGTTGTGAGTGTTAATTTTATACATGAGTGGTGGGACCTACAGTTTAAAGTCGATTCCGAACGACAGATTTTTGAGAAGCTTTTTATGGCAATTTTATTTACTCTCAGAATTTTTGCCAGAAATCTGCTGAGAGGAAGTCGCCGAAGAAATACTTTTTGTATTTTGTTGTAGATGTCTGGCCTGGGTCTCGAACCCTGGCTTTACGTGTAATAAGCCAACACACTACCTACTAGAATACGGCGACCTCAGCGTAGGGTAGTCGTGCTTTTATTGTGCAGCCCTTGCGCTGACCAACTTCTTCCATTTCCCTGATTTTGGTGGAACTTGGTCAGTACAGGGTCTACGTTCACCAGTGGCGTCACAACGGGTCGCTATGCGTGCTCAAGTAAGCTTTTGGTAATACCAACCTAACTTTAATAATTTCTTAGAATTTTCTTCATTAAAGATATTTAATTCTCCTTTAATTTAATGTTCTTTCTCTTTTATAGCCCCCCCCCCCCCCCCTTTAAGCTGCTTATGTATGTCTGTTATATTGTGGAACTAATTTGTCTTTTCTTTTTCATTTTCCTTAACTCTGATCTATTTTTCTTATTTTCCTTCATTGCTAAAGTGTTAGAAAAAAAGAAAAATAAAACAAATAAAAATATTTGTAATTCAGTACGCCCATTGAATTTATTATTTAATGTTTATAAACGACCAACTGGCCACAATCGTTCCACGCCAACCCACCACTGCACAGACACACAGCACACACACACATAGTCTATGTGTACGTACATTCATCTGCACCCACTTGATAGAGTTTAACCATGTATAAGTGGTTTAATTATCTGACTAAAACCATATTAAAAACACTTTTTTCTCACTCAATAACTGTTTTACAGATAATGTCAAGGACTGAGATAATCTATATACACTCCATAGTAGTTTGAATAGGGTAACAGTGAATATTTTTAGAGAAAAAAAAGTTTGAAGGGTTCAACTTTTTTCTGTTATAAATAGTATGCCAGGAGACTTAAAGAGCAATTGAACTGCGTTTATCGATAAATTGTGATCTTAATAAAGCAAAAGAGTAATAAAAGCAAGGCTAGCTGGAACTAATGGGTGATTTTTTAAGAGCTATAGGAAAATTTAAAAAAAACACATAAAATTCAGAAAAATGCATGAAATCTTTCTTTGAATCGATAGTACGGTCCATATAATTTAATGTTTGAAGATTATTTCATGCAAATGTTGACCGCGACTGTGCCTCCAATGGTCCATCCGCTTAGTCCAATTTTGGCACACTCTTTCCAACATTTCGGCCGGTATCTCGCGAATAAATGCTTCAATGTTGTCTTCCAATGCGTCAATTGAAGCGGGCTTGTCTGTATAGACATGAGCTTTAGCATAGCTCCACAAAAAATAGTCCAAAGGCGTTAAATCACACGATCTAGGCGGCCAATTGACCGCTCCCGAACGTGAAATAAAATGTTCACCGAACTCGCCTCTCAATAAGTCCATTGTTACGCGTGCTGTGTGGCATGTGGCGCCGTCTTGTTGAAACCACATGTCATGCAAGTCAATCTCGTGCATTTTGGACAAAAAAAAAAGTTGGATATCATCTCACGGTAGCGCACAGTTACGTTACGATTCGCAGCATCTTTGAAGAAGTACGGTTCAATTAAGCCACCAGCCCATAAACCGCACCAAACTGTGACTTTTTCTGGATGCATTGGTAGCTTTTGCAATGCTTCTGGCTGATCTTCACTCCAAAATCGACAATTCTGCTTATTTACGTATCCATTGAGCTAAAAATAAGCTTCGTCGCTGAACATAATTTTAATGGAAGAAGCGCGCGATGAACTTTCTTAACAGAGCACGCATTTTGATAATAAAATTCAATGATTTGCAAGCGTTGTTCGTTTGTAAGACGATTCATGGTTAAATTATACAACAAACTGAAGATGTTTGACAGTGAAACAAAACACGAAACGTGCGTGAGCTGTTTAAACCAGTGTTGCCAAAAAGATAATTTCTAAACAAAATCACCCGTTAGATAGGCTGACATACAAATTCGGAACCAGTAGCATGTAAGGCAGCCTAAGAAAATTCATATATAACCTCACTTTACTGCAAAGGCTTCTAAGTGAATCAAAAGGGAAACTTATGACAACCGCTAAAGATTTAGTTGCTGATGAGCCTGTTCAGTTGCCATGCCTTTGATAGCGCCAACATTTTTCTATGGATTGGAAAGAAATGTTTGCAGGGATATACATTGCGAAACAGAAGTTGGAGGAGAGGCGGTAATAAAATTTGCTTAAGGTAACTTAAACTTTGTTTGGATAATTACAGAGAAGAGATTTGAATCATGCATGGGATTATCCAAAAGTAGTCCTTTTGACTGGGCACTACAGATTTAGAGAACACTCATTCAGACGCCTTAGTCTAGTAGGTAGTGTGTCGGCTTATTAGAACCTAAGGCCAGGGTTCAAATCCTAGGTCAGACATCAAAAAGAAAATATGAAAATAATATTTCTTCGGTGACTGCCTCTCAGCAGATTTCTGGCAAAAACTCTAAGAGTGAATAAAATTGCCATGAAAAGTTTCTCAAAAATCTGTCGTTCGGAGTCGACGTTAAACTGTAGGTCCCGCCACTCATGTATAAAATTAACGCATACAACATAAGTGGTGTGAGAAACTAGGTCGTAATCCTGACTGAAGGGTTGTAATGACCAAATTATGTATGTATGTATGTATGTATTCAGAATAGGAATCATTTTACTCTTAATATATAGATTCCATGATAATGGAAACGAATCATCAGAACACAAACTTGGAACATGTACGCCGGGCTGCTTATGAAGGTAGTAGGCAGGCAACAATAGCTTGAAGTTCATCTGGGCAACAAGGTTAGTGGATATTCTATATAGATTTTCTATATAGAGTTGTCAATCGTAGTCAGTATGTCAATTACAATTTATTTTCGGATCGTTTCATTCTCTCCCTTTTTGCTTTTCTTTTCCTTCTTTGTTTTCATCTTAATTAATCAAGTTTTTGCAGTCTATAAAGTGTTAGGCTTACTACATCGGTTTCTAGATTAATAGGGTTGCCATTTGTCATTGCAGATGGCATTGGGTCCTACTGTTTCTTAATACCCCATAACTTTGAAATTTAATGCCATTTATTCCATTGCTTTTATGAGTTTTCCTTAAATATAAAGGGTCCGCCAAATAACTTTTTTTTGTAAAAGCTTAAAAAAAACTACTGAATATTTTCTCAAATTTCTTTTTTTATTTAAAAGTACAATCCTTCCGGTTAATAATGGAAAATAATTTCATTCAAATGGCTGCTTCGGCTGGCCATGCAGTAGCCTACACCAGAAAATGCCAATTTTGGCAAAAAAAATCATCTTTTCAGATGAAGCTCAGCTTTGATCTTGGCACAGAAAACCCGCATGCATACATTGAAAGGCCGACGCACCCAAAACGAGTCACTGTTTGGTGCGGATTTTGGTCCAGAGGCATAATTGGGCCATTTTTCTTCGAAAATGAGCAAGTAGTGGCCGCTACAGTCAATGGCGATCGTTAGCGGGCCATGGTGAACGAATTTTTGTTCACAAAAATTGAAGAGGAGGATATTGGCAACATTTGGTTTCAACAGGACAGCGCTACGTGCCACGCAGCCGAAGCTACACTCGATGTATTGCGCCCTGTTTTTGAAGATCGCATTATCAGCCGCAGAGCTGATGTCGTTTGGACACCTCGGAGCTGCGATTTGACACCGTTGGACTATTATTTGTGGGGTGCCATCAAAGATAAGTGTTATGCCGACAAGCCAGAGACAATTGACGCTTTAAAGGACAATATTCGTGAAGCCATTGGTGAAATACAGCTGCAAACAATCGATAATGTGCTTAAAAATTGGACCGATCGTGTAGGCTACTGCATGGCCAGCCGAGGCAGCCATTTGAATGAAATTATTTTCCATTATTAACTGGAAGGATTGTACTTTCAAATAAAAAAAGAAATTTGAGAAAATATTCAGTAGTTTTTGTTTAAAGCATTTTCAAAAAAAAGTTATTTGGCGGACCCTTTATATTGGTTTGTGTCTTTGCTAAGTGCGCGTTACTGTACTAAGCCTTACTCTTTTGACATCGAGTGTTATTGGAATAAAGTCAATCATGTCCTTTCATGTTTGTCTAAAATAAATAATATGTAACGTGTTCTTTGTTTTGTTCTATTTTTGCAATCGCCTTTCAAAGCAGAAAACAAAAAAAAAACAAAAAAATAAAATAAAATAAAATAGAATAGAATCGACAGAAATAAATAAATAAAAAAAAACCGTCGTAGCATTTTAGTAGGAGTTGACAGACAAACTGGTGGGCCAGTCGTACATAAAGAAAATTACCAAATCCTTTAGGTTTATAGAACTCCAAATTAGTTCTACATAAAACACATTAAATGATGGCCTTAATCTTTAGGCCTTGTTGCGATACTGAAAAACAAAAAAGCAAAAAAAAGAAACAAAAAATAGAAAAAGATGAGAATAAAACATGGCATATAACGAGCACGTTTGCCATATTAAATAAAAAATAAAGAGTGTAAATTAAATATGTATGTGGGTGAGATTTTGTTTTATGCATTAAAAATGAAGGAGAAAGCTTATTAAATAAAGCTTATACAATATAATGGCATATTTATTGAAATATAAGCCTAAAAGTATATTCCAAAAAATATGGGTTATAAATACTAAAAAAGGTTGCATATTATAGGGGATGGAAAAAAAATATTTGCCTAAAAATATACTTTAATTTTACCTTTTTTATATTAATTTTGTAATGTCTTTAGAATGCATAAAGGCAGCAAAATCCATATGACCATGCTTTAGTAAAATGGTTAGGGACAAACATTTGCCACAAAGTAGGCTTTGTTTATAAAATCAGATCCTAAATACAGCTTAGCTACAAAATATTAATTATTTTTCCTTTAGAAAACAATTAAAAAATGGAAGTAGAATTCAATTAAAATTCTTACAATTAATTTGTTTTTGTATAGTATAGAAGAAATATTTTTGTTCAACCTAGAAGTATGCTTTCATATATATTGATTTTAGAATTTAAGGGACTGGCAAGAATTTTTAAAACTATTTACCTTTTCAAATTAGTAGCATAAATCTAGCATAAATCTAACTAACAGGAAGGCGTCTTTATATCAGGGCAACTAAAATCTGAATAGTGGCAATTGTTTTAAGACAAAAAACAGAAAGAGGCAGGGCCTAATATGATGCAATTACGCTTCTTCACATAGCTATACATTAAGTGGCGTTTTACGGTTTTAACCATTAAAAAGATTAAATATTAAAAGGTAAATAAAATATTAAATATTAAAAGTAAAAAAACCCCTAGGATATGCACTAAAATGTATGTCCAGGTAAAGTCTGAAAGTATGCTACAATTTTTAAAGTAAACTTTGATATGCACAAGTAAAACGAATAACAGTGAATGCATAGCTTCTGGGGAGAACATCGAAACGATGTAACGTTTGCAAGTCCATTGACCAGCTCTTGGACGTATAGGATCCCAATACCTAGGTAATTATACTTTGCTAGACATTAGTAGGTTCTGAGAAAATCCCTCCCATATTTTACGTGGTTGATATCCCTTACTGGTGAGAACACAGAGCAGTAGGCAATAGTCTTGGACCAAAGAAAATAAAGTATAAAGAATGTGCATTTTAAGATATTTTGGAATATTTTTCAAAAATATTTCATGACGCGGGGGGAATGATAGAAGGGAAGGATACAGAAACCAAGAGCGTAATAATGAGTTGTCCTCATCGTGCGTTTTTGTTGTTTGACCACTTTTTTATTTATTTTTCTGTTGGTCGGCACCAATGTCCCTCAGGGGAAGAACATCTTCGGCTTTTTACACACATAGGACACGAACATCAAGAATGTTCGTTAAAAGGAGCGTAAAAATCTTGTCAGTTTTTAAAGAAGAAGGTTCAACATACATATGTAAAGCTGTTTATCTTTGGCTTAATAATTTTGGATAAATAAAAATAAAATAAAACATCGATTTTGTTATTAAAAGAACATAAAGCTATCCATCTTTGGCTTAAAAATTAGGCCATGTTTTTTAGATAAATAAAAATAAAAAGAATGAAAAACCATTGTTTATTAAAAGAAAAAAAAAAAGAGCATTCCAAAGCATTTAAAAAAATATACTATGGGACAAAATAAAAAATAAAATACGCCCAGCTAATGACATAGAACATTTTTAACACAAAATATTCTTCGAGTGTTATTCTGAAATAAAATGATAAAGCATCCGCAGCACATGTATTCTTGTCGCAGTCTGATCGACAACTAAATCAAAAAACACAAGAATACATACACATGTACATACGTACGATGAGAGCAACACATTGTTACGCTCTTTGTTTGTGTTCATTTTCCTTCTGTCTTCTTCCCTCTCATCCAGAAATGATTTTTAAAAAGATTTTGGTGAGAGCGGGTCGTAATGTTACAACCCGCCATAAAAATTTTTACTTCTACATGATGCGTATTCTTTATATCCATATTCTTTGCTTGGACAATCTTGCATATCGTAATGACATTTATAAAGGACTTTATGGCATCCTAGGTGTCCGGGAATCTGTTATAGTGCCAAAACCTCGATATACATATTTCGTCTTCACATGAACTTTAATGCCTTCTAGAGAATTTTGAGGAGGATCTGGATTCAATGTCTAATTACTTATTCAGATAATTATAGCGACCATATAATCAAGCACTACATAAATGTCACTGAAGCTTCTTAGTTCAGCATTTTATGGCATTAAAAATCAGTCTAAGATGATGGATTTATTAACCCCGATGAAGGATTCTGAGAAAACTATTGAGTCAGATGTTGAGAAAAGATTGGCATACTTTTAGGTTGTTTTTTTAAATTATTATACTTACAGGACGCTAAAACTATACCTTGCTAACTTAACAAGGAACATACTTATTCGGGCAAATCGCGGAACGAGTTGCAGAGACAGGCATCCAATAAATCTGAGTAGAATAGAGGAATCGCAATAGCTAATCGAATACCGCCTTGTCATTGAACGTAAGTTAAAACCATTTCTATGTAGTGTAAGAAAAGTTTATGGACTTGGCAGACTAGCATCGAATTGAGAGCAATGCTTGCCATATCATAATTGTGATTCACTTACATGCATTCTCCACAGGATATACAGCCAAAGAGAGAGAGAGAGCGATAGAGAGACAGCTTCCTTAATTAAAAATAATTTTTTATATTTCTGTGGCAGCATTTTAAATGCAATGTATAATAATATAATAATTTAATAAATTTTTGTGTGTTCTCTGTGATTTATATTTTATTATGCCTAAAATTATGCTTTATAATTATTCAAATAATTTTCCCTAAAGTTCGACTAATTGCATATTAAATAATTTGTTTAATTATTTAAATAAACTCTACTATTTATTGAAAATTATTGCAATAGACATTTTAAATGTACAATATTTATACATACATACTGCATGTACGTATGTATGTATGTATTCATGTATTCATATTAATATTAAAACTCTATTTGCTTGCAAAATGCCCCTATAAGTATGCAGTACTATGGGTATATGAGTGTTTATGTGAAATAGAGAGAGAGAGTTGAGTTGAGTTTGCATGGTATAATATTTATTAAATATTTATTTATTGTGGTTTTTCTATTATTATTTCTATGTGGTTTCACTTACAATTTAATTGTTTTTCGTTGGTGTTGCTGCAGTTTTTGTTTTTGTAGGTTACAAATGTTATTGAGCAGTGTAGTTAGTTGCGGTAGAATAGTGAAGTGTTTAAAACTGTTGTAATATAATTTTAGGCGCTTCAAATTGCAATCACACACAATGCACAGCAATAAAGGCAACAAAAAAATGCAAACAATTACCTGCATATATGCACAAACACTAGACAAATATGTATTTTGTCAGATTATCAAAAAAAAAAAAATTGGAAAATAATTTTAATTGCGTGGCCAATGCAAAAAACCAGGCAAGAGAATATTATTAAAAATTAAATTGAAATATTTTTTTCCTTGCATGACATAAGTTAGGGCATGCAAAAAAAGAGAGAGAAAAAAGGGAAAAAGTGAAAGCTATTAATTTTGGTTTTTATTATACAACACTTTTTACAGCATACTTACGGGGAAGAGTTCTTATATTACTTTTTGTTTATTTATTAAAGCATACTTTCGGGTGTATATAACTCATATATTATATTGTTTATTAATATTAAATTGAATAATTTTTAATTTCTAACATTTCCACTCATAGTAAAATTAATTAAACAATTTGAAGGACTTACTTTCATGATTTTTAAAGCCATTTTTTGAAAAAAAAAACAACAATCATGGTTTAACTAAATTTTTAATTAATTATTAATGATTTTAATTAATGATTTCATATTTTCAATGGAGTTCTATAAGCTGTATTATTGCCACTTATAAGAAGAAATAAAAGTGCATACTTTAAGGATTTTTAAAGCTATTTTTACCTCATTTTAATATAAAAATTCTTTTTTTTTAGTTTTTAATGTATACTTCCCAGAGAAGTTTATAAAAGCATTCACTGACGAATTCAGATCTCATTACAGAATTGGATATGAAAACTTTTCCGTACAGTTGAATCTGTACTCTACTGTAATATTATTCTGGCTGAAATAAATTCTATGAAAATGATCGCTTTGCAAATCTGACATCGCAGTATATCGACTGGAGAGAGGTTACTAGTCCGCTATACAGAGATTTCTCAATGATGCCGAGTGTATCTGATAACATAATTCTTTAATGCTTTAAACGCTTCAAATGCATAAAATTGTCGGCATTATCAGTTGAAATCAAAAATGTCTAATTACTACACGCGAGTAGAGAGAGAAGGAGAGAGAGCAAGAGAGCGACAAAGCGTGCGAAAGAGCATTCGATAGTTTTTCATACGGGAATTTGGGCACAGAACATTGATGCTAGCTTTCCTGTGTATAGTAGCACAAGAATAATGAACCCACTTGAATATAGTTCACACAAATCTGGAGCGCTAGTTGCATTAAATCTACCAAGGGCTTTATAAGATCAAATAATTATTGCGCTGTGTATTTGCACTTGACAGTGGGGAGCAGAGCTTTGACGACTATCATACGGATAATGGGAAGCATTTCGAGATTCATCAGGTACCTGATAAATCGAGTGGCTAACAATACCCTCTTTAACAGTCCTTTGGACTGAAACAGTACACTCTAAGATTTTGAGATACTTTGTAAAAAGACTGTGAAGGCCGCAATGTGGAGGCAACATACTTTTTTCAGAGAAAGACCGTTCTGTGGTATACGAATGCGTTGAGGACAGATACTCAGCTCGTATGAGATTAACTCCATAATAGTATCCGAATGTGTGAGAAAGTTAATTCAGCTAGCCAGGGAAATAGGGTCATTACCTGCTGGGTCCCAGGGTATGTAAGAATTCATGGTAATAAGCGTCTCTCTTATAAGATAATCACAGGAATGGTATACTTGGCAAAAGAAAGAATATAGAGAGCCAAAGAAAGAATAAAAAATAAATAATAAATAAAAATAAATAAATAAAGAATACGCATCATGTAGAAGTAAATTTTCTTATGGCGGGTCGTAACATTACGACCCGCTCTCACCAAAATATTTTTAAAAATCATTTTTTGATGAGAGGGAGGAACACAGAAGGAAAATGAACGCAAACAAAGAGCGTAACAATGTGTTGCTCTCATCGTACGTATGTACATGTGTATGTATTCTTGTGTTTTTGGTTTAGTTGTCGATCAGACTGCGACAAGAATACATGTGCTGCGGATGCTTTATCATTTTATTTCAGAATAACACTTGAAGAATATTTTGTGTTAAAAATGTTCTATGTCATTAGCTGGCCGTATTTTATTTTTTATTTTGTCCCACAGTATAATTTTTTTAAATGCTTTGGAATGCTCGTTTTTTTTCTTTTAATAAAGAATTGTTTTTTTTTATTCTTTTTATTTATCTAAAAAACATGGCCTAATTTTTAAGCCAAAGATGGATAGCTTTATGTTCTTTTAATAATAAAATCGATGTGTTATTTTATTTCTATTTATCCAAAATTATTAAGCCAACGATAGACAGCTTTACATATGTATGTTGATGAAATGAAAATAAAAATAGAGTATATTACTAACACTTTTATATGGCTGTAAATAAATAAATTCTCTCAACTTATTTTCTCTCTCTCTCACTCACTAATCCATAACCATAGGCATGTGTTAACCTAGAGGAAAATTGTTAGTAATAATGTCAAGTCTTATTAACCCAATGATATGTATATGTGATCGGAAAATATAGCAAAATTGTACTGCACTAAGACACTAAGACACCGTATTTAACTTGGCAAGTATTCTTCCAAAAATCGAAATCATTCCTCATTGATATTAGTGAATACTACTGTGATATTTCTTTGGGTGTATCATTGAAGTCTGAAAAAAGCGACATGAACCTTCCTCTTTAGAAACTGACAAGATTTTTACGCTCTTTTTAACGAACATTCTTGATGTTCGTGTTCTATGTCTGTAAAAAGCCGAATATGTTCTTCCCCTGAGGGACATTGGTGCCGACGTCTGTTTTTAACACCAGAAAAATAAATAAAAAAGTGGTCAAACAACAAAAACGCACGATGAGAACAACGCATTGTTACGCTCTTGGTTTCTGTATCATTCCCTTCTATTTTTCCCCCCGCGTCATGAAATATTTTTGAAAAATATTCCAGAATATGTTAAAATGCACATTTTTTATACTTTATTTTCTTTGGTTTGAGGCAATTTAAATTTTTGTTGGATAATTACAATAGGACTCACAACTTTTTAGTCATGAATCAGACTATGCAGAAGCAGCTTGAGGTTAGTAAGAGGCCTTGAGACCGGATTTAAAAGGGCTCTTGTTCAGTGTAGGAATTGATTCTAGCATAATATGCAAATCTTGTGATGAGGGGAATGTATTAGCTGGACAGTGCTGTATTCTTACTGACAGCGACCAATATACGAAACTTTGTCAGAGCAATAGTATTGGAAGGGACATTGTAGGACTCTCTATATGGATTAAAGGCAGTGCAGTAGATTATTTTTTATAGGCCCTACAAATATTAAACGAAACGTGTATTTAATTAAGCAGAGCTTAGCATTTTTACTATGGGACAAAAAGTTTTGAAAGTTATTTGAAAATTTGAAAGAAAAAATTTAAAATTAATTTCTTGAGCATGCTTTCGTGTTTAAAAACGAGCGTGTCTTCATACTTTTTAATGAATACTTAATATTTATGGATTTCATTAGAAACAAAAAAAAAACTAAATTTAAGAAAATATTTAACGTGGTCTTTAGCCGTTAATTCTAACACTTTGCTTAGCCCACTTTCTACGGAAGGCACAACAATTCGTTTTAAACCAATTAGAAGCGTAGAGTCTTGTATTTTAAGCCACTACACCATGACTATGGTCAACCAATATAAACAAAAAAAAAAAAAGAGCTACAAAGCAAAATAGCTTTTTTTTTCGAATTGTAGAGCAGACCAGAGACCATCAAACAAAGGAAAAGTGTTAATAAAGAAATAATGAAAAATCAATACGCGATAGACTTTTTATAAGAAAGAATTCTTTTTTTTTTGTGCAACTAAAAAATCTAAAAAATTATAGAAAGTGAATGGAAAAACAGAACAGAACCTTCTGGACCAATTTAAACCAAATTTAATAGAATTTTTCTTTTGTAATGTTTAATAATATTTGCTTGCACTCCCAGTGGCCTTAAGTAGACAATGTATTGTAGTAGTAGGCTCGTGTCTTTATAATTTCTTAAATAAATTTTTCTTTTCTTTTTTTCCTTCTCTCACAAAACTTGTGTTTCTTGTTACCAATTCTCTATCGATTGTAAATAATAGCTGAAGAGGGGCGCAGGGGCTATTTTGTTTATTGATTTAAACAATTAACGCCCTTTGAAAATAATATTCGTTACTGGAGCAATACTAGCGTTATTTGGACTACACATATGGGTCATGGAAAAGAACTTTCTTTTTTAGCATTGACGCCGTGTTTTTATTATTCATGATCAGTTTAATTTGATTAAGAACTCTGCACAACAAAAAATGAAAAAAAAACAATTTATGGGAACACTTTTACTTATGAAATGAAAATAAAAATTGCGTTTAAAAAACAAATGGTTTACGTGATTTACGTCGTTAGCCAAGTTTTCTAAGGGCGATTGGTTCCTAACTGCAAAAACCGGATTAGTTTCAGTTGGGTTCCACAGCACACTAACATTTTTTAAACATGAAAACTGCTACTCTTGTTAGAGGAGGTCATCTTTCTAAGGGTCCAATCTATTCTGTACCACTTCTTTGAACCCAACAGGTAACGGGATCGAGCATATGAGCCGAGATCTTAGGAGGATAGTTTGTCCTTGTGCCAATGCTATCGATTGACCGTGGTCGAACTGGCTCACTGTTAGTAGTTAATAAGTCCCATAAAAGACTGCTAACTGGTTGCCTCAGGAGATCTGGAATTTTCTTTCAATCAAATTTTTCCAGGGTATATAAAGACGAGCAGTTTAATACGCACTGTGATGGCTTACTAGACAAAAGACCGTGGTTCAAGCTCGGCTCAGGCATCTCAAACAAAGCGCAATAGAAAAATATAACTTTTGCAACTTCGGCTGCCTTCCAAAATGTATCAATACAAAGTTTGTATGCAGTTCCACTACTGTATATGAACTATGTAGATATGCAAAGTAACCAAACAATGCATCAACTATAAATCCGATGCCTGATTGCTTTTTGATTGCGCTAAAAATACACATTGACGACGTTTTGAAATAGAATACATCGGATATATTTTGTACAGCGGCATTATGAAACACGATACTTTGTTTAAACACAAAGCAACTAACATTTTGGAAAGCAGCCTAACACACTCGACATGAGTGGTGTAGGAAGATAGGTTGTAATCCTGACTAATGGGTTGTAATGACCAGTACGTAATATAGAGACGTAGGCGAATTGCAGGCAATAGCGCATATTCTGTGTGCTTTTAAGGATCTTAGTAGAAGAAGAATGGATACCGTAGGTCAGAAGGAAGAAGATAAAAATATATACACCGAGGTAGCAAAAGCAATCCATTGTGTTCAAACCAAGAAAATGCCTCGCATGTGCAGGCTAAAGCGAAGATACCTTTTCTCCGTAATGGTAAAAAATGTTATGTTAGAAGCCGGTATTCAACCTTTCTTGATATTCACTGCGGTTTTACGATGCCTGAGCTAATCTTCACGCAGCTCATCTCTTTACGTTTACCTTCCAAAATGTTAGTTGCTTTGTGTTTGAACTAAGTATCGTGTTTCATAATGCCGCTGTACAAAAAATATATACAATGTATTCTATTTCAAAATGTCGTCAATGTGTATTTTTAACGCAGTCAAAAAGCAATCAGGCATCGGATTTATAGTTGATGCATTGTTTGGTTACTTTGCATATCTACATAGTTTATATACAGTAGTAGAACTGCATACAAACTTTGTATTGATACATTTTGGAAGGCAGTCTACTTCTCTTTATTTACTTCGTGGTTCAAAGAAGCATTTATCATGTAAAAAACATTTTTCATCTCCCCGACGGGGAATTGAACCCCGGTCTCCCGCGTGACAGGCGGGGATACTGACCACTATACTATCGAGGATAGGTGCGTTAGTACAGTAAAATTTTAAATAATTGCTAAAAGGATTCAAGCAAAATTTTAAAAAACAACCACCATTTTACAATATTCGTGCTTAAACTGAGATGGATTTACTCACCCTTATTTTCACTTTGAACTACAACAACGATCGTTTAGACTAGGATTCAGCAAAATATTATTTTAAAACTCCCCGACGGGGAATTGAACCCCGGTCTCCCGCGTGACAGGCGGGGATACTGACCACTATACTATCGAGGATTGGTGCAGACATGTAGTCAAATTTCTAATATTTTCTAAGAGTTTTCAAACAAAATTTATAAAACAACCACCACTTTGCAATGCGCTCTCTTAAAAGCCGATTGGTTTTCCACCCTTATTTGAACTTTAACCTAGAGCAACTATCGTTTAGGCTGAGGTTAAGTAAAATAATAGTTTTGAACTCCCCGACGGGGAATTGAACCCCGGTCTCCCGCGTGACAGGCGGGGATACTGACCACTATACTATCGAGGATTGGTGAAAATTTGGTGTAATTTTATAAATATGAAATAATATAGTAATACTTTGAAATACAGCAGAGTGCCGACACTTCTGGTGTCACAATTTGAATTATTGTTTCATTATGAAACTGATAGCCTGTTTACGCATAAACCTTAATTGGGTTATCTGGTTTGGTGTTCACACCTTAGACAATTAAGCTTACTTAATTAAAAGTTAATTGCAAATAAATATTTAAAGAATATACATATTGTTACTTCACACTAAATATACATATGTATTGTTACTCACTGAAGTTAATCCATGCAGGTTAAATTTTAGACTTTACTAAATTTTTTGAGCAATTAACTATTAATTGTGCAATTTATGATTTCAGTGTTTGTATGATAAATTGCACACAATAAGTGGATATGGTGCAATAAAATATTTAACATTATCTCCCCGACGGGGAATTGAACCCCGGTCTCCCGCGTGACAGGCGGGGATACTGACCACTATACTATCGAGGATTGATACCAGCTTGTGGAATAAATGCTAATATTTATTTAAAGAATTAAAGCAAAATTTTAAAAACAATAAATATTCTCCCTTTAAAGCGGGTGTGCATACCTACACTTACTGCTATAAGATGGATTTCGAAAAACGAAATCATTATTTGAAACTGAGGCTTAGCAAAATATCAGTTCATAACTCCACGACGGGGAATTGAACCTCGGTATGACCACTATACTATCGAGGATTGGCAGAAATCATTTGATAATTTTTTATTATAAATCGTGGTGTACAATAAATTTTACAAAAAATCTATACTAACCTAAAACAAAAGCTTTGCTAAGAGTGGTTCAAAATACGCTGGAATCTTAATTATTGTATAAGTGGGGATTGGATTATATATAACACCATGAAGCGTATTGCTTTTTGTACACAAATTAATCTAACAAATTTTTAACCCTTTTTTTAAAACTCTTGTATTAAAAATATTGTTCTTGATCTCCCCGACGGGGAATTGAACCCCGGTCTCCCGCGTGACAGGCGGGGATACTGACCACTATACTATCGAGGATTGATACAAACTTTCAGAAAATTTCTCCTTATAAATGGTAGGTTCAGTGTTTCGTATAATGAAATATGAGCCGAGATTGATTGGAGTTTATCTCAACCTCGGCTAGAGAAAACAGGGATTAGGTTTATTTTATTAAATTTGGCATCATCTCCGAACGAATTTTACGAATCTCCTTAAAAAAATAAAAATTTTAAATGAAAAATGTTGACTAGATACACGAAACTTACTTGATTCCACCCCTCACATATATAGATTGGAAAGGACCTCCTCCTTCAGCATGATTTAGAGAACACAATTGATTCTCTGCCCGTGAAATTTGTTTTTTAAATTTGGAACTGTTATTGGAAATTGAGAAGCAAACATTTAAAAAACAAATTCTATGTCTCCCCGACGGGGAATTGAACCCCGGTCTCCCGCGTGACAGGCGGGGATACTGACCACTATACTATCGAGGATGATTAGCAATTAGGCAAGTAGATGGCAATATAAGACACCGCCGTCAAAATATGTAATACACTAATACCCCGGGTTGCGTCGCTAATAGGGCCTGAAGAAACGCGACGCAAACCGAAACGACGCAAAACGAAGCACGATTTTCCATACATTTGTATTGATTTTCATTTAATTGGCTCCGAGATTCATAATTTTAGCTGAAAAAATAGATTTTCCAATAAAAAGTATATAATTTTTTTTTACAATAGACTTAAACGGGAAATCCCCTTTTTCTGTTTTAGCTTTGTATGAACATTTTCATATTAACGACGCAAACTGAAACAAAAACGACGCAACTTCGAAGTCACAGAAATTTTAAAAAGACACAACTTCAAATTTGCACTAGATTTAAACGGGAAATCCCCTTTTTCTGTTTTAGCTTGAACAAACATTTTCGTATTAACGACGCAAATCGAAGCACTAACGACACAACTTTGAAATCACAGAAATTTTAAAAAGAGGCAACTTCAAAGCAGACGCAGAACGAGGGGACGCAAACCAGGGTATTAGTGTACTCCTGTTAATATGGTTATGATATTATAAGAAATAAAATGCAAAAAAACCTTTATTTTACCTCGATCAATTAAAAGAAGATGTACATATGGATGCAGAACACTTCTTAGCCTAAATCCTAATAATACAGAGGGTAAGGGTAATTATGTTATTAGAAAGTGTTACTTCGAAGGGAAATGTTGTAAAAAGTAACCTTTCATGGTGTAAAAATATTTATGTTTATCTCCCCGACGGGGAATTGAACCCCGGTCTCCCGCGTGACAGGCGGGGATACTGACCACTATACTATCGAGGATCGGTGTGCTAAACCGTAAATAAATTCAATTTAAATTTTTAGAAGAGAAAAAACAATATTTTTGTAATAATTTTTTGTATTCATTAATTAATTTATAGTTTTTTAATATTAAATTATGCATATTAAAAATGTATTATTTTATAATATAATAAATATTTACTATTAATGTTTAATATTCATAATAATTTATTGTTAGTTAATGTTTCATGAGCACATGTTAAATCAAAATATTTATTTCATGGGAAACCATGAACAATTTTTTAATTGCCGTTGATGCTAATTAAACAATTTATTTATTAAACAATACTAACGTAAATAAAAAAAACAAAATTTTATTGAAATTATATTAAACCGATTAAAATTGTTCGTATGCTAAAAAAAATAAAATAAAATAAAAATGAAATAAAATTTTTCATTAAACGTATACAGAGATTTGTTTTTATTTTTATTTTTATATTTTTAAGCAAATTAAACAGATTTAATTTTTCTATATAAAATATGTCATTATAATGCCATATACCACCATGTCTCTGTATGTGGATATGGATGTGTATAAATAGTCCTTTTAAGGCCTGTACATACAGATGTATGGGTTTGTAATGGTTTTAGTGTTGGAATGGAGAGTGTTGGCAACGGAAACAGCTGTTGCCATTCACAATACATATTTGTATTGTTAATTTTTCTCTGGTATTTATTTTTTGTTTGTGTTTTTGTGTTTTAATAAATTTTCAATTTCTATAGAAATTTTTTATTTATTTTTTTGTTTTAATTTGAAAAAATAACATTTATGTACGTTTGATTTTATTTTTACAAAAAAATAATACAATTTCTGCTTTTTTTTGTTTACCCCTGACAATGGTTATCAAATAACGATTATTTATAAAAATTATACAAAAAAAAAATACAATTAATTCTCTAAAAAAAAAACTTAATTTTTTTATTTTTTCTATTTTTATAAATGCTTTTAAAGTCAATAAGTCCGCTTAATAATTTAATATATTATAATATAATTACAGATTTAAATTATATACGTACTTACCATATCCATTTAAATTATGGTATATCCCAGCCACTTACTTATGCATGTAAATTATGAAGCCAATGACGTGATGACACCAGTGATTTAAATTTTTTTTCTGTCATAACAATCGCTATAATAATGTGTTGGTAATTGGTATTAGAAACGAAAAAAACAAACAAACAATGTTGTATATTGTTTTATAACTATATTTAATATTAAACAAAAAATTTATTAGATTTCTCCATAACCTAAAGCTAATCTTCATCCCTTTATGGTTACCTTCCAAAATGTTAGTTGCTTTGTGTTTAAACAAAGTATTGTGTGTCATAATGTCGCTGTACAAAATATATACACTGCACTCTATTTCAAAACGTCGTCAATGTGTATTTTTAACGCAGTCAAAAAGCAATCAGGCATCGGATTTATAGTTGATGCATTGTTTGGTTACTTTGCATATCTACATAGTTTATATACAGTAGTAGAACTGCATACAAACTTTGTATTGATACATTTTGGAAGGCAGTCTACTTCTCTTTATTTACTTCATGGTGCAAAGAAAAATTGAATCATGTAAAAAAAGAACTTTTATCTCCCCGACGGGGAATTGAACCCCGGTCTCCCGCGTGACAGGCGGGGATACTGACCACTATACTATCGAGGATTGATAAGCGTGAAGCAAAATCCAAGCGATATATGGTATTCGCTTCAGCAGATAAGCAAAACTTGATAAGTAATATCAAGTTGCTAAAAAATGTCTATGCTAGTTAGATAGGTCAAGTGGTTCTTAACCCAGAGAGTAGATGTACTTGGCACCCTGTAATACACCTGTTTTTCAAATCATTTAATACGGAAAATATTCAAAGCTTCTGCCGAAGCCATTCTTGACGGAGCACTAAGATTATGTGAACAGCAGAAGCCCAGATGCTATCTTCTCCTACTGCTAAACACTGGGTATATACCTACGAGCAGTTTCCTATTCTTCCTTGTCCCTAAAGGTGGTATTGCTTAAATTTTTAGTTATTGACCATATATATACATACATATATGTATATTCCTCTTACTCCTCTAGGGAGCATAGGGCCGCAACAAGTTGGTTCCAATGAACCCGATCGTCAGCGCGGTATTTCACTTCGTTCCACTGTAGATGTAGTTTGGATAATTCGATTGTGATTTGGCGTTTACAGGTGTGTGATGGTCGTCCGATGCGCCTTCTCCCCTGGGAGTTCCAATCAATGGCTTTCCTTGTGATGTCATGTAATGGCTTGTGAAGAGTGTGCCCAAGCCAGCCCCACTTGCGTCTTCTTATTTCCATCTCTATTGGTTGTTGGTTTGTATTTGAACAGAGTTGGGCCAGTAAACACGCATGATTCTATGCAGGCATTTGTTCACAAATACTTGAATAGACTGGGAATCTCGGGGTGCCATATTCCACGTTTCGCAACCGTAAAGTAATGTGGATTTGACGCTGAAGTTGAAAATTTTAATTTTGGTGCGTCTCGACATATTAGATGATTTCCAAACGGAGTTAAGTTGGGCAAAAGCTTTGCGTGCCTTATTAATGCGGCTGGCAATATCTGCTGTTGAACTGCCGGATTTATCGATTATACTGCCTAGATAGCAGAAGGACTACACTTCATCAATTTCCTTGCCGTATATTAGGAATTTCCCCGTTGCGTGAGCATTCATTCTGAGTGATTTAGTTTTGTGGATAGTCATTTTACATCCAGCTAACATTGCGGTTTCGCTAACTAGATTCAGTTTCGACTGCATGTCGGAGAAAGTATGGCTTAATAAACATATGTCATCCGCGTAGTCCAGGTCTTCTAATCTGTCTTGTAGATCCCTCTCCTATGATTTATTGACCATATGGCCTAGAATAATGGCTTTCGCATGTGTTTAAAACCCAATGTCTTATAATGACTTCGACAACTACGTTAAGAGTAGTATTTTGGAGTTTTAGTCACCTTTCATCCGATTTGCAATTTCCCATATTGCTGCAAACCATCTAAGAGAGCGCTATGTTGGATCCCAGTGCCTTGATAGTCACATACCTAACAGACGATTTTGTTAAACGGCAGCTATCTCAAAAAGCCTGCCTTAATTAAGCTCTATAAGATCCCGTTAGAACACCGATAGTACTTACTCCACTATAGGATCGTGAAAACTCTAAATATACTTTTATGAAGACTTGGCGAAAAACCTTTCTTAAATAAATTCTGGTAGCCCATGATGTGCTCGTCTTAGGTTGCCAAGTGCAAGTTTTGTCGAAATTTTTAATTGAAGTTTACTACACTAATACCCCGGTTTGCGTCGCTAATAGGGCCTGAAGAAATGCGACGCAAACCGAAACGACGCAAAACGAAGCACGATTTTCCATACATTTGTATTGATTTTCATTTAATTGGTTCCGAGATTCACAACTTTAGCTGAAAAAATAGATTTTTCAATAAAAAATATTTAATTTTTTTTTACATTACACTTAAACGGGAAATCCCCTTTTTCTGTTTTAGCTTTGTACGAACATTTTCATATTAACGACGAAAACTGAAACAAAAACGACGCAACTTCGAAGTCACAGAAATTTTAAAAAGATGCAACTTCGATTTAAACGGGAAATCCCATTTTTCTGTTTTAGCTTTTTACAAAGATTTTCGTATTAACGACGCAAATCGAAGCACTAATGACGCAACTTTGAAACATGCGACGCAAACTGAAACAAAACGATGCAACTTCGAAATCACAGAAATTTTAAAAAGACGCAACTTCGAAGCAGACGCAGAACGAGGCGACGCAAACCGGGGTATTAGTCTACAATGAATTTCTAAGCTTATATAATGAGTTATACTTCCTGACTCGAAAAAGATGCCACCACTCACAATTATATCCAGTTTGGAACCTTTTGTGAAGATCTGTATGTAGTCGTTAGCATGGAAGGAGCTTCGAACCATTTTGTCTCTCTTCTCTATTCTGATGCGACGTTCTCACTTTCGTCAATAAGTCATTATCTATATTGCCGAAGGTTTCCAATTCCTTCAGGACTATTGAGAGACTTATATTTGGTGCATGTCACACATAAACACTGATTAGTATTTGCTGAGCCCTTACAGTGAAAGTCAAATGTAGAAAGTAGTAAGTAATGATGCCCTACTTACTTTGTAGCCGATTAATCAAGTTGGATAAGTAAGAAGGGACTATGTATAGATTATACGGGTGATTTACACTTCCAATATATTGAATTAGTCTTTTGAAGTGATACTTGCATTACAAGATATCATATTTTTTTCTCAGACTAAAATATTTGTCTTGAACTCCCCGACGGGGAATTGAACCCCGGTCTCCCGCGTGACAGGCGGGGATACTGACCACTATACTATCGAGGATGATTAGTAATTACGAAAATTAATGATAATATAAGTGACAGTCTTCAAAGGAAGGCTTTAAGGTTATTATACAAGATAAAATGAAAAAAATTATTTTACCTCGATTAATTAAAAGAATATGTATATATACCTATATATATATACCTATGGATATAGAACACTTCTACATAAATCCTATAGTTGCAATGGATAATTTAAAATACGTTATTAGAAAGTATTACTTCAAGCGGAAATGGTGTAAAGAAACATTTTATCGTGTAAAAAATGTATTTTCATCTCCCCGACGGGGAATTGAACCCCGGTCTCCCGCGTGACAGGCGGGGATACTGACCACTATACTATCGAGGATAGATGCGTAAGAACAGTAAAATTTTAAATAATTGCTAAAAGAATTCAAGCAAAATTTAAAAAACAACCACCACTTTACAAAATTCTCGCTTAAACTGAGACGGGCTTACCTACCCTTATTTGCACTTTGAACTACAACTGCGATCATTTACACTAGAGTTCAGCAAAATAATGTTTTAATACTCCCCGACGGGGAATTGAACCCCGGTCTCCCGCGTGACAGGCGGGGATACTGACCACTATACTATCGAGGATGGTTAAAAATGAGGGAAAATTATGATAACAAATGTTAAACGATTGGAGTTGAATAAAATGCGCTTTCTAGCAATGATGTCACGCAAAAGTGAGAGAAAGTACGTCATCTAATGGGAAATAATGCATATGCTGTAATCTTTAGTTCTTTTCTAATAAGCAAATACCTACCTTTGTTTTAAAGGAAGGACGCATGTAAATGGCAGGTCCATTGCTGCTCTGTATGCCATTTAGTAGTACGAAATATAATATAATTGAGTTAAGCTCGTTCTATTTTTGAGTTTTTGACCAGTCTACACCATTTCCATATGTATGTATTATAAAATTGGTAAATCTTCTAAAAAAATTGCTGTTATGAAACATAATCGAAGCTTTCTCATGAGTTCCTTGAATCACACAATCATACACAGTTCCAACTAGATCTAGAAGGACCATCCTCCAATCTGCATGAATTGGAGGAAAGTGCTTCTTAGTAAACATGTTTTGTAAATTATGGAACTACAAATGGAAATTGTTGTTTCATATATTTAAAAAACTAATTTTGTATAACTCCCCGACGGGGAATTGAACACCGGTCTCCCGCGTGACAGGCGGGGATACTGACCACAATACTATCGAGGATTGACACGAACGTGCAGTTAAATTTCTAATATTTTCTAAAAGAACGAAAGTAAACTTTATAAAACAACCACCACTTTGCAATGCATTCTCTTAAAAGGGGATAGGTTTTCCCACCCCTATTTGACCTTTAAACTATTAGAACAACGATCGTTTAGTTAAGGTGAAGTAAAATAATAGTTTGGAACTCCCCGACGGGGAATTGAACCCCGGTCTCCCGCGTGACAGGCGGGGATACTGACCACTATACTATCGAGGATAGATACAAACTCCTAGAAAATTTCTCCTTATAAATGGTGGGTTCACAGTTTCGTATAATGAAATATGAGCCGAGATTGATTGGAGTTTACCTCAACTTCGGCTATAGAAAACAGTGGGTAGGTTCATTTTATGTAAAATTAAAGATTTGAAAATTTGAAGAGATTATCGAAACACGGTGTTTTATTTCCACGAGTAACAAAAATGTTTGCCTTGGACCCGTTTATTTTGTAAAAATCTCAATTCAAGATCAATTCGAGATCAATTTTGTTGAAGTGGTACTTGAAAGTACGAGGCATATTGCTATTGAGCGTTAGTGTTCAACCCTTGCTGGATAATAAAGGGTCCGCCAAATAACTTTTTTTTTGAAAATGCTTTAAAAAAAAACTACTGAATATTTTCTCAAATTTATTTTTTTATTTGAAAGTACAATCCTTCCGGTTAATAATGGAAAATAATTTCCTGCCTCGGCTGGCCATGCAGTAGCCTACACGATCAGTCCAATTTTTAAGCACATTATCGATTGTGTGCAGCTGTATTTCACCACGAATATTGTCCTTTAAAGCGTCAATTGTCTCTGGCTTGTCGGCGTAACACTTATCTTTGACGGCATCCCACAAATAATAGCCGAACGGTGTTAAATCGCAGCTCCGAGGTGGCCAAACGACATCAGCTCTGCGGCTGATAATGCGATCTTCAAAAACAGGGCGCAAAATATCGAGTGCAGCTTCGGCTGTGTGGCACGCAGCGTCGTCCTGTTGAAACCAAATGTTGCCAATATCCTTCTCTTCAATTTTTGTGAACAAAAATTCGTTCAACATGGCCCAATAACGATCGCCATTGACTGTAATGGCCACTCATTGCTCATTTTCGAAGAAAAATGGCCCAATTATGCCTCTGGACCAAAATCCACACCAAACAATGAGTCGTTTTGGGTGCGTCGGCTTTTCAATGTATGCGTGCGGGTTTTCTGTGCCCCAAATGCGACAATTTTGCTTGTTTACATATCCGCCAAGATCAAAATGAGCTTCATCTAAAAAGATGATTTTTTTTTGCCAAAATCGGCATCTTTTGTAAGTCGATCGCAGGCCCACTTAGCGAAGCGAAAACGCATTGGACGGTCCTTATTCGTTCAGCGGAAGGGTAAAACTAATTATCTGTCAAATCAGACATGAGCTAAGTGTTACCATTCACGAAATAAGCACTAGTTGGTGGACCCGATAGCTTATGTGGAAACTCTTGATTTTGAGCAGGCAGTTGAGCTTGCGCGGAGATTTGCTTCTATGCCTGTGATAGTGCCAAAACCTTTCTCTGAAGTTGGAAAAAACATTTGGAAGATTGTATTCAAAAAAGCAGACTCCTCTCAAGCCAAATAGATTAAAGGCAACCTAAGGTATTGTGGGGTAAATACAATTTGAGGCATGATTCTGGCTAACCAGAAGCCACCAGATGTTAGTAACCATTTTGTTCGTTAGGTTAGGTTAGGTTGGAGTGGTAGCTTTGATACCAAAGCTCACTTGAGCATGCATAGTGGCCCATTGTAATGCCACGGGTAAACGCATGCTTTTTCCTTTTTTGGCGTTACATTAACAGCTCTCCAGCAAGTTTCATAAAGGTGATGTACAACATTAAGAAGCACAGCTTTAGGATTAGGGCTGGAATACCATTTGGTTGTAATATTCCGTTACAATTTTTAATTAAAAACAAATTAACTTTTTGTAATCTATTCCTCTTGTTTTATAAAGCCCTCCCGCCCCCCATAATTAAAATATTTTCCAACATTATAATGATGTTTTTATTGTTGTTGTTGTTGTTGCTGTTTTCTTTATTACAAATCTAATCTATATAAGGAAAGCTCTGTCATTATAAATTCCATGTCCAATTTTCCAATTCCCCGTTTCAATTTGAATTTTAATCGAATTTATGTACGAATGCTGCGTATATTTTTTTCATTCAGCGTAGAATTCTTAGCTGGTGGTTGTTGTTGTCATTGTTGTTGTTGTTTTTAATTTATAATAAACTTTTTGACCAAAGATAACAAACAAATACAACAAATACAACAATTTCTTGCAATGAAAGAGAAAAAACCACGGAAAACATGGAAAAACTTTAAGAAAATTAATTAAAATCTTAACTTGCAGTTGAAATCTGCTTTTAAATTGAATAGAAAAGGAAAAAACCAAACTAAACTACACTGTTTTATTGGAATGCCACAGTAAGAAAAACAAAGAATGGCCCAAGAAAAGAAAAAACCACAAAACAATGGATTTAAGATTGCAAAAATTTAAATGAAATGGTGGTTCGTTCTTATTTTACAACACAATAAATGAGAAAGAAAAAATACAACAATAGCTACAACAATAGCTACAACAATAACGGCAACAGCTACAACAACAGCAACAACAACAATATTTAATTTAAACAAATACTTAAGCCATCAAGAGTTAGAAAGATAAGGGAAAAAAGGCAAGGGAGGGGGAGAGAAATAAACTAATAGAGGAAGTAATTGAAATGAAAGTCTATCGACTAAATGATTTTTAAATATAGACTCGGAAACTCTACAAATAAAAATAAAAAATAAAAGCAACGAGAATGAGAATGAAACTACAACCAAACGATGGTAACAATTTTAAATTGTAGGGTGTTACCCCTAAGCAAATGGAAAAAATAAACTACAAATGGGGCGTTTTGTTTAACAATTTATTTTAAAATACACTCAAGGAAAATAATCAATTAATTTCGTTCACTTGGAGGAGTGTTTAATTGCCGCAGGCGTAATTTATGCAGTCTATTGCTGTAATATCTATTCCCATTCCATTGTCCTGGCAAACTTCAAGATACTGCTCGACATCACTTAGAATAACTCCGTGTATAGCATTTGATATGGACCCAGGTATTTCCATCTGGGAGCAGCAATGGCTTGCAGATTTCAAGTATATGTTACAAATGATTCATTCTTCTCCTCATAAAGGATCCACCAAATAACTTTTTTTTTGAAAATACTTTAAAAAAAAATACTGAATATTTTCTCAAATTTCTTTTTTTATTTGAAAGTACAATCCTTCCGGTTAATAATGGAAAATAATTTCATTTAAATGGCTGCCTCGGCTAGCCATGCGGTAGCCTACACGATCGGTCCAATTTTTAAGCAAAGCAATTTAAGCAGGCAAAAAAAAGTCGGTTACCATATGGCCATAACGTTCCGAATTGACGGTGACAGTCGTTCCGTTGTCGTTTTAGAAGAAGTAAGGTCCAATCACACCTTCGGACCAAAGAGCGCACCAAACAGTGAATTTTTCTGGATGTAATGGCCGCTCTTCAATTACTTGAGGATTCTCAGAACCCCCAAATACGACAATTTTGTTTATTAACATACCCACCGAGTGTGAAATGTGCTTCATTGCTGAAGAAAATTTTGTTCGAAAAATTACCGTCCACCGCCTGTTGTTCAAGCACCCATTCCACGTATCTACGACGTTGTGAATGATCAGCTGGCTTCAGTTGTTGCTTGAGCTGGACTTTATATGGATGTAGGTGTAGATCTAAATGCAAAATACGCCATAATGTGCCGTAAGACACGCCTAATTCCTGAGAACGACGAGGAATCGACACATTCGGGTCTTCGGCAACACTTTCACTTACAATACCGATATTTTCAGCGGAACGAGCGAAACGATGATGCACAGGCCTTTCAATATTTGTAACCCCTCCAGTCTCTTCAAATTTCTTCACAATTTTGCCAATTGCTTGCGTAGTTGGACGATTATGTAAATCATGATCTCCTCTTAAAGCACGATACGTGGCTGTGGCAGAATCACCATTTTTGTAAAGGGTGTTTTTTATGGAGGTATATAGAACTTTAAGTTGGCATTACTTTTCAAGATGGCGACCGATTTAACAGCTGTCAAGTGATTTATTCTAAGTTTGGTTTGGCAATTCATCATGAATAGACTCACGCCTGAACAACGCTTGCAAGTAGTGCAATTTTATTTCGAAAATAATGATTCTGTGCGGAAAACGTATCGTGCACTACGTCCATTTTATCATCGACAAAATCGTCCATCAATCAGAGCAGTTAATTCGATTAACCATGGAACGTTTTCGCACCACGTTTACTCCTATTGATAACTCGCATTCCCAGAGTCGCTGTACGGTGCGTACAGAAGAAGCTATTGCTGCTGTAGAGCGTTGAGCATTGAGGAAGACCCGAAGTGCAATGAGTTCATCCGCCATCGAGCATAGGAATTTGATCTGTGTCCATACACTTTATGGAAGATTTTGCGGTAGGATCTTGGTTTGCGTGCTTACAAAATCCAACCCGTGCAAGAATTGAAGCCAAACGATCATCAAGTAAGGCGTAGATTCGTCGAATGGGCCCAAAACGAGATTATCGTTGTTCCCGATTTTCATAAGCGAGTTTTGTTTAGCGATGAAGCGCACTTCTGGTTGAATGGCTACGTCAACAAACAAAACTGCCGCATTTGGAGTGAAGGTAATCCTCAAGTGTATGTGGAAACACCGTTACATCGAGAAAAACTGACTGTTTGGTGCGCTTTATGGGCTGGTGGAATCATTGGTAAGTACTTTTTCAAAAACGATGGTGGCCAGAACGTTACAGTCAATGGTGATCGGTATAGAGCCATGATTACTAACTTTTTCATTGCTGAATTGAATAACCATGATGTCCAGGAGATGTGGTTTCAATAAGACGGCGTAAAATGTCACACAGACACGTTTGGTGAAAGACACGTTTGGTGACCGCCTAATTTCACGTTTTGGACCTGTGAATTGGCCTCCAAGATCTTGCGATTTAACACCGCTAGACTACTTTCTGTGGGGCTATGTAAAGTCATTGGTCTATGCGGTAAAGCCACAAACGCTTGACCATTTGGAAGACAACATTCGCCGTATTATTGCCGATATACGGCCACAAATGTTGGAAAAAGTCATCGAAAATTGGACGTCCAGATTGGACTACATCCGCGCCAGCCGTGTGGCGGTCATATGCCAGAAATCATATTTAAAATGTAATGCCACAAGATTATCTTTCGGATAAATAAAATTCATGTCAATCGAATAATCCATCGTTGTTTTATTGCAACTTAAAGTTCTATACCTCTATAAAAAAACACCCTTTAGTAGGTTTTGTTTTCGTCAATGTCAGACTTTCAACTGAAAAGAAAAAAGTTGGTTTCACAACTTAGTTCGACAGATGTCGAATTCCAGTCCCATACTTTTGAAAACACGAAATGGATAGCCCTTTATGATGAACATATTTTTTTTAATTTCTTCAATGAGGCCTAAGTAAGCGTAATTAATTATTGCAAACATTTTTCTTTGAGTGCGTTACTGTTTTTATGATCATTTTACGTTCTTTATTTAGTTCTACTGTTCTACTGTAAGTTTTCTATGCCAAGCAATTCGTTGTGTAGTTGCTTTACATTTGCCTACTAAATATAGAATTATTGTTGAACAACAAAAGTAATTTAGATTTTTATCTCTTTTTTCTCTCTCTCTCTCTAATACATACATACATGTATGTATGTGTACGAGTATATACAAAATAAATGTTAAAATGTAAAGTTTATAACCACACTTTGTAAAAACATTTTCAAGTACCAGTCCGTTAGCCAGTTAGTCAGTTACTTTAGAAAACTTTTAATAGGCAAAAGCTAAATGAGTGAGTAAAACAATGTGAGTGAGTGTGTGTACATCACGTATACAATGTGTATTAGTAGGATATTATTTACATTTTTATTGTTATTGTTGTTGCAGTTGTAAACGGATATTTTAAAACGGATATGCACAAAAGCTTTAATGGCGGTGCTATTGCTTTATTGTTTTGGAAAAAAGGAAGGAGTTTAAAAAAATGACTTTTAAACTTTGTTGCTGAATTTTATAACAAAAAAAAATTTTCTTTATTTCTTATGATTTTTCATTTAAAAATAATAGATTAATAAATAAAACGTTTCATTCTTTATTTTTGCTTATAAAAGCATGTTTTTTGTGCTCTAATACTCTTCATATATTTTTCTTTTTCGCTTTTGTATTTCAATTTATTTCCTTCAGTTGATTTGTAACTTCAAAGCGTTTTTATTTAGCCACGTTTCCTAATAAAGTATATTGTTGTTGTTCTCTATCAATACAATTTATTTCTCTTTCTACCATTGACCATTGGTTGGCTTGGTAATCGGTTTGAATATTTCATAGAACTTCATCACAATATCCTAAACCATGCACGAGTAGCAAATGCAACTACAAATATGCTGAGAGAAAATATGGAACAGGAAAAGCTCTCACACCTATACGAAGATTCTAAGCAGTGTTGCCGTTTGTGGAGAAGAACTTTTGTAGAACATATCCTTGAAAATGGCATGTTTTCCTTAAAAACTTTTTCTGTAACGATAATATCGTTTAATGTTGCCCCCGTAAGGCTTAATCCTGCACAACGTATGACTGTCACTAAAGCAGGAAGTAATAGTAGAGTCCATACTTACTTACGTAGTAGAGCCCATTTTTTTTTTCACGCCGAGGAAGGGTAAATGTACCTAACCGCACCATAGACGAAGTCGTCAAATCCTACGTGTGTAGGGCCCTCATCCACTAAATCCCCCCCTCGTCTCGTGGACTTGTTGTGCCCACTCCGGAACTACGGTGGTATTACTTCGGAGTGGAGTCGCTTTGGCTCTTTGGCCCCTGCGTGTTCATATCCGCGTCCGGATTGCGTGTCGAAAGTTGAAGAGACATCTAAGTGTCTCCACTATTCCTTTCCTCCAGGTCTCTGCTTCGAATTTCGCTTGACACGTGTGCCAGTTTCATCTATTCCGGCGTGCCCACATGTTGCGCAGCCTCAAGATCCCTCTTCTTCAGTTTCAGAATGCTCTCCACGTAATTCGCCACTGAAGTCCAATTTTCCCTACTCACGATCATAACTCCGACAACGTTACCGGCCGTGATCGTCCCAACTTTCGACGCCAGTGCAGAGCGATAGCTCTGCCAGCGTGCACACTCGAAAACGGTGTGCTCTGCGTCATCAATTATCTCCCCGTCCTCGTAAAGACAGTAAGGAGAGGCGGACTTGCCCATTCTGTGCAAATATTTCCTAAAATATCCGTGACCCGATAGCATCTGTGTAACGTAATAATTCACCTCTCCAAATTTCCGACCAATCCATGGCCTTATGTCTGGAATAAGTCTCACCGTCCATCTTCCTCTATCTTCCTCGTTCCATCGTTGTTGCCATTTTGAAATGGTGCTTTCCCTGAAATGAGCGGTTATGTGACTGTAGTAGAGCCCATAGAAGGCCTATAAAGAGCCAACTGCTTACATCTTATACTCGATGATACTTTTCCCTAGACAACTAACACTAACTGCCTATCATTTTATCCGAAAAGCGGCTAACATAGGAAACTCGACATCTTATTTTAGGCCTTCCCTGGTTATGTTTGTTGGTGTTATACAGACATCTTGTAGAACCATTTAAAATGCGCAGGCAGAAGCAGACACTGCTACCAGTTCCCTACCTAAGGCAAATTTCTTTGGCCACTCTTCTCATGCAAAAGCAATCAAACCCTTTAATCTTTGATTCAAGATCAACTCTGTCTTCTCATTGTAAGAGAATCTCCACAGATCTGGATGGTGAATTCACTGGCAAAAGCGTTCGTAGTGGAAGAATTTCTGAAAATAAAATCTCGATATGACAGTACGCCTTTAAGGCTATTAAGTTGGGTCCGTATCCGAGTTTAACTCCCTATTTCTAGTTATTAGACTGAGTTAGTTATTCTTTGAAGTCGCCGTAGTCTAGTAGGTAGTATATTGGCTTATTAGACGTAAAGCTAGGGTTCGAGCCCCAGGCTAGACATCAAGACTTCCTCTCAGCAGATTTCTTGCAAAAATTCTGAGAGTTAATAAAAATTGCCATGAAGAGATTTCTCAAAAATCTGTCGTTCGGAGTCGACTTTAAACTGTAGGTCCCACCACTCATGTATAAAATTAAAACACATAACATACATAAGTGGTGTGAGAGACTAGGTCGTAATCCTGTATGTATGTATGGAATCAACTCTGTCTTCTCGTTGTAAAAGAATCTCTAGGTATCTGGATGGTGAATTCAGTGCCAAAAGAGGAAATAGTGTCTCGATATAACAGTAAACCTTTATGACTATTAAACTGCTGGGTTGGGTCCATATACCAATAGTACTCCCATATTTTTGTTTTTCTTTTCGACTGAGATAGTCAGTGAACTGAAAAAGCTTCGTGGGAGTAGATTCCGGCCTATTCATGACAAACAGAGCAATTGATATCAAAAATTTTTAATTTTTTTCTAAAATTTACGAACTTTCAAGAGGTGGTCAAACCCACCTTAATGATGGGGCAATGATGAGATGGAAGGAGATCCCAGCTTATTCTAAAGCAGGCATTACTTTCATTATGGAGGCTTTAATAAGTGCCGAGTGCAGAGCGGTAGCAACCGCTTAAAGCTCTACTAGATTAAGCTAGCGAAGTTGGAAGAATACAAGCTCAGTTGTCTTTTAATCACGACAAACTCCCAGGGGATGATTCCGGTTTGGCAGTGCAATTTGATGAAACTGGGAAAATATATTATGGAAGCAGGAAAGAGAAAGTAATGCTTATGGGTATTGAATTTGAGTCTGTTTATATTATAAATGATACGAAAAAACTTTTGCTGGATGGGGATTCTACATAAGAAAAGTGGGCATAAAGAAAGTATTCACTCTGTAAAGCATTGTACGATTAACCATATAAAATAAGCAACTTCCGAAAACTTACTCACTTGCTTACTTAATTGGCCATTAAGAACCCGATTAACGGATTTCGGACTGCCGCAACACATCCTTCCAGGCCCCTCTGCTTCTTGTGCACCTACGCCAGTTGGTCACATCAATCGATGACAGGACTTCCTCGATTTGGTCCTTCCAACGGATACAAGGTCGTCCTCTTCGCCGACTTCTGCAGATCTCCGCATCAAATACCCGTCTCGCCGGAGCATCCTCCTCCATTCGAACGATATGGCCGAGCCAGCGCAGCCGCGGTATATTAATACGCTGCACAACGTCTATGTCGTTGAGGAGCTCATACAGCTCACTGTTGGATCGGTTGCGGAAATCATCGCCAACTCTTACTGGGTCGAAAATCTTACGTAGGACTTCTCTCTAATACTCTCAAGGCTGCTGTATCAGCGCTTAATAGCGTTCATGCCTCTGCGCCATAAAGAAGCACGGGTAGGATGAGCATCTTGTGGGGTATTAGTCTCTGCTACTCAACTTCCGAGAACAATTTCCTTAATTTTACATTCCTTTGATTTGGATCGATCTACTGTCAATAACGGTAATTTTCAGTTTTTATACCACGATGGCAACACTATTTCTGTGGGCAATTTAAACCACTTTTTATCCATCGATTTATAACTCTATTTACGATTGGAATTGCAATTGTGTTTATGTGTGAACCAGTTTAAGGTATTTTATTTACATTTGTAATGCAAGTGTAAATGTGTATGTGAACGAAAAAGGGTAAAAGAGAGAGAGAGAAAGAATGCATACCGTTAAGGTGTCTCTCTGTATTAAGTTTTGTTGAATTGTATTATTTATCTCTGGCAGAGGATTTCCTTACTATAAATATATCTTTGCCTTCAGTTAGTTTCTCTATTTTTTTGTTTGTTGTTTTTGTTTTGAAAACCATTACACAGTTTTTCTATTTCTCTCTCTACCTACTCTTTATTTTTTCTATTTAGATTTTTATATGGCAACTACATTTCTATGTATTTCCAATGGTTGGTGGGTCTATTGCGGCATTTTCACACTTGTGTTTGCATTTTAATTGAAAAACTTTTTCTTGTTTTTTTCATTTTTTCAATTAGAATTTTTTGTTGTTTTTTTTTTAAATTTTTTTTAAGGTTTTATAATATATTTGTTTGAATTTCATTTATATTTTATTGTGATTTTTAACGGTTGGTTTTATTTCTCACTCTCTCTCTTTCTCCCTGTTTTCATTTCTTTTTTTATTTCTCGTTTGAAAACTACAATTGAAAGACTTAAAAGGAAAGCCTTTTAAGTTAAGAGAATTTAGAAAATTGAGAGAAATTAATTTCAATACAGAAAATAATTGATTTTAAAGACTTGATTTGATTGAAATTGAAATTCAATATGACAAGAGAGACAAGAATAAGAAAGGAGAAAGGAAAAGAGAAAGAAAACAAAGCCTTTAAACGGATAATTTTGAAACAGAAAAATAATTTTAATTAAAATATCTAATTTACATTCTGTAAATAATGTGTAAAATATTGTTTGTTTCGTCTATTTTAAATAAAATTTTAAAATTCATTTTTTATTCATTGTTTACTCCAGGTAAAATTGAAACAAATCTTTTGTATATTCAAAAATTTGTTATTTTGTATATCATAATGTATTATTTACATCATGTAAAATAAAAGTAAATAATGTCCAATTGTTAAAATCCATCAAATTTTTCATTAAATAATATAAAATCAAAGGTAAAAATTGATATTTAAAAACTTTAACATTTTCCCACTTTCTAATAAAAGGTTACATTTCTTACATTAGGTAAATGAAAAGTAAAGTTTCATTATTTTATTTAAAAAATGCTGTAAATTTGTGTAAAACATTAATTTTATTCTCCTAGCAAAGTATAATTTGTTTTACAATAGCAATAATTGGTTGTTGTATACTCGGTGTAAACAATGCATTTATTTCTGCTCTAGTAATACGAGATCGTTTAGACATACAATCAATAATATATATTGCTATTTACGCTGTGTAAATAAAGTAAACAATGTTTATGCATTGAGTTTCTATAATAATTTACTTGGGAGCTAACGCAAGAACTTTTTCTTTATTATTTACCTAATGTAAACAATGTCTAAGTTAATTCATCTTACAATAATTTACGAAAGGTAAACAATATGTCGACAATGTGCTTACTGCGTATATGTAAAAAGAATAATGTATACAATGTCTAAGTTAACTTATTTTACAATAATTTACATAATGTAAACAATATGTCGACAATGTGCTTACTGTGTATATGTAAAAAAATATATTATTTATTACGAGACCTCTAGTAGAAGAACTTTCCTGAGTAATTTTTTAATTTTCTTGGCGTAAACAATATGTAAACAATATGCAATTTGGTTGTGTCTGTACAGTGAATATTACTTTATACTTGTGGTCTAAGCAATACCGATTTGGCTTGTATTAATCATGTTTTTATATTATTTACTCGGCGTAAACTATATGTAAACAATGTATAAACACTGATTTAATCTAATTTTTTACTTGAGAGCAATAGTTTATCACACATTAATGGGACTGTCTTGCTATACGAGTGATATAAACAATGTGTAAATGATGTCTTTTGCCTTTCTTTTAAGTAAAATGTAACAATTTCTCGGATAACAAATACATATTTGAGGTGTAAACAATATTTGCATGTGTAAACAATCTGTAAAGAATGTCTTAACATTATTTATACGTTAATTTTTTTTATATTATTGCCACAATTGTTTACACGATGTAAACAAAAGGTAAACAATGCCAAAACAATGAATGTGTAAAGAAAACCCTTGTTTGCTTAATCGCTGACAGAAGAACAATTTATTTCATATCCGTAATTTTTTTTCTATTATTTACTTGGTGTAAACAATATGTAAATAATGTCTTACGACTATGTCTGTATGACAAATACTCCTCTGTACTTGTAAGTTAATTAAACAGGATCGATTGTGCTTATATAAATCATACTTTGTTATTTATATTTATTTATTTATTTCCAGTGATGTAAACAATGTGTAAATAATGTCTTTTAGCGTCATCTGGGCGGAAAATAATTCTTTACTTTGCTCTTAAGTAAAATGTAACAATTTCCCGGATGACAAATACGTATTTGAGCATTTGCCGCGTGTAAACAATATGTAAAGAATGTCTTAACATTATTTATATCTATTAAAACACGTTAAATTTTTGTTATATTATTGCCACAATTGTTTACACAATGTAAACAAAAGGTAAACAATGCCAAAACAATAAATGTGTAAAGAAAATCCTTGTTTGCTTAATCGCTGACAGAAGAAAAAATTACTTCATATAAGTAATTTTTTTCTGTTATTTACTGGTGTAAACAATATGTAAATAATGTTTTACCATTATGCCTATGTGACAAATACTTCTTTTCATATGTAATCTAATCGAATAGGACCCGTTGCGGTTACAACAATCACACTTTTCTTATTTACCATTTTTTTACCATGTGTAAACAATATGTAAACAATGTCTAAACGCTAAATCTGGCTAGCGATTATTACATTTATATTAAATTATTGATTCCTATTTTATTTAAACGATGTAAACAATATGTAAATAATGTTTTGAGGTGTATCTGGATGGTAAATATTATTTTTGCTTGTAGGCAAAGACCTTCCATAGCCGAATGTATTTGCATGGCTTGTGAAAATGCTTTTAATTTACCAATTATTGTCGTATCTCATTAAAAATGTTAATTTTGCCAAACTACTGCTTTTATCCTTTGCTGCTTTTATCCTTTTTACCTGCGCCGCAGTGTCAAAGGCAAAGGGTTGTTTTCAGATGGTATTTTAAGAGACGGTGATGTATTTTATTTTGTAAAATTTTAAATGATTTATTGAAAATATTTTTAAAAGTAATGTGGTAAAATCTCAGTTAACGAAGAGTGTATATAATATAATATATGTATTTTATTTACCTGCGAGTAAAGTATGTAATATACACTGAAATAAAAACTTTTTTTTTTTTTTTTTAATAAAAACCTCTGCAATTTATGACTATAATTTGTAAATGTATTTGTTATTACTGTTGTTTTTTTTATATCTTTAGAAAAACATGTACATGTAATAGTTTTTATACGTATTATATGTAATCAATACATATTTACATTGGCAATTTATTATTTGAATTTGTTTTTTGCGAAAATCCAAAAAAACCGTATTTTTTATAATCTTTATTGCAATAGCAATAAAATGTTAAAAATTTTATACACAATATTTTAAGTTAATTAATATTAGCAATAACAACAACAACTTTTGTTTACAATAAAAAAGATTAAAACAAAAAGTATTACTTTATTTACGCCGAAATTTTTTTTTAATATTTTAAAGAATTTTTAAATAGAAACTTTCGTATGGTATTACCATGTGATATGTTTATATTGAGTTTTTATTTCCCAACGAAATAACAATCCTCGATAGTATAGTGGTCAGTATCCCCGCCTGTCACGCGGGAGACCGGGGTTCAATTCCCCGTCGGGGAGATATGAAAACAATTTTTTTTTTATTTATTTGCGAAGCAATAATATTTGTTTTAAATATTGACTTGGTAAAGAATACAATTATTTACACTATGTAAACAATATGAAAAAAAAATTGTTTGAAAGGTAATGTAAACATGCCTTGAAAAGACTGGCGTTATTATTTAAAAAGTTTTGTTGAATTGAAAACAATATTAATTGTTGACACAGTGTAAACAATTAGTAAACAATTGAAATTTTAATATTTTTTTATTATTTCGCTGAACCGAAGGCCGTTGTAGATATACTGATTGAGTTCTAGAGTAACATACTTTCAATGCTTTTGTTCTCTTTGCAATCATTTCTTACTTGGTGAATATATTGACAAGTAAAATTGTCGCATATGGCACGTAGGTAAACGGCAATAATTGTGGAAAGTCGTTGCATCCAAAAAAATGTTCGCTTGGTGCGCATTATGGCTTGGAAAATTAGAAGCACCACTAACGTCATTCCAGAACATCATGCCTGCCATTGATTATTATGAACTGGACGGCTAGTGGTTTTAGAAACGTATTGCTGCTAGCCAAACAATAGGACCAATTGGAATTTGGCAACGCTAACAATATCATGCGAATTGACGCCTATGTGCCTATATCAAACGCCATGTCTACGCAGATAATTCCACAACTTTGCTACAATTGAAAACCATCATTCAATAAGTTATTGGCGAGGTATTACGAGGAAAATAGGGCCACTTTCGGCTGGATTCTAAGTTGTGAGGAAATTCATAGCAATGGGCCAGAAGCTCTCTAGGGAGTGGTAAAAAAAGTTGTTTGAAATGACATAATAAGCGAAAGAGAAGATAAAGAGAGGCGTGAACTCTACTCAAATCAAATGAGTTTGAGATACTCTAGACTTCTGTTGGGTAAATGCAATGAATAGACATGTAAGTCATGTATCAGACTATCCAAGAGCAACCTGAGGATATTAAACAGTCTTTAGACGGGGTACTATAGACTCAAAGTACACTTGTTCATAACGGGGATCGCATCGAACTCAATAAATTGTTTCTGGAATGATGAAAATGAATCTTCAGAATATATAGTTAAAGACTAGGATATAAAGGGTCCGCCAAATAACTTTTTTTTGAAAATACTTTAAAAAAAAAACTACTGAAAATTTTCTCAAATTTCTTTTTTTATTTGAAAGTACAATCCTTCCGGTTAATAATGGAAAATAATTTCATTCAAATGGCTGCCTCGGCTGGCCATGCAGTAGCCTACACCAGAAGATGCCGATTTTGGCAAAAAAAAATCATCTTTTCAGATGAAGCTCATTTTGATCTTGGCGGATATGTAAACAAGTAAAATTGTCACATTTGGGGCACAGAATCCCGCACGCATACATTAAAAAGCCGACGCAACCAAAACGAGTCACTGTTTGGTGCGGATTTTGGTCCAGAGGCATAATTGGGCCATTTTTCTTCGAAAATGAGCAAGGAGTGGCCGTTACAGTCAATGGCGATCGTTATCGGGCCATGTTGAACGAATTTTTGTTCACAAAAATTGAAGAGGAGGATATTGGCAACATTTGGTTTCAACAGGACGGCGCTACGTGCCACACAGCCCTGTTCTTGAAGATCGCATTATCAGCCGCAGAGCTGATGTCGTTTGGCCACCTCGGAGCTGCGATTTGACACCGTTGGACTATTATTTGTGGGGTGCCGTCAAAGATAAGTGTGACGCCGACAAGCCAGAGACAATTGAGGCTTTAAAGGACAATATTCGTGATGCTAAGAATTGGACCGATCGTGTAGGCTACTGCATGGCCAGCCGAGGCAGCCATTTGAATGAAATTATTTTCCATTATTAACCGAAAGGATTGTACTTTCAAATAAAAAAAGAAATTTGAGAAAATGTTCAGTAGTTTTTTTTAAAGCATTTTCAAAAAAAAAGTTATTTGGCGGACCCTTTATTAATGGATCCTAGAAGGAAACATATGGCTGCATATGATTATGGATATCATAATGGACCTGCTGAGTAAAAAATTGTCACAATTATAAATATATTTGAAGTGACTGAAAGCGTTGGAGATGTGATCAAGCCTGTGTATAATAATTTATCCCCGCGACCGGTTGTTGTCTTATATATTAACGAATATATCAACGAAACGTATAGAATTGTGTTTAAAAAACTTCACAAAAAAATCAGAGGTTCCACAGTTGTTATTTAAATGTCAAAACTATACATAATGCAACATTCACTGGCCTACAAATAACATTTTCTCCCCAAATTAATCCCAGGTTAATGAAAAAATAGTGAAAATGTAGCCCTAACCACAGTCTAAAGCATCTTCCTTTGTTTTCAAATTATACTTGATTTCACGTTTCTCTCTTTTATAATGAAAAACAGCACCTTTTTGCAACAAAAACAAGCATATCTCTGACCTTATCGTGTTTACAAGTACACACGAAAACAAAAAAACACAACAGAATAACAGAGAGAAGAAAAACTGTTAATTATTATTTACAGTCACTTCCTTTAAACAATGCAATACAAAAACAATACAAAAAATATACACACAAAAAACACTCCTTTTTTGCTACACACTTGCGCACACACAACTGGTTTTTATCTTCGATTTTGGTTTGTTAGTGGCAAACATTGAAGGATTAAAATTGTTTAATTTTTGCTGTATAAGGGCTGCATAGAGAGAGAAGGGAGAGAGTGGTGTAATTTTCCCAATTGTTTTTGCTCTTTTGGTTTGTTGTGAAACGGGTTTTTTGTTAAGCATTTGATCCTACTCTCTGTTGCTCTCTCTCTGCCTTTGTTTTCTGGTGTTATTGTAGGTGTGTTTGTAGCTGTAGTTGTAGTTGTAGAGTAAAGTAAAGGGTTTCTATTGCTATTTTAAAAAAAACTGGGTATTTTTCATTTTCATTTTCGTTTTTAGTTTTGTTTTGTTTCGCTACGTTTATGTGCTTTTGTGCTTTATATTGTATGTGTGTGTGCATACTTAAAGGCACAGAGAAAGAGAGCTTAGGTATCAACACGATTTGCATAATAATAGGACTCTCAAATGGGTTTTTATTATAATTTTTCAAACTGTTTCTTTTGTTTCAGCTTCTGTTTCTTTATTGCCAACCATTTTGTATATGAGATGGCAATGTGTTGAAGCCTTGTTGCTGTTGTATTATTACTGTTATTAAATGTTGTTTTTTTTAACACCATTTTTCTGTTGTTGTTATTGTTTTCTTGGTGCCTTTTTTTTGTTTGTTATTTAAGGTGCTTATTTTCCCATTTGGTTTTTTGTCTTTATGCTTGAATTACTCATTTTCTCATCAAGATTTTCTTAATAGGCTATCGTTTAGCTTTTGTCCTTTTGTTCGTCTCATATTGAATTGTTATTTTCTTGTTGTTGTTGTTGTTTGTTTTACAATTTTGATTATTTTTTAATTGATATTTAAAGCCGTTTTATAGGCTTAAAAAAAGAAAATTGTTTTTTGTTTTTGTTTTTATTAAAATAAAGTACTTGGTAAAGGTTCTCGAATGTCATTGCCATTTCACTTGCCGTTATAAAGGATTATTTAGTAAAAAATTTAAATTAAAACTTAGAAAATTCGATTAATTATCTGCGCATTTGATGATCCACTCATGTAGGTCTTCAAATAAAATAGGAACCAATCTATCGATCGAATTCGTTAATAGGAAGTTAAAACGCAAAGGAAAAGCTGGCTATAAAGGCTTGTAATGCATGTACCAGAGGAGCTAGATGTGTACAAAAGACCACCAGCCAATTGCTGAGAAGATAATCGAGACGACAATTAATCATTACAAAAGAAAATAAAGTATAAAGAATGTGTATTTTAACATATTTTGGAATATTTTTCAAAAATATTTCATGACGCGGGGGGAAAGATAGAAGGAAATGATACAGAAACCAAGAGCGTAACAATGCGTTGTTCTCATCGTGCGTTTTTGTCGTTTGACCACTTTTTATTTATTTTTCTGGTGTTAAAAACAGACGTCGGCACCAATGTCCCTCAGGGGAAGAACATCTTCGGCTTTTTACACACATAGGACACGAACATCAAGAATGTTCGTTAAAAAGAGCGTAAAAATCTTGTCAGTTTTTAAAGAAGAAGGTTCATGTCGCTTTTTTCAGACTTCAATGATGCACCCAAAGAAATATCACAGTAGTATTCACTAATATTAATGAGAAATGATTTCGATTTTTGGAAGAATACTTGCCAAGTTAAATACGGTGCCTTAGTGTCTTAGTGCATTGGGTTAATAAGTAGACTTGACATTATTACTAACAATTTTCCTCTAGGTTAACATATGCCTATGGTTATGGATTAGTGAGTGAGAGAGAGAAAATAAGTTGAGAGAATTTATTTATTTACAGCCATGTAAAAGTGTTAGTAATATACTCTATTTTCATTTTCATTTCATCAACATACATATGTAAAGCTGTCTATGTTTGGCTTAATAATTTTGGATAAATAAAAATAAAATAAAACATCGATTTTAATATTAAAAGAACATAAAGCTAGCCATCTTTGGTTTAAAAATTAGGCCATGTTTTCTAGATAAATAAAAATAAAAAGAACAAAAAAACAATTTTTTATTAAAAGAAAAAAAAAACGAGCATTCCAAAGCAATTAAAAAAAATTATACTATGGGACAAAATAGAATACGCCCAGCTAATAACATAGAACATTTTTAACACAAAATATTCTTCGAGTATTATTCTGAAATAAAATGATAAAGCATCCGCAGCACATCTATTCTTGTCGCACTCTGATCGACAACTAAATCAAAAAACACAAGAATACATACACATGTACATACGTACGATGAGAGCAACACATTGTTACGCTCTTTGTTTGTGTTCATTTTCCTGCTGTCTTCCTCCCTCTCATCAAGAAATGATTTTTAAAAATATTTTGGTGAGAGCGGGTCGTAATGTTAAAGACCCGCCATAAGAAATTTTACTTCTACATGATGCGTATTCTTTATATCCATATTCTTTGTCATTACTCTTCAGTAAATAGGTGATCTGCAGCTGTCACTATTTATTCTCGTTATTCTTCGGTCGTTTTACAGGGAAGCTCAACGTCGATGATATTAGTAGTCTAATACTCACTCTGTTGGACTAATATCGATAACAAAGGAATTGACAGTCTTCTTTCTTTAAATCGCGTGACCATACACCACTCTATCGCAATTCGCACAAGCCACTCTATTGAAAGACATGCCGATACTCCTGGCATTCTCTCGAATGATTTCTACAGAAGTTGTGAGTTCAAGCAAGAGCAAAACATTATCGTTCGCCTTTTATGTCAAAAGCCGACTCTTGGTATCAAATTACTTAACTAAAGCCGGCTGATGGTAGATGTTTGATGCTAGAGAAACAGACTTGCAACGCTGATATTACAAACAAAACTTGTTCACTACTTTTCAGTGAACAGCGGACCTGCAGCTGCATTTGGCCAAAAAAATTTAAATAATACGAATCAAATGGCATAACTGTGCTGCGTTTAAAAGCTTATTTTAGCATTTATTATTCGAAAAAGGAACATTTTAATAAATTTGATTTAATTTTACTTTCCTTTCAACCATAAGACTAAGAAGGTAAGAATAGAACCTTTTTCTTAAAAGGGTTGTGCTTCTACCTTCCATTCCTCTTCCCATTCTTCCATTTTAAGGCTGATAAGGAATGTAAAAAAATCTAAATAATTTATGTCAATATAAATATGCTTTAAAGCTTACAATTGAGGCATGAAATTTCATAAATTTAAGCTGATTAGGTTCTTAAAAAAGGGACACTTTAAACTGAGGATCATTTAAAGACAATCAGCAGCTTTAAAACTTTAATTTTTTTATCAACAAAATAATTGCCACGGCTTTAGGACTTTTATGTCCGGGAATACATCCAGAGATTTTTGAAGGCTCTTGGAAACAAGGGTTTAGCAGTCACCGAAACTAAAGGTAGTCAGACAGCATTTGGTAGAGATTAATTGATTCAGAGTTACTAGGTTATCAGTCAAAAAACGCTGCTTAAAAGATGCTGCTTAAAGGTATGTAGTGGATATCACATAACATCTCCAAAAGCGGAATTATTCTCATAGATATGGCAGCAAAAGAGCTGCTGAAGTTATGCTATCTTGTGAAGGAAAACTCTGAAGATCTAAGACCAAATATATGCACACTTAAAAGAAGAGGAGCCCAAGAAGAAAATCAACGAGGAAACCTGTGGGTTTACGAAATTCAACCAGCTACTGAAAGTTAGAATCATAACCTCATCCACTTGGAATGCGACATCTAATCTAACCAAGATTTCCTACGATTGCCTAAATAAAGACGAAACTCTGAAATACTATGTGTTTCAATGGCCAAGATGTGGTGAATACCGAATTTGCGAACAGTCAACAGTCTGTTTGTTGACAATTCAATCGAGTTGTTGATACTGTCTACTGACAGAGAAGTTGTTCACTGGTTTCCTCTACTTTGTCTTTCTTATAGCTTCTGGTTTATGCCAGCATTCATGGTCCTTTTATTACTCCTCTAACCGGGACATAATGATATCCTGGCAATTGCAGACCGGATGAACTGGCCAGAAGGGGCGCAACCTTCGAACTCTCTCTCTACGTTGGGGATCCCTTTGGGGACCTGCAAACTTATAATTAACAATGCAACCGTAGATCTCGTCAACAGAATGTGGGCAACTTCGGATAAGGGCAGAGCGGCGCAAAAGATCTGGCCGATGCTGGATAGGAGGCGTACGGCGACTCTGCTTAAGCTCCAAAGGAGTAGGCTAAGCACTGTCATTGCATTATAGGAGCGCATGCGAGGCGTATTGGTTTTAGACACCTTGCAAATGATTTCTGCAGAAGCTGTGGAGATGAAGAGGAAGTTGAGAGTATTCTTCACCTATTGTGCACATGTGCGGCACTTAGTCGGAGGAGAAAGAGGCACCTGGGTGCCTACTACATGGAGGATATGGATGAACTGTCATATATGGATATTGGCAGCCTGAGTCGCTTCACCCCAAGCTCCGAATGGTTCCTGGAATAGGGGAAATGAGGAACTGTGGTGTCACAATGGGCCCTGTGTTACTCCATCGAGGGGACAGCCACTTCTACCTACCTACCTATTACTCCTCCAAAGTTTCTAAGCAAAGAGTGGTTCCGTATTTCCATTAGGATCAGATTGGGTTACCTTTTCTCCAATAACTTCATTTTCTTAACTTTGACTTGTAAAGCGGGTTAAGTTTTCCATTTTTAATTTGCCTATTAGTGAGTGTTGCTGTCCCTTAAAAGAATAATAAGAAAGGGAATGTGTACTTGGGTATTTGTTTGAATTAGTAAGGGTATCACCTTTCGCCAGCATGTCAGGAATGTTGTTCACAGTTTCCTGGAACCCTGTTGAGTGTAACTGTTGAATGTCTTGCTGTCTCCTTTGAAGACACCTCGCTTGCATAATGTTTGCTGAGAATTGTAGGCTCTTGTCTACCAGCAATGAAAGCGTTTTTAGGGGTCTTGTAGTTAATAGGGATACAGAAAAGCTTTCGTTAAGTTTTCTTTATTGGTTGCATAAACTTTATGCAGATTTTCGGTGACTATGCAACGAATTCCAGAACCAAATCGGGCTACTGGATGTGGCATCCATTCACAGATTTAACTACTGGCCATATCGTAGCCTTTTTTGCTCTTTTTGGTGTAGAAAAAATTAATAAACGGCGTATTTCTTTAAATATATCACCCATTTTCAAATCAATAGAACACGCGAGTGACGATTTAAAGATTTATTGACCATAAAATGTAATCCGACAAGTGACCTTTCCGATCCGTGTTCCATCCGCCTTCATCGAATAGGATTTGCCAGTTATACGGGCATTAATACCATGAGAAAAAATCAAAAATTGTGGATACAATTTTTTTTATTAACGATTTCTTAAGAATTAAAAAAACTACAAAAAAATCACTGCCCCGAGTGAGGCTCGAACTCACGACCTTAAGATTATGAGACTTACGCGCTGCCTACTGCGCCATCGAGGCTGTATATCCTCGCTTTGTTTGTTTACAATGTTATAATTCTCATATGCTTTTTCTAGGTTCAAACTTAAAAGAAATTCTTTTAAAATTCTTTTTGAAGAGAAACGTATGTATTTAAAAACAGAAGTAAATATTTAATTAAAATCTGTGTGAAAATCAAATTTAAGCAAAGATTTCTTTTTTAATTAAAATGTAATTTTTTTCTTCTTCATTTTTCGGAATGTTTTTTTGCTCGTATTTTATGGTATCCAGGCAATATCTGTAGCAATTTTACATTTAAACATGCCCTCTTACTCATGTAACAACTACATACTGTTGTGCTCACATACATACATACATACAACTGAAATACATGCACAGTTCACGAGTTGAAATGTAATGACTTTTCAATATAAATAAGCCACACACACACAGGCAAACACAAACACGCAGACACTACAAACTTAAAAGGGGATATCCGTATATTAAACACTACATAACCACTATAACAACAACAACAACAACAACAACAACTAGTAACTAGTATTACTACAATTACTACAACAACAACCCAATATGTAAATACACTCTTCAATAAAATCGTGTGTATTTTTTTTTTTTGCTACTTTCCCAAAAAACCCCAGTTAAAATGCCAAAGTCAGTTAAAATACCAATGTATGTGTACGTACACAGTGGTCCAAAGGTATCTATGCGTTTAAATGTTTTGTTTTTGGGTCAAAAAAGAACCCCAAAAAATGTTTTTTTTTTATTCATTCCCCCCTGAGTTTTGACTGTAATTTGAGTCTCTTTAAAAATTCTGCATATTTTTTCTTCCTTTCATTCAGGCAAATGGGTTTGTCTGCTGCATTATAAACATGACCCCGGTTGTGTGTTTTTTTTAAAATTTTTTTGCGAGTGTATTTGTAATCAGACATCTCTATAAAACCTACCAAACCTACATATGTGTTTGCCTTAATATCTTTTAAATGAATTTCCAAAAATAAAATAATAATAAAACCCATCTGTCTGTCTGTCTGTCTCTTTGTCTGTTTGTTTGTCTATATGACTTGACTCCAGTTTTTGTATCAGACTCTAGAGAATTTAATTTACACAGCAAAGAGAAGTTCACTTTAAACAATCAATTGTAAACGAGCGTCAATCAATGCCAGAGCTGTAAAGGAGTTATTTCTTTAAAACTCATTTAAAACACTTGGTAAAGGATTTGTTTAAACTCCAACGATATTAAACTGGATCCTTAATGGATGATCCGCATAACCTTTGCCTGAGATGCAATCAGGCTTTGAAAAATATATAAGAATGGTGATCGTCCTTTTGTTGTCGATACCCAATAAGATTCAACTATTCTCATCACTCATGGGATAACCAGAACCCCAACGGGACTCAGCTATTCTTATCCACGAGGGAAGATATCTGGGACTTATAAAGGGTGTTTTTTATAGAGGTATAGAACTTTAAGTTGCAATAAAACAACGATGGATTATTCGATTGACATGAATTTTATTTATCCGAAAGATAATCTTGTGGCATTACATTTTAAATATGATTTCTGGCATATGACCGCCACACGGCTGGCGCGGATGTAGTCCAATCTGGACGTCCAATTTTCGATGACTTTTTCCAACATTTGTGGCCGAATACCGGCAAAAATACGGCGAATGTTGTCTTCCAAATGGTCAAGCGTTTGTGGCTTTACCGCATAGACCAATGACTTTACATAGCCCCACAGAAAGTAGTCTAGCGGTGTTAAATCACAAGATCTTGGAGGCCAATTCACAGGTCCAAAACCTGAAATTAAGCGGTCAGCAAACGTGTCTTTCAATAAATCTATTGTGGCACGAGCTGTGTGACATGTTGCGCCGTCTTGTTGAAACCACATCTCCTGGACATCATGGTTATTCAATTCAGGAATGAAAAAGTTAGTAATCATGGCTCTATACCGATCACCATTGACTGTAACATTCTGGCCACCATCGTTTTTGAAAAAGTACGGACCAATGATTCCACCAGCCCATAAAGCGCACCAAACAGTCAATTTTTCTGGATGTAACGGTGTTTCCACATACACTTGAGGAAGTGCGCTTCATCGCTAAACAAAATTCGCTTATGAAAATCGGAAACAACGGTAATCTCGTTTTGGGCCCATTCGACGAATCTACGCCTTACTTGATGATCGTTTGGCTTCAATTCTTGCACGAGTTGGATTTTGTAAGCACGCAAACCAAGATCCTTCCGCAAAATCTTCCATAAAGTGGATGGACACAGATTCAATTCCTGTGCTCGATGGCGGATGGACTCATTCGGGTCTTCCTCAATGCTACGCTCTACAGCAGCAATAGCTTCTTCTGTACGCACCGTAGAGCATCTCTGGAGATGCGAGTTATCAATAAGAGTAAACGTGGTGCGAAAACATTCCATGGTTAATCGAATTAACTGCTCTGATGGACGATTTTGTCGACGATAAAATGGACGTAGTGCGCGATACGTTTTCCGCACAGAACCATTATTTTCGAAATAAAATTGCACTATTTGCAAGCGTTCTTCAGGCGTGAGTCTATTCGTGATGAATTGCCAAACCAAAGTGAGAACAAATCACTTGACAGCTGTTAAATCGGTCGCCATCTTGAAAAGTAATGCCAACTTAAAGTTGTATACCTCTATAAAAATCACCCTTTATTAGACATCGAACTCTCGTGGCTTATTTATCTCCTTTTATTTTGGGCATTCTCCGATCATTTTGCTGGAAAGCTCAACGTCCCTGATATTAGCAGAGTTCGTACATTACTCCTAAGCACCGTTGGACTAATATCAGTAACAAAGGAACCGATTGTCTTATTCCTTTAAATCGCATGACCATCACTCGCACAATTGCAATTCTCACAAGCCACTCTATTTTAAGGCATGCCGATGCAACTGGCATTCTGTCGAATGATTTCCTTTAAAACTCACTTAAAACTCTTTGTAAAGGAGTTCTTTAATCTTCTACGATTTTAAAGTAGAGCCTTAATGGATGATCCGCATAACCTTTCTTTAAGATGCAATTAGGTGATCGTCGTGTTGTTTAGACATCAATTGTCGATCCCCAACGACATTCAACTATCCTCCGATGGCATAAGCCGATCCCCAACGGAACTCAACTGTCCTTATCCACGAGGTTAGATATCTGGGACTTATTTTAGACCTCAGACTCTCGTGGAGGATAATGAGCTAGGGTCAACACTTGGCGGCTTAATCTTGCCATCAGATATAGGTTCTATCAGGCCATGATGAAATCAATCTTGGTTAACGGTGTCAAGGTTTGGTGGATGGTAATTGACCGATACAAGGATCATTGCATTGAAGGATGCTTAGACAGTCAGTTCTCAAACTAAAACATTACTTTGCTGTACTCATGTGATTCTTCGCTAGGTTAGGTTAGGTTGAAGTAGTAGCTGTGATACTAAATGCTCACTTGAGCACTCATAGCGGCCCGTTGTGACGCCGCAGGTGAACGTAGTCCCTGTACCTTACCCTGTCCCCTAACAAACTAGGGAAGAAGAAGTGGGTCAGTGCAAGGGTTTCTCCGCTAAACATCTAATGAAACAAACGGCAGAGCTGGCGATATTGAGGCTCAATGGGTTTAAATCTTATCTCAACCTTGGGCAATTCTTTAATGATACCCGCTTCGATTATATCTTTCATATAGTCTGTCAAAATACTGCAGAATACATTTGCCAGGGGACAGAATTCATGTTGGCTGATAAGATTTTCTCTGGGTTTTCTCCGGTCGTTTTATAGGGAAGCACAATGTCGCCGAATTTAGTAGGATTCGTTTATTACTGCTACATTCTGCTAGACTTATGTATATCGATAACAAAGGAACTGATTGTCTTCATTCTTTAAATCGCATGAGCATCTTGCGATTCTCACAAGCCACTCTATAGGAAGGCATGATGATAGACCTGGAGTTCGCTAGAATCATTTCTGCAGAAATTGTGAGTCCAAGCAAGAGCAAGAGATTATCTTTTGACTCATATGGCAACTCTTGGCATCAAATTTCTTAACTAAAGCCGGCTAATATCTACAACCCCGCAGATGGTTTCTAGAGAAACAGAGTTGCCAACTTGACATTACAAACAAAACTTTCTTCATCGATGAGGCTCATTTTAAACTTGGTAGTTATGCCAAAAACTAAAATTTTCTTATATAGGGGGAGGGGAATCCAGAAGACATAGTGGAAAGTAATTGCTTGTTGCGCATTATGATTTGGAGGTGGCATTGGGTCTTTTTCGCAAAGTTGTCATGAAAACTTTCTTAAAAATCTGTCGTTCGAGTGGACTTTAAACTGAAGCCATGAAGCACATTTCAAACTCGTTGGATATGAACATACCTACATAACATACTCACATAATTGGTAATTACAACCCTTTAGTCAGGATTACAACTTAGTTTCTCACACCAGTTATGTTGTGTGCGTAAATTTTTATACATGAGTGGCGAGACCTACAGTTTAAATAAGGCTCCGAATGACAGATTTTTGAGAAACTTTTCATGGCAATTTTATTTACTCTCAGAGGGTTTGTCAGAAATCTGCCGAGAGGAAGTCGCCGAAGAAGTATTTGTTTCATATTTCGTTCAGTTGGAGATGCTTGACCTCGGCCTTGAACCGAGGCCTCACGTCTAATAAGCCAACACACTACCTACTAGACCACGGCGACTACGTTGGATACGTAAACAAGCAAAATTCTTTCACATCCGGCTAGGGGAGAACCCAGAAGTGATTGTGAAGAAATAATTATTTGTTGCTTGTTATGATTTAGAGGTGACATTGGACCTTTTTTTTATCAAAATGATCTTGAAAGAACCTTTACTATCAGTTCAGAGCGGTATGGCTATATGATAGCCAACTTCTTTGGCTTTCTAGTGAAGATTATTAATTGTACGTTTTGTAGATTCAACAAGACGATTTCATGAGCCATTCAATGTGATCTATTTGTCTTTATCATATGAAAAGTTACCCCGAAGTTTTATTTCACGTTTTCGGCGACATCAATTGTAAAGGGTGTTTTTTATAGAGGTATAGAACTTTAAGTTGGCATTCTGGTTAAATGGCTACGTCAACAAACAAAACTGCCGCATTTGGAGTGAAGGTAATCCTCGAGTGTATGTGGAAACACCGTTACATCCAGAAAAACTGACTGTTTGGTGCGCTTTATGGGCTGGTGGAATCATTGGTCCGTACTTTTTCAAAAACGATGGTGGCCAGAACGTTACAGTCAATGGTGATCGGTATAGAGCCATGATTACTAACTTTTTCATTCCTGAATTGAATAACCATGATGTCCAGGAGATGTGGTTTCAACAAGACGGCGCAACATGTCACACAGCTCGTGCCACAATAGATTTATTGAAAGACACGTTTGGTGACCGCCTAATTTCACGTCTTGGACCTGTGAATTGGCCTCCAAGATCTTGTGATTTAACACCGCTAGACTACTTTCTGTGGGGCTATGTAAAGTCATTGGTCTATGCGGTAAAGCCACAAACGCTTGACCATTTGGAAGACAACATTCGCCGTATTATTGCCGATGTACGGCCACAAATGTTGGAAAAAGTCATCGAAAATTGGACGTCCAGATTGGACTACATTTGCGCCAGCCGTGGCGGTCATATGCCAGAAATCATATTTAAAATGTAATGAAACAAGATTATCTTTCGGATAAATAAAATTCATGTCAATCGAATAATCCATCGTTGTTTTATTGCAACTTAAAGTTCTATACCTCTATAAAAAACACCCTTTATAACGATTGCATTCTTTTACAATAAGTTTTAACCTTTTCATTGGTTACAGCGTATAATGATTGACCCCTGCGATATAGAATTCAACAGAAACATTCTCTCGCACTCGCTCTTGCTTTTTCTCTCTCTCTCTATCACTTAAAAAACTTGCAGCACGTAACATACTCTTCAACATTGTATGTGTTCTTCATAATAGTGACACACACTATTTATATTCGTTGCCCTCCATGTACGAATACATTGACGACAGTATTTATATGCAAATGTATAGGTACGCTTGTATGTGCATGTGCATGTTCATGTGTATGTGTGTGTGTTTATAAGCTTACACAGATTGAATTTTAATTGAACTTTCCGGATAATCTCAGCTCATGCTTGATGCACATACAGTTACGATTATTTTTTTTTTTTGCTTTCTTACTTTATTTCCCATTTTTTGCTAACCTGCTCCTCTCTTAATACACCTCTCCTCTCCTCTCCTATTCTCGTTTTTTATATTAATTTTTATATGACATCAAGGGCAGCAAAGCAAATGCAAAAAAACTGCATAAACTACTCAGACTCTTGCCATGGCAGAATACAAAAAGACAGCCATTTGCTCGTTTATTCATTTGTATATTAAAAGGATTTGCTGTTCACGTACATGTGTGTATGTATATGTATGTGTATGTATGTCTGTGTGTATTAAGGTAGAGTCTAAAGTGATATAGACATCATCAGCTTTTAAACTCAGAAATAATGATGAAGTGTGCATGGACATCAGATTTCTTTTATTCTTGTTTTCCAATCTTTTTTCTTTTGTTTTTTTGCTCTTTCCTTTCCTCCGTATGTTTTTGTTGTTGGTGTTTTCTGATCTCATATGACTTTTTCTGTTTTCATCTACTTATTACAAATACCCTGGCAACCGTTTTGCCTGTTACTTGTTTGTCGTTTTAGCCGCTAAGAGACAGAGGGCAAGAGACAGAGACCAAGAGAGAGAGAGAGAGAGAGAGAGGGAGAGGGTAACAGAGTAGAATTTGTGTGATTTTATCATGAGTTTTATATCAAGATTTTATTTTTTGCTTGTGCTGAATGGAGACAAGATTTTTATTGCATGTATAATGGGACCAACTAAGCTCCTAAACACCATTAAGGAATTCTTAAATGATTTCTTATTTAATTTACCTCGATTGTTACTCTCGAATATCATAAAAGTATAGAAACTATGTTTATGTTAATAGCAGAGACCTGAACCCACCTATCCATTTTGGTTTTATAATGAAAATACCGAATATATTCCATTACGGTAATGGTTTAAACCTGTTAGACAATGTCTAAGTATTACGTGATTGATCCACATACATATATACATAATTGGTCATATCATAAAAGTATAGAAACTATGTTTATGTTAATAGCAGAGACCTGAACCCACCTATCCATTTTGATTAGGTTAGATTCCATTACAGGTTTTATTAGCTTATAGACAACGTCTAAGTATTAACTGATGGATCCACATGCATACATACATACATAATTGGTTATTACAACACTTCAGTCAGGATTACGCCCTAGCTTCTCACACCACTTATGCTATGTGTGCGTTAATTTTATACATGAGTGGCGGGACCTACAGTTTAAAGTCGACTCCGAACGGAAGAATTTTGAGAAACTTTTCATGGCAATTTTATTTTATTCACAGAGTGTTTGCCAGAAATCTGCTGAGAGGAAGTCGCCGAGGAAATATTTTTTCATATTTCGTTCAGTTGGAGATAAAGTCGCCGTAGTCTAGTAGGTAGTGTGTTGGCTTATTAGACGCAAAAGCCTGGGTTCGAGCCATCAAAGACAAAATACAAAAAGTATTTTTTCGGCGACTTCCTCTCAGTAGATTTCTGGCAAAAACTCTGAGAGTAAATAAAAATTGCCATGAAAAGTTTCTCAATAAATAAAAATCTGTCGTTCGGAGTCGACTTTAAACTGCAGGTCCCACCACTCATGTATAAAATTAATACACACAACATAAGTGGTGTGAGAAACTAGGACGTTGTACAATGGGTCAATTCGACCTCCGGGTACTGTACTTGTCTTAATTGACAAGTACACGTCCTCTAACCTAACCTAACCTAACCCTCAGTTGGAGATGCTTGACCTGGAATTACCTCAGCCCTAGATTGTCACTAGATTAGATTACTGTCGAATTATTTAGTAACAGAGTATATGGGATATACATACATATGTATTTGAGTATTTCTGACATTAAAATATGATTATCCAGATCCCGAAGGATGTTGCCTAAAATTTTTCTAAGAACATTAGCTGCTTCTGGAGGAATTAACAAAGACATTCGATGATCACTCTCATGCAGCTTCCTGCATATGGAGACATTAACAACAAAGCAGGGCAAAGCCCCTGTGTAGAGGGAATCTTACAGAAGCATGGAAAGATGGGATAATGCAACCCCCTTTGTATAGAGACAGAACAACAAATGCATTCTAGCTGACCCTCATTAGTACACGTTCGGAGGGAGAGTATATCTCTCAATGATGTCTGGAATTAAAACTTATGTGAATCGTATTCCCCGCTATTAGAGACTCCGTACCGTAAACCAATTTAGAATTCAAGTTGTCTGTTCTCGAATCTAATTCCAATGAAAAGGGAATAGTTTCTGAAACACACAGCTGCAAAGTCATTGTAATACGTTTCGGGCTTGAAGAAATTCAAAGATGATGTTATGCTTGCGAAATAAAGCATGAGGAGGTAGGAGGAGGAAGGAGGAGGAAGGAGGAGGAAGGAGGAGGAAGGAGGAGAAAGGAGGAGGAAGGAGGAGGAAGGAGGAGGAAGGAGGAGGAAGTAGGAGGAAGGAGGAGGAAGGTTTTGCTTTAAGTTTAGGCTGAGAACAAATTGTAAAATTAATAGACTACAAAGGACTGAACTTATCACAATTGTCGTCCACATTATTAATTCCCAGAATAAAAAAGTCCACAATTTTAGAAGACTGTGTATTTGTCTCTCTTTAGAGTAGGATAGCAGGAACTGACAGCTTTTGTATATCGAAACTAAGTGCAGCATATTTAATGGTTCGTTTTGATAAGACATGAAGTGATGTCTTCGAAACTAAGTAACAAGTTCCCAATAATTCATCCTGCCAATCAGCATCAGGGCTTTGAATTTAACCAAAAATTCCTTAAAATCATGCTGAAAACCAGCATATAAGTTTGATGCATTTAGTAGTCGATCCGATACGTAGTAATGGCAGCTCTGTTTTTTTTTTTTTTTTTTTTTTCACGCCGAGGAGGGGTAAATGTACCTAACCGCACTATAGAGGAAGTCGTCACATCCTCCGTGTGTGGGGCCCTCACCCACTAAATCCTCCCCTCGTTTCATGGACTTGTTGTGCCCACTCCGGAACTACGGTGGTATTACTTCGGAGTGGAGTCCCTTTGTCTCTTTGGCGCCTGCATGTTCATATCCGCGTCCGGATTGCGTGTCGAAAGTTGAAGAGACATCTATGGGTCTCCACTATTCCTTTCCTCCAGTTCCCTGCTTCGAATTTCGCTTGACACGTGTGCCAGTTTCATCTATTCCGGCGTGCCCACATGTTACGCAGCCTCAAGATCCCTCTTCTTCAGTTTTAGAATCCTCTCCACGTAATTCGCCACTGAGGTCCAGTTTTCCCTACTCGCGATCATAACCCCGACAATGTTACCGGGCGTGATCGTCCCAACTATCGATGTCAGTGCAGAGCGATAGCTCTGCCAGCGTGCACACTCGAAAACGGAGTGCTCTGCGTCATCAATTATCTCCCCGTCTTCGTAAAGACAGTAAGGTGAGGCGGTCTTTCCCATTCTGTGCAAATATTTCCTAAAATATCCGTTACCCGATAGCATCTTTGTAACGTAATAATTCACCTCTCCAAATTTCCGACCAATCCATGGCCTTATATCTGGAATAAGTCTCGCCGTCCATCTTCCTCTATCTTCCTCGTTCCATCGTTGTTACCATTTTGAAATGGTGTTCTCCCTGAAATGAGCGGTTATGTGACTTCCAGCCGATTTCGCCTCTGTTAGGCTGACGCGAAAGGGTACGTCAAAAGCCATGCAAAAGCCAAAGTCTGCATCGTGCCATGGATTTCCTTAACCGATCTACAAACTCTGTAGTATTCATTTGCATTAAAGGAAGTCCGTCTTCATGCTAACGCATAAAGGCAGTGGCACGTATAAATCGTTTGTCTTTAAGTGCCCATATTTGGAGTCCTCAAAGTCGCCGTAGTCTAATAGGTAGTGTGTTGGCTTATTAGATGCTATCCTATGGTTCAAAACCCAGCTAAGACATCACAAGCGAAATGAAAAATTTTGCAGGAAAGAAAAGGCTGTCTTCATGCTTATCCATTACGCTGTGGCACGTGCAAATCTTTTGTCTTTAAGTGTCCATATTTGGAGTCCTTAAATTCGCCAAAGTCTAATAAAGGGTGTTTTTTATAGAGGTATAGAACTTTAAGTTGCAATAAAACAACGATTGACATGAATTTTATTTATCCGAGAGATAATCTTGTGGCATTACATTTTAAATATGATTTCTGGCATATGACCGCCACGGCTGGCGCGGATTTAGTCCAATCTGGACGTCCAATTTTCGATGACTTTTTCCAACATTTGTGGCCGTATACCGGCAATAATACGGCGAATGTTGTCTTTCAAATGGTCAAGCGTTTGTGGCTTTACCGCATAGAAAGTAGTCTAGCGGTGTTAAATCACAAGATCTTGGAGGCCAATCCACAGGCCCAAAACGTGAAATTAGGCGGTCACCAAACGTGTCTTTCAATAAATCTATTGTGGCACGAGCTGTGTGACATGTTGCGCCGTCTTGTTGAAACCACATCTCCTGGACATCATGGTTATTCAATTCAGGAATGGAAAAGTTAGTAATCATGGCTCTATACCGATCACCATTGACTGTAACGTTCTGACCACCATCGTTTTTGAAAAAGTACGGACCAATGATTCCACCAGCCCATAAAGCGCACCAAACAGTCAGTTTTTCTGGATGTAACGGTGTTTCCACATACACTTGAGGATTACCTTCAACCTTCACTTCAACCAGAAGTGCGCTTCATCGCTAAACAAAATTCGCTTATGAAAATCGGGAACAACGGTAATCTCGTTTTGGGCCCATTCGACGAATCTACGCCTTATTTGATGATTGTTTGGCTTCAATTCTTGCACGAGTTGGATTTTGTAAGCACGCAAACCAAGATCCTTCCGCAAAATCTTCCATAAAGTGGATGGACACAGATCCAATTCCTGTGCTCGATGGCGAATGGACTCATTCGGGTCTTCCGCAATGCTACGCTCTACAGCAGCAATAGCTTCTTCTGTACGCACCGTACAGCGTCTCTGGGGATGCGAGTTATCAATAAGAGCAAACGTGGTGCGAAAACGTTCCATGGTTAATCGAATTAACTGCTCTGATGGACGGGTTTGTCGACGATAAAATGGACGTAGTGCGCGATACGTTTTCCACACAGAACTATTATTTTCGAAATAAAATTGCACTATTTGCAAGCGTTGTTCAGGCGTGAGTCTATTCATGATGAATTGCCAAAAAAACTGAGAATAAATCACTTGCCAGCTGTTAAATCGGTCGCCATCTTGGAAAGTAATGCCAACTTAAAGTTCTATACCTCTATAAAACACACCCTTTATGTAGAGTGTTAGCTTATTAGTTGCCAGCCTATGGTTCAAAACCCAGCTAAGGCATCACGAACGAAACGAAATATGAAGAAATATTCCTTCGGCAATTTCTTCTCAGCAGTATTCTGGCGTAAGCACAGAAAATTTTCTCAAAAATCTGTCGTTCAAAGTCGACTTTAAACTATATGTTTCGCGCCACTCAGGGGTAAAATTAACACACACAATATAAGTGATGTGAGAAGTTACGTCATAATCCCGATTAATTACATAAGTAAGTGAGTAATTAAACCATGAAAGCTTATTGACAACTGAATCTGTCGTTCGAAGTCGACTTTAAGTGTAGGTCCAGGCACTCGTTGATACAATTTGAAACACACAATATGGGTGGAGTGAGAAGCTAGGTTGTTATCCTGGCTAAATTGATGTAAAGGCCAAAGCATTTGTGATCCTCGCCTTGAAAAGGAAGTAATTAATTCGATATAAATATTCTACAATTAAAATGGAGGCTGTTATTCCCATAAAAACTTTGCCATTCCGTTTAGTTGGTCATTTCAAGGATTTTATTTAAATATTTGCTGAAAAATAAAACAACCACACATGCAATATATATTATGGTACAATGTAATAGTAGATGTATGTATGTACGTATGTATGTGTGTATGATTGTAAAGTTTTTTAACAATTTTCAGAACGTTTAAATTTTTGCCACAAGTAACATTTCAACATGCACACACATACCAAACACATACACACATAGACATGATTGTATTTACTCATACATATACAATTTATCCTCTTTAGTATTTCCACTTAAATCCTCAATCTCATTTTATACTCTCCCTGTGTCTCTCGCTCTTTGTCTCTCTCTCTCTTCTCCTCCTCCTTTTCTCTGTGTTGGCTATCGCCTAGACTTTTGTCCACATTTATTTGTAGAACCTTGCTTGTTCTTCTTCGTTTTTTTCATTCTTCTTTCATTTTCAATGCGATTTGATTTAATTTTATGCTGCTACCACTGTGTGTGTGTGTGTATGGTGTAGAGAGCAAAGAGAGTAAAAAGAGAGAGCTGTAACAGAGGCATGTTTAAGTCAGTGTGTGTGCTTTGCAGCAACTGTCGGATTTACTTTTTAAAATGTAATTTGCATATGTCGCATATGCAAGTTAAGCTTTCCAATGATGGTCATACAAATATAACCTGATTCTCTGCGTCTCTACTTCTTCTTCTTCTTCATTTTGCTCTTCTTCTCTCTCTCTTGGCCAGTCACTTATTTTTTTTCCTGTGTAAAGGCTATTATTGCTGTTGTGTTCGTGGCAATTTATACTCTTGTCCTCCCTGGTTGTTGCTATAGTTCTGTGCTCTGCTGTTCTGTTCTGTTATAACGGAAGCGGATACGTAAAACAGCTTTGTTCTGCATACACACACATGAATTTAAATTTTATACTATAAAATAAAATATAAAATATTGAGAAGAACCAGGAAATAAAGAAAAAAATGGACTTTATGAGACCCAATACATGCACGTAAAAACCATATGGACAGGTGTTTATTGAGTTGCATATTTATTTCCATGTGTACGAATGTATGTGTATGTATATATGTATGTAACGGGTGATTTTTTTAGCCATTATCTTTTTGGCAACACTGGTTTAAACAGCTCACGTACGTTTCGTGTTTTGTTTCACTGTCAAACAGCTACAGTTTGTTGTATAATTTAACCATGAATCGTCTTACAAACGAACAACGCTTGCAAATCATTGCGTGCTCTGTTAAGAAAGTTCATCGCGCGTTTTTTCCATTTTATGGTCAGTTTAATCGACCCACTGAAGCGGCTATTCGGGCTATTGTGTCTAAATTTCGCAGCAAATTTACATTGTTGGACATTAAACCACCAACACGCTTACGTAGAGTGCGAACTGAAGAAAATATCGCAACTGTATCGGCCGGCCAGTGTTAATGATGACCATCAATTATCGATTCGTCGCCGTTCGCAGCAATTGGGCCTCTGGTTTTCAACAACGTGGAAAATTTTGCGGAAAGATTTAAGTGTGAAGCCTTTCAAAATACAGCTGGTGCAAGAATTGAAGCCGAACGACCTACCGTAACGCAGAATTTTTGGTAAATGGGCTCTTGGAAAGTTGGCCGAAGATCCACTTCTTTAGCGAAAAATTGTGTTCAGCGACGAAGCCCATTTTTGGCTCAATGGATGCGTAAATAAGCAGAAATGTCGATTTTGGTGTGAAGATCAGCCAGAAGCATTACAAAAGCTACCAATGCATCCAGAAAAAGTCACAGTTTGGTGCGGTTTATGGGCTGGTGGCATCATTGGACCGTACTTCTTCAAACATGCTGCGAATCGTAACGTAACTGTGAATGGTGAGCGCTACCGTGAGATGATATCCAACTTTTTTTTTTGCCCAAAATGCAAGAACTTGACTTGCATGACATGTGGTGTCAACAAGACGGTGCCACATGCCACACAGCACGCGTAACAATGGACTTATTGAGAGGCGAGTTCGTTGAACATTTAATTTCACGTTCGGGAGCGGTCAATTGGCCGCCTAGATCGTGCGATTTAACGCCTTTAGACTATTTTTTGTGGGGCTATGTTAAAGCTCATGTCTATACAGACAAGCCCGCTTCAATTGACGCATTGGAAGACAACATTGAAGCATTTATTCGTGAGATACCGGCCGAGATGTTGGAAAGAGTATGCTACGATTGGACTAAGCGGATGGACCATTTGAGGCGCATTCGCGGTCAACATTTGCATGAAATAATCTTAAAACATTAAATTATATGGACCGTACTATCTATTCAAATAAAGATTTCATGCATTTTTCTGAATTTTATGTGTTTTTTTTTGGAAAATTTTCCTATATCTCTTAAAAAATCACCCATTATGTATACGTATGCAACTGTATGTGTGTTGATTGTTAATAGAAACCAATAAAAGACAGAGAAAAAAACGTAGTTCAACCAGCATCAATATATTTTACTACATTTGTATGTGTATGCGTGTTTATAAAAGTGATTTGGAAAATCACTCACGTTTTTCTATGTTCTTTTTTTCGCTTTTTGTTGTTGTTGCAAAAAGAAAACTAAGAAAAAAAAAGGATTTTAAAACCTGGTGTGATTTTCAATCGAGTTTATAAACAGTGGTTAGGGTGGTGGTGATGGTAGTGGCGGTGGTGGTGGCGTCAATGTTTAATTAATTGAAATATTTATTGGTTTTAAATTAGATATAACGAATGCATTTAATGTTTAACTTGTTTGTTTTAAAACACAGTTTTAAAGGTCAAAGTGTGATATTCTATATGCCGTACATAAAGAGGAAAACCAAAAACTGGTATTAAAGATTTTCTAAGCAAATTTTCCACTATTAAGGTCGTATATAAGCATATGATGCAGTGGAGGTTAAACAGTGTACCTTCAAAAATAATTTCTTTTTCTTTTGAGGCTCTCAAGGTGGTTTAATATAAGGCCAATAAGGTATTGCATAGGCCCACATCACCCAAAATACAACACTGCTTCAAACCAAAGAATATGGATATAAAGAATACGCATCATTTAAATATAATAAAATTTCTTATGGCGGGTCGCAACATTACGACCCGCTCTCACCAAAATATTTTTAAAAATCATTTCTTGATGGGAGGGAGGAAGACAGAAGGAAAATGAACGCAAACAAAGAGCGTAACAATGTGTTGCTCTCTTCGTACGTATGTACATGTGTATGTATTCTTGTGTTTTTTGATTTAGTTGTCGATCAGACTGCGATAAGAATACATGTGTTGCGGATGCTTTATCATTTTATTTCAGAATAACATTCGAAGAATATTTTGTGTTAATGATGTTCTATGTCATTAGCTGGGTGTATCCTATTTTGTCCCATAGTATAATTTTTTTAAATGCTTTGGAATGCTCGTTTCTTTTCTTTTAATAAAAAATGATTTTTTTATTCTTTTTATTTATCTAAAAAACATGGCCTAATTTTTAAGCCAAAGATAGATAGCTTTATGTTCTTTTAATAATAAAATCGATGTTTTATTTTATTTTTATTTATCCAAAATTATTAAGCCAAAGATAGACAGCTTTACATATGTATGTTGATGAAATGAAAATAAAAATAGAGTATATTACTAACACTTCTATATGGCTGTAATTAAATAAATTCTCTCAACTTATTTTCTCTCTCTCACTCACTAATCCATAACCATAGGCATGTGTTAACCTGGAGGAAAATTGTTAGTAATAATGTCAAGTCAACTTATTAACCCAATGATATGTATATGTGATCGGAAAATGTAGAAAAATTGTACTGCGCTAAATCCCTAAAGACACCGTATTTAACTTGGCAAGTATTCTTCCAAAAATCGAAATCATTTCTCATTGATATTAGTGAATACTACTGCAATATTTCTTTTTAACGAACATTCTTGATGTTCGTGTCCTATGTGTGTAAAAAGCCGAAGATGTTCTTCCCCTGAGGGACATTGGTGCCGACGTCTTTAACACCAGAAAAAATAAATTAAAAAAAGTGGTCAAACAACAAAAACGCACGATGAGAACAACGCATTGTTACGCTCTTGGTTTCTGTATCATTCCCTTCTATCTTTCCCCCCGCGTCATGAAATATTTTTGAAAAATATTCCAAAATATGTTAAAATGCACATTCTTCATACTTTATTTTCTTTGTTCAAACTCATCGTGGCTAAAAAGAAGTTTCCGTTCCTCTATACCTTCCCTTTCGTTGTGTAGACATTTCCAAACTCATTTTCCCAAATCCAAATAAAGGTTTTGTATCCTTCAGTGCTGTGAAAACTCAGTTCCTGACAATATATGCCTGCTTTCTCATCTGATTTCATGACGTGAATACCTGTAAAGAGTACAGTCAGAGTACTGTCCATTTCTGACAATCTAATTCGTCTGCTTGTTGATTCGAATTTATAACGCGAAGTCCTTTAACGAGAAGTGTTATTTAAACTACTAAGGCAGAGCGGAACCACGGGTGTCGTAAGTACTACATACTTTGTCTCTGACCGGCTGTGGCAAGAAGTCGCCATAGTCTAGTAGGTAATATGGTGGCTTATTAGACGCAAAAGCCTGGGTTCGAGCCGCAGGCCAGGCATCAAAGACAAAATACAAAAAGTATTTTTTCGGCGACTTCATCTCAGTAGATTTCTGGCAAAAACTCTGAGAGTAAATAAAAATTGCCATGAAAAGTTTCTCAATAAATAAAAATCTGTCGTTCGGAGTCGACTTTAAACTGTAGGACCCACCACTCATGTATAAAATTAACACACACAACATAAGTGGTGTGAGAAACTAGAACGTTTTACAATGGGTGGTCAATTCGACCTCCGGGTACTGTACTTGTCTTAATTGACAAGTACACGTCCTCTAACCTAACCTAACCTAGCTATGACAAGGTCTCTTGGGTAGCTATGTTGTAGATTAGAGAATTAGAAGTTTTAAACAAAATACTTTTACATCTGGAAGTCGCCGTAGTCCAGTAGGCAGTGTGTCGGCCTATTAGACCTAAAGCCACGGTTCAAACCCCGGGTCAGACATCAAAACGAAAATGCAAAAAATATTTCTTCGGCGATTTCCTCTCAGCAGATTTCTGGCAAAAACTCAGAGAGTAAATAAAATTGCCATGAAAAGTTTCCCAAAAATCTGTCGTTCGGAGTCGACTTTAAACTGTAGGTCCCGCCGCTCATGTATAAAATTAACACACACAACGTAAGTGGTGTGAGAAGCTGGGCTGTAATCCTGACTGAAGGGTTATAATGACCAATTATGTATGTATGTATGTATGTATGTATAGGCCCACAAAACCATAGGAATTACTGGTGAAGCCTTTGCGCTAAAGTCAAGAAGAAAAGAGAAATGGAGAAACAATTTTGCCCCAAAATGAATAGCAAGCTTCTCTTTATAGATCCATAAATAGTGACGATACGATTTTGGCCAGAAGAACTTTGTATTTTTATAGGATTAAAGGAATCTGAGCTTGAAAATGGTATCTCAAAGTCCTATGATATATAAATGCATTCTGACTGGTATTTCAGAGAAGCGTTAGAAGTTAAGAACGTCTTCTCAGCGAAAGAACGTTGATCTCCACATTATAAATATCTATGAAGGCTGTACTTATTTGGGTTCCTTTAGAAACTTAAAGAAATGTTTGATCAGGCGGCAACTTCATCTTTACTCTGAGAATAAAGCACCTTTCATGAGCTTGAAAGATATGTACATACATCAGTTCGTACTCCATTTCCTTTTCATTTATCGTGGTTAGAAGTTAAGAACATCTGCTCAGTGGAATAATGTTGAACTCTACATTTTAAATGTCTATGAAGGCTGTAATTACTTGGATTTCTTTAGAACTTTGAAGAAATGTTTGATACTGACCCTAGAGAGTCAGATGAGCTACTGCTCTGAGCTACTTAGTCTGAGAATACAATATAACTTCCATGAACTTAAAAGACATGTATTTCAGTTTGTACTCGGACTCCTATTCATTTCTCTCAGCAGTCACGTGGCAAAAATTCTGACAGTAAATTACAATTGCTATGAAAGAAGATTCTCAAAAATCTTTCGTTCGGATTCGACATTTAAAGTGTAGGCCCCGCCACTCATATCCGGAGGTGACTGAAGCTTATTCATAGCTTGTCAATTCAGCTGAATATTGTATTGTTCTGCAAGTGGATGTCTATACTATAAAAATGACTTCAAGGCATTAATATTCCATTAATGATATCAGATTGGTAAAGAGTATGGAAAACTGTTGATCGACGACCTGCACTCAGTGTTCGCTTATGTCTGTGCGAGTCAGATGAAACCATAGGATGGATTCTACGTCGCCTTTGACCACATATCGAATCATATTGTTACGCAAATCGAAACGACCTAATATCGTTTAACAACAAAAACGATAAACAAAAGCCACACGATACAAATACACACTAACACTAAGAATACAATGAACGTGTTGATTATCTAAAGCTGCACACACACATATGTACGACGAACCTGGTTGCGCCTGGTACCAACAACAACATGTATGTGACAAAAAGGGATGGAAAATGTAAGCAAAGTACACAAACAACAAGGTATTAGCAATAGAGCTCTCGAGAAGGCGAGAACACGAACCTTCTACTTCAAGAATGGTCGTTAGACTGGTTGTGTCGGACTATAAAAGGGCTGGACAAAGCAGGCAGCAGTCAGTGTTCATTCAGTCAGTCTTGTGTGAAGAAGCGTTGCGGTTGGAACGTACAAGCGGCATTGCTTGCAAAAAGGTTGTAAGCACAGAAGATCTAACGAACAGTTGTTAGTGTTAAAGCGGACAGAAGTGTGAAATAGAATAGTGTACAAGCAAATTGTTGTTGTGTCGTTAAGTTGTATATGGTGGCACACAAAGAATAAAGAGTTTAACTGAAATTAAACACATATTTGTTTTTACTTTGTTTGCAATTAACGAACTCATATTTAAACGTTTTTAAAAAGGTAAAAACGTAACAATATTAACAATTGAATTGCCTTACCTTTAGAAACGCTCCAAGCCGCCAAATCATAGTTATAGTACAGGTGAGTTACCTCTTGCCTTGGCTAACGTATCTCTACTTTAAGTTTGGAGAACGACACACAAGTCATGCGATCAATGTCTATCTTACCTAGCTCATGAACAATCTGGTGTCCTCGTTTGGCTATTCAGTCAGCCAGCCTTATGTTTCCACTAAGTACTGATCCTATTCAAGGTATTTATAGCGTAAATATTACCCAAGGTTCTACGGTTGCTTTGCTATCCGTAAAGATGCATATCTTGACTATTTACACGGTAATATCCTCGCCTGATATTCATTTTGACATCACCGCCTGAGAGGATTTGACAAATTTTGTACTTTTGCAACAGACTTAAAAAGACCCGATGAATTATACACAAGCCTGGTTTTTTTCTTATTAACATTGATGCACAATTGCTCATCAATTCTGAACATATTTGCAAGCTTTTCAGTTTGTAATGCATGTGGCTTGGATTCGTTGGCATCAAAACTATATCAGAGAGCGTTCCGTAGAAGATAGTTGTCACTCTCTAATGAGCAAGGAACCACAAATATTAATGGGGACACAATACACCCTTGTCCGACTTCTTATGTGGTATACATAGGGTCAGAAATAGCTTTCTTGCAATAATTTAAACTTGGAATCCTACATATTTTTTTTTTTTTGGAAGTCGCCGTAGTCTAGTAGGTAGTGTGTTGGCTTATTAGACGCAAAAGCCTGGGTTCGAGCCCCAGGCCAGGCATCAAAGACAAAATACAAAAAGTATTTTTTCGGCGACTTCCTCTCAGTAGATTTCTGGCAAAAACTCTGAGAGTAAATAAAAATTTGCCATGAAAAGTTTCTCAATAAATAAAAATCTGTCGTTCGGAGTCGACTTTAAACTGTAGGTCCCACGACTCATGTATAAAATTAACACACACAACATAAGTGGTGTGAGAAACTAGGACGTTGTACAATGGGTCAATTCGACCTCCGGGTACTGTACTTGTCCTAATTGACAAGTACACGTCCTCTAATCTAACCTAACCTATCCTACATATTGGCCCTGTATGTGGCTGATGCAGTATTACAAGAATGGCGCTAGAGTGTAATCCCCAGGGCTCAACAAACCGTGGTAGACCAAAAAATACCTGTAGACGCACGGTCCTGCAAGAACTAAGGCTTAATGACCTAATGTGGGAAGGCGCATAAACAACGGCGGAGAATCGTGTCAGATGGAGATGCTTTGTGGAAGCCACCTAGCAGCAACTCGTTTCCTTGCCGTTCGCATCTTGAGTTTAAATCAAATGTCCACAAACACTACTCCCTCTTTCCACCTCCCCAAAACCTATTTTCCTAAACCTGTACAATGCACTGCATGGGTAGGGGCCATCCCCTGAGTGCTGGTTTTACAAAAAAAAAAAAAAAAAAAAAAAAAAAAAAAAAAAAAAAAAATATGCTCCCTAGAGGGGTAATGGAAAAAAGTGGTTGATAAATAGAAATTGCACTTCCATTCATTAATATGATATTTTCTTATGTTATTTATTAATTATGCTTCTTTTTTTTTAGTAAACTACTGCATACATTTAGGTTAGTCTTGTTAAAACAATTTCTAATGAAAATTTTCAATATTTGCTGCATACTTTTAGGCAGTTTTTAAATGTATAAAGGCAAATACCTTAAAAAAATTTCTATGAAGTTTATTAAATTAATTTTGTTAACTTTAAAAATATTCAGATTAATATCCTGCGGCAATGTTTCAACTTTAAGTCTGTTACGAAATGTATTTGAAGATATAAAGTGTTATAATCTGTTAAATAAAAGAGTGAGTGAGAGTGAGGCGGCTGGAAGGGAAGAAAAAGAAATTTATTTACTCTAAAACATTAGATTAAAATGTTATTTCCTTTTCCTTTTCTACACATACATATACACATTGAAACATTGAAACGTAGCCATGGTTTTACTCCAACACTCCACTCTACTTGCTTGGCTTACGATGGCGATGACGCCATTTCCATTATACTAATGTTGCTTAAAGGTAAATTCTATAAATCTGCTGTCTTATGGTATTTCTTTCTCCTTCTCTTCTTTCTCCTTCTTATTTATAATTTTTTGTTCTTGTTATTGTTTGTGTTTTTGTTTTTCTTAATGATTGTGGGATTTTCTTACAATCCTTGGCTGCAGTAGTCATGATTCCTATTTTATAGAGAGAGAGTTTTAGAGAGACATTTTAATAACTTTTATTTGTGGCTGGCAAAGAGAGAGAAAGAGGGGGGAGAAAGAAGATTAAAAATCTATTATTATTATTATTGTTGTTGTTGTTGTTGTTTGTGAAACTACAAAATGATTATTGTTGCTGATGTTGTATTGTGGCTGATTGTTGATGTTGTTCTTGATTTCCTTGTGGTTGCCTTTTAAAACCAAACGACCACCAGCCATCACTGCTTGAAAATGATACATTCTTACCACATTTAATGTTTTCAATTCCACTTAAACTTAACTGTACACGAAGTTGTTGCCTAAAAAATAGAAAAGAAATACTCCTGATTGCTAAGGAACAGAAATAGAGTAAGTAGTGTAAGGCTGGCAGGTCTTATTTTTATTTTTCTTTTGAAAAGGTAACGTAGTAATATTTTGTTTTTTGCCTCCAGTACATAGTTTGGAAACAATTTGTATTTCCGTCTTAGGTTTCCTGTTTTTCCCATCACTACCACCCCCCCCCAAAACCCTTTGTTTATACTTTAATATTTTTTTCGTGTGCAGTTTCTTGACAAGTATGCTTTGCAAAAAAAAAAGACGAAAGTTTTGTAAGAAAAACGAAAATAACTACAAGATTTTTGTTTGAGTTTTTGAAGGATTATAAAACTTAAGTAATTACATCACAATTCTGGCTATGCAGAAAAGTATGCTTTAACATTTGTAGTTTTTTCCTCTCTTTACTTCATTTTTTATTTCATTTTACATAAATAATATGGAAAACAAGATTTTTTCTTTATTTATTAATCATAAAATATGCCAACGAGTTTTGGTTATTATGCAATGCAATACAAAATATTATAATTTCAGAAAAGTTATGATTAGACTTAAAAAAAATTGTATTTTAAATAAATATTTTGGAGTATACTTAAGGGAGCCAAACATATAACAAATTAAGTTATATTTTTAGGCGGTTTCGTAGGAAAATAAAATACTTCAGGTCCACAACAAATAATATTTAAATTAGAAACTTAAGTTACATATTTAGGTGGTCTTATAATGAAAGTCAAGATTAAAATTCTTAAAAACGAAATAAATTGTTTAAAAAAATATTGAAATAAAATTTCTTAAAGAAAGTATGTATTTAGGCTGAAATTAAAGTATATATTTAGGCTGATTAAATAATAAAAATGAAAGCTGGTTTTTACCGTTGTAGTCTAGGAGTGCAAGGGTACTAAAGGGTGTTTTTTACAGAGGTATAGAACTTTAAGTTGGCATTACTTTTCAAGATGGCGAAGGATTTAACAGCTGTCAATTGATTTATTCTCAGTTTGGTTAGGCAATTCATCATGAATAGACTCACACCTGAACAACGCTTGCAAATAGTGCAATTTTATTTCGAAAATAATGGTTCTGTGCGGAAAATGTATCGCGCACTACGTCCATCAGAGCAGTTAATTTGATTAACCATGGAACGTTTTCGCACCACGTTTACTCTTATTGATAACTCGCATCCCCAGAGACGCTGTACGGTGCGTACAGAAGAAGCTATTGCTGCTGTAGAGCGTAGCATTAAGGAAGACCCGACTGACTCCATCCGCCATCGAGCACAGGAATTGGATCTGTGTCCATCCACTTTATGGAAGATTTTGCGGAAGGATCTTGGTTTGTGTGCTTACAAAATCCAACTCGTGCAAGAATTGAAGCCAAACGATCATCAAGTAAGGCGTAGATTCGTCGAATGGGCCCAAAACGAGATTACCGTTGTTCCCGATTTTCATAAGCGAATTTTGCTTAGCGATGAAGAACACTTCTGGTTGAATGGCTACGTCAACAAACAAAACTGACGCATTTGGAGTGAAGGTAATCCTCAAGTGTATGTGGAAACACCGTTACATCCAGAAAAACTGACTGCTTGGTGCGCTTTATGGGCTGGTGGAATCATTGGTCCGTACTTTTTCAAAAACGATGGTGGCCAGAACGTTACAGTCAATGGTGATCGGTATAGAGCCATGATTTCTAACTTTTTCATTCCTGAAATGAATAACCATGATGTCCAGGAGATGTGGTTTCAACAAGACGGCGCAACATGTCACACAGCTCGTGCCACAATAGATTTATTGAAAGACACGTTTGGTGACCGCCTAATTTCACGTTTTGGACCTGTGAATTGGCCTCCAAGATCTTGTGATTTAACACCGCTAGACTACTTTCTGTGGGGCTATGTAAAGTCATTGGTCTATGCGGTAAAGCCACAAACGCTTGACCATTTGGAAGACAACATTCGCCGTATTATTGCCGATATACGGCCACAAATGTTGGAAAAAGTCATCGAAAATTGGACGTCCAGATTGGACAACATCCGCGCCAGCCGTGGCGGTCATATGCCAGAAATCATATTTAAAATGTAATGCCACAAGATTATCTCTCGGATAAATAAAATTCATGTCAATCGAATAATCCATCGTTGTTTTATTGCAACTTAAAGTTCTATACCTCTATAAAAACACCCTTTACAAGCGTCCAATCGATTACCTTGACAAAATTTTGCTGTTCAGTGTCAACTCCTTGCCTAGTTCTTGTTAAGCATTTAGATGTAATCTTCTAAAACACATAATATCACGCATGTTCGAAATAATTGTTCTGGTGATTCGTTTTCCTCATCACAGAATCTCCACATCGAAATTCAAGCGATCCCTACAACAATTGTTCTTTGAGACTGCCGCACTCGGCTGGTTGCCAAGTTCAGGCAATTTCCTGATAGTCTAATACATAACTGAAGCCTCTTTCTTTTGTAATTACCCAATAAAACCTATGGTTGCCTGAAGCCCACTTGGCTTGGAAAATGTCGAAGCTTTGCATCTTACCTTTCGTAAAGTATATCCTTTCAGACTTTCCATCCCACTCCATAGAAAGGTCGTGATTCTATCAGCGATGTGAAATCACGCCTCATCCAAATCCTCCCTTAACATGGGATTCAGAAAAGGGCGAACCGTAAACCAAGTGTACAAATGGTCATGCATAAGCCATATATTGAGAAGACTAACGCACGATTGAAACCCCCAGGCAATCGAAGTCCTGACAGGCATCTTATGCCTAAATCCTAAAGTTTTTTTCTTCCTATAAATTTGAGCAAAAAATGCTTCATAGCGCCTACTAATTATCAATCAAATGTCGTCTTACAGTCTTCTTTAATTTATTTTAATTATCCTGGAAATAAAATTTAAAACTTTAATTTCACTTCTTTGCAGTTTAAGCCAATTAAATTAAGCGTCAATTCTCATGCCGTTAAACGTCACAGCTTAACATAAAAAAAAACAACAACACAAAAAACCACAAAAAGTTTTCCCTTTTACCTAGAAAAACAACAAAAAAGAAAGAAAATTTTTAACAATAGCCAAAAACAACAACAAAAACAATAAGAAAATACAGCAACACCTTAATAATAAACGTGGAATGTTAAACAAAATGTTGATGTATTTACCGAAACATACAACAATGGAGTTTATACCACCTAAAAGTATGCTATACAATATGTACTAGTGAAACCAGCAACAAGAGCGTAAGTAGAGTCATGTAACGTGTAATGCTTAAAGCAACAAATGTAATAACAACAACAACAACAGCAAGGAAAAAAAAACTAAAAACCAATTAGTTTTACCAGTAGAACAAAAACAAAAACAATAACGCCCTCAAAATAACTGCAACCACTAACACAGTAACCACAAAATAACAAAAACAACTACAATACACACACATACATGACAAGTACGGAGCCAAACCGTTAAAAAAGTTTTATTTACATGGTTATCCCTGCCTTATCCCTGTCTCTCAATGTATAGTACAATAATTTAACAAAAATTAAAGCATACTTTTAGTATTACAAACCATAATTTTAAATTGTTTTATTAAAGCATATGGTTAGGCGTTGTAAAAATGAAATTTTCTTCAACCTTAAGGCACAAAATCCTTTCTTCCTTTCTTTCTGTATAAGATTATTGCCACTTTTGGTTAAAAAACATGAACGGAAATTTTTTTAAACAAAAACTCCTTTATCTATAATACTTTAGCCTCTGTTTAATGGCATAAATGTTAAAATGTGTTGTATTCGTTTACAAAAATTTTCCGCTTTACGTTTATTCAAACTTAAATGAAATTTCCGTTTTGACGGGTTAAAAAGTGGTGCGTACTTTAAGGCTGTTTTCCAATGAAAATATGTTCAATAAGACTTTCTATAAAAATTTTAAATTTTAAGTTTAATCTAAAGCCTAACAATAGGCAACATTTTCTTATAAACTATAGACTTAAACACCAAGTAATACAATACTCTGCCAAAAGCCTAAAAACTAGCTACACTTTCTTAAAACTTAAGCCTTTAAATAACAAGTATTATACACGCATACCAAATGAAATTTATTTTTGGTAACTCCTATTAATTTTTATTTACTCTTTTAAGGCTGTGGTGTAAAGCATTGTTTCTAGCTCTTCAAACTTATTTACGCCTAAAAACATGCCATGGAAAATAATTTTTTGTTTGTTTGCTTTGTTAGGTAGTAATATGCATGAGTATTTTAGGGTTTTAGCTGTCATAGTCATTTAAGTTATTTAATAGCAACGCTGTTTAATAGTGTTTTGTATTTAACGCAGGAAAGTATGCTTCAGTTTTTGTTGTAGGCAAATATTAAGACTGTTGTAGTTATAGTTTTGTTTTTAACAACAAATATTTACTTGTTTAGGCTGGTAGTGTAACACAAGTAAAATAAATAAATTTAATACGCCTTAAGGTAGGCTTTAGGCGTGATTTTTGGAAATTGAATAGAAAGAAATATTTTAAAATAAATCTTAAATTTTAATTTCTTTTTAAATAAAAAGAAAGGAATTTATGTGAGATAAGACTAAAAACCCAATATTTTTAAAATGAAGTTAAATAGCCTTTAAGTAAACTCTAGAAATAAAGCTCCTTAGGCTATGCTATAAAATATTGTGTTTAGAAATTCAACGAAGGCATGAACATCTGAGGCATGTTATCGTGATTGAATCGAACATATATACACAAGGTAAGGTATAGATTGCTAATGCTTTCTCTATGCCTTCTCTGATTTAATTTAAATAGTTTCACGTAAACTTTCACTTCCTATTGTATTATTTTGTTTTGTTATCTTATTTCCAATTTATTTAAAACGATATTATTTATAGAAATAAATGTCTAAACTATGATTATTTCATAATATTTCTTTTAGTATCTTTGCTTAAACTTTTCATATACAAAATAATCAGTTTTCTAAGTCGTACATACAGACATTCCTACAAATGTTCATTCTCTTTGTCTCTCTTTAAAATATATTTTAAACCGTTTTCATAACATTTATGTTCCTCCAAAGATTTGCATAATTTTTCCAAATAATATTTTGATATGCTGTTCCAGAAAATTAACACTCAAGCAGACATACTCGATACAAGAAACTGTACGTAGTCTTATCTTAAGACAATTCCCAAAATAACACAAGCATATTAAGGTAGATAAATTGATAATTCTTTGAAAAGTTTGCTATGTTTTTAACTTTTAAAAACGTTTAAAAATATGAGCTTGTAGATTGCAAATCAAATAAAAATAAATTTGTATTCAGTTTTAATTAAAATTCTTTATTATTCGCACAATTCTGCGTGCCACTGTTCACCACTTGATGTAAACAACAACAATTGCTTTTTTTGTTATTGATCTGTTTATACCCTTTGCATGAATAATAACAATTACCAGAGAATTAATCCACAGATCTTTGTAACTGAGATCTTCAAACCACGATTATTTTCTTCAAACACACCGCGTCTTTACCCAAGACTGACTGCACTTTTCAGTGTGCAGTCTAATGAATATTCTTGAGGTCGAATGTTCATGATGTCGCCTTCTCGAAATCTTTATCATTGTTTACGTTTATCATTGTAGTGTTGTTGGTATATTTTTGTTTACTTGTTTATAATTTTATTTTTTTAATTTTATGCTGGTGTTTGTTGTTATAAAGGGTCCGCCAAATAACTTTTTTTTTGAAAGTGCGTTAAAAAAAACTACTGAATATTTTCTCAAATTTCTTTTTTTATTTGAAAGTACAATCCTTCCGGTTAATAATGGAAAATAATTTCATTCAAATGGCTGCCTCGGCTGGCCATGCAGTAGCGATCGATTGTGTGCAACTGCATTTCACCAATGGCTTCACGAATATTGTCCTTTAAAGCGTCAATTGTCTCTGGCTTATCGACGTAACACTTATCTTTGACGGCACCCCACAAATAATAGTCGAACGGTGTCAAATCGCAGCTCCGAGGAGGCCAAACGACATCAGCTCTGCGACTGATAATGCGATCTTCAAAAACAGGGCGCAAAACATTGAGTGTAGCTTCGGCTGTGTGGCACGTAGCGCCGTCCTGTTGGAACCAAATGTTGATATTACGCAGTCCGATAATTTGTAAACAAGTTCATTGTTTTTGTTTTTGTAGCTTTTGTTTATAATTTTAATGTTAAACGATGTAAAAGCAATACACCAGTATCTAGATTTTTCCATTTTCGTAACAATATTTTTCTTAAATGTAAAACACAGTTTAAACAACCCTCGTATATATAAACTGCTAAAACTATTCGTAACATTGCTCATGTTTCAATGGCAATCGATTAAAAATGCTTAGCTAATCGATAACTTTTAAGACTATCCTCGTATATATACTACACTCTCGTATAGGAAATGGCAAGAGATCTTCTTGCTAAGATAACACTCATGATTAGACTTTAACAAGTTTTTATAACAACTAAAAAAACATATTTAAAGTCAGAAATATAGTTCTTATCCTCCCCCCTAATATATTTTCTTCAATCTCTTTTTTACTTAAAACATGACACACTGGCAATTTAAATCTATTGCGTCTGTTATAACAAAACGAAGATGTAGAAAAAGACTTCTCAAGCAATAGAAACAGTAGGAGCGAACAGTATAGGTACATTAAGAAAATAATTAACAGTATTATTTGAGACTGTAATGATCGGCAGGTATAGTCTTCAAAGTAAAGCTTTATATTGTAACAAATCCGTTTAGCTGGAAAAGAGTCTTCGTCTCATTAAATAATTAATTTCAACGTGTATATCCTTCCAAATTTCTTTTCTCAGTCTACACGGAAGCTCATCTGTCTGCTCTTTCCCATGTATTCCCTTAACAAACACGTATAACGGGTGCTCAGCAGAAGATGACCCTATTTCCCCTGTCCATTTTATACCCACAAGGCCTTGGGTTTATTAGGGAAAGACCCTATATTCCAAATGGCCTGGGGTTATATACAGGCTGATCCTTAAGAAGATCCTAAAAGAAAGCATTTCCCATAGTCGTAGAGAATACAGGTCCTTATTAGGGAACAGATAAGGAGTGCGCCGTGGTCTAGTAGGTACTGTGTTGGCTTATTAGACGAAAAGCCAGGGTTCGAGCCCCAGGCCAGTCATCAAAATAAAATACAAAAAGTATTTCTTCGGCGACTTCCTCTCAGCAGATTCCTGGCAAAAACTCTCCGAGTAAATAAAATTGCCATGAAAAAGTTTCTCAAAAATCTGTAGGTTCGGAGTCGACTTTAAACTGTAGGTCCCGCCGCTCATGTGTAAAATTAACACACACAACATAAGTGGTATGAGAAACTACGTCCTAATTCTGACTGAAGAGTTGTAATGACCAATTACGTACGTATAAGGAGTGCGCTGGCTAGGAGGCAATAAAGTAACTTGGCGTAATGACTGATGCGAGACTGACAAAATAAATCAGGTACCTGTAAGTTTATTGGCAACTATTGGTGACCCTCGACATGAAAAAGCCAGTTTCTCTCAATAGGTGTGGGCTCCGTTGCACTCTACACAGCACCTACATATATAGGCCTATGCGATAATTCACTTTATGTGGACGGTTCAACAGATTGCCTGAAAAGTTTCGCGCAGAGTCTTCATAATTGAGAGAGAATAAAGAGAATGACTATGACATCAGGTCAGTTGGACATTTCAGGAAATCAATAGACGTGCAGAGGCAGATAAACAAATATCATGCTTGAGCATAGCTGGACACTGGGCGGTCTTCTGAGGTAATATTTGATCAGAGATTGTGAGAGAAGTGGATGGAAATCCCACACTAACTGAAGCTTTTAATTTCTCACTCGATTTGTCAAGTCGCGATACCCTTAGACGTGTTTGACTAGTCATACATTATTATAAGCATAAAGTTTTTGCCTATCAGATGCGACTTAATTAATTCTAGCAGAGGCCCAAGTAACAATAGTAGGTAGGACTGGTCTTACTGCCTGCTGTTACGTTTTTACTTCTAAAAACGTTTAAAATATAAGCTCGTAGATTGCAAATAAAATAAAAATAAATTTGTGTTTATTTTTAATTAGAATTCTTTATTATACGCACAATTCTGTGTGCCACTGTTCACAACTTAATGTAAACAACAACAATTGCTTTGCTTTGTTATTCCTCTGTTTATACCCTTTGCAAAAATTACTAGACAATTATTCCACAGATCTTTGTAACTGAGGTCTTCAAACCACGATTACTTTCTTCAAATACACCGCGTCTTTACCCAAGACTGGCTGAAGTTTTCCTGCTTTGCCTTGCCTTTTATATGGCAGGGTAAACAGTCTGATGACTGTTCTTGAAGGCAAATGTTCGTGACTTCGCCTTTTCGAAATCTCTATTAATGTAAACATCGTTGTTTACATTCATTATTGGTGTTTTTGTATTTTGTTTACATTTATTTTTGCAGTGTTGTTTGTGAATTTTTGTTTACTTGTTTACCATTTTTAAGATGGTGTTTGTTGTTATATCAAGCAGTACGATAATTTGTAAACAGGTTTGTTTACTGTATTGTTTTGTTTTTGTAGATTTTGCTTATAATTTTAATGTTAAGCGATGTAAAAGCAAAACACTAGTATCTAGATTCATCATTTTCGTATGACAATGCACTTAATTCTCTGTATCGGATTGAATTCCAATGAAGTTGTCTTTAAGTTTACCTTATCGTTCTATATTATGGAAAGTAACCATCATTGGTCTTCATTGGGTAGGGCGACAAAGATTTACCTGCAAGTCTACTTCCTTTGGCTTTCTTTGAAATATTCTCTTCATGAGTTCTCCACAGTTTTTTACACTCCAGTATTATTTACAGATGTTATGAATTCGCCTTTCATGAGTACATCTTAGAGAGTATTTTCCATTTAGAGTTGGTTGCTCTTGTGATTTTCCTTGGGTCAATTCCCAAACACGCTAACATGCATCACTGACTTACAATCTTAATTGTATTGTAAAGGGTATCAGTGCCTCTTGCTATTAGAACTACGTCGTCCGCAACTGTTACTTCGTAGTTGCTGTAGGGTACCACAATGTCGCTATTGACATCCTATAACTTTGCTCTACTCACTTGCCTTTACCTCATAAACCTTTCAAGATTCCTATACTCTTTCGCTTTACTGTTCCTTAGCGTAAGAAATCCATGTGAAATACAAGAAACTTTATTTAGTTCGTGGAAATATGCATGTATTCTTCCACTAACTAAAATTCATATTGAAGTTTGCCTTCCTGTGTGTAAAACGAGAAAGAGAGTAGTTTTGCTTAAGGTTTTGATGTCTTTCATGTGTCTTTATTTTATGAGCTGCTCAACAATGCATACAATTTGAGGCAGTTTTTTTCTTTTCTCTCATTTTGTTTTTCCTAGAGATTATTACTGTGACTATGATTATGATTGCAATGAGAATATAACACAAGTAGCATTAGAAGATAACCCAGCAGACATGGTTACAGAAATTAAAATTTTAAAACTTATTTAGAATTTTTCATAGGCAATGGTTTAAAAGCCTATGTTTGGTTGGCAATTTTTCTTTTTAAAATTTTAATTTCTTGCTAAATGGCTTGCTGGGTTGTTTAGGGATCTTTAAATACTCATATTTGCTACAAAGATAAACATTGTTAGGGATATGGCAATAAATGCAGGCATTTTATGAACAATTCATACACATACTCAAAGCAATGCACATATACGAGTATATGTATAGGTATACACACACCCATAAGCCTACTACTAATATTAACACAAATACACTCTCTTCTGTATGTATGTGTATATGTGTAGCATACATAAACTACTTTGTATATTAGCAACATATCCCCGTTATAAGCTACATACACTATTATGGCTGCTCTTCTATTTCCGTATTTTGTATTTGTATTGGTATTTGCTTTAGTATTAGTGTGTGTTTATTTTCCTTTTTTATACGCATACGAAAAAAATGTTCATTTCCATATGAAGTTTTCAAACGCATGTGATTATCCCTGTGGGATCGTAAACATTACTTTCGTTTGCTCGTTTCAAATTTCAAAACGTTTCCTCCGTTCGTTCGTCTAACGCTTAAGAGTTGTTTTATGCTGAAAATTTTATGAAATTTGCATTTCGAAAAATTATGTTTATTTTTTCCGTTTTTAAAGGGAAATTAAAGAAACATTTTTAATGGCACATTAAAGCAGAATTGAGGATAAATAGGAGTAAATATCTAATTAAACAGAAATTGATTAATAAAACGCCTGCTTAAGTAAGGCTCGGCTTAAGGTTTTTCAATTACTTAATACAGTGGTGGCCTTATAATTAGAAACGACCTAGCAACATGTACATATGTTTGTTAATTTGTTTTACAGTTTTCACTGTGTACCTGGGATCAAAGGCTTTGTTTGGAGGACGTCTCTTACATACGTTTTTCCATCAGATTGGGACAAATTAAACTTAGATTCGTCACTCCAGAGAACTCTGTTCCAGAAACATCATTTCTAATTATAAGGCCACCACTGTAGATTAACTTGTTTTATTTTATTCCGGTCGCCTTAGGATCCTATCTCCTCTTGCAACAGTCTAAAGAAACTCGACAGTGTGGTTAAAAACCTTATGTTTTCAGCAGGAGGCGGCTACCATTTAATCCAGGAAAGGAATTTAATAAGAATATCGCGATAGTTGTGTAAACAACAGACTTAAAAGACATGCAATTGCACGCGAACCAGAACTATAGATTGATGAAAATCTGGATGCAGCCACTAAACATACAGTCAAAGAAAAAAGTTTACATACACCACTGTATGATTTCTTTTGGAAGTGGTCAAGAAAATCGTAAAGTACAACAACAACAGTAGCAACAATAAAGGCAGCCACCGAATCGGTAAGTTTAAAAAATTTCAAACGAAAATAAACACACAGTCAAAGAAAAAAGTCGACTTACACCACTGTATGTATTCTTTTGGAAGATTTCGAAGTGGTCACGAAAATCGTAAAGTGTAACAACAACAGCAGCAGCAACAAAGGCAGCCACCGAATCGGTAGGTTAGGTTAGGTCGGAGTGGTAGCTCTGATATCACAAAGCTCACTTAAGAACTCATAGCGGCCACAATCAGTAAGTCTGAATAATAAGTCTGAATGAAAAAATATTGAAACAAAAAAAAAAAAAAAATTGGAAAACATAGTTTTAAAGCTTTTAAACATCATCAAATTAAGGTGTTTGTACAAATCTAACCTTCACGAATATATACATACATTCTGTCTTAATGCTTAATAACCCGAGACGATAAACATACTTAAACCATGACCCATTGTGATACTACCGGTGTTTTCCTCCTAACACTAGAACCATTCGGAGATCATCTATGCAGTAGAAGTCCAGACGTTTGCTTCCTTTACGACATTAAGGTGTACATGTACGCCAGAACAAGAAGAACAGTTTTCTCCTCCAATTAGACTCTTCAGCTCCTGTAGAAGTCATTTTGGTATGCTGAAAAGCTATAAGTGTTGCATGAATAATGCAATGTTCAGCTGACTCTGACAGCTCTGGCTATTCCTGAGCCCTTTACCTCTATCCGAAGCCAGCCACATTGTTTTGCGGAATATGCTACTGTATTATGCCTGAGCTTGTTGGATCTCAACGGGTTAAGCTGGGAGAAATCATTTTGACATGACGAAAGATGCCTTGAAGTCGCCGTATTATAAAGGGTGTTTTTTACAGAGGTATAGAACTTTAAGTTGGCATTACTTTTCAAGATGGCGACCGATTTAACAGCTGTTAAGTGATTTATTCTCAGTTTGGTTTGGCAATTCATCATGAATAGACTCACGCCTGAACAACGCTTGCAAATAGTGCAATTTTATTTCGAAAATAATGGTTCTATGCGGAAAACGTATCGCGCACTACGTCCATTTCATCGTCGACAAAATCGTCCATCAGAGCAGTTAATTCGATTAACCATGGAACGTTTTCGCACCACGTTTACTCTTATTGATAACTCGCATAACCAGAGACGCTGTACGGTGCGTACTGAATAAGCTATTGCTGCTGTAGAGCGTACCCTTGAGGAAGACCCGAATGAGTCCATCCACCAACGAGCACAGGAATTGGATCTGTGTCCATCCACTTTATGGAAGATTTTGCGGAAGGATCTTGATTTGCGTGCTTACAAAATCCAACTCATGCAAGAATTGAATGAATGAATGAATAAGGCGTAGATTCGTCGAATGGGCCCAAAACGAGATTACCGTTGTTCCCGATTTTCATAAGCGAATTTTGTTTAGCGATGAAGCGCACTTCTGGTTGAATGGCTACGTCAACAAACAAAACTGCCGCATTTGGAGTGAAGGTAATCCTCAAGTGTATGTGGAAACACCGTTATATCCAGAAAAACTGACTGTTTGGTGCGCTTTATGGGCTTTTTCAAAAACGATGATGGCCAGAACGTTACAGTCAATGGTGATCGGTATAGAGCCATGATTACAAACTTTTTCATTCCTGAATTGAATAACCATGATGTCCAGGAGATGTGGTTTCAACAAGACGGCGCAACATGTCACACACCTCGTGCCACAATAGATTTATTGAAAGACACGTTTGGTGACCGCCTAATTTCACGTTTTGGACCTGTGAATTGGCCTCCAAGATCTTGTGATTTAACACCGCTAGACTACTGTCTGTGGGGCTATGTAAAGACAATGGTCTATGCGGTAAAGCCACAAACGCTTGACCATTTGGAAGACAACATTCGCCGTATTATTGCCGATATACGGCCACAAATGTTGGAAAAAGTCATCGAAAATTTGACGTCCAGATTGGACTACATCCGCGCCAGCCGTGGTCATATGCCAGAAATCATATTTAAAATGTAATGCCACAAGATTATCTTTCGGATAAATAAAATTCATGTCAATCGAATAATCCATCGTTGTTTTATTGCAACTTAAAGTTCTATATCACTGTATGTAGACTTTTTTCTTTGACTGTAAATCAAGCATCATTAAAAATATGACAGACGGTATTCCATTAGAATAATTTTAATTTTTTTTTTAAACTGTGAATAGAGTTTAAAATTGTTTGAATGTTTTATTCATAAAATTCTAATTTATTCAGTGTTAAATTATTTACGTTTTCATTGTTTACTTTATTGTTTTTGTTTTTTTTTTATTTTCTTTCATTATCTCTGGTACTATTGACAACATTTTGTACCTGATACGTAAGCACGCACATGCAAGCAAAAACAAGCATTAACATTGTTGTTGCTGGTGTTGTAATGTTCTAATAAAACTGTGAATCTATTTTTAGCTGCCTGTTATCGTAATTCTTATTCTGTTATTAAAAACACTTCGTTTGCTGCCTACGTGGCTGTAAATTGTTTGCCACAATGCAACGTATAGCCTCGGTGGCGCAGTAGGCAGCGCGTAAGTCTCATAATCTTAAGGTCGTGAGTTCGAGCCTCACCCGGGGCATTTACTTTTTTGTTCTATTTTATTATATTTTCTTATTTATCTTTCGATTAAATTGTTTTTATTATTTATTGTGAAAAGCAAAAAAAAAAACTTAATATAATAGCATAATATATACGCCTGTCTATGATTTTTATCATATTAAACGCTTTAGTGTTCTCCTTGAATTGAAAAATTTATTTAAAGTATTGATAACTATTTCCAAATCTAGTTTTTTAATAGAAGCCTCTTTATCTTGAGACCTTTTAAAGTCCATGAAAATTTTTTTGAAATCCATATTCTATGCAAGAAGCATATGGTTTCCACAAAATATTTCAGTTCTTAAGGTTGGTTATATACCAAACATCCTGATCTGTTTGATAGACCAAATCAGTATGGAAACCTTATCGTACAATTTTCACTAAGTGCGCTCAATCTAGCTACGCTCCTTATCTCAACATTGATGTATTGCTGGCTGACTGGAGAATATTTCGAAACCACAAATTTTTAAAGCTTTGTAATTTTGCCTTCGTTTCCTCAGTCAGACAGGCTTCGCGGTCAACACAGACTTCACGCCTATTTAAGAAAATTAGCATTTAGTGACATACATATAAAGGGTGTTTTTTTTATAGAGGTATAGAACTTTAAGTTGGCATTACTTTTCAAGATGACGACCGATTTAACAGCTGTCAAGTGATTTATTCTCAGTTTGGTTTGGCAATTCATCATGAATAGACTCACGCCTGAACAACGCTTGCAAATAGTGCAATTTTATTTCGAAAATAATGGTTCTGTGCGGAAAACGTATCGCGCACTACGTCCATTTTATCGTCGACAAAATCGTCCATCAGAGCAGTTAATTCGATTAACCATGGAACGTTTTCGCACCACGTTTACTCTTATTGATAACTCGCATCCCCAGAGACGCTGTACGGTGCGTACAGAAGAAGCTATTGCTGCTGTAGAGTGTAGCATTGAGGAAGACCCGAATGAGTCCATCCGCCATCGTGCACAGGAATTGGATCTGTGTCCATCCACTTTATGGAAGATTTTGCAGAAGGATCTTGGTTTGCGTGCTTACAAAATCCAATTCGTGCAAGATTTGAAGCCAAACGATCATCAAGTAAGGCGTAGATTCGTCGAATGGGCCCAAAACGAGATTACCGTTGTTCCCGATTTTCATAAGCGAATTTTGTTTAGCGATGAAGCGCACTTCTGGTTGAATGGCTACGTCAACAAACAAAACTGCCGCATTTGGAGTGAAGGTAATCCTCAAGTGTATGTGGAAATACCGTTACATCCAGAAAAACTGACTGTTTGGTGCGCTTTATGGGCTGGTGGAATCATTGGTCCGTACTTTTTCAAAAACGATGGTGGCCAGAACGTTACAGTCAATGGTGATCGGTATAGAGCCATGATTACTAACTTTTTCATTCCTGAATTGAATAACCATGATGTCCAGGAGATGTGGCTTCAACAAGACGGCGCAACATGTCACACAGCTCGTGCCACAATAGATTTATTGAAAGACACGTTTGGTGACCGCCTAATTTCACGTTTTGGACCTGTGAATTGGCCTCCAAGATCTTGTGATTTAACACCGCTAGACTACTTTCTGTGGGGCTATGTAGTCATTGGTCTATGCGGTAAAGCCACAAACGCTTGACCATTTGGAAGACAACATTCGCCGTATTATTGCCGATATACGGCCACAAATGTTGGAAAAAGTCATCGAAAATTGGACGTCCAGATTGGACTACATCCGCGCCAGCCGTGGCGGTCATATGCCAGAAATAATATTTAAAATGTAATGCCACAAGATTGTCTTTCGGATAAATAAAATTCATGTCAATCGAATAATCCATCGTTTTTTTATTGCAACTTAAAGTTCTATACCTCTATAAAAAACACCCTTTACTTCGAACCTTGGAAAATATCGCCCACGCCAATTCTATGCAACTGTTTAGATCTATCGCTATCCAAATATTTGAGGAAGACACCGATTACGATCTGGCCTGTAACGTCAGTTCCCACATAATAACCTCGAAAACTGTTTGACGGCTTTATACTGTTTGGCTACCCGTACTGTGGAACCAGATCTTTACCCATTTTGTATATGCCCAGACTTATGTCGTAGGAATAAAAAGCTTTTGGGTTTGAAATTTGAAACGAGTACGCTCATCGTTGAAGTCCGTACTAGACATTGCATTGTCGGCGTTTATGCGGAACCAATGGCTAATGACGTCCGCAGAAGATGTACAGAAAAGGAAGGAGAGAAACCAGATCTATATCCAACATTTGAGCTTCTGGAACGCATTTGATATTACCGGTTTGTCGGATGCGGACCTTGTGAGACTAAAAGTTACAGATGGCGTCAGAATTAGGGGACAATTCCATTAGGGATGTTAAGAAAGCGGTATGTGTAAAGGCTGGACAGTGAGCCATTAACTAATAAACGGTTTTTTCCTCCTCTTCTGAGTTTCCAATTTCAGAAATCATGTGAGCGTGCTCTTAGCTGACGGGGATGCCTGCCTATTAGGCAGTACCCCGTGAAGACAGAGACCACTTCGTTAATGTTTCGACGAGAGAGAAATATGAGCTATTTTGTCCTCTCTAGAATAACGTTTGTTTAGAGTAAAGTAGAGGTCGAACAGAACCTCCCTACTATCCAGGAAATGTCAGACAAGGAATGGAATTTATCGCAATATTCAGCCTAATAGTAGCCAAATTGATTGCAATTGGTGGATCCGGTACTGGTTTGTCACCCACAGCACAGTTTCCGGTGACATCCCAAATAATGGAGACATTCATACATAAGTTTAAAAGTCGATATGAAGTTTATAACGGTAAGGACGGTATGTTTACATATGTATATGTAAAGCCAAGTTGCATGGCAACTTAGAAAAAAAAACGAAGTTTATCTGATAACTTAATTACTTTAACTCAACAAATTTAATTATGATGTGTCATACGACATGTTTGTAATTCCTTAGAGGAAAGTAAAAATTTTTTTTCTGAACGGGAAATAAAACTTTCACCCGTGAAAAAAAAACCCGACAACAAATACAAAATCGCCAAATAATAATTCTCACCTTTAATTTTGTGTTATTGTTTGTTTAATCAAAAGTAATAACGGTACACACAAAATTTTTAGAATTTAAAAATATTCTACAACATGCTGCTAAAAGTGTTAATTAATCAGAGGCTATGATACTGCGTAGCATCTACATTTGCTGGCTAACAGAAGATACAGCTTTGAAGCCTTGTGAGAAGAAAAATTCCGATTTTTTAAAATTTCAAAAAGGAGGAGGAGGAGAAGGGGGGGGGGGGAATTAAAATCAAAACTAGAGCAGTAGATCACAGTAAAACCAAGTCGATTTTAAGTTTATTAACACTTTTCTTTAAACCAAAAAAATTGTTCTATGGGGCCACACTAATTGTTCAAACATGCCAACTCTGAGATGAGACCCTTACTCCTCAGTTTGCGAGGGTATTGGTTGTAGAGGCTTATTTATCCATGATTTCATTGTATTGCATTGATATTCTAATTTTCACACCTTCAAAGAAGGCAATGGCAGGTAAAGATGGTTTAAAGAAAATCCGTGGCAAAAGAGAAAAAGCAATTGAAAGAATTCTACCCACGAACAGAACAAAATTTTCAAATAGTACGCGATACGAAACGAAACAATACGGCACGCGAGGCTGCGGTGGTGACTGTTTTTTTTTTTAAAGAAATCAAAAATTATTTTAAATTATACGCGTTATAATCAATATTTTTAAGTTAAAAAAACAAAGAAAAACATAGAGAAACAATGAAAAGACACGATCATTATTATGCCAGCAACAGCAATAACTGTGGCAAATATGTGATGCTGGCCATGTTGGCCATATTTTTCATAAGCATTTCGGCCTTTGCCATTGTGGAGATACGCAACTTCTATACGGACGAAAGTATTGTACAAAAAATACTCATGAATAGTTTTAAAACATCCCAGGCCACCGCCGATACTAGCCAAGCCGAATTTGTTTTTATCGAAACCAATCAAAACAGTGAACGTCTGCCCAGAGCATTAGCTTTAGAACCGAACTCTACCACCTCACCCGCTAACAATACCTCGCAAAAATCCAATTATTACTATGAAGAACAAAAACCTGTTGTAGTGTATTCAAAAACCGATATGGCATCGCCCATTGCCTATAAACAATTAAAAGAAGTGCCTCCCAAACAAGATACCGATGATGATGATGAAGATCCCTATCGTAAACCATTACCTGAGGACGAGGATTATGATTATTTTGGCCAACCTTCTTCTTCTAATCAACAACCACACTCACCCTACTACCGGCAACCATCATATCAATCTGCTGCCGATTCTTACTACAGATCACAACCAAATGCCAATAACTATTACAGATCACCACCACCTTATCCTCAATATTTTGATGATTCAAGAGAAGATTTTCCGGGACCACAACAGAAAGACCAGACGGGCTCTGAAGAAGCAAGAAACTCCCAGTATAGTGATTACAACAATAATAATAATTATTATAGGCAATGGCATTATGCCACACCTCCACCACCTTCGCCAGCTATGTCTACTGCAGGCTCAACATCTCCCAATGGACGCTTAGCACCCACTCGAAGTGGCCAAGAAAATCGTAAAGTGCAACAACAACAGCAGCAGCAACAAAGGCCGCCACCGAATCGGTAAGTCTATTTCCAGTTTTCTCTTTCCATAATGGACGTTTAGAATTTTGCCTAGAATTCATAACGTGATCGCTAATAGTTTGGTTTGGTTGCCGTATAACCTATTAATTATTGTGAGCTCCAGTAATATGTAAACAATGGTTAGGATAGTGGCCGACAAGTATGACACGAGATTCATCAGGTGGCATTGTGACATTGGATGGATCTCCCTCCTTAGCTTCTATTTTAAGAATAAGTTTATGGGTCCATTGATCTCTAAATGTAATTCCTTTCTATCAAGATTCTGTTACATGAAAAGCCTGGGTTCGAGCCCCAGGCCAGGCATCAAAGACAAAATACAAAAACTATTTTTTCGGCGACTTCCTCTCAGTAGATTTCTGGCAAAAACTCTGTGAATAAAATAAAAATTGCCATGAAAAGTTCCTCAAAAAAATCTGTCGTTCGGAGTCGACTTTAAACTGTAGGTCCCACCACTCATGTATAAAATTAACACACAAAACATAAGTGGTGTGAGAAACTAGGACGTTGTACAATGGGGTCAATTCGACCTCCGGATACTGTACTTGTCTTAATTGACAAGTACACGTCCTCTAACCTAACCTAACCTAACAGATGCATTTGGACGTAGTAGTTAAGCATATGCTATCCCTTCTGATATTTCGTCATTACGTGTACATTCAGTTTCTCAATATGAGTTATAATTCATAACCGAGGATAATCAAGACTTGCGGAGAATAAAAATTCTGGTAGAGCCCCTACTATGTAGAAGAGTAAGGGTTTTAAAACACCCAAGAAGCATCTTAACCCGGGAGTTTAACGATATCAAACTGTTCCAAGAAATCAGTTTATCAGTTGGGAAATCAATCAATGTTTCGAAGTCTTCATATTCTAGTAGGTAGTGAGTTGGCTTATTAGATGAGAGAGCCCGTGACTTAGACTTCTCGAACAACCCAAAATATCTAGGAAATATTTCATTAGGCGACTTCCCCTCAGCCGTCTTGTGGCAAAACCTCTGAAAGTAAAATAAAATTGTTTCGGAGTCGACATTAAACTGTAAGTCCCGCTACCCATGAATAAAATTACACCCAACATGAGTGATGTGCGAAACTAGGTTGAGTGATATGAGCAGCTAGGTTGTAATCCTGGCTAAAGAGTTGTAATGACCAATTATGTATGTAAGTAAGTGAGTAAAGTGCCCTGTGAGTGTTATTTCCACAATACTGGTAACTAATCTTGCAGTTCCGTTCTTTTGCAAAGCATTATAAGTATAATTAGTATCGTGTAGAGCCATGCTGTGATGAGGGTTTTTGAGATTCGATCTTACATACATAATTGGTCATTACAACCCTTCAGTCAAGTCAGGATACGACCTAGTTTCTCACACCATTTATGTTGTGTGTGTTAATTTTATACATGAGTGGCGGAACCTACAGTTTAAAGTCGACTCCGACCGACAGATTTTTGAGAAACTTTTCATGGCAATTTTTTATTTACTCTGAGAGTTTTTGCCAGAAATCTGCTGAGAGGAAGTCGCCGAAGAAATTATTTTTGTATTTTGTTTTGATGTCTGGCCTGGGGCTCTCGAACCCTGGCTTTACGTCTAATAAGCCAACACACTACCTACTAGACTACGGCGACTTCCCACCATTCATGAATAAAATTGGCAAACACAACATGAGTGATGTGAGAAGCTAGGTTGTAATCCCGTGCCCCGTGAGTGTTATTTCCACAACATTGGTTGCATGGCAGATTGCCTTCTTACATGGTCTTGCAGTTCCTTTGCTCCCTAAAGTATTTTCAGTTTAAATAGTACTTTGTAGAGCTATGATGTGATGAGGGTTTTGAAACTCCATCTTATTTGCATAAAAAAAGAACCTCGTAGGCCTTTCGAGCTCTTTCAAGAACATTCTGCGTCCATAAGAGTTTTGAATCGAGGAGAACCTGCAGACATTAGATCGGGGAGAAGAAATTGTGTTGAATTCTTCTAAGTTTGGAAGGCAGTGAACAGCATAAGCAGGGTCCTCTGTGGATCTAATGATTTCACTGCTCGAATTAGATGGCAATGACCAAATCATCAGCATAACCTAGCACTTCAAGGCCGCTTTCCACGATCTTAATGAGCGAGTAGCTTGTCAAAATGAATGTCTAAAATTTGCCAAGCAATTCTACATGTCTTTAATTTCTTTAAATTTCGTGTAAATGCAAACTGTCTGGCTATACCAGTGCAAGAATGCCAAGAAAAGAATGTTCGAAAACACATATAAAATGAGGTTAGATTTTCATATTTTTTTCTTAGCAGTAAAATTGATTTTAAATACAATTTTTTAAACCAAAACCCTATTCACAAAACCTTCCTTCTCTTAGTTTTCTTTATTTTTTTTTGCTAAGATTCCATTGTAAACCAGAATGCACTTAAAAGTCTAAATTTATTATATCACTGTAGCTATCTTATACTCTCTCTTTCTCTCTATTTATATAACAGAGAGAGTTAAAAATATAACGGCATTAATCATATTTTTTCCATTTTTTTTGCTCCGCATTTTAAAAAGGAAAAACTTTTCTACTCAGGAAATTAAATACATTGCCACATTACCTGCCATAATGCAACAACTTATTGTTGCTAACTATTGCAGTTATTGTATTGTATTGTTGTTGTTATTGTTTTTGTTTTTATTATATGCTGCTATTGCAACTGTTTAACTACCGGGTTTATGTCAAACGAAACTTTATGATCAACAAAAGTGTTGTGTGCAGCAGCATACATACATACATGGGTGAGAGTGTAGGTGTTTCAAATATGTACACTCACACTCACACTCACATTTCGTTTAGTTTTTCTTCTTACGTAGAACGGCAAAGTTATTAGCAATATGCGAGGGTGGTTGGTTAAGTTAAAGAAATGATAATAAATAGTTTTAAAAAGCTTAACACACGACCTATATAGTTGCCTTGTAGGCAACAACCGTAATAATAAAGCATATAAAATGGAAAAAAAACAGGAGTCAGAGAGTATAGGAGAGTGTGAGAAAGAGAGAGATGGTAAGAGAGTAATAAAAGAACCGGCAAACTAACAATGTCAACAACAAATGTGCCATTATAAGAGCTTATTAAATGCATTATTACACTCATACACCTACATAGCCTAGCACACAGCGCACACGGCACACATAAAGGCTAAAGAGACATTTACACCTACACACACACACAGACACACACTTTGCTATGGGTATGATGGGTACCCTTATAAAAACTAAGAGAAAATAAATAGAAAATTACAAGCAATTTTTAAACACAACAGAACGCAATACAACACAACACAACACAACACAATACAATGATACATGTTCGTACGTTCGTTCGTTACTTTATGTTACGTTATGTTCTTTCAGTTTTATTTGTGTAACTGCAAAAGGCAGTTGTTGCTGTTGTTGTAGCAAAGACATATTGTTGCATGCGTTTCTCATACACAACAAATAAATAAATTGTAGAGGTTTATAGCTAAAATATACCACAATAAACATCCTGGTTTACGAAATAAAAACGTACGAACGTATGTGCATGTATGATCATATCAACTGCGAGCAACTACTATAAACGCATACAAAATATTCAAATAGAAATATAAAGACGGGAAATATAGAACAAAAAAATATGGGGAAAAAATAGAAAATTTTTTTTATCTGCTACTCGTAAAAGTAAAAACAAATCTTCATTATTATTTATATGGACAGATTTCCATTTTTGTTTTTCGTTGTTGTTGTTGTAGAATTTATATTTGAATATAAAAATTGTTTGAAATATTTGAGTTTTTTGTCGTTTGTTTTGTGAAAAAGATTTATGACTAGAAATAGAAAAGTTGTTAAAGTGCAAAATAGTTTTTAGTATAGAACGATATAAAGCTGGTAGTAAAAAGCTGGATCATATAGAAAAAGTCTTTATTAACAGAAATAGTTGAGAAAAAAAAATGAAAATATTTATGGGGATTTTAATAAAAAACTGTGCACCAAATTGAATCATTTAATCAAGTGTTAACTTTTGTAAAGGATTCCATTTCAAAAGTCAATTTAAATAAATTCCATATCAAACTATAATTTCATAGAGACTTGTACTCAATTATTTTCATGTACAGAATGTAATGTCATTTTCATGACCGCTTCTGGATCTGTTGCCGCAGTCAATCTTTTTAAAGCTGATTTATAAGCACTTTTTCTCATATTTCTGGTGGTGTCTCGACGATAACTGAAAGTCTGTTGATTTTCCTATGATCCAACCATAGGGTATGATTCAAAACGATCCATACGTACGTACATAATTGGTCATTACAATCCTTCAGTCAGCATTACAGCCTAGCTTCTCACACAACTACTATACTATACTAAGCTCATGGCCTTAACCCATTCGCTGCCAAGTCTAAATTATATGAAGTCATTCCCATTGCCATTTATATTTTGAGTGTTATTGTTTACCAAAACCCTGTTATTTCTTGGCAAGAGCACATATATTATCATACATAATCATTTGCAAGCAGAAAACCAAAGACGAGTTGCTATAAATACTCGATGAAGTTAATTTTTGCGTGAAGAATAAAGTATTATTTTTGTAAAAAAAAATTATTTGTAGTATTTTTCAAGTTTTTTGCATATTTATATTATGTTTGTGGCAAAAAAAAATTTACTAATTCAAAAGCCTGTATGTTATAATATATTTAAAGTAGGACGAGTATACTCGTCTTTGATAGGGTATCCCGCACTGTCAAGACAGGGTATCCCGCTCTGCCAAGACGAGTATACTCGTCCTTGGCAGCGAGTGGGTTAAAGTGGTAAGCTATGCTAATGATCTGGTTATCGCTTTCTAATTTAAGTAGTGAACACGCCGTGAGAATAGATCCACAGAAAAACGAGCTTATGCTTATGTTCCCTGCCTTTTAACCTAAGAAGAATTCAACACAATTTCTTCTTTACGATCTAATAACTGCAGATTATTCCCGATTCTAAACTCTTATGAAGGCAGAATAATTTTTGAAAATAAAATGAAGTCTGAAACCCCTCCTTACAACATGACTCTACAAGACCCCAATTATAGGCATAATGCTTTGAGGAGCAACGGAACTACAAGAGAGCATAGACTTTTAAGTGCATTCTAGTATACAATGGAATCTTAGCAAAAAAAAAAGTAAAACCAAGAGAAGGAAGGTTTTGTGAAAAAAATATGAAAATCTAACCTCATTTTGTATGTGTTTTCGAACATTTTTCTTGGCTTTCTTGCACTATAGCCAGGACATGTAGAATTGCTTGGCAAATTTTAGACGCTCATTTTCACAAGCTATTCACTCATCAAGCTCGTGGAAAGGGGCCTTGAAGTTCTAGATTATGCTGATGATTTGGTCATTGCCCTCTAATTTGAGCAGTGAAAACACTCTGAGAATAAATCCACAGAAGACCGAGCTTATGCTGTTCACTACCTTCCAAACTAAGAAGAATTCAACACAATTTCTTCTCTCCGATCAAATGCCTGCAGGTTCTCCCTGATTCAAAACTCTTATGGACGCAGAATGAAAGAAAGAAAGAATGAAAGAGCTCGAAAATCTTACGAGGTTCATTTTTATGCAAATACCTGAAATATCTGAAACCCCTCCTTACATCATGACTCTACAAGACCCCAATTATACTCATAATGCTTTGAGGAGCAACGGAACTACAAGACAGCATAAAGAAGCAGTCTATCATCCTGGTTACCAGTGTTGTGAAAATAATACCCTCAGGGCACTTTATTTCTTAACGAACGTGACTTTGTCGTTCACAAATGCCGGGAATTTATCAGGGAAATATCTTTCTCATTCAAAGGTAATTATAACATGGATTTCGGCACATAGGGATATCGCAGGTAATGGCATTGCTACAGGGTGGCTGATATATAATGCACCAAAGTAAAGCGCTATTTTTACACGGTTTTGGCATTAATACCAGTTTCTACTTCTTCTATTTCTCATAAGCCGTATGCAGGTTTTAGAATGACAGAGTTGCCAGCTTACTTCTGGGACGCAATACAAGAAATACCCATTGACGCTCCAATACAGGGTGGCTGATACATAATGCACCAAAGTAAAGCGCTATATTTTTTTAATTTTTTTTTTAAGTTTATTGTTCAAAAGCAAAAAATTTTGGAAATAACATAAAATTTTAGAATCAGTTTAGATTTGTTCGAATTGGCCACCTTTGGTACGAATTATGGCCTTCAAACGGCCGACAAAACCATCACAGGCTGCACGTTAGGGGACAGAATGTAATGTCATTAGTAGCTCTGCGGTATTTTGGCCCATTCCCGGCGAAGCGCCGTCTTGAGATGATCGACACTTTGGTATTTTTTAGTGAGAACCTTACTCTCCAAAATGTCCCAGGCGCAAAAGTCCAACGGATTGAGATCCGGAGATTTTGGTGGCTATTGTGCGGTAGAAATGAAGCGAGGAACCTCCTTTTTAAGCCATTCTTGGTTGACGCGTGCTGAGTGCGGTGGTGCTGAGTCCTTTTGGAATGTCCATGGTCTGCGGCCGAAATGTTTGTCTGCCCAAGGCTTCAATACTGCCTTTAAGACATTTTCCCGATAATATTCGGCATTTATTTTAACTCCACGGTCGATGAATACGAGCGGGGAGCGACCATCGGCCGTTACGGCGGCCCACACCATTACCATCGGCGGCGCTTGAGTTCTGGTGGCCAATCGCAGGTGTACATTTTCAGCTGACCTCTTTGGCAAGTAAACCCGATCATTTTGTTTGTTCACAAACTGCTCAATTTGGAATGGCTTCTCAGCGGAGAAAACCAAATTCGGTAACTGGCCACTTTCGTGCAAGCGAAGCAACTCCTTGGCTCTTTCCAGTCTAACTTTTTTTTTGTCCATCGGTGAGCTCTTGCACTTTTTTGAACTTCAATGGCTTTAGTCCAAGCTCATTTTTCAATATGTGTTGCATCCGTTCTCACGCGATATGTTCAGCTCACTAACAATTTTTCTACCACTGCGGCGTGGATTTCAATCGAATCTGGCCTTCACTTTTCGGATCATTTCTGGTGTTGTTACCGTTTTTTTTCGTCCACTTTTTGGACGCGATGCAACACTGCCAGTATCATGGTAACGAGCAATGGTACGAGAAACAAAAGATTTATTCACTTTTGAATGCTGGAGGGCTCTAACCATAGCCACCTATGGTTTTCCAGCCAATCACACTATCACGCTTGAATTCCATCACGAATAACTTTTTTTCTGAATGCAATAGATCAAAATGCTTTTGTAAGCTTGTAAATAATAAAATGAACTGTCACTGGAATAAATCTGTCAGCTGTCAGACGAGAGGTTTACAAATGATAACAACCTGAAGTTGGTTGCAATACATATCAGCCACCCTGTAGAGGACTGGCCAGGGCTGGTACAGGGCTTATTTTACAAGACTTAAGTGTTCCGATTGCCACAAGACACTTTTCTCCTTAATGAACGTTACTTTGTCGACTTCCCTCGTCCATTAATGTTGGGAATTTATAAGGGGAAGTTTTTTTCCATTTAAAGGTAATTCTGACATGGGTTCCTGAACATAGTGATGTCACAGGTAATGACATTGCTAAAGGATTTTACAGCCCTTAAGTGTTCCTATTGCCTCAGTTATAGTGAGTATTCTCCGATCGTTTTGCAGAGTTTAAATGCTACAGAAATTATGTTACGAAGGCCACAATTCTATCAATTAAATAGATCAAGTGAAATGCAGTTTAAAATCCTTCAATAATTATGATGAAAACATTCAAGTCCTTGCTTGATACCAAGTTTTTAATAAGTTCTAAATTTTCCCTGCATAAGAGCCATTCCTTCCCTGCCCCATAGTGCATACATTCAAATCTGTCTAGCATGTCAGTAATTATTTCCACTCAATGTAATACAAGCTCCATATTGATTTCCACGAATATCCATTCATCATTCATCACTAAAAACAGAAACAAAAACACTTTAAAACTATAATTTGCTAATAATTTCAAATAACATTTTAATGGGCTTTTCCATGAACAAGGGGGCGTAGATGGGGGGTAGGTGTCTTGTACTAAATAATAAATCTGAAACACACGCTCTTTTATAATTTACATGGAAATTATTTGGTTACACTTCATTTTACAAGTGATGCCAATTACAAGCACCACTCAGTTAGAAAAACCAGCAACATTTCTGTTGCATACAAAAACACATGCATCATGCCGCATGCGACACTCATACAACACACAACACCGTATAACAGTATAATTTATTAAATATTTACAACGTATTTTAATCTATTTTTAAGTATGCGCCTGTGCCTGTGCATGTGCATGTGTAAGTGCGTGGGTTTTTTGGTGGCACATATGTATGCAAATAAAAAATGCATGAGTCATTAGCTGTCTATAGGACAGACTATATAGGAGAAGTCTGTCCTCTCCTATCGTTGTTCGACATAAATTAAGTGACATGTTTTTATTGCTGTTGTGCTATGGTTTATAACATGCTTTTTTGTTGGTATAATTTTGTGGCTGAGTGTATTTGTAGGCATTGTAAAGGGTGTTTTTTATAGAGGTATATAGAACTTTAAGTTGGCATTACTTTTCAAGATGGCGACCGATTTAACAGCTGTCAAGTGATTTATTCTCAGTTTAGTTTGGCAATTCATCATGAATAGACTCACGCCCGAACAACGCTTGCAAATAGTGCAATTTTATTTCGAAAATAATGGTTCTGTGCGGAAAACGTATCGCGCACTACGTCCATTTTATCGTCGACAAAATCGCCCATCAGAGCAGTTAATTCGATTAACCATGGAACGTTTTCGCACCACGTATACTCTTATTGATAACTCGCATCCCCAGAGACGCTGTATGGTGCGTACAGAAGAAGCTATTGCTGCTGTAGAGCGTAGCATTGAGGAAGACCCGAATGAGTCCATCCGCCATCGAGCACAGGAATTGGATCTGTGTCCATCCACTTTATGGAAGATTTTGCGGAAGGATCTTGGTTTGCGTGCTTACAAAATCCAACTCGTGCAAGATTTGAAGCCAAACGATCATCAAGTAAGGCGTAGATTCGTCGAATGGACCCAAAACGAGATTACCGTTGTTCCCGATTTTCATAAGCGAATTTTGTTTAGCGATGAAGCGCACTTCTGGTTGAATGGCTACGTCAGCAAACAAAACTGCCGCATTTGGAGTGAAGGTAATCCTCAAGTGTATGTGGAAACACCGTTACATCCAGAAAAACTGACTGTTTGGTGCGCTTTATGGGCTGGTGGAATCATTGGTCCGTTCTTTTTCAAAAACGATGGTGGCCAGAACGTTACAGTCAATGGTGATCGGTATAGAGCCATGATTACAAACTTTTTCATTCCTGAATTGAATAACCATGATGTCCAGGAAATGTGGTTTCAACAAGACGGCGCAACATGTCACACAGCTCGTGCCACAATAGATTTATTGAAAGACACGTTTGGTGACCGCCTAATTTCACGTTTTGGACCTGTGAATTGGCCTCCAAGATCTTGTGATTTAACACCGCTAGACTACTTTCTGTGGGGCTATGTAAAGTCATTGGTCTATGCGGTAAAGCCACAAACGCTTGACCATTTGGAAGACAACATTCGCCGTATTATTGCCGATATACGGCCACAAATGTTGGAAAAAGTCATCGAAAATTGGACGTCCTACATCCGCGCCCGCCGTGGCGGTCATATGCCAGAAATCATATTTAAAATGTAATGCCACAAGATTATCTTTCGGATAAATAAAATTCATGTCAATCGAATCCATTGTTGTTTTATTGCAACTTAAAGTTCTATACCTCTATAAAATACACCCTTTATTTGTAGGAAATTTTGAGGTGAACAGAAAATCACACACACACACATAGACACAGAAAATTAGTTGTCATTTTAGCGGCAAACTACCTACGAGCAGCAATAGTTTTTTTTTCTGGTGGTATTGCAAATGCTGATGGTGTTGGTAATCGATTATAGTATGTGCAAAAGTTTTAAATTATAATTTATTTAATTATTTATGTTTTAGTATAAATAAACCATACCTAATGATATGAGCCGTTTTACATTGAAAGTGATTTAAAAAAATTTTCACATGGTAGCGTATGATTGATATTAATTTGGGGATCTTCTTGTTTGAAACGAAATATTTTTATTTGTAGCCACATTTTGTTAAGGAATATATAGCATGTAGGAAAGCTCAGTTTTCAGGCTTTCATTTAGTGTACTTATCAAAATAATAGCTCGGTGACATAGCTTTATTTTAAACCTAAATTTTACATACAAACTTTTTTTAAGAAATTGTAAATTTCTAGTTTCACACAAAATTAAAATGATTTGCAAATTCTTTGATTTCTTTACATTGAATCCACTACCCCCTATCCGTTCTTGATATATCTGTGTCTGTATCTATCTGGGAATCCTATTTCCCTTTTTTAAAAGTGTATGTATCGTCCATAGTGTTCCATTGACTTTTATTACGCGGTCATTCTGTGAAGAATTTTCTAAAATTATAGACATTGCTTGTTCTCTTTTGGGGGCAGTTAATAAGAGAGCTGTCATTTACTTGATTTATCAGGTCACGCAGCCTCTAATAAATCTCATGTCAGGCTTGTCTTAAATTATGTTAACCTCGATACCTCTGGTTCTCAGTACTATAAGGAGAAAGCTTAAACCTCTCAGAGCCTATTCAGCGCCATCCATTACTTTTTCCTTGCCCAAGCAATTAGTCCTTGGGTCACTATTGTTCCGACCATCAAGTTATAGATCCAGTGCACAATTTTTGGTTTGCATTCCAAGTTCGGGGAGTCCTCATTTAGAAAGTTAATCGGCTATATAACAAGCCAGAATATTCGTGTGTCCAGGAACCACTTTTAAATTGACAAACTTGTTTAGAGATGTGATCAAGATAGTTGCTACAGGGGGTCGTCAATCCGTTTAGTCTAGACTTAGTGGCTTTAAGAGCCGATCGATTTTCATGATTAGTTCCGTAATTTACGGCTATCAATTCGGCCTGCCTGAAACATACTGAAGTGGTTAGAAAGGCAAGGAGATTATCTTTATGCCTTGCATCAGAGATCAATCTAAAGTCATCGGTATTGCCTTCCAAAAAGTCTCTAGAGTAGGCTATGCCATGATGATATTATATCCAGTCTAGCCTAGTTCAGGGAAGGCATTAAGAATTTATTTCAGAATCAGAACATACTCAGATGGAATACAGGATTGTGTAGAGGGAATTACATTAACCTGTGAAAATCGTTCAAAACTTAACAGAAATTGTCTGAAGTTTTAAAATCTAAAAAATCTGCGAACCGAAGTGTTGCTGAAAATTAATAGGACAAGTTTTTCAGTCATAAGCCACAGAAATTTTAAAGTGATGGGATTATCCATAATGTTACGTTTTTACCTTAAAAAAAAACGTTTAAAATATGAGAGTGTAGATTGCAAATAAAATAAAAATAATTTTGTTCGCACAATTCTGTGTGCTACTGCTCACAACTTGATGTAAACAGCAACAATTGCTTTGTTTGTTATTCCTCTTTGCACTCTTTTGCACAAACAATAACAATTACTAGATACTTGTTCGACAGATCTTTCTAACGGAGATCTTCAAACCACAATTATTCTCTTCAAACACACTGCGTCTTCACACAAGACTGACTGAATATTTAATAACTTTGTCGTCTGCTTTGCCTTGCCTTTTATATGGCAAAGTAAACAGCCTGCTAAATGTTCTTAAGACAGAATGTTTGTGGCTTCGCCTTCTCGAGATCTCTATTAATGTAAACATCATTGTTTCATTATTGTTGTTTGTGTATTTTGTTTACATTTATTCTTGTAGTGTTTGTTGTTGCATTTTTGATTACTTGTTTATCATTTTTTATGCTGGTTTTTTATGTTTCTTGGTATATTTTACGCAGTGCGATAATTTGTAAACAAGTTCATTGTTATTTTTTGTTTTTGTAGCTTTCGATTATAATTTTAATGTTAAGCGATGTAAAATCAAAACACCAGTATCTTGATTTTTATTTTTCGTAACAATATAGTAATGGCTACCAGGTCGAACCTAACCTCATTTAATTGTTTAAATTTTAAATCATTTGCTGTCATTTGTTTTTATGGAATGACCCATATTAACGCCTGAAAGTATGTGCGTTCGTGTGTTCATGTATTTAAAATCATGTCCTTTTATAATGTTTTCTACACATGTTTTCTGTTAATGTTGTTGCTCTTGTTGCTCTTATTAGTGTTTTTGTTGTTGTTGTTGTTATTATTATTGTATTAGTAGTTGTAATCATAGTTTGTTTTTAGTATGTTTTTGTGGTTTTCCGAAAACTCATTGTATTTGATTATAAACAACTGCAACAACAACAACAACAATAACAACAACAACCAACAACATACACTTATAATTGCATAAAATGATTGTTTAAATATAATGCCCATGTATTAGTCGAATGTAAGTATGTATGTATGTATATGCATGTGTGAATGTGTGTCCATGTATTGTGTGTTTGCATGTATTTAGTTTTTAAGCATTAAAAGCTTTTAATTAGATTTCATTGTTAATTGAAACCGCAATTTTCTAATTATTTTGAATTGTCCAAAGAGAGAGAAAGAGAAAGAAAAAAAATAAAAAAAGTTTTCCTAGGACAGGACAAAAACGGTTTCCATTTTAAATATCTCAGAAGACTTTTGTTGGTGTTTTTTGTTTTGTTTTTTTAGAGTGCAAACATGAGTGGCTATAATTAATAATGCAGATAAACTTGTTGTTTTTTTTACAATAAAAAACACAAAAATTGGTGATAATTTTAGTGAAGTAATGTTAACATAATGTTGTGGCATATAAAAAGGAATTGAGGTATGATTTCGATGTAATCTTCGCATTCAGGAGAAGAAATGAAGCCTCTGGCAGAAGTATTTTCATATACAGCCCTTTCCAATAGTCCTCAGGCTTTCACCCTACGTAAGGAAGTGACCTTGAGTGTGTATTCCCATCGATTCAGCCTCGATCTGATTTCAGCTTAGGTAACACGTCAGGAATTTCTTTACCAGCGAAGCTGGAGTGGCTTGAGATTCATAAAAGCACATCTTTTTGCGTCTATTTTAAGTTAGGTTAGGTTAAGTTAGGTTAGGCTAGGCTAGAATAAGTTATGTTATATTAAGTTAGTGTTCCTTTCACTCGCGTCTCGGTCTTTTCTGATAGTCAGGCCGCGATAAGCTCTCTATAGGGTTTCGTGAATAACTCTAGGATCGTTAAAGAATGTCGCCGCTGTCTAGACCTTCTTTCTGGGCGCTTCACCAGTGTCTCACTGGTGTGGGTCCCCAGGCACAGTAACATTCCGGGAAACTGTAGGGCCGACGAGCTCTCCAGAGCTGGTGCGTTTCTTCTGGAATCCTCTTCAATTGAACTGGGTATGCCACTTGCTCGGTCAAGTTGGACATTGCGTGGAAATTCTCTCGGGACGCCAACCTATCCTGGGCCAATGAGGATTCCCTGCTCCACCGCTAGACTCACCTGGCCTTTGTTGGATAGAAGGCGTAACAACCAATTGCTTGGTCTTGGTCGTGACGTCATCTCAACCACAGTGGCCGTGCTTACAGGTCATTGCGCTATGGGTAGACACGCGGATAGAATGAGGCTTCCATTTAACGACTTCTGCCGTGGATGCATATCCGCTGAGAAAGAGGAGACTGTTATCCACTTTCTTTGTAAATGCCCATCTCTTGCGAGGTGTAGATATAGGTTAGTTGGCTCTCCATTTCTTGTCAGTTTGACGGAGCTATCATCTATTGACATCAAGGATATAGCTTCGTTCATTAAACTTTCTGGCTGGTTTTCCAGTATGGGGTAGTCGTGCTTTTGATGTGCAGCCCTTGCGCTGACCAACTTCTTCCTCTTCCCTGATTTTGGTGGAACTTGGTCAGTACAGGGACTGCGTTCACCCGTGGCATCACAACGGGCCGCTATGCGTGCTCAAGTGAGCTTTGTGAAATCAGAGCTACCACTCAGACCTAACCTAACCTAAGTTAGGTTAGGTGACGGACTCCCTCCAAGTAGGAAGTCCCACTTAGGCCAGCATTTAGGCCCATTGTGATACCACAATACAATCCACTCTGAGGGCAACCATTCGTGAGTTTCTGTTACTATTTAATAGGCAAGTACATCCCTTTAGTCAAGCCTACAACCTACATAGCTTCTGACACCGCCATTGTTGTGTGAAATAGACAGATTTTTCACAAACTTTTCATGGCAGTTTTTAGTTACTTTTGTTAGTCAGAAGACTGCTAAGACGATGTATTCGAAGAAATATTTTTTTCATATTTCGTTTCGGTCCAAAGACGTCTGAGTAGGGGCTTGAATCATGGCCCCGCGTCTTATAAACCAACACATAACCCACTAGACTACGACAACCTTGTCTATCTGAAAATATATTTATGATCGCACATGCGATACCACTCTATAGGTTAATCCCAGTACATACTGGAATAGATTGTGTTCTCGCTTGAGAGAAGCTTGATGAATGGGTGCATAAGGTCTAAAGGCTACTGCTCCTGCATCTGTTATAGTCTTTCAGCACTTCATAAATAACACAAGACCAATTTGAAACCCATTCTTTACGATTCGGGAATCATTGATGGAAAGCTAACTTAGGATTTATGTAAGTGATCCGTGATCGAACTCATGATCATACATTCCGCAAGTGGGCCCTTTCTAATAATTCTGTGAAAGTTAGGGGCATAAGCTATCTCTTAGCAGGAATTAGAATTCTAATCATTATTCCACCTTTGAAGTTGGGATTTTAGAAATGAAATCAAGTTCAAATTTTACTCAAAGCAGTCCTACTTATTCCATTTGCAAGAATCTCTTGTATTTTCTTATTATTTTGCGGCTTTTTTTTTTGGCGTGTGAGGTAGGGTTCAAAGTGCCTTCGCACTTACAGTGACCGTCGTCAGCTGTGTCGAGTGCGGCTTCCACTACAATAATCCCTCCTCCTCTTCTGAGGATACTCCCTTCCCGGGACGGCTATCTGCATTACTTTGGGAAGGGCCCAGAACGACGTCCTGTTAAGGACCGTTGTCTACTCTCCCACGTCTGGGTACGCCATATTCGAAGTCAGCTTCATGCTAATGACTCGTCTTCTCATGCATCATTCTGTTGTACTGGATCAAGGTCGACCTTCTTCCTGCGGAGTACACATTCTATGTGTCTTCTCACAGCGCTCCACTTCGTCTCGCTTTCGAGCATTGCATCAACAATGTTGTCGGGTGTGAATTCGCCAATCTGTTCCATCAACACATTCTTCTCGTCTTGCCATTTGATGCAATGGAAGAATGTGTGTTCAGCGTCTCATTCGCCACTCATTTCCTCGCAATAAATGCAGCCAGGATCATTCACCTTGCCCATGCGTTGTAGATATTGTCGGAAATAACCATGACCCGAAAGAAACTGGGTCAGGAAGTTGTTAATTTCCCCAAAATTTCTCTGTGTCCTTGCTTCTATAGATGGAATAAGTCTAGCAGTTCATCTGCCACTTGTTTCATCGCTCCATCTACTTTGCCATCGCCGTATAGTTTGAGATCTGACATCTGCGGTACTAATGGCGAGGTTTTCCCTCTTCGCTTTCCATAATCTTCTACGCTCGATAGGTGTCTCACCGGTGATCACGAGGACTGCGGCGATTATTTTGAGGCTTAAGCATTATTAATCAGGGTTTACTAACTAAGCCTGTGATTAGTTTCCTGTAGCAGGCCCTAATACGATTAGTCCATCAATTCATTGTTGTCTAGAGACAATGTCTCCTGTGAGACATACCGGGTATAGTAATGAGCAACTTTTCTGATTGATTCCTACTTATTATGAAAAGGTGGCGATGGTGACTGTTGTAGATTTTGCTATTACAGTCAGTATAATAGTAAAGATATTGTTACATAAATCGAAACGACCTAATATCGTTTAACAATAAAAACGATAAACAAAAGCTACCAGCTACACCAACACAATACACACGACACAAATACACTAGAGAATACATCGAACACGTTCCAAGTAAACCAACAACAACATGTATGTGACAAAAAGGGATAGACAACATAAGCAAAGTACACAAACAACAATGTATTAGCAATAGAGCTCTCGAGAAGGCGAGATCACGAACCTTCCACATCGAGAACGTTCATCATACTGGTTGTGTCGGACTATAAAAGGGCAAGACAAAGCAGGCAGCAGCCAGTAAGAATGCAGTCAGCCTTGTATGAAGTTGCGTGTGAATAAAATAAGTCGTGGATGTAAGGATCCATTGAATACTTGTGTGAACTAGTAACGTGAATAAACAGATTATTGTTGTTGTATCGTTAAGTTGTATACGGTGGCACACAAAAGTAGTGTAAAGAATAAAGAGTTTAACTGAAATTAAACACATATTTGTTTTTACTTTGTTTGCAATTAACGAACTAATATTTAAACGTTTTTAAAAAGGTAAAAACGTAACAATATGAAAGACTTAATCTAATATTAAAACCTAAAGCTTATAAAGACTAAAAAAAATTCTACAAAAAGCCATTCCCTTCACTTTAATTAATTAACGTTTAAAACATTTTAAAGCATAACCAACCAACTGACCATTGCATTTCATAACTTTGCCAACATAATTGTCACAATTTATTAAATTCCAACTAGACACCACTGATGACCAACCACTTAAAATATCCTGAAGCCAAAACGATTCCTTCTCCATTCATATACTGCAAGCAAACAGATACAGCAATACAGAGACAGACAGACTCTTAACAGAGAGAGAGAGACAGAGCAAGACAGAGATAGTGACAGTGAGAGTCACATATGCTTAGGAAAGTTATTGTCATTAAACAGCAGCCATTTATTTAATATGATACTCACTCACTGAGACAATAACAACAATAATAATGGAAATAATAAAATTAAAATAATCAACATTAAATTCATAAATACATACGTACATACACTATATATCATAATTATTATTTTATAATCATTGTATTCATACATTCATACATTCATTCATTCATATATGCATTCTCATGCATTCATATGCTCATTCATGCATTCATTCATTTCCTAAATTGTTGGCTATTTTTGTTAGCACATGAGGAGTAGTTGTGTATGCCACACTGCCATTGAAACAATGGCTGGCTATTGCTTGATAGGACCGTATAAAGTTGGTCTTTGAATGAAATATGGCTATTGTGGGGGTCATTTCATATGGAATTCAAACGCTGTTTGACTGTCTCGAAAGTCGAAAATCAGTAGAAAGTTTAGTAATTCTAAACATATTTTTATTATTCCCACATACCATATTCTCCTCCTATATGAGTACTTATGAAAGCAAACCAAGCTGTAATACTCCTACGTCTACATGAACGGGAGTCTAAAGATTATGAGCGACCCGTTAGCTGTATTCCTCTATAACACCGACATGAATGTAACACCCCCATACAATATTCGAGCGACAATGAGCATACCATCGCCATCAGCAAACGTCAGTGTTTAAAGTCTCATGTTAAGTCGCCGTAGTCTAGTATGTAGTGTGGTGGCTTAAAACACAGGTCAGGCATCTCCAACTAAACGAAATATGACAGAATATTTCCTCTCAGCTAATTTCTGGCAAAAACTCTGAGGGTAAATAAAAATTACCATGAAAAGTTTCCCAAAAATCTGTCGTTCGGAGTCGACTTTAAACTGTAGGACCCGCCACTCATGTATTAAAAATTATACCTACATACATACATAAGTGGTGTGAGAAACTAGTTCGTAATCCTGACTAAAGGGTTGTAATGACCAATTGTATGTGAACTATGTGAACGAGAGTGTATAGACTACGAACGAACCGTTAGCTACCTCGTCGTAAAGCATTCCTATACAATATCTGAGCGGCAGTGAGCGTATCATTGCCATTATCAAGTTACAGTGTTTAAAGTCTCATGTATGATCTCGTAGTTGTCATAAACCAAAGGAACGATTTCGGCACATAGATGAAAAGAACAGAAGATAGAGATGGTGACACTGTACATACAGCATAGCTGTTAATAGCATCATGAAAGTTCTGTAAGGCGCTGAAACTTGGTAACTTGCAAAAGTGGACGAAGTAGCAACCTATTTGAGGCATAAATTCTATGAAACAAACATCTGCATGAATATTAGAGACGATGAAAGAATCATCAGTTGTGTGGCATCACAACGGGCCGATATTGCGTGCTCAAGTGAGCTTTGGTGTCAAAGCTATCACTCAAACCTAACGTATGGGCCCAATATAATAATTAATTGTATTGCCTCTGTCACCTCCATGCGTTGTAAATCCAGTTCAAATATAATTTCACTTGAAGTCGGAACGTCTGCATCTGACACATTTACTGCCAATACTTCAGTCTCTTCAGAACAGAATTTTTGGCATTTTCTTGCATATTTTATGCGCACTCATGGAGTCTTTCCGATTTGCTATAACATTTTGATCCTAGTTTCTGTTTTATTTTATTTATTATTTTAATCAATTGATTATGAATCGAAGTCGCCGTAGTCTAGTAGATAGTGTGTTGGCTTCAAACCCCTCGGTTCAAACCCCAGGTCAGGTATTAAAATAAAAATATGAGAGAATGTTTCTTCGGCGTTTTCCTCTTAGCAGACTTCGAGTAAAAACACTCTCAGAAGAAACTCTGAGAGAAGAAACTGTTGTTCGGAATCGACTTTAAACTTTAGGTCCCACGGCTCATGTATAAAATTAACACACACACAACATCAGTGGTGTGAGAAGCTAGGTTGTAATCCTGACTAAAGGGTTGTAACGAAAGGGTTGTGTGTATCTTTATGAATCATAGAAATCTATTGCTAGAGGGCTTTTCCAAATTAGATCGACCAATTGCTTCAAAAGTTGTGACAATTTCTGTTCAATCAATCTGTCTGTTTGAGGTGGAATGAGTCGTATTTCCTTCGGTATGTAAATAATATCGCACCAGCATTTGTAGTAATTGTAAGTGTATGCCACATAGTTCAAGAGTAATAATACGATGTATTTTTTATATTTTATTTCTGTATTGTTGCTGTTGTTACATTTTTTCTCTTTCTCGCATTCATAATTTTATGGGGTCTCCTCCGTTTATTTTTTTTTTATTTAAATTTTAGTTTAAAGCTGTTGTAACGGGTGTATAAGTTACTGGCGCATAAGCTTAGTCCGCAAGCCTTTGCATTATCATTTTCTCAATAGGGTTTCAATTCAATACTATCCTTAGAAAAGCTCCGAGGGGGTGCAAGACAAGGGCATAACGGAAAACTGTAAAACAATGGCCTCTATGGGCTCTTAGATGGACAGCCTACCTACCAACCTAGCTACTTACCCTTCGAATTTTACTGCGTATATCATTTTAGAGATATCTCTACCATGAAATGTGACTCTGCTTCAGTTATAAAGTCTTATTATTTTAGTAAAGTATCACGCTGCAATATGGAACTCACTTCCTTGTAAGGGAATACCAGAAAAGCTTATTACATTAATTAAAGCACTGCACGAGAATGCTAATTGCCGCATCCTACACGATAACACAATCAGCTGTCCAATAGACGTCAAAGTAGGTGCACGACAAGGATGCCCACTATCCCCCCTGCTCTTCAATGTAGTAATCGACAGCATCATGGAAAAGGTCACAGCAACACCAAGAGGCATCACATGGCGGCTAAACGGCCGCCTCGAAGATTTAGATTACGCAGACGACATTTGTTTACTCTCACACAGATTCGACGATATGCAATCAAAGCTTAATAACATTGCAGCCGAATCAGCAACTAGTGGTCAATTCATGCTACAACAACATCTGATCGAAGTCGTCCAATCATTCTGTGGCCTAGACAGCATAATAACAACAAGCGGAGGCTCTAGAGAAGAAAAGTTGGAAATCGCATTAACAAGGCCAGGCAAGCTTACGGTCAATTAAAACACATATGGAAGTCCCCCCATATCTCAAAGCACACAAAAATCAACATCTTCAACAGTGTTGCGTAAAATCAGTTGCGCTTTACGGATGCGAGTCCTGGAACTCAAACCAATGCGATATTAATGCCTTACAAGTATTCATCAACCGTTGTTTACGTCGCATACTAAAAATTTTCTGGCCAAACACTATCACAAACGAACACTTACACTTATGGGCCGAGTGCGGGCAAACACGAGTTGAAGTAGAATTCCGGAAACGGAAATGGAAGTGGATTGGGCATGCCTTGGGAAGACCTGAAACCGACACCACCAGAAACGCAATAGACTGGAATCCATAAGGCAGCCGCAGGAAAGGTCGGCCGAGTCACACCTGGCGTCCGTCGGCAATTAGATATCGAAGCAGCTAAAGTCAACAAAGCGTGGAACGAGCTGAAGATCGTAGCAGGAGATAAACATAAATGGAATGAAATCGTTAAGGCCCTATACTCCTTATAGGAACAACAGGAACTTATATATATATTTTAGTAATAAAAGGAATACTTTCTACTACACCTTCTATAAAGCATGTACATCTGTTTCTCCCTTTAAAATGTTTGCTGGGTATTTACATGTGGCTGGCTTTAGATTCTCTAAAAACCCTTTTTGAATCCATTTTCTCTTTGTTTATGAAGAGTGTATTTGTGTGTGAGTGTGTGTATGTGTATGACAGAGGGGATATACATATGTATGGATGGCATGGTGGACACACTCTTTCATTTTGTAAATTATAATATAACATGCATAAGTATGTGTAAATTTTACCCAAAGCTATCGTTTGTTCATATTGTCAGCATATTTGCAGGTTTTTTTTTCGAATTTTTTTTTGTTCTTTTTCTTTCTCCTTGTTATGGAAATAACTTGTGTGAGCACATTTTTTTGCTATTAAAATAGTAAATAATTGTATGTGAATAGGGTTTCTAAGGCATTTATGGACTAAGGATAGGGAAAATACTAGGCTAAGTAAGAACATTGGCATGATGTTTCATATCTGCGCTGTGACTGAAAAAAAATTTGTATGAATTATCGACAAGTTGCGAACCGGAAACCCTATATTTAAGCAATTCCTAGGGGTCTTGTTAGAGAAGAAGTAATTTTTATTTCATACCATTCCAGTTATTTAAATTGTTTAAAATTTATCAATTGAAACATTGTTTATTTGTTAGTTGGCCTAGTGATTATTTGGATTTCTATCGATTAGAGTGTTTTGGTTTCTCTCCATCACATGAGGGAGAAATATGTGTCGTATGTCCGAATAGGACAGGAATCCTTTTAAGTAGCATTTAAGTTCAGTTAGTTAAGGGCAGGCGTTTTTCCTTAATGCGTTAAGTCCGAGTTAAACCAGAAGTTGTGCTGTATGTGATACCACAAATCAACATACAAGCCGAAGATCAAACATTGCGTATAGGAAGCCCTACCGAATCCAAAATAAATCTTGCTTTTCTATTAACCCTGACTTCGGACATTACAGTCTGAGATAACAGAATATGAGAAGTCAAACACCACTTCCTTTTCATGGCTAGAAATCGAAACATGGCGTAAAATACATTCTCGTCATCCTCCTGCTATCAGTGAAGTCCAGTCTCCCTGTAAATCAAATGCAGAATACTTAATTTAACTCAAAACCTATTCATCTACAATGGAATATCGGATTGATTGATTCATTCTGATTGATACTTCAAGATATTCCCATGTCCCGAAGTATATATAAAAGTTCTCTTTGCACGTACGTACGTAATTGGTCATTACATCCCTTCAGTCAGGATTACAACCTAGTTTCTCACACCACTTATGTTGTGTGTGTTAATTTTATGTATGAGTGGTGGGACCTACAGTTTAAAGTCGACTCCGAATGACAGATTTTTGAGAAACTTTTCATGGCAATTTTTATTTACTCTCAGAGTTTTTGCCAGAAATCTGCTGAGAGGAAGTCGCTGAAGAAATACTTTTTGTATTTTATTTTGATGTCTGACCTGGGGCTCGAATCCTGGCTTTTCGTCTATTAAGCCAACACACTACCTACTAGACCACGGCGACTTCAAGTTCTCTTTGCATGATCTAAAATTTCGCAGAGATACCTCTGGCATTCATGGTCTGGGAGGACATCGCGATGACGTTCACGAACGAATTTCAACACATCCTAGCTGTCCGAGTTAACTAAAAAATTTTCAGGAAAAAACCATCACCCCAAAAATATTGCGCCGATAATAATGTTTCTAACAAAGTTCTGAAATTAACTCAAAGTTAGGTTAATTAATTGGCAATTAACAACCAGTTTATCGGAGTTCGTCCAAAGTGTCGATCATCTCAAGACGGCGCTTCGCCGGGAATGGGCCAAAATACCGCAGAGCCACTTTCGTGCAGCCTGTGATGGCTTTGTCGGCCGTTTGAAGGCCATAATTCGTACCAATTGAATTGGCCAATTCGAACAAATCTAAACTGATTCTAAAATTTGATGTTATTTCCAACATTTTTTGCTTTTGAACAATAAAATTAAAAAAAATTAAAAAATATAGCGCTTTACTTTGTAGCATTATATATCAGCCACCCTGTATTGGAGCGTCAATGGGTATTTCTTGTATTGCGTCCCAGAAGTAAGCTGGCAACTCTGTCATTCTAAAACCTGCATACTGCCAATGAGAAATAGAAGAAGTAGAAACTGGTATTGATGCCAAAACCGTGTAAAAATAGTATAACGGAGGTCTTACAATCCTAAATGGCTTCTTGGTATTGGTAAGAAAGTATCTTAAGAGACTACAGATAGCTAGAAAACAGACTGCAGATGGCTAATGGAGTGGCAATGGGAATTCCTTTTATGGCTTCCCACAATACGAGAAATAGAAATAGAATAGAAATAGAAGAAGAAAAAACTGGTGTTGACACGAAAACCGTGTAAAAATAGTAGAACCGCGGTTGTACAAGACTAATTGGCTCCTGGAGAGTAAAGAAAGTAAAGGGTCCGCCAAATAACTTTTTTTTTTAAAAATGCTTTAAAAAAAAAACTACTGAATATTCTTTCAAATTTCTTTTTTTATTTGAAAGTACAATCCTTCCGGTTAATAATGGAAAATAATTTCATTCAAATGGCTGCCTCGGCTGGCCATGCAGTAGCCTACACGATCGGTCCAATTTTTAAGCACATTATCGATTGTGTGCAGCTGTACTTCACCAATGGCTTCACGAATATTGTCCTTTAAAGCGTCAATTGTCTGTGGCTTGTCGGCGTAACACTTATCTTTGACGGCACCTCACAAATAATAGTCCAACGGTGTCAAATCGCAGCTCCGAGGTGGCCAAACGACATCAGCTCTGCGGCTGATAATGCGATCTTCAAAAACAGGACGCAAAACATCGAGTATAGCTTCGGCTGTGTGGCACGTAGCGCCGTCCTGTTGAAACCAAATGTTGCCAATATCCTCCTCTTCAATTTTTGTGAACAAAAATTCGTTCAACATGGCCCGATAACGATCGCCATTGACTGTAACGGCCACTCCTTGCTCATTTTCGAAGAAAAATGACCCAATTATGCCTCTGGACCAAAATCCGCACCAAACAGTGACTCGTTTTGAGTGCGTCGGCTTTTCAATGTATGCGTGCGGTTTTTCTATGCTCCAAATGCGACAATTTTGCTTGTTTACATACCCGCCAAGATCAAAATGAGCTTCATCTGAAAAGATGATTTTTTTTTTGCCAAAATCGGCATCTTCTGTAAGTCGATCGCAGGCCCACTTAGCGAAGCGAAAACGCATTGGATGGTCAATTGGCTTCAACTCGTGAACCAATTGGACTTTGTATGGCGTATTACCAAGGTCTTTATGCAAAATTCGTCTCAATGATGTCTCCGAAATGTTCAATTGTTGAGAACGACAGTGAATTGATGTTGATGGCGCTACACGCACACTTTCTGCCACAGCAGCAATATTCTCGGATGTACGCACTGTTTTTGGCTTTTCACGCTTTGATCTATCGATGAGGATGCCAGTTTCTTTCACTTTTTTCACAAGATAACGAACATACGGAGCTGACGGTGCTACTCTTCTTCCAAAAGCCGTACGCAATTTTCGCACACATTCTGCAACATTACCATGGTTTTCAAAGTAATGTCGAACTATTTCCCAGCGTTGTTCAAGCGTATATACAACCATATTCGTTCAGCGGAAGGATAAAACCAATTATCTGTCAAATCAGACATGAGCTAAGTGTTACCATTCACGAAATAAGCACCATTTGAAAAACAAAAAACGTTATGTGGCGGACCCGATATATTAAGAGAATATGGCTGATGGAATGGAAGTGGGAATTTAGTGTATGACTTGCCAATTTGCCACATCTATGTCCAGAGAGGCTTTCTACGATGAAATTAAAGTCACAAAATGTTTTGTGAATGTTATCCAGGCGATTAGTGGCTAAAGGACTCCTGGGTGTAGTCTATGATTGTCTGCAGCATATTGAAAAGGCAAGGTTATGGAGGTTCATTCAAATTGAATGAAAATTAACTGATTTTGTTACATATTTTTCCACTTGTGTGTGTTCTGAGTGTGATATGCTTAATAAAAATTCCTTTTTGTTGTTGGTTTTGATTTATTTGGTCTATCAAAGATCAAAACAATTAAAAGTATTTGTCAAATTTTTGTTTTCCAAAAAATATATTTCTGACTGGCATGTTATCAATGTCATGAGATCTGTAAATGAACATTTGATTTCATTTTTATTTCACATACAAAAGCAACAACAAAAAAAAAACAAAGAAAATGCCACAATCGACAAAAAAATTTGTCACAAAAGAAATGAATTTTTTGGCAACCGAAAAAGGAAGAAAAAAAATGTAAAAAAAAACAATTGAAGAGAAAAATAAAATAATTTATTTCAATCATAAAAATAAAACAGAAACAAAAAATAAATGAAAAAAGAAAAATCAATGAAATGCTTGAGTGTTTTAGAAATGTTGATGGAAACAAAATAAAAAAAAATATTTTTTGAAATCATTTACTACACAATACACACAGGTTTTTACATACATATGTATATGTACTTATACCATACAATACATATTTAAATTTTGATTCTATTTCTCTATAGATTTCAAAGTAAAGTGTTATCAATTAAGAGGTTTCAAAAGTAAATTTAAATAAAACCCGTATGAAGCTTTGATTTTGACTAAACTTCTTCGCATTATAATGCCTAGAGCTTGCCATTATGTATGACACACAAATCTGCTTCGGATTAGTTGCGGCAATCCATCTTTTTGAGGCAGTTTTTGTACACATTTTACCACTCTCCTGTTCATCTGAACACTCTCCACGACGAAGTTGAACAGGTCGCAAGATAAAAAATGCCTGAAAACTGCCACAGTATCAAAAGGTTCGATGAGAATCATTCCTACCTTGATGGAGCTGCAGTAGTTGATCAATGTCGTTCTGCTTAGCTTTATCAGCTTCATAGGAATGTCGAGCTCTGACAGTGTGGCAAAAACACGATTCTCTTGGGGCTATCTACGGCTGCCTTATAATAATGTGTGTTGACTTGTTTCTCAAGCGCCTTCTCCGGGATATAAAGTAATGTGAAGATTTGCCTGAAGCCGCACTGATTAGCGAAAAGGTTTATACCTTTGCAGCAGAGATCAGCAATGAATCGTTTTTTCGCTACTCATAAGCACTCATGAAATTTTGAATATAAGTGGGTCAACAGTATTCAAATATAACAACTCTGATGCAATCGTACTCACTACAAAGTTGATCTATAAGTACAGATTGTAAAGAGTATGCGTACAACGTTGACATCAAACTCATACCATTCGAAATATGTTTGATTCATAAGCCTACTCATTTAGATTCATAACTTTAGAAAAATACTACTACTTACTTACTTAATTGGCCATTAAATACCCGGTTAACGGATTTCGGCCTGTCGTAACACATCCTACCAGGCGCCTCTGCATCTTGCGCGCCTACGCCAGTTGGTCACACCGAACGATGCCAGGGCTTCCTCCAAACCAAACAAGGTCGTCATCTTCGCCAACTTTCGCAGATCGCCGCATCAAATACCCTTCTTTCCAAAGCATCCTCCTCGATTCGAACGACTTGGCCGAGCCAGCGCAGTTGCTGGATGTTAATACGCTGCACTATGTCTATGTCGCTGAGGAGTTTATACAGCTCACTGTTGGATCGGATGCGGAAATCATCGCCAACTCTTACTGGGTCGAAGATCTTAAGTAGAAGTTTTCTCTCGAATACCCTCAAGGCTGCTGCACCAGTGCTTAATAAGGTCCATGCCTCTGCGCCATAAAGAAGCACGGCAAGAATGAGCGTTTTGTAGAGTATTAGTTTTGTCGTACGAGTGAGGTCTCTGCTACTCAATTGCCTATTGAGACCATAGTAGCACCTGTTGGCAAGAATGATCCTGATCTCCAGACTGATATCATTTTTGGTGGTAACGCCGGAGCCAAGATAAATAAATTCCTTGAATATATCGAAAATATAGTTATCGGCCGTAATCTGAGATGTCTTCGTTTTGTCTACCCATCTTAGTAGACTCCCGTTCAATTGCACTAAAGGAAGCAGTAACATCTTGCTTGGTATGCCCTATGATGTCAATGTCGTCAGTGTACGCAAGCAACTGGAGGCTTTTTTGAAAAATGCAATGCACTCCCGCCTTTCGCAGAAAACTCTCCATGACGAAGTTGAAGAGGTCGCATGATAAGGGATCGCCTTGTCTGAAACCACACGCGGTATAAAAAGGTTCGGTGAGGTCCATTCCTACCTTGACGGAGCTGCTCAACGTCATTCTGCATAAACTTATCAGCTTCGCAGGTACACCGAGCACAAACATTGCCTCAAAACACACGATTTCCTTGGAGTTATTCAAGGCTTGTTTCTCAAGAGTCTCTCTCTTAAAGTAAAGTGAAGATTTGCCTGTAGTCGCACTGGTTAGCGAAAAGGTTTGCACCTCTATAGCTGGTGTATTACATCGAATTTCCATTTTTTATAATGGAACAGAGGACACTAAGGTTTTAATCGCTAGGCATACTTGGGGCATGCACCCTACTAGCTCATTAACACCGGTCTTAAACAATGCAGCGGGCAAGCCATTCGTTTTTGTAGCCTTATTGTTCTCAAAACGGATTATTGGGATCTACACGCCGTACCTCATCCATTGGGTTTGGTATATCTTTACCTGTACAGGCGGAATTGGTGTCGTCATTGCCTCTTAGTAGGGAAGTGATGTATTGCCTCCACAACCACAGTAGTCTTTGCGAATGCTTAACCAAATTTCCGCTATTATCCTCGCAGAACGATGTTCCAGACTAGAAAGCTTTGGTTAGACGCTTGGCTCTTTAATAAAATTTTCGAGCATTATTCCTACAACTGCTTCCTCCTGCTCTTTCTTCTTGGCACTGAAAAAGTGTGTCTTATTCCTTCTCCCCTTTCTGTAGTCCTCCACAATGGCTTGCCATTGCAGTCCGCTATGGTGGACTGTAACGTTTTCCTATATGCGGCGTTTTTAGCTGGCATTGGTTTCGTTGTAGTGGGCGCCCGTATCCAAGAACTATTTCCACAATTGTAAGCGAGATGTAGAACATGTTGACCTACAGTTTACCTATGTCGTTGATATGGGATGGAGAACGACGAAACTTATCTAAAAATTGAGCGGCAAACCATGCTCGTAGATGACAAGCTTTTCTCTAAATAAATCACACTTCAAAGAAAACGATGAGGAACAAATGAAACAGCTGACAGTTTTGCCAGATGAAAAGTTTTGAAACCACTAAATGGATAACTCTATACAATCGAGCCATCACAGCAAAAGTAAGAGAGGTAGAGCAATTCAAATTTCAAAGAAATTTTTTGCCTCAATAATTTCAAAAATTTTTTCCTTTTTAAATACGTATGAGGTGACCATTAGTTTAACTTTTTTGCAATATTTCCCAGAAAATAAATCATTTGCCATTGAAATGGAAAATTTTTTAAATTGAAAATTTTACTTGTTCTTGCAAGAAAGTTTTATTTTTAAATGAAAATTTTTTTCTTTGTATTGTGTTTTAAAGAAACGTTTCTTTGTAAACATTTTTTATAGGATTTGGTTTATAAGAAATTATTTATTAAATATGCAAATTTGATAAATGATTGCTTTAATATATGTTCCCACCTTTGATATAAGCAGCTTCGATCGACAGGATCAGCGTGGAAATCCTGGCGTTTATGTGTGCAAAATTGATTCTATTGAGTTTTGCATGTCCCTGCGGAATTTAAATTTACAATGTTAAGAGATTTCTAAAGGTATTGAAACAAATTTTAATCTGAAACTACATGTTCTGAGGCAGTATGGTGGATGTATGAACATTTTCCCAGGAAGCTTTCTTAGCTTTTGCCGGGTCAGCAAAGATGTATGTGGTTTTACGCTGTCAAGACATCTTTTCTTTTGATCAATTTATGCCATTTCAATTGAATTGCTTGTTTCAATTTCAATAATTTTTGACAACAGAGATCAGAATTAATCGCTTACCCAGATTTCAGAAGCTCATGATGAACAATTCCCCTTCAGACACATAACATTTCCTTTCGCGGGAACAATCTTAGCTTTGCCACCGCATACGAAGATTCGTCTTTCTTCTTACATGATCACTTCTGGTCATTTTTATTAAATTGTTTGCTTTGGTTTCAGTAATTGTTGACAGTAGAGATCATAATCATTCCTTTGCCCAGATTTTAGAAGGCCATGACTAACGATTTCCCCTCCAATTCTATCTAGACACTTACAATTTCCTTTCTTGGTAACAAGACTGGCCTTGTCACCATATGCGAAACTTCATCTTGCTTCTTTCATAATATTTGTTGCATATTCGTCTCGTACATGATCCATTTTTCATCGCCGGTAAATATTAGCTTCGCTGTTAATACATGTGGGACCCAAAATTCAAATTTCTTCGTAAATCTAGGTTTCCACAAATGTTTGAAGACTGTTTGGTTGTGAATGCCTAGCTTACTAGTAATGTCTATACAGTCTATACATGATTTTATCTCCTTTTTAGTGATTGCATGAAGAGAAGGAGGTAAATCTTCAGCATCAAACTTACAATCTAGCTTATTGCACTGTCTATGTTGTGTGTGTTAATTTTATACATGAGTGATGGGACCTACGTTTTAAAGTCGACTCTGTACGATAGATTTTTGACACACTTTTCATGGAAATTTTATTTATTTTCACACTTTTTTTCCATAAGACTACAGAGAGAGAGTCTGAACTAAGATTTGAACCAATAGCTCGCATCTAATAAGTCAAGACTCTACCTATATACCTAGGTAAGTTTTTTTTAAGTTTTTCGGCTTCTAATAGATTCTGAACTTATCCAGAGTACCAAAGTTTGTCAACTCGGCGTTAGTGGTGCCACATCAACACTTTTCCCCCCAAAGAAGCCAACACATTACCTACTAGACTACAACGAGTTCAAACTTACATTCATACATAATTAGTTATTACAATCCATCAGTTAGGATTACAACCTAGCTTTTCATACCATTCGTGTTGTGTGTGTTAATTTTATATATGAGCGACGGTGGGGTCTACAGTTTAAAGTGGACTCCGAAAGACTCATATCTTTACTCTCAGAGTTTTTGCCAGAAATTTGCTGAGAGGAAGTTGCCAAAGGTCAGGCATTTTTGTGGAGATGTCTGATCTGGGGTTTTAACCATGACCTCATGTTTAATAAGCCAACACACTGCCTACTAGACTAATACTATGTTCAGACATACACTTATATTGAGTAAATCGCAATAAACGGTATTATTGATCGCAATATTTCATATAAAATGTCAATTAATTATTGCTCAATAAGTTCATAAATTGTTATAACATTGATTAAATGTGAAATACAGCACTGTCATAAGTATTTACGTTCAGTGAGCATATTACAATTTTTCGAACACTTTCTATTGACATTTGACAGCTCAAATATCAACAACGACAAAAAAAAAGAACAATGTTGTTGAAACAACCAGCTGTTTTGTTTACCAGTTGTCAAATGAATATTGAATAAGTAGCTGAACTGCGTATATTGTTATGTCTAAACACTTAAAATGTTCTAATCAATAAACCGAATATTGACTCAATAAAAGTGCATGTCTGAACATAGTATAAGGCGACTAGGAAAGCAAAATTGAACAAATTATTATGCGGACGTTATGATGTTATAGCATTGTTTCCTTAAACATCCTAACTAGGACACAATCTTATCTTTTCATGAAGGCTATTTTTAAACGTTGATTATTTTGCACAGAGAAGCGTAAGATATAAGTTTTCAAACAAGCTCTAGCATTGCCTGATGCAAGTGATATTACAAGAGGTATTATATTTCAGAGCCATCTAACGACAGTTTGTAAGCGAACGTTTTCGAGCCTCTAATATAATTCTCAAAATTTAAGTTTGCCAGATGAACAAAAAAAAAAAAACACACCGTATTTCTAAAGCTATAGGCTTTAAAACATTTTTATTCAATTTTACTGCCGCGAATTTTTGGTTTTAATCATATTTTAACTTTTATTTCCCTTTTTTTATTATTTAAAAGCAATAAAATAAAATGAAAGAGAACAAAAAACCAAAAAACTTTTTCTATTTGAAAATATTTCTTCTTTTCATAATTAACTGGATGTGTGTAATAAATTAAACACACGATATTAGAACAGACACACATACAAAACACAAAACACTGCTCATATACCGCATAGTGTACAATTAAAAAGAAAAACGAGGATATAAAGGCTTAATTTATACATACGCTTACACAAACACATACACATTTTTGAACATACATGCATAAGCAAATAGAAGTGAAATGTATTTAAAATGCTCACACTTAATTTAACTTCCATTTAACCTTTAAGCAAGAGAAACAACAACAAAAAACAAGACATTTATAATGATTATATTTAAACACAAGCACACACATACACTCAGACTAACATGAACAAAAGGAAGGCAAAAAGAGAGAAATACATATACGAGGTTAAGCTAAGAAATGAAGGAATATATAAACTTCTAGAGAGAGACACAGTAAACGTTTAACTATGGGTTCCTACATGCCTGTGTGTTTAAAACACACAGCGTAAGAGAATGTGTAAGTAAAAGAGTAGGAGTAGCCACACAAGTGTCTGTGATGTGTGATTGTATATGTTTCATGCTTATTATATGGCTTATTATTACTATTATTACAATAACAATTCATTATTAAGCATAATCATAATAATAGCAAGCGAATATGTAACATAACACAACAACTGCAATAAAATCACAACAATAACAAGAACAATAACAAAACAAGTAATAAATAAGCCTCATCAGCATCATAAAGCAATAACACTAACACACACTCTCTTGCACACAGTATCAACAACAACAAATAAAGACTATAATAACACAGTAACATCATTATAAGCACACATATGCACATGACATAAAAAGAAAGTAAGAGCACCCTCCTCTCCCAAACACACACGCAAAGACATTACGTTCAAATGTTAAACAGTGTTGCAAGTCAGTGTAGAATTATACAGTGAAGTGAGGGGGAGTTTGAATTCAATGAAAAGATTTACATGAATGAGAGAAAGTATTCGGCGGTTCTTTTGTATTAAAGCCCATACAACGAGCAACAATAATGCGTTTATAACGAATGAATACTCGTTTGAAAGGCGACATTATAGGCTACATTTTGGGATAAAAAAGTTCTTTAATTTATAGCTCGTTTAAAATGTTATATTGATTTGAAATTTAATGAAAATATGAAAAACAAATGCTAAAAATACTGCAAAAATATGCAGAAAATTTTCAAAATAATGGGTGATTTTTTATGAGCTATTGGAAAATTTTTCAAAAAAAAACACATAAAATTCAGAAAAATGCATGAAATCTTTATTTGAATCGATAGTACGGTGCATATAATTTAATGTTTGAAGATTATTTCATGCAAATATTGACCGCGAATGTGCCTCAAATGGTCCATCCGCTTAGTCCAATTTTGGCATACTCTTTCCAACATTTCGGCCGGTATCTCACGAATAAATGCTTCAATGTTGTCTTCCAATGCGTCAATTGAAGCGGGCTTGTCTTTATAGACATGAGCTTTAAAATAGCCCCACAAAAAAATAGTCTAAAGGCGTTAAATCGCACGATCTAGGCGGCCAATTGACTGGTCCCGAACGTGAAATAAAATGTTCACCGAACTCGCCTCTCAATAAGTCCATTGTTACGCGTTCTGTGTGGCATGTGGCAGCGTCTTGTTGAAACCACATGTCATGCAAGTCAAGCTCTTGCATTTTGGGCAAACAAAGTTGGATATCATCTCACGGTAACGCTCACCATTCACAGTTATGCTACGATTTGCAGCATCTTTGAAGAAGTACGGTCCAATGATGCCACCAGCCCATAAACCGCACCAAACTGTGACTTTTTCTGGATGCATTGGCAGCTTTTGCAATGCTTCTGGCGGATCTTCACTCCAAAATCGACAATTCTGCTTATTTACGTATCCATTGAACCAAAAATGAGCTTCGTCGCTGAACACAATTTTTCAATAAACAACTGGATCTTCGTTCAACTTTCCAAGAGCCCATTCACCAAAAATTCTGCGTTGCGGTAGGTCGTTCGGCTTCAATTCTTGCACCAGCTGTATTTTGAAAGACTTCACACCTAAATCCTTCCGCAAAATTTTCCACGTTGTTGAGTAACAGAGGCCCAATTGCTGGGAACGGCAACGAATCGATAATTGATGGTCATCATTAACACTGGCCGGCCGATACAGCGGCGATATTTTCTTCAGTTCGCACTCTACGTAAGCGTGTTGGTGGTTTAATGTCCCCAACAATGTAAATTTGGTGCAAAACTTAGTCACAATAGCCCGAATAGCGACTAAACTGACCATAAAATAGAAGAAGCGCGCGATGAACTTTCTTAACAGATTTTTAACTTTTGATAATAAAATTCAATGATTTGCAAGCGTTGTTCGTTTGTAAGACGATTCATGGTTAAATTATACAACAAACTGAAGATGTTTGACAGTGAAACAAAACACGAAAGGTGCGTGAGCTATTTAAACCAGTGTTGCCAAAAAGATAATTGCTAAAAAATCACCCGTTATATGATGAGTATGCTGTGAATGACAATTCACCATTGTCTCTAGCACGCAATGAGAATATATAGGCTTGTGAATGGCCACACGGTTTTATATGTCACGTGAGTTAGACTTAATAAGGGTGAAGGTGTAAATTCAAATTCAAAATACGTCGTAATTAATCGTAAGAGAGGCCCATTTGCTGAGAAGAGAGTGAAACCCACAAATTGGAATTTTTCAACACATTTTCTTTAAAAAATGTTTGTGATGCTACTCCTCATCCTTTTCAGGTATGTACATAGTACGGAATACCCTCCAAATTTCCGGTATTTGTCAGAAATGGCGCTTATAGGTTATCATACGTCTGACAGACATTCTCTCAGACTGAGAGCCTAACGCTTGCTGGTATAGCCCATCGTAGCCCAGACCTACAGCAGGAAATCAAAGAGGATTAAATCGAAAGATTTTGATAAAAAGTGCAAATCACCAAAGAGATCCACTAGACAATCTAAAAATTTCGCCCTCAGAATTTTGCTGACACTTAATCCTCCTGGACTTAAATGTTCTTCTCGTCTTCATTTGTCGTGAAACTTTGCTCTGCTGTGCTTTCTGCTCGAAGTGAGGTTTTTTCTTTTAGATTGTCAAAAAAACTCTTTAGCGTTACACCATTTAGTAATTTTAAGCAGATGTATTGACTCTGCCTATGGTATACGCAGATTTCTAGTATCAAGTGAGGTAATAATCCACGTATAAATAAATGGCAATGGCCCTCGTCGTTCCTTATGATTTTCAATGCAAAATTGTCTTCATTGTGCTTGAGATTCTGGCATGATTCTTGGCTTCATGCGCTTGGAAGTCAATGGCTAGCAGCTGGAACACTCTCTGCACTGCTAAGCGAACATTTTTCTTTAAAATTCTTTGAAAATTCAAATGATTGATGGCCAGTTTAACTGGGAGTATTCTCTGCACTTGGTAAGGGAATATTACATGCATACATACATAATTGGCCATTACAACCCTTTAGTAGGGATTACAACCTGGCTTCCCACACCACTTATATTGTGTGTGGTAATTTTATATATGAATGACGGTCAAGTCAACTCTGAATGAGAGATTTTTGAGAATTTAATTGATTTTCAGAATTTTTGCAAGAAATCTGCTGAGAGGAAGTCGCCGAAGGAATATTTTTTAATATTTTCGTTTTGATGTCTGACAGGAGCTTGAACAGAGGTCTCACGGACTACCTACTAGACTACGACGACTTTAGATATTTTTACCAAAAATTCCTTCGCATACTCAGCCAATTGATGTTCACTTGCCTGCCACGAAGACTTTTCTATAGCCATTGTTTAATCATTGCTGCTGATTGCATCAGCCCAGGGTTAATGACAACTCGTTATATCTTAGGTGCAAAAATTTTGGTTCAAAATAGTCTTAAACAGACGTGAATTCTGTTTACTTAAATTATTTGAGAGCTCCTGCTTATTTTTTAGGCAATGGAGAGGCATTTACAAAATCAGTTTAATTTTTTTCAAAGCTTTTTCAACATTACAAAGGTTTTACATTAAAATTGATGGCGGTAACTTTTTTAACTCCAGTCTATTATACTCGTAGTCATGACTTGTCTCTCCTTCCCTCTCTCTCTCTCTCTCTTTCTCTCTGGTTCTCACTCTTTCGCTCATTGTTTAAGTGTTAACACGGGCTATTGTAATATAAGAAAAGTTCAGTTTTTGTTATGTGCTACCAGACAATGTGGCATGTAGTCACCAACACACTCTTACACACATCTACAAACGTGTACTGAGTAACTGTCACACTGTAAGAGAGATAATGGCTTACACGTGTTTCCTTTAATTTCCTTTAACGGTATAACTGTAAATACTTTGTAAAGAACAAGTTAAATTGGAGGAAGTAAAAAAGGAGAGAGTTTTTGTCAAACATTTAAAGCTTTGGCATGGAGATTACAATCAAGCGCAGAAATGAAATTAAAAATGGAATCTCTTTAAATAAAATAACCCTCTAACCAGCATTTAATTTACAACATACAGGTTTAAAGTATATATTATGGTGATTGATTTCCTTCTTACTAGGTTGAGGTAAGGTCAGTATAAGAATCTGGCTATCCTCAGATAAAATAGAAGAGACTCTTAAGGGACTGTTTGGCAAATTACAGCGTGGAAGAATATTAAGTCGTATTGCAATAATAGGCCGGCTATTGTCTAGTCAATCGTCGTAGTCTAGCAGGTAGTATGTTGACTTATTAAACATGAAGCTACTGCTCAAACCCCAGCTCAGAAATCTCCAACAAAACGAAACATGGATAAAATATTTTTTCGGTGTCTTTCTCTCAGCAGATTTCTGGCAAAAACTCTGAAAGTAAATGAAATTGCCATGAAAAGTTATTCAAAAATCTGTTGTTCGGAGTCTACTTTAAACTGTAGGTTCCACCACTCATGTATAAAAATTAACACACACAACATAAGTGGTGTGAGAAGCTAGTTTGTAATCCAGACTGAAGAATTATAATGAGCAATTATGTACATATGTATGTAAGTTTGAAGTCGCCATTGTCTAGTGGGTAATGTGTTGGTTTCTAAGGAGGAAAAATGTTGGTGTGGTACAACTAACGCTGAGGTGACAAACTTTGGTCGACTGCATATGTTCAAAATCTATTATGAGCCAAAAAACCTAAGGCGAATGCATTTGAGAAGTCTCCGGGGTCCAGTAGACGCGAGCCCTTGGTTCAAATCTTATCTCAGACCCTCTCTATGTAGTCTTCTGGCAAAAACTCTGTGAGTAAATTAAAATTGCAATGAAAAGTTGTACAAAAATCTGTTGTTCGGAGTCCACTTTAAACTGTAAGTTCCACCACTCATGTATAAAAATTAACCTACACAACATAAGTGGTGTGAGAAGCTAGTTTGTAATCCAGACTGAAGGGGATTGTAATGATCAAACTATGTATCAGAGATCAGCAATGAGTATTCAAAGAGATGAGTTGAATCGTATTATACTCATAATTTCTGATACTTATACGCATTCATACTTATTTTAATATCATTACTCATACTACTCATATTCACAGCTTGAAGTACTCATCACATTCATACTTAACAACACGTATGATGTTATTGATTTCGACTCTCCATAACACAACATATACACGAAGCACAAAATAAGTATGATTCGCATACGAACACTAAAATACTCACCAAATGCTTGAGTGTTTGCTCTGCTTGCTGCTCTGTTTTTTTTTTTTGCTAATTTGTCTTTTTTCTTTTGCTGTAAATTTTGATAAATCACTCTTATAATTTATAAGTATTGTTACATTTTTACCTTTTAAAAACGTTTAGAATATGACTTCATTGATTGCAAACAGAGTAAAAGCAAATGTGTGTTCAGTTTCAATTGAACTCTTTATTGTTCACACTACTTTTGTGTGCCACCGTATACAATTTGTCACAACAATTAATTTGTTTTGCTTGTTATCCTTCTTCTGCTTATAATCTTCTTATAAGCAACAACACTTGTTTGGTAGATCTTCACAATAGCGATCTTCAAACTGTTTACTTCGCACGCAACGTGTCTACACACAAGACTGACTGAATGATTACTGACTGGTTGCCTGCTTTGTCTTGCCCTTTTATATGCTCGCGTATTCAATCTGATGAAGGTTCTCGATGTAGAACGTTCGGGGTTTCGCATTCTCGAGAACTCTATCGCTACTTCATTGTTGTTTGTGTATTTTGCTTACGGTGTTTGTTGTTGCTTTCTTTCATACTTGTCGGTTTCCTTTCCTTTCATGTTGTTGTTGGTATATGCAACCAAGTTTGTTGTATTTGTTTGCGTGTGGCTTTTGTTTATTGTTAATGTTAAACGATGTTTTCATTTGTATTCCAAGTATTATTCAAAAGTTATGAATCTAAATGAGTAGGCTTATGAATCAAACATATTTCGAATGGTATGAGTTTGATGTCAACGTTGTGCTTATACACATTGCAACCTGTACTTATAAATTAACGTTGTAGTGAGTATGAATGCATCAGAGTACATAGTTAAATATCAATATTGTTGACTCACTTATATTCAAAATTTCATGATTGCTTATGAGTAGCAAAAGAACGATTCATTACTGATCTTTGCTATGTATGTATTGTCTAGCCAATAATAAAGATACCTTACCAGTGAATTCCTGTGCAATTTTTCTATCTTCCTCTTTGTTTTTATTACTGATTGTTTGCTTTTGTTTTTCTCCCATTTTCAAAAATTATTTTCCATTGTTTGCTAGGCTGTTAATAAAATGAAAAATGAAAAAAAAATTTGTGTCACGAAGCATAACTTACGCTTAATTTACGACTTGATTGTGCGTAATTTATTTATAAACAATAAAAAATTTTATACGAAATGTTTACAAAAATAAAACAATTTCTTCTTTTACCATGTAACGTACAAAGAGTCCCCGTTTGCAATAGGGGGGGGGAGGAAAACAAGCAGCAAAAGAATCAAAAAACAATTTTCCAAAAATTGTTTGAAAATTTATTTAAATTTTTTTGTAAACTCCCCTTCCCCTCCCTCTCCCATTTATCGTAACATGTCCCTAAAGATTTTAGTGAAAAAGTTTTTCGGTTTTTCGGTTTTCCTATCAAGATTTTGAAAACAACAAATTGTTTATTGTTCTTCAGGGAGAATGAAAGTATTATCGTAAGTGATTTTGTTTTCTTCCGTCTTATTTTTTTTTATCTTGAAAAGAAAATCTAAGTATTTGACAATGAAAATGAAACAAAAAATAAAGAATGAAAATACAACAACAACAACAACATGTTATAAAAAAATAATTGCTTTGTAAAGTATAAAAAGAGAAAAATTACGGAAGGATTTTTGAAATATTTTGAAGTAAAAACAACAAGAAATAATTGAATTCAAATAAATTTGTTGTCTTTAAAGTTTCAATGATTTGAAGTTGAACTTCGAAAAGACTTAATGAGTTTAAATTAGTTTAATGGGGGATGCGGGCTTTTTGGGGGCGATTGCTGTAGACTGTCTAATGGTGAAGGTATAGTACTGGCCATTATATAGTCACCTAGCAGCAACTCGTTTCCTTGCCGTTCGCATCTTGAGTTTAAATCAAATGTCCACAAACACTACTCTCTCTTTCCACCTTCCTATAACCTATTTTCCTAAACCTGCACAATGCACTGCATGAATAGGGGCCATCCCCTGAGTGCTGGTTTTACAAAAAAAAAAAAGTTAATTTAATTCAATGTGCTGCTTAAAGTCTCAACAAATAACTTCCATTGGACTCTGTTGTAAGCTATTTTTAATGCCTTGTCTTTTGTAAACCGTGGAACAGACAATTTCTAGCCTCCCACGATAGCTAGGACCTTGGGGATTTTATTTTAGTGATGCCTCTGCAATCCCGTTGTTGGATCTCAACATCATCTTAGTAAATAACAAATTTATCAGTAAATAACTTCCAATGGACTCTGCTGAGAGCGGTTATTATTGCCTTTTCTTATATAAACTCTGCAACAGCCAATTTCTAGCCTCCCAAGGCAGCCAGGACCTTGAGGATTTTATTGTAGTGATGCCCTTACAATCCCATTGTTGGATCTGAGTATCATCTCATTAAATAACTTCCATTGGACTCTGTTGGAAACTATTTCTATTGCGTTGTCTTATGTAAACTCTGCAATATCCTGTCTCTAGCCTCCCACAACCACTAGGGCCTTGAGGATTTTATTGCGTGTTGCCCCTGCAATCCCGTTGTTGAATCTCAATATGTGTCTTGTCTATGCCAACAAACTTATCAGTAAATAACTTCCAATGGACTCTGCTGAGAGCGACTTTTATTGCCTTGTCCTGTGTAAACCCTGCAACAGTAAATTTCTAGCCTCCCACGGCAGCCAGGGCCTTGAGAATTTTATTGTAGTGATGCCCTTACATACCCATTGTTCGATCTCAATAGCACCTTAGTAAATAACTTCCATCGGACTCTGTTAAGTGCGGTTTTTATTGCCTTGCAACAGCCAATTTATAGCCTCCCACGACAGCTAGGGCCTTGAGGATTTTATTGTAGAAACGCCCTTGCAATCATGTTGTTTGATTTCAAGGTGTGTCTTGTCCATGCCAACAAACTTATCAGTAAATAACTTCCATTGAACTCTGTTGCGAGCAGTTTTTATTACCTTGTCTTATGTCAACGCTACAACAGACAATTCCTAGCCTCACACGACAGCGAGTGCCTTCTGCGCAACTTATCAGGCTGTAGTGTTAGACTTGTCTTTAGATTTCAGTACGAAGCAGTCGTACACTATTTATTGTATTCGACCAGAAGGAAACCATTTGAAGTTGCTACAGCATTTGCAATAACGTAAGGATATGGGCATAATGTACGTATTTTCAAGAGGTCTGGCTGAGTCACTAGTGCGTAGTCTAATGGGCTTAGTGGATCTTCATTTACGCTGTTGCTTTTCATAATTGTGCAGCCTCTGCTGTAATTGAATCTATCCTATGGCGCTGTCATTGAAAGTGAGAAAGGAACCAATTGTAGTTTTTCTTTTGTTAGCTTTTTTCCTGTTGAAGGTGATGCTCAGACCGATTCTTAGTTTACTAAAGAGGATTTATTAAATACTATTTATTGCTGCATTGTTTGTTGTTTGTTGTTTACCTCCTCCTCTATTAAAAATGACTCACATATTAAGTCATTGCAGCGGAGAATCTTCAGGCTTCTCAGACAGGGACAGATATCGTAAGCCCATGTAAATGGCTCAGTTGTTTGGTACTTATATTATATTCTGTTCTATCGATGTTCAGATTAGTTTTGAAGGCACTTGCGTGGAACGTCTCTATTTTACTCTACATGAGTTGAAACATATTGTTACGTTTTTACCTTTTAAAAACGTTTAAAATATGAGATCATAAATTGCAAATAAATTAAAAATAAATTTGTATTTAATTTTAATTAAAATTCTTTATTTTTTGCAAAATTCTGTGTGCCACTGTTCACAACTTGATGTAAACAACAACAATTGCTTTGTTTGTTATTCCTGTGTTTATACCCTTTGCATAAACAATAACAATTACTAGACAATTATTCGACTGATCTTCGCAACGGAGATCTCTTCAAACACACCTCGTCTTCACACAAGACTGACTGAAGTTTTACTAACTCAGGTGCCTGCTTTGCCTTGCCTTTTATATGGCAACGTAAACAGGCTGATGAATGTTTCTGAAGGCGAATATTCATGACTTCGTCTTCTCGAAATCTTTATAAATGTAAACATCGTTGTTTACATTTATTCCTGTAGTGTTTGTTGTTGTATTTTTGTTTACTTGCTAACCATTTTTTATGCTGTTGGTTGTTGGTATATTTCTGTTTAGTTGTTTATCATTTTTTATGCTGGTGTTTGTTGTTGTACTTTTGTTTACTTGTTTATCATTTTACTACGCTGGTGTTTGTTGCTATATTACTCAATGCAATAATTTGAAGACAAGTTCATTGTTTTTGTTTTTGTTTTTGTAGCTTTTGTTTATAATTTTAATGTTAAACAGTCAGACTGGCGGTATCTAGACCTGGGCTATTTGTCTTTCCATTATTGGTGTCTAGTCCTGCAAACCTTCATGGAAAACATGCTTTGGTGTTACAGAATTCGTTATTTTCGTAGAAATAAAGAAATTATTGAATATTTTTCAAATTCCTGTTTTTATTTGAAGTACAATCATTCCGATTAATAATGGAAAATAATTTCATTCAAATGGCTGCCTCGGCTGGCCATGCAGTAGCCTACACGATCGTTTCAATTTTTAAGCACATTATCGATTGTGTGCAGCTGTATTTCACCAATGGCTTCACGAATATTGTTCTTTAAAGAGTCAATTGTCTCTGGCTTGTCGGCGTAACACTTATCTTTGAGGGCACCCCACAAATAATAGTCCAACGGTGTTAAATCGCAGCTCCGCGGTGGCCAAACGACATCAGCTCTGCGGCTGATAATGCGATCTTCAAAAACAGGGCGCAATACATCGAGTGTAGCTTCGGCTGTGTGGCACGTAGCGTCGTCCTGTTGAAACCAAATGTTGCCAATATCCTCCTCTTCAATTTTTATGAAAAAAAATTCGTTCAACATGGCCCGATAACGATCGCCATTGACTGTAACGGCCACTCCTTGCACATTTTCGAAGAAAAATGGCCCAATTATGCCTCTGGACCAAAATCCGCACCAAACAGTGACTCGGTTTGGATGCGTCGGCTTTTCAATGTATGCGTGCGGGTTTTCTGTGCCCCAAATGCGACAATTTTGCTTGTTTACATACCCACCAAGATCAAAATGAGCTTCATCTGAAAAGATGATTTTTTTTGCTAAAATCGGCATCTTCTGGTGTAGGCTACTGCATGGCCAGCCGAGGCAACCATTTGAATGAAATTATTTTCCATTATTAACCGGAAGGATTGTACTTTCAAATAAAAAAGAAATTTGAGAAAATATTCAGTAGTTTTTTTTTAAAGCATTTTCAAAAAAAAAAAGTTATTTGGCGGACCCTTTATTATTCAGTGACTAAGTGTGGATAAATGAGAAGTTATATAAGGCGCTAATCATGTGTAAAAGAAAGACCATTTTGTTGTACATGCTTTAATTACTTACCCCTGCCGAAAGAAGTTAAAATCACTCAAGTCTATTACAAAAAATTTGCTTAAAGTTCCCTTGAAACTCTGTATCTATAATACATGCCTTCTGGTGTTATACTTTGAAATCTTTAGCTTCCCTCCTTTAGTACGTACATACGTTACTACGGTAATTGAAATTGTTGTCATTGCAAGTCTTAATCTTAATTATTTAAAATCCTTTTCTTTTCTTTCGATTTAAATTCTAATTTTAAATAACATTTACCTGGTGATGCTTTATTAGCAGCTTAAATTTGCTGCGGCATCTTAATTAGAGCCGACAGCGGAAAGAAAAATAGGCTTTCAGGCGTATGAGTAATATCAATTAAAATGTAATTAAACTTGTATATCATATGTATGTACATATGTATGTACATATGTATTGAGGGGGTAGTAAAAGAAAAAAGTATGGGATTACAATTAAAAACGTAATTAAAATTGAAAACCTTGACTACAGAAATAAAAGAGGCTTTAGATGTGAAAGAAAAAAAGGATATTAAATCACTAGATAAAGTATTAAAGATAAGAAAAAAGATGAATTAATAGAAGATCTTATTGTCAATTTTCTGGATACTATTGCTTCTCCACAGTCATCTCGGGGTTCTCGCAACCCCACAAGCAACAATGTTGTTCATTGACAGAGCCTCCGAGTGAAAAATGAACTTCATTGCTGACGAAAATTTTGTTACATAATCCAACATGGAAAGCCTCTACACTAGCACCCAATTAGCAGATCAATGGGATTGCGTTTATGGCAACCATAATTACACCCCAATGCTTGGAAAGTGGTCATGTTTGAATTACCATTTTTTGCTCCACTACTCCACTACTCTCCACTACTTTTACGCGTATCAAATATCCGTTCCGCAGGAGCATCCTCTTTCATTTGAATGACATTGCTGAGTCAATGCAGCCGTTGGAGGTTAATGCATTGCATAACGTCCATGTCGTTAAGGAGCTCATATACCTCATTGTTGTATTCGATGCGAAATCAGCGCCAACTCTTACTGGGTCGAAGATCTTACGTAGAAGTTTTCTTTTGAATACCCACAAGACTGCTACACCAGTGCTTAATAGCGTCCATGTTTCTGCGACATAAAGAAGCATGGAGAGAAAGACATGTAGAGTATTAGTTTCATCGTAAGAGAGCTGTTTCTGCTACTCAGTTGCCTATTGAGACTATAGTAGAACCTATTGGTAAGAGTGATTCTACGCTTGATCGCCAGACTGACAACATTTTTGCTGGTTATAGAGAAATTATTTCGTGAGTATAGTACAGTTATGTAGTCCCCATAGTCTAGCAGTATAGTGACGGATTATTAATCCCATGTCTGACATTCTTCAACTAACGGAAATATGAAAAAATATTTCACTCGGCGACTTGCTTTCAGCAGATTTTCGGTGAAAACTCTGGGAGTAAATAAAATTCTGTCGATTGGATTCGACTTTAAACTGTAGGTCCCTTTACTCATGTATAAAAAAAATTGGCTCACTAAAGGGTTGTAATGGCCAATTAAGTGTACGTATGTATATCAGTACTGCTAGGTACATAGGTACTTAATAGAGTCAATTTTTCTGTGACATAAAGAAACATGGAGCCAATATAAATAAACTCAATGACTATTTCGAAAGTATAGTTGGCAGCTGTAATCTGGGATCCAACTTGTCGACAATATATACTTCGTTTTGTCTTCATTTCCTGCTACATACATCAATAATTGGTCATTACAACCCTTCAGTTAGGATTACGATCTAGCTTCTCACACCACTTATGTTGTTTGTGGTAATTTTACACGTGAGTGGAAGGACCTACAATTTAAAGTAGATTACGAACGACAGATTTTGAGAAACTTTTCATGGCAATTTTTTACTTACTCTCAGAGCTTTTGCCTGTAACCTGTTGAGAGGCAGTCGCCGAAGAAATACTTTTTAACCCTTTGCACTCGGCACAGTTTCGGATGTTACCTACCAGCAACTCGACGCCACTTTTTAACGAAAACGTACATCCTGGAAACGTGATATTATACAGTATGATTTTAGAAACAAGTAAGGAATTGTAATGAAATTACATACATTGAATTTGTATACATTGAAGAACAAATATTTACAAAAAAAAATATCAAAAATTTTTTCTATTCGACGGCTTAGTTCGAATTGAGATCTTGTATATTTCTTCTCTTGGTTCTTGGATTTCTCTATTATCGTATCAATTTTCCCACTTCATTGAGCCACACCATTGTAGCTTTGGACGCCTAATCCACTATATCTACAAATTGCTCAACGGATCAAAGAAGTGCACAGTCCATCGTGAACGCATTAAGCACGTTCCTTTTCGACGTGAAGAACGGTTGATGTATTTATCATGCATCTTGATAATTTCATCACATCTCGAACAATTTTTTTATGCCATTTTAACAGAAAACTACAGGAGAACAAGTGTTTCTTAAAAAAAATTGCGGTGGAATAATTTCATCGTCCGTAATCGCTAACAAACTATCATGTCCCCTCAGAGGGGACAACTGAGAGATATGCTAGACTTACGTTGTCCCCTCAGAGGGGACAGCCGAGTGCAAAGGGTTAATATTTCGTTTTGTTTCTCACGTCTCTAATAAGCCAACATACTACCTACTTGACTACGGCGAGTCATTTCCTGCTAGACCCTTCTTAATAGATTTCCTTTCAATAACGCTAAAGGCAGTAGTAACATCTCGCCTTGTTAGCCATGTAAAAGAAGTTGACACATACTGCCTTTTTATTCACTCCAAGACAGCCTTCATTAGCCTTATAAGGAATCCAGAAATTTGTTTTTTAATTCCTCTGATTTCTCCTAATTATTAGCAATTATTTATTAAAAAAGCCTTTATTCGCTTTCTACTTCTTTAACAAATCCCTGAGATTTTCCTTCTTTACTTTCACCTCTCCCTTGCTTGTTTTCTTTCATTTTCTTCTTTCTTTACTGGCATCAATTTCCCCATTTAAGATATTTATTTGGTATTATGCTCGTACAATACCATGAGTATTATTTTACAATTTAATGGTAAAGAATGTAAAGTAATCCCCCCCCCCACCAGTATTAGTTTAAAATGCTTTTATTTGCTTCAGTTTTTCTTTAGTTTTCTCTGACGATTATTTTCTTTTCTTTATTTTCTGCAGATTTGTATTCGTAATGCTTAAGTCATGCTGCCAATAAAAAATAAGAATAAAAGAAAGAGAAAGAAATCATTGATTTATTTTATTAACAATTGTTACCATTTGTTATATTATATAGAGGGTGAGAAGGAGAGAGGGAGAGAGAAAGAGAGAGACAGGGACTTTGTTAAAATAAAATAAATAAACTTGGGTAACTGACTCTAAACCCAGCATCTTTCGTACACAATACAATAGCTTAGCGTGTAAAGAGTAAGAGAGTATGGGCAATACAAATAAACAGGAGATTAACTGTAAATAAAAATGGAAAGACACAATATAGCTCATGCATACACACACATATATAAAGAGTAGTTGTAGTTGAAAATCAGGTACCAAATGCAAATACGAATACAAATACAAAATGCAACTGCAACTCCAACTAAACGTTCCACTATGTGGCATTTACCCTGAAAAGCTGGCCAAAAAGGCAAAATTGAATTTAAAGAAATTTAAGAAACTGAGTACGCAGTTCGATAGACAACAAAATTCTGCATTATATAGTGAATTTTCACGACTTTAAGCTGAGATTTGTAGATTTGAGACGATGTCAAAGTCAGGAAAGTGAAAAAAATTAATTGCGTTTTTGGTGTTTTTTTGAAATTTTAATAGGTTTATAAAATTTTTTTTTGTGGCTAAACGAATAGAGATTTTATATTGATTTCTTTTTTATTTGAAAGGTATGAGCAACTGCTAATTTCAGTTTTTTTCATATATCTATATCTTATATATTAATGTTGAAATTATTCCTTCAAAATTTAAAAATAATAAAAATTTCACATTTTTTACCCTCCCTCCAAAAAAAAAATAAGGATTTTAAAGGTGAAAGTAGTTTTTAGTAGTTTAATGTTATATACCACAAGAAAATATGAACTCTCTATATTCAGGAACAAAAAGAAAAGTTTGCGCAAATTTGCGCAATTATTTTTGCCGATTTTTTGAAAATTTTACTTTTTTTGAAAAATTAAAAAAATTAGACGCAGTGTAATAAAGTCATAGGCAATAAAGCCATTTGGACTTAATCCTCAAATGAATGCGAGGAAATTTAGTAGAAGCGATACCACTCGAGATGTCCTGAATAGGTTACTTTTAAGCAGTGACCCTTTTATAGACCGTATGTGGTACCTAGGGGCACTTATGATCCGATCATAATAAAATGTGATCATAAATGATTCACATTCATATTAAACATGTTCATGTCGAATTTCATCGAGGTAATAAAATATTTAAGCCAATTATAATTGCTAAACATATTTTCTTAAGGGGCCCTATTTTGGACCAAGGGGCAATTATGGACCGACCATAACAAAATTTGGTAACAAGATTTAGATTTACAAAATACACATTCATACCGAATTTCATCACGATACCGATGTTTTTAAGCCATTTATAAGCGCAAACGTGAATTTCTAAAGGGGACTTTATATGGGGACCATGCTCAAATGCGATCCGATTTTCACCAAACTTTACACCATGATTTCTTAGTACACACAACTGATCCATGCTAAATTTTATCGTGATTGTTACATAATTACTATAATTATGTGTCAATAAGTGCAATTTCGAGGGGAATTTGTATGGGGGCTAGGCGAAATCACGGACCGATTTGAACCAAAATCAGTTGGGTTCATCCTTGGGCCTAATTATCACTAATACTATCAAAAAATTCTAGCCATTAACTCATAAAACACTTCTATTAATTTTGGCCAAGTTTTCAGGCAAAATGCCACATAGTGCGTTCGTTCGTTTGTATTGTGTTGCAAAGATGTTGCTGCTAAAACGCAGCAGGTTACTGTTGCTATTTTTAAATGAACATATAAAGGGTGAATGAGAAGTGGTGTAAGTGTGTGTGCAGGAAGAAAACGTACTAAAAGTCGTAATAAAGAAATAAAAACTATACAAATAATAATAATAAAAATAGAAAGAGACAGACTGAGAAAGAGATCGAGGAATTGCATTGAAATGTTGCAAATTTATTGCAGAAAACATTTCTCTTCTTTTTCTCAATTGCATGTTCGCTTCATGCAACTATAAACGTAATGTCGTATACAAAATAGAATGGCAAGTCATTTAAATAAAGCAGCAGGTTGTCAAATAAAATGCCAATAAAAAAAAGGAAATTCTTAGGGAAAAAACTCAGGAAATTATACAAGTTAATTTGTAAACGGCAGGGGGGAGGGGTAAACAACACATACACAACGACTTTAATACAAAGAGAAAGAGATCGTAATATTTATTAGACTGCACAATAAAAGATGTTTTGTTGCAACAAAAGGGAAATTTGTTTTCATTTTTTATTGTATATTCGCTTACAATTCCTTTTCCAGCATACGATGCGTATGATTAATAATTATTGTGACTAATATAACTCATACGCCTGGTGTAATGCAATAGAAAGTAATGTAATGAGGATGAAGCTGTGGTTGAGAAGGCATTGTTTATAATTCGCTGATTTAAGATTATGTGATAAGGCTATCGGCCCATTACAAAGTCTTTACGAAGAAAGTCTCGTCCATTCCAGCTGGTCTGTTGATTATTAAGGACCACAATCATAGCTGCCAGATTTGACGATTTATTGTCATTTTGACGATTTTGAGGTCCAAAAATATCATATTGACGATTTGACGATTTATGTCCTTATTTTGACGATTTTTCGAAATGAAAAATTTACATCATATTCTTTACTTTAGTACATTAAACCACTTTAGCTTTGTATTTACTTTGCAATTGTTACTCTTTGGAAATTTATGTTAGTAAAAACGAGGAGTAAATTATTATATTTTTAAGTTACTTTCGGATACCTGTGATGATTTTTCTGTATTTTATTCCTTTTTAACCCCTTAAAAGCCGAAAAATTACAACTCTTAAATAACCGCGTAGTTGGGATAATTTATCACTTGTCGTTGCAGACAATTTTAAAAATTCGAGTATAGCTTCTAATATTACCATCGAAAGAACAGAGGCAAGCGCCGTTAATTTGTTTCGTAGGACCAACACTCAGGGGATCGATGGCATTGTGTTTGGAACTATGAAAATATGTTATGTGAAGAAGGAAAAAGAAAACAGTGTTTATGGATACTAGGCTTGTATATATTTATACCATAAGTAACAGGAAAGGCCTCTGCAGGAATTTTGTTCCACATACGAATAGTCCGACTAAAAAACGTATTTTTACTGTAATACACAACCACATACGGAAGTGGTGGCCGACAAAGAGGGCGTTAAGTAGGAATATATAAGTTTCGGGAAAAATCCTTTTGTCGAAGCGATAGAACAGTGAAACACAAACCACATTGCAACGATACTCCAATGATTCAATGGAGTTGGATACACTACCGCCATTAACGACGGCCTCTCCTATGCACGAACGAGAAACCTCAAAATAGACGTTGAGGCACCGACCCATACATGAGATTTGTATTCCAGTCTCGGTCGGTTACAAAAGGTGTAAATAGTAAGATCATAAGATCTTAAGAAAGAACTGAAGGAACTGAAAAATGTGTCGGTTGAAGCCAACATGACATTGAATTTTCATGCTCAGAATGTCAAGAGCTTCTGACTCCTTAATATTTATACCACCCATAGATTAAGATGTGTTAATAAACAACACTGGGATACATTGTTTAATCCTTAAACAATTTTTTCCTGATAATGGTATAAAGTTTCTCCGTTTTTGGAAAAAAATTAATAAATGAAGATGAGGGACGCCAGCTTTTAATTTTAAAAAATATTTTTTTTAATGTTTTGCTTTTGATATGTACATACATGTTTACTACAATAGAAATAATTTTGGTTTTTAAAAACTTTTCATTTATTTATTTATTTTTTCTGACGATTTTTTGACGATTTTAATAAACGTCTTTGACGATTTTGATGATTTTTCTCAAATATTTGACGATTTGGTGCCTCATTTATCTGCCAGCTATGATCACAATACCTCCAGAAAGGGAGTACAATACTGTTTGTTAGTCAGATAGTTGGTTCCAATAAAACATGGTATACAGAGTCGATCAACGAGATGGCAGAATAAATTTCACATCATAAGGGTGTCAGGGCCATATAAACATACCACGAAACAACAGAGCGTATGAGTTGGCGTTATAGGATGTATCCATTTACCTTTCGGGTGGGTTCTTTACTCTTGGAACCTCTTTGAGGTCCTACAAGCTTAGAATAGATGATTCAGTTATAAATTCTGTAAATGTCAGGTGGGTTCCCCGGAGCACGGAATTTGTTTTCAAACTCTAACCACTTACTTACTGATTTAATTGATCGTAACAATGCTTAAGTCAGGATTACAATCTAGCTTTTCACTTCACATACACTGAGCGCCATTAGTGAGTCAACACTTTTGTTCTTAAGTATAAAACAGTTTTGTTCTTAAATATAAAAAAAGTTCCTTTATCATGAATTGTTGTTTTTGTTTTAACATTTTATAAGTAACAGATACATGTTTTTATTTTTGGAAATTAATTCGACTATTCTCCTTTACTTTTCTCGCTATCCTAAGAAAATGAATTATTTCAGTGGTGTTTACTCACTTTTGACGCTCACTGTATATGTGCGTGTTAAATTTATCCATGAGTAGTTAAACCTACAGTTTAACATCTACTCCGAATGTTAGAAACTTTTCATAGAGATTTCTTGCCAGAAGACAGCTGAGAAGAAGCCGTCCAACGAAATAATTTTCATTTTTCGTTTTGCCTACTTTGAGAGTTTTAATAGATTCATCAGAAGTTTCAAATGTTTCCTGTATTAGGAGAAATATAAAACTGTAGCACACGTTGCCTAAGTGTTCTTGGGTTGAGAGCCACTACTGCCTACCGACCTACCAACCATTATCGGTTTTTGCCCAGTACATACATACATAATTGGTCATTACAATCCTTCAGTCAGGATTACGACCTAGCTTCTTTTTGCCCAGTGCTCACTGTTAATATTCTGTGCATCTCCTTGTTTGTTACAGGCCTAGTCCTTTTAGGCATTGGACCAGCTTCTTCAAGAAGTGCCAAGAGCCCAACGTGCTTGCTCTATAGCAACAGATTATAATCAAGTGCTCTATTGGCTCTTTTTTCTAATATAGGCATCTATATTTACCAGTATCGAAAATGTCCCATCTTAGACAGGCACTTTTTGCACGCATATTGACCTGCACGTATATGTATATTGGCCTGTAAGTTAAACTGAAAGTGTTTTTAAGTTTTTTCTACTCAGTTGCAGAGTAAAGTCTGTTCTTGTTGTGGGAAGTCTGAGAAGTGTTTGAAATGTTCGAGACCATCAGTGTCATGTCAATATCTCCACACGACAAATAGTGATCATTTCCTCATCTTTTCTTTCAGCAGACTCCTGAAGAAATGAAAAAATGAAGTGGGACTCCTTAGGCACACTTTTTGCATAGACAGACATTTGCTTAATCTTAATCGCTTTGTGCCTCTCATGTTAGGCTAGACATTTCAAAACAATTTAGGACAGTTTATCGAGTTCGTTATGATACTTCAGTTATGCATGAGACGTCTATCAACAAATGCTATGAGCCTTAGGGACATATTGAATGTCTGACAGTATTTTTATTCTTATTCCCCTTTCTGAAGGCATTCTACTTTTATGTTCTTTTTTTCCTGAAGATTATTAACCCAATCGCTGCCAATGACGAGTATACTCGTCTTTGACAATGTGTCCCGCACTGCCAAGACGAGCATACTCGTCCTACTTTAAATGTATTATAACATGTAGGCTTTTGAATTAGCAAATTTTTTTGCCACAAACATTTCTAAGTATTGCCAATTTTCGCAATTTTATCCATCTGCGTGATTTATTATTTGTTATTCTACTAAAACGTACGCAAATAAAATAAGGATATCGAATCCTTCTGCCTTCCTATTGCCAACGACGAGTATACTCGTCTTTGGTTTTCTGCATGTAAATGATTATGTATGATAATATATGGCTCTTACCAAGAAATAACAGGGTTTTGGTAAACAATAACACTCAAAATATAAATGGCAATGGGAATGACTTCATATAATTTAGGCTTGGCAGCGAATGGGTTAATATTCAAACTCTGTACTCTACTCTTCCTATTTCCACTCCGTGCAGAATTTTGATTTCATCCTTTTAGGAGTCATTTCACATTATTTTGGGTACGCCTCTTACAACTCCTTGCTCTTTTAACGAAACTGAGCATAGACTCTACGTTGTCTCTCGTGTGAGTCATGGAGAAGATGTTCAGCTTAGAGTCTCTATGTCCTGTAGTCTAAGAAGTAGAAGACATTCCCTATTCCATACAAAATCTTAAGATTTCCAATTAGATATGCTGCCTTCAGACTCTTCTTCTTCAATGAATGGATATTAGTTGTATTGCGGCCTCATCGAAAGCGATGGCTCATGATGATTTCTTCAGTTATTTTCATACCTTTTTTATACTGGATTTTTGAATGTGGAAACAGCCCCTTCTTTTTTTGTATTTTTATTTAAAAATTAAATTGATTTCAATATTTATTATTAATAATGCAAATGAATAGGAAAATTTGAATGAAAGGATATTAAATTTTGTGAATTGCAAACAAAATTGTTTGCTTTTGTAAAATATTTGAAAATGTTTGCTTATGAGAAGCAAATAAAATTTTTTTGTTGTTTTCTTTCTTTGTTTCTCTTCAAATTTATTCAGACTTTCAAAGAAATTACCTTTAAAATATGATTAAATTTGTGATATTTTCCTTAAACATGCTCTTTTTTATATACAAACACAATTGCATTAAAATATACGCTCTTTACCTCTTTCTTTTTTTTATAATAAAATTTCAAATTCATTTTTATAATGAAATAAAGTCCCAAATAAACAAATAAGGCTTAATCAGCCAGCATTTATTGGCCAACATTTCGTATAAAAAAAAAACAGGAACTGAAAAAACACTCAAAATGAACTCCAGCTTGGCCAGTGGTTCCACAATGAAAAAAAAAATGGGAAGTAAAAGACAAAGCCAAACACAGTACTTGTCAACAATAAAACAACAACAACAACAATAAACATTATATGATTATTTTATCATTGTATACACTGGCATTATAAACAATAAAACGAACGAACGAACGAAAAAAAAACGAAACGAAGTTTAATAACTTTTTCATGTCAAATAAATAAAACACGAGGCGAGGCGATGAGAAGCAAGGCAACGCAAATTGTAACACAACCAGCCAGCCAGCCAGTGAAGCCAGCCAACTTTATTTCCCCAATTTTTGTTTCGTTTTTCATGTTTTTTTTTGTTGTTGGTTTTTTCTGTTGATAATTTATGTTCAAATAAATGACATCACGTGCCTCAAATTTAAATTGTTTGGAAAGAAAAAAAAAAAACAAAAAGTTCATTGGTTGGTTGATATTTAAGCCATAAAAAGTGGAAATTGTTTTAAAACGAATTTTTATTTTCCCATGACAAGCAAACGGCAAACGATAACAAAGAAAAGGGAAAGGGAAACATAGGCACGTTAGGATAATTTTTTGACAAAGTATTGCCAAAAGTATTATGAAACAAACATAGAAGATTAAAGCACAAGTTTTTCTTTTTTTCAATTTGAGGACTATTTATGGTGTTATTAATAAGCCATCAAATATGAAACATTTCAATTTGCATAGCTTTTAAAGAATTTCGATTTTAAGTACTATATATAACCTTACTTATTAAAATCAATAGAATTAATTCTCAACGCCTTATACGGATATGCTGATGCATGTTTGATTTATTTCCTGACCCTTTTACGAATCTTACTCAGAGATCAGCAATTAGTATTCAAAAAGAAGAGTACAATCGAATCTTTATTTTTTTAGTTTTATTTTATTTTTATTTGCCTATGGAAATATTCCTGGCAGTCAATTTAGTAAAGTTACAAAATATCAATTTTAAAAAACTATGAATTTAAATATAAATTTTATTATTTTATATAAATTTCATTATTTGATGAAGAAAAATCTATTAGCATATACAATCTCCTTATTGGATCTGCACCAGCGTAGTTGGATCTAAATTTTTTTATTGATAATGGGGAAAAATGACGTGACGGACGTTGAGGAACATTAAACGTGATATTATGGATTAAAAAACTGGAGCCTATATCACCAGTAATTACATTGCATATGAACGAGATATTTAACATAGTTCTGCGGCTTTTAAGTGTCGGAAGTTTAATTAATGCTAGTCTGGCAGAATAAGAAGGTAAACTTGTAGGATTAAAATTCAGTCCTGGGAGACAAAACATCAGAAATTGCTTTTGTACACATTCGATGAAATCGGAATATTTTTTATATAGAGGATCCCATATTATGGAACCATACTCGAGTATAGGCCTTACAAGAGATGTGTAGAGCGATTTAGTAACATAAGGATCGTTAAATTCTTTTGCCCACCGTTTTATAAAACCAAGTACACTTCTAGCTTTATTTACTGTCATAGTTATGTGCGGAATAAAATTTAGTATGGGATCAAGTAGAACTCCTAGATCCAGGAAGTTATCTACAAGGACAAGCTCGTATCCATCAAAAGCATAGTTTGCAGGAATCGGATTCTTTCTTACAAATCTCATGTATTTACATTTTTTGAGATTAAGCTGCATTAGATTTAAATTACACCATAAATGAAACGAATTTAGGTCATTTTGAAGAAGTTTCTGATCGCCACTTTGGCGATAACTTAAGAAAATTTTTACGTCATCAGCGTACATTAGGATATTGGAATAGTTAATCGTATCAGGTAAGTCATTAATAAACAATGAAAACAGAAGCGGTCCCTAATGGCTACCCTGAGGTACCCCAGAAAGGACATCAATACTTCTGGAGCAGCAGTTTTTAAAAAGTACGGTTTGTTTTCTGTTAGTTAAATACGAGTAAATCCATTTTAGACTAAGATCAGAAAATCCCGATAAATAAAGTTTCTTCCTCAAAAGTACATGATTGACTTTATCGAAGGCCTGCTGAAATCCGTGTTGATAACGTCTGTTTGTTGCTGATGAAAAAATCCTCGATACACAACTGTTGAGAGATGAAGCAGGTTTGTTGTAGTAGAACACTTTTTTCTAAAACCGTGCTGATAATGATTTTTTCAAACAGTTTTGGAATTATGCTCAGTTTTGCAATACCACGATAATTTGTAACATCGGATCTATTTCCAGATTTGAACAAAGGAATAATGAATGAATCCTTCCAAACATTAGGAAAATAACCACATATAATCGATTTATTAAATAAGTATGATAGTGGAACAGCTATAGCATCGGCACAATTAATTAAGATGCTACTAGGAATGTTATCAGGTCCAAAGTTATAGGAGAATTTTAGTTTTCTAAATTCCATAAAAATAGTAGGAACGTTGATTAAATTTATTGACACTGTGGAATTTGTATTTATTTTAATGGGATAATCAGTGGATACTCATAATAATACTCATAATTTCTGATACTTATACGCATTTATACTTATTTTAATATCATGGAACCTCTACTCATATACAAAGTTTGACGTACTCATCATACTCATACATAACAACACGTATGATGTTGTTGATTTCGACTTCCATAACAGAACATGTATGTACACGAATCACAAAATAAGTATGATTCGCGTACGAACACTAAAATACTCCACCAAATGATTGTGTGTTTGTGTTCAGTTTCATTTAAACTCTTTGTTGTTTACACTACTTTTGTGTGCCACCGTATGCAACCTGTTACAACAATTAATTTGTTTTGCTCGTTATTCTTCTTCGGCTTACAATCTTCTTATAAGCAACAACACTTGTTCGGTATATCTTCACAATAACGATCTTCAAACTGTTTACTTCACACGCAACGTGCCACCACACAAGACTGAATGAATTATTACTGACTGGTTGCCTGCTTTGTCTTGCCTTTTTATATGCTCGCGTATTCAGTCTGATGAAGGTTCTCGATGTATAACGTTCGGGGTTTCGCTTTCTCGAGAACGCTATCGCTACTTGATTGTTGTTTGTGTATTTTGCTTACGTTGTTTGTTGTTGCTTTCTTTCATACTTGTCGGTCTCCTTTCCTTTCATGTTGTTGTTGGTATATGCAACCAAGTTCGTTGTCTTTGTGTGTGTATAGCTTTTGTTTATTGTTAATGTTAAACGATGTTTTCTTTTTCGTAACAGTATTATACGTATTTTTCTAAAGTTATGAATCTAACAGAGTAGGCTTATGAATCAAACATATTTCGAATGGTATGAGTTTCATGTCAGCGTTGTACGCATGTTAGGTTAGGTTAGAGGACGTGTACTTGTCCATTAAGACAAGTACAGTACCCGGAGTTCGAATTGACCCATTGTAACGTTGTACGCATACTCATTGCAACCTGTACTTATAAATCAACGTTGTAGTGAGTATGAATGAATCAGAGTACATAGCTAAATTTCAATATTGTTTGACTCATATTAAAAATTTCATGAGTGCTTATGAGTAGGGAAAACATGATTCATTGCTGATCTCTGATCTTTATTAAGGGAATGAAACAACTGTCCCAGCTATTAAATCAAACTATTTTTCGAATTGAAGTTGCCTTTGTCTAGTAGGTAGGGTGATAGCTTATTGGACATGAGACCTCGATTCAAACCCCAGGTCAGACACATCTTCAACAAAACGAAATATGAAAGAAATATTCCTTCGGCTCAGCAGATTTCTGGCAAAAACTCTGAGAAGAAAGCAAATTGCCATAAAAATTTTCTTACAAATCTATTGTTCGGAGTCTGACGCCTCTAATACATAGATAAAGTTAACATCAACAACATAGGTGGGTTTTTTGCAATATTAAAAGCTTTAAAACCATATATTTCAAAAATATGAAGTCAACGTAGTCTAGTAGTATTTTATTATCAAAAAGAAAATATGAAAAAATATTTCATGGGCGACTTCCTCTCAGCAGATTTCTGGCAAAAGCTTTGAGTGGATGATAAAAATTGCAATGAAAAGTTTCTCAAAAAACTCTGTCGTTCGGAATCGACTTTAAACTATAGGTCCCACCACTCATGTATAAAATTATCAGACACAACATAGGTGGTGTGAGAAGTTACGTCATAATCCCGACTAAAGGGTTTTAATGGCCAATTAAGTATGTATGTATGTAAGTAATTAAACCATGAATGCTCCTTGAGAACTGAATCCGATCTGACTTAAATTTAAAACAACCCTCGTTAACAAAAATCGAATCAATTAAACTGTAAATATCTGCCATATTAAATTCCTTTTTAATTATGTATGTGAGGCATATGCCGGATAGTTAGGCTCATGTATTTTAAACCCTTTTTTATATTATTTTTTCATAAATTAAAATAAATAAAAACAGAAAAAGCTAAAGAACTCTTAATATTTGTAGTTAAAATATGAAATAAAAAAATATAAATCCCTGCTAATAAACACTTAATAAAGTTTCAACTTAAAATGAAACTGATACCCATGCCATGCCATACATATTCCATACCAGCAAACTATACTCTTGAAAGATTTTTTTGGTTTGTTTTGTTTCTAAAGCCTTTAGGCAAAATTATTATTGTTGTTGGTAAATATAACACACACACACACACACAAACAGTTTAAAAAAGATAAAGGATTAGATCAACTTTTACTTACACTTGTATAGAAAAAATAAAAACTACAAAAAACAGGAAAGAAGAGAAAGAAAGAGAGAGAGAGATAGAGAGAGAAAAAACACAAACACTTCTACTGTTTTTTTTGTATTTATTCTCCACAATTTATAATCCTGGCATAAGTAATAACGTCTCTCTCTCTCTATCTCTCGGTGTGTATGTGAGTCGCATACGAACAGTACGTTTGTGTGCAATAGTGTTGAAAGTTGTTTATCTTTGTGCAATAAAAACGAAAGAGAGTATGAGTGCGAGGGGAAAAAAAGGGTTTTTTAATGTGTTTCGTATGTAGGCCGTAAGCCTAGGTTTTCTGTATTCGTATTCGTATTCGTGTGTGCGTGTGTATGTAAAAGTGTTTGTTTGTCTTCGCATGGCTCATATGTTTTTATTTATTTTCTATGACGATTGTATGTGTTTATTTAGTTAAATTGCCTATAAATACTTTTGATTATAAAAGCCAAACATAAACACACACACACTAACACACTGATTGTGTTAGTTTTGTTTCTCTAAATCTGTTTAGTTTGAATATGTATAATGAAGGCATTGGCATGTGTATGTTTCTATAAATCTAGACAACCTATAAAATTATTTAAAAGTTATGTTGTAACGAAAACAACACTTATTTACTTTTAAGGAAAAAGTTCAGTGTTTTTTTGTTTTCCGGTTATGAACTGAAATTTTTTGTGAGATTTTTTCGAAACTTTTTTCGTATAAAAAAAAAAGATTTTTTTTCTAAGAGAAGGAAAGATTTGTTTAAATTAAAAATGTTATGCTTTTTGTATGAAATAGTTTTTTCTTACAGTCGAATTAAAAGATTAAAAGCCAAAGGGAAATATTATCAGATAATCAAGCTGGCAGGGATTCATAACAGAGATTAGCAATGAATCGTTTTTCCGTTACTCGTAAGCACTCATGAAATTTTGAATATAAGTCAGTCAACAGTATTGAAATTTAACTACTCTGATGCATTCATACTCAGTACAACGTTGATTTATAAGTGCAGGTTGCAATCAGTATGAGTACAACGTTGACATCAAACTCATACCATTCGAACTTTGCTTGATTCATACGCCTTCAGATTTATAACTTTAGAAAAATACTTATAATACTTAGAAATGATTCGATTGATTCGAATCATTCATCAAAATTTACAGTCTTAATTGTTGTTGCATTTACAAAGAAAGAAGAAAGACACATAAACAAAAAAGACAAAGACAGCAAGCAGAGCAAACACACAACCTTCTTGTGAGTATTGCAGTGGTCGTACGCGAATCATACTTATTTTGTGATTCGTGTATACGATGAGTAATGGAGAGTCGAAATCAATAACATCATGCGTATTGTTAAGTACGAGTACCATGAGTATTTCAAACTTTGAATATGAGTAGTATGAGTATGACATTAAAATAAGTATGAATGCGTATAAGTATCAGAAATTATAAGTATGATTCGAATCTACTCATTGTTTTGAATACTCATTGCTGACCTCTCATTCATAACACACGATGTATTTTTTACACATGGTTTGTGTTTTCAATAATTTTTTTAAGCATTACATACGTACATAATTGGTCATTACAAACCTTCAGTCAGTATTACAACCTAGCTTCTCACACCACTTATGTTGTGTCTGATAATTTGATATATGATTGGCGGAAGCTACAGTTTAAAGTCAACTCCGAACGACAGAGTTTTTGAGAAACTTTTTCATATTTTCGTTTTTATAATAAAATAAGCCAACACATTACCTACTAGACTACAGCGACTTTATATTTTTCCAATATATGGTTTTAAAGCTTTTAATATCGCAAAAAACTATCGCGTAACTTTCAATCAAATTTAATGCTTTAATCAGGATTACAATCTAGCTTTTCATAGCATTCATGCTTTGTGTGTTGATGGTCTCTAGGCTACAGTAATTCGTAGTTTCACTCATTGAAAGTTTCAGTTCTTACCTTAGTTGGAGTAACAATAGCAATATCTTTCCGCCAGATGACTCTATCAATAGAAACTGATTTCCACACTTAGTCGAAGTTTCCAGTTGCACAAATTTGGATGATCTTTTCTCCTGAACTCCTTTGACTTACATGCATACATATATAATGATTTTTAAGAGCTATAGGAAAATTTAAAAAAAAAAACATAAAATTCGGAAAAATTCATGAAATCTTTATTTGAATCGATAGTACGGTCCATATTTCATGCAAATGTTGACCGCGACTGCGCCTTAAATGGTCCATTAGTTTAGTCTAATTTTGGCATATTATTTCCAACATTTCGTCCGGTATCTCACGAATAAATGCTTCAATGTTGTTTTCCAATGCGTCAATTGAAGCGGGCTTGCCTGTATAGACATGAGCTTTAACATAGCCCCGCAAAAAATAGTCTAAAGGCGTTAAATCGCACGATCTAGGCGGCCAATTGACCGGTCTCGAACGTGAAATAAAATGTTCACCGAACTCGCACTCACCATTCACAGTTACGTTACGATTCGCAGCATCTTTGAAGAAGTACGGTCCAATGATGCCACCAGCCCATAAACAGCACCAAATTGTGACTTTTTCTGAATGCATTGGTAGCTTTTGCAATGCTTCTGGCTGATCTTCAATCCAAAATCGACAATTCTGCTTATTTACGTATCCATCGAGCCAAAAATGAGCTTCGTCGCTGAACACAATTTTTCGATAAAGAAGTGGATCTTCGGCCAACTTTCCAAGAGGCCATTCACCAAAAATTCTACGTTGCGGTAGATCGTTCGGCTTCAATTCTTGCACCAGATGAATTTTGAAAGGCTTCACACCTAAATCCTTCCGCAAAATTTTACACGTTGTTGAGTAACAGAGACCCAATTGCTGCGAACGGCGACGAGTCGATAATTGATGGTCATCAATTACATACGTAAGCGTGTTGGTGGTTTAATGTCCAACAATGTAAATTTGGTGCGAAATTTAGTCACAATAGCCTGAATAGCCGCTTCAGTGGGTCGATTAAACTGACCATAAAATGGAAGAAGCGCGCTATGAACTTTCTTTAACAGAGCACGCATTTTGATAATAAAATTCAATGATTCCCAAACGTTGTTCGTTTGTAAGACGATTCATGGTTAAATTATAGACCAAACTGAAGATGTTTGACAGTGTGAAACAAAACACGAAACGTGCATGAGCTGTTTAAACCAGTGTTGCCAAAAAGATTATAGCTAAAAAAATTACCTTACATAATTGGCCATTACAAACCTTCAATTAGGATTACGGCCTAGCTTCTCACACCACTCATATTGTGTGCATTAATTTTATACATGAGTGGCGGGACCTACAGTTTAAAGTCGACTCCGAACGACAGAGTTTTTTGAGAAACTTTTCATGGCAATTTTTGATTTACTCTCAGAGTTTTTTTCCAGAAATCTGCTGAGAGGAAGTCGCCGAAGAAATATTTTTTTTTCATATTTCGTTTTGATGTCTGACCTGGGATACGAACCTTGACTTTACGTCTAATAAGCCAAGACACTACCTACTAGACTACGCGACTTCACTCCTCTGACTTACTTTCGAATATTCTCTTGCAATTCCTCGATCTCATGTATATTATTATACAATACAATATATATTATATATACACCACATTCGAGCGTATTTCCTATTCATCTTCAAGATAAAATGGCTTAAAAATCATTCTCACGGCCTTTCTCGTAAACGTATTCAGCAAACTGACCATCTTTGATTTTGGAGGGAAAAATTTCTGACCGAAAAGACAATAACTGGCTATGTCTAGGCATTGCTTGATTTCATTTGTCTCATTATCATTATGATGGGTATTGCCCAACAATAAGCTACACTATGGGTCAATTAGCTATTAACCCTTTCATGCCCGAATTTTTTGGGCCAGAGCTAAAATTTTTTTAAGGACATGTGTTTGTTAGTCATGGCCTAAATATGAAGTGATATTAAATTCAGAGTCCTACGTATTCTGGTTTTACACGTTGTTAACCAAGCTTGTTTGCAAAAAAAAAAATCTTTTAAAAAAATTAAAAATTACGGAATTTACGAACAAAAATGTACAATGTTGCCTATAGGCAACATCGGGCATGAAAGGGTTAAATAATTATGACCCATCTTATTGGAAAAAATTGTTTAATAAAATTTTGATATTCAAAAATTGTCATACATTTCATTCGATTAATTGAAACAAAAGGAATATTTTACAGTCATACATAGGACATGTTCGATGCCAATAAACATTTTGAAGGTTGTCAATTGACAACAACAACAACATAAATGAAGAAGCATAACATTTATGGAATATACTGGTTACATTAAAAGCATAAAATTATCACAACAACAACGACGAACGCATTTGTGCGCATTTACTATTACTAGAGACAAAATATAAATACGATGAAAATATGCATGGAAAAGGGAGAGATAGAGAGGAGGAGAAAGTGGGAGAGAGCAAGAGAGTGTGTGTTTTTACAGCATTTATGTGAAGCAGTCATTCAGTCTACGCGGATGTGTTGGTAGCAAATGAGACAAAATGTTGTATGAGACACTTAAACACAAACACTTGCATATGAATTCCTATAAAACGGTTTTGGTTGTTTTTTGTTGTTTTTTGGGTTGTAAAATTTCTTCCTTTAGTTGGGTTTTTTGGCTGCATATATGCATGTAGGCATGTGAGTGTGAGAGTCGTTTTTTTGATGGTAAATTAGTCAAAACTAAGGAAATGGTTGGCGTATTTCGTTTATAGATAGTCATGTGAGTATATAACTGCATGCATAAGTTTATGAGTGTGTGTGTGGTTGTGTGTGTCTGAGCATGCTCTCATGTAGAAGTTTTGCAAAACGTTATCATTTCCTTTTCAATGCTATTTTATGAGGGTCTTTTCTGGTGTTAAGCAACGAGGCGTAAAAACTGTGGCTTTAGACGAAAACGAGCAAAACGACAAAAAAAAAAACAACAAATATACACGAAAAAAGCATTTCAAAAAGAGACAGAAACACATACTTGTACATACACTCTCTCAAACTTTGCAAATCTTTGTCATGTGGCAATACAAGAACAGCAAAAAAGCAAAAAGATGATAGAGAATCTAATGCAAACACAGTGAAACAAGCAAACAAACATAGCATTTATAAAGATATACAAGTGCACACACATTTATAATCGTAAAGTACAGGAAACGTTTGACAACCATGACAGACAATAAAATATGTTAGCAGCACATTTACACACACATATTTATTCAAGTTACAAACTCATTTTATATGCCATGGCATTACATAAACTTTCAAAAAATTTGAATACAATTTAACTGCACTGCCTGTAAAGTTTTCTTCAATAATTTTAAAGGAAATCGTTAACAAAAACTGTAAGAAAATATCTGTGTAATGATGATGAATATTAAATATTTATTGAGTTTGTTTTATTGAATAATTATTTAAAGACTCTGGTTTTTTTGTAAAAGTCTACATTAAAGTGTTAAAATTTTATTTAAAAAAAAAAATTTTTAATTGCCAAATGATATGATAAGTATTAAAGCAGTTGTAAATCGGTTTAAGATGAAATATTTTTGGTAGAACATAGAACAGCTTTTTAAAGCAAGATATACGTATTTGGAAGGGCTTTATCGGACCAAGGTGGAATTAATCTTGCTTTTCGATGCTCCCTTTTGATAGATAGTGTGCAAACAGCAAAGTGAAGTCACCGTAGCCGTAGTAGGTAGAGTGTTGGCTTAGTAGACGTAAGGCCACGTTTAAAATTAACACACACAATATAAGCTAGATCGAAATCAGAGGTTAGCAATGAGTATTCAAAACGATGAGTAGATTTGAATCATACTTATAATTTCTGATACTTATACGCATTCATACTTATTTTAATGTCATACTGATACTACTCATATTCAGAGTTTGAAATACTCATGGTACTTGTACTTAACAATACGCATGTTGTTATTGATTTCGACTCTCCACGACCCATCGTAAACACGAATCACAAAATAAGTATGATTCGTGTACGAACACTACAATACTCACAAGAAGGTTGCGTGTTTGCTCTGCTTGCTGTCTTTGGCTTTTTTGTTTATGTGTCTTTCTTCTCTCTTTGTAAATGCAACACCAACTATGACAGTAAATTTTGACGAATGATTCGAATCAAAATTTTCTAAATTTATGAATCTGAATGAGTCGGCATATGAATCAAACATATTTCGAATGTTATGAGTTTGATGCCAACGTTGTACTCATACTGATTGCAACTTGTACTCATAAATCAACGTTGTAATGAGTGCGAATGAATCAGAGTTCATAGTTAAATTTCAATACTATTGACTCAATCATACTCAAAATTTTATGAGTACTTATGAGTAGCGAAAAAGCGATTCATTGCTGATCTCTGATCGAAATCCTGTCTGAAGGATTGTAGTGACCAGTTATGTATGTTATGTGTGTATATGCAAACAGCAATATCACTGCCTGACAGACAGAACATGCAGGCAATTAGCTGCCATGATGATCAGTGTGCTGTATCTACGATATTATTTGGTATACTCAAGAAGGCACCCCTCTGACCTTCTACTGAAGAAGGGGACTGATCTGGTGACAGTAGAGCTCAATGCAGTTAAATCCTGTGGCAACCTGCATTGTAATCTCCAATTCTAAGAATACATAGACACCTCGAGATCAATTATATGGTTACTAATAACTTCCTGAATCCTGAACTTCTGGTTTGAATATCTAGAGATACCCTATGGGAGCCTTTGCATACATACATACATACATAATTGATCATTACAACCATTTAGTCAGTATTACGTCTTGGTTTCTCACATTACTTATGCTGTGTATGTTGCGGGACCTTTAACAGACAGTTTAAAGTCGATCTTTATTTGAATCGATAGTACGGTCCATATTTCATGCAAATGTTGACCGCGACTGCGCCTTAAATGGTCCATTAGTTTAGTCTAATTTTGGCATATTATTTCCAACATTTCGTCCGGTATCTCACGAATAAATGCTTCAATGTTGTCTTCCAATGCGTCAATTGAAGCGGGCTTGCCTGTATAGACATGAGCTTTAACATAGCCCCGCAAAAAATAGTCTAAAGGCGTTAAATCGCACGATCTAGGCGGCCAATTGACCGGTCTCGACCGTGAAATTAAATGTTCACCGAACTCGCCTGTTGAAACCACATGTCATGCAAGTCAAGCTCTTGCATTTTTGGCAAAAAAAAGTTGGATATCATCTCACGGTAGCACTCACCATTCACAGTTACGTTACGATTCGCAGCATCTTTGAAGAAGTACGGTCCAATGATGCTACCAGCCCATACACCGCACCAAACTGTGACTTTTTCTGAATGCATTGGTAGCTTTTGCAATGCTTCTGACTGATCTTCAATCCAAAATCGACAATTCTGCTTATTTACGTATCCATTGAGCCAAAAATGAGCTTCGTCGCTAAACACAATTTTTCGATAAAGCAGTGAATCTTCGTCTAACTTTCCAAGAGGCCATTCACCAAAAATTCTGCGTTGCGGTAGAACGTTCGGCTTCAATTCTTGCACCAGCTGTATTTTGAAAGGCTTCACACCTAAATCCTTCCGCAAAATTTTCCACGTTGTTGAGTAACAATATTATTTGGTATACTCAAGAAGGCACCCCTCTGACCTTCTACTGAAGAAGGGGACTGATCTGGTGACAGTAGAGCTCAATGCAGTTAAATCATGACGCAACCTACATTGTAACCTCAAATTCTAATAAGATATAGACACCTCCAGATCAATTATATGGTTACTAATAACTTCCTGAATCCTGAACTTCTGGTTTGAATATCTAGAGATACCCTATGGGAGCCTTTGCATACATACATACATACATAATTGATCATTACAACCATTTAGTCAGTATTACGTCTTGGTTTCTCACATCACTTATGCTGTGTATGTTGCGGGACCTTTAACAGACAGTTTAAAGTCGACTCCGAACAATAGATTTTTGAGAAACTTTTCATGGCAGTTTTTTTTAACGCTCAGAGTTTTCGCCAGAAATCTGCTTATTTTAGGGTCTAAAAGGCTGGATGAAGGAGGTTGTGGCATGTGCATTAAGCATACTTCCTATAGACTGTCTGACCACTTTAGTGTTTTTCTGGCGGAGATTATAGTTTTCTTAAAAGGAGCGTAACAGCTACTGAGTAGTGCGACTTTGCTGAAACTCTCTAAATTTACTCGTACAGCAAACAGACTGCAACATCTGTTTGATGTCCGCCCTCGTGTATGAATGCTAATGACTTCTAAGGGAAATTTCGAATCTCTTAAGGGCAATTCTTTTACAGATTTCAGTACGTGGAGTTGCTATTGCATTGCTTATCAACTGGACAAGGTAACAATGGAACTCACAATCTTCGCCGTGCTACAGAGCATAAGTAATCCCATTTCTTGCTTTAAATTATATGGTCTTAGAATGTTTTACAACGCATTACAGCTTTTTTTTGGCAGTAGACAGACACAGGACTCGTACGAATTACAAAAGAACAGGCTGTATTCTGTCCTTAAAACGCATGTCCAAATATCTACAATTTCAATTGCTACAGGCCACTGTCTTAGTAGAAGACATGCAGTAGCTGTGGTTATGAGGACGAAAAAGAGACTTTCTTTCAGCTGATGTTTCAGTGTCCAGCTTCATTTCGACTCTTTAGCATTTCAATCTCCTCACTCACGTCTTTCACCTTCTTTCTCCTTTTGTTAGAAAAGCCATTTCGCTTTGCTTCATTCACTTGTCTTCCTTCTCTTCTCTTCCCTTCTCTTCTTTTTCTTTTTCTTTTTCTCCTCTTCTTTTCTCTTTTTTTCTCTTTTTTCTCTCTTTTTCTCTCTTTTTCTCTCTTTTTCTCTTCTTTTGTCTTCTTTTGTCTTCTTTTGTCTTCTTTTGTCTTCTTTTGTCTTCTTTTGTCTTCTTTTGTCTTCTTTTGTCTTCTTTTGTCTTCTTTTCTCTTCTTTTGTCTTCTTTTGTGTTCTTTTGTCTTCTTTTGTCTTCTTTTGTCTTCTTTTGTCTTCTTTTGTCTTCTTTTGTCTTCTTTTGTCTTCTTTTGTCTTCTTTTGTCTTCTTTTGTCTTCTTTTGTCTTCTTTTGTCTTCTTTTGTCTTCTTTTGTCTTCTTTTGTCTTCTTTTGTCTTCTTTTCTCTTCTTTTCTCTTCTTTTCTCTTCTTTTCAGTTCTTTTTTCTTCTTTTCCCTTCTCATCTCCTCTTCCTTCTTCATTGTTCTTCTTTTCTCTCTTCTTCAGTGCTCTTCTCTTCTCCTCTCTTCTACTCTCTTTCCTTTCTAATTTTTCATTTCTAATCTTTTCTCTTCTCTTCTGCTCCCGTGTCTTCTGTTGGTATTTTTCCTACGCGCCTTGTGTTACTACGGACTAAAGAGTCGCATTTATTGCTGCAGTATCTTCACGGTATTCGAAGAGTATACCATGGGTCTCCTATGGGAGCTTTTCAAAGCGAAGGATCGCCGTTACTGTACCTTATTTATGCAATAATTGTAACAATTTGACAACTTTTCTAAAGCGTAGAAACTTTAGACAACTCAATTTGAATCGCCTAAAACATTTCTATTCTTTTCGATTTAATATTTTTATTTTCTCTTTCCATTTTAGTGACCCATATGCCGCCTATATGGATGATTACGATGATATGCCGCCACAGTCGCATAAACCACAGCCCTATCCTTTCGCTCAATACCGGAAAACTCCACAACAGCTGCACCGCTACCAACAACAGCAACAGATTGCACAATATCGCACACCCTCCTCCTCCTCAGCCATACAAGCAGAAGAAAAACAAGTTGAAACACGACCACAAATGGATGTCTTAAGCATTATTAAGTCGATGAAATCCATGTGGGATTTGTATCAATCGTTTAGCTCCTCATGGAATACCATAGCCGAGCGGCGTAATCGTGAAGAGGAATTGGAACAACAGAAATTGAAACAACTGCAACAGATACGTGTCAATTCAAAGAAACCGCCGGCAAAATTTAATAACAAACGAAATCAAACCAGCAACGGAAACAATAAAAATTCGAAAAAACCAGGCACCACCTCGACAACAAGCACCACAACCTTGGCTCCGTCACTAGAGAGTTTGGAAATGCCTGCCTCCTCTGAAGAGGAGGAGATTGTGGCCAAAGTTAAAAAACAACCACCAGCTAAGGTAGAGCCTAGAAAAGCTGTTAAAGGGGATAAGGCGAGTGCACAAAATGCTGAGGGCTTGAGGGACAAAAGACAAGCAGCTATGGAAACAACTTCGACGGATGTGGGTGAGGGCCGTTATATTAAAGGTGATCCTTTAAAGGGCTACTATGATTTCGTTATCACCGAGGGTTCCTATAAGTTTTGGGCAGCATTTCAGGTAATTATTACATTGAGAATCATTTTCTATTTTTTGTTTGTTTTAATTTCAATCAGAAGTCATGACCCTTTTCATAGAGCTTGTCTGTTTTTTTTAACGAAACTATACAATATTTCTGTGCTTCAAAAAAAAAAGGTGAATGTGACAACATTTACTTTATTTATGGTTCATTTGTTCTTTCATTTCATTTCATTTATTCAACTGTCCATCCAGCCAGCCATCCATTCATTCATTTACTCATTCACAGAAAATTAATTTGTCATACATTTCAACTACAATATGCTTTTGACCAGAAAACTTTACAGAAAAAGCAGCAGAAAAATTGTAAACTCTACAGTCGAACAAAAGAAAAGGTAGACGGTCTTCATTAAACGACATAAAGGGTGTTTTTTTATAGAGGTATAGAACTTTAAGTTGGCATTACTTTTCAAGATGGTGACCGATTTAACAGCTGTCAAGTGGTTTATTCTCAGTTTGGTTTGGCAATTCATCACGAATAGACTCACGCCTGAACAACGCTTGCAAATACTGCAATTTTATTTCGAAAATAATGGTTCTGTGCGCGCACTACGTCCATTTTATCGTCGACAAAATCGTCCATCAGAGCAGTTAATTCGATTAACCATGGAACGTTTTCGCACCACGTTTACTCTTATTGATAACTCGCATCCCCAGAGACGTTGTACGGTGCGTACAGAAGAAGCTATTGCTGCTGTAGAGCGTAGAGCATTGAAGAAGACCCGAATGAGTCCATCCGCCATCGAGCACAGGAATTGGATCTGTGTCCATCCACTTTATGGAAGATTTTGCGGAAGGATCTTGGTTTGCGTGCTTACAAAATCCAACTCGTGCAAGAATTGAAGCCAAACGATCATCAAGTAAGGCGTAGATTCGTCGAATGGGCCCAAAACGCGATTACCGTTGTTCCCGATTTTCATAAGCGAATTTTGTTTAGCGATGAAGCGCACATCTGGTTGAATGGCTACGTCAACAAACAAAACTGCCGCATTTGGAGTGAAGGTAATCCTCAAGTGTATGTGGAAACACCGTTACATCCAGAAAAACTGACTGTTTGGTGCGCTTTATGGGCTGGTGGAATCATTGGTCCGTACTTTTTCAAAAACGATGGTGGCCAGAACGTTACAGTCAATGGTGATCGGTATAGAGCCATGATTACTAACTTTTTCATTCCTGAATTGAGTAACCATGATGTCCAGGAGATGTGGTTTCAACAAGACGGCGCAACATGTCACACAGCTCGTGCCACAATAGATTTATTGAAAGACACGTTTGGTGACCGCCTAATTTCACGTTTTGGACCTGTGAATTGGCCTCCAAGATCTTGTGATTTAACACCGCTAGACTACTTTCTGTGGGGCTATGCGGTAAATCCACAAACGCTTGACCATTTGGAAGACAACATTCGCCGTATTATTGCCGATATACGGCCACAAATGTTGGAAAAAGTCATCGAAAATTGGACGTCCAGATTGGACTACATCCGCGCCAGCCGTGGCGGTCATATGCCAGAAATCGTATTTAAAATGTAATGCCACAAGATTATCTTTCGGATAAATAAAATTCATGTCAATCGAATAATCAATCGTTGTTTTATTGCAACTTAAAGTTCTATATCTCTATTAAAAACACCCTTTATTTTCAACATAATTAAAGAGATTCATAGTCATTTAGGAGGGTAAACATCTGTTGTTTAGTCTCACTTGATTATTCAACGCAATAATGTGAAGGAAGTTTCATTCGTTTGCCATCGAAAATGGTGAATTTGGTGAAATTCCATCAATCACCCTCCTTAACACTAAAGTCCTTGGCATGGATCATTTTCTGTGCATGAAGTTAACGAGGACTCAAATTGTCCTCAACGGATACCTCAATGCCAACTTCAACAAACTTCTTGTTAGCGACGACACGCTCCGGATCAGCTATCGAGGTAGTGCGAATAATTGCTCCTCCGTCGCAAGTTGGCCGTAGCTCATGGACACATACGCCAAGAGTTGCGCCAACCTGCTTACCCTTGTCCACAGCCCGAGTTTCCACTGGCTTAGGAAAAGCCACTAGAGTGGAGACTGGGGCAACCACAGGTACACAGTAACAACAGGGACCACAGAAGCCGTCAAAGACTCTGTGCATGAAGTTAACTTGCTTTTGTAATTAAAGCGGCTTGAATTCAGCAGAATATCATGAAGTTCAAGTTTTTTGGAAAGAATAGAAGCCAATGAGCAAAGTTTTTCACATCCAAAGCCTAAATAATAATCCTACACTTCACCCAACACATTTCATTAACGTGCTTTGCTTCTAGACATTTCTAGACAGTTGGCAACCCTGTCATCCTAGAACCTATTGAATCAAGCCAATCCTTTGCTTAACGAGAGAAACTTAGCTAAGGGTACTAAAGTCGCTTGGAATCGACTTTAAATTGTTGGGTTCCGCCAGTCTTGTATAAAATTAACACACACAACATACAGTTAGGTGCACAAATGAGTACATGTTTGTATTTTGGATGCTTTTTATTGAAAAAACTAAAAGTAACAGCAATTTTCAAAAGTTTTTTTGTCATTTATTTAGCATTCAAGCCCTAAAAAAAAAAAAAAAAAAAAAAAAAAAAAAAAAACGCATGTACTCAATTTTGCACGTCTCCATTTTATGATATGTTTGCAAAGCGAAATCAAAAATTATCGTTATTTTTTCATGTTTTTGCACTACTTTGACTTTTTTAAGAACATATTAGTTGAATATTAATTACTTAGTCTCGTTGAGCGAATATTTTTTGCAACTTATCGAACAAAAATCAACTTCTATTAAAAAATGAAGAAACTCTCGAAATCAACTGGAGATAGTATTGTAGCTTTGACTGGAAGTGGCTATTCTACCCATAGCTGCCAGATTTGACGATTTTTAGCTCCAAAAATATCATATTGACGATTTGACGATTTATGCCCTTATTTTAACGATTTTTAAAAATTAAAAATTTGCATCATATTCTTTACTTTAGTACATAAAAGCCTCCTTAAGCTTTGTATTTGATTTGGAATTGCTACATTTGCAAATATACCTGTGATGATTTTTCTGTATTTGATTCCTTTTTAACCCCTTAAAAGCCAAAAAATTTGCATAATTTATCACTTGTCGCTGCAGACAATTTTAAAAATTCGAGTATAGCTTCTAATATTACCGTCGGAAGAACAAAGACAAGCGTCGTTATTATGTTTTTGTACGACCAACACTCAGGGGATCGATGGCATTGTGTTTGGAACTATGAAAATATGTTATGTGAAGAAGGAAGGAGAGAACAGTATTTATGGACACTAGGCTTATATATATTTATACCATGAGTTATAGGAAAGACCTCTGCAGGAATTGAGTTCCACATACGAATAATACGAGTAAAAAACGTATTTTTTCTGTAATGCAGTGTGCGATCCACTGGCCAATCGACCACATACCGATGTGCTGGCCGAGAAAGGCGTATGATTTTCGGGAACAAGTCCCCTTATTTCGTTGGAGCATAATCCTTTTGTAGTAGAGATAGAATAGTGAAATACAAACCACATTGCAACGATGCACCAACGGTTCAATGGAGTTGGATACACTACCGTCATTAACGAGCTACTACAGCCTCTCCTGTTCATGGTCGAGAAACCTCAAAATAGACGTTAGGGCACCGACCCATACGTGAGAGTTGTATTCTATTCTTGGTCGGTTATAAATGGTGTAAATAGTAAGATCAGATGTGAAGATCTTAAGAAGGAACTGAAGGAACTGAAAAATGTGTCGGTTGAAGCCAACGTTACACTGAATTTTCATGCTCAGAGTGTCAAGAGCTTCTGACTCCTTAATATTTACACCACCCGTAGATTAAGATGATGCAATATTATTTCTGCGCTTATGTGTCAGTAAACAACGCTGGGATAGATTGTTTAAACCTTAAAAACTCTTTTCCTGAGTATGATATAAAATTTCCCCATTTTTGGAAAAAATTAATAAATGAAGATAAGGGACGCTAGCTCTTAATTTCTAACAAATTTTTTTTTAAATGTTTTATTTTCAAACTCAGATATGTACATTGACTTTATATGTATGTTTTACTACAATAGAAATAATTTTGGTTTTTAAAAACTTTTAATTTACGTATTTATTTCTCCTGACGATTTTTTGACGATTTCAACAAACGACTTTGACGATTTTGACGATTTTTTCTCAAATATTTGACGATTGTGTGCCTCATCTATCTGCCAGCTATGATTCTACCAGGGAAATTTTGTAAACAACTTGGAGTTAGTCAGTCAGTAGTCATCAGAGTCCAAAAACGGTCTATTCTTCCCTAGCTTCAAGACAGAGGTCGTAAAAAACTACTAACTAATGCAGATGCTCGTCTAATGCTAACAAAAATGAAAAGGGACACATTTTTAACACCCAAAGGAGCTTTTTGGTAGTCGGGAAAACCGTTAGTCGATGGACGCCAAGTAGAGCTCTATACCTCAGCATTCCAAAAGAAAAAATCTGCACTTTCAGCGAAAAATGTAAAGGCACTGTTAAAGTTTGCCAGAGAATACAGAAATTGGACAGGGGATGAGTGGATGGAAACATGTGATCTGGGCAGACGAATCAAAATTCAACCGCTTTTAGTCCAATGGTAAGCAATATTGCTGGCGCCGCTATGGGGAAAGAATTGAAAGACACGATGTTAAGGAAATGGTGAAACACGGTAGAGGAAATGTCACGGTATGGGGTTGATTTACAGGGTGACACATCGGACCACTGCAAAGAATCAATAACATTATAAAACAAGGAGATTATTTGAGAATTTTGCAGACCCATCTTCCCGATTTTGCCGACAAGAGCACCTATCCTTCGCAAGAAGTACTTTTCCAGCTGGATGGTGACCCCAAACACACCTCCAAAATCATTAAACAATGGCTTAGTGAGCAAAATTTTTAATTAGTGCAGTGGCCAGCAAAAGTCCCGACCTCAATCCGATTTGTGGTCAATCGCTAAGAGACGGTTGGGACAGTAATGATTAGCCCCAACCAATTTAGATGAGCATTGGCAACGGATTCATCAGGAATGGACAAATATTCCGAAAGAAATTATAGAGAATTTGGTGGAGAGCATGCCAAGTCGCGTAAATGAGGTTTTACATAACAAGGGTCTTAGGACTATATATTAAAAATACTCATATTCCCTAAAATTGGAATGGTGCAAAATTGAGTACATCCGAGTTATTTTCCTCTTGATTGTTTTTTTTTCTTAGAATTTGATCATTTTAGTTCTGAAATTTATATTACTTTGTTAAGTACTAAATACTAAATTAAAAACGGAAAAAATTTTAAATTGCTTTAACAGTTTTATTTTTATGCAATTAAAATTGCAAACATATACTCATTTGTGCACTCCACTGTAAGTGGTGTGAGAAGCTAGGTTATAATCCTGACTGAAGGGTTGTAATGGCCAATTTTCTATGTATATGATTGAAACTATGTATATGATTGTGTCATTCCATTTCAATTGAAAAAGAAAAAAAATTCAGAAATTGTTGGACAAATTTTCTTTCCCTGTGTCATTTTGTCTATGTTGACAGTTGTTTGTCAAAATAAGTTTCCTTTTGCCATAAATAAAACAGGAAACATTACGGTTAACATAAATAACAACAACAACAACAGCAATGACAATGACAACACCACCAACAATAATAACAACGTTACGTTACGGTAAAAAGGAATATCCATAGAATATAACCGAGTAAAAAAGCAAGCAAAACGTTTATAAGTGGCAACATAACTGACAACAACCACGAAAATAATTATGACTATAAAACAGCAGCAACAGCAACAGCAACAGCAACAATGACAACACATTTGCGGATGATGTGGTGGTGGTGATGTAAATATTTTCCTTCATTCTTTCTCTCTATGTCGCTCTCTGTCTCACTTTCTCTCTGTCTTTTGTATGCTGTTGTATGAAAAATAAAAAAAAAATTGTATTAAAACAAGAGCCATTACTGCGAACATTTTACATTGCATTGCTTAACACACTTACATGCTCTTTTTGTTCCATTTTTTTTTCTGTGAATATGTGTAATTGTGTTTATAAGTTTGTGTGAGTGAGAGTGTATGTCTTTAGCACCAGGTGGTTGAGTAGAGATTCCTGCTCGTTTTTTTTCGTTTATTTTTCGTTTCTCTATATCATTTCATGCTTTAACATGGAGTGTGTGTGCTTGTATGAGTATGTTTGTTGCTTTTTATAACTGTGCCATATATTTGCTAAAAGAAACGCACACATACTTGGCACCTGACACTTTTGTTTTTATTTTTTCCTTCGGTGTTCGTGTGTTTTTTTTGCGCTCTGTGATCTCTTGTCGTTTTATTTAAACAAAAAAAAGAAAACTTCACAAATCACTGCTGTTGACCATATACTTCACACTCATTCACTCACTCACTTGCTTACTTCCATAGCCACCACACATACTCACACAGTTACGTACTCGTATGCTTTCTTGTGCTTGCATATGTTGTTCATGCAATGACATCTTTTCATACAATTTTTTTTGTTCTGTAAACAAACGACATTTTTTAATATGTGGGTCGTTATTGTTGTCTCTCTCTCTCTTTTTTTCTGGTTGCTTGTTATACAGAGAAGGAGATTTATGAATTTGTGTGTGTAGGTTTTAAAGCATACCAGAGGGTTTGTAAGTAAAAGTAAAAGCCTTAGACAGCGTGTTGTATGAGTAATTTAAAGAAAAATAAATACTTATACGCCTTAGAGCACATCTTTTAGAAAAATTTAAAGGGAATTGAAGTGAATTTTTTAAATTTTATTTCCAAAACCAATTAATAAGGAATTAAAATCTTTTTCTTTTTCTTCTCTTTACTTTCCAGGTCGGCACAGCCCTGCTAATTATTTACTCCACTTTTGCGGCCATTTACTATTCCAAAGTGAATCCCTTGGTCAGTGACTATGATTATACCGATTATTTGGGCGGTGCTCGCTCTTTATCTGGCGGTGATTTAGATTTTGTAGATGATGACGACACCGCTGCTATAGGAGGACAAAAAGCCCAACCAAAATCATGGCTAGATTGGTTGCCACGATCTGGCCACTCACTTCAATTCATTTTAGATGCCATCGACAAACTGCCCGTAGATCATGCAGAGGAGAGCATTAAATACCATGAACAGGAAGCTAGTGAAAGCAAGACAGATTACGTGAATACTAATGGAATGACAGCTGAGAGACAGGAAGATCCTAGTGACATGGATAATATAGATTATACTGCAGAGGGCGGCTCTGGTGGTGGTGATGTGGATCAAATTGTGGAAAACAGGGATAATGTTAAGGTTTTAAGGGATAGTAATGAGAGTACAGAAGAGGATGTTAATGTTGATCATACCAAGGCCATGTAATTCGTTTTAAGGATACGTTTTAGAATTATTTTAAGACTCGGATAAAATATTTATTAAACAAAAATTTATGAAATGAAAAAAAAGATTGCAAGAGTATCTTGAATTTAATAAGAGGAATTGTTTGTTTACAAAATGTAAGTATTTAAAAAGATTTTAAACTTTATATTCTTAGGAAAGTTTACTCGACTATTGGGTAAGTAAGAAAACGTACAGGACAGTAATTTGCAAATTGCGGTATAATGGCTTAATTATACTGATGAAAGGATAGGTTTAGGTTTAGGTCGGAGTGGTAGCTCTGATATCACAAAGCTCACTTGAGCACGCACAGCGGCTCGTTCTGATGCCACGGGTGAACGCAGTCCCTGTACTGACCAAGTTCCACCAAAATCACGGAAGAGGAAGAAGTTGGTCAGCGCAAGGGCTGCAAAAGGATAGTTGCCCTACAAAATAAGAAAGAAGGCAAATGGAAGGAAAGGACAAAGGTTGAAAGAGTCATGCCATAAGGAAGTTATTGAAGAAAAAGACAAGGATTGATAGAGTCAACCTTCTAGCAACTTAATGTCAGAGATGAAACGCTCACTATCAGAAATCCTGGTTGAAATTAATTCTTCTAAGATGTCGGAGGAACCCACCGCCAATAATTTTGACTCTTTGCCTCTTTATGCCTTGCTGAGCCTCAGAATATGGCCAACACACTTAGGCTCCCATATTCCCCACAAATCCTGTTGAAAGAAGTATTGTGCGCCGGTCTTACATACATGTAAGGTGCAGTGCATCGTCAAGAAACCTATCAAGGGACCTACTCTGTTTTAAATGTCCGATCCTGGGCCATAGTAGCCTCACTCCAATATCAAAACCCTTTCTAATGGTCGAAGTTGGGCAATAGTAGCCTGGAAACTCAGCGTTCTGTTATGCATTGAAGAGTAGTATTCGAGAGTACCCTTAGCCTGAATACTGAATGACTGCCACTATAGGAGTTGGTGTCCTTCATGATTTTGTTCTTTGTTTATGCACTTACAATCTCTTTGTCACATATATTGGAATACCTCGGAACTTAAAGCAGAAAATCGTGTATGTGTTCAGCAGTCTACTGAGGAACTTCGTGCAGACTTAAAATAATGATTTATAGCCACAACATCGCCCTAAAATGCAATTGTTAAGGCATAGAGATATCCTAGCCCACATTATTCTCAAGTCTGCAATGGCCATAGAGCCCACGAAGCTCATACTATTCCCTCCTATTTGAAATTCGAGTGTGAAATGCCCTACAAAGTTTGGCTTTAGACAAGGTGCAGTAAATTTTACTTGGAGCTTGGACAATATCGAATAAGAGAGAGGAGTACACATTACATACTTGATCATTACATTGGTCATTATAACCCTTCTGTCAGGATTACGACCTAGTTTCTCAAACCACTTATGTTGTGTGTGTTAATTTTATACATGAGTGATGGTACTTACAGTTTCAAGTCGACTCCGAACGACAGATTTTTGAGAAACTTTTCATGGCAATTTTATTTACTCTCCAGAGTTTTTGCCAGAAATCTGCTGAGAGGAAGTCGCCGAAGAAATACTTTTTGTATTTTGTTATGATGTCTGGCCTGGGGCTCGAACCCTGGCTTTACGTCAAATAAGCCAACACACTACCTACTAGACAACGGCGACCCATATTGCGATTTACTATCTGAAAAGTAATCGAGATGCGAGAGAGACAATTAAGCACAAAAAGAGAAATTTTTAACGAGTGTTGCATAAGGCTCTCAAGGTGGTAGGAAAACTTTGTTGAATGCGACATAACTAAAAGCAGCCAGGATTAAACAACACATAACCTAGGCTTTAGTCTGAACTGGCATCTGCTTAGCATCTGCTTTTAACTAAGAAATCAAAAGTTTTTTTGCTAAGTTTTAGTCACAAATTGATGATGATGAGGTTAACATTTCTCCGCCCGCCTATTGGAAAGTCTACATACATATAAAGCCTTGAAAACCATTTGCCATGCTTCTTCTTATTTATTAAAAAAATCTTTATGAGACACACTTACACCAAAAAGCTGAAAATGAACTGAAAATTACGCGAATATTTATGGTAAATTAAACAGCTTGCATAACTACAGACATACATACCTACATACATACATACAAATATTGTATGTTTAATTAAAAAAAATTAAAAAGAAAGGAGAAAAACAAGCAACAACAAAAATATGTGCATAAATAAAGTGTTTTTCTTTACAGCATGTTCAACAAAAAAATTAAATACACGGCGCTGTGATTGTACACCACTTGTAGTACAAATTTTCGCCCTCGTTTTCTCCAGCAGCTGCTTTGGCATTCAAACAGAGCTGCGATGACAGCAAGGAAAATCGAAAAAAATACAAAGAAAAAAACAAAACAAAAAAAGGAGGATATTTAAATAAAATGAAATAAATATCTGCAGTTTAACAGAATAAAACGATTTTTTTATTTTTGTTGTTTGCACAAAACGAACGATAAACAACAAAGTTGTTGAATGAACTTAAAGTTGGCGGCATCAGTAAGACCCAGAATTGGCAACATATTCTTAAATGCAGTACACATGTAGCATGAATATACGTACATATGTATGCTACATATGCCTACGAAAATTGAAAATAACGGGAATCAATTTTAATTGTAACGTATTTTTTTGGATTACACAATGGAAATCGGTTTATTTCTTCATAAAGGGTCCGCCAAATAACATTTTTTTTTTTGAAAATGCTTTAAAGAAAAAACTACTGAATATTTTTCTCAAATTTCTTTTTTTTATTTGAAAGTACAATCCTTTCGGTTAATAATGAAAAATAATTTCATTCAAATGGCTGTCTCGGCTGGCCATGCAGTAGCCTATTTCCAATTTTTGAGCACATTATCGATTGTGTGCAGCTGTATTTCACCAATGGCTTCACGAATATTGTCCTTTAAAGCGTCAATTTTCTCTGGCTTGTCGGCGTAACACTTATCTTTGACGACACCCCACAAATAATAGTCCAAGGGTGTCAAATCGCAGCTCCGAGGTGGCCAAACGACATCAGCTCTGCGGCTGATAATACGATCTTCAAAAACAGGGCGCAAAACATCGAGTGTAGCTTCGGCTGTGTGGCACGTACCGCCGTCCTGTTGAAATCAAATGTTGAGAATATTCTCCTCTTCAATTTTTGTGAACAAAAATTCGTTCAACATGGCCCGATAACGATCGCCATTGACTGTAACGGCTATTCCTTGCTCATTTTCGAAGAAAAATGGCCCAATTATGCCTCTGGACCAAAATCCGCACCAAACAGTGACTCGTTTTGGGTGCGTCGGCTTTTCAATGTATGCGTGCGGGTTTTCTATGCCCCAAATGCGATAATTTTGCTTGTTTACATACCCGCCAAGATCAAAATGAGCTTCATCTGAAAATATGATTTTCTAGCCAAAATCGGCATCTTCTGTAAGTCGATCGCAGGCCCACTTAGCGAGGCAGCCATTTGAATGAAATTATTTTTCATTATTAACCGGAAGGATTGTACTTTCAAATAAAAAAAGAAATTTGAGAAAATATTCAGTAGTTTTTTTTAAAGCATTTTCAAAAAAAAAAAAAATTATTTGGCGGACCCTTTATAAACTCACGATTTTTAGAAGCTTTAGTGTCTTACCTCTTATCATAGCAAACGATAGAATTTCATGTGCTTTGTGTCTTCCCAAAAATAATATGCAGAGTTACTCGTGGACTGTAGTACTAGAATAGCAAATATCAGCATAGGAAGTAACAAAGTCCACATCCACTGATTCCTTACTAGTGGATTTATCACCTCTTTCATGGCAATTTTATTTACTCTCCAGAGTTTTCGCCAGAAATCTGCTGAGACGACTGCAGAAACCAGCCAGAAAGTTTGATGAACGAAGCTATATCGTTGATATCAATAGATGATAGCTCCGTCAAGCTGACAAGAAATGGGGAGCCAAATAACCTATATCTACACCTAGCAAGAGACGGGCACTGACAAAGAAAGTGGATAAGAGTAGCCTCTTCCTCAGCGGATCTACACCCATGGCAGAAGTCGTTAAATGGGAGCCTCATTCTTTCCGCGTGTCTACCCATAACTCGATGAACTATAAGCATGGCCACAGTGATTGAGATGATGCCACGACAAAGTCCGAGTAACTGGTTGTTGCGCCATCTATCCATCAAAGGCCAAGTGAGTCTAGCGGTAGAGCAGACTTTAGAGTCATAAAAGAATTTCCGTGCTGAGACGAAGTTGCCGAGGAAATCTTTCTTCCATGTTTTCGTTATGTTGGAGATGTCTGATCTGGGGTTTAGACCGAGGCCTCACGTTTAATAAGCTAAAACACTACCTACTATACGTTGAGCAATTCCTGCAATTCCGTCAAAGTAGGAATAGACCTCACCGAACCTTTTAATACCGTGCGAGATTTCAGACAAGGTGATGCCTTATCTTATCATACGACCTCTTCAACTTCGTCATGGAGAGTGTTCTGCGAAAGGCGGGAGTGCATTGCATTTTTCAAAAAAGCCTTCAGTTGCTTGCGTACGCTGACGACATTGACATCATAGGGCGTACCAAGCGAGATGTTACTGCTGCCTTTAGTGCTATTGAACGGGAGTCTAGTAAGATGGGTCTGGCAGTAAATGAGGGCAAAACAAAGTATATGTTATCGACAAGTAGAGACGCGCGGCGTATTGATTATCATATTACGGCCGATAACTATACTTTTGATACGGTCAAGGAATTCATCTATCTTGGCTCCGCCGTTACCACCAGATATGATGTCAGTCTGGAGATAAAGCGTAGGATCACTCTTGCCAACAGGTCTCAATAGGCAATTGAGTAGCAGAGACCTCTCTCGTACGACAAAACTAACACTCTACAAGACACTCATCCTACCCGTGCTTCTTTATGGCGCAGAGGCGTGGACCCTATTAAGTACAGATGCAGCGGCCTTGAGAGTGTTCGAGAGAAAAGTACTACGCAAGTCCTTCGGTCCAGTGCGAGTTGGCGATGATTACCGTATCCGATACAACAGTGAGCTCCTCAACAACATAGACGTTGTACAGCGTATTAATATCCAGCGGCTGCGCTGGCTCGGCCATGTCGTTCGAATGGAGGAGGATGCTCCGGCGAGACGGGTATTTGATGCGGGAATCTGCGGAAGTCGGCGAAGAGGAAGATCTTGCATCCGTTGAGAGTAGCAAATCGAGGAAGCCCTGTCATCGATTGGTGCGACCAACTGGCGTAGGTGGGCACGAAGCAGAGGCGCCTGGAAGGATGTGTTGCGGCAGGCCGAAAGCCGTTAAACGGGTTGTTATGGCCAATTAAATAAGTAAGTAAGTACTAGGCTACGACGACTTCAATGATGTGTATACCTTTCCTAATCTATCTAAAGGTTTTCTTCTCTTCAGCGTCGGGAAAGTCCTGTTGTCGACCTGAATTCATAACATGAAGTCCTGTAAAGCGACAGGCAGAGTACTGTCCATTTCTGATAATTTAATTTGCCCGCTTGTTGACCGGAATTTACGACATGAATTCCTGTAAAGAGTACAGGCAGAGTACTATCCATTCCTGACATTCTTATATACCTGCTTGTTGATCTGAATTCATTACGTAAAGACCTCTGAAGAGTACAGACAGAGTACTGTCCATTCCTGCTTGTTGCCCCGAACTTAGGACGATAAGTCCTGTAAGGGGTAGTGTTGCTACTACAAAGACAGAACTGAGACTAAGTTCTAGTAACACAGATATCGGGAGCCCCCCTAAGACTTTGTCTTTGACCGGCTATGTTAAGGCCTCTTGGGCAGCTGCTATGTGGTGGATTAGAAGGATTAGAAATTTTAAACAAAATACTTATGTACGCAATTTAAATATAAGAAAATAGGCCTTTAAACCAGAGCATTACAAAAGTCTTCTTTTTATCATTTTGCCTCTGTGTTAACGCTGCTATTTTTGTGCGCTGCGGTTGCTTTAAAAGTAAATATTTTTCTGGCGCTTTATTTACTTAAAATGGTGAAGAATTTTTTTCCCTTTTTACGGTTTTTAAGGGATTTTATCCAGTTGTATTGGCCATTTTTTTCTTTATAGTATTGGTGTGGTGTGGTGTGGTGTAATGAATGATTTCTTTACGTTGTAAAAATAACAGCAAAATACACACACACAGAGAGAGAGAGATAGAGAAGGGAGAGACAGCCAGCGAAAAAAATGTTCACAATTTTTTTATTTTAACTCTCTTGCTGTTGTTCACTTCTTGTTTTTTTTAAATGTTCCAGGAAAAATTTACTCGTATACCCACACATACCTACTTCTTCATCATTTTGGTGTATTTTATTTAAATAAAATATTTGGTTTTTTTCTTTCCCAAAAAAAAAAAAAAAAACAAAAAAAAAAGAAATCCGTATTTAAGTTTCATTTAAAAAGGTAACGTTGTCCGTTTTTGCAGTTGAGCATATTTTTTTTTTGTTTGTTTTCACAAGCATTTATACTAGGTTTCGTTGAGGTATTTAACAAAAAAGAATTTTAATTAAAATGTTGTTGCTTTTGTTGTTGTTTTATGTTGAATATGTATTTCATTTATTTATAAAAATTTATAAAAAAATGAAGAAAAAAAATTTTGAAAAACAATGAAAAGATGGTAGAGCTAGCTGCTGCTCTTTACCTTTGTACAGAGAGATTTATTTAACAGGTGCTATGGACACCACAATTCAAACCATTTCCGGTGAAGCATGCACACAGTACAACAGTATTAAAATGGGCAGCATTGAACAATAATTTCTATAGGAAATCAAAGGCATGAATAAAGGAATGCTGAAACCCAAAAAAAAAAATTTAATTTAAAAATATTCTTCGAACTTCCCTTATCACGAAATCACCCATATATGCTCGCTAATAGGCCCTTATATATCATCATCTCTTTATCATGACAATGGCGCGTATACATACATACGTATTGTTTCTTATCTTCTTCATCTTTGTATTGGAAATAACGTTAAACGTTAAACGTTAAACGGACAACACACAAAAGATGATGATTGAAAATATTATCTTTATCTCTTATCTTCATATCTGTGTCTTTAACGTTTTCATCTTCTTTTAATAACAACAACAACAACAATAACAACAACATCAACAATATCGAATATCACAGCAAGTGTAGTAACTGCACCACCATTACCACACATCGACCATCAACACCAATACCCCGATAATAAATAGTCATGTAAATATGTGCAGGATGTTAAATGCTCACAGTCCGGCTTTCTTACAAGGCATCAATACAGCGGAGGATAGCTAATTAGATAACTTATGAGGAATTTTTTCGGTTTAATAGAATTCTGTTCTTAGGAAAAAGTATTTCTGAAATTCCTTAAGGAAGTGTTATCTTTTTTATATTCGGCGGGCTTATTTAATAATTTAAAACCACTTAAAAATCTATTTGGGTTGCCAATAAATTACACATCTTGGATTAGATTAGGCAACCAACTCTATGAAGGATAAGATTCTACTCAAGCCACAGGATCAAATATTTTCCAGGGTAAACTATCCAAACTTAAGAATTAATCTGATTGCTACGGCAGTTCTTCTTTTGGAGGGCCAATCAAAGATGAAAGAAACTGAGAAAACAAGAGCCAGCCGGTCACTGACACATGGGGTGAAATGTAGCCATAGCTCCTGCAGAACTTATTTGAGAGAATGTCTAGATTATGAACATACCTTTCACCAGGAGAATGGCTTTCATGCTGCCAATGAAGTTAAGGCTCCACGTTAATTGGTCATTACAACTCTTTGGGCAGGATTACAAACCTGCTTTTTACACCATCCATGTTGCGAGTGTAAATTTTATACATGAGTTCTACGACCTACAGTTTAACCGCGACACTCGAACGACAGATATGACAGTTTTGAACCACAAGATCTTATCTAATAAGCCAACTGAGGTAATCGATACAGCAAAGTTCTGTTACATGCCAGAATAGCTCTGGTCAGTTCATCTTACATACATACATACATAATTGGTCATTACAACCCTTCAGTCAGGATTACCAGCTAGCTTCTCACATCACCCATGTTAAGTGTGTTAATTTCATACATGAGTGGCGGTACCTACAGTTTAAAGTCGACTCCGAAACTTTTCATGGCAATTTTATTTACTCCAGAGAGTTTGCCAGAAATCTGTTAAGAGGAGGGGGTTGGACACGGGCATTCACTGTAAGAAGGAATCCTTATTTATTCTCAGAGTTTTTGACAGAAATCTGCTGAGAGGAAGTCGCCGAAGGAATACTTTTTGGATTTTGTTTTGATGTCTGGCCTGCGGCTCGAACCCTGGCGTTACGTCTAATAAGGCAACATATTACCTACTAGACTACGGCGACTTCCCTGACAAGTTCATCAGCAATGCAAATCCTGCGATATATTTTAGTCCTGAAATCCATATGAGAATTATTTTTGAATGATTCTTGAGAAGTCTTCGGCATTATTAACGAAAACGGACATAGGCTTGCAGTCTGGCTGACCGAATAAATGATAAGATTTTCAGTGAAAATCTCACCACCCAACAAGAATTGCGTCATACTCAATATGGTTATAACTTCCATCTGAAAAACTCTGGACGCGGTCCGGCAGGCTATATAAAAGTCTCACATTCTACTCCGTCCAGTGTTTTCTAATCAATCTACTATTGGAAATCTAAATATCGTCAGATCAGAAGCCCCTAGAATCTGGAATTCTAAAATCGTATTTCGACCCATCGTTAGCATCAATAGGACCCTAAAGACTATGGACTTTCTTTTACGTCACCATGAAGAACGATCAGCTCGATCAATAAACGAAATTCCAAGTACAGTATGTCTGGAGTCGACTAATCGCCCAGCTTAAGAGATTTCTGGATTTCTTTTAATGGATTTCCTTAAAAACAAGAGTCCAACCTCAGATTCTTGAGGTCCTTAAAAATAATATTCGAAGAGATTTACCCGAAGTCGCCGTGGTCTAGTAGGTAGTGTGTTGGCTTATTAGACGTGAGGCCTGGGTTCAAACCCCAGGTCAGCTATCAAAACGAAAATATGAAACAAATTTTTCTTCGGCTACTTCTCTCAGCAGATTTCTGTCAAAAACTCTGAAAGCAAATTAAATTGCCATGAAGAGTTTCTCAAAAACTGTCGTTCGGCATCGACTTTAAACTGTAGGTCCCGCCACTCATGTATAAAATAAACACACACAACATAAGTGGTGTGAGAAACTAGGTCGTAATCCTGACTAAAGGGTTGTAATGACTAATTATGTATGTATGTATGTATGTATGTATGTATGAGAGTTACCCGAATGCGTTAAGAAGGGATAGTGGGAATAGAAATGGAGTGATCATTCCCCCAGTATAATATTCTAAATTCTTAGGGAAATTTCTGGTTAGCTTCCACGCGGGAGTTTGCTAACAACTAATCTGCATGGGATTGTCAGGGCGGGGGAAAATGAGTTACTCTCTGATGGATCGCAGACCATGTGTAAATTGATGGCTTCAATGCCGCTGATGGAGTCAATAACTTTCTGCGGAGTGTAAAGAAATCAGTGCATACTTGGAAAAATGTGCAGACCTTGCGCTGACCGACTTCTTCTGTAGTTTGGTGGAATTTGGTCAGTACAGGGAATGCGTTTACCTGCGGCGTCACAACGGGCCGCTATGCGTGCTCAAGTAAGCTTTTAGTATCGAGTGGTCTCCAACCTACCATACTTGGAAAAATGGAAAATGGAGAGAGGGAAAGACTGTTCTCAAGCCAAAAGGTTATGTAAAGGGCTATCCATTACGTGGTTTCAAAGGTATGGGACTGGAATTCAACATCTGGCAAACTAAGTTGTGAAACCAATTTTTTTCTTTTCAGTTGAAAGTCTGACATTTGACGAAAATGGATCGCTTAACTATCATACAACGCATAAAAAATTATCAAAACCTACTACAAAAATGGTGATTCTGCCACAGCCATATATCGAACAAAATTTTCTTTAGCGATGAAGCACATTTCACACTCGGTGGGTATGTTAATAAACAAAATTGTTGTGTTTGGGGGGTTCTGAGAATCCTCAAATAATTGAAGAGCGGCCATTACATCCAGAAAAATTCACTGTTTGGTGCGCTTTTTGGTCCGAAGGTGTGATTGGACCTTACTTCTTCGAAAACGATGATGGAACGACTGTCACCCTCAATTCGGAGCGTTATGGTCATATGATAACCGACTTTTTTTGCCTGCTATTGAAGAATACGACTTGGAGAATATGGGGTTTCAACAAGACGGTGCCACATGCCACACAACGCGAGCGAATATGGCTTTATTGCAAGAGACATTTCCTGGCCGGGTAATTTCTCGTCGTGGCGATATCAACTGGCCACCAAGATCATGCGATTTGACGCCATTAGACCCATTTTTTTGTGGGGCTACGCGAAAGACCGTGTTTATGCAGATAAACCTTCAACTCTTGAGCACTTAAAAACCAACATTCGTCAAGTTATGGCTGTGATAGCCCCCAATATGTGTCAAAAAGTGGTCGAAAATTACCTCAAAAGAATCAATGCTTGCAACACTTCGCGTGGAGGTCATTTTAATGATGTAGTCTTTCACACATAATGTCAACGTTCGAACTTTACAAAAAAAAAAAGAAATATCATGAATAAAAATATTTTGTATGCGTTTTATTGACGTTTACTTTTGAAGCCAATAAATGGATTACCCTATATTACACGGTGCGACAGTGAAAATACAACCGAGTAACTATATATTCTATGTGATACATTTAGTTGATTACAACTCCAAAATACTTTTCTTTTATATTTCACGAACTCATCAAACTTGCTTTATTCACTTAATATTCTCATATAAAAAGTTTTGTTTACTTTGCTACTATTTAGTTGTGCCTGGCTGTAGTCAGATTGTGATGTTTTATAGAATCGTATGTGCATTGCCATTGAATTGGGGAGTGTTAAGGTGTTTATATGGGTGTTTTAAAAATCCTGTCGCATGTGTGTATGTGTGTGTATGCGTGTGTGTCTTTGAATGTGAAAATTTAAAAGCCGTATGCTTTTAACATTAAATTGAAAATTAAAATAAAATGCCAAGTATTGTTGGAAAAAAAAACGGAAAAATAAAACAACAAACCAACCAACCAACCCAAACGAGCAAACGAACTAAAGAAACAAATGCTAAAAGGTGCAGCAGATAAAAATGACAATGACGACGAAGGCAATGATGATGGCGATGATGATGATGACGATGTTGATGTTGTTGTTGATAAAAATAACAACGACGATAACAATTTTCCGTATTAAAGTATATGTACGTACATATATGTATAGTATGCCCTTATAAATGCATACATACATATGCATGTACTCACATACCTTTTAGTCTATATATGTACGTATGTATGTATGTATGACGACGACATAAAATGCATATATTTTTCCCTGCATATTTTGGTTTTTGGCGCAGTTATGAACGCAACACTTTTAACGACATGTTCTTAAAACGTGTAGTCCTACTCTTAAAATGCCATGAACATTGAAAATATATTCTCTGTTATTTTATTCTTTTTTATTCTTTTATTTTTTTATGCATAAAAAGCAACAAGCCGTTGGGTTGGTTGGTTGGTTGGTTGCTGCTTTTATTATCATGTTTTTTTTGTATTTTTTCCATCTTCTTTTATAGACAACGTAGTAAAGCGTATAAATATGCTAGAAAAGCAGGTATAAACACTTTGCCAATATGTTTCGTATGTGAGGGTGTGTGCTTTTCCTTACTAAAAATAAAAGAAGAATAAAATTTAAAGCATTGCCTCTATATGTACCTATGCATCCTTACTGGCACACATATTTCCCATATAAGGTTTCCTCTTGCATTTTGAGAATTTTTTTTCGATAGAAAGAACAGAAATTTAAGCAGGAATCCTTAACTGAACCGTCTGGATAAATAGGTCGTTACATTAGAGCCAGAAGCGACATCCATCCGCTAGAACAGGAGACTCTTATCCTAGTGAATAGAAAAAACAACCAAAGAGCATATGACATCTGCCGTATGCTGTTCAGCAATATAAAAAGAAGTCGCCGTAGTCTAGTAGATAGTGTGCTGGCCAGACCTAAAGCCACGTTTCAAACCCCACGGCAGACATCAAAACGAAAATATGAAAAAATATTTCTTAGGCGACTTCCTCTCATCAGATTTCCAGCAAAGACTCTGAGGGGAAATAAAAAATTCTCATGAAAAGTTTCTTAAAAATCTGTCGTTCGTAGGTCCCGCCACTCATGTGTAAAATTAACACACACCACATAAATGGTGTGAGAAGCAAGGTTGTAATCCTGACTGAAGGGTTGTAGTGACCAATTACGTATGTATGAAGTAAAAGCTCAGGAAGAATAGTCCTAATGTAAGGCATTGTGTAACAAAATTTAATCTCTTACCGGAGACTCCGCAGCGAGAGGCAAAAATATTTTATAAGATGCCTTTCTTAAGGATGATTGCAGAAAGCAAAATATTCAGAGCGTCAACTCAATAAACTCAGAGACTTAATAACCCCTAGCAACTTATTGGTGCAATTGATTTAATCGTTCTCAGGGCAGCCTGTCCCTCAAAGAAAATAACGTAGGAGTTCGTATTAGAAGGAGCTAAATCAGCCTCGGCGTCGAGAGCCTTCAAAAGTGCAAATATTTTCACTTGAAAAGCGCCACAGTTGTCATTCAGTTAATAATGCAAGTGCCGATCGAGCTCTACTCCAATCCAACTTCAAACCATTTTGTAGAAATCGCTGTGGATGTTCGGAGTTCGCATTCACTTTCGGAGTTCGTGCATTCGGAATTCATGCATTCGAAGATCACGCATTCGGAGTTCACGCACTCAGAGTTCCAGCATGCGAAGTTCACGCCTTCGAAGACCACACGTTAGGAGTTCACGCATTAGGAGTTCACACATTCGAAGTTCATGCATTCGGAGTTCACGTATTCGAAGTTCCAGCATTCGGAGTTCACGCATTTGAAGTTTACGCATTAGGAGTTCACTCATTAGGAGTTCACACACTCGAAGTTCATGCATTCGGAGTTCACGTATTCGAAGTTCCAGCATTCGGAGTTCACGCATTCGAAGTTCACGCGTTAGGAGTTCACACATTCGAAGTTCACGCGTTAGGAGTTCACGCATTCGAAGCTCACGCGTTAGGAGTTCACGCGTTTGAAGTTTACGCATTCGGAGTTCACGCATTCGAAGTTCAAGCATTCGGAGTTCAAGCATTCGGAGTGCAGTCCGAGTGCACGCATTCGGAATTCCTGTATCCGGAGTTCACTCATTCGGAATTCATGTATTCGGAGTTCGCGCATTCGAAGTTCACCCATTCGGAGTTTATGGATTCAAACTTCAAGCATTCGGAGTTCACGTATTCGGAGTTCACACTTTCGGAGTAAACGCATTCAGAGTTCATGCATTCGGAGTTCGCGTTCATAGTGCCATATCTAGGATAAGAACACTCAATCCACACAATCCTTGGTCCCATTCATAGGAGAAAAGGGTGGCGTTTCCAACAGCCCTGTTACCACAGCCATACATCACTATGCGCCACATAATCGATGACGTATTTGTCAGGCAGAGAATGGTATCAAGAGTAGCTTGAGGCCTGCTTCTAATTCTGGTAATGACCAAAGAGACAATTCGCTGTACATTATTTAAGATCATACGCTAAAAGCTCTTATCAGATAACATCCCCGTGGTCGAGGCCTTCCAAACAACCATGGTTTTTGGCGCCAGTTGAGGCCCTTATACAAGTTGTCAATGACAAAAATTAACCACAATTCTGCAACCAGTTTTATCACCATGTAGAGCCCCACATCATTGAAAGGACTCATAATGAGCGACAACATCTTCTCCGGCACTCCATAACATAGAGGACCCAACCGTTTCCTCTCAAAAGGTGTCAAAATCCTTCACAACACAATCACCATTCCATGAGGCAATTATGGTCACAGTTAAATCCAATTGGAGCTGAACTATTCCTCAGCATGAGAAGTCGGGAGTTGAGAGATATTGTAGGAGGTATTAACGGGGCAGGGCCCCTTTAGACATAGGATTTCTAGTTTCTGTAGGCTTTAGGAAAGAGCAAAAGAAATAGTGGATCATTTTTAAGCCAGGCAAACAGGCAGAGACAATTTCTTGCAGGCCTTGTGATGGAGCAGAAGAAACAGTGAATCATTTTGTATGCCACTGTCGTTGTCTCCAGGCACGTAGACAGAGATGGATAGGTAGTAGAATTGTTAAGGAACTGGTAGATCTGAAGAAATGCAAACTTGAGGGTGGAATAATGTTCACAAACGGGATCCACTGGCTAGGAGGATATCTTTAGAGGGATAATGGTGCAATAATGACTGACTATTAATTTCTGTAAATAGTCTTAACCTTTTTTACAGTTGGTCACCTTAATTTCCATGCTGCCGCTTTTTTGCATAAGTACTTCGTTTCGTGTAAGCGTATGCCGCCTGTAAATTTGTTATTTTAACATGATCACTTTACGTTTTTTAAAGCGGCTTAACGAGTGTAGCAGAAGTAACAAAAAAAAGGACAAAAATAGCAAAAGGAGCTGAAAATAAAACAACAACAAAAACAATAACAATAACAATAAAACGTATATACGCTCGTATAAATTGAAAGCAAGCAGACAAACGTGTTTAAAGCAACAGACGTTTACCAAAACATCAACATTTTCTTACATATGCACACACACAGAAACACACACACGCACATACATACGTAAACTTATGCTTGTAAAAGGACACTTTCATACAACAACACAAATATAAACTATTATTGCCACAGCTATTGTTGCAACATATTACATATATGATGTGGCAGTATAGATTGTGGCAGTATAGTGTATAACAATAGCTGGCTGCCTTTTGCATTGCATATAAAGACAAGGAGCAAGTGTTGGATGCAAGCCATTGATAGGAAGAAAGGTTTAAGTCAGTAAACGATATATTTTGTTTTTACCTTTTAAAAACGTTTAAAAGAGGAGCTCGTAGATTGCAAATAAAATGAAAACATTTTAATTAAAATTCTTTATTATTCGCACAATTCTATGTGCGTGACACTACTCACAACTTGATGTAAACAACAACAGTTGCTTTTCTTTGTTATTCCTATGTTTATATCCTTTGTAACGGGTGATTTTTTTAGCTATTATCTTTTTGGCAACACTGGTTCAAAGAGATCACGCACGTATCGTGTTTTGTTTCACTGTCAAACATCTTCAGTTTGGTCTATAATTAAACCATGAATCGTCTTACAAACGAACAACGCTTTCAAATCAATGCGTGCTCTGTTAAGAAAGTTCATCGCGCACTTCTTCCATTTTATGGTCAGTTTAATCGACTAACTGAAGCGGCTATTCGGGCTATTGTGACTAAATTTTGCACTAAATTTACATTGTTGGACATTAAACCACCAACACGCTTACGTAGAGTGCGAACTGAAGAAAATATCGCAGCTGTATCGGCCGGCCAGTGTTAATGGTGACCATCAATTATCGATTCATCGCCGTTCGCAGCAATTGGGCCTCTGTTACTCAACAATGTGGAAAATTTTGCGGAAGGATTTAGGTGTGAAGCCTTCCAAAATACAGCTGGTGGAAGAATTGAAGCCGAACGACCTACCGCAACGCAGAATTTTTGGTGAATGGGCTCTTGGAAAGTTGGACGAAGATCCACTTCTTTATCGAAAAATTGTGTTCAGCGACGAAGCTCATTTTTGGCTCAATGGATACGTAAATAAGCAGAATTGTCGATTTTGGAAGCATTGCAAAAGCTACCAATGCATCCAGAAAAAGTCACAGTTTGGTGGGGTTTATGGGCATTAGTGGCATCATTGGACCGTACTTCTTCAAACATGCTGCGAATCGTACTGTAACTGTGAATGGTGAGCGCTACCGTGAGATGGTATCCAACTTTTTTTTTGCCCAAAATGCAAGAGTTTGACTTGCATGACATGTGGTTTCAACAAGACGGTGCCACATGCCACACAGCATGCATAACAATGGACTTATTGAGAGGCGAGTTCGGTGAACATTTTATTTCACGTTCGGGACCGGTCAATTGGCCGCCTAGATCGTGCGATTTAACGCCTTTGCACTATTTTTTGTTAGGCTATGTTAAAGCTCATGTCTATGTAGACAAGTCCGCTTCAGTTGACGCATTGGAAGACAACATTGAAGCATTTATTCGTGAGTTCCCGGCCGAAATTTTTTTTTTGAAAACAATTATAAACAATGACAATTACTTCATCTTCAATCTTCAAACCACGATTACTCTTTTCAAACACACCGCGTCTTTACACAAGACTTACTGAAGTTCACTACTCCAGTCGCCTACTTTGCCTTGCCTGTTATATGGCAGGGTAAACAGTCTGATGAATGTTTTTTAGAAGATGAACGTTCATGACTTCGCCTTCTTGAAATCTCTATAAATGTAAACATCGTTCGTTACGTTTATTATTGTAGTGTTGTTTACTTGTTTACTGTTTTTTATGCTGGTGTTTGTTGTTATATTAAGCAGTACGATAATTTGTAAACAGGTTTGTTGACTGCATTGTTTTGTTTTTGTAGCTTCTGTTTATAATTTTAATGTTAAGCGATGTAAAAGCAAATAACCAGTATCCTGATTTTTCATTTTCGTAACAATATTTAACGACTTATTCTCATTTGGCTCTCATCTGTTCATATGTCATAGTAGATGTGTGCATGTATGTCTAGATAAAGAAATATTATAATTTTATTAATGTTTTTTTGTTGTTCTTTCTTTTGCTGTTGCTGTATTTATATATTGTTTTGTTGTTGTTATTTTTGTAATGTCATCCAAAGATGCAAATGCAGGTATAACTGGCTGGCTGTCTGGCTGGCTGACTGGCTGACTGGCAAGTGGAGTGAGAAGTGAAGCTTAAAAAGAAAATAATTTTTCACAATTGCATTGTGGTCTCGTTGCAATACAAAATGCCAATAAAATTATAACAACATATTCACACACATACACTTACATACATATGTACAATACACATCAACTTAAATATGCAAAAAAAATATGCAAATTATATTGTTAAGCGTATTTACGGGCAAACAAATATGCTCGTATATGTTTACGTATATATGTAGAAATATGCTGTCATAAGGTATGGCAAAGGCACAAGTATTTGTAAAAATCCAACAATAATTTGCAAATGCAATTGAAATTTCTGTTGCTATTTTGAAAATTTGGTTAGGTTTTGAACTTAGGTTCAAAAATATTTATTTTTCTAATGATTGTGCTCGAGGGGAGAAGTCGTTGTAGTCTAGTAGGTAGTGTGTTGGCTTATTAGACGAAAGGCCAGGGTTCAAACTCCAGGAACATAACGAAATATGAAAAAATATTTCTTCGGCGGCTTCCCCTCAGCAGATTTTTGGTAAAAACTCTGATAGTAAATTAAAATTGCCATGAAAAGTTTCTCAAGTTTCTGTAGGTCACGCCACTCATGTATAAAATTAACACACACAACTTAAGTGGTGTAAGAAGCTTGGTCGTAATCCTGACTGCAGGGTTGTAATGACCAATTATGTATGTACATATGTGCTCGAGGGGTTACTCTTATGACAACTTCTTTAATATTTAGGATTCTCTATAGATTAACAGCGTTAATGATCGTGTTGACATAAAATCGAGAATTTGAAGCTGAGTATTATGGGAATACGATGCATAAGATTGTAAAGCCATATTTAGTATTTTGCTAATCAGTAATGAGCTGACAGAATCCCAGTACCGAGATGTAGCTTAACGATCTGTTGCTTAATTCATTCCTCTCCAGACAGTGCCTGCTCTCCTTCCCATTCACGAGACATAACCTATATCTCGGGTAATAAACTCCCACTTTTGTAAATCTCTTCTTCATAGGAGGAAAGCTCTACTGATTGTTTGCTCTGGCATACTTGCAGCGGACAAATGGAATTGAAAGCAGAATTGTTGGAAATAAATTGGAAGGAGATACAACTGAAGCACGAAGGACCATTAAATGAAAAGGTCAGTTTGGCTTTTTATTCCACAGAAGTCCACTTGACTCCACTCATATGCATTGCTCTGCACTTTAAAAAAACAGAGGAACCTGGCCAGTATTACAACCTTACTTCTCACACCATCCATGTTTTGTGTGTTAAATTGCATGCACAAGTGACGCAACGTACAGTTTCCGAAAGTTAGAATTGTGAAATTGAGATGTCTGAGCTAAGGTTTGAACCACTCGGAGTAGTCTAAGAACCAACCAACACACTATCTACTGGACTACAAAGACTTTTCAGGGCCGACACATAGAAAATGCGGCTCTCCCTGATATCCTCTACCGAATAAAGAATCAATCAAGATCTTCTCTCCATAAATTTAATAGGCATTTCGGCCTAGAACAGTCGAACATGGCGCATATTAGAGTGGTTAGGTTGGGTTGGAGTGGTAGCTTTGATACCAAAAGCTCACTTGAGCACGCATAGGGACCCGTTGTGATGCCACAATTGAAAGCAGTCTCTGTAGTTACCTAGTTCCTCCAAACAAGGGAAGAAAAAGTTGGTCAGCGCAAGGCCTGCACATATTAGACTGGATATTCTACAATCTTCCTTATTGTGCCATGAAGAGTTCACTCGCCGTTTGATCAACTCGAAGAAGTGTGTCGGTATCTGTCTTACTATAAGCTTCCAAATTCCCGAGATTATTGGTCTGAAAAAGAGGACCGTTGCGTCATTTATTCAGTCTATTTTGCCAAATCACCATGTACTACCATAAATAACGACAAGTGTTCGCTGCTGACTGGGCCCTCATCTTCAACGATGAGGCCTATTTCTCCAAATAAACAAAACCGTCGAATTTGGTACGATGCAGTATCATTGCCGCGGTAGCACAGTAACACCCTGCATGCATTCAGGACAATTTAAATTTCATGAATACAGCTTATGTAGGAGCCTAGCCTAGACAAGGCAGCTTCTTTTAAGCAAAAGTTTAACTCTGATAGAAGGTACACTGTCATGTACACTGTCCGTCATGATATCGAATGTTTAGAAACATGACCTATTAGGTGTAAGATAGTTAGACTAGAGCATAGGAAGAAGGTATATATGAGAAGTAGGATAGTGAACCTCTAGTCCCATACACCCGATAGAATCTACAATGCATTGGAATTCAAAAGAAATTTCGAAATTCTAGGAGTTCTAAATATTTAACAATTATTTCCTTCATTTCATACGCAGTGACTTAACTATTCTATTGCATTTGCTTTCCAAAAGGCAACAAAACGTTGCATAATCCTATAAACACATATAGTCGCTCTCATACCAGCATTGGTGATTGCGGGAATGATGCCCCTGAGGCAAGTAGTGGATGTAGAGAGGAGGAAACATGACACAAGGAGGGGAATGGATCTCCCCAGTCCTGTTCAGTTAGTGGATGACGCTATGCATAGATGGCAGCATGACTGGTCAAATTCAACTAAGGGAAGGTGAACCCACAGGCTCATACCGAGCATAGGCGAACGGACCAAAAGGAGACACGGTCAGGTGAACTTCTACCTGACACAGTTACTAACCGGCCATGGATTTTATAGGGCATATATCTATAAGTATGGTCATGATTTAGACGAGGCATGCCCAGAATGCCCCAATGAAAGAGAGACGGCGGAGCACGTTTTCTTTATTTGCCCGCGATATGTTGTTCAACGAAATTGCCTGGAGAGGACAGTAGGATTCCAGGTAACGCCCGATAACATAGTTAACCTGATGTTAACCTCATGTGACAATTGGAACGCAGTATGTGTTTTCGCAAGGAAGGTGTTGACGCAGCAAAGATTGGCTGAGAGAGCAAGGTCAGCAGAATTTGAAGGCAGCACTCGCTGAATCTCCACCCCCCCCCGAAGTAATACTTGATTGTGGTCCCGGGGGGGGGGCAAATGGTTGAAAGTGTGACGAACTAGGTTGGGCTTAGTACGTATGCGTTTAGCAAGCCGAGAGTAAGTCTTGCGGCGAATCGTGCACATTGGTAGGCCGGGCTACCAATGTCTTTCGAAGATTCCCAACCTTTAGGTCGTAAAGCTATAAAAAAAATACCACGATTATGTTTATGGTTTATGGCACGATTATGTTAGAAAACGAAATTTTCTTTTCTTTCTCTTTTTTTTTTGTATTTTTTGTATTGTTTTTGTTGTTGTTGTTCTTATTGTTTATTTTAAATATTAATATGTATTGTTATTGCTGTTGTTGCATTTTGCATTTTGCATCATTGTTGTGTTTATTAATGGATTATATCTTTAGCGATGTGTGTGTGAGCATGGCTGTATTGAGAAACAGGAAGAAGACTTCTATTCAGTTTATCTTGTTGTTGGTGGTGGTTGATGGTTTATTTTCTACACAAAAAAAGCTATTGCCTAATTTTAGGATGAATTATAAAGAAAATTTACAATTGCTTTCAAACTTTTATAAAAGAATTGTTATAATTTGTATAACAATTAAATAAATTTAATTTTTAGAGATTAAACTACATACATACGTCACCTAGGTGGCCTATTTAAAGAATTATTAACACTTTAAAATAATTACAATATAATCTCGATAATCCGGACAACTAAAAACCATGTGGTGTCCGAAATATTGAAATGACCGAATTTCCGAAACAAAAGAAAAAATTTTGAAAATACATGCTAACTTATATTTATTTACAAGATATTCACTTTAAATTCAAATGTTTACATTCAAATTAATATAACAGTAGATTAAAATATTTTTTATAAAATATTTTTATTATTTGCTGCACAAATAGTCAGACATTTTCATCTGACGAAGCTTAGTTTCATTTTGCTTTTTGTACGCAATATCTCTGAGGCTTAAAAGTTTTAAATTATCCCCAGCAGGAAGTTCCTGTCCTTCGCAATATTTTATACATAAATATTAAGGGCAGATATGGCTTGAGAATGCTGTATTTTTGGAACATTTTGCAAGATTCTTCATTAAATGATTCAACCTCATCATTTTCATCAGTCTCATCGTCAGTGGTTTCGATTTCATCATTCAACCATTCGGTAACCTCATTAGAATTATAAATATCAGGTGCTAAGTTGACAAGTAAATCAACCAGTTCGGTGGAATCGCTGCGTCTTAGCCTTGACAGAGGTATTTCATCATCTGAGTCCCATTCTTCATCATGCAAAATTTTATTAAAACATTTTGTAAGTATTTTTGCATCAATTCTATCTCAAGCATTGTCAATTAAAAAGGCGACGTTTTTCAATGAAAAAGTTTTAGATTAGATTTTCTGAACTTGATAAAATAGCGACCAGAAAACTTTTACGATAGTTTAGTTTTAAAATTCGTTTGGCATTTTGATCCATTGCTGCACGGTTAGGTGAAAAAAACATAACGCATATTTCGTTATGTAAATCTACTAATGACTTTGGATGAAATGTTGCGATATCTACTAGTAAAAGCGCTCTATTTGATAAATTATTTTCTTTGAGATATCTTTTTACTTGCTTTTGTTTTTGTGCAAAGGCAATAGCAATAAGTACTGTCCGAATTATTGAGGTAGAAAATATTGATGGTGTCCAGATTACAGAGTCTACTGTTGTAATAAAATAAGTGTCCGCATTACTGCATTGTCCGGATTTGCAGGTGTCCGGAATATCGAAATTATACTGTATTAATAAACTAAGAAAGCTAAGAACAGATAAATGAGATAACGTACTTGGCAATGATGCTTAATTTCTTTGTGACTGTACTGTACGTATGGGCTATTATTCGGGTCTCAATATACACGTTCGAATGTGATGCAGTGATCGTTAAAAGCAAATGTACATTAAAAAAAACTACATTAATAAATTTCTGTTATTTTTATTTTAAATTTATTTCATTGCCAGTTTTTAAAATTGAAACAAAAAAAAAAATACACAAAAAATTTCGAAATTGTTGTGAAACATAGCTTGCTGCACCCCGATATATGCCTAAATTGCAGGTGTCTGATCACGGTCAAGTAATTCAAATTTATTTGGAATTAGCAGCTTATGTGTGTGCGAAGTCGCCGTAGTCTAGTAGGTAGTGTGTTGGCTTATTAGACGTAAAGACAGGGTTCGAGTCCCAGGCCAGACTTCAAGGCAAAATGCAAAAAGTATTTCTTCGGCGACTTCCTTTCAGCAGATTTCTGGTAAAAGGCTCTGAAAGTAAATAAAATTGCCATGAAAAATTTCTCAAATTTCTTTCTGATTTGTGGCAAATACTCTGAGAGTGACATAAAATTGCCATTAAATGTTTCTTAAAAAAAATCTATCGTTCGGAGTCGACTTTAAACTGTAGGCCAGCGCCACTCATGTACGAAGTTAACAAACACAACATAAGTGGTGTGAGAAGCTATTAGGCATATTAGACGTGAGGCCTGGGTTCAAACCCTAGATCAGACAGCTCGATAAAAACGAAATATTGACGGCGACTTCCTTTCAGCAGATCTCTGGCAAAAACTCTGAACGTAAAATAAAATTTCCATGAAAACTTTCTCAAAAAAAAATCTGTCGTTCGGAGTCGATTTTAAACTGTACATCGTGTCACTCATGTAAAGGGTGTTTTTTTATAGAGGTATAGAACTTTAAGTTGCAATAAAACAACGATGGATTATTCTATTGACATGAATTTTATTTATCCGAAAGTTAATCTTGTGGCATTACATTTTAAATATGATTTCTGGCATATGACCGCCACGGCTGGCGCGAATGTAGTCCAATCTGGACGTCCAATTTTCGATGACTTTTTCCAACATTTGTGACCGTATATCGGCAATAATATGGCGAATGTTGTCTTCCAAATGGTCAAGCGTTTGTGGCTTTACTGCATAGACCAATGACTTTACATAGCCCCACAGAAAGTAGTCTAGCGGTGTTAAATAACAAGATCTTGGAGGCCAATTCACAGGTCCAAAACGTGAAATTAGGCGGTCACCAAACGTGTCTTTCAATAAATCTATTGTGGCTCGAGCTGCGTGACATGTTGCGCCGTCTTGTTGAAACCACATCTCCTGGACATCATGATTATTCAATTCAGGAATGAAAAAGTTAGTAATCATGGCTCTATACCGATCACCATTGACTGTAACGTTCTGGCCACCATCGTTTTTGAAAAAGTACGGACCAATGATTCCACCAGCCCATAAAGCACACCAAACAGTCAGTTTTTCTGAATGTAACGGTGTTTCCACATACACTTGAGGATTACCTTCACTCCAAATGCGGCAGTTTTGTTTGTTGACGTAGCCATTCAACCAGAAGTGCGCTTCATCGCTAAACAAAATTCGCTTATGAAAATCGGGAACAACGGTAATCTCGTTTTGGGCCCATTCGGCGAATCTACGCCTTACTTGATGATCGTTTGGCTTCAAATCTTGCACGAGTTGGATTTTGTAAGCACGCAAACCAAGATCCTTCCGCAAAATCTTCCATAAAGTGGATGGACACAGATCCAATTCCTGTGCTCGATGGCGGATGGACTCATTCGGGTCTTCCTCAATGCTACGCTCTACAGCAGCAATAGCTTCTTCTGTACGCACCGTACAGCGTCTCTGGGTATGCGAGTTATCAATAAGAGTAAACGTGGTGCGAAAACGTTCCATGGTTAATCGAATTAACTGCTCTGATGGACGATTTTGTCGACGATAAAATAGACGTAGTGCGCGATACGTTTTCCGCACAGAACCATTATTTTCGAAATAAAATTGCACTATTTGCAAGCGTTGTTCAGTCGTGAGTCTATTCATGATGAATTGCCAAACCAAATTGAGAATAAATCACTTGACAGCTGTTAAATCGGTCGCCATCTTGAAAAGTAATGCCAACTTAAAGTTCTATACCTCTATAAAAAACACCCTTTATATAAATTAACTCTCACAACATACATAAGTGGTGTGAGAAAGTAGGTTGTAATCCCAACTAAAGGGATTATTATGTATGTATTCTCTGCTATAAAAGTTTATTGTTTACACAGCTTGAAATCATTTTCCCCCCCAAAATATATTTCATGCATGCATTGTGTATGGAAACAAAATCAAATTCGATTTAAATTTCCATTGAACTGTTTTGCTCTCAACGCAACTCAATTTAGAACAACTGAACGCATCCACAATAGTTGGCATTGTCAGTCATTCAACCATTTAGCCCCACATCAGATGCATTCAAATGAATTTTTTTTTTTTTTTTGTTGTTTCATTCATGTTACGCATGCTCAGTGAGTGAGCACCTATTTTGTTGAGCTTTTAAATCATAATCAACGTATGTTTTATGGGAATATACTACGTGTGGTAATAGCGTGTGCTATTAATCTATTTTAAAATCTTTTTATTTTTTTTTCTTTGTTTTTGTTGTTGTTGCCATAAATTTGTTCTTTATTTTTCAACAAAATTTTTATAAAAATTTTTTTTTTTTAATTTTCAAATGTTTTAACAAAAAACTACGATAGAAGGAAAGAGAGACAGAGAGAGAGAGGGAGGAAGAAAGAGTTATAAATTATGTTTGTTATATCACCGTATAATTTTTTATTATTTTTATTGTTTATTCTTGTTTTTATTAAAGTTTTAATGAAAACAGAACACAATAACTAAAGAAAATAAAAGAAAAATATTCCATGTAAACTAAGAGATTCTTAATATTTTTTATTGGTGTTTTTATGTGTTCTTATGTCATTTTTTCAGAAATAAAAAAGATTATTAAATCCATATCATCCCAGCCAAGCATTCATTATTCTTTTTATTTTGTCATTCTTTTCATATGATTTTCGTGCGTTTTTTTAAATTTTTTTCATATGGAATCATACAGTCAACCATTTATTAGACTCTGTCTGATCTAGTCTAGAAACTTGTGCTTGAAAAGAAAGAAAAGAAATTTAAGAAAACATATGTAAAAACTAAATTATGTTAATTATTCATCATTTTGTTAAGAAAAAAAAAAAAGAAAAATGGTTAAAAAAATATGTCACATAAAAGAATCGAAAATGGATATGAGGCTATTTAAAGAGTTCATTCTACTAATGCGGCTTTCTCAAGTATTTATTGCTTAGAATCGAGAATTTTATTGAAGAGTGAAGTCAATTAATGATTTAATTTTGAAACAAAATGTTAAATACCATGTTAGGCTAAGGTTTGGTTAAGTTAGATTGACGCAATCCCAAGATAACATAGGTTACTTGGCTCTAATAAGATCACGTTGTTATACCGATGTGTCTATAGCTTATAACTGGTAGTCCTCAACAATTCTGATACCTTTGTTAAGCGAAGAACGAAGTCGCCGTAGTCTAGTAAGTAGTGTGTCGGCTTATTATACGTAAAGTCAGGGTTCGAGCCTCAGGCTAGACATCAAGACAAAATACAAAAAGTATTTCTTCGGCGACTTCCTCTCAGCAGATTTCTGGCAAAAACTCTGAGAGTAAATAAAATTGCCATGAAAAAGTTTCTCAAAAATCTGTCGTTCGGAGTGGACTTTAAACTGTAGGTCTCACCACTCATGTATAAAAATTAACACACACAACATGAGTGGTGTGAGAAGCTAGGCCGTAATCCTGAGTGAAGAGTTGTAATGGCCAATTATGTACGTGTGTATGCTCAGTTTTTGCTATGCTATATAAGGTCACCTTTCCGTAGCACCTTGGTCATCTGTCCATATGGCTCTTGCCACCCATGTATTTCCTTAAGCCTCTGCGACATTATCTTTCGTATGTCATTGGAATTGTGGTATTGAATTGAAGCTTTGAGAACAACTAATTGACTAGTGGAGCATGTATTGACTTATCTTTGGTGGTGAATTGATTTTCTTTCACATTTTCACTTATGATTTTCACTTAACAACTTAATAACTGCATAACACCCTAAAAAATCCCTAATAACACTGACTTGACTTGACTAGTGTTTATATTTGACATCTTAATAAAAATAAATATGAATGAATGAATGGAAAAAAATGAACAATAACAACAACAACAAGAAAAAACATATTCAAGATAGTCCTGCAGAGCAACATCACACATTAGATATCAAAAGAAAAACAAGAGAAATTCCGACAAGATGCCAATAAATAAATAAAAATACAACAACAAACAACAAAAATATACCTTGTCATTCATATCTTTCGCACTATAATGTTATAATAAACAAAACAAAACAGAGAAGGAAACAAACATCCCCTTATATGTATATGAGTCATTCCACTATAAGCATCTATTTAAGTCTTACAAAAGATTTCTTTTTAGAAATTCAATCAAGCTAGGAAGCTGAAGAGAAATGTCCTGTCAGTCGTTTTTAAAACGTCGCCATCACTGTCAATTGCAAAAGCGAAAATAAAAGAAAATAAAGAACAAAAATAGGAGTGTGATAAGCTAAAAGTGATATGATGTCACACGTTTCTATAACAACAATAACAACAACAACCGAAAATTGAAAAATGTGAAGAGCAAGGAAGAGAAAGAAACAATTCTTAACATGCTGAGTTCCCATAACAAATACTTCAAATACAGTTATAATACTCGCTCACACACACACCCGCATATATACACACGTCATCAGAATATAATAGAAGCAAATATCGCATCAAGGAAGTGCAAACAGGATATTGAAAAATAGGCCCTGCATAGCGACAAAAAGTGGAAGTTTTTGTCAAAGAAAAATTGCCTTATGAGTTCCACAGAATTGGTTGGGGTAAGGTATTCAATTGGCCTTGTTTGTTGTTGACGAATAGGCTCAATATACTATTTTTTGCCTTTTGTATGCGTTAATGTTGTTAGTGCGTCAGGGTATGAGGCCACTGTTTGGACATGTCGAAGAAATTTTGAAACAACTCACATGGAGTTAAGTAAGATACATAGACACTGGCATGTTGTAATATAACCGAGACAATAAAAACCGTTTCAAAAACGGTGTTGGCGACTCTGTTGAGTTTAAGCTCCTGGGATAGTTTAAGCTGGGATAATGGAAGCCAAATCACACACTGAATTCATCGGAGGCCCTCGTGACTTATAAATTTAAGCGGTTGCCTGCTCATTTCTTCACTTTTTCCTAGACAGAATCAGTCAACGGTATGATTTTGAAAAATACGTTGTAACGTGACTAAGTAATATGAGGGAATGGAGTAATTGAGAGTCTATATACTTATTTAATGCAGGAACCATCCCGTAATATAGGGAATGCAAAAAGCAGATAGTTACAGGAGCGAGGTAGTTCACCCTCAAGGAAAAACTTGCTGGTACCTTCTTAGGAGAAGCCCATACCATTTAAAGATGTGCGCAAATTAATTCGTACAGAAAGTTCGTCGCATAAGCGCGTAGCAATAGTAAGTAGCAATGGTACGTAGCAATAATACGTAGGGATAGCATGTAGTAATACTACATAGCAATAGTATGTAACAGTAGTATGTAGCAATAGAACGTAACAATAGTTCGTAGCAATAGTACGTAGCAATAGTACGTAGCATAAGTACGTCGCAATGTACATAGCAATAATACGAAACAATAGTACATAGCAATAATACATAGTAATACTATGAAGCAGTTGTATGTAGCAACAGTACATAACATTTTTACGTAGCAATAGTATGTATCAATAGTACATAGCAATAGTACGTAGCTATAGTACGTAGCAATAGTACACAGTAATAGTACATAGCAATATTATGAAGCAGTTGTATGTAGCAATAGTATAGAACATTATTACGGAGCAATAGTATGTATCAATAGTACGTATCATTAGTACGTCGCAATGTACATATCAATAGTACGTAGCAATAGTTATAGTATAGAACAGTTGTATGTAGCAATAGTACTTAGCATTAGTACGTCGCAATAGTACATAGCAATAGTACATATCAATAGTACATAGCAATAGTACGTAGCAATATTACGCAGCAATAGTACATAGTAATATTATGAAGCAGTTGTATGTAGCAATAGTAAATAACATTATTACGTAGCAATAGTATGTATCAACAGTACATAGCAATAGTAAGTAGCAATAGTATGTATCAATAGTACGTAGCTATAGTACGTAGCAATAGTATATAGTAATAGTACGTAGCAATAGTACGTAGCAATAGTAAGTAGCAATAGTACGTAGCAATAGTACATAGTAATAGTATGGAGCAGTTGTATGTAGCAATAGTACATAACATTAGTACGTCGCAATAGTACGTAGCAATAGTACATATCAATAATACGAAGCAATAGTACATAGCATTAGTACGTCGCAATAGTACGTAGCAATAGTACATAGCAATAATACGAAGCAATAGTTCATAGCAATAGTACATAGTAATATTATGAAGCAGTTGTATGTAGCAATAGTACATAGTAATAGTACGTATCAATAGTACGTAGCAATAGTACGTAGCAATAGTACATATTAATAGTATGGAGTAGTTGTATGTAGCAATAGTACGTAGCAATAGTACATAGCAATAATACGAAGCAATAGTACATATCAATAGTATGTAGCAATATTACGTGGCAATAATACGCAGCAATAGTAAGAAAAGAACCATTCCGTAATATATCGATTGGCTCAGAACAGATAGTGTAACGGAAGCGGGGGAGTTCAGGCTCAAGAGAAAACCTACTGGAATCTTCTAAGGGAAAGTCTATACCATCGAACCAGACTACCATCAAAATACTTGCCTTGTGCTAGGTTAATTCAAGCAGAGACAAGACCCTTCAAGCATGTAGATGCATGTTTAGGATGAAATACGAAAAGTGCATCGATTGTGGAATAAATTAAAAGTATTGGCAGTGAGACAATGGGTCATATGGCCACCGAGTGAGCATGCCTGTAAATGGCAGTGATAAGAAATTCTTTTAGTGAAGATATGTTCCCATAATAATCATTTCCCAGATAAATTTGTCATATTTTAGAAGGTAAGGATTGAAAGAAAATCACAAATCCTTTGCTGCTCAAACTAGACATTGGGTCCTGGTTATCCATACACGCGTAAGAATATCGATGCCTTTATACGGTGCTTGGGAACCTGGGAGGACGGATTATTGGACATCAAGAATGTATTTATAGTAAGTATGTAGCCAAAAGGGACTTGCTTCTATCGATAGTACAATACGAGATTCTAGGACACATTGTTCGAGAAAAACCCAATCCAACCTTAATTTTTTTTGGGAGTGGAAAACCTATTATAGCGAGTGTAGCGTACACAAATATTGGCCGCATAAAAATATTTTTTTTATCAATTTGATATGCTCAAAAAGAAAAAGAAAATGACGTAAAAGACGTTAAGAAATGGAAAAGTGCGGGACAAGTAAACTCTGCTGCCACCAATAATGTTACAAACGTGTGTAATATTTGCTGGTAAACGATTCACGATGTCAAAAATAAATTGAATTCAATATGTTCTAAAGCAGAGGAAAATATCACAGAATAAGGAGTCAGAAAGTTTAGTTTTTCTTTTTTTTTTTTTGCGAAATCAATAAAATATGAATGACTTGATGAAATAAACAGGAAACACGTTTGATAAATAAAAAATCATTGTGTTTGCAAAACATCAGACAGGCAATATTGTTAATCAATTGGCAACACGAATGCAGTGATACGTAAATGGCTGTGATGTAGGGAAGAAACTATTGAATAGGATTGTTTAGTGAAGTTACAAACCAATAGTCTAGAACCTCCGAATTCAAAGCAGTTTTAGAGTAGTCCTGTGGGATTTCACACTAATGGCCTAGTAATTGAAGTCGCTGTAGTCTAGTAAGCAAGGTGTTGGCTTATTAAATGAGAGATAATGGTTCAAACCCCAGCTGGGACTTTCGGGACTTTCTCTCATTAGCCTTCCGGCAAAAACTCTGAGAGTAAAATAAAATTATCCTGAAAAGGTTCTTAAATCCGCAGTTCGGAATCGTTGTGTCCAAGAAGGAGCATACGATACAAAGTGATTTGTCGTCAGAGTTGCTAGCCATCGAAGTCGCCGTAGTCAAGTAAGTAATGTGTTGATTTATTAGACGCGAGTCCGTTGTTCAAACCTTAGCTTAGGTTAGATTAGTGTGGTAGCTTCATACCAAAAGCTCACTTGAACACGCATAGCGGCCCGTTGTGATTCCACAGGTGAACGCAGTTCCTGTACTGACCAAGTTCCCCGAACCCAGGAGGGGGAGATCGGTCAGCGCAAGATCTGCATATCCAAAGCACAACTACCCCGCGCTGGAAAACCAGCCAGAAAGTTTGATAAACGAGGCTATATCCTTGACATCAATGGACGATAGCTCCGTCAAGCTGACAAGGGTCGGAAAGCCAAATAACCTATATCTGCACCTCGCAAGAGATGGGCATTGACAAAGAAAGTGGACAACAGTCTTGTCCTCCTCAGCAGAAGTCATTAAATGGAAGCCGCATTCTCTGCGCGTGTCTACCCATAACACAGTGACCTGTAAGCATGGCCACTGTGATTGAGATGATGCCGCGAACAAGTCCAAGTAACTGGTTGGTACGCCTTCTATCCATCCGTGGCCAGGTGAGTCGAGCGGTAGAGCTGGACTCTTCGTTGATCCAGGATAAGTTGGCGTCGCGGAAAAATTTCCGCGCGATGGCCAGTTTGATCGAGGCAAGTGGCATTCTTAAGTCGATTGAAGAGGATTCCGGGAGTAGTGCGCCAGCTCTGGCTAGCTCGTTGGCTCTGCAGTTTCCCGGAATGTCACAGTGTACGGGGACCCAGACAGATGGTTGAGGCAACGGCGACATTCTTAGTCCTGGAATTATTCGCAATGTTCGACAGAGCCTTTATGGCAGCCTGGCTATTCGAAAAGATCGAGATCCGGGTAAAAGGAACACCGTATGCGAGGATCCATTGTGCGGCCCGGTAGATGGCCATTACTTTCGCCTGGAAAACGCTGCAATAGTCCGGCAGCCGGAGTGAAATGTTCAAATCCAATTTCCTGGAGCAGACTCCGCTACCCACCCCGCCATCGAGTTTGCAGCCGTCGGTATATACATCCAGCAGTTCCGGGGGACGGTCGTGTCTGGGATCCAATCAATTCTGCTCGGGATCAAGAACTTGAAACCCCAGAAAAACCTTAGCTTAGTCACCTTAGTCATCTATTCGAGATGAATATATGAAAGTCTTCGACGACTGCTGAGCAAGTCTTCAGACAAAAACTCTGGGAGTAAATAAAATTGCCGTGAAAGAGCTTCTTATGTTTGTCGTTCGGACTGGACATTCAACTATAGGCTACGGCGTTCATACATAAACTTAAGACACGCAATATGGGTGGTTGAGAAGTTAGGTTGTGATCCTGACTAAGAGATTTTAATGATCAATTAAGTGAGTAAGTAATATCGCAGTTTTGACAACAATTGTCTGAGATGTGACTGAATGCTATTGTGTCATCTTAAAATCGAACTTAATGAGTCTGTTTATACTTCAAGGCCTATTTTTCCAACTCAAGCTGATATTTTTTAGATTCTACAAACATTTTCAAGCAAAATTCACTACTACAAGCCTTCTCTTATAAAATCATGAACAGTAAAGAGCGATGCAACATCAATAATGATTTGAAGGCAAGGCAGCTTTGCACAAAATTACCTATTAACGCTAGTCAGTGTCAAATGAAATTAAAAATTCAAATTCCTTAAATTTTCTACAATTTCTCTAAATCGCCTTCACTTTCCACATCAATGCCAACCAACAGCACTCTCTCTGTGTAAACCCTTTCAATGAAAATGCTAAACAACATAATGATTACCTGCCTCAACTACAAATTTATGGGTTTTTCTGTCAGGAAATGTTTTCTTGTTGGTTTTAAAATGCAAATAAAATTCAAAAATAACAAACAAGAAATAAAGAAAATAAAATGAGAAAATCTGTTAAAATTTTCTAAACACAATTATATTTCACATAAAATTTCTTTAAATTATTACAAGTACAGGTTTTTCTTCCGCCTTCTCTTCTTTTTTTCCATATATGAACATATAATTATGAACACACACAAACAATTTTTTTCTGAATTTTTTAAAAGAATTTTAATTAATTTGCATGGTAATGAAAGCAAACACACTCTCTGGCTCTCTGGTAAATGGTAGGAAGTAACTGAATTGTAATGTAATGATGGTCAGTCACTTTAATTAAGAGAATGCCCACCCAGAGAATGCTCTCTGAACAATGAGTTTTTGTTTGTTATTAAAGAAGGAAAGGAAGAGAGAGATTAAGTAAAGGAAACATTAAGAGAGAGCGAAAGAGGGAGAGAGAGAAAGAGAGCAGCAAAGAGTGTGAAGAAGAAACAGTAGATTTTATACTCTGCATTTGATTTTCCAATAAGTTTTAATACGTACTCAAGAATACCAAACATAAGTACATTTTTATGTGGATGGTTTTATAAGTTTCTAGCAAATATCCAGTGTATCTCGCTATTTCTATTGTATTATTACGAAAATGGAAAATGGTGTTTTGCTTTTACATCGTTTAACATTAAAATTATAAACAAAAGCTACAAAAATAAAAAACAATGAATGAATTTGAAGTCGCCGTGGTCTAGTAGGTAGTGTATTGGCTTATTAGACGAAAAGCCAGGGTTCGAGCCTCAGGCCAGACATCATAATAAAATACAAAAATATTTCTTCGGCGACTTCCCCTCAGCAGATTTCTGGCAAAAACTCTGAGAGTAAATAAAAATTGCCATGAAAAGTGTCTCAAAAATCTGTCATTCGAAGTCGACTTTAAACTGTAGGGCCCGCCACTCATGTATAAAACAACATAAGTGGTGTGAGAAACTAGGTCGTAATCCTGGCTGAAGGGTTGTAATGACCAATTATGTATGTATGTGTATGAATTTGTTTACATTATAAACAAGTAAACGGAAATATACCAACAAACACCAGCATAAAAAATAGTAAACAAGTAAACAAAAATGCAACAACAAACCTTACAAGAATAAATGTAAACAAAATACACAAACAACAATAATGAAACAACGATGTTTACATTTATAGAGATCTCGAGAAAGCGAAGCCACAAACATTCACCTTCAAGAACAGTAATCAGACTGTTTACTCTGCCATATAAAAGAAAGGCAAAGCACAGCAGGCAACGAGGGGTAAAAGTTCAGGCAGTCTTGTGTGAAGACACGATGTGATTGAAGATAGTAATTGTGGTTTGAAGATCTCCGTTACAAAGATCTGGCGAACAATTGTTATAATTTACACAAAAGTGTGCAAAGAGGAATAACAAACAAAGCAATTGTTGTTGTTTACACCAAGTTGCGGACAGTGGCACAATTGTGCAAATAATAAAGAATTTTAATTAAAAGTGAACACAAATTTATTTTTATTTTATTTGCAATCGCATTTTAATCATGTGTTAGAAACTGGGTCGTAATCCTGACTAAAGGGTTGTAATGACCAATTATGTATGTATGTATGTATATATTTTAATCATATTTTAAACGTTTTTAAAAGGTAAAAACGTAACAATATGAAAGTAAACTTGACGTCTTCGATTATATTTCTGTTCTTCACTTTGAGGCAACAAAACTTTAGAGCAGCAATGAGCACTCTCTTCTCATTAATTGTCAACACATCCTGCCACTAACTTCAGGTGATATATAAGAGCTTATAATAGAAAAGAAGACATACAAAGCGATTCAAAATAAATTGAAAGTAACTCGAAAAAAGTTTAAAACATAAACAGAGTTTACGCCACGCACCAAGCATTACAAACAACGCTGGGTTGAGAGTCCTATCACACACGGAAGCAAAATGAGCAAAAAGAGATTCGGATCCATTAAATCTCTAAAGAATAGTAGCAGTTATGTTAACCTATCTGAACGTAGAGTACTGGATAAGCTGAATGAAAACCCCATTTTATCTAAAATCGAAAGAGGAGAGAAGGGTCTGAAAAATAAAATGGGCCTGGAATAGAATATAATTCATATGAACTGCTTAAAGCAAATCTCCCATACTTATACATAATTGGTCAGTACAATCCTTCAGTTAGGATTAAAACCTAGCTACTCTACCTACTTACCTGCGGTAAAACCTACCTACATGAGTGCAGAAATCTACAGATTAAAGTCGACTTCGAACGACAGATTCTTTTTGAGAAACTTTTCATGGAAATTTTATTTTACGCTCAGAGTTTTTGCCAGAAATCTGCTGAGAGGAAGTCGCCTAAGAAATATTTTTTCCTATACGATTTGATCGTGATGTCTGACCTGGGGCTTGAACGTCTAATAAGCCAGAAAACTATCTACTACACTACGGCGATTTGTTCTTTTTCCCATAAATGTTCGAATTTTACATCCGATTGTAGGCCTATTTTGGACCATAACTGATCTTAACGACGTATTGAATAATGGACTCACAAAACGGATTCTAAAGGCAGGATACTTAACTAAGTGCAGCATCTAAAGAGGCTTCACTAACCTCAGTATGCTGAACAAGGTGGTTGTGATTGTACTCAATAAGCGATTGCCCTGAATCAACGGGTCAGTACAATGCTTTTTGTGTCTGCTGGTAAAGACTTGTCGAAATTCTGAAACCCAATATTTTTTAATCGTAAACGAAAGTCGCGTTAGTCTAAGAGGTAGTGTGTAGGCTTATTAGAAGTGAGGCCACGGTTCAAACTTCAGCTCAGACATCTCCAACAAAAAGAAATTTGAAAAAAATATTTCTTCGGCGTTGTCCCCTCAGCAAATTACTGGCAAAAACTCTGAGAAGAGATCAAAAATTGCTGTGAAAAGTTTCTCGAAAAATCTGTCGTTCGGAGTCGACTTTAAACTGTAGGTCCCGCCACTCATGTATAAATTTACACCCACAACATAAGTGGTATGAGAAGCTAGGTTGTAATCCTGACTGAGGAGTTATAATGACAAGTTGTGTAAACGAAAGAACAGGCTTCCCCAAGCAAATTTAATGCTGAAACTACTGACATTATCTATACATTAGTCTGACTTGTATTATGACCGCTTTTGCCTCTCTGCCAATATTTTTGATTTTTAGGGAATGGCCTATTTGCTTTACTTATTGAAATTTGAAATAAAATTCCATTTGAACACTTAAGTTCGGTACTTTCTAATCTGAATAAGTAATTAAAATGGTACCTATGTTGTTGAACTTCTTCAGTGTTTCTTTCTCTTTAATTGTCAAGCTCTTAAATTATTTTTTTCTCTCTCTTTAGTTGCTAAAAATTCTCTTCTCTTGTTTTTTTTATTTGTATTTACCTCAGCATTTGTCCAAAATGCTTATAAGAATGGTAGAAATTTAATACCTTAAACTGGTTTCCATAACAGAGAGTCTCTCTAGCCATGCTCTTATGCTGTCTTAAAATAAACCTGGCTCTTGGCTATAGTGTTACAATGGCTTGTGGTAGTTTTACCTTCAACTTGAACTTGTTTTCATTTTAAGCCTGGCTTCACTCTCAATTGCTCTCGCTCTCTCTATTTTTCTGCATGGCCAAGTAAATAAAAAAAAAGAAAAGAAGAAGAAATTTTTTTTATGTAAAGAATCTGGTTTCTAGCCATGCACGCATGCGTTTAGTACTCTTCGGTATACGAACGCGTTAACAACGTTAAAGCGCTTAACTAAACGTAGTATTTAAACGCGTACTTCATTAAAAAAAATATAAGAAAACTAGTGTTAAAGAAATTGAAACAAATAAAGTTTTAAGAAAATAACGAAAACGAAAGAAAAAAGAGAAGAAGAAAATATTTTTACTTCCTATAAGAAATTATTTTTTAAAAAGAATTGCAAACAAATTATTATTTCAAGTGTTGTAAAGTGTTCCCTTTTGATTGCTTTTAAAAGGATTTACAAGATTTCTTCTTATAGTCTCTATGGAATTTACACTTTTTTCTTGCAGTTATTGCTTGTAAAGGTAAGCTTAAGCCATTTTATTTCACTTGTTTTTGTTATACAGACTTAAGAAACTTGAAAAAATAAAATCTGATTTCATTTTCTTATTAATTATATGGAGATTTTACTCTTTCCGATTTAAAGAAATTAAAAAAATTTTTCTTTATCTAGTTTGGGAAAATCTTTAACGCCCCGGCTTTTTCTGAATACCAGACATGAGAATTTTTTTATTTCTTAACAAAAAAACCTAAATTATGCGCATAAATTAATTGAAGAAGATTTTTTCTTTAACCCTATGAAGTGCATCAAAATAAATGCAAAAAGTGTTAAGGGAAATATTATTAAAGTGCCATTGAATTCCAATACTATTTTTCAAATTTGAAAAAGGTACTTTTTGTATTTTAGTACCTTATAAGTTTTGCTAAATTAATTGTAAAATATTTTCCTTTCACAGTATGAAATCCTTAAAACAGTATTATTGTGGAAAAAATGATAAAAAGGAAGAAAACCCATTTTTTAAAGTACTTTTTTTAAAGTACTTTTTAAGTACTTTTTCTATTTTAGTACCATAGGTACCAGAGATAAATAATATAATAAAAAAATATTATAAAAAAGCAAAAAGAAAAAAGTACCTTTTTAAGTACCATTTATAACAGATGTTTTTTTTTTGAAATATTCTTATTTTTTGAGGGAAAGTACTTTTTACCTTTACAATATACTAACAACACTTTGAATTCTTTGTCTTACTTCCTTTAACAATATGAAATTCTTAAAACAGAATTATTTTGGGAAAATGATAAAAAGGGGGAGAAATAAATTTTTTTTAAAATTTTTTTTATACGTTTATTAAAATTTTTAGAAAAAGTACTTTTTCTATTTTAGTACCATATTAGTTTTGCTAAATTAACTGTCACAGATAAATAATATAATAAAAAAAATATTATAAGAAAGCAAAAAGAAAAAAGTACATTTTAAAGTACCTTTTACCACAGAATTTTTTTTGTGGAAATTTTCTTATTTTTTGAGGGAAAGTACTTTTTACCTTTACAATATACTAACAGCACATTGAATTCTTTGTTTTGCTTAATTGTTTGTAAAATATATGTCCCCAATAATATAAAACCCCTAAAAAACAAAAAGGACAGAATTATTGTGGTAAAAAATTATCAAAAGGGGAGAAAAAGGTACTTTTGAAAGTTTCATGTACATTTTTAATAAAAAGTTTTTTAATACAACAAATATTTATAATTTTAAGAAAAAGTACTTTTTACATTTATAAGGTACTAATAATAAATATTGTACAAAAAAGTACTTTTTTTTCATATACAAGGTATTAATTATATACTCAACTATTTCTTCTGTTAAATTATTCGTAAAATATTTATTCTATTTCTATAAAGTACTGAGGCAGAATTATGGTACAAAAATAATTAAAAGGGAAAAAAAACAAAGAAAGTGCACTTTAAAAGTACTTAGCTTCGTAACAATTATTTTACAATTTTGAAAAACCTAGAAGAAAACTAGGTCCACAATCCTGACTGAAGGGTTGTAATGACCAGTTATGTATGTATGTAAGAAGAAAACTAATTTGGCTATCAATAAAAAAGTACTTTGTATGATATAGTACCACACAAGGCATATGAAATTGAAAAATCATTTATTTCCATACTAAAACAATACAAATAACAATTTTAGAAAGAACACAGGTACAAAAGACAGAAATATTGTAAGAAAATAATTAAAATGTCCAAGAAGAAAAAAGTACTTTCCAAGAGTCCCACTGTTCCGTAGTTTTTGAGGTTTGAACCTCTTGTCTAATAAGTCAGCGCACTACCTTCAACGGCACCAATTTCCCTTTTGCTGTCATTAAATACGAGTTTATTTCCATTCGGTGTACTCTGATGATAGCAACGTTCATCGGCTAGTGCTGGAACAATCTAAGACTCAGTCTTTTTTTCAGAAAAGATTCCACATCCGCCTTTAAAGCTTGATTTGGTGTCGTCAGTCTATGCCAATAATCTTGCAAAACGTTTTTTTTAAATTAATTTAAATATCTGGGATTTTAAAAGCACATAATTTTGGTACTTTTTTGGAAAGTACTGTTTTTTATTTGAGTACCTTATAACGAAAATAAATATTTTATTTTTAATGAATAAATAAACAAAGAGTTTTTAACACTTTAGAGATTAAAAAAAAAATCACAATAAATTTGGGGGAAAAAGTACTTTTAAAAAGTACCAATGTTATATACTTATAAAATATATATACTTTGTAAAACTTTCTTTACAATTTGTTTATAATCTTGGGTGTTTGTATAAGACTAATTTTGGTACTTTAAAAAAAAGTACTTTTTCTATTTTAGAAGGGAAAAAGAAATTTCAAATTAATTTCTTACTTCTTCAAAATATTAAACAAAAAATAAGTGCAATTGCCTCAGAAGATATAAAAGAAAAAGTACTTTTTTAAAAGGACATATAATTCCCTTTTAAAAAAGAAAAGGTACTTTTTTAAAGATAATTGTCTTTTAAAGAAGAAAAAGTTCTTTTTAAAAGGGAAATATATGTCCTGAAGTACTTGTTTTTATTTTTTGTTTAATATTTTGAAGAAGTATGAAATTAATTTGAAAAAACTAGGTAAAATAATAGAAAGCTTAGAAAAGTACTTTTTTTAGGAGTACCAATTTTGTAATAATTTGTATTAGAAAAATTATATGGTAACACATATTTCAAAATGGTACCAAAAGTACCTTCTCAAAAGTCAAAAGTTGTCATTTAGTTGCTTTGCTTCTTAAGGTTCTTAAAATCCTTATCTCTTTTAAGTTCTGTTTTCAAAAGGTACCAAATACGCTTAAAAGTACTATTTTTATAAACTTTTTCCTTAAATCTTTAAATATTCTTCAAATTCCTTTAAATTGCTATTCTTTTGCCGCAAAGTACTTGAAAATTAAATTCGAAAACAATATGATAAAAAAAAATTTTAACATTTGAAATCATTGTACGTACATACGTATGTACGGACATGATGAAAAGAAACTTGCCAGACTTTTCTAACAGAAAATCTTGTTATCATTTAAAAGTTCTATAAGGTACTAAAAAAAAGAGGGAAAAAAGCTTTAAGAATTTCACAAAAAATTGTACAAAGTAGACGAGAAGCTGGAAATAGGACTTAAAAACTAAAAACGGAATTACAAAATCATACGGGTGGTGCTCGTTATAAGCGAATAATATAGGAAACCAAAGATACATACATCGTAGAGCAGGGAGAATCACAGTTCACAACTGAAACTCATAGAAACAGTTAGAAATAAAATCTCTTGTTTAACTCTAAGTGAATACCCCTATTGTCAGTTTGCCTGTGTTGTAAAATGGAAAAACTTTTTTTCTTCCATTTGTTCTTAGAAAAATATCTTAAAAAGCGAAACGTATGAAAACATTTTGCCGTTGTAGTTGAAGCGTAAAATGCGTAAAATGTTGTTGGCGGTATATATTCATTTCTTCTTCTTTTTACCGCAATTTGTTGCAAAAACATTTTTACTTTACTTCCAGTTTATAAGTACTCTCTCTCTCTCTATAAGAAGAGGAAACTACTCCAGGAAAAGTTGCTGTTTTTCTCTTTCAGCAAATTTTCACACATTTACGCTATTCATGAAAAGGTACCATCATCATCTCTACCTTTGCAACCACACATATAAAATCGGAGGAAGGAGGAGCAGGAAGTACCCAGGGTTTTTGGTAAACAATAACACAGCAACATGAGTGAAATGTAATGGAAAAATAAAAGAACAAATTTTCTCTGTTTTTTTCATTCGATTTCTTCTTTCATCTGCTCGAAAAAGTTTTCGTAAGTGTTTCAAGCATTGCAGTCTAAAGTGTAAGTGATACTGTGGCAATGATACAAAAAAACGGAAATCTGAAGAAAAGAGATACTGAAACCAAAACCACCGTGTGTATAAGTGGTAAGGAAGTAGTGTGATATTGTTTATAATATGGTTTTCCTAAGTTCCAATTTTTTTCAAAAAGAAGGAAAAGTTTTCAAAGAAATACAATAAAGATACAGGCCTTTGAAACATTTTTGTTTCAGCAACATGTTGCCTATGAAAATAATATTAAAAACAAAAATTTATTGCTCTTTGTAGGTTTTAATGCGATTTAAAATTTAAATAATCACACAGACTTTAGCAACATTTTTGTTTCAGCAACATGTTGCCAATGAAAATAATATAAATATCAAAAATGTATTACTGTCTGTAGGCTTTAAAGTGATTTAAAATCTTACAGACTTTGGCAACATTTTTGTTTCAGCAACATGTTGCCTAAAAAAAAATATAAACGTCAAAAATGTATTGCTTTTTGTAGGTTTTAAAGCGATTTAAAATTTAAATTATCTTACAGGCTTTGGCAACATTTTTGTTTCAGTAACATGTTGCCTATGAAAATAATACAGACAAGAAAAATTTATTGCTTTTTGCAGGTCTTAAAGCGAATTAAAATTTAAATAATCTCAAAGGCTTGGCAACATTTTTGTTTCAGCAACATGTCAGGGCCAGACATCAAAACAAAGTACAAAAAGTATTTCTTCGGCGACTTCCTCTCAGCGGATTTCTGGCAAAAACTCTGAGAGTAAATAAAATTGCCATGAAAAGTTTCTCCAAAAAATCTGTCGTTCGGAGTCGACTTTAAACTGTAGGTCCCGCCACTCATGTATAAAATTAACACACACAACATAAGTGGTGTGAGAAACTAGGTCGTAATCCTGACTGAAGAGTTGTAATGAACAATTATATATGTATGTGTATGTTGCTTATCAAAAGAATATAAAAAACAAAAATTTATTGGTCTCTGTAGGTTTTAAAGCAATTTAAAATTTAAATAATCACACAGACTTTGGCAACATTTTTGTTTCAGCAACATGTTGCTATGGAAATAATATAAATGTCAAAAATTTATTGTTCTCTGTAAGTTTTAAAGCGATTTAAATTTTTTTTGTTAAGGCAACATGTTGCTAAGAATATTTTGTTTAGGCAACATGTTCCAAATCACAATCTAATAACGACAATATGTTAATGGCTTTCTGAACCTTATATTTAATTGAAATCAAATACAACATGTTGCTTGAAACATTTTTAATTCCTAAAATGTTTAGAAGAAAAATCTTTCACAGTCTTTTATGAAATTTTCCCTTTTTCTATGCAGTTATCTTTGTTTAGCTTTCATCTTCATCTCTTTTCTTAGTATTTTTTTTGCCAATGTTTTGTTTGTTGCCTGCATCTTAGATTTACCTTCTGTTTTATTGTCTTTCTTTTCCTTTTTTATGTTTTCCCTTTATGTTGTTTGCCATGGTATTTTCTGTACTTAAAACTTTTGTGCACTTTTCATTACCTCTCATACGCTGGCAGTATGTGTTTGTTGCATGCAACAATGCCAAGATCTTCTTTAGATTTGTTTCTACTTCCTCTCGACTTCCTTAGTTTTTGCCTAAAACATAACAAAAAACAGAAAAAAGAAAATCTTTTTGAACTTTTTCTTTAGATATTGTGGCATGACGCAGTGCACTTGAAATAAAAACGGGTAGTATTTGTGGTATTTTTGCGAAAAAGTGGCAAACGACTGGAAGCTATTTTTCTTAGTTGTTGTTTTTGTTTTTGTTTTTCTTTTCATATTACATTGTAGAACAACTTTAAACATGAATTTGGAAAATGATGGCATTAACAAGACTTTAAGAAATTTTCAATTTGTAATCTTAGCAAAATTGAAATATAATTACAAGGGAAAAGTTTGTTTAGGCAACATGTTGCTAGAAGTTTTATCAACATTACAAAAATTTTGAGATTAAAAAATCTATAAACACTCTTTTGGTTTTAAACAACATGTTGCAGCTGCATGTTTTGATACATTATATTCATAAAAATTAAATTTTTAAGTCATGCTTTGTCGCAACATATTTGTAATGCTTACCGGATACTGTTGCTGTTACACGTTGTATTTCAGAATCCTTATTGTTTTGCTACAACATATTTGTAATGCTTACTTGATGCTGTTGCTGTTACATATTTTATTTTAAAATCCTCATTGGTTGTTAGGTTAAGGAATTTTGAAACCATATGTTGCTGCAAATTGTTTGGCAACATTCCTTAGCAATTATTTACATACCTGGTTAGAATGCAGAATTTTTGATACAAATTTCCAGCACAATGTTTCCAACATAGTTCTATGGAATCTTTGCAGTTTGTTTGGCTTTAAAATGTTCAAGACTTATGTTCATGTAATTTGCTTAGCAACATTTCAATACCAAAAACTGCTTATTTTGTGTTGTTTAAAAACTTCAAAGCGCCTGGTCCGTGTAACACGTTTAGAATTATTTTTATAATTATAAAAATAAAATAAAATTTTACATCTTTCTTTTGTTTCCGAAACAAGTTGCTGCAACATATTTAGCAACATTTCTTAACAAGGCTCTATAATCACTTTTGTGTCATAATTTATTAGTCTTATAAGACTTCAAAATGTTTCCTGTATTGTTTTACAGAATCTATACTATTCTTCTTGCTTTTTACACTTTTTAGTCACATGTTGCTGCAACATATTTAGCAACATTTCATAACAAGACCCTAGAAACTTTTTTATTTCATAAATTATTAGCCTCATAACACTTCCAAATGGTTCCTGCATTTTTCTACAGAATTTATACTATTCTTTTTGCTATAGATAGTTTTAAGGCACATGTTGCTGCAACATATTTAGAAATATCTTAACAAGGCCGTATACATTTTTTTGTTTCATAAATTATTAGCCTCATCAGACTTCGAAATGCTTCCTACATGGTTTTACAGAATCTATACTGTTCTTTTTGCTTTAGACAGTTTTAAGTCACATGCTTTAGACAGTTTTAAGTCACATGTTGCTGCAACATAAATAGCAAAATTTCTTAACAAGGCTCTAAAAACTTTTTTGTTGCATAATTTGTTAACCTTACAGGTGAGCAGCATGTTTACCTGCATGATTTTACAGAATCTATACTGTCCTGTACTATTCTATTTTAGACACTTTCAAGACACATGTTGCTGCAACATATTTGGTATTATTTCTTATCAAAACCTTTAAAAATAATTATTTTAGGATTTTTATGCGCAGCAATACAGCAACAAGTTTTCCTGTTTTGTTTTACAGAATCTACAATGTTTTTTGTTTGTTTCGAAAATTTCTAAACACATGTAGCTGCAACATGTTTAGCTACATTGCTGCAGAAAATATCTATAAAGTATTTTTTTATGAAGTAAACACTTTCTACCACTTCTCTTTCCCTATTAATATGGCATACAAGCCGTTGCTTGGCTTTTTAGCCTCTTAACGGTATTTTTCTTTAATATTTTCTTTTTACTTGGTATTCTTTAATGGTCGTCGCTCATAATGTTCATATTCTAATGTGTGTTAAGTCTTTTAGGACCCAGTTTTGTTTGCTATTTTTTGCTACTTTTTTATATTTTTTGATAAAGAAAATTATTTTTTTAATCTTTTTTAAAGTAGTGACAGAGAAAGATAGAGAATTCAAATTAAAAATTATTTTTTTTGTTGTTGCCATAATATTTGTAATTTATTTATTTTTAATCACTTCTTTTGCAAACATAGAAAAAAAATGACAGAAAATTAAAGAAAAAACCAACAACACGAGCATAATCACTTACAAATCATGGGTAAATAGAGAGATACTCGTAATGGCTCTTCATTTGTTGGGACGGTATGAATTGAAAGACTGACTGACTGACTGACTGTATGACTGAATGATAGAAATGTGTCAGTTTGTCTGCCGCTACTTGACTTGTTCTTGTTTTTTTTTATTTCTGTATTCTTGCTGCTTAAGTTTACGTACGTGCAACATATACTTTTCTGAGTCTATAAATGTTGCTGCTGCTGGTGATTGCAATTATTGAATTCTTTAGTGTCGTTTTCATCATCAATTTCAAATTGGTTTTGCTCGATATTGTATTGTGTTGTATTGTGCTGTGTTGTGTTCTATATGAGTTATTGACTGTTTGTTTCGTTAGTAGAAAATTTATTGCATTTCTTCTATTTGGACTTTTGGTTGGTTGTTCTCGTATTTAATAGGTGCTGTTTTAGTTTTTTTTTCTTTTTCATTTATTGAGGGTATTAGGCAAACACTGTTTCCCTGTATAATTGAAAATAATTCAATGTTCACTAAGAGCTGATCAGAAAATGCTTGTTTTTATACTTACCACTGCGCTATTATGCCCTTTTAGCTCATGCTGTGATGTGAAGCCAAGAAAGTGAGAGTTTTTGAGTCTAAGGTATCAAACGAAGATGAGTGCTATCAGTACTTGTACTGTTTTTGATTCTGGATACAGTACTTTAGAAAATAAACTCTACATAATTCAATGGCATCTTAATCATCGGTTGCAAGATCTGGACTATACTATTCTATACTATACTATACTATACTATACTATATTATACTATACTATACTATACAATACTATACTGTACTATACTATTCTTTACTATAATGTACTATACTATACTATACCATACTATACTATACTATACTATACTATACTATACTTCACTATATACTATGCTATACTATACTATACTACTATATAGTATACTATACCATACTATACTATACTATACTATACTATACTATACTATACTATACTATACTATACTATACTATACTATACTATACTATACTATACTATACTATACTATACTATACTATACTATACTATACTTCACTATATACTATGCTATACTATACTATACTACACTATATACTATACTATACTATACTATACTATACTATACTATACTATACTATACTATACTATATTATACTATACTATACTATACTATATTTTACTTCTCGTTCGATACCCCAGTAAGAATATGGGAAACACTTGAAATCCTGCTAGAGTATGAACAGAAACACGAACATGAAATAAACACCATAAAAGCAGAGTCGCTTAGAATACAAACAAAATTGCTTATTACAACCCTTTAGTCAGGATTACGACCTAGCTTCTCACACCACCTATGTTGTGTGCGTTAATTTTATCCACGAGTGGATTCATTTATTCATTCATGCAAGTATGATACTAATTACATACATATGACCGACTAAAAGTGTTAGAATAAATAGTTTTTATAAATTTTAATGGAGACTTTTAAGCATGACATTATGGAAAGCAACAAAATTTACTAACCATTCCCTTAATCTTCTCTTGAGAGCCGGATTCTTACTATCACTATTACTGAATTGAGCACTACAGCCCTTTAGTCAGGATTACAACCTAGTTTCTCACACCATCCATCTTGAGTGTATTAATTTTATACATGAATGGTGTGACCTACAGTTTAAAGTCGATTGCGATAAACAGATTTTTGAAAATCTCTTCATGGCAATTTTTGATTTACTGTCAGAGTTTTTGCCAGAAATCTCATTACAACACCACTTATGTTGTGTGCGTTAATTTTATCCAAAAGTGGCGAAACCGACGGTTTAAAGGCGATTCCGAATGGCAGATTTTTGAGAAACTTTTCACGGCAATTGCTACCATGCCTGCTGAGAGATATCTGCCGCAGAAATATTTTTCTCGATCCACTCATGTTGTGTGCGGTAATTTTAACAATTTGAACAACAGTTTTGAGAAAGTTTGTGATGGCAATTTAGAATTGCCGAAAGGTATATTTTTTTGATATTTTTTTCTGTGTGAGATGTGTGAGCTGGTGTTTGAACCACGATCTCACGTCTAATAAGCCAACACATTACCAACTAGACTACGATGACTTCGTTTGTTCTAGTATAGTAGCTGGCAGAACGTCTTACTTTGCTGGCCTTTAGAAATATATCGGGTCCTCTTACTATCTTTATGCGGTCTCTATACGTTACGGCTAGCTATACAACAAAGTTGAATAAACAAGTTGGTCGTTTATTTCAACCAACTTGACTTATATTTTGTTTTTGTAGCATCACATTATTTGTCGGTTGTTAGAAAATGAAAATAAATTTCGGATTTCCATTCAACTGACAATCAACCGTTGACCTATCAGCCCTCTGAAGTTAAAATTAGTTGTACAACTTGATTAAGAGCGGTGGCAGCTACAGCTTAAAAACCGACCTCAAACGACATATTTTTGAAAAACTTTTCATGGCAATTTTTGATTTACTCTCAGAGTTTTTGCCAGAAATCTGCTGAGAGGAAGTTGCAGAAGAAATATTTTTTCATATTTTCTGTTGAAGAGGTCTGACCCGGGGGTTTGAACTGAGACCTTACGTCTAAGCCAACACATTAACTACTAGAACACGTCAACCTAGGCCCTACACTTTCGCCGAAGAAATATTTTCTTTTCATATTTCATTTTGATGCACTTGTCTGACCTGGAGTTTGAACCATGGACTTCTATCTAATAAGGCAACACATTGACTACTAGACTAAGGCTAAAATTTAATGCGGCCCCTATACCAATTTTGTTTTATTTCAATTGAATGGTAGTAAGTGCTTAGAATTTTGGAAATCCGATTATCAAGTTCTGTGTCTCTTTTGTTTTTGTATAAAACATGAAATTTTTATTGGAAATTACAAGAGAATTTTTAAAAATTTTTGAATAAAAAAAGTTCAATTAATTTTTTCCCATCAATTCTTTTGTAATTTTTATTACAGTTTCTTTCTGTAATTTTTTTACATTAATTATCCAAAAAAATATAGAAAAAAGAGAAGAGAAGAGAGAAGAAAACATTTCAAATACTAATGAACAATTAGTAAAATTTCCTAAGGCGTTAAATTGTTAAAAATCACTCACACTCCCAATCAACAATAATATATTAACAACAAACACATTGCTTTTGTAAATAGCCATGGGTATACACCTCAAAAACATTTGAAACAAAAAAAAAAAGAAAAAAAGGTGGCCACCACTGCATGCTTCTATGTACCAAACATTGTTTTTTTTTTTTTTTTTGTTTAAAAATGGTCATGATAAACGAAAATCGTTTTTGTATTCTTGTTTTTATTTATTTTTTTTTGTGTAAAACAAGTCAGATTTTTTTTGTTTTCTTTTTTCCCCGAACAACATTTTTACGTGAAAGTGGTATTACCACTCTGATGATGGTGATGAGAGATGGTCATAAAAAATTAAAGAAAACATAGGAAAAGAAACAAAACAAAGTAAAAAATCTTTGGTATGGCATTCTATAGAAATATAATAAAAAAAGAATAAAATTTAAATAAAAATAAAATAAAAAGAAAGAAAAAAAAATTAAAAAACGATAAAATTTTATTAACACACACAAGCACTCGTATAAAATCAATACAAAACAAGCAACTGCAGCCGGTCAGAATGAGTGGAAGATCCATGCACACTTAATCGTCTAACATATGGAAATGCAAACAGTTATAGCAGAAGTTATTGCCAGTTTTAATCAACTGTTTATAGATTTTCTTTCTTTTCTTTTCTTTTATTTTTTTATTATTAAAATACAACAACAACAACAACAACAGAACAGAAAAATACCGAATGCTTTAATTCAATGACGTCGTATAGATATGTTGCTCATGATGATTTATAATATTTTCAAAGAAATTTTTTAAATTTTTTTCAATTTTTTTGTTATTATTTTTACCATATAACCGTCTCTATACATACATACATATGCTTATAAGCTTATAATTTTATGAAATTTGCTTTTCTTACAAAATTCATTTCAATTCAATTGAATTGAATTTCGTTTTACATTTTGAAAGAAAGTTTTTTTTTCATTTTTTTTTTTGGGTGTGAGTCATACAAACCCGTACATACGTACTGTGAAGCAACGGATGTGTCATGTACCTGTCTCCATAAGTGTTTTAAAAAAATTGCAGAAAATAATTTATTTCCCGGGGTCACCATAAGCCATAAGGTGTGTTCGTTTAGAAATTTTCATTTCAAAAGAAAAATTTCCTTAACGCAATACAACCACTTAATAACGGGCATCAAAGCAACGTTTTGGTATTAGGAAACTAGATTGTGGGAAGAGGCTAAAGCGAAGTAATCAAATGGCAAATGGGTACTCAACAACAATTTAATTTTTATAAAGGGTCCGCCAAATAACTTTTGTTTTGGAAAATGCTTTAAAAAAAAACTACTGAATATTTTCTCAAATTTCTTTTTTTATTTGAAAGTACAATCCTTCCGGTTAATAATGGAAAATAATTTCATTTAAATGGCTGCCTCGGCTGGCCATGCAGTGGCCTACACGATCGGTCCAATTTTTAAGCACATTATCGATTGTGTGCAGCTGTATTTCATCAATGGCTTCGCGAATATTTTCCTTTAAAGCGTCAATTGTCTCTGGCTTGTCGGCGTAACACTTATCTTTGACGGCACCCCACAAATAATAGTCCAACGGTGTCAAATCGCAGCTCCGAGGTGGCCAAACGACATGAGCTCTGCGGCTGATAATGCGATCTTCAAAACATCAGGTGTAGCTTCGGCTGTGTGGCACGTAGCGCCGTCCTGTTGAAACCAAATGTTGCCAATATCCTCCCCTTCAATTTTTGTGAACAAAAATTCGTTCAACATGTCCCGATAACGATCGCCATTGACTGTAACGGCCATGACTGTAACTCCTTGCTCATTTGCGAAGAAAAAGGGCCCAATTATGCCTCTGGACCAAAATCCGCACCAACCAGTGACTCGTTTTGGGTGCGTCGGCTTTTCAATGTATGCGTGCGGGATTTCTGTGCCCCAAATGCGACAATTTTGCTTGTTTACATACCCGCCAAGATCAAAATGAGCTTCATCTGAAAAGATGATTTTTTTTTGCCAAAATCGGCATTTTCTGGTGTAGGCCAATGCATGGCCAGCCGAACCAGTCATTTGAATGAAATTATTTTCCATTATTAACCGGAAGGATTGTACTTTCAAATAAAAAAAGAAATTTGAGAAAATATTCAGTAGTTTTTTTTTTAAAGCATTTTCCAAAACAAAAGTTATTTGGCGGACCCTTTATATGAATTTCAAAAGCGGCCAATGCATATCGAAAAAGTCCATGTTTGGTGGGGCGTGTCATTGGTTCATATTTCTTCAAGAACTTTGTCAAGGGGTTGTACTATAGTTTGGTAATTACTAACTTCTTTTAGCCTGAATTGATTGATCTAACCACCAACGGCATATGGTTTTAACAGGGCGGGGCTATGGGTCATACTGCTTACGGCAAATTTGATATTCAGTACGAACGATTTTAAAGAATGGTCATCATATGCGATGAGGATGTAAATTGGGCGATTTGACCCTGATAGACCGCTTCTTGTAGGATCTGCAAATAAGCCACAAAACAGAGTTTTTCAAAGCCAATATAACCCGAAACGATCGATCAAATTCAGCCTGATTTCTAGCTATAGTCATGGGAAATTAGACATTTGGAATGAACTTCATTTAAAAAAGCCATTGCGGTGGACAGAAGGGCGATGTTATATTTCGCACATAATAAAATCAAGAGGTCTTTCAAACGCATAAAAATTTTCTTTGATACCTCACACACACACACACACATTGCTTTTTTTAAATTTAATGCGTCCACTACACGTTGCGATTAGTTGTACAACTTGATTAAGTTGATTAAGTTGTACAACTAATTGTAACGTCAGCGGGCTCATATGTAAACGGTTGATCGTTAGTTGAATGGAAATTGTTGATTGAAAGAAGTTGATTGAAATAAACGACCAACTTGTTTATTCAACTTTGTTGTACAACTAGCCGAAAGATAGGAGAAGGATCAGATATATTTCTAAAGTCCAGCAAAGTAAGGCTACCTGTCAGTTACTATATTGGAACAAAAGAAGTCATCGTAGTATAGTTGGTAATGTGTTGTGCTTATTAGACGGGAGCCCGTGGTTCAAACCCCAGCTCATACATCTCCAACAGAAAAAAATATTAAAAAATATACCAGCAGTCTTCTGGCAAAATCACAAACTTTCTCAAAACTGTTGTTCGAATAGGTAAAACTACCGCCCACCACATGCGTGGATCTTTCTTTCAGAAGGCATGGTAGCAATTGCCATGAAAAGTTTCTTAAAAATCTGTCATTCGGAATCGCCTTTAAACCGTAGGTTCCGCCACTTTTGGATAAAATTAACGCACACAACATTAGAGGTGTTGTAAGGAGATTTTTGGCAAAAACTCTGAGAGTAAATCAAAAATTGTCATGAAAAGAGTTTTTATGTAGGTCCCACCATTCATGTATAAAATTAATACACTCAACATGGATGGTGTGAGAAGATAGGTTGTAGTCCTTACTAAAGGATTGTAGTGATCAATTCAGTAATAGTGATAGTAAGAATCCGGCTCTCAAGAGAAGATTAAGGGAGTGGTTAGTAAATTTTGTCACTGTCCATATTGTTATGCTTAAAAGTCTCCATTAAAATTTATAAAAACCTCTTTTATTCTAACACTTTAAGTCGGTCATAAGTATGAAGTCAGTGTCATGAACGCATGAATGAATGAATGAATGAGTGTTTGTCTTACTTATACGGCTAAAACTGTGTGTTATTTAATGATTAGTGTTAACATAATAATTATTATGCTGTACCACGCACCTAGACCACTAACAAATACCGACAAAAAAAATTCCGTTTTTTTTTCTCTCTCTTTTCTTTTGAAGGAATGAAAGCCAAACTGTCAATTAGCCGCATTTCATTGAGGCAAAAGCGAAAAATTACAAAAAAAAGAATAGAAGCAAAATAATAGAACAAAAATAGACATATCGATGGGGTATTATAGACCATGACCATTACCATGACCATTAACAATAACCACCTTTGTTTAATACGAAAATTTTATGTTTAATGTCACATTCTTTTCGAATGGAGTACATTAAACGCGTATTGCTCTTCTTTTTTCTGTTTTTTTGCTTAAAAGGGAACTTGATTGACACATTAGGGTCTCTTTCCAAAACCCAGAAAAATCATGGTTTTTCTTCTACATGGTGTTAGGCAATGGCATTAGAAAAACTGGTATTAGTTAACGTTATATTATAATTATTAGGAAATTAGAAAAAAAACAACAACAACAACAAAAAAAGATTTTCTTTTGGCCATTAGCTTGAATTATTTGCTTGAATTTCTATCAAAGCAAACCTTCTTTTTTCTGCCTTTAAAAACTTTCCCATGCCTTGTGTATACATTACCTTACCTTTGAATTGCCATCACCAGTGCTTATGTATATTCATTACAAATGTCAACTTTATTGCTTTTTTCTTCTAGATTTTCTAGTTCTTTTTCTGTCAAGTTTTTGTAACACAATTTTCACCTTTTTTTTCGAGTATCTAGTGGTCGTAAGACATATATTTTGGCCATCGCCATACAAGTTTAGGTTTATGATCTACCACAGCGGCTTTAAAGTTAGTTGTACTTGATTAACCATTTAGTTAAAGTTTTTCTTGGCGTTTAATGACTTTGTTTTACGTACTTTTTGATATTAAAAACAATAGAATGTTAAGCTTGACTAAGCCATACTAGAGCACCACCAATAGTTTAATAAAGAGTTTAAATTTAGAACTTCCATGTGCCTTATCTGAGGGTATTAACAGAATTAGCCATCTAGACAGTAGGCATGAGATACCTTAAGAGTTCAAATGTCGGCTGTGAAATAAAAAAAAACAATTTTTTATGAATAGCTCCGGGATGAAACCACATCCCATGAAAACGCTTCTCCAAGCTGTTATTACACACCCCTGCACGGGGTTCATTCAGATTTAAAAATTTCAAAATGTCGGATCCAATATGGCGGTCAAGTAAATCTGATTAATTTTTATAAATCTCGAGTAGTCTAGTAGGTAGTGTGTTGGCTTATTAGACGTGAAGCCAGGGTTTGAGCCCCAGGCCAGACATCAAAACAAAATACAAAAAGGATTTCTTGGGCGACTTCCTCTCAGCAGATTTCTGGCAAAAACTGTGAGAGTAAATAAAAAATTGCCATGAAAAGTTTCTCAAAAATCTGTCGTTCGGAGTCGACTTTAAACTGTAGGGGTCATCGGGCTTATCTCGACGACCATGGTGACGGTGTTCTTGTCGCTGAACCTGTGGAGGAGAAGAGCATTAATACTAGTCTTAACCATAACAAAAGCCATAGGCTATGCGATATTTATTTTAGTATACGCTATGCGATATCCGTTGGTATTGAGTCCACAAACCCTGCCGTCTATGACTCAGGGTTCCTGGACCAGAATGAGCTTTGCATCCTCGGCTGCTAGACGGAGGAGCAGAGCGGCGGAGGAGGTTTTGGAGTGTTGTAGGTTAATTTGGATGACTCAGCATCGGCCGACAATGGAGAGGACTTCTTGCTGGCTGAGTAGCGTCGAGAAGAGTGACTGTACACGCTTCTGCATTCGACGTCCTTGGCAGTAGGGTTCGAGTCCAGAGATTCCCGGGTAGGATCAGACGGGGCTGGGTCCTGTAGGATGGGTTTCGATGGGACGGAATCCACTGGGGCGGGTTCTGTTGAGGGACTTATAGACCCTTAGCTCAATTGAGCTAAGGAAACTAAATCGTAAACCTGACTGAAGGGTTGTAATGACCAATTATGTATGGAACAGTAGGCTGGATCCCAGGGTTTTGGATGCAAGTGGTGTAGTAAGAGCACTAGCTTCCTCCTGTTTATTGCATTTTGCTGACATTTGGTTTCAAGACTAAAGTATCTGTTGCCCATTGTAGTACTAGAGAGTGTTGGAAAACGTTTTCTGCTTATTTTACATTTCAACAGGATGTTGTCAAGAGTTATGAGTTCTTTAACATTTTTTATGTATTTTTAAAACCAATAGCAGCATATACATAGAACTGTGGCCGTAGTAGCTCATAAACTTTTGCAATTAAAATTAATGGCTTTAAGACACTGGCTTTTATGTCTTGGAACTGTTAACAATCAATTAAATTTTAAAACTTCTTCTTTTATTTTCTTGTAATGGCAATAACTTTAATTTGATTCTTTGAAAGCTTTTGAAAGAAACGAAAAAATAAGAAAACAAAACCAATTTCCATCTCGGGCCATAGATAATCTCATGTCATCCCATGTATTGAAATTAGTTTCAATAGATAGTTCGGGTCAAATAATAGAAGACGATCATAAAAATCCACCATAATTTTCTTTCTAATTTTTGTTTTTTAATTCAATTTGTATGCTTTAACCATACCGAAAGTCATAAAGAAGATCGGTTTGGAGTGGCTGGCATGTGCTTGAATCCCATAAAAAAATTTAAATTCTTCACAAAACTTATTTTATTTTTTATTTGATTTTTTTATTATTTTAATTTTGTTTTCTTACTTTGTATTCGTGTTTCTCTCAAGTGAAAGTGTTAAATTGTGAGCCACTTTTTCAGCTCTTAAGCGAATGAAAGTTTTTATTTCATTCGGTTTGATTTGGTTCTAAACAATACACAGGTAAATTATACCTGTTACCACTTGATTAGCTGCAACGGCAGCTCAATGTCTTGTAAATGAAATTTCAAAGAAAAAGTGTATCGGCATAATAATTCTTGGCTAATAATTATGCAGGAATAAAAATACAAATTTAAACATAAAAACTGGTGGAAAATTATTTTTTAAGTGAAGTTTATTAGCATATAAGCCCACAATATTCCGGTGATTAAAATATTTTCATTTTAATTTCTTTTTAATCCATAAAATTTATTTGTATTAAAGAGCGAAAAGAAAAATTAAAAATTAAGTACTTAAAGCAAAAAAAAAAAAATACAAAATAAACAATCTCTTCTTAACCAAGATGTTTGGCCAGCCTTGAAAGCATCTTATATTGGGTATAAGCATTAATAGCCATTGGTTTGTAATGAAAGGATTTCTCGTTAATCAGCAACTGCTTTGAGTTTCAATATCATTTTGTCTCTTGATTGTCTACTAGCCTGGTAACAAACCATTTTTGAAACTGTACTCAAATAAAATTAAATGTCAACCGAAGATGCATTGAAGGAGGGGCTATGAGATGTATGTAGCAAATCTACGCCTCGAAATTTTCTTAATAACTTTTTAAGGCGTCAATTAGCATAAGGAGGCCTACAATCTACTTACTTAATTGGCCATTAATAACCTGATTAACGGATTTCGGCCTGTCTTAAAACCGCCTTAGAAGTCGCCGTAGTCTAGTAGGTAGTGTGTTGGCTTATTAGACGCAAAAAGCCTGCGTATCAAAGACAAAATACAAAAAATATTCCTTCGGCGACTTCTTATCAGCAGATTTCTGGCAAAAACTCTGAGAGTAAATAAAAATTGCCATGAAAAAAAGTTTCTCAAAAATCTGTCGTTCGGAGTCGACTTTAAACTGTAGGTCCCACCACTCATGTATAAAAATTAAGACACACAACATAAGTGGTGTGAGGAACTAGGACGTTGTACAATGGGTCAATTCGACCTCCGGGTACTGTACTTGTCTTAATTGACAAGTACAAGTCCTCTAACCTAACCTAACCTAACCTACAGTTTAAATTCGACTCCGAATGATAGATTTCTGAGAATCTTTTCACGGCAATTTTATTTACGCTCTCAGAGTTTGTGTCAAAAATAGGCTGAGAGGAAGTCGCCAAAGAAATATTTTTTTCATATTTCGTTGGTTGGGTTTGAACCGTGGCCTTATGTCTAATAAGCCAACACAATATCTACTAGACTACGGTGATGGCTGTAAACAATTAATTGACCATTAAGAACCCAATGGATTTCGCACGTTTTGTTGTCCACTTCAGAGATCAGCAATGAGTATTCTAAAAGATAAGTAGAATCGAATCATACTCATAATTTCTGATACTTATACGCATTCATACTTATTTTTTTATATCATGGAAGCTCTTCTCATATTCAAAGTTGGAAGTACTCATCATACTCATACCTAACAACACGTATGATGTTGTTGATTTCGACTCACCATAACTCAACATATACCCGAAGCACAAAATAAGTATGGTTCGCGTACGAACACTTAAATGCTCATTAGAAGGTTGTGTATTAGCTCCGCTTGCTGCTCTATCTTATTTGCTTAGGTGTCTAAGAACTGAGTCTGTAAATTTTGATGAATGATTCGAGTCACTCGAAGTTATGAATCTGAATGTGTAGGCTTATGAATCAAACATATTTCGAATGGTATGGGTTTGATGTCAACGTTGTACTCATACTCATTGCAACCTGTACTTATAAATCAACTTTGCAGTGAATATGAATGAATCAGAGTACATAGTTAAATTTCAATATTGTTGCCTCTTATGGATAGCGAAAAAACGATTCATTGCTGATCTCTGGTCCATTTCGCCGACTTCCGCAAATTCCCGCATCGAATACCCGCCTTGCCGTAGAATTCTCTTCACTTCGAAACAATTTGGATGTTTTCAGAGATCCTTAGAATTTTATAACTTAAGTTAGGTAAGAATAAATTGGGAGTCGATTAGAAGAGCACAATAAATTAGTCCCTCATAGACACCGATAATACACTTATATCTACTGGCTGGTATGTCTCAGTTATCCTGATAATTTTATGGAGGATTCTCTGTCTAAACATGAGGAATGGAATGAAATGGAATGGAATGAGGTTAAATAGTCTTTAGCTAGTCTAGCGGCTAGTGTGTTGGAGTATTAGCCAAGAACAGATGGTTCAAGCCCCGGCTCAAACCTCTCGTACAAAACAACATATGAAAAAATACACCTTTCGGCAACTTTCTAAAAAAAATTGTCATGAAAAGTTTCTTAAATTTGTCGTTGGCAGTTGACATTAATCAGTAGGTCTCGGTAACCATGGATAAAAGTTAACACACACAACATGTGCGATATGAGAGGTTAGGTAGTAGTCCTGGCTAAAGGGTTGTAATGACAAATTATGTAAACAAGTTCTCTATCTAACGGTATGAAGAATTCTATTCTTCATAAATCTTACTCAACAAACTCTGAGTATTCGAGAATCCATAGTCTTTGTAAGCCTAATGCCGGTCCAAGGCAGAGAAAGATGCTCTATTTTCGTCTGTCTTTCCATGTCATTACAGCTTCTGCAGAAATTGTTGTGAGTTATTTCCAGCCTCACAGAGAGTGCAGGGTAAGTGTCCCATTATAAATGCTATGTAGTTCCTAACATGTAGTTTTGCCAAGTTTAGTGTACGCTTTCTTATACATTTAACTATATAGGGCCAGATCTGATGGATCTCTGCACAAGTGGGTTTATTATCCCGTCTGTCGTTTGCAAATAAGTGAAGTACACGTGAGGCCATTGGTTTGTTCTTCTGCAGAGGATTGGCAATCTCACTGAATTCAGTTGAATTTCGCGTTGCACCAGCCTTTTCAAGTGAGTTGGCTTTGTTCTTATCTGCAATGTGCCTGTGTTTAGAAACTCATATGTGGGTATCTATTGGAAGCCTTGCTATGTCCCTTAGGACCTCTAGATACTCCAGGGATTCTCAGGCAAATCCAAATATAATGCACACACTCTCTAGAGATCTAATGACAGCATTGCTGTCAGTATACATACATACATACATAATTCGTCATTACCGCACTTCAGTTAGGATTACGACCTAGCTTCTCACGTCACTTATGTTGTATGTATTAATTTTTATAAATGAATTGCGGGACCTATTGCTTAAAGTCGACTCCGAGAGACGTATTTTTGAGAAACTTTTCGTAGAAATTTTATTTTACTCTCAGAGGTTTTGCTTGAAATCTGCTGAGAGGAAGTCGCCGCACAAATATTTTTCGTGCTTCGTTTTGTTAGAGAAGTCTGACCTGGCCTAGCGTCTAATAAGCCAACACACTACCTACTAGACTACGGCGACCTCATTACTGTCGGTATATGCACTTGTTTTTAATTTTTAAATGAAAAGGGCTGCGTTGAGGCATTAAAATCGCTTGGCAAAGTCTTCTGATATAAATTCTCCGTATTACATACAAACTGTACAGATCTGTGATGACCATATTCACACTTTTTCTATTTCAAAAGTCTTCTTCGGACTTGAGCCGAGGATTACCAAGCAAGATTTTGGATCCAGCAAAAGTGTAATAAGACTTGGATGTTATACTCACGATATTCTCTACAAAATTTTTGTAGGCAGCCATGGTAAGATATTCACATACAAGGTTGCTACGAAAGTATTGTATACACGACTAAAGTGGAGTCTGAAGAAAACCTATTCCCAGCTTCTTAGCACTGAGTTGGCGTGATGTTAAGACAACGTGTTGTTAAGACAACGCACTTAATGTTATCTGTTGTAAAACGTTGGAAATTAATTTTACTACCCAATAATTAAATAAGAAAAAAACCTGTACGAATAAAGATATTTAATGACGGCAATTATAAAACCAGTAACACTGTCATTAAAATATTTAAGAAAACTAAATATAGTCGTAGTGATAATTATTTTTATTTATTTAAAAATAAATTTTAACGGGTTTTCACTAAAGCTGTTAAGGAAAAAAAGATTTTGACAAGAAATTTTCCAAAAAAGAAAACGAAAAAAGATATGAAATGTACATGGCCAGGCAGACAGACAGACATTCAAATGGACGACAAATACGCAGACCATTAGACCAATGAGAGATAGTGGACAGTAGAAATTAAAGCTTCTTAATTTTGTTTTAGTTTTTTGTTGTTGTTTTTTTCTTAATCTAAATCACTTAATCTTAACGAGCGAAAGTGTTTAATTACTTCTCTCTACACACTAAGCAAAGCATAGAAAAAAAAACAGTTTTTGTAGTGTTGGCTGTAAGCGATGAGGGGCTAAAGTGTTGATTTACATGCCATTAAATCAGTATCTCTACCTCATCTAAATAGCAGAAGTTAAGCATTTAAATGCCACAAATATTAACAACAACAATTGGAATGCAGTTGGCAAAAAAAACAAAATTTTTTTCTCTATTTTTCTCTCTTTTTTTCTTGGTAAAAAAGTAAGGCAATGTGTCAGGTTTATTTGTTTTGCCTGTCATTTATTACTTATTTCTGTGCATATTTTCTGTTTTTTTTTTAAGTTTTAAAGCAGAAAACAATAAAAAAATGAAAAATATTTAAAATTTTTAAAGCCTTGCAATATAAATTTTTTTTTTACTTTGAAAACCATTTATGAATTTTAAGTACTTTTTCGTACAGTATAAGGTACTTTTTTGTTGATCATACATTTTATTTTACAAAACTGTCATGCCTAAATGTCTTACATGACGTTTTTAGAATAATTTTTGAATAATTTCTGGCAAAAAACGAGAAGTCTCTTAGATTAAAAATTATTTTACATGTACTTTTAGTTTACATGCTTTAAGTACCTTTCTAGGACGCATAAAGTTCTTTTAGAAAAGTTACAAATTTTATGTAGTGATTTCTCTTTAAATTTGTTTTGGAATTTGGGGTACTTTTTATTTGGTACTTTTTAATTTGGTACTTTTTATTTGAAACTTTTTATTTTGTAACTTTTTATTTGGTACCTTTTTATTTTGTAACTTTGGTACTTTTTATTTGGTACATTTTTATTTGTTAGCTTTTAATTTGGTATCAGTTTATTTGATTCATAAATGTTTGCCCCAATATTCAAGAAATACAACTCTTTCTTCTAGTACCCACATAACATCACCTGATAACATGTGACAAATAAAGCGAGGGGACCTGATTCAATTTTAAATTTAATTTTTTAATTTAATTTTTTAAATTTGTTTTGGAATTTATTGTAGTTTTTATTTGGTACTTTTTATTTGGTACTTTTTAATTTGGTACATTTTAATTTGGTACATTTTATTTTGTACTTTTTAATTTAGTACTTTTTTAATTTAATTTTTATTTAATTTTTTTAAATTTGTTTTGGAATTTATAGTACTTTTTTGAAGTACTTTTTATTTGGTATTTTTTCAATTTGGTACTGTTTAATTTTGTACTTTTTCATTTAGTACTTTTAATTTGGTATCAGTTTATTTGAGTCATAAATGCCTGTTACAATATACAAGAAATACAATTTCTTCTTCCTGCCTCTACTCCACTAATGGTCGCATGACATCACGTGGTAGGATCAGACAAATAAAGCAAGTCTACCTGAATCAGCGGAGTAGATTTCCGGCCTACTAAGGAAACCAAGTATGCCGTAAAAAGCATCTTCTTCTCTTTTATTTCTTCTTTTTTGCTTTGTTTGAGTTTGACTAGATTTTCCAGGCTAGCAACAGATATATTTGCTGTGGCAGGTACCAGCATAATAACAGGTCCAACATGTAGACGTTGTACAACGCTCTCTGTGGATATGTGTTGGCTGCTTTGGTTGAGGAAGTTTTACTGATTGAGTAGTCTTTCTGTTTGCAAAGAGGAAATGTTGTCTGATCTTCTTAAAATGTTTGTTGTTGGTGTTACCGTTTCTGAAAGGAAAAAGTGGTCATATTTTTTCCTCAATAAATTCTTTTGATGGCGATTGAAGTCACTTTAGAGTCTTAGTTCCATCGGTTTGTAGTAAAGTACTTTAATTACTGCTACCTGCCAACAAATAGTGACATGGTGCCCCTTGTAACTGCGAAGAAGCTTATGACTTCAATGATAAGGAGAGACCAGAAGAATAAACCACAAAAGACCATCCTAGCCTTGACTTGGGTCGAATAGGGATAGAAGCTTAGCAGACGAGCAGGAGTACTTCCCCAGAGTGAAATATACGGAATCTATGGGAAAACTTACGAGTGTCTTACAAGCTAAATCATTACCACCGAAACAAGTGATCAATTCAACTAGAATTGGACGTGCAAAGGATGGAACAAAGCAATACTGTCTGACAGTGAATACTTCTATGGAGCGGAAAGAGATATTTGAAAGGGTGTGTTTGGCGAAAAGATAGCTGAAGAGAGGTGGAGATTCTTCTCAACGAAAATGGATTGGCGGCTGTTAAAACTTTTGTTAGTTAATTAAAATCAGGAGAGAGATTTGACTCATGCATCAAACTATCCAGAAGTATTCAGAGCTACTAACAAAGTTTTTAACCACGCGCTTTAGGCTCAAACCAATGGTCAGTCCGCTGGATAAGTGTTATCCATTTCGTGGTTTCAAAAGCAAACGTAAATAAAATACATATAAAATATTTTTATTCATGATATTTCTTTTTTATTTTAAAGTTTGAAAGTTAACATTATGTGTAAAACACTACATCATTTAAATGACTTCCACGCGAAGTGTTGTAAGCATTGATTCTTTTGAGGTAATTTTCGACCACTTTTTGACACATATTGGGCGGTTTCTCAGCCATAACTTGACGAATGTTGGTTTTTAAGTGCTCAAGAGTTGAAGATTTATCTGCATAAACACGGTCTTTCGCGTAGCCCCACAAAAATGTCGAATGGTGTAAAATCGCATGATCTTGGTGGCCAGTTGATATTGCCACGACGAGAAATTACGCGGCCAGGAAATGTCTCTTGCAACTCATAGTCGCTCGAGTTGTGTGCATTGTGGCACCGTCTTGTTGAAACCACATATTCTCCAAGTCGTATTCTTCAATAGCAGGCAAAAAAAATTCGGTTATCATATGGCCATAACGCTCCGAATTGACGGTGACTGTCGTTCCATCGTCGTTTTCGAAGAATGTAAGGTCCAATCACAACTTCGGACCAAAGAGCGCACCAAACAGTGACATTTTTCTGGATGTAATGGCCGCTCTTCAGTTACTTGAGAATTCTTAGAATCCCAAATACGACAATTTTGTTTATTAACATACCCACCGAGTGTGAAATGTGCTTCATCGCTGGAGAAAATTTTGTTCGAACAATTGCCGTCCACCGCCTGTTGTTCAAGCATCCAATCTACGTATCTACGACGTTGTGAATGGTCAGCTGGCTTCAGTTGTTGCGTGAGCTGGACTTTATATGGATGTAGGTGTCGATCTAAATACAAAATACGCCATAATGTGCCGTAAGACAGTCCTAATTCCTGAGGACGACGAGGAATCGACACATTCGGGTCTTCGGCAACACTTTCACTTACAATAGCGATTTTTTTCAGCGGAACGAGCGAAACGATTTCAAATTTCTTCACAATTTTGCCAATTGCTTGCGTAGTTGGACGATTATGTAAACCATAATCTCCTCTTAAAGCACGATACGTGGCTGTGGCAGAATCACCATTTTTGTAGTAGGTTTTGATAATTTTTATGCGTTGTGTGATAGTTAAGCGATCCATTTTCGTCAATGTCAGACTTTGAACTGAAAAGAAAAAAATTGGTTTCACAACTTAGTTTGCCAGATATCGGATTCCAGTCCCATACTTTTGAAACGACGAAATGGATAACCCTTTACTTGATCATACACCGTCATTTGACACGCAAAATTTCTGTGTAACTTAAATCCATTTTGTTAGATTAAGATAACCGGAGAGATTGCTTGAATCGATATACGTATGAACCAAGGACATGTTGTAAAAGAACCCTTCTCCGATGATCATATGATGCTGCTTCGGACAATCTAGGCATCTCGTTGTATTGTATTGTTTAAATTGATTATGAAATCTGTGTTAGTCAGTATAATAGCTGGGCCTTGCTTAGGCAACGTAGTGTTATTAATTCGTGGTTAATTTTTGCCATTAAGAACATTTAAATATACTGACAGCCTTAATTCCTAATACTGTTACTTCGTATTTCTTCCATACATTCGTCTGCTAAATTACGGTTTAGGTTCGTTCGTCTCTTCTAATTCATTAAAATCTGTTTTGTCTGTTCATTGTATGCTTTCAACGTTATTTGTTGTTTATTATGCTTTAAGTCAAGAACACTATAAAGGAACAAAATCATTAACGTTGTTGTTGTTGTGGCTGTTGTTCATACATTTTTTTGTTTGATGACAACATTTTAGGTCTGCTTCATGCATGACAATTTGAAATGTTGTTGGTTGTGATGGTGGTGCTGGTGATGTCGGTGGTGGTGTTGGTCTCTTATGTTTTGCTTTTTAAATGTGTTCATTTCATTCTGTTTCTCTGTAGTGTTTTGGTGATTAATCTTCTTAGGACTCAAGGGGTAAGGCGGTGGTAGAAGAAAGGTAGAGAATGTCTTTAAAACATGACAATATTTTGATGATTATTTTGGTGAGGAGTGTTGGTATACTTCTTGGGTGCCTTTGCTAAAGCTTATGAATAAAACAAATACAAGAAAAAAAAAATAATGAAAATAAACCGCTATATTGAGGTAACAAATACCGCTATGAATACCAAAACAAAACTATAGAAATAACAAATAACAAAAACAACAACAACAACTTGCAACAATCTGTTTAACAGTAATTTAACAAAACAAATATTTTTTATGACTTCACAGCATATTTTTCACGTATTTTTTATGACAAAAAAAAAAGAATTTTTTTTCTTACTTTTGTTTGTTAAAAAATCTACCACAACAAAACAATAATTAGCCGTATAATAAATTATATTTTTTAACCCTTTTTTGTTCTTTTTCTTCTTGAATGTTTAGAAAAAGATATTCTTCACTTAATTTCTTTGTATTTTTTTAATATCTTTTGCATTCCTGTTGCAACCTTTAGTAGGGAAAGAAAAAAAAAACGTGCCATAAACATGACAAATTGTTAAGAATTTTAATGATTTTATGAGCATGGTTTCAGATTTCAGAACCTTCAAAAGGGATTGTAAAGAAATGTTTAAAAAATCAATTAATTTTTGTTAAACTATTAAGCCATAACCGTATATTTTAATGGCTTAAAGTGAAGTCATTAAGAAAGAAGAAGAAAAAATTTGTATTCAATAGGCGGGTGAAGTGTGAATTTTAAATTAAAGGCAAACAAAAATTAAAAAAGAAGGGAATTAAAATTAATATTCTGCTTAATAGGCCCTTCAAATAAACATATTCAATTAATAGTTTCCTTAAAGCTTTTGTTGACGTATCAGAAGCCGTGGGTTTGTGGATATTTAATGAAAAATTAGTTCTTGGAAGTCAGTATTGTTTTTAGTTTGCCAACAAACTTTTCAAGCATTCCGTTAGTAAAAACTGAAAACATTACTGACTTATCTCACTTACTTTCCTACTTCATTGGCCGTTACAATCTTTTAAACAGGTTCACAACCTAGTAAGGATTACAAAATTACTTCTCACACCACCCATGTTGTCTGCATTAATTTTATTCAAGAGAAACAGCATCTACAGTTTACCAGCGACTGCGATCGACAAACGTGCTTAACTGCTGTCCAAAGTGATGTCCTACCATTTCCTTTATGTAATCGGTGGTTACAACCTTTCTGTCAGGATTACAACCTTGCTTCTCACACCACTTTTGTTGTGTGTGTTAATTTTATACATGAGTAGCGGGTCCTACAGTTTAATGTTAACTCCGCAACGACAGTTTTGAGAAAATTTTCGCGAAAATGTTATTTATTTTCAGTGTTTTAGACACACAACTACTGAGAGGAAGTAGCCGAAGAATTTTTTGGTTTTGTTTTGACCCAGGCTTTGTTTTGACCCAGGCTTTGTACCACGGGCTCTCGTCCTAAAAGCCAACTCACTACCTAGTAGACTACAGGGTCTTTAGTGTTTTGCCATTTTTTTTGTAGAAAAAAAATGCATTGATGGCTGCAGAAAAATATACTTAAGTTTACAGAGACGATTCTGTACCTGTAGTTACAGCTTGTTTCTGATCTGATGATTAATTTTTATGTTAAAGATACACTTCGTTCTGATCGATTCTGACCGAATCACCGAGGGAGTCAAAAAAATCATAGAAAAAATTTAGACAGATCAACATCTAAACAGAGTGGTTGTTGTCAGCGAACTAGGCTTTCATTAACAAATTGTAATCAACGTCAACTCAATGTTTTTGACAAACGAAATCAAATCCTTTCTAAAGTACTCGTGGCATTTCAAGAGAAATAAAGGAACTTGTTTCCGGAAATCTTGTAAAATACATATGTCATCTTAAGCTTATCCATTTACTGTTGTTTGTCTAGTGAATCGCACAATGCATTACAGACAGAATTCGTTTTTTTGGCTGTATTGTCTGTATGTAGAGGTCTTACTTGGCACGTATAAGATATTCAAACCTTCATCTTTTCTCCCTTACACAATCTATTTTTCTAGTATCAATATAATACACTGCATGGGTAGGGCATTTAAATGGGTGTTGCTCGCCGATTTTGGATATTATTTTGACAATGCGGCAAAATATGATGGCTGTTGTCTATTGTAAATAAGTCAGTGATGAATGCATTTAGATGTTGTGTTTTTGTTTTGGAAACGTTTGTTTTCAGACCAGCTTTGCCTTCTACATGTGAAATATCGTGAAGGTTTTATACTAGTTCGGAAAAGATATGATATATGGATGTCGAGTGCATAAAGCGGATCATTTAGGCATCCCTGATGTCTCATTACCATCTTCAGTTTTCGTTTTAAAGCGGATTCGAACGCTATTGGCCAATTCACACGACTTTGTATCGTGCATGTTGTATTGGATACGCTTGGTTGTTTGTGACCGCTCAATGCTATGCTGTATTGTGTACGTCGTATTCTTCGTCATCATTTTTGGCATTCAAACAATTTGATAGCACGAAACCAACACAATTTATTAAAAACATATGAAAACATATACACATTTTTTCATTCACACAATTTGATAGCACGAAACCAATACAACTTTTAAAAACATATGGAAAAAATGTGTATAAGTGTATCGAATTTTTACATGCAAATTATCAACAACAAGCATACAATGTTGTATAGTCGTCCAATAATACACTGAATACAACGATACAACGGCTTGTGTGAATTGATCATATATTAAATTAGAGAGGGGATATGACGTATTTTTGTCGACCACCAGCATCAATTCTAATTGCCTAAAATTCCTCCGTATTTCACCGGCTAAATATCGTTTTCGCAAAGGCACTTCCGGAGAGTTGGAGTCGCTGTGGTCTAGTAGGTAGTGTGTTGGCTTATTAGACGTAAGGCCTCGTTTCAAACCCCAGGCATTTCCAACTAATCGAAATATGACAAATATTTCTTCGGCAACTTCCTCTCAGTAGATTTCTGGTAAAAACCCTCAGAGTAAATAAAATCGGGATGAAAAGTTTCTCAAAAATCTGTTGTTTTGAATTGACTTTAAACTGTAGATCCTGCCACACATGTATAAAATTAATACACACAACATAAGTGGTGTGAGAAGCTAGATTGTAATCCTGACTCCTTTTATTGTGGACTCCAACACTATATTAAATAAGTGGATGGATATGATACATCTTTGACACACACCAACTTCAATTCTAATTGAATTGCCTAGAGTAAGAATTTTACTGCACAAGTGGCATTTTTGAAAAGGCTCTTGAGGAGAGATATTATATTTTAGGGAGAGCCATAGGATATTGTTATGTACAGAGCACAGATCAGCAATGAGTATTCAAAAAGATAAGTAGAATCGAATCATACTCATAACTTCTAATACTTATACGCATTCATACTTATATTAATATCATGAAACCTCTACTCATTTTCAAAGTTTGAAGTACTCATCATATTCATACTTAGCAACACGTATGATGTTGTTGGTTTCGAATCTCCATGACTCAACATATACTCGAAGCACAAAATAAGTATGAAAGGCGTACGAATACTTACTAGAAGGTTGTGTGTTTGCTCTGTTTGCTGCTCTGTTTTTTTTTTGTTTTTGTGTGTAAAAACTTAGACTGTAAATTGTGATGCATGATTCGAGGCATTGGAATCATTTATAAGTATTTTTCTAAAGCTATGAATCTGAATGTGTCGGCTTATGAATCAAACATATTTCGAATGGTATGAGGTTGATGTCGACGTTGTACTTATACTCATTGCAACCTGTAATTATAAATCCGCGTTGTAGTGAGTATGAATGAATCAGAGTACATAATTAAATTTCAATATTGTTGACTTACTTATATTCAAAACTTCATTAGTGCTTATGAGTAGCGAAAAAACAATTCATTACTGATCTCTGGTACAGAGGTAGCATCGACTATAGCACAGGGAGTATTTATGTGATCTTAAGTGTATTTGAGAGGCCTTAATCCAGCCTGTTTCAGACTAAGAGCCAGTGACACTGCCTCACGTAATTTTACCAATTATTTATAAGTTTTTCTTATTGACCATGCATAGCAAAATATTCCTCTGATCGCAAAAAAAGAAAAAATATTTCAATTTTTAATTTTACTTTAAACAGTTATTTGCTGTTCATATAACCACTTTTCTTTCATGATTTGTAAAGAGTTTTTTTTTTTGAATTTAATTTTCATTTCTAAATGCTCTTTAAATGTTTAATTATGAAAACTTTAATTAATTTTCATTGTAAACATTATACACATTCATATTCATGTGTAAGTACGCTTGTTTTTATTTTCATAAATATATTTAATAACAAAAAAACAACACTTTAAAAATAACAACAAATATTAGATAAATAATGAAAATAAAAACATTTTTTAAATAAAAAAAAAACAGAAAACGAAAGTGATGAGTTGATGCACGAAATATTGGTTTTCTAATGAAAAAAAATTAAAAAAACGTACAGAGTTTAACAAATAACAACAGAAAATTATATGAAACTTATTTAAAGTTTTATTATTATTTCATTTACTCGTCATTTTTTTATTATTTAATTTACAGCTGTGAATAGAAATTTATTAAAAAAATGTATAAAAAATAGAGAAATAATTTACAAATAATTGTTATTGTTTGCCACCACGTTTTTTTTTTCAATAGATTTTTATTAAAAAAAGGAAATATTAATTATTAAATAAAAATAAAAAGAAAGGCAAAAAACTCATAATGTTTTAATAACAATTCTAAAGTAAATATTTCAAAATATTATGCAAAAAACAAACAGAAAAAAGAAGAAAAAATAAAAAAGAAAAGAAAATAAAAGAATAAAAAAAATTTGTTATTTAAAGGAAATTAATTTGAAATTTAAACAAACAATAAATGATGTAATGAAGTTATTTTATTATAAAATAATATCGGCTATTAAATGGTTTTTAAAAATTAAAATAGACGTGGAAAACTACAGGCGGCAAGCCACTATTAGATAACCACTCTACATCGCAGACTACTTTTGGTTATGATTTGTGGATAAATAATTATAGTGACAATGGCTGCCATGATGTAAATTTTTTCTAAATCCTTTCTGTAGTTAGAGATATAGGGCCTCAGAAGTCGTCGTAGTCTAGTAGCTAGTATGTTGGCTTATTACACTCGAGGCAATGGTTCAAAACCCAGGTCAGATATCTCCTACAAAACGAATCATGAAACAAAGATTTCTGCAGCAACTTCCTCTCAGCAGATTTCTGGCAAAAACTCGGAAAGTAAATAAAAAATTGCCATGAAAAATTTTTCAAAAATCTATCGTTCGAAGTCGACTTTAAACTGTAGGACCCGCCACTCATGTATAAAATTAACACACACAACAAAAGTGGTGGGAGAGACTAGATCGTAATCCTGACTGAAGGGTTGTAATGACCAATTATGTATGTATGTATGAATGGTAGGACGTCATTTTGGAAAGCAGTTTAGCATGTTTGTTGTTCGCAATCAATTTAAACTGTAGATCCTGTTTCTCATGAATAAAATTAGTACACACAACATAGGTGGTGTGAGAAGCTACGTTGTAATCAGAGATCAGCAATGAATCGCTTTTTCGCTACTCATAAGTACTCTTGAAATTTTGAATATAAGTCAGTCAACAATATTGAAATTTAACGTGTACTCTGATTCATTCGTACTCAGTACAACATTGATTTATAAGTACAAGTTGTAATGAGTATGAGTACAACGTTGACATCAAACTCATACCATACGGAATATGTTTGATTCATAAGCCTACTCATTTAGATTCATAACTTTAGAAAAATACTTATAATACTTATAAATGATTCGAGTGACTCGAATCTTAGTTGTTAGAAACATAAGCAAAAAAGACAGAGCAGCAAGCAGAGCAGACACACAACCATTTAGTGAGTATTGTAGCGTTCGTACGCGAATCATACTTATTTTGTGATTCGTGTATACTATGAGTCATGGAAAGTCGAAATCAATAACAACATGCGTATTGTTAGGTCCGAGTAACATGAGTATTTCAAACTTTGAATATGAGTAGTATGAGTATGACATTAAAATAAGTATGAATGCGTATAAGTATTAGAAATTATGAGTATGATTCGAATCTACTTATCGTTTTGAATACTCATTGCTGACCTCTGGTTGTAATACTGACTAAAGGGTTGTAATAGCCAATTATTTATAGATTTTGAACTTTCTATGAAGCCTAGCATTGATATATGCTTGAACGCCAAGTGCTATGTGGCCAAACGAAAGTCGATGTTGGTTTACTTTATTACCACGTAGATCATCATCTATACTGTCGTCGTAGTCTAGTAGTAAATGTGTAGACTTATTAGGCATAAGGCCAAGGTTCAAACCCTAAGTCAGACATCTCGAACTAAACGAAATATGAAAAAATATTTCTTCGGCGACTTCCCCTCAGCAGATTTTTGGCAAAACTGACATGGAATGTTTCTAAAAAATCTGTAGTTCGGAGTTAGGACTGGAGGTCCCGCCATATATGGATAAAATTAATGCCTACAACACAAGTGTTGTGAGAAGCTAGGTTGTAATCCTAACTCAAAGGTTTTAGTGACCACTTATGTACATATGTATGCTTGTATTCGAACATACAGTAATCCTTCGATTTACGTCGCCTCGATTAACGTTGTTTCGATTTACGTTGTCAAATTTTTTGTTCCCTCTAACTTCTATTTGCGTCGTCATTCGATTTACGTCGCCTTTTTTTTTGGAACCAACTGCGACGTAAATCGAGGGATTACTGTAACTTTTTTATGTTCCTTGTTAAAAACATACTCCTTTATAGTATGAGCAGCATGAAATTCGATTTACGTCGTTTCGATTTACGTCGCCTTTTTTTGGAATCAACTGCTACGTAAATCGAGGGATTACTGTACTCAAAGTGCATTGATTTTCAATTGCAAGTTAACGTGGATTAATATTTTCAGTGAGTATTGCTTGCGACTACTTGATCTTGCTTTCCAGTCCGACGTGTTTAGCCAGTTCTACAGCCATTGCTGTTGCTGGATGTTGTCTAGCTTATGCAATTTGAGGCAAATGTTCCAACTAGTGACTGATACTATTATATTGAATTCCTCTCTTGATGACTTCATCAAGGACCAGACTTTGTTTAAAGCCTTTTAAAATAATTTTTATTTTTTTTAAACGAAAATCTTTTAAACCAAACTATATAATTTAAAAACCATTATTCAAATGGAAACATTTTACATTATTAAAGAAGAAGAAGAAGAGGATGGAAAAAGCTTTGCAAAACGCTTTTAATGTCATTAACTTTAAATGTAATATTTTACGTTAGTTTTGCTGTTTTTAATTTTTTCTTTTTTCACTTGTTTTTTTTGTGAATTAAAAGAACTTTTTTTCAATGCTTCTCTACATATTATTTTCCTTCATTTTTTTTTGTTTTTTTAACTGTGACAACTTTGAATAAATGAATCAGCGTATGAACGAACAGTTTTGCCTGCATGCATGCAGTCAACCAACCAAAATATACAACCATGCATACATTCATGCATCCATACATCCATGCATCCATCCATACATCCATCCATCATGCATGATTATTGCAGAAAATACAATTTTCCACATTAGTTATAATTTTTCTTTTCTCTGTTCGTTCTTTTTTCTTGTTCTCTTGTTCTCTACGTTGTTGTTTTTTTCCCCTGATTTTTCTTTTAGATTTTCGTCATGTGGATGTGAATGCAGTTTTTTTTATTTCATTTTGGTTTTCGTTTAAAACCAAGTTTGTTCTGTTCTATTAAACAGACTGACAATGTTTCAAGCAATTGCAAACAGAAAACGTTGTCGACTAACTAATGATAATGGTGACTATGGCGGTTGAAGATGATGAACGTAATGAACATCATGATGATGATTATGATGATGATGATGTTTTGCTGATAACATTAGTGATGATATGGTTTTAAAAGTTTTTTTCTCTTTCTCTTTCATATATTTCTAAGCAAATAATATTGATTGAGCATTTACAACCATCAACTGTAACTGCACTAGCAGCAACAGCAATATTTATAAGAGATACTCTCATCATCAGCAACATATTCTTCATATTATTCCATGCAATGATTTTGAAACAAGTTGATGAATAAATTTTGCACACTCACACAAACACACACACGGGGAATATATTACAACAAATAAAAAAAAATCTTCTTTTCAAGCAAAGTAAAATTAAAAAAGGAAACATTTTTCCATACACCTACCTGCTCCTCTGAACATTTTCAGTTTCTATACGTAGAAATTGTTTGTATTGCAAGTATGTTTAGCATACGTTTTCAATTCTGTCAAGTTTACATAGCTCTTCTCATGTTGCAACATTGTTTGATTCTACGATGCATGCATCGATATTAAATGTTTGTTATTAACGTTACGTTTATTTTCTGCTTTTAATTGTTTGACTAATTATTGCAAATTATGGCAGACAGAAATTCTTAATTTTGTGCTGTTAACATACAATTTAAATATTTAAGGCAGAGAAAATTGGTAATGAACTCTTCTGCTTTGTAGATTGTCTATAATCGGTTTGGAAGTTAGATAAGTTAACTGTAATTTTGAAATATTTAAATTTAATTTAACTTACTGAGACGTCATCGAAGTATTGAGGCCATAGAGAATGATCTGAATCGATATCTGCTCGTTGTACCTTCTGCTCATCCAAAATTATTTCATTCCAATTACTACAAGCAATTTGAAGTCTTGATTTCTCATTTAGGAAAAGCTCAATAGCTTTGTATATATTTTGTGCTGACAAAATTGAAGATTCGATCGCACAATATAAGGATATTGACCGCTCTGCTGGTAAAGGCAGAAAACAGAAGTTGAACGACACATATTTCGAGAAAAAAGAACAGAAAGAACGTAAGAACGTAATTGGAGGTTATTTTCGGTGGCTTGAACGTTATTTTCGGTGGCTGCCATAGGTACTCCAGTCTACGGCAGTCTTGTTTGTGGCATCTACGTATACTAAAATAAAATTTGAAATAAAAAAATATGAAAAAAATTGCATTTTAAAAGTATCACGCTTTGGCTTATGACAATATTTTTGTCATTTCCCTAGTGCCACATATGGACGCATCATCTAAAAAGTCGTATAAAAAAGGAAGAAACGAAATTCATATGTGGTGCATTTATTAACAAATGGCTTTAATAAAAGACGAAACATTTTTATAATTGAATATGAAGCAACAATAAAGGCTAACAGCCGTAACAGATACGAGATACATACCAGAGATCAGCAATGAATCGTTTTTTCGCTACTCATAAGCACTCATTAAATTTTGAATATAAGTGAGTCAAACAATATTGAAATTTAACTATGTACTCTGATTCATTCATACTCACTACAACGCTGATTTATTTAAGTACAGGTTGCAATGATTATGCGTACAATGTTGACATCAAACTCGTACCATTCGAAATATGTTTGATTCATAAGCCTCCACATTTAGATTCACAACTTTAGAAAAATACTCTTATAATAACGGGTCCGCAATCTAACGTTTTTTTCAACTAATGCTTATTTCGTGAATTGTAACACTTAGCTCATGTCTGATTTGACAGATAATTAGTTTTATCCTGCCGCTGAACGAATATGGTTGTGTATACGCTTGAACAACGCTGGGAAATATCGCGACATTACTTTGAAAATCATGGTAATGTTGCAGAATGTGTGCAAAAATTGCGTACGGATTTTGGAAGAAGAGCCGTCAGCCGTCAGCTCCGTATGTTTCTATATCTTGTAAAAAAAGTGAAAGAAACTGGCATCCTCACCGATAAACCAAAGCGTGAAAAGCCAAAAACAGTGCGTACACCCGAGAATATTGCTGCTGTGGCAGAAAGTGTGCGTGAAGCGACATCAACATCAATTCACCGTCGTTCTGAACAATTGAACATTTCGGAGACATCATTGAGACGAATTTTGCATAATAACCTTGGTATGATGCCATACAAAGTCCAATTGGTTTAGGAGTTGAAGCCAATTGACCATCCAATGCGTTTTCGCTTCGCTAAGTGGGCCTGCGATCGACTCACAGAAGATGCCGATTTTGGCAAAAAAACATCTTTTCAGATGAAGCTCATTTTGATCTTGGCGGGTATGTAAACAAGCAAAATTGTCGCATTTGGGGCACAGAAAACCCGCACGCATACAATGAAAAGCCGACGCACCCAAAAAGAGTCACTGTTTGGTGCGTATTTTGGTCCAGAGGCATAATTGTGCCATTTTTCTTCGAAAATGAGCAAGGAGTGGCCGTTACAGTCAATGGCGATCGTTATTAGGCCATGTAGAACGAATTTTTGTTCACAAAAATTGAAGAGGAGGATATTGGCAACATTTGGTTTCAACAGGACAGCGCTACGTGCCACGCAGCCGAAGCTACACTCGATGTTTTGCGCCCTGTTTTTGAAGATCGTATTATCAGCCGCAGAGCTGATTGTGTTTGGCCACCTCGGAGCTGCGATTTGACACCGTTGGACTATTATTTGTGGGGTGCCGTCAAAGATAAGTATTACGCCGACAAGCCAGAGACAATTGACGCTTTAAAGGACAATATTCGTGAAGCCATTGGTGAAATACAGCTGCACACAATCGATAATGTGCTTAAAAATTGGATCGATCGTGTAGGCTACTGCATGGCCAGCCGAGGCAGCCATTTGAATGAAATTATTTTCCATTATTAACCGGAAGGATTGTACTTTCAAATGAAAAAAGAAATTTGAGAAAATATTCAGTAGTTTTTTTTTTAAGCATTTTCAAAAAAAAAAAGTTATTTGGCGGATTTACTTAGAAATGATTCGAGTAACACGAATCATTCATCAAAATTTACAGTCTTAGTTGTTAGACATCTAAGCAAATAAGACAGATCAGCAAACAGAGCAAACACACTACCATTTAGTGAGTATTTTAGTGTCATACTTATTTTGTGCTTCGAGTATATGTTGAGTTATGGGGAGTCGTAATCAATAACATCATACGTGTTGTTCAGTATGAATATGATGAGTACTTCAAACTTTGAATATGAGTAGAGGTTCCATGATATTAAAATAAGTATGAATGCGTATAAGTAGGAGAAATTACGAGTATGATTCGATTCTACTCATCTTACTTTTTTCAGCTGTAATGACTGATTTCTTTGGCAGAAATTTGAGGGCAAATATTAGTTTTCAACTACTCCAGGCAAAAAATTACGTATCAAACGTCAATAGTGCTCTGAATGACGATAATTCTAAGGGTACTTTTGAAACGATACGATTCATTGACACCTTCAGACCATAACACTCACCAAAAAGTAAAATTTTTTTAGTGTGTTGGTTTTTGTAACATGAGGCCACGGTTCAAACCACAGGTTAGAGATCTCCAAAAAAAAAACCGAAATTTGATCAAATATTTCTTCGGCAATTGCCTCTCAGCAGATATCTGGCAAAAACTTTGAAAATGAAATAAAATTGCCATGAAAAAGTTTCTCAAAAATCTGTCGTTCGGAGTCGACTTTAAACTGTAGTTCCCACCACTCATGTATAAAATTAACACACACAACATAAGTGGTGTGAGAAACTAGGACGTTGTACAATGGGTCAATTCGACTTCCGGGTACTGTACTTGTCTTAATTGACAAGTACACGTCCTCTAACCTAACGTAACCTGAATAGGAGTAGAGGTTCCATGATATTAAAGAAGTATGAATGCGTATAAGTATCAGAATACTTTTTGAATACTGATTGCTGATCTCTAACACATATGTATGTTTGCCATACAGGCAGGCATATATGCCTTGATTATGGGTGCTCAGAAAATGCAAAAAAAAAGAATTTTTTTTGTTTCATTTTTTAAACTGAAATGGAGACTTGAATACTCGTACATATATCATGAAATATTTTTTTTCTCTTCCATTTTAATATTAAATAATATATTATTTACTCAATAATATCAATATAAATACAATTACAATGCGATATAATAAGTAAATAAATATGCCGGGATTAAAATTAAATTTCCATTAACATTGCCATGTATTATTATACGGACTTATTTTTATTTTTTTTCATAATTTTTGTTGTTGTTGTTGCTGTTGAAATTATATTAAAATGGGTCTCTGTAATACAGCCACATATGTAGTGTAGCTGATGATATAAAATATAAAAAAGAGCCAGCACTGGCAGCAGCAGAAATATGTATGTATGTTAATGGTAAAATATTAATATTTTCCAATGCAACATAATGACACATATTTAATGCTCCAGTTTCTTTCTGTCTTTTTTTTCTTTTTTTTCTTTTTTTTCTTCACTTAATGCAATCAATTGTTTAATGAAGTTTTTTTTTTTTGCAGATTTTTCGCATTTTTTTTCGTTCATTTTATTCAGTGCTCGAGCTCCCCATATTTCTGCAAACCACATTACATTTAAATTTGAAATGAAAAGCAAATGGTTTTTACAATGTGTGGAGTTTTGCCAACAAAATTTTACTCACTTAGAGTTATTCATTCATTCATTCAGTCATTTAGGCAGTCAGTCTGTCAGTCAGTCAGTGTCTCAGTATACTGTATAAAAGGAGATACAACTGAAAATGGTTACAATTTAAATTGTCATCAAGTATTGTATTCTACATTTGCTTTACAAAAAAAATTTTCCCTTTTTTATTTAATTTTTTTTTGTTCATGCGGTTTTTGTCAGACATTTATACACACATTTTCATATTTTACATGGCTTTTCCCAAATACAAAATGTTGTTGTGAATAATAGAACGAGTCCCCCCTTTTCACCCAAAGCATGAGAATTGCAATTTGCCATAGAAAATTATAAAACATTAAAATTATATAAATTGTACTGACAGACACACAGACAGACAGACAGACACAACGACAAATGATACAAATCGAGGGGAAAAAAGAAACGTGACCACAAAAAAATTTTTTTTTTTTAATCATAATTCTAGAACAGTAGGGCTGTAGTTAATGGTTAAAAGCAAAGCAAAACAAAAAAAATAGAGGAAATGATCTCCATTAGAACTTAGCTGAGAAACTAAATTATCAACAGTTTTCCAAATTAGTAATGGGGGTCAAAAACGTTATTAAAAATTCTTTTAAAGAAAAATGGAAAGCAAAAAAAATCGTTAATCACATCAGTAAGATTGCTGAAAGCAAAACGTTAATAAAACCTCTATGAAATGTTTACATAGTTTAGGTTGTATTTCATTTAGCGGCATAACGGTTTGACGTTTGAATGCGTCAAACTGTGTCAAATATGTAACAAGGTGGGCTATGTATGTATATGTATACTTATCAAACTTTCTTATTAGTCAGCCTCATGGCTATTTTGAAAGCCGTGCAATATTTGTTGGTTGACAGGATTTCTCTTGACAATCTCTTCATTTTTTCAAACAGCGAGGCTGTTATTAAGTGCGTTACGAACGTAGTTTCAACGTTTGTGCATAAATGTTGAGGTTTTCTTAGAGAAATTTTGGTTCGTTTAAAAATAACTCTTATACGGGCTGATAGACATAGAGATAGATACGGAGCTCGTAATATACGATGTGTTACAGGATATACATAGGTATACTGATTGGCTTAGTTCAATGCCTATGTGTGTCCCGCAACATATTGAAGATTTCGAGCTCCGTATCGACCTCTGGCCAGCTCAGAAGAAATGCAATTTCTTTATGTCCATTCAGGGAGGCCTATTCACGTTGACACGTGCAATATTGCTAGACTTTACTGGAAGTCGCCGTGGTCTAGTAGGTAGTGTGTTGGCTTTTTAGACGAAAAGCCAGGGTTCGAGCCCCAGGCCAGACATCAAAATAAATACAAAAAAGTATTTCTTCGGCGACTTCCTCTCAGCAGATTTCTGGCAAAAACTCTGAGAGTAAATAAAATTGCCATGAAAAGTTTCTCAAAAATCTGTCTTTCGGAGTCGACTTTAAACTGTAGGTCCCACCATTCACGTATAAAAATTAACACACACAACATAAGTGGTGTGAGAAACTAGGTCGCAATCCTGACTGAAGGGTTGTAATGACCAATTATGTATGTTACTGGACACGTAGTCGCATATCCACCCATCGCACGACTGCGGTTCTCTCGGGCCACTATAGTTTTGGAAGACAAACAGAAAGACTTGGCATTCAGGCAAATGACTTCTGCAGGAGCTACTGGTCTAAGGAAGAAACTGTCTTTCACCTCATGTGTCAATGGTGCTTCTACTCCTCTCGATTCAATACTGTCAACATGACAAAGAAATGGGCATTCGGAAGACAATAGTGCTGCTTTACCACGAAGATTTGGAGAAGACGTCGAGATGTCTATTCGTTGTCTCTTTCAATATGTTGTCCTTTGTTTTTCGTTCATATGGGAAATTTTAAACGATGATTTTGGTTTAGATTAGCTTAGGTAAGGTGGCAGGGATGCCAAAGGAAAGCCAATTGAGTAAAGCAAACAATGCCTTATGCAGAGTGGAACAGAAAGCACTTATGATCAGGACACCTAACTTGCATGCGCTATAACTCACAGTGTCATTCAAGTTTGTAGACCTTAAAACAAGTTTGGTTCAACCCTGGCTCGATAGACTTTGCAATTTGATGGTTGGTGTAAGACCTCAACTCTTGCCTACGGTCCTTTTGAATGTCTAAAGCGCTATTGCCACTTTTTAGTGCTTTCAATACTGTTGTCCTCCAATGAGCGTGGTTGGGAAAGAAGCCAGGCGGTAATCTCGTTTAAAGTGTTTTAATGACCAATAATGTATGTATGTACTGTATTATTACGTTTTTACCTTTTAAAAACGTTTAAAATATGAGCTCGTAGATTGTAAATTCTGTGTGTCACTGTTCACAACTTGATGTAAACAACAACAATTGTTTTTCTTTATTATTCCTCTGTTTACACCCTTTGCATAAACAATAACAATTACTAGTCAATTGAAACGACAGATCTTTGTAACAGAGCTTTTCAAACCCCAATTGCTCTCTTCAAACGCACCGCTTCTTCACACAAGACTGACTGAACTTTTACTAACTCACTCGCCTGTTTGCCTTGCCTTTTATATGACAGAGTAAAAAGTCTGATGAATGTTCTTGAAAGCCAATGTTTGTCACTTCGCCTTCTCGAAATCTCTATAAATGTAAACATCGTTGTTTCATTATTGTTGGTGTTGTGTATGATTGTTTGTTGTTGTATTTTTGTTTACTTGTTTACCATTGTAATGTTAAGTGATGTAAAATCAAAACACCAGTATCTAGATTCTTAATGTTTGTAACAGTATGTATATACTCCAGTAGTTTAATAAATTTTATTTGTATTGTTCTTAATTAAAAATTCAAAAATTATTCAATGTTAACAACTTTTTTTCTTTTCTTTTTAGAAATAATATTGGAAAAGTGGTCTTAAAATTTCGGTAAGCCTTCTAAATAGTTTAAACTTATCGTAGCTAAACAACGACAATTTCTTTTAGTAAAAAACTGTATCAAAATTTTGTTTAAGCCGAGCCTATTACTTGTTATATTGCCCGCAGTCAAGAAAGTATTGGCCGGACGAACAAATCTTATTTTTAACTTGGCCTACATCAGCCACATACATTTTATATGTTTTTTTTCTTTGTATTAATGCGCACCTTAAATATTAATCACTTCCTATTAATCTTCATTAAATCTGAACCGCGCTTATTGTCAAGATTTGAATCTAAAAAATCTAAAATTAACATGAGGAGGAAATATGCAAAAAAGTTTAATTCTTCTCTTTAACGATTTCTTCATTTTCTCGCATTTCTAACACAATTAATTTTGGAAACATTCTTCTCTTCTCTTCGTAAGCCATATAGTTTTTTTTTTGTTTTTAATCAGTCACTCATTAAGTCAATATTGTTTTGGAAACTCATAAAAAATCATGTCATGAGTCAAATACCACTTGCCAACGTGTTGTACTGTCATCATTCATTATTTATGGTCAGCTTGAGAGCTCTGAAACTCTATGAAAATACCTGGCATGTGTGTGTTCTTTATTCTCATGCAAGAGACTTGATGTTTGCAACATTAGAAAAAGGAAGCAAGAAATAAAAAGAAAATAATTTTTTGGGCCAAAAAGTTTTTGGACAGTAGTTTTTTGGTATATTTTTTGTTGTTATTATTAGACATATCAATAGTTTATGTGTGCGAGAGTGGAACAGTCAGTCAGTTGAATGGCAATTTCCCTTGCATTGGTTGTATCATCGATTTCACCAGATCATGAGACACCATCCATTAACAGGTGGCATGAATCGCCTTACAAAGTAATGGAATTCCAATTGAATTCATTAATCATCGTAGGACGTAGTATCAAAACTCAACAATACGACAGTGGCTGGGCTATTATTTACAAAAGTTTTGTACTCGATTATGTCGACCATGATTATAATTAAAATTATAAACAAAAATACAACAACAAATACCAGCATAAAAAAATGGTAAACAAGTAAACAAAAATACGACAACAAACACTAAAGGGTCCGCATGATAACTTTTTTTTTTGTAATTGCTTTAAAAAACTACTGAATATTTTCTCAAATTCCTTTTTTTAATTTGAAAGTACAATACTTCCGGTTAATAATGGAAAATAATTTCATTCAAATGGCTGCCTCGGCTGGCCATGAAGTAGCCTACACGATCGATCCAATTTTTAAGCACATTATCGATTGTGTGCAGCTGTATTTCACCAATGGCTTCATGAATATTGTCCTTTAAAGTGTCAATTGTCTCTGGCTTGTCGGCGTAACACTTATCTTTGACGGCACCCCACAAATAATAGTCCAACGGTGTCAAATCGCAGCTCCGAGATGGCCAAACGACATCAGCTCTGCGGCTGATAATGCGATCTTCAAAAACAGGACGCAAAACATCGAGTGTAGCTTCGGCTGTGTGGCACGTAGCGCCGTCCTGTTGAAATCAAATGTTGCCAATATAAATTCAATCTTCAATTTTTGTGAACAAAAATTCGTTCAACATGGCCCGATAACGATCGTCATTGACTGTAATGGCTGACTGATTGCTCATTTTAAGAATAAATGTAAACAAAATACACAAACAACAATAAATGAAAGAAGAATGTTTACATTTATAAAGATTTCGAGAAGGCGAAGCCACGAACATTCGCCTTCAAGAACAATCACCAGACTGTTTACTCTGCCATATAAAGGGCAAGGCAAAGCAAGCGAGTGAGTCAGTGAATTTCAGTTAGTCTTGTGTGAAGACGCGGTGCGTTTAAAGAGAGTAATCGCGGTTAGAAGACAAAGATCAGTCGAGTATACAAACAACAATAATAAGTGAAAACAACGATGTTTACATTTATAAAGATTTCAAGAACATTCATCAGACTGTTTACGTTGTAAAAGGCAAGGCAAAACGGGCGAGTGAGTCAGTGAAGTTCGGTCAGTCTTGTGTGAAGACAGGATGCGTTTGAAGAGAGTGGTTTGAAGATCTCCTTTACAACGATCTGTCGTTTCAATTGATTAGTAATTGTTATTGTTTATGCAAAGGGTGTAAACAGGGGAATAACAAAGAAAATCAATTGTTGTTGTCTACATCAAGTTGTGAACTGTGGCACACAGAATTGTGCGAACAATGAAAAAGAATTTTAATTAAAATTAAATACAAATTTATTTTTAATTTATTTGCAATCTAAGAGCTTATATTTTAAACGTTTTTAAAAAAGTAAAAACGTAACAATATTTTGTGTTGTAGGGTACCGCAAAGTCTGATAGAATGGTTAAAAACTTTTCCATTACTTCAGATTTTTTGTTGTTAATTCTTCTGCGGTTTATTCCTTTCCTCTTTCACTAGTTTTTTTTTATTTTCTTCTGGTTTCGTGAAGTTCTATTGATTTTTGGCTGAACATGATATTTAATGGTTTAAACAACAAAAAACCCAAATAATTTATAGACGCCAAAAAAAACAAACAGAAACGAAAACTAAAAACCCGAGAAGTTATTTATAATCAGCTTTGGCAAATTATATGGTTTTTGGCCAAAGAATAAAAAAAAACAAAAAAGTTTTCTTCTTTTAAAAACATCAACAAAATTGTTGTTTGCGCATGCGTAAACTGGGTCAGAATGAAAACCGACGGAAGAATTTATTAAAAAGATTTTTTTTCTATTTTTTTCCCTCTTTTCTAAGCAAGTAAAAGTTATGTTTTTAACCTCAAAGAGTTTCTAAATTCTTGAAACATCAAAAATAAACAAAAAAGAGGTGTGAGTAGTTTTATTTGATTTGGCAATAAATTTCCAAAAAAAAATCTTTGTTTTTGGGCCATAAAGTTATGGTCTCTTGACCAGGCAAGTGTTGTTTGTTTTCTAAACTTTAATGATATCTTTAAATAAGGTTTTAAAACTAAAATTAGCTGCTAATTTATTTGTCTTTAATTAAAATTAATTGTTCATCTACTCAATGATCAGTTTTGTTCGATAAGTTGTTAAAAAAAAATTTAAAATGGCTCATTAAGGTCAAATAGTCAACAAAAGAAAATAAAAAAGAATTTCTAAATAAATATGTCAAGTGATAAAGAGATTTGTTTTCTTAATTATAGCTAATCTTCACACACTACCCCCTTGAGTGTCGAAGTCGCCGTAGTCTAGTAGGTAATGTGTTGGCTTATTAGACGATAAGCCAGGGTTCGAGCCCCAGGCCAGACATCAAAACGAAAATACAAAAAGTATTTCTTCGGCGACTTCCTCTCATTAGATTTCTTTCCATGGAAAGATTCTCAAAAATCTGTCGTTCGGAGTCGACTTTAAACTGTAGGTCCCGCCGCTCATGTATAAAATTAACACACACAACATAAGTCGTGTGAGAAACTAGGTCGTAATCTTGACTGAAGGGTTGTAATGACCAATTATGTATGTACACTACCCTATGAACAGAAAGACAGTTTCTTCTATCTCCTTAGCGCCACAGTCCCTATAGAATTCATTCAATGAAATAACAAGACTATCAGCATCAGAGATAAGCAATGAGTATTCAACGATGAGTAGAATCGAATCATACTCATAATTTCTTATACGTATACGCATTCATACTTATTTTAACATCATGGAACCTCTACTCATATACAAAGTTTGAAGCACTCATCTTATTCATACTTAACAACATGTATGATGTTGATTTCGACTCTCCATAACTCAACACATACACGAAGCACAAAATAAGTATCGCATACGAACACTAAAATACTCACTAGAAGGTTGTGTGGCACTCGAATACATTTCTAAGTATTATAAGTATTTTTCTAAAGTTATGAATCTAAATGAGTAGGCTCATGAATCAAACATGTTTCGAATGGTATGAGTTTGATGTCAATGTTTGATGTCAATTGTTGCAACCTGTACTTATAAATCAAAGTTGTAGTGAGTATGAATAAATCAGAGTACATAGTTAAATTTCAATATTGTTGACTCACTTATATTCAAAATTTCATAATTGCTTAAGAGTAGCGAAAAAACGAGTCATTGCTGATCTCTGATCGGAATGCTTTCCAGTAGGAGAGTGTCCTGTGAGAATCGAAATTGTTAGATGAATGCACATGTGATTTAAATGCTGATGTGAGTCAGGTTAGGTTAGGTTAGAGGAAGTGTACTTGTCAATTAAGGCAAGTACAGTACCCGGAGGTCGAATTGTCCCATTGTACAACGTCCTAGTTTCTCACACCACTTATGTAGCAAGTGTTAAATTTATACATGGGTAGTAAGCATCTACAGTTTAAAGTCGACTTCGAACGACAAATTTTTGAGAAACTTTTTCATGGTAATTTTATTTACTCTCAGAGTTTTTGCCAGATATCTGCTGAGAGGAAGTTGCCGAAGAAATACTTTTTGTATTTTGTCCTGATGTCTGGCCTGGGGCTCGAACCCTGGCTTTACGTCTAATAAGCCAACACACTACCCACTAGACTACGGCGATGATGTTAGTCACTCTAACAAATTTGCTCATACCTTCCAGACTACCAACGAAGTTTAACTACAGTGATGAGGGTGTGTTTAACATAAAAAATTAATGAAATTGATGTCGTGTCATGTCTAATATGAAATGAGCTGCTACCGGTTACAGTAAATGCAACTACAAATGCAAACGTAATACAGCGTCGAACAGCGAAGTATTTTTAGATTGAACCTTTCAGAATTTCTGGGCCCTATAAAAAAACGGAGGGTATGAGCTCAACAGCTAATATAGTTGTCGCTGTCCAATAGGCAGTGTGTTGGGTTATTAGACATGAGGCATCGTTTCAAACCCCAGGTCAGATATCTCCAACTAAACGAGATATGAAAGAAAATATTACTTCTCCGACTTCCTCTCAGTAGATTTCTGGAAAAGATTCTGAGAGTCAATAAAATTGCCATGAAAATGCTTCTCAAAAATCTGTTGTTCGGAGTCGACTTAAAACTGCATAAAATTAGCATACATAGCATAGGTGGTGTGAGAAGCTATGTTGTAATCCTGACTGCAGGGTTATACTGACCAATTATGTAAGTATGAGTCACCTTCCTACTGCCAATGAAATTAAAAGTCATTGCAAAAGAGCGAAGACTTCTTAGACTGTGTCCTATAAAATAATGGAGAGTGTGAGCTGCTCCTAATCTTTTCATCAACAATAAAATTTCTGATTATCGCCACAGAATCCATGTAAGAGTTACCTTTAAATAACCCGAAATCTACCTTAGGGAATGGACGTAGTTCCTTTGATACTTAATCGCACCCTGGCAGTCCTAGTAAATCAAGAGATTTTTAGCGAAAGTCTTGCCACTCAACAATCATTACTGTGCCTAAAAAATGATTCTGATTTTCGCCTGAAAAACATTTCAGAGATCCAGGAACTTTTGCGTTTAATATCAAAGCCTTGATGCATATACTACTGCCCAATGTGTTTAGCATTTAGATGCCAACCACAAGGGTCTTACTAGAAACCTATGGACCAGAAGTCCTTGGTTAAAATTCTAAAATCAAGTGATTGATCCTGAATATTAGGGAGAACAATGTAATCGTGCTGGATGAGTTGATATATTTCCAGAGTTGAAATTGCAATAGGGGTGCCTATGCTCTTTCGTTATGTTCCCTCTACAGACTAGGGGCAATGATTTACGAATCAATGAAGGGAGTTAATGTCTTAACGTCTCTAAAATATATATAAAGAAGACTTCAGTGAATGCAATCCCCCATATCGGGTTAAATAAGCCAAATGCTCACTTTATTGCCACTACAACCTTTAAGTTAGAATTACGAGCATATAAATATACCCAACAAGCCTTTGGAATTTGAACAATAAAAGCCTGATTTGTATTGTTACGTTTTTACCTTTTAAAAACGTTTAAAATATGAGCTCGTAGATTGCAAATAAAATTAAAATAAATTTGTTTTTGGTTTTTAATTAAAATTCTTTATAATTCGCACAATTCTGTGTGCCACTGTTCACAACTTGATGTAGACAACAACAATTGCTTTTCTTTGTTATTCCTTGCTTACAGCCTTTGCATAAACAATAACAATTACTAGACAATTGCTCGACTGATCTTTGTCTTCTAAACGCGATTACTCTCTTTAAACGCACCGCGTCGTCACACAAGACTGACTGAACTTTTACTAACTCACTCGCCTGCTTTGCCTTGCCTTTTATATGGCAGAGTAAACAGTCCGATGAATGTTCTTGAAGGCGAATGTTCGTGGCTTCGATTTCTCGAGATCTCTATAAATGTAAACATTGTTGTTTCATTATGGCTGTTTGTTTGCTCATAATTGATAATACGATCGTCGATTCCGTCAACGACAGGTGGGCGGCCTCGGACACAGGTAGAACGGCTCGTAAAATCTGGCCAAGGCTGGATGAGGGGCGCACAATGAGTCTACTTAAACTCCTAAGAGGCGCGCTCAGTGTAGTTGTCGGTGTCATTATGGGGCATTGCATTATGGGTACGCATGCGAGACGCATTGGTCTTGGACACCTTGCTAACGACTTCTGCAGAAGCTGCAGAGATGAGCAGGAAGAGGAGACTGTCCCTCATCTGCTGGGTACATGCCCGGCTCTTTGCCAAAGGAGAAGGAAGTACTTGGGTACTTAATACATGGATGATCTGGAGGAACTGTCAGGGATTGAAATTGGCAGCCTGAATCGCTTCATCAGGAGCTCCGAGTGGTTTCGAGACTAGGGGATAACGGATAACTGTGGTAGCACAATGGGCCCTAAGTGAGTCCATCCAAAAATTTTTCTTGGAGGGGCAGCCACCTATACCTACCTACCATGGCTGTTTGTGTATTTTGTTCACATTTATGCATGTAGTGTTTGTTGTTGTATTTTTGTTTACTTGTTTACCAGTTTTTTTATTTATATATTAAGCTGTACTATAATTTGTAAACAGGTTTGTTTACTGCATTGTTTTATTGCTGTAGCTTTTGTTTATAATTTTAATGTTAAACGATGTAAAAGCAAAACACCAGTGTCTAGATTTTTCCTTTTCGCAACAGTATTATATTCACAGGATCTGGGTTGTCACAACTTGTCTAGCCCTACGTGAAAGAGGGGAAAAGTTCTTGAACCCATGAAATCCTGTGTTGAATTTTTAGGAAGCCTTAACTTGATATCTTTTATAGTTTGTTAGCATTTCCAAATGATATTTTTCAGTCCCTGATATTCATGGAGACATTAATTGGTTTAACATTGGTTTTAACTTGAGAGCCTTCAGGTTACCTTTTACTCTACCTTCTATGAATTTATATACCAGTCTTGTTTGCATTGGAAAATTCTTTAATTTTTCTTTCATTTCTAAGAAATTTGTTTTTCTCGTTCTTTTCCCTTTTCAAACATAAATTTTCTTATTAATCTTAAGCTCACATGGATTCAACACACACACTTTCATTTTGTAGATTTTATTCTGAAGCAGAATAAAACATTTTCATTCATAGCTCTCTGATGACTAAGTCATAAATTTTCAATATCGAAATGATTTAAAGTTTACCAAACTCAATTCAAGTACAAGAAGTATCAACATTGCCACACAACAACAAGGATTCATTAGAAAACAGAAGAGTGTGTACATATACTCGCTCGTTTTCTATCTAAACATACCTGAGAGTATAAATTTGCACATTTTGAAACAATTTTTACACAGTTTGACACTGAAGGCAATCGATCACAACGAATCAATAAATTTTTGACACATAAAATGATGATGATTTTGCTTTTAAACGCACAAGGACTCTACTGCTGTATACTGCTGTTCTGTATACGTACAGCCATAGTAGGTATGTATGGGTGGATTGCCAAGGGAATTATTGTAGCATAAGCGTAGGAGTAAAGTGGTGATGGTGGTGGTGCTTAGTAAAAGAAATCTAAAGGAAACGGAAACCACAACAACGTTTCCATTACGTTGTGTTTAATGAAATAAAAGTTCACATATAAACGCATATTTATACACATACATACATACACACACATTCCAATATGTATTCGTACCTAAAATAAGCTGTCATATGTGCAGATGGCATCAGGAAGAGTATAATTGTGTACATGTGTGTGTGTATGGATGAGTATTTAAAACACATTTCTTATGATTAGTTTGTTTGTCAAGTGTATGTGGTATCCTGGTAAAGGAGTGTGTGTGTTCATATCTTTCACTCTCACACACTATTACGTACGAGTGCCTGTATTACGTTTGCATTTGTAGTTGCATTTACTGTAACCGGCAGCAGCTCATTTGACATTAGACATGACACGACATCAATTTCATCAATTTTCCTGTTAAACACACCCGCAACAAAAATACAAAATGAGAGAGAGAGAGAGAGAGAGAGAGAGGGAGAGAGTGAAAGAGAAGAAGTAAAACTAATGATGGAAAATTTATAAAAGCAACAACCATTCAGCAAAAAAAGAAAATTTTTCTTTAACAAGATGAGCAATGATGAGTATGAAAAGTATGTTCAACTGACTTTAATGCATGTTACTCTTGTCTTTCCTTCACACTTATACTGTTATTCTGTTATTTCTCACACACAAACACACACTCGCATACATGCTTGCATTGATAAAATGAGAAAATTGACAATGATATACCGTTTGGTTAAGGGATAATTTTCTTCTTCTTCTTCTTTTTTTTATTAAACAACGTTATAAAGATAAGAAACGAATCGACAAGAAAATGGAAAAAATTAAAGAAAGAAAAAAACTTCAATGCTTTATTGAAAGTTCGTCTTGGAGTTTTTCCTGGGTTAAGCTAAGTTAAGCAACAAGAAAATGAAACAAAATGATGCTGCTATAAGTGAAATGCGTATAAAAATATTTTAAAGTTCAAACAGTATTATAAAATAATAAGGGAAGGTACCCTACACGGGAGGTAATACATTCTGTGGAATTCCTTTTAACTCGTTTACTATTTTTATTTGAATTCAAGACACTCCCCGGTAAAATAATACCAAATATAGGATCAACTTGAGGTTCTACATGAGATTTTTTTCTATATTACATACATACGCACATAATTGGTCATTATAACCCTTCCCTCAGGATTACAAACAAGCTTCTCACACCACTTAAAATAAAGTGTTAAATTTATACTTGGGTAGTCCGCAGTTACAGTTTAAAGTCGACTCCGAATAACATATGTTTTGAGAAACTTTTCATGGCAATTTTATTTACGCTCTCAGAGTTTTTGCCAGAAATCTGTTGAGAGGCAGCTGCCGAAGAAATATTTGTTGATATTTTGTTTTGGTTGTATGAGCTAGGGCCTCACGTCTAATAAGCCAACACACTACCTACTAGACTAAGGTGGGTACTCTATATTACCCTATATTATCTTTTTAGTCTCCATTATCAGCTTCAATTAGAGATTGTTAGCCCCATTGCGATAGAAGCGCTCTTCCTTGGTTCACGACATAAGACTTTGCAATCAGAATACACACAAACCTGCCTTCAAGAACGTTGGCGTAAGCTCCAGTAAAGAATCGTTGGCATATCTACTATGTGAGTATCCAGTGTTGCATAGAAAAAGTATAATATTTCTCGGGCTCACCATACTTCCAGACTTTTAGAAGCATAGCTGCTATCAATCAACAGCAATTCATTGGCTTTGTAAACACCTCGAGTTGGCTATACAGGTTTCAAACAAAACCAAGGTAACAGGCTTTAGTTGACATCAAGAAGATGCCATCAGAGGTTTCAAACAAAGCCCATGTATCTGGCAGTAGTTGACACAAGAAGATGTCATCTGTGGTTTCTGTAATCATTACAGCACTATCAGTCGTAATAACTACGTAATCCAGTCGTCTCTGGAAGGCAAATAAACAAGGCACGTCTATTCGAGAATCATAATACGTAGTATTGAACAATTGGACACCACGGCATTTCATCTTACACGTTTTCACTAAGACGATCGTATCTAAATTGATGGTACAGCTTTGCTTAAATTTCAATTTGTTTTCGAGGCAGTGCTCTTCGATTATCAATTTTCCAATAAATTTTTATCGCATTGTATTCGCTACATTCAACAAAAACCTTCTACATTTATAAAAACCTTTTACATTTCTATGCAAAAATAGTTGGCAACCCTAATACTCTAGAATATGCAAATCACCAGCTTTCTATCATACTTAATTGCCTATTAACAACCCGATTAACGGATTTCGGATGGGATGGAATGCATGCAAACAAGGTAAAGTACGTGACTGTGGTTAACGTGGCGACTGTATTCAAGTTGACACGCAACCTTCACGTGGCCCCTCCCGGATGGCACACTAGCACCCACTAGGTGTTAACAAATACGTGCAGCGAAGTCCAATCCCTTGGACTTTTTATTTGGGTCATATATCCAATGAAAACCAAGACACAAGCTTCTAAAAAGATTTCCACAATAACAAGAACAATTAAAGGGCATCGCATTGTAGCCATTAGGAAACCCAGGACTTTATTAGCAATGCTTAAGGAACGTAGAGCATAAGGAACGCAAGGCAGGGTTGGTTGCCCTGTTTGTAAATTAAGATAGATCTGATATCTGCTGTATAAATCCTATGAATCGTTTTAATCAGGAGGCTAAATTTTTATCCTACACTTTGTTACATGAGCGCAATGGAGGCCTAAATTTCAATCGAAAATAAGTTCTTATCATCCTTGGGGTAAACGTCCAATCTTAATGGACGAAACTCCAATGGCTTGCAACTTCTAGTAAAACCTACCACCTCTATTCACATATAGGACTCACATTTAATCTGCTACAGATGCCGCTTCCCTAACTTTTCGAAAATTCGGAAGAAAGCAACCTCATTACCTCGTATGGAAACGATACTCAATGTATGACTTTAAATAAATACCGTTTGTCATTCCAATGCATATTGCATTCGAATAGTACCCCCAAATATGAGGATTTGCAAGTTCTAAATTAGTTTAAACCTAAGTACAGTACTAAGTAGTATGCATTAGACGAGTATATTAAACACTCAACACTTAATGATTACTAAACTGGCTTTCGGCCTTAGGTGCTCTAACCACTGCATTTCAGACAGTTTTATAAACGAAAATATTTTCAACTCTTGTTGGCAGTTGAATTTTAAATTTTAATAATAAGTTTTTCTCACATGCCACGAAGTACCAGACATGCTGAAAAGAATTTTCCTGTTTTTCAGACAATTTTACAAACTAAAATATTTTCAACTCTTGTTGGCAATTCAATTAAAAGTTTTTCTCACATGCCACGAAGTACTAGTTATGCTGAAAAGAATTTTCTTAACCCCTGGTTTTCAGACAGTTTTACAAACTAAAATGTTTTCAACTCATATTGAAAATACAATTTTAAATTTTAATATTAAGTTTTTCTCACATGCCATGAAGTACTAGTTATACTGAAAAGAATTTTCTTAACGCCTGTTTTTCAGACAGTTTTACAAACTAAAATATTTTCAGCTCTTGTTGGCAATTCAATTTGAAATTTCAATATTAAGTTTTTCTCACATGCCACGAAGTACTAGTTATGCTGAATAGAATTTTCTTAATCCCTGTTTTTCAGACAGTTTTACAAACTAAAATATTTTCAACTCTTGTTGGCAATTCAATTTTAAATTTCAATTTTAAGTTTTTCTCGCATGCCTCGAAGTACTAGATATGCTGAATAGAATTTTCTTAACCCCTGTTTTTCAGACAGTTTTACAAACTAAAATATTTTCAACTCTTGTTGGCAATTCAATTTTGAATTTCAATATTTGGATTTCCTCAAATGCCACGAATTACTATTTATATTCAATAGAATTTTCCTCTGTTACATGTATTCCGATAGACCAATAGCACCGCACAAATCGACTGTAGTGCTTTCAAACTTTATTATTGATCATCATCATTTCATTTAAGGTTAAACATACAAAAATTTTCTCACACAACTTTTCAATGAAGAAGAGGTAAAATGAGCAGTCAACAGCAATAACCTCAACGGCAACTACCGCTACAACGACTACTTATGGCTGAAATACATATACAAACAAACAAACATATCATATAAGAAAAGAACGATGAGCTGGAGCAACAACAGTGGCAGCAGATGAAGCAAAAATTATGCAGCAAAGACGTTATAAAGTTGTATTAGAAAGATGACACGGTACATTCTGTTTTGATGTCTTAATACATGGTTATGCTGCTGTTGGTGATGCTACCACTACTTGTTCTTTTTCTTAAAAATGATGACATTTTTCAAAATTTTTTTGTTTTGTTTTGTTATTGGAGCCATAGCTGCTGCTGTTGCTGTTGCACCTTTAACACTGCTTGTGGGAAGAAAATTAATGGACTTTTCAAAATTTAAAATTTTTCCAATTTGTCAATGAGAGAGAGACTTTAAACAAAAGTTTTGTTTTTTTCCTTCTTTACTTTTTACTTTGCTTTTGTTGTTGCTGTTGCTTAACAAGTTTTCACAAGCACACATAGAGTTTTCTTTAGATTTTCTTAAGCATACAACAACCAACTAATGCTTTAGGGGAGGAGGCAATTTTCCTGTATTGACATGTTAATATTGAAGCGCTTTTTCCCGTTTCTTTTATAATTTTTTTCTTAGTTTAGTTTTTCTTTTTAAAATTCAATTAATTTTTTATAAAAAAAAGGCAAGAAAATACAGAAGAAAACAAGATGAAGAAAATTTGAAATTGTTTGACGTCAACATGAATGATACAGAATGACAAGCAAGCATATTATATGATAAGTGATGTAATAAAGGGTCCGCCAAATAACTTTTTTTTTTGAAAATGCTTTAAAGAAAAATCTACTGAATATTTTCTCAAATTTCTTTTTTTATTTGGAAGTACAATCCTTCCGGTTAATAATGGAAAATAATTTCATTTAAATGGCTGCCTCGGCTGGCCATGCAGTAGCCTACACGATCGGTCCAATTTTTAAGCACATTATCGATTGTGTGCAGCTGTATTTCACCAATGTCTTCACGAATATTTTCCTTTAAAGCGTCAATTATCTCTGACTCGCAGGCATAACACTTATTTTTGACGGCACCCCACAAATAATAGTCCAACGGTGTCAAATCGCAGCTCCGATGTGGCCAAACGACATCAGCTCTGCGGCTGATAATCCGATCTTCAAAAACAGGTCGCAAAGCATCGATTGTAGCTTCGGCTGTGTGGCACGTAGCGCCGTCCTGTTGAAACTAAATGTTGCCAATATCCTCCTCTTCAATTTTTGTGAACAAAAATTCGTTCAACATGACCCGAAAACGATCGCCATTGACTGTAACGGCCACTCCTTGCTCATTTTCGAAGAAAAATGGCTCAATTATGTCTCTGGACCAAAATCCGCACCAAACAGTGACTTGTTTTGGGTGTGTCGGCTTTTCAATGTATGCGTGCGGGTGTTCTGTGCCCCAAATGCGACAATTTTGCTTGTTTACATACCCGCCAAGATCGAAATGAGCTTCATCTGAAAAGATGATTTTTTTTTTGCCAAAATCGGCATCTTCTGGTGTAGGCTACTGCATGGCCAGCCGAGGCAGCCATTTGAATGAAATTATTTTCCATTATTAACCGGAAGGATTGTACTTTCAGAGAAAAAAAGAAATTTGAGAAAATATTCGGTAGTTTTGTTTGTAAAGCATTTTCAATAAAAAAAAGTCATTTGGCGGACCCTTTATTATATCACATACATACATATGTACACACATAACACTTGAAATTATTTTTCTTTTTTTCTTTTTCCCTTTACCCCTTTCACTTCACTTGATCATGTTCTTTTGAATAAGATTTTCAATTTCCGTTTTTTGTTTTTCCATATGTTTTACAAACATTTCAAGCTGAAAATGAAAATGAATATGAGAGAGAGATTCCACTCATTTCACACTTTCAATTGCACTTCCTGTTTTAAGTGGTCTTTATGCTTTAACACACACATACACACACACACATTCTCATATGCATGCATTTCTTTTACCGTTCTCTTACAGTAAAACATATGCCGTTAAAGTATTGCCTTGCCTTGCCTTGTCTTGCCTTGCCATGTCTGTGTATGAGTGTATGGATGAGTAATTGAATTTAAATGTTCCAGAGTATTGGAGTGTGAGTGTAAATAATTGAGTGTACATATGTGCTCGTGATGTTTTTCAACTTCCTATTCAATATTTCTCTTCTACTTCATTGCCATAGACTTCATTCTCTTCCTCTCTTCTTCTCTCTTTTCCCTTTATATGGACTCTCTTTTATTTACAAAAAAACATTTAAAATATCGACAAGTATTTGAATTTAATGATTTTTCTTTTCCATTTTTTTTTTTGATTTGAAATTAAAGAGTGTGATAAGGAGCGAGTGATTGTGTGTGGCATTCAACTGCAAATATTCCAAATTATTTAAATATTTCTAAATGGTTGAATACGTTTTGAAGAGACCCTCACAGGATATGCTTGTAATTAAATAAGTGCCGAAAATAATTTCATGTTTTCTTTTTTTGCTATTCACACAAACACAAATAGAGTTTTTGTTCAGAGAAGCAGGATTATCATTCTCTATTATTAGTTAGCTTCCAAATAGGGTATCCCTATGCAAATGTCTTCTTCTTCTTCTTCTTCTTTAGTAAATACGTTATAAGCCAATCTGGTGTCAGTTTTGAAAAGTGGTCTCCAACATAATGTTTCCATTAAAGTTCTTTTTTATTTGATCCCAGAGTTTTTGCCAGAAATCTGTTGAGAGGCAGTCGCCGAATAAATATTTTTTCATATTTTGTTTTGTATGTATGGGCTGGGGCCTCATGTCTAAAAAGTCAACAAACTACCTTCTACACTAAGGCGGGTACTCTATATTACCCCATTTTTTTAGTCACCACTATTAGCTTCAATTAGGAATTGTTAGCCTCATTGCGATAGAAGTACTCTTCCTTGGTGCGCGACCCAAGACATTGCAGGCAGAACGTTGGAGAAAGCTGCAGTAAAGAATCGGTGTCGCATCTACTATGTGAGTGTCCAGCTTTGGATAGAAAAAGTTTAAGATTTCTATGCTCATCATACTTCCTTACCTTCAGAATTATCGCTGCTATCAAACAAAAGCAATTAATTGGCTTTGTAAACACAACGTGTTGCCTCTAGAGGCTTCAAACAAGATGCCTTCAGCGCTTTCTGTACTCATTATAGAACTATAAGTTATAATCACTACGTAATCCAGTCATTTCTGGAAGGCGAATAAACAAGGCACGACAATTCAAATATCATAACAGGTAGGATTGAAGAAATGGACACCTTGGCATCCATCTTATCCGTTTTAAATAATTCGGTCGTATCTAAATTGATTGTACGTGAGTAAATCTTTGCTTAAATTTCTGTTGTGTTTCGATACAGTGCTCTTCAATTAAAATTTTTCCAATAAAATTTTAGCGCAACCTGTAGCGAATTTGGATGCGAATAGAAAACACAATACATTTACACAGAGACCGCTGTTTCTAGGCAACAATAGTTGGCAACCCTAACATTCTAGAATATGCAAATCACCATACGATGGATGGGATGGGATGCATGCAAACAAGATAAGGTTTTTGACTGTGGTCAACGTGGCAATTTCCAGAAAGATCCTTGCATCCGCCACTTATGTTGTGTGTATTAATTTTATGCTTGAGTGGCGGGACCAACAGCTTAAAGTCGTCTCCGAACGCTAGTTTTTCAAGAAGTTTTTCATGGAAGTTGTATGTTACGCTCAGAGTTTTTGTCAGAAATTGGCTGGGAAGAAATAGCCGAAGAAATATTTTTTCCGTTTTATTGGAGACACCTGACCTGGGGTCTGAACCGTCGCTGCACGTCTAATAAACGTTCACACAACTTTCTAGACTACGGTGAATTTTCAAATGTTCATTGCCATGGTTATACCAATACATGCTATTGTCTGTGTCTTATCCAACTCCATTTGAGTTGATTTCAAATTCCTACTGGCAACCAAAACTGTGGGTCTATAGGTCACACTGGGCGTGGCAACATAACATACAGTGGTGGCCTTATAATTAGAAACAATGTTTCTGGAACAGAGTTCTCTGGAGTGACGAATCTAAGTTTAATTTGTCCCAATCTGATGGAAAAACGTATGTAAGACGTTCTCCAAACAAAGCCTTTGATCCCAGGTACACAGTGAAAACTGTAAAACAAATTAACAAACATACATGTTGTTAAGTCGTTTCTAATTACAGTGAGCGTCATAAATAAGTCAACACCCACTATAATTTTAAATTTTCTATTATGTTCTTAAGTATAAAAAGGTACCTTTATCATGAATTGCTGTTTTTGTTTTAACATTTTATAAGTAATAGATAAACGCTTTAATTTTTGGAAATTTATTCGACTATTCTCATTTACTTTTCTCGCTATCCTAAGAAAATGAATTATTTCAGTGGTGTTTACTCACTTTTGACGCTCACTGTACGAGGCCACCACTGTAAATCCAAAGCATAATACTTGGCTTACATCCTTAAAGTCTTCGTAAAGTTATAATGGCTTACTTGGCTTCCCTTAAAATACTAAGAACCTTGAAAGTTACATTACTGTCCAATATTGGTTCCATGTTCAAGGCCTAGTTACTAAAAATAGACCTGATGGTCTATCAATGAGCAACGAAATGAAACTAGTGCCTCAAAAATAGTCCAAAACTTCATGGTAATATTTTTTTTAGAAAACTTTATGTTTCAAAAATTCAGTTTTAATAATTGTTTTTTGGTTTCTCTTTCGAAATGGAAGAAATTAAATTTAATAATTAAGCTTCACTGGTTGGCCACATTTTCTACTTCTTTCTTGCTTTGCCACTCAATATCGTCAGTTGCATAAACTTATTTCATTACAACTTTTATACACACTCTCATTTAAATTCTTCAAACAAATTAAAAATGTACACAATAAAAGAGAAGAGAAAAAAATTAGAAAAAAAAGAGAGAAGAAGAAAAGAATTCCCTCAATTGAAAACCGAAAATCACACTTTATGCCTACACAATCCACATGCCGCCTTGCTCGCCTACATACAAAACACACACACAGAAAATTGAAAGCAGCCACAACAAGAGCGGCAGCAGCAGCAGCAGCAATTTTAAATGCATAAACCAGAGAATGAATGGATACTTTATGGTCGAAATGAAAAAGTAAAAGTTTTTCGTTGGTTTTCATTTCAATTTACAAAAACAAAAAAAAAATTTTTTTGTTTGTTTTTTTGTTCATAAAGAACTTTAACTTAAGCAAAGAAATGAAATAAAAAATTAATTTTTATTTTTTTAAAAATTTTTTATTTTTTTCTTCTCCGAAAAAAAGAAAGAATTTCACTGTCATTATAATGTGGTTGGACGGTCAGTTAAAGTTGGAGGCGTTTTGTGTTAATGCTGGCAGCGTTGTGTGTAGTCATTGCTGCTTTATTTTTATAAACAAATACACGATATTTCTACGTTTGTTCGTTTGCTTGTTTGTTTTTAACATTCTCAAGAGTGGTAGTTGTTGTTTTTATTTCTTTCTTCTTTCTTTAAATTACTTTTAAACTGAATTTGAAACAAAACAAAGTCAAACGGCTACACATTGAAACGAAAGCAAAGAAAACAAAACAAAACAAAAAAAAAGAAACTGAGATGGTGTTGACCTGATTTGCATACCCTGGTTTCAACCTAAATTATGTACGACTGCACATACACTTAAACAAACAAATAAACAAACCATAGGTCCCCCCCTACTCAGTCTCTTAATGACAGTTCAACATACCAACAATGATGACTGTTGTGTAGTCTTGTGTTTTCATATTTAAATTAAATGCAAGAAAAAAAAAGAAAAAAAGCTTGGAAGCAGCGGTAGAAATAGAAAAGTCAGGTATTTAATGGTCTTTTGGAGACTAAACTTAGTCAAAAGCAGTAACAGACACTGGCAACAGACAATAGCGACTTTAAACAGAAATTAAGTGTAACACAGACCGAGGATTTATTTTCTTTTTTTTATTTTATTTTCATTGTTTAAAGTAAACAACTTTGCTTTAAGTCAACTTAATTTGAAAGAAAGAAAGAAAATCTCTTAAGAAAACCAAATCACTGAAAGAAGGATGATAAATTTCCTACAGCCAAGTTAAGAATCCCTAGACAACGTGAATAGAAGACCAGACAGAACATTAGTGGAGTCATTAAGTCATCTTTTCACAAAAAAGATTTTCAGAATTTAAAACAAGCCGATGGAAAGGCCTTGTCTGCTAAAACCTCAAACTTTAACAAGACATTTCAACTCGATCAGGTACAGGAGTGTTGATTTGACTCAGTTTTAGGTTTAAGAAATAGTCAAGCATCAACAGCTTGTTGCAGTTTGACAACTCAAATGTCAACAACGATAAACAAAAAAAAAAAAAAAAAAAAAAAATAAAGACAATGTTGCTGAAACAAGCAGCTGTTTTGCTTACCAGCTGTCAAATGAATATTGAATAAGCAGCTGAACTGCGTATATTATTATGCCTGTACACTTAAAATATTGTACACAATAAACCGAATATTGACTCAATAAAGTAAGGTTGGTATTGACAATACATACATAATTGGTCATTACAACCCTATTAGTCAGGATTACAACCTAACTTCTTGCAACACTTATGTTGTGTGCGTTAATTTTTAAACATGAGTGGCGGCATTTACAGTTTAAAGTCGACTATGAACGACAATTTTTTGAGTAACTTTACATGGCAATTTTATCTTTCATTCTCACACTTTTTGCCAGAAATCGACTGCTGAGAGGCTTCCGCTTGGGTACTAGGGTAGTTCAGCGGCGTCCAGTGGTTACATAAAAAAGCACTCCTTTGGAAATTCTATGCTATTTATTATCAATCAGTAAAATAACTTACGTACTATACTATATAAGGAGAAAAATTAAGTTAAATATTATTTAATAAGCCCTAGGCTGGCCAAACAACGGTTCGTCAAGACACAGTGCCGAAGGTGTCAAGGGGGGTTGAGTCAGAACAACATTCAAACGGCATGAGCCCTGGATGACTGTGGTTTCTACTGGCCCTTGCTATTACCCCGGCACGGTCAGTCAAGTCAACCAAAGGAGGATGTCAGAACAACAATCAAACGGCCTACGCACAGGATGATTGTGGCTCCAAGATCTCCCTTTGTTCGTCCAGTCAGTCAAATTACCCGGAGGAGGATGTCAGAACGACAATCAAACGGCCTACGCACAGGATGATTGCAGTTCTGAGGTCTCCGGTGTCCGTCCAGTCACAGTTGCCGATGTTTTGTTGGCTGTAATATGCATCAGCAAAAATATGAAAGAAAATGAAAAATACATGAAATTATAAATATCATCCAGTGATATAGTGTGGGCAAAAACAAGGTCCCCGCCTTTTGTCGTCACAGGTTGCCGACGAAAAAATATTTTCTCATATTTCGTTTAGTTGGAGATAACTGACCTCTTTGAGATGTCTGACTAAGGTTGGTAACCGATCTTTAAACAGGATCTTTGTAGACTCACTGCACAATTGTTGAGAATGTGGATCATATCGTACCGAACATGTAGATTCTGTAATGAAGAGTATGAAACATACTTGGAACCTGTAAGGCATTAATGTATTCCAAAAGAAAACAACACTGTAGCCTCAATGGGCCACTATAGCCTCATATCGTAAGGAAAATGTAGTTTCTGTGATGGTGTCTATGAAACATACTTCGAACCTGTAAGCCATTAATGTATTCCAAAAGAAAACAACTGATTGCATATAAAGCACTGAGCAGAGAATTGTACTTCTTAACTCCAAGCAGTATTCTTAAGTCTGTCAAGGCAATAGGATTAAAACAGACATTATAGTGATACCCTGTATATATCGAAGGCAGTGCTATGGCACCCCTTCTCGAGAATATTACTTATAACAAACCAAGACCGCCAGATGCTTAAGTTCACTAACAATGCCTAAATGAAATTCAAGTCTTCATTAAGTGTGAGTAAGGATCAGAAACAGAAACTCTCTAAAATAATTGAGAAATCACTTGTATGGCTATACTCGGCAAAACTTACACCTGTAGGTCATACCATTCTTCTATTCGTCTTAGAACAATCATCGAATTATGGAATATCATCGAAGACGATGCCCACCACGGCATTTCTAGGTACAATTTTCCACGACTCTGATGCAGAAAGCAAAGCCAAATTCGGCCGATTACATGGGTTATCTTGGCCACTATAATTGATGACTTATTCTCATACATTTGCGACTGAATAAATGTCAAATACTTTGACAGATGTAGGTTCAACAACATGGCCGTTATCTACTAAAATTCGGAAGTTCCTGTTCGAAGACCCATACAGAGGAAGAGAAATAGACAGAGTAAAAGCCAACAAGATGATACGTTGCACAAGGAGGGATGCACATCTCTCAGCCATAGTAGTTAAACAATAAACTTCCGGAAACTTGGGTTAACGGCTTAACTTACTTACTTATGTAATTGGCCATTAACAACCAGATTAATGTATTTTGGCCTGCATGAACAAACAAATACTTCCAGGCGCCTCTGCTTCTCGCACGCCCTTGCCAGTTGGTCACACCAATCGATGACAGGGCTTCCTCGATTTGGTCCAACCAACGCAAACAAAATCGTGATCTTCGACGACTGCTGCAGATCTCTAAATCAAATACCTGTCTCGCCGGAGCATCCTCCTCCAATCGAACGACATGGCCGAGCCAAAGCAGTCGCTGGATGTTAATACGCTGCACAACGTCCATGTCGTTGAGGAGCTCATACAGCTCACTGTTGGATCGAATGCGGAAATCATCGCCAACTTGTACAGGACTGAAGATCTTACGTAAGATTTTTCTCTCGAATACTCTCAAGGCTGCTCAGAATTCAATCCTTTAAAGAAACCCCTCTCCAGAATAAACAACTTTTTTGTAGCCAGAGCAAGACAACCTGAAAGTAGATCCTCTGCCATCTCAAACTCCTTTTTTATGCTCACATATATTGCAAAAATTCGTCTGAGATATAATCGAAATCTCTGTTAGTGTCTCAGTAGTGAAGCAGTTATCGAATGTTTCTAGCTACATAAGAATTCTACATATACTCCCCATGTCTCTGATGAGTCTGGTGGTGGAAAGGGAACCAAATTCTTCAGATTTATTTTTGTTTGAAACTGCCTCCCTTTTCGCTAGGAGGATTAAAGTTTCTATCCGCTACAGCTAACATTATAACCAACTATCATAAACTGTTTCTAGGCAATGAAAGATGGCAACCCTATCATTCTAAAACCTAACACAGAAGCCGTAATCCTCTTTGAAAAACTTAGTTGATGGAATCGAAAGAAAGATCGGAATTAAATAGATGATGTGACATATGATTTGTACCTTAGAACCTGAAAAAAAAGGAAAAAAAGGGAATGTTTGACTTGATCTACCGTCCTAGATAAGCCATCTCCAAATATGTATATACGTGACAAATTAAGCTGTTGTCATAATATCACTGCGTATGAAAGAATTCTGTTTCGTTGTGTTATGTTATGTTATGAGCCACCAAATCCATACCAGAAGCCAAGCATATTGAGCTCCAATTACTGTTGTCTTAGCAATAATTGTTTAAGTCCCCTTAATCCATTTTACCTTGTAGCCACTCTAGTGTTCAACACATTTTTTCAGAAACTAAAAACTTTTGTAATCCAGATTATCAATTTAGAAAAACACTTTCATTTCATTTCAGTTGCCACTTATCTTGTTGGTTTATGAGCTTAAATTGTCAACCAAAATATTCATTTGAAAACGTTTGCAGTGCAACCAACTTCTAATCTTGTTTTCTTTTAAAACAAAAAAATACCAGTTTTTGTTCATTTCTTATTGCTTTTTAAATACCCAAATAAATAATTTCCATTTCTTAAGATTCTCTGTCTCTGCCTGTTTTCTTTCGTTTTTTGTTTTTGTTTTAAAACGATTTTTTCTCATACAATTTCCACAAAGAAAGACTTGTTTTGTCTGCCAAAGTCCAGCAATAAATTCCAGAAGTTTTTTTTTTCAATTTAAAGACAAAAAAACTGGCTTTTCTTTTGCAAACGAATGAAAAACTTGAAACAATTTCATGGAAATACTTCTAAAGACGTGGACGAAGAAAAACAAAAACAAGTTTTTATAATTTTTTTTATTTTAAAAAGTGAGAATTTTTCTAAAAAAAGACGTGAAACAGGTAACATAGAAATAAGAAATCAAACTGAAGTTTTTGACAACTTACTTCCTTAATTGGTCATCATAACCCATCAGTCAGAATGAACGCACACCCCTCAGCCAGTTTAAACCCATTGTAAACCTCAGCAGAACCTGAATGTCGGCTTCCGACAGAGAAATTCAAATCCCAATGAATCCCCTATCCATGGTACTCATCGTTGTCTTACCAATGGCTGGACAGTTGCAGAGCTAATGTTCTATAGTGTGCAAGTTCTTCTCATCTCTACATCCACGGCAATTGTCTGTATGGAATCCATTCTAGGTCTTTGTCTACATACTTTACATTACAATGCCTGGACATGGGCAACTTTTATTAGTCTTCACACTGAACCTATTAACCCCAGCAGCAAGTCAATTCTACTTTCTTCAAAGAACGCCAAAGGCCATATACGATTTTGATCTGTCCTACCTACCTACCTACCTTTTTTCCTTTTCTTTTCAATTCATTTGCAGACGAATCCATATCGCCCACTTTCAGTTTCGTTCAGTCTGATAATGTTTCCATTCCTTCTATATTCCTGTAGTCTTAAATCCATGTTTCTTGTTTTGAGAAGTTTCCCACTTAAATATTTATTCTCCATCAAGTTGATGTTACAATCAACCACCATATCACTTATACAATGGAATTCCAGTTTAGCAAGAGTGTCAGCCAAGTCGTTTCCAGCAATATGACCTGTTTGTTCTTAGGTTTGCTCCAGAATACAATAGAGCCTAAACCGATTCTATTCAACAAATCGTATAGAATCATACCAATCACGAACCTGTCGTAGGTTACGCCAGACGGACCCTATCGGCAATCTGGCCAGCAATAAAAACCACAAGAGAGGACAATTTAAAGAATTGAGACCAGCTAGGGCATCAAAAGCATTGAAAAAAAGCAAATATCCACGCCTCAAAGACGCTACAATTGTCATTCAATCTAAAATAGAGCTTCAGTTCAAGATCTTACAAAGAACCCGGTACCAGTACCGCACGTCAGTTTCATTGTGTCCGCAATAATATCCGCGAACATTTTTTATTGCGATTGCTTCTTCGCTCCAATCCGGAATACATACATACATATTTGGTCATAACAACCCTATAGTCAGGATTCCAACCTAGCTTCTCACACCACTTATGTTGTGTGCGTTAATTTTTATACGTGAGCGGCGGAACTCAACAGTTTATAGTCGTTTCTGAATGACAGATTTTTGAACAGAAACTTTCTCATGGCAATTTTATTTTATTCGCAGTGTTTTTGCCAGAAATCGGCTGAGAGGAAGTCGCCGAAGAAATATTTTTTTGAATTTCGTTTGTTTGGAGTTTCGTTAGTCTGGATGATCTAGTGTTCGAACCATGCCCTCATGTCTAATAAGTCCACACACGACCTATTAGACTATGACGACGCAACGGATATATGCATAACAAAATATGCCTTGAACCTAACCAGATTCCATTTTCAGCACCTCCTACATACATAATTGGTCATTACGACCCTTTAGTCAGGACTACGACCTAGCTTCTCTTAACAGTTATAACGTACACTGGACTTTGTGGCCATATGTTCGGAGGCTGTGAATCAAAGGTCAGCAATGTGTGTTCAAAAAGAGGAGTAGAATCGAATCATACTCATAATTTCTGATGCTTATACGCATTCATACTTATTTTAATATCATGGAACCACTATATTCAAGGTTTGAAGTACTTATCATTTTCATAATTAACAACACGTATGACACAACATGTATGTACACGAATCACAAAATAAGTATGATTCGCGTACGAACACTAAAATACTCACCAAATGGCTGTGTGTTTGCTCTGTTTGCTGCTCTGTCTTTTTGCTTATGTGTTTGTTTTCTTTTTTTGTGTAAATGCAACAGCAACTAAGACTGTAAATTTTGATGAATTATTCGTGTCACTCGCATCATTTCTAAGTTTTATAAGTATTTTTCTAAAGTTATGAATCTAAATGAATAGGCCTATGAATCAAACATATTTCGAATGGTATGAGTTTGATGTCAACGTTGCATGCATACTCATTGCAACCTGTACTTAAATAAATCAACGTTGTAATGAGTATGATTGAATTAGAGTACATAGTTAAATTTCAATATTGTTGACTCACTTTTATTCAAAATTTCATGAGTGCTTATGAGTAGCGAAAAAGCGATTCATTGCTGACCTCTGGGGGGACGGCATTATCCGGAAATTAGGAAGAGTTTATGAAGAATAAGGGCTTAAAAGGTTTTGACTTAAGAACTCAACTGAGGCTGTCTAACATAACAATGCCTTGTATGTTATCATTTAAGGTTTTGCTAGTATTTTTACAATGTCTAGGTCTTGTTTAAACATTAAAAATGCTTTGTTATAATACAAATCAAATGAAAAACTTATAATTTCAACTTTTTTATAAACAAATTGATTATATTTTCAAACATTTTCTTCTTCTCTTTTTTTCCAGCATAATTTTTTTGCGCTCCCTTTATTTTTTGTAATATAATGTTCGGGTAAATGACAGTGTATGTGGCAATTTATTAAATGGTGATCAATGTTGATAAAACTTTTGTTTAAAACAACAACAACAACAACCGGAAAAAAATACTCATCGTTCTTCATCATTTCATTAAAAATAAACTCTGGTGGGTGAAAAAGAAAAAAAAAACAAAATAAACGGAGTAAAAACAAGAGAGAAAAAGTAAAGGAACCTACCACAGGCACTAGCAACACTATACAGACAGCTGCTACTGTGGCGAAAGCACCTTCATTAGTTAATTGAACATTGCTTTTGTTGTTTGCGACTTTTTTCTTTTTTGTTTTGGTTTGGTTGTGGCAACACAACTAATACCTAATATTTTTGTTCGACACACACATACATATATAGTACCTACACCCACAACCAGCAGTATCAACCATAAATATGCAACACATTTTGCAAACATCATATTAAAAACAACACACACATACAGTATAGCACAGCACGATAGGAGCAACAGGAGCAAAAAAGAAAAAAAAAAGCCGGGAAAAAATAAAGTTTTTCATTTATTAAGAGAAACGCTGCTGCTCATGGAAAAACAAGAATAATAAAAATACCAGGAACATATTTTAAATATGGGAATAACTGTGGAAAATTGATCGCTTTTTGTGAGAGAAGAAAAAACCAAAAAAAAACTTTTTTTTTTAAAAATTCACAACGGATGACACAGAACAAAAAGCGGATGAAACAGAAAAACAAAAACCGTTGATGTCATTGTAAATGTTACTCTTCATTAATATTCTTTTTGTTTTCTAAAAATTTACAACATCATTGTCTATAAAAAAAATTGAAGAAGAATTACAAGCAAAAAACAAAAACAAAATTTTTTTTTTACCCAACCCTCTTACTACCTCCACAAACCTTTAAAGTCTAAGGAAAAAAAAAACAAAAAAAGAAGCCGGTTAAACTGTTTTAAAACTGTGTTATCATTTGAAAATTGTTACAAAAAAATACATAGAAAAACTCCGAATAACCAACTCAAAATGGATACAGTTTATGGAACAAAAAAATATTTTCAAAGTTTATCAGGTGCCAGCGATATTTATCGCAGTCCTGCATGTCGAGCTGTGGTAAGTTTTTTTTTATAATTTTTTTTATTCATAAAAATAAAATAGAATTTGTTTTTTTTTATAAATTAATGATAAAAATTTATTAAAAAAAACAACATTTAAAGCCTTTTGGCTATTGTGTGACACATTATGTGATTAAATTTTTATATTTATTTTATATTTTTAACAATAAAAATTTTAAATTTATTTTAAAATTTGCTAAAAGTACAGTGAGCACTAAAAGGAACTGTACAATGAAAAATTTACTTTAATAAATTACCGTTATTTTTATTTTAAAATTGAAACTTAAAAAAATTTTGAAATATTGTCAAATTTTTTCTAGGGCACTCTCCTTAAGTGTTAAAAGTTGAGTTTGATGAATGTTAGATTTTTATCCATAGTGTACAGTTTCCTTTGATGCTCACTGTATTATAACATATATGCACATAAATATTTAATAGTTTTATAATATTTATTGTTTTTATGGAATTTGTTTAAAAGTGTTCTGAAACCAAAAAAAATATTTATTTACCTTCAATTTCAAAAATGACATAAAAGCCATAATTTTTACTTACATACATACATGTATGAAGACTTCATTCTAAAGAAAAGTTATAAAAATTTCAAGTAAATTTTTATATTAAATTTTCCATAAAAGTTACCAGCTTCTCTACATTTTTTAATCTTCTTTTGGTTGAACAGTAATGATTCAATTCCAGTGAGTGCAATACTGGCAGTAACCAAAATATATTTCAAATTTAAATCTTTAAAAGGCTTAGAAATTTATGTTGTATTCATATTTATATTATTTTTTATTATTAAATTCAATCTACAATTTAAACTAGACACCTGAAAGTAGGCAATATAAAATATTAAATTAAATGCCTTAAAATAGGCTGTACGAAATTTTGGTTTCTTTTAATTTTCTGTATTGTATTGTAATTTATATTATTTTTTACTATTAAAATCAATCTACAATTCAAACTAGACACCTATAAGTAGGCAACATAAAATTTTAAATTAAATGCCTTATAATAGGCAGTACAAAATGTTAGTTTCTTTTCATTTTCTGTATTTGATATACTCATTGAAAATGATGCCGATAAACTGACTAATAATAGCATGTCCCTAACAAATATTAACTCGGGGCAATGGGATCCATTGAGGTATACGTCGTAACCATTTCTATGCTCCTAGACGACAACTAAAGTTAAGTTTACGAATTTTTTAGGCAAAAACGAAGCTGACCTTTGCCTTTCGAAACTTCAGATACTGGAGGAATTTCATTACCATCGCTCTTTCTGTGTTCAGCATGTTTTGAAGCAGCAGGCTTTTAATAAAAATTTCCGGAGCAAAATTTTCTTCAGCAATGAATCTCATCGTGGCTTGTGGAGCCCAATTAAATCAGAAGTGATAGTGTAAAGGACATACATGTATATATTCATACATACATACATTACAAACCTTCAGTCAGGATTACGACCTAGTTTCTCACACCACTTATGTTGTGTGTGTTAATTTTTATGCATGAGTAGCGGCGCTTACATTTTAAAGTCAACTTCAGACGACAGACTTTTTGCGAAACTTTTTCATGGCAATTTTTTCTTATTCTCAGAATTTTTACCAGAAATCTAGTGAGAGCAAGTCGCCGAAGAAATATTTGTTTTATATTTTGTTTCTCTTGGAGATGTCTGACATGGCCTCAGGTCTAATCAGCCAACACACTACCTACAAGACTACGGCGTCTTAAATTTTTGCTTACAATTGGCAAATAATCGATGCCCATAAAAAACCAACCTTCAACAGTTCTAGTATATGGTGGGCCTATTGGTTTAGTTTTAACCATCGGATATTTCGAATCTGGCAATACTTATGTCATTCTATTCTGTCACAAAATTCAGTATGTTATTTCCACTGAACGTAATGCATCGATTCGTATACGCTTTGCCAAATGGGCCAACGCCAACTGCACGAGGATGTCGATTTTGGATATGTTAATAAGCAAAATTGCCATATTTGGAGCTCAGAAAACCTACATGGGGTCTTATAGGAGCCAGTGCATCCATTACGAGTGACTTTTTGGTGGGACTTATGACGTGTAGCATCATTCGTCCATATTCCTTTAAAAATGAGGACGGTGCAACCATTGTGATCAAGGGAGACAGCTATCGCAACATGATAACTGATTTTTTTGTATCCACTGTTCATGATGTTGATGTCAACAACGTTTGGTTTCAACAGAATGATGCAACTTGTCACAGTTCTCACGCCACAATCGATTTATTGCGACGAACGTTTGATCGCCTTTTAAATAGACGAACTGGTGATGTCAATCAGCCGCCAAAAAGTTGCGATTTGACACCATTGGACTATTTTCTGTGGGTCTGCAGTTATGCCGACAGACCAGGGACAATTAAGTATTTGAAGGCCAACATTCGTGGTGCCATTGTCCAGATACCACCACATACACTGGAAATAGGGCACGGAAATTGGTCCGATCGAATTAGGCCAACGGCGGCAGCCATATGAAGGAAATAATATTCCGTCTTTAACCGGAACAATTCGCAAAATTACAAACCGTTCTTGTTTTATTGCATTTTTAAATTCAAACTTTAAGGTCACCCACCCTATAATTGATGTGGAACTTAAAAACAAAGTGTTTATTATAAAGACTTCCGGCCACTATTATAATTTAAACATGTGGAGAAGTCGCCGTAGTCTAGTAGGTAGTGTGTTGGCTTATTAGACACAAAAGCCTGGGTTCGAGCCCCAGGCCAGGCATCAAAGACAAAATACAAAAAGGATTTTTTCGGCGACTTCCTCTCAGTAGATTTCTGGCAAAAACTCTGAGAGTAAATAAAAATTGCCATGAAAAGTTTCTCAATAAATAAAAATCTGTCGTTCGGAGTCGACTTTAAACTGTAGGTCCCACCACTCATGTATAAAATTAACACACACAAGATAAGTGGTGTGAGGAACTAGGACGTTGTACAATGGGTCAATTCGACCTCCGGGTACTGTACTTGTCTTAATTGACAAGTACACGTCCTCTAATCTAACCTAACCCAAGCTAACATGTGGAACATTTTTGTTACCATTTTATAGGCAAAAAGTACTTTTTTGCAATATTTTTTATTTTTAAGGATTTTAATGGATTTTTATGGATTTGAAATTTATGATATTTAATGGAACAGTAATCCACAATTGCTTATATTTCTGTTAGAACAGCTGTTCTTCTTCGTTTTTTTCTTTCGAGTAAAAGTACCACTTTGCTTAAAAATAGTACTTATTTTGGAATTCTCCTACAAAATATCTGCCTTTGGTTGTTTTAAAATATTCAATAACATGGCCACAGCTGCCCAAGTGAGATAATAACAGTTTTTCTTTGGATTTTAATTAGAAAAAGTGCCACTTCTCCACCTTGAAAAAAGTACTTTTTTGCAATATTTTCTGTATATCACCACATGGCTTTAAAATTTATAATATTTGATGGCACATTAATCCATAATTAATTATTCTCCTGCTAACGATAGCTGTTCTTCTTTGTTTTCTCCTTTCAAGTAAAAGTACCACTTTGCTTAAAAATAGTACTTTTTTGAAATTCTCCTATAAAACACCTGCCTTTGATTGATTCAAAATAATGAATAACATGCAGAATCATAACATTCCGGCTAGTTATTTAAAATAAATACCAGTTTCCCTAGATTTAATTAGAAAAAGTGCCATTTCTCCTACATGAAAAAAAGTACTTTTCTTACCTTACCTTACTTTTCCACCCTGAAAAGAGTACTTTTTTCAATGTTTTTCAGCACATGGCTTTAAAATTTACGGTATTTGACGTAATTCATAATTGCTTATTTTCCTGCTAAAGACAGTTGTTCTTCTTCGAGTAAAAGTACCACTTTGCTTAAAAAAAGTACTTTTTTTTGAATTCTCCTATAAAACACCTGCCTTTGATTGATTCAAGTTTAATAATAACATGGCACAGCTAAATAAGTGAGATAATGATCAGTTTTCTTAGATTTTAATTAGAAAAGTGCCATTTCTTCGCGCTGAAAAAAAGTACTTTTCTTAAATTAACACTTTTGCATAAGCATAGCTACCATACCCATTAATTATCACACTGCCAAGAAATCAATAATTATAGAGGGAATATGAAACATAAGAACCCACCTTTTCCTTTCAGTCTATCGTACTCATCAATTGGTATCCTTGCTAAATTGCTTGGCATCTTGTTAGAGCATAAAATTAAATCAATTATCGAAGAAGTACTTTTTTTTGCAGTTTGTCTCTGCTTAGTTTTCTTTTTTTTAGAGAGAAAAGCTGGTAAACTATAGCAATTTGAACCTGTAGACTTTGATCTTTGCCTGCCTTTAATTTTATGTTTTTTCCTTGTTTTTCCTTATTTGTGTTCTTGGAAAAGTAAATCAATAGACATTTATTAGAAGCGCACTCTGCCTCTCTCACTCTCTCTTTGTACACGTACCCATAACATCTTTATCTTCATTATTATCATCGTTGTTATTATGATGATTATCGTTATTATTTTGACTAAAAAGCGGATGTTGCATATAACAAGACTTACTTGCCTGTAGTTGCAGTTGTAGCTGGTAGTTGGTTACAACATAGTCAGTCAGTGTGTGTATATTGTTTGAGTCCATAAGAAATAATAACAGTCTTGCCAATGCCTACCCTATACCATAACATTTTCCATGTCCATCACATTTCCTTTGACTCTAGCTTAAGCAAGAATTTATTGTTCGTTTCATTATGTTCGTGTTCGTGTTCGTTTCGTTTTTTTTTATTTATTTTAATAGCAGAGAGTGTTAATAAAAGCAGGCAATCATAGCGATTATGTTGAGAGACTTAAAACTTATGAACAGATGTTCTAGAGGATGATGGTGATGATGATGAGACGTTGGCGATAATTTTTTTCTTTTCTTCCTTTTTTCTTTTCATTTCTTTTTTTACATGCCAGCTATTCATTTGTATAAAAGTTTTTTTGTTGTTGTTATTGTTGTTGTTGTTGCTTTAAGGAACATTGTTCGTATGGCTGGCTGACTGTTTGGTTAAATGCAGGAGACTGAATGAATGAATGGTTGGCTCGCAAGCAAGCTGGCTGGCAGGCAGGCATTTTTAAGGCTTATCGTTACATTTATTGCCTTTTTTTGTGTTGATGTTGCTGCTGTTGTTCGTCTTATATCTGTTAATACTTAAGTATGTAAAGACTAATACAACAACAACAACAACAACAACATTTACTATAATTTTTTGCCATGAATATTAAGAAAATGAAAAAGAAAAACCTGATAAAAGATTCTTTAAGATTCATTGAAAGTTAAGTTTTTTTTGTGGATGCTTTTGTAAAATGAAAAAAACTATTGGGTAGAGGCATTAATTTCAAACGTATTTGATTCATTAGCTGATTATTTGGATTTGCAATTGATACCAGGATTAGAAGAAGCATTAACAGTGTGATGTTAGCCAATTAGACAAATCAAATGAAATATGAAACAAATATTTCTTAGGCAACTTCCCAGCAACTATTTTTTGATCAAAACTCTGAGAGTAAACAAAAATTGCCATGAAAAGTTTCTCAAAAATCTGTTGTTCTCTTAGACTTTAAGTTGTAGGTCCCCCCAGACATGGACAAAAGTTAGGTTAGGTTAGTTTAGAGGACGTGTACTTGTCAATTAAGACAAGTACAGCACCCGGAGGTCGAATTGACACATGGAACAACGTCATAGTTTCTCACACCACTTATGTTGTGTGTTTTAAGTTTTATACATGAGTGGTGGGACCTACAGTTTAAAGTTGACACCGAAAGACAGATTTTTGAGAAACTTTTCATGGCAATTTTTATTTACTTTCAGAGTTTTTGCCAGAAATCTGCCGAGAGGAAGTCGCCGAAGAAATACTTTTTGTACTTTGTCTTAATGCCTGGCCTGGGGCTCGAACCCTGGCTTTACGTCTAATAAGCTAACACACTACCTACTAGACTACGTCGACTTCTACGGACATAAGTTAACGCAGGTAGGTTTCCGCTCATCAAGAATCCGGGTTATACAGATAATGAGCCTGCCTAGAGGGAAGGTTTTATGACATTGATGAGGCCACTTTCCCTTTCTGTGAAATATGAAGAGAAATTTAGAGTGGTATACTCGGCAAATGGGAACCCAGAGTCGGAGACTTTTTTCAAGACAATGGATAAGGATTTGAGAATATTTTTAGTATATATTTACGTTGGGATGATCTTTGAATTTTGCATCAGATATTCCAGAAATAATTTGTAGCATGTAAATGCAAATAAAAGGAAAATATAGAAAGACAGAACTTTTTCGATCCTTGGTACTTTTTAAAATTTGGTACTTTTTAAAATTTGGTACTTTTTAAAATTTGGTACTTTTTCAACTTTGGTACCATTTACGAAATTTGATACGTTTTTCATGGTTGATACTTTTTTGGATCTTTTGAACTTATTCAATGCTTTTTCGAATTTTGGTACTTTTTTTGTAACTTGGTACTAATAACGAATTTAAGGCATAAGGCATATAAACATATTAAAATGGCGTAAAGTTCCGTATAACAAGTTATAAACTTCATAATATCTTTCTAAGACAAAATATTTTTGCTCGGCCTTAAGTACTTTATGTTATATACGAACTTTTTAGGGATTCAAATGGTTAATGGTACCAAAGATAGGTATCAAAAATATTTTGGTTCTAGTTTAAATAGTGATCAGATAAATTATGGAATGTCTGGAACTGTTTATAATAAGAAAAAGTACTTTTTATTTCAAATAGTACTTTTTTTTAGTATATCTACATACATTTGGTACTTTTTTTGTTATCAAGAAAAGTACATTTTAATTTTATTGATGAATCTAAAAATTATTTTACCAAAAACACTTTTGCCTCTACCCAATACCATGAAGCCAATGGCTCTGGCTATGAGTATGAAAAGATGAAGCCAAAGATGCTGTTGATAAGTACGACTACTTTTCTTAGTCCTTGCGGTGTGAAGAGCAGCTTGTCTAGCTGATTGGCTGCTTATTTGTTAAAGCAATACACAGAGAAAGAAAAAAGAAGAAGAAATAAACATTTACTGCGTGTGTTGTATGCCACTTAAATAAGTGGCAGCGTCATGTTGCCTGCCTTTGCTCTCTAGTCAGTAAAAGTCATTTGTTGTTCCTGTTTTTTCCTTTATTATCTGATTTTTGTCGTTTTACTTACTTACTCAATACTTGGGTTTATTATTTGCAAATAAAAGAGCAGGTTCTTCCACTTCTTTTTTCTTTTCTTTCACTTTTTTTCTATTTTTGCTGTTACAGGCTTACAGGCTGTTGTCACGCAGGTTTTTGGTCGATTAAAATTCAAGTCGCGTAATACAATTTAAAAATTATTATGTTTGCAGCAATTACCCCCCACCAAATAAATTCTGCGTTGAGGTTTTTTTCCTCTTCTCCTTTTTTTCCATTGTATTGAAGTAATTGTCAAATTAAACAAAGCAAGACAAAGAAAAGGAAAAATTTAAATGGAAATGGAAATGGTGTATGGAAAGGAGAAGTAAGTTGTTAATAGAAGGCATTGACATTACCCGGTTGGGCGGCAGGTATTGCATGATTTTTGTTTGGATTCCATTTAAAATGTCACGTCTGAGTGAAAAATAATTTCAAACAAAAGTCAAGGTTAACATAATTTATTTACAAACATAGGGATTAGCATTGTAGTCCTGAATGTACGGCGAAGAATGTGTTGTCATACACACATGCATACCTAATTAGTTATTACAGTTCTACAGTCAGGATTATGACGTAGTTTCTCACACCACTTATTCGGTACGTGTCAGTTTTATACATGAGTGGCGGTGGGATCTACAATTTAAAGTCGACTCCGAACAACAGATTTTTGAGAAACATTTTCAGGGCAATTTTATTTAATCCCAGAGTTCGTGCCAGAAATCAGTTAAGAGGCCGTAGTTCAAACCCTAGGTCAGGCATTTCAAACCAAACGAAATATGAAACAAATATTTCTTAGGCAACTTCTCATCTTTTCTATCTATCTTTTGACCAAGAATCAAAAATCTCTTGTTCTGTTAGACTTTAAGTTGTAGGTCCCCCACACATGAACAAAAGTTATCGCAGGTAGGTTTCCGCTCATCTAGAATCCGGGTTATACAGGCACTCAGGATAATAATCAAATGCTGATCGTTTTGTAGGAGATGTCTGTCATGGGGTTTGAACCGTGCCCCCACATTTAATAGGCCAACACACTACCTACTAAGTAGATTACGGTGGAAGTTCTCGGTTGGGGAAAATGATTCATACGAGACAACTACTTGTGTCCTGCTGTACAGGCTTTTAATAGACCTTTTGGGAAGGAAATTTCATCAACTTGCAAGGGTTGGAATCAACTTCACAAGGTTTGCTAGCTCTCTAGGTTGTAAGTCAAGTGGATACTCCGCAGATCAGAAATGAAATTCCTGATGTTCTGGACTATTGAAGACATTGGAATTCTTCTCCCTTGAAGCTTCTGTGTGTGTTGGATGAACAATCTTTACTATTTACCTGCTATCTGCTTATGAGGTTGACTACAAGCAAAGTTGCTATTAGCAGCGAGACTTTTCGTAAGGAGGTCGGCTTAAGATTGCTTTTTACAATTCCGATTTAGGATTACATCCACAGTCTCTAGAAAGATTGTAAAATTCCATTAGACATCCTCTGTATTTATATCAATCGGACAAGGAACTGAGAAAGCTTTCAGTGGCCTGTTTAGAGGAAGTAGTTGAAGACTTGGCTCTATTTTACACACCCGAGGTAATGTAATGTATTACCAAGAGCCTTGAAAATTCCCTGAGGAGATCTTGGATGGCATTCGTAAAATAATAAACGTTAGGAAGCAAATTGTTTTTGAAAGGTTAGGGGGTGTTCTTTACAACCCCTAATAATTTGCCATGATAAAGGTAAAGATATATGTACGTCGCTGAATTACTTCTTGAATAATTTATTAATAGGCGTACGCAATAGTGGCCGTAGTCTAGTAGGTAATGTGTTGGTTTATTACATGTGAGGCCATCGTTCAAGCCCCAGGTCACGCATCTACAACAAAAAACGAAATATGAAAAAATATTTCTTGGGCGACTTCCCCTCAGCAGATTTCTGGCAAAAACTGTGAAAATTGCCATGAAAAGTTTCTCAAAAAAAATGTGTCGTTCGAAATCAACTTTAAACTGTAGGTCCCCAGCCACTCATGTATAAAATTAACGCACACACCGTAAGTGGTGTGAGAAACTAGGTGGTAATCCAGACTGAAGGGTTGTAATGACCAATTATGTATGTACGTATGTACAGAATAGTTCAGACATGATCCTTCATGACCACTTAACGCTTATTCTTCAGTAATTTTGTTTTTTGAATCTACAGGGGATTGTACGGTTGGTCAACTTGACCTCCACATTCTGTACTTGCCATTGAGTCTAGTAAGAAAGGATCATGTCTGAAATATTCTATACATTACAACTCTTCAGTCTGGATTACCACATAGTTTTTCTTACCACTTACAGTGCGCACTGCACTTGTCTCAATAGTAAGTATACGTCCTCTAACAGGGGATAATGTTTGCCGCCTAAAGGTATGCAAAATAACTGATGTTTGAAGGTATATCCCAGCAATACAACGCTGTGATAAAATCTCTAATCAAGAATCCTGCACAACACCAAATATGAGGGCAATTCATTGGAACATAGGACAGTCACTAGGTTGCTAGGATAAGGGAACAAGAGAAGGAAATTAACTTCTTTAGCGAGTTGATATCCTTTCTCTGTTCGCTTTGGTGCCGACGACAACGCAGCATACTTGATGACTATGATAACCATAAGTACCTATCGGTGCCGGTCTCAATGTACCGCCTTAAATTAATTTGACTGCAGAAGAATCGCCAAGAGTTTCTCTCTTTTGCCGAATATACTTTCCAAGCATCTCTTTTAACTTCACACCAAGACTTTGTCCTCAAAAGTGACCTGGAATTCCTACTCCTAAGCTTATCTGCTTGCTCTTTGTCGTAAATTTTCACATGACCTGCGATCCAACAGAGGATATCATGTGAAGAAATGACCAAAAAAAAGTTTCTCTCTTTATTTGTATTCGTTTACTAAAAAATTTTCTCCTTTTTTTGCTGAATTACTTGAAAATTATTAAACAATTTCCTGGTACTGTTTTTTTGTTCTCCTTCTTCTTTCCAAAATCAAATACTTGTCTTTTGTTATGCAAAATTGTTTTCCATTTTCTACTTGTTTTTCATTTTTCTATTCTTTATTGCAACTCTCATTACCATGCCACAGTTTCCGGGTTATATTCTTAGAAACTTAAATTCTTTACCATCCTCCTTTATATTTCATTTCATTTCTTTTCTTCTCTTTGCTGTGTACGTTGATATTTTTCCCATTATTCCGTTTCAATAGTTCTATTCAGTGATGTGACACCCTAGGTTTTTATGTTTTTTTGGAAAAAAGCAGAATAAATGACCAAAAATATATGAAAGAAAAGGAATTTAAATTTGGATGATTACGAGAGAGAGAGAGAGAGAGAGAGCGAGTGTGTAATAAGGAATATTAAAATATCATGGAAATATTTTCTATAATAATAGGAGTATTGTCGTACTGTGCCATAACACTTAAATCATAAAATGTGATAAAAAAGAGAAGACTTTAAAGGTTAGAATTGTACAGCACCATGGAAAGGTTATTGGTTGATGGAAAACAGAGATCAGCAATGAGTATTCAAAAAGATGAGTAGAATCATACTCTCATAATTTCTGATACTTAGACGCATTCATACTTATTTTAATGTCATGGAACTTCTACTTATATTCAATGTTTGATGTACTCATCATATTCATACTTAACAACACGTTTGATGTTATTGATCTCGACTCTCCATAACTCAACATATACACGAAGCACAAAATAGTTATGATTCGCGTACGCACACTAAAATACTCACTAGACGGTGGCGTGTTTGCTCTGCTTGCTGCTCTGCCTTTTTTGCTTAGGTGTCTAACAACTAAGACTTTAAATCGAATCATTTATAAGTATTATAAGTATTTTTATTTTTTATTTTTTATTGTGGTCGCCGTGGTGTAGTAGGTAGTGTGTTGGTTTACTATTCGTAAAGCCCGGGTTCGTATCCCAGGTCAGACATCAAAAATGAAATATGAAAAAAAATATTTCTTCGGCGACTTCCTCTCAGCAGATTTCTGGCAAAAACTCTGAGAGTAAAATAAACTGCCATGAAAAAGTTTCTCAAAAATTCTGTCGTTCGGAGTCGACGTTAAACTGTAGGTCCCGCCACTCACGTATAAAATTAACGCACACAACATGAGTGGTGTGAGAAGCTAGGCCGTAATCCTGACTGAAGGGTTGTAATGGCCAATTATGTATGTATGTATGTATGTATAAGTATTTTTATAAAGTTACGGATCTAAATGAGTAGGCGTATGAATCAAACATATTTCGAATGGTATGAGTTTGATGTCAACGTTGTACGCATACTCATTGCAACCTGTACTTACAAATCAACGTTGTAGTGAGTATGAATGAATCAGAGTACACAGTTAAATTTCAATATTGTTGACCCACTTATATACAAAATTTCATGAGTGCTTATGAGTAGCGAAAAAACGATTCATTGCTGATCTCTAATGGAAGAGCTAAGGCTACGAAAGAGGAAGATTCCTGAACAATACAGGGGTTACAGGGAAAAAACTATTTCTTTTTTGTATTTTAAGGCCGGAAGCTAATCACCTTCTCTAGACAATGACAGGAATCAGAAATTGGATTAGAGAATTTGGAATGTTCGAATTTATCGACTACATGATACCCATACTCTGACTTATCGATGAATAACAGAACAGTGAGGTTTGTGAAAATTTCATAAAGCAGCTCCTGAACGTGTGCAGCCCTTGTGCTGACCTACTTCCTTGATGAGTATGGTGGAAATCGTCCAATACAGGGACTGCGGTTTCCAATAGCGTCACAACGGTTCGCTATGCGTGCTCAAGAGGTGGTTTGGTAATCAAAGTTACCACTTCAACCTAACCTACCCTCAGCTAATGAACGTCTGCATTTAGATTTTTACTAGTGATTCGAAACTCAATGGAGCTGTAGGTGGTGGAACATTTTCTAAGCATTGCTCACTCCCTAAGTCTACAAGACATCTTTTATTCGGAAATGACGGTCATACCGTCTGGCCTAAGTATTATTTAGGATGGAAATATCTCTGGGAAGGCTGTTAGTATACTTTCTGTGACCCTAGCGGCTTAAGGAGCATTAGGTTCCAATGGAACGTATGATGGGATCGTTTATGGCTGATGGGAAACTTTAAATGAGATGTGAGAGCGTTCCGATCTGAGTACCAAGATATAGTGATCTTCTAGGACACTGCAGAACGGATAAACTGGCCAAATGTGGTTCTATTTTGCGAGCTTATAATTATGTTTTTTGAAACCTTCTGATAAGATAATCAAATTTGGTCCTGGCTGGCAGATGAAAAGTCTTCTCAAATTCTAAAGGTTCGAGCTAATCACGGCGGCTTGAGGGCAAATGAAAATCTTCTCAAATTCCAAAGGTTCGAGCTAATATACCCATGGCTAGACGGGGGGCAGATGAAAAGTTTTCTCAAATTCCAAAGGTTCGAGCTAAACATGGCGGTTATAAGGCAGATGAAAAGTATTCTCAAATTCCAAAGGTTCGAGCTTAGCATAGTGGTTGGATTACAGATGAATAGTATTCTCATATTCGCGGTTGGAGTCTGAACTTAGCATTGACTGCAGTAGCTGCAGAGTCAAGGAGGAAATATAATTCACTATGTCCACCGCTATTTCTGCTATACAGAGTATCCTAATGATGTGTCAGAACATTAGTAGTTTCGTTAGTGGCTACTAGGACTGGGGAAAATGGGTGCCTGTGGTATCACAATGCGTCAGAAATGGTCTAAGTGTAGACTAAATGTCATCTTCTTCGATTGACAGCCAATTTTAGCAGTAGTAATCGAGTGGCGCAAAATCTAGACTATAAGGCATATGAGTTAAAACTTAACAAACATAATTTTCTGAATAGTATTTCACTGAACTTCACCGTCTATGTCTCTAATGTGCAAAATTGCTTCTATCACTTCTGTACTTGCACGTTCAAATCAGCATATTCAGTACCTGAAGTGTGGTTTAGCTCAGGGCAAGGCTAAGTGTGAATAAATCGCAAACATTTGCCTTCATAAGTGCTACTCTAGTAGCATATACTAGATTGTCCTTACTAGCCATGTATAAGAGATATGTCAGATGTTATGAAATCCACATTATTTAGTTTTATACATCCAAGAGCAGTAGAAGTTTTATTTGATGTGGCCATAAAATTCAAAATTCAAATAATTTCTCTTGAAAGAAATAGAGATCAAAAGTTGTTTGTTTTACTATTCTTATTGCCTACTTTAGGGCTTTTAATATTTATTTTTAATAAAGTCTACTTATCTGCATTTTGTTTACTTAAAATTGATTTTATCTCCGCTTTTAAAGGTTAATTTTAGTTAAAAAAATAATCTTTTCTCTCTCTCTCTCTCTCTCAGTCTTTAACTTACCTTTGCTTATTTATTGGTTGCGTTTCTTTCATTTGATGCTGCTGCTTTTCATAAGAAGGATAATCTCTAGAACGTCAGAAATATACACAGAGACTATAATATTACTTTAGTTTTCTTTACAAAAAACGAGAGAAACGAGAGAAAAGAAACGAAAAAAGTGAGCCAGTCTAAGTTTAAATCTTTTCATTCACATCAAGGATACGTTTTTGTATTTCTGATCAAAAAATCTGTGAATTTTTTTCATACACTTTTCGTTACTTTGGAGTTCACATTACACGTCTATCTTTTCAATGAAATTCAAATACAAGAAGATGGATTTTTATTTCTTATTTTGCTTAACAAACTGCATAAAAAAGTGTATAAAAATTGGTTGAAAAAAAGTACTTGAACTGCTTTATAAAAGTAGCGGCAGCAGCAATAGCAGCAGCAGGCATATTTATTTTGTACTCTGGCAGCAGAGGAAATTTTTTATTTGATTCGGTAAGAAAAAAACGTAAAAAATTTTTCGTGCCAACCAGAATGAAATGAAAGAATATTTTGTAGACACTAATATGTTTTTTCCTGAGTTTTATTTACTTTTCTTTTGTGGATTCTTTTCTAAAGAAAAGCCTTAAAAATTCACGTACATTTTTCTATTAAGCTTCTCTATATTTCTGGCTCTTCTGCTGGCTAACGAATGATGATTCAATTCCAGTGAATGCCATACTGGCAGTAACCAAAATGAAATTTATTTTAAAATTTAAATCTTTATTTTAATTTATAATATTTTTGTTATTAAATTAAATCTACAATTCAAACTAGACTCCTTAAAGTAGGCAACATAAAATATTAAATTAATTGCCTTAAAATAGGCAGCAAATTTTTTGTGTATTTGATTTATTCATTGTAAATGATGCAGATAATCTGACTAATATGTTTGACTACCATGAGTATGTCCCTACTAAATATTCACTCGCAGCAATGGGAGCCATTGAGGTATACGTCGCAATTCCTATATTCCTAGACGATGATTTAATTTTGAAATAAACGAAGCTGATGTTTGCCTTTCAAATCGTCAGATCTTGGAAGAATTTCATTTGCTTCGCTCTTTCTATGTTCAGCATGTTTTAAAGTAATAGGCTTTCATTGCCAATTTCCGGAACAAAACTTTCTTCAGCAATGAATCTGTTCGTCTCATGTGGGGCTCAAAGAAATCAGAAGTGATAGTGGAAATCTCATACGCACATGCATACATAATTGATCATTACAAACCTTTAGTCAGGATTACCACCCTAGCATCTCACATCGCTTATTTTGTGTGTGTTTATTTTTCAAATGAGTGGCTTTGGACCTACAGTTTTAAGTCGACTCCGGGGGACAATTTTTTGAGAAACTATTTCATGGCGATTTTATTTTCTCTGAGAGTTTTTACCAGAAATTCTGGCAAATTGCTATGAAAAAGCTTCTCAAAATTCTGTCGTTTGGAGTCGATTTTAAAATGAAGGTCTCTAGCCACTCATGCATAAAATTCTCAAATATCTGTCGTTTGGAGTCGACTTTAAACTGTAGGTCCCATCGCTCATGTGTAAAATTAACACACACAACATAAGTGGTGTAAGAAACTAGGACGTTGTACAATGGGTCAATTCGACCTCCGGGTACTGTATTTGTCTTAATTGACAAGTACACGTCTTCTAACCTAACCTAACCTAACCTTTTACCAGAAATCTATTGAGAGGCGATCGCCGAAGAAATATTTTTTAAAAATTCGTCTGACCTGAGGTATGAACCGTGGCCTCATGTCTAAAAAAGACAACACACTGCCTACTAGACTGTGGCAACTACAGTGGAAGGGTTATTACAAACGAAAGAATTGACTGTTTGTTGTGTTATGATCTGAAGGCATTATTGAAACGTATTGTTTCAAAAGTGAGCCTGGAATTATCCTCATTCAGAGCACTATGGACGTTTGATAACCAACTTTTTTGCCTGGAGTAATTGAAAACCAATATTTGCCTTCAAATTCATCAGGTCATTACAACTGAGAAAAGTAATTGTTTGGTGTGTGCTATGGTTGGAAGCAGAGCTAAGCAATGGTGTGGGATACTGACATGGCACTTTCAAACCAGAGATCAGCAATGAGTATTCAAAAAGATGAGTAGAATCGAATCATACTCATAATTTCTGATACATATACGGATTCATACTTATTTTAATGTCATACTCATACTACTCATATTCAAAGTTTGAAGAACTCATAATATTCATATTTAACAACAAGTATGATGTTGTTGCTTTCGACTCAACATATACACGAATCACAAAATAAGCATGATTCGCATACGAACACTAAAATACTCACTACAAGGTTGTGTGTTTACTCTGCCGGCAGCTCTGTCTTTTTTGCTTATGTGTCTTTTTTCTTTTTTTGTAAATGCAACAACAACTCAGACTGTAAATTTTTATGAATGATTCGTGTCACTCGAATTATTTATAAGTATTATAAGTATTTTTCTAAAGTTATGAATCTAAATGTGGAGGCTTATGAATCAAACATATTTCGAATGGTATGAGTATGACGCCAACGTTGTATGCATACTCATTGCAACCTGTACTAATAAACCAACGTTGTAGTGAGTACGAATGAATCAGAGCGCATAGTTAAATTTCAATATTGTTGACTCACTTAAATTCAAAATTTCATGAGTGCTTATGAGTAGCGAAAAAACGATTCATTGCTGATCTCTGGTTGGAAGGTATACTCTTTCAGAGGACTAAGGTTATTTAATAACGAACTTTTTTACCTGGCGTAGTTGAATACTAATATATGTCATCGAAATTCGTACAAAAATGTACCCAAAAGTGGTACAAAAAAGATCGATTATGTGTAGGCTAGAGAGCAGTATACTAGTCTGCTAAGTGTTGTATCCTTTAGCTGGATGCTTTTGCTTTCTTTTTATCACTTTTTAAGTTTTTTGTTTGTTTTCTATGCCAAGCGAAGTACAATTTCTTTTCATTTTTACTAAAAAGCAACACAAAATCATTAAAGAAAATGTTGTTTTTCCATCAACCTTTTGGTTACTGTTGCATGTCCACGTACAGAAAAAAACATTTCATTTCCTTTAAAAGGATCCTCATTTCTTTTTATTTCTGTTGTCTGACTATACAAAGAGAACTTTGTCCTGCTGTTTGTTGCTCTAACAAAAACATGCTTATGGTTGCCTTGATTTTCTTGTTGTTTTTTTGTTTTTGTTGTATTTTAATATTTAAAACTAAAAGGTGTTGCATTCAGTCATACCTGGTTGAATAAAATTACAGACACTTTCCTTCCCCTTGCACACCAGTTACTCTTCTCTCTTTTTTCTGGTGGGGAAATGCATTTAGAAAATGTGTCTGTACTGACTGCCATACAGAACGAGCTCTGCTTATTGGCACGTACTTACTTTACAAGTCCTTTTCTATTCAAGTTTTTTTTTGTTGGCTCTTATCTAATCATTATAATGCCGAAAATAAAATAAAAAAAAAACATCGAAAAAGTGAAAGAAAAAGAAAGAATCTTTTGGGATAATATTGTACCACCACTCGTGATGCTAGAGCCATAATACAGTCATGATTGTGTTAATGAGTTGCTGTTTTAAGGAGTTTTTTTCTTCCCATGAATACTTTACTTTACTTAAAGCAGTTGTTAATACTGCTGCCTGAATGCCTCTGTATTTTTTTCTTTTCTTCGTTTTTTTTTCTTTTCCTCTTTTATAAGTGTTGAAGTAAAAAAAAAGGTACTTATTAACAGTAGGAATATTAAGATTGAAAAGAGTACTTTTTAAGAGTTGTTGTTGTTGTTTTTTACATACAACAACAAGTCATATAACACTTAAGGCTAATAACAAGACCCTTAAGACTTAGAACACAAACAATCACGGAACAAGTAATCCAACACCAGTAATGCTGTATTGAAAATAATGAGGAAGAAAAGAAGAAATTTTTCGAAACTGAAAAGTAAATAAGAATGGGGAAGAAGGGAAAATTAAAAAAAAAATATAAAGTTCCTCTCTATATTAGCATGCGGCAGAGACATGTAGCAGCTAATAAAATATTGACTTTCTATATTGTCTGGGTCATACAAATACGATAATGTATTTGGATTTTAAAATCGAATGAATTTTGTTACATTTTTAGCTTTTAAAAACATTTAAACTATGAGCTCGTAGATTGCAAATAAAATAAAATTAAATCTATGTTTACTTTTAATTTAATTCTGCGTGCCACTGTTCACAACTTTATGTAAACAACAACAATTGCTTTGTTGGTTATTCTTCCACGATTATTCTTTTCAAACACACCGCGTCTTTACACAAGACTGATTGACTCATTCGTCTGCTTTGCCTTGCCTTTTATATGGCGAAGTAAACAGTCTGATGAATGTTCTTGAAGACATATGTTCATGGCTTCGCCTTCTCGAGGTCTCTATAAATGTAAACATCCTTGTTTCATTATTGCTGTGTTGTTATTTGGTTTACAATTATTCTTGTAATGTTTGTTGTTGTATTTTTGTTTACTTGTTTACCAGTTTCCTTTATGCTGGTGTTTGTTGTTATAAATATTAAGCGGTATGGTAATTTGTAAACAAGTCCATTGTTTTGTTTTTATATCTCTTGTTTATAATTTTAATGATAAACGATGTAAAAGCATCGACTTTTCATTTTCGTAACAATATTTTCCGCTTCAATACTCAGCTAGTAAAGCTTTTTCCTCTAAAAAAGCATGAAAAACGCTGCATGAGCATGCCGCTACATTTGAAATTTATTTAGCGACACATATGTACCTACATATGTTATTGGTCATTACAACCCTTCAGTCAGGATTACAACCTAGCTTCTCACACCATTTATGTTGTGTGTGTTAATTTTTATACAAGATTCGCGGGACCTACAATTTAAAGTCGATACCGAACGACAAATTTTTGAGAAATTTTTTCATGGCAATTTTATTTATTCCCAGGGGTATTATCAGAAATCTACTGAGAGGAAGCCACCGAAGAAATATTCAAATTTCGTTTTATTGCTTTGAACCGAGGTCCCATGTCTAATAAGCCAACACACTACCTACGAGATTGTGACTTCGCTATGAAACCTATATATATATATATATATATATATATATATATATATATGTTCCTCTTACTCCTCTAGGGAGCATAGGGCCGCATAAACCTATACTATAATAATACCAGGCTTCTGAAGCTTACTAAACATTTAAAAACTCTTACTTTCGCCACAGTTTCTCACACCACTTATGTTTTATGCATGAGTTTAGGGGCCTTCAGTTTAAAGTCGACTCCGAATGACAGATTTTTGAGAAATTTTTTCATGGCAATTTTATTTCACTCTCAGAGGAATTTGCCAGAAATCTGCTGAGAGTAAGTCGCCGAATAAATACTTTTTATATTTTGTTTTGATGTCTGGCCTGGGGCTCGAACCCTGGCTTTACGTCTAATAAGCCAACACACTACCTACTAGACTACAACATACTTCGGTGTCTCGAAATCTATTTTCAAGCTTCTCGACCACGTGCTGAATAGGGCAAAGGTGCTCACTAATGATGGTAGGGCATTCTACTCTATTGGTTCATTGGATTATCTTCGCAATGTGTTTTGTATTTCACTGTTCTATCGCTACTACAACGGATTTAACTCGAGCGAAATAAGGGGACTTGTCTCCGAGAATGGATGCCTTCCAAAATGTTAGTTGCATTCTATTTCAAAACGTCGCCAATGTTTATTTTTAACGCAGTCAAAAAGCAATCAGGCATTGGGTTTATAGTTGATGCATTGTTTGGTTACTTTGCATATCTAGATAGTTTATATACAGCATACTAGTAGAACTGCATACAAACTTTGTATTGATACATTTTGGAAGGCAGCCAATCATGCATTCCTTGGTAAGACTCATCTTTCTCGGCGATCATATCCGTTTGCGAGCCATTGGCCAGTGAATCGCATTACATTAATTTCTTAAGCAGGACTACTCCTTCCTGCAGTGATCTTTCCTATCTCTTTTGATATAAAGAAATTCAAATCTAGTGTCCACAAACACTTCCCCCTCTTTTCTCCTTCTCATAACCTATTTTCCTAGTTCCAATACAATGCACTGCATGAGTTCGTCACCACTGGCAGCAGATTTATGAAATTTTTCTTGGCAATTTTATTTGACTCTCAGTACAATGGGCCCAATGCGGCCTAAGTGAGTCCATCCAAAAATTTTTATTGGATGTGCAGCCACCTCTACCTACCTATTCTACTCTCAGAGTTTTTGTCAGTTTAAAGAGATCTTTCCGAATATTCTGTTTTTGTATTTGTTCTCTGTTTCCGTTGCTGTATTTAAATTTTGATTTGTTTGGATATTTTAATTTCGAACATTTTACTAAACATTCTGCAAATGCACACACTTTTTATCGCACACTCTAAATGCAACAACTTGAGCATAAAATCAAGCAACAACAACAAAAAACAACTAGAAAAAACAAGAAATTTCTAAACAAAAATATCTTAGTATCACAGGAAATCCTTAATAATTGTGAAAAAGAACTGAAGAAAAAAAACGTGTAACTTTTAACTCTCCAAGGAGGCAATTTAAGTTTCTGTTGCCACTAACACTATCATCATTTCCTTCTCTCTCTCTCTCTCTCGCTCTCTCTCTCTATCTTTCGTTCTGTGCGTTTGTCCCATACTCCCCTAAGCTTTAAATACTCTTGTGATGAATTGTGTATTTGTGTACGTATTGCTCTCGTTAACCAGTTTGTTTTTTCGTCTTTCTTTACCATTACATTGCTGCTCATGTGTATGTAAATTACTGTTACTGTCTCTCCCTTGTTCACTCGTTCTCTTAGACTCAGTAGACTGAGACTAGTCGTTATTGTTGTGGTTTCTTTTGGATGTATATTTCTTTTTTTAACTCACTGTAAATTCAAATTGTTGTTTTTATTGTTGTTGTTGTTTTCGTGTTGATTGTTAAGTTGCATGTTATTGTTTGCCAAGTACTTAAACAACTGTTAACAAAAATTCACTTTCCAATGCATATGTATACCCACACATACATACTTACTCCGTTGTTGAGTATTTTTTTTTTAACCTTTTGAGAACCTTTTTCCTGTTTTTCCTGAATTTTTTCTGCATTTTTTCATTGTTTCTCCATTTTTATTTGTTTCGCCAACAGGATGAACGTATGGACAGACGTACAAAAATCGTATGAAAACTGATTTGTTTCTCCTTGAGTTGGTTTTCCATTTTTTTTGTGGACTTTTTTTTTTGTTGTGTTTACAATTGATTTCTTGGCGGAATTTGTGGTGGAAAAAATTAAAGAAATCATGCATTTTGCTTGCACATGGCAAAAAAATCTATGGGAAATAGAAAATAATGGGACCAACTACATGGTTTTCATTCATGGCATGTTACTGATCCAATACAAGGAGTATTAAAATTTTGTTAAACAATGCTTGGAGAACCTAAAGTGTCCGCCAAATAACTTTTTTTTTTTTGAAAATGCTTAAAAAAAACTACTGAATATTTCCTAAAATTTCTTTTTTTATTTGGAAGTACAATCCTTCCGGTTAATAATGGAAAATAATTTCATTCAAATGGCTGCCTCGGCTGGCCATGCAGTAGCCTACACGATCGGTCTAATTTTTAAGCACATTATCGATTGTGTCCAGGTGTATTTCACCAATGGCTTCACGAGTATTGTCCTTTAAAGCGTCAATTGTCTCTGGCTTGTCGGCGTAGCAGTTATCTTTGACGGCACCCCACAAATAATGGTCCAACGGTGTCAAATCTCAGCTCCGAGGTGGCCAAACGACATCAGTTCTGCGGCTGATAATGCGATCTTCAAAAACAGGGCGCAAAACATTGAGTGTAACTTCGGCTGTGTGGCACGTAGCGCCGTCCTGTTCAAACCAAATGTTGCCAATATCCTCCTCTTCAATTTTTGTGAACAAAAATTCCTTCAACATGGCCCGATAACGATCGCCATTGACTGTAACGGCCACAATTATGCCTCTGGACCAAAATCCGCACCAAACAGTGACTCGTTTTGTGTGCGTCGGCTTTTCAATGCATGTGCGGGTTTTCTGTGCCCCAAATGCGACAATTTTGCTTGTTTACATATCCGCCAAGATCAACATGAGCTTCATCTGAAAAGATGATTTTTTTGTTGCCAAAATCGGCATCTTCTGTAAGTCGATCGCAGGCCCACTTAGCGAAGCGAAAATGCATTGGATGGTCAATTGGCTTTAACTCCTGAACCAATTTGGACTTTGTATGGCGTCATACCAAGGTCTTTATGCAAAATTCGTCTCAATGATGTCTCCGAAATGTTCAATTGTTGAGAACGACGGTGAATTGATGTTGATGGCGCTTCACGCACACTTTCTGCCACAACAGCAATATTCTCGGGTGTACGCACTCTTTTTGGCTTTTCACGCTTTGGTTTATCGATGAGGATGCCAGTTTCTTTCACTTTTTTCACAAGATAACGAACATACAGAGCTGACGGTGCTTCTCTTCTTCCAAAATCCCTACGCAATTTTCGCACACATTCTGCAACGTTACCATGATTTTCAAAGTAATGTCGCGATATTCCCCAGCGTTGTTCAAGCGTATACACAACCATATTCGTTCAATGGAAGGATAAAACTAATTACCTGTCAAATCAGACATGAGCGCTAAATGTTACCATTCACGAAATAAGCACTAGTTGAAAAAAAAAACGTTATATGGCGGACCCGATGAAAGAAATTGTAGAAAAAAAGCCTTTGCATACCGAAAAAGTAACAATTCGATGTGTTGTATGGTTTGCCATTGGCCCCTATTCCTCTACCATTTTTATTCTGTTGGTTACGTTGAGTTCCTTTGGTTGTCTTTTTTTGCGATTTTCTAAATAACATGTTGCATAGACTAAATGACTTGTGGTAGCAAGCAACAATAATCACAGCAACAGAAATCCCAACAAAGCAACAAAAAATTGCTGTAGAAATGCTGTAGAGAAAGAGAGAAAAAGAGTGAAAAAGTCTTGTATTTTTTTTCTTCTCTATTTTTACAATAAAAAATGAATGAACACAACATATACTACTAACGAGGCATTGAAAATTTGCGTGCATTGTTGTTTTGAATATTTTAAAATGCAAAATAAACGAAAACAAAAACAACAACAAAATAAAAACAGGAAGAAGAAAAATCTAAAAAAGAAAAAATTGCAAAAAAAAGTTCTGTAAAGAGCGTTTACACCAAGCAATTGTTGCAGGCAAAATTTCAATGTCTCTCAGACTGTTCACATTGACAAGGTGTTCTGCTGGTATGGTGTAAAGGCTTTATAAGGGAAATTTTGTTTCTAATTTACCTTTGAGTTCCTGATTATTTTTCCATGGGTTAATATAAGAAGTGTCTGCAGTTTTTAGGAAATTTTAAATCCAAGTTACCTTTTCGGAAAAAGCCACCGATTATATTGTTCCTGAGGCTATGTTCCTGCCTGGTTTAAGGATATTTATACCGGAAAGGGCACAATGGAATGATGGGGTACTCCAGGGGAAAAGAGGTATACCCATCGTCACAGATGGGTCTAAGTTAGGTGGATGTACAGGTGCTGGGGTCTTCTATAGGGAACTCGGTCTTGAACTCCACTTCAGGTTGAATGATGACTGCACCGTTTTTCGGGAGGAGATTTTCGCAATCTTGAAGGCTATTCAGGCCACATCTGGTGCCCCAGCTTCGGATTCGGAATCTTACATGATCTTCGTTGACAGTCAGGCTGCCCTTAGGGCCATTGCGTCGGTCTGGTGCAAATCACGGCTCGTTCGCGAGTGCAAGGAGTCGTTGGGGGCTTTTGGACTAGACCGTTTCAGTCTGTGCTGGGTTCCGGGCCATAGCGGAATACTGGGCAATGAGATGGCGGATGCCCTCGCTAGGTTAGATTCACTTTCTGAGGGTGAATTGATAGTTGGTCCTAACCCCCCGGTATGTCACCTCTACGGCCTCATCAATAGATGGTTCGGGGAGGAAGAGCAGAGGCGTTGGAGGAACGGATCATAGGTTAGGTTAGGTTAGGTTAAAGGACGTATACTTGTCAATTAAGACAAGTACAATACCCGGAGGTCGAATTGACCCATTGTACAACGTCCTACTTTCTTACACCACTTATGTTGTGTGTGTTAATTTTATACATGACTGGCGGGACTTACAGCTAAACTTTTCATGGCAACTTTTGATTTTCTCTCAGATTTTTTTTGCCAGAAATCTGCTGAGAGGAAGTCGCCGAAGAAATATTTTTTTCATATTTCGTTCAGTTGGAGATGCTTGACCGTGGCTTTAGAATGGATCCACACAATGCAATAATGTTCAAGTCTTTTGGAATTACCTCAGCCCTAGATTGTCACTAGATTAGATTACTGTCGTATTATTTAGTAACAGAGTATATGGGATCCACATATACATTAGAGTATTTCTGACATTAAAATGATTACCCAGATCCCTAAGGATGTTGCCTAAAATTTTTCTAAGAACATCAGCTGCTTCTGGAGGAATTAACGAGACATTCGACGATCACTCTCATGCAGCTTCCTGTACATGGATGCATTAGCAATAAAGCAGGGCAAAGCCCCTTAGCTTTTTACAGAAGCATGGAAAGATGGGATAATGCAACCCCCTTTGCAGAACAACAAATGCATTCTAGCTGACGCGAGTCCATTTTGGGACCCTCATTAGTGCACGTTCGGAGGGAGAGTATATCTCTCAATGATGTCTGGAATTAAAACTTATGTGAATCGTCATTCCCCGCTTTTAAAACTGATTTAGGAAATAAGTTGTCTGTTCTCGAAACTAATTTCATTGAAAAGGGAATAATTCCTGAAACATTCAGCTGCAAAGTCATTGTAATACATTTCGGGCTTTCAGAAATTCAAAGATGTTATGCTCAGAAGTCCGTCTTCATGCTAACGCATAACGCAGTGGGACATATAAAACGTTTGTCTTTAAGTGTCCATATTTGGAGTCTTCAAAGTCGCCGTATTCCAATAGGTAGTGTGTTGGCTTATTAGATGCCAGCCTATGATTCAAAACCCAGCTCAGACATCACGAACGAAACGAAATCTTTGCAGGAGAGGACGTCGCGGAAGAAATATTTTTTCATATTTTCGTTTTGATGTCTGACCTGGGGTTTGAACCGTGGCCTTACGCCTAATAAGCCAACACACTACCTACTACACTATGGCAACCTTCTGAATACCATTTTGTAATCAATGTGACCACATCGTCTCTACCTCTACTAGTTGTAAAATTTTAAGAGTGGCTAGCCGATTACATGGTTTGCTCCTTTGAAATCGACAAACGGCATTAACGCAAACCACTTCTCCAGAAGGCTTTTAGCTACAGTGTCTTCACACCAGGTCAGACATCTTCAACAAACTGAAATATGAAAAAATATTTCTTCGGTGACTTCCTCTCAGCAGATTTCTGGCAAAAATTCTGAGAGTAAATAAAAATTGTCATGAAAAGTTTCTCAAAAATCTGTCGTTCGGAGTCGATTTTAAACTGTAGGTCCCACAACTCATGTATAAAATTAACACGCACAACATAAGTGGTGTGAAAAATTAGGTTGTAATCCTGACTGAAAGGGTTGTAATGACTAATTATGTATGTAAGCATGTATACGTTTCATAGCCTATAGTCTTCTATAATATAATTTTGTTTTTTGTCTCAACATTTTAATTCTCCTTTAGAACATTTTATTTTTTCAAGATTTTTTTATTTTATTTATTAAATCCTTTAACCCTGTATAACTGTTTATATTTTAAATTTTCTTTAATTTTTCTATGTATTTTTCTATTGTTGTTGTTGTAACATTTAAAAATGCTAATTTTTTAACAAACAATTTAAGCTCAACAGTCAGCCATTTATTATTGCAACATTCTCTACCCTGTTTATGCACAATAATTTCATACAAAAAAAAGGAAAAAAAAAACGAAGGAAAGAAAAATAATTTAAAAAAAACAGAACACACAGAACATTTGTTTAGAGTGTAAAAGTTAAAATGAGAGGAGTTTTAAATGCAACATATACACCCACGGACACACACAAACAGAACACACAGTTACAACATGTACTGTATCAGTAAGGAGAGCACAAGCAAATAAATATAACACAGCGTACGTACAGCATGAAATGTGAAATGAGAGGAGAGAAATGAGAAAAACAAAACCCATCTTCCGTTGTACACAATTGACATGTTAGGATTTCCGTTGCAATATGCAATGGTGGTAATACAAGAACAAAGCAAAACAATGGCATGCTAATATAAACACATACATACATACTTATGTATGTAGAGCCATAGATGGTTACCAATACAAGCATACATATGTATATACGAGAGATAAATATGCATGCCTTTATTAATGTTTGCTCTGGAGAGACAAAAATATTGCCCGTAAGTTTTTTCTTAAAAAAAAAAACGAGAGTGTGTGAGCGAGTGAGAGTAAAAGGTGGAATGCTAAAGCTATGGACAGATAAGGCAAATGCCATATAAAAGAAACAATAATCAAAAAAAAGAAAAACAAACATACATAAACAAGCACACATGAAATGATAAAATTATGCATGCATTTCTGTAACAACAACAACAAAGACAAACAAAAAAATCCTTCTCTCCTTCTCTTTACAAAACACACACACACCCAAACATACTCTTCTGCTTAACCACACGCATTTTTGAAAACTGAAAATAAAAAAAATCCTAAAATAAACGACATTTTTTGCCTGTGTTTGCATTTCTCTATAGCTCCTGCTGCTTTTCAAACAATCACCCTTAAAATATGCAACAAAAATTCAAAAGAGACGGAGAGAGAGAGAGAGAGAGAGAGAAAGGAACATGCTTAAAATAATAAAACGTTACAAACACACGGAAGCATAGGAGTATTTTATTAAGCAAAATATGTTTCTTCTTTTTTTTGACATTTTGTGTTGAAGTTTTCCTTCTGTTTCTGTTTCTTTCTTTTTTTTGCAGTGTTTTGTTAAAGAATTCCCTTAGTAAACTTGAACTTTTTCATTAACGTTAAATATTTTACTTCGTTTTCATTTCTTTTTTTTTTTGTTTTGTTTTTTTGCAAGATTTTTCTTAACAGAAAAATACAAAGAAAACACAACGAAAAAGAGGGAAAAAAACTAGTAATTGTAGTGAAAAACTTGTCAACAAAAATGTCATCATATAAAATTATAAGCATGTAAGGAATTTGTATGCATTTTTTCAAAAACTTTTTTGCTTTTTTTTGTATGAAAATAAGAAAAAAAATTAATTAAAATACAAACATACATACATATATAAACATATGTATGTGAAGCTAAATTTTAAAAGGAAACAAAAATTTTATTTCCAGACATTTTTTGAGACAATGTTTTAAACAAAACAGAAGAGTTGAAGGAATAATTAAAAAAAAATTTATTTTCATTTTTTTTTTAATACAAAACCTTTCAAGCGATTACGTGTTAATGGGTTTTTGACTTCTTGAATGAAAAACTGGCGTTTAGAAGAAAAATTGTTTTTATTTCGAATAACACTGCCTTAGCCTCCATTCAATTTGTCCAATGTTTCATTTCCAAAAAATTAAATTGGTCGTGATCATCAAAATAGATTTAATTTGTGAATTGATGCCATCATTGATGTCATATTTCTTTACGCTAAGCTGTTCTCTAAGATTGGAAAACAAAAAATAGTTTCTTTGAACTAAATTCACAGGATAGCAAGACTGAGAAAGCAATTCATGGATTTATTCGTATGAACTTTACAAGAATTTTTTTTCTTCGCCTAGGAGTGGTAAATGTACCTAACCACACTATAGAGGAAGTCGTCACATCCTCCGTGTGTGGGGCCCTCACCCACTAAATACCCCACTCGTCTCCTGTGGTATTACTTCGGAGTGGAGTCCTTTTGGCCCTTTGGCCTCTTCATGTTTATATCCGCGTCCGGATTGCGAACCGAAAGTTGAGGAGACATCTAATCGTCTCCACTATTCATTTCGTCTAAATCATCGTCTGGGTTACGCTTGGCAAGTGTGTCAGTGCCATGCGGCATGTCACCTATGCCGACATGCTTACTCGTTCTGCAGCCTCAAGATCTCTCTTCTTCCGTATCAGAATGCGCTCTAAGTAATTCACTACCGAGGTCCAATTTTCACTACTCGCAGTCATAACCCCGACAATATTAGCAGCTGGGATCGTTCCAACTATTGACGTCAGTACAGAGCGATTGCTCTGCCAGCGTGCACACTCGAAAACAGTGTGCTCTGCGTCATCAATTACCTCCCCTTCCTCGTAAAGACAGTAAGGGGAGGCGGCCTTGCCCATTCTGTGCAGATATTTCCTAAAATATCCGTAACCCGATAGCATTTGTGTAACGTAGTAGTTTACCTCTCCAAATTTCCGGCAAATCCATGGCCTTATGTCCTGAATAAGGCTCGCCGTCCATCTTCCTCTATCTTCCTCGTTCCATCGTTGTTGCCATTTTGAAATGGTGTTCTCCCTGAAGTAACTGGTTATGTGATTTCCAGCCGATTTCGCTTTATAAATCTCCATCCGCTCCACTGCCAGCATATCCACAGGGATTATAGCTGCTATCACCAGTACGGCTGGAGCGGGCACTGTACGATATGCCGACGTGATACGCAATGCAGCCGTTCTCTGTACTGATATAAGTGAGTTTGCCCGCTTTTGAACATCTAGTGTTCCTGCCCAAATTTCGCATGGCCTTTTTTATTTGCCAAATGCTGTTGTTTCTTATCAACAATCTTTATTAAATTGGCCCCATTTGCGCATACCTTATTGGCTATTATAACCGTTCAGTCTTGTTTCTCATTCCACCCAAGTTACATCCATAATTTGGCCTTTACAGTCGTTAGATTAGTCAGGATTACAACCTAGCCTTCTGCACCACCTATGTTGTGTTTCTTAAATTTATTCATGAGTGGCGGACCTACAGTTTAACGTCGACTACGAACAACAGATTTTTGAGACAATTTTCATGGTAACTTTAAGTTACTCTCAGAGTTTTTGCCAGAAGTTTTAGAGGCTACTGGGAGGAAGCCACCAAAAGAAATATTTTTTTCCCCAATTTCATTTTGTTAGCGATATATGAGCTAAGGTTTGAACCACAGATTCGCACCTAATAAGCCGACGTAGCACCTACTAGACTCAGACAACCCTTACTTTATTGCTGGTCCTTATCCGTGTCAAGAAACCCAATGTTTTGATTGCTGTTTCGTCTGTGCTGTATTGTGCTGAGCCCATGTTTCTTTCACGGTTACGAAAAGGATTAAGTAAGCGTTGGTGCAACACTTCTGCTGCACGATTGTGTTTGTGGTTTTTCTTGTGAGTAAGCACTGCACTCAGTTTGTGAAAAGCTTGTACATGGTAGAAATCATGTAAAATTGAAATTCCTGAGCCATAGAATTCCAGGTTAACGTGAGTCTCGCCATGATCACATACCCCATCGGTTCCCGAAGCACAGCCCGCACACACAATGATGCAACCACGTGGCGTGTCACGACGTATCACATCACCATATGTGGGTACCAATTCGAAGCTAAACATTTAGATATGACTTCCCTCTGGTTTAGGGGTCGGAGACCATCTAAACTCCTTTAATGCGTTAAGAGTACAACGGCACACCGAGCTCACGCACATTTGGGTTTAAACCACAGCCACCACGTTGCTCCCACAAGGGGGCCTCACCAATTGCCGGGCGGAGACAAGTCCGCTGGTCAGGCTGCGAGACCAGTTGAATTCCTGATCCATATAGGAGTCCTTTAACTTTAACAATCTTGAGTACTTTCAATCAATTTTTTTGAAATTCATTCATACTGTTTCACACTCTAACAGAACTATCCTGACTTTATAAAAAATCTTTCCCTGGATAAAGTAAATTTTCCAGAGGGTTTTCAGCTTGATTCTAAGGAACTAAGAAGCTCTGAAGCTGATTGTAGAGATCGATTAATAAGCGCTTGCTAGTTAGCTTTATGGCATGGCTTCTTATGGCATCACAATGGACTAAGTTAGCTGCTTATTTTTCTGTGGTGTATTATCCTAGTGCCTCCAAGTAATTTTTGGATGTTCATCTGCCTATTAGGTCTGAGTGCACGCATAGCGGCCCGTTGTGATGCCACGGGTGAACGCAGAACCTGTACTGACCAAGTTCCACCAAAATCAGGGAAGAGGAAGATGTTGGTCAGCGCAAGGGCTGCACATCAAAAGCACGACTGCCTCATACTGGAAAACCAGCCAGAGAGTCTGATTAACGAAGCTATATCCTTGATATCAATAGATGACAGCTCCGTCAAGCTGACATGAAATGGACAGCTAAATAGCCTATATCTACACCTAGCAAGAGACGGGCACTGACAAAGAAAGGGGATAACAGTCTCCTCTTCCTCAGCGTTTCTGCACCCACGGCAGAAATCGTTAAATGGGAGACTCATTCTCTCCGCGTGTCTACCCATAACGCAATGACCTGTAAGCATGACCACTGTGGTTGAGATGACGTCACGACCAAGACGAAGTAATTGGTTGGTACGCCTTCTATCCATCAAGGGCCAGGTGAGTCTAGCTGTGTAGCAGGACTCCTCATTGACCCAGGATAGGTTGGCGTCCCGAGAGAATTTCCGCGCAATGTCCAACTTGACCGAGGCAAGTGGCATACCTAGTTCAATTGAAGAGGATTCCGGAAGAAGCGCACCAGCTCTGGCGAGCTCGTCGGCCCTACAGTTTCCCGGAATGTTACTGTGCCCGGGGACCCACACTGAGACACTGGTGAAGCGCCCAGAAAGAAGGTCGAGACAGCGGCGACGTTCCCTAACGATCCTAGAGTTATTCACGAAACACGATAGAGATCTTATCGTGGCCTGACTATCAGAAAAGAGCGAGACGCGAGTGAAAGGAGAACCGTTGACGAGGATCCATTGAGCGGCCCACTAAATTGCTGTCACCTCCGCCTGAAACACGCTGCAGTAGTCCAGCAGACGGAGAGAAATGTTCAGGTCCAGTTTCCCAGAGTAGACACAGCTTCCAACCCCATTATCGAGTTTAGAGCCGTCAGTATATATATCCAGGACTTCCGGGGGGACAATCTGCCTATTGCTTTAAAAAACTTATTCACTTTAAACACGTTGTAGTAATCAATCTGTCATGTGAGTCATTACACTTCTAGTCAACCAGAATTCCTTTCATTTATTGTAAGTATTGTGGACTGTAAATCAGATTCAAGAACATCGTGCTTGGGCAGACGTTGTCAAAGAGGACGAGAGCTTTGACCAAAGCAAAGAAGCTGATGCCACTAAACAAAATGCAATGCCATCCAGACAAAAAATTTCTGTATTACCACGAAGCAACCACCATGCATTCGGCATTCTAAAGAAGATTTTCTTCCAAACATTCCTTTTATACAACAATTCTTGACCTTTGAAAATTTGTACCTCTCTTGGGTACATAGTTCTTGCATCTCAATACACATTTTGTCACATTCAGTTTGGTGTTGCAGCACATTTTCTAGGCACATTTCATTTAATAATTTACGAATAAATTTTTTTTAGCACATTTAAAGACAGTCCCCATTGGTTATATGGCTGGTTGGATGGCTGGCTGGCTGGTAGGTTCATGCGCCCGTTGAAAACCTCATTTCTCAGCCACACATTATCACGTGATAATGTGATTGCATTGAACCTGACCTCTGGGTTATACGAAAATTTCTGTACGTTGGCATGGCTCTTTTCTAAGTGATAATAACGTTCAACAAGAAGAAAATATAAAATTTTTTTTGTAAAAAAGCAGTAAAGTAAAGGTGTGGAATCTTTCAAAATTTTTAAAATAATTTTTTTACTGTTTTACGCAGATTGCAAATAAATTAAAAAAATTTGTGTTTCGTTTTAATTAAAATTCTTTATTATTCGCACAATTCTGTACGGCACTGTTCACAACTTGATGTTAACAACAATAATTTAATTTAAATTTAATCTTGTAGTGTTTGTTGTTGTATTTTTGTTTACTTGCTTACCATTTTTTATGCTGGTGTTTGTTGTTGTATTTTTGTTTACTTGTTTGCCATTTTTTGTGCTGGTGTTTGTTGTTGAATTTTTGTTTATAATTTTATTTATTTATTTATTTATTAATTACAATACAATTACAAATTATATTCTAATTACATAAGAGCGGAGAAAATTGACCATAAGCTCGGTGTAGTGACACAGACCAAAGTCTCTGGTGGGTATCGAACCCACGACCCTCACGCTAATAGTCTAAGACACTACCCACTAGACTACGAGGGCACCTTGTTTATATAGGGTTATCCATTTCGTGATTTCAAAAGTAAACGTAAATAAAACACATATTAAATATTTTTTTACATGATATTTCTTTTTTATTGTAAAGTTTGAACGTTGACATTATGTGTGAAATGCTACATCATTTAAATGACCTCCTCGCGAAGTGTTTCAAGGATTGATTCTTTTAAGGTAATTTTCGACTACTTTTTGACACATATTGGGCGGTATCTCAGCGTTAACTTGACGAATGTTGGTTTTTAAGTGCTCAAGAGTTGAAGGTTTATCTGCATAAACACGGCCCTTCGCGTAGCCTCACAAAAAAGTCTAATGGTTTCAAATTGCATGATCTTGGTGGCCAGTTGATATCGCGACGACGAGAAATTACGCGGCCAGGAAATGTCTCTTGCAATAAAGCCATATTCGCTCGAGTTGTGTGGCATGTGGCACCGTCTTGTTGAAAACACATATTCTCCAAGTCGTATTCTTCAATAGCAGGCAAAAAAAAGTCGGTTATCATATGACCATAACGCTCCGAATTGACGGTGACAGTCGTTCCATCGTCGTTTTCGAAGAAGTAAGGTCCAATCACACCTTCGGACCAAAGAGCGCACCAAGCAGTGACTTTTTCTGGATGTAATGGCCTCTCTTCAATTACTTGAGGATTCTCAGAACCCCAAATACGACAATTTTGTTTATTAACGTACCCACCGGGTGTGAAATGTGCTTCATCGCTAAAGAAAATTTTGTTCGATACGTGGCTGTGGCAGAATCACCATTTTTGTAGTAGGTTTTGATAAATTTTATGCGTTGTATGATAGTTAAGCGATCCATTATCGTCAATGTCAGACTTTCAACTGAAAAGAAAAAAATTGGTTTCACAACTTAGTTTGATAGATGTCGAATTCCAGTCCCATACTTTTTTTAATGTTAAGCGATGTAAAAGCAAAACACCAGTATCTAGATTCTTACAAATTGATGTAACAAGATTTAATACTCTTTCTTTAATAAGTGTTTTTGTTCTTGAAGATCAATTCATTCTTTTACTAACTGGCTTCAGGGCCATAATACCAAGTGGTGTTCTACTTTATTTACTAGTTTGTATTTTTGTTTGGCACTCAGTCCTACTTTTTCTTTTCTTTCTTGTTTTTGTACGTTTCTGGTACGTTTTTTTATGCTGTTTGTTGTTGGGTGAATGGAACACGTTTAAATAGTTTATCCAGCACGTTTTCAGTTTTAATATTTTTAGAGTGACATTTGGGGTCATGCTGAGGTGTCAAGTTTGATTGAATTTGCTCGTGTTGCATGCAGTTTTTTTTTGTGTGCCGAAATATAGTCTCCCTTGTTTGTAAAATTATAAATATTTGAGTGCCAAAAACAAAAAAAGGAAAAAGAAAAAAAATCACAGTAAATTTGGTGTTTTGGCTTAAGACCAAACCAACCAATATGATAATGGCTTAATGCATATGAAAAATGTTCACACATATGCTAAGGCATACAGTTTGAAAAAAAAATAAAATTCGTTGCTTTTTTTTAAATTTATACTCTTCAAAATAATATTCTTGAAATATTTATTATCATTTGTTGATTTCATTTCATTTCTTTTCATTTCGTAATTTAGTGTCGTCTTTTCTTTTGCTTTTCGTCCTGTTGTCACATCTTATCTTGAGTTGAAGATTCAAAAACTTGTGCATGTTTACTCTTCAACATAAAATGGAGTATAAAAAAACCATCGTTTTCCTCATATCTTTTAGCATAGAAATGTTTGTTATTGTACTGCTCTACAGCATGTATACAGCATTGCAACATCCTTGCAATTATACTTCCAGTCCACATGCACATCCACATCCACATCCATACAAGATATATAGTCTGTTGCACTCATTTCTTCTTATTTTTTATGCTTTTTTTGTATGTTTTTTTCATACAAAACAAATATAATCTGGCATTTCCGCAGTAGAGAACTTAAAATTTTTAGAAGAAAATGATACAAAAAAAAGAAATAAAATGTATACACAACATACGAGTACATACATGCCACATTGTGGCACAACATAAACTGTATAAAGAAAATGAATAATATTTTATGATCTACGTCAAGTAAGTGACAAATTTTTTTTATATGGTGGTGACTTTAAAATGTGCTGAAATGCGCTTTAAGTTGAATACACAAAATTGAATATGAAAAGTTCAGTCAAGTCTTGCTGCTGCTTGGTTTCCGCAGAAGAAAAAAATTTTCTTCGTTGCTTCTAAGCACAAATATCTAATACAGAACGTCTCCTCTAACTTCCTAATCAAGTTCTTGAAGTTAAGCAAGAGATAAGTCTATTCTAGAATGCTCTAGGGTTGCCAACTGTCGTTGACTATCGAGTCCGCCATTTAACGTTTTTTGTTTTTCAACTAGTGCTTATTTCGTGAATGGTAACACTTAGCTCATGTCTGATTTGACAGATAATTAGTTTTATCCTTCCGCTAAACGAATATGGTTGTGTATACGCTTAAACAACGCTGGGAAATATTGTGACATTACTTTGAAAATCATGGTAATGTTGCAGAATGTGTGCGAAAATTGTGTACGGATTTTGGAAGAAGAGTGGCACCGTCAGCTCCGTATGTTCGTTATCTTGTGAAAAAAGTGAAAGAAACTGGCACCCTCATCGATAAACCAAAGCGTGAAAAGCCAAAAACAATGCGTACACCCGAGAATATTGCTGCTGTGGCAGAAAGTGTGCGTGAAGCGACATCAACATCAATTCACCGTCGTTCTCAACAATTGAACATTGAGACGAATTTTGCATAAAGACCTTGGTATGACGCCATACAAAGTCGAATTGGTTCAGGAGTTGAAGCCAATTGACCATCCAATGCGTTTTCGCTTCGCTAAGTGGGCCTGCGATCAACTTACAGAAGATGCCGATTTTGGCACAAAAAAATCTTTTCAGATGAAGCTCATTTTGATCTTGGCGGGTATGTAAACAAGCAAAATTGTCGCATTTGGGGCACAGAAAACCCGCACGCATAAGAGCCACTGTTTGGTGCGGATTTTGGTCCAGAGGCATAATTGAGCCATTTTTCTTCGAAAATGAGCAGGGAGTGGCCGTTACAGTCAATGGCGATCGTTATCGGGCCATGTTGAACGAATTTTGAAGAGGAGGATATTGGCAACATTTGGTTTCAACAGGACGGCGCTACGTGCCACACAGCCGAACATACACTCGATGTTTTGCGCCCTGTTTTTGAAGATCGCATTATCAGCCGCAGAGCTGATGTCGTTTGGCCACCTCGGAGCTGTGATTTAACACCGTTGGACTATTATTTGTGGGGTGCCGTCATAGATAAGTGTTACGCCGACAAGCCAGAGACAATTGACGCTTTAAAGGACAATATTCGTGAAGCCATTGGTGAAATACACCTGCACACAATCGATAATGTGCTTAAAAATTAGACCGATCGTGTAGGCTACTGCATGGCCAGCCGAGGCAGCCATTTAAATGAAATTATTTTCCATTATTAACCGGAAGGATTGTACTTTCAAATAAAAAAAGAAATTTGAGAAAATATTCAGTAGTTTTTTTTAAAGCATTTTCAAAAAAAAATGTTATTTGGCGGACCCTTTAAATGTGATATGCCAATGGGCCTAAACGCCAGCCTGAATGTAAGCTTATAGTCCAATCTAACCCTCACTTTGTTTTGGGGCAGCTTGTTGCTCTCCCTTAGTTCTTTTATATTATATACGGCAGAATAGCAAAGTGGGATTAGTTTTGCAGTACAAGAGTACATGGAACCAGAACCTTTGCTTAGCGTACCTAAACTGACTTTAAATGCCCTTAATTTGGTATCGTATTACATACATTATAATATAATGTATTTCAGAAACTGATATTCTTATAACAAAAATAACAACAACAACTACAAGAATAACAACAAAACTAAATTATATTTCAAGTACGCTTTTTCTCTCTAGAAAATGTACGTTGTTGAGTATTAAAACAGAGAAGCTATAAAGGACTAGAAGTGCTCGGAAAAAAGGATATAAAAACACATACACACACACTCTATAAAGTACTTTTCCATTTTAAGTACCATAAAAATATACTCTTATAAGTACGTTTTTGTAAAAAGTGATATGTGAGTAGAACACATATATGTACAGTCATGGCAAGTGAATAATGTCTAGTTGCAGTGGGTTATTTGAAGAATTTGAATGGAAAACTATGTTCAATCCTTGTGCTGTTTGTTGCCTCATCAAGAGAGTACTTGGTTATGGGTATGGGTACTAGTACTAGTACTGGATTGCATATCAAGTTTACATGCTGCCTTCTGTGCTTTTCTTGTCTTTATTTTGTCTTTAAGAAAAGCATCAGAATGATTTTCTTTCTTTTTGTTTTGTTTTCCATTCCATTCAAGTTAAAATGTGTATTGAGTTGTTGTTGTTGTTGATTTGAAAAAGAAAAACTTAACTTTTTCAAGATCCTACTTTAGATATAAAAATATACTTACAAAAACAACAACATTTACAACAACAATAACAATATAAAAACAAATCCTTAAAGATATCCAACAGATTACAAGCAGCAGCAAACACTAGCAGGAGACTGAGTGAGTGACTGAACAGCAGCAGAAAGCAAGCATGCAGGACACAGTCAGTCAGTCAGTCCTTCTCTGTCCTTACAACAAGAACACATTAAAAGATTTACAAGTGTTTTGTCAATTGTTTTTCAAAATTTATTTGTTGTGTTTGTTGTTGTTAAAAACTTTTTAATAATATTTTTATGAAAAATATTGTCTTCTTGTCTTTTATTTTCCATAAGAAGAATTTTCCAAGTGATTCCTTCAAATGTGTCCAATGAGTTGCATATCCTTACCCCCCGCCCCCCTTCATTTCTTTTGTCAATTTCCTTCTTGCAACTTGCAAAAGTCAAAGAGTTGAACTCAAGTTAAACTTCATCGTTAAGGTTTTTTTGGTATTATTTTCTCTCAAGAAAGTTTATTTAAAAGTTAATAACTTTGACATTGAACCATGGATAGTCACTATAGGGGGATAGATATTCCCAATAGTATGGGGAGGGGGAGGGAAATAAAATTCAATTTATTATGCCAAAATGGCTTCTGTAATTTGAGTGGAGAGTATTTTAATGACTTTAAGAAAATGCTTTAAAGGCTATAATTGGCTATAAACACAGCTAAAGGAACCATAAGAAGAATTTTGAAGGAAAGCACACTTTATGTATTAAAGCAATTGCTACTCGAATGGGACAAGATATAGACTATAAGACGTGTTAAAGTGAAATGTTTCAGCCACAATTTTCGATCGAAAAACCACTAGTCTTGCAATGCAGTAGTCTATGCATTATGAAGCCGGTTGATACCGGGTTATCCATTTCGTTGTTTTCAAAAGTAAACGTAAATAAAACACATATAAAATATTTTTTTCATGATATTTCTTTTTTTATTGTAAAGTTTAAACCTTGACATTATGTGTGAAAGACTACATCATTTAAATGACCTCCACGCGAAGTGTTGCAAGCATTGATTCTTTTGAGGTAATTTTCGACCACTTTTTGACACATATTGGGCGGTATCTCAGCCATAACTTGACGAATGTTGCCTTTTAAGTGCTCAAGAGTTGAAGGTTTATATGCATAAACATGATCTTTCGCGTAGACCCACAAAAAAAGTCTAGTGGTGTCAAATTGCATGACCTTGGTGGCCAGTTGATATCGCCACGACGAGAAATTACCCGGCCAGGATATGTCTCTTGCAATAAAGACACATTCGCTCGAGTTGTGTGGCATGTGGCACCGTCTTGTTGAAACAACACATTCTCCAAGTCATATTCTTCAATAGCAGGCAAAAAAAGTCGGTTATCATATGACCATAACGCTCCGAATTGACGGTGACAGTTGTTCCATTGTCGTGTTCGAAGAAGTAAGGTCCAATTACACCTTCGGACTAAAGAGCACATCAAACAGTGACATTTTTCTGGATGTAATGGCCTGTCTTCAATTACTTGAGGATTCTCAGAACCCCAGATACGACAATTTTGTTTATTAACATACCCACCGAGTGTGAAATGTGCTTCATCGCTGAAGAAAATTTTGTTCGAAAAATTGCCGTCCAACGCCTGTTGTTCGAGCACCCAATCCACGTATCTACGACGTTGTGAATAGTCAGCTGGCTTCAGTTGTTGCGTGAGCTGAACTTTATATGGATGTAGGTGTGGATCTAAATGCAAAATACGCCATAATGTGCCGTAAGACAGTCCTAATTCCTGAGAAGGACGAGGAATCGACACATTCGGGTCTTCGGCAACACTTTCACTTACAATAGCGATTTTTTTCAGCGGAACGAGCGAAACGATTTCAAATTTCTTCACAATTTTGCCAATTGCTTGCGTAGTTGGACGATTATGTAAGCCATAATCTCCTCTTAAAGCACGATACGTGGCTGTGGCAGAATCACCATTTTTGTAGCAGGTTTTGATAATTTTTATGCGTTGTGTGATAGTTAAGTGATCCATTTTCGTCAATGTCAGACTTTCAACTGAAAAGAAAAAAATTGGTTTCACAACTTAGTTTGTTAGATGTCGAATTCCAGTCCCATACTTTTGAAACCACGAAATGGATAGCCCGGTATTTAATAGGCATATATATATAGGCATATAACATTGTGTCTATAATTTTTAGGGACGAAGCTTTGAGCAAATCAATTCTGTTGCAGTCGGTCCCACCACTCGTGTATAAAATTAACACACACAACATCAGTGGTGCGAGAAACTAAGACGTTGTACAATGGGTCAGTTCGACCTCCGGGTACTGCACTTGTCTTAATTGACAAGTACACGTCCTCTAACCTAACCTAACCTACCATTTTAACGGTAAGCAATGTAAAAGCAAAACACCAGTATCCAGATTGTTTATTTTCGTAACAATAAATATAGAATTGGAGGCTTTCAAAGTATAATAGACTGCATTAGATCATATGGTTACAATACTAAGATTCCTTTTCACCATCCTACGATTATAATAAGTAGTCATTTTCAAAAACAGTCATCTTCAAAAACTAGAGCTACCTGGTCTTACTGCAGCAGATCTACGTAAGCCATTCATCTTCATCTTCTTTGCCTTTGTTTTTTTAACTCGCCTCGTTTTAATATTAAAACCATTGGAATCAGAAAGCTATAGGCTTCAGCTGTACTGACATCATGTTCTTTCACCCTGTAAATAGGCCTCCGTATAAAAGGTCCGCCAAAAAACTTTTTTTTTTGGAAATGCTTTAAAAAAAAAACTACTGAATATTTTCTCAAATTTTTTTTTTATTTGAAAGTACAATCCTTCCGGTTAATAATGGAAAATAATTTCATTCAAATGGCTGCCTCGGATGGCCATGCAGTGGCCTACACCAGAAGAAGCCGATTTTGGCAAAAAAATCATCTTTTCAGATGAAGCTCCTCTTTATTTTAGCGGGTATGTAAACAAGCAAAATTGTCGCATTTGGGGCACAGAAACCCCGCACGCATACATTGAAAAGTCGACGCACCCAAAACGGGTCACTGTTTGGTGCGGATTTAGGCCCAGGTGCATAATTGGGCCATTTTTCTTCGAAAATGAGCAAGGAGTGGCCGATCGTTATCGGGCCATGTTGAACGAATTTTTGTTTACAAAAATTTAAGAGGAGGATATTCTCAAAATTTGATTTCAACAGGACGGCGGTACGTGCCACACAGCCGAAGCTACACTCGATGTTTTGCGCCCTGTTTTTGAAGATCGCATTATCAGCCGCAGAGCTGATGTCGTTTGGCCACCTCGGAGCTGCGATTTGACACCGTTGGACTATTATTTGTGGGGTGCCGTCAAAGACAAGTGTTACGCCGACAAGCCAGAGACAATTGACGCTTTAAAGGACAATATTCGTGAAGCCATTGGTGGAATACAGCTGCGCATAATCGATAATGTGCTTAAAAATTGAATCGATCGTGTAGGCTACTGCATGGCCAGCCGAGGCAGCCATTTAAATGAAATTATTTTCCTCTATTAACCGGAAGGATTGTACTTTTAAATAAAAATAAGAAAGCATTTTCAAAAAAAAAGTTATTTGGCGAACACTTTACAAATTTTTATTTTTTTTGCAATTTTTTTGGTATTTCAAGCAAAACAACAGATTTACTTCTTATTACCAGCATAAACCTTTAAATAAACAAATTTCCTTTATTTAACATAAATGCCCTCCTTGCCTTCTTTCACACTCACTCGTTGAGCGTTTATATTGCCTTCAAAAAATCGACATTATTTTGCATTTGAGTGTGCTTTTTAGTTTTCTTTTCATTTTATTGGCTTCTAAATGCAAAATTGATGTTTTTAAACACAATTTCCACAAACAATTTATAAAAATCAACATTAAATAACTGCTGCTGCCAATGCTGTTGATGATGGTTACTGCTTGATGGTATGCTACATACTTACAGCTTAAACTGTAAATATAAAGGGGAACATAGAGAAGGAAAAGACTCTACTGTAATATTATAATATTGAATAATGATCAAATGAAAGACGATGACGACAACGACCAAGAACTTTAAAGAAGAAGGAAAAAATCATCATAGAAAATGGAAAAAATAATAATAACTTGGAAAAAGATTGTCATACAATTGCAATGGCAACAACAACAACAACAGCAATGATTTCCTTTACAACTTGTAAAGCTTAAGTAACGCATTTACTGCCTCTACTACTTACTGTTGCTTATACAACACATTATGAGTGATAAAAAAAGAAGGACCAGGCAGGCAGGCAGACACAGGCAACTTCTTGGCTCTTTTATTTCTTACAAGAAAAGGAGACCCTTTTCTTTCAACTGCTAACACTGGGCTCTGTTGTGTTGATTGTATTGTACAGTTCGAAGATTGAATCATAATAAAATAAGAAGCCAGAGAGAGAGAGATGGAGGGAGACAAAGAAAAAACTAGTAAAACTAGTAAAGTCGATAAACTAAGAAGACAGCAAATCACAGTAGACTTTAGCAGACAGTAGCACCACTTAAGCTTAAGGAAGAAACAAAAAGAAAAAATTAAATTCTGCTGCAAAATACGTTGGCAACTATAAAATTGCATAAAATGCGCTGGGAATTGTAGGGAATAGACAGCGACAACAGTAACAACAGCAGCTGCAGAGGGAGAAAAATGTTGCAAAGAAAAAAAAATCGACAAGAAACAGGAAAAAGATAATAAAACTGCAAAGAAACAAAATGATTTTAAATACGATATAATGTGCAGCTAGAATGTTAACAATTGAAAAAGACAAACATCATTTCCAATAGAAATTGAAAAAAAAACAATTCCTAAGAAATTGACAACAGCGGTGAAAATACGAAAAAGGATACATCCAACGGAAGTTGACTTTAGGTTATCTGCGTAAATTTTAAAGGAAATTGAAGAAGATAAGGTATTTGCAGCCGGATTTGCTACAGCGCTTCATAGGGAAAATACCTAGTAAAAGAACTCTAAACATCTGCAATAATTGAAGAGAAAGTATGGTTCTATGCACGATTTTTTCGTACGATCATACTTCATAGTTTGGGAAATGTAAAAATGATAGTTAGGTAGGTAGGAGGAGAGTGGAGGCATAGGATTTTTGTTTGGTGTTGTAATTCATGGCTACTAGGGTCCCCACCAGAAGTCAGCAATGAGTATTCAAAACGATGAGTAAATTCGAATCATACTTATAATTTCTGAGACTTATACGCATTCATACTTATTTTAATGTCATACTCGTACTACTCATATTCAAAGTTGAAATACTCATGGTACTCATACTTAACAACACGCATGATGTTATTGATTTTGACTCTCCACGATTCATCTTATACACGAATCACAAAATAAGTATGATGCGCGTGCGAACACTACATACTCACAAGAAGGTTGTGTGTACTCATGCCCATTGCAACCTGTACTTATAAATCAATATTGTAGGGAGTACGAATGAATCGGAATTAAATTTCAATATTGTTGACTCACTCGTACTCAAAATTTCATGAGTACTTATGAGTAGCGAAAAAGCGATTCATTGCTGATCTCTGGTCCCCACACAAAGCCGCCATCCTTGTCCGCGATGTGTAGTTACCCATAAACGGTCCCGTAATTACCTATGCAAGCAGGGAAGATACGCGAAATGTGGCACCAGCCCATATGGGGACAGGTTCTCAAAGCCAGACCGGTTATTAGTCGGGAGTCTTTTCAACCGAACCTACACCACCAACTTAACAGCGACGGACAAGGAACGTACTTTAAGGCCTAGCAGGATTTTAACTGGCCCTAGCCTGGAACTAGATTTCACCCTGGTGCTACCGTACATATGCAACTAGGTCCAGAAAGCTACAGCCACCAACTCAGGACAGTCAATTCAGAAGCCTGAAGGTAGAATGGTCCGTAGAAAACAGAAAAGGGGTTCGTGCCAAGGAGTATAAAAGAAGATATACGTGATCCGACGAAGATCAAGCATAACATCGATCCGAAACAGAGCTTTCCCACAATATTAAGATTACAGTAATCCCTCGATTTACATCGCACTTGGTTCCAAAAAAAGGGGACGTAAATCGAAACGACGTAAATCGAATTTCATATTGCTCATACTACAAAGTAGTATGTTTTTAACAAGGAACTGAAAAAAGTTACAGTAATCCCCCGATTTACGTCGCAGTTGGTTCAAAAAAAGGCGACGTAAATCGAATGACAACGCAAAAAATTTGACGACGTAAATCGAAACAACGTTAATCGAGGCGACGTAAATCGAAGGATTACTGTAGTTTTAGTTTTGTACTCCAACTCACTCTGGATCACAGAACGCATCGAAGTACACTTAAGCCCCCACATCCCAACAAGATTGTTACCCAGGTGGTGGGCATTGACAGCTAAAAGGCGTTTGATTTGATTTCAATAAACAACAGCAGAGACATTACTATGACCTACTGATGGAGGCAGGGCTCGTACTTAAATATCACCCACAATTAAGAAGGCAAAGCCTTTGTGCTGTGTCTACCAGAAACAGCAATACATTTCTTCAAGAGTAGTGTTCTCTCTGCGTTATTAAATGAAGACGAAACTTGGCTTATGCGTATTGAAATCAACAATGAGTTGTTAATCTACACATACATACTCGTACATACATAAATAGCCATTGCAATCCTTCAGTCAGGATTATGACCAAGCTTCCAACACCACCTATGTTTTGTGTGTTAATTTTTTGTACATGAGTGGCGCAAACAACAGTTTAAAATGGATTTCGAACGACAGATTTTTGAGAAACTTTTCCATGGCAATTTTGTTCATTCTAAAAGTTTTTTTCTGAAATCTGCTGAAAGGAAGTCGTTGAATTCGTATTCGTTTTGATCGAGATGTCTGACCTGGGGTTTGAACCGTGGACTCATGCCTAATAGGCCAACATACTACCTACTAGACTACGGTGACTAAACCTGACAATGGCAATATGTAGGAGAGCATTAGTGTCGAATCCTTAAGGGAAACCTCAAACTAGGTGGAGAGCAGACGAGAGTTCCACTTCAAATCTCAGCACTGACAGCTTGATAAAAAATCTTGCGATGTTCCTCCACTCAGTAGTTTTCTGGCAACTTTTCTAAAAGGAATTGCCGTGGAAAACCTTTCAAATCTATCGTTCGGAGGCGACATAAATGAAATTAACACACAAAACCAGACATGTACAGTGGTGGTCTTATAATTAGAAACGACTTAGCAAAATGTATGTTTGTTAATTTGTTTTACAGTTTTCACTATGTATCTGGGATCAAAGGCTTTGTTTGGAGGACGTCTTACATTCGTTTTTCCATGAGATTAGGACAAATTAAACTTAGATACTTAGAACTATGTTCTAGAAACATCGTTTCTAATTATAAGGCCGCCACTGAAGGCAATACAAGTGTCTGCACTCGGAGACATGACTTCATGGTGTAGTTGATTAGGATCACAGGAACTAGTATTCTCGTTTTACAACAAAAATACAACCAGACAGATTCTATTATGATAACGGTTTGCACATGCCAAAGAACACCGTTCAAGGGTGTTACTAAAGAACAGTGTAAACCCAAATTTTTTCGTGTGCACTCCTTAAGTACTGGTTAACATAAATGCTCATATGCATTAGAAGAACTGAAAAAAATCTCTTCAAGGCGGCTTTTCAAAAATCATGGCTGCTTTAAGGCTGCCATTAGGGTGATGAAAGTGATATTTCGTTCTAAACTATTAAAAGTGGTCTCCCACCAGGAGTTTTCACTTCATGGATATGTTTCTAAGCTGTGGTGCCATAGTTTTTGACATGATGTTTGAAGTCGCCGTAGTCTAGTAGGCAGTTTGTTGGCTTATAAGACATGAGGCCACGGTTCAAACCCCAGGTTAGATATCTCCAACAAAATGAAAAATGACGGCGACTTCCTCTCAGCAGCTTTCTGACAAAAACTCCGAGAGTAAATAAAATTGCCATGAAAAATTTCTCAAAAAATTTGTCGTTCCCGCCACTCATATATAAAAATTAACACACACGACATAAGTGGTGTAAGAAGCTAGGTCGTAATCCTGACTGAAGGCCAATTATGTATGTATGTATGTATGATTTCAGTTCGTCAGTTTTAATGGGAAACAGTGTACATTTAAATAATTTTTTTTATTGCTTTTCTTAAGCCATTTTTTTCTCATCTCCACTATATATCCACGACTTAAATGTAGTTTTAAGTGTTAAAGCCTTGTTGTTTACATGTCGATTTACGTTTCTGCTTTGTATTCGTCTTAAAAGACAAAATGAAAAAAGAGAAGAAGAAGAAGAAGAAGAAATAAAACAAGAAACATGATGTTCAAGAAAACTTAACAATCTTTTGTAAATTTAAATTTTCTTATGCTCCTCTATTTATTGTTCATACAGGCTTTGAACTTGGCTGCGTGGGTAATAAAAATTGAAATCGTAAAGCCGGGCTTATAATTAAAAACGAAATTCCTTTTCTTTTTCAGTTTAATTATAATGTACGATTTTATTAAATCATAACATGCCTCCTGCTTTGTTTTTTTTCTAACATCCATCTTTTGGTTTACCTTCCCCAATTTTATTGAAGTTTTTTTTTGTTCTTTTCTGTCAGTCAGCTTGCTGGCTTGGCTGTAAATACTTTTAATAAATTTCTCGTTTTTTCATTCCATTTTCCTGTTTTTCTTTTAATATAATTTGATTTTTATGTTTCTATTTATTTATTTTTGCTTTGCCAACAGACACACTTCCTTTTCATTTTATTATTAGATTTTCAAGGAACAAGTTCAACTCAGCTCAACTCAGTTCAGCTTAGCACCGTACAATTTAGTTGAGTTGAGTTCAGTTGAGAAGTGATAAAATTTATGACTGAATAAATAGTGAAAATGTGAATTTAATTTTATCAACCGGAATTTGTAAAAGTAAAGAGAAAAAATCAAATAAATTTTGTTAGTAATTCTGGATGAACATTTAAATTTAATTTATAGCTCCTCACATAACTGAGTTATGGCATGGAATTGTTGAAAAAATACGAAACAGATTGTAAGCGTTAGGCGTTAGAGAAAATGCTTTATACGTAAAGCAAGCTAAGGAAAGTAATTTAAAGGAAACTGGAAGTCTCCGTATTCTGGTACAGAGATCAGCAATTTTCGCTTTTTCGCTTCTCATAAGTACTTATGAAATTTTGAGTATGAGTGAGTCAACAGTATTGAAATTCATCTACTCTGATTCATTCATACTCACTACAATGTTGATTTATAAGTACAGGTTGCAATGAGTATGAGTACAACGTTGACATCAAACTTATAACATTCGAAATATGTTTGACTATATAAATGATTCGATTGATTCGAATCATTCGTCAAAATTTACAGTCTTAGTTGTTGTTGCATTTACAAAGAAAGAAGAAATACAAAGACAGCAAGCAGAGCAAACATAAAACATTTTAGTGAGTATTTTAGTGTTCGTATGCGATTCTTACTTATTTTGTGATTCTTGTAAATGCTGAGTCATGGAGAGTCGAAATCAACAACATCATACATGTTGCTAAGTATGAATATGATCAGTATTTCAAACTTTGAATATGCGTAGTATAAGTATGACATTAAAATAAGTACGAATGCATATGTGTAAGTATCAGACATTATAAGTATGATTCGAATCTACTCATCGTTTTGAATACTCATTGCTGACTTCTGGTCTGGTTGGTAGTGTGTTGGCTTATTAGACATGAGGCCACGGTTCATACCCCAGGTCAGATATCAAAACGAAAATATGAAACAAATATTTCTTCGAAGACTTCCTGTCAGCATATTTCTGGCAAAAACTCCGAAATCTGTCGCTCGGAGTCGACTTTAAACTGTAGTTCCCACTAATCATAGATAAAATTAAGACACACAACATAAGTGGTATGAGAAGCTAGATCGTAATCCTGACTTAAGGCCAAAGAAATCATTACACAATATCGTTAAACAATGTTCAAATTACAATAACAAAGCTACACGAAAAATTCATATCTAACATGAAAAAAAACAACACGAACAAATCAACAGTAAGATTCTAGAAGTTGACAAACCATATCGGTAGAGCATAATATAACTGAAATTACTAGAATAGAGACAACCAAATATCGAATTACACTAAAGGAAATCCACATAAAAAGAACATGATGTAAATAGAAAAAGAAATAACAAGAACGAATCAATAGTAAGATACTAGAAGTTGACAGAACAGACCGGTAGAACAAAATATCACCGAAATTACTAGAATAGAGACAAACAAATATCGAATTACTCTAAAAAATTCACATAAAAAGAGGATAATGGATATATCAGACCAAATTCCAATAAAAAAATCATCAATGAGATTCCAGAAGTTGTCAGAGAGGTATGCGAAACTAGAAAAAAATTCCAAGAATGAAGATAACTTCCTTCCCTACTTACATAAGTGGTCATTACAACCCTTTAGCCTGGTATTGTATTGTGTGTGCTAATTTTATAGATGATTGGCGGGACCTATAGTATAAAATTGACTCCTAGCTACAGATTTTTTTTGGGAAATTTTTTTCAAATTTTCATTTTATTTTACTGTCAGAGTTTTTGCTAGACGTCTGGTGAGAGGAAGTCGCCGAAGAAATACTTTTTGTATTTTGTTTTCCAGAAGTTGCCAGAGAGGTATAGCGAAACAAGAAAAAATTGCAAAAATGAAGATAAATTCCTTCCCTACTTAAGTTGTTATTTCAACCCTTTAGTCTGGTTTACGACCTAGCTTGTCACATCACCCGTGTTGTGTGTGCAAATTTTATACATGATTGGCTGGACCTACAATATAAATTTAACTCCGAGCTACAGATTTTTGAGAAACTTTTCATGACAATTTTATTTTCTGTCACAGGTTTTGCCAGAAATCTTCTGAGAGGAAATCTCCGAAGAAATGCTTGTTTGTTTTATAATGGGTGATTTTTTAAGAGCTATAAGAAAATTAAAAAAAAAACACATAAAATTCAGAAAAATGCATGAAATCTTTATTTGAATCGATAGTACGGTCCATATAATTTAATGTTCGAAGATTATTTCATGTAAATGTTGACCGCGACTGCGACTCAAATGGTCCATCCGCTTAGTCCAATTTTGGCATACTCTTTCCAACATTTCGGCCGGTATCTCACGAATAAATGCTTCAATGTTGGCTTCCAATGCGTCAATTGAAGCGGGCTTGTCTGTATAGACACGAGCTTTAACATAGCCCCACAAAAAGTAGTCTAAAGGCGTTAAATCGCACGATCTAGGCGGCCAATTGACAGGTCACGAACGTGAAATAAAATGTTCACCGAACTCGCCTCTCAATAAGTCCATTGTTACGTGTGCTGTGTGGCATGTGGCACCGTCTTGTTGAAACCACATGTCATGCAAGTCAAGCTCTTGCATTTTGGACAAAAAAAAAGTTGGATATCAGCTCACGGTAGCGCTCACCGTTACGATTCGCAGCATCTTTGAAGATGTACGGCCTAATGATGCCACCAGCCCATAAACCGCTCCAACCTGTTACTTTTTCTGGATGTATTGGTAGCTTTTGCAATGCTTCTGGCTGATCTTCACTCCAAAATCGACAATTCTGCTTATTTTCGTATCCAATGAGCCAAAAATGAGTTTCATCGCTGAACACAATTTTTCGATAAAGAAATGGATCTCCGGCCAACTTTTCAAGAGCCCATTCACCAAAAATTCTGCGTTGCGGTAGGTCGTTCGGCTTCAATTCTTGCACCAGCTGTATTTTGAAAGGCTTCACACCTAAATCCATCCGCAAAATTTTCCACGTTGTTGAGTAACAGAGGCCCAATTGCTGCGAACGGCGACGAATCGATAATTGATGGTCATCAATAACACTGGCCGGCCGATACAGCTGCGATATTTTCTTCAGTTCGCACTCTACGTAAGCGTGTTGGTGGTTTAATGTCCAACAATGGAAATTTGGTGCGAAATTTAGTCACAATAGTCCGAATAGCCGCTTCAGTGGGTCGATTAAACTGACAATAAAATGGAAGAAGCGCGCCAAGAACTTTCTTAACAGAGCACGCCTTTTGATAATAAAATTCAATGATTTGCAAGCGTTGTTCGTTTGTAAGACGAATCATGGTTAAATTATAGACCAAACTGAAGATGTTTGACAGTGAAACAAAACACGAAACGTGCGTAGGCTGTTTAAACCAGTGTTGCCAAAAAGATAATAGCTAAAAAATCACCCTTTATTTCGTTATGTTGGAGATGTCTGACCTCTGGTTTAATCTGTGGTCTTATGCCTAATAAGTGAACTCTCTGCCTACTACACTACGGCGTCTGCTATTGATTTACGTTATTACGTAAACAGTTTCAAACTCAAATTCTCAAATCCATAGGAAATATTCGGTTTTAAAAGTCAAAAACATAACAGTATTTTGCTGTAAGTTTATCATGGCTTCAGTATCTTTCATTCATTGTAATTGTCAGTCTAACGCCTTCATTTCATTTTTCCTTATTTTATTAACATGAGTTCTATGAGGGAATTTTTACGACTTTGGTTATTTGTTGCCCTCTCTGAAGGCATAAAAAAATGTTTGACACGCAACATTCATATGACAATGGTTGTGTCACAATGACACTTCGAGATAAAACAACAACAGCAGCAGCAGCAGAATTTCATATGGTTTATGTATGTATGTAGAAATGAGTAAAAAAGAGAGGTGAAGCTATTAAGCTCAAACGAAATAAATTGAAGTTATTGATACGTAAAGTAATATATTGCGATATACCAAATGGAAATTCGTAAATTTGAATTCTTTTTTTACTACTCTATGCTTTAGGCTTAAACTTTAATTGCGAGAGAGAGAGAGAGAGAGAGGAATGGTAATAAAATCTAAGCAAAAATAAAACAAAAATAGAATAAACAGCCTGAGATTCATACGTTCTTTTCATTACAAAATTTATTTTACAATGTAAACTTTATTTATGTTTAGAGTTCTTAGCAATAAAACATTCGATAAGTTTATGCAACATTTAAATAAAAAGAAGAAGTACAAGTTTTAAAACATAAAAACTTTTTTTAATAGGCAATCATTAAAAGTATCATATAAAATAATCTAAGGAGTGCCTAAGAAAAATTTTGGTGAGGCAATTTTCTTTCTAAAAATTTAATTATGCCCGCAAAGTAAGAACAATTGCTTGAAAATCGACATTGTTATCAGCAAATTTCAAAGTCGGAGTATTTAACTCAAACCTCGTATCAAATGTTCATTGATTTCTGATGCCTAAAACGCAGAATCTCTGATCCAACAAAAATACAATAAATCAAGTACAAAATGAGCCCGAAAATAAAAAGTCACAAATGGATATCGAATGGATATAAGCAACGGAAAACCCTGGTAGACAAAGACGAACTGCAAGAGATTAGAGATTCCACAAGCTACCTGAAGGAGTTAAAAGCTGCAGTTTGGCTTAACTGGCATTCAATAAGCATAGTTTGCTGGGGTCCTATAATATTCAGTTGTAACGCTGACATTGCGTGTTACGTCAAATAATTACAGTTCCTCGTTTGCATCTCTTAATGCAATTTTTTCAAATCACCTCCAACCAAAAATATTTTGTCACTAAATTCTAGGTATCCAAGAATTCTTCTTCTTAAATTCCTTTAAATGCCCGACAATGACAGAGAAGATGCCCTAGGCAGGGACATTATTAAACTTGATGCCATTTATTGATGCCTTAAGCCTCTACATTTTTTGGACTGAGACTCATACTTAAAGGATATCATCTACTCATCAAGTGCCAGTAGAGGATAGTAGTGTAACTCAAATTGGCAGTTGACAGCTTCGAAGGGTAAAGACATTCAGTTGCAGAAGTGATTAGGATTTTAGGAATAATTCCAAACTGGCTCATGTTTATAGCCTAAACCATACAGCAGAGGAAAGCGAAATGGGACAGCTTACAAAATCTCCAGACTGCTATGTCTCAGTTTGCACACACTAGGTTTGCTAAACTGTAGAAGAAATCTATTCTGATCTCGATCGGTTTTTTTTATGTAAATCGTTGCCCCTTAAGGACGGAGACTAGTATGCTAAACTTCTATCAGCAGGGTTTGCAAAAATCTGCTGAAGCTGAAGGCTGTTGATCCTTTTGTGTTTCTGTTAGGGAGTACAGAGTTGCAGAGTCAGACCAAATTCTTGACTTGGATTACTTCAAGGACCTTGTAAGGTTCGCAACTGCTTGGATTTCTATTCGGGAGTACAGAGTTGCAGAGTCAAGGCTCTTGACTTAGATTACTTCAAGGAGCTTGTAAGGTTTGCAACTGCTTGGATTTCTATTCGGGAGTACAGAGGTGCAGAGTCAAGGCTCTTGACTTAGATTACTTCAAGGAGCTTGTAAGGTTCGCAACTGCATGGATTTCTATTCGGGAGCACAGTGTTGCAGAGTCAAGGCTCTTGACTTGTATTACTTCAAGGACCTTGTAAGGTTCACCACTGCACGGATTTCTTTTCGGGAGCATAGAGTTGCAGAGTCAAGGTTCTTGACCTGGATTTCTTCAAAAGCCTTGTAGAGTTCGCCTCTGCTTGGATTTCTGACATTAAGGGTTACAGTTCGTGCAAAAACTGGCTTCTGAGATGAATTTGTTTCTCTTTTTTAATTTGCCTGCGATGTTCATTTCTTTTTCACTTTTAGAGCATCCATTAACATCTATCCGACATAAGTGGTGTGAGAAGAAAGGTCGTAATCCTTACTAAAGGCCAAAGAAAGCCTTACAATAACGATAAACAAAGTTCAAACTACAATAACAAAACTACTTAGAAAGTCCACGTAAGATACAGACTAAATAAGAACAAGAACAAATCAACAGTAAGATTCTAGAAGTTGACAAAACATGCCTTTAAAGCATAATATCACCGAAATTACGAGAATAGAGACAAACAAATATGGAATTACGCTAAAAAAATCCCCATAAAAAGAGCATGATGTATATAGAAGAAGAAATAACAGCAACAAATCAACAGTAAGATTCTAGAAGTTGACAGACCAGACCGGTAGAACAAAATATTAATATTATTATTATAAAATTACCGGAATAGAGACAAACAAATATGGAATTACGCTATAAAATCTACATAAGAAGAGCGTGATGGATATAGCAAACCAAATGCCAATAAAAAGTCAACAATGGGATTCCAGAAGTTGCCAGAGGTGTATATCGAAACAGGAAAAACATTGCAAGAATGAAGATAACTTCCTTCCCTACTTACATAAGTGGTCATTACTTTTTAGCCTGGATTACGACCTAGCTTGTCACAGCACCCGTATTGTGTGGGTGCTAATTTTATACATGATTGGCGGGACCCACAGTATAAAATTGAATTCTAGCGACAGATTTTTGAAAAAGTTTTCATGGCAATTTTATTTTCTGTCACAATTTTTGCCGGAAATCTTCTGAGAGGAAGTCGCTGAGGAAATGTTTGTTTTATATTTCGTTATGTTGGAGATGACTGACCTGGAGTGTAACCCATGGCCTCATGTCTAATAAACCAACTCTCTACCTACTATACTAAGGCGTCTGCTACTAATTCACGTTATTTTACTCTCAGAGTTTTTGCCAGATATCTGGTGAGAGGAAGTTGCCGAAGAAATATTTTCGTTTCGATGTTTGACCTGGGGTTTGTACCGTGGCCTTACGTCCAAGAAGCCGACACACTACCTACTATACTATGGCGACTTATCATATGCTTCTCTTCAAATTCAGCACTTATTTCAATTCTGGTAAACTGAAGCACTTTCTTGTTAGTCACTACGGCGGGAATGTAACCTTACAAATCTTGAGTACTGCCTTTTTTTTACTATTGTTATGAGGAAGCCATCATAGCCAGCTAAATCTGCTGTGCCGACAATATGGTGTCAACCTCTGCTTCATCTCAACTTTTGAAAATTTCACGGTAATTATCAGGCAGATAAGTTTACCAATAATAAGGAGCAAACTTCTGTCCGTTACGCGGCAAGAAGTCGCCGTAGTCTAGAAGGTAGTGCGTTGGCTTATTAGACGTAAAGCCAGGGTTCAACCCCAGGTCGGACATCAAAATGAAATTTGAAAAAATATTTCTCCGGCGACTTTCTCTCAGCAGATTTCTGGCAAAAACTCTGAGAATAAATAAAATTGCCAAGAAAAGTTTCTCAAAAATCTGTCGTTCGGAGTCGACTTTAAACACTAGTTCCCGCCGCTCATGTATAAAATTAACACACACAATATAGCTGGTGCGAGAAGCTAGGTTGTAATCCTTACTGAAGGCTTATAATGTTTTATGTATGTGAGGAAGTTTTTCCCTTTCCGTATCAGTATAGCAAACCTAAAACCTGAGAAGTACTTCCGTATATTAACTACCAAATAAGGAAAATAGAAGAGCTTGAAGCATTCTGTAAGATTCTACAATCAACTTCTCCTTAAGAGAGTATCACACCTTCATGTTTGTAAATAGATATTCATATTTTTTTGAAATTTTTTTCTCCATCTGAAAGTAGACAAAGAACCCCTATGTTCTTTAGTGCCTACATTGCTTAGCCGCTTTTAAAATGTTCTCAAGAAAGAACAGCAAATCTTTTTTTTCTTTTTTTTTAATTGTGATAATAAATCTTTATTTATCGCCTGTTTTATTGTTGTGTTGAATAATACAAATAAATTCTCATTTAATACCTTTATTGTTCATTAATTCACGCGTCTTTCATTGAGCATTTCAAAAAATAAAATTCTTTACTTCCTCTAACTCCGGCTAACACAACAGTCATGACGGTAATAGTTATAATTTATTTCTGTTATTATAACTGTTTATACACGTTGCTTTTACTAACGCGCTGTCATTTGTTAAATAGAAAAACTAGAAAGAAAAAATTCAAAAAAAAAATTAAATAAAATGTTACATTTTAACAAAAGAAACTCTATCTTAAATCCATTCCCCTCAAAAGATAAAAAAACATTCAAATAAACACAGCAAAACTATTTGTTTTTGGGTGTTTGTTTGAACTTTTTTTTTGTTTTTTTTCATTTTTCGTAACCCGTGATTAAATTCTTTTGAAATCATAAAAGAAAAGAACTACAAAACGCTTTAATGTTAAGCGTTTCAACTAATAATAGACTCTGTGTGTGTACGGGTGTTTTTTGGTAGGCTGTCGAGCCCAAACAAAGGCAACCACAGCTAAACAGCCTTAGTCGCTTTAGTATGTACTATACTAGGCTACTGTGAACCTAAAGGTGAATGACTTGTTAGCGACGGAAAGTCAGTAAAGAATCTCTGGAAATTGTTATTAAAACCTGAACGGAACAGAATAAACAAAGAAAGAAAAGAAAAAAACTAAAACCATGTTAATGATCATTAAGAAAATTAAGCAGAATAACTAAACTGAAACAGCTGTTATCTCTGTTGGAAATACTCTTAAAATCTTCAAAAACTCTCTTAATACCACTAAAAACTAAGTAAAGTCTCTCTCTTGCTGTTTATATTCATTCATTGCTTGTTTAGAGGATAAATCTTATTTGAATAGTTTACATATCAGTGTTGCAAAACTGGAAATGGTACTGAATTATAACTGAAAAAAGTACTTTTTTGCATCGAATGGTTAGGTTATGTTAGGTCATAGTGGTAGCTTTGACCATGCCACAAAGCTCACTTGAGCGCGCATAGCGGCCCGTTGTGATGCAGCGGGTGAACGCAGTCCCTGTGCTGACCAAGTTCCACCAAGACCAGGGAGGAGGAGGCTGCTCATCAGAAGCACGACTACCCTGTACTGGAAAACCATCCAGAAAGTTTGATGAACGAAGCTATATCCTTGATATCAATAGATGATAGCTCCGTCAAGCTGACAAGAAACGGAGAGCCAAATAACCTATATCTACACCTACACCAAGAGATGGGTACTAACAAAGAAAGTGGATAACAGTCTCCTCTTCCTCATCGGATCTGCATCCACGGCATAAGCCGTTAAATTGGAGCCTCATTCTCTCCGTGTGTCTACCCATAATGCAAGGACCTGCAAGCACGGCCACTGTGGTTGAGATGATGTTACGACCAAGTCCAAGCAATGATGGTTCGTACGCCTACTATCCATCAAGGGTCAGGTGAGTCTAGCGATGGAGCAACACTCCTCATTAAGCCAGGATAGGTTGGCGTCTCGAAAGAATTTCCTCACATTAGCCAACATAAACGTGGCAAGTGGCATGCCTAACTCAATCGAAGACGATTCCGGAAGTAGTGCACCAGCTCGTCGGCCCCCCAGAACATTAATGTGCCCTGGGACCCAGAAAAGCGAGACGCTGAAGCGCTCAGAAAGAAGGTCGAAACAGCGGCGACATTCCCTAACGATCCTGGAGTTATTCAGAAAACCCGACAGAGATCTTATGGTGGCCTGACTGTCGGAGAAGACCGAGACACTGGTGAAAGGAGTACCGTTGACGAGGATCCATTGAGCGGCCCGTTAAATGGCCATCACCTCCGCCTAAAACATGCAACAGTAGTTCGGCAGCCGGAGAGAAATGTTCAGGTCCACCACTTGTGTTGTATGTGTTAATTTGTATACAGATGTGGCGGGACCTACAGTTTAAAGTCGCCTCCGAACGACAGATTTTTTGCGAAGCTTTTTTCATGGGAATTTTATTTACTTCCAGAGTTTTTGCCAGAAGGAGGTAGCCAAAGAAATATTTTTTTTCGTTTTGTTGGAGATGTCTGACATGAACTTTGAACCATGGGCTCACGTCTAGTAAGCTCACACACTATCTTCAAGAATATTAATTTACTTGTATTTAATACACATACGGCTCGGAACAGAAAACTAACGACTTATACGTATTCTTCTCATACAAAACAAAAAACGGATGATTAGGAACGTAACAAACCGTAAAAGCCCCGTTTAGCCAAACGTCGATGGCACGTAGTAGAACATCGGTTCGTTTTAAGCATATGAAGAGCAATGCAAATGCTTACCGAAATTACATTACTGTTCGGCAAGCGTTTTCATTGCTTTTGGTATTCTAAAAACGAACATATGTTCCGCAGACGTTTGGCTAACCAGGGCTAAAGCCTAATTCTACCTTTATCATTACGTTTGAGCATATTCCTAATGCCTTAATAGTTGAAAAGGGCAAGACATAAAATATGTAATAATAAAAAAGTACTGAAAGCGTCGCGGGTGTATTGAGGTATTTTTGAAATGAAAAAGTACCGAAGAAAGTACTAAAGTACCGAATTTTTGAACACTAGTATAGCAGGTGGGTTTTTTTTTTTTGAAAATTTCTCTTTTACTCTCTCTTCTGAATAATTTTTTTCATATTCTTTGTACAAGTGCTTCATAAACCCGTTTAAATTTGCGCGCATGCCTTCTGTACATATGTATGTATGTGTTATTAAAAATTATGTTTTTCCTGAATTTATTTTAATCGTTTGTGATAATTAATATGTGTTGTTTTTATTGTTATTGTTTTATTATATGATTTTATTATGCATAATTCGTTTGGTTATTTTTTCTCGCTCTTAATAAAGAAATTTTATGTTTTATGGGCCTATGTAGTAGGCCTGCTTACATTTATGAAAGAAAAATTTAAAAGTGTGGGTGTTTTTTTAATCTTTTTTGAAGAATTCAGATTAAATTTGATCAAATTTTTTAAATAAAGAAATACAGGCTTTCTTTTTTAAGCAGCCTGCGTGGGAAGGAAACACATTATCACTGGATCAGCTATGAATAGCTTATCTCAGTGATGTACTTGGTCATTACAACTTTTCAGTCATGATTACAATCTAGCTTCTCACTCCACTTATATTGTCTGTGTTAATTTTATATATGAGTGGCAGCACCTACAGTTGAAAGTCGGTTCAGAACGACAAATTTGTGAGAAACTTTTAATTTCAAATTTTGTTTATTCTCAGACTCTTTGCCTGCAACCTGAAAGATCAGGTTAGCGAATAGCTTGCCGTTCACACAGGCAAGTTCACTCGTTGGCCCACACATCGTATTGCGTTAGCCAGTGTGAGGTAAGCCCTGTTGTTATGATCTGTTAGTAGTAGGTTTGAACCATACAAAGCTCCATATTGTTACCTTTTTAACTTTTTAAAAACGTTTAGAACATGAGTTCTTTGATTGCAAACAAAGTAAAAACAAATTTGTGTTCAGTTTCAATTAAACTCTTTATTGTTCACACTACTTTTGTGTGACGGATTAAAAATAATTGCTTGTTCATTATTCTATTTCACACATACGTATGCGCAAACACTAACAACTCTTCGGTAGATCTTCACAATAGCTATCTTCAAACCACGACTGTTTACTTCGCATGCAACTTGTCTTCACACAGGACTGACTGAATTATTACTGAATGTTGCCTGTGAGCATATAAAATCGCGTATCAATCTGATGAACGTTCTTGATGTAGAAGGTTTGTGTCTTCGCCATCTCGAGAACTCTATCATTACTTCTTTGTTGTTTGTGTATTTTGCTTACGTTGTTTGTTGTTGCTTTCTTTCATACCGATGCTGTTGGTTTACTTGGAACAAGTTCGTTGTATTTGTGTGTGTGTGTAGCTTTTGTTTATCGTTAATGTTAAACTATGTTTTCATTTTCGTAACAATATAAAACCGAGCAGTTGTCTTATTGACAACTTCGCTACCATTCCCAGATCTTCAAACGTTTTGACACCCCAAACCCAATGGCGTCTGTTTTGAAGATTGATGTTACATTAGAAACTTTCCTAAGAACAAATACCGGAATGGTAGTAGGCGATGAAAAATAATGTTGCAAGGGATGCTCATGCATTGGAGATTTGATTGTCTGCAGAATGCAATATTTTTCATCGGCCCTGTTACTGATGTTTACGAATCTAATAAACAATATCTTGTGTCTGTTCAATAAATGATACGAGCCTTAGAACAATAAGATTTTGTTACGTTTTTACCTTTTTAAAAACGTTTAAATATGAGTTCGTTAATTGCAAACCAAGTAAAAAAATATGTGTTTATTTTCTCTTAAATTCTCTTTATTCTTTACACTACTTTTGTCTGCCACCTTATACAACTTAACGATACAACAATAATTTGCTTGTACAATATTCTATTTCACACTTCTATCCGCCTTAACACTAACAACTGTTCGTTAGATCTTCTCTGCATACAACCTTTTTGCAAGCAATACCACTTGTACATTCAAACCGCAACGCGTCTTCACACAAGGCTGACTGAATTATAACTGACTGCTGCCTGCTTTGTCCAGTCCTTTTATAGTCTGACACAACCAGTCTAACGAACATTCTTGAAGTGGAAGGTTCGTGATCTCGCCTTCTCGAGAGCTCTATTGCGAATACATTGCTGTTTGTGTACTTTGCTTATGTTGTCTATCCCTTTTTGTCACATACATGTTGTTGTTGGTACCCGGCGCAACCAGGTTCGTTGTACATATGTGTGTGTGCAACTTTAGATAATCAACACGTTCATTGTATTCTTAGTGTTAGTGTGTATTTGTATCGTGTGGCTTTTGTTTATCTTTTTTGTTGTTAAACAATATTAGGCCGTTTCAATTTGCGTAACAATATTGTTGCAAGGGATGCTCATGTATAGGGGATTTGATTGGCTTAGGACCGCAGAATGCAATATTTTTCATCGGCCCTGTTACTGACGTTTACGCCTCTAAGAATTACTTCTGTCCTTTTAATAAATAAGACGAGCCTCAGAACAACAAGTAATCATAAGCTAAGCATGGAATACAAAGGACATCAAATATTTCCGAATTGAAAATCGTATCGTATCATAAAATTCATTCATAAAAAATTCAGAAAATAAAAGAGCTTTTTAGCTGGCTTGCCATTTAATCTAATTAAAGGTTAAAAGATTTGTGATTTTTTATAAAACATGTTGCTTTTTTTAAATTCAAACGACCCTAAATAAAGATTTCATATGTTTATTCCCCCAAATTAGATTCCCCTTTGTGGGATTATTATTCGACTTTTGCATCGCTCGGTTTATATATGACTTTAAATTTATCTTTCTTTTTAATATTATTTCTCGGTTTTAATTTTTATACTTCATGCATTAGTTTTACATCCCTTGTAAGATTTTCCCTTTTTTTCCGTTTTGAAAATATTTTTTTTAATTAAAAATTTAAATTCACTCGTGTAATTATTTCGTTTGTTTTGTGTAATAGTAGTTGTTGTTGCATTCCTTTATTTCGCTGTTGTTATTATTGTAGAAAATCTCTATAGACAGTGAGTGATAAAAGAAACTATACACTAAGGATAAAATTCTAACAATCCAACAAGCTCAACTCAACTTTTACCACTTAAGGAGAGTGCCCGAAAAAATTTTGTTTGTTTCAATTTAAAAAACTGGCTGTGAAACAATTTTTAAATAAAAATAACGGTAATTTATTAATGTACATTCTTTTTTTAATGTACAGTTGCTTTTGGCACTCACTGTATATTTGCTTTACTTAATTTGAAACCCATACCACCTATGCCATGTGAGATGAGATTCATTTTCGTTTTTTTTGGCAACCATCTCACATACAATAGCTGCTCATCACATGATGACTTCCCCTGCAGTGTAAGTTAAACGAAACTAGGAAAAAAGAAGAGAGAATGGGTAATAAAAGTAAGTAAAAATATGAAAAAAAGAAAGAAATTGAGTAGCGAAAGGAAGGATCAGAATTAAGAAAGTGAAGTATAAGTGCAAAGGATAACCATTAGTTTTACCAACACATTCGAGCATGTGTGGGATAAATGGAACGTATCCAACAATTTTACACTTTGTTCCATAATTTATAAGTTCTTGATGTTCGCTTTTCCTTTCCTCTTTCACTACATTGCTTTTCTTTTCTCTTTTCTCTGGTTTAATTGTAAGTGATAATATAATAAATTTCTGTTGGGATATGTAACATATTAAGAGCACAGTAGTAGTGGCAGATTGGTAGAGTTTTAGTTTCATGGAAACAAAAGTTAGGATATAAATGATATCCCTACAGAATCTTACTTTCAATACTTCCCCTTTTTCTGTCTACATGGGGTGGTTTTGGTATCACCTGTAGCTCTCGAATTTAATTGATATTGAGTCCAGTATACTTTAATTCATCACAGTTTTTATTTTTGTATGGAAGCTACCATAATGGCGGAGATTGGCATGCATTGGAGATTTGATTGTCTTAGGATCGCAGAATGCAATATTTTTTATCGGCCCTGTTACTGACGTTTACGCCTCTAAGAATTACTTCTGTCGTTTTAATAAATGATACGAGCCTCAGAACAATAAGATATCATAAGCTAAGGATGTAATACAGAGGATATCAAATATTTACTATAATGGCGGATAGAATTACATCTGGTGGATAAAATACAGAAGTCTGCAGTTATTTTGAGAGTTACTAGCCAAGGCTTTCATATTCCTTTTCAAGACATTCACTAGGACGAACAATGTATTGCTCCTGACAATCACAATATAGTCGTTGCTGGGCGACAGATAGAGGACGACGCATGAAAAAGCCAGAACATAGCAATCCTACCCGACTGTTAGCACTCGGCTATTATGAGATTAAATCGTTAGTTAGTATGGCACTGCCTTGGAAACATGATGAGCTAGTATAGAAGATAAAGTGAGGAAAATACTTTTTTGAAACTAAGACTAATTGATACAATCGAAACTCTTGTTGGGAAATTACGATAAGAGAAGGTCTGAGTCATAAATCACAATATCTATGAATAATCAGAGGTTGGCAATCGGTTTTCTGACAAGCCACGGTAGACTCATATCGGGATTGTGTCGACCCCGATATGAAAACTGAATTATGGGAAAATATTCTTGGGGGCCATTAATACATTCCATAGAGAAACTCCTAAGTGTATATCAGGTTGTCAATGCTGACATCCAGCAGCATCCTCAAATTGTTAGAGCAATAGGCTTGGTGGAGACATTATAAGGATACCCTTAAAGTTTGAGAGGAGTACAATAGATCGTAGTCAAACCTCTTCACGACAATAACAATAATAAACCGTCTGAACCATGGGAGACGTCCTGTTCCATTCCATCTACAATAAAACCTTGTTTCTAAGTTTAATCCCGCTCGGCTTCTCAACCACTTTCAACCTCTTTCAACCTCTTTGAAAACCGGTTTCTCATTGGATATTCCTTACGAAAATACCCAAAGCACCGTCAAAAAATAAAAGTTTTTATCTCCAGTATAGTTTGTGAGCGTATTTTCACGATGGGGAGGATGATCTTTGGAGGATGCTCTTCGCCGTTTCTAACTAAAATTGAACAGCTTCTTAGGAGACTTCGTTGACACAATTCTTAAATCAAACAATTCTAAGAGAATCACAAAAATAAATGAAAAGAAGCATCGCGACCTGCTAGGCTATTAGGTAGATTTGTTCTTAAATGTTCTTAAAATGTCCGTGCAGGCCAAACTTTAAAGTTTATTAAAAAAATTTTAAAAACAAGTTATGAACGTTCACCTTCTAGAACATTCATTAGACTGTTTACTTTGCTATATAAATGGCAAGTCAAAGCAGGCAACTGAGTTAGTAAAGTCCAGTCAGTCTTGTGTGAAGACGCTGTGTGTTTGAAGAGAGTAAACGTGGTTTGAAGATCTCCGAATCTTTTGAACAATTCTCTAGTAATTGTTGCTGTTTATACATACATAACACGCATACATAATTGGTCATTACAACCCTTCAGTCAGGATTACGACCTAGTTTCTCACACCATTTATATTGTTGTGTTAATTTTATACATGAGTGGCGGGGGACCTACAATTTACAGTCGACTCCGAAGGACAGATTTTAGAGAAGCTTTTCATGGCAATTTTATTTTACTCGCAGAGTTTGAGCCGGAAATCTGCTGAGAGGAAGTCGACGAAGAAATACCTTTTTTTCATATTTCGTTTTGATGTCTGACCTGGTGTTTGAACCCTGGCCTTACGTCTAGTAAGCCAACACACTACCTACTAGACTACGGCGACTTCAGGGTTTATATAAAGGATGTAAACAGAGGAATAACAAAGAAACGCGATTGTTGTTGTTTACATAAAGTTGTGAACAGTGGCACACAGAATTGTGCGAACAATAAAAAGAATTTTTGTTAAAACCAAACACAAATTTATTTTTATTTTATTTGCAATCTACGAAGTCATATTCTAAACGTTTTTAAAAAGGTAAAAACGTAACAATATTATTATTCTGTGGCTTATCTAAAGATTCAGGGATCATATGCCTTTTTCTACACAAAAACAGGATTTATTTTCGAAAATAGGAGAAAGGAAGGAGTTAACTTACCTTCTTCTATGCTTTATGCATAAAGGAACCGTTTATACTTTATGTCGAGAAATAAGGAAAACAAAGTCTTCGAGAAATTTTATTGTCTTTTCTGAACCTCATTTCTAAAGCTTTCCTAATTCGTTTTAAACTCATGTTTTTCTGCGCCCTAACTTTTCAAAATACTTTACAAACTGATTCATTAGTTTTACTCATATAAGTATTGCCAGTTTCATATCACTTACAATCGCTCTATCTCTATCTCTCTCTCTCTCTCTTTCTCGCTCTCCCTATCCTTTGCTTCGTTTTGTTTCTCGATGATTTCGATTGTTGGTTACTAATATAAGGAGATGAATAGCTCGAGCATTACTTAATTGTATTGCTGCTAACACTCATATACGATGTAATAAAAGCATAAAACAACAACAACAACAAAAACTCTTATACTGTATAGGTAGGTGTGTGTATAAGTATTAGTAGAAGTGGGAACCAAAAAACACTCATATTCGTAACACACAAAAATTATATTCAAGGATTCATTCATAATGATGTACTTTACACAACAGCCAACGTATGTACTCAACTTCGAAATGCATGAAATGAACGAATGAAGGGATGACTCAATGAATGAATGACTGAAAGAATGACGGGTTGTTTGTTTGTTTGTTTGTTTGCAATTGTTAGTCTTTTACTTTTGCCAAGATTTTGTATAGAATTCCCCAGAATTTCCCAGAATTTCATTTCATTTCGTTTCTTTTTTTCTTCTGTTTTTATTGCGATTCCTTTTGTAAATAATTTACCAACAGTATGCAGTACAACATACCACAGATTAATGTTCCTAAAATTTAGATGAACGGCTTGGCATCGTGTTGATTATGATGTTGCCGCTGTTGCTGGGGTAATGCTGGAGTAATGGTTGGGGATAATGTTGAGATGAGGTGTGATAGTCTAAGCAGGAGAAATGTGTTGAAGTTTGTAAAGAGTTTGGAATAGCTTAACAGGGAAATTAACCCAAAAAAGGGAGAAAAAGGGCTCTAATCAAGGGAAGGGAAACTTAGAAACCCTTTGTAATTAATTTTTAAAAGCGCAACAATACTTTCCACTTCCAAAGTACACGATTTATTGTACCCCAGATTTAGGGAGCATATACTGTGTTAGTACTGACTCGACTCATCTTACAAATCAAATGGAGATTATTGCTTAGTAGCAAAGGGAAAGAACCAGTCCTTCCAATTAAGTTTTTCCTCTCCTTTTACCAACTTTTGATATCAAAGTTTAAATTTTTTGATTTCAAGCTTTAAGACGCCTGATATTCTAAATTCCATCATTGGTTTCCATTCAAAAGCTGTTGCTTTTTTGTTTTATTCCTTGGCCTTTTTGTTATTGCTATTCTAAGTGCTGGAAAGTGTATCCAGTAACGTCATTTCATGTACCGTATAAAAGCGTACGTGTTTTTTTATGTATGAACTCTCATGTACGAGTACACTTCAAAAATTATTTTTACTCTCGATCTTATTACTTAAAAATAAAAATAATAGCATTACAGTGGAGAGGAAATAAATAGTACAACTTTCTTGGAAAGTATAGCAAAGTAAACGGACGGGGAAATAATCCCCAAAAAACCATGGCGTTCATTAGAAAATGTAAGGTGCGGGGAATTAATCCAACACAACTAAGGTAGCTGAACTTAGTTTCTCCTCTACTGTTAAATACCTTGTGATTATCCACAATTCTAACCTTTAATGGAGTCAAAATTTCTCGAAATTAACAAGAAAACTTATGTGCGACTTTCTTTACCTTTAAGCAAGTCCTTGCATGGTTTGTGTCTGTACTAACTATGAAGATAATAATAAATATAATGACTCCCAATCTCGTCTGAGCAATGAATTTGTGATGAACCGAGGCATATTATAAATCTAGTTTCTGTCCAAGCTATTATTCCTGTCTGTTTAGATTTTATAGTACTAGTGGCCAAAGTCTAGCAGGTAGTGTGCTGACTTATTAGACGGGAGGCCATGGTTCATACCCCTGGTCAGATATCTCGATCTGAACAAAATACGAAAAAAAATTTCTGCGGCCACTTTCTCTCAACAGATTTCTGGCAAAAACTCTAAAAGAAATTAAAATTGCGATGAAAAGGTTCTCAAAAAGTCTGTCGTTCAGTGTCAACTTTAAACTGTAGGTTCTGCCCGCCTTCATGTATAAAATTAACACACGCAACATAAGTGGTGTGAGCAGTTAAGTTGTAATCCTGACTGAAGGGCTGTAATGACAAATTATGTAAGTATTTGGTGAAGTTTGGGGGTCATAAACTTCATCACATCCTGGCTATACAAGCCGATACTGTATGTCTGTTGAGGTTGAAAAATGTTAGACATTGTTGGTAGGTAATCTCATCTCACTCACTCGTTACTTACAATTATCTAAGCATGTGTTTAGATGCCGTTATCTTAAATAGAAAGACTATTGGAATGTGTAACCAGATATTCCTCTGAATTCTTCAGAAATACACACCAAAGTTGAATAGAAAAACAGAATTTCAACAGAAACTCATACAGAGTCTGAGATCACAGCAGAGTCTTGTAGCCGGCAAGCATAGTTATTCCCTTGGCGATATATTCTTTTGGAATACACTGGCTTTGTACAGTCAGATGCACTAAAGTCCCATTCACACATTATATCGACTTCTAGCTTCTGGTGAAGGAAAATGTCTGTTCGATTGAATCTTAATCCAAACAGCTCAGTTTTCTCTGCTGTCATACATATTGTTACATAAATCGAAACGACCTAATATCGTTTAACAATAACCAACACAATACACACGACACAAATACACACTAATGAACGTGTTGATTATCTAAAGCTGCACACACACATATGTACAACGAACCTGGTTGCGTCTGGTACCAACAACAACATGCATGAAAAAAAGGGATGGACAACGTAAGCAAGGTACACAAACAACAATGTATTAGCAATAGAGCTCTCGAGAAGGTATCATATCACGATATCACGAACCTTCCACTTCAAGAATGTTCGTTAGACTAGTTGTGTCGGAATATAAAAGGGCTGGACAAAGCAGTCAGCAGTCAGTTAGTGTTAATTTAGTCAGCCTTGTGTGAAGTTGCGTGTGAACAAAACAAGTCGTGGTTGTAAAGTGAATAACTGTGTGAACTAGGAAAAAAAATAAACAGATTGTTATTGTTGTATCGTTAAGTTGTATACGGTGGGACACAAAAGTAGTGTAAAGAATAAAGAGAGTTTAAATTAAATTAAACACATATTTGTTTTTACTTTGTTTGCAATTAACGAACTCATATTTAAACGTTTTTAAAAATGTAAAAACGTAACAATATATACATAACATAATTGGTCATTACAACGCTTGAGTCAGTATTGCGACCTAGTTTTCCACACCAATTATATTGTTTGTGTTCATTTTATACATAAGTGGCGACCTACAGTTTAAACTCACCTCCGATAGACAGATTTTCTTCTGCGAAACTTTTCATGGCAATTTTATTTACTCTCAGAATTTTTACCAGAAATCTGCTGAGAGGAAGTTGGCGAAGAAATATTTGTTCATATTATCGTTTTGATGTCTGACCTGAGGTTTGAACCGTGGCCTCATGTCTAATAAAGCAACACACTAAATACTAGACTACAGCGACTTCTCTACTGAATTCCTATTTATAACATGGTCTTGACTTGCAGCTCAGTTGCGATGTGAAGGCGGAGGAATACAAAATCTATCACTTAATGTGTTGTAATCGAAAATGCTGGGAACCATATACTTGATATCCATAACGGGCTCTTAGTTTAAATAGTTCTTAGTATATCGTCGCCTTTGATATATAATACAATATGATATCACTCTGAGACTAGTAACTGGCCTGAGTGGGGCTTAGCGATGCCACCTACCACCACCACCACCACAATCTTGTTAAAGTCCCTCAAGGACTTAAATTACCTCCTTTTGGCATCTTAAGGGCTATTACCGGCAGTAAAAGAATTTTACAAAAAAAGAAAAAAGAGAGAGCTGTAGGCAGAGTAAACACACAACCTTTTTGTGAGCATTTTATTGTTCGTACGCGAATCATACTTATTTTGTGCTTCGTGTATATGTTGAGTTATGGAGAGTCGAAATCAACAACATCATACGTGTTGTTAAGTATGAATATGATGAGCATTTCAAACTTTGAACATGAGTAGAGGTTCCATGATATTAAAATAAGTATGAATGCCTATAAGTATCAGAAATTATGAGTATGATTCGATTCTACTCATCTCATGAGTGTTCATTGCTGATCTCCGTTCTGTATATGTTTAGTGCTATAATTTTCCTCTCTTCTGTATGTTTTTTTGTGCACTGTTCTTATTTATAAAAATAATTTTCGCACTTGTTGTCATTGTTCTCTCGCTTTAAAGCTTCTTTCTATTCATCTCATACCACGTATATCATCAACAGTTTCATCAGAGCTGGATGGCTGGCTGGTTGGCTGGCTGGCTTGGCAATATTGTGTATCATTTACTTACTTATTGCTGTTCTTCGTCATATCGTTTGTTTAGTTGGTTCAATGAACCTGTCATACTAATGCCATGCCATGGAACTCATAAAAGAACAGGAATGGAACCGGGTGTTAAAATCAAGTGTTTATATAGTTGTAGTTGTTGTTGTTGTTTTTTATTTTCATTATTATTGTTTTTGTTTCTGTTTTACAGTCTATAGAATACGCATCCAATCCTAAGCAACTGTTTCAATAATAATTCGTCGTCAGTTACGTTGTACTTTTGTGTTCTTCTTAATTTTCTTGGCTTTTTTTTGTCATACTTTTGCTTAAAGTAAACTTGTCGGTCTGTCTGTCTGTCCTTTACTGTTTTTGTGTACATCTGTCTACGTTTATTTGTCTGTGGCTCTGTGCTGGGTTTGTCTATTTAATTGTCTTTTCAGTTCAGAGTTTCTATGTGTCTCTGCTTAAGTTTTGCTAAAACCGAATAGAAGTGAAGAAAAAAACCTTCAAATATTGTTTCGCTTTAAGTTGTGGAAGTAACTCTCTAAAGGTCGTTAGTGGCAGACTGCCGGACTGACTGGCTGACTGACAGATGTCAGCTGTATACAATTCCTTTTAATCATCATCACTATCAAGCCCTCATGCATAGTTTTGTCGTAGTCAACATCAGCATCATCATCATCGTCATCATCGTGATTATTACCATCTCCGTGTATCTTATTTGGCATATGAATAAAAGGTTAGAGAGAGAGAGAGAGAGAGAGGGATGGAGAGAGAGGGAGAGTGAGAGAGGGAGAGTGAGTAGCATAGAACAATTGTCTGCTGCTCATATAGAGTTTTGTGGTTTTCACAGCGTCAAGTGCTAGCACCGGCTTCAGCCAGCCAGCCATGTAACCAACATTTGCAAGCATTTGTGATATTATACTGCCACCACACTTTTCCCCTTTTTTCTCTTTGCTTTTCAATCTTTTCTTTTGTTTCTTATAAAAAAGGAAAATAACAAAAAAACCATCCGGATTTTTTCATTAAATGATTTACGCAATTGCGTTGTGTTCTCCTATCTTCTGGTGGCCCTTGCGGAAAGGGCTGTTGTCTGACTATGTTTTTGTACGTTTGTTTTGAGGGAATAAATGTTTGGATTTTTTTCCTTTTCTTGAGTCTATTATTCTTAAAAAACCATAGAATCCAAACAAAATATAGAAAAAGAGAAAGAAGAAGTAGAAAAATATGTGTGTAGAAGTTGACAACTTGGAAATTTATTTAAAAAGTTCACATGAATTGAAGTAAAACAACATGTAACCATGACAGATGTCACAGGATAACAACTGACATTGACAACTTCTAGACAAAGAAAAACTAAAGCAAGGCTTCAAACTGAATGACTTTACCTGAAATGAGTATGTAGTGAAAACAAGTATTTACAGGCGCATAATAATAATCGATTGGGTTACACACACGGACGCTCTCGAGCACAGATGCAGCAGCCTTGAGAGTATTCGAGAGGAAAGTCCTACGTAAGATCTTCGGTCCAGTGCGAGTTGGCGATGATTTTCCCATCCGATTCAACAGTGAGCGGTATGAGCTCCTCAACGCAATGGACGTTGTGCAGCGTATTATCATCCAGCGGCTGCGCTGGCTCGGTCATGTCGTTCGAATACAGGAGAATACTGCGGCGAGACGGGTATTTGATGCGGAGATCTGCGGAAGTTAACGAAGGGGACGACCAAATCGAGGAAGCCCTATCATTGATTGGTGTAACCAACTGGCGCAAGAAGCAGAGGCGCCTGGAATGATGCGTTAATTCAGGCCGAAATCCGTTAATTGGGTTGTTAGTGGCCAATTAAGTAAGTAAGTTGGGTTACACAGATACTGCGCTTGACAGGACCCTGAATTGACAGGATATTCTGAATATTGCCTTCCCAGAAGGGAAAAAGAACAGTCCCGAACTATATAGTGCCTGAAGTGATGTTCCTGTCTGGATTGGCATCTGGATAGTGTACTGTCGAATGTTGTGGTATTTAAGGGGCAGAAAGCCATACCGATCTTTACGGATTGAAGTATAGGAGCTGAGGTTTTTTTTGTAAAGAACTCCGACATGAGCTCTGCTTTAGGTAACCTCTTTCAGGCAGAGATTTTTATTATCTTGAAGGCTCTTGAGGTGGTAGCTCTTAAGGCCCCTTCAGCTTCACAAACATATGCGATCTTTGTTGACAGCCATGCTACCCTAAGGGTCATTGGATCCGTGTGGTGTAAATCACGACTGGATCCTGTTTGTAGGAAGTCTATAAGAACTTATGGACTTATGGACTGCTGCTTTCCGAATCGTACCGTTCTACTTGGGAGCGAGACGCCGGATGATCTCGCTAGGTTAAGTACACTTTCTGACAACGATTTAATAGTTGGCCCTAAGCCCCCAAAGCGACACTTTTACGGTCTTTTTAGTAGATGTTCCAGGGAGAAGGAGCAAAAGTGCTGGTGGGATAGATCGAGTTGTCATGTGCTAGAATAGGTGTGTTAACCACATTTGCTGACAAGCATTGAAGGCTACTTAACACCTCCTCTGTACCTGCCCAGAGTCAGTAGGATGAGGTTGAAGACTTTGGTAGAGCATTCATTGTGGGTTTAGTTTCACTGGCGAGAGCCGATATTAGAGCTCTCCACAGAGTTATGAAACGATTGAAGGAAATCAGCGTTAGTAGCATAAGATGAATGACCTTAGTAGAGTCTTCTTTGAGGGTTTACATTCACTGTCGAGAGCAGACATTAGAGCTCTCCTGGGATTTATAAAGAGATTGCAGGAAGTTGCCGAAAGTAATGTTTTTTTCATTGGAGTTTCAACCACGAGATTGCATCAAATACTAGACGGCAATGACTTCTTCAATTGACAGAAATCGTTTGCCTTCCAGAAACTGAGAGTAGTAGAGAGCATGGGTCTAAATCGATAACCAATCACTCCATGCAATAAGTTACGTGTTGGGATTACAAATGCCAGCTCTACCTACCAGACTACAAAGACTTTTTCAATTGCCGGAAATTGTTTGTCTTATAGAAACAGAGAGTAATTAAGAGCATGTCTCTAAGCCGATAACCGATCAGTCCGTTTAATAAGCCACGTTGTAGCATCACATACTGCCTACTAGACTACAAAGACTTTTTCAATTGACGGAAATTGTTTGTCTTACAGAAACTGAGACTAATAGAGAGCATGGCTTTAAATCGATAACCAATCAGTCCGTTTAATAAGCCATGGAATCGCATCTAATAAACCAACATAGTACCTACTATACTACGAAGACTTCTTCAATTGACAGAAATCGTTTGTCTTACAGAAACTGAGAGTACTAGCTATAAGTCGATAACCAATCAGTCGATTCAATATGCTACGTTATCGCATCTAATAAGCCAACATACTACCTAACAGACTACAAAGATTTTTTCGGAAATCGTCCGTGTTACAGAAACTGAAAGTAATAAAGAATATGGCTTTAACTCGATAACCAATTAGTCCGTTTAATAAGCCACGGAATCGAATCTAAAAAGCCAACACAACCTACTAGACTACAAAGAGTTTGTCAATTCATGGAAATCGTTTGTCTTACAGAAACTGAGAGTAATTGAGAGCATGGCTTTAAATCGATAACTAATCAGTCCGTTTAATAAGACACGAAATCGCATCTAATATGCCAACAGAGTACCTACTAGACTGCAAAGACTTTCTCAATAGACAGAAATCGTTTGTCTTACAGAAAGTGAGAGTAGTAGGGAGCATGGGTTTAAATCGATAACCAATCAGTCCGTTTAATAATCCATGGAATCGCATCTAACAAGCCAACACACTGCCTACCAGACTACAAAGACTCTTTCAATTGACAGAAATCGTTTGTCTTACAGAAACTGAGAGTAATGGAGAGCGTGGCTTTAAATCGATAACCAATCAGTCCGTTTAATAAGCCACGTTATCGCATCTAATAAGCCGACACACTGCCTAGCAGACTACAAAGACTTTTTCAATTGATGGAAATTGTTTGTCTTACAGAAACTGAGAGTAATAGAGAGCATGGCTTTAAATCGATAACCAATCAATACATTTGAATGGAAGAGTGATAATGTTTTACGCGCATATTGTAAGTTTTTTTTGCCTGTATTGGCATACATATTCCTTTTGTGCTTATGCTGCCCTAAAGTGCATATGAATTTAAAACATTATGTATTCCATACCTTAGGAAAATCAAATCAGAAGCACTTGAAAGACAATTGCTTTTAAAACTTTCATTATTTTTAGCATTTTAAACTAAAACTTACACGTACCCTAAGACTAGTATTTCCTATTCTGGCCATCAGCCTTCAGAGACACCAACATCCAAACATCCATATGTTTATCCATCCATCTATTACCCACTTAACCGTATTGTAGACAATTTATTTGTTTATTTTAAGCTGGTCTGGTAGTGTTCCTCGTTAGCAAAACACAATACAAGCTACAATCATCCTGTTGTCTACGAAGGTATAGGCATTCCATGCCTTATGAATGCATACGACACTGTAGACACACCTTTGTTTGCTTTGAAGTTTATTTTCCCATGTTTTTGTTTTATTTTATTGTTGTAGTTGTGGTTGTTGTAACTGACTAGACATCATATCTTTGGTTTTATGAAACATTATTGTTATTAAAACTGACTGGAGGGAATGGATGGAATGGATGGAATTGATGGACAGGATGGTTAGATGGCTGGCTGGCTGACTGCCCTACGTAGTTAAATGAATATGAATTTATGACACCCAACAAATTTATGACAATGGCTTGGTCTAGGGTTTGGGTTTTAAGGGCATATTAAGTAAAGAATGCTTAGGAGTTTCTTTATCTTTTTTTTCTTGTTGTTGTAAAGACTGTTTAGGTTTTGATAACAAAGTCTTGTTTGCATTTCATGTCTCTATGTCTGTCAATATCAATCAATATTTCATTGTATTGTGGTAAATAATAGGTGGCAAGGTTCATAATTTTTTTCTTTTCCTTAAATTCAACAGGAAAATAAAATGAAAAAACAAAATCTGGTTGTAAATAAATGGTGATTATGAGGCAGGTCTTTTAGAAAAGAGGAAGGCACACAGGGGTGGGTAAACAATGTCATATGAATTCAAAAATTATTTTAGTTGTGGAAGAAAAGGCCTATTTTGGAAGTGAGCATTAAAAGGAAAACAATTATTTTCTCACCAGCAATAGAAAATTCAAAAAGAAGTCCGGAAGAAGCCGCCATATTCTAGTAGCTAGTGGTACAAACCCCAGGTCAGACATCTCCAATCAAGCGAAATTTAAATATTTCTTCGACAACTTCCTCGTTGCAGATTTCTGGCAAAAACTCTGAGAGTAAACAAAAAATTGCCATGAAAAAATTCCTCAAAAAACTGTCGTTCGGAGTCGACTTTAAACTGTTGGTCCCCCGCCACTCGTGCATAAAAATTAAACGCACACAACATAAGTGATGTGAGAAGCCAGGTTGTGGTCCTGACTAAAGAGTTGTAATGACCAACTGTGTACGTATGTATGTATGTCGTAGGATTATAAGTTAGGTTAGGTTAGCTCGAAGTGGTAGCTTTGATTATCAAAACTCACTTGAGAAAGAATAGCGGCCCGTTGCTACGCCATAGTTAAATGCAGGCCCTGTATTGACCGAATGAATGACCAAACTAAGAAAGAAGTTGGTCAGTGCAAAGGCTGCTTATTAAAAACACGACTACCCTACCTTGGAAAATCAGCCTGGAAGTTTTATAAACGAAGCTCTATTCTTGACATCAATGGATGACACCTCCGTCAAGCTAGCAAGGATTGGAGAGCCAAATAATCTATACCTGCACCTCGCAAGAGATAGGGATTGACAAGGAAAGTTTCCTCTTCTTCAGCGAACTTACACCCACTTTAGTAGTTGTTAGTTTTTTTTTTAAGTCACCGTAGTCTAGTAGGTAGTGTGTTGGCTTATTAGACGCAATGCCAGGGTTCGAGCTACAGGCTAGACATCAAATACAAAAAGTATTTCTGCGGCGCATTTCTCTCACCAGATTTCTGGCAAAAACTCTGAGAGTAAATAACAATTGCCATGAAAAAGTTTCTCAAAAATCTGTTGTTCGGAGTTGACTTTAAACTGTAGGTCCCACCACTCATGTATAAAATTCACACAAACACAACATAAGTGATGTGAGAAGCTAGGACGCTGTACAATAGGTCAATTCGACCTCCGGGTACTGTATTTATCTTAATTGACAACTACACGTCTTCTAACCTAACCTAACCTTAATAGATGTTATATGGGAGGCGCAGCCTTTCTGGCCTTTAAGTATGGGTACTGTGATCGAGATGACACTACGTTCAAGCCGAGTAATCGGTTGGTGTGCCTTCTATCCATCGAGTACCAAATGAGTCTAGCGATGGAGCAGGACTCTTCATTGACCCAGGATATGTTGGCGTCCCTAAAGCATTTCCGCTTAATGACTAATTTAACCGAGCTAAGTGGCATACCCAAATCGATTGTCAAGGGTTCGTAACGAGTACACCAGCTCAATGATTATAAATACTGGAAGTACAAAAATTTAAATAAAAATTAAATTTCCATTTTGCTTTCTCCTGCCTCTGTCCTTGCTCCCTGTTGTATAACAACAATTCTTATCGATTTTTTGAGAAAAAAAAAAAATAAAACGCAGACAGAAGGCAAATAGAATTAATTAAAGTAGGCAAAGCAAATAATTATACAGCCACCGTGATTGCAATTGGTCACGGTAAATATTAAGAAATTCATCGCTGGATTTAAAGCAGAATTAAATCATTTTCTTTACTCTCCCTTGACTCTTGCCAGTTTCCAAATAAATGTATTAATTGTGTAGGCATTTGCCAATGAATTAAAATTTTTTTGTAGAATATTTTCTTTGAATTAATTTTAAATAATCAAATTAAACTAAAGAAATTATGTATGAATAGAAAACTGATTTAAAGAAAATAAATTTGAAATAATTTTTCATACGAAATTGTTTACATTCTATTGTTTAAAGGGGAAGGTTTCCTAATTTTTAATATAAAGAAATGGAAGAAAATGAAATAAAATGTACAAGAATATCAATATTCTTTCGGCAACTTACTCTCAAATGTCTTCAGGAAAAAATTCTGAGAATAAATAAAATTGCCATGAGAAGGTTCTTAAATCTATCATTCGAAGTCTGCCCTAAACTGTATGTTCCGCCACTAATGAACAAAATTTAACAACCTCAACATAAGTGGTGTGTGAAGATAGTGTAAGAAAAAAAAGAATGTAAAGGGTCCGCCAAATAACTTTTTCTTTTGAAAATGCTTAAAAAAAAAACTACTGAATATTTTCTCAAATTTCTTTTTTTATTTGAAAGTACAATCCTTCCGGTTAATAATGGAAAATAATTTCATTCAAATGGCTACCTTGGCTGGCCATGCAGTAGCCTACACGATCGGTCCAATTTTTAAGCACATTATCGATTGTGTGCAGCTGTATTTCACCAATGGCTTCACGAATATTGTCCTTTAAAACGTCAAATGTCTCTGGCTTGTCGGCGTAACACTTATCTTTGACGGCATCCCACAAATAATAGTCAAACGGTGTCAAATCGCAGCTCCGAGGTGGCCAAACGACATCAGCTCTGCGGCTGAGAATGCGATCTTCAAAAACAGGGCGCAAAACATAGAGTGAAGCGCCGTCCTGTTGAAACCAAATGTTGCCAATATCCTCCTCTTCAAATTTTGTGAACAAAAATTCGTTCAACATGGCCCGATAAAGATCGCCATTGACTGTAACGGCCACTCCTTGCTCATTTTCGAAGAAAAATGGCCCAATTATGCCTCTGGACCAAAATCCGCACCAAACAGTGACGCGTTTTGGGTGCGTCGGCTTTCCAATGTATGCGTGCGGGTTTTCCGTGCCCCAAATGAGACAATTTTGCTTGTTTACATACCCGCCAAGATCAAAATGAGCTTCATCTGAAAAGATGATTTTTTTTTTTTTTGGCAAAATCGGCATCTTCTGTAAGTCGATCGCAGGCCCACTTAGCGAAGCGAAAACGCATTGGATGGTCAATTGGCTTCAACTCCTGAACCAATTGGACTTTGTATGGCTTCATACTAAGGTCATTATGCCAAATTCGTCTCAATGATGTCTCCGAAATGTTCAATTGTTGAGAACGACGGTGAATTGATGTTGATGGCGCTTCACGCACACTTTCTGCCACAACAGCAATATTTTCGGGTGTACGCACTGTTTTTGGCTTTTCACGCTTTGGTTTATCGATGAGGATGCCAGTTTCTTTCACTTTTTTCACAAGATAACGAACATACAGAGCTGACGGTGCTTCTCTTCTTCCAAAATCCCTACGCAATTTTCGCACACATTCTGAAACATTACCATGATTTTCAAAGTAATGTCGCAATATTTCCCAGCGTTGTTCAAGCGTATACACAACCAGATTCGTTCAGCGGAAGGATAAAACTGATTATCTGTCAAATCAGACATGAGCTAAGTATTACCATTCACGAAATAAGCAAGAGTTGAAAAAAAAACGTTAGATGGCGGACCCATTATAAGCAAAATACACAAACAGAAATAATGAAACATCGTTGTTTACATTTATTGAGATTTAGAGAAGGCGATCTCATAAACATAAGCCTTCAAGATCATCCATCGGACTGTTTACTCTGCCATATAAAAAGCAAAGCAAAGCAGGCGAATGAGTTAGTAAAATTTCAGTCATTCTTGTGTGAAGACGCGGTATGTTTGAATATCTTTGTTACATAGAAATCTGTCGAACAATTGTCTAGTAATTGTTATTGTTTATACAAAGGGTGTAAACAAGACCTAATAGACTACAACGACTTCATAGAAGATACGATTGATACCCTTAAATAGTGAGTGGCATAGCTGTGTGCCGACTGGCTCGTATCCTTCAATCTACACACCTACCTATGTGTTATATAGGGTCTTCCCTGAAACCCTTCCAACTTTTGATAGTAGACACAGGCCCTATTGTTGAAACTGCATCAAAATAGTTATTATTCGATCGATATATACGATCTATTTTGGAAAATCCCCATGAAGGGTTATATAGTATTTAAGGACACATGTCCCTAAAAAAAATTGCATTGTGTTGGCAAATGATCCTAATTTTCAACGAAAAATCAATTTCAACGATGAGCCTCATTTCTGAATGGAATGACATCGAATATGAAACGATGCCAATATCCAAAAAATCCAAGGGTGGCCAATGTATTTGGCAAGTATTCTGGGCTAATAGCAGCATCCGCCAGGCCATCATTGTCCATGGCAAGCACTAAAGGACGATTATGAAAAACTTCTTTTGGCCTGACTTGAACAAAAAGTTGCCGTAGTCTAGTTGGTAGTGTATTGGCTTATTAGACATGAGGGCACGGTTCAAACATCAGGTCAGACAGCTCCAGCAAAACGAAACTTGGAAAAAATGTTTCATCGGAGACTTCCTCTCAACAGATTTCCGGGAAAAAACTCTGGGAATGAAATAAAATTGCCATGAAAAGTTTCTCAAAAAATCTGTCGTTCGGAGTCGACTTTAAACTGTAGGTTGGACCACTAATGTATGAAATTAACACACACAACATAAGTGGTGTGAGGATTGTAATGACTGGAGGATTGTAATGACCAATTGTGTGGGTATTTATATCACCAGACGGTGGTGTAAACTGGCCACCAAAATTGTGCAATTTGACCACGTTAGACGTCTTTTGTGAGGTTTTCTTAAATACCATGTCAAATTCCATAAAAGTCATGGAAAATTGAACGTTACGGGCAGGCTCCACCCAGGGAATTAGTGGCGCATATTTTAACGATGTGGTGTTCCCCACATTATGGCATCAATAAAGGAATAAAAAATATTGACTTTGTTTTATTTACATTTGAAAATAGGACGCGGTTGTATAGGGTTATCCATTTCGTGGTTTCAAAAATAAACGTAAATAAAACACATATAAAATATTTTTATTCATGATATTTCTTTTTTATTGTAAAGTTTGAACGTTGACATTATGTGTGACAGACTACATCATTTAAATGACCTCCATGCGAAGTGTTGCAAGCATTGATTCTTTTGAGGTAATTTTCGACCACTTTTTGACACATATTGGGCGGTATCTCAGCAATAACTTGACAAATGTTGGTTTTTAAGTTCTCAAAAGTTGAAGGTTTATTTACATAAACACGGTCTTTCGCGTAGCCCCACAAAAAAAAGTCTAATGATGTCAAATCGCATGTTCTTGGTGACCAGTTAATATCGCCACAGCGAAAAATTACGCGGCCAGGAACTGTCTCTTGCAATAAAGCCATATTCGCTCGAGTTGTGTGGCATGTGGCACCGTCTTGTTGAAACTACATAATCTCCTAGTCTTATTCTTCAATAGCAGGCAAAAAAAAAATCGGTTATCATATGACCATAACGCTCCGAATTGACGGTGACAGTCGTTCCATCGTCGTTTTCGAAGAAGTAAGGTCCAATCACACCTTCGGACCAAAGAGCGCACCAAATAGTGACTTTTTCTGGATGTAATGGCCTCTCTACAATTACTTGAGGATAATCAGAACCCCCAAATACGACAATTTTGTTTATTAACATACCCAACGAGTGTGAAATGTGCTTCATCGCTGAAGAAAATTTTGTTTGAAAAATTGCCGTCCACCGCCTGTTGTTCAAGCACCCATTCCACGTATCTACGACGTTGTGAATGGTCAGCTGGCTTCAGTTATTGCGTGAGCTGAACTTTATATGGATGTAGGTGTAGATCTGAATGCAAAATACGCCATAACGTGCCATAAGACAGTCCTAATTCCTGTGAACGACGAGGAATCGACACATTCGGGTCTTCGGCAACACTTTCACTTACAATAGCGATATTTTCAGCGGAACGAGCGAAACGATAATGCACAGGCCTTTCAATATATGTAACCACTCCAGTCTGTTCAAATTTCTTCACAATTTTGCCAATTGCTTGTGTAGTTGGACGATTATGTAAACCATAATCTCCTCTTAAAGCACGATACGTGGCTGTGGCAGAAGCACCATTTTTGTAGCAGGTTTTAATAATTTTTATGCGTTGTGTGATAGTTTGGCGATCCATTTTCGTCAATGTCAGACTTTGAACTGAAAAGACAAAAATTGGTTTCACAACTTAGTTTGACAGATTTCGAATTCCAGTCCCATACTTTTGAAACCACGAAATGGATAACCCTATATAATTACACTGTGTAAGGTCTGAACTCAATAGTTTTTTGTTTTTTGTAATTCCTAAAGTAGTATTCTTTTTATGGCTTGGGGTATACTTCCCCAGTTTTACTATTGTTATGTTCATTGCATTATTATTCTCGAATATTAATAAAAATAATATCGGATTGCAGATTAAAGCACAGAGAAAGTAAACAGTTTCATTACAATTACTTGATGGAAATGTAATTGGAATGTAATTCAAAGAGAACTGACCTGGTAATTTTTGAAAAAAAAGAAGAAAAGAAAAGAATTTTAATTCCATAAAATATTTCATAAAATTCTTAATAAAAATTTATTTGGAACGGAAAACCCATTTTAATTTCTTTGTTCCTGTAAAAGGAAATATTTACAATGATAATGCCGTGCATAGAAGCATGACCCTGCATTAATAAGACTAAAATTAATTTCTCTTGAATTTTTCTTTTTTTTTTCTTTCTTTGCAGTCCAATGATTACTCCTATCAAAACACATTGGGACGGCGTTCCACATTGGGTGCCTACTATCACATGAACAATCAGCCCACGTATAGCAATGAGCACAGTCTAAACAATCAATATGGCTACAATACCTGGGGCATATGGCGGGATGGACGCAATCTGGCGCCCTCAACATTCTCAGCAAAGCCACATCATGCACACTATCAGAAAACCCGATCGTTTTCCATTATTTTAACCACGGCAGCATTCATAGTATTATTGGCCGTAATATCGATAGCAGGCTTGGCTTTCTATTTCAGTTCCATTAAAGGCAATTTGGAAGATCGTGAGTTGTAGAGAAAAATTTTTTTTTTTTTTGGAATAAAAAAATTTTATTTTTTTTTTGCTTTTTTATTTAGCGGTCCTGGGCTTTGAGGGCTCTTTTCGCATTGCCAAGGGTGATCTATTTTCCACAGGCTTAAAATACAATCACACATCATCATACAAGCAAAAGATTGAGTTCTACAAGCGTTTTGTGGAGAGAGCCTTAACCGATCAGGGTCTGCAGCCTTTACGCACTGATATCTGGGGCTTTGGTGACGGCCCTTTACTTAAGGTCAACTTCCGGACATTCTTCGATGTGCGCAAACTGCCGCAGTAAGTTTTTATTACAGGAAATCTTTGTTTTTTTTTAATTTTAATTTTTCTTTTCTATTCCGAAAGAAACATACACAATGTCGAGGAGTATATTAAAGAAGCCATGTTTCTGGAAACCACCGCTTTGAAGTCTTTGTATCGCTCTTTAAGAATCGATGCCGATTCGGTGGAAATCAAACGTATTCTAGACGAACAAGTGGTTAAATCGGCCTCCTTGTTTAAGGATGCGGTAAGAAAACAAATAAAAAAACAATCCAGAAAATCTTTTCTGAATTTTCTTTCCCTTTTAGCACACCGTACCCACTAGCCAAACCCAATTGGAAAAACGTTTAATGAAGAAAACCGGCAGTGCACCGGCTTTAATAAACAAACCCTCAGCGCCAGCTGCCAGTAAAGCACGTACTCCAGCTGCCAGTAAACCTCATTCACCCGATGATGAGCCCGATGTAGATGTAGAAAATGCCCCCGTTATACAGGGTTCCTTTGAGGGTTCCTTTGAAATAACCAAAACCGATGCAGATATAGCCCGTAAGAAGACCACACCCACTAGAGCTTATAGCAGCAGTTTGGCACCTAAGGCCGTAACACCCTATGCCTTAAGGGTGAAGCCGAAAAAGCCCAGCATAGAGAAATTAACCACTGTGGTGCCGCAACATCAAACCGTAACCACAACAGTGGCTGCATTAACAACAACAACGAAAAGTACCACCACGACCACTACACCCGCGCCAACTACAACACCTAAGCCAACTACTACTACAACTACAAAGAGAACGACTGCTACAACCACTACTACTACCACCACCACAACACCTAAGCCTACTACCACTTCCACTAGGACCACCACCACCACCACTACCCCAGCCACTACTACTACCACGCAAATGCCTACAAGCACTACTTCAAGGGCCACAACTACTAAGCCTATTTTAACCACCACTTTGGCTGCAAGCTATCCTACTTTAACTCCTTTAAACCATCAAAATTATCCTGCCTTAACAACACCTTCTCAGCCTTCCCATTCATTGCCTAAATTGGATCAGAATCTGTTTACTTCGGTGCCTGTCTTGGATACCCAACCCTGGCGTCCTATACATCGCGAAGTGCCAGAATTTTTAGCTGGTCCACCGCCTTCCTTCCCCACTAAAACCTTACCGACCATGCAAATGCCCGGCATGTCTACATCCATGCCTTTATTGCCTCTTAACCCAAAAGTAAATGAAGAACCTCCACGCCGCCGCATAGATGAAATTGAATTGCCTTTTTTGCCTGAAGAACCCCGGCCACCTATGCCTGCTCTGGACAGCTTTGGCGTTTCAAAACCTATAACGGATCCCTATAAAACAAATTTCTATGGACCCGGCTTTCGTAAACCAGAAATAGCCGTGGATATGAAAAACTCCCAGGATCTAATGTTTTATCATAGTTTTGGCAATCCGGTATTTATGCCCGGTTCCGAGGGTATAGAACGTTTAGGGGCAGGTGCCTCTGTACAACCACATCCTCTGCCTGTACCCTTAATAGATGATGTAGTTATACCACCATTCAAGCCTTTAAAGCCTGGTGTAAAGCCAAAAGATCAGCTGCCTTTTGATTTGGATGAGAACAATGAGAAATTCGAGCATTTGGGTGATGGTGTCATTGCCAAGAAAAAGGAAACAAGCCTCAGTAGCCAGGAATCAGTAAAAGAGCCTTCGATGACTTCACCCAAACCCAAGGACGACTTGATAGCTACTTCATCTGCTACAGCAGAATTGGCCGATAAAATTGGTGAATTCTTTATGGATCTTTTGGATTTGCCCAAGGATAATAACAGCAAGGTTAAGCAACAAGTTAAGGAACAAGCTATAGAGTCCAGAATTGAACCCGAAGAGCAGCAGGAGGAGGAGAATGTTACCTCGGCTGCTATTAGTAAAGAAAGTGATGAAACTACTTTGAGATTTGTGGCAGATGAATCTACAGAATCTAGCACTTCGTCACAGGAATTCTCCAGCTCTACTTTAAGCTCCACAGAGTTTACAAGCTCTACAGGCTCTACCACCAATGAGCCTACAACAACGACATTTCCGACAACCACCACTGCCTCTAAACCGAATTTCTTAAACTTAAAGGAGCTGATCTTGCAACGGAACCAATTGAACAATCTAAACCAACAGAAGTCGCATAATAAATTTAGGACAAGTTCTACCAGAAACCCAACGACAACCATTAGCACTACAAGCATCTCTACCCCTACAACGACCAGTACCACCACTACCACCACCACCACGACAACCACCAAGAAACCTATTACCACCAGCACCACTAAACGTTACAAAGTTAAGCCCACTATTTTGGATGATTCAAGTCTCTTTCCCTCCCACTCGAAATGGGAATTTATGAACAGCTCCTCGGCCTTGCAATCGGGACACACCGGTAATATGCGCAAAGTTTTCAATACCACTTTACAGGCCTGGGTCTCTGAGGATGTAGAGAGAACCGAGAATTTTACGTTGAACGATATTAAAAGCAAAATCAATAATGCCACCAACATACAGGATATCTCGTTAATATTTGACACCTTGGCCTCTAAGCTAGGCATAACGCCTAGTGTGCCTATTAAAGTGCCTCCCTTCTCTTACAATAAATTGAAAAACAGCCAGAAAACTGAAACAAAACCGAGAAATCCAACCACAACTTCCACAGCTGCAACTACCACCATGAAAATTGAAACTCCCACTACCACGACTGCTAGTTCTACAACCACCAGCATGGCAACCACGCCTACCACAACGACAATAGCTGTCCCAGCTTACGAGGATTTAATATACGAGAAGAGAGAACCTTTTATAAAACCCATGTCCAGTTTCATTGAAGACTCCTCCTCTTCAGCTGAGGGTATAGGCGCCGCCATACCCGTGGTAGGTGAGGCTGAAGTGGAAGTTATTGATCCCACGAAATATGAAGAAATGTTAAGATCCTCACAATTTGCTGATGCTACCACCACCGAGACCACACCCAAACTCGTTACCCTCTTGCCGGTCAGATCGAATTCAGGCATAAGAACCTATAAACCAGTTACAAATGAATCGGCGCGTAGTAATACAGGAGTGCCACCAACGAGCACCACTTCTACCGTTATCGCTGCAAGTCCAACAACTAAAACTGAGCAGTCACAATCAGCAGAGAAACCTGCTGTTGCTGTATCAGTCCACTCCTCTTCATCTGCTTCTTCTTCCGCTTCGAAAGTAACGCGGAATAGGGGTGGCGTTATAACCGGTAAGACGAATTCCTCTTCAAGAGGTGGCATTCAACGAAGAAAAACTGTTAATCAAAGTCGTAGATTTCCACCACCCGAAGCGGTAATTAGAGGAGGACTAAAGGTGACTGTTAAATAGTCAGCTGGAGGGAAATAAATTTTGGTTTAAATTTTGTATAAAAAAAGTTATCGAATTTTTTTATTTATAAACGAAATATCATTTAAATAATTGAACGATTAATTATCGATTAAAGTTATAAAAATTTTCAAAAGTCAGTTATCGATAAAGGAATGTATGGATGAACTTAAATCGATAAAGTTTTGATTGATTTAAATAACAAATTATTTAAACTAGAATAATAATAAGAAATCGATAACTATAAATATATCGATAACTCAAATTATTTTAATAATAATTATTATAAGAAAGAAGAAACTAATTTTTGTTGTTTTTCAAAACTGGAAAAAGAACAGATAAATCGATAACAAAATATTATTATCGATAAAAATGTGATACGACTTTTATCGATAAATATATTGAAAACTAATTTGAGTTTAAACCGTTTACAAAAAATGTCGATATATATTTCGCTGTACATATATATCGATAACTAAAATTATTATAGTAAAAAATTTAATGTTTGTTGTTTTTCAAAATAGGAAAAAGATTAATTTCAGTTTAAACCGTTGTTTTTCGAAACAGGAAAAATAACAGATAAATCGATAACAATAAAACGGCAATATATTTTTATCGATAAATATGTGATACGACATTTATCGATAAATATATTGAAAAATTTTATTAAAATAAAGACACAAAAAAATATTTTGTTCTCTTTGGTATACAAGAAAATATCGATAAATTTATATTGATAGATACACAGTTATCGATATTTTTATTTTCTAATACTGCAAACTTTTTTATTTTAATCATAATTACTGTGAAGTCGATTAAACTAAAAAATAATAAATATAGAAAATATCGATAACAACGAAGACATCATATTATTTTTCGATATTTCATTTATTTTAATAACAATAAACATAGAAATGAAAAAATTAATTTAAGATTTAAAAATAAAAATCGATAACAAAAATCGAGAACAATTGCAATACGTTAAATATTACAATTTTCAAGTTATCGAAATTTTTGAATTTGAATTTTTGCACACGATTATGTTGATGCCTCAGGCGTTACAATTATTTTCTTGCTTGTTATGCCAATTGTATGCAAACCAATAATTACAGCCTCATCTAGATGTTGAAATGATTAATTGTTTCTTCAATAAAACGAACTTCTTTATATTCGATAATTAATTAAACAAAACAATTTTTTTTTATACATTTAATTATATTTTTTTTTACTATTTTATTTATTTTATATTTAATAAACTTAATTAACATATTTTGTTTTTTGTAGTCTGAGTATTTAATAATTTAATTAAATATTTCTTTAATACAACAAACTTGTTCTGGTGTTAACGTGCAATTTACATTGGTTTAGGCCTCTAATACCAGAATGACATTGTTGTTAAAGCTTTAGTAAGTTTAAAATCATGTTTTTTTTTATAAATATTTCTTAATAATTTAATTAATGAATAATTTATATTAAAATACTATATAAAATTAAAAAAAGATACAAAATCTTATGAACATTCTAATTTTTATTTATAAATCATTTTAATTAATTTAATTAACATTTTTAATTGTAATAAATATTAATTATAGGCCTAACATTTTTAATTGAATTTAAAAATATTTTTTGATATAAAATTATACTTTTAATTTTAAAAAATAAATCTTATAATTTACAGGTTTAAAGTTTAATTAATTTTTATAAAATATTTGTAAATTTGTAAAAAAATATTATTATGGTCCAAGAAGTTTTTTATTTTATTATTAAATAAATAAATAAAAATAAATATTTTAAATTAAATGAAAATTTTGTTTTTCTTTTGATAACTACGTTAAGAATGCGTTATATTAAGTAATTTTGGGCCAACGTTACATATCACGATATATCACCACAGACAGTTCTGTGGAACTGAAGTTCTGAATGCAGCATACATAAACATAATACATAACATAATTGGTCACTAAAACCATTCACATACATAATTGGTCATTACAACCCTTCAGTCAGGATTACGACCTAGTTTCTCACACCACTTATGTTAATTTTATACATGAGTGGCGGAACCTACAGGTTAAAGTCGACTCCGAACGACAGATTTTTGAGAAACTCTTCATGGAAATTTTTTATTTACTCTCAGAGTTTTTGCCAGAAATCTGCTGAGAGGAAGTCGCCGAAGAAATACTTATTGTATTTTGTTTTGATGTCTGGCCAGGAGCTCGAACCTTGGCTTTACGTCTAATAAGACAACACACTACCTACTAGACTACGGCGACTTAAACCCTTCAGTCAGACATAAATTCTACATACTCGTATACATTTGGTATACTAATGTCTTTGAACTGGTGGCGTAATCCAATGCGTTAAGACACCAGCTAATGCTTGCAACACTAAAATTCGATACAAGCAAGGCAATACAATAGTAAAAAGAGCAATCCTCCTATGTCGTTACAATTAGAGTTCCAGTTATGCATATTTGTCCTGCATTACTCCCCGGGCAGCTATCTGGCAGATGTTAAATAAAAAGTCTGAAGTTATATCGTCCTTATTGTTCGCAGGAATATGGAAATTATTTGGCTTCATACTGATGGTGCCAAAACATCACTCTTCTGTCTTCATGTCCACCCTATTCAGTCCATTTTTTATGTGGTGTTGATATCAGTTTCGTATTCCTCGAAGTGGTTTTCTCTGAATTACCTATACTCTGGATTCCTACTGTAACCATAGCTGCCAGATTTGACGATTTATCGTCATTTTGACGATTTTGAGCTCCAAAAATAGAGTATTGACGATTTATGCCCTCATTTTGACGATTTTTAAAAATTAAAAATTTGCATCATATTCTTTACTTTAGTACATTAAAATCCACTTTCAGATTTGTATTTACTTGGCAATTGAAATTTCGGTTAGTAAAAACAAGGAGTAAAGTATTATATTTTTAAGATACTTTCGAATTCCTTTTTATCTCCTTAAAAGCCAAATAATTACAACTCCCTAAATAACCTCGTAGTTGGGAATAATTTATCATTTGTCGTTGCAGAGAATTTTATAAATTCGAGTATAGCTTCTAATATTACTATCGCAAGCGCCGTTATTTTTTTTAGTACGACCAACACTCAGGAGAAGGATGGCATTGTGTTTGGAACAATGAAAATATGTTATGGGAAGAAGGAAAGAGCGAACAGTGTTTATGGACACTAGGCTTGTATATTTTTATACCATAAGTAACAGGAAAGACCTCTGCAGGAATTGAATTCCACATACAAATAATCCGACTAAAAAACGTATTTTTTTCTGTAATGCAGTGTGCGATCCACTAGCCAATCGACCACATACCGATGTGCAGGCCGAGAAGGATGAGTGGTACGTCGGAATATATGATTTTCGGGAAAAAGTCTCCTTATTTCTTAACGAGCTACTACGGCCTCTTCTGTACATGTTCGAGAAACCTCAAAATAAACGTTGAGGCAATGACACATACATGAGAGTTGTATTCCAGTCTCGGCCGGTTACAAACGGTGTAAATAGTAAGATCAGATGATAAAATCTTAAGGAGGAACTGAAAAATGTGTCGGTTGAAGCCAACATTACACTGAATTTTCATACACAGAATGTCAAGAGTTTCTGACTCCTTAATTAAGATGATGACCCATAGATTAAGATGATGCAATATTATTGCTGCGCTTATGTGCCAATAAACAACACTATCACTGGGATAGATTGTTCAATCCTTAAACAATTTTTTTCTTGAAAATGATATAAAATTTCTCCGTTCTTGAAAACAAATTAATAAATGAAGATGAGGGACGCTGGCTTTTAATTCCTAACTATTTTTTTAATGTTTTATTTTTGAACTCAGATACGTACATAATTGACTTTATAGGTTTTACTACAATAGAAATAATTTTGGTTTTTAGAAACTTTTAATTTATTTATTTTTTCTGACGAGTTTTGACGATTTTTTTTGCAAATATTTGACGATTTGGTGCCTCATTTATCTGGCAGCTATGATCACGATATCTCACCACAGACGAAGTCCTGAAGGCAGCATACATAAACATAATACATAACATAATTGGTCGTTACAACCATTCACTGAGGATTACCACCTAGCTTCTCCCATCACTTATGTTGTGTTTGTTAATTTAATACATGGGTATCGGGACTAACAGTTTAAAGGCGACTCCGTGAGGATTGCTCTTTTTACTATTGTACTGCCTGGCGTTGTCTTGCTTGTATGGAATTTTAGTGCTGAAAGCATTTGCTGGTGTCTTAACGAATTGGAATTGGCCACCAGTTCGAAGACATTTGGATATCAAATGTGTACGAGAATGTAGTATTTATGTCTGATCAAAGGTTATTACAACGAGAGTTCCAGTTATGCACATTTGTCCTTCATTACACCCCGGGCAGCTATCTGCCGGATGTCAAATAAAAGGTCTGAATTTATATTGTCCTTATTCTTAGTAGGAATATGGAAATGTTTTGTCTTCATACTGATGGTGCCAAAACTATTGCTCACAAGGTTTCCCTGGCTTCTTTCAACTAAGAACCTGCAGCTAATATCGACGACTCCATTCTATAACGTTCAAAGTGTACTTAGAACGTTTTTAATGTTCTTGCATTTTTAAATTCTATGTTCTCTAAATTAAATACTGTCAAAATTTGGTTAAAATGCGCCGATCCATTCCGAAGTTATAGGGAAAAATCTACTTAGAATCTACTTATAGTCGTATATCGCGTGAAAACTTTGAGAGCTCATAACTCAAAACACGCTTTTTCGACTTAGAATGTTATAGAACGGAGGCGTCGATATGCAATTCCGGGAGGCATTTCGCAGAGTATGCCACAAATCACTCTTCTTGAACATGTCTACCCTATTCAGTTCATCTTTTAACGTGGTGCTGATATCAGTTTCATATTCCTCGAAGTGGTTTTCTCTGGACTCCTACTGTAACTCAGGCCAAGTTAATTATTATAATTCACGATACGGAACTGTTTCTAATTAAGGGAATTAGAAATATTAGTTCGCGACTCTCTGACATCCAGGCGGCAATCAGATCTCTTTCAGGTAAAAGTTTTACTTCTAAGCTGGTTGGCAAGTGCTGTGCTTCGAAAATAATTTCATTCAAATGGCTGCCTTGGCTGGCCATGCAGTAGCCTACATGATCGGTCCAATTTTTAAGCACATTATCGATTGTGTGCAGCTGTATTTTACAAATGGCTTCACGAATATTGTCCTCTAAAGCGTCAATTGTCTCTGGCTTGTCGGCGTAACACTTATCTTTGATGGCACCCCACAAATAAGAGTCCAACGGTGTCAAATCGCAACTCCGAGGTGGCCAAACGACATCAGCTCTGCGGCTGATAATGCGATCTTCAAAAACAGGGCGCAAAACATCGAGTGTAGCTTCGGCTGTGTGGCACGTAGCGCTGTCCTGTTGAAACCAAATGTTGCCAATATCCTCCTCTTCAATTTTTGTAAACAAAAATTCGTTCAACATTGCCCGATAACGATCGCCATTGACTGTACCCGCCTCTATTTGCTCATTTTCGAAGAAAAATGGCCCAATTATACCTCTGGACCAAAATCCGCACCAAACAGTGGCTCGTTTTGAGTGCGTCGGCTTTTCAATGTATGTGTGCGGGTTTTCTGTGCCCCAAATGAGACAATTTTCCTTGTTTACATACCCGCCAAGATCAAAATGAGCTTCATCTGAAAAGATGATTTTTTTTGGCCAAAATCGGCATCTTCTGTAAGTCGATCGCAGGCCCACTTAGCGAAACGAAAACGCATTGGATGGTCCATATTTGTTCAGCGGAAGGATAAAACTAATTATATGTCAAATCAGACATGAGCCATTCACGAAATAAGCACTAGTTGAAAAAAAAAACGTTAGATGGCGGACCCGATATAATTCAGACGGCTCTGGTTTGATTCACTTTTTCTCGACAGTCTAATCAAGTTATCATTACTAGATATCGAGCCGATCACAAGTAAAGACAAGATTGCTTAGAGCGTAATTCAAGAACGTTTAGTAAGGGAAGCCATGTGTGCAGCCTTTCTGTTCTTTTCAATACTTCTTGAGGACATCCGCTGATTGAATGGAGGCTCCTTTTATGTGTAACATTCGAACATTTCAGCCTTATATCATAAATCTCTATTATACCACTTACTTCGCCTGATATGCAGTATTTTCATTTTATTCTTTTAGTAGAGGCCTATTTGTCATTTAACTTTGTTTTGAAGTTTCCCTCCAAACTTGCAAAATAGCCGCGACGTAAGGCTATTTTTTGAAAAAGTTACGAATACTTTCTGTGAAATTATCTTAAATCTTAAAGAAATATAAACTTTTCTTTGGTTACTATTCGCTGTACCTTTACATGTCTTTTAACTGTCACTATTACAACTACTCAGTCTCTGTTTCTATCTCTCTCTCTCTCATACCCTTTCGTTTTCTTCGTTTTGAAATCTTCTTTGCAATCCAAATATGTGTATGTATCGGTATGTGCAAGTGTATGTATTACAAGTTAAGAGTTGATAACGTTGTTCGGTAGTCATTTGTACATGCCATTTGGTAACACCTGACACTCTTGATAGTGCAACGGCATACTGATGCAGCCAGCTACTCTAGTGATGCTGATGTAGATGGTACTAGTACTGGTATTGGTACGGTTGCTGTTACTGCTGCTAACTGGCTGTCAATGATCAAATGATGAGATGGCATGGCCAAAGAAAAAGGAAAAAAACCGAAATGGATTCCAAGTTTTAACAGCAATTTTCTGTAGTACCACTACATTGCCACTTAACTGTCATGCTTTAATGTCCTAATAGTGTTAGTGGTAGTTTTGGTTGTTGCAAGTAATGCACACACTCAACACACAGACACACACACACACACATTCACATACATAGTTTTATACACACAAAAAGAAGAGATAATGTCTAACAGTTATATACTGCTGGGCAGCAATAATAGCAGCAGCATTGGGGGCACCAGCAGCAGGTTAAAACAAAAAAAATCTTTTCGTTGCAATGGAAGAGTCTCTATTACCAGGGAAAAGTACAACGTTATAGAAAAACACTTCTTAAAAAGCAAAGAAAATTGAAAGTCCTTGAGTAACAGCTGGTCTTAACACCATCGAAATGTAGTCTATGAATTGCTGGAGTTTGTTTTAGTCCTTGTAGCTGTCGTTGTCGTTTCTAATGTTGGAAATGAGAGCGAGTTGACTAAATGATGTGGCAAACTAATAAAATAAAATATCTTAACCCAAAGATCATTGTGGTCTTGGTTCAAGTGTATAGAACTTCATTTCCATCCCTTTTTTTCTTCCTCTTTCTCTCTCTCTCTCTCTCTCTCTCTCTCTCTTTTTAACACACTTTAAAGTAGTAAATATTTTAAGTGAAAATAAAAACATGCATAGAAGGGGTTTGTATAAGTTTTAAACAAATACAGGAAATAAATAAACAAATAAACCTTTGGGGAGCCTATAACCGTCTGCCAACTGTGGTAGAACTGCCTCGCTGCTAAGACAAACCCACCAAAGACTAGGAATTCGATTTCTTATGCCACTTTGTAGTGTGAGGTCGCTGACAGGGATCTGAAATAGATTTCAGTCGGTTTTCCTGCAGGCTGTGTGAAGAGTAGTAAAAATTGAGGACGATTACGTATCTCCAAACATTTTTAGGAGCAGATTTAATGCAATGACTGTCCGCCAACTATGATAGAACTGTCTTGCCGCTGAGACAGACCAACTAGAGACTGGAGACACAGTTTCTTATACCACCTTGTAGTGTAGGATAGCAGTTAAGGATATGAGATAGACCTCAGCCGGTTTTCTGCCGATCATGTGAAAATTAGTAGAAGTTAAGGACAGTTACATACCTCCAAACATTTCTAAGGATCTTGAATGCAATGAACGTGTGCCACCGGTGATAGAACTGTCTCGCTGCTGAGACAGATGAACCAGAGACTGAGGACTCTGTTTCTTATGACAGTATGTGACTTATGTAACATGCGGTCACTGGCAGGGATCTGAGAAAGATCTCAGCCGGTTTTCCTGCAGGTCATGTAAAGATTAGTAGAAGTTAAGGACGATTACGTACTTCCAAAGGTTGCTAACAGCAGACTGAATACTTTGGGAGAAGGATTCTTAGAACGTTTTAAACTCTCTATTGGAAGGCAATATTTAAGGTGTGCTGATGAGGTTTGTAATGGGATTGCACTGGCTGTAGGGTGTGCCTTTAATTTCGTTAAATTAAATATGAACTTTTATTTCATTTCAACTCAGCAAATACCACTGACTCACCATGCAGAACACTAACATGAAAATTTTCTCAAACCTTTCGATCGAAGTCGACTTTAAATTGCAGGTCTCGTTTCCCACATGTATAAAATTGACACACACAACATGGGTGATGGGAAAAGTTAGGTTGTAATTCTGATTAAAGGGATACACACATACATACATATTATATAATCAATAGCGAATTATGTATATGTATTATATTATGTATTACATAATTGGTTATTACAACCATTTAGTCAGGATTACGACCTCGTTTATCACACCACTCATGATGTGTGTGTTAATTTTATCCAAGAGTGGCGGGACCTACAGTTTAAAGTCGATTCCGAACGACAGATTTTTGGGAAACTTTTCATGGCAATTTTATTTACTCTCAGAGGTTTTGCCAGAAATCTGCTGAGAAGAAGTCGCCGAAGGAATATTTTTCATATTTCGATTTGATGTCTGACCTGGGGTTTGAACCGTGGCCTTACGTCTAATAAGCCAACTCTTATTTCTCGTCATCAAGAGGAACAAGGCAGCACACTGACAAGTCAAAACATACCGTATGTACCACGAAAACGACAGGATACGAAAGTTACTAGTGATGGAAATGGAGGGGGTATCTACACAAATGTTATATTCTTCTTTGCGGGGAGAAACGCCCAATCGTCCGATTGTTTTCTGAGATTTTACTGAGCACCAATAGAGTACTACCAATAAATAAATAAACTGGTGCAAGAATTGAAGCCGAACGACCTACCGCAACGCAGAATTTTTGTTGAATTGGCTCTCGGAAAGTTGGCCGAAGATCCACTTCTTTATCGAAAAATTGTGTTCAGCGACGAAGCTCATTTTTAGCTCAGTGGATACATAAATAAGCAGAATTGTCGATTTTGAAGTGAAGATCAGCCAGAAGCATTGCAAAAGCTACCAATGCATCCAGAAAAAGTTACAGTTTGGTGCTGTTTATGGGCTGGTGGCATCATTGGATCGCATTTCTTCAAAGATGCTGCGAATCTTAACGTAACTGTGAATGGTGAGCGCTACCGGGAGATGATATCCAACTTTTTTGTGCCCAAAATGCAAGAGTTTGACTTGCATGACATGTGGTTTCAACAAGACGGTGCCACATGCCACACAGCACGCGTAACAATGGACTTATTGAGAGGCAAGTTCGGTGAACATTTTATTTCACGCTCGGGACCGATCAATTGGCCGCCTAGATCATGCGATTTAACGCCTTTAGACTATTTTTTGTGGGGCTATGTTAAATCTCATGTCTATACAGACAAGCCCGTTTCAATTGACGCATTGAAAGACAACATTGAAGCATTTATTCGTGAGATACCGGCCGAAATGTTGGAAAGAGTATGCCAAAATTGGACTAAGCGGATGGACCATTTGAGGCACAGCCGCGGTCAACATTTGCGTGAAATAATCTTCAAACATTAAATTATATGGACCGTACGTACTATCGATTCAAATAAAGATTTCACGCATTTTCTCTGAATTTTATGTTTTTTTTTGAAAAATTTTCCTATAGCTCTTAGAATATCACCCATTATAATCTCGGCATGGAATCAGTACAAGCTTCTATGCATCAGAAGGAATAATAATACATGTAGCAACTGGTGTCGTATTTTTACTACTTTTCGTCATTTAAAATTTGCAAAGAGTTAGAATAGTAGTTGCATTCGTGCACATGCTTTCTAAGTAACATACGAGCCCTGACGTCGGCTTTTAAGACAAGATTACCCAAAAAAAAATTGGCTTTATTGTAGAGATACATCACTAAAGCCACTCTGGAATAACTTCTCTATGTTACTTGAGAGTTAAACACTGCCTTGTAGATCAAACTCACCAAATAATTCCGTCAAACATATCAAGTGTTTTAACAAATATTTCCCTTCCTTCAAGTTATTTACATAGTTTTGCCTACCCAAAGGACTGTTAATCAAATCCCTATTGGCCCATCTATTTATTTATAATTCCCGCAAATACTTTCAAAAGAATCCAATAATAATTGAATTGAAATCAACCGCACCGCAATAATTAATAAACAAATGACACTCATACGCATTAAATGTTTGAAAGTAGCAAATTACTTTGGGGGGGGCACATACATACACATACGTCATGTGTTGTAAAGCCTTTAATGGTTTATGGCACATGCAAAACAAACCGCATGCCACAAACTACAGCTTAAGCACACACACATACCCACACACACACACACCATGAACACTTTTTCGTTGTTTTTGTAATTTATTTCAAATCAATAAAATTCTATTAAAAGTTGCAAGGCACCAACAAAAAAGAGAAAAAACAAAACTTTATAAACATGTCTTGTAGTTGTAGTTGTCGTTGTAGTTTTTGGTTTGCTTTTGTATATGTTTTGGCTGTTTACCATTGTCTGTAGAATTTCCTTTCTTGTGTTTTACTTCCGTTTTTCTTTTTATTTCTTTTCCTTCACTCTTCTTTTGGGTTGTTCAAGCAAAAGTTAAAGTTTTTTATTTTTTTTTGTTTTTGTTTAATACGCTGCATAATTAATGTGTCTACAGCAGTTTTATTTACAATTTTGTGGTTTCTTTTGACACTCGAAAATTTAGCACAAAGAATACATTCATACATACATACATACATACATATGTATGTACATATATACTTCGTTTTCATATACAAATTCATTTGACAGCCTTGGTAGTCTCAGTCAGAAAATACATAAGCAAAGCAAAACATTGGGTTTTCGTTATAAAATTTTAAAGGAAAATAAGAATTTCTTTAAAGCCCTAAAGAACGAGAAGAAAAGGGGAGGGAGATAGGCTTTGCGGTGATAAAATTAATAAAATTCTTGGGATAGGGATTCAGTAGCGATGGTAAACGAGGTAACGTTCATATTTAGTAAGAAATTGTACTGTGTTGTTATGATTCGAAAGCTTAAAAGTTTTGATCCCTTTCCCACTTTAGAACGTTGTACAATGGGTCAACTGGACCTCCGGGTACCGTACTTGTCTCAATTGGCAACTACACGTCCTCTAACGTAAACCAAAAATTTTGATATTTGGAGCTAAGCTGATGGTGTTGATTCAGTCACTATGTCTATGGTCTATGGTCTATGGTCTATGGTCTATGGTCTATGGTCTATGGTATATGGTCTATGGTCTATGGTCTATGGTCTATGGTCTATGGTCTATGGTCTATGGTCTATGGTCTATGGTCTAAGGTCTATGGTCTATGGTCCTATGGTCTATGGTCTATGGTCTATGGTCTATGGTATATGGTCCTATAGTCCTATGGTCTATGGTCTATGGTCTATGGTCTATGGTCTATGGTCTATGGTCTATGGTCTATGGTTTATGGTCTATGGTCTATGGTCCTATGGTCTATGGTCTATGGTCTATGGTCTAAGGTCTATGGTCTATGGTCTATGGTCCTATGGTCTATGGTCTATGGTCTATGGTCTATGGTATATGGTCCTATAGTCCTATGGTCTATGGTCTATGGTCTATGGTCTATGGTCCTATGGTCTATGGTCTATGGTTTATGGTCTATGGTCTATGGTCTATGGTCTATGGTGTATAGTCTATGCTGTGCAGAATACTTTCTATCTATTAGAGCCTGTTATCCTCCTTTGGGGCAAATAATAGCCATCAACCTCCACCTTAATTCAGAAGGTCATTTGGCACAGTAGCCTTGTCTCTTCGCAATCTAAAAGCCATTAGCATCTGATCTAATCTCTATATTAGAGTCTGTTTTTCTAGTTAGGGCAACTAATGGCCATCAACGTACGTACGTAACGTACGTAATTGGTCATTACAACCCTTCAGTCAGGATTACGACCTAGTTTCTCACACCACTTATGTTGTGTGTGTTAATTTTATGCATGCGTGGTGGGGCCTACAGTTTAAAGTCGACTCCGAACGACAGATTTCTGAGAAACTTTTCATGGCAATTTTATTTACTCTCAAAGTTTTTGCCAGAAATCTGCTGAGAGGAAGTCGCCGAATTTTTTGTACTTTGTTTTGATGCCTGGCTTGTGGTTCGAACCCTGGCTTTACGTCTAATAAGCCAACACACTACCTACTAAACTACGGCGACGATGCCACTTACCTCGGTCAAATTCGCCATTGTGCGGAAATTCTTTCAGGACTCCAACCTATCCTGAGTCAATGAGGAGTCCTGCTCCACTGTAGACTCACTTGACCCTCGCAACAACCAGATATTTGGACTTGATCGTAACGTCATCTCGATCACAGTGGCCATGCTTAAAGGTCATAGTGTTATGGGAAGACCCATGGAAAGAATGCACCTCCCATCTAACGACTTCTGCCGTGGGTGCAGATCTGCTGAGGAAGAGGACACTGTTATCCATTTTCTTTGTCAATGCTCATCTTTTGCGTGGTGCAAATATTGGTTATTTGACTCTTCAATCCTCGTCAGCTTAACGGAACTATCATCCATTGATGTCAAGCATATAGCTGCGTTTATTAAACTTTCGGGCTGGTTTTCCAGCGTAGGGTAGTCGTGCTTTTAATGTGCAGTCCTTGCGCAGACCAACTTCTTCCTTTTCCCTGATTTTGGTGGAACTTGGTCAGTACAGGGACTGCGTTCATCCGTGGCATCACAACGGGCCGCTGTATGTACTCCAGTAAGCTTTTGGTATCAAAGCTACTACTCCAACCTACCTACCGACCTAAGAATTCGGATTTGGGCTTTATAATCTCTAAAGACCCAACGAAGCCATTGCCAGTATCAGGCTTTGGTCACAAGCAAGTTTCTGAGACCTAAGTTAAGGGAATGGTGATGACAGTTTTCTTAAATTATGGTGCTATAAGTGCACCAACATCAATCGCGTTCAAGTCTGTAGGTGAGCAAAATAAAAACTTTGTACCTGGCTTTTCGAAACTTGGTACCGCAAAGGTTTATAATATTCAAGAGGGATCCAATGCTTTACTACAAGGGTTGTAGTCGCCGTAGTCTAGTAGGTAGTGTGTTGGCTTATTTGACGCGAGACCACGGTTAAAATCCCAGGTCAGACATCTCCAACAAAATGAACTAAGAAAATATATTTGTTCGGCAGATTTCTGGCAAAAACTCTGAGAGTAAAGAAAAAAATTGCCCTGAAAAGTTTTTCAAAAATCGATCATTCGGAGTCGACTATAAACTGTAGGTCCCGCCTCCCTCATGTATAAAACTGTCAATCACAACATAAATGGTGTGAGAAGCTAGGTTGTAATCCTGACTGAAGGGTTGTAATGACCAAATTATGTACATGTTATGTATGAATGTTGGAATTGGAAGCCATTGATGTACGCACTATTTCCCTATGACCTCAAGATTTGGCATAGTATTTGGGTAGTTGTGGGTTAAGACCTCTTAATCTACTACCAGTTAATTACGTTTACATTTTAACATATTCTTAAAGAGCGGTATGGCCATCTTGGAGTATGGGATTACCGGGTATTATCTTATAGGAAGACAGGCACAGGCTCAGTATATTTATGCTGCTTAAGCATATGCCGCCAAAATAAGGCTCTTTCTTTCGATCAATTGATCAGCTATTGACCAGCCCTGCCAATAATAACATTTCCAGAATGTTCTCCTATCCCTGTAATAAGCTCCTATCGAAATTCCCCTGCACTCTACTACAAAAGTTTTCAGCAGTTGCTGGTGGTTTTGTCTCGCCAATTTGTTGTTGTTGTTGCTGTTTTGAAAAGATGCTGACTTGTGCACCATTTTTTTTACATTTTTTCGGTCTTTTTTGGTTGCCTAACCCTCGTCGCATGGTATACAAAAAAGTTTTCATTTATTGTTGTTGTTGTCTTAGCGCTTAATCCCACTTAGTTTTGCTTACAAAATATACGGCAAACAATAGGCAAAAAACTATACATGAAATGCTTACTAACAGACGATTGAAGACGTTTGTTTACACCTAATTAGACTGACTGTTTCACTCACACATACCCTTACACACACTTACACTCGTGCTCACACCATTAGGGAGAGAATGACATAAATTTTGCACTGAAAAGAGAGAACAAAAAAAAAAGAGAGACGCTGAGCCTTTTGCATTACTTTTGCTATGTTGGAATGTTCGAAGGGGGTAAACGTGTGTGCTTAAGTGTATGGGTGTAGAAGCATATGTTGCACGTATATTAAACATGTAGACAAGACAAATGCAAATTATTGTTGCTGGTGTTTGTGCTCATGCTGCTACTACTACTACTACTACTACTAAAGGCTGCTTGTGATAATAATGATGATGTTATCCTTGCAACAAATATGCCATGTTAACTAGATGTTTGCATAGATTAAGTTGGTGTTGCTGCCATTGCTTATGCAGTTAATGCCACTGCCTTACCATCTTGCCACTACTTAGCTGTGCCTGCTTGTGTGTGTGTAGAGCATTCAATATCATATTTCCGTTGCGGTTTTAGGTTTTTTTTCTTTCTTTCTTTGTCTTCAACTTCTTCCATAGTTTTGTTAGATTTTGTGGCACTTTTGTTAAGTTTGCTTGTTTTCTGGCTGGCTGGCTGAATGGTTGTTTGAATGTTGGTTTGGTTGGCTGTTTGGTTGGGTTGGGTTGGCTGGGTTGGTTGGGTTGATTGTCTGATTGTTTGACTGGCTTGGTTATGCATCATAGTATGCTTGCGGTGGCTTTTGTCTTTAAATTCCTGCTTAATTTACACTTGAAATCCTTATTCGGCTGCTGCATATGCTTACTTAATCTGACTGTGCCTTTTTGTCTGTTGCAAATACTTGGGGGGTTTAAATTTGTTTGTTTGCTGTTGCTAGAGTGCTGTGGTGCTGCTGTCATTATTATTAGCTGTGTGCTAATTATAAAGCTTTCCTTAGATTTGTTAGATTTCCATAGCATTTTTGCATCATAATACTGCCACAAGAAATAATAAATGTGTGTCAGTTGTTTGATCATTGAAATCTTTGTTATTATTTGAGTTCATTGTAAACTTTGCTTGGGAACTTTGCTATATGAAAGCGATAATTATTACAATAATAATGGAATCGTAGATTTAGGGCATATGATTTGATTAACTCAACTAAAGATGAAGTGTCATCATAGTTATGAAACAATTAAAGAGGAAAACATCGCAAATAAAAGCACTTCATGAACTTGTTGATTTATTCCTAACAATTATGCTCAATAAAGTGAAGATAAGAAATAAATTAGAAAGGTTTTCTTCCAAACTATACGCCTAATAAGAAGTAGAAAAGCATAAGACCAAGAATAGTTAGTTTTTATTTCCTCATTTATTTTATTTTTTAAAAATTTTTCAATACCTTTGCAGCTGCCGAAATATTGGGGGACCATAAATGTAGCCTCGAGTATATGCTTTTCACCAGGAAATATGGCATGTAGAGACAGTATTTCAAGGCAAAAGGCTTACAGGATTGTGTTGTAAACCAATAAGTATGCACTGGATTTCTACAATTGTTTGGGCAGAAAAAAGGAAAATGTGAAAACAGTTTTGATGGAGTGTTCCTAAACACAGAGACTGCCATATGTAAGTACAAACGAGGCGCTTAAAATCTGTCCTACAACGGAGCCATGAAAGCTATGGTTAGGCAAATGGGTGGCAAGCCTAAGCTGCTATTCACCAGGGGCCAATGTAATCTTATAAACCAAGTTCTTGGCAGCTGCTGTCTTCTTGATTTAAGAAATGCTACGAAACGCGACTTATGTGGAGACAACATTCGCAAGAGAAAGATCATTATGTAGTATTCACACGGGTTGATGGTAGATATTCCGAGACTTGCAGGGTCTAGTAGGTAGTGTGTTGGCATATTAGACGTGAGGTCAGACATCCCCAACAAAATGAAAAACGAAAAAATGCTTCTTCGTCGACTTCCTTTCAGGAGACTTCTGGCAATAACACTGAGAGTACCTAAAAAAAATTGCCATGAAAATGCTTCGCAAAAATTTGTCTGTTTCGGAGTCGACTATAAGCTGCAGGTCCCGTCCTTCATGTATAAAAAATTAACGCACACAACATGTATGTATTGTATGTCATACGTTAGTACAAGCGAGGCATTGATAAACTGTCCTACAACGGAGCTATGGAGGCTATGGTTAGGATAATGGGTGGCAAACATAACCTGCTATTCACCAGGCGGCATTGTAATCTTATAAACTAAGTGGGTAACAGCTGTTGTCTCCTTGATTTTATAAATTTAGGCAATGCTACGTAATGAGGTTTAATTGGAGGCAATATTTGTAAGAGAAAAATCATTTTGAGTTGCAGGATTGCTTTGTACTCAGCGTGAAATATTACGAGGTTGTAGGGAAACTGCCGTGTGTCTACATCATGGAACTTCAACTTGGACGGAAAATACTAAAAGATTGGGCAATACTATCCAATAGTGAGGCCTCCAGCCGAGCACTTTGTTGTATGGGGTTGACTTTGTGAAAGTATGAAACTGCCTGCTGAAGTCACCGTAGTCTAGTTGGTAGTGTGTTGGCTTATTAGACCTGAGGCCACGGTTCAAACCGCAGGGCAGGCATCTCCAACAAAATGAGAAACGAAAAAATATTTCTTCGGCGACTTCCTCTCATCAGATTTCTGGCAAAAACTCTGAGAATAAAAAAATTGCCACGAAAAGTTTCTCAAAAATCTGTCGTTCGGAGTCGACTTTAAACTGTAGGTCCCGTCATTCAAGTGGTGTGAGAAGCTAGGTCGTAATCCTGACCGAAGGGATGTAATGACCAATTATGTATGTATGTGTGTATGAGACTGCCTACTAGATCCCAATGCCATGTAGGTATTCACTGCAATGACAAGGCAAATGAGATTGAAATCAGAGGAGCTTCCACGTTGTTCCAGATAGTTGGTAGGAGAGGAATAGTTTCTCAAAATCGTTGACCAGAGATGAAGCCGTAATATTTCATAATTGAATACATGGAAAACCTAAAAAACAAGCTATTTAGAGAACAAAGGTGGTAAAAACACTGATGTCATCTTCCTGTTATGGAAGATCTCGCCCAGGAGACTATGATTGTTCCGCAATAAATGTAAAAAACTTCGAAGTTTGTTGCTGACTTACCGAGAAGCTTTCGAGTTTTTTTGTCAGTAAGTTTGTTACTACTGGGTTGGGTACCATCTGTTTCCAGAATAGACGATGTACTGACAATATAGGGTCCGCCAAATAACTTTTTTTTTTTGAAAATGCTTTAAAGAAAAACTACTGAATATTTTCTCAAATTTCTTTTTTTATTTGAAAGTACAATCCTTCCGGTTAATAACGGAAAATAATTTCATTCAAATGGCTGCCTCGGCTGGCCATGCAGTAGCCTTCACGATCGGTCCAATTTTTAAGCACATTGTCGATTGTGTGCAGCTGTATTTCACCAATGGCTTCACGAATATTATCCTTTAAAGCGTCAATTGTCTCTGGCTTGTCGGCGTAACACTTATCTTTGACGGCACCCCACAAATAATAGTCCAACGGTGTTAAATCGCAGCTCCGAGGTGGCCAAACGACATCAGATCTGCGGCTGTTAATGCGATCTTCAAAAACAGGGCGCGAAACATCGAGTGTCGCTTCAGCTGTGTGGCACGTAGCGCCGTCCTGTTGAAGCCATATGTTGCCAATATCCTCCTCTTAAAAATTCGTTCAACATGGCCCAGTAACGATTGCAATTGACCGCAACGGCCACTCCTTGCTTATTTTCGAAGAAAATGGCCCAATTATGCCTCTGGACCAAAATCCGCACCAAACAGTGACTCGGGACTTGGGTGCGTCGGCTTTTCAATGTATGCTTGCGGGTTTTCTGTGCCCCAAATGCGACAATTTTCCTTGTTTACATACCCGCCAAGATCAAAATAAGCTTCATCTGGTACTTTCAAATAAAAAAATAAATCTGAGAAAATATTCAGTAGTTTTCTTTTTAAAGCATTTAAAAAAAAAGTTACTTGCCGGACCCTTTGTTAGTTGGCACCGGTTGTTGAACCTGCAACTGGGAGACAATTAGGAAACGGAGGTGAAGCATATTAGGGACTAAACTGATTTTAGGTTTGTTATACAAGCTTCAGAATAAGCTTTATAAAGCCTAGTTTTAGCATTTACAAAATATTCTGGCGAAGCAAAAGGTCGTGTGGATGGTCACTAGAGGTAGTTTGAACCAGCTAAACTATCGTAGAACCTAGGTTTAGAACCCATATTACTTGATTTCTTTTTTCTACACTTGAACACATTTTCCAAACGTTATATTTTTTTGTCACTTTCCGATTTAATTAACGTGAAATGAAGTCCGCCTTTCATGCTGCCAAAACAACTACAGAAGAAAACAAGCGAAATAACGTTTTGTCTGTGACTTACAACATAAGAAAACTAATAAAAAACAACTACTGACAGTGAATAAGCAACAACACAACAACAAAGACATCATCATATGACTACAACAACACTAACTTTACAGCAACAACTCAAGAAATAACAACAACAACAACAAAAAAGAAACGAAAACTGTTAGAGACAGCACAACAACAGAGAAATTAAAAAGAAAATGAAGTAGAAGTAGAAGAAGAAGAAACAAAAAAAAGGAACGAAACAGTAAACGAAAGTCTTGACTTCGCAACATGACAACAGGGAAATACTCAAGAGACAGGTGTCAGCAGGGGTCGCAGCAACTAATTAACTTTGTAGACACCTTTGCCAAAGGGATGCCAAAACAGAAATTAAGAGGGTGTTACTTAAAGACAAAGGAAACTAAAACAATGCAAAACAAATGTGTTTACTACCTAAAAGTATGCTTTAATTTCATTAAATATTTTGGCGGCATAAACATTGACAACAATACATTGCAGCATATTTAAAACCCAAATGACGGAATTTCTTTAAACACTAGCTTGCTTGGTTAATTTTAATATTTAAAGCATACTTTAAGGCAGCTAAAAATTTAAATAATTATATGACCTACTTTTAGGCAGCAGTACATACATACATACTCTTATACAGTTATTGTTATACATCTTTATATGCATCATGTATTATTGTTTCCATTCAGTTTTGAGTCTCTACTCGACTCTGCTCTCTGGAAAAATGTAGATTTTCTTTCAGCAAATATCCTCAGCTCATTAAATATTTTATGATTTATTTCATACAAATCCAACAGAGCGTAGAAGTGCATTTGAACCCCCCCCCAAAAAAAAAAAAATAAATAAATGAAACAAAACAAAAAACGGGGAAAAGAGAAGAAGCGAAGAGGAGAGAAGACCCAGAGATAAACTGCATGAGTAGTGTTCCAGAATTATTAAATATTTATTCGTTGAACCCCAGCTAAAAATCTTTTGGGGATTCAGATTTATTAAGGGTAACGAATAAAATGACAGTTATGCTAAGACAAGTGTAGGAAGGGTAAGGGCATAAGTAATGTCCGGTAATATTTTAAATTTAAATTGTGGAAAACAAAAGAGATTTGTAGTGACTTAAAAAAGTAGAAGGAAGGACTACAGTAGTATCGAAATACCAAAATACAGAAAAGCGAGGTAATATTGCGTAGAATATTCTTTAGTAGCCCTAGGTTTGTTCTGCCAAGGATCGACACTGAGAGCCTAAACTGTCTCGTCAGACTTTCCAATTGGTTCCAGAATCCTGAGTCTTTGCTCCTCCATACTGCGGCAGAGATACAGAATATTCCAGCTGGTTACTACAAGTATTGCAGAAAAAAGTGTTGCCCCTGTGCCTGAAGATGAAGTGCTCAGAGGACGTAGTGTACAGAACTGTTCAAGATTCTAACAGATTCATCCCGAAGTTTCAGGACTCATTTCATTCAAAAAATTGTCAATGAGGAAAATAAATATCTCAAGATTTTGGAATCTCCATTGTTCTGCTTAGAAAAGTCTACTCTTTGTCTCATCAATAAGTCTCGATATGTCCCAGAAGTCGCTGTCGTCTTGTAGGCATATTAGACGTGATGCCAAGGTTCAAAGCCCAGGTCAGAGATCAAAACGAAAAATAAAAAAATATTCCTCGGGCCATTTCCTCTCAGCAGATTTCTGGCAAAACACCCTTAAAGAAAATAAAATTGCCGGGAAAAAGTTTCTCAAAAATCTGTCAGTCGGAGTCGACTTTAAACTGTAGGTCACGCCCGCACTCATGTATAAAATTAACACACACAACATAAATGACGTGAGAAGCTAGGTCGTAATCTTGCCTGAAGGGATGTAATGACCAATTATGTATTCACGTCCCGAGGACGGCATCCATCATATTCGCGCCCTTCACCGCTTCTTCTCTTGCCAGTTTATCTGTAGCCTTACTACCACAAACATCACAATGTCTCGAAACACAACAATGTATCACCCTTATTCTGCGCAATAGCATCGTGAGGGTGTTCTTGCAGACTCCAATCAATCTTAAGCTATGAAAGCTATGCAGCCCTTGCGCGGACCATCTTATATCTCCTTGGTTTCGGAGGAACTTGGTCAGTAAAAAGACTGCGTTCACCTGTGGCGTCACAACCGGGATCTATGCGTGCTCAAGTGAGCTTTCGGTATGAAAGCTACCACGCTAACCTAACCTATGAAAGTGTTAAGTTAATGGCGTCATGACAGCTTGACTGTTCACATAGAAAATCACTGTTCCCTCGGCATAATTTCATTCTCAGACTATCTGGGAAGGCCACTGAAGACAGTCTGTCGAGTTCAAATAGCCTGCGATAGAAACACAGCCTGTGATGGAAACTTAGCCTGTGATAGGAACACAGCTTGTAATAGAAACACAGCCTGTGATAGAAACACAGCCTGTGATAGAAACATAGCCTGTGATAGAAGCACAACATGTGTTAGAGACACAGCCTTTGAAAGAAATACTGCCTGTGATAGAAACAAAGCTTGTGATAGAAACACAGCCTGTGATAGAAACACAGCCTGTGATAGAAACACAGCCTGTGATAGAAACATAGCCTGTGATTGAATCATAGCCTGTGATTGAAACACGCCCTGTGATAGAAACACAGCCTCTGATAGAAACACAGCTTGTGATAGAAACACAACCTGTGTTAGAGACATAGCCTGTGATAGAAACATAGCCTGTGATGGAAACACAGCCTGTGATGGAAACACAGCCTGTGATAGAAACATAGCCTGTGATGGAAACACAGCCTGTAATAGAAACACAGCCTGTGATACAAACACTGCTTGTGATAGAAACACAGCTTGTGATAGAAACACAGCCTGTGATAGAAACATAGCCTGTGATAGAAACTCAGCTTGTGATGGAAAACGTGGCAATGGAAACGATGGTAGTTTACAATGCTACAGTGTCCCTGAGGGTAGTGTTGATAGTGGATGTCTCTTCAATTATAAGTTTATAAGAACCTGATTCATTATTTATAAACTTCTCCAACGGTATATACTTTTGCCCTTACCCAATATAATTTTAATAAACTGCAGTAATACCAAGATTTATAAACAATTACATGACGTTTGCTATATGCACACACAGGCAGGCTATGGTTCAAATGTATAAGCATTTGTAGCTGCTACAAGAGTGTACACACACACATACTCGTATACCATTTGTTGCAAGCAGGTTTAGTTGTGGCTTTGCACTTTGATTGCAACTGTTGCAATTGTATACAGAGAGAGACTCCTTCGACTTGCAACACATTTTTTTTCTTTTTCGTTAACGTTATTTTATTATCATCAGAGTTGTTGTTGTTTTTGTTGTCGTTGTTGCTGTTGCCGTTGTCGTTATCTTTTGTCGTTGAGAAGCACAGCATAATTCTCAAGAAACATACAGCAGCAACAGCAACAGTAGATTGGGAGAGAGAGAGAGAGAGAGGGGGGGGGGGTGTTGTAGCACAGAGCAGAGAGAGTTGGTTAAATGGTAAGTGTGGTGAAGGTGGTGTTGGTGATGGTATGGCACGTTAGTTAGTTAGTAGCAGTGTTTCCTTGTGCATATGCACCACAGATGTCTCGTAACGCAGGCATGTGGCGTATAACAGTCTCAATGTGTAATTGTGGTTTTAACACCGTTTAACACAATTTCTCTCTCCCTCTCTCTCTCCAAGTGTTGGAGAGACAATTGATGCATAAACTTTTGTTTATTTTGTTGTACTTTTGTTGTGTTCTTTTTTTTTGTTTGTAGGAGAACAATTTAATTTGAAACCCGGAAATGAAAATGTAATAATTAGCAGCAAACTGTTATGTTTTAAATTTTTAATTAAGATCCTTAAAAAACTTAATTTTATTTCTTTCTTTCACTTTTGAAAATTAATGGCAGCGACATTAATTTTATGCTAAATATTTTCCATTTCATTTAACTTTATATTACACCCCTCGTTCGCTTTCGCTTTATGTAATACAAGTAGAAGGAGAATAAATTAAAAGAAAGAAAAAAAAAGAAATTATGACTGTCATCTGTAATAAAAAATTCTCTTCCTTTAAGACTGTGAAAACTACTTAAAAGTATTTGTGTAAACATTTTTTGCATCCTCCTCTCATTTCTTCTATGCTGGTAACTGTTACCATGCCTTTAAGGGAAAGAAAAAAGTGCAACCAAACTGAGAAAATAATAAAAAAAAACGAATGGCGAAAATCATAATTAAAACGAAATACTTTAAATCTTGTTTTTTTTATTTTTTTTATTGTAATTTCTCTTCATGAATGTCTTTTTACTAAAGAGGGGGAGGTTCAAATTTAATATCTTTAAGAAAATTAAAAAGGAAAAGGGAAAAATGGTAATTTAGTTGGCTGATAAAGACTGTCAGGCAATATACTCAATCAGTACCAGTAATTTAAGGAAATAATATCACGTACATAAGTGGTTATTACAACCCTTTAGTCAGGATTACAACCTAGCTTCTCACTTCACTTATGTTGTGTGTGTTAATGTTATCTATAAGTGGCGGGAACTACAGTTTAAAGATCGACTCCGAACGACAGATTTTTGAGAAACTTTTCATGGCGAATTTATTTACACTGAGAGCTTTGGCCAGGAACCTGTTGACAGGAAGTCGCCGAAGGCGTTTTACTGGAAATGTCTGACCTGGAGTTTGAACCGCGACCTAATGTCTTTGCAACAAAACTGGGAGATTCACATAAGAGTGGTCTATCTAAGGAGCTGTGTAAAGTTCTGCTTGCTGTGTACTTACAAAGGTGGCTCTAATCTCTGCATTATCTTTTCTTATCTCATATCTTTTCTACCAGATTAAAACACTTTAAAAGATCAATTCATAATATCATGGAGATATTGTGCAGAAATCTATCACTTACATACATTCATAGATAATTGGTCTTGCTTCTCATACCGCTAATGTTGCGTGTGTTTTATAATGTAATGTATTGTAAGGGTCCGCCAAATAACTCTTTTTTTGAAAATGCTTTAAAAAAAAACTACTGAATATTTTCTTAAATTTCTTTTTTTATTTGAAAGTACAATCCTTCCGGTTAATAATGGTAAATAAATTCATTCAAATGGCTGCCTCGGCTGGCCACGCAGAAGCCTACACGATCGGTCCAATTTTTAAGCACATTATCGATTGTGTGCAGCTGTAGTTCACCAATGGCTTCACGAATATTGTCCTTTAAAGCGTCAATTGTCTCTGGCTTGTCGGCGTAACACTTCTGTTTGACGGCACCCCACAAATAATAGTCCAACGGTGTCAAATCGCAGCTAAGAGGTGGCCAAACGACATCAGATTTGCGGCTGATAATGCGATCTTCAAAAACAGGGCGCAAAACATCGAGTGTAGCTTCGGCTGTGTGGCACGTAGCGCCGTCCTGTTGAAACCGAATGTTGCCAATATCGTCCTCTTCAATTTTTGTGAACAAAAATTCGTTCAACATGGCCCGATAACGATCGCCATTGACTGTAACGGCCACTCCTTGCTCATTTTCGAAGAAAAATGGCCCACTAGACCAAAATCCGCACCAAACAGTGACTCGCTTTGTGTGCGTCGGTTTTTCAACGTATGCGTGCGGGTTTGCTGTGCCCCAAATGCGACAATTTTGCTTGTTTACATACCCGCCAAGATCAAAATGAGCTTCATCTGAAAAGATGATTTTTTTTTTGCCAAAATCGGCATCTTCTGGTGTAGGCTACTACATGGCCAGCCGAGGCAACCATTCGAATGAATTTATTTTCCATTACTAACCGGAAGGATTGTACTTTGAAAGAAAACAAAACTAATTTGAGAAAATATTCAGTAGTTTTTTTTAAAGCATTTTCAAAAAAAAGGTTATTTGGCGGATCCTTTATATGCATGCCGCTATCAACTGCTGAGAGAAAGTCACCGAAGAAATATTTTTGTCCCAAGGTTTGAATTGTGACCTCACGTCTAATAAGCCAACACACTACCTACTGGACTAGGGGAAGAATATCACGTGTGTGTAAAAGGCATTGAATGCATCTGTTATGAGCCAAAATCAGGACCTATTTACGTAGGGGCCACGGTTAATAAATTATAATGAGAGGATCATTAGCAATATGGTGAATAAATTCGATTCCACAGGTTTAGAAAATGATCAACCAATACCCGTACGTCGCTTAAACGCAACTTCCACAGAAAACATTACTGCTGTCCGTGAGAGTGTGTCCAGAAATATCTGAGTCATTCGCCTTTGACTAGCTCACAAGAACTCGGGCTTTCATAGATCACCACCTGATGAATTTTACATAGTAACTGTGGCCAGCATCCATACAAAATTCAGCTGACCCAGTAATTGCAGGCAAATGGCCAAAGATTACGACAAGTTGAATAAGCTCTTGAGTAATTGGCAACAGTCGCTGCGGTCTAGTCGACGTGGTCTAGTAGGTAGTGTGTTGGCTTATTAGACGAAAAGCCAGGGTTCGAGCCCTAGGCCAGACATCAACATTTCGGCCAGTATCTCACGAATAAATGCTTCAATGTTGTCTTCCAATGCGTCAATTGAAGCGGGCTTGTCTGTATAGACATGAGCTTTAACATAGCCCCACAAAAAATAGTCTAAAGGCATTAAATCGCACAACCTAGGCGGCTAATTGACCGGTCACGAACGTGAAATAAAATGTTCACCGAACTCGCCTCTCAGTAAGTCCATTGTTACGCGTGCTGTGTGGCATGTGGCACCGTCTTGTTGAAACCACATATCATGCAAGTCAAACTCTTGCATTTTGGACAAAAAAAGTTGGATATCATCTCACGGTAGCGGTGGAAGTGGATCTTCGGCCAACTTTCCAAGAGCCCATTCACAAAAAATTCTGCGTTGTGGTAGGTCGTTCGGCTTCAATTCTTGCACCAGCTGTATTTTGAAAGGTTTCACACCTAAATCCTTCCGGAAAGTTTTCCACGTTGTTGAGTAACAGAGTCCCAATTGCTGCGAATGGCGACAAATCGATAATTGATGGTCATCATTAACAGTCTCCGATACAGCTGCGATATTTTCTTCAGTTCGCACTCTACGTAAGCATGTTGGTGATTTAATGTCCAACAATGTAAATTTGGTGTGAAATTTATTCACAATAGCCCGAATAGCCGGGTCACTGGGTCGATTCAGCTGACCATATGAACCATATGAACGCTATGAACTTTCTTAACAGAGAACGCATTTTGATAATAAAATTCAATGATTTGCAAGCGTTGTTCGTTTGTAAGACGATTCATGGTTAAATTATAGGCCAAACTGAAGATGTTTGACAGTGAAACAAAACACGAAACATGCGTGAGCAGTTTAAACCAATGTTGCCAAAAACATAATAGCTAAAAAAATCACCCGTTATGTATGTACCTTTGATAGTTTTTATGCAATTCTCCAGTTTTCCTCCTCTGAAGTAATACGACACTCCCTGGCACAACAGCGTATTCAGATTACTTTGGAGGAACATTTGGATAGTTTTCTTATGATAAATATTAAATGTGAACATTCTAGCCAAGAATCACAAAAAGTTTTCGTATGTTCAGCATCTTCTTTGATACAATCTTACATGTTCATCAAACCAATATAACCCAGTATACCTGGCCAGCTGCCTCCTTTACAAACTTTTTTTTTTATTTCCATCCATTAATTCAATCGAAAACTTATGACCTGATAAGCTAAATTGCTTCCTCACTAGCACGTAGCTCAACACTCTATTTAAATACTGACATATCTCCTCTCATACTTCTTTTGAAGATAATTTCCATCTTGAAATAATCAAGTTTTTATGTTTCTTCCTGTTATTTTTTTCCTCCGTTTCTGTTTCTCTTTCTGTTCTAACAAGAAAACATAAGTTCGTACGTTTTTTTTTGGGTTTTTTCTTGTTGTTGTTTCGCTGCTTAAAGCAGTTGATAAATATCGCCAACACTTGGATGGCTCTGTGTTGTTCTGTGTTGTCTGTGTTACACGCCCATCGTTTTCTATTTACATCTGAGAGCTGCTTCTTTTTCGTCTTTCTTTATTTAAATATCTCTTGGATTCCAAAAAAAGTGGAGAGTATGGCACGCGTTTTAAATGACAAGATTTGGCGTTTTTTTTTTTCAAAATTTTTTCCCGAAATATTTTTTTTATTTTTTTGCTTCCAAACAGTTCTTTTAGTTTTCGTTTGTGCTTTATTTTCTGGGTTTTTTTTCTTTTGCTGTGCACTTTAATTATTCAAAAGATAATTACAAGAAAGGAGTCCGAGAAAAAGCGCACACACACACAGACACAAGTGAAGAATTTTTAAGCAGTCATAGGCGACTTGAAGCTTACCATACAATTTATGGTAGTCTTTGGGTATTGAAGGGTAGGGTTCTAATAGTCGACAGAATACTTTCATACATTTCAACGCTTGTCGATGCATGCTCTTTATGCAGGATACGAGAGTTCTTTTTGTGATATTAAGTCCTTGATTTGCTATAATAAGGATTGCTAAAGGCTCTGAAGTAATTACTGTCTTATCGCGATATTGCTTTAGAAATTGATAATGAAGTAATTTACCGCTCTGAATATCTTCTGCTGTAATATCCACCATAAAGTAAAATGTTTACAACCATTTGTCGTTCTATAATTCAGGGTGAGTAAAGCCTTTTTCATTTAAGACTGTGTTTATTTCATTCAAGCACAAATCAAATCGTTTCAGCACATTTCCTTTGGAAAGCCATCGTGCTTTATCGTGAAGAAGGAGGTCGGAATACTGAGACTGCATTTCGTTTAAGAATTTATAATGTGATATGCCTGCGCTGGTTTTAATACGCGGATGAAAATGGTACCAAAGCTGCTTACGAGAAAAACAATCATACAACAGCTTAAGCCAGTGTGGACAGATAACCAGCGTTGCGGGTATGCGCGCGTTATGCCGGGAAGTAGGTTATTAAAGAAGATATAGACACGGTGCCTCAGGAACTGGTGATTTACGATTATATGTCTGATGGAGGATAATATGATTGCTGGTTAGAGATGATATAAGCTGAAAATATGGTGAATACTTCCACGTAGTGGTTAGCGATGATATCGGATGAATAGATGGTGGATACTTCCATGTGGTGGTAAAAGATGATTTAGGATGAGGAGATGGTGGATTTTTCCACGTAGTGCAGACAACCGTAGCAGCTAAGGCTGCAAACACCTGTAAAGTATTTATTTGTTTAAAATTTTATTTATTATTTAATTTTATTTTAGTGCACTAGAAGAGCACTGTCAAATAATAAGAACAATAGTTTTTAACAAAGTGCAGCTGAACCGCACTATTTGTTTAAATTTTATTGATTGAATTCTTGAGGGAAAATGTCCCTTCTTTTATACTAAATTTTGGCTGATTTAACAATTCCAAATCTAACCCTTAATTCTAATACAATTTTGTATTGACTTAATACTATAACATATGTTTCTGTGTATATTATATGTTTAACTATATTATATTGGTTTGTGTGTGTAATAATTATGGGACAAGTGGATGTTATATGACACGCGCCTATTATCCACAATAATTCCCACGGTGAAGTGTAAAGAGAGCCACACACGATCACCAGCAATGCCATACAAGAACAACACATATACTACATATTATATGCAAACCAATGCAATCGGCGGCCTGACATCAAAATGTCAAATGATCGTCGCATGTGCGCGACGGTCAATAACATTGAGTCAAGTGGTCGCCGCTCATATGCAATTGGATATTCTTTTGTTTATGCATATGAAATGTTGTGCTAGTATTGACAACTGTAAAATCATGCTACACACCCCATCGAAATGTCGGTTAATGCGGCGGATGGTTCAACTTTTTGTGGCGCAGACACCAGCAATTTCGTCCGCATAAAAAAGGAAAAATTTTTTTTTTCACCGCGTATGTGTCTCTTCTTACGATCGTCTCAAAAAGGTTCTTTTTTTAACAAGCCACGCGCACCTTTTTTTGTATAAAACCTTTTTTTACATAACAATGCCATACTATCACACCGCACACAACCTTTCTCTTTTGCTGTTCCAACCAAAAAGCAAAGACTCTCTTTAGTCGCGTGCTTTATATACCCACGCTTTCTTGTTTTTCCAGAATGTTCTGTTCCATTTATGTAAGTAAAAGTATATTTGTCTCGTTTCAACACTCGTCCTGGTATCTTACATCCAGACCGCGTTGCCAACTGTCGAAATTCCCACTCTAGAGCTGCCACACTCTCACTTCTTTTCTCTGCTAATTCGCATGTGTAACGCACCTGACAAATTCTTTAAACTGACGATGGTAGAGTACTTTTGACAAGATGCTGTTGACAATCTTTATTACCAAATCCATGACCTCAACTATTTCGGCAGGAAATATTTGGGCACAAAGAGTTTCTTTGTGTATTATGCAGTGAAACGTAAGAATTTTGTGGTTTATTTTTTATTTTTTTTGTTTTTGCTACAATAAACAATATATGTGTATCGAACTAAAGAGCCACAGCTTCACATCCAAAGAGCCGCATTTGGCTCGCGAGCCATAGTTTGCCGACCCTGGTGTAGGGTATTATCAAATACTCTCTGAATATTTTATATTTTTAGCCAGTGGGATGGTAAAGTTTTCAAAATATTTCTTGTTAAAAATGCATATAAAAACTGAATTAAAAAAAGGAAATAAAATATCGCTGAAAATAAACTTTCTTTTATGCTTCTGTTTTTTTTCTTTTGTTTTTTTAGTCACTGGTTTGTTTGCTTGTGCCTGGCCTTTAAATATATAATTACAATCACTGGCTAAAAGTAGTCGAAAATAATCAGAAATTAGGCCAAACTGATAACAAGCAAATACATTTTTTTTTCTTACTTCTTCTTCTTCTTCTCTGAGCTTTAGTTATCATTGAAAATATTCTCGTTTACTGGCGGGGACAGTTTTAAAGTTTTTCCAAAATTTTTTTGTTTTTTTTTCGAAGTTAAATTGGGAAAAAGTTTTCGTTGCTCATTTCTTTTTTCAAAAAACTTTGCTTTGGGACTGGAATAACGTGTAATAAACTTATTTGATTCCGTGTGATTATTTTTTTATTGCGTTAAAATTAATTTATAACTTTGGAGGCAGGAGGCTTTTCAAAATAGATTTTGTTTGCCATCTAAAACACGTGATTAAATCATAAATAATGAGAATATTTAAAGCATTTAAGGTAAGACAGGGGGGACAGGGGGGCAATTAAATCTAGGATACATGTTTCATAAAAACGCAAAATCTTTCTTATGGAATCATAGAAATGATTTATTAATTGCCACTTTAGTTATCATTTTACATTGCAGAAGAACGCTAATATTCAACACCGTGGCGTATACTTAGTATAAACCCACAAATATCACTCATACGCTGGGGGTGGGTATACAAATTAAGCTGTGTAGTATTCTGTTAGCATGTGAGCATAATTAATTTGAATTTCATTTCATTTCGTTTTTAATTTTTCAATTTTCAATTTAATTTTGATTTAATTTACAACACAAAAATTACTCACTCACTTGAATTGTGCATTCAGGTGTACAATAATTTCCCTGTAATATTTAATGATGTGGTTGCCAAGGTGCATAAACAACATACATACGTGTATACCGTATGTATGTATGTATGTGTCTGGTTTAAATTTTAATAATCCTTTAGCAACTTGTAATTAAGCTTTTCTTACACCATACAACCAAAAAAATTTTCATTTATCTTAGCACACACACACACAAAACACATACACATAGAAAAAGAGAGAAAAAGAATATTCAAAAATTATTTTTAATATGGTTTTCAATGTGATGAATAATAAACTATTTCATAGGAACTATTGTAGAGAGGGGACGAAAACATACGAGGGAGGAGTCTAAAGACAGCATAACTTATATATAAAACGCTTCCAAGGCTCAAAGCTCTTTGGAGTCATCAACAGTCAGCATATCGCTCCAATAAAAATTAAAGCCTTGAAAATTCTACTGGAGGAATGTGTTCTTACACTGTAACAGTTTAAATTGCATCGATGGATACCCTAGTTGTTGACTAACGGCCATTAAGCAAAAGGTCTTCAAATACAAGAAGTTTTCACTGCCAACAAACATATCCCGACAAGCATCGCAATCATCTGGAGCAAGTGTACTTACAATAAAACTGCTGCCAGTTTCTCGTTAACGAAGAAGCTGATTAAAAGCACCGTTGTGTCTACTTCGCAACCTCTGAGCAGTACACATACATAATAGCTCATTACAACCCTTCAGTGAGGATTATAACCTAGCTTCTCACATCACTTATGCTGGCCGTGTTAATTTTATACGTGAGTGGCGAGACCTACAGTTTAAAGTCGACTTTAAACGACAGCTTTTTGAGAAACTTTTCATGGCAATTTTATTTACTTCCAGAGTTTTTGATAGAAATCTATTGAGAGGAAGTCGCCGATGAAATATTTTTTCAGATTTCGTTGTCTGATCTGGGGTTTGAATCGTGGCCTCATGTCTAATAAGTCAGCACATTACCTACTACACTACGACGAGCTCTGAGGAGTGATTTTGGAGAAATTATTACATTCAGACGTGAACAAATTACCACCTGAAGCGAACGTTACTCAAAGATAGTCTCAACTACATTAAAATTCATTGGATAAATAAGCAACTGCTAGTAACATACTTTAGTCACGGTATATTCAAACACAGTTCCACACTATATGAAGCAGTCGACACTATAAAAGCATTAAAGAATAGTTAAGCTCTTTGATTGGGCAACATTTCACTAGAGCTCTCAAGTCAGTGCTAAACGAAGGGCTTAAAGGGGTCGTTATGGTCGATATTCGAATGAAGAAAAATCTGTTCAAGTTTGCAAACTGGAGAAGAATTTTTCTTTTATACGATATAATTCTCAAAAACTGTTTTGCTATGGCGCTAGAGGGGTTGGCGTCCACGATAACTAGTCTAAATTACTGAAGACTTTTCTGTACGCTTTTACATTTTAGTGGGCGATACATATCGTCTGGCCAATGACTTCTGCAGATGTTGAAGAGACGAAGAAGAGGAGTAAACTTTCTACATCAGCTGGGGTGGTTTGGCCTAGGAAAACCGCAATAGTGCGTTGAATTATTAGCGATTTAAGGACAGACGAAAATCAGATTCAAAGTCGTCTTTGTGTAAAGGGTAGTGCATTGTCTTATAAGAATGTTGCTGAAATCTGTCGTTCGTTGTTGACATTAAACTGTAGGCCTCCCTACTTATTAATAAAACAAACCCACCCAACATGGTACATACGTATCTTCATGCTGCTAAGGAAGTTGATGACCGGGGAATACTTAACTTAAGCTTAACTGAGACAATTCGATAACCTATGTCATGTAACCTGTCGGAGATTGCAAGCTCTGTACGAGTCCTGATCAGTTCATGCATCTGCATATCTTTTTCATGGAACCCATATAAGAATTTTCTTTTGAATCATCCGAAAATTCCGTGAGGAAACCCCGGGATATCCTTAGTTAAGAATGGACGTCCAAGTGTCGTTCGTGAGTGACTTGATCGTAGTGTGACTGTTCTAATAAATAAGCATGTTTTCAGGAAATAATTTGCAGGCTTCGTTTCGAAGACACTGACGTATGCAGGCTGCCAATTCCAAGCAGTTTTAAGAAATAATTTTCTGTACAGCATTTTGGAGCCATCGGATATACATACTTCAACAGAGGTTCGTCAGAGCACATATCCATAAAGCAAAATTTCCTCTCAAGAAAATTATAGGGACCCAGAATATGTCTACGGCTTCTCAGCAGCAGCATATCCATTGGCCAGGTTGGAGCAGAATATAACTGCATTTCGTTTTACTGTCACCAATTTTGTCTTTTGATTCAATAGAAGGTCTGAAGGAAGGGTATTGAGTAAAGCAAATATCGTCGTCATTGGAGTGGTATCCTTGTTACCAGGACAGTTGATTGTCTGTTTACGCTGCCATCATTAAGCAAGGTTAGCTGTATCACGTGTCGATAGAGCCAAATATGTATGGTGATATAACTAAGCACACAAACAAGGTCCTCGCAGTCGAGTTAAACGTGCTAACGGCTAACTTTACATACGTAATTAGTTATTACAACCCTTTAGTCAGGATTATGACCTAGTGTCTCACACCACTTATGTTGTGTGCGTTAATTTTTATGCATGAGTGGCGGGGCCTAAAGATTATTGTCTCTGAATGGCAGATTTTTGAGAAACTTTTCATGGCAATTTTATTTACTCTCAGAGTTTTTGCCAGAAATCTGCTGAGGGGAAGTCATCGAAGGAATATATTTTTGTATTTTTTTGTTGGAGATTTTCGACCTCGGGCCTCACGTCTAATAAGCCAATACACTACCTACTAAACTACGGTGACTAACGGCTGTCTTTACCCCATTTTACGTACGTAATTGGTCATTACAATCCTTCAGTCAGGATTACGACCTAGTTTTTCACACCATTTATGTTGTGTGTGTTAATTTTATACATGAGCGGCGGGACCTACAGTTTAAAGTCGACTCCGAACGACAGATTTTTAAGAAACTTTTCATGGCAATTTTATTTACGCTCTCAGAGTTTTTGCCAGAAATCTGCTGAGAGGAAGTCGCCGAAGAAATACTTTTTGTATTTTGTTTTGATGTCTGGCCTGGTGCTCGAACCCTGGCTTTACGTCTAATAAGCCAACACACTACCTACTAGACTACGGCGACTACCAGCTAGAGCCTTTAGCAATTCTTATTTTACTATGCCTAAAAGAAGGTTTGGATTCCTAAGCATTTCCTAGCACAGTTAGAGGTTCAAAAGTTACAGAAAATTATTGCCTGGAGGTAAAAGATTTAAAAATAATGAAATGGTAGAGGCTTCTTCTTCACCTAGAAGACAATCCTTACTATTTTCTTGTATTTTCTTTATTAGCTCTGTTTCCTTTCGACCTACCCTCGTATAGCTATGTAGTAAATTACTTTAACATTTGCATTCTTATGTTGAACAACGTAAAAATGAAATTGTGGTTTAATTTCTATTTTAAAGAATTTGCCACACTCTTCCCCTACCCCAGCACTCCTAAAAGAAAGAAAATAAAATACTGAGGACTTTAAATTAGAAAATGATGAACATGCAGCTGCTGAGAGAGAGTAAAAAAAGGAAATTCCCATCACCACTAACAAGCTGTCAACAGTTCAGTTCATGTCAAATAATGAATTTTGCAGGCATTATGAAATGAAATATGATGATGACGAACATTGCATCACAAAAAAAAGCTGCATGCAACATACATACATGTGTGAAGGTATTTACAGATGAATGCAGGATGAATGCTTGTGTATGTGTGTGTGTAAGTATATGTTTTAGCCACATTAATAAGGTGCTAACCATATAATTTTATAAAAAAAAATAAGAAAATTAAAGAAGGAAAATTACAAACATTTTCAAAACACCAGCCAGCACCAGTAGCAACAGCAACAGCAGCAGCAGCAATATAATGCTTCTTACTCAGTGGCAATGTCGTTGTCATCAGCGTTCATCATCGTCATTGCTAAGGGAACAACAATAGAGTGTTAGCAATACCAGCAGCAGAGCATAGATCTACTGCACGTCTATGTTAGTTTATACATGTGTTTATATACGAGTAATTTTTTGTGGTTGTGGTAGAATGTTGATAAAATTTGAAGAAAAAAACAGAAAAAAAGTTTTTCCCAGCTAAACAGTTAATGAGACTATGATGGTGTTTTCAGAGTGCTTGTTCATCTCCTGCAAAACTAAATCATGTGTCACGTGATATATTACAACAACAAAGAAAAAAATATAAAGTAAAGCCTTTAGCACGTGATGTAATATCATTCTCTCAGAGGAGCATAAGTTAAGTTTAATAGATCGCCTCAACTAAAATGTTCAAACGAAGACTATGAGACGCATTTCAAAATGGTTTAAAGGCAAGCATTATACTGCTGCCCGTGTGCCTAATCCATGTCTAGCATTTCTGTGGCGATACTTAACTTACTTACTTACTTACTTACTTAATTGGCAATTAACAACCCGATTCACGGATTTCGGCTTGCCTTAACACATTGTTGCAGGCTCATCTGCTTCTTGCGGGCCTACGCCAGTTGTGCACACCAATCGATGACAGGGGTTCGTCGATTTGGTTCTTCCGCCGACTTCCGCAGATCCCCTCATCAAATACTACACGTCTCGTCGAAGCTCCCTCCTCCATTCGAAAGACATGGCCGAGCCAGCGCATCCGCTGGATGTTAATACGCTGCACAACGTCTATGTCTGCTCACTGTTGGATTGGTTGCGGAAATCATCGCCAACTCGCTCTAAACAGAATATCTTGCGTAGGACTTTTATCTCGAGTCCTCTCAAGGCTGCTGCGATGCTCAAGCTCTATTTAATTGAGGTCCCGAAAGAAATTGGAGAATTGTCGCCAATTGGAAGTATTTACTCGATTAAGAATGGCTTCTTTTGGTTGAGTATAACCCACGAATTGGTCGTTTACCTTACAGGGCATTATGCCTAGTTTAATGACGTATATGTACGTCATTTGAAATAGCAAGTCTTGAGCTGCAAATAGCAGTCAAAATACTTTGCTTTGGTTGAGCACATTATATTTTATTTTTGATGGAAAATCGTTGAAACTGCCGGAAAAACCAGGTGGAAGTTTTTTTGAAATATTTTTCCGAAGAGTTATCGTGTATATGTTGATTTATACGGTAACCACGCTCCATCACAGATACAGTGTATCGAGTGATTTGAGGGTTTACAAATAGTGAGTTTGATGGGCAGTGAGAAAAGTTTGAAGACCATTGATTGGATATATTACTTGATCAAGATTCATGTCAGATGAAAGAAAAGCTTGCACAATCATTAGGCATGACGCAGACAGTCATTTCAAATCGTTTCAAGAAGCAGGATTCATTCAAAAACAAGGAATTTGAAGGCCACATGAACAGAAGCAAAAATTAGTTGAAAAATGATTTTGTGTACCTGAAATGCTGTTTGACTGTTTTAGAAAGAAATTATTTTTGGAACCAAATACTGACAAGCACAAGAACAAGAGTGGACGACGAGTAAAATCAGCGGCCAAGTAGAATAATCATTAAGTCAAGGTAAGGCTGTTCTAAAGGGTGCGCCAAATAACATTGTTTTTTTGAAAATGCTTTAAAAAAACAAACTACTGAATATTTTCTCAAATATCTTTTCTTAATTTGAAAGTACAATCCTTCCGGTTAATAATGGAAAATAATTTCATTCAAATGGCTTCCTTAGCTGGCCATGCAGTAGCCTACACGATCAGTCAAATTTTTAAGCACATTATCGATTGTGTGCAGCTGTATTTCACCAATGGCTTTACGAATATTGTCCTTTAAAGCGTCAATTGTCTCTGGCTTGTCGGCGTAACACTTATCCTTGACGGCACCCCACAAATAATAGTCTAACGGTGTCAAATCGCAGCTCCGAAGTGGCCAAACGACATCAGCTCTGCGGCTGATAATGCGATCTTCAAAAACAGGGCGCAAAACATCGAGTGTAGCTTCGGCTGCGTGGCACGTAGCGCCGTCCTGCTGAAACCAAATGTTGCCAAAATCCTCCTCTTCAATTTTTGAGAACAAAAATTGGTTCAACATGGCCCGATAACGATCGCCATTGACTGTAACGGCCACTCCTTGCTCATTTTCGAAGAAAAATGGCCCAATTATGCCTCTGGACCAAAAACCGCACCAAGCAGTGACTCGTTTTGGGTGCGTCGGCTTTTCAATGTATGCGTGCGGGTTTTCTGTGCCCCAAATGCGACACAATTTTGCTTGTTTACATACCCGCCAAGATCAAAATGAGCTTCATCTGAAAAGATGAATTTTTTTTGCCAAAATCGGCATCTTCTGGCCAGCCGAGGCAGCCATTTGAATGAAATTATTTTCCATTATTAACCGGAAGGATTGTACTTTCAAATAAAAAAAGAAATTTGAGAAAATATTCAGTAATTTTTGTTTAAAGCATTTTCAAAAAAAAAAAAGTTATTTGGCGGGCCCTTTACTACCCACACAAAGATAAATTTTCGTTTAAAAATTTTCATTAAAAAATGTTTGCATTTACTCTCCACTTTTTTGTTTGTCCTTGTTTAATCCTGTTTATCCTTTTCCGCAGTAAACTCTTTAAGCGTTTCCAATATGTTTAAGTCTCATATTTAATACGATTTTTCTTTCACTTTTTTTTGTGTGTTTAATGCCAGCAATACTTTCAATTGCTAGCAATTGACTTCAATTCGTACAACATTAAGTCAAAGTTTAATTAAATACTCCTCTGCTGTCAGCAAAGAAAACTTTAATTTGTATAATGAAATGCCCAGTAAAATACAAACAAGAAAAGAATACGAGAAAAAATTAAAATGAAAATGCCTGCTTGGCTTGGCTTGCCTTGGCTACTTGATGATCTCAATGTTTATTTACTTAAATGAAAATGCATAAGAAAAACGAAAATAACAAAAACAAAAAATAGTCAAATATTGGCCTTTTATTTATGGCTTAAATAACGAAATTCAATCCATGATTTATTAAAATCGAAAAAAATCGGATTCGATATACGGCGAGTGTAATTGCAATTGTTGGCCAGGACTGTTCAAAAGACTTCTGTTGTTATGGCTGCTGCTGCTGCTGTTGCTTTACAGGTTGTTAACCTGCAAAACCAATTATTACTGCGTATGTATGTGAGTGTGTGTGTGTGTAAGAAGTGAAATATTTCCACTATTTTGAATTTTAATTTAATTCGTAGTGGCTGATGAGTTTTTTCAACTTCTTTGACCTTTTCCTTGATTCTGCTTTTCTTTCATTTTTTAACACTGTACAGTATTTTCAAATATTTCTTTCGTTTACTTTACTAAAACACTCTACACTACACTGTAATGTTAAACGTATTTTTAGAAACAAAGTTTGGGGCCAACACTCAAACTACTACTAACTTACTTACTTATTTAGTTGGTCTTTAAATCCTCTTTAGTCGGGATTACAAGCTAGCTTTTCACATCACTTATGTTGTGTGCGTTAATTTTTATACATGAGTGGCGGGGGACCTACAGTTTAAAGCCGACTCCAAACGACAGATTTTTGAGACGTTTTTCATGGCAATTTTAATTGAATATAGGAGTTTTTGTAAGAAGTCTGCTGAGGAGAAGTTTCCCAAAAGAAATATATTTTTTTTATTTCGCTTAGTTCGAGATGTCTGAAGACAACACACTGCCTACTAAACTACGGCGACTACTACTAACTGCTATTCTAATATAATAGGCTTCATCTCAGTAATCTCTAGCGTCTTCTCAAATCTCATGTTCAGACTAAACTTTAAACTGTAGATCCCACAATTCATGTACAGTTTATAAAAATTTTGTTCTCACATTAAGAGTTAAACGTCTAGGCCTTAGCATGAGTCCTGTTAACTGCCTAAGATACTATCAGATTTGTTCAAGGGACAATTAAATCCTTTCGGTCAGGCGTGCAAACCTAAAGGCTATCGACATTTAAAATTCAATTTTCTGCAGAGATGGCGAGATATAGAAAATCATAAGTCTTGTCTTGGAGACTGGTAAAGTGAGCTATGTATCTAAGACAAACGTTAGTCTAATTTCAAGCAAACCTCTTATAATTGGAGAACTTTTCTCTACATTAGCTCCAAGATTAGCTCCTCCTTTGTACTCTCTGAGTATAAAATCATAATAAGACATACGGTTACTCGTGGTAGAGAAAAGGCCTTCGAATGATTGGAAGAATGCAGAGCTCGTCGTTATTGGCATCCATAGAACTCCGATTGTTTGATCCGTTTTTCTTTCAGACAGATGGCTTTCATTGAGCAATTGCTATGTTCTCGAACTCGATCATATTCGACGTGAAAACTGTTTATATTCGTGTTGAAATTCGAGACAAATCTACCACTACACGAAAGCCTCGAAGAAGACTAGTGGAGTAGAATCCGGTATTGTGTCAGTTCAGGTCAACTGGAATCATCGCTATAGTCTTCTTGATAGACTCAGACAAGCTGTCTACAATCTCACGTCGAAATTTAAGAGCGTATTTTGTTTGCGACCTCAGTTTTGGCCGTAAATCATATACAACCTTGATATTACCGAGACAGTAGAGGAATGAATTAAATACACTGCGTCACATTGCTCGGCTTATGATTATTTGAACCAGGATATCGGGGTATCTATGAAAATAAAATTACGAACGATTTGATCCATCCAGGATCTGACTCGTATCGTCTATCTTCGTTCTCAGTGGCTTTACCTATGGCATCCTTTAAAGTATGCTTCGTTTTTCGATTATTAAAGGTAAAATTGCTGGTGGAGGGCTATTGAATCCTGTCAGGTCTCGAAGTTATATCGCGAATATGACCTTATTATGGACCAGAGTAGAGCGATGAGCTACATTCCCAGTACTGGTGTCTATCCTTGCAGGGTGCTGGTCGATTGAAGATTACGCTCGAAGGATTGAACCATTGTTTGACAACCATCCTGTGGAATCTGTGATAATATAAATGAGGAGGTGAAAGTTCTTTATTTTCTTTGTCGATATTTAGGTCTTTAAATCCACCATTGTAGGATGTTTGACTCGTATTTCTTACATGCTCTTTTTAAGGATATTATGTACAGATCCATAGGACATGCTTAGGAATTACGATTTGATGAAATTGATTTGAGTTACCAAGATTTTTTAAGGCACGACGGTATCTGATGTGGCTGCGGGACCAGCATGATAATTACATGCGGGCATTAAAACTAACCGAACAGATTTTTCTTGTCGTGTTATTAGTGGAGACCGCAAGGATGTAAAGTAGAATAAATTTTTCATTCATTTTCTTTAACATTGTTAAGCAGCATTGCCACTGCGACTTTTGCAAATCATCCTGAGGCAGTAATTTAAATGACATTTTATGTCGTACATATGTATGTACATCATATGGATTTGTTTAAATACGTAATTCGTCATTACAACCCTTTAGTCGGGATTACGACTTTGTTTCTTACAATACTTATGTTGTGTGTGTTAATTTTTATACATGAGTGGCGGGACCTACAGTTTAAAATCGACTCCGAACGACAGATATTTGAGAAACTTTTTTTTTCCCAGAATTATTGCTAGAAATCTGCTGAGGGCAAGTCGCCGAATATTTTTTCGTATTTCATTTTGTTGCAAATGTCTGACTTGGAGTTTGAACCGTGGCCTCACGTCTAATAAGCCAACACACTACCTAATAGACTACGACGAATTACATGTAACATCCTTACATTTGGAATTTCTTTGGGAGATCTGTGAATGCTTAATTGAAAGTTTTAGGTTCTATCTGCGTTGGGTGTCCTACCATGGGCTGCTGAAACACGAATGGGGTACGCACAGTATGGCTCATTGGTATTGGAGATATGGCATATGAATTCTGCAAGAATGTTCTTAATTTATTGGGTAAATGCCGGAAGATCGGAAGAAAAAAGATGTCCACTGTGCAAGGCGATTTGAACGATTTGTCAACAATGGATATTAGGACTCAAAGAGGACTCATCAAAAGCTGTTTATGAATCGGGACTACCTGGAAATGGATAACTGTGATATCGCAATGTGCATTGTATTGCTGAATTGTGTTCACTCCAACTTCTCTGTTTGAACGACCAAGTCTACAACTATTTTCAGCTAAAGCCCTGAAATTATTGTGAGCATGACTCATTTAAATTAAGAAAATAAGAGAAATCCCTTTGGATTGTAGGGCCTCGCCTCTGTTCATGCTTTTGTTGAAATTATTTCTGCTTAAATTGCCAACGATTTGTTTATCTTTTCAGGGCTTTTGTTACTTTTAAGTTGTCGATTTAATTGAAAGGCTTTTGTCTTTATTTATTTTGTCTTGTCTTGTCTTGTCTTTATTTAAATAGAAAACAGGAACAAAGTTTGTTTGAGATAAAATGATTTTTTGTTGTTTGGTTTTTAGTTAATAAAATAGCCAAGAGCCTTATTCCATTGAAATTCAATCAGGTGTTGAAATAATTTCGTTGGAAAAATTAAAAATTTCAGATTATTAAAGATTTAATGTTTTTTATGTATTATTTTTTAACTAATTAAAGTCTTAGGAAAGGATAATAACATCGATTAAGTTATAAATCATAAAGATAATCATATAAAAGTCATTAACATTTGAGCCGAAAAAAAATAGAAACTAAAAACACAAGATGCTGCTGCATAATGACCTTCTTCCAGGCTAGCTTCAGATATTGAAACACTAGCCTTGTAATCATTTTATTTAAAGAACTTAAAAGTATAAAAAACAAGAAGTTTTCCCACCATTTTCTTTTCTCACACATGCCAGAAATTTCAGCATTTAACACTTGCAGCCAAAAGTAAATGCCCAAGTAATTTAACTTCTACTTCCTTACACACATACAACCCTGATATGGTATTTTGTTTATTTAATATACGTTATATGTACATAAGCTTGTTATTTATTTTCTATGTATTCTTTCACTATAAACTATAAAATATACTCAGAGAGACAGAGAGAGACAGAGAGACAGAGAGAGCTCACTTACACTTATGCTTCATTTACCAGCACTTAACATTTTAACCATAAAGGCTACACTGCAGCTTAAAGGCTTTAAAAGTTAAAAAAATTAAGAAAAAAAACATTTTTTAAATAAACATTAAATTTTCCATAAAAAGAAAACCTAAATAAATAAACAAACAAAAATAAATCTTTTAGAGAAAAAATAAACAAACAAATCAAAATAAAAGAAAATTTTGAAAACAGTTTTTAAAATTAATTTTTTTTTTGATTTTAATTTCTTTTGTAAACAGAACATGCATGCATAAGAAAAGGGGAAATTAAAAATTTAAAAGAAAATAAATAAAAAAACAAAAATTAAATTATTTTTAAAATTATTTTCTTTCTACGAGATTAAATAGAGAGGGGGTTCTTAAAGAAGTGTTTCTAAAGTGCGTACATTTTTCTTTATAATCTCCTCTTCCTTTCTTCTTTTCTTCCTCATTTCTTATTCTCTTATAATTCGATATAATTTACTTGTTGACATAGAAAAAAACCTCGGATTTTAGTACCAAAAAAATAAATTTATCATCTGTGGTACAAGCGTTTGAAAAGAATACACTCGTAGAATATTCCGTAATGTACCGGGTCCGCCATCTAACGTTTCTTTCTTTTCTACTAGTGCTTATTTCGTGAATGGTAACACTTAGCTCATGTCTGATTTGACAGATAATTAGTTTTATCCTTCCGCTGAATGAATATGATTGTGTATACGCTTGAACATCGCTGGGAAATATTGCGACATTACTTTGAAAATCATGGTAATGTTGAAGAATGTGTGCGAAAATTGCGTACGAATTTTGGATGAAGAGAAGCACCGTCAGCTCCATATGTTCGTTATCTTGTGAAAAAACTGAAAGAAACTAGCATCTTCATAGACAAACCAAAGCGAGAAAAGCCAAAAACAATGCGTACACCCGAGAAGCGCCATCAACATCAATTCACCGTCGTTCTCAACAATTGAAAATTTCGGAGACATCATTGAGACGAATTTTGCACAAAAACCTTGGTATAACGCCATACAAACTCCAGGTTCAGGAGTTGAAGCCAATTGACCATCCAATGCGTTTTCGCTTCGCTAAGTGGGCCTGCGATCGACCTACAGAAGATGCCGATTTTGGCAAAAAATCAGATGAAGCTCATTTTGATCTTGGCGGGTATGTAAACAAGCAAAATTGTCGCATTTGGGGCACAGAAAACCCGCACGCATACATTGAAAAGCCGACGCACCCAAAACGAGTCATTGATTTTGGTGCGGATTTAGGTCCCGAGGCATAATTGGGCCATTTTTCTCCGAAAATGAGCAAGGAGTGGTGTTACAGTCAATGGCGATCGTTATCGGGACATGTTGAACAAATTTTTGTTCACAATATTGGCAACATTTGGTTTCAAAAGGACGGCGCTGCGTGCCACACAGCCGAAGCTACACTCGATGTTTTGCGCCCTGTTTTTGAAGATCGTATTATCAGCCGCAGAGCTGATGTCGTTTGGCCACCTCGGAGCTGCGATTTGACACCGTTAGACTATTATTTGTGGGGTGCCCTCAAAGATAAGTGTTACGCCGACAAGCCAGAGGCAATTGGCGCTTGAAAGGACAATATTCGTGAAGCCATTGGTGAAATACAGCTGCACACAATCGATAATGTGCTTAAAAATTGGACCGATCGTGTAGGCTAGTGCATGGCCAGCCGAGACAGCCATTTGAATGAAATTATTTTCCATTATTAACTGGAAGGATTGTACTTTCAAATAAAAAAGAAATTTGAGAAAATATTCAGTAGTTTTTTTTTAAAGCATTTTAGAAAAAAAAAGTTATTTGAAGGACCCAATACATAATTGGTCAGTACAACCCTTTAGTCACGATAACGATTTAGTTTCTCACACCACTTTTGCTGCGTGTGTTAATTTTATACACGAGTGCAGGCACCTACAGTTTAAAGTCGACTGCGAACGACAATTTTTTTGAGAAACTTTTCATGGCAATTTTATTTAACACTCAGAATTTTTGCTAGAAATTTGCTGAGAGAAAGTCGCCGAAGAAATATTTTCTCGTATTTCGTTTTGATGAAAATGTCTAACCTGTCTAACATGTCTCACATCTAATAAACCAACACACAACCTACTAGACTGCGACGACTTCATTGCATTAAATTCATAATATCAAGGGGACAACAGCTGGTGAATCGCAAGTTAGGCTTGCTGCCCATTATCCTAACCACAGCGTCCATATCTCCGTTTTAGGACAGGTTCTCATCGCCCCCTTTGTATTAACATATGATAGTCTCTGTGTTCAGCTAAACTCTATCAGAACTATTTTCAAATTCTACCTACTATACTACGACGACTAAACATTGCTGCATCGGTATCGGTTGCATTGATCCGGTAAATGTTGCTTAGACTTGGCACAATCAACTGGAGCCAAGTTTACAATAATTATACAAAGACAATTAAAAGTTCGAAAGTACCGCTTTAGACGACCTTTTACGGTATTACTAAGCTGGATCTCCGGGTCCATTTCATCGAATAGAATAGAGATTGCTGGCAATATCGGCATTAATACCACTTTGTGCCTAAAAATCATTTATTCGTTCAAGGTAAAGTCTTGTAAAGAGTGTCCTGAAAAGCTCCTTTTAATCCTTAGCATGTAAACATAATTTATTACATAAAATAGCTACCAGCCCCCTGAGCATTAGTCGTTTACTAAAAACGAAACAAAAATTCCTCTTCAACAAATCACTTCAAATTTAATTTCAACTAGAAGTCATGCATCAACTCATTTCAGTTTTATGTCCTTAACTGAACATAAAAAAAGGATATGAAACGTAAAAAGGAAAAAACGAAAATGAAAAGAAAGATAAAAAATAAGAAACAACACAAAATTTTATTATCAAAACACATTTGTCTTGCTCTTGACCAACACATACACACACACACATATATACACAGGCACTTATACACAAACCAACAGAAGACATGATGACAACAAGAGAAATAAAAAGAAAAAGGACTCTCTATACACATACACACATGCTATGAGTAATGATGTAATAAACACAAATAGACAAACAAGCAGAAATTCTGATAATAAAAGTCCTCTTTGGAAACATGCTGAGGAATCACTCAAAACAACGTTTAACACAAGATGGTTTTTGTTTCTTTTTTTTTTGTTTTTTTGTTACTCAAAATAAAAGGATAATAGGAAGGAACATACATATGTGTGCATGAGATAGAGAGAGGGAGAAAGACCGGGAGAGTGAGGAGAAAGTAAGTAAATAAAAATCAACAGGAAAAGTAATGTATACGAGCATAGTTGTGTGTGTGTGTCCTGATACAAATAATTTCTGTTTGTCAAAATCTATTTTCAAGACAATTTAAAGACATACACACACACACACAGCCATGACCATGAAAATGTCCTCTGAGAGTAAAATAAAGGAGTATTTGCTAGGTTTTTATAAGGAAATCCTTAAAATACATGGACAACAGTAAACTAAACATATTTAATTTAATTTTGCTACAACAAAAACAAACAATATTTACAACAAAACTTTTTAGAAAGCAAAAACATAATGAAATGAAATGCTGAAATGGACTCCACTCGGACGGTTTTTCTTGTTAAATTTAAAGACTTTTACAGAAAAAGTAATAATTTAAGGAAGGGAAAGAATTGTTTAGGAAGGCGAATTCTTTTTTGTAATTATAATATTTAATGCGGGAAAAATGTTCTAGGAAGTGGATATATTTATAAAGGAAGCTATGTAGTCTAGTAGGTCATGTGTTGACTCATTAGACCTAGGGCCACGGTTCAAACCCCAGGTCAGACATCTCCAACAAAACGAAATTTGAAAAATATATTCTTTGGCGTCCTCTTATCATCAGATATCAGCATGCCAGAATTGCCATGAAAAGTTTCTCAAAAATCTATCGTGCGGAGTCGACTTAAAAAACTGTAGGTCCTAGCACTCGTGTATAAAATTAACACACACTACATAAGTGGTGTGAGAAGCTACGACGTAATCCTGATTGAAGGGTCATAATAGCTAATTGTGTATGTATGTATGTATGTAGGTATAGATGGCTTTAGTGGGAAATCACCGAACAAATATTTTCTCGTATTTCCTTTTTCTTAAGATGTCTGGCCTGGGTGTTTCAACCCTAGCCTCACGTCTAATAAGCCAACACACTACCTACTAGACTATGGCGACTTCATAGTCAGCTTTGCTCCGCAATATTAAAGCTCCTATCATACAAGGGGGTTCTTTTGTTTGAGCTCTAATATATAGCAATTAACAGTAGTCCTTCAAACTAAAGTTGTCAAGCCGCATATCTGTATACTGGTCAAAATAGATGACAGCAGTCATGCCATCTAGAATGTCTAAGTTTTTAAATCACTCGAGAAAAAGTATGCAGGTTGTCAAACATTTCAAGGGACTCCTAAATAAGTTTAACACGACATCAAGTCGGTTATTTTGTACGGCTGTAAAACGTAGAATGTATTATCGAAAGAGCAACAAGAAATACAAGCTTTAATGCGTCGTTATCGCCTTAATCTACTAGAGTGCGTTGGCTTATCAGAAGTGAGGCCTAAGTCGCCGTAGCCTAGTAGGTAGTGTGTTGGATTATTCACCAAGATCTCCAACTTTTAAAAACGAAACGTTCTTCATAAATTTTGCAGAAAATTTGCAATCTAAATCAACTACTGAAGTCATCTATGCTCGACAAAATTAAGGCTCCAATTAAACAAGGGGATTCTTTTGTTTGACCTCTGGTATTTAGCAGTTAACATTAGTCCTTCAAACTACAGTCTGAAAGCCGTATCTGTGAATACTGGTCAAAGCAGATGAAAGCAGCTATTCCCGTCTACAATGGTTAAGTTTTCAATTCACTCTAGAAAAAGTATGCAGGTTGACACACAATTCAAGGAATTTCAAAATACGATAAGTCGGGTATTTTATAAGGCTGTAAAACGTAGAACGTATTGTTGAAAGAGCAACAACAATTACAAGCTTTAATAAGTCATTGTCGCCGTAATCTACTAGAGTCCGCTGGCTTTTCAGAAGTGTGGCCTCGGTTCAAACCAATGTCAGGCAAAAACTTTGTCAAGAGTAAATAAAATTGCTATGAAAAGTTCCCTAAAAACTGTCGTTCGGAGTCGACTTTAAACTTTAGGTCCCACCACTCATGTATAAAATCAACACATACAAAATAAGTGGTAAGAGAAACTAAATCGTTATCCTGACTAAAGGATTGTAATGACCAATTATGTATGTATGTATGAGTCGTTGTTCGAGGCAAATAAACTGTTTGTTTGCGCTGTAATAAAGTCTCTAATTTAAGCCTAAAGACACCTTCAAAACAGAAGCTTATAATCCGGAACCAACCCAACCTTGAGAATGCCATAGAACGTCGACTGTAAAATGCCACAGAAGCTCTAGAAAAGCCAGACCGTTGAGACGCCTGGAGTTCGTAGAGAAGGGCTGGCTTTTCATGAAGCAAAATAAAAAACTAGGACTTGGATAAAATTAAATTGCAAGAATCCTGACCAAAATTTATTGTTGTGACACAATAAAATTGAATTGAGTAAAGTGATGCTAAAACATGGTTTTTTTATGTATTTTTCTTAAGATTTGAAGCGAATTGTCTATTATGAGCGGCTGCGAACTCCTTCGATGATTAATTCTGATTTGTGCTGATTACTGCTCATTTGCTAAGAAGGCAAGAATTATAAGATGATTAATGCTATCAAGAGTAAAACAGTGTTTTGAAGGCAAACAAAAAATTTAATACACTTGACTGTGACGTTTTTACCTTTGAAAAACGTTTAAAATATGAACTTGTAGGTTGCAAATAAAATAAAAATAAATTTGTGTTTAGTTTTAGTTAAAATTCTTTATTATTCGCACAATTATGTGTGCCACTGTTCACAACTTTATGTAAACAACAATAATTGCCTTTTTTTGTTATTCCTCTGTGTATTCCCTTTGTAAACATCGTTGTTTACATTTATTATTGTAGTGTTGTTTGTGTATTTTTGTTTACTTGTTTAGCATTTTTTATACTGGAGTTTGTTGTTATACTAAGCACTACCATAATTTGTAAACAGGTTTGTTTACTTTATTGTTTTGTTTTTGTAGCTTTTGTTTATAATTTTAATGTTAAGCGATGTAAATGCAAAACTCCAGTATCTTGATTTTTCATTTTCGTAACAATATATTGCGGATATTGCGCTAGCAAAGGGCTGCTGAAAATAAATTGCCCAAGTTTTTCTCCTATAATGGACAGAAACCCTTCAGTGGTGTAATTGTTTTCTTAAATAAAATTGGCAACGTATCCCCCCTTAATTAAAGCCAATTAACAATATTTCAAAATGAAATTGTTTTTCAGTACAATTTAAGGTTCTAAAATTTTCAAAACCTTTATTAAATTAAAACTCCTTACAAAACATATCAGAATTTTTAAATATCGCTTTACAAGTCTTGATTTTTCTTTTCATATGCTCGTTAAACACTCATGAAAAGAAATTTCCATAGAAAAGCCCATTAACATCAATCACTTTTCATTTCCTTCTCTGTCCCTCTCTCTCTCTCACTCGCTTTCTTCACTGAGTAAGTAGAAACTATAATTCCAAGAGAGAGAGAGAGAGAGAGATGTGTCAATATAAGACTCTTTTTGAGAAACCAGTTTGAAATCATAGAGGCTATACAACAGCATAGAAATTTGAACAGAAATAAGACAAGAGAAATGAGAGATATAAGAGAGAGAGAGAGAGAGAAAATGAGAAATAAATGAACAGTCTTTTATTAAGGTCCGCAATCAAATAAATGTTTCAAGGAGTTCAACTGCAACAATAAAACAAATTCAATACAAACACAAAATGCAAGCAACACTTTCGAAATGAGAAATTAATCAATACATCAACACATATACACATATACATATACACACAGACTTTCACTAACATTGTAAAGAGTAACACATATCCAGTATTTTACTTCATATCTGTGTGTGTATGTGTGTGTATTGATATTGCATAATTGCTGTTCAATTTTTGTAACATGTAAAGCCAACGTTATTTGAAAGTCGTAAAGCTGATTATGAACTCGTGTTCATGATACTGCTTGCAATACGTAGCTTCTATTGCCTGACTTATTTAGGCCATCAAAATGCAATCATTAAGGATTCAATATACATATGAAGCAAGCCAAGCACCATAGTAATGAAAGCCTTTGAAATTTATTTGCCATGCATTCGAATACTGTAAAGGCCTAAACAGAATCGAACTCACATTTACGCACTGTCTACCTTAACAAAAGATATTTGATGTGGGTTTCCCAATACTCCAATAATTCAATATTTCTTATAATGGGTGATTTTTTAAAAGCTATAGGAAAAATTTTAAAAAAAAAAAAAACACATACAATTCCGAAAAAATGCATGAAATCTTTATTTGAATCGATAGTAGGGTCCATATAATTTAATGTTTGAAGATTATTTCATGCAAATGTCAACCGCGACTGCGTCTCAAATGGTCCATCCACTTAGTTCAATTTTGGCATACTCTTTCCAACATTTCGGCCGGTTTCTCACGAATAAATGCTTCAATGTTGTCTTCCAATGCGTCAATTGAAGCGGGCTTGTCTGTATAGACATTCAGCTTTAACATAGCCCCACAAAAAATAGTCTAAAGGCGTTAAATCTCATGATCTAGGCGGCCAATTGACCGTTCCTGAACGTGAAATAAAATGTTCACCGAACTCGCATCTCAATATGTTCATTATTACGCGTGCTGTGTGGCATGTGGCACCGTCTTGTTGAAACCACATGTCATGCAAGTCAAGTTCTTGCATTTTGGGCAAAAAAAAAGTTGGATATCATCTCACGGTAGCGCTCACCATTCACAATTACGTAACGATTCGCAGCATCTTTGAAGAAGTACGGTCCAATGATGTCACCAGCCCATAAACCGCACCAAACTGGATGCATTGGTAGCTTTTGCAATGCTTCTGGCTGATCTTCACTCCAAAATCGACAATTCTGCTTATTTACGTATCCATTGAGCCAAAAATGAGCTTCGTCGCTGAACACAATTTTTCGATAAAGCAGTGGATCTTCGGCCAACTTTCCAAGAGCCCATTCACCAAAAATTCTGCGTTGCGGTAGGTCGTTCGGCTTAAATTCTTGCATCAGCTGTATTTTGAAAGGCTTCACACCTAAACCCTTCCGCAAAATGTTCCACGTTGTTGAGTAACAGAGGCCCAATTGCTGCGAACGGCGACGAATCGATAATTGATGGTCATCATTAAAACCGGCCGGCCAATACAGCTGCGATATTTTCTTCAGTTTGTACTCTATGTAAGCGTGTTGGTGGTTTAATGTCCAACAATGTAAATTTGGTGCGAAATTCAGTCACAATAGTCGGAATAGCCGCTTCTGTGGGTCGATTAATCTGATCATAAAATGGAAGAAGCGCGCGATGAACTTTCTTAACCGAGCACGCATTTTGATAATAAAATTCAATCATTTGCAAGCGTTGTTCGTTGTTTGTAAGACGATTCATGGTTAAATTATAGACCAAACTGAAGATGTTTGACAGTGTGAAACAAAACGCGAAACGTGCGTGAGCTGCTTAAACCAGTGTTGCCAAAAAGATAATAGCTGAAAAAAATCACCCGTCAGATGTTGTTGATGCTGTAGTTGTTTTAATGACTTTTGTTTCATTTTGGAAATTATTGAGAGCGGCAATACATATTGTGCTGTAGCAACAGCCTAAGTTTCCATTTATTAAAGATTTCATAGAAATTAACATTTTGGAGAAATTTTTGAATTGATGTTTTGGTTTTCATAGCCAACTGTTTCAGAAAAAGTTGAAATATTAAAGAAAACCATGTTTATTCTTATACGAACAAGATTCTAAGAAAGCTCATGTCTAGGCTTAAATATATTGTTACGTTTTTACATTTTTAAAAATGTTTAAAATATGAGCTCGTAGATGGCAAATAAAATAAAAATAAATATGTGTTTAATTTTTGATTAAATTTCTTTATTATTCGCACAATTCTGTGTGCCACTGTTCACAACTTATTGTAAACAACAACAATTGCTTTATTTGTTATTCCTCTGTTTATACCCTTTGCAATTATTTGACAGATCTTTGGAACGGAGATCTTCAAACTCTCTTCAACACACCGCCTCTTCACACAAATCTAACTGAACCACTAACACAGTTGCCTGCTTTGCCTTTGCCTTTTATATTAAAATTATAAACATTAAAATATAAAACAAAACAATACTGTAAACAAACTTACTTACTTACTTAATTGGCCATAACAACCCGATTAACGGATTTCGGCCTGCCGCAACACATCCTTCCAGGCGCCTCTACTTCTTGCGCGCCTACAACAGTTGGTCACACCAATCGATGACAGGGCTTCCTCGATTTGGTTCTTCCATCGGATACAATGTCGTCCTTTTCACCGACTTCCGCAGATCCCCGCATCATATACCCGTCCCGCTGGAGCATCCTCCTCCATTCGAACAACATGGCCGAGCCAGCGAAGCTGCTGGATATTAATACGCTGTACAACGTCCACGTCGTTGAGGAGCTCATACAGCTCACTATTGTATCGGATACGGAAATCATCGCCAACTCGCACTGGACCGAAGATCTTACGCAGTACTTTTCTCTCGAACACTCTCAAGGCTGCTGCATCAATACTTAATAGGGTCCATGCCTCTGCGCCATAAAGAAGCACGGGTAGGATGAGCGTCTTGTAGAGTGTTAGCTTCGTCGTACGAGAGAGGTCTCTGCTACTCAATTGCCTATTGAGACCATAGTAGCACCTGTTGGCAAGAGTGGTCCTGCGCTTGATCTCCAGACTGACATCATTTGTTGTGGTAACGGCGGAGCCAAGATAAATAAATTCCTTGACTGTTTCAAAAGTATAGTTATCGGCCGGACGTCTCTACTTGTCGACAACATATACTTTGTTTTGCCCTCATTTACTGCCAAACCCATCTTAGTAGACTCGCGTTCAATAGCACTAAAGGCAGCAGTAACATCTCGCTTCGTACGCCCTATGATGTCAATGTCGTCAGAGTATGCAAGCAACTGGACACTTTTTTGAAAAATAGTGCCACTGCGATGCACTCATGCCTTTCGCAGAACACTCTCAATGACGAAGTTGAAGAGGTCGCATGATAAGGGTTCGCCTTGTCTGAAACATGCTATAAACAAACCTGTTTACAAATTATCGTACTTCTTAATACAACAACAAACACCACCATAAACAAAAATGATAAACAAGTAAACAAAAATACAACAACAAACACTACAAGAATAAATGTAAACAACGATTATAGAGATTTCGAGTAGGCGAAGTCATGAACATTCGCCTTCAAGAACATTCATCAGACTGTTTACTTACTGCCACATAAAAGGCAAGGCGACTGATTTAGTGAAGTTCAGTTAGCCTTGTGTTTGAAGAGAGTAGTCGTGGTTTGAAGAAGAAGAAATAAATTTTAATTTTTTCGTTTTGTTGGAGATGTCAGACCGGGATTTAAACCGTGGCCTTACGTCAAAAAAGCCAACACACGACTTACTAGACTACGGCGACTTAGGTGGTACAGCACAGCTTACTTTATAAAGAAAGTTTTTTTTTAACAATTTCATGTCCTTTGTTTTGCTCAGTATTCTTACCTGATTTATTTGTAAATAATATTCTGCCCTCCCCTAAACGCTAATTATACCATTCTAAAGAGACTGCTTTACAGTATAAAACCACGATTAGTTCAAGAAAATAACTGAATATGCAATAATCCAGTAATTAAAATGTAAATGAGACTGTATATTTTGTCTTATGACAGTAATGCTGATGATAATTGGAGGAATTGTTTGCCAATACACTGAGAAAAATAAAGTCATTAAGCATTTTCCGGCATGATTTATATATCAGAGTCAAAGAGAATTAGAAATTTCCTATGAGTTCCAACCAGAGAATCCGTGGAGAGCATTTGAACGTTGTTATATGCTATGTTGTAATAGCATGTAATTGGCAATTGATCTTTACGTCAACTACGAACAGGGTTGCATTCTTTTAATAGAGTTGCCATAATTTGACACACATTTTGTTTTGATTTAAACATAGGAAGAGCTTGACTAAAGACCTTATAGCAGTATCAGTATGTCATCATATAAATATTTTCCATTGAGTTTTCTTCTTGTCTCTGTTATTATTATAAGATACTTATGTTTTCCGTTTCTGTTTCCTTTTTTATTTTTAATTTCATAAAAATAAAATTTTCATATTCTACACCAACAACTTTGGTCCTTCGGATTGGTACAGTGGTTTGTAAATTCTAAAATCTGATTGTAAAACTGAACATTTTGTCTTAACAATTGAACACTCAATAGAGGCTATGCTATGGACAGAGGAAGAATACTCATGCTCTCATGCTATTTACATGAAATAAAGGACGCGGAAAATCTACATAGGATAGGGATGTTATTTGGTATGAACAATTTTTAACGACTTCGTCCTCCACCATCGTCAGCTCAACATATTGTCGAAGGAACATTCGTACATTTCATTAAATTTCCTCATGTATTCTTTATTGGCCATCATAGTTTTTCCTCTTATCTCCTATATAAACAATTCATAAGCATGTGTAGGACATTATAAATTCAGCCACTGCCATTGCCGTTTATAAGCTTCTTATTTGTTGTATACATACGTACGTCATTAGGAAGATTTTATTATTTTATGGATTCTACTCCCCAAGAAGCTTAAAATATATTCACTTCAGTTTTAGTTTCTAAAAATGAAATCCTCAAGTAAAGTAATGTTTTATGCAGAGAGAGAGAGAGAGAGAGAGAGAGAGAGAGAGAGACAGAGAGCGAAAAGAGTGTGTAAGGGAAAGAGAGAGAGCGAGAGAGCGGGAATAAAGTGACAGTAAAGTTTAGTTGTTGTTGTTTTTAAAAAACCATTTGTTAATATGTTGACAGGTACATGTTTCAGTAATCATGTGCAGTTAAAGTCCCTTAAAATATGCAATATAATTTTTGTTACGTGGGTGGAGCTAAAAGGACAATTAAAAAAATTATTACAAAAAGACTTCAAAAACGTGTATTAAAAGATATGCTTTATAGTGCTACACAGCTCGGTATTTTAAAAGCAGCTGATAAAAGTTATTATTTTTCTTTGCGTGACTGCCCTCTGCGTGACTGCACTCTGAATTGTACAATAAGTTATTACGCCTCATTATGTGACCCACGTAATGTCTGTTATTAGGAGACCAAGCATACCATAATCGTGTGCAAAAGCTTACAGGAAAATTATGGAGAAACAACCTAAGAGGTATGCACAGGATATAAAGCTCGATGTTCAGTCAATTGTGACTCAAGCAGCCATTGTTTTGATGGGTAGAATGAATTGGAATCTGCTCAAATGAATTCAGCTCAAATGAGTAAGTGTAACTAGAGCATTGAGACATTGTTCTGAATTGGGGCTGGAAGCACTTTTGGATTTAAGCTCATAGCATATGATACTAAATGAGATAGCTATGGAGACTAAGGTTATGATTGTGGACGACAAGAATAATAAGAATATCGTTCGACAAATCCTGAATTAAAAAATCGAGAAGCTGATTCCTTTATTCATAGAAAATGCTTCGCAACGCGTGTGACTATCAATTTGGACGATACATGCTCTTCGAAGAGAGGGGAGAGTGAATAGGTTTGTGATAGACGAATGACTAAAGGACAGGAAGGGGAGAGCTGTCTGTTCTCAAAGTGAAATTTTCAAATGAGAGTTCGCGAGCAATGAACAGTGAGAGGGGTTTAAAAGAAGAAGAGCTTTCATTCTGATTGCTTTTTTTCTTAGAAAATGCTTTACAATGCGACTGACTACTCTCTTAAGAGAGGAACGCCAACGTAAACAGTCTGATGAATGTTCTTGAAGGCGAATGTTTGTAGCTTCGTCTTCTTGAGTTCTCTATAAAGGTAAACATCGTTGTCCTATTATTGTTGTTTACATTTATTCTTGCAGTGTTTGTTGTTGCATTTTTGTTTACTTGTTTAGCACTTTTTTACACTGGTGTTTTGTTGGCATATTTTTGTTTACTTGTTTATCATGTGAATCTGTGTGGAGTTACTTAGACTGAATGGAATCATTCATCGGATCATTCAACAGGATTGTGGTAGAACTTATAAGCATATTCTCGAACCCTGGCTTTACTTCTAATAAGCTAACATGCAACCTACTAGACTACGGCCACTTCTTGAAGCAGTATGGATTGCGACATCAGGCGGATTATATATGTATAAACTATTTACGTGAACATTGTTTGAAATGCTATTGAATTAAATCTCTTGCTTCGACATTGGTTTTGTTCATTATAACCTCTAATTCAAGCAGACATAATAGCTTGAGGAGAACATAGCCTTGTATTAAGACTCGATTTATCATAAATATAATATTCTCATAAGATTTATGGTGGGTTTTGCACACCATTACATTGATTATTGTCTTCATAGTTATTACAGACACAAACCATATATAAAAGATAGGTTATATGCTATAAACATTGTATTTATTTTTAAGCCACACATAACCAACATTAAACTACCCTCGTATGGTAGTAAATAACTTGTGGGCACTTCTAAAGATGAGTACTTTCATATTTTATTCATGATGTGTTAAGCTAGCAAAAAAATGGAGCAAAAAAAAGACAAAATCCAGTCATAAAAAAAACCCAAAAATAAACCAACAATTAAGGTTGCCAGTACCTTAAGGTAAACGGGTAACTACAATAGGTGGCCCTCAGTACATTACATGTACTGTATACAGTTAAAGAATTTGTTTTTTTCTGTTTGTTTCTTTTCTTGGCCAAATTTACTGTCTTATAGACCATAAAGTGACTTAAAAAGCATGTGTCATTACTCTTCATAAAAAATACATATTTTTTGTCTGGGGGGGGGGCCCCCCTTTTTAAAGATATAAAAGCCGACAACAACAACAATAACAAAAAGCAAAATAATATGTTTTACCAAAAGCTTTAAAGAAGAAAAAAACTGTTTTATATGCCACATGAAGCTGACCTACTTTCGTTAAGTTTTTATGGCATATTTTTACACCTGGTTACTCTCTTCATCAGCTTAAGGTCCTGTTTTAAGCATTTCGCTTTTGTTTATAATTTATATGTCTCTGTATCTGTGTGTGTGTGCTGTCCATATGTGTGTGTGTGTCTGCTGTATATGTATGTATTGTGGCATACATTATTTGTTTTTAAACACGTTTGTAAATGTCATTAACAATTCATTAATTAACTTTGTTGCACACAAGCTCATAGCTAAAGATAGAGTGAGAGGGGGATAGAGAGAGCGAGAGAGAAAGAGTGAGTGGCAATAAGCATTTGCAAATGTTAATACTTTGACAGCAATGGCAACAGCAAAATGAACCTTAAATTTTTTTTTTATTTTTATGACAAAAGTATGTGAATGTGAATCTCTAAATGTTCAGTGAGTGAGTCTGTGAGTCTGTGTTAAGCATGTCCATCAATGTTTGCCACAATTATGAGCTTTTTGTAGCAACAATGACATATTCAGGCTTTCACATTTACACACATTCAGGCTTTTATGTATTAATGAATATGGGTTTGTCTTTAAATAGGACAGTATACATACAGGTATGTGGAATAAGTAGGCAGGTTGCAGTTGATCTGGATACACAATATGATACCCTATACCAGCTGGAGGTAGGCTATCTGCAGTAGGATAAATAGCATCAAAACTTTTTAAATTAAATTCGTGTAAAAAGATGCTTTATGATGATTAATTCTCCTCGTCGCCAGAGATCAGCAATGAGTATTCAAAAACATGAGTAGAATCGAATCATACTCATAATTTCTGATACTTACACGCGTTTATACATACATACTTGGTCATTACAATCCTCTAGCCAGGATTACGATATAGTTGCGCATAACGCTTATGTTGTGGGACCTACAGTTTAAAGTCGACTCCGAACCACAAATTTTTGAGAAATTTTCATGGCAATTTTTGATTTACTCTCAGGCTTTGCCAGAAATCTGCTGAGAGGAAATCGCCGAAGAAATACTTTTTGTATTTTGTTTTGATGTCTGGCCTGGGCTTCGAACCTGGCTTTACGTCTAATTAGCCAACACACTACCTACTAGACTACAGCATTCATACTTATTTTAATATCATGGAACCTCTACTCATATTCTAAGTTTGAAGTACTCATCATATTCATATTAAACAACACATATGATGCTGTTGATATCGACTCTCCATAACTCAACATTTACACGAAGCATAAAATAAGTATGACTCGCGTATAAACACTAAAATACTCACTAAATGGTTGCGTATATGCTCTGCTTGCTGCCTTTGTCTTTTTTCTTTTTTTGTAAATGCAACAACAACTAAGACTGTCAAATTCGAGTCACTCGAATCATTTATAAGTATTCCAAGTATTTTTCTAAACTTATGAATCTGAATGTGTAGGCGTATGAATCAAACATATTTCAAATGGTATGAGTTTGATGTCAACGTTGTACGCATACTCATTGCAACCTGTACTTATAAATCAACATTGTAGTGAGTATGAATGAATCAGAATACATAGTTAAATTTCAATATTGTTGACTCACTTATATTCAAAATTTCATGAGTGTTTATAAGTAGCGAAAAAATGATTCATTGCTGATCTCTGCTCGTCACAATATCTACATATTGGACTTGACTCAATCCCTAGTCTGTAAAAGCGTTTTTAGAACTTAGAGGGCGCAATCAAAAGACTGATTACTATCCACAGAATATACCTTTATTGTCCGACACATGACATAAATTCTTCTCATTTTAATTATGCCTGTAAATACTTAGATTGTCTCAAATCCATTTCATTTGAGAAGAATCTTTTCCTCTCTGCATTTTCCCTTTCATCGGTTATAACTTCTCAAGCATTTCGTCGAACTCTATAGAGGGGGTATAACGCTGTCAGTGGAGTGGAGGCTCATATTCTCGTAAGCTTATCTACCTGCTTATTGTCTGAGATTTACACACGACATGGAATCCAGAAGAGATGGGCTTTATTCCCCCTAGCAAACATAACCTCGATTATCAGAGTACTTAAGTCGCCTTTATTTAGCCAGATTGTGTTCGAAATTTTGGACCTCCCGCAATCTTTTGATACCATGCTAGGTTTCAGACAAGGCGATCTCTTCAACTTCATCATGGAGAGTGTAGTACGGAAAGCGGTAGCGTATCGCAATGACCAATTGCTTGCGTATGGTAACGACATTGACATCAGTGGGCATATCAAGCGAAATGTTATTGCTTCCTTTAGTGCTATTGAACGGGAGTCTACTCAGATGGGTCTGGCAGTAAACGAGGGCAAAACGAAGTATATGTTGACGACAAGTAGAGACATGCGGTGTATTGGATCCCAGATTACGGCTGATAACTATACTTTCGATATAGTCAAGGAATTTGTTTATCTTGGCTTCGTTTGTGGAAGTTGGCGAAAAGAACGATCTTGTTTGCATTGGAAGATCCAAATCGAGCAAGCTCTGTCATCGATTGCTGTGACCAACTGGCGAAGCCGTTCAAGAAGCAGAAGGTCCCTGGAAGGATGCCTTTAAGCAGACCGAAATCCGTTAAGCGGGTTGTTAATGGCCAATTAAGTAAGTAAGTTCACAATTTTGTAGCCTAGTTTGATGTCAATTTGATTCCAATTAAATGCAGTGTCTATAAATTCTTCGGGAGTTATCAACACAGATCTACAAGAGCTGTCTCTAATCATCTGGCCGCTCTATATTGTTGTGTCCTAGGATGTAGTGGAACATTAAATGGATAGGCTTTAGTCTATATTGTTAGGTAAGAGGACGTGTACCTGTCAGTGAAGACAAGTACAGTACCCGGATGTCGGATTGACCCATTGTACAGCCTATATTGTTACGAAAATGAAAAATCTAGATACTGGTGTTTTGCTTTTTCATCGCTTAACTTTAAAGTTATAAACAACGATGTTTACATTTATAGAGCTTTCGAGTCATGAACATTCGCCTTCAAGAACATTCATCAGACTGTTCACTCTGCCATTTAAAAGGCAAGGCAAAGCAGGCAACGATGGAGTAAAAAGTTCAGTCAGTCTTGTGTGAAGACGCATTGTGTTTTAAGAGAGTAATCGTGGTTTGAAGATCTCCGTTACAAAGATCTGTCGTTTCAATTGTCTAGTAATTGTTATTGTTTATGCAAATGGTATAAACGAATCAATAAGAAAGAAAAGCAATTGTTGTTGCTTACATCAAGTTGTGAACAGTGGCACACAGCATTGTGCGAATAATAAAGAATTTTAATTAAAACTAAGCACAGATTTATTTTTATTTTATTTGCAATCTACGAACTCATATTGTAAATGTTTTTAAAAAGTTAAAAACGTAACAATATGTACTCGTATATGGTTGCACAATTGCTTCTCTTTGAATAACTTTTTTCTCCGTAGCATGTTAAGTTTTTGAATTACAATTTTCCCTGTATTTTTTTTTGTTAACGTAGGGTATTTATAATTGAGTTTCCTTCCATATTATTTTTTTGTCCATTAAGCATCATACATGCATAATTAATTGTTTGAGCCACATTAAACAAACTTATAGGGAAACTGACAAAAAAAATTTTATAAAAAAAGAAAAGAGAATGAAACTGAAATTCTGTTGACTATTGGGAAAAACTGATGCTTAATTGGTTGGTAGATTTAAAACAAAAAAAATATGTGTCTATGGCGGCAGTATACACGATATGGACGATTAAAAATCTGCTGCATATTGTTCTGCAGACGATATTAAAAAGTTTAAAACAATTTCCAGTATATTGTATTAAAGTATTCGGTTCATTAACTATTGTTATTAATAATTATAAAATAAATCAAATGATTTTTTAATAATTTTTTAATCGATTTTTCATATCAACATAGCATTTAGGCACCTCCTTTGAAGGCCTATTGATTTTAAAAATTAAATTTTTTCTCAAAGCTTTTCTTTTCTTTTTTTCTTTTCTTCCCAAAAAACAATTTCAACAAATTTTCATTTGCAACAATTAAAAAACAAACACCATGTCATAGAAATTGTGTAGTGAACGGAAATTAATGTCTGCATTTGAATGATTTGACAGGGCACACCTTTTTTTCCAATCAAAAAAACATGAAAAAAAACAATTTTTAATGGCTGTCACAGTTATTGACAGGCAAATAAATATCAAAGGATTTCTTGATTTGTGATTTTATAATAAATTATTGCAGAAACACATTTTCGATTGGAATTAATAATTTTTTTTCAAAAATTTTTTGTTGTTCGGGTCAGCAAGACTTTGTGATGACCTGCAGCTAAGGAAGATAGGTAAGCAGGTACGTTAAAGCTTTTGTTAAGCTATAAAGAAAACCCACTTCAGCACCACTTATTATAAAACTACAGTCTTTTAATTTCCGTAGTTCTAGAATCATCCAGAGCTTCTTCTGTACGCGGATGACATAGTGGCGGTAATTTCAGCGCGCGATATGGAGGATGCCAGGAGAAAACTGAATAAAGTCGTGATAAGGACGCAGATATGGCTCGAGGACCACGGACTAGAGCTCGCAAGGAATAAGACCAAGGTAATACTGATGACATTGGCTCACATTCCACTCGAGACAAGTATGCAGATAGGTGACGTATCACTGATCACAAAGAAGGCAGTGAGATACTTGGGTCTCAGACTAGACTGTAGACTTAACTAGTGGGCCCAAATACAGCATATGGCTACCAAGGCAGCAAAACTAACGGGCATGTTGAGCAGACTGATGGCAAATATCGGCGGACCAACGCAGTCCAAACGCAAATTGATCATAGCAGCGTCTAACTCGATACTACTTTATGGCAGCGAGATATGGGGAGATCCGTTGGAGTTTAAATCCAAGCGGAAAATAGTAGCAGCGGTGCAACGAACAGCGGCACTAAGACTTCGGTGAGACACCTATCGACTTGCTGGCATTCGAGCGAAAAAGATTATGGAAAGCGAAGAGGGAAAACCTCGCCATTAGTACCGCAGATGTCAGATCTCAAACTATACGATGATGGCAAAGTAGATGGAGCGATGAAACAAGTGGAAGATGGACTGCTAGACTTATTCCATCTATAGAAGCATGGACACAGAGAAATTTTGGGGAAGTTAACTACTTCTTGACCCAGTTTCTTTCGGGTTATGGTTATTTCCGACAATATCTACACCGCATGGGCAAGGTGAATGATCCTGGCTGCATTTATTGCGAGGAAATGTGTGACGACGCTGAACACACATTCTTCCATTGCATCAAATGGCAAGACGAGTAGAATGTGTTGATGGAACAGATTGACGAATTCACACCCGACATTATTGACGCAATGCTCGAAAGCGAGACGAAGTGGAGCGCTGTGAGAAGATACGTAGAATGTGTACTCCGCGGGAAAAAGGTCAACCTTGATACAGTATGACAGAAGGATACATGAGAAGACGAGCCAATAGCATGAAGCTGGCTTCAAATATGGCGTACCCAGACGTGGGAGAGTAGACAACGGTCCTTAACAGGACGTTAAGGATTTTTGTTATCATTTTCTTCAAACTCATGATCCTCTATTATTACTTTCTACTTTAAAATCAAGGTTTAGGGTTGGAGAGGGTAGTTGAAGAGGAAAGACATGCAAAACCGGACAGTGCTTTGAAATATCATGGATTACAATTGAATTGACCCTTTCCTATATACCGGCAGGTTCCCACACCAAATTTAACCTTGTAATGTAACGGCATTATTAAAAATGGCTTCAGATCTATTACTTTAATCGTTTCCAATATGAGCATGTGAAAACTACTATCTGCACAGAGAATAGCTGCTCTACGAGTGACATCCTCGTATCGCACCTAGTGTCCTAGTTATAGCCGGAATGGTTCCCATAGACCGACAAGCATATGAGCGCCGGCTGATCTTCAAGGCCACGCAAAGCACGAATCAACCACAGAGCTTAGAAGCGATAAAATACGAAGTCTTCCTAAAACGGCAATTTTGTTGGGAAAATGAACAGCATGGAAGGTGGACATATAAACTGATTACCGAGTTGCAAGTGTGGAAAAACAGAAAAAACGGCGAAGTAGACTACTACATAACCCAGATGCTGACCGGTCACGGATATTTCAGAGAGTACCTGCATCGCATGGGGAATGCCACTCGCCATTCTGTATCTACGGAGAGAAAGAAACGTTGGATGATTCCGAACACACTTTCTTCAGCTGTCGTCGATGGGCCGAAAACCGTCAGCAACTCGAAGCTGAAATCGACGTCATTAGCCCTGCAAACGTCGTGTTGAAAATGATAAACAGTAGAGAGAGCTGAAACGCAGTAAAACACTTTGTACAGCACGTCCTGCGAAGGAAGACATTTGACCTAGACGCAGCAGAACGAGAATAGAGCGGAGCCTGGACGCAGGCTAACGATGATGGAACTGTAACATATGCCAGAAAAGGGGTTCACCTCGAAGTAATATAATCGTGGTTCCGAGGTGGAATGATTCTCCGGTGAGGAGACGAGGCGGGTTTTTAGTCGGTATAGCCAGTGGGAGATTCCGACATATGAAGTCTGGTGACGACCATCACGTATGCATAAAGCATTTTCCCTCTTTCACTGTGTAGAGTACAAACATTTTCGTATTTAATTTAAATCCCAATAATACTGTTCAAAGTAAATCAAAAGGAGTCACTTAAAAAGTTTGTAATTTTTTTCCTCTCAATTCCGATTTTTTATTTCTATTTTACTTGCCTTTTTATGTGTAAGTCATCGTAAAATTGTTAATTTTTTAATTTTACGAGATTTTAATGGATTCGATAGATTCATTCCTTTTAATATCGTGTTCAATGAGGAGAAACAAATTTCTTCTTTTTTTCTGAGACAAGAGTTTCCGTTTTTCTCTGTTTTTAATAACTTTTTCAGTAACTTCTCTTAATAAAAACAAGGATTTTGTTTTCCTTTTTTCGTTCTTTCAATGGTGTGGGTGGCTGTTTGTCGGTTTATTGGTTTTTTGTCTCTGTTATCCTGGCATCAGTTGTTCTTGTTGTTGTTTTTGTTTTTGTATTTGTATTTTTCATTATAAACTTCCTGTTTGTAATAAGAACGATTTCCGATGGCTCCATCACCCTCATTGATTTTGTGTAGCGGATGTTCGAACGACAACTCCACCGCATTGGCGACACATCAACGACGCCGGTTTTGATTTTTTCTTTCGCACTGTTTTTGTTTTTCGATGATTTTCTATTACTTTGTCGTTAATGCAAATTGAAAATTTGTTAACGAAATTTTTTTGTTAAGATTATAAGTGTTTTATATTTTGGATTTTAAGGAAAACAGGGTAATGCAGCAAGTGTTGGAAAAAGTATTTTTCGATTAAAAATTTGTCGTCAGACACAGAATCATGCTGATGTAAATCAAAGGCGTTAGGTTAGGTCAGGTTAGCGTGGTAGCTTTAATTTATCAAAAAGCTCACTTGAGCACGCATAGCGGCCCGTTGTGATGCCCCACGGGTGAACGCAGCCTCTGTACTGACCAACTTCCTGCGATCCAAGGAGGGGGAAGTTGGTCAGCGCAAAGGGCACGACTACCCCACGCTGGAAAACCAGCCAGAAAGTTTGATAAACGAGGCTATATCCTTGACATCAAAGGACGATAGCTCCGTCAAGCTTACAAGGGTTGGAGAGCCAATTAACCTATATCTGCATCCCGCAAGGGATGGGCATTGGCAGAGAAAGTGAATGACGGTCTCCTCCTACTCGGCGGATCTGCATCCACGGCAGAAGTCGTTAAATTGGAGTCGCATTCTTTCCGCGTGTCTACCCATAACACAGAGGCCTGTCAGCATGGCCACTGTGATCGAGATGATATTACGGCCATGTCCAAGTAGCTGGTTGGTACGCCTCCCATCCATTGTGGGCCAAGTGAGTCTAGCTATGGAGCAGGACTCCTCATTGATCCAGGACCGGTTGGCAGCCCGGGAGAATTTCCGCGCAATAGCCAGTTTGAACGAGGTAAGTGGCATTCCCAAGTTGATTGAGGCAGATTCCGGAAGTAGTGTGCCTGCCCTGGCCAGCTCGTCGGCCCTGGAATTTTCCGAAATATCCCAGTGTCCGGGAACCCAGACAAGTGTGACGCCGAGGCGCCCAGAAACGAGATTGAGGCAGCGGCGTTATTCTCTGACGATCCTGGAATTATGCGCAACCTTTGGCAGAGACTTTATCGCAGCCTGGCTATCGGAGTAGACCGAGATATGGGTGAACGGGACAGGATCCCCTGTGCGGTTTGGCAGAGGGCCATTACCTCCACCTGGAACCCGCTGCAGTAGTCCGGCAGCCGGAGTGAGATGTTCAGGTCCAAGTTCCCAGAGTATACTCCACTGCCCACCCCCTTATCGGGTGTGAAGGAGTGCCTGTAGTGCATAAAGTCTTTTGCGGTGAAATTTAACCTGCACAAAGTCCTAAGGATGTGGCCCAAATTTCGCCAAGTTAAAATAAGGTTTCAATACCCAGGTATGCAGCTGATATAGTTCTGATGACTAAAGCAACACATTTTAAGAGAATCTTTGTGAGATCGTTCAAATGGATTTTGGTATTATAAGGCGATGTTGTATGTCTGTTGTGTTTAAAATAAGCTGGAGCAGGACCCCAATATTAGCATTTGCTTGAAAAGAAAAACTTGTAGAAATATTCGACTTCCTGGTGAGTTAACTGTAACGAGTAAACATCGTTGTTTACATTTATTATTGTAGTGTTGTTTGTGTATTTTTGTTTACTTGTTTACCATTTTTTTATGCTGGTGTTTGTTGTTATATTAAGCAGTACGATAATTTGCAAACGGGTTCCTTTACTGCATTGTATTGCTTTTGTGGCTTTTGTTTGTAATTTTAATGTTAAGCGGTATCAACATTTTTCATTTTCGTAACAATATGCAGAAGGCTTGCAGGAAAATTCTGTATATATAATAGAATTAAGCACTATACCTTGATGATCAGATAAACAATTAATGAGCATTAAGATTTGCTTGCTATGATGGGAACGCCCACGCCATCAATGGTACTTTCTGGGAAGAGATGTTTGGAAGGATAAGTCAGCACATATTGAAGAAGAGACTTCTTTCAAACCATATACAGTGGTGGCCTTATAATTAGAAACGATGTTTCTGGAACAGAGGTCTCTAGAGTGACGAATCTAAATTTAATTTGTCCCAATCTGATGGAAAAACGTATGTAAGACGTCCTCCAAACAAAGCATTTGATCCCAGGTACACAGTGAAAACTGCAAAACAAATTAACAAACATACATGTTGCTAAGTCGTTTCTAATTATAAGGCCACCACTGTAGGCTTGAGATAATCTAAACTTTAGTAGGGTGATTACAATAGGCGCAGGCATGCATCAGATTTTCCAGAAACAACCTGAGGTTTTTACAATATTTGTGTGCAATAATGATCACCTCAAACCCAATATAAAAATCGTATGACGATTACAATGAATCATCATGACAAATACTAGGCATCTGTAAGATAATAATGCTTCCCAGAAAATGTTAGCATTGCGATCTAGCTTCTCACACCACTTATGTTGTGACGGTACCTACAGTTTAAAGTCAATTCAGAGCGAGATAATTGGTCATTACAACCCTTCAGTCAGGATTACGACCTAGTTTCTCACACCACTTATGTTGTGTGTGTTAATTTTATACATGAGTGGCAGGGGATCTACATTTTAAAGTCGATTCCGAACGACGCATTGGACTTGGACACCTTGCTAACGATTTCTGCAGAAGCTGCAGAGATGAGGAAGAAGAGGAGACTGTCCCTCATCTGCTGGGTACATGCCCGGCTCTACGCCAAAGGAGAAGGAAGGTAAGGGTACTTAATACATGGATGATCTGCAGGAATTATTAAGGATTGACATTGGCAGCCTAAATCGCTTCATCAGGAGCTCCGAATGGTTTCGAGACTAGGGGATAACGGATGACTGTGGTAGCACAATGGGCCCAATGCGGCCTAAGTGTGTCCATCCAAAAATTTTTCTTGGATGGGCAGCCACCTCTACCTACTACCTACCTACCTTGACGTCTGGCCTGGGGTTTGAACCCTGGCTTTACGTCAAATAAACCAACACACTACCTACTAGACTACGGCGATAATTTTATTTACTTTCAGATTATTAGACAGGAATCTGCTGAAAGGAAGTCGCCGAAGCAATTTTGGAGATGTCTGACCTTGTATTTTGATCCAAGGCTTCAATGTCTAGTAAGCCAATACATTACCTACTAGACTACGGCGACTACCATTAATAACATTTTAAAAATTTGCCATTCTTTGCGATATTTCGCCCATCAAAATTAAGACTTTATTTGCAATACTTTGGCCTTCAAAATTCAGCTGAAATTATAGCTCTTTTCCTATAACCCAATTGCTTAATAGTTTCTTAATTTTTTGCTTTACACTTCATTCGCTTTATTACTTGGCTTTACTTTACTTCATTTTGTCTTCTTATTTTGCTGCCTTCTTTTTTGCCCATGGCCCGTTCGTCTTGCTTTACATTATATGGACTGTCTTTCATTATAATCACCGAAACTATAACTGATTTTCCTTTATTTTCCTTTCTTTCCTTATATTTTTTTTAACTTTGTATTGGTATACAAGAGTATAGGTATGGCTGTATAAGTAAGATTCTCTCTCTTTTTCTGTTCTTTTTTGTTTTTGGTCCCTTTTAATATGGCTTTTAATAGACATTCTTATTCGTCTTACTTTGTAGCTTAAAACTAATGGCTGCAGCTGTAATCAATTTTCTGCTGAAGACATTTTTAAAGGAAATTGATTGTCTTTAATTACTTTAATGTGCTGCAAAAACATGCAACACTATCTACTACACAACAACAACAACAACAACTACCTCCACAACTAGCTAACAGGCAGTAACAGTAAGAAAAAGTTAAAAAATAAGGTAAGAAAAATAGAAAGATAACGGATAACGCTGTGTTACTGAAAATATGATGACTGTTAAGGGCTGAGAGCCAGATTAAGTGTCAGAGAGAGAGAGAGAGAGGGACATTAAAAGGTTTCCCATAATGTTACTGCCACCAGAAGACTTTTGAGAAATTATAACATTAAGCAGTAATAGGTGTGTTCACAGCATGCCGATGGAATTTTTAATTAAAATTTTTTTTCTCTCTTGGAATTTAAAAAGATTAACACATGCTCTGAACACTGGTTATTCATCACAAGTGTATTGAAAAACAAACAAGAAATTTATTCGAATATGATGACGAGCTGGAGCTATTATTTCATGGAGGTTGGCAACATAATTGTGAGCAACACAAGAAAATGTCAAGTAAAAGTAAGAAAATTGATTAACACGCAAGCTAAAATGGATAGTCTTTACACAAAACTTTAATATCGTTAGGTTTTTATCTTTTAAAAACGTTTAAAATATGAGCACTAAGGTTGAACAGAACGAACTCCTGACATTCATATCATATTGCTACGAAACTGAAAAATCGAAGTACAACACCACAAGAATAAATGTAAACAAAATACACAAACAACATGCATACATAACATAATTGGCTATTACAACCTTTCAGCCAGGATTACGACCTAGTTTCTCACACCACTTATGTTGTGTGTGTTAACAACACACATAAGTGGCGGGACCTACATTTTAAAGTCGACTTCGAACGACAGATTTTTGAGAAACTTTTCATAGCAATTTTTATTTACTCTCAGAGTTTTTGCCAGACATCTGCTGAGAGGAAGTCGCCGAAGAAATACTTTTTGTATTTCGTTTTGATGTCTGGCCCGGGGTTTGAACCCTGGCTTTACGTCTAATAAGCCAACACACTACCTACTAGACTACGACGACTTATACACAAACAACACAAAAACAATAAATGTAAAAAACGGTGTTTACATTTATTGAGATTTAGAAAAAGCGAAGTCATGAACACTCGCCTTCACGAACATTCATCAGACTGTTCACTCTGCCATATAAAAGGCAAGGCAAAACAGGCAACCGAGTTAGTAAAGTTCAGTCAGTCTTGTATGAAGACGCGGTGTGTTTGAAGAGAGTAGTCGTAGTTTAAAGATCTCCCTTACGAAGATCTGTCGAATAATTAACTAGTAATTGTTATTGTTTAAGGAAAGGGTATAAACAGAGGAATAACAAATAAAGCAATTGTTGTTGTTTACATCAAGTTGTGAAAAGTGGCACACAGAATTGTGTGAATAATAAAAAGAATTTTAAGTAAAACTCAACATAAATTTATTTTTATTTTATTTGAAATCTACGAGTTCACATTTTAAACGTTTTTGAAAGATAAAACCGTAACAATATGTTGAAATTGATTTTTGAAAGCCATTAAAATAAATTGTTTATGAATCAAATCGTTATAACGATTATAGTCTCCTTGGCCATAAGGAAATAATAAGCCGCTGAATTGGCATTGTGATTGCATTTAAGGAAATACGCCCTTTATGGCCTCTATTATTTCATATTTTTATCGTTGCTGGTGTGATTTAAGAACTCCTGGAACTTAGAAGCTGGAAGTCGTCGAAGTCTAGTAGTTGGCTTATTAGACATGAGGTCACGGCTCAATCTCTAGGTCAGAAATTTCCAAACAAAATAAAATACGAAACAAATATTTCTTCAGCGACTTCCTCTCAGTAGATCTCTGGAAAAAACTTTGGAAATAAATGAAAATTTCCATAAAAAGGTTTCTCAAAAATCTGTCGTTCGAAATCGACTTTAAACTGTAGATGCCGCCACTCATGTATAAAGTTAGCACACACAACATAAGCGGTGTGAGAAACTAGAATGTAATCCTGACTAAAGAGTTGTAAAGTCCAATTATGTGATGAACTAGAGTCATTATGGACGTTGTAGCCAATTTTAAATAAAACTTGCATCATAATTGGGAGCAACACAAGACTACCACACGAGCTATTATGGGAGTATTTACACAGCGCTTTAATATGCCCAGATTGGTGTTTACAAACCATAGAAGATAGTGGCTATGAGGAGATGCTAAGCATCTAAATTGGTATTGTGATTGGAGTTAGGCAAATATGCGCTCTATGACCTCTATTATTTCACATGGTTATCGTTGCTGGTGTGATTTAAGAGGTCATAGAACTTACATACCAGATGATACACTGCCGTTCGAAAGTGACATGTTTGATCACGTCATCAGTGTAGATGATTTCTGTTTAATGGCACATGAGCACTCAGATATGTAACCAAATAAGCATACTTGGTAACCGAAGTTGCTGAATCCGTACTTGCGTACTTAGACATTTGATAACGACTACCATGTTGAAGCCACATCTGTCAAATTCATGGATGGATAGACATGAACCATCGATAATGAAATTTGTTCCCTGAAAAACCAGAAACAAACGAAATTGTCATTGTTGGGACGACATTAAACCACATGAGATCGAAGAGTGTCCAATGCATCCAGTAAAAGCCACTGTTTGGTGTGAGAGTTTTGCTCTGGCAGCGTCATTGGTCCATATTTCTTCGTACACGCCTTTGTTTAGACCATCAGTGTCACTGAAAACTGTTTGGTTAGAACATGCAGTCTGAACTAGAACACTTACGCGATAATTCTTGGCTACTAGACTTGAAATTCTGCGGTGTCCTTCAGACAGAAGTCATGGTTACCGTCATGGCTAGCAAATGGCTGGTACTAGTAAAGTATTCCTCAGGTAACTAGGCTGCCAAAAAGTGACTTCACATCACATAGATATCCATTGTTGCCGCCCGTGAATATCGCTTTATCCTCTAGAAAATATAGAATTATTTGAAGGCCTCCATTATATGGTTTTCTGGGCATAAGGATTATCATAGAACCCGTTTTACAGATGTCTGCAACTATGTTTAGAATGGTACCAGGAATAAATTCGTCTTGACTAACGTCTTCTGGGCTAAAAGGGGGACATACTTGAAAACTAAGTTGATCTGGTCAAATGTTAGGCCAGGCTGGACGAATAAGCTTATTTTGCTTTATTATGTGACTTGGAGGTAGAAGAGGACGAGGGGAGAAAAGGTGGAGAGGAAGAGGAGAAGAAAAGAAGTGGAGAAGAAGAGAAGAAGAGAAGAAGAGAAGAAGAGAAGAAGAGAAGAAGAGAAGAAGAGAAGAAGAGAAGAAGAGAAGAAGAGAAGAAGAGAAGAAGAGAAGAAGAGAAGAAGAGAAGAAGAGAAGAAGAGAAGAAGAGAAGAAGAGAAGAAGAGAAGAAGAGAAGAAGAGAAGAAGAGAAGAAGAGAAGAAGAGAAGAAGAGAAGAAGAGAAGAAGAGAAGAAGAGAAGAAGAGAAGAAGAGAAGAAGAGAAGAAGAGAAGAAGAGAAGAAGAGAAGAAGAGAAGAAGAGAAGAAGAGAAAAAGAGAAGAATAGAAGAAGAGAAGAAGAGAAGAAGAGAAGAAGAGAAGAAGAGAAGAAGAGAAGAAGAGAAGAAGAGAAGAAGAGAAGAAGAGAAGAATAGAAGAAGAGAAGAAGAGAAGAAGAGAAGAAGAGGATAAGAGGAGATGAAGAACAGAGCAGAAGAAGAACAGAGGAGAAGAAGAACAGAAGAGAAGAAGAACAGAGGAAAAGATCAGAAGAGGAGAATAGAAGGAGAGGAGAAGGAATAGAGGAAAAGATGAGAATAGGAAAAGAGCAGAAGAGAAGAAGAGAATAACAGGAGGAGAGAAGAATAGGAGGAGTGAAGGAGAATAGAAGCCCTTCTCTCAGTTCATGTGTCACTGTCCAGTAATCGGATGAACACGTGCTGGTATTTGGGTACATCATTCTCTTCCTTATTGTGTACATCAGGGTACAAGGCACGTTCTAGTTAAACTAAGTAAGGGCCCTTTATTATTATTTTTAATGATTCCATCCAATCATTCTGACTAATTTTGTGTTGTGAAACTATAAGAGATTAGCTTTCGTGAGAGTAAAATGTTACAGATTAAGACAGAATGGTTAAAATAGAGTTCCCTAGCTTCTTATTCTTTCAAACTTTGCTTTCAAAGCCATTGCTATTAATTCTTAAGAACTCTTCTGCTTAATTCCTTTCACTTAATGCGAATAAAATCACATTCTTAAAGCGATTGAAATTTACTGACTCCTTAGCCATGACATTCAATTCATTGTTCAAATATCAATAATAAATACCTACCGCCCCCCTCCCCCCAAGACTACTTAAATCTTGGTTCAATCATCACTAGGGATTCGTTAATTCAAACAACAAACAACAAAAGGGAGCAACTGAAGAATTTTCTTAGAAATTGGGCAGATTCGTTCGTAACACAATAACATTAAAGCATTACAAGCCTCTTACTAGCGCTCTCTAACATCACCGACATCACAAACAGCACCAACACCACCACCACTACCATCACCAATCAATGCGTTTTCACAAATAGACCGTTACAGGATATCTATTGTTAGAATTCTGTTTTCCTTTCTTGTACGCTTTTGTTGTTCTCCTCTCTGTCAGCTGCCAGAAATGCTTTGATTTTCGAGAGACCATTTATCCCGGGTAACGGTTAACATGTTGTTGGCTCTTTATTGCCATGGCTGCAGTATTTTGTCTTGTTTTGTTGTTGTCTCTTTGGCTGCTACTACCACCAATAACAACAACAACAACAACAACACAATAAAAAGGACATTCTCAACAATATTATATCCGTTTACTTGTGTTCTGGCTATTTGGGCGTAATTTTGTGGCGTTTTCATTTCGCTTGTTTTTCTTTTGTTGTGTTTTTTGTTTTTGTTTTTTTTTTCTGTCAGGAAAAGCTATCGAATTGTTGTTTTCTATTGTGGTTATCGATAATTTTTCCTGTTGTTGTTTCTATTGTTGTTATTGTATTCGGTTAATACAATTGGGATTTAATTTGTATGTATTTGTATCAGAGTATTAGCAACGTGTTTCACAATACAAATACAACAACTAAAACTTATAAATAAATATTCAAATATCAATTGAAATTAATACAGGGTGTTCTTAGAATTAAGCAAAGGATTTTGTGTGTAGAAAACTTGCCTGGAATTTCCATCAAACCAAAACAACTTATATTTTACTCCTATGGTCCCATTCGACATCCCAAGAATGGCTTTTTGCGTTATACTGTCGTGCCCAATAAGCATCTTACATGATGCTCACCCTCCACGTGCTTCTTTATGGCGCAGAGGCATAGACCCTATTAAGCACTAATGCAGCAGCTTTGAAAGTGTTCGAGAGAAAAGTGCTACGTAAGATCTTCAGTCAAGTACGAGTTGGCAATGATTTTCGCAAGGCTCAGGGATTTGCAGAATCTGGCGAACCCATAAGTCAGCACGTAAAGTACAACAGAAGCAATAATTGAAGACAGTTGAAGATTCTCAATGAGCTGTATGAGCTCCTCAACTACATGGACGTTGTGCAGCGTATTAACATCCAGCGGTTGCGCTGGCTCGGCCACGTCGTTCAAATTGAGGAGGATACTCCGGCGGGGCGGGTATTTGATGCGGAAGTCGGCGAAGAGACATTATTTGCATTGGAAGGACTAAATCGAGCAAACCCTGTAATCGATTGGTGTGACCAATTGACATAAGCGCGCAAGAAACAGAGGCGCCTGGAAGGATGTGTTAAGGCAGGCCCAAATCCGTTAATCGGGTTATTAATGGCCAATAAAGAAAGTAAGTAACATAGATCCGTAATGAGTATACCAAAAAATGAGTAGAATCGAAACATACTCATAATTTCTGATATTTATACGCATTCACATAACATACATACATACACAATTGGTCATTACAACCCTTTAATCAGGATTACAACCTAGTTTCTCACACCGCTTATGTTGTGTGCGTTAATTTTTTTGTATATGAGTGGCGGGACTTACAGTTTAAAGTCGAATCCGAACGACAGACTTTTGAGAAACTTTTCATAACAATTTTATTAACTCTCAGAGTTTTTGCCAGAAATCTGCTGAGAGGAAGTCGCCAAAGAAATATTTTTTTATATTTCGTTATGTTTGACTAGACTACCTACTAGACTTCGTTATTCAATCAGTTTTGTCAAATCACAATGGATACCATACACATCGTGTGTTCGCAGGATGGATTCTGGAGCGTTTGGCAACCGAACCTAATATGAATCGACAAATCATTTTCAGTGAACAAGTCCATTTCTGGTTGAAAGGAAACGATTGTCGAATTCGGAACAATACCAAGCCACATGAGATCCAAAAACGTCGTATGCATGATGGTAAAGTCACTGTTTGGTGTGGATTTAAAGCTGGCGTAGTCTTCGGTCTTTTTGGGAAACTTCTCATGGCAATTTTATTTTCCTCTCAGAATTTTTGCCAGAAATCTACTGAGAGGAAGTCGCCAAAGAAATATTTTTCATATTTCATTTAGTTAGAGACGCCTGACCTGGGATTTGAACCGAGGCCTCACTTCTAATAAGCCAACACACTACCTACTAGACCATGGATTCTTAAATTTTTTTAATATCATGGAACCTCTACTCATATTCAAAGTTTGAAGTACTCATCGTATTCATACTTTACAATACGTATGATGTTGTTGATTTCGACTCTCCATAACTGAACATATAGACGAAGGACAAAATAAGTATGATTCGCGTACGAACACTACAATACTTACTAGAAGGTTGTATGTTTGATCTGCTTGCTGTCTTTGTCTTTTTTGCTTATGTGTCCAACAACTGAGACTGTAAATTTTGTTGAATGATTTGAGTCACTCGAATCATTTATAAGTATTCCAAGTATTTTTGTAAAGTTATGAATCTAAATGTGTAGGCTTATGAATCAAACATTTTTCGAATGGTATGAGTTTGATGTCAACGTTGTACGCATACTCATTGCAGCTTGTACTTATAAATCAATGTTGTACTGAGTACGAATGAATCAGAGTAGTTGGATTTCAATACTGTTGACTCACTCATTCTCAAAATTTCATGAGTGCTTATGAGTACTGAAAAATCGATTCATTACTGATCTCTGGTAAGTAAATGTTGTGCCCAATGCTAATGTCTTTCAGTTCTACTGATTCCGTTTGACTGCCATAAAAGGCGTGGAATGCTTGGATACAGGAATAATAACTCAAAACTGTCCCTGGACATTACTTCCAATGGTAATATGTGTCTTGGTAAAGAGCAGCTTCGGTCTGGTCTTCAGTATAATTCTTATGGCCCATGTGTTTCATTATAGAGAACTTAAAGCAAAAATTTCTCAGCATAGATGGCTCTAAAGTATTGAGTAACGATTAAGCCAGTTTTCGCAAGCAATCCGTTATTAATTCTTGTAACAATGTTTGTACAACCCTTTAGAAATTACAAAAACATCTAAACAATGCCATGAAATAAATGTTTAAATGAAAAAGGATTTTAAATTATATAACAAAGTAAAACATGCGAGGGCTAATAAAGAAATTTCTATAGTATAGTCAATGTTCTCAAACGTCTTCAAACCATTGCGTCACATAAAGTAAAGTATACAACTGAGACTTCCGAACTTTGAGAGTTATTAGCGGCCATCCTGTTGAAACTACATCTGACAAACAAGCTGTCATTTATTCAATGTCTTTTACTAAATCACCAAGGACTGATAAGCATAGACATAACAGAACGAAGTGGGTCCTTTGAAGTGGCTCTAGAACAGTTGCCAACTGAATGGGTACATCAACACAAAAAATTGTATTTGGGACGATTCCAATCCACATAAGATCCAAGAGCATTCAATGCATCTCGCAAAAATCACTGATTGGTGTGGATTTTAGACTGGCAGCGTCATCGGACCATATTCCTTTAAAATGACGTTGGTTCGGGAACTACACTCAACGGTAAGTACAATACATTGATGATTACCAGTTTCTTTTAGCCAGTATTGGATAATCTGAACATCAACAGAACTGTACTACGTGCTACACAGCCCATGCCAAATTGGATATTCTGCATCAGCGGTTTTGGGGCCTGATGCGAACTTAACGTTAGCCAGACCATCATGATTAACGGTGAGCACAATAGATCGGTGATTACAAATTTCTTTTGATTTAACTTGGATAATTTGGTTTCAATATGACGGCATTATCTCGGACACATATCATGCCACTTTGCATATTCTTCACGAGCGATTTTAGGGCATGGTTATCTCACATAGAGATGATGTGAATTGAATGACGTTAGGCAACCCATCAGTATCAATGGCAAGCAAATTTCTTTTGATTTGACTTGGATAATCTAAGCACCAAGGGTATGTGCTTTCAACCAAGACGGCGGCAGTACGTGTTACACAGCTCATGGCACGATGGATATTCTACGCGAGTTATTTTGGGACATGATTATTAGGCAGCCCATCGTTATCTATGGCGAGCACTGTAGATCGATGATTTTTGTTTTGTTTTGACTTGAAAAATGTGGGCACCAATTATATGTGGTTTCACAGCTCATGTACGTAATTGGTCATTACACCCTTCAGTCAGGATTACGACCAAGTTTCTCACGCCACTTATGTCGTTTGTGTTAGTTTTATATATGAGTGGTGGGACCTAGAGTTTAAAGTCGACTACGAACGACAGATTTCTGAGAAACTTTTCATGGCAATTTTATTTACTATCAGAGTTTTGGCCAGAAATCTGCTGAGAGGAAGTCGCCGAAGAAATACTTTTTGTATTTTATTTTGATGTCTGGCCTGGTGCTCGATTCCTGGCTTTTCGTCTAATAAGCCAACACACTACCAACAAGACCACAGCTCATGCCACATGGAAAATTCTACATGTAAAGGTGATGTGAATTCAGCGACGTTTTCCAGCTTTCAACAAGATGGCGCTACGTATGAACAGCTCATGCCACATTGGAGCGGTGTTAGGGCATGGTCAACCCACGTGCTGGTCACGACAATTGTCCACTCTGATTGTATGATTTGATCTCGTTACATTTTTTTCTTGTAAGGTTTTCTTAAGTCACAGATGTATGCCAATAAAATACAAGCCGCAGCGGTAGTCATAGCCAACAAAAGCCATGCCATCAGAGAAATTAAAACAGATTTATGTGCCAGAGTGATAAACAATTGAACATTTCGGATGCACTCCATCCAGAGAAGTCTTGACAGCTATTTGAACGATATTGTATGCCACACATAATGGCACCAGTAGGTCATTCAAACGAATAAAAAATTTCAATGATATCTCACACATACACACTTTACTTTATTTAAATTTACAGATGGGATGGGCTCAATGAAAGAGCCCATAGAGAAAGGTTGAGTACCCTGGAAGATGGTTTTTTTTGGAGTTTAAAGTTCACATATTGAACTGGAACATGGGATTGTGCTGCCTGAGGTATGTGAGTTCTTCCACGTTTACCTAAAACATGTTTTTTGCTCTTACTTTTCGTTCACTCTCTCTATTCCGCTTCTTCTATACTTTTCTTCTTCTAAAATATTGTTAAGTTTTTACCTTTTTAAAAACGTTTAGAATATGAGTTCGTTAATTGCAAACAAAGTAAAAACAAATATGTGTTTAATTTCAGTTAAACTCTCTTTATTCTTTACACTACTTTTGTGTGCCACCGTATACAACTTAACGATACAACAATAATAATCTGTTACTAGTACACACAACTATTCGCTGGATCTTTACAACCACGACTTATTTTGTTCACACGCAACTTCACACAAGGCTGACTGAATTCTTACTAACTCCTGCTTGTTTTGGCCAGCCCTTTTATAGTCCGACACAACCAGTCTAATGAACATTCTTAAACTGGAATGTTCGTGATCTCGCCTTCTCGAGAGCTCTATTGCTAATACATTGTTGTTTGTGTACTTTGCTTATGTTGTCTATCCCTTTTTGTCACATACATGTTATTGGTACCAGGCGCAACCAGGTTCGTTGTACATATGTATGTGTGCAGCTGTAGATAATCAACACGTTCATTGTATTCTTAGTGTTAGTGTGTATTTGTATCGTGTGGCTTTTGTTTATCGTTTGTTTGTTGTTAAACGATGTTAGGTCGTTTCGATTTGCGTAACAATATACACAACAGGTTCCATGACATCCACATTTGTTTGTTTCGAACTAGTCTTAACGAATGTTAGCTCTTCTACTATTAACTATCCATCTAACAACAACAGCTTCAATTACACAACTTGCTTATAAACTTTTGTGTTAAACCTCGTAGATATTGCGTTCTTTCAATTTGGTTTTGTATATGTAAGTATATCTATGTGTGTGTGTGTGTTAATTTGTATATGACTTGACCAAGTTTTGTTTAAATGTTGAAAATGTTTTACATTCAATTTGTAAAAGCCCTTTTTGTTGTTTATTTATTTAAAACAAATACACATACACACACACACATATAAACAAATAAATAAATATACAGACACAGAAAACAACTCCGTTTTATTTTTGTTTCATACATATACATATACATATACATATACATGTACGAGTATATATGTATGTATAGAGAATATGAATGAACTACCGTTATATAGCCATTTTGAATCTGTTAATGGGATTTAATGGTATTATAGCAGCAGCAATTGTAGAATCCCCAGCTTTAGTGCTGAGCCTCTTTCGTTTTTATTTTCGTTTTTTCTTTTTGTCTCGCTGCCTACAAAAATACTGTTGAATACACACGCAAACACTGGCAAAATCAATTTAATTTACAGCAGAATATTTTATTTCTCTCTCTCCCTCTCTCTTCCGCTCTTTGGAATAAAAAAAAACCGCAATTGTTTAGTTTGTTGTTTTTGTTTTTTCCATTTAAAGAAAGAGAAAACAAAAAAACATTTTAAAATGTTTTGCGTTTGTGTTCGTTTGAAATTTTTCTCACAAATACTCTCGCATTCATATGCTATTGTTGAGAGTGTTGCGTAAACTTTGATTTGAAATTCATTAGGATGGGGTGGGGGGAAAAGCATAACAGTTGTGGCTGTATTGGCTGCATTGTTTGTGGTCAAAATAAAAGAAAAACGGAAATATTATCAATTGTTGTTGGAAAATGATATAATGGCCGTAGTAAAGGGTCCGCCAAATAACTTTTTTTTGAAAATGCTGTAAAAAAAACAAACTACTGAATATTTTCTCAAATTTCTTTTTTTATTTGAAAGTACAATCCTTCCGGTTAATAATGAAAAATAATTTCATTCAAATGGCTGCCTCGGCTGGCCATGCAGTAGCCTACACGATCGGTCCAATTTTTAAGCACATTATCGATTGTGTGCAGCTGTATTTCACCAATGGATTCACGAATATTGTCCTTTAAAGCGTCAATTGTCTCTGGCTTGTCGGCGTAACACTTATCTTTGACGGCAACCCACAAATAATAGTACCACAAGTGTCAAATCGCAGCTCCGAGGTGGCCAAACGACATTAGCTCTGCGGCTGATAATGCGATCTTCAAAACAGGGCGCAAAACATCGAGTGTAGCTTCGGCTGTGTGGCACGTAGCGCGGTCCTGTTGAAACCAAATTGTTGCCAATATCCTCCTCTTCAATTTTTGTAAACAAAAATTCGTTCAACATGGCCCGATAACGATCGCCATTGACTGTAACGGCCACTCCTTGCTCATTTTCGAAGAAAAATGGCCCAATTATGCCTCTGGACCAAAATCTGCACCAAACAGTGACTCGTTTTGGGTGCGTCGGCCTTTTAATGTATGCGTGCGGGTTTTCTGTGCCCAAATGCGACAATTTTGCTTCTTTACATATCCGCCAAGATCAAAATGAGCTTCATCTGAAAAGGTGATTTTTTTGTGCCAAAATCGGCATCTTCTGTAAGTCGATCGAAGGCCCACTTAGCGAAGAGAAAACGCATTGGATGGTCCATATTCGTTCAGCGGAAGGATAAAGCTAATTAGCTGTCAAATCAGACATGAGCTAAGCTAAGCTAAGCACTAGTTGAAAAAAAACGTTAGATGGCAGACCCGATATTTGAAGCATTTCAAACATTATTTATAGAGTTTGGAATACGGTGTCTATAACTTAAAGCAGTGGGTGGTGGTTTCTTGTTGTTTTTCTGCAAAATTTCTTTTCTTTTAAAGACAATCATTTTATCATTATCAAGCTAATTTAATCAAGGGTATTAGCACAGCATTATTAAATTAAAATACAATTAATATTACCGTGTCATAAGTACCTTTAAAAAAACCCTGTCAAAAGAAATCTTAATGTTGAGTAATTAATCATAATAAAATAAGAACACAAATTCAATTAAATTTTTATTAAAAAAGCTTTCTTCAAAACCATTTTTATTCTTTAATTATGTGATCCTTATTTGATTATAAAATTATTTTTATTTTTAAGACTGTTGAAACTGTTGCATTCCACACATTTCTTTGGAAATCTCCATGCCTTAACTATCTGTACCTATTATAAACCGAGATTGAAAAGGATTTGCAAAGGTTTTTTTTTGGTTTCGGGGTTCACAGCAAAGTTAATTATATATAGGCTTACATTGGAAGCTTTTAAACTCTTATCATAAGACTTTGTTAATCGAGAACTTACTTTCCTTAATTGATCATTACAACCCTTTAGTCACAACTCTTCTAGGTAGGTAGATAGGTTGGAGTGGTAGCTTTGGTACCAAATATTCACTTGAGCACGTATATCGGCCCATTGTGATGCCACGGGGAAGCGCAATCTCTCTCTGATTAAACCGTACTGACCGAACTCATAGAACACCCATGTTGTGTGTGTTATTTTTTCCATGAGTAGAGTTTAAATTCGACCCGTAGGATTGAATTTTGAGAAACTTTTAATGATTTTGTTTACCTTTAGAGTTTTTATGTGAAGACTGCTGGGGAAAGTCGTCAAAGAAACATTTTTTGACACATACATACGTAATTGGCCATTACAACCTTTCATTTAGGATTACGACCTGGCTTCTGGCGCCACTTATGTTGTGTGTGTTAATTTTTTGTACATGAGTGGCGGGACCTACAGCTTAAAGTCGTCTCCAACCGACAGATTTTTGAGAAACTTTATCATGGCATGTTTTTAGCGTAAATTTTTTTCCGGAGCTCTGCTGGGAGGCAGTCGCAGAAGGAATATTTTTTTATATTTCGTTTTGTTAGAGATGCTTGACCTGTGGTTTGAATCTTACGTCGAAATCTAATATGCCGACACACTACTTACTAGACTGCGGCGACTTCGATGGAGATTAAGATTTATTGTGTTCACCTTCTTGAGTATAACTACGATTCTAGATTTCAACAGGAACCCAATTAAAGGTGCTTGAACATTCACAACAGCGTAGTTATGTCAGCGAAAACAAACTTTTCAGGTAATTGAACTGGGAGAAGCCAGAAGTAATTGTTGAAAAGCTTTTGCAAATAATAATAAAAAAAATTGCTTTTGGCTCCAGAGGAGTCCCTTTAATGTTAATTCAGACTGCAATACATACATACATACGTAATTGGTCATTACAACCCTTCAGTCAGGATTACAACTAACGTTTCACACCACTTATGTTGTGTGTGTTAATTTCATGCATGAGTGGCGGGACCTACAGTTTAAGGTCGCCTCCAAGGTTACTGAGAAACTTTTCATGGTAATTTCATTTATTCTACGAATTTTTGCCAGAAATCGGCTAAAAAAAAATCTCCGAAAAAAAATTTTTTTATTTCGTTTTGTTGGAAATGCCTGACCTGCGGTTTGAAACGTGGCCTCACATCTCATAAGCCAACAACTACTTACTCGACAAAGGCAACTGCAAGCCCCATGGCAAGAGGATTTGTTGGTCTGTAATTACTGATTATGAATTGAATGGTACGTGATGTCAACAAGGTAATGCAACTAGTCACAGAACACGATCTATATTGATTTAATTACCTTAGAATTTCCCAAAAATATGACGGGCTTACGTTAAAATTATAATCCCCTAATGTTAGAGCATGTAAAACTTAAAATTTGTCAAATCATCCCCAAGATACTGCTCGAAGTGTATGAAGACATGTTGAAAACTTACTCCAAGCTGGAGATGGTTTTCAAATGATACAAAATTTCTCTGGAATTTCATGAATAAAATTAAAGGCTCATCGAAATCACAGCTTTATGTGTGTTTTATTTAATTTTAATTTTGAAAACGCAACTTAGAGAAATCTTTAGTTCTTAATTTGTTTTACATTACATTACAACTGAAATTACAGAAATTTTCTAATCCGTATGATATTCACAAGTAATTTTCCAAAAACAAAAAATAGTTTTATTGTATTGCGTGTCTAAATATGACCTTCAATGTCTCTGACATTTATATTTACACCTCGTACCATTTAAACATCAACCATCATAAATCACTTCCTCGAATTCGAATTTCCTTTTCAGCTATAAATTTCAAATTAATCGACATTTTGTGTTCCTTTTACTTTTCTTTCTCTTCCTTAAACTTTTCTCTCTCTTTCTCAAGTGCTCGTCTTAATTTTGCATTTACCTTTAGCTACAGTTATTGCATCATAGGAGGAGTGATGCGTAAAAGTTTAACATTTTTTTCTTGCTTCTTACTCGATTGCCATTAAAATGAAACATAATTAAACCATCAACCTGAACTAATTACGACGATAAATAAATGCCTGGTAAAATAAATTAAAACCTATAAACCGCACACTCTTTCGCTTACATTTCGCTCACCTTTCGCTTTTTTATTAAATGTGGCGAGCAACACTTTCCACTCGTGGCTTAGGAGAGCAGGAGAAAGAGAAATAGAAGACACAGCAAACTAATTACAATTTATTACGCCTTCAAAACAAATACAGAAACAATATAATAAATCTGTGATGTAAACATTATTACCTGGGAAAGGTAACCGCATTACCTGCCTACGTGCTGCAGGAAATGTAGAGTGGAGGAATAACGAACATTTTACTGCCTAAGAGAGAGAAAAAATATTGGCGAATAACCTTTAACTGCCAGCGAAACAAGTGAAACAAATTCAACCTGTGTTGTATGGTGATCTAATAACCCAATAAGCCGCTCAATGCCTATAAATAAAGTAGAAATCTTTGAAGACTTCTCCTGTTGTAATCAGCGGATGGAGGTAAACATCGCTGTGTGCCAAATCAGCCAACCTTGTTAAACAACCACCATAAAAAGCAAGTGTGGCAATGGCTACAAATACAGTTCTATTACGGTAATATCAACAACAACAACAAAAACAATAATAATAAGAAAGAAGTGAAAATATTTTATTTGCTCCCGAAACCAATTTGTTGCAATTCATTGACTTTTAGCATAACAAAACATTTTTCAAAAGCATAAATTTCTTTATGTTTTTAGCCAAAGACAGTTGAGAAAATATACGACCCAGAGAGTATATATTTAGACGTGCAAAAATATATAAAAAAAGTCGAACAAACATTCACACAAACGGGGAAAATAGCACCGGGAAGTTATTGCTTTAATAGGAAATCGAATACAGTGGTTTAAACAGGTTGTATTGTACGATGGCGTATGAGTTATATTTGTTAGGAACTGAAATAAATACTAATCATACGTCCTGTATAAAAATTTTTAAATCGAGCACTCATCTTATAAAAATGACTGTGTGTGATTATTTGTTTGTGGGTTTGTTTGAAGTCTATAGACGGCTAAACGGCTAGATCGATTTTCTTGAAATTTTCACAGTACCTTCCTGTATGTCTGGAAGGAGTTATAGGCTAGGCAAGTAGGCGAGGTGCCACGCCCACAGACCCAATAAGTATTTAATGTCGCATATCTCATAAACTGCAACAGCTAGAGTCTTCAAATTTTGTATGGACGACTTTGACTTATAAAGGGTGTTTATTATAGAGGTATAGAACTATAAGTTGGCATTACTTTTCAAGATGGCGACCGATTTAACAGCTGTCAAGTGATTTATTCTCAGTTTGGTTTGGCAATTCATCATGAATAGACTCACGTCTGAACAACGCTTGCAAAAAGTGCAATTTTATTTCGAAAATAATGGTTCTGTACGGAAAACGTATCGCGCACTACGTCCATTTTATCGTCGACAAAATCGTCCATCAGAGCAGTTAATTCGATTAACCATGGAACATTTTCGCAATGAAGGTAATCCTCAAGTGTATGTGGAAACACCGTTACATCCAGAAAAACTGACTGCTTGGTGCGCTTTATGGGCTGGTGGAATCATTGGTCCGTACTTTTTCAAAAACGATGGTGGCCAGAAAGTTACAGTCAATGGTGATCGGTATAGAGCCATGATCACTAACTTTTTCATTCCTGAATTGAATAACCATGATGCCCAGGAGATGTGGTTTCAACAAGACGGCGCAACATGTCACACAGCTCGTGCCACAATAGATTTATTGAAAGACACGTTTGGTGACCGCCTAATTTCACGTTTTGGACCTGTGAATTGGCCTCCAAGATCTTGTGATTTAACACCGCTAAACTACTTTCTGTGGGGCTATGTAAAGTCATTGGTCTATGCGGTAAAGCCACAAACGCTTGACCATTTGGAAGACAACATTCGCCGTATTATTGCCGATATACGGCCACAAATTTTGGAAAAAGTCATCGAAAATTGGACGTCCAGATTGGACTACATCCGCGCCAGCCGTGGCGGTCATATGCCAGAAATCATATTTAAAATGTAATGCCACAAGATTATCTTTCGGATAAATAAAATTCATGTCAATCGAATAATCCATCGTTGTTTTATTGCAACTTAAAGTTCTATACCTCTATAAAAAACACGGATTGGCTATAGTAGGCGTGTCACCTCCCAAAGTCTATGTATATAAAAATGAATGTCTGTTTGTATGTACCTTATAGAATCGTAAACTATGCTTTTGATCATGTTATGATCTTTACCAAAGTTGTTGCGCATGAGCCGGGGAAGGTTTCTAATTTGGTATGACCAATTTCCGACAGGTGGCGCCACTGAAAATTACTCAAAATCAATTCAACCGTAAACTGTGCATTCTTTAACAAAGTTGTTGCGCATGAATCGACGCAGGTTGGTGCGATTAATTTCCGAATAAAATCCGATGGCGTCACTGAAAATTATTCAAAATGAATGACAAGCAATTGGTCGACCTACACCTCAAGCACGGAAGAAAAGAGAATTACGAGCCTCAGTATCAGACGAGCAACGAGCATTGAGACTGGAAAATCTTCGAGTATATGTCGCTGAGACCCGTCCGCTTGAACCACTTGAACAACGAGAAGTGTGCTTAGAAACTGATCGAATGCGTACTACTCATGCCCGTTCATCTGAATCATCAGGACAACAGGAAACAAAATCAATAAAATGCTTCAAAATTAATTGGACATTTGTGTAATGTCTTTCCTTCAAATTTATTTTAGTTGGTGGCGCAACAACACGCACAGGGTGCAGCTAGTATGTATATACGATAGATCAGCAATGGATCGTGTTTTCGCTACTCATCAGCACTCATGAAATTTTGATTATAAGTGAGTCAACAATATTGAAATATAACTATGTACTCTGATTCATTCATACTCACTACAACGTTGATTTATACGTACAGGTTGCAATGAGTATGCGTACAATGTTGACATCAAACTCATACCATACGAAATATGTTTGATTCATAAGCCTACTTATTTAGATTCATAACTTCAGAAAAATATATACAGACACATAAGCAAAAAAAGACAAAGACAACAAGCAGAGCAAACACACAACCTTCTAGTAAGTATTGTAGTGTTCGTAAGCGATTCATAACTATTTTGTGCTTCGTGTATATGTTGGGTTATGGAGAGTCGAACTCAACAACATAATACGTGTTGTTAAGTATGAATATGATGAGGACTTCAAACTTTGAATATGAGTAGAGATTCCATGATATTAAAAAATGCGTATTAGTATCAGAAATTATGAGTATGATTCGATTCCGCTCATCTCTATGAATACTCATTGCTGATCTCTGATACAGATATGCAGAGGGAATATCAATTGTATCTTACAGTTTTAATAGAATATCAGTTGGTTTTTAGGGTACGAAGGCGTATGAGCTATATTTCTCAAGGATTCAAATAAAAATTAATCATACGTCCTGTATAAGAATTTGTGTGTTACCAAATGAAAAAGTATTGTATTAAGGAGACAGAGTTTACGTGGTGTGTTAGTTTAATAGACGAGAGTCCATGATCCTGCATAGACCTCTCGAACAAAATGCTAAACCATCTTCTAGTACAACCTCTGAGAGAAAATAAAAATTGTCGAGAAAAGTTTCCTAAATCTGTCGTTCGAAAGCGACATTAAACTGCATGTCTGGATACATACATACATAATTGGTCATTACTACCCTTCAGTCAGGATAACAACCTAGTTTCTCACCACTTAAGCTGTCTGTGTTAATTTTATACATGAGTGGTAGGACCTACAGTTTAAAGCCGACCCCGAACGACAGATTTTTGAGAAACTTTTCATGGCAATATTATTTACTCTCAGAGTCCTTGCTAGAAATCTGCTGAGAGGAAGTCGCCGAAGAAATACTTTTTGTATGTTGTCTTTGATGTCTGGCCTGGGGCTCGAACGGCTGACCGTCTACTAAGGTTCTACTTAAATGAACGCTGTTGATTGTTCCAATCGTATCGTTCAGATCACGATAGCATGCAGAAATTTGTTAAAGTGTGACTGAGACAGTGCGATGTATCGTCTCTAGCTTAAGGTAATCTGTCGTAACAGTTCGTTATTTTGGGGAGAAAGATTTACGTCGGCTAACACTAATCATAATCCTTTTATTCCAAACAGCTTCATCATACGCTGCTTAGGCAATGAATTCGATCGCAGATCTGATCAGACCACTGTCTTTCATTACCAGAAAACGAATTCATATTGTGTGGCCATATTTTGTGTTTTTTCTCAAACATTCTTGACTATTTTACTTTCATTTTCTTCTTTTGTTTTTTGACTATTGCCTGCTAAACAGAAAAGAAAAGAAAAAACAAAAACTTGGTTAAAAACATAAATATTTTACAACTTTTGCCTATGGCCACCACCGCACATACACAGACTCATACACATTCTATGATGGTGGTGGTGATGGTAAATAAAAACATAGTATTGAAAGGAAAAAAAAACACATAAAAATTGGATTCTTATTTGTGGGCTCTAGTCGATAGCTCGTGTTGTGTTGTATTGTGTTGTGTTGTGTTGTGTTTGGTATGGTTTGGTTCGGTTTGGTTTGGTTGGGTTTGGTTTGGGTTTGGTTGTGTCCTCATTATCAAGTGCTCACAAAAATATTCGTTGTTCGCTGTTCACTGTTCACTGTTATTAAATGAAAAACGAAATTGTTTGGCATTACCAATCCCCCCCTCGCTCAAATGGGTAACAGAATGCCGGCAAAAAATTAAATGAAATTAACATGACTGTTGTCGATGTGGCGCTAGAGAGCCCAATGGTTGGCTGGCTGGCTGTTTGCTTGGTTGCTTGCTGGTAGAGCATCATCAGACTGGCTTAACAATTCTTGCTTGTTTCGTTTTATTGTGTTAAAAATAATAAAATGATGGAAGAAAAAATGAAAAACGACAAAAATATTTCCCAAAAAATACTGCAGTCAGTTGCTTGTTTTTGGCAACTGGAGAACAACAGCCAAAAAAAGCAAAAAAAAAATTAAAGGAAAGAATGGAAAAACGAAGTGAACTGAAATGAAAATAAAAAACTGTGTGTATGTGTGTGTGTGCTTTTCCCATTGTTCTTTGTATACATGTTTTGTGGGTATTGTCTTGGGATTCATGGTGATGCTGCAGAATTTATTACTACACTGTGAAATGTCAATGGACAAGTTAAAATACTTTATTGTTGTTATAGATTGAATGATTTAAATACGTACCACCACCACCACCACCAACAAACGTTTGGTTGGTTTGGTTAAATTGGAGATATACAAACAGAAATACAAACTTTTGTTTAAAAAAGTAATTTAAATGGGTTACCTACCTTTTATACACGGCCTGTGAATATCAAAAGAAAATTCTCAACAGCCCTGGGTATTAACTTTGAAGCGATTAAGTTTGCTATATAACAGTTTGAATATTAGCAGCCTTCTTTAAGACAAATTTCAATATAATTTGAAGTTGTTACTGTCGGCTTTAAGGAAATTAAAAAGAAACTAGGCACACAAGTAGTAATCGACCAAAATGCCTCAAATAAGCGAGGGGCAACAGAAATCTTTTCATATTTATTTGTACCCCAGTTCTGGTAATAAATCTCATATGATTTGTCTCAGCTGTCACTACATTTTGTGCCTTTCAACAAGATTGAAAGCGGTAACGTGAAAGCAGCAACTAAGTGAGCGAAACACTCTGTGGTATACTGATGGTTCAAAGACTATTGGCTATACAGGAGTAAGGGCTTACATATCCTTAGTGAAATATTCGAAGTTTATATGAAAACCCGCCGTAGTCTAGTAGGTAGTATGTTAATTTATTAGACGTGAAGCCTCGGTTAAAACCCCAGGTCAGTCATCTTCAGCAATACGAAATATGACGGGGACTTCCTCTCAGCAGATTCCTGGAAGAAATTCTGAAAGGAAATAAAAGTGCAGTGAAAGGTTTCTCAAAAATCTGTAGGTCCCGACTTTAAACTATAGGTCTCGTCACACGCTGCATAAGTGGTGAAAGAAGATATGTCTTAGTGCTTGTAGTGACCAATTATGTACGTATGTATTTGAAAACTCATGGTAGTTTAGGCTATCGAGAGATGTGCTCGATTTTACTTGGACAGAAGGTACAGAGGACATGAGGTTGACTTAAAAATAGTATGAAATTGTCTGAATTGACTACTCAGCTGTAGCTCTTTAGCAGGAAGTTCACCTATTACTGAGTTCATGTGGGTATTGAACCAAATGAGTGGTAAGAGGAGTTTGACAGATGAGGACCTTATATACCATTGATGAAGCCAGCAGTTTCCTGTTATGTTCTGCAAGATTTGTTAAGAAGCATAGACAGAATTACGAGTTAAACTGTTGCGTGGCGATTATAGAAGAAAAAAAATGTGAGTCTCTCAGCAGACTATTCATCTCCTTTCCTCTTCCATTTTCCCATTCTTTTTTCTTATATGAAGGACCAACCACAATGGACCAATGGGTCTCTGGGACAGGGCGTGAAACTGTGAAAACAGTATTGGACCAACCAACCTAACCTCAACATACTATCCAGTATTTAGATAGTTTGCTTTGAGAGGTTCACCAATAGCTGAGTCCATGTGAGGCCATGTGAGAATTCAAAATAATGAGCGGCAAGTTGAGTTTGCCAGATGAGGAGCTTCTGTTCTTTCTGCAAGATGAGTTTAGAAGTGTTGGCAGAAATACGAGCAAAACTTATGCGAGTCTATCGGACTATCCATCCTCTTTCTGCTCCTTTCTGTTAATTTTTTTATTCCTTTTCCCATGCCTTTTTGTTATATGAAGGCCCACAGTGGGCTAATAGGTTTCTGAGTCAGCGCAAGAAACTGTGAATACAGTGTTGCGCCATCCAACCTAATCTATCAAATCTAATCAAATTCTAAATAATGCGTACGGCTGTGTTCCTGGGTAGAATGCTTTGAATTCAAGATGTCAGCATAAGATCTTCAATTAGATGTACAGAATTGGCTCTTTGAATATTAGTGGTGTAGTTGAAGCTATTCTCTGGCTACTCTTGATCCTATTTTCCATCGGAATTCACTAGACTTGACTCCGAACATCTTTTCCTGACAAGGAGGGAATTTTTGAGTCAAACCAATTGGATTTTTTTTGTTCGTTTCGTCAGCACCGGTGCTGTTTTATCGACAGAGAGAGGTCCTCTCTCTCTCGCTCTCTCTCGTACAAAAATCTTATATTTTAGAAGACGCTCATCCTGCCCATGCTTCTTTAAACATGAGCACTATTAAGCACTGATGCAGAAGTCTTGAGAGTATTCAAGAGAAAATTCCTACGTAAGATCTTCAGTCCAGTACGAGTTGGCGTAGACTTCAACATCCGATCCAATAGTGAGCTATATGAGCTGTTCAACGATGTGAAATTTGTGCAGCGTATGAACATCCAGCGACTGCGCTGATTCGAACAAGGCGTTCGAATGGAGGAGGATGATCCGGCGAGACGGGTATTTGATGCGGAGATTTACGGGAACCGGCGGGAAGGACGACCTTGTTTGCGTTGGAATAACCAAGACCGAGAAAGACTTGTTAACGACTGGAGTGACCAACTGGCGAAGACTCGCAAGAAGCAGAGACGCCTGGAGGGATGTGCTTAAGCAAGTCGAAATCCGATAATCGGGTTGCTTGTAGCCAGTTAAGTAAATAAGTAAAGTGTTGCTTGTCAGATTTTGTCCTGAAACAATAGGGCATTGAAATTCTTGTCGTATTTTAACAGGCCAGTTACATGGAGATTTAAGGCAGGAGGCTACATGGAGGTTTCACTCGCAATGAAATCCGCTAGATAGCAGAAAGCCCAGTCACATAGATGTGGAGTTTTTGTGAGCGGTGAAGAGTAGGTATAAAATTAAGAAACCGACATTATGAAGAATCAATGAGAAATCTTTCGTCGGGGCTGTACGCTCCTTGCTTTGATGCCGGAGAGATAAATAACAAACATATTGAATCAATCTTCATCTGTAATAACTTTGTTTGTTTACTTAAATTTATAACATGGAACACTGATTCCTTCTTATTTAAAATGAAAGCTCTCTGAACTCCTTTCTTCTTTCCCAATCGTTTGTTTCAAACCCATTAGAAAATAATTTAAAAACACAGCGGTTTGTTAATTAAAATTTTAAGTGCACTCTTTGGCCATTTTCCCTTACCATTTTATAATAATCTTTCTATTTTTTTTAGTTTTTTTAATTTTATGAACTTTTCTCCTTAAATATCAAAATTTGTTCTCTAAAATAAATACAGTCACTTCCTTTTTTAAGCTTTTGCAAATTGGTTAACGTTATTAAAATCAGCACCGAAAAGCAGAAAAAAATTAAAACAAAATGAGCGAAAAAAAAATTTGAATGAAAACCCCATATTACCGGTACGAAAACAAACTCATTATTGCTGTATCAAATTCACTCATGTGTAATATTTTTCCCTTTATTTTTCAGTTTATATTTATATTCTCTCTCTTCTTTTTTTTTTGTTAAGTACTTCTCTCTCCCTGTCTCTTTCTCTCATTCGCTGTTTATATGCCACGTTGACAAATGCCACCGACAGTGACAACCATACCGCTTAAATAATCCGTGTTCATACCGATACATTTAAAAAAAAAAAATATTAAAAAAAACTCGGGACATATTTGCCTCCTCCTACTCACCAAAAAAAATTGTTGCCAGTTTTTGGTTTTTGTTGTATATTTTTTGGTTTAATTTTATAATTTAAATGCACCCTACAGTCGGTGTTTTAGGAGGACATGAAAGTTGAATTCAAATTAAAGTTACAGTAAAATTCTTAGAGGTGATATGGTATCCTAGAATCATTGTTAATTCTTGTTGTATTAGAGATCAGCAATGGGTATTCAATAAGATGAGTAGAATCGAATCATACTCATAATTTCTGATATTTATACGCATTCATACTTATTTTAATATCACGGAATCTCTATTCATATTCAAAGTTTGAAGTACTCATCATATTCATACTTAACAACACGTATGATGTTGTTGGAGATCGACTTTCCATAACTCAACATATACACGAATCACATAATAAGTATGCATCGCGTACGAACACTAAAATAATCACTAAAAAGTTGGGTGTTTACTCCACTTGCTGCTTATGTGTCTTTTTTCTTTTGTTGCAAATACAACAACAACTAAATTTTGATGAATGGTTCGTGTCACTCGAATCATTTATAAGTATTCCAAGTATTTTTCTAAAGTTATGAATCTAAATAAATAGGCGTATGAATCAAACATATTTCTAATGGTATGAGTTTGATGTCAACGTTGTACGCATATTCATTGCAACCTGTACTTATAAATCAACGTTGTAGTGAGTATGATTAAATCAGAGTACACCTAATTCTGTTTTTACACGGTAGATTGGTTCCAGAAAAAACCGTGTAAAAAAAACCGTGTAAAAAAACCGTGTAAAAAAAAGACACTGATCGTATGCAAAAATAGGTGATTGGTTCCTAATCTCTAAAACCTATTAAAATTAGTGAAAAACAAGGATTTTTTAAGAAGTTTTGTATTTGACATTTTCTTTTAGGATTCATAAAATATTTTACAAAATTAAAAATATAAATAACTTAATAAATATAAAATATTTTTTGGCTTAACTTTCATCTTAATGCGTTAAATTTAATGTAACGATAAAAAACAAATTTGCCAATAAAAAATTTCTTTACCAAACACAAAATATTAACACATTTCAATTGCTCTGACCTTTGTGTTTGTATTCACAAAAGGGAATTCCCCTAAATTTGTGCCATTTACATTTGCTTTGACCAGTAAATTTGCTTGTCGCGCAAAAAGGGAATTCCCTTAAATTTGTGATATGAACATACTTTGCAAAAATTAAATTTGACAAAAAAATTTAAGCACAAAAAATTTTAAATCGTGCTAAATGGAATAAAATCGTGTAACAAAAATTAAAAATATTTTATTTTCAAACCGTGTTATATCAAAACCGTGTAAAAAAAGACCGTGTAAAAACAGAATTAGGTGTACATAGTTAAATTTCAATATTGTTGAATCACTTATATTCAAAGTTTTATGAGTAACGAAAAAACGATTCATTGCTGATCTCTCGTTGGAACCACTTTGCGAATCTCATGTGCTTATGTGCATAGAAACTTCCTTCATTTATCCGGCAACTTCTAGAACTCACTGGTGATTTGTTATGTACTACCCTTTGTTGACTGTTGTTCAACTTTCGCTTTCTTGCCGGTGCCCATCTCTTGCTAGGTATAGATGTAGGTTATTTGGCTCCCCATTCGTTGTTAGCTTAACGGAGCTATCATCTATTGACATCAAGGATGTAGCTTCGTTCATCAAACTTTCTGGCTGGTTTTCCAGTGCGGGGTAGTCGTGCTTTTGTTGTGCAGCCCTTGCGCTGATCAACTTCTTCCTTTTCCCTGATTTTGGTGGAACTTGGTTAGTACAGGGACTGCGTTCATCCGTGGCTTCACAACGGGCCGCTATGCGTGCTCAAGTGAGCTTTGTGATATCAGAGCTACCACTCCGACCTAATCTATCCTAACCCTTTGTTATCTTTTTATGTAGTTTCTGCTACAAACAGAATAGTCGTGTATAGTTCGATTCGCGTGTAGTTTAAGTGACAGTTCAGATATGCAGTCTTCTCATAATTGACATTCACTTTCGACACATCCATAAAAACTTATCTCGAGAAGTCATAGTCATTTACTCAGGATCTTCGAATGACTTACATATGTATATTTGATCCTCGCTGGTGAGTATTAGGTACTAAGCCTTAAAATCCAGGGAAAAGCAGGGGCCTGGGTTTAGTACGCAAGTCAACGCCAATAATAATGGGGGCAGATCTTTATAATCGCATGATCAAATTAATGTTAGCTGTCTTGCCAAGGGGAACTAGGCACTAATAGAGCAAGATAAGTCCAACTATTAATACATGCATACATAACGACCGAGTTTCTCCCACCACTCGTGTTGTGTGCATTAATTTTATCCATGAGTGACAGGACCTACAGTTTAATGACGGCTCCGACAGATTTTTCAGAAACTTTTCATGGCAACTTTATTTGCTATTAGAGTTTTTGCAAGAACTCTGCTGAGAGGAAGTCGCCGAGGAAATATTTTTTGGGCTTGAACCGTAGCCTTAAGTCTAATAAACCAACACACTACCTACTAGACTACGGTGGCTCCATAAGTCCAACCATTAATTTGCTTAATTGCAGTTTGGCCAATTCCAGTTTCGAGACCTAATTTCATCACTAAACTTTGTTTTAAGCATGGAGTACAGTGCAAGACTTTATCATCCTGTTCAGTGTATTCGATTTCAATGCTCCTTTTTTAAGTCCGAAATCACTTGAGCCTTAGTAGAAAGCATTTGTTTGTAGGAAAGATTTATAGCTTTAGACATGGCTGCCATAAACTTTTGGTCGCCGTGGTCTAGAAGGTAGTGAGTGGTTTTGTTAGACGCAAACCCGTGGTTCAAACCTCAGCTCCGACATTTCAAACAAAACGAAAAATGAAAAAATTATTACTGCAGCGACTTCATCTCAGCAATCTTTTGATAAAAACTCATAAAGCAGCTTATTAAAGAAGCTTGGCAAGAATGTGTCGCTCAGAGTCGACACTCAAGTCTAAAATAAACACATCCAACATGCCTGATGTCAGAAATTTGGTTGTAAACCTGACTAAAATGTTGCAATGCTATGTTAAGTAAGTATGATTGCAAGTTTAGGGCACTTGGTTGCCTGATTTGATCCGCATCAAAAATCATTTCCATTATCTCTACAATTTGATTTTCTTTGTTTTTGTTTTTGTTGTTGTTGTATTTTAATGTTGGAAGTGCGTGGTAAATATTATATACGCTTGTGTGACCACTTTGATAACCCAAATGTATGTATGCGGTTATGTTTTTGCGGTACAGACGCATACAAAACTACATGTGTATGAACATTTGAAATAAAAAAAAAAATGGTATATCAACACATTCATACAATATTCATGCAACAAATACAAGTGCAAGCATAAGCTCTGCTCTGTTTAATGTCAAATTATGTTTTGTGGCAAGCAGGCCAACAAAAAAAAGAAGAAGAAGGAAATTTTGGGGGCAGATTGAAATTTCTAAAAAAAGATTTAATTCAAGATGTTTAGATAACTGTATTGTATGTACAAAACAGATAGACAACTTCCTTAAGAAGTCGTTTATAACTGCTTAAAGAGAAACTTTCTCTCGAATGAAATAAAGTTCGTTTGCTCCTTATAAAACCATTCAAAAGCAATTTATATGTCATTAATAACGCATTTAAATAGAAAAGTTATTGTTTGTTATCGTTTTCTGTATTATCAAACACACACACACACACACTTATCTGTATCTGTATCTCTATCACAATCTCCATAAACATTTGAAATACACTTGACCTGCTCTACGCTTGATAAGCATTTTCATTTGATTGCTTTATTCTCTGCTTGCATGTTCAGATTTCATTTTTAATTAAAATAACATTTCTAACCTACAAATTGCAATTAGTTAATCAACAATTTTTGATCAAAATAAGCAACAAAAATGCTGCTAAATATGAACGAACCTTCATACATGGATACAATAATATAAAGCTGGCATATCGTACAATATTATAGAATAGAATAGAAGAAGAAACAAATACGAGGGTTGGATGATAAATGGTTTCAAATCAGAGATCAGCAATAAATCGTTTTTTCACTACTCATAAGCACTTATGAAATTTTGATTATAAGTGAGTCAACAATATTGAAATTGAAACAATGTACTCTGGCTCATTCATACTCACTACAACGTTGATTTATAAGTACATGTTGCAATGAGCATGCATACAACGTTGACATCAAACTCATACCATTTGAAATATGTTTGATTCATAAGCCTACGCATTCAAATTCATAAGAAAAATGCTTGTAATACTTATAAACGATTCGAGTGACACGAATCATTCATCAAAATTTACAGTCTTTGTTGTTGTTGCATTTACAAAAAAAGACAAAAAGACACATAAGCAAAAGAGACAAAGACAGCAAGCAGAGCAAAAACACAAACTTCTAGTGAGTATTTTAGTGTTGTAAATGTTGAGTCCTGGAGAGTCGAAATCACAAATATCATGCGTGTTTGTGTATATGTTGAGTCATGGAGAGTCGAAATCAATAACATCTTTGGTGTTGTTAAGTATGAATATGGTGAGTACTTCAAACTTTGAATATATAGATAGATTTTGATAGATTTTGTTAAAAAAAATTTAATATTTGAATTCATTTAAATCTCTTTATGAAGCGTGATTTATATAAATATGCTTAAATTAATTTCCCTAACAATCACTGTAAGTATTCCATCATTAAGTATCAAATTTCAATTAAAATCATTGGAGGTAATTTTCATTTTCCACAATAAAACTAGAAAGTTTTTGAATTCTGTTGCTAAAAAACTTTAATTTGAGATGAAAGTGTACAAAAAAGGAACATAAAAACATAAGCATCATTATTTAAATATATTTTTTTTAATTTTCTTAGCTTTTAGGCGAACAAAAAATTAAATTTTTAAAAATCTTTAAAAAAGGATATATAGACTGCTCTGAAAGTATAATAGCTAAAACCAAACTTTTTATAGAGTATTATTTCTTACATAAAACTACAAGTTGTGTGATAAAAGTTTTATGAAAATGGTTAAAATTTTCTAACAAAAAATTAAGATAAATATATTTTTTTTAGAAAAAAAATTCCTTTTCATTCGAATTTCAAAAAAAGGCTTTAAGCATGATTATTAAAGCTTACAAGACTTTCAGCCCTTTTTTTCGAAAAGGCGTAATAGGTGTAAATATATCATTATCAAAGCGAATGATTCTGTTATCTCATACGTGCGTTGTTGTCAGAAATGTTATCATGTAATAATAAAACATGGGACGAAACACATTTTTCTAATGTTTGTCTGTCACGTGAGATAAATATGAGAAGAGCAGTAAGAAGGACTCTACAACATTTCAGGAAACAACTGCTAGCAATCTGCGTGAAAATTGGTAATATTTTTTCATCCTAAACTACTAAAGGCAGTTTGTTCTGTTCCAAGTAGTACCGTCTTTGGCGATATACATCATGTTGTCATGTTTGTTGCTGCCGTACTTTCTGCAGTTCATAAGACGAGCTTCTATTACCTTCTTCTTCAAAGTCTTTAACAGCAGGAATATTACATATACCGGTCATTACAACCTTTCGTTATAATTGGAACTGTTTGACCTGAGGTTTGAACTTTGGTCTGACATCTAATAAGGCAACACGCTACATACTAGACTACGACTACTTCAATCAATATTAAGAACATATCAAAAATAGAAAATTCAATCTTTTCACTTTCGTTCCACACTTAAATAATGGCGGTAACAATACTAACGAATTATAAAAATATCAGACATCTAAGTTTTTCTGAATTAAATAAAATTTGAAATGTATCTTTATTGATACAAAGCTCGATCTACGGTTAAAATAAGTATAAATGCGTATTAGAAATTATGAGTATGAGTCGCTTCTACTCATCTTTTTTAATACTCATTGCTGACCTCTTAAACATACATACACACATAATTGGTTATTACAACCGTTTAGTCTGAATTACGACCTAGTTTCTTACACCACTTTTGTTGTGTGTGTTAATTTTATACATGAGTGGTGAGACCTACAGTTTAAAGTCGACTCCGAAGGACAGATTTTGTGAAACATTTTTCATGGCAATTTTGTTTTCCTCTCGGAGTTATTGCCAGAAAACTGCTGAGAGGAAGCCGCCGAAGAAATGTCTGACCTGGGGTTTGAATCGAGGCCTCATGTCTGATAAGCCAACACACTATCTACTAGACTACGGCGGCTTCAATTCGATATTGTTGCAATATATATACGTAATTACTTACTTAACTTACTTACTTAATTGTTCGTTTCAACCCTTTAGTCAGGATTACAACCTGAGCTTCACACCACCACTAATGTTGGCTGTGTTAATTTTATACATAAGTGGCGATACCTACTCCTGTTTAATGTCGACTTTGAATGACTGATTTGAAAAGGCAATTTTCCATCTCATTCTGTTGAAGCTTAGGTTTAAATGCACGGCAGGTTAGGGTAGTCAGCTCGTCTTGGTGACTGAATGATAACATCCATGGAATATAAGGCAATCAATAATCATAAATGATTGCATTCTATCGGAAATATTCATTACTCAATACTATGACTTCTCCTGAAGGCTCAAAATGTTCATTCCGGAAAGAGGGAAATGGAAAAATGTTTAATGCACGTTATAGTTGACTCCTTACAGATCTTCTCGGATGGTTCGACACTGAATGAGACTGTGGCTGGAAGCAAATTTTCGATGAAAGTTAGGTTTACATCACTCGCTAGGTAGGTTGGAGTAGTAGCTTTGATACCAAAAGCTTACTTGAGCATGCATAGTGGTCCGTTGCGACGCCACAAGTAAGGCTACAGTTCCATAAGAAGTGCATTTCAGGTGAAAGTAAAGGCCATACGGGATGCAAGGATGACTGTTAAGGATGACAATATAGCCGAGAGGTATTTATGAGACATTGTCAAGGAATTGTATTCTCACATAGGACTGTGTGCTGCAACCGGAAGTCCCTTAATTAGATATTAGAGTGGTAAAGCATTCACTTCATTTGGTTTCTCGGTCTCGGTGATATTTTGAAAAACTGCGGAGCGGCTGACCTGACTCGAACATTATAATTTTCACAGAATTTTCTTGTCTCTTCTCCATATTGAGAACGCCAATAAGAACTTAAAAGTTTAGAATTGATCCTGTAGTCATAGAATGCCTTAATGCTGCATACGGAGCAGCAAATCAGGACAATGTTAAAAAGAAGGCTAATGGACTACGCGTATCGTTGTTGTTACTGAAGATTGCATTGTTCAGCAATAAGAAAATAATTCTTCACCTATTGAAGAAGTATTTTAAGACTAAGGAACACATTATCTCCTTAATTGGGTCGACGTAGGCTAAGGGGTTTCATCATGAGCTCCGTATGGTTACTGGAGTAAATGTGATATCACTGTGGACCATACTAAGCCTAAGTATACTTCTACGCTCTTTCCAACCGTAAGAGTTGATATTGAATGGAATTTGTTATACGTTTCTGGGAATGTAAACTTCATCTGCTAGGATAACAGCTTTTCACTGAAGTCTTGAAAATATACATGGGAGCAGAATAGTTTAGGAAGCAGAATATGTGCTGACTTCTGTGTTCTGTCAAGCAGAGAGATGAATTCCATTGGGGACATATTCGCAGAGGTCATAGATTTGGATGCCTTTTACCAAAGGGCTCTGAAAACTCAATTTGGACACTGGAGTTCTAATAAGACGAAGCTCAGACGATTTTAGATAGAGCGCTACTTGGTTTCACATGATCATGACATTCACACTCGATGTACAAGAGATGGATCAATACACCATAATTAAGGGGGACACATTCATTATAATCTCGTGAAAATTCCCAATATATGGGCAAATGGGTCTAGAGGGCATGAAATTATGAAAAGTTAAAGGTCTATACCAGCATAGTCTTCAAATCTGTAATATCTCGACTGAATGGAAGAGAAATGTTGAGTTATCACTGTATGATGACTGCCTGCCTGCTTATATTTCAACTGTCTTTACAGCAAAAAGAGAAGACAAGCTATGACGCGTCTTGGGCAGGGTCTACAAAAAAATTTGAAAAGTAAGGTAATGACTGTGCTAGTCCTCCAGGTACTTCCTGGAGCAGCACGATTTGGCAATACATGGATGCAATTGCAAAAATAATTTTTAAGTAGGTCTTTAGTGTACAATTTCTTGTATGAAAGAAATCTTGTAAAAGCTTCTTAACACATCGACTTATCACCCAACCCACTTTTATGACCTGCCAATATTTTAGGGAATTTTATGAGAAATCAAATTTACCAAGCAACGCACACATATACACACACACACACTTCCACATACTTATACAATCAAAAACAAACACTAACACTAACACATACCGATACAGACACAAACGCCCATCAATTTTGAATTTCATTAATATTCACAACTGACAGATAAAATCAAATGCTATGCGCCCCACCCCCTTGCTTAGTCTTCATATGCAGCAATAGAACAACTGCTTCCAATTCATAGGAATATTTGAATACTTCACAGCAAAATTGTTGTTTTTATGATGTGACCAGCCAGTCAAACAGCCAAACCAAGTGAGGGCAGATAGCCAACGTCAACGCCAACCATCCAGCCAGCCAGCCTGCCATCCGTAGTAGTAACAGCAGCTGAGTGTTGAACAATGCATAAGTAACGGATGTGTAAACGCATGACAGCCAAAAAGGAAAGGAAACTTACCGCCAGGGAGAGATAGAGAATTTGTCTATTTTGAACATTTCTAAGGCAACAATTTGTTTGTTGCATGAGTTATTATTTTTGTGGTTGTCACTGGGTGTTGTTATTGTTGTTCTTGTTGTTGTTTGTAATAATTTATTGTGTGAAGTCCAGTTGATGAGGCCCAATTTTATTTAATCGTAACGAATTGCGCTTTAAAATGTATTTTAATTGGAATAATTTTCGGAAAGGTAGTTAAGGACAGTTTGAAGAACTTTTTTTCTGTTTAATAATGTTGAGAGGACTTCTTTTCATTTAGGATTAGACAAAGTGTTTACACCGGACTTTTTATAAAAACCCAAAGGTTTACGTGGCATCAATTACTTACGTGTTGTTTTATGTCAACACTGTACCCGTCAGTCAACATTGTTCAGTTTGGTTGTGCCCATCATACTTTTTTCTTCTTTTTTATTCTTTCAAATTTCCGTATAACACAGCATTTTTGGGAAGTTTTTTGGCCACTTTAAGACGAAGAAAACTGCAAGTGAGAGACACCGTTTGCTTGTGGAAATTATGCGATGAGCACTCTCTATCAAAAACGTAGCGTGTCAGGTGGTCTGAGCCTGTGTCAAATTAACACACACAACGTAATTGGTGTGAGAAGCTAGGTCGTAAACCTGTCTGCAGGGTTGTAATGACCAATTATGTTATGTATGGTGCCACATAAACTGAAGCCGAGGGACTTTGAAAGACGATGGCGGATGCCCTCGCTAGGTTAGGTTCGCTTTCTGGTGAGCGATTTAGTAGTTGGTCCTGACCCCCAGTCTGTCACCCCTGCGGTCTCAGCAATGGATGGGTCAGGTAGGAAGAGCAGCGGCGTTGGGGGAACGGATCGGGTTGTTTTGCTTCTCGGTGTCTATGGCCTGCTGTGGACAATAGGAGAACAGGTTGGCTGCTGGGCCTGGATAAGGCAAGCTTAAGGTTGGTTGTCGGTTTTATCACGGGGCACTGCGAGATTACGTCGCTGACGGGGATCTGGAACGGATGCCAAACGGACTATTGCGGGGCATGTTGCGATAAGGAGGAGTTGGAGACTATCGAACACCTCCTCAGTAATTGCCCAGCCCTTTGGCGTGGCCTTCTTTGAGAGTTTGAATTCTGTGTCGAGAGCCGATATCAAGGCTCTCCACAGATTCATTAGTGGCTTAGACTGGTTGAGAGGCGCTAGGGCTTCATAAGTGTAGTCGCGCTCTCCCCCTTTTTGTTGTATCTTATCTGTGTAATTCCTCCACTTCCCATTCCCCCCTTTCCTACATCCTTTCCTTTTTATCCCTCTATTATCCTTCCCTCTTCAAGGACGTTGTACAATGGGTCAATTCGACCTCCGGTTACTGTACTTGTCTTGATTGACAAGTGCACGTCCTCTAACCTAACCTAACCTAACCTAACCTTTAAAGACGATTTTGCATGACAGTAAATGTTGCTTGATCGCTTTAAAGAGAAATCAGTTTTGCCCCATATTATCACTGGCGATGAAAAATGTATTAATTACGACAACCCCAAGCGCAAGACAGTACAACTGAAGCGTAGGCAACAAGAAAGATACAAATAAAATAAAATTACATTTGTGCTTAGTTTTAATTAAAATTCTTTATGATTCGCACAATTCTGTGTGCCATTGTTCACAATTTGATGTAAACAACAACAATTGCTTTTCTTTGTTTTTCCTCTGTTTACACCCTTTGCATAAACAATAACAATTACTGGGCAATTTTGCGACAGATCTTTGTAACGGAGATCTTCAAACCACTTCACCCAAGACTGACTGAACTTTACTAACAGTCTGATGAATGTTCTTGAAGGGAAATGTTCATGGGTTCGCCTTCTCGAAATCTCTATAAATGTGGACATCGTTGTTTACATTTATTTTTGTAGTGTTTGTTGTTGTATTTTTGTTTACTTGCTTACCATTTTATTATGCTGGTGTTTGTTGTTATATTAGCAGTACGATAATTTGTAAACAGGATTGTTTTGTTTTTGTAGCTTTTGTTTATAGTTTTAATGTTAAACGATGTAAAAGCAAAACACCATTATCTAGATATTTTCATTTCGGTAACAATATTTATCTCCCCTTACTTTTACCACACTCCCTCCTCCTTTACGCTAGTCTTCACTGAACACATTAAAATTCAATTAGAAATTCATTTTCGAGAAATCTATTACGCTGATCTTGGCAATACGATTTAATAAACAGGTTCTCATAATTATGCTGTCATACCACAATACCACGAACTTTAAGCCAAAGGCTAGAGAACGCAGCAAGCAGAAGCCAACAACTCTGACATATGTACGTATGACAGAAACTTTAAATGAAAACCTTGAAATAAGGAGCCTAAAGTGTGCCTATAAACAAATATTTGCTCGTGTATGTATGTATATATGTATGGTTAGGTAGGTAGGGAGGGGAGTATAACATGTGCATTGAATTGTACAACAAATTACAAACTGAACATTTATGTTTGCATTGGTATGGGTTGCATAGGTTTGAAACATCCTTTTTCTTACCGCATACAGTTGTAGCTAAGCATAGAAGTGTGAGTGCGAGTGTGAGTATATATGTGTAGCATATGTGTATATAAGTTTACGTGAGTAAAACGTTATTATCACGAGTGTATGTTGAATTTCTGTTAATAAACTGAGAAATGAGGTTAAATTTTGCAAACACTTAAACGTACAAGCCCCATACATTTATGTGCCAGCAATAAGCGTGAACATAACCCGGTTATTTCTTGTGTGATTTACACTAGGACAAAAAGCATCAGAGACTTGGTGGCTGGAGGTAAGAGTTGAAAGAAAAATGGAAATACTAACTGAACTACAAGATTTGTTTTTTAAAGAAAGTGTTTAAATCCGAACCAAAAATTCTCTGTGGAATAAAATGTTTGTTTAAGTTGTAGAGACATACGTGGAGCTAACTTTCCTATTATGGGGTCCAATGAAAACTTCACTCCTTTCAAGGAGGAGCCTAAGTACTAAGGACTATTAAAAACCCTACAGCAGATGATGGCAGACAATTTGACTGAAGTCAGGCTGGTTGATAAATTCTGAATGGTCAGCGATGGTTATTGACATTGAAGAGACTCTTCGTCTCGCAAACGGGACATCAAATTGTAAATCTGTGGTGCGTATAGTTGAGTAGGAGGATTGATACGAGGAAAACCATATTAGTCTTCTTTACGAGGAGAAGTAAACTTCATAAGTATCAAAATATTTGACTGATAGGTCAGGTGACTTCATGAAAAACGGAAACAAAATATTTGAGAAGGACAGTAAAGTTAATTTTAAACCAATTGCGCCTTTTTTTGGTCAGACAGAACAGATCTGAATACATTCCAAAGCATTAAAATGATGGTCGCAAATTGGCATGTGTTGCCATGACCGTGGTAAGTGAGAACCTGTCCTATTTCAGCCTTAGAGCCTCTATGGGATACAATTTGGATGTCATAAAGTCTTGATTGGGAAAATGGGACGCAGGCTTAACAAGACATTTTGTAAGAAAGAATTCAGAAAAACCAGCAAATTCACTAGAGTTTCAGTTTTTCCTTTGAACGAAAGTTAATCAGCAACGACAGCCTTTCTCTCTAGCCTCGCTTTCAAGCAAAACTTGCGGGCTCCTTCTCGATACCTATGAATTCTGATCTCCTTACACTCACGGTTTTCCTTTGCTTAGTCCTTGCAATTGAGATTTCTTTCTTCTTTCGCCGTTCCATTAATCAATAGTTGGCCATTGCAAACTTTCAGTCAGGATGACGACCACTATTCTCATACCACTTGTGTTGTACGTGTCAATTTCTTGCGCATGTGTGGCGGGAACTACAGTTTAAAGTCGATGCCGAACGACAAATTTTTTGAGAAACTTTTCATGGTAATTTTATTTACTTACTTACTTACTTAATTGGCCATAACAACCCGATTAACGGATTCCGGCCCGCCGCAACACATCCTTCCAGGCGCCTCTGCTTCTTGCGCGCCTACGTTAGTTGGTCACACCAATCGATGCCAGGGCTTCCTCGATTTTGTCCTTCCAACGGATACAAGGTCATCCTCTTTGCCGACGTCCGCAGATCCCCGCATCAAATACCCGTCTCGCAGGAGCATCCTCCTCCATTCGAACGACCTGGCCGAGCCAGCGCAGCCGCTGAATATTAATACGCTCCTTGTTGGATCGGATAAGGAAATCATTGCCAACTACACTGGACGGAAGATCTTACGCAGTACTTTTCTCTCGAACACTCTCAAGGCTGCTGCAGCAGTACTTAATAGGGTCCATGCCTCTGCGATATTTTAATTAATTTTAATTTTATTTACTCCCTGAGTTTTTGCTAGAAATCTGCTAAGAGTAAGTCGCCGAAGAAAGATTTGTTTCATATTTCGTTTTGATGGAGATGTCTTACTTGGGGTTTGAACCGAAGCCTCATATCTAATAAGTCAACACACTATCCACTGAACTAAGGCGCCCTTGATTCACGTATTATAAACGACTACAACGTTGGTATAATATGCAGCGTTTAACTCCATGATGGTATCATTGGATTCTAAGGGAAGGCTTTTGAAAATTAAGTACAGATTTGACAGTGTTTTCTATCAATTCGCTAACTTTCTACACAAACATTGTCGTCAAAAGATGTGCCCTATTGCTTCATTTGAGTTCTTTGACTGGAGTAGGCGGTAGCAACTTGTAACAACGTCCAGCGTTCAGCTCAATGATAGTATCAGTGCTGTGTACGCAAAGGCTTTTGAAAGCTAAGGACAGCTTTGACAGAATTTTCTGTGCTCTGACACTCTACGCAGACATTATCGGCACAAGATAAGCTTGAGTAGAGCATTTGAGTTCGTTGTATTAGGCTGGCGGTAGCATCTTGTAATGTGAGCAGCTTAGCATCGTATAATTTTTCCATCCAGCTCTGCGGACTCATCTTCTATCGGGTTTATACCTGAACTACGTAGCTGTGATACGATGTTGATACCTTCTGCTATATGCCCAAGTAATCTGTATTAACTTTTTTTTTAAATTCTCATTAAAAAAAACCTTCGAATTATTTCTGTTGTAACTTTTACTTTCCCATGAAGCTTGAAATAATTTTACTGTGTATGCTGCATTGTCATACCATTCTTTATCAATAAATCACATTCAAAATTTATTTGTTTTAAATTTATTAATCTCTTAAATATCAATTTTAGAAGAAATAATATCATGTCCTCTTATTTAAATTGCAACATTTTATTTATGACAGAGTATATCATACAATAATAATAACACTTTCATTTAAGATAAGTTATCTGCCACACATCAACTACAATAGATTCTTTACTTAACGAATTCTGCTTGATTAAGATTGATTTTTAATAAAATAAAATCTTCTTTCATAAATAGAGAAGAATTTTAGTTTGGACATGAAATTGCTTTTCATAAAACATTCTCCCTTTCTATTTGCTTGTACAAGTGTGTGTGTATAAATTTGTATTGTTGTTGTTAGTTTATAAAATACATTAGCATTGTGTTAATTGACACATTGATGCCCAATTTAATACTCAATACATGAAAAACACCTACGAAATTATGTATTCACATCAAGCCGTCGTCATGCACGCACACATACATATTAAATATGTTTCGTTATAAATAATGCTCGACCTCATGCTATTACTCTGTATTATTCTTACTCACTATCTCCTCTCTTTTCATGCTGTAGTACACTGTGCTTACCCCTACATAGTGTTTTGTGGTTTTGTTTTAAACTTGTTTGTGTAAAATATTGTAATGTTTTTACCTCGTAAAAACGTTTAAAATATGAAGTCGTAGATTGAAAATAAAATTAAAATAAATTTGTGTTTAGTTTTAATTAAAATTCTTCTTATTATCCGCACAAGTCTGTGTGCAACTGTTCACAACGTGATGTAAACAACAACAATTGCTCTGTTTGTTATTCCTCTGTTTACGCCCTTTGCATAAACCATAACATTTACTAGACAATTGTTGGACTGATCTTTGTAACGGAGATCTACAAACCATGATCATTCTCTTCAAACAAACCGCTTCTTCACACAAGACTGAATGAACTTTTACTAACTCCGTTGCCTGCTTTGCCTTGCCTTTTATATGGAAACGTAAAGAGTCTCGTGAATGTTGTTGAAGGGGAATGTTCGCCTTCGCCTTCTCGAGATCTCTATAAATGCAAACAGCGTTGCTTAAATTTATTCTTGTAGTGTTGTTTGTGTCTTTTGTTTACATTTAATTTTATAGTGTTTGCTGATGTATTTTTGTTTACTTGTTTGCCCTTATTAGGGTGGTGTTTGTTGTATTTTTGTTTATAATTTTAATGTTAAGCGATGTAAAAGCAAAACACCATTTCATTTTCGTAACAATATTTTAAAGATTGTTTATATCAACAGCGGGAGCTTGGACAAAGACCTCAACGGTCATTATCAGATAAACTAGGAATCAATCGACCACATTAGGGGTTTGTATAGGAATTAACACTGGTGCACTGGAAAAAAACCTAAGAAGAAACATAATGTTTTAGGGGACACAAGGACGAGTCATCCAGGAAGTTAAAGTTACTTGTCATGTTATGATCATACGACATTAGCGAAGACAGTGGCGACAAGTCTAGATAAGATACATACATACATAGTTGGCCCTCACAACCCATTAGTCCGGATTACGACTTAGCGTTTCAAGCCGCTTATGTCGTGTGTGCTAATTCTATACTTGAGTGGTGAGACCTACAGTTTAAAGTAGACTGCGAAAGACAGATTGTTGAGAGAGTTTTCATGGCAATTTTTCATTTATTCTCAGAGGTTTTGGCAGATATCTACTGAGAGGACGACGGCGATGAAATATTTTTTCCATGTTTCATTTTGAGTGTAAGTGTTGATTTATGGAGAGTCGAAATCAACAACATCATACGTGTTGAACATGATGAGTACTTCAAAATTTGAGTATGAGTAGAGGTTCAATGATATTAAAAATGTTATGAATGCGTATCAGTATCAGAAATTATGAGTATGATTCGATTCTACTCATCTTTTTGAATACTCATTGCTGATCTCTGTCCCTAACTGCAGCACCCACTTTTATTACTTAAACTTGTTGCGAGGCCGTTCCAAAAGTCGCAGATAAAGAAGGAACTATCACTTGATCTTTCACAGCAATATGCTGTTTCCTGCTATTCGTATTACGCCTGTCCGCTATTTTTTAAATATCCTCTGCATATTTCCCCTTTGGACACTCAAAAACGATTTTGTTTCTTATAATTTGGTCGTAGGGACTCTTATCATTGTGGATGAACTAACATAGGTTAGGTTAGGTTAGAGGACATGTACTTGTCAATTAAGACAAGTACAGTACCCGGAGGTCGAATTGACCCATTGTACAACGTCCTAGTTTCTCACACGACTTATGTTGTGTGTGTTAATTTTTATACATGAGTGGTGGGACCTACAGTTTAAAGTCGACTCCGAACGACAGATTTTTATTTATTGAGAAACTTTTCATGGCAATCTTTATTTACTCTCAGAGTTTTTGCCAGAAATCTACTGAGAGGAAGTCGCCGAAAAAATACTTTTCGTATTTTGTCTTTGATGCCTGGCCTGGGGCTCGAACCCAGGCTTTTGCGTCTAATAAGCCAACGCACTACCTACTAGACTACGGCGACTTCTATGAACTACCATAAATAGCAAGAGAAATCTAGCATAACTTTCCTCTCCATAAAGTATAGTTTTGTAATCTATAGCGCTTTTTAAAATTCGTCTTCTATCAGCCTAGAAAAATAAATAAATTCACTTGACCTTATCTCTTGTTCCTATACATGTGTGTGGGTGTAAGCATTGAAACTGTGGTATTTATTACTACAAATAGATTTTATTAATACCTACAGACTCACACATATACTGACACACTTGTACACATTCATAATTAATAAATATTTCCTTTATATTACACGCACACATAAGTATACACAAACACTTGTATAAAATATCATAAGTAAAATACAATATTAACAGTGCTCTGTATATGAATGTATGTTAGAGTAGAGCATTTTGTTATAATACAAATTTAATTAAAGAATAATTAAATAAAAAAATAATAAATAATTGAAGACTTAAAGATTGACATGGCAAAGCAAAATCAATATTTGTTGAGAATATTAAAAGACTTTCCAAAAATATATCAAAGAAAACGTAAGAAAACGATGCAAATGATGAAAAAGTGAAAGAAAATAAAGAGAAATTTACAGAAATTAAACAAATAAAGCCATACAATAAAATTTAATTATAATTTAATTAAATATTTGTGGAAATACAAAGAAAAAGAAAATAAAACTCAAATTAAATTTAATTTCGAAAAGTAAATTCTAAATTGGCAAGAATTTATTAAGTAAAGCAGGTCTTTACAAGCAAAGCAATTGCAATCTGATTGCAATTGTAAGAAAACGAACAGGAAATCGTAGAGTAATAAAATCCTTAAATAAAACAGCAAAGAGCTTTTCCAATGAATATTTAAAATATGAAACATTATAAGCAACATCTGACAATAGCAACTACTGCCGACCTTCAGTTATAAAGTGTTGGATAAGAAAGTTTATAAAGCCTTATGCTAGAACCATAGAGGCGTGTTTTACAAAATTTTCCTAAAACTGCCATAGAAAAAATTTAAGCACACAACACGCTGGTTGTCAGTCCACTGGAACAGCATCATAACGTGGTTGAAAAGTATCGAAGTCCATAAAGTATTTACTACGAATTGTAAGTAATTATTTCAGTCATGGTACACTATAGTATTGTTACTAAAATGGAAAAATCTAGAAGCTGATGTTTTGCTTTTACATCGTTTAACATTAAAATTATAAACAAAAGCTACAAAAACAAAACAATGCAGTAAACAAACTTGTGTACAATTATCGTACTGCTTAATATAACAACAAACACCAGCATAAAGAAAATGGTAAACAAGTAAACAAAAATACAACAACAAGCACCAGCATAAAAAATGTTGAACAAGTAAACAAAGATATAGCAACAACACTACAATAATAAACGTAAACAACGATTATAGAGATATCGAGAAGAGGAAGTCATGAACGTTCGCCTTCAATAATATTCATCAGACTGTTTACGTTGCCATATAAAAGGTAAGGAAAAGCAGGCGAGTGAGTTAGTAAAAGTTCCGTCAGTTTTGTGTGAAGACGCGGTCTGTTTGAAGAGAGTAATTATGGTTTGAAGATCTCAGTTACAAAGATCTGACGAACAATTGCTTAGTAATTGTTATTGTTTATACCAGAGTTATAAACACAGGAATAACAAAGAAAGGCAATTGTTTTTCTATACATCAAGTTGTGAACAGTGCCACATAGAATTGTGCGAATAATAAAGAATTCTAATTAAAACTAAACAGAAATTTATTTTTATTTTATTTGCAATCGACGAGCTCATATTTTAAACGTTTTTAAAATGTAAAAACGTAAAATACCTTCGTCACTATTTTTTCGAGAATTGCTTTTCAGTAATAATTCTCACATACATACATACATACATAATTGGCCATTACAATCCTTCGGTCAGGATTACGGCCTAGCTTCTCACACCACTCATTTTGTGTGCGTTAATTCTTACGCATGAGGGGACCTACAGTTTAACGTCGACTCCGAGCGACAGATTTTTGAGAAACTTTTTCATGGCAGTTTTAGTTACTCTCAGAGTTTTTGCCAGAAATCTGCTGAGAGGACATCGCCGAAGAAATGTTTTTCTTAATATTTCGTTTTGATGCCTGACCTGGGATAAGAACCCGGGCTATACGTCTAATAAGCCAACATACTATCTATTAGACTACGGCGTCTTCTAATAATTCTCACATTATCTTTTCTGTTGCGAGTAATCACATATAATATCAGAGAAGTAATCAGACAATCTTAAATACCCAGAGTGGTGGGAATCAAAACCACGACTTTGATATTTGAAGTTTAGCACACTGCCCACTAGGACATCGGGGCACTCAGTTAAGCAACTTGATGTTTTCTTGTGCCAAAAATATAACGAAGAATACCTTATGTGTGGTTGCCTGGAGATAAGGAAATGCAAAATCGAAGACCTTATATACAGGGTGGCTGATATGTATTGCAACCAACTTCAGGTTGTTATCATTTGTAAACAGCTCGTCTGACAGCTGACAGATTTATTCCAGTGACAGTTCATTTTATTATTTACAAGCTTACAAAAGCATTTTGATCTATTGCATTCAGAAAAACAGTTATTCGTGATGGAATTCAAGCGTAATAGTGTGATTGCTTTATATTTGGCTGGAAAACCACAGGTGGCTATCGTTAGAGCCCTCCAGCATTTAAATGTGAATAAATCTTTTGTTTCTCGTACCATTGCTCGTTACCGAGATCATGGCAGTGTTGTATCGCCTCCAAAAAGTGGATGAAAAAAAACGGTAACAACACCAAAAATGATCCGAAAAGTGAAGGTCAGATTTGATCGAAATCCACGCCGCAGTGGTAGAAAAATTGCTCGTGAGCTGAACATATCGCGAGAACGGATGCAACACATATTGAAAAATGAGCTTGGACTAAAGCCATTGAAGTTCCAAAAAGTGCAAGAGCTCACCGATGGAAAAAAAAAGTTAGATTGGCAAGAGCCAAGGAGTTACTTCGTTTGCACGAAAGTGGCCAGCTACCGAATTTGGTTTTCTCCGATGAGAAGCCATTCCAAATTGAGCAGTTTGTGAACAAACAAAATGATCGGGTTTACTTGCCAAAGAGGTCAGCTGAAAATTTGCACCTATGATTGCCCACCAGAACTCAAGCGCCGCCGATGGTAATGGTGAGGGCCGCCGTAACGGTCGATGGTCGCTCCCCGTTCGTATTCATTGACCGTGGGGTCAAAATAAATGCCGAATATTATCGGGAAAATGTCTTAAAGACAGTATTGAAGCCCTGGGCAGACAAACATTTCAGCCGCAGACCATGGACATTCCAACAGGACTCAGCACCACCGCACTCAGAACGCGTCAACCAAGAATGGCTTAAAAAGGAGGTTCCTCGCTTCATTTCTACCGCACAATGGCCACCAAAATCTCCGGATCTCACTCCGTTGGACTTTTGCGCCTGGGGCATTTTGGAGAGTAAGGTTCTCACTAAAAAATACCAAAGTCTTGATCATCTCAAGACGGCGCTTTGCCGGGAATGGGCCAAAATACCGCAGAACCACTTTCGTGCAGCCTGTGATGGCTTTGTCGGCCGTTTGAAGGCCATAATTCGTATCAAAGGTGGCCAATTGGAACAAATCTAAACTGATTCTAAAATTTGATGTTTTTTCCACCTTTTTTTGCTTTTGAACAATAAAATTAAAAAAAAAATTAAAAAATATAGCGCTTTACTTTGTTGCATTATGTATCAGCCACCCTGCCTTGCGATATTGATAGCCTTATCGGGTTTGTCTGAAATCTTTGCTGACTAGAAACTGGCGGGCTTTCGAATTTATTGTCTACTACTGTCACGACTGGCTTAACGTCTTCGTATAGCCACGAAATAATTGTGTAGCAGCCAATTTAAACCACAAATTAATGAAGCCACTCGTATGTTAGTGTCATAAAAAAAGATGTGAAACATTGTATTTCATTAGGCATATTACAAGAAGAGATTAATTAATGTCTGATAATTGATTGATTAGAGTAAATTTGTTTAAAATCTTTAATTACAATATTTAAGTATGAATCAACTAAAATGGAAAATTTAATTTCTTTTTTTCACCATGCCCGCCCCCCCCCTTTAATTATGCAATAAATCATACGATATTCATTAAAATTAAACTCTGATTGAAATGTAAATTATGTTGATTGAAGATTAACTCTTTTTAGAATATATGTGCCATTAAGATTGAATGATTAGGAAAATGTTTCCTTTAGTTTTTCACTCTCTCTCTCTCTCTTTCTCTCTTTCTTTGGCCTTCAAAACAACAACAAATGTTTCTTGTATATGGAAACACTATTTAAAGACAGAAAAAGGAAATCAAAGAAATACGAAAAAAAGCAAGGAAAGAAAAGAAAATGTTAAGCATTCTAGACTCATTTAGTAATTTTATGCAAATTTTATTGGAATAAAAACACCTTTCATTACGAATTGATTGCATAATTTAAGGCGTTATTATGACCAACACAGAAGGAGAGCAAAATAAAATAACTGAGCATTCAAACAACACACATATACGTATGCAAAGAAGACAAAAGAGGGAGAGAGAGAGGGATAGAGGGAGGGAGAGAGCAAACACTTGTAACAATTTTATTAAATGCTAATCAAAAATAGCAGTTTCTTTAAGCATTTCATTCATGCATTCATTCATTCAGTTATTCATTTATTCATTCATTTATTTATATGTTGATGTCGTAGTTGTTGTTCTTTTTTTTTGTTTTTATTTATAAGCCTTCAAATAAATAGAAAATTATAACGTATACAAGAGCGGATACCAAATAAGCCAACTAACGTTTGTTGGCTTGCACTTTGTAAGGCTAAACTCTTAAACAGCACTCATACACATACACTAACACAACACGTAACCTTATGTAAATGTGTTTGACCAGCCTATTTATCATATTGTATACAATACATACAAGCACGTACTGCTATATACACACACATAAATATAAGTATGTATTTGTATATGTGTGCCTGTGTGTGTAGATTTTGTATGTATGACCACACAAAATAATCAAGTTTAGTTTTGCTCGATTGGTTTAAACCGCAATATCCTTTAACAACAATTTGTATGTGTACGACTCAGAATGCGGTCACAACGGTATCGATAGATTGATATTTACAATACTAACAACAACAACAACTATAGCAACTACAGCAACTACTCCACCAAACACCAACAAACAGTTACAAAATGAAATGAATGAAAGAGGGAGAGAGTGAGAGAGAGAGTGAGAAAGAAAAAAAAACATAGAAAATTTCTACAGAACCTAAACTATAAACCCATAAACTAGATTCGATGAGTATGAGTTTAATCAATTGATTACAGCTGTGGTTAGCTAATCAGTATTAGTAACACTATATTGGTTGTCTTATGAAATCTAAGATCAAAAAAGTTAGGCTTGGGCCGCTCAAATTTGCTATGGTTTCCGTGTGAAAGTAGAGGGATCTCTGTAACGGCGTTTACCCTTTATTTGCGTTTTAACGGCTTTCATGAACCTACTTTACTTACTTTGAAGGCCTTATACTTTTGTCGCGACTCCTACATACATACGTACATAATGGGACCTTACAACCCCCCAGTCAGGATTACGACCTAGTTTCTCTTACCACTATATGTTGTGTGTGTTAAATTTTATACATGAGTGGCGGGACCTACAGTTTAAAGTCGATTTCGAACGACAGATTTTTGAGAAACTTTTCATGGCAATTTTATTTACTCTCAGAGTTATTGCCAGGAATCTGCTGATGTCTGGCCTGGGGCTCGAATCCTGGATTTTACGTCTAATAAGCCAACACACTACCTACTAGACTACGGCGCTTAAGTAACTAGGTAACAATAAATGGGGATCTGACATCCGCACTGATATCAAAACACTTGGGCCTCTCAAATGAAGTCGCCGTAGTCTTGTAGGTTGTGTGTTGGCTTATTAGATGTAAGAGCCAGGATTCGAGCCCCAGGCCGTACATGTCCAACTAAACGAAATACGAAAAAATATTTCCGCGGCGGGTTCATCTCAGCAGATTTCTGGAAAAAACTCTGAAAGTAAATAAAATTGCAATGAAAAGTTTCTCAAAAATATCTGTCGTTCGAAGTAGGCCCGCCATTCATGTATAAAATTAACGCACATAACATAGGTGGTATGAGAAGCTAGGTTGTAATCCTGACTAAAGGGTTGTAATAACCAAAGATGTACATATGTACGCATGTTCCGCGTCATTGTCAATTATTGTGTATTTATATTTGTGTTTTAATGACTTTCAGAAACCTATTTAACTTACTTTGAAGGCCATTACAAACTTTGTCACGATTCAGGCATATTCTATTCCACCATAGAATCTGAGGCTTAACCTTGTAAAGCCCGAATTAGTGCTTTTATAGATCCCAAGAGTTCGGGCAACCAAAATTGAGGGGTACTGTTTTAGAATTTGGCTGCCTTCCAAAATGTATCAATACAAAGTTTGTATGCAGTTCTACTACTTTATATAGACTATGTAGATATGCACAGTTACCAAACAATGCATCAACTATAAATCCGATGCCCGATTGCTCTTTGACTGCGTTAAAAATAAACATTGACGACGTTTTGAAATAGAATACATTGTATATATTTTGTACAGCGGCATTATGAAACACGATACTTTGTTCAAACACAAAGCAACTAACATTTTGGAAGACAGCCTTTCATCTCTACGTCGTCGGTGCTTTGGCACAATTTTTGAGTATTGAAAACATCTTGTCGAACATATGTATTTGGAAGTTTGATAAGACCTATAGGTGATGAGAATACATTCTGGACAAGATTGACCTGCACAATCTTTCCTTCAATGTGACACAGTTTTAATCCTTACTGACGGCAGTAAGGATTGATGGCAGATATCTTGGCTGTACGATCGGTACAGAAAAACTAGTAAATTTGCCAATGACTTACATTTTGTATGGAAAAGTTGAGGATGACTCGTAGTTTCTTTAGAAAGTTTGACTGTTGATGTCTATGTATTCACGTAGAGAGTATCCTTTAGCATCCGCAGCTTCAATGTTCAGCGATCGAAATATTTTCTCAGCTTCAATGAATTGGACAACATCATGTAAAACTAATATTAGTTCGAAATCTTACGATCATCGGAGTAATTAGCGGACATTCTGTTCGTGTAACTTTTACAGAGAGGGCATGTAGACCCCTTTAGTTGTGCTATTGATGATTCATTAGGTTTGAGGAATAAGGAAATAAAATGGGCAGATGTCGCTATTGTCTCCGGAAGTCGGCGTGGTCTAGTAAGCTTATTATACGTGAGATCATGCTTCAAACTCAAGGTCAGACATCTACAACAAAACGAAAAATGAAAAAATATTTCTTCGTCCATTTCCTCTCAGGAGATTTCTGGCAAAATCTCTGAGAGTAAAATAAAAATTGCCATGAATAGGTTCTCAAAAATCTGTCATTCGGAATCGACTATAAACTGTAGGTCCCGCCACTCATGCATAAAAACATAAGTGGTGAGAGAAGCTAGGCCGTAATGCTTACTGAAGGGTTGTTATGACCAATTATTTATGCATGATGCCATTTGCAGAACTTTCAGAAATCTCTGGCTTTTATACTAAGAGACTTCAGTGCAGAGACTTTAGGCAGAAGAATAGCCAAAAATTTGTTGTGAACAAAGCGTATCTACATACACTTCACAACGGGCAAAGCAATTAAGGAACGCTTTGGAAATAGAAAACACTTGCCCTTCCACAACTTTATATTTGAACTTTAGCGTTATTGACAACAAAATACACAAACAACAATAATGAAACAACGATGTTTACATTTATAGAGATCTCGAGAAGGTGAATCCATAAACATTCGCCTTCAAGAACATTCATCAGACTGTTTACTCTGACATATAAAAGGCAATGCAAGGCAGGCTACAAGTGAGTAAAAATGTAGTCAGTCTTGTGAAGACGCGGTATGTTTGAAGAGAGTAATCTTGATTTGAAGATCTCCGTTTCAAAGATCTGTCGAATAATTGTCCAGTAATTGTTATTGTTTATGCAAAAGATGTAAACAGAGGAATAATAAACAAAGCAATTGTTGTTGTATACATCAAGTTGTAAACAGTGTTACAAAGAATTGTGCGAATAAAGAATTTTAACGCAGATTTATTTGTGTTTTACTTTCAATCTACGAGCTCATATTTTAAATGTTTCTAAAAGATAAAAATGTAACACTATTTAATTGCCACCAACTGTACTTGCTGTTGTGATATACAAAAACATAAAATTACACTCCAAACTACAGTTCCTCTAGCAGCTCTTAGGTATTACTGATTAGATGTTTGTATGTGTATATGGTCTGATTACAAATGTGTAAGAATGTTTGTTTGTTTGCTTGCGTTCAGTATGTTTCAGTATATTTTGTAAGGATATCCTGTAACGGATCTTGTGGTTTTATATGAAAATAAACTGCACGTTAATTCAACACTTATTTAAAGTAGAAGAAAACCTGAATGAATTTTAAGCCTAACAAAGGCAAAACATTTTAAAAAGGCCCAATAGGAATATGAATGACATGGTTAAACTTGTTTTAATACGCAATTTAAATTTGAATTTTTATATGAAATAATTTGTCCAATAACCCTCGTATTTAAATAAAATTTTTTTGCTTTTTTGTTTAACAAGCTAACTAGTAACGTAAGTCATATGTTTTGTTAGCTTGGTTTTTCCAACAACCTCAACCTTAAGTTGGTAGCTTGTTCACTTGGTCTCTAAACTACTACTCGTTCTCTCTCTAGGACTCTCTAGTGGCTTGGCAAAACGAAACGTTTGTTAAATACAGTTCACCTCAAACAATTTGCCTACATTAACACACTGGTTTACTGTAATATAATCAAGCAAAAGCTTTACCCAGCCCTCTGTCTCTCTGTATGTAGTAATAAAGTATGCTTTTGGGTCTTTAACTAGGCACGCATATTTATTTTTGGAAAAAATTGGAATTGGAATCTGTGGAAATAATACATGCAGCCTACTTTCTATTTGCCTTCATAAATAATAAAAAACCTTTATATTCCCCATAGAGATAGAGAGAGAGAGAGAAAGAGAGAGCGAGCAAGCAAATATAATTTGTTTAGAAAAAAAAAAAAAATTGTTGCATATTTAAAGGGGTTATATTATACACAATTACTCATACTTGTGCATACATAACCTAGCATTTCTTTTATTTTTCGTTTAATGAAAATGCCTTTGTATGTATGTATGTATGTGTGTGTGTGAACTATTATACCTCATATGCTAAGCAGTGCAGTACTCTGCTGTACTGTGCTGTGCTATGGCAACGGAAATGTTTTCGAATTTTTTTTTCTGTTTCGTTTGCATATCTCCATGTAACGCATTCCGGTGCGTAGACAAATTGTTTAAGCTTGTAAAAGTTTGTAGAAATTATTGTCATTTGTTTTTGTGTTTACCCCTACATATTGTAGATATATTCGTATGTGTGCATATGTTTTAGAATCTCTTTTGCTCTCTCTCTCTCTTTGTGTGCGTAGGAATCTTGCCCCTTTCTTTTCTTTCTTTTTTTTTCTATAAATGAAATGCAATCCATGTGACATTAGTTTGTGGTTTAAATCATCTTTTTCTAAACCATGGCATTAATATTTTTGTTTTCAAAAGAGCTTTAGGGATTTTTCTCCATAAAGAATTAGAGTGGTTCCTGTACATCAGGGTTAATTATTTCTCTCAAATATTGATTTTGGTCGCCGTAGTCTAGGTAGATAGGTATTAGACTTGAGGCCAAGGTTCAAACTCCAGGCCATCTCCAAACGCAAAGAAATACGAAACAAATATTTCTTCAGCGTCTTTTTCTCAGCAGATTTCTGGCAAAAATCTGTGAGAATAAATAAAATTGCCACGAAAAGTTTTTCAAAACTCTGTCGTTCGGAATCGGATTTAAACTGAAGACCCCAAAACTGATGTATAAAAGTAATAAGTGCTACCACTCCAACCTATCTACCAATAGTCTTGGCAATTAATGTCCACTTAATATAGGGTTATCCATTTCGTGGTTTCAAAAGTAAACGTAAATAAAACACATATAAAATAATTTTTTCATGATATTTCTTTTTTTATTGTAAAGTTTGAACGTTGACATTATGTGTGAAAGACTACATCATTTAAATGACCTCCACGCGAAGTGTTGCAAGCATTGATGCTTTTGAGGTAATTTTCGACAACTTTTTGACACATATTGGGCGGTATCTCAGCCATAACTTGACGAATGTTGGTTTTTAAGTGGTCAAGAGTTGAAGGTTTATCTGCATAAAAACGGACTTTCGCGTAGCCCCACAAAAAAAAAAGCCTAATGGTGTGAAATCGCATGATCTTGGTGGCCAGTTGATATCGCCACGACGAGAAATTACGCGGCCAGGAAATGTCTCTTGCAATAAAGCCATATTCGCTCGAGTTGTGTGGCATGTGGCACCTTGTGGCGTCTTGTTGAAATCACATATTCTCCAAGTTGTATTCTTCAATAGCAGGCAAAAAAAGTCGGTTATCATATGACCATAACGATCCGAATTGACGGTGACCGTCGTTCCATCGTCGTTTTCGAAGAAGTAAGGTCCAATCGCACCTTCGGACCAAAGAGCGCACCAAACAGTGACTTTTTCCGGATGTAATGGCCTCTCTTCAATTACTTGAGGATTCTAAGAACCCAAATACGACAATTTTGTTTATTAACATACCCACCGAGTGTGAAATGTGCTTCAACGCTGAAGAAAATTTTGTTCAAAAAATTGCCGTCCACCGCCAGTTGTTCAAGCACCCATTCCACGTATCTACGACGTTGTGAATGGTCAGCTGACTTCAGTTGTTGCGTGAGCTGGACTTTATATGGATGTAGGTGTAGATCTAAATGCAAAATATGCCATAATGTGCCGTAAGACACGCCTAATTCCTGAGAACGACGAGGAATCGACACATTCGGGTCTTCGGCAACACTTTCACTTACAGTAGCGATATTTTCAGCGGAACGAGCGAAACGATGCTGCACAGACCTTTCAATATTTGTAACCAATCCAGTCTCTTCAAATTTCTTCACAATTTTGCCAATTGCTTGCGTAGTTGGACGATTATGTAAACCATAATCTCCTCTTAAAGTACGATACGTGGATGTGGCAGAATCACCATTTTCGTAATAGGTTTTGATAATTTTTATGCGTTGTATGATAGTTTAGCGATCCATTTTCGTCAATGTCATACTTTCAACTGAAAAGAAAAAAATTGGTTTTACAACTTAGTTTGACAAATGTCGAATTCCAGTCCCATACTTTTGAAACCACGAAATGGATAGCTCTTTACAATTTAATTAAAATTCCATTCACAACCAGACTTCACATTAAAGGCAAACCAAACTCAACTTGCGGACAGTCCTTATTATTTTATGCCGTGTATTTGCTTCTGCAGGTCGTTCGTATAGGTCCTAAGAGGTGTATCAGTAGATCTCCCCCCTCCCTATAAGTTTGTTGCTTATCATGCCACGGCACCCTTTTCAATGCTTCAAATCTGGAGTTGTTGACTGCCTCCTAAAGTGATACCAAAATGATACAAGTATGGCCCAAGGGTCTAAAATATTCTGGGTATGTTATGTCTCTCTTCTCCATTTCTGGACCCCACAAATACTGAAGTCTTTATGAATTTTTAAGACTAGTTTTCTGGTGATTAGTAGGCAAACATAACTTCTAGATATCCATACTAGCTAGAACAGCTAGGTTGCAATCGCGACTGAAGGCTTGTAATGACCAGTTATGTATGTACATATGTAATGATTTGGATAACTTAAGTATAAAGTTTTTGAATTTATTGAAGAGTAAAATGATAAGCAATCAGAAGGCAATGCTTCATGGCAGATCAACAAGTTTTTGTCGACCAATCACGGGCACTATAACCTTTGCAACATGTCTGTACTTCTCACAGATCGACTCGATGACTTAGTTGTTTGCCAATACGACATGAAACGTTCCTTTTGTGTGTGTCAGTTCTCTTCTTTTAATCTTGAGCCACCCTAATATTTCACCTGTTTTTATGTACCCATTTTACTATTTGTTTTTCGTATATTAGTTTATGTCGTAGTTTTCTGTGGCTTTAAGTAATTGCAATCTGTGCTGTTGCATAAAAAAAAACGGATAATTTTCTGTTGCAACTATTTGTCCTTAAGCTTTGAAGAGGTTGTATTCATTTTAAAATTTTTATAGTTTTTCTTAATTTTAAATTTAAAACATTTAGAGAAGACTTAATGGCAGGTTCTGTAATAATTTATAGTTTTTTATAGGAAGTCCTAATGGATTTGCAGTTCAACGTCTGGTGTTGAGGGACATAGGAGTTGATGTTTCCATACTTCAGCGTAAAGGATCAGGCGGGATATGTAATGTCCAATTAAAAATATAACACATGAAAGTTGCAACCATCTATACTGTTTCGATTCTCTTCCAGCTCTCGCCTTTTTGTAGTAACAAAATTTTCATTGTGCCCTGAAAAAATGCGATTATTTTCCATCTGTGAATTAGAAAAAGTGGCATGGGTAGTCTGTTTCCAGAATTCATTAAAACAAAAATACATACACCCTCAGGAGTTCTCAAGTGTACGTTGTGTATTAGCGTTGCAGCAACGGGTAAGACTAGAGATTATTGTAATAAAAGACGAGCAGTCTGAAGACCAACACACAGCGTTCTAACTTGGACACGTACATACATAATTAGTCATTACAACCCTTCAGTCAGGATTACGACCTAGCTTCTCACACCACTTATGTTGTGTGTGTTAATTTTATACATGAGTGGCCGCAGGATCTACAGTTTATAGTCGATTCCGAATGGCAGATTTTTGAGAAACTTTTCATGGCAATTTTATTTACTCTGAGAGGTTTTGCCAGAAATCTGCTGGGAAGAAGTCACCGAAAAAATATTAGTTTTGTATTTCGTTTTGTTGGAGATGTCTGACGTGGGGTTAGAACCGAGGTTTCACGTCTAATTACCCACTAGACTACGGCGACTACCAACTTGAATACTCCAAAACCAATAACGTCTGTAATAGTCTGTATATGGCCATTTAGTATGGATATCTAGAAGTTATGTTTGCCTACTACTCACCAGAAAAACTAGTCTTAAAAATTCAAAGATACTTTCGTATATGTGCGGACCAGAAAAAGGGAAAAGTAATACAACATACCCAGAATACTTTAAATCATTCAGCCATATTTGTAACACTTTGAAACCACTTTAGGAGGCGATCAACAACACCAGATCTGAAGCATTCAAAAGGGTGCAGTGGCACGCTAAACAACAAACATATAAGGAGGGGGGGATCTACTGATGCATCTCTTAGGACCTATACACACGATCTGCTTAAACAAATACACGGTACAAAATAATAAGGATTGTCTGCAAGATGGGATCTTTAATGTGTAGCCTGGTTGTGAATGGAACTTTAATAAAAATTGTTTTGAGTGGACATTGACTGCCAAGACTATAGGTAGGTAGGTTGGAGTGGTAGCTTTGAGATCAAAAGCTCACTTGAGCACACACAGCGGTCCGTTTTGACGCCACAGGTGAACGCAGTCTCTGTACTGACCAAGTTCCAAGGGCTACACATTAAAAGCACGACTAGCCTATGCTGGAAAACCAGCCCGAAAGTTTGATAAACGAAGCTTTATCCTTGTCATCAATGGATAAAAACTCCGTTAAGCTGGCAAGGATTGGAGATTCACATTACCTATATCTGCACCTCGCAAGAGATGGGCATTGGATAACAGCCTCCTCTTCCTTAGAGCATCTGCACCCACGGCAGAAGTCATTAGATGGAAGCTGCATTCTTTCCGCGTGTCTTCCCATAACACAATGACCTGTAAGCATGGCCACTGTGATCGATATAATGTTACGACCAAGTCCGAGCCACTGGTTGGTGCGCCTTCTATCCAACGAGGGCCATGTGAGTCTAGCGGTGGAGCAGGACACCCTATTGACCCAGGATGGATTGGCATCCCGAAAGAATTTCTGCCCGAGTTAAGTAGCATACCCAAGTCGATTGAAGAGGATTCCAGAAGGAGAACACCAGCTCTGGCGAGCACGTCGGTTCTGCAGTTTCCCGTAATATTACTGTGCCCTGGGATCCAGATAAGTGAGACATTGAACAGCCCTGAAAGACGGCATAACTTTCTTGGCAAGAGGAAATTTTGAAGACACTCCCTGTTAATCAAAATCTTGAGGTTGTAAGCCGGCGGTGCATGTCAAAGAGATTGAGGTAAAACGCAAGCGCAGCCACTATATTGTTACTAAAATGAAGAATCTAGATACTGGTGTTTTGCTTTTACATCACTTAACATTAAAATTGTAAATAAGTAAACAAAAATACAACAACAAACATCAGCATAAAAAATGGTTAGCAAGTAAACAAAAATAAAACGACAAACACTACAGGAAATAACAATAATGAAACAGCGATGTTTACATTTATAGAGATTTCGAGAAGGCGAAGCCACGAACATTTGCCTTTAAGAACATTCATCAAACTGTTTACCCTGCCATATAAAAAGCAAAGCAAAGCGGCGACTCTGTGAGTGAAGTTCAGTCAATCTTGTGTGAAGACGCCGTGTGTTTGAAGAGAGTAATGGTGGTTTGAAGATCGCCGTTACAAAGATCTGTCGAACGATTGTCTAGTAATTGTTATTATTTATGCAAGGGATGTAAACAGAGGAACAACAAAGAAAAGCAATTGTTGTCGTTTACATCAAGTTGTAAACAGTGGCACACATTTTCTGGGAACAATATTGGGACGTAAACAGGCAAGGACGACTTATGTAGAGAATACTGAAAGTTGGCCAGGAAAATGCTTGCAGGAGCTTACTTTGGAATTCTTCATTGGATTAGAAATAGGCCATCAACATCGTTTCAAAAATCATAATAAATTTCTTTCTGTCACCAACATTCTTAACAAATTTTTCTCTGTGTTTTCTTATCTTCTTTAATACATTCTTTCGCCCATAAAGTTTATTTCATTTTTAAAATCGTTTTTACTAAACTACAATAAATAAAACACAAGAATAGTTTTTATCTTTGTCCAGTAAACTTCCTGTTCATTCGTTGCTATTTATTCCGTTATTCCTTAACCCTATTTATGACACTCCATATATAATTTGTATTTTCCATGCTAAGGAAACTTATTTGAGTGGAAATTTTCTCTCCGATTTTGTTGTTTTGCTGTCTGTAATGTAAAGTTTTTTTTCTATTTTTTTTCGTAATTTTCTTAACACTTCAGGTACTTCATGTATTAGAAGTCAAGTTTAAGTGTGAGTTTTTCTTTCTCTCTCTCTTCCTCTCTCTCTTCCTCTCTCTCTTCCTCTCTCTCTTCCTGTTTTTGCTGTCATTTTTAATATAAATTTTATACACATCACTGGCTCTCTTAGCCTGAAATTAAATAAAAAGTATTTATTTCTACAACAGTATGGTCATTTACCTTTTTCTGTCCAACTCGTTCTCGTTCTCGTCTCATCTCTTTCGCTCTTTCTTCTCTTTCATTCTTTTCAAGCATTTTTATCAGGCATCTCTGGAGTATCTGGATTTGTTCAGTGAACACTGTAAAAAGCATTTTGAAATTTCCAGTGTTGTTGGTAGAGTTCCAGGTTTTTAAGTTATTACTACACACTATAGACTGTCTGAAATGGGCATATGTGTAGTTAGTCAATATATTAGGTTTGTATAGCGGTTTGCAACACTTTAAAGTAAATATTGTAACACAAGCATTTGCTGAAGCTCAAAAAAAAGAAAACAAACTGCCGTAGTTTAATCTTGTTTAGGTTAGCTGCATGATTTCCCCAGAAATTTTCTTCGCACCTTAGCTTGGAGAATCTATGCCCAATTGAGATGCCCTAAAGAAGCTCTCTTACTCTGCTACAGAATGAAAGAACATCGTATATATACTGAAAATGGTTACATACGACCATAATCTTCGTGAAAACAAACCCATATCCTGGAAATAATTGACCAGATTTGCCAGTCACACATTCCTTAGGAAATTCTAAACGTGGAAGAGAAATGCAGCAATGCGAAGCCTTAAAAAAGTAGTTCCCCGCATTCTATATTCCCACGTCCCTATAACAACTTAAATAGGCATAAACATACGACAAATACAGAGGATTTTCGACAAGCAGTAAGTCATGATATCAGACTTTCCTTTTCTTAAAGCCTCCGTCTATCAAACAGGTCATCAGAAAAGTCATTTACTCGAATGTCTCAGTGACTTGGGTCCAAAATTATTTCAACATAATGTTAGTAAGACAGGACAAGTGATTAAAGATACTTCGACCTCACAGTGATTAAATTAAGAGGTCTAATCAACTCAGTGCTATCCAAGTAAATAGCATCAGCGACCTCACGGCCCTATTATTTAAAAGAGTTGACCTTCACTGAAAAAATAGCTTTCTCATCGGACAATCTGAGAGAGTCCATACTGTTCAGATCATTACAATATATATATACCCGCGCCTGTGGTCGTATTCGAGTCATCAGTAAAGAATGAGATCAGATGTCGTATCGCAACGAAGAACTTGCTTAGAACAATCATCTCTGGAAAGCATCTCATTATTTCATAGGTTCTACTGTCGGCCAGAGAACCGTCCGTTACTCCAAGACCCACCAGCCAACTTCCTATAGGGTACTATCGTAACTAATTCGATGGTGTCTCAATCCATGTTTCAATGTCGCTTAACACAGGCAAATATGAGAATGACTGTAGAGGCTGGTAGCATAGCATCAACTCCAGACTGGCCTGAGAAGTGGAACTCAAGGATCTAGTAATAGGAAGACAAAATAGTCTTTGCATCTTCATCAGGTGTAACCTGATTTCCAAAATCTTGTAATCGCAATGGACATACAATGTATAATAAGGGGTCTGATACTCATATTCTCCAAAAAATCCGTTTTGACATGTTCACGGCCTATGAAGCCTTCTGATTCTGGATTTCGGAGTTCTATTACTCGTTACTAGGCTTGCGAGGTAGAAAATTTCAACGCCTCTAATAGGTCCAGCACTTTTCTTTGGAGCAAGTAGATCTAGAGAGGCGGAGACTCTTCACAAGTCAAATGAATTTGGAAGAATTTAAACTTTTGATGGGCATTTACACGATAAGATAAGAGATTTGAGTCATGCATTAACTGCCTAGGAGTAGCGTGTGGATAATATTCGGTCAAGCATAAGAGATCCAAACAAGTTCTGTAACAAAAAGGAATTATCAGAATACCCCATCAGAGACTGTGGTCAGTTACATTACACCCTAACAGAGCTACAGTGGTGGCCTTGTAATTAGAAACAATGTTTCTGGAACAGAGTTCTCTGAAGTGACGAATCTAAGTTTAATTTGTCTCAATCTGATGGAAAAACGTATGTAAGACGTCCTACAAACAAAGCCTTTGATCCCAGGTACATAGTGAAAACTATGAAACATATTAACAAACATACATGTTGCTAAGTCGTTTCTAATTATAAGGCCACCACTGTACATCCAGACGTTTTACAGGCTTGAGAATACCTTATGTAGATAGAGAGTAGTGCAATAGAGCGAGTTATCTCAATATTCTACCACATCTCTACTGTAATAAATGTGAGGAAGTAAATAAAAATCAATTTTTTTTTCAGAAATCCTTGTCTCATCTAGAATTATTCATTAATTCCCAATGCTATACCGCATTACATAGTCGGCCTATTATTTCCCCTTAAAAAGTTCGTCATTTGTTTGTTGTTAGAATTGGCCTGTAATTTTTTAAATAATATCCTCCTGCATGAACTTATACTCCATACCAGTAGACATAATGTTTTGTTGGTATTGTTTGTATTCGTATGTGTGTCTCTCTTCCTCTTTCTCTCTCTGTCTCTCTCTCTCTCTTTCTCTCTCTGTGTGTGTGCAGCTCTTTTCCTTTGGCATTCAATGCTTTTGTTAGATTGTTAAGCTACAATTGTTAAGACGTTTAAATCCTTTAGATTTAGTTTTTCGCTTCGATAATTCCTTACTATGCCTTGACAAACTTGGAAAATTTTCTAGTAAAAAATAGCAACAAAAACAACAGCAATAACAATATAAAAAAACAAATATACAAGACAAACATCTAGAACAAGCACTTGAACAATTTTTACTTCAAATCTTGTTTCAAAACGACTCTCATTTTGGCTGGGCACCGTATTTTGAAGCACGAATAGCAGTAGTAGTGGCAGTGGCAGTGACAGTGGCAGCACTGCCAACATTAACGCTACAAGTGTTTTCAATGGCCATTTTTTGTTTTGCCGTTTATAATGGCGGCCAAATAAAAAGGACAATTCGCTGCTTTGCTATGCCTTTGTGTATGAAGGTGGTAGCTTAAGGGGGTGTGAAGTAAAAAAAAAAATTGTCTTGAATAAAACTTTGTTGTTCATGTTGCTGACTGTTGTTGTCGTTGCTGTTTTAATGTTGCTTTGAAGATTATCGCATCGTTGAATTCATTGTTTTATTATTTGTGCAGCATTCTTCGAAAGTAGAGAACTTTTGTTCGATTTAAAAATGAAAAGATTTGAAAAGTTTGGAGATTTTGCGTTCGAATTTTGGAAAAACGAAAGGAATTTCCAAAAAATTTATGATTAAAACGAAGTCTAACGATGATAAATTTTATAAATATATACATCACAGCTATGAGACAAGTACTCTATTTTATACAGTGTGAAGTCATTATGAACCAGGTCACACCTAGGCAAAATTTATAGGCTATTCTGACTTTCTATACCCATGTTCATGCAGTTCCTTTTATCATATCTAATGCTCCCACAAAAATTATTGGCCATTTGGCATGTACGTTGTGTTCCTAAGTTCCTCTCATAATTTCTGTAGCTCCTTCATAAATTATTGGCCAAGAATAATGCGTGTCGCATGGGTATATATAATGCAACGTCCAATATCGACCTCAATAACTATGCCGACTATGCTCCTTGAGGGTTTGAGTGGACATTCCATGCACTTTCTAGTTAACCTAAGTCATATTCATTGCTCAACCTAGCCCGTGTCCGAACTTATACATGCGGCTTTGATGAATCTGTTATCAAATAGTCAATACTAAGCTTCCAGGTAGAGGTGATGATGTTATAATCTAATCTGGGTTCCCTGGTAGTCTAGTGGGTAGTGTGCAGACTATTAGCGTGAGGGTAGTGGGTTCGATTCGCACCAAAGACTCTGGTCTGTGACACTACACCGAGCATATAGTTAAGTTACTCCACTCGTATAAAATGAGAATATAATTTGTAATTGTATTGTAATTAATAAATAAATAAATAAATAAAATCCAATACTATGACAGCCGTCAAGCCATAAGAAAGCATGGCAATATCTTTCCAAGACTCCTTATTCATTATCATCTCAGCCATTTGTTCCATACTTGCGCCTTTAGATACATACATACATAAATACATAGTTGGTCATTACAACCCTTTTAGTCAGGATTACAACCTAGTTTCTCACAGCAGTTATATTGTATGTGTTAATTTTATACATGAGTGGCGAGACCTACAGTTATAAAGTCGATTCCGAACGACAGATTTTTGAGAAACTTTTCATGGCAATTTTTATTTTTTCTCAGAGTTTTTGCCAGAAATCTGCTGAGAGGAAGTCGCCAGATATTCCGTTATGTTCGAGATGTCTGACATGGGGTTTGAACTGTGTCTTCTCGTCCAATAAGCCAACACACTACCTACTAGACTATGGCGACTTCAATCATATTTATTCATAATAAGTAAAGCTAAACAGGTCGATTCTTTAAAAGTTCTTTTATCCACAGTTACAGTTTAGAACTCCCTGAAAGGATCCATATAAAGCCGTTTACAATATGCCACATACTATTTCTCCATTCATCTTTATGTGTAATGAACGTGTTGCGTTACCTCGAGGGAAAACTATCCAATCGCTCAGACGGCTCATATCAGAGATCAGCAATGAATCGCTTTTTCGCTACGTACTCACTAAGTACTCATGAAATTATAAGTTTGAGTGAGTCAACTGTATTGAAATCCAACTACTCTGATTCATTCGTACTCAGTACAAGTTGCAATGAGTATGAGTACAACGTTGATATCAAACTCATAAAATTCGAAATATGTTTGATTCATACGCTATTCATTCAGATTCATAACTAAACTTAGAAAAATACTTGCAATACTTATAAATGATTCGAGTGACTCGAATTATTCATCAAAATTTAGAGTCTTAGTTGTTGTTGCATTTACAAAGAAAGAAGAAAGACACCTAAACAAAAAAGACAAAGACAGCAAGCAGAGCAACCTTCTTATGAGTATTGTAGTATTCGTACGAGAATCACACTTATTTTGTGATTCGTGTATACGATGAGTCATGGAATGCCGAAATCAATAACATCATGCGTATGATTATGAGTATAAGTATGAGTACCATTAGTATTTCCAACTTTGAATATGAGTAGTATGTGTATAATATTAAAATAAGTATCAGAAATTATAAGTATGATTCGAATCTACTCATCATTTTGAATACTCATTGCTGACCTCTGGCTCATATACTAAAATTGTATTTAGTGTCGACGTATATTTGCTACGCAGTACTTAGTCAGGATCACAACCTAGCTTCTCGCACCATCAACGATTGGCGCAATCTACAGTTTATCATTCACTCCAAATGAGGAATTTGGGAATGTATTCATGGCAATTTTATTTATTCTCAGGTTTTTTGTTAGAAGACAGCGGAGAGGAAATCACTAAAAGAAATATTGTTTTCGTTTTTGTCTGAGATAACTAAGCTGGGGCTTGAACCACGCACTTTCCTCTAATAGGTGAACACACTACCAACTAGACTACTATCATGGCTATACAATACGCCAGTAATAATGATTCCGTCTGACCACTTGTGTATACACCCATGCAGTCCGTATACATTCATGGTAGGTTCAAGACCTCATTTTCTCTACAACACTTTGTTACATGCATAATTAGAAACAGATACCTTTCTCACTCTATTAAGAATATTCGGTTTCCTGGAGAGCATTTTATTTAAAATAAATCTTCTGGAATCCTAGTGTTCAAGTTTTTCTTTATATGTATATCCTCAATAGTTGAAAAAATGGCGACCTATAGAGAAGGGCTAAAGAGACTGCCTTTGTTGTCCTGGGATTTAAAGCTTTTTCTGTAAAAATTATTATTTTGACTTTTATTTGATATACAATATCTGCCTGTCTGCCTCCAAATAAGACAATATTTTTCAATATTTTCTCAAGTTTTTCAACCTATATTTACTGTTAAACACCTGCTTTTAATACCGTACAACATAATGATCCTGCCACCATCATTAAAATCTCATGTAAATGAACACGGAAATAAAAGGAAACAAATTAAATCGTAAATTTATTCAAATCGTAAGAACGCAACTTTTGTTTGAAACACACAAAGAAAAAAAAACACAAAAAGGAGCACAGGCAAGTATTAAACAGGAAACATGTGTGTGAACATTTTTACAAATACACACACGCACATACATACATACGCTAAATGAAAAATAAATATGAAATGTTAAGCATTAAGCGGTTCTAGTTGTGTTAGCGACAGCACTAGCGGTGTGGTGTGGTGTTGTTTCCAATAGTTGTGATGGTGTTGATTGTAGTGTTTGATGTTGTTGCTCCTGATGTTTCGGTTTCTGTTGCTGCTTCTGTTCTGTCTTTAACATGCAACTTGTAAATACAACATATGCCATGCTTACACATGCATTCACATTAGAGTGATGCCTCTAACATTTCTTACACTAGAAAAGGCAAAAGTTTTGCAAGAAAAGTGTTTAGAAAACCAGAGAACGAGAATCAAAAATAAAGAAAAAGAAGTTCGTTAAAAAACGACTACAAACAACAACAATAAGAAGAGAAACAAATTCATTTACAATACTGTTGTAATATGAAACGATTCAATGTTGTTGTCGTTGTCGTTACATATTACCGCTATTGTATTTGCTAATGTTTAACTGCGTGAATTTTAAATACTTAAACGAGGGTTGATTTATAACTAAGGAAACATTAATTTACTTGAATTAGTCATTATATTGTTACGTTTTTACCTTTTTAAAAACGTTTAAATATGAGTTCGTTAATTGCAAACAAAGTAAAAACAAATATGTGTTTAATTTCAGTTAAACTCTCTTTATTATTTACACTACTTTTGTGTGCCACCGTATACAACTTAACGATACAACAATAATAATCTGTTTATTCACTTTACTAGTTCTTATCACATAACTATTCGCTTTACAACCACGACTTGTTTTGTTCACACGCAACTTCACACAAGGCTGACTGAATTCTTACTGACTGCTGCCTGCTTTGTCCAGCCCTTTTATAGTCCGACGCAACCAGTAGGAAGGTTTGTGATCTCGCCTTCTCGAGAGCTCTATTGCTAATACATTGTTGTTTGTATACTTTGCTTATGTTGTCTATCCCTTTTTGTCACATACATGTTGTTGTTGGTACCCGGCGCAACCAGGTTCGTTGTACATATGTGTGTGTGCAGATTTAGGTAATCAACACGTTCATTGTATTCTTAGTGTTAGTGTGTATTTGTATCGTGTGGCTTTTGTTTATCGTTTTTGTTGTTAAACGATATTAGGTCGTTTCGATTTGTGTAACAATATTGTTATAAAATTTAAGGCTTGCAGCAAACGCTTAGCTCTTATACACAGTTAAACTAATGGTGTGTTCGATACCCTCAAGAATATCGTTTTAAAATTACTTCCTTTGTTGTTTTCAATTAAAAAATAAACATAATAATTGTATTACCTTTTAAACAACCCTCGCATATACCATCACTGCCTTTAAATTCTTGTCTTACGCTTTATGTTCTTCCTGTTGTTTGCCAGCTATTTGCCGTTATAAGTCGTTTCTGGGTTTGTGTCAGCAAATGTTGCCTTAACACGCATTTTTTTGTTCCTCTTTTAACCGAAAATGCCGCGTGTTGTTTAGTTTTTAACAATTTATGCTGATTTCTCTTGCTTCTTCTTACTTGCATTTAATTTGCCACAAAACACAATGCCACCAGCAACATACATACAACAACATACATGCAACAAACACTATTTATATGCTGAAGATTTTTTAGGTGATTAAATGCGAACATTTAGTACCCTTCACCATGATTTTAGGTGGAGCTTTATAGCTTGGATTGACTGAAGTTTCTAGATTTCTTGTTTAGCATACGACCGTTTAAGCAAAGAATTATGATATGAGGAAGAGGAGTGGATTAACTACTGGCTTCCAACCTGTGTCCACACATCATAGCCGACGCGAACATTTACGAACATTTTTGCTAGATAAACTATACGGTTAACAGTTCAGTTCCTTGACGTACTCATCCTGAGATTGCCTAAGAGATGGGAACTAAAAGAATGTATGGGGCTGTCTGAAAACAATATATTCCCTTAGGTGAAGAGTCCTTGTGTGATATACGAGTGGCTCTAAGATTGAAAGTGATTCAGAAGAGTAAGGGTTTCTAAGCAGAAAGTTATGCCATCGTCAGATGCACTCAATTTAACTCGAACAGCAATCGCTCATCCTTTCGGTGCTTCTTTATGGCGCAAAGGCATGGATTCTATTAAACACTGACGCAGCAGCCTTGAGAGTATTCGAGAGTGGTACAGTGCGAGTTGGAGATGATTTCCGCATCCCATCCAACAGTGAGCTGTATGAGCTCCTTAATCATATAGACGGCTGCGCTACCTCGGCCATGTCGTTCGAATGGAGGAGGATGCTCCGGCGAAACGGGTATTTGATGTGTGTACCTGCGGGAAGTCGGCGGAGAGGACGACCTTGTTTGCGTTGGAAGGACCAAATCGAGGAAGCCCTGCCATCGACTGCCATCGCGCAAGAAGCAGAGGCGCCTGGAAGGATGTGTTAAGGCAGGTCGAAATCCTTTAATCGGGTTGTTAATGGCCACTTAAGTAGGTAAGTAAGTATCGGAATACTACCAGCATTTAGGTTGTCTAACGAGTATTTAACTCTTATGAGCTTGATTTGAAATTAATATGGGACTCTCCATACAAATTTAAAGAGCTTAACAGTGAAAATAAGTTCATACTTTCTGTGTCCCAGGTCTTTTCAATGCGTAGGCAGAGAGAAGCTTACACAAGGCTGAGAAGTTTTCTGCCAAATAAGAAGACGAATTTAGAGAAGTATGGTCGGCAAATTAGCCGTAGTCTAGTAGTTAGTGTGTTGGCTTATTAGACGTAAAGCCAGGGTTCGAGCCCCAAGCCAGACATCAAAACAAAAATGCAAAAAGTATTTCTTCGGCGACTTCCTCTCAGCAGATTTCTCTGAGAGTAAATAAAAATTCCCATGAAAAGCTTCTCAAAAATCTATCGTTCGGAGTCGACTTTAAACTGTAGGTCCCGCCACTCATGCATAAAATTAACACGCACAACATAAGTGGTGTAAAAAAATAGTTCGCAACACCTACTGAAGGGTTGTAATGACAAATTATGTATGTATGTATGGTCGGCAAAGGAGACTACTCTTAATCAGCATGAAGTTGGACTTTCGCTAGTAGGGCTTGGCTCAGACAATTCAGCATCATTTTTGGCAACTTGGCTTTATTAGATAACGTCATAGCTACTCCGCTAAACTCTTGAATTAGCGTGAGATACTATACCCGTTCGACATATGCATGACCTCTAACACGAAAGGATTCATCTGCGTTTACAAAACCAAATAATATCCTAGTGCTAGTTGTTTATCAGTATGATGGCCCCAGTCGTTAGAAACAAATCAGATCAATTTAATCTTGAAATCTGATGTTGAAGTTGGTTAGTCTATTAAGATAGTAATGCTATCTTCTAAATGTTGATCGAGACTGCGCATAGGTGGCCCATTTGAATGCACTAATATTGGCTCAGTTTTTCATGTATTTCAGAGGGAAATTACTGGGACAGGGTTGACCATAAGGACTGACATTGTGGCTTGTTTATTACTGCATACGAGAAACTTCCCCTTTTGTATACATTTTTTATTGACTGTAATGTTGAGATTTTCATCGTTCTTACAGGAGTTATGGTCTACAAAGTACACCAAACACTGGGTATTTCTGGGTGCATTGGAAGTCCTTGAACTGGCTCAAGTAACTATTCTTTCAAACTCGGAACGTTTGTGGACGGACGTATGCTGTTTGTTTGTTTAGTCTATTTATGGTGAAATGGCAAACCAATTTTAACTCATGTTACGAATCTTCTTTTGTACTACAAACCAGGCAAATAGTATTGTTACGTTTTTTACCTTTTTAAAAACGTTTTAATATGAGTTCCTTAATTGCAAACAAAGTAAAAACAAATGTATGTTTAATTTCAGTTAAACTCTTTATTCTTTATACTACTTTTATGTGCCACCGTATACAACTTAACTATACAACAATAATAATCTGTTTTATTCACTAGTTCACACACTTATTCGCTTGATCTTTACAATCACAACTTATTTTATTCACACGCAACTTCACACAAGGCTGACTGAAATCTTACTGACTGCTTTGTCCAGCCCTTTTATAGTCCGACACAACCAGTCTAACGAACATTCTTGAAGTGGAAGGTTCGTGATCTCGCCTTCTTGAGAGCTCTATTGCTAATACATTGTTGTTTGTGTACTTTGCTTATGTTGTCTATCTCTTTTTGTCACATACATGTTGTTGTTGGTACCAGGCGCAACCAGGTTCGTTGTACATATGTGTGTGTGCAGCTTTAGATAATCAACACGTTCATTGTATTGTTAGTGTAAGTGTGCATTTGTATCGTGTGCCTTTTTTATCGTTTTTGTTGTTAAAAGATATTAGGTCGTTTCGACTTGCGTAACAATATTGTTACGTTGAATTAAAATTTATTTTTTTGTTAGCACAATTCTGTGTGCCATTGTTCACAACTTGATGTAAACAACAACAATTGCTTTCCTTTGTTATTCCTTTGTTTACACCCTTTGCATAAACAATAACAATCACTAAGCAATTATACGACAGATCTTTGTAACAGAGATGTTCAAACCACGATTTGTCTCTTCAAACACACCGCGTCTTCACACAAGACTGAATGAACTTTTACTAACTCATTCGCTTGCTTTGCCTTTAATATGGCAGAGTAAACAGTCTGATGAATGTTCTTGAAGGCCAATGTTCGTGACTCCGCCTTCTTGAAATCTTTATAAATGTAAATATCGTTGTTTCATTATTGTTGTTTGTGAATTTTGCTTACATTTATTCTTGTAGCGTTTGTGGTTATATTTTTGTTTACTTGTTTACCATTTTTTTTGCTGGTATTTGTTATTGTATTTTTGTTTGTAATTTTAACATTAAGCGATGTAAAAGCAAAACACCAGTATCTGGATTTTTCATTTTCGTAACAATATTCTTGTCTTCGTGTTTTAATTAGAAGCCGCCACTCTGCTGCACTAAAAGCTGTCATCATGCTTGGTTAAGTTCTTCGACATAGTAAAAGATTTTTAAGAGATTTTGCTTTCTTGAATTTACTTCTCCAATGAAATTTTCTTCTTCTAAATTAAGATCTTTGATCAACCAACCTTTAATGCTGCTTATAGGGTGTTTTAACCATACAAACTATTCCCTTGTAAGGAACCGAAACAGATGGAAACATATTTTGTATTCAAATGTAATATCGTAAAATGATTTTCTGTTTTTCTTCATCTCATTTTGCATAGAAAATTAAAACACACGCAATATACAAATTAGCCTACAAACAACAACAACAACTTAAAGTATTTCCATTCTTTCCATTCTAACATTCCTTCCTACGTACCTTACGTTCCCCTAACATTTATTGTTTGATTTTCGAATTGCGTTTTGTTTTCCCCCAAAGAATTTTAATATTTAAACTCGAAGAGGAAATTTCACGTTTGTTGTTGAGAATTTTCGGAATGTTTTTTTCTCATTTTTTCTTTTTCTTTGTTGCCTGCTCCTCCACAGGTATTTCATTCAGTTTTTTTTTTGTTTTTTGTAAGAAAATATATTGATCTTAGACATGGCATCCATGGCAAGTAAATATGCGAAGGCGGTGGAAATGCTTCAAATTGTGGCATTCAAAATCAATTTGTTGCAAGTGTAAGTAATTGCGCATTAAAGAAAGTGAATTTTTTTCTTGTTTACTGAGGCCATAATTACAGTGATAATGGGTTACGTTAATGACTTTTTCTGCAAATGGAGATCAATGGGCGAATGGTGAAGGAAAGCAGGAAGTTGACATTAAAGAGTTGACTGCTCAGCAAATGCTATGAAAAATTTAATCTTTGTTATGATATAATGTAAGGAGAGTTCAAGACTTTTTATCATTAAAATGCGTGAATTATTGTGCCTGAAATACATTGTCAAAAGCATTTCTTTTACGGCAATAGAATCATGTTGAGTAACCATAACAAATTCAACTGAATATCGAGTAGGTAGATAGTTCGGAGTGCTAGCTTTGACATCAAAACCCCACTTGAGCACACACTGCGGCCCGTTGTGACGCCACAGATGAACGCAGTCTCTGTACTGACCAGAGATCAGCAATGAATTGTTTTTTCGCTACTCATAAGCACTCATGAAATTTTGAATATAAGTGAGTGAACAATATTGAAATTTAACTATGTACTCTGATTCATTCGTACTCATTACAACGTTGATTTATAAGTACAGGTTGCAATGAGTATGCGTACAAAGTTGACATCAAACTCATACCATTCGAAATATGTTTGATTCATAAGCCTACTCATTCGGATTCATAATTTTAAAAAAATACTTATAAAGGAGGCGAGTGACTCGAATCATTCATCAAACTTTACAGTCTTAGTTGTTGTTGCATTTACAAAACATGAAAAAAGACAAAGACAGCAAGCAGAGCAAACACACAACCATCTAGTGAGTATTTTAATGTTCGTACCCGATTCATACTTATTTTGTACTTCGTGAATATGTTGAGTTATGGAGAGTCGAAATCAATCATACGTGTTGTTAAGTATGAAAGTGATGAGTACTTCAAACTTTGAATATGAGTAGTATGAGTATGATATTAAAATAAGTATGAATGCGTATAAGTATCAGAAAATTATGAGTATGACTCAATTCCACTCACCTTTTTGAATACTCATTGCTGATCTCTGGTACTGAACAAGTTCCTCCAAACCAGGGAAAAAGAAGAAGTTGGTCAGCGCAACGGCTGCACTTATAAAGAGTTATAATATCAAAGATGTTTATCGCTCTTGTTAATCAGGCATTGAAATTCATTAATGCCCCCAAGATCCAATGATGTAAGTAGTCTTAGTAGCGCAACATTAATACCATGTTATCTGTAATAAGGGGTGTCATATATAGACGAAAAGCCAGGGTTCCAGCCCCAGGCCAGACATCAAAATAAAATACAAAAAAAGTATTTCTTCGGCGACTTTCTCTCAGCAGATTTCTGGCAAAAACTCTGAAAGTAAATACAATTGCCATGAAAAGTTTCTCAAAAATCTGTCGTTCGGAGTCGACTTTAAACTGTAGATCCCGCCACTCATGTCTAAAATTAACACACACAACATAAGTGGTGTGAGAAACTAGGTCGTAACCCCTACGTACGTAGGGGTGTCATATTAATAAGGAATGGAGCCATCACAGGTTAGTATGTAGTATGTTGGCTTATTAGTTGTGGAAATTTGAAAAAATATTTCTTTGGCGACTGCCTCTCAAAAGATTTCTGGCAAAAACTCTGAGAATAAATAAAATTGTCGACTTTTAAACTGTAGGTCTCGCCATTCATGTAGAAAATTAACAAACATAAGTGGTCTGAAAAGCCAAGTTATAATCCTAATGGAAGGCTTGTAACGACCTATTATGTATGTACTGTTAGGAAAATGGAAAAATCTAGATACTGGTGTTTTGCTTTTACATCGTTTAACATTAAAATTATAAACAAAAGCTACAAAAACAAAACAATGAAGTAAAGAAACCTGTTTACAAATTATCGCATTGCGTAATATAACAAGAACAACCAGCATACAAAATAATAAACGTAAACAACGATTAAGGAGGTTTCGAGAAGGCGAAATCAGGAACGTTTGCTTTCAAGAACATTCATCAGTCTGTTTACTCTGCCATATAAAGGGCGAGGGAAAGCAGGCAACCGAGTTAGTGAAGTTCAGTCAGTCCTGTGTGAAGATGCGGTGTGTTTGAAGAGAGTAAATGTGGTTTGAAGATCTCCGTTACAAAGATCTGTCGTTTCAATTGACTAGTAATTGTTATGGTTTATGCAAAGGGTAGAAACAGAGAAATAACAAACAAAGGAATTGTCGTTGTTTACATAAAGTTGTGAACAGTGGTGCACAGAATTGTGCGAATAATAAAGAATTTTAATTAAAACTGAATACAAATTTTTTTTTATATTATTTGCAATCTAAGAGCTGATATTTTTAAATGTTTTTAAAAGGTAAAATCGTACCAATATCTTCTCTTAGTTTTTAGTAAAAACTTTATGATTTAAGCGTAGTTTGATAGTCAATGTCGATAATGTTTGGTTTGGGTTCGTTATATTTCCTTTTGGTTTATAGCTGCTTTTCGCCACTTTCCAAAGCGAAATTTTGCAAAGCTTTATGTTGCCAGATCTTCGGTCTATTGCGATTTGGCGTTGATTTCCACTTCGAATGGAATAGGATGATGCATGTTTTTGAAAGTGAACGTTCATGGCTTCGTCTTCTCTTTGTATCCATAAATGTAAGCATCGTTGTTTCATTCTTGTTGTTTGTGTATTTTGCTTACATTTATTTTTGTAGTGTTTGTTGTTGTATTTTTGTTTACTTGTTTACCATTTTTTTATACTGGTGTTTGTGGTTGTATTTTTTTGTTTGCTTATAATTTTAATGTTAAGCGATGTAAAAGCAAAACACCAATATCTAGTTCCTTCATGTGATATGAAGCTAGCTAGAGTGATCAGAAATTGTCGACAGAAAAGAAGACAGAATTTTAATGCTCCACCGAAAACTGACTGAACTTGTTTGTAAAGTCTCGATGGAGGCACCGTATAGTCTAGATACTGTACCGTTTGGGCCTGCAACACTTTCTTGATGGTTAAGAATATAAGGACAATAGAAGAGGAGCATAAAATTACTTGGCCATGTTTTTTGTCATTAAAACAAAGTGTGTGTTACAGTAATGAAATTATGAAGGTAATCGAAGACCTAAAAATGGTTGCAGATGAATCAAATCAATCAATAATAAACGAAAACCGTTCAAATTTTCTATTTTTTAATATTTTAATTTCAAATTCTTTTTACAGAGACATGATCGTGATCATAAAACCTCTGTTGCTAATAACATTTCATATTAATTTTCGGTTTAACAAAATTGTTCTTCTTTTTGATTAGTTTTTGGTCTTATTTTTCTTGTGACTCAATTATGCTGTGGCAACAATCAACTCGTAATCACAGTAGTTTTACTATGCAAAACTTTATTTCTCTTTCAAAAAAATTGTTTTTGTTCCCATTAAACCTTAAAAATGTATTCCCTTCTGCTTGTTAAACTGCATCTGCATGAGACTGAATCAAGCTTGAGAAAGATGGCTGTGTTGCTTTAACTATTTTATAAATTATAAGTTTTTAATTGTTTCCTCTGCAGTTGTTAAATGTCAAAATAAACAATAAATTTTTTTCTGAACAACAACAACAACAGCAACAAATAGTTTTCATAGTTTTTGTTGTTCGTTTTTCTTTTTATTGTTTCGTAATAAACCATAACAGTTTACAGTCAGTGGTTGTCATTTATTTGCATTGCATTTCGAGTATAAAAATGTTTTCTGTGGGAATTTTAATAAATTAAGAGAGAAGTAGTGGTTAAAATTCCAACAACAACAACAAAAACAGCAGCAACAATACAATTGAGTAAGTGTATTGGAATCCATATTGCAATAAAATAAAAATAATTTTGCAAAAACAAAAACAAGCAAAATAAAGTGAAAATAATTCTTTTTCAAAAAGTGTATTTAATTATTAAATTAAGCACACACACACACGCACACAATAATGAACAGCAATTGAAAATGTCAAAATATGCAATAAATGTGGTGTGTAAGCATTTGAGGTCATAAATATTTATCAAAAAAAATGGCAAAAAAAAACACAGAAGAGGATATTTTTAATAGACATAAAGGATATAATGAAGGATATTTAAGGGCATTTAAAATTATTAACAGGCAGCAGTGTATAATAAAAAATTTGGCGAATTGCCAAAAAATTTACTGCCTACACTACGAGGCTGAACCTCAACTGTTCATTTTTTAATGCGGTGAGAGAGTTTTAATCCTTCACTTCACTTGTTTCAAACAATTATCGCAGCTGTAACAAAAAGGATTGGACAACACAGTATGTCACTCTTTAAAATAGTAGATACTCTTTTAAAGATCGGATTATTCTCTTCACACGCAACGTGTCTTCACACAAGACTGACTGAATTTTTACTGACTCGTTGCCTGCATTGTCTTGGCTTTTATATAGCAGGGTAAACAGTCTTATGAATGCTCTTGAAGGAAAATGACTTCGCCTTCTGTTGGTGTATTTTGTTTAGATTTATTTATTTATTATTTATTCTGTTAATGTTTGTTGTTGGTTTTTGTTTACTTGTTTTTCCCTTTTATTTTATACTGATTTTATTGCTATATTTTTGTTTACTTGGATCATGTAAACAAGTCCATTGTTTTTGTTGTTGCAGCTTCTGTTTATCATTTTAATGTTAAGCGATGTAACCCCATTTCCATTGTCGCAACAATATGATTTATTGTGTACGAGACCGCTAGACTTACATAAACAAGCTACAGGATCCAATGAAGGAAGAACAGAAGACTACATATGCAATGATAACAAATCCAAATTCAGAAGGAAATGTGTGTAATGCAACAATGTAAAGCGCTATATTTTTTTATTATTTTTTTTTAATTTTATTGTTCAAAAGCAAAAAATGTTGGAAATAACATAAAATTTTAGAATCAGCTTAGATTTGTTCGAATTGGCCACCTTTGGTACGAATTATGGCCTTCAAACGGCCGAAAAAGCCATCACAGGCTGCACGAAAGTGACTCTGCGGTATTTTGGCCCATTCCCGGCAAAGCGCCGTCTTGAGATGATCGACACTTTGGTATTTTTTAGTGAGAACCTTACTCTCCAAAATGCCCCAGGCGCAAAAGTCTAACGGATTGAGATCCGGAGATTATGGTGGGCTTCAATATTGTCTTTAAGACATTTTCCCGATAATATTCGGCATTTATTTTGACCCCACGGTCGATGCATACGAGCGAAAAGTGACCATCGGCCGTTACGGCGGCCCACACCATTACCATTGGCGGCGCTTGAGTTCTGGTGGCCAATCGCAGGTGTAGATTTTCAGCTGACCTCTTTGGCAAGTAAACCCGATCATTTTGTTTGTTCACAAACTGCTCAATTTGGAATGGCTTCTCATCGGAGAAAACCAAATTCGGTAACTGGCCACTTTCGTGCAAGCGAAGTAACTCCTTGGCTCTTTCCAGTCTAACTTTTTTTTGTCCATCGGTGAGCTCTTGCACTTTTTGGAACTTCAATGGCTTTAGTCCAAGCTCATTTTTAATATGTGTTGCATCCGTTCTCGCGATATGTTCAGCTCACGAGCAATTTTTCTACCACTGCGGCGTGGATTTCGATCAAATCTGGCCTTCACATTTCGGATCATTTCTGGTGTTGTTACCGTTTTTTTTGTCCACTTTTTGGACGCGATGCAACACTGCCAGCATCACGGTAACGAGCAATGGTACGAGAAACAAAAGATTTATTCACATTTAAATGCTGGAGGGCTCTAACGATAGCCACCTGCGGTTTTCCAGCCAAATATAAAGCAATCACACTATCACGCTTGAATTCCATCACGAATAACTTTTTTTTCTGAACGCAATAGATCAAAATGCTTTTGTAAGCTTGTAAATAATAAAATGAACTGTCACTGGAATAAATCTGTCAGCTGTCAGACGAACGGCTTACAAATGATAACAACCTGAAGTTGGTTGCAATACATATCAGCCACCCTGTACTTGTACTTACTTAAACTGTCACCCTCCTTATGGATACTCAGCGTATACGCAATATTTAATTCATATAATAATTAAATATCACTCATACGTACATATCATTGAAACATTTTAATTTCAACAACAAAATTTTCTTTTTATCAATCATTTTCTAAAGCCACTGCATATTTTTAGGTGTATTATAAATTATATTTTTTTCGAATTTGGTTTACTTTAATAGACAATTATTAACGGCTATTTTTAATTATTAAATATTTATACCATTACCTGTATGTAGGTATGTATGTATGTATGCATGTATATAGTATAAAGGTTCAATTACAAATTAAAATTCTTTTTCAAAAAAGCATATAAACGCTACATAACCGTTACTATATGACAGAAAGAAAGAAGCGTAAATATGCGAAATGAAATAAAAAAAAACTGCACAGTTTTACACAATTTATAGTCGCATGTCAAATGAAATAAACCAAAACAATTTAATTGAAATTAATTAATTTTAACCAATTGCTGATAATTGTGAAAAACTACAATCATTTACAATATTATATGCATTTAAAGCAATTTATTATTATTGTGGACTATAAATGCTTACATACATATGCATTTATGCATATTTAAAAAAATTATAATTTTTATAAATAACAGCCCTGGATAAACGATAAAAAAACACAAATAAATTAAGTTTCTGTTTCAAAAGAAGGGAAGATAATGAGAACAATTTTGAGAAGAACAAGGAGAGACGTGGTAAGGCTATCCAGTCAAAGAGAGTGTAGTGTGTTGGCTTATTAGACGTAAGGCCAAGATTCAAACCCCCGGTCAGATCATCTCCAACAAAACAAAATATTTTTACATTTTTACCTTTTAAAAACGTTTCAAATATGAGCTCGTAGATTGCAAATAAAATAAAAATAAATTTTGTGTTAAGTTTTAATTAAAATTCTTTATTATTCGCACAATCCTGTGTGCCACTGTTCACAACTTGAGTTAAAAGAAAGCAATTGCTTTGCATAAAAAATAACAATTACTAGACATATATTCGACAGATCTTTTTTACGGAGATCTTCAAATCAAGATTACTCTCTTCAAACGCACCGCGTCTTTACACAAGACTGACGTAACTTCACGAATTCACTCGCCTGTATTGCCTTGCCTTTTATATAGCAGGGTAAACAGTCTGATGAATGTTCCTGAAGGCGAATGTTCGTGACTTCGCCTTCTCGAAATCTCTATAAATGTAAACATCGTTGTTTACATTCATTATTTTTGTTTGTGGATTTTTTGTTTACTTTTTTTACCATTTTTTTACCTACCGTTCCCCCGGAACTCTTGGATGTATATAACGATGGCTCCAAACTCGATGGAGGGGTGGGTAGCGGAGTCTACTCCGGGAAATTGGATTTGAACAGTTCACTCCGGCTGCCGCACTATTGCAGCGTGTTCCAGGCGGAAGTAATGGCCATCTACCGGGCCGCACAATGGATCCTCGCATACGGTGTTCCATTCACCCGCATCTCGATTTTTTCGTATAGCCAGGCTGCCATAAAGTCGCTGTCGAACAGTGCGTATAATTCCAGGATCGTCAGGGAATGTCGCCGTTGCCTCAACCTTCTTTCTGGGCGCTTCAGTGTCATACTTGTGTGGGTCCCCGGACACTGGGACATTCCGTGAAACTGCAGAGCCGACGAGCTAGCGAGAGCTGGCGCACTACTCCCGGAGTCCTGTTCAATTGACTTAGGAATGCCACTTGCCTCGATCAAACTAGCCATCGCGCGGAAATTTTTCCGAGACGCAAACCTATCCTGGATCTACCGCTACACTCACCTGGCCACGGATGGATACAAGGAGTACCAACCAGTTACTTGGACTTGGTCACGGCTTCATCTCAATCACAGTGGCCATGTTTACAGGTCACTGTGTTATGGGTAGACACGCGGAGAGAATGTGGCGCCCATCTAATGACTTTTGCCGTGGGTGCAGATCCACTGAGGAGGACGAGACTGTTATCCACTTTCTTTGTCAATGCCCATCTCTTGCGAGGTGCAGATATAGGTTATTTGGCTCTCCGACCCTTGTCAGCTTGATGGAGTTATCGTCCATTGATAGGATATAGCCTCGTTTATCAAACTTTCTGGATGGCTTTCCAGCGCGGGGTAGTCGTGCTTTGGATGTGCAGACCTCCCCCTCCTGGGTTCGGGGGAACTTGGTCAGTACAGGAACTGCGTTCATCTGTGGCTTCACAACGGGCCGCTATGCGTGCTAAGTGAGCTTTTGGTATGAAACTACCACACTAACCTAACCTACCTTACCATTTATTTTATGCTGGTGTTTGTTGTTGTATTTTTGTTTACTTGTTTACCATTTTTTATGCTGGTACGATAATTTGTAACGATAATATAATTTGGATTGTTTACCGCATTGTTATCTCTTTGTAGCTTTTGTTTACAATTTTAATGTTAAGCGATGTAAAACCAAAACCTCAGTATCTAGTTTTTTCGTTTTCGTAAAAATATGAAAAATCATGTTTTTCTCTTAGAGTAAATAATGGCAAGAAAGGTTTCTCTTCTGTATTGCAGGCCCTGGAACTTATGCATAACATTAACACACACAACCTAAGTGATGTGAGAAGCTAGGTCGTAAATGTATGCATATAATCTTCTTTACAATAATGTCGGTTACCCTTGTTTAACTCCTGGCCACCAGTCGACAACGCTCGATAAGATAAATTTTGATTTGTTTATTCAATAAGTAAATAAATTACAAACAATATTAATAATGACGATAATCATAATGACAATGACAATAACAATAATAATGTTTATAATAATATTAATCATGACGATGATGATGATGATGATGATGATGACGTTCATAATTTGTGGTTCAACATAATCGTCACAATGTGTGTGGCTTATTTGTTGCATAAATAATATTTTCATAACGTATTTGGTGGCACGTAGCAATAAATAAATAAAAAAAATTGCTTCAATATTGCTGTTAAGGCTCGAGCCAATACCATTAGTGGCAGCAACATTAAAATTGTTAAAACATTTTCATGCATTTATGCAACATGAGCATGTTGCATGTTACAATAATCTTACTTTTTTTTTGTTTCATATTTATTTCATTATTAAAAAAACAAAAAAACAATAACTTTTTTTTGTAAAGAAAAAAAAACAAAAAAAAAATTGAAATTGAAAGAGCTTGTCACAGCTGCATATAAATTGTGAGAATATAAGTTCATATAGAATCGAGAATATTTTTTTCATGTTTTTTAATGAATTTATTTTGTGTTAATTTTTTGAAATTTTTTTTTTTGCTTTTTTTTATTGCCTTTTATGATGCCATGCTTTGGCCAACAACAGTTGTTTGGTTGGCTATACGTGAAATGAAATTGATTTATTAACTTTACAATTGAACGTATATAAATTTATTAAAAAAAAATAAATAAAATTTTCACAGGCAACATGAAAGAAAGCGAACAAAAAAAAATGAGAAATTCTACTGCCTTTGATTATTTTTATTTTACGTTGGCATATATACTGTGAAAGCTTTTAATTTTCAATTTTAATGTTACTCTGGATACGGTATGATATTATGGTAACTGATTTAAGGTAAAATCTCAATGTGTAGCTATCAATAAACAAAACAAATATAAAATTGGATAAAAACCTGTTTAATAATATACTTAAAATATTAAATTGTATTCCATTTAAATTTTTTATGTATTCGCGAGTAGTCACAGCTCTCTCACTATAAAGTAAACGTCGATGAAACAGCATAAAAATATTTCTTAAAGATATATTATCACACCTTCTAAATGCCTGGCGGCCATTAGACCACTAAGGTTTAACAGAATGAACTCTAAGATGATTTAATTCTGTCGGAAGTCTCTTAAAAAAAGAGTGGAATGAAACGACATTCATATTGTTACGAAAATTAAAAATCAAGATACTGGTGTTTTGCATTTACACCGTTTAACATTAAAATTATAAACAAAAGCTATAAAAACAAAGAAATGATCTTGTTTACAAATTATCGTACTGCGTAATATAACAACAAACACCAGAATAAAAAATGGTAAACGTGTAAACAAAAATACAACAACAAACACCAGCATAAAACGAAATGGTAAACATGTAAACAAAAACACAACAAAAACACTACAATAATAAATGTAAACAACGATGTTTACATTTATAGAGATTTCGAGAAGTCATAAAAATTCGCCTTCAAGAACATTCATCAGACTGTTTACGTTGCCATATAGAAGGCAAGGCAAAATAGGCGACTGTGTCAGTGAAGTTCAGTCAGTCTTGTGTAAAGACGCGGTGTGTTTGAAGAGAGTAATCGTGGTTGGAAGATCTCCGTTACAAAGATCTGTCGAATAATTGTCTAGTAGTTGTTATTGTTTATGCAAAGCGTATTATAAATAGAGGAATAACAAAGAAGAGCAATTGTTGTTGTTTACATCAATTTGTGAACAGTGGCACACAGAATTGTACGACCAATAAAGAATTTAATTAAAACTAAACACAAATTTAATTTTATTTTATTTCTAAAGAGCTGATATTTTTAAATGTTTTTAAAAGGTAAAAAATGTAAAAATATGTACCAGATACGAGTACTGTGTGATATTCCAGTTAACTGTAGAGTGAAAGAATTGGAGAGGCATTCATTAAAATTTCCGGTACTTCACGTTCTTTGAGGACCTTCAAGCTTGTATTTTACAATGCAGTTGTAACCGTTTAGACATTTTCTGATATTGAAAGATAATCTGTATACACTGATGAAAATTTTGCCCAAACACAAAAATAATATGCTAATCTAGTTTGTTATTACCATTAGTGGATATTGTATTGTATTACGGAAGTTTGCCGTCGTCTAGCAGGTAATGTGTTGGAAAGCAAAATATGTCGTTCCGAGTCGTCTTTAAACTGTAGGTCCCGCCACTCATGTATAAAATCAATGAGAATAACTCCCTGCCTAGTAATTGATTAGCATCCGGGTGTTTCTGTTTGAGATGTATTAATGCCGCACAGTCGTTTGGTATGTGTTCTGGTGATTCGTTTTTTTTTCATCAAAGAATCTACATATTGGGCATGAAACGATCTCTATTTTGTATATATGTTCCATGCGTCTGAAATGCTCGGTCATCACACTTTTTTGGTAAAGTCTGATGCATAACTAATTTCTCTTATTCTTGTAATAATACAGTAAAAGTTTAATTTGTCTCAAACCCATTTGATTTCATAAGAGACTTCACCTTTCTCAAGCTTATCTTTTGCCATGTATCCCCTTATCTTATTTTCCTGCCCACTGCAATGAATTCCCACATGACTTGAGATCCAGCAGATTAAAACTCTATTTCCTCTGTCTGTTTGATCCAGGTTTTTGGGTATTGCTATGTCCTATCTTTTACTTTCTATCCACGTTGCTTTAAATACAGCTTTCGCTGACGCAAATTTCTACTTAGTGGGCTGCATAGTTTACATATATTGTACTCTAGAAATGAAATAGCTTCACCCTAATCTCACTGTCACCCACTGAATTGTGTGTATACCTCCAAATTACTCAATCCACGCTCCTTACGAAGCAATTTAAAAAAAAACATAAAATTTAATCAATAAATTTTACGGCATAAAAAGTTGCTTTTCAAACCACTGTTTCCAAATATGCTGTCACATATGATAGTGTTTACATGTAATTTAGATCAGTTTCATTGAAAAGCAAAAAAGTGTATTGTAATTGCAACAAAATTTCAATAGTGTTTCCTTTCTCTAATAAAAAAAAGCTCAACTAAAGGCTCATGTGTTACAATATAACATAAATTTGTTTAAATTGTCTTTTAATTTTCGTTTTTAAATTGAACATTTCCATTAAAAAGTTCGCAATTATTAAACATTCCATTACATACTCATAATCAATGATTATTATCACCACCTCTACCGAAAATTGGAAGTAGCTGTACTCAGAATCATAACCAGAAAGGCAAAAACCCCATATCCTAATTGGTAATTTTTTAAGAGCTTTGGGAAAATTAAAAAACAAAAACACATAAAATTCAGAAAAATGCATGAAATCTTTATTTAAATCGATAGTACGGTCCATATAATTTAATGTTTGCAGATTATTTCATGCAAATGTTGACCGCGACTGCGCCTCAAATGTTCCATCCGCTTAGTCCAATTTTGGCATACTCTTTCCAACATTTCGGCCGGTATCTCACGAATAAATGCTTCAATATTGTCTTCCAATGCGTCAATTGAAGCGGGCTTGTCTGTATAGACATGTGCTTTAACATAGCCCCACAAAAAATAATTTAAAGGCGTTAAGCCGCACGATCTAGGCGGTCAATTGACCGGTCCCGAAAGTGAAATAATAAGTACCGTCTTGTTGAAACCACATGTCATGTAAGTCAAGCTCTTGGATATCATCATCATCTCACGGTAGCGCTCACCATTCACAGTTACGTTACGATTCGCAGCATCTTTGAAGAAGTACGGTCCAATGATGCCACCAGCCCATAAACCGCACCAAACTGTGACTTTTTCTGGATGCATTGGTAGTTCTTGCAATACTTCTGGCTGATCTTCACTCCAAAATCGACAATTCTGCTTATTCACGTATCCATTGAGCTAAAAATGAGCTTCGTCGCTGAACACGATTTTTCGATAAAGAAGTGGATCTTCGGCCATATTTCCAAGAGCCCATTCATCAAAAATTCTGCGTTGCGGTAGGTCGTTCGGATTCAATTCTTGCACCAGCTGTATTTTGAAAGGCTTCACATCTAAATCCTTCCGCAAAATTTTCCACGTTGTTGAGTAACAGAAGCCCAATTGCTGCGAACGGCGACGAATCAATAATTGATGGTCATCATTAACACTGGCCGATACAGCTGCGATATTTTCTTCAGTTTGCACTCTACGTAAGCGTTTAAAATCGACTCGAATAACAGATCTTTGGAAAAGTTTTCACCAGCACCATTTAACTTAATTTGTATTTACAAGCATTGGATATTAATTCGCCGTGGTCTAGTAGGTAGTGTGTTGGTTTATTAGACGTAAAGCCAGGGTTCGAGCCCCAGCCCAGACACCAAAATAAAATACAAAAAGTATTTCTTCGGCGACTTTTTCTCCGCAGATTTCCAGCAACAACTTTGAGAGTAAATAAAATTGCCATGAAAGTCGATTTTAAACTGTAGGTCCCACCATTCATGTATAAAATTAACACACACAACATAAGTGGTGTGAAAAACTAGGTCGTAATCCTGACTGAAGGGTTGTAATGACCAATTATGTATGTATGTATACAACATAGGTGGTGTAAGAAGCTAGGTTTTAATTCTGACTAAAGGGTTATAATGGCCAATTAAGTAGCTCATCCAAATAGTTCAGCTGCCGCATTGAAACTGGCATAGGATGCTTATCATAGCTGAGTGTTTCTGGCATTAGGTTTCTCCCTATTTACTACGCCTTAAATCTACTTGCCAATGTTTTCAAAATTTCATAATGACTACTAATGGCATTTTATTTATTTATTTGTCTGAGAATTACTTCAATCATTGTGTGTTTTATATTTCTTAAATTTTATTGTATATTTCTAGGCATAATTTTATACAAGAATATTAAAAAGTCATAAATTTATTTAAATAAGTCAAGAGTATTATAAAGAAAGAAAATGAATATGATTTTATTTTATAATACTTAAACTATTTACTCTTATTAGTTTCTTTTTATTGCATTTTATTATTTAAAAACTTATGCCTTTTTGGGAAAAAGTAAATATTTTCTCTAGAAAAAGAAATATCCTTCCAAATCAAAACACACACAGTGAAAAAGAATTTCAAATATGGCCTAGGCTGGATGAAAACAATGTTACAAAGAGCAGATATGAGAAAGAAATATGATTCTTTAACGAGAAAGATAATGAATTTAAAGACAGACATGGAGACAGAAAGAGAGAAAAAGATAAAATAAATTCATAAAACAATGAAGAATTGTCTACATTTAGGCACAATGTGTTGTTGTCGTTAGCATATAAATACAAAGCATATGTTAAGGAGTCAATTAAAACTATACACAATAATAATTTTAAATCTCTTATACTGTTCTCTCTCTCTCCCTTGCTATCTATTTCTCTCTCTTTCTCTCTTTCTCTCTGTATTCATATCTTTTTGTCTGTATTTGTTAACTATTTTAACATTCATTTAGTTTTTCTAGGGGTTTTTTATTAAAATTTATTACTTTATGTTGTAGTTTTTATTGTTGTTGTTGTCATGTTATTTGTTTTTGTTTTTATTTTTATTTTTTATTACTTTAAGTCAGTTATTTGTTAAACAAATTCTTTTTATTATTTGACTACAAAATCCTTTAAAAAGAGTACCAAGAGTATGTAGTTTTTTCTATTTATTTATTTTTGTTTATTCTTTTCTCTACAAAAAGAAAACTTTATTATAGAATTTGTAAACAAGATTAACAAAAAGTTGTTGCTATTGTTGTTATTTGTGACAGGAAAAAAGGATTCTTTTTTTGGTTTTTTTTTGTTGGTCGCATGAGTGGTTACCGGTATGACCTTTGGATTTCAAATGTGATGGTATTTTATGATTATTACAGCATACGAGGCATCATAGCTACACTGTTACGTACTTTTTCCCATACTTTGGTTATATTTTTGGAAATTTTTAATCACTCTCTAGCCCTACATACATACACACAGTTACTAAAGCATACATACGGTTAACAAATTTCAGAAATTTTTTAACCAATCCGTGTTCGTTGAAAATCTTTATAGTTTCCTCGATTTTAAGACGGTCTTTTGCGTTGGTTAAAAAATTTCTGAAATTGAACTGAGTTGTGGCCCTGCACAGGCCCACAAAGGTATGCATCCGATTTACAAATTTCACAAATTTCTGAACCAATGGAAAAGACCGTCTTAAAATCGAAGAAAGTTGTCAGACAATTATAAAGATTTTCAACGAAAACGGATCGGTTAAAAATGTCTGAAATTTGATAACCGTATGTATACTTTTGTGGCTGAGTGTAACTCAAAATTAAAATGAACTGATTAGCTAGCTTATCCAAGGCTTTAAATACAGTAAAAGAAAACTAACACGTATTAGGTTGGCATAAGCTCAGTACTAGGAGGGTTCTCGGCTTCTTATTTGCTCCTCATACTGGTAAATAAAATGGCGATGAAAAATTTCTCAAACATCTGTCATTCGAAGACATGATTGACAATGAAGATTAACACACACAACATAAGTGATGTGAGAATCAGGAAAGTAATCCTGACTCAAGGATTATAATGACCAATTAATTCAGTAAAAGAAATTCTATTTTTATAGGGAGCAACTTCTTATACACAACAAGAGACGACACAACCAGAGATTGCCCACAAGTTGCAGTTCTTTAACCACTAATATGTTATTTGGTTGCACGTGAACTTTTGAAAAAATTATACGAGGAAAGGCTTGAGTGCCAAGCCATGCAGTTAACATATGTAACAGAGATCAGCAATGAATCGCTTTTTCGCTACTCATAAGTAGTCATGAATTTTTGAGTACAAGTGAGTCAACAGTATTGAAATCCAACTACTCTGATTCATTCGTACTCAGTACAACATTGATAAGTACAAGTTTCAATGAGTATGAGTACAACTTTGACATCAAACTCATAACATTCGAAATATGTTTGATTCATACGCCGACTCATTCAGATTCATAACTTTAAAAAAAAATACTTATAAAGGAGGCGAGTGACTCAAATCATTCGACAAAATTTACAGTCTTAGTTGTTGTTGCATTTACAAAGATAGAAGAAAAACACATAAACAAAAAATACAAAGACAGCAAGCAGAGCAAACATACCACCTTCATGTGAGTATTGTAGTGTTCGTATGCGAATTATATTTATTTTGTGATTCGTGTATACGTTGAGTCATGAAGAGTGGAAATCAATAACATCATGCGTATTGTTAAGTACAAGTACCATGAGTACTTCAAACTTTGAATATGAATAGTATGAGTATGACATTAAAATAAGTATGAATGCATATAAGTATCAGAAATTATAAGTATGATTCGAATCTACTCATCGTTTTGAATACTCATTGCTGACCTCTGATATGTAGTTCTGATGACAAGACACAAATTTAACGGGACTCCATATTCTACCAATCAATGGCGACTTCCTCCCAACAGTCTTCTTTACAAAAATTCAGCGAGTAAAAAAAAAACTTGCATGACAAGTCGTTAAACTGGAGGTCCCGCCACACATGAATAAAAATTTACCTCACTATACATACATAATTGGTCATTACAACGCTTTAAACAGGATTACGACCTAGCTTTACACACTACTTTTGTTGTTTGTGTTTATCTTATACATAAGTGGCAGGATCTACAGCTTAAAGTCGACTCCGAACAACAGATTTTTTTTTGAGAAACTTTTCATGGCAATTTTATTTACCCTCTGAGTTTCTGGCAGAAATCTGCTGAGAGGTAATAGCCCAAGAAATATTTTTTTTGTATTTCGTTTTGATGTCTGACCTGGGATTTGAACCATGGCTTCACATAAGCCAACACTTTACCTAAGGCGACTTCAACTATAATGACGCTCACTGTATTGACTTAAATATGGCCCATGGGGTGATCAACATAAATAGAGTTTGGACAATAAACTGTGACTGGCGTATGTGAAACTGTTTTAGAGCAGCGATGAAGGTTCAATTGGACTTAAGTTCATTACTTATGGCAACGAGAACATATGGCTAGACGCATTAATCTCCATATGTGTGGAATCTAACATCATTTAAAGGTCAGTCACCACTAGTCTGCTTGAAACGTATACGAAATGTTCAAATTTCCAGGATCCTGCAGCATAAATCAGACTAAATTTGATGGATGGCAAGAGTTATGTTTTTTCTAAGAACCGCTGTGGTTTGTGTCTTATTCTCATACTGCTGTGAGTTAAGAAAATCCCTACAAGAAAAAGTCTCATGGAAAGAAATCGTAGGATTTCGGTAGCCAGTTAGCACTACTTCCATTTGAGAAGACCATGCCATCATGGTAGTACAAAATATTTACATTAGAGCGACTCAAGTTGCATGGAAGCGAAATTCGCGCAAGGTGTACCCCCCCCCCCCCACAAAATGAACCTTGGGCTTTTTTAAGATGGCATTTAAAATATTTCGGCTCCAGCTTTGACCTCTCGTGAGCTGGAGCATTTTGAAAAAGGGTCTATTTTTGTATGTTTTTTCAATTGGAGAATCTATTTCCTTACCAACGTATACACTATGGGTATGATAAGAATGGTTTTTTTAAGACGCGTCCAACTGTATAAAAATTTTGTTTAAGGGTGATCATTCATGTCCCTTTTTTAAGGCTTTTCTGTAAAAAATAAAGGTTTTTGAAATATTTTAAATGTCATCGTAAAAAAGTCTTAAGTTCAGTTTTAGGAGGGTACATCGAGCACTTTTTTTGGTGAGTCGCCCTAATATACATGAGCTTTCTACTGAAATTTTATGTCGTTGGCATCCATATGTTATAATTCAGACCAAAAGAAGTTGATAGCCCTTATCCTATAGTGCTTGCTGTTGACCTGACCAACACCTTTTCAAAGCAATAAGAACAATGACTGACCACTCAGAGTTGCCAATCAGAGCTTGTTAGCAATATAGGTAGGTAGACAGATGTGGCTGTCCCCTCAATGGAGTTATGAGCGAATACACTTAGGCCACACACAGGGCCCATTGTGATACCACAGTTTCATATTTTCTCCTAGTCCAGGAACAACTCTCGGTGCCTCCGATGACGCGACTCAGACTGCCAATATCAATGCATAACAGTTCACCCAGATTCTCCATGTAGTAGGCAACCGGGTCTCTTTTTCTCCTCCGACCAAGTGCTGAGCATGTGCACAGTTGGTGAAGAACAGTCTCATGCTCCTCGTCATCTCCACAGCTTCTGCAGAAAGCATTTGTATGGTATGCTGGATCAATGCGCCTCGCTTGCGTTCCTATAATACAATGCCATGTAATAACCCCAGCAACATTGCTGAGCATGCTTCTCTTGAGTTTAAGCACACCTGCCACGAGCCTTCTATCCAGCCTTAGCCAGATTTCCTGAGCCGTTCTGTCCGTATTCGAAGCTGCCCATCTAGTGTTCGTAAGGTCCAGGAGAGTAATATAATTCCTCCTGACTTGCTAGATTATGGAAAGGTTGCGTTATTTAGCAAATCCTCAAAAACATTCCTAACTTGTATGGCAACATAAAAAATCCATTCATCGTAATAAAAATACAGGGAATTTGAAGTCGTATAAACCCTCACTTCCCCAAAATCTTGTGTAACTTTAAGTTTTATTCACATTTTTGGGATTAAAAAAAGAGAAATAACCTACAACAACAACAACAACAACACTAACAACAACAACATTATAATATTGACTATTGTTATTTAATGTAAGACAAACAACAATTGTTGTTGCAGCAATGTTGCTGGTTGTTGCCATTGTCATTGTGTGACAGCAACAAAACATATTCCATATTCCTCCGTAACAATATATGGGGATAACAAAGAGAGACAAAAACTTTTCTAACAACAAGCAACTCCAACACATATGTACACACACACACAGAGATAAAGGCAGAAATACTACAAAGAAGACAACAACAACAACAACAATAAAAACAAAAACATGATAGAAAAACAACTGAAAAACGAAAAAAAAAACACAACTCAAGTGGCCATTTGAAAAATACAAACATAAACTTACACATAAGCATACATGCATACACATACATGCTTATATGCATAAAAGTGAAGTGTATGGGTAAATAGATGACTTTATAACACGCAACTTTCTTGTGTTTTCTCTCTCTCTCTTTATTTCCTCCTCCACAAGTAGCATTGTTTATGCATTTTAAAGTGAAAGTGTGCTGGTGTACGAGTAATAAAATAAAAATTTATCATACGCCTTATGTGTAGCAAAGCGTATGTGTAAGTGCTTTAAACAAACTTAAATACTTACAGTAGTGCAGTAGCACTAGCACCAGTAGCAGCCTCAGTCATCAGTTTTGAGTTTTGCAAGGGAAAGTTAACGAAAAACTTGTTAAAGAAACTTTCGTTTCTTTTTGATTTAATTTTAACATGAAAACAACAACAAAACACTTCTCTCTCTCTCACTCTCTCTCTATCTCTTTCAAATACTAAAGGGTCCGCCAAATAACTTTTTTTCGAAAGTGCTTAAAAAAAACTACTGAATATTTTCTCAAATTTCTTTTTTTAATTTGAAAGTACAATACTTCCGGTTAATAATGGAAAATAATTTCATTTAAATGACTGCCTCGGCTGGGCATGCAGTAGCCTACATATACGTTCCAATTTTTAAGCACATTACCGATTGTGTGCCGCTGTATTTCACCAATGACTTCACGAATATTGTCCTTAAAAGCGTCAATTGTCTCTGGCTTGTCGGCGTAACACTTATCTTTGACTGCACCCCACAAATAAAAGTCCAACGGTGTCAAATCGCAGCTCCGAGGTGGCCAAACGACATCAGCTCTGCGGCTGATAATGCGATCTTCAAAAACAGGGCGCAAAACATCGAGTGTAGCTTCGACTGTGTGGCACGTAGCGCGGTCCTGTTTAAGCCAAATGTTGCCAATATCCCCTCTTCAATTTTTCTGAACAAAAATTCGTTCAACATGGCCCGATAACGATCGCCATTTCATTTTCGAAGAAAAATGGCCCAATTGTGCCTCTGGACCGAAATCCGCACCAAACAGTGACTCGTTTTGGGTGCGTTGGTTTTCCAATGTATGCGTGCGGGTTTCCTGTGCCCCAAATGCGACAATTTTGCTTGTTTACATACCCGACAAAATCAAAATGAGCTTTCATCTGAAAAGATGATTTTTTTTCCAAAATTGGCATCTTTTGTAAGTCGATCGCAGGCCCACTTAGCGAAGAGAAAACGCATTGGATGGTCAATTGGCTTCAACTCCTGAACCAATTGGACTTTGTATGGCGTCATACCAAGGTCTTTATGCAAAATTCGTCTCAATGATGTCTCCGAAATGTTCAATTGTTGAGAACGACGGTGAATTGATGTTGATACGCACACTTTCTGCCACAGCAGCAATATTCTCGGGTGTACGTACTGGTTTATCGATGAGGATGCCAGTTTCTTTCACTTCTTTCACAAGATAACGAACTTACGGAGCTGACGGTGCTTCTCTTCTTCTAAAATCCGTATGCAATTTTCGCATACATTCTGCAACATTACCATGATTTTCAAAGTAATGTCGCAATATTTCCCAGCGTTGTTCAAGCGTATACACAACCATATTCGTTCAACGGAAGGATAAAACTAATTATCTATCAAATCAGACATGAGCTAAGTGTTACCATTCACGAAATAAGCACTAGTTGAATAAAAAAAAACTTTAGATGGCGGACCCGATAGTAACTTTCTATAGTTTTAGTAACTGATTGTTTAAAAATCCATAGAAAGTACACCCGAATTACTTGTATATTCTTCAACTCATAACAATAGCCTGGGCTTCGTTATTGTTTCAAGTCAAAGTGTTATTGTTGTTGTTATTCTTATTGTTGTTGTAGTTATTGTTATTGTTTTACTGCCACTAAAATTTCTAAACATTTTTTGTTGTTTTTGAAAAGTTGTTTGTAGTTTCTTGTACTGTACTGTAGTGGTAATTAAATTTTGAAAATAAATTTTTTTAAATAAAATATGAAAAGTTTGTCAATGGCTTACTGACTTACAGAAGCAGGATACATTGTTTCGAAGGTGAAAGCAGGTATGCTTTGATATTAAATTCATCCAAAAGTATTCAAAAGTATGGTTTTGCCAACTGATTTTACTAAATCTTTCTCTCTCACTGGCTGTAAATAATGTACGTGGCGTAAAAGAGTCTGAACTATAAACTGTATTTTTATTTGATGCCTGTATAACAAGTTTATTATTTAAATGTCACTTCATTTTGGTATATTATGTGGCAATGAATATTGTTAACAACCAACACTGCTTTTAAATATTTTTGCAATCCAAGAGAGAAGATTCAAATTGAAGTCCATACTTGTTAGGTGTGGCGTATGGATTAGATAAAGTCCCATTGTAATTGGCTTCACACTGGTGTGGATTTGATTCAAATACCATTGAAGATATTCAGTAGTCTCCTCTTCATTCTTAACATCTACAATTTGTACTCTTGCGGCACTTAAACATATAAAATTAGCCAACACATAGGATTACACCTTGGTATTCCAAGTGATGACAGGGCATACAGCCAAACTATATGGACAATACTTAAAGCATTTCCCAAAGCATTCTGACCACAAAGTGCAGATCTATCTTAGTTAAGCCTAGGGCCTTTCCTTTAGCATGAACAGGGAATGACTGACATGCCAGCAGTCATTTGTTTTTATTTTTTAGTCTTGAGAACAAACATTAAATTTACATACATACATAATAGATCATTACAACCCTTTAGTAAGGATTACGCCGTAGTTTCTCACACCACTTATGTTGTGTGAATTAATTTTATACATGAGTGGCGGCGGGACCTACAGTTTAAAGTCGATTCCGAACGACAGATTTTGAGACACTTTTCATGGCAATTTTATTTTACTTTCAGAGTTTTTGCCAAAAATCTGCTGAGAAGTCCCCGAAGAAAAAAATTTTTTTTTGAACCGTGACCTTACGACTAATAAGCCAACACTATACCTACTAGACTCCGGCGACTACACTAGCACGAAATGTAGAAAGACGCATGCGAAAAAGTCTAATAATTCAGGGAGTGACAATTCTGTCACCACCATCTGCCCAAAATATTTTAATGGCAAAATCTATTACAGCCACGACAACCTGCGCCTCTCAACAGCAGCAGTTGTTTAACGATTGTTTATTACGATATCATCTCTACAGGAGAATATTAGAAGATTCGTTGGAGTGTTCCTACGAAGCCATATTAGCATACCAAACGTACGTAGCTTAAGTGTGTTTTTTTGTACCAAAATTTTACCCAAATTTTGTGCACTCAGTTGATACGATCAACCTTAAGCCTTACGGCATCTTACTCAAATTGATTTTCTTCAGAATTTCCTACGTAGTTTAACGTGTTCCAAGTTTCAACATAGCCAAGGTCATTGAGAGATCCCTTGTGTATGGGCATAACACTTTTCTAGCACATTAGAAGTTAATATCGATATCAACAATAATTGTCGATTCAAGTTCGAAATACAGTTCAGGTAACATATTCTACAGAACTGCAGTTCTTTCCTTTGGATAGTGAAAACGACTGCAGAGAGATGAAGGCTTATAGACCAGTTGTGATCAGAAAAATATTTTTTACTGTGTCCATTTGCCAGTGTATGAGTTCGATGTCTAAATCAATCCAAATGAGAATCAAGTCCATGACTTCCTTTCGTCCCGTGATATTACCCCAAGGAGTCCAAAAATGTTTGAAGAATGGGTTAACATTAAACCAAATCGTATGTCTGGAATTAGCATCACAATCCATGTGGACATTATTTTTCTTGGTCTCATGGGGCAGCTATGAAATGGAAATTTGCTTACCTTGTGCCTTCATCTTTTGGAACCCTCAAGTACTCTATTCTCAGAGCTTCTCTATGATGCCCAGGTCTTCACTCTCACATGTCGGCTGGTACATAGCATAACAAACCGATTTGTGAATGTAAATACTGCCCCGAGTTATATGTGATGTCAGCGTCAGCATCTTTACTAAGGCTGTGTAATAGTAACGAAGTATACTATATTGCCTAGTTTCTTACAATTCCTAGAATTTAATTGTTTTTACAAATTTTTCAATTTCATTTTGATTTCGTTCGACTGCATATGCCCTAAAAATTTAATTTTCTTTGTTTCTAAAGAATTTCTCAATATTTTTTCAAACTATTCTAGTATCTGATGTCCATCAAGAGTGTTTTTTTTTTGTTAACTATTTACTTTATAATGTCAGGAGTATTCTCATTCGATATAACAATTAACAAAAAAATCAACATGAGAAGTGCCAATATCAGCAAAAGTTTTCTATTATTTCTGTATACCTTCCCTCCCCTCCCATGGCCAGTTAAATGAAATATTTTTTCCATTTTCCAGTAGCCAGTGGATAATAAAAAAGAAAAGGAAAATTCCAATTCTTTATGGACATTTGGAAATCTTTATTAAATTGTATGCCAAAAACTAGAAAAAAAAAATTAGAAGAGTGAGGGCGAGAGAGAAAGGTATGTTTATAGAAAACATAAAAGAAAAGACAGAAAATCTAAACAAAAGATGGAAAGAAAATTTAAATTTTTAATTGCCAAGTCAATTGCATGTTTATTAAGAGCTACACTCTCTACATGGTTCCCTCTCCCTCTCTCTTTCCCTCCCTCTCTCTCTCTCTCTCTGTATATATCGTTTGGGTTTGTGCTCAGCAGTAGTTTGTTTTCCCTTTCTCCCTCTCTCCTTACAGATATGCTGTTAAATCCTGTTGTTTCCTGTTGTTTTTGCTGGCCAACCGGGGTTTTACTGGGATGTGCTTGTTTTTTTTTCTCTTTAAAAATATTCAAATGTCAGCATTTTTATTTCAATTTGTTTTGTTGTTGTTTCTTCTTATTTAACTGTCCTTCCTTGTGTCCATCTGTCTGTTGAATTCTTACGTTCCCATTTTATTTCACTTCTTTTCCTTTTTCTCAATTTTATTTTTTTTTGTGGAGACCAATAAAGTGGCCAAAATTCATACAATTTTCAGTACATGAATCCAGTGCCGGTCATTGTTGTACACTGTCTACTGACTGATTTCGTTTCTTTCCTTTTGTTACCAAAATTTTCTTTAGTTGTTGTTGTTATTATTGTTTGTTAAATATCTTTTCTTATTCTTCTTCCTTTTTTTGTATTTTATTTGGTCCAATACAAACGTGTCAAGCAATTGTATTGACCAGAATGGAGACAACAAATGAATGTATAGAGAAAATCAAGAGAAAATTTTTATTGGAAGAAACCTACAATTGGTATCTACAGATTGGTAAATAATATGGCCAGGCATTGTATTACAGGGGACGGGGACCTTGTTTGCCTGAGTCTATCTTAATCGATCTTATAAAAGTTTTAAAAGCCAGTCACAAGGTACATAGAACCCAAGAGGATGGCATAGACACATTCGTTCATTTCCTCTTGTCCTGATGAAACCACTTAGTCTACTAATGAGATCAGCAATGAATCGTTTTTTCGCTACTCATAAGTACTCATGAAATGTTGAATATAAGTGAGTCAACAATATTGAAATTTAACTATGTACTCTGATTCGAGTCACTCGAATCATTCATCAAAATTTATAGTCTTAGTTGTTGTTGCATTTACGACAAAAGAAAAAAGACAGAGCAGCAAACAGAGCAAACACACAACCTTGTACTGAGTATTTTAATGTTCGTACGCCTTTCATACTTATTTTGTGATTCGTGTACACATATGTTGTGTTATGGAGAGTCGAAGCAACAACATCACACAAGTTGTTATGTATGAGTATGGTGAGTACTTCAAACTTTGAAAATGAATCGAGGTTCCACGATATTAAAACAAGTATGAATGCGTATAAGTATCAGAAATTATGAGTATGTTTCGATTCTACTCATATCTTAGAATAGAAATCAAGATGCTTTCTTATACACCATGTATTCAAGAGGTGAAGAACAGTGTTGAAGAAGCAGAGACATTGGGATTACAATTGATTGATTAGCTCTTTACAAGCTAAACGTGAGATTGATAAGAGCATTTCTAACTGAGTGAAGTTAAATCGCTAACCTCTTTCGAGTGATTATCTTAGCCAAACTTCTGAAGAGATGAGTAGAGACCTGTACCAATTGAAGACAATAAAACATAGACTATTGGTAGACAAAAGGTCTTAGTCTAGTAGAAAGTTTGTTGGCTTCTTAGACATAAGGCTACGGTTCAAACCCCAGGTCAGACATCCTAAAAAAACGAAGTAGGAAAAAATATTTCTGCGGAAAATTCCTCTCAGCAGATTTCTGACAAAAACTCTCAGAGTAAATAAAATTGCCGTGAAAAGTTTCTCAATAACCTGTCGTTCGAAATCGACTATATACTGTAAGTCCCGCCACTCAAGTATAAAATTAACGCACACAACATATGTGGTGTGAGAAAGTACGTTGTAACCCTGTCTGAAGGGTTGTAAGAATGTATGTATATATGTGTTGGTGAGAAATTGTCGAATGCTCAAGGTAGGCGATTCCTTACACGTTCCAATATTCCATTGGAAGTCAATAATCAGGTTCTGTTACAGATTTTTGTGGCATTGTGGTTATGCATGTACATCCCTAATTTCTCTTTCCGGATACTTCTGTTGAACCTAATGGCTGCCACAACCACCAAAAATATCCTTAAACCTCTCGACCTAATTTTTTCGTTACGGTACGCTATTAGAACTAAGCTTGTATACAAATTTATTCCAACACTAGTATGATTGGCTGGTAGTATAGTATTGAATCTTGGAATGGCATGAGTGATTGTAGAATGAGCAGATCAACGGCATATTATGTATGAACAAGATTCAATCTTCTTGAATATGAATGATATTTGGGAGACAAAAGTGACTGGCAATCTCCACATCTGCTGAACTTAATATTTAGGTCCAAAGAAGGGTCCTACGGTTTTTGAACCTTGGCCTCATGTCTAATAAGCCAACATGCTGCCTACTAGACTATGGCGGCTTCATATAATTTTAAAACGAAATAGAAAACATTTCTTCTGCTAAACATCAACGATTTGTAGTATAGCCATGCATAACAGTGATTCATTGGCTGTTTCGATGCTCCTTCTTTCAACGATTAGCTCTGCAGTGACTTAATTCTTCTCGACTAAAATAATAGATCACAACGAAAAATACGTGCAACAAATAATTGTACAGCCTCAATCTGTCGATACATTAGGGGGTGACCTTTTCGCTTTCAGAAAAGAACTGGAATCTCTATAGCCTTGCTAGCAAACGAATTCATTTCCTAACGTAAACCTTTTTTTTCTTGTACATTCTCACTCTTTGCATTTTTTTCAGCAATAACGAGACAGTTTTTAACTCTTTTTTCCTTCTCTTGTGGACAATATAAAAGACAACATAACATAACAAATAAAACAGTCTGTTACTGTGTGCTATAAAAGTAATGGCATACCAAAAATAAAAATAAAAAAGTACATAAGAGAACAATAATGAGAGTAAAGTATGAACTGCTGTTGTTGTTATAATAAAAAATCTGTTTTGTCATCTTATTATTGCTCTACTTGCAGAAGTTTGAAATATACTTCGATTGTATGGGGAATAGTTGAAGGAATTTCTTTTGATTGACATATCGAACCATAAGAAGAATGGCTGATAAATTACAGGAAGTAAAAACAAATAAGGAGGAAGTAAAATAATAACCCAAATCTTGTTTATTTTCCGCAGCTTCTTTGACTTAACAAATCTTTAATACAGCCTATGGAGTTATGGCCACTAAGGCTTTAAATGGTTGCCATACTTCTGCCAAATCGATGTGAAAACAAGCCTTAGCAGAAATAGGTTTCTAAACAACAATTAAGGATATGTCGTCAACAAGCAATCGCTTAACGAAATTGCTGTGATTCAAGTGAATTCAATGGGAACTTATGATGCCACACAAGAAAAGAACAAAACAGAGGCGATTCATAGAAACTTTTTTAAACACTAATACACAGAAACCCATGTGCTACACCCACTGACAAGTAAGAAAACATGGCAACAAAATAACTGTGAGTGTATAACAAACAGGGGGGAAAAACCCGACGATAATAAAGAACCAGTCAATATATGTAGTTCCTGCAACAAAAAAAAGAGGCCAGAAACCACCTACTAAAACTAGCCTGGATAAACAAATTTCACACACACACTTGGTTAAGGATGCCATGTCGAAAGAAAAAAATTCTAAAAAAAAATTCAACAAAATATTCTGCATTCAGTAACGAACGTTTCACTCTTGCTGACCTCAAACTTAAAGACCACCACCACCACCAGTGGTCATAATTTTTTTTCCTGGTATAGGCCCATACACAGACTGTCTATCCATTTCTAGGGATTTATTGGAGTGTAAGGCCATGTGTATGTATACCAAAAAAAAGGACTCCCCCTTATGTTGAGTGTTTAAAATCAACATAAAAAATGGCTTTAAAAACGAAATTGTTCAGTGGAAATAAACAAACGCCTGTACGCCACCATTAAAACGTTAATAAATAGAAACAAGAGGAGAAATTTTGTCTAAAAATTGGAAAAAATTAGGTGGCCACTATACATAGAAAAAATACTCTGTAAGTTATAGGCCTACCTATCACACACACGTTGACATAGCCATGTTAACATACATGTCCACAAAGCATATCCAGTTTGAATTAAAATCAAAGCCTCCTTAAAATTGAAACCAAATAAATCAACAGAAACCAAAAAAAATAAATTTTAAATCAATCATGGAGATGGAATAGTGTTGTAAACAAGTAAACAAAAATGCAACAACAAACACCAGTGAAAAAAAATGGAATAAACAAGTAAACAAAAATATAACAACAACCATTACTAGAATAAATGTAAAAAAAAACACAAACAACAACAATGAAACAACGATGTTTACATTTATAGAGATCTCGAGAAGGCGAAGCCACGAACATTCGACTTTAACAACATTCATCAGACTGTTTACGTTGCCATATAAAAGGCAAGGCAAATCAGGCAACGAGGGAGTAAAAGTTCAGTCAGTCTTGTGTGAAAACGCAGTGCGTTTGAAGAGTATAATCGTGCTTTGAAGATCTCCGTTACAAAGATCAGACAAACAATTGTCTAGTAATTGTTATTGTTTATGCAAATGGGTGTAAACAAAAGGAATAACAAACAAAGCAATTGTTGTTGCTACAACAAGTTGGGAACAGTGAAGCACATAATTATGCGAACAATAAAGGATTTAATTGAAACTAAACACAAAATATTTTTTTATATGCAATCTACGAGCTCATATTTTAAACGTCCGCAATAAGTAAAAAGTGTGGATGAAGCCAATTGACTGCTCACTGAAGCTTATATACGGACACATTCCTTAGATATCAAGAGGTGTGAATTGCTTTATGCATTTCAGAAGTGGTGAATTTGGCCAGGTTAACCGATATAATTTTATGCGAGTGAATTGGCAGCACATCTCTATGAAGATTCTTTCAAACTCAAAAATAAAAATCAAGGAGTGATCAATCAGAATTAACTCACAAGCAATAATTATCGTGAGTATGAGGTCAGAAAGTCGCCGTAGTCTAGTAGGTCGTGTGTTGGTTTATTAGGTATAAAGCGATGGTTCAAACCCTGTGTCAAACATCAAAACGAAAATATGAAGCAAATATTTCATCGGCGTCGTCCTCTCTGCAGATTTCTGGCAAAAACTCTGAGAGAAATTAAATTGCTATCGCTCTGAGTCCCACCACTGTAGGTCCCACCACTCATGTATAAAATTAGCGCACACAACATAAGTTGTGTGATAAACTAGGTCGTAATCCTGACTGAAGAGTTGGCGAAATATTTATTTACTGGGCCTAAATACTGCAGATTGCTTAGAAGATTGAGAAACTTACAGAAAAGCTAAGCAGATTGAGATCAAATGTTGGAGGATCATCATAGAAGACCAGAAGATTGATTATGGCCACTACGAAGTCGATATATGGTAACGAAATTTGGGATGATATATCGGAGGCAAGGGTAAGGTACTGAAAGTCATATAGCGGGAAATTGCACTCATACCGCACAATTGCAGGCACCGCTTTCGTCTCGATTAGCGAAGAGATAGTCATCGATGTATTGGCGCATGTTAATGCATGCATCGAATGTATGGAGAGAGAATTTCAATATCAATGTAGCAAACCTAAGTTCCAAAACAATAAACGAAGTCGCTCAGAGAAGAGCGGACGATGATTGGCGAAATTTATTCCCCACATAGGCAGATTACCTTCAGATTCTGATGATTTCCGGACTAATCTCCACTTTGATTACGGTCCTTTATATTTGTATTTATAATGCCTAGTTAAGTAAGGTACCTTCATTTGCCATTAAGAAATAAACGCTGAATATACGTACATTAATTGGTGTTTACAACCCTTTGAGTTCGGATTACAACCCAGCTTCCCACACCACTTATGCTGTCGGCACTGAACAACAGATTTTTGAGAAACTTTTCATGGCAATTTGTATTTATTCTCAGAGTTTTTAACAGAAATTTACTAAGAAGAAGTCGCCGAAGAAATATTTTTCATATTTCGATTTGATCGAGGGATACCAGGGATAAGAATCGTGGCCTTACGTCTAATAAGCCAACACAATGCCTGCTAGACTACGGCGACTTTATACATTCTTCAATTGTACCAGATGGCATTCATATAGGAATACGATAATGAAAAAAATTGGAGGCGTTACTCTCGGTAACATCGTATAAGAATTCCGGAATGCGAAATCAGATGGGGTTTCCTGAGTAGGTATTTCGAGTAGGTACTGAGCAAAAGCAAAATAGATCTTGATGCAATAACATAAAGCATTAGAAGATGAGCGAATTGCATGCATCTGACTTCAAAAGAAACGTACGTAGAGGATGGTGAGTAAGTAGAGAATAGTTTTTCGTAGGATGTTGTGTTGGTCTTTCTTGTGGTAACTCTCGACTCCCCGGATAAGGAATAGGGATTACTTTAGTGGACACACTGTACTATAGTGTTGATGCTTACTGTTTGTGCGAAGATATTTTAAACTCTATCTCCCAGGTCAGCAAAACCGTCATAGTTATGAGAGAACTGTAGAGAGCATAGTGGTTAGAATGAGTATCTTCACCCACTTCTCGCAAGATTTCTCTCCATAAGATGTCTATTGGTAGATTTAGACTGTAGCTAAAGGGTCCGCTAAATAATTATTTTTTTTTTGAAAATGCTTTAAAAAAAACTACTGAATATTTTCCCAAATTTCTTTTTTTATTTGAAAGTACAATCCTTCCGGTTAATAATGGAAAATAATTTCATTCAAATGGCTGCCTCGGCTGGCCATGCAGTAGCCTACACGATCGGTCCAATTTTTAAGCACATTATCGATTGTGTGCAGCTGTATTTGACCAATGGCTACACGAATATTGTCCTTTAAAGCGTTAATTGTCTCTGGCTTGTCGGCGTAACACTTATCTTTGACGGCACCACACAAATGATAGTCCAACGGTGTCAAATCGCAGCTCCGAGGTGGCCAAACGACATCAGCTCTGCGGCTGATAATGCGATCTTCAAAAACAAGGCGCAAAACATCGTGTGTAGCTTCGGCTGTGTGGCACGTAGTGCCGTCCTGTTGAAACCAAATGTTGCCAATATTCTCCTCTTCAATTTTTGTGAAGAAAAATTCGTTCAACATGGCCCGATAACGATCGCCATTGACTGTAACGGCCACTCCTTGCTCATTTTCGAAGAAAAATGGCCCAATTATGCCTCTGGATAAAAATCCGCACCAAACAGTGACGGTTTGGGTTCATTGGCTTTTCAATGTATGCGTACGGATTTTCTGTGCCCCAAATGCGATAATTTTGCTTGTTTACATATCCGCCAAGATCAAAATGAGCTTCATCTGAAAAGATGATTTTTTTGCCAAAAGCGGCATCTTCTGGTGTAGGCTACTGCATGGCCAGCAGAGACAGCCATTTGAATGAAATTATTTTCCGTTATTAACCGGAAGGATTATACTTTCAAATATAAAAAGAAATTTGAGAAAATATTCAGTAGTTTCTTTTAAAGCATTTTCAAAAAAAAAAAAGTTATTTGGCGGGCTCTTTATAATGCGGCAACCTGGCACATCCTTTTGATCATTAGCCTGCGTTCTGATCTTTCTCCCTTCAATGCCTTTCCTTTGGTACATTTGCGATGTGCTCTTTATAACTTCTCTTGACATTTAATAGAGAGGCTGAAATAAGCTGCACTAAAGGCATTCGAAATTTGATTGCCTCGTTCGTAGTTTTTGTAAAAAGGAAGTGGATGAGCAGCAGCAGGCAGGCAGGTAGGCATATTTGAAAAAGTTTTTTATTTATTTTTTTTTAATTTAGAATGACAACCTGAATTATTATTAAAAAAATCCTGTATTTATTTTAATACCGCAAGGGCCTTCAATTACACTTCAATGCAATTATGCAAACCACTATTTTGTCTAAAAGCTAACTAAAATGACCTTTCTTGTGAATCTCTCTTCTGAAAATAAATTTCTCAGAATTTATTTACGTTTTCACTTTTAAACTTTTTCTTAGAAAAACGTATGAATTTCAAAGTGCTTCCTATCCTTGACCTCATACTGTATTGCTGACATTCTAAATATCGCCCAAGAATTTTTATTACAACGTCGTTGAAATCTCAATTGGATTGATGAATTATTTGCCGCTTTTTTCCTTTCTTTCCCTTTCTTTTTAATCAAATTAAATTGAACACAATAACTTACTTTAAATTTGAAATTAAATAAGTGGGTAAGAAAATAATTGAAAAATTTTTTCATTTTTTTTTTTTCATAAATTCTGTGTGTCGCTATGGTCGCATTTTCTATTTCTCATTTTTGTTCCTCTTTTTTTCTATTTTGTTTTGTTTTGTCCACCCTCAACACTATCATATACTAAACTCCGGAAATGGGTTGGAGAGGAGATTGAAAACGTATTTCATATGGAACTTTATTACACCCTACATCTACAAGTATAGGTAGTGGGGGTTGCAAATGTCCCAGGTTCCGATACATAATTGGTCACAATTGGTCATTATAACACCTCACATTACTTATACTATGTTCAGATATGTACTTTTATTGAGTCAATATTCGGTTTATTGAGTACAATATTTTAAGTGTTCAGACATAATAATATACGCATTTCAGCTGCTTATTCAATATTCATTTGACTGCTGGTAAACAAAACAGCTGGTTGTTTCAACAATATTGTTTTTATTTTGTTTTGTTTTTTGTTTGTTTTTTGATTGTCGTTGTTGACAGTGCTGCATTTTAAGTTTTACTCAATATTATAAAAATTGGCGTATTTATTGCGCAATAATTAATTGAAACTTTATGTGAAATATTGAGCTCAATAATGGCATTTATTGCGATTTACGCAATAAAGCTGCATATCTGGACACCGTATTATGTAGTGTATGTTAATTTCATAAATGAGTGGCAGGCTCTACAGTTTAAAGTCGACTCCAAAGGACAGATTTTTTAAAAACGTTTTCATGGCAATTTTATTTAACACTCAGAGTTTTTGCCAGAAATCTGCTGAGAGGAAGTCGCTGATAAAATATTCGTCGGTATTTCGTTTTGTTGGAGATGTCTGACCCGAGGTTTGATCCGTGGCCTCACGTCTAATAAGCCAATACACGATCTACCAGACTAGGGCGACTACTGCTTCCATACTGATCTTTTACTATCCGCTGCTTCCTATTAAAGTTGAATCTGTTGCAAGGATTTTCATTGCATTACTCAGATAAACTGAGTCGTCCTGTTGCATCGCCTTAGTGCTGCCAATTACGTCCTTACTTCATAGTATTCTGTGTGATATTTTAATGCAAATGTCCAGAGTCTATTTAATTTTGAATCTTCTATGAAGAGATGGTTAGCTTGTCTTGTAAGGTTAATGTTCACCATGCCCTTTTTTCGTATTCTAGTTCCCGCAAGAGGCGATCAGGCACTTTGTGTTTGACCCTGTAGTTCGAGGACTCTCGAGATGGACCTGACAGTACTCAGAGTGGAGGTTACACACTCTCTAAAGAGAGGAACTGTTCTGTGGTAATGAATGGTTTAAGGCAGGTTGAGAGACAGCAACGAGAGATTCAAAACGTAAAAAACGCAAACAGTAAACGGTAAACTCAAGGATATCTTTCAATCTGAAGTCCATGGCATAAAATTCAACTTAAACTTGGAAAATAAATACAACGGGTGGGTTATTGCAATAATATCCTACAGTCAGTCCAGCATCTGATCACTCGACTCATGTGAGCTGGAATCAGAATAATATGGAACTGTGTTGACAAGTTGAATTTGCCTAGCAGTGGATCCCAGGTCATGTGGAAATTTAAGACAATGAAAATGTTTAATAGCTAACAAGGAGAAGATCTTTAAATGGACCAGAAGCTTTCTATGCAGTTAGGTAGGTAGGTAGAAGTGCCTGTCCCTTCGATGGAGTCATGAGCGGAGACACTTAGGCTGCACACAGGGCCCATTGTGATACCACAGTTTTACATTCTTCTGGTCCAGGAACCACACGGAGCTTCCGATGAAGTGACTCAAACTGCCAATATCCATGCATGACAGTTCATCCAGATCCTCAATGTAGTAGACACCCAGGAGGCTATTTCATCTCCGACCAAGTGACGGGCATGTGCACAGTAGGTGAAGAATAGTTTCGTTCTCCTCCTCATCTCCACCGCATCTGCAGAAATCATTTGCAAGGTGTCCAAGTCCAATACGCCTCGTATGCGTTCCTATAATACAATGCCCCGTAATAACCACGATAACAGAGCTGAGCCTACTTTTTTGAAGTTTAAGCAGAGCAGCCACGCGCCTTATGTCCAGCCTTTGCCAGATTTTCTGCTTCGTTCTGCCCGTATTCGAAGCTGCCCATCTATTGTAGACAAGATCCACGATTTCATTGCCATTTCATTGTCATAAGGTTCCAAAAGGGATCCCCAATGTCAAGACTTCATCAAAGAGTGCGATGGTCGTGCCTCTTCTGGCCAGTTCATCCGGAAATGTCTTTATGTCCCGGTACCAATGTGATGTAGCTAGGTAGGTAGGTAGAGGCGGCTGCCCATCCAAGAAAAATTTTTGGATGGACTCACTTAGGCCGCATTGGGCCCATTGTGCTACCACAGTTATACGCCATCCCGTAGTCTCAAAACCACTCGGAGCTCCTGACGAAGCGATTTAGGCTGACAGTCTCCTCTTCTTCCTCATCTTTACAGCTTCTGCAGAAATCGTTAGGAAGGTGTGCAAGACCAATGCGCCTCGCATGCGTACCCATAATGCAACGCTCCGTAATGACACCGACAACTAAACTAAGCGCGCCTCTTTGGAGTTTAAGTAGACTCATTGTGCGCCCCTCATCCAGCCTTGGCCAGATTTTACAAGTCATTCTACTCGTGTTACCAAACATCATCTCAATTCGCCATCTCAATTCGTTAAGACATCTGCGACAGTCGTATACCGTCCTGGAGTTCATTATATTAGAATCCATTGCCCTGATGGCCGCTTGACTATCGGAAAGTATGGTGATTTTCTGCTTGCGAACATTTTTGTCCACAATAATTTTCACCGCAACCCGAATTGCCTACTCTTCCACTGGAAAGATGCTGCAGTGAGCCTTAAAGACCGAGATGTTCAAATTGATTCCGAATAAATTCCACGCTCAACGGTTCCCTCCAGCTTCGAGCCATCGGTGTAAATTTGTACGGAGTCTCTTGAGAGGTTCGCTGCACCATTCCTTCAGACCTCCCTTTCCGGAATGGATGTCCAAAAATTCATTGAGAAGTCACATCGCGGTGTCATGTAGTCACAGCTTCCGACAATCCCAAATTCTCCAAGTATATTTGCATGGCCAATGCCCGCTTCATGCCATTGTCGCCTAACGAAAATAATTTTACTGATACGGGAAAACTTTTTGAAGTGTGTCAGGGCAACAGAATTGAGGGAATACGTTACCGTTACCTATACCTATACCCTATATGAATTGGAATCGTATGATCACAGTAACTCAAGCTGCTCTACAAGACTGCAGTCATAATAACAGCAGGGAAGTTGTTATTTAAAGCATATCATGGACCGGCTGTACCTCAAATTTAAATCCTACAAATCCTACAAAGTTTATCATCAGGAATGTCTGGGTTAAATGGTGTCTGAGCTTAATAGCCCTCTCAGGCAACATGGAGTGTTGCCCCCTAAGCTGCGGTTTTTACTAAGTCGCTAACATGTTACTTTGTTGATAATAATTTTCAACAGCTTTTTACTTCTTCACTTGATTTTTAATAAACGTGAAACTCAACTGCCCCGCTCAGGTTTTGACAGTGTTTTGGCTTAATAGACAAGAGCTAGTGATACGACCTCTGGCTCAGACATCTCGAACAAAACGAAATAAGAAAAAAAAGCAGTCTTCTAACAAAAACTCTGAAAGTAGAATAAAAATTTCTCAAATCTGTCGTTCGAAATCGACATTTAACTGTATTTACTCATGTATTAAGTTAACAACATGGGTGGTGTGCAAAGCTAGGTCGTAATCCTGACTAAAAGGTAGTACAAACCACTGTAGTGAATCACAAAACCGCTCTTTACCATTAATATTGAGTTTTTAATATAAATTTCGTTTCCTTCTTCTGCTCGTGCCCTTATTTTATAATTAAACCATAACCTTAGGGATTATTTGACTACCCTAACCCTGCAACTACTGCTACTACCACTGATGTTACTAGAGCCGGGAGCTTTTACTAAAAATAACAACAACAACAATATTACGAATATAATGGGTTATCCATTTCGTGGTTTCAAAAGTATGGGACTGGAATTCGACATCCGTCAAACTAAGTTGTGAAACCAATTTTTTTTTCTTTTCAGTTAAAAGTCTGACATTGACGAAAATGGATCGCTCAACTATCACACAACGAATAAAAATTATCAAAACCTGCTACAAAAATGGTGCTTCTGCCACAGCCACGTATCGAACAAAATTTTCTTCAGCGATGAAGCACATTTCACACTCGGTGGGTATGTTAATAAACAAAATTGTCGTATTTGGGGTTCTGAGAATCATCAAGTAATTGAAGAGAGGCCATTACATACAGAAAAAGTCACTGTTTGGTGCGCTCTTTGGTCCGAAGGTGTGATTGGAGCTTACTTCTTCGAAAACAACGATGGAACGACTGTCACTATCAATTCGGAGCGCTGTGGTCATATGATAACCGACTTTTTTTTGCCTGCTATTTTAGAATACGACTTGGAGAATATGTGGTTTCAACAAGACTGTGCCACATGCCATACAACTCGAGCGACTATGGCTTTATTACAAGAGACATTTCCTGGCGGCATAATTTCTCGTCGTGGCGATATCATCTGGCCACCAAGATCATGCGATTTGACACCATTAGACTTTTTTTGTGAGGCTACGCGAAAGACGTTTTTTTATGCAAAAAACCTTCAACTCTGGAGCACTAAAAAACCAACATTCGTCAAGTTATGGCTGAGATACTGTCTAATATGTGTCCAAAAAGTGGTCGAAAATTACCTCAAAGGAATCAATGCTTGCAACACTTCGCGTGGAGGTCATTTAAATGATGTAGTATTTCACACATAATGTCAACGTTCAAACTTTATAATAAAAAAAGGAAATATCATGAATAAAAATATTTTATTTTATATGTGTTTTACGTTTACGTTTACTTTTGAAACCACGAAATGGATAACCCTATATATGCGAATAGTAATATATACTTTTTCCAAGAGGAAAAAATCAATTTCTTTTGACACTCCAAGCCCAGCAACAATAATATGACATTTCTTCTTCATATTACAACTGCTAGTAATAAAAGTAAAAAAATAGAAAAAATAAATCCAATAATAAAAAACGAAAGTGAATACAAATACAGCAAAGGAAAGGAAAGACAAGCCATTGATAATAAAATTGAATGAAAATAACAAAAAAAAAGTGGAGTGTCTCTGTATCTAAAACCACCATCACTGAAGCCACATTTCATCAGACATTTTCAAATACAAGCGATACCATTACAAACATACACTACAGATGTATGCATACATACATATTTACATACGTATGTACATACATACACTTCTACACTGTCTAAGAGCCATTGCCAGCAATAAAGTGTTGTTAAAGTGGACAGGTTTCCAGTAGCAATTTCGAGCGAAATTCAAATATTGTTTACAATACCCACACACACATACACGCCCACACCCCTATACAAATACCTACAAATACTTGCACCTATACATAGAATACATAGATCTAAAACATATTGATGTATTGCCAAAAAAAAAAACCAACAAAAACTTCTGTTTTTTTTCTAACACATCTCAACTAACCAGATCGTATGTGCCTGGTGGATTTAACGCCGGTTTTTTTCCGCTGCTTTGCATATGGTAACTGTCAGAGTTTTTCTCATTTTTTTTTTCTAATTTTTTTTTACTCCCAAAGGACATTTGTAGGTGGTATTTGTAGTGGTATTTGTTATTTGTTTGCATATGTTGTACATACACGCATATGTACGTACGAGCTGTATAAACTGGTCTGCATCGTTTTTATTTTTATTTTTATGCGTTCAGGTAGGTACACAATATATTGTGGCAATTTCAATAAAAATTGAAATTTTTCTTTTTATTTGCCATGAAAAAAATAGAAGGATTTTATATTTTCAAGCATATTACAGTTCCAATTGGAGAAGTTTATGTTATTGGATTACATAAACATGGTAAGCGATTTTCTAATCTGGGTCCCAATAATATGCTGTTACATTTTTACCTTCTAACAACATTTAAAATATAGGCTCGTACATTGCAAATAAAATAAAAATAAATTTGTGTTTAGTTTTACTTAAAATTCTTTATTATTCGCACAATTCTGTGTGTCACTGTTCACAGCTTGATGTAAACAACAACAATTGCTTTTCTTTGTTATTCCTCTGTTTACATCCTTTGCATAAACAATAACAATTACTAGACAATCGTTTAACTGATGCTTGTAACGGAGATCTTCAAACCATGATTATTCTTTTCAAACACACTGCGTCTTCACACAAGACTGACTGAACTTGACTAACTCACTCGCTTGCTTTGCTTTGCCTTCTATATGGCAGGGTAAACAGTCTGATGAATATTCTTGGAGTCGAATGTTCGTGACTTCGCCTTCTCGAAAGCTCTATAAATGTAAACATCGTTGTTTACATTCATTATTTTTTGTTTTTGTAGCTTTTGTTTATAATTTTAATGTTAAGCGATGTAACAGCAAAACACCATTTCCATTTTCGTAACAATGCGATAGTAATGCTTTTGATTGTCAAACAGGTTAGATTAGGTTAGGTTCGAGGACGTGTACTTGTCAATTAGAACAAGTACAGTACACGGAAGTCGAATTGAATCATTGTACAACGTCCTAGTTTCTCACACCACTTATATTGTGAGTGTTAATTTTATATTTACATGAGTGGTGGCACCTAAAGCTTAAAGTCGACTCCGAAAGACAGATTTTTATTTATTGAGAAACTTTTCATGGCAATTTTTATTTACTCTCAGAGTTTTTGCCAGAAATCTGCTGAGAGGAAGCCGCCGAAGAAATACTTTTTGTATTTTATTTTGATGTCTGGCCTGGGGCTCGAACACTGGCTTTACGTCTAATAACCCAACACACTACCTACTAGACTACGGCGACTACTCGATTGTCAAACAAGTTAGTGAAAAGTATAGCTTAGTGAGCTTCCTTATCAGAATTGAAATTATCAGGACTTTAAATTGAAACATCATAAAGTGCAGGCGTTCAATCACGATTAGCCCTGGAAAATCTTTTCATACGTCTCAAGTTAGTCCTTAATTCATCATTACAACCCTTTAGTCAGGCTAACAACCTAGCTTCTCAAACCACCAATGTTTTGTGTGTGTTGTTCAGAGTTTGTGGCAGAAGTCTGCTGAAAGGAAGTTCCAAAAGAAACATTTTTTCATATTTAATTTTGTTCGAGTTTTTCAGCTTGGTTCTGAACCACTTTAAGCCACCTCACTACCTACTAGACTACGGCGACTTCATTTCAATTTCTATGACGAAGCTATTGTAGTTCTCTTATGCGAGAACACAGATTAGGAGATTTTCTGGTCGATAAATTTAGGTCAAGAAAAATTTAATCCATTGCGTGCACAGATCTCTGAATACAGGGTAGCTTGCCCCAAAACGCCTATGTGTAGCTGTTGCAGAAATGTTGTTTAGAGAAACATAAGAACTGATTCACTATTGTGGTTGTTGTTGACAGGGCAAATTAGGCAGCTTTGTCCAGTGGCTCTCGTGGATTTTAAATACAAACAAACCGAATCTGATAATGTTTAACTATCAAATTCACTTTATTTCAGTATTAAAATTCCTATATACAAAATTAGGATACAAAATTAGGATACAAGTTATAAAGAATTAAATATGATGAATAAATATACATACTTTTAGTATGAAAACCACTAGAGAATAATATGTACAAATTTTTAATGTTTTAATGTATAAAAAATTACAATATGAAAGGATTTATTTTTTAACTCTGCTGACCACGCTGCTCGAGCAAACTTTCTAGAATAATGGAAATGGCGAAGGTCTACGACGAGTACAAGCGTAGTTACAACTTTAACGAAAGTTTCGTTAAGTTATGTAAAATTGACAAAGTTGCCAGAATAGAATTAGGATTTTGGGTTTAGCGTTAACAGTGGTGGTTACGGGAAAAGATTAAGGAAAACAATGTCCAGATGTTAGTGGCTTACATTATTCCGATTACGATTAATCAGCAGATTTCTGGCAAAAACTCTGAGAGTAAATAAACCTGACATGAAAAAGTTTCTCAAAAATCTGTCGTTTGGAGTCGACTTTAAACTGTATGTCCCGCCACTCACGTATAAAATTAACGTACACAACAGGAGCGGTGTGAGAAGCTAGGTCGTAATCCTGACTGAAGGGTTGTAATGGCCAATTATGTATGTATACGATTAATGTTTGCTTTTCAGATGACACTCCATTGCAACCTCTATCGCTAGCCATAATGGTATGTAATGGCTATGGATAGTGGCAAATAAACTGTACAAGTTGCCGTAGTCTAGTAGGTAGTGCATTGGCTTATTAGACGTAAGGCCACGATTCAAACCCCAGGTCAGATATCAAAACGAAAATATGAAAAAAATATTTCTTTGGCGACTTCCTCTCAGAAGATTTCTGGCAAAAGCTCTGAGAGTAAAATAAAAAGTTTGTCAAAAATCTGTTGTTCGGAATCGCCTTTAAACTGTAGGTCCCGCCACTCATGTTTAAAATTAAAACCCACAACAGAAGTGGTTTGATAAGGTACGTCGTAATGCTGACTAAAGGGTTGTAATGACAATTATGTATGTATGCATGTATGACTGAATAACGCAAAGAAATTTACTGTTCTAACTTACACAAGATGGTCGTTATTAATTGTCAAAATTCGGAAGTTTCTGTTGGAAGACACAATAAATTTAATTTCCTTGCAGGGATTATATCGACTGCCAGTGGAATACATTTTAAGGAGAGAGACGTCCACGAAACTAATAAACTTTTGCAATACACTACCACTTATGCAAAAATAGTTTGTTACCAAATCTTTCTATTACCGTATGCTGCATGTACACACAGTTACTAAAGTATACATACGGTTAACAAATTTCAGAAATTTTTTAACCAATTCGTTTTCGTTGAAAATCTTTATAGTTTCCTCGATTTTAAAACGGTCTTTTGCATTGGTAAAAAAATTTATAAAATTGAACTGAATTGTGGCCCTGCACAGGCCCACCAAAGTATACATCCGATTAACATATTTCACAAATTTCTGAACCAATGCAAAAGACTGTCTTAAAATCGAAGAAAGATGTCAGACAATTATAAAGATTTTCAAAAGATAAAGATTTTTTTTTAACCGTATGTATACTTTTGTGGCTGAGTGTCCATTGAGCTACATACATGCTAGAATTCCTTTCATTTTCCTGCATTAAAAGCACTGAAACAAGAAGACATCATATGCTTGTTTAGAAGTTCATTAAGAAATGTAGGGCTCCCTCTTCTCCCTCCCTATACCTTATAGAAATCATTTCGTTTCCTAGTCTCATTTGTTGTCATCAAATGCTTGTCTCTTTATTTGTCAATTGAATGTTTCTTTTCCAATTAAATTTCGTTCATACGATACTAATTGCATGGAAATCTTTCTCTGTGTCTTTAGAAGAACTCAAAACAACGTTTTTTTCTTTTTCTGGACATCAATTACAATCCTTTTAAGCAGTTTGTGGAAAGAGTAAAGAGGGAAAAAGACGATAAAAAGGGGAAAAATTGGTTACAAATGGTGTTAATTTTGTCACTCAGATGACAAAGGTTTATTTAGATGAGCAAAAAGAAAGGGAAAGGCTTGGATAAAGAAACACTTACAATTTTATTAAAATTCGTTTAAAAAACCCCACAATTTAAAATCCTCCAGTCTCTTTTTGTCAATTTTTTAAATGGATTTTAATTTTCTGGTAATAGGAAATATTTGGCAATACCTACATAGGCACAGTGGTTAAAGGAACTCATTTTTATTGAAAAAAAACTGTAAAAATTGTTTTGAATTTTAAACATTTTTTTTACACGGATTTGTAGTACCATAGGAGTCCTTGTAATAAAAAATTTTTTTTCTTTTCCTTTCCTTACCCACTGTCCCTTCCCTTTATTATTACGTTACCAAATTTTTACCCCGTTTTTCATTAAATGCTGCTGTCATAAGCAAACATTTTTACTCACACCGATACATACACACAGAAATTTCTATTCAATATATTGTAACAAAATCCCTGAAAAGGATAAAAAAAGGAAAACTGTCACTGATTATTTTTTAACCCTCCCCTCCTCTTCTCCTACCTTTCCTTTTAATTTTAATATTCATTTGAACGAAAAGCAGAAACTGCCAAAATGAAAGGGTACAGGGAACCATTTTATTAATTTAAAAAATGAATTTATTTTTAAAATATTTTGCTTGGGGAAAATATTAAAATTTTCCAAATCCATTAAAAGAGTAAGGGAATCCAAGTTGTTCCAGGACGAATAATTCACGGTTTATAGAAAAAAGAATTTCTAATTAAAAGTGTCCTTGATTTTACATTAAAAGCTTCAAGGGGTAGGATATAAATGAGTGTCAAAAAATTGGGTTGAGAAATAAAAAGCTTTTGATGGATTTGTTACTTGTAGCAGCCATCAAGGAAATTATCATAACTAACATGCAACAAGGAATGGAATACCATGAAGTACGGTGATGCAATGTGAGGACTTAATTATGGCAAAGATTATAAGCTTATCTGAGCAGTACAATGAGTATCCATGCAGCACCATTCAGCTTAATTTGTATTTACAAGCATTGGATATTAAAAATGCAGTTTTTTAATGTATGGGCTACCTAGATTGTACGAACTCTACCAGTATTCCGATTACAGAGGTTTTGAAAAAATAGAATTTAAATTCACATCATTTAGAAATGCTGATCTGCAGCCACAACATCAGAATTTTCCAACCAAATTGTCTCAATTACTGCCAAGCTATCAAAAATGTGTGTGATCCAGCATTGTAACCTTCACCCTCTTTGTTGAACAACTGTTGGCGTTAAACTTCATACATAACAGACATAACTTGACATTACAGCCCTTCAGCTAGACTTACGACCTAGCTTCCCTCACCACTTCTGTTGTGTGTGTTAATTTTTTACATGAGCGCGTGCGGGACCTACTTTTAGAGTCAACTCCGAACGACAGATTTTTTTTTGAAAAACTTCTCATAGCAATTTTATTTTCCTCTCAGAGTTTTTGCCAGAAATCTGCTGAAAGGAAGACGACGAAGAAATATTTGTTTCATATTTCGCTTATTTGGAGATTTCTGACCTGGGGTTTGAAGCTAGGCCTCACGTCTCATAAGCCAACACACTACCTACAAGACTACGGCGACGTGTTTTCAACTGATTTGATTTAAACAGACTTTCCGACTTTCTTCATCTTCCCTATCAACAGGTGTACCCTTCAGAACAGCTGTTCCCATCATACAGAATGCATCTGCTTCTATCAGTCGCATGGAAGCAACCCTTTTGACGTACTTATTCCTACATCACCTGGAAGGCATCACTGTTTTCGTAACCCGGCTTGCCCGAATAGTCCCACACTATTATCGTGTTAACGTCATATGAGCCAACAAGTTTGAATTGCGGCCGAATTCTCAAATAGCATGACAATCTTTTTACTTCCAGTCAAAGTTGAATTGAGAACCCGACAGTTTTTCCACGTTTCAGAAAAGTTTGCTTTGTTGCCGAACACCATCACTCCAGTCTTACTATCCTGTCCTCTGGCCGTCCGTCAGTCCAGAGGATATTAAGTAGGACCTGTCAGCACCTCGATTTGTTAGAATATCTTTGATGAGGCCATTGTAATGGAAAAAACCCTCTTTGTAGAGAATTGTGAGGAGACTACTCTATTCTCTGTCATCCATGCGAATTCAATCTGGTCTATACTCCATACATTATTGTCAGGCGTGTTATCAAATGCGGCTCCAATATCAGAAAAAGTCGTTCACAGAGGATGTTATTTCTCCACCATAATAAAAAATAACTTATTTTGGCCTGAATTTAATGATCTGAATGTCCATGTAATTCCAATAGGAAGGTCCAGCGTGCCACACAGCTCATGCTTATCTTACGTGGAGGTGAAGTGAACTGACCTCGTTAAACTTTTTCTTGTGTGGTTTTCATAAGTCGCAGATGTGTGCGAATAAGTCACGAACCATTTGCCATCGTTCAAATTCCGCCTCATGTATATGCCAGAGTCATGGTAAATTGGATATTTCGGCATTTAGAAGACCACTAAAAGCACAAGCAAATGGATCTGCGTGAGTTTCTTGATATTTCAGAAGTATTTGATAAGATTACCGTTTTATTAAATGCAGTACCTTGTACAATCGGTAAATGCATTCTGAATATGCTGATATCCAGAAATTTCAGTGTTGGATACGGAATGTTCAGATCTATGAAAACTATAAGTGCTTGCCCACAGGGGTTTCATCCTAGTGAGTGCATAAAGTATGAAATGCTGAATAATGTTCTGGGCATTAACTTCGATTGTAAAATGCTTAGAAACCTATTGGTTTTCAACACAGTTGCCGTAGTCTGGTAGGTAGTATGTTGGCTTATTAGACGTAAAGCCCGGGTTCGAACCCCAGGTCAGACATCAAAACGAAATATGAAAAAATATTTCATCGGCGACTTCCTCTCGGCAGATATCTGGCAAAGACTCTGCGTGTAAATCAAATTGCCATAAAAAGTTTCTCAAAACATCTGTCGTTCGGAATCGACGTTAAACTGAAGGTCCCGCCACTCACGTATAAAATTAACGCACACAACATGGGTGGCGTGAGAAGCTGGACCTTAATCCTTGCTGAAGGGTTGTAATGGCCAATTATGTATGTATGTATGTATGTATGTGCTAAAGAGAACACAAAGGAAAATTACATACATACATACATACATACATAATAAATTACATACATACACAAAGTAAAATTAGGTAAATTAAACTGAACTATTTGTGCTCCCACCAGGGTAACAATAATAACACGTCCAAACTTTGGTTTAAAAGTACTTTTATATCCACAACTTGCGATTGCGAACGAGAAGGAAGTTCTTTCTAGTGCCTTGAAATTTTCTATGGAATCTGATCCTTCTTAACGATGACAAGACGTCACATACAACAGTCCTCTTCAATAACTTCTGAGTAACTATTAAAACGGCTATGTAGACAGGAAAAACAGTGGACATAAGCTGTAAACTCGACGAACAGAAAGGAAACAAACTAACGGAGATTTAACCCTGGACGGTTACTGTTCATCGAATCGGCGAAGCTCATTTACTCTTTATCATATAATGTTTGACCAAATTTCGTTCTTTTTTCAACAAACTTGGTTGACAATGAAAGCTTGCAGTCAGTAGAAGAAAAAAAATTTTTTGTTCATCGATTCAATGAAGAGTAACCTTACTCTACAAAAATGACCATCCATAATTAAAGCTTTCGTTATCAACCAACATTGCCAATACAAAGAGCGAAATTTGGTCAAACATAAAAGATTTATATGATAAAGAGTAAATGAGCTTCGTCGATTCGATGAACAGTAACCAATTAGGGTTAAAGTGTTCGTCGATTCAACGAAGAGTAACCTTAATGTACAAAAATGAAGAGTAACCGTCCAGGGTTAAACCTATTTCAATAGGTTTTCAATAAGATTTCAAATAGTCAAGCGTTTCTTAAAGCCTTTAAATTGACCACGTTCTTAACAAAAATGGTATGTTACTACATAATCCTCATCGCATAGATAACCTTAACAACGTATGCATTACTCTTAATTTCTTGACATGACGGCTTTTTGGATAAAAAAATATTGAATTATACGGCACAATGAACGGCAGATTTTGCCTGAATTATTCCTGAACCAAGCTGACAACTTTAAGAGAGCCATAGGCTTAGTAACATAAGGAAAGGAAACTCTCTGCTCTAAACGATCTCTAATCCACAATCAATGAAGATTGGATAACGTTTTGGGTATGACTTTGCATATGATTCCATATGCAGTACCATGCAATTCAACATTAAAATGATGTTTAATTCCTCATTCACTTCATATCCTATCTTTTGAATTCCAGAATATGTTTTTACAGCCGGTATTAAGAATTGAATTTATACTTCCTTATAAGTTTTATTGCAGCCAACAGGCGCCAAATTCCTTAAATAAACTTCCAACTACATTCACGTCTTTATTGTTGACGCAATTTTAAGATGTTTGTTCCTTCTGGCAACCAGACAAAATAAATAAATACACACACACACACACACACATATACTATTCCTCTATCGTTCATAAGCTTACACATGTGCCTGTGCCTTGCCTACTTGCCTTGCCTACCTTTTTCATGACAAAAAACTTTTTATTACCGAATACGAATACAGGCAACATTTCTAATTATCTGACGGATTAGCTTAATTGGTAACAAGCATACTTCCTGCCATGTTAAATATTATATTACACAACAACAACAACAACAATAACAACACAAATACAAAATATTTTCTTATGTGTGTCCTTGTTCTTTTTGGTGAAAATGCATTTCGTCATCTAAATAAACTTCAGCATCATCATCACCATGCTATTCATTATTAAGACATGATGCTTGAGCAGCATCATGATGAAGTTTTTCCCTGTACTTCTAGAAAAAGGAAATAAAAACTCATGCCCACATGCTTGAATGGCTTTCGTTTAAGGCAGAAAATATTTTTGTTGGCATAATAACACAGCGTTGACGATGATGTATTGCTGTTTTGGAAATTAGCACTCATAGATGAAATTCTTATTTTTGAAAATTTAAGGGAAAATATTTTAAACTTTTAAAGTGTAAGTCGTTCCTTTGCGAAACGTATCGTTGTCAGAAAACATCTCTTTCCTCATTTCTTTACATTGCTTTGTTTTAGTTTCAATAATCAGGCTTTTCCCAGCTTAGCAGAAGGATTGGTTTACTATGGCAGAGGAATAACATCCTCTGTGAATGACTTTTTCTGATATTGAAGCCGCATTTGATAACACGCCTGACAAGAATGTATGGAGTATAGAGCACATTGAATTCGCATTAATAACAGAGGACAGTATAATCTCACTACAATTCTCTACAAGGTAGGTTTTTTCCATCAAAATGGCCTCATCAAAGAGATTCTAACATATCGAGGTGCTGACAGGTCCTACTTAATATCATCAGGACTGACGGATGGCCAGAGGACAGGATAATAAAACTGGAGTGGTGGTGTTCGGCAACAAAGCAAACATTTCCGAAACGTGGAAAAACTCTCGGGTTCTCAATTCAACTATGGCTGGAAGTAAAAATATATGAATATTATTTTAGAATTCGGCCGCAATCCGAGTTATTGGCTCATATGACGTTAACACGGTAATAGTATGGGATTATCCGGGCAAGTTGGGTTAGGAAAACAGTGATGCCTCATGTAGGAATACATACATACATAATTGGTGATACTGAAACAACACAATCAAAGAAATTCTAGGTTGACCGACCACACCATTACGACGATGCTCGATACAGAATTGGTTATTACACCCCTTCAGTCAGGATTACGACCTAGTTTCTCACACCACTTATGTTGTGTGTGTTAATTTTATACATGAGTGGCGGCACCTACAGTTTAAAGTCGACTCCGAACAACAGATTTTCTTGGAGAAACTTTTCATGGCAATTTTAATTTGCGCTCAAAATTTTTGCCAGAAATCTGCCGAGAGGAAGTCGCTGAAGAAATACTTTTTTTTGTATTTTGTTTTGATGCCTGGCCTAGGGCTCGAAGCCTATGACGTTCTTGGATTTCATGTAGACCGGTATTGTCCCGAATTCGACGATCTTTTTTTCACCCATAAATGGACCTCTTTACTGAAAATGATTTGTCGATTAATATTAGGGTCAGTTGCCAAATTTCCAGAGTCCATTCTGCGAACACAGTTCGTTGTCTAAGGTAATCCATTGTGATTTGACAAAACCGACTGAATACCGAAGTCCCCGTAGTCTTGTAGGTAGTGTGTTGGCTTATTAGACGCAAGGCCACGGTTCAAACATCATAACGAAATATGAAAAAATATTTCTTCAGTGCCTTCCTCTCAGCAGATTTCTGGCAAAAACTCTGAGAGTGAAATAAAATTGTCGTGAAAAGTTTCTCAAAAATCTGTCGTTCGGAGTCGCCTTTAAACTGTAGGTGGCGCCACTCATGTATAAAATGGTGTGGTGTGCGTAGCTAGGCCTGTAATCCTGACTGAAGAGTTGTAATGGTCAATTATGTATGTATGTATGTATGAGTTTAAAACAATATAAACATAAGGATCTTGTCCACCACAATTCATCGATTCTGGGGAGAGAAAAGCGAATCATCAGAATATATACTTGGAATCTGTTTCCATCTCAAAAGGAAACATTTGACTGCGATTAGTAGAAGTAAGGGGTCCGCCAAATAATTAGTTTTTTGAAAATACTTTAAAAAAAAACTACTTAATATTTTCTCAAGTTTCTTTTTTATTTGGAAGTATATTCCTTCCGGTTAATAATGGAAAATAATTTCATTCAAATGGCTGCCTCGGCTGGCCAGAAGATGCCGATTTTGGCAAAAAAAAATCATCTTTTCAGATGAATCTCATTTTGATCTTGGTGGGTATGTAAACAAGCAAAATTGTCGCATTTGGGGCACGGAAAACCCGCACGCATACATTGGAAAGCCGTCGCACCCAAAACGAGTCACTGTTTGGTGCGGATTTTGGTCCAGAAGCATAATTGGGCCATTTTACTTCGAAAATGGGCAAGGTGTGGCCGTTATAGTCAATGGCGATCGTTATCACGCCATGTTGAACGAGTTTTTGTTCACAAAAATGGAAGAGGAGGATATTGGCAACATTTGGTTTCAATAGGACGGCGCTACGTGCCACACAGCCGAAGCTACACTCGATGTTTTGCGCCCTGTTTTTGAAGATCGCATTATCAGCCGCAGAGCTGATGTCGTTTGGCCACTTCGGAGCTGCGATTTGACACCGTTGGACTATTATTTGTGGGGTGCAGTTAAAGATAAGTGTTACGCCGACAAGCCAGAGATAATTGACGCTTTAAAGGACAATATTCGTGAAGCCATTGGTGAAATACAGCTGCACACAATCGATAATGTGTTTAAAAATTGGACCGATCGTGCAGGCTACTGCATGGCCAGCCGATGCAGCCATTTGAATGAAATTATTTTCCATTATTAATCGGAAGGATTGTACTTTCAAATAAAAAAAGCAATTTGAGATAATATTCAGTAGTTTTTTTTTAAAGCATTTTCAAAAAACCCTTTTCGGACCCTTTATTAAACTATGTGTCTCTACCTTTCACACCGAACGCTATTTTCAAGTTTGCTAAGACAACAGCATTAGGTGGGTCATTATATAGACTGAGTGTCTCACAATAGATCAACTCTTCAGGGCAATCATTGAATTCTACGTAATCTAAGAGGTGACATTCATGATCTTCTTATGATATTGGCCTGAATGTATCAGGTGGTATGAGTCAGCGACTTTCCTACAATGAACTTATGAAAAAAGTGTGATGTATGGCCACTAGAAGATTTTCGTTTTCATAATAGTGAATATATGGAGACCATTATAGTGATAGTGATTAGGTAAATGGGTACACCTTCATATAAAACAAAAATAGGTCTAGGTTTTCATTCTTACTCTCACAGTGAAGCTATCTACTTTCTACTATTTCTACTTCTTTTGATTTTGGGTCTCCAGGACCTTATTATCTGAATATACAGCGGTAAACCGAATCTATTTCAAGATGATTTTGTTTAATGATTCGATTTTAAATTCTTAAAACTTTGTTTTTATTCTGCTTCATTCCAAAGAAACTGTTTGTCTTCCAGACCATCAATTTGTCAAGCGTGCAAGGATATCTTTAAAACGATTCTCTTAGTCCAGTTGTGCTAATACTTTGAGTAAATACTACAAATAATCCAAAATGTTGCTCTAACCGTGCCAACTCATATGGCTTAATCAGCTCAGAGACCTTTAAATGCCCAGGGATAGCCTTGAATTGCTGCTACTGCTTTTGATGATGATGATGATGTTGATAATGATGTTTTGTACTGCTGTTGCTGCTCGTGCTTTTTAATGTTGGCTTATTATGTTGCATTTCTTTTGCATGCATCAGCTGCTTTATATAATTGCATTGAAATATAAATTTTTACACTTTTCGCAAACAGTAATAGGCAAGCAAACAACGTTGTGGTTTCAATTTTCAGTCGACGAAACGACAAACTGAAGGCAAAAGAAAGAAATTTCAAAAGTAACCAGAAATTCATACAAAGGCAGTCTCACTACCAACATCACAAACATCACCATCAACACTGTAAAAGCTAAAGAGACCGAGAAAGAGAGAGGTAGAGAGTGCTGCCAGGGTATTTGCTGGTGTATCAGACTTATTAATACCAAATGTAGACTCCGAAAATAAAGCAGGCCTTACCACCATCTCCTTTTCGGCTGGCTCTATAGCCTGTGATCTTTCCAAACGCACATACAAACATATCTGTAGGCTTTTGTGCAAGGCATGTGCAAAGTTTAGTTGTTAATGTATTAACAAAAATGTTACTGTATGCATATGCATATGCCTGAGTGTATGTATAAGTTTATAAAAAGATTTGTTTGCCTTAATGTATGCTTTGATTTTTGTTTTTCGTCTACTTTTTTTTCTGTTGAATTTTTGCCACTTCAGTGGTTGTAGCTGCTACATGATGCATGTGTTTCAGTTTATTTTTGCCTGTTTTTTTTCTAGTTTTCCGTTAAGGCCTGCTGGTGCTGTTGTAGAAACATTCGTTTTTTCTCTTTGCATTTTCTATTTCCTTGCATTTTTTTCTTTTTTTGCTTACAAAAAGCATTTGTTGGTTTAACGATGAATGCTAAAGTGGTAGTTGTGTAGAGGTTATTAGAGTCTATATTAGTAATTGCCTGTTTTTAGGCGCTAGTTGCAATCATTCCCTATACACACACACACACACGCACACTTGCAGTTTCTTGTGCACATGACACGCTAGTCATTTTGTGGCCTGTCTTTCCTCTTTGCCGTGCTTACCCCAATTTTTTGGCCACTACCCTGTAACATTTTAACAAATTTTTGGCGTGACTTTTAATAAGAAAACCCTGGTTTTTCAATTTCTTTCTTTTTTTCGGTGGTAAACACTGTGTTGGGTTTTCTTGAAATTAATTTATTAGAGAACGAGTTATAAAACAAAACAAAACAAAAAAATGTAACGTACTGTGGTTATAAATTTTTAAAATTCATAATTGCTTTGACTTCATGTTTCTTTCGTTTTTTTTTTTGTTTTTGCTTTATAAACCTTGTTTTTGGTAATTGAAATTTTTAACATAATCAGACGAGTTTAATTTATTGGCAGAAGGAAATTAATTTTAACATTTTGGTCTTGTTAATGAGATTTTTATTAGAAAAAAATTATACACAATGCCTTGGGTTAGACTCAATTTAATATGATTAGAAGGTCGAAGATGTCTTAGATGAGTTAAACAGATGGTGGAAGTAGGATGGTATTGTGCTACCCATCTGTCATGTATTGTTAGAGCTTTGTTCTCCTTCTGTACACAGAGTCCTGTATTGGACTTCCAGATCTTGTTTGACCAAGAGTTTAAAAGCCTTCTGTAGGTTCTGTTTATTCCAAAGTCTAGGAAAGCAATAATAAAAGAAATAGAGAACTTCTGATTTATTAGCCTCACCTTACGCTAGTAGAAAACCAGGAAGCGCCTCTTGAAAATCTGCAACTCAGATATCTCCAACACGACGAAATATAAAAAAATACTTCTTCGGCGACTTCCTCTCAGCAGCAAATTTCTGGCAAAAACTCTGAGAGTAAATAAAAAGTCATGGAAAAAGTAAGTATTTTTTCATGTTTGTCTGTACTCATGTATGAACTCTCATGTACGAGTACACTTCAAAAATTATTTTTACTGTCGATCTTATTACTTAAAAATAAAAATAATAGAATTACAGTGAAGAGGAAATAAATAGTAAATAACATTCTTTCAAAGTCAAGCAAAGTATACGGACGGGGAAATAATCCCCAAAAATCCATGACGTTCATTAGAAAATGTAAAGACCGTAGAATCAATCCCCCAAAACTGGGGTATTTGCAATTAGTTTCTCCTCTGCTGTTAAATACCATGAAATTATTCACAATTCTAAGCTCTTATGGAGTCAAAATTTCTCGAAACAAGAAAATTTATGTCTGACTTCCTTTACCTGTTAGCAAGCCTTGGTGTGGTTTGTGTCTGTACTAACTGTGAAGATAATAATCAATGCAATGACTCCCAATCTCGTCTGAGCAATGAATTTGTGATAAATCGAATCAGAATATAAAGCTGGTTTCCGTTCAAGCTATTATTCCTGCTGGTTCAGACACTATAGTACTAGTGGCTATAGTCTAGCAGGTAGCTTGTTGACTTATTAGACATTAGGCCATGGTTCAGCAGATTTCTGGCAAAAACTCTGAGAAGAATTAAAATTGCCATGAAAAGTTTCTCAAAAATCTGTCTTTCGGAGTCGACTTTAAACTGTAGGTCTTGCCACTCATGTATAAAATTAACACACACAACATAACTGGTGTGAGAAGCTGGGTTGTAAAGCTGACTAGAAGGTTGTAATGACCAATTATGTATGTCTCTTGAAGGTAAGTATAATTTTGCTGCCGACGCTGTAGTTGCCGATTTTGCTGCTATAAATGCCGCATTTGCCACTGCCATTGCCGCTGTAATTACCTCTTCAATTGCCGCTGAAATCGCGAATGTAATTGACGCTGTTGTCGCTGAAATCAATGCTGTAACTGTTGCTTTAATTGCCGTTGTATTTACCGCTGTTGCTGTTGTAATTGCAGCTGTAACCGCCGCTGTAATTGTTGCTCCTGCCGCTGAGATCAGTCTAGGAGGTAAAATCTTGTCTCTACTGTCAAATCTTGTCTCTTCTGTCCCGCTGAAATCGTAGAGAACTACCGAACGCCTCTTGAAAGTGCGTAAAATTTTGCTGTAAGTTAACACTGTCATTGCCGCTGTAATTGCTTCTGTAATTGTTACTGAAATCTCTGATATAAATGACACTGTTGCCACTATATTTACGGCTGTTGCCATTGTAACTGCCGCTGTAACTGCCGTTGAGTTCAGTCTAGGACATAAAATTTTGTCTCTGCAGCCACTTTAAATCCACAGCCCTTGCTGAAGTCACTAGAAAGACTAGACCAAGACTATTGACGTGCCCTGCGATTTAAGGGAAATAAACAATCGGTACTCTACTTATCAATGTCAGGCCAGAAGAGCGTAGCAATATTACAAGTACTCCCACGCTGCCAACGAATTTAAGATTACCTGGTTTAACTGAGACAATCAAAATAAAAAAATATCAAAGGTATTGAGTTCTCTACCAGCCCCGTATTTGTACATCAGTGGTGCAATATTCGATGATGAGCCTATAAAAAAGATAGACTCTGTAAAGATCAAAAATTTCTTACAAAAATTCAGGGTAATGATGGCGAATTGACCGTAGATATCCAGAAAAAAATTTCTATTCCAACGAGTATTCTGCCGCGTTCAATATGTTTTGGAGGACACAGCACTGCACTGCACCTCCAGAGGTAATCCCTAAGGTTTATTTGCTGCCTCTAATGATGTGTGAATGCGGTGGTCTTGGCTTCAAGAATAGATGCATGCGTATATACATAATTGGACATTACAACCCTTCAGTCAGGATTAAAACATAGTTTCTCACACCACTTATTTTGTGTGTGTTAATATTTATGCATGAGTGGCGGGACCTACAGTTTAAAGTCGACTCCGAATGACTGATTTTTTGAGAAACTTTTCATGGCAATTTTATTTTACTCTGAGAGTTTTTGCCGAAGTCTGCTTGCCTCACGTCTAAAAAGCCAACTCAGTACCTACTAGAGTAGGGCGATTTCTATCTTCTAGGGAAGAAATTCTTATTTTAGTTGCGTTTTACAATTTATTGTCGTTAAGAAGATTAGACCTTTGAACGCCACATGATTTCATTTTCAAATGCCTCCGTAAAACTCAATCCCTTAATCTTGGGGGATGAATCCTTTTAACGTGTGGAATTGGAAAAACACAGCGAAGTGTTAACCTTTTACGGCCTCCCACGGTGATAAATTAATTAAAATGGTGTCAATTTAATTAATTGAATCAAAATAATATTCAAAAACTATTCAAACTAAAAGCCTGTTATTACATTCATATCGTGTTTTGTTTGATGCATTAGAAAACAAAAAAATCTACTCAAATCTGTTAAAAAGAATTTAAAAAAAATCGATAAAAAACGTCCGCTTTTCATATGACAAAACTCGGTAAAAAAAAAAACAAATAAGAAAAAAGAAAGTGAAACTATCCACATGAATTGTTTGTTGTTCACAAAGCAAATTATTTGTGGTGCCTGGTTAACAAAGAAATTTTTTGTAAAAAAAATTGGAAAAAATTCGTTAAAAATAAATACGAAACGAAAGGAAACTAAACCAGGAATTCAGGGGAAAAATCCCAAAAAAATATATTCCATGATTGTTGAACAACAAAATATTACACTTGTGTTACAGCAACAACAACAAGGACAACACCATTGGAAGCCATATATGATGTTGAAAAAAATCGGGAAAACAAAAATTGATTGTGAAACCAAATATATTCCCAAGCACTGGCATTCTAAATTTATTTTTGGTATTCGAAACGGGGGGAGGTAGTGGTGATGCTTGAATATGATTTTATTTTTCATGTTTCCTGTATACTTTTTTTTCTATATTTTTTATTTTGTTTTTGGTAAACAATATTGTCAGTTATTTTATTCATTTATTTTTGGTTTCATTTTTTTTTTGTTTGTTTTGTTTCGCTTTGTTTCTCTTTGTTATTGAAATTCTCATGTAGATTTGGTTGATTTTAAACGTGACAGCATATTTGCTTTAAGTGTTGAACTTGTTACATTGCATAAGGGCGCTATAGAGGGCATACATACTGTTTCATTTTCATCTTTTAAAAACGTTTAAAATATGAGCTCGTAGATTGCAAATAAAATAAAAATAAATTTTGTGCTTAATTTTAATTAGAATTCTTTATTGTTCGAACAATTCTGTGTGCCACTGTTCACAACTTGATGTAAACAACAACAATTGCTTTATTTGCTATTCCTCTGTTTACAGCCTTTGCATAAACAATAACAATTACTAGACAATTTTTCGATTACTCTCTTCAAACACACAGCATCTTAACACAAGACTGACTGAACTTTTACTAACTCACTCGCCTGCTTTACCTTCCCTTCAATATGGCAGACTATAACAGTCTGATGAATGTCGTAGCTTCGTCTTCTTGAGATCTCTATAAATGTAAACATCGTTTTTTATTATGTTTGTTTGTGTATTTTGTTTACATTTATTCTTGTAGTGTTTGTTGTTGTATTTTTGTTTACTTGATTAACATTTTTTATGCTGGTGTTTGTTGGTATATTACGCAGTGCGATAATTTGTAAACAAGTTCATGGTTTTGTTTTTGTAGATTTTGTTTATAATTTTAATGTTAAACGATGTAAAAGCAAAACCCCAGTATCTAGATTTTTCCATTTTCGTAACAATATTAAGTGCTACATGGTTTATAACAGTTTAGCAAGCCTTTATAATAAGAAATCGAAATTAAAGAGAATTGCTGTTTAAAAGAAATCTTTTCTTAGCCTCGAAAAATCCAAAATGAATTCAATTCTTAACCATTCGTTGATTCTGCAACAACAGCCTTAAATGTTAGCATGTAGCGCATCTTCGATTCGAGGTAGTGCATCTTATGCATTCCTGTATTGTTTATTTTATTTTTTTCTAGTTTGTGTCACTCCAATTGTGAAAAGAGAAACCCGTAACATTCACTCACTCACTAAATTTCGACACTCAAAAACAATCACAGAAAACACTAACAGGGTAATTGAAGGTTTTATTGAAAACTACAAAATCAAAAATAAAAAAATTAAATAAAAAAATAAAATAGAAAAATAACACACAGGGACAATAACGAATTTATATTTGAACTTTAAAACACTTGAATTCAGTATAAATATTAAAAACAAAATATTTGGTGCAGCAATTAACTCGGTTCATGTCTTCAGTAACCTTAATAGTGGACATAAGTAAACGGAAAAATGGTTTCCTTGTGAACACCCTTCAGTGAGTTGCTTTAATTGTATTATGTTCGAAATTTTTCCATCAGTATGCGTTCTTAGAAAGCACAGTTCCTGTGATATGGTCATGTCTTTCGTGGCTTTTCAGGTTTTATTCTAGCCTGGGGACTCCTTTAAAGACAATTGGGTTTTTATCCTGACAAAGCCCATATCAAATCCAATCATATTTTCTTTTTATTACGTACACTTCTTCCATTCAATACTGGTCTCATTTCTATTCAAATATTGTTCCATTGGGTAACCTCATTAATTCTTCTTTCTTTGAATTTTTCCATTCGTAATTTTATCTTCAATGTGATTATGAATTGTAAAAGCTTCTTACAGCTAACGGTATCTACCGGCGCAACTACATACCTCAATTTTTGCAGCCCCAGTCGCCAAATTTGGGGCCTCAGACTCAATCTTAGGAGCCTTATAGGATTTTAGCAGCATATTTTGGAATCTGCTTCGTGTACATACCGCAGCGAAGAGATATAAACTTTTGTTACGATGCGAAGTTATTTGGCTTTAGGTTGACATCGTCAAGAGTTTTTAATTCCGCGAATTTTTTCTAATGTGTTTCAAACTCAACAATTGTCATCATTCCTTGGTTTTACATTTCCAAAAGCCTAGTAATTTTATCGCAATAAGTGAGGTTAAGTACAAAATGACTTAGGGTTGTGATGGTAACAGTGATGGGGTTACTACCACCAAGTTCATATATCTCATACATACATTCGTACATTACAATACAACACTTTAGTCAGGATTACAACCTACTTTCTAACACCACTTATGTTATTTTCTCCATAAGTGGCTGAAGCTACAGTTTAAAGTCGACTCTGGACGACAGATTTTTTAGAAACTTTTTCATGGAAATTTTTCCTTTACTCTCATAGTTTTTGACAGAAATCTGCTGAGAGGATGACGCCGATGAAATAGTTTTTCCACGTTTCGTTTTTTTTTTTGAAGATGTCTGACCTGGGGTTTGAACCGTGGCCTCACTTCGAATAAGGCAGCACACTACCCACTGGACTACTACGTCAAGAACTGCGAAAATTTTTGGCCTTAGTTTGGGGTGATTTTTAGACACCAACTTCCATTTCTTACTTTGTTATTAAAAGGAGTGAACATTTCTTTTCTTTTTGCCGCAGTTATCAGGTCTTTCGGAAAGCTTAAAACTCATCATCGCCTATCTTCACAAAGAACCTCTAGTGTGTTGCAATATCTAAAAGGGATATTGTATGTTGTCTGTAAAAATAACTCTCGTCCTAGTACTTATTAAGAACCAAGACATTTAATTTCTTTCTAAGAAGCATTAATGCTGAAACGGCTTCAAGTATTTATTGTGCAGATTCATTTTCCCCATCATAAAACCTATATATTGAGATTAAAGCAATCCCTACTCTGACAAAGAATTTTTAGTATCTACATTATCATGTCAGGAAACTGGTTACTATTCCCAGGTTACTTCTGGATTTTCTGGTGCACAACACAAATTCCTTTTCATTGTAATCACGCCCATTCAGCACTGATGCAGTAGGCTTGACAGTATTCGAGAGTAAAGTTTTACGTAAGATCTTCGGTCCAGTGCGAGTTGGCAATCATTTCCTAATTCGAACCAACAGTGAGCTGTATGAGTACCTCAACGACATGGGCGTTGTGCAGCGTATTAATATTCAGCGGCTGTGCTTTCTCGGCCATGTCGTTCGAATTGAGGAAGATGCTAAGGCGAGAGGGATATTTGATGCGGGTATTTTCGGAAGTCGGCAAAGAGGACGACCTTGTTTGCTTTACATACATGCATAATTGGTCATTACAACCCTTCAGTCAGGATTACGACCTAGTTTCTCACACCACTTATGTTGTGTGTGTTAATTTTTATACATGAGTGGCGGGACCTACAGTTTAAAGTCGACTCCGAACGACAGATTTTTGGCAATTTTATTTACTCTCAGAGTTTTCGCCAGAAATCTGCTGAGAGGAAATCGCCGAAGAAATACTTTTTGTATTTTTGTTTTGAAGTCTGGCCTGGGGCTCGAACCCTGGCTTTTCGTCTAATAAGCCAACTACCTACTAGACCACGGTGACCTTGTTTGCTTTGGAAGGATCAAATCGAGGTAGCTTTGTCATCGATTGATGTAGCGAACATAAGCGCGCAAGAAGCAGAGGCGCCTGGAAGGATGTGTTAAAGCAGGTCTAAATCCGTTAATGGTCGGTTTGTTAATGGCCAATGAGGTAAGTAAGAAATCACGAATCTTTCCATGTTCTCCATCAACAAGTGTGCCCTGCCAAATTCCTATTTTCACTCCTATCAACAGTGTGAAAGCTTTTCGAGGCCCTAGCTCTTCTGTATGCTCATTGCTGTGAATTGCCTTCCATCAGGGGATGACCCTACTTTCTCTATAACACTGATTTAGTTTGTTCCCACTTGTTCCATGCTATTCTTGGCGCTCTAACTGTCAGATTGTGTTACTATGTCCCATTCTCAGTAATTTCTTTGCCTATGTTCCTTCTTTTTTTTATTTCCTGGAAATCCAAATTTTCCTTAAACTACCTTAAATCATTTGCTCCAATTAAGTTGGGGGATAAATATTTTGCAACATGATTTAATCTGATGCTTATTTAAGTAAATTTGCTAACAAATCAACTTTTAACAATTCAAATAAAATCCTATTTTTACTCCCCTATTTCTCTCTCTCTCTCTCTCTCTCTCGGTTGTTCTAAGAAGTTTGAAAACATTATTCAATTAAAATGGGATACTGAATGGAAAATATATGAAAGCATGCATACACACTCATATGAAGTACTTGTAAACCCTGATAATCAAAATTTACTACCAGTTATTCTAAAACAAAAACACTAGAAAAATAGATTCGACATGAAAAGTTCAATTTCCAATTCGTTTTAGTCTAGTTTAAGGGGTTTATTCACTTTTTTTTTTTTTGTTATTGGATTTAAATGTTTACATGTATATGTAGGAGTAAAAGTAAGTTTGTATAGGTATAGGTGTAGGTAAGTTTGTATTTTTCGATTTTGTATTAATGGCAACAAAAAAATAAGAAAAAAAATCTAGTTACGCCCATATGTATGCAATACAATTTCAAAAAATTTCTTTTTTTCTCTCGTATTTTTCTTTTGGTATTTATTTGTAGGAAACATAAAGTGTGTTTTTTACAGAGGTATAGAACTTTAAGTTGGCATTACTTTTCAAGATGGCGACCGATTTAACAGCTGTCAAGTGATTTATTCTCAGTTTGGTTTGGCAATTCATCATGAATACACTCACGTCTGAACAACGCTTGCAAATAGTGCAATTTTATTTCGAAAATAATGGGCTGGTGGAATCATTGGTCCGTACTTTTTCAAAAACGATGGTGGCCAGAACGTTACAGTCAATGGTGATCAGTATAGAGCCATGATTACAAACTTTTTCATTCCTGAATTGAATAACCATGTGGTTTCAACAACACGGCGCAACATGTCACACAGCTCGTGCCACAATAGATTTATTGAAAGACACGTTTGGTGACCGCCTAATTTCACGTTTTGGACCTGTGAATTGGCTTCCAAGATCTTGTGATTTAACACCGCTAGACTACTTTCTATGCGGTAAAGCCACAAACGCTTGACCATTTGGAAGACAACATTCGCCGTATTATTGCCGATATACGGCCACAAATGTTCAAAAAAGTCATCGAAAATTTGACGTCCAGATTGGAGTACATCCGCGCCAGCCGTGGCGGTCATATGCCAGAAATCATATTTAAAATGTAATGCCACAAGATTATCTTTCGGATAAATAAAATTCATGTCAATCGAATAATCCATCGTTGTATTATTGCAACTAAAGTTCTACACCTCTATAAAAAAACACCCTTTATAAAATCCAATGAGAAAAACGTTTTAATCCTTAGGAACCTAACATATTTTGTAGGAAAAACAAAAAACAAAAAAATATCAAATAAAACACTCGAAATATTACCAGGAATTAAAAAACTACATACGTTAAGCAAGTAAATGAAGGTGTATGAAAGGAAAATAGAGCAACTGAAGAAAGAAATATAGAAACTCTGGAGGAAAATCTTTAGTTTTTCTGGGAATATGTATGTCAATCGTAGTAGTTTTTCTCGAAATCATAGTAATACTTACAACAACCGTAGTAGTAAAGTTTGTAAAACAATTGAGGAAACCAGAAAAAAACCAAAACAGCACAGAACAGAACCGAACCGAACAGCACAGAACACATGTTGTTATCTTGTGTGTTTAGCAAGCCAAAATCAAGCAAATTTTTGTTGGCAGCCAGTGATTTTACACTCTAAAAAAATATTTTCTACTTGAGAGTTAGTTTCTGTTAAAATTTTTGTGAAAAGAAAAACAAAAAAATTTTCCATCAGGTTTTCCATCTCCTAGTCAAACAAAATTTACAAAAAAAAAAATATTTTTCTAACCACTGTTGTCCCTTCAAAACAAATACTCAGTAAACCATTCACTCACTTACACTCACTCAGTCATTCATTCTCCCACTCTATACGCCATGCATTTGTGCTAAAGAACTGCAATAAAAGTCTACCGTTTTAACGAAGTTACACTTACGTTACGTAAACATAATACACTTCCTACTATAGACAGCAGAGCAGACAAACAAACACGTTCATATACAGACGCACGTATGTATACAAATAGGCCAGTCATTTTAAGAGACATGAAAACAAGCAATTGCGAAAAACAAATCGGTGAACAATTTTCGTTTTAAAAATAAAAATAAAATCGAATTGGGAGAGGGGGAGGTACCTACCTACCTACAGATGAAGTAGGAAATTTAAATATAAAATTAGTATGGGCGTGCAAGGACTTTTAAATTCCCTGGCAGGTCTTTATTGGACTTACAAGATAGAAACATATGGTTTTGAATGCCATTGAAGAAGAGATTTTCGAAGAATCGTTAAATGCAATGACTAGATCTCCAATGATTCTAAAAGGCGTTTGCATACGTTGTCAAATAATCCTTAAAAGGAATGCCAATTTCTACTGTGATTTTAAAAGATGTTGATAAACATACAAGTGCTGCTGTTTCAAGAAGTCATAGATCGTAAGTAGTAACGAGTGAGTTTTACTATTTTGGGTGAATTCTTTTGGAATCCATAGATGTGTGCTGTATCTGGAATCAGTATTCTGGATTACTCTATTACCCGCTGGATGGAGAAGAAATTTGGTGAGGTAAACTACTATCTGACACAACTGTGATCACGGTTATTTTTTTAAGTACTATTTTAAAATGGGGAAGATGTTACGACCAAACTTCATCTAGGTTAGAGGACGTGTGCTTGTCAATTAAGACAAGTGCAGTACCCGGAGGTCGAATTGACCCATTGTACAAAAATTGCATCTAAAGGTCCACCAAATAACTTTTTTTTTTGAAAATGCTTTAAAAAAAAATTACTGAATATTTTCTCAAATTTCTTTTTTTATTTGAAAGTACAATCCTTCCGGTTAATAATGGAAAATAATTTCATTCAAATGTCTTCCTTAGCTGGCCATGTAGTAGCCTACACAATCGGTCCAATTTTTAAGCACATTATCGATTGTGTGCAGCTGTATTTCACCAATGGATTCACGAATATTGTCCTTTAAAACGTCAATTGTCTCTGGCTTGTCGGCGTAACTTACTATCTTTGACGGCACCCCACAAATAATAGTCCAACGGTGTCAAATCACAGCTCCGAGGTGGCCAAACGAAATCAGCTCTGCGGCTGATAATGCGATCTTCAAAAATAGGGCTCAAAACATCGAGTGTAGCTTCGGCTGTGTGGCACGTAGCGCCGCCCTATTGAAACCAAATGTTGCCAATATCCTCCTCTTCAATATTTGAGAACAAAAATTCGTTCAACATGGCCCGATAACGATTGCCATTGACTGTAACGGCCACTCCTCTCCTTCCTTATTTTCGAAGAAAAAATGGCCCAATTATGCCTCTGGACCAATATACGCACCAAACAGTGACTCGTTTTGGGTGCGTCGGCTTTTCAATGTATACGTGCGGGTTTTCTGTGCCCCAAATGCGACAATTTTGCTTGTTTACATACCCACCAAGATCAAAATGAGCTTCATCTGAAAAGATGATTTTTTTTGGCCAAAATCGGCATCTTCTGTAAGTCGATCGCAGGCCCACTTAGCGAAGCGAAATGGCATTGGATGGTCAATTGGGGTCAGCTCCTGAACCAACTGGACTTTGTATGGCGTCATACCAAGGTCTTTATGCAAAATTCGTCTCAATAATGTCTCCGAAATGTTCAATTGTTGAGAACGGCGGTGAATTGATATTGATGGCGCTTCACGCCCACTTTCTGCCACAGCAGCAATATTCTCGGGTGTACACACTGTTTTTGGCTTTTCACGCTTTGATTTATCGATGAGGATGCCAGTTTCTTTCACTTTTTTCACAAGATAACGAACATACGGAGCTGACGGTGCTTCTCTTCTTCCAAAATTCGTACGCAATTTTCGCACACATTCTGCAACATTACCATGATTTTCAAAGTAATGTCGCAATATTTCCCAGCGTTGTTCAAGCGTATACACAACGATATTCGTTCAGCGGGAAGATAAAACTAATAATCTGTCAAATCAGACATGGGATAAGTGTTACCATTCACGAAATAAGCACTAGTTGGAAAAAAAACGTTAGATGGCGGACCCATTATGATGATGCATCGATTTATGATGCGGAAAACACTCTCTTTCATTGGGAGAGATGGAGACTGGAAAGAAGGAATCTTGAGGTCAAAGTCGGCGTCTGAACTGTCGAGAACTTCTGCGATGTAATTCTGAACAGTGAGGAGAATTGGAATAGTATAGTCAGATATGCTGAAGTCTTATTAAAATCTAAAAAAATTGACTTGAATGAGAGAAGTAGAATGGACGTTTGAACACCTTCTCGGAATTCTTTACGTAATCCGGACGCGGATATGGATATGAAGGGGCAAAATGGCCAGATGGACTCCACTTCGAAGTAATACCACAGTAGTTCCCGAGTGGGCATAAGGAGTCCAAAAGTGAAGGGGGAGATTTAGTGGGTGAGGGCCCCACACACGGGGCATAGTGACGACTACCCCTATGGTGCGGTTAGGTACATTTACTCCTCCTGAGCGAAAAAAAAAATTCTGGATTACTTGAGATTGTAAAACAAAGTAGGCAATAGTGCCATGCTTCTTTGCCTCACTGAAACTAGGGAGAGAATCAAATCTTTGAACAAGAATTTCCATTTTTTGACAGATAACAGCAGCCATTTTGATGGAACTACATCCCTCAAATACAGTGGCTGTAGTTTACTGGGCAGTGTGTTGGCTTATTAGATGTAAGGCCACGGTTCAAAACCCAGGTCAGACCTCAAAACGAAATATTAAAAAATATTTCTTTGGCGACTTCCTCTCAGCAAATTTTAGCCAAAAACTCTGAGTGCAAATTAAAATTGTCATGAAAAGTTGCTCCAAGAGAATCTGTCATTCGGAGTTGACTTTAAACTGTAGGTCCACTCATGTATAAAATTAACACACACAACATAAGTGGTGTGAAGAATGACTGAAGGATTGTAATGACCAATTATGTATGTATGTATGTATGCATGTATGTATGTATATAAGTTTTTTTTATAGCTTTACGAGCTAAAGGTTGGGAATCTTCGAAAGACATTGGTAGCCCGATTCGCCGCAAGACTTACTCTCGGCTTGCTAAACGCATACGTACTAAACCAAACCTAGTTCCTCACACTTTCAACCATTCGCCCTGTGTCAGCTAGAAGTTCACCTGACCGTTTATCCTTTTGGTCCATTCGCCTATGCTCGGTATGTGTTGATATGACAACTGACACTAATTTTTATCGAAAGATAATATTTTGTTTTGTTGTCTGGCGTGGGGATCGAACCCTGGCTTTACGTCTAATAAGCCCACCCACTACCTACTAGACTACGGCGACTTCATCTTTTTAAAATTACTTAAGAGAACTGCGATTGGAGTATAGATTGGGGTACTGCAACTGAGTGTGTGAGATGTATTAACAAGGAATCGTTCATGGATTTTGTGCGGCCAATTTTTCTTGTGAAAAAATGTGGCAATGAAAAGTAGTGCTAAAAACAGGAAATTATTGTTTGCCAACAACAACACATCTCCTGCAAAATTTTATGCACTTGAGAGTTGATGTCGATGTTTACGGGGATTAAAAGGTTTTCGTTTCTTTTTTTCCTGTACATATGTAGGCCTAAGTATGTACATACATACATAGCGTGTTGTAAGCAAAGTAAACAATACGATGGTGAAGGAAACTAAGCAAATTGGGGTTTTCAGTTGTCAGACAGTAACGGATATTGTAGGAAATATTTGCTTTTAGGCAAATGGCAGGTAAATGCTCTCCATGGATGATTTGGTATCAAACGGCTTAGGGGTGGAAAGATTTCTTTAATTTTCAAATTTAAAGCCAGAAGTTTGCTACGTCTGTCCCAATAATATTTTATATGAACACAGCTAAAAACCAATCATTTTTAGGGCTTCTTTGTAATGGAAAGTGAATGTAAATTTTTCATATCGTTGGCTACTGTTCCCATTGAACACATAAATTGTCGCTTTAAATTTTTCCCCAATGGCCAGGCTAAATAATGTTGCCTGTTGTTATGCTTTGTTGTTTGTTCTTTTGCCGTTTGTTGCTATGGATATATTGCTGCTGCTGTTGTTGTAGTATGTGTATTAACACATAAATTAAATGTAATTACATGCTTCATAACAACATAAAGCAGTTTAAGTCTAAAATCATGATCCATGTGAATTTAACGCTTATGATGATGATGATGATGCAGGCCTCTGAACCAAAAGACACGTATAAAGTATTGGAGGCCAACCAACCAACCAACCAAAACACCAGTTAACAGCAAAAGGCCGTATTATTGGTAACAACATTGTATTGCCTAAAAACAATATCGTCTGTGACATTGTTTTTTTTTTCTTTTTGGGAAATTTAGTATGATTTAAAGGCTTTTGGCTGGCAGCAGCAGCGTTTAAATAAATTGATTCACAGGCCTTTTGCCAGTGGGTCTCAGTGGCATGTTAAATCCGGTTTGGGCCTTGTATGCTAGGCTTAACGTTTAGACGTTTGTAATGTACAGATAAAATATTTTGATTTCCCTTGTTTTGTTGGTGTTGTCGTTCTGCATATTTAACAATTTAATTGCATTTACTTAAAAATATAATTGAAGCGCCCATTGTTGTTGAAATACAACACAACACAATACAATACAACGTAATACAATTGATAATCGTGATGATAATTTTAAATTGTATTTGCCTAAGTATTTGCAAAAATAATAATAACGGCAACAACAACAACAGCATTTGCAATATTAGCAATTGTCATAACATTGTACACAACAAAAACTATAATTTATGGTCGCATTGTCTGTTTTTCTATTTTTCCCCGGAAAAATTTTTTCCATTATTTGTTTAGTCTCCCAAAAAAATATCCTTATTTAAGGCAATACAAAAAAAAAATCAAACGCCACCTAAAATTATGCTTTAAATTTTCAACGCGTTTATACTCTAAAATACGTGCTTCTGTGGAGCCGTCTGTGTATGTATTGGTGTGTCTGCATGCCTTTAACATTTTTTTTTTGTTTTCATTTCATTTTCATTTTCTCTCTTTTAAAGTAATTAAAATTAATGCTTAAATAATCGTTTGTGAAATATTTTAATCCTTAATTAGTTGCTATTGTTTGCAATGGCGGCAAAACATTTTTTTTTGATTCATCTCAAATGTTTTCTATTGATTAGCAATTAGACAAATAAATGCTATTGTTTTTGATTTTAAATTTAAATGGAAAAATTTATGAAAAAAATTTTGTTGCATAGTTGTAGGAGTAATATAGTGAAAGATTTTAAAGCATACATTAAGGATGCTTTAATGTAAAGCTTGGCATTGAATTTAAGAATCAAATTTAATAAAAAAATTTACTTCAAAGGACTTTAAAAAAGTAAAGGTTGTTTTGTAAAACATCAAAGAATGGTTAAAGTTAAGCGGTGATGTTAAACTCCTAAGGTATTGCTTTTAAAAAATGCATATTTGGTTGCTGCCTAAACAGCAGTTCCAAAGGAAGCTAACTTCATCCTTATCGTACAAGGCCACCGTCTGGGTATTACATCTAATTAGCGAGAAACCATACTAAGAAAACTGGGTAAATGATATGTATTTAAGAGAAATCAGTGTAGGTCTGACTAAACCCATCACACCAGCTCTCAATATTCATTGCAAATTTTTCTTTTTTACTGTCTCTATGACAGCTGTTCGATAAAGCCAATTAGTGGATTCTATACTTTTATAGGACTTAAAAATATCAGAGTTTCAATAGAACTTGATTTAACTGGTATTTGAATCTTAGATACACACAGGGGCGTTATTTGAGTGTTAGTTTCTACTCCACATTTGTATGTTAGTCAACCCCTTCGAAGGCTTCTGTGGAATCGCGATCAAATTTAATGATTTCAAAGCTGAATAGTGGCTTGAGACCACTTAGCATAACAGTAGTTAGCTAAGCCCGGATTGATGATTACGAACGCTAAACTCAAACTCTTAGTCTATCTATACAGTTATGTTAGACTAGGTAAGCTGGCATCACTACAAATAAAAGCAGAAAGATTTCTGATATATTAGTTCCATTGCGCTACCACAATCCATTCAATTAAGAGGATATAATTTACACCATTAGGGAAAGGTCTTCAGGCATAAGCTTCCCAGAAACATAGTGTTATATAAATCGAAACGACCTAACATCGTTTAACAATAAAAACGATAAACAAAAGCCACCAGCTACACCAACACATTACACACGACACAAATACACACTAATGAACGTGTGATTATCTAAAGCTGCACACACACACATATGCACAACGAACCTGGTTGCATCTGGTACCAACAACAACATGCATGAAAAAAAGGGATGGACAACGTAAGCAAGGCAATTCCTTCTGAGATGTCGAGAGATGTGTTTCCAGCATTTTCATAATTATTCGCGCGCGTGATGAGCAGTGAAATATTAATTGAAAGACAATTTCTTGCTCACGAGTTACAAGTTCTGCAGATATCTTGCGAGGAGAACCTGCTCCACGGGCATGCCTTTCTATTAATAAAGGTCAAATAGAGGGAGAAGAATAAATTATTATGTTTCCTTCTCCCTGGTTTAAGATACTCTAGCACAACTTAGCTGTCGCACAGGTTCGATTTTTTCAAGACGCGATTCTTTTCTGCTTTATCATAATCATGAAAACCTTTAGGGCGGATTATTCAGGGAATAGGTTAGGTTAGGTTAGAGGACATGTACTTGTCAATTAAGACAAGTACAGTAATCGGAGGTCGAATTGACCCTTATACAACATCCTAGTTTCTCACACCACTTATGTTGTGTGTGTTAATTTTATAAATGAGTGTGGGGACCTACAGTTTGAAGTCGACTCCGAACGACAGGTTTTTGAGAAACTTTTTCATGGCAATTTTATTTACTTTCAGAGTTTTTGCCAAAAAGCTGCTGAGAGGAAGTCGCCGAAGAAATACTTTTTGTATTTTGTTTTGATGTCTGGCCTGGGGCTCGAACCCTGGCTTTAAGTCTAATAAGCCGACTCGCTACCTACTAGACTACGGCGACTTCAAGACACCCAGCGGATTGTCCAGTGTAATTCCCATTCAGGTCAGTATATCAACAATGCAGATTCCTGGAAAGTCTCTATGCTTAGAGACTGAAATAATCTTTGCAAACAATAGGCGAAATTCATGGGCCAGCTTAGATTTAGATGTGACATTCGAAAGGGATTTTACAAACCAATCTTATCAATAAGTTCTCAAATAATATTCAGCTTCTGAACAGTCATTTAAAGGCCATGACTTTGGCCTGAAAAACACTAAATTGATATCCCTGCCTTCAGTGTACACATTGCACATCAGTTTCCCATAGAAAAATTATTGGAAGGACTCACTTAGGCCGCATTGGGCTTATTGTGCTACCACAGTCATCCGCTATACCTTAGTCTCGAAACCACTCAGAGCTCCTGATGAAGCGATTAGGCTGCCAATGTCAATCCTTGGCAATTCCTCCAGATCATCCATGTAGTAAGTACCCAAGTACTTTCTCTCCTTTGGCAAAGAGCCGGGCATGTACCCAGCTGGTGAGGGACAGTCTCCCCTTCTTCCTCATCTCTGCAGCTTCTGCAGAAGTCGTTAGCAAGGTGTTCACGACCAATGCGCCTCGCATACGTACCCATAATATAATGCTCCGTAATGACACCAACAACTACAAATTCAATTGGTGTCATAGACACTGAAATTCATTAAGGACTCTAGCGTGTGTAAGCTGCATAGGCCAGCAGTTTACCAAGTTCAAATGCTGATTGCCCCAAGAGTTGCCTTGTGTTCTGAGAGAAAATCGGTGGGCAGCCAAATTACGGTGGCATGGTCAGACAGTGTTATAGACACTGAAATTGCTTTAAAACTCTAGCGTTTCCACGGAACTGCTTAGGCCAGCAGTTTACCGAGTTTAATTTGGTTGCCGTACGAGTAGAAAATTGGTGGGCAGCCAATTTAGGGTGGCATAAATTGTTTCAGGCCATTAGAAATAAAGACGACAGACGACGTCTAAAACCTTGCAGATGCATTGTTTTGCAACTGCAATTACGTCCAACGAGCGGTCTGTAAAACACTACAAATACTCTGCAAAGCTAGGATCGACCCGGTGGCCCCAATGGAAATCGATTATCTTCCTGTAAAATACTGTTTTGACAGGGGTTTCAACTTCTTGATCCCGAGCATAAGTGATTGGAACCCAGGCACAACCATCCCCCCCGGAACTCCTGGATGTACATACCGACGGCTCCAAACTCGATGGCGGGGTGGGTAGCGGAGTCTACTCCGGAAAATTGGATTTGAACATTCCGGCTGCCGGATTATTGCAGCTTGTTCCAGGCGGAACTAATGGCCATCTACCGGGCCGCACAATGGATCCTTGCATACGGTGTTCCTTTCACCCGCATCTCGATCTTTTCGGATAGCCAGGCTGCCATAAAGTCTCTGTCGAACATTGCGAATAATTCCAGAATCGTCAGGGAATGTCGCCGTTGCATTAACATTCTTTCTGGGCGCTTCAGTGTCACACTTGTCTGGTTCTCCGGATACTGTGACATTACGGGAAACTGCAGAGCCGACGAGCTAGCCAAAGCTGGCGCACTACTCCCGGAATCCTGTTCAATCGACTTATTAATGCCACTTGCCTCAAACTGGCCATCGCGCGGAAATTTTTCCAAGACGCCAACCTATCCTGGATAGGACGAGGAGTCCTGCTCTACCGCTAGACTCACATGGCCCAGGATGTATAGAAGGCGTACCAACCAGTTACTTGGACTTGGTCGCGGCATCATCTCAACCACAGTGGCCATGCTTACAGGTCTCTGTATTATGGGTAGATACGTGGAGAGAAGGCGGCTCCCATTTAATGACTTCTTCCGTGGATGCATTTTCGCTGAGTAGGACGAGACTGTTATCCACTTTCTTTGTCAATGCCCATCTTTTGCGAAATGCAGATATAGGTTATTTGGCTCTCCGACCCTTGTCAGCTTGACGGAGCTATCGTCCATTGATGTCAAGGATATACCCTCGTTTATCAAACTTTCTGGCTGGTTTTCCAGCGCGTGGTAGTCGTGCTTTGAATATGCAGATCTTGCGCTGACCGACCTCCCCCTCCTGGGTTCGGGGGAACTTTGTCAGTACAGGAACTACGTTCACCTGTGACATCACAACGGGCCGCTATGCGTGCTCAAGTGAGCTTTTGGTATGAAGCTACCACACTAGAATTTTTATTTATGAATGTGCTGCATTTATCCACGTCAAAATTTACCAATGGCCTGAGCTTCCGGGCTCTGTTTATGAGTGCAGATGAGTACTTTACTTGATTATATTGATAAAACCGACTACTAAATGGACTTAAAAAATTCTGTGTTTTTTTTGCCCTGGTTTAAGCTTGTAAAACCCTTTTAAACTTTCCATAAACAAAAAAAGGAGACCATTTAAGACCATTTGTCATGTAATATTTTTTTTTTTTTTGCATAAAACCTCTGTGATCTTTGATATTTAAATAACCGGCTTAAATTTCAACAAGCAAAACCGCAAATTACTAAATAAGCCTTATTTTTCATAAAACGAAAAAGGTCAAACCAAGAGATGATGATGATACCAGCGCCATACAGTGTAACGCAATCGTATACAATTTGGACAACAAAAAAAGCAACAAAAAAATTTGTATTAAATTGCTGATACTACAACTTGTATACATATTTGTTTGCCTAATAAAACTTTTAATGCTTATACAGATGGCTGGGCTAAATGAGCATGTTTTTTTATATGCTTTTTTATGTTTTGTGCTGGTATGGTGTTTAAGTACACATACATACCGTGCATATAAGTGTACATTTTTGAAAATTCATTCGTTTAAAACATAAAGAAGCCACAAAAATGTTTTTAAAATTAAAACCCCTTTTATAACCGTATGTTTATAAGCATAACCCTAAAAGTATGCTAAGCTTTACAGCAAGAGCTGTTATAAAAAGGATTTAGAAGGAGAGGAATTCTTTTTCATTTTTTGTTGAAAAGGACTCTGGTAATATTTCATTCAGTAATTTAAACAGTTCATTTTGGTTTTCATTTTCTTTCCATCTGCTTAAATTTTGGTTTTTTTAAGCCTAAAGGTAGACAAGCAAATTTGATTTTTATATGACAAGTTCAAGGTATGCTTTAGAAAAGACAAGCATCCTAAGAAAGGAATTTAATAACAATTTTTTCTTCCTGCTTAATTAAAACTATCTTTTCCTGCTTAGTTTTCTACAACATTACTCCTACTCTAAAACAGCCCCCCCAAGCAATAGTTAAACAAATTTCCCCATACAAGTGGTAAGTAATTGCTTAGGGAACATAATAATTAAATGACAACAGGGATTCCGTTTAAAGTAATAGAATAGCTAAGGCCACAACCATACTCCACTCCGCTCCCCTCTACCCATGTAGCAGAAAACCTCAAAATATACCACACCATGAACAACATAATGTTGGCATGTTTAAAATCCCTCTACAATAACCATATACTTGTAAAACAACACTTGTTAAGTGACCCTCATATGTGACCTTAACAACTTCAATAGCGAAGTCTTTAGTTGTTGTTAAAACTTAGACAAACATTGAAAAGTTGTTGTAAAGTATTACGAAAGAAGGCAAAAAACGAAGAAGAAAAAGGAATTGAAGTACATACCATCCCTATGCTGTAGTAGTTTATTGCTAAAGTAACTTACGAAACTTATGAGCAGAAGTTAAAGTTGAAGTATAGGAAATAAAGGAAGAAAAAAGAAAGGAAATTTTTTGCAATTGAGTACTTAATAAGAAAAACAGCAGGTGATATAAATAGAATTATAAGGAAAAAAATTTTCAACATGCAAAAGTATGCAACAGAATTCAAACACTTGCACCTTGAAGGTATGCAACGAAATTTTTTAGAAAACATTTAATTTTAAGATTTTTTAATTTATGATTCCCTTTGAGTAGTCTAAAAAATTGTTTCTCTCTTTCTGTAAAATAATATTTGGGCATCATTTTAGTAGAATAACGTAGAAATCCATGCGTGGCATCATTGTGATTCCATATAACAGAGGAATTAATTAATAATGTTATCCAAAGGCTTCACTGCATAATTCCAAGTAATGCAAGTGAAAAGTACAGATAAAAACAATCGTTTCATTCTACTGCACTGTCTTGTATTTTCTGTGGAAGCCATTATACGCCACAAACCTCTTGTTCGAGCCCCTATTAAGCAGTGCCCATTATTCCAAGTATTCCCTACACCAAGTGAATATAATTTCTTTAAAGTATGGTTCTGGCAGTGGATCCTATGCGATCATAAAGTAAAGAAATCTATGAAATTCTTGTAACTCCATACTCCATAGAATTAGCTGGCATGAGTTGACTTCCTTTGCATTCACTATGATTATAAAAACTCCTTCATGAGGCACATCCAACGTTTTAATTTAAATCAAAAAGAAGTGTGTGGAATGACATCGAAATTGTTTTATTTGTTTAAAAGGCCTATTGATTGTATTAAGTGAGGAATATAACTTCGTTCAAGTATTCGTCGCGGTTTTTCTGGGTGGTATGCTTCCGAAGTGCACAATTTTTCATAATTATGATGCATAAATGAGGCTGCATTTGAGCGTTGTCACCGGTTAGGGTAGAGTTGACGATTTCTGTGGTTTTGTAATTTATTCATATACACCTGCGACTAAAAAACCCAAAAGAAATAGTCTACTGAGGTTAAATCGTACGATCTCGGCGGCTGGTTTACATCATTTCCATTTGAAGTGACCGTGCCCTCACTTTGGTCGTACAGGATATAAGCTGTGTGGCACATACCATCGTCCTGTTGAAAACATATTTCGTTCGTGTCTATATAATCCAGTGCAGGCCAAAAGAATTTATTTCTCTTGGATCTACCAGCTTGTAGGTGCCAAAGATGGCTTGACAAGCATCGTTATAGAAGGAATATAGAGCAATGGCGACGTCAGCCTAAAATATACACCAAAAAGTAACATTTTCGCTATACAATGGGTGCAATTGGATCTTATGTGGATTGCAGTCGTGCCGAATTCCACAATTTTGCTTGTTTACGTACCCATTGAGAGAATTGGAACGCAGTATGTGTTCTCCCAAGGAATGTGTTGATGCAGCAAAGACTGAAAGAGAGAGCAAGGTTAGTAATACTTGAAGTAATACTTGATTGTGTTTCCGGACTGGATGGAACTGTGAGGAACGAGGTTGGTTTAGTACGTAAGCGCTCAGCAAGCCGAGAGTAAGTCTTTTGGCGAATCATGCACATTGGGTAGGCCGGGCTACCATTGTCTTTTGAAGGTTTACAGCCTATAGCCCATAAAGCTTTAAAAAGAACATACCCGTTCATCTAGAATTTTTTCTCATCGCTGAAGATGATCTTTCCAACTGCGCTAGATCACACTCAACGAACATACCTTGCCGTCTAAGAATGTTTGGCTTTAGTTGCAGGGTCAATTGGACTTTATGCGGCAGCAGGCCCAAGTCGCGATGCAAAATTCCCCAGTTTGTGATCTGCAAAAGACTGAACTCTTTGTAAACCATGTGAAATCGAGTGCCTTAGATTCCCTGCATGCTGTCAAGGTCAGCGGCAATATTTTCTGCAGATCTCGGGTTTCGTTGATCAACGGGTGTTGATCGATCTTTTACTGAACTTGTGGAGTAGAGTTTATGCACCACATTACGAATTGTAATTTTGACAGGAAGTATTGTTGAATTCTGTATCCATCCATGGTGATTTGGTAAAACAATCTAAACACATGACAACTCTTCTGACAAATGAAACTTCAACAAAATGGCCGTTATCAACTGTCAAAATGGGGAAGTTCCTGTGGGAAGACTCTACAGTATACAATACAGTAGAACAAACACCTACATACATACATGCACAATTGGTCTTTACAACCCTTTAGTCAGGATTACCTAGCTTCTCACACCACTTATGTTGTGTGTGATAATTTTGTACATGAGTGGCTGGGATGTACAGTGTTAAAGTCAACTACTAACGACAAATTTTTTTGAGAAATTTTTCATGGCAGTTTTCATTTATTCTTAGAGTTTTTGCCAGAAATCTGCTGAGGGGAAGTCGCCGAAAAAATATTTGTTTCATGTTTCGATTTGATGGAGGTATCTGACCTGAGCTTTAACCGTAGAATCACGTCTAATAAGGCAACACATACTTACTAGACTACGGCGAATTCACCTGCTTAACTATAAAACTTGAATAATGAAACCAAAACAAAAAGGCATCGAAAAAAGGAAAGCAAATACATAAGAGATTGAGGTTCTATTTGCCGGCACAGAGCTTATTATATGAACACTTTCCCTGAGTATTTTTATTTTTTACCCTAATTTGGCTTATGAGACCTTTTTATACACTCGTTTCCTATATACTTATCTAGATTGGAATAAGAATAAATACGGCACGGTGCACTGAAGATATTATGCCAAATCTTCATATGGGAAATACAGAATTAATGGAAGGGCATGAGCAATTGTAGAGGGTAAGGCATGGCAGTATTTGTAGTTTAAATCGAATCTAGGAAATAAGAACTACTTTACCTGTGTTTCTTTACTTGCATGCTTTCTCAATTTTCAATAAAAATGCTTTTCAAATTAATATTTTATAGTTTTTTTCTGTTTTATTTTGTTTTTTTCCAAGTTTTCTTTTCATCATCATCATCATCGTCATCGTTATTATTTTGTAATTTTATAATTATTATTCACATGCTTTTATTTTCTCATTTAATTTTTATTTGAAATTATTTTCTGGTTTTTATTTTTTTCTCTTTTTTTCCTTTTTTTTGGTTAAAAATTCGTGTGTAATTTATTTATAATTTATACTGTGTGTGTCATCATTATTTTATATTTACAAAGTGTTTACGTTTAATTACTAAAATTTAAAATAAATATTAAAAGAGAATATTAAAAAATAATTTTCAAAAATAATGGAATTTTACAAAAGCAAGGATAATAGAAAAAATTTTTTAAATGACATTTTTGTTGTGAAATTAAAGCATACTTTTAGGTTTGTGTTAATTTTAATTTTATGGCATAAACTAACGGTTTTTGGTATTTTAGAAAAAGGAATTTTTATGGTTTTATTTAAAATTAAAATTAGAATTTGTTGGTTACATAGAAAAATTATAAAATAAAGGTTTTGGAAAATATCTGTTTAAATAACTAAAAGTATGCTTTATTTTTTGAATAAATAAATTAATTGCATATTGTGTTTGAATTATTATGATTTCTATGTTCATTTCTTTTATGGTAAATGCATCAGTTCTTTGTTTCAAAATTGTTGTTGTTGTTTTTTTAATTCATTTTATTTTGTTTTTCATTTAATTGATTTTTATTTAAGTTTCACTTCAAAATTGGACTTGAGTTTTATTTGAATTTATTTTTCTTTTTCTTCTTCTATATATATTATATTTACAAAACAGATCTATTTTAATTTAATTTATATTTAATATACCATAATAAAAGTGCCATATAAATTAACTAAAAATATATATTTTTTTGTTTTTTTTAAATTTTTCTAATTCGTGTTTCTAATAAAATTTCCAAAAGAATTTTCATTAGCATAATTTTTTTCTTTTTTTCATTTTCATTAAATAGATCTGCTTAGATTTACAACAAAATATCCTGTTTCCTTTAAGTCTTAAACAAAACTTTTCTTTTTTATATAATTAATCTTTAAAAAATTAAGAACAATTTTCAACAGCATTTTAAAAGTGAATTTGTGGAAACAGGATACAAAAATTTGTTTGGTATTTATTTATTTACTTACTACCATTATTTTTAAGTTTAATTTAGTGTTTAATTATAATAAAATCTTAATTATTTTTTTTATATTTTATTCTTTTTTTTATTAACTATTATTTTATTTTATAGTTTAGTTATTTTATTTTGTTTTTATTCTACAATTAGTATCACGATTGTCTTTTTAAAATTAAAAAGGTTTTTCAAAAAAAAAAAAAAAAAAAAATTAATCCAATATTTTCGGGTGTAATATCCAATTTTCATTGGCTTTTTAGAAAAAAAAAACTAGGAGTCTCTTTGAATAAAAACTATAGTCTTAGGCCTCTGTTCCAACCTTAACAGTCCACGTCCTACCTTATGACTCTAAAGTTCTTTCTAAATGCAATGACACTTAGTTTAGTTAGAAGATGAAGTAACGAATAACCCATAACCCCAGGGTTATGTAGGAAAATAAAAGGTTTCAAAATCAATGTCCTATTTCCCCTAAAGATTTTAGGCTTACCTAAATGCCACCTGTAGGTAGAAAACTTTTCGCCATCTGAGTTCTGATGATCCTTTTCTCCCATCAATGGTTCTGCAATATTGGCACTTTAAAGTACTCGTTACTATTTTCAGATCATTTTTCAATACAATCACCCATAATAAATTTAGATTGTCTCAAACCACTTCAGCTTGAACAAATGGCAATAGTTTCTCACACCACTTTTGTTGTGCGTATTAATTTAATACACAAGTGGCCAGACTTACAATTTAATCTCGACTCCAAGCGACAGATTTTGTTGAGAAACTTTACATGCAATTTTATTTTCCCTCAGAGTTTTTGCCAAAAATCTGCTGAGTGGAATTCGCCGGAGAAATATTTGTTTCATGTTATGTTTTGTTGAATATGTCTAATCTATGGTTTGAACCGTGTCCTCACGTCTAATAAACCAACACACTACCTACTAGACTACGGCGACTGCCAAACGCCTTCTTCCTACTTAACAAAAAAATTCTGGGGATATGAAAACTCCTGTCCTTGCAAGTTAAGCTGCCTGCTCATTGCTTTGACTTTTCACATGACTACCAGTTCTATCTATCTACAATCTTCTCCCATTATATGTAGCCTTCGTAGGTTTACATTTTCTTAAACTCAACTGGTTTGAGCAATCTTTAAACCTTTCTCTAGGCTCCCTTTCGACTAGGCTACCAATTCAAACTTTTTTCTCCACTCACCAGCGGTGGTGTGGAAGTTTCCATTTAGGCAAACCGTCTCCTCATTTTTCGTAATTTCCACATGACCTGGGAATTTTTGTCGATCTTATTCAGCTTGCCCAAATACTACCATACTAATCACGCCTCAAGCTCATAGGGGCGCTTAGTCTGTGGCCGCAAGCCTAACTGCCAAATACTATAATTTTTCTTTCACCCCTTTGTATTTTTTTTCAAGCTGAACAGAGCACATCTTTCAGTGCCGTACGCTTCCATTTGGAACATACCGTTATGTTTTATTGATCAATTTACTCTGCATTAGAACAATTTCGTCCCCAACAAGTATTTTTCTTACAAAGTATTTCAGTCAATTTTATTACTCATTTTCATTGGAAAGAATTTTCTAGGGGCAAGGTGCAACCCCTAGACCTGGGTTTTATTATCCCAACCAGAGTCATTTCACTGCCATATTCACGTTGTGTGAGCCACCCTATTGCTGCGTAGATTACAACGATCCTGCGTATCATTACTGCTCCCTGAAATGGTCTCTATATGGACAACCAACCATGTGAACATATTATCCGAATATTTGCCTACATTTTCCGTTATCTAGAGGTGGCATATTTTTTCATTTAGGGAATTTTTTATTTCTTGCATACGGTTCTATTCTATGTTCAGAGCAGTATCAGAAAGTTTCGAAGGTCTTGGGTAAAATGAATGACAGCGGTTGTACAATGAGTCAAACATGGCCTCAGTATCTCTATTGGCTTTACATATGTACATATGTCGGTATGAGGATAGTAAATAAAATAAATAAAACTAAAATAATTATAATCGAAAAAATTATAATAAATTAGGGCTAAAAATTTTTTACTATTTTTAAATGGCAGTCATAAATATCCCTAAAATAGTTCTTTAACGTACCTAGTTTTTAAACTGGTCTTCAATAAATTAAAAGAAATTCTAAGTCTTAAACATTTTTAAATAAATTTGGAATTTAAAAAACTGATGTGAATAAAATATTTGTATGTTCTTGCTTCAGCAGAACATATACTAAATATTTGCATAATTAACTGATTGTTATTAAAATTCTAACAAATATTCAAACAAAAAGTTCATATTTTACATTTCCAACTCGAATTTGCTACCAAATAATTATTAATTTTACAATAATTTTTTCTCTTCCATTTCATAAATTTTTTTTTTAATTTTTCATATTTAATCTAATTCTGTACATTGTGTTATTGTTTGTTACTTATTTATATGCAAAAAACTTAATATTTTTTTTCTTAAATTTATTTTTTGTTTTTTTTTTTAACACCCTACACCATATATATCAATCACAATCCTTGTGCTGTATTGTGTCCATTTCATGAATATTAATTGCCATTCACAAATATTGATCGTCTAATACCCAAAGAACGTTTAACAATTGTTAAAAAAGATTGGAAAAGTGACTACATTTGGTGAAATACAGGGTGATTATGATCGACATAATTATTAAAAGAATATAAAAAAAAAATTAAAAATTTAAGTCACCGTAGTCTAGTAAATAGTGCATTGGCTTATTAGACCTGAGGCCATGGTACAAACTCCACTTGGTTAGAAAAGACTTTAAATTATCGGTTTCACGCAATTAAATCATGTTTATGCTTGAACAGCTTTCACAGTACACTGCTACATAAGTTTGATAGTCCAAACGCGCTCTGGCTAGCTATGTAAAGCGGACTCTAAGTTGTCAGTTTTATCCATGGCTATATAATCGATGACAGCTTATGTTCAAAATTTTCGTAGCTAAAAATGCTAAAAGAATACTCTGACGTATGTTGGCCGTGGTGATCACTGATCAGTGGCTAAAAGTTACTCGATTCAGAGGTCTTGGGTTTTAGCCGAATAGAGAGGAATGAGCCTGTTTTGTTTGACGAACTCACTTAGGATACTCCTGATGATCAGTTCTCTGTTCCGTTGTTCCCTTAAAAAAACTGAATTTGATTCAGTAGCTAATTTTTTGTTCGCGAGTTTAGAAAGTTCCTGGCACGTAGTAGTCTTCGTTGCACGCACTGAAAATAATTTTTAAAAAGTCAGATTAGAGGGCATTAGACGGACTGTGGTATTCTTCGGACACATTGCCAGATTGTGTTCCTTTGAAATTGATTTTCCTGATAGAATCATGCCGATTTATTCTTGTTTGATATTAAGAAACTTTGCAGGTTTGTAAAAACTTTTAATGGTGCTCTATGAATTTATTGTTGATCAGTTGGTTATCACATTGAATTTCTTTTTTTAAATGAGAAATTAAGCTTTTTTATGCTAAACCGCCGAGAGACTTACATACGCACATAATTGGTCATTACAACCCTTCAGTCAGGATTAGGACCTAGGTTCTAACACCACTTATGTTGTGTGCATTAATTTTTATACAGCTTAAAAACCACTCCGAACGACAGATTTTTGAGAAACTTTTCATGGCAATTACATTTACTCTCAGAGTTTTTGCCAGAAATCTGCTGAGAGGAAGTCGCGGAAGAAATATTTTTTTCATATTTTCGTTCTGATGTCTGACCTGGGGTTTGAACCGTGGCCTTACGTCTAATAAGCCGACACACTACCTACTAGGCTACTGTGACTTCAAATTTTAAAAATTTTGCTTCTGTTAGAGAAATTGTGGCGGTTAATCCGAATAATCTTGTGGCTCATTATGACGTATTAGGTTTATTAGATGCTAGGTTAGGTTAGGTTAGGTTAGAGGACGTGGACTTGCCACTTAAGACAAGTACAGTATCCGGAGGTCGATCCATTGTATACCGTCCTAGTTTCTCACACCACTTATGTTGTGCATGTTAAATTTTTTATACATGAGTGGTGGGACCTACAGTTTAAAGTCGACTTCGAACGACAGATTTTTTGAGAAACGTTTTCAGGGCAATTTTATTTACTCTCAGAGTTTTTGCCAGAAATCTGCTGAGAGGAAGTCGTCGAAGAAATATTTTTTTTTTATATTTTCGTTCTGATGTCTGAGCTGGGGTTTGAACCGTGGTCCACACTACCTACTGGACTACTGTGACTTCAAATTTTAAATTAAATGTGGCGGAGAGTATGAAAAGCCTGCTTGGTCGGCATTGTAGTATTTTTTTAAAAATATACCCGGAGGAACATATATTTGATAGTCTAAACGCTCGCTGGCTAACAAAAGCAACTTCTGAGTTGTCAGTTTCATTTAATTTGCACATGATTGTGCTTGACAATGCATTGGTGCATAGGATCGATGACAGCTTATACTCAAAACTTTCTAATTTAATAATGCTCTCTGTTCCCAGCAGTATTTATAGTGATCGTGATAATCACTGAGTCAAAGTCATTCATTTGTGAAGTCTTGTGTTTTAGCAGAATAACTTCTATAGTATTTGCATTGGTGTAGAGTAGAATGAGAATGTTTTTTTGCTTCATCTGCATATCTTTAAACATAAAAAATTTAATTTGATTCAATAGCTAAATTTTTGCTCATCAGTTTTATTGTTGATCAGGGGTTTAATTCTCGCAGTCGTTATCGAAACTGCTTTCGAATAGAAAATAACTTCCGAAAGCGAGAAATTTTCAGATGATGTTACTCGATACGAAGCAATGTTTCTAGGAACTTTCGAATGTACTGTACTGAACATGTGCTATGATGAAGCTGTAATGACAGTTATTTTTGTTTTGTGCACAGCAGTATTACCAGTTGAGTTGAAGTAAATGAACCAGGAATTATTGTCGATTATATTGTTCCATAAATCGAAACGACCTAATATCGTTTAACAATAAAAACGATAAACAAAAGCTACCAACACAATACACACGATACAAATACTCACTAACACTAAGAATACAATGAACGTGTTGATTATCTAAAGCTGCACACACACATATGTACGACGAACCTGGTTGTGCCTGGTACCAACAACAACATGTATGTGACACAAAGAGATAGGCAACATAAGCAAAGTACACAAACAACAATGTATTAGCAATAGAGCTCTCGAGAAGGCGAGATCACAAACCTTCCACATCAATAATGTTCATTAGACTGGTTGTGTCGGACTATAAAAGGGCTGGAGAAAGCACGCAGCAGTCAGTTATAATTCAGTCAGCCTTGTGTGAAGACGCGTTGCGGTTTGAACGTACAAGTGGTATTGCTTGCAAAAAGGTTGTAAGCAGAGAAGATCTAACGAACATTTGTTAGTGTTAACGCGGAAAGAAGTGTGAAATAGAATAGTGTACAAGCAAATTATTGTTGTATCGTTAAGTTGTATATGGTGGCAAACAAAAGTAGTGTAAAGAATAAAGAGAGTTTAAGAGAAAATAAACACATATTTGTTTTTACTTGGTTTGCAATTAACGAACTCATATTTAAACGTTTTTAAAAACGTAAAAACGTAACATTATAAACAAGGATTTTTTATTTTACAAAAATGTTTCTATGGTGTAGGATATTAAATGGGATCGGCTTGGCCGACTCAGAATTTTATTATTTTTTTATGGTTAATTTTTTTCTAAATTTGTTGCTGTTATTGTTTTGCTTGGCTAAATTGTTGCTGTAACTAAATTATGTTAAATTGTTTTTTGTTTTTTTTTCCATATGATTAATAATAATTAAATATAATTTATATTTATTTTAAAGTATTGTATTGTATTTATTTATTTACTTTACGTTATATATTTATATACTATTTTATATACCATATATGTATAGTGTAGTTGACTATTTATTTATAATATCGTTTTACAATACTCGTACAATAAGTATTTTAGGAATCAATGGCCCTTTTTCAAATATTATTTTATTTACTATAAAATTATTAATAATTCTTATGTTTTTTTTATTATTTTTTTTGTTTTGTTTTATGCTTATGAAATAAATTCCTTAAATGGCAATAACATTTTATTTTTATTTATTTATTTATTTATATTTTTTTAAATTTATATCCTTTTCTATACTTTTTTAAGTTTAGTTTTCTAATTTTTCTCTGTCTTTGTTTCCTTCTTTCTGTTGGGGGGTATAAAACTTTAACAATTTCATTTAAATTTATTTTCTGCTTTTTTTTAATTCTTTTTTAAACTATTTTCCTTAATTATTAATTAATTATACCAACTGTACACTGTAGCATATTTAAACTTAAAAAATATTTCTGGTTTTTTTTCTTTCTTTTTTGTTGGCTTTTAAACTAATTTTTACAATAAATACACTTGGGGAGAGGGTAAGGACATGAAATTTTTCAAATTCACTTCAAATTCTTTCTCTTACTGTCTGTCCTTTAATTTTTTTGCTACCAAATTTACAATTTTCTTTAAAAAAAAATTTAAAAAAATAAAATAATTCCGTACTCTTTAAAGCTTTATTTTGAATATCTTTTCCACAGGTTTTAAGATTATCAAAGTGTCATACCGAATAGCGGCACTATAATCACGACAAACGATATGAGAAAGAGTTTTTCACTGGAACTACTTAAAGCACTGGCTTGACATAGTAAATCTTCCGGAAAGATTTCTAAAATCGGCAACTGTTTGCCAGAGGTGGGATCATGGCAGGTATTGGCACGGGCACGCTGCAATTAATAAAAATAAATACAAGAAATTATTTAAAATTTGTTGTTGTTTTTATTTAATTTTAAATGAAATGAAATTCAAAGTAAATCAAAAAACGCTTACGCGTAAATCTCTTGAACTTAAGGGAAGCTTTTTGAAATCATATTCAAGAAAAGAAAGACAAAGAAAAAGAAAACAAAGAAATAAAATTAAATAAAAGAAAACGAATTAAAAGAATTTTAAAATAAGAAAAATTTGTTTTGAAAGCAGAAAAATTTTAATAAAAATTTCTTAATAAATGCCTATTTAGTCAATAGGGGTCGTATATCCAATCTTATAAGAAATCGGTTGTATATTAAAATTCTAGAACTCAACTACAGAGTTAAGAAGCTCTTTAATGGCAATTACTTGGGTACTTTTGAAGCTGGTTTTAACTCTTGACCTCACGTCCAGTAAACTATTCACTAGACGGACAAGGTACGTAATATGGCCAAAAATTTTCAATTACTCGGTTTACATAATTACGTTGATACATAAAAGAGGTCAGCAATGAATCGTTTTTTCTTTACTCATAAGCACTCATGAAATTTTGAATATAAGTGAGTCAACAATATTGAAATTTAACTATGTATTCTGATTCATTCATATTCACTACAACGTTGATTTCTAAGTACAGGTTGCAATGAGTATGCATGCAACGTTGACATCAAACTCATACCATTCGGAATATGTTTGATTCATAAGCCTACTCATTCAGATCTATTACATACATACATACATAATTGGTCATTACAACCCTTTAGTCAGGATTACGACCTAGTTTCTCACACCACTTATGTTGTGTGTGATAATTTTATACATGAGTGGCGGGACCTACAGTTTAAAGTCGACTCCGAACGACAGATTTTTGAGAAACTTTTCATGGCAATTTTATTTACTCTCAGAGTTTTTGCCAGAAATCTGCTGAGAGGAAATCGCCGAAAAAATACTTTTTGTATTTTATTTTGATGTCTGGCCTGGGGCTCGAACCCTGGCTTTTCGTCTAATAAGCCAACACACTACCTACTAGACCACGGCGACTTCAGATCTATTACTTTAGAAAAATACTCATAAACTTATAAAAGATTCGAGTGACTCGAATCATTCATTAAAATACACAGTCTTAGTTGTTGTTGAATTACAAAAGCATAAAAGGCAGTGCAACAACCAAAGCAAACACACAATCTTCTAGTGAGTATTTTAGTGTTCGTACGCGAATCATACTTATTTTGTGATTCTTGTAAATGTTGAGTCATGGAGAGTCGAAATCAACAACATCCTACATGTTGTTAAGTATAAATATGATGAGTACTTCAAACTTTGAATACGAGTCCAGGCTCAATGATATTGTAAAGGTTTCATGATATTAAAATAAGTATGAATGCATGTAAGTATCAGAAATTATGAGTATGATTCTATTCCACTCATGTTTTTGAATACTGATTACTGATCTCTGATACATACATACATACTTAGGCATTACAACCCTTCCGTCAGGATTACGACTTAGTTTCTCACACCACTTATGTTGTGTGTGTTAATTTTATACATGAGTGGTGGGACCTACAGTTTAAAGTCGACTCCGAACGACAGATTTTTTGAGAAATTTTTCATGGCAATTTTATTTACTCTCAGAGTTTTTGCCAGAAATCTGCTGAGTGGAAGTCGCCGAAGAAATACTTTTTGTACTTTGTTTTGATATCTGGCCTGGGGCTCGAACCCTGGCTTTACGTCTAATAAGCTAACACACTACCTACTAGACTACGGCGACTGAACTGCGTAAACACCAGATTAAAATGTTTGATCATTTTGCTATCTCGAGGCCATTACTACTACAAATGAAGGTGTCGCAAGAATCATTTAAACAGCACTCTCTTGACTAAAACGAACGTATAATGTTCGGCCGTAATCTGAGATCCAAAACGCCCTACTTGTCGATAAGATATACTTCGTTTTGCCCTCATTTACTGCCAGACCCATCTTAGTAGATAAGCTTACGGCGGAGTATGGAATTCCTGGCTATACTCACGCACATTTTTAAAACCGCTGAGCGTTATCAGTAGTCTTCTGACATCAAAACAATCCAGACTTTTGTCAACAACTTGCCTAAAACGAATTCAAAAGATCTTCTTACAAACATGTTTCGGTTGTGTTGGTTAGGTCTAAAACAACCAGGCTAACAACTGAAACTAGAGATATTGAAAGTAAATCAATGGTGGAGATGAAGCCACTTGCAGTGGATAGACGGGGTCTTTCGTTGAAGCCTTGGGTTTCTTTTTCAAGCAGAATAATACGATACGATCTTCAGATAAGGGAACATGGAAATTCTTGCAACTGATCATATTCTACGTCTACCATCAGCATGTTTGGTTTTCCAATTTCATATTTCTTTGATTTGTTTCAGTTTCACTAATCAGGATTTCTCCATCATGTAGGTTACAAGTGTAATGTAGCAAATTCTAGCATAATAGCGTTGCCATGTTTCGCTAGTCTATGAAAATCATCATAACATATCTCGAGGCCTTCGGTATGGATTGTTTAGAAGATCAATTGGATTGTAAAAATTAGAAACACTTTTATAATTGGTCATTACAATCCTTTAGTCAGGTTTTCAACCTAGTTTCTAACACCACTAACTAATAAATTAACAAAAAAATTGCTTAAAATATTATTAAAAATTTTTTTAAATTCAAATATTTACAGGAAAATCTAAACAATTTTTATTCAGTACTACTTACCTGCACCATTTTCTTCATGTCATCCTTTTGTATGACCTTGATTTGAGCCGATTCTCTAAGCCATCTTCTAAGCCAGTGGCCGAACCATACCAAACCGCATTCACACTCCAATGGATTATGGGAAGTATCCAGACCGCCCATAATGCTGCGTGTGCCCACCGTATCCCAATACGTTTTATTCGGATAAAAACTATCCGCTGCCAAGGCATTGATCTTATTATGCGAGATGTCGATGGACAAATGAGGCACTGAGCGTAAAGTATAAAATATGCCCGGCGGCAAATCGGAGATTTTCGTATGGGAAATTTTCACCTGCAATTGTTGATTGCGTGACAGGCCCTCTAAAGCATCAGGGGAAATGGTTTGTACATTGGCACCATAAATTTCTAACAATTGTAGTTTCGTGTTGTTGGTCAGTTTCTGTAATAGTTGAGGTCCTATATTGTTGTCGAGACAATGGATTCTTAGCTCTTGCAGGCCGGGCAGGCGTGAAACTATGTCGCCCAAGTTGTTGTGGGCGGTTAGTTGGAGTTTTCTTAAGGAACGCAATTTGCTGAAGGCCAAGGGATTTATTATTTTCACATCCAACAGGTTTAAATCCGATAAATGCCTTAAAGTGGCCATATCGTGTATGGATATGCGCCTTAAGGGATTATGGGCCAGGTCTAAAACCCTTACCGAATTAGGCAAGTGATCGACGGCACAGGAAGCATTTACAATTTTATTGTGCGAGATGTTGACAAAACGCAATTGACGCATTTCGTGCAGAGAGGAAAGCTCCTGCAAATAATTGCCACTGACATCGAGGTACGAAAGCTGAGGCAGATTCAGTTGTGGCAGTATATAGAGGCCCATGTTGTAGATTTTCAAACGCCTTAGCCGAGGCGTATGTAGGAATATTTCCTTTAGGTTGGTGGTAACCAAAGGATTGGCAGACAAATCCAAGTTGGTGAGATTGTTTAGGAAACTAAAGGTATTATCGGGCAAGACGGTGATTTTATTATTGCTGAGATTGATGTCGTACAGAAACTGGGAATTGACGAACATGCTGGAATCCAAATACTCCAGCATATTGGAGGACATTTGTATGCTGCGCAAAGTAAAGCCAACATCGGAAAACGCGGGCACTGGCCATACGGTCAGCTGGTTATCGGAGATATCCAAATACTCTAAGCGGGTATTCATGAACACCTCACGTGGCAAGGCCTTCAGTTTATTGTTTTGTATCTTCAAAATGCGTAGTTTGCGCAAATTGGAAAACTGCTCCACTTGCAATTGGTCCAAACGATTGTTACTTAAATCCAATTCCTGCAAAGAATTTAAACCCTGGAAACTGCGGCGCCTTAGGGAGGAGATATTGTTGTTCGATAGATTCAGGATTTCCAAAAACTCCAAGTCTCCCAAGGCATGATTGGCCAATGTTTGTATATCATTATAGGCCAAGTTCAAGAACCTTAAGGTATTGGCCAAATTGCTAAAACTATCGGTACGTGTCAGCAAATTATGGCTGACATCCAGATGATAAATGTACATATACGAGGTTAACTGATCCTCAAAGTAGGCAATACGATTATATGTTAGATTCAGCTTCAGGGGGGTGGTTGTGTTGGATACAAAATGAAAGGATTTCAAGGAAAATGAGCACAAGTTATTAAACATTAAATCCAAGCTAGCCAAACTTGGCAGTATCGTAAAGGCTTGATGCGATATATTGCTTAAGCGATTAAAGGACAAATCTATGTATCTCAAGAACTCCAAATTGTAGAAGGCATTCTTTTCGATTATCTTGATTTTATTGGATTGTAAATTCAATGTTTGCAAATCACCCAAGTTCAAGAAAGTCCGGGCTTGTATATGATCCAAGGAATTGTAACCCAAATCAATTTCCACCAAATGCGAATGTACATCCGGTATAAATAATCCCCGGGGCAAGGATTTCAATTGATTGAAACCCAAATTAACATACGACAGCTCACGCATATTGGAAAAAGATTCATTATTTAACGCTTTCAAATTATTGTTATCCAAACCCAGCCACATCAGTTGGGCCAAGGGAAATAAAGCATCCAAGGGATCTATGGATTCCATACTCCTGGCCGGAAATACTGCAAAGGACAGTTCCAAAATTTTCAAAGACTTTGAGACATTTTCAAATACCATGGGATGGTGTATGTTGATGTCATTAAAACTCAAAGAGATCTCCTGTATTTGATCCAAGCCCGCAAAGGAATTCAAATGCAAGTGTGTGATCTTGTTATTCCTTAGCAAAATCGTTTGCAAATTTGAGCCCCAATTATCCACGGCAAATATGCCTTCCGGTATATCCGTTATGGAGTTATAGCCCATATTCAAATACGACAAATTTGTGTAATTCTTTAAGCCCACCACCGGAATCATGGTGAAATTATTGCCCGACAATGACAACACTCTCAAATGCTCTGTATTCTCTGGTAGATTTTGCAATTGGCATATATTGTTGGATGTCAAATACAAATACTTCAGCCTATTCAGGCTTCTCAAGGCCCCAGGCACGGTATTCAAATAATTCCTTTCCAAATCCAAGTACTCCAATGTATCCTCCAAACCCTCAAATGCTTGCAAATGTATGCGTTCCAATTGATTGAAGGCCAATACCAAATGCACAATGCCAATATCCTTAAATGCAGCGCGTGGCATTTCCTTGATATAATTCTTCTCCATATTCAATGCCCTTATATGCACATCCGAGTAGTTGGTTTGAAAACAATCCGTCTCTAGAGTCTCTATTAAATTCTGCCCCATATCCAGTTTCTCCAAATGCATGCGCACTTGCCTTACCTCCTTATTCTGTACACTGCGCAATAGATTATCCCTCAGCGATATAATTCTCAGCTCATATAAATGCTCGAACAGCTGATGGGGAAAGGTACCCAATAGATTACCCGATAAGTCAATCGTTATTAGACTGCGTGGCAGGAAATTCGGTGTGATGTGATAGATTCGATTATTCGATAAATCCAGCCATAAGAGCTTTTGCAAACGATTAAATGGTTTACCCATGGGATGACCATTACCCACATGGCCCATGCCTGGTATAACATTGGAAGAGATATGGGATCCCTTAAGATTTTCATCACGCGTAATGGTTTGTATAGCTGCCGATGAGGGATGATTTAGGCCAGCATTTGCTTCATGCAGCGATGCTGGCGAGACTTCCGTAATATCATTGCCTGCTAAATGCAAAGAGCGTAGGGTATCATATTGAGCCTCCCAATTGACATCCAAGGAAGTTATGTGATTTCTGTAAATAATGGCAAAAAAATAAAGAAAAAAATGTTTTTCAGTGTATTCCAGAACTTGACAAAATATTGTATTTAGCAGAACAGAGCACACACATAAAAACAATAAATAAAATTATGATCTTAAAAGATTTTAACGATTAACGGTAGATTTTGAGTATGTTTCTGTAAATAATTACAAAAACAAGTGGTGTTTCTTTATAAAGTATTCTCGACCTTGATAACATATTGTATTGAAAGGGTTTTCCAATAAGAACAGGGAACATGCAATAAAAAAAACTTAAATCATGTTCTTGAAATGTTTTAACGATTAACGATAACCGAGTGGGTTTCTGGAGCGGATAGGGTACAGAACACAACTTTGTAAGACGCAGCACGGACACAGCCGAATATGTTTGTGTAAACCTTCAACAGCTGTCAGAAAGAAGGGGTTTTTCCAAGGAGCTGTAGCGTCCTGACATCTCAGGAAGGTTGTGGCATGCTTGAGTAGTTACATACGTACATACATACATAATTGGTCATTACAACCCTTCAGTCAGGATTACGACCTAGTTTCTCATACCTGAGCAGTTACTATCTATAATAAACGGTAATTTCAGTCACCGTGCATTATAGTACGCAATAAGCATGAATATCTGAGAATACAGGGGCATGAGGGTTCTATGGACTGTGATCTACGATGGCATATCAAACCTTGACGTTGGGGCGCCAACGGCATAGCGATGGGTGATGTTTACAACAATAAGGGCATGATTGGACAATACTGCCTACGGATTAAATACTACGCAGAACATATGAAGGATGTGTTAGATGCGCAAAGACAAAGGCAGTAACGGAACCTGTGTGCCCCGTGGTAAATTTTACAGGAGGCAATACAGGATCTTGGCGTAATGATTGAAACGTCACTGACGTAAAATATAATTGGTCATTACAACCCTTCAGTCAGGATTACATCCTAGTTCCTCGCACCACTTAAGTTGTGTGCGATAATTTTATACATGAGTGGCGGGACCTATAGTTTTAAGTCGACTCCGAACGGCAGATTTTTGAAAAACTTTTCATGACATTTTTATTTTACTCTCAGAGTTCTTGCCAGAAATCTGCTGAGAGAAAGTCGCCGCAGAAATATTTTTTCATATTTCGTTTTAATGGAGATGTTTGACCTGGTGTTTGAACCTTGGCCTCATGTCTAATAAGACAACACACTACGTACTAGAAATCTGGCTGGTTTTCAAGCGCGGAGTAGTCGTGCTTTTGTTGTGCAGCCCTTGCGCTGACCAACTTCTTCCTCCTCCCTGATTTTGGTGAAACTTGGTTAGTACAGCGACTGCGTTCACCCGTGGCATCATAACGGGCCGCTATGCGTGCTCAAGTGAGCTTTGTGATATCAGAGCTATCGCTCCGACTTAACCTAGACAACGACAACACTGAGTTTTACAGAATACCTGTCAATAATTGGTGTAAAACCTTAACAAATAAATCGCTTGATGAAGCGTTAAATGTTGATGATGCTCCAGAGCATCAAATGTCAATGGTTGGGAACTCCGCTGTACTTTACGCAGCATCAATGTGCGTATGTGCAGCTAATACAGGTTCGTAGATGCTCTGCTTTAAGAGTCTCCCATTTGATAATTGCAAAAGTTCTGCTCTGTCCCATAAACGGAAACAAGAGGGCCGTTCAACATCTATTAGAGAATGGCAGAATGGCAAAAGGTGGAAGACGGACCCCAGCGGTGGTGTTAAAATATGAATTACGAGAATGCACAGAAAAGTGGAAATTTACTTCCAATAAATCCTCAGCGACAACGAGTACTGCTGATAACAGATGCACCGATATTCCTATGTGGCCACATTATACTGGTGAACTGAAAATAATGGAACATGTAACTTGGAGGGGTAATAGTGTCACCGAAGAACGTCGTACATTCGAGGTAGTTGTTGGCTTTAAACCAACCTGTTAACGTTTTAATTAATAGAAGTGGAATGTTCGCTAAGTGTATGACAGACGAGTTTTGCATGAATTCGGCATTATAGAGATGTACACAGAGTTGCACTAAGTAGAATTGCAACGACATTGACAGCTGGTTGGGCTTATCTTTCAGGAAGACGATGGTCGTATAGGAAGAACTGAACTGAAACGAATGTGACATTTGAGTGTAACCCGCGGGATGGACCCTTGAGACTTAATACTTAGGTTTATCGGTGGTTTTTAGAGACAATGGGTTGTATCATGAGTGTGCTAATTTTATCCGTGAACGGTGGGATCTACAGCTTAATCTCGCCTCTGAATGACAGATTTGAGAAACTTTTTTGCTAACGACTGCTGGTAGGAAGTCGCTGGAAGGAATATTTGTTTATATTTCGTATGGTTTGAGATCTCTACCTAGCAAGTTTCTATAGCGCAGAGCACAATAATGTCTACAAATAATGCTTGTCTATCTATAGCATCGACATTTGAATGAATAATGCTTCAAAATAGTTTTGCTTTTAATCTCTACGTTTCGGGTAATTGAAGTCGGAATTAAATTACTCGTAAAGAGAAATAATGTTTTAAGAAACTTATCGAGTGATTTATCATTTCTATACAATCCAGGCTTATGCTGTCCAAATCAATCAATTTAATTCAACGATTTGATTGTTCAATCGGGTCCGCCATCTAACGTTTGTTTTTTTTTCATCTTATTTCGCTTATTTCGTGAATGGTAACACTAAGCTCGTGTCTAATTTGACAGATAATTAGTTTTATCCTTCCGCTGAACGAATGTAGTTGTGTATACGCTTGAACAACGCTGGGAAATATTGCGACATTACTTTGAAAATCATGGTAATGTTGCAGAATGTGTGCGAAAATTGCGTACGAATTTTGGAAGAAGAGAAGCACCGTCAGCTCCGTATGTTCGTTATCTCGTGAAAAAAGTGAAAGAAACTGGCATCCTCATCGATAAACCAAAGCGTGAAAAGCCAGAAACCGTGCGTACACCCGAGAACATTGCTGCTGTGGCAGAAAGTGTGCGTGAAGGGCCATCAACATCAATTCACCGTCGGTCTCAACAATCGAACATTTCGGAGACATCATTGAGACGAATTTTGCATAAAGACCTTGGTATGACGCCACACAAAGTGCAATTGGTTCAGGAGTTGAAGCTAATTGACCATCCAATGCGTTTTTGCTTCGCTAAGTGGGCCTGCGATCGACCGATCGACCGATTTTGCCAAACAAAAAATCATATTTTCAGATGAAGCTCATTTTGATCTTGGCGGGTATGTAAACAAACAAAATTGTCGCATTTGGGACACAGAAAACCCGCACGCATACATTCAAAAGCCGACGCACCCAAAACGAGTCACTGTTTGGTGCGGATTTTGGTCCAGAGGCATAATTGGAAAATTTTTCTTTGAAAATGAGCAAGAAGTGGCCGTTACAGTCAATGGCGATCGTTATCGGGCCATGTTGAATTTTGTTCACAAAAATTGAAGAGGAGGATATTGGCAACATTTGATTTCAACAGGATGGCGCTACGTGCCACACAGCCGAAGCTACACTCGATGTTTTGCGCCCAGTTTTTGAGGATCGCATTATCAGCCGCAGAGCTGATGTCGTTTGGCCACCTCGGAGCTGCGATTTGACACCGTTGGACTATTATTTGTGAGGTGCCGTCAAAGATAAGTGTTACGCCGACAAGCCAGAGACAATTGACGTTTTAAAAGACAATATTCGTGAAGCCATTGGTGAAATACAGCTGCACACAAACGATAATGTGCTAAAAAATTGGAGCGATCGTGTAATCTACTGCATGACCAGCCGAGGCAGCCATTTGAATGAAATTATTTTCCATTATTAACCGGAAGGATTGTACTTTCAAATAAAAAAAGAAATTTGAGAAAATATTCAGTAGTTTTTTTTTGTAAAGCATTTTCATAAAAAAAGTTATTTGGCTCATCCTTTAAATCTCTAGTTTCCATTACAGTGATATCACTCAAGCTCCTGTATCTTATTCTTCAATGTAAAACTGGTTATACATCAACTGTATAATGTGAAGATAGGGATGTTATTTTTTAAAAAGATGCTATGTTTACTTTCTTCCATAATTTTTTTTTTAATTTTAAAATATTTTTAATGGACTTTCTTTTCGGTTTCTATTGGAAGGCACTGTATTTTTTTTGTGTTTTTTATTCCTCCTTGGTTATCTTACCTTTGAGCCACTAGCCGCGTTAGTGAATGTAGTTTCTGTAAAGCTTCATACGGTATTTGTTGCATTTTGTTTCCCGATATATCCAGTGTCATTAAACTATGGGTCATCGTGCTGTAATGAGAACAGAAGAGGGGAAAACTTTTAATGAACACATTTTTTAACCAAAATTTTTTTATTTCTTAAAGAAAAAGTAAGAAATAAAATCAAGGCGGATATATTTTTGGAAAAATTTTTAAAGTATTTTCTCTACAAATCATCAAAAATTCTAGTTACTATTGTTGCGAACATCGAAACGACCTAATATCGTTTGACAACAAAAACGATAAACAAAGGCCACACGATACAAATACACACTAATACTAAGAATACAATGAACATGTTGATTATCTAAAGCTGCTCACACACATATGTACGACGAACCTGGTTGCGCCTGGTACCAACAACAACATTTATGTGACAAAAAGGGAAAGATAACATAAGCAAAGTACACAAACAACAATGTATTAGCAATAGAGCTCTCGAGAAGGCGAGATCATGAACATTCCAATTCAAGAATGTTCGTTAGACTGGTTGTGTCGGACTATGAAAGGGCTGGACAAGGCAGGCGGCAGTCAGTGATAATTTAGTCAGTCTTGTGTGAAGACGCGTTGCGGTTGGAACGTACAAGCGGCATTGCTTGCAAAAAGGTTGTAAGCAGAGAAGATCTAACGAACAGTTGTTAGTATTAACGTGGACAGAAGTGTGAAATAGAACAGTGTACAAGCAAATTATTGTTGTATCGTTAAGTTGTATACGGTGGCACACAAATGTAGTGTAAAGAATAAAGAGATTTTAAGACAAAATAAACACATATTTGTTTTTACTTGGTTTGCAATTAACGAACTCATATTCAAATGTTTTTAAAAAGTTAACAACGTAAGAATATTTTAAAAAATTTTATAAGTTGAAGTTATTTTCGTGAAATATTTTGTGTTTCTTCTCCAAAAATTTGGATTTTTTTTAAAACATTTGTTTTACTTCCATTCGTCTCTTAATAACTCAATACCAAATGACTTGTGATTCGATTCATTTTCAATTCAAATAAATTCCCACAAATTCTTGATTAACGCCAACCAATTGTTTAAAATTAAAAGACAATTCAACATAATGAAGTGTGTGGTTGGTGATGGCATTGAAACTGTATCGCAAAAACAAACAACATCTGGAAGCTTAAATTGTAATTACTTGGAAACATAACCACACATATACTCAGCTGTAGGAACTTAATTAACATCCTACACCCACATACATACGTACATGCATATAAAGAAACAAACTTATTTAATAATAATACGAGTGAAAAAACCATTTCATTTGCCGGCATTAAAAATTAAAACATTTTCCATTTCATCCTTGTCGTTGTCATTGTACAATATTTGCCTTAAAATGCTAACAAATACCAGAGCAGCTGGTATGGTAATGTATGCCATTTAGTTTTTGTGGAAATTAAATTTTAAAAACAGGCCTTAGGCAAGCAGTTTCAACTTCCATTTCCATTTTCGTACTCCTCTAACCGAGTCTACAAGGAGAAACCTCACAATTATTTTAACCGCGAATTTCAAAAACGAAAGGAATACCATACGAGCCTTACAGGCTGTAATTGAATAGAAAAACTAATATTTGTGGTTGTACAATACATGGGTGTTAGAAACATGGCCAAAACAATAACAACACATCACTTACATATGAGTGTTATACGAGGGAACCATTTACAAACCCTTTTTAAATGTTTTTGAGAGAAAAACAGTCGACTCTATTTGCCCAAACGAAGGTTAATAATACTTTAGAGGCCTACAATGTAGACAATAATAGGACGTGTGGTTGAGCAATAAGATATTTTTGATCTTCTCACTTACATTTGTACAAAATTTAGAAATTTTAACATTTACATTTACAAATTGCACACACACTTGTATGCGTATCCTTTGTATCCTTTGTCTGTATTACATTTGTAGTCCAATTTTTTTCCTAAAATGGCTTTTCATATAATAACCAGAAACACCCATAAATGTTGTCATAAATGTATGTCTGGGAAAATTAAGAGAAAAAATATTTCATAAATATTTACACTGTAAGACAAAAGTAATCAGCCTGGCCCAAATATGTTAAGAAATATTGCTTAAACATTTTCTGTAAAATAAGTAGGCATTCTTTTGTGAAACTAACATTATTTTTATAAAGGGTTATCCATTTCGTGGTTTTTAAAGTATTGGACTGGAATTCGACATCTAACAAACTAAGTTGTGAAACCAATTTTTTTCTTTTCAGTTGAAAGTCTGACATTGACGAAAATGGATCGCTTAACTATCATACAACGCATAAAAATTATCAAAACCTACTACAAAAATGGTGATTCTGCCACAGCCACGTATCGTGCTTTAAGAGGAGATTATGGTTTACATAATCTACTACCAACTACGCAGGCAATTGGCAAAATTGTGAAGAAATTTGAAATCGTTTCGCTCGTTCCGCTTAAAATATCGCTATTGTAAGTGAAAGTGTTGCCGAAGACCCGAATGTGTCGATTCCTCGTCGTTCTCAGCAATTAGGACTGTCTTATGGCACATTATGGCGTATTTTGCATTTAGATCTACACCTACATCCATATAAAGTCCAGCTCACGCAACAACTGAAGTCAGCTGACCATTCACAACGTCGTAGATACGTGGAATGGGTGCTTGAACAACAGGCGATGGACGGCAGTTTTTCGAACAAAATTTTCTTCAGCGATGAAACACATTTCACACTCGGTGGGTATGTTAATAAACAAAATTGTCGTATTTGGGGGTTCTGAGAATTCTCAAGTAATTGAAGAGCGGCCATTACAATCAGAAAAAATCACTGCTTGGTGCGCTCTTTGGTTCGCAGGTGTGATTGGACCTTACTTCTTCGAAAACGAGAAAGGAACGACTGTCACCGTCAATTCGGAGTGTTATGGTCATATGATAAACGACTTTTTTTGCCTGCTATTGAAGAATACGACTTGGAGAATATGTGGTTTCAAAAAGACGGCGCCACATGCCACAACTCTAGCGAATATGGCTTTGTTGCAAGAGACATTTCCTGGCCGCGTAATTTCTCGTCGTGGCGATATCAACTGGCCACAAAGATCATGCGATTTGACATCATTAGACTTTTTTTGTGAAACTACGCGAAAGACCGTGTTTATGCAGATAAACCTTCAACTCTTGAGCACTTAAAAACCAACATTCGTCAAGTTATGGCTGAGATACCGCCCAATATGTGTCAAAAAGTGGTCGAATATTACCTCAAAAGAATCCATGCTTGCAACACTTCGCGTGGAGGTCATTTAAATGATGTAGTATTTCACAAATAATCAGTCAACGTTCAAACTTTACAATAAAAGAGAAATATCATGAATAAAAATATTTTATTTTATATGTGTTTTATATACGTTTACTTTTGAAACCACGAAATGTATAACCCTATACTTTGAAATCATGTTTAAACTGCTTTATAAAAAAAGTGAAGAAAGTCGCCATAGCCTAGTATGCAGAGTGTTGGGTGATTAGATAAGAGCTAGTGGTTCGAATCCCAGCTCAGACATCTCAATAATAGCGAAATATTAGGAAGTATTTGTTTCTTCTTTCGAATAATAAAAAATCAGTATGAGAGCAATAGTCGCCGTAGTCTAGTAGGTACTGTTTGCCCTATTAGATGTAAGGCTACGGTTTAAACCCCAGCTTCGACGAAACGAAGTATGAAAAAATATTTATTCGGCGACTTCCTCTCAGCAAATTTCTCACAGATAGTCTGAAAGTAAATAAAATACCCAAGAAAAGTTTCTCAAAAATCTGTCGTTCGTCACTCATGTATGAAATTAACACACACAACATAACACACACAACATAAGAGTTGTAATGACTCATTAAGTCAGTAAGTAAGTTAAGGCCTTTGGTTATTAAAATTTTCACTAACCTGACCTAAACAGAGATAAAGAGATAAAGCATGCCCATCAACTACTTAAACAATGTTCAGCGGTCAGCAGGCATGCAAAGAAATTTCGCTGGTCTACAAGTGATTTTTGCAGAGGTTACAGATCGATTGAAGCTATAGAGGGTATTTCTCACTTATTTCTCTGATTGAAAGCACACGTCTCTCAGCCTTTCTCGATAGCCTAGCTAAACTGATTAAACCTTTAATCTGGTTTTTAGTTTGATTGTTTGATTGCTGTAATGCTTACAACGAGAAATTGACCTCGGGAATACATACATACTGTTACGAAAATTAAAAATCAAGATACTGGTATTTTGCTTTTCCATCGCTTAACATTAAAATTATAAACAAAAGCTACAAAAACAAAACAATTCAGTCAACAAAACTGTTTACAAATTATCGTATTGCTTAATATAACAACAAACACCGGCTTAAAAAATGGTAAACAAGTAAATGAAAATACAACAACAAACACCAGCATAAAAAAATATTAAACGAGTAAACAAAAGTATACCAACAACACTACAATAATAAACATAAACAACGATGTTTACATTCATAGAAATGTCGAGAAGGCGAAGTCACGAACATTCGCCTTTAAAAACATTCATCAGACTGTTTTACCCTGTCATATAAAAAGCCAGACAAAGCAGGCGAGTGAGTTAGTGAAGTTCAATCAGTCTTGTGTGAAGCCGCGGTGTGTTTGAACAGAGTAATCGTGATTTAAAGATCTTCGAATAATTGTCTAGTAATTGGTATTGTTTATGCAAAGGAAATAAACAGAGAAATAACAAAAGAAAGCAATTGTTGTTGTTGTTGTTTACATCAAGTTGTGAACAGTGGCACACAGATTTGTGGGAATATTAAAGAATTTTAATTTATCTTCATTTTATTTTTAATCTACGAGCTGATATTTGAAATGTTTTTTAAAAGTTAAAAACGTGACAATACATAACCCTGTCGTAGCCACTGCCTTTACCATGCTGCCAACAATATTCATGTACAACAACATTCCTTGCATGTGATTATGTTCACTTTTCCCGAGAAATATGTAATGCCCACATACAAAAAAGCTACGCTCTAAACACATGCCACATGTATGGGACGCAATGATTGTAACAATACATACATAAATGGTCATTACAACCCTTCAGTCCGGATTACGACGTAGCTTCTCACATCATTTATGTTGCGTGTGAATTTTATACAAGAATCGCGGAACCTACAGTTTAAAGCCGACTCAGAGGAACTTGTCATGGAAATTTAATTTTACTCGCACAGATTCTGCCAGAAATCCGCTGAGAGGAAGTTGCCGATGAAATATGTTTTTTTAATTTTGGGAGATGTCTGGGTTTGAACCGTGGTCTCATGAATAATAAGCAAACACACAACCTACTAGACTACGACGACATCTATCTAGGAATAGGTGTACAGAAAGCAATAATGTAAGAGAGATTTCACATATTTCCTCAAAAAGTGATCTATTCATGGTAATCCGGCAAACCTTATTGAGCATTTTTTACCCTGAAAGACTTATGTAAATAGGCCTCCCAACACACATTATATAATACATGACTTAAATTAAAAAAAAAAAAAAAATTCAAGAGTTTTGCAATTCAGAGTTTCTAGATTTCATTGTTATTTACTTACCCAAAAGTGTGAGAGAGAGAGAGAGTGAAACAAATATCCTATGTCTGTGTCTGTGTCTATTTCAATGATTTTTTTCTATGTGTATGCAGTCGGAAATATACAAATGAAGTACAAATGCTGTATTAATGTTACAAAAAACAAATTTTTATAAATTTTTTTTTTATTTTCAATCCTTTTTTTTATTGTAAACTATTCTGTGTTCATTGACATTATAATTGAAAAATGTTGTAACATGTAATCCATTTTTTTTGATTTTTTTTTTATTATTATTATTACATACCTTACATACAGACATACATTCGGTCATACATAGTTTTATGAGTTTAAAAAAAATTTACAAAAATTATGTTGTTTTTTTTTTCATTCGTTTCAATAATAAAAATAAATTTATTTTTATAAATGCTTATGAATTTTTTAAGGGCAAATGCAATACATAAACCAGTGAAGTTTGAAAATTGATTTGTAACTAAAAAAATTAAATGATTTTTATATAGAAAATTAGATGAATAGCCAATCATTTGGTGGTTACAATAGAACACTGAACACTGAGCCTATTCTTATACGACTGAATATTGAGGCTGCTTTACTTATACTTCAGCTACTGGTAGATTGCTTGGGCAAATACTCGAGGACACTTCCAAGTAGAAGGAAGTTACTCATGGAGGCTGGAAATAGTATACTCCTTTATGTCTCTAAAATCTGGGCTTCTACTTTGAAAACTCGAACCAGAGCTAAAAAACTACTATCTGCGCAGAGAACAGCAGTTTTACGGGTCACATCCTCGTATCACAAGCTGCCTTAATAATAGCAGGACTGGGTCCCATAGACCTTCAAGCAATTGAGCGCCAGATGATTTTCAACGTTAGACAGAGCGCGACTCAGTCGCAGAGCTTAGAAACGATACAGCACGAAGTCTTCTTAAAATGGCAATATCACTGGGAAAATGAACGGCATGGTAGGTGGACATATAAGCTGATTCCAGAATTGCAAGTGCGGAAAAACAAAAAAAACGGCGAAGTAGACTACTATATAACCCAGATGCTAACCAGCCATGGATATTTTAGAGAGTACCTGCATCGCATGGAGAAATGTCTCTCGCCATTCTGCATCTACGAGGAGGACGAAAAGTTAGACGATGCCGAACACACTTTCTTCGGCTGCAATCTCTGGGCCGAAAGACGTCAGGGTCTAGAGGCTGAAATCGGCATTATTAGCGCTACAAACGTCGTGTTGAAAATGACAAGCAACAAAAAAAACTGGAACGCAGTAAAACAATTTGTGCCCGATGCCTGCGAAGGAAAAAAATAGGACCTAAAACGCAGTAGAATAAGAAAAAAGCTGAGCCCGGACGCAGGCTGACAATGATGGAAATGGCACAGGTGCCAAAAAGGGGTCCACCTAGAAGTAATACAACCGTGGTTCCGAGGTGGAATGATACCCCGGTGAGAAAACAATGCGGGTTTTTAGTCGGTATACCCAGTGGGAGAGTACGACATACACATGTATGGTGACGACCTTCATGAATGCATAAAGCATTTGCCCTCCTTCCCGCTAAAACAAAAAAACTGGTAGATTGCTTAAAAACTTAACAAGAGATGTTAGCATAATTAAGAGTTCGATTTATAAATACCTCGACACTCGAATGAAAACCAAAGCTTCTGTTAAAAGGGTCAGCTTGATGTTACATCAGTGTGGAGATCCTCAATACAACCCACACGAAACAAGACTAGCTTGATACCAAAAGCTCACTTGAGCACACATAGCGCGCCGTTGCGATGTCATAGGTGGAGGCAGCCTCTGTAGTGAGCAAGTTCCTTTAAACCAGGGAAGAAGAAGAAATTGGTCACCACAAAGACTGCACATTTGAAGTACCCCACGCTGGAAAATAGCCCGAAAGTTTGATAAACGTAAACGTAGTTTGATAAACGTAGTTTGACATCAATGGGTGATAGCTCTGTCAAGTTGACAAGGATTGGAAAACCAAATAACATACACGGCACCTCGCAAGAAATGGGCATTGACAAAGAAAGTGGTTAACAGTCTCCTCTTCCTCAGGGGATCTGCATTCACGACAGAAGTCGTAAGATGGAAGCAATCCTATAGTATCCAACATATGTTGTTGCCATAGCCTAATATGTTGGCGTATTAGACCAGAGATTTAAGCTCAATTGTCGGCTCCTATATCTTGATTAATAAAAATAAGAAAATGATTCTTCCTTCCTAGTTCCTTCTCTTCCTTACCACGTTAACTGCCGCGGCAATTTTCAGAGAACTGGCCGCGCAAGCCAACATTGACTTGTTGTTCTTTTCCCAGAAGCCATTTTTCGATACTAGCACTGATATAATACGATTTTATTCGTAGCTACACAAAAATGGCAGGTTTAGTGAGTACGAGATAACTCGTAGTTGGCTCCCTAGAAGGGAACGTAATCTACGAGTCATCTCGTAATCGGCAGTCAACGTGTTAAGCAGTTTTCTGGCAGAAGCTTTGAGAGTTACTCAAATTGGAAATGCTTTTGAAATCAATCACTCGATATCGATGTGAAAACAGGCTAGTTTGGATAACAAATAAAATATTCTACCGCAACATTTCCATCATCAATATGGAAATCAACCAGCGAGACATCCATACTGAAATAAGACAAACAAACAAAGAAATTGTAGGTTGGTACACCATTATGCAATACAAGGATGCCCTATGTTACATACATAATTGCGCATTACAGCCCTTCAATCAGAATTACGCATTAGCTTCTCACACCACTTATGCTGTGTGTGTTAATTTTATACATGAGTGGCTCTACTTATTAAAGTCGACTCCGAAAGACCGTTTTTGGAGGAACTTCCTGGAATCATTTAATTTAAACAAGATTAACGAAATATGATCTATAGACGTATGATAGGTTAGGCCAGGCTATCTCATGGGAAGAAGTCTAAGTCAATGTTTTTGCCCATTATATACATACAGAATTGGCCATTACAATCCTACAGTCAGAATTACGACCTAGCTTCTCACACCACTCATGTTGTGCGCGTTAATTTTATACGCGAGTGGCGGGACCTACAGTTTAACGTCGATTCTGAACGACAGATTTTTTGAGAAACTTTTTCATGGCAGGTTAATTTACTATCGCCGAAGAAATATTTTTTTTCATATTTCGTTTTGGTGTCTGACCTGGGATACGGGCTTTACGTCTAATAAGCCAATACACTACCTACTAGACTACGACGACTTCATTTCGCATTACAATACCACAATTGATATCTAACTCGGTGTCATACTGCCTCCAGAATAAATCCTGCAATTGAAGCAATATTTTTATGGGGATTCTGACAGGTATGAAGCAAATGTGAGCTTAAAAATCTTTGTCTCTTCTTGGCAAAAGCCAAATCACTAACACGTAATGTGAAAAATAGTAAGTTTTTCTCCTTAGACCCATGGTTTAAGCAGAAGATATGTAAGAATGCCTGCCTACTCCAGCAGTAAGCCTTCAAATAGGACAGTGGCCTGCGATTATGCATAATTGAGGGAGAGTCTACTCTAATAAGCCTAGCAAACCTTCCATTAGGTCAGTGGCCTGTGAGAATTGTAATTATCCGATGCAGTTGTTTATCAGCAATACAAGATACAACGATATTCCTATGTACTGGCACCAATATAAACCTCGCTTATGAATTAACCAAAATTTGCAGCATCAAGAGGAGGACGTTAGGAGGACATTCATTATTGACTTAGTAATAGCCAGGATGCCTGAGAAAATTAATTACATACAAACATATATAATTGGTCACTAAACCCGTCAAATCGCCGTAGTCTAGTAGGTAATGTGTTGGCTCATTAGACGTCAAGCCAGGATTCGAGCCCCAGGCCAGACATCAAAACAAAATACAAAAAGTATTTCTTCGGCGACTTTCTCTCAGGAGATTCCTGGCAAAAACTCTGAGAGTGAAATAAAATTGCCATGAAAAGTTTCTCAAAAATCTGTCTGTCACTCATATATTAAATCAACACACACAACATAAGTGGTTTGAGAAACTAAGTCGTAATCCTGACTGAAGGGTTGTTATGACCAATTATGTTATGTATGTAAACCCGTTAGTCAGGATTACGACCTAGCTTTTTATACCACTGTCTGTTAATTTTATACATGACTGGCGGGACCTACAGTTTAACGTCGATTCTGAACGACAGATTTTTAGGAAACTTTTCATTTCAATTATATTTCACTCTCAGAGCTTTTGCCCGAAGTCTAATGAGAGGAAGTCGCCTAAGAAATATTTTCTCCATATTTGGCTTTGTTGGAGATGTGTGACCTAAGGTTTGAAGCGAACACGGTACCTAGTAGACTACAATGACTTTAGTCAAGTGAAGAACACTTATCCCTAATTTACTGAACATTGATTTTGATTAAACAAAATGTTCACTGGGTTATAGAGCAAAAAAAAAACAATGTCTGGGATTTTTATGAACATGAAAACGAATGATATTTTAATTTATAAATTATTCTCTGAATGAATATGAGAGACTCTATTTTCATATTCAAATAAATTTTGGATAAAGCAGAGAATCATTTTTGTTTTTGTACAATAAAAGTCTAACATTTAAGATGCTATGTTTAGCTAGGCATAGTATATGATAGTTTTTTTATTTTTTAAATATTTTTTAAGGCATAAAATCCTTTAAATCCCTAAATTTATTACAACAAATGGCATTTATTTTTTGAATTTTAAAATTTATTTTCGATTTTATTTTTATTTTGAAATGAGCATTTAAAATAAATAAAAATAGACAGCAGGGATGGAGTTCATATAATGCATAATAAATCAAAATAAAATCTATTAACTAAAGGGACTTAAGGCCAAAAAATTCTAACAAATTTTAAATAAAATTTAAAAAAGTTTTAAAAAATCCTTCTAAATAAGAAAGAGAAAGGGAGAGAGAGAGCAAGGGAGAGAAATTGAATCCTACTTTACATGTCATTTCATAATACCGAACCAATGGTTATTGCCATAAATTGTTACAATCAAGCATTTCAGAGGTACTTTACCCATTTCAACTGGTAACCCTTTATAGACTTGCTCTTTAAGCCACTTACTGCCACGCAAAAAAAAAAAGCGCTTCGTAAATACCTACACACTTACTAATACTTATGCATCGAATAACGAAATACCCGTGGTGGTAGTAGTAGTAATAAAGCAGTCATAAGAGCAAAAGTTTATTTATTGTATTCCGAAATTCAATTGTCATTCCATGCTCCTATGCCTGGCTGCCTAACTGCCTGGTTGCTGTTGTTAACATTAACGTTGTTGCCATTGGTATTGATTCAAATGCGTGTGTGTAAGTATCTTTAGCGATCGGCAACAAATGAAATGAACCATTTGCCTGAATGCACTTTAGCAACAACGTTTTGTTAAATTGCCAATGTTTTCGTATTGCATGCCTCAATGCGTCCCATACATGTGGCATGTGTTTAGAGCGTAGCTTTTTTGTATGCGGGCATTACATATTTCTCGGGAAAAGTGAACATAATCATATGCAAGGCATGTTGTTGTACATGAATATTGTTGACAGCATGGTAAAGGTAGTGGCTACAATAGGGTTATGTATGTACACACAGTTACTAAAGTATACATACGGTTAACAAATTTCAGAAATTTTTTAACCAATCCGTTTTCGTTGAAAATCTTTATAGTTTCCTTGCTGTTAAGAAATTGAACTGAATTGTGGCCCCGCACAGGCCCACAAAGGTATGCATCCGATTATCAAATTTCACAAATTTCTGAACCAATGCAAAAGACCGTCTTAAAATCGATGAAAGATGTCAGATTTTCAACGAAAACTGATTAGTTTAAAAAATTTCTGAAATTTGTTACCCGTATGTATACTTTTGTGGCTGAGTGTAGGCCCATAACCATTGCTTTATTGAATCAGAAATCATGTATGCATTGATGTTTGCTAGCATTGTAGCTGCTTTGACAAGTTCATTAGGGTCACTATTATTCGCTATATCCGGGATGACCAGGAACCCATATTATGCAGACAAAAAACTGCTGTGGAAAAACAGATCAAGAAAGTTGTGGCATATGATAACCAGTCACCGTGGTCTAGTAAGTAGTGTATTGGACATGGAAAAAATATTTCTTCGTCGACTTCCTCTTAGTAGATTTCCAGCAAAAGCTTTGAGAGGAAATGAAATTGCCATGAAAAGTTCTCAAAAATCTGTCGTTCGGAGTTGACTTTAAACTCTAGGCCCCGCCACTAATGTATAAAAATTAACACACACAACATAAATGGTGTGAAAAACTAGGTCGTAATCCTGACTGAAGGGTTGCAATGACCAATTATGTATGTTATGTATGTGTATGTGTATGCTAACCACTTGAAAGCTGAGGGCTGGCTGCACCCTGTCAGGGTGGATAAAAACCCCACTATTTGTTAATTCCTTACTCCACAGGGTGCTATATAACCATTGCTTCGGCCTGAAACGTACTGCAAATGTCAAGAAGCCGGCAAAATCTCTTGAGATTAAACTATTCGGAGAAAAATCCTGATCAAGTTGAAAGTTTTCATGCAGATTTTCGGAACATCCTTGGGGCGGATAATGTCAAAAGTCTAATCGTTCCTGCTTAGTCAAGGCTAAGGCGTGAATTCAAGTAGGTAGTGTGTTGGCTTATAAGACGTGAGGTCTGGAGATTACTGGCATAAACTCCGGAGAGTAAATAAAATTACCTTGAAAAGTTACACAAAAGTCAGTCGTTCGGAGTCGACTTTAAACTTTAAACTGTAGGTCCCATCACTCATTGATAAAATTAATCCACACAACATAAGTGGTGTGAGAAGCTAGGTTGTAATCCTAGCTGAAGGGCTGCAATAACCAATTACTCATACGTACGTTACGTAAGATGAGAAATGTTAGAAGAGTGACTAGAGAGAATAATTTGTATAATAAGGCCCTAAGACGTATCGTGAAAAGTGCCATATCAATTGCTCTAGAGCTGTAGTAGGTGGCACTAGCTAATCTCTCTCAGATTGTCGCCTGAATATCGACCCCAAAAAAAAGATAAGTTGACTTCGAAAGACAGATTTTTGAGAAACTTTTCATGGCAATTTTATATCATCTACAGAGTTTTTGCCAGAAACTTGCTTAGAGAAAGACGCCAAAGAAATATTTTTCTCATGTTTCATTTTGTTGGAGATGTCTGACCTGCGTTTTGAACCGCATGGCCTCATGTCTAATAAGCCAACACGCTACTTACTAGACTACCACGACTTCAATTTATTGGCTCTTATTGTCATATGTGACCACATGAACCCGTCTCAATATAAAATCCTCTTAAAAGCCTTATTTAAACATTAAAGCATCACGATTATACTACTATTCGTACACATTCCAACAACAGTTAAAAACGCTACAAAGCACTTTCGTGTATAATTTAAGTTAAATGAGAGTATTATGAGCATTGATGCTCATTTTCTAATGTTGCCTTTTCATACGTATGAATGTATTTAGAAAACAATAACAATATTGCCTCAAATTGCCACAACTCCATCCACAAATGCACGCAGACATGCAAATATTAAGTTTTGAAGCAGCATCTGTTTATTTCACTTCATCTGTAAAATACATGCATCATTCTCATGTTGTTTTAATTCTTTTTTTTTCATATGTTGCTGCCTCATATCAACAGCACTATTGCGCTCAATGGCTGTGTTTGTGCATTTGAGTATTTGTTGAGGAAAAGCGTTTTCACCATCATGGAAACGAGAAAACTACACACATAGGGAGACAGAGAGAGAGCGAAAGAGAGCGAATAATTGGTGTAGTCAAGTGGAAAACAAACATTTCGTTTATTATTGAATTGTTATCGGATCAGTTATTTGCAAATTGTAGAAAATATGCTCAATTTTTAAATAAGTAAAGCAAGTAAACAGAGGGCAAGGAACGACTATAGGATGCACTCTATAAACACATATTGGTTTGGAAGTAATTGATTGTTTTAGACGAAACATGTTGAGCGAAAAATTTACTCCTTAAGATAACAAATCTATAACTCTTAGAGGTAACAAACTTTTTTCCAACTTCCAGTTTAAAAATGAGAGTTGGACACTGCTTTGAAAGAGCATGTTAATGTTATATTCCGCATAGGCTGATTTCTATTTTTATAGACCTCACTGCCGCAATGAGGTTAATGGAAAAACTCTTTTAAAGTTCCATTTAAAAGTGCTGTAAATGAGCAATGGCACTCTCTACTCTACAAAGTATTTTTCTTTTATCATACTGTTTAAGACTTCGTTGAATATAAACAAATACATACATAACTGGTCATTACAACCCTTTTGTCAGGATTACAACCTAGTTTCTCTCACCACTTATGTTGTGTGGCTTAATTATTACACATGAGTATAGGGACCTACAGTTTAAAGTCGACTTCGAATGAAAGATTTTTGAGAAACTTTTCATTTTATTTACTCTCAGAGTTTTAGCCAGAAATTTTTCTAAGAGGAAATTGTAGAAGAATAATTTATTCTATTCCGTTTTGTTGGAGACGTCTGATATGATATCAAGTGATAATGTGAGTGTGATATCAAGTCTAATAAGCCAACACACTGTTTACTAGACTACAGCGACTAAAGCTCAATGTGTCTAGACTTAATTGAAGAGCATATTTTATGAAACTTTCATTGAACCAACGTCATAACATATCAGTAGAGACGGCAAACGTTCTCTTCTCCTTTGCACAGTGCAGCTAAACTTTACAGAAGTCATGACACTAAGCACTAATAAGTTCCCTTTTGGACTTTAACCTCTCATTACAAAAAAAGGGTGAGTCCAACAGATCTGTAATGCTAGCTCATATAAGATCAGGTCACAACATTAGTAGAGACTTGTTCACTTAATACTTGTAAAGCAATACTTCTAATTGCTTTAACCAGACAGATTTAGTGATTATAGGCTGCCTTCCAAAATGTATCAATACAAAGTTTGTATGCAGTTCTACTACTGTATATAAACTATATAGATATGCAAAGTAACCAAACAATGCATCGACTATAAATACGATGCCTGATTGCTTTTTGACTGCATTAAAAATACACATTGACGACGTTTTGAAATAGAATACATTGTATATATTTTGTACAGCGGCATTATGACACACGATACTTTGTTCAAACACAAATCAACCAACATTTTGGAAGGCAGCCATATTGTTACGAAAATGAAAAATTTAGATACTGGTGTTCTGGTTTTACATCGTTTAACACTAAAATTATAAACAAAAGTACAATAACAAACACCAGCATAAAAAATTTTAAACAAGTCAACAAAAATACAACAACAAACACTACAAGAATATATGTAAACAAAATACGCAAACAACAATAATGAAACAACTATGTTTACATTTATAGAGATTTCGAGAAGGCGAAGTCATGAACATTCACCTTCAAGAACTTTCATCAGACTGTTTACTCTGCCATATAAAAGGCAAGGCAAAGCAGGCGAGTGAGTTAGTGAAGTTCTGTCAGTCTTGTGTGAAGACGTGGTTTGAAGATATCCGTTACAAAGATCTGTCGAGTAACTGCTTAGTAATTCTTATTGTCGAAGTCGCCATAGTCAAGTAGGTAGTGTGTTGGCTTATTAGACGTAAGGCCGAGGTTCAAACAACAGGCCAGATATTAAAACGAAATATGAAAAAAAAAAATATTTCTTCGCCGACTTCCTCTCAGCAGATTTCTGGCAAAAACTCTGAGGGAAAATAAAATTGCCATGAAAATTTTCACAAAAATCTGTCGTTCGGAATCGACTTTAAACTGTAGGTCCCGCCACTCATGTATAAAATTAACACACACAACATGAGAAGTGTGAGAAGCTAGGCCGTAATCCTGACTGAAGGGTTGTAATAGCCAGTTGTGTATGTATGTAATTGTTATTGTTTATGCAGAGGGTATAATTGTTGTTGTTTACATCAAGTTGTGAATAGTGGCACACAGAATTGTGCGAATATTAAAGAATTTCAATTAAAACTAAACACAAATTTATTTTTATTTTATTTGCACTCAACGATCTCATATTTTAAACGTTTTTAAGAGGTAAAAACGTAACAATATCATCTCCTAAAACAACCTTAAAGGAAGAAGATAAAAGTCATTGTTCAGATCAGAGTATCAACGATTACCTTTCAAAGACAGCTTCTCCTGTTGTTGGTCAATAGAAGATAGCTTTCACGAATATAAATAGGGCCGATTGCCATGTTGTTGGCTATAAGAGCCTCTCATACAATTTGATATCTCTCATCAATCTTTAGAATTTAGTTGGTCAACCCATTTTATGTGACTCTTATTACCCTCGTAACCTCTTTGCTTTTCATTAACTCATTAGAGTACAGCAGCGAAGTGGATTGTATTCCAGTATTCTAACGCTACTCCAACAAAATGTGCTAAAGAGAGAGAGAGAGAGGCATTTGCTACCGAAATTTCCATATTTTATGGTAAGGGCATCCGTCCGTGGTCTTTTGAAAAGCGTTAAGCACAATACATTACGCAAATAATATATTTTTTAGCCGTGCTATGCACAATATGCACGATATTCTAATGCCCACAAATATAAATTCAAACGAATTCAAATTATTTCTAGGCAATGAGACCTTAAAACCAAATATATTTGTGTAGAGTAAATAATATGCCCACAGACACTTTCACCAAAGCACTTATCAGCCGTACAGTTAACCCAGTGCTTGTAATCAGACAATTTCGTTATGACATCAACTGTGCTCTGCTTAAAGTTCGAAAAGTAAATTAACGGAGTTTTTATAAAAAAACATGCAGTTTTGTTTCGTAATTAAAGTTGCAATTGTCGAGCATCAAGTAGAGACGGAGGGGAGAGCGAGAGAAACAATAATCATTAGGAGGAAAAATTTTGTATTGTTTTCATATGAGAGAGTAGAGCACATTTTAAAGTAAAACTGTGTGGCCTAACAAAATTGGTACTTAAGTACCACACATTTTATTTGTGTAGCTAATTAAGACAGAGAGTGTGCTTGGGCTTAAGATAAAAACTAAATTTTTATTGTGAGTTTAACTTAACAGAATACAAAACACAATGGCTTAGAAATAATGAGTATTTAATGGAGGTTTTAGTTTTACATACGACTTCTGCGTATGATTTTTCTACATGAATTGGTTTAAGGCATTTATACAGTGGCAGTACTTAGTGTTCGAAAGCAGATAAAGTTAAAATACATGTGTATTAGGTGCCCTGGTATCTAATGGGTAGTGTACAAGGATATTGTTACGCAAATCGAAACGACCTAATATCGTTTAACATTAAAAACGATAAACAAAAGCCACACGATACAAATACACACTAACACTAAGAATACAATGAACGTGTTGATTATCTAAAGCTGCACACACACATATGTACGATCTGGTTGCGCCTGATATCAACAACAACATGTATGTGACAAAAAGGGATATACAACATAAGCAAAGTACACAAACAACAATGTATTAGCAATAGGGCTCTCGAGAAGGCGAGATTACGAACCTTCCACTTCAAGAATATTCGTTAGACTGGTTGTGTCGGACTAAAAAAGGGCTCGACATTGCAGCCAGCAGTCGGTAAGAATTCAATCAGCCTTGTGTGAATTTGCGTGTGAACGAAACAAGTCGTGGTTGTAAAGCGAATAATTGTGTGAACTAGTAAAAAGAGTAAACAGATTATTATTGTTGTATCGTTAAGTTGTATACGGTGGCACACACAAGTAGTGTAAAGAATAAAGAGAGTTTAACTGAAATTAAACACATATTTGTTTTTACTTTGTTTGCAATTAACGAACTCATATTTAAACGTTTTTAAAAAGGGTTAGAACGTAACAATACGTGAAATCGTCGTCAGCGTGTTCCAGCAAAGCTCTGCATATAACTATTCCGCTGAATTAGCTGTAAAAGGGCTGTCAACTTTGTATAATAACCTTGTGCTCCATTTCTATTATATTTTATCAACATTTACCTCTCCGGAGTACATCTCTGCTTTTTTATGAGCTCCCGCACATGATCATAATTTCAGTTTCAACAGGTCCTCTGATAGATCGCTTTCAAAAGGATTCTAAAACAGCTTCGGAATAGTTAGTGGTTCACGAACATTGATAGGAAATGGGATGTTTGCATACAATCCTTCTGAACGGTCCTTATCCCACAGCAATTAAATTCACAAGCCGCCTCCACGTAGTCTCTTATGGATGGCAGAGAAGCACTCGAGTTTTTGTTTACTCTTCGCGTTCAATCCAACCTCTTGCGCCTTAAATTCATGGTATGTTATGAATAGAACGTGAAAACTAGAACACTTGCCTCTAATAAGATTCCCCCAAAAATAGTCGCTATTGGGCGTACCAAGTGAGATGGTGCCGTAGTTTTGATACTACAGAAAGGGATTTTGGCAGGATAATATTCGGTTCGGATGCAACAACGAGCTCTTAGACCTCCTCAATAAAATGAGCGTTGCTTAAAGCACTAATATACACTGACAACTCTGACTCTACCTTCCCATTCAGATTGAAGAACCAGTAATTCAGGTATTTGAGGTAGGGATCAGCAGACATTACATCCTTGTCTGCATTGAAAATACCAAGTGCCTGGGATTATCTACGCATAGATTAATGTGGCCAAAGAGGTAGATATGTTTGAATTATACTTCCAAAAGTGTTTTGAAGTCCCTTGGCCAGACATGATTACAGATTACGTAACACCATCATACCTTTTAAAAGTAGCCAGATTCTAAAACACCTGGTAATGATCAACAAGGAAGGTTCTTCCAGCAACCAATTTCAGTTCACTTTCGTTTGGTTTCATGTTTCTCTTTTTAATTAATTTAATTATATTTATAATGCTTGTTTACCCTGTATTTTGCCTTAAAATATGCTACAAAATTTTTATTTTCATTTCATATTCTTCGTATAAATATTTAATTATTGAAATGAATACTTTCGAATGGATTTTCTATGGAAACAAATTTTCTATAATTAAAATAACAATCAAATGGATTTCGTATATTCAAATAGACAGGAATGTTACACAGCCACACACACACACACTGGCAATACCATTAACATGGTTATTAAAACTCCATCTCTCTCTCTCTCTCTCTCGCTTTCATAAGTAGTTTCCTTTGAAAGGAAGTTAAGCTAAGTATGCAACAAAATTGAACATTTACTGTTAAAATTTTCTAATTTCTATTGAATTGAATAGAATAGAATAAAAGGCAGTTATGTAGTCTCTGTCTCTGTCTCTTGTATACATATACAATTAAACAAAAAAAAAGTATTTTGAGCATAAATATTAGGTGTCATAAAAGGTATCCACAACTGTGTTCAATGAGCATGTGTTTTAAAGGTTTCATGAACGGATCCAGGCATATTTTGCGAAGATTATTTCGAAAATGAATCTTTCTGTGATTTTTTTATTGCATAGATTTTGCGAAAAAGGAAAGAGGGAGTATTGTTTTTGGCTGTTACATTGGAATCCGTTTATAGGTTATAGGAAACTCCTGCAGTAGACCTGGATATCCATCAATAAAACCTTGCTGAAATGCAGCAAAATGGAACAATTTCTCGAAGAAATCAAAACGACTGAAAGTGAAAGGCTTTGTTGCACTCACCCATTATTTACATTTACAAACTGAAGCGATTGCTCACCAAAGCTTACCTCCGATATGTTTCAACGACGTGTTAGTAAGTAAGGCGGTTTGTATGGTTCAGGAGTGGTCCGTTGGATATAAAAATAAAGACCAACCAGTTTATTATCATTACCAGTATCATCGTAAAGAATTGCTTTAGAACTGCGACCAAACGTTCTATTGTACTGTCTTCAATCTATATAGAGTAACCCAATAACATCTCCTTGAATACTGCTGACTAATTTCAATTTGTCTCTTATTATCCTTCTATTTGTTGAGTATACTTCAACATCTACTCCCGCTTCGTAGAAATATTGAAATATACTATCTCTCTCAGCGGCGTGAAAACTCATCTGCTTGCACGTTGCCGCGAATTCCCATAGGTCCTTGGATTTAGCCGAAGGTAACCTTAGTTTCTATTCCCACTTGATTCAACTTTCCAGACATTCCCATTCTATATATTCGAGTTAACATCATAATAGCCTGGCAGTTAGATGTTATAGTATCTGCTGAGTCTGTCCAGGGAGGTAATAGATCCCTTAATGCCACCTACTCATTGTCAACTATGGCCTCAATAGGTAAAATTGGGTAGCAGAGTCCTCTCTCTCTCGTACGACAAATCTAAGAAGAAGCTCAGCCTCCCTGTACTTCTTTATGGCGCTGAGGCATGGACACTATTAAGCACTGATGCAGCAGCCTTGAGAGTATTAGGGGGAAAAGTCTTACGTAAGATCTTCGGTCCAGTGCGAGTTGGCGATGAATATCGCATCTGATCCGAAAATAGGCTGTATGAGCTCCTCAGCGACATGGACCTTGTGCAGCATATTAACATCCGGTGGCTGCGCTGGCTCGACCATGTTGTGCCAGTTGCTCCGGCGAGACGGGCATTTAATGCAGGGGCTTGAAGAAGTCCCCAAAGAGGACTACATGGATTGCTTCGGAATCGAGGAAGCCCTGTTATCGATTGCTGTGACCAAGGTGCGTAAGAAGCAGAGATGCATGGAAGGATGTTTTAAGGCAAGCCGAAGTCCGTTAATCTGGTTATTAATGGCCAATTAAGAAAGTAAGTTACCTACTCAGTGTAGAACCGGCCCCTTAGATTTTTGTTTCGTTGGATTTTTTTGATGCGGGAACACTATCGAACAGTGCCCGATAATATAGGTTAAGTAAGACCCGTAAAATAGTACTCAGTGGAGAACTTTAAACTCTACTCCGGTCAGTCGATATCAAGGATATCATTACGTCAGATTAAAGCAAAGAAATAAATTGTTTTCAATGCGAATTGCAATGAACTCTTAGCGACCATTGTGATACTTAACGACAGATTAAGAATAAGAATTTACTACCTTTGAAGTCGCCGTAGTCTAGTAGGTAGTATTTTGGCTTATTAGACGTGAGGCCTCGGTTCAAACTCCAGGTCAGACATTTCCAATAAAATAAAATAAAAAATATTTCTTCGGCGACTTACTCTCAGCAGATTTCTGGCTAAAACTCTGAGAGTTAAATAAAATGACAACGAATAGTTTCTCAAAAAAAATCTGTTGTTCGAAATCGACTTTAAACTGTAGGTCCCGCCACTCATGTATAAAATTAACACACTGAACATCAGTGGTGTGAGAAGCTAGGCCGTAATCCGGACTAAAGGGTTGTAATGATCAATTATGTATGTATGTATGTATGTATGTATGTATGTATGTACGTATGTATGTATGTATGTATGTATGTATGTATGTATGTATGTTTTTTTTTTTTTTTTTTTTTTTTTTTTTTGTCTTGAGCCGGAGGTGGGAATCTTCGAAAGACACTTTTGTTCCAACAAAAGAGTGCACGATTCACCATCGCTGGTGCCTACGTACTAAACCCACCCCCTACACACTTCAACCACTCTCCCCCCGCGGGACTGCCGTAAGGTATTACTTCGCGGAGGGCTGGTTAGCTTGAAAGCTTTATCTCGTTAATTCGAATTTCGCCTCCGTTCTTCCAGTCTTCGGAGTACTATCAAAACTTCGGCCATTCTCTGGCTATATTGACTCCATAAAATCCTACAGTTCAACAGCTCTTCCATTAGCCGGTTTGGTTCCAAATTCGTTTCTCCCGGCCATCTAAATCTGGGACAGCATGTAAGAATATGCTCCGCATCTTCCTCCACATCTACACAGTTTGGGCATATAGGAGAAGTGTCATGACCAAATCTGTGCAGGTACTTCCTGAAGCACCCATGACCAGTTAGGAACTGGGTCACGTAGTAGTTCAACTCGCAATGTTCGTTCTTCATCCAAGGGGTTACATGAGGGACAAGACGAAATGTCCATCTTCCCTTTAGACTGCTCTCCCATCGTGACTGCCATTTGTGCATGGAAGTCCTTCGTTCCTCCGCTTTTATAGCCGCTATTTGTCCCGGGTGCTCGAGACGGCGAAGGTATATCCTTCTCATTTCATCCGCCAGTATATCTATTGGTATTGTCTTTGCCAACACCAATACCGCTTCATCAGACACTGTCCTGAAGCCACTTATCCGTCTAATCGCGCTTAGACGATACACCGAGGACAGTATCCTCCTTGTCGTTCCCACGGAGAGTGCCTCCGACCATATTGGGCAAGCATACAGCATTATCGACGTTATTACCGCCGAAATTATCCTCCTTTTGAATGGACCTGGTCCTCCAATATTTGGCATCATCCTCGCCAGTGCTCCCTGTGTTACAGATGCTTTTTCGCCGATGTATTTCACGTGCTCCTTAAAGTTCAACCTGTCGTCGATAATCACTCCCAGGTATTTTATCGCCCTCTTCGATTCGATCCTTGTGCCTCCAACGGTCACTTCCATCTTCTCCACTATCTTCCGGCCGCTTATCAAGACGGCCTCCGTTTTATGCGCAGCAAGTTTCAAACCTGCTTCATCCAGCCATGCTCCAACCTTTCGAATCGCTGTGTTCGTTTTCTCCTCTATTTCTCCTACCGTTTTAGCTACCGAGACTATGGCTATGTCATCTGCAAAGCCCACAATTGTAGTCCCGTTCGGCAATCGCAATCGAAGTACTCCATCGTACATAATGTTCCATAGTAGCGGTCCAAGTACGGAGCCCTGTGGGACTCCCGACGTCACTACGTATTCCTGCTCTCCTTCATCCGTTAGGTATATTAGCTTCCTGTCCTGAAAGTAACTATTCAGAATCTCCATTAAGTATGGCGGCGTAGCCATGTTAAAGAGGGCTCTCATAATACGCCCCCAATTCGCCGAGTTGAACGCGTTTTTAACGTCAAGTGTGACAACCGCGCAGTACTCCTTGGTGCCAAATCTCCATCTTTCGCCCTCTATTGCATCTCTTGCAATGTCGACCACTCTTCTTATCGCGTCAATAGTGGATCGTCCTTTCCTAAATCCGTATTGCAGGTCCGAGAGAGCTCCTCCTGCCTCGGCACACGTCAGTAGTCGATTGTATATAATCCTCTCCAGTATTTTTCCCATCGTGTCAAGTAGACAGATGGGCCGATACGACGATGGTTCCCCTGGTGGTTTGCCAGGTTTTGGAATGAGAACCAATTTCTGCTTCTTCCATCTACGTGGAAAAACACCCTCGACGAAGCACTTGTGGAACACCTTGGCGAACATATCCGGTCTGAGCCTGATAGCCACCTTAAGTGCCCTATTTGGGATTCCGTCTGGCCCCGGTGTCTTCCTATCTCCTATTCCAGTGCATGCTGCGAGTACCTCCTCTCCTGTTACCTCGGGTATGGTATGAATGGCCTCCGGCTCCCTACTTATAAAAGTGTAGGGCTGGCCTCGTGGGAATAATGTACCAATTATCTCCCGTAGCAAAACTGGACAACCTAGTTTAGGCTGTTCTCGAGCACCGATTCTCTTGCAGACGACTCTGTACGCCGTCCCAAAAGGATTGATGTCAGCTTCCTGGCATATCCGCTGAAAGGATAGTTTCTTGCTCCTTTTAATGGCTCTTCTAAGTTGATGCCTTAGATCCTCGTAGGAAGCCCGTTCGACTTCCCATGTCGGTCTTCCTCTCGTACGCTGGGCCCGTCTTCTCGCCCCAAAGCATGCCGAACGCAGTCTTCGAATTTCGTCATTCCACCAGTAGCAGGGGGAACGTCCCCTACACACAGTTCTCCTAGGCATAGCAGCATCACATGCAGTGTTGAGCATTTGGTATACGCCGCTCACTAATTCTTCGACCGTGCTGTCAGTCGTATGAAAAGACGACAACATCAATCTATACGTCTCCTCGTCAAAGCGGGAGTCCTTCCATTTCGGTCCCGTAAACTTCGGCAATCCGTTTCCTCTCGTGTTGCGCCCAGTAACCGTCATCACGATTGCCTGATGGTCACTATTCGTGAAGTCCTCAGTTAGCCTCCACGCGGTCCGCGTAACAAGGCCATCGCTCACAAACGACAAATCTATTATCGAGCTCGATCCAGCTCTCCTAAATGTGCTTCCTCTTCCGTCATTCATCAGCGCCACAGGAAGGGATGCGAACGTTTCCAAGAGGCAGCGACCCCTGGCGTTAGTATATCTACTACCCCATTCGGTCGCCCAAGCGTTGAAGTCTCCTCCTATAATAACGGGGGTGTTCAAGCGCACGTGTGACGCCAGCCTCTCCAGCATATGTTGGAAGTCATCCATTGACCACCTCGGGGGAGCGTAACAGCTGTAGACGAAAACTCCCTTTATCCTGGCCATAACGAAACCAATGTCCCGCGCATAGGTTTGCTGGAAGGGTAATGAACCACAAATCCATATAGCCGCAGTACTACATCCGTCCGTGATCCAAGTACTGTTCCTCGGTACCCTATAAGGTTCGCTTATGATTGCTACATCGATATTCTCCTCCTTTACCCTCTGGACCAATAGGTCCTGTGCTGCTTCGCAATGATTCAGATTAATTTGTATCAACTTCATCTCCTAGATCGTGATTTAAGAGCGCTTTGAAACTGAGGACACGTCCTGCTCCCAGCGATATGTTTGGCGAACCTTGGGTTGTCCACTTTGCAGAACATGCAGAGTGGTTCCCGTTCGCAATTCCCAGCAATGTGACCGTCCTGTCCACACTTGCGGCATGTTCCCGAGCGGTCAACTTTACTCTTGCACAGGCGGGCTATATGTCCAAACTGCAAGCATCGGAAGCATTTCGTCGGAATGTTCCTTTCGCGAATCCTGCATATGACCCAGCCGATCCTAATTCTACCTTCTTTTAGAAGAATAGCTGCAGCGTCTGCATTAAGGCTCACTGTGGCCGTTTGCGTTCCACCATATGCTCTCCTGAGACCAACTATGTCGGCAAGAGCGAAGCTCTCAAGACCTGGAATGTTCTGTATTGCATTATATACATCTTCCTTCTCCGTGATCTCATCAATGTCCTTTATCTCAATTGTCCTCCTCTCTTTTAGAGTGCGGACAGTCGCGCATTCCCCTAGGAGCTCTCCAATGGCCCCTCTGAAGTCCTCCGTTCGCTCGCCGTTCTTGCCGAGCTGAAGTAGTAGCTCTCCTTTGACAGTTCTCCGAATTTTCGTAACGTTTTCACCTAATTTGCAAAGCTTAGGGTCCGTTTTAACCCTCCTCAAAATGTCAGCATACGATGTGTCATCCCTCGTTGCTATCATTATTGCATCAGGTTTTGTTTTCCTCTCCTGAGGTTTCTTTTCCTTCTTTTTCCTTTTAGTGACTTTTTGCCACCCTGGTTCTCCAGTTGATTCCTGAGTGTTTACCTGCCGACCCAGAGTCGTCTCAGTAGTCCTCTTTGCCAAAGCTTTTGGTGCAGGATTTGGAGTTCTCCTCTTTGCTTCGGGAGTCTCAACAGTATCCTCCTGTCTCCTCTTCCCCTCATGATTTCTCATCCAGGGCGAAGTCTGTGTTGCAGAACTGCTGCAACCCTTCTCATTGATTGACTGCCCCCTCAACTCAGCTGCGTACAGGTCGTATAGGGTCTTAATAGAGTCAATTGCATCTCTCATTGGTTGGTGGATTGATCTCCTCTTTCCATCCTCCATCATATCAACTAAGCTCTTAATTTGGTCTCCGAGTTGACCAAAAACCCCGCTGGTCGATGCCGTCGGGTTGCTTCGTGTTGGTTCCGACTCCGATGCCGCCAATCCTGAATATTCTCCATTCACTGGGGATCTCGGAGTCCTCGTACTCTGACCGAACGGGTTCATTTCCCGATTCCGCACAGGAGATCTCAGAATCCTTGAGCTCTGCCCGAAAGCGTTCAGCTCCAAGGTATTCATATCATTCGTCGTCTTATTTGTAGGTTTATTTTTGTTACTATTCATTTCATTTGGGCCCCAACTCCCGGCCGCTATCCTAATCCATCGTTGTAGTCGTCACGAAAGACCCCGTGGTTATCTATGCACAAGCAGGGAGGCCACGCGAGGGTTGACACATAACCTTATGGGAATACGTGTTCAGAGCCAGGTCGACGTAAACCAGGGATTCACATCTGGTCCTACAACACCAACTTAACGGTGATAAATCAGGAACGTACCGACAGACTTGCCATCATTTTAACGGGGCGGGGGCAATGACAGCATTAGCCCGACAGCCATTTCAGCCAGCTATCACACCGCTTACTAAAGTGCCGGAATACTGCCATCGTCAGCCTATATCACCAATTCAAATCCATTTTCCGGTATACCATAATTAGAACCTTACCGGGCTCGGTTCTAATGCCCCAATCAAGGGCGTCGTAGTTCGCCGCTTCGGTGGAACTGAGGGAACCACGGAGTCGTTACTCTCCAATTTTCCCATCTCTTGAGGGAACCCCCTGTGGGATGATGCCTAGTTAATGGCGGCATCGATTCGCCATGTCGCAGATAACGTCTTCGGTCACTTGTACCTTTTTGTAGTACGCCTCCGTATCTGCCGCTCTTGGTCGGGGACTGCTTATTGGTTATTCGCAGCTAACCTACCTGGGATAGGCCGTTCAGTTATCCGCCACCTACTGACCCCCATGGTAGCCCGAAGCTAAGCCCCATGTGTATGTATGTATGTATGTATGTATGTATGTATGTATGTATGTATGTATGTATGTATGTATGTATGTATGTATGTATGTATGTATGTATGTACGTATGTATGTATTTACTACCAGAGGATTGCCAAATATTGGTCCATTCAAAAGGAGGATATTTTCGGCGGTAATAACGTCGATAATGCTCTATGCTTGCCCAATATGGTCGGACGCACTCTCAGTGGGGACGACGAGGAGGATACTGTCCTCGGTGTATCGTCTAAGCGCGATTAGACGGCTAAGTGGCTTCAGGACAGTGTCTGATGAAGCAGTTTTGTTATTGGCAAAGACAATATCAATAGATATATTGGCGGATGAGATGAGGCGGATATACTTTCGCCGTCTCGAGTATCCAAGACAAACGGCAGCTATAAAAGCGGAGGAACGAAGGACTTCCATGCACAAATGGCAGTCACGATGGGAAAGCAGTTTTAAGCGAAGATGGACATTTCGCCTTATCCCTGATGTAACCCTTTGGATGAAGAACAAACATTGCGAGCTGAACTACTACGTGACTCAGTTCCTAACTGGTCATGGGTGCTTCAGGAAGTACCTGCACAGATTTGGTCATGACACCTCCCCTATATGCCCAAACTGTGTAGATGAGGAGGAAGATGCGGAGCATATTCTAATATGTTGTCCCAGATTTAGATGGCTCGGGGAAACGAGTTTAGGACCAAACCGGCTAATGGAAGAGCTGATGAATCGTAGGATTCTATGGAGTCAATATAGTCAGAGGATGGCTGAAATTATGCTAGAACTCCGAAGACTAGAGGAATGGAGGAGAAATTTGACTTAATGTGATAAACCTTTCTAGCTAACCAGCTCTCCGCGAAGTAACACCTTACGGCAGTCCCGCGGAGGGAGAGTGGTTGAAGTGAGTAGGGGGTGGGTTTAGGACGTAGGCACCAGTGATGGTGAATCGTGCACTCTTTTGTTGGAACAAAAGTGTCTTTCGAAGATTCCCACCTCCGGCTCAAGACAAAAAAAAACTACCAGAGGATTATCCCCAGCTATGCTCAAACCATACTACATACCGCTGTCAATGGAAGTCAGGTTAGACAAGCTGCACAAAGACCAACTATGATGGCCTTCAACACCTAAAGTTCGTCAAAAGTGCCACATTACTTTTGAATAAAATTCCTTTTAACTTACCACCTTTACTTTCTATACAACCTCAATATAAAAAATTCCAAACAGTTATTCTCTTGCACTCATGTATGAAATGTAAAGATAATAATGCCAGGCTAAGAGCAAGTCATACATGAGTGCGGCTCCCAAAAATGCACATTGTTTTGGAAAAGATTTCAATTGGATTTTAAATGGAAATCAAAATTAATTTGTCTTTTAACAACAATAGCAACAACAATAGCTAGCTTGGTAGTAGTTGTAGTAGTAGAAAGGCTAAATGGTTATGCCATGTACCATGTTATTATTATTTTAATAACAGTCATCATCATCATTATCGACATCAACATCATCATGGTGTGGTAATCATAATATTTGTGAAACCCATAATTATGGTTCAATGATTGTCTTTTCGATTTCAATCACATTGAACAACAACAACAATTGACCATTTTGTCTATTGTTTTTTGAAACAACTACTGCCCTAACGCCCTACGCCATTGTTGGACAGGCAACATACAATGGTTTTTAGTTGTTCAACGTAATTATTATCATTATGTTCATACATGGGCATTCATGATATTGAAATTTTAAATACAAATGGAAACCGTTATGGATAAAGCCTTTGCCTTTTCATTGTGCTTTTATTTTGAGAGTTATTTTTAAGGGGGGCTTATTTAGTGTTATTGTTTTAGCCTTTAGCTAGCCTGCTCAACAATTGGTCAATCGCTTAGGCGTTTAAGCGATGTTATTATTTCTGTTGTTATTGTTGTTGTTGTTGTATTAATAAAATTTATTGAAGTGTAAATACGTTTTCAATAACTTTGATTGACTGTGTGTCTTTGAGGCTTTTAATTGCCATGAATATGATGGCATTATGGAGGTCATTTTTTGATGATATTTTTACTGATGCAGGCTTATGGAAATCAAAAGAAAAATTTTCATATTGCAAGGAAACTTTATTCATTGCGGGGTATTTGAAAACTGTTTCCATGGGTCGAATTGATGGCAGAATTCAGCTAAAAACTGTGCGATAAATAATCGATTGCTACCCGCAAGTTATGCAGTGCATTGCGTGGAAGAGGAATGAAGAGTTTAAAACACTGTAGTGCCCTGTACAATCCACTTGCCAATACACACATGTATACACATATACATACAATGCGTAAATCATCGCCAACTCGCACTGGACCGAAGATCTTACGTATGACTCTTCTCTCGAATACTCTCAAGCCTGCTGCATCAGTGCTTAATAGTGTCCACGCCTCTGCGCCATAAAGAAGCACGGGGAGGTTGAACGTCTTGTAGCGTATTAGTTTTATAGTGCGAGAGAAGTCTCACATAGACTATGTCAGTTTGTTTAAATTAGAGCGTGTACTACCTAGTCGCCGTGGTCTAGTAGGTAGTGTGTTGGCTTATTAGGCGAAAAGCCCGGGTTCGAGCCCCAGGCCAGACATCAAAATAAAATACAAAAAAAGTATTTCTGCGGCGACTGCCTCTCAGCAGATTTCTGGCAAAAACTCTGAGAGTAAATAAAATTGCTACGAAAAGTTTCTCAAAAATCTGTCGTTCGGAGTCGAGTTTAAACTATAGTTCCCGCCACTCATGTATGGAATTAACACGCAAAACATAAGTAGTTTGTGAGATTAGAAAGAAAAGTTCGATTTAAAAAATTCTCTCTGTAATGCACTCTGCAATCCACTTCCCAATACACCACGTACAGTCTCTTCCATACTTTAATTCATAAGTCCTTTTAGCCAGAATTACGGTTACACTTCTCTTACTACCCATGTTGTGTGAAATTTATTCATGAGTAACAACATCTACCGTATCACGTCGACAGATTTTGGAAACTTTTGAAGTCGCCGTGGTCTAGTAGGTAGTGTGTTGGCTTATTAGACGCAAAAGCCTGGGTTCGAGCCCCAGGCCAGGCAGAAAGGCAAAATACAAAAAGTATTTTTTCGGCGACTTCCTCTCAGTAGACTTCTGGCAAAAACTCTGAGAGTAAATAAAAATTGCCATGAACAGTTTCTCAATAAATAAAAATCTGTCGTTCGGAGTCGACTTTAAACTGTAGGTCCCACCACGCATGTATAAAATTAACACACACAAGATAAGTGGTGTGAGAAACTAGGACGTTGTACAATGGGTCAATTCGACCTCCGGGTACTGTACTTGTCTTAATTGACAAGTACACGTCCTCTAACCTAACCTAACCTAACCTAACCTTCATGGCAATTGGTCTACTCTCAGAGCTCTTGACAGAAGGCTGCATAGAGAATGTTGCCGATGTCGGTGCTAATGTTTGATCTCACGAGCACTCATATAGTTAGTTAATGCATCGCCCACTGGTCTAAGGCGGTTACCAGCAGATTTTTAAGAATAGCTGTTCAAAAACAACATTCGATTTGGGATTCAGGTTTAGTATTTAGCCCCATAGTTTTATTGTGATGATTAACATCCTCGCCCGTGTGTGGGGTCGAAAATCCAGGATCTTAAGGGAGATTTTTATCTCATTTACGGTTTGTGAGTGGATGGTATGAAAGTTAAGATATGATGACTTCAACGTACATATCACATATTAAATTGGTCATTACAGTCTTTTGTCGCGATTACAACCTAGCTGGTCACATCTTCCTTGTATTGTGTGTTAATTTTATCCATAAGTGGCGGGATCGACAGTTGAAAGTCGCCTCCGAGATTTGATGAACTTTTTTTTGGTAATTTTAGGTCACACTCTGAGTTTTTTTTGCCAGAAGACTGACGAGAGAATGTATCATTAAAGGCAACTGCTTAAAAGCTTGGCGACCGATAAAGGTGTTTTTAAGGAAGATACGAACTGCAACATTTAGTTGAGGCTTAAAGACAAAGTATTACCTTCTTTTTGGGCCATTATTTCCATATGAAGGCAATTTAAAATTTCTTGGGAAACTTAAAACCTAGAAGAAGTCGTAGTCAAGTAGGTACGTCCCCAACAAAACGAAATCTGAGCATATATTTCTTCGGTCCCTTCCTCTCAGCAGATTTCTGGCAAAAACTCTGACAGAAAATAAAATTGTGATGGAAACTTTCTCTGTTGTTCAGAGTCGACTTTAAACAGTAGCTGCTGCCACTCACATATAAAATTACTACAAACGAGATAAGTGATGTGAGAAGCTAGGTTGAAATCCTGACTGAAAGGTTGTAATGACCAATTAAGTATTGTTAAGTTTATACATTTTAAAAACGTTTAAAATATGAGCTCGTGGATTGCAAAAGAAAATAAAAATAAATTTGTGTTTAGTTTTAATTAAAATTCTTTATTATTTGCACTATACTGTGTGCCACTGTTCACAACTTTATGTAAACAACAACAATTGCTTTGTTTGTTATTCCTCTGTTTACATCCTTTGCATAAACAATAACAATTATTAGACAATTGTTCGACTCATCTTTGTAACGAAGATCTTCAAATAACGATTACTATCTTCAAACACACCGCGTCTTCACACACAAGACTATTGAACTTCACTAACTCACTTGCCTGCTTTGCCTTGCCTTTTATATTGCAAAGTAAACAATCTGATGAATGTGCTTGAAGGCGAACATCGCCTTCTCGTAACCTGTATAAAGGTAAACATCGTTGTTCACATTTATTATTGCAGTGTTGTTGGTATACTTTTGTTTACTTTTTTACCATTTTTTATGCTGGTATTTGTTGTTACATTAAGGCGTGCGATAATTTGTAAACAAGTTCATTGTTTTGTTTTTGTAGCTTTCGTTTATAATTTTAATGTTAAAAGATGTAAAAGCAAAACACCAATATCTAATTTTTAAATTTTCCTAACAATATGTTAAGTATGTATGGGGAGGAATTGATTGAATAGATTTCATAAAAGTTTTTAAGCTTTTTACATGTCTTTAAAGCCTTAACAAAATTTGAGTGGAAGCGCTAAATTTACCTTAAGACTGAGAGAGTTAAAGATGCGTGAGTTAAAATCTAGACCAACTTCTTATAATCATTACGTTTTGGTGCCACTAAACTATTGGTTTTAAATTTCTTCTTAGCAATTTAAAAAATTCTTTTTAACTTTGCCAGCAAATTAAATAACTCTACACGTCCAGTGCAGTAAAACGTGCATAGCCATGCACATTTAGGAAAATAGTTCTTTGCAGCTTTGAAAATGAGTTTCAATTGATTTTCTTTAATAAGGCAGAGAGAGATACAGCATTATGTACAGGTTCTCTTCAATTTTGGTTGGTGGTTCGGGTATTTTATTACCGCCTCATATGTGTCTAGGAGAGTCCACAACAGTCCAGTCAAGTAATATTACTTGTGCTCATAGAGTTGTTAGAAAATTGGAACTATTATCCTGCTTTATTTTATTTTGTCTTTAAGACAGTTTTCTTTTCTTGTTCTTCTTCCGCTTCTCCTTTCTCTTTTTCTCATCTGCTTAGTTTCCTTCATTATGTTGCTTCCCGAGCAAACATATTAGGTGGCTTGGCTGTGTGTTGCTTTAGTTCGTGTTTTGGTATGATTGTTATACGTTTTTGGCCAGTGGCTTAAATCTTTCTATCTGTCTCACTCGTTCTCTCTCTATATCTCTCTATGTATGTGTATGTCTGTGTTAGTGTACGTTTAAGAAAATGTTTGTTCGTTAAAATCCCATTAATATTTATAAGCTGCTTTATGGCTTCTGTTTCTACACACACCCCTACTCCCCACCTCTATCTCTTTCTCTGCGAATGGTTTTTTTTTTTGGAACATCTTCCCTGTATTTTATTTAATTTTTTCTTTACCAGAAAAAAAAAAAACAACGTATTATTTTAGATCTGCCAGCATATTCTTCTTGCTTGGTTGCTGCCTGACCAATTTTTTTGGTTTTATTTTTAATGTCCATTTATTTTGCTTGTTTAATTTAAATTTATTATCCACATTCACAGATTTTTTTTTTGATAATAATTTTGATATTGTGTTGTTATACTCTGTATTATATACAGTCTGTGTTGTTGTATTGTGTTATATTATATGGTTTATTAGTATTGACTTAAAAATAAATTGTGCCAAATTGTGCCAAATTGTTGGCTTATAATGGTGTTCTAATTTCATTTAATTTTTGATTGAGTTAACGATTGTGGTCATATGAAATGTGGGTCAATAGAAATTTTAATGCAATAAATAAACGAAAATTTAAAAAGTAAGTTTTGGTAGAATAAAGAATACACTACACTTGCATACATAACATAATTGGTCATGACAACGCTTCAGTCAGGATTATGACCTAGCTTCTCACACCACTTATGTTGTGTTTGTTTATTTTATACATAAGCATTGGAGCTACAATTGAAAGTCGACTCTGAATAATAGATTTTTGAGAAATTTTTCAATTCCATTTACTCTCAGAGTTTTTGCCAGAAATATGATGAGAGTAAGTCGTCGAAAATATATTTTTTCATATTTGTTATGTTATGTTGGATATGTCTGACATAGAATCGCCACCAGAGGTCAGCAATGGGTATTAAAAACGATGAGTAGACTCGAACCATACTTATAATTTCTGATACTTATACGCATTCATACTTATTTTAATGTCATACTCATACTACTCGTATTCAAAGTTCGAAATACTCATGGTACTCGTACTTAACAATACACATGATGTTATTGATTTCGACTATCCATGGCTCATCGTATACACGAATCACAAAATAAGTATGATTCGCGTACGAACACTACAATACTCACAAGAAGGTTGTGTGTTTGGTCTGCTTGCTGTCTTTGTCTTTTTTGTTTATGTGTCTGTTTTCTTTTGTTGTAAATGCAACAACAACTAAGACTGTAAATTTCGAGTGACTGGAATCATTCATAAGTATTATAAGTATTTTTCTAAAGTTATGAACCTAAATGAGTAGGCTTATGAATCAAACATATTTCAAATGGTATGAGTTTGATGTCAATGTTGTATGCATACTCATTGCAATATGTACTTATAAATCAACATTGTAGTAAGTACGAATGAATCAGAGTAGTGGGATTTCAATACTGTTGACTCGCTCATACTCAAAATTTGATGAGTACTTATGAGTAGTGGAAAAGCGATTCATTGCTGATCTCTGATCCCTACCCTATACTTAAACTTCTTCAATTTAAATTTGTTTACCGAATCAATTCGTAAGATCATTCGTCTACTCTTCCCTGGAGTGCTGTGGACAACTTCGACCAAGATTACTAATTGATTGTCCAAAAACTATGTCAGGACTACAAGCTAGCTTCTCTCACAACCTATGTTGTGTGTGTTAATTGTATTCATGAGTGGCGGAACCAAGAGTTTAAACTTAACTCCGAACTACTGATCTCCGAAATTCTTCACGGCAATTTTATGGACTTTCAGAGTTTTTACCGATGATTTCGATTACGGGAGGAATAGTTTTTAAAGTTTTTTAAAAGAAAAGTGTTCTTACGAATTTTAACAATTAGTGGGGAATCATATTCTATACTGCGGCCTATGCTCCCTAGAGGACTAAAAGGAACATATACATTGAGCGCCAAATGTGAGTAAACTCCACTGAAATAATTCATTTTCTTAGGATTTCCAAATATAAAAACGTTTATTTATTACTTATAAAATGTTAAAACAAAAACAACAATTCATGATAAAGGGACTTTTTTTACATTTAAGAACAAAAGTGTTGACTCACTTATGGCGCTCAGTATATATATATATTCTATACTGGTCAATAGCACAATCCCATAAATAATTGGGAAATAAATATCTTAAAAAGTAACACCGGTTCTGAGGACAGAATAGGGCCGCTCACTATAGATCTAGTCTAGCAGTTCGTAGAATAGGGATAACCGATAATCTGTGTTCAAGCGCTATAACTCAACAAGATGATCGCACAAATAATTGCTAAAGGAATATCTTAGAAAATGGCAAAATGGTTTTAGTTGGGGACGCTCACTACGGATTTTTTCTAGCAGCCCGCAGCATACCGGTTAGCACTTTATTCAGGCACAATAACTTAAAAACCACTTAATTTTACTGGAAATAAATTCTTTATTAAGACAATTTTTGGAAAGAATATAAGTTTGAAGCTATTGTCCACCGGAAGTTATGACTTCTTCCAATCTTTTGCGGCGATTTATGGATTTCGTCTATAATAAGCCGGGCGACTTTTCAGGGCAAGTGTGAATAGAGACGATTTTTCATATCCTGTTTTGAAGTGCATTGCATCCCAGTGAGGGCGTTTTGTAATAATTGAAATAAAACAGTAAACAGTAGGGACAAGGACCATTGTTTTTTAAATAGTTTTTGTCTGCCGGCTCAATATGTGGCCGAGCGTTTTCATGATGGAAAATTACGGTCTCATGTCTGGCCATTTTTCGTTCAATGGTTGCTTCAAATGAAGTAATTGTTGTCTGTACAAATCTGCCGTGATAATCAAGATTGGTTTCAACAGTTTTTAATGAATCACGGCCTTCTGACTCCCCAAGTTGACACCGCAACCACATAAATTTCAGATCACATCAGTCGGGCAGGAAGAAAAGCTGCCCACTAACGTAGAAAAAGAGCACAATTGAAAAACTATTCGAAAATAGTGGCCTGGAAGTTTGTTACATCTGGAAGAGGAATATATTTGCCTACGAGCATATGCTGGCAAACGTAGCAGATGGGAACGACCATATTATAATGGAGCATCATCACAGTGATCAACAGGCAGGATTACTTTCGAATATGGTCTGGGTAGAACAGTACGTATTGAGCAACCAAAAAATATCCCACTTTCTTGTACATTCTTCATCGATTTCAAAGAAAATCATTTCTTTAGAACTGTGCACCAAACAGACACATTTTTCCACAGTCAATAATATATTCTTGGAAAGCCAACAAACTATCTTGTTGAAGGTACCACAATATAAGAAATGTGCTTCATAACTAACAAAATTTGGCTTGAGAAATCGATGTTGAAAGACTGTTCCTCTATCACTTAATCAGCGTACATATGAGACTGTGAATGGTCAGCCAGCTTCAATTATTCTATGATTTCAACTTTAAAATGATAGAGGCTCGCATCCAAATGCTAACCTATGTGTTAACGAGCCATAAGATAAGTCCAATTACTGAGAACACTAAGGCGTCAACACTTTCTCTGGACAGAAATTTATTTTCAAAGCTGCTTCCATTACCATGACGCACATCTCTTAAAAATCTCTTCATAATCTCTTCAATTTCTTGCACAGTAGGTCGTTTAAGGTATTTAACGAAGTCTTTACTTACCTAAAACTTCTCTCGGATATATCCTGTAATTCGTTGTCGATTAGTTTTAATGTTTTTAATCTGAGTCCCTGAAATGTTTCATCGTCCACACTCTGTAAATGCGTATTTGACATCTCAATGTAACGCACTGAACTGTGAATGAATTCTGGAAAAAGACAGAAGAAAAAAGAGGTTAAAATGATTAAAAAAATTAAAAATTCCTTAAAATATGGAATTTTTTTTGAATCAAAAAAATTTCTCATAAGTTTGTAAATGTTGAAAAGCTTCCAGGAACCATTTTGTATTTGTTTTTAACCCTTGAAAAAAAATAGATCCTTCAAACCATTTTTAATTATTTTTTTATTTTCTTTTTTCTATCCTTGCTGTTGCTATTTTCGTCTGTTTTTCTTCTCCAATTTATTTTTAAAAAATTTAATTTTTCTTAAAAAAATCTGCAAATATTTGTTTTACAATCACCAGAGACAGAAGGCGTTTTATTTGTGACAGCAAAACAAAAATTTTATTTTCGTTTCTTAATAAAAAAAACTGAACGAAGAACGTAAATAAAAATAACTTTTCAGCTCTCAAGTAGTGAGAGGGTGATGAAAAAACAGGCGATTGTTTAAAAATAAAATTCCGAAAATATTTTGGTTTCTGTAATCTTAAGAAGGAAAAAAATGAAAAAAGGATTAACAAAACGAGGCATTCGTTTGAAATGTAAAATTGAATTAAAAAATATTGAATTCGGGCCAAGAGAAGAAGGTAATAAAAAAGAAAGTTATGGAAGACATAACAGACAAATCATGGCCATTTTTATCAAAATTGAACACAGTTTTCTCTATGATCCTTTTCTTAGTTTAGGTATGAATTCTATACAAATCTCCTTTGGCGAGACATAGGTTAGGTTAGGTTAGGTTAGAGTACGTGTACTTGCCAATTAAGACAAGTACAGTACCCGGAGGTCGAATTGACCCATTGTACAACGCCCTAGTTTCTCACACCAGTTCTGTTGTGAGTGTTAATTTTATACATGAGTGGCTGCGGGTCCTATAGTTTAAAGTCAACTCCGAACGACAGATTTTTGAGAAACTTTTCACGGCAATTTTATTTACTCTCAGAATTTTTGCCAGAAATCTGCTGAGAGGAAGTCGCCGAAGAAATACTTTTTGTTTTTTGTCTTGATGTCTGGCCTGGGGCTCGAACCCTGGCTTTACGTCTAATAAGCCAACACATTACCTACTAGACTACGGCGACGACTGAAATTCAATACAATGTAATGAAAGTCAATACTTAGGCTATCAGGTTAGGTTTGATTAGGTTAGGTTAGGTTAGAGTGGTAGCTTTGATACCAAACGCTCACTTGAGCACTCAGGCTATCAATTATTCTACATTTCTTGTGCTGTCTCTACTGGTCATCACCAGACCTAAACATTTCTCGTAAAACACTTGAGGAACTACCGGGTCCGACATCTAACGTTTTTTTTCAACTAGTGCTTATTTCGTGAATGGTAACACTTAGCTCATGTCTGATTTGACAGATAATTAGTTTTATCCTTCCGCTGAACGAATGTGGTTGTGTATACGCTTGAACAACGCTGGGAAATATTGCGACATTACTTTGAAAATCATGGTAATGTTGCAGAATGTGTGCGAAAATTGCGTACGGATTTTGGAAGAAGAGAAGCACCGTCAGCTCCGTATGTTCGCTATCTTGTGAAAAAAATGAAAGAACCTGGCATCCTCATCGATAAGCCAGTGCGTACACCCGAGAATATTGCTGCTGTGGCAGAAAGTGTGCGTGAAGTGCCATCAACATCAATTCACCGTCGTTCTCAACAATTGAACATTTCGGAGACATCATTGAGACGAATTTTGCATAAAGACCTTGGTATGACGCCATACAAAGTCCAATTGGCGCAGGAGTTGAAGCCAATTGACCATCCAATGCGTTTTCGCTTCGCTAAGTGGGCCTGCGATCGACTTAAAGAAGATGCCGATTTTGGCAAAAAAAAATCATCGTTTCATATGAAGTTCATTTTGATCTTGGCGGGTGTGTAAACAAGCAAAATTGTCGCATTTGGGGCACAGAAAACCCGCACGCATACATTGAAAAGCCGACGCACCCAAAACGAGTCACTGTTTGGTGCGGATTTTGATCCAGAGGCATAATTGGGTCATTTTTCTTCGAAAATGAGCAAGGAGTGGCCGTTACAGTCAATGGCGATCGTTATCGGGCCATGTTGAACGAATTTTTTTCACAAGAATTGAAGAGGAAGATTTGGTTTCAACAGGACGGCGCTACGTGCCACACAACCGAAGCTACGCTCGATGTTTGGCGCCCTGTTTTTGAAGATCGCATTATAGCCGCAGAGTTGATGTCGTTTGGCCACCACGTTTGACACTTTTGAACTTTTATTTGTAGGGTGCCGTTAAAGATAAATGTTACACCGACAAGCCAGAGACACAGCTGCACACAAACGATAATGTGCTTAAAAATTTGACCGATCGTGTAGTCTACTGCATGGCCAGCCGAGATAACCGGAAGGATTGTACTTTCATATAGAAAAAGAAATTTGAGAAAATATTCAGTAGTTTTTTTTATTGTAAAGCATTTTCAAAAAAAAAAAAAATTATTTGGCGGACCCTTTACAATGGGTCAAATCGACCTCCGTGTACTGTACTTCTTTAAATTGACAAGTACACGTCCTCTAATCTGTGGCATGACCTATATTGCTGATCACTTGGCCACTGCCAGTAGGACGATGTTGATGGTTTGGCGGTAAACATCTTGACTTGAGCTATTTGTGCAAAGAAAAAACGAATTAAAGAACAAATTTTTAAAGCCAAAACCCATAAAAAGCAAACCATTTGGGTTTCCTCCCTCATAGTTTGTTTCAATTAAATTAAACTCAACTAAATGATGATAAAAATTTAGGAAAAAAAATTGAATTTCGAAATTCTAAAAGCACTACGGTTTTATACTTCCCATCGTTTACTAGTCGTTAACTTTAGTATGTTTTTTTATTTCTTCGCTTTCATTTTTTCGTTTTCTAACACACTTTTTCCCATTGCGTTTGAAAATATTTTTGCCAAGAATTTTGTGTTAAAAAGGAATTTATTTTTCTATGCCTTCTTTCAAGTTGTAAGTCAGAAAATCACTCATACGCACCAGATGTCTGCAATTTGTTGTTGTTCATGAATTTTTCTTTCATTTTTTTTTCTTTTTTCTTTCCTTTCCTTTTCATACAGCCTTGTAAATTCAGAAAATTCTTTTTTTAATTTTTCCTTTCTTTTTTTTTCTTTTGCATTTCTTTTCTTTTCTTTACATCTTGTTTGTTTGATTTCATTACTGTTTTGCACATTTCAGTTTTAGAAATTTCAAAAAAAAAGAAAAATTCCTTTTATTTTTGATGTTGTTGTTGTACAAATGAATTTTAAATATTGTTTGTTATGCAAAAAAAAAAAGAAATAAATTTTCAACAACAGCATTAACAATACAAAAAAAAAAGAAAATTTTTGAACAATTTTGAATAGAAAACAGAAAAATCTTTAATGAAACCATAAATGCCAACATTTTTAAGGTTTTCATTGCAATACTGCATCCTGCCTTAGAGCATGCAAAGCTTTGTATAAGAGTTTTTAGAAAATTTAAAATAATTCAGCATTTGGTTAGCAAAACGATGTTTAAAATATGTTTCTACCATTGCACGTATAAATTAAGAAAAAAAAAAACAATGTGTAGGTAGATCAGCTGGCTTCCACACCGCTGATGAAACCAGAACCTTTGTGTGGAGTAGAGAGGGTTTGGAAGAGTATACCCGAGTCAAATGGATCAGAGAAAATCTACACTTCTGTTGTGTTATTATAAGGAGTAGTGATTTGTGTTATGCATCAGACTATCCGGAAGTATTCTGAGCATAATAATCGACATTTAACCAAGGCTTACAGGATAGCAAGTCGCCATAGTCTAATAGGTAGTGAGTTGGCTTATAAGACATGAGGCCACGGTTCAAACCCCAGGTCAGACAAAGCGAAATATGAAAAATATATCTTCGTTGACTTCCTGTCAGCAGATTTTTGGCAAAAACTCTGTAAGTAAATAAAATTTCTACGAAAAGTTCTAAAAAAATCAGTTGTTCCGAGTCGACCTTACACTGTAGGTCCCGACGACACTCATGTATAAAATTAACACACCCAACATAAGTGGCGTGCGAAACTAGGTTGTAAACCTAATTGAAGGGTTGTAAAGCCAAATTAGGTTACGTATACTCGTATATTGACTTCCAAGTTGCTATCATTGACAGAAAAGCCCCAGATGTCAGGATCGACGTTGAACTATGGAAGAAAATTGAATGTAGGCTGTAGGAGAAGAAGCAATGTGTCTAGTGATCATAGCCAGAAGAAAAAAGTAGCAAAATTATTAATTGTGGCAGCAGAAGCTCTGAAAGAGGTGATAAGTAGGTAGGTAGTTAGGTTGGAGTGATAGCTTTGATGCCAAAACTCACTTGAATATATATAGCGACCCTTTGTGATGTCATATGTAAGCGCAGTCCCTGCACAGAACGAATTCCCCACAACTCATCGAAGTAGTTGATCCGAGCACGAAAAAGTTGATTAATAAAGCATCCTTTGTTCATATTTAAGGCTTCATATACATACATACATACATAAATACATAACTGACCATGACAACCCTTCAGTCAGGTTTACGGCCTAGCTTGTCACACCACTTATGTTGTGTTTTCTAACGACAGATTTTTTAGGAGAAACTTTTTCATGGCAAGTTTTTATTTACTCTCAGGGTTTTTGCCAGAAATCTGCTGAGAGAAAGTCGCTGAAGAAATATTTTTTTGAATTTCGTTTTCTTGGATATGGCTGAGCTGGGATTTGAACAGAGGTCTCATGTCTAATAAGCCAACACACAACCTACCTACTAGACTACGGAGACTTCAATGTCTCTAGAGTTTATCAACTCACGAGAGTTGACATGAGGCACTTGTAAAGGGTGGGTCATATAAAAGTTTAAATTTCAAAATCCAATAAAACAAAAACGGTTTGAAATTTTTCCAAATGTATTCCATTGTTTTGAAATGCAATTATTCTGTTTAAAAATGGAGTATTATTTCATGGCATATGATGGCTGCCGTGTCTGGCGTTAAACGTTTGACGCAATAAATTGATTGTTACAACAGTCACTTGTGATGGATGCATTGCCTTCTGTAATACCACGTGTGGGTTTTCTGAGCCAAAAATACAGCAATTTTCCTTATTAACGTACCCATCAATATGAAAATTTGCTTTATCTGAGAAGATGAGTTTTTTTTTTTTTTTTTTGAAAATCGACATCATTGTGCAGTTTCTAGTTGGCCCAATAAATTCTAACGTTGCTCAAGCGGAAATCGATTAATTATATACAGTAGAGATAAATACTGTATTTTGTGACATAATAAAATGACATAAGTATTGTCACATTCGAAATAACCGATGATTGAACTTTAAATCGATAGATGATCCACCCTATTTATCCCTTAATATGATTTCATTAACATCTGGACATTTCAAAGAATAAAAGCTCTTTAGTTACCATCTAATTGCGATATCATTAGAGCAGTATATTCGTTATATCATATGCATTTGTGTTTGGGCCTTCGATCATGAATAAAATGAGTTCTTGATGACCAAGAATGTGTGTGTGTATAGAAGAGTACATTCATAATATCTTTGTTGTGACCTATAAGTAATGAAAATTAGGTATCAAATATTTTAGCCTGCTGTGTGGTGTTGTTCTGAGAGCCAGTTTATTTTCTAAACTACTTATGTCACTTATCAGTACCTTTTATGCCAGACTTAACACTTCTGGTGCTCCCATGTATTTTGAACAGCTAGAGACACGAGTTTGTTTTACAGATCTTTCACCGAGATTAGGAGCATGAGGGTAACTCCTCTCAGTAATTTTAAACTCCAGTTTGGATATTTAAAAATCGCTTTTGGAAAACTTTTCCTTTTTTTGCTTGGAAAAACTCAATTAAGAATATTGCATTGCATTGCAACAAACGCTTACCAAAATTTCAAAACCAATTTTAATTGAACAGCGTCTGTATAAATGGGAAAAAGCTAGCGAGACCAATGTATACACTTCAGCTCCTGTACCTTGACATGCACATGCGATTTAATTTTAATAAATATTTCCACATTTCAATTCCAATTTCAATTCCAATTTCTATAACACGTTAACAACAATTAGAGGTTTACACGAGAGAGAGAGAGAGAGGGAGAGGCTGAAAGCCATTCATACCAGCACTTTTCAAAATAACACATATAATACAGACACAGTAGTAGATAGACAGGCAAACAGGCAGACAGAAAGTTAGATTTGCTTTCATACATGCCATACAGGTTTTTGAACATCATAATTTATTCAAGTGCAAATTTCAATCAATTTTACTATTTTAACGAACAAACGTTTCCATAGAGAGCAAATGAGAGAGAGAGAGAGAAAGCTTTCAAACTTCAATTATAAGTATGTGTATGAGTGCTATTGCATATACAAGTGCTAGTAATAGTAGGCAAGCAATACATTGAGTATGTATGGCATCGAACATTTTTTACCTGATGTTTGTTTTTTTCTTTCTATTTTTTGTGAAGGATCTATCATGTCAGACACTCATAGACAATATGGACCACAACAGCATGCTCATACTCATACCCCCCATCTGTTCATACCGCGTGTGTTTTTTTCTATTTGACGGATATTGGCAATGTTAACTATTTGCCTGGTTGACTGCATGCATGACTGTGTTTGTACGTTACTCTGTTCGTCTGCTTTTTTTTTTTTGTTTGTTTGATACTCAGTGTGCTGTATGTTGTGGCTGTAAATGTTGTTGCTGGTTTGAAGCCATCTTTCTAACGCTGGTTTTTTCAAACTTAAAATTTTATTTTGAATTTTTTTTTTTGGTTGCGTTGTTACTGGGGCGTTATTTTTATGCCTTCAAATACACATTTTATTACAAATTTTTAGATTTTTATTTTCTCGGGTTTTTTAATGAAAAGCGTGTTTCATGATATTGAAATTTATACTAAAACATCGAGAAAAACAGAAACAACAACAACACCTATTTTTTTAGAAAAGTAAAGAAACTGAACTGAACGTATTCACAATTATTTACCAAAATCCATGGTGATGGTGGTGATGGTGGTCTGTTTTACACACCACCTCACCATTAATGGGAAATGGTCTGGTGTAACATTGTATGAAATGCTTCAACCGTAACATGTTGTTTGACTATTTAGAAAATTTCTACTTCATAAATATGTTTTCCAATAAAAAGTACAAAAAAAAAAAAAATGGATTCGTAATCAAATTTTGATTCCATTTCCAATTTTCAATATTATTTTTTATTTTTTTTTCTATTTTGCCAATATCAGCATAAAATAAAGTGTAGAAAAAAAAATCTGTTCAAAATCATATGCTTGAGCTGAGTTCAAAAAAATATATGAAATTTCAGTTCAAAAAGGTTCTCCAAATTGTAATTGGAAAATTAAAAGGAAACATGGTGTTTGAAAAAGAAAAAAAATAAAGTATTGGCAGGAATTTAAACTAAAATACTAAGATGTTTATGAGCTACTGAAGAGAAATTGCAAGAATTTTAAATAATTAGGACCATAGATCCACTAACAGCGTCTTAGTGCAACCCTTTTGACCTTTTCATCACGTCTCAGTAGAAGTAACAGAAAAATGCTGTGGGAAACTGTTAGCAAAAGAAATACTAAGTCCACTGTATACATACATATATACATAAATAATTGGTCATTACAACCCTTTAGTCAGGATTACGACCTAGTTTCTCACACCACTTATGTTGTGTGTGCGTTAATTTTATACATAAGTAACGGGACCTACAATTTAAAGTCGACTCCTGAACGACAGATTTTTGAGAAACTTTTCAAGGCAATTTTTATTTACTCTCAGAGTTTTTGCCAGAAATCTGCAGAGAGGAAGTAAACGAAGAAATACTTTTTGTATTTTGTTTTGATGTCTGGCCTAGGGCTCGAATCCTGGCTTTACGTCTAATAAGCCAAAACACTGCCTACTAGACTACGGCGACTTCCACTGTATGGAATGCCTAAAGTGTGGAAAATGATTGGCTTCCAGGAAACTGTTTAATAAGGCCAAAAGTAGAGAGCAAGTACTTCTGTAGCAATGTAGGCTAAGTTTTCGACACAATTTAGATACACAATAATTTGTCAACAAGTCCTTGAAGTCGCCGTAGCCTAGCAGCTAGTGTGTTGGCTTATAAGACATGACACCTTGGTTCAAATCTCACGTTAGACATTTAATTTCTGGCGAAAACTCTGCCATGAAAAAGTTCCTCACAAATCTGTCGTTCGGTGTCGTCTTTAAACTGTACATCCCGCCACTCATGCATAAAAATTCCCACACACACCAAAAGTGGTGTGAGAAGATAGGTTGTAATCCTGACTAAAGGTTTGCAATAACCAATTATGTATGAATGTATGTCCTGGAATAACATCTTATATTTGAGCAGGCGATCCAGGACTACCAACAACAAAGACATTATGAATGTACTCTTCTATACACACACACTTCCTTGGTCATCAACAACTTACTTTATTCATAATCGAAGGCCCTAACACAAATGCATATGATATAACGAATATTCTGCTCTAAAGACATAGAAATTAGGTGATAACTAAAAAGCTTTTATTCTTCAGAATATTATCTCCAGTGAATGTAATTGAAGTCGCCGTAGTCTAGTAGGTAGTGTGTTGGCTTATTAGACGTAAAGCCAGGGTTCGAGCCCCAGGCCAGACATCAAAACAAAATACAAAAAGTATTTCTTCGGCGACTTTCTCTCAGCAGATTTCTGGCAAAAACTCTGAGAGTAAATCAAATTGCCATGAAAAAGTTTCTCAATAAGTCTGTCGTTCGGAGTCGACTTTAAACTGTAGGTCCCACTACTCATGTAGAAAATTAACACACTCAACATAAGTGGTGTGAGAAACTAGGTCGTAATCCTGACTGAAAGGTTGTAATAACCAATTACGTATATATGTAGGTCCTTCCTTGGTAATCAAGAACTCATTTTATTCAAGATCGATTTCCCTAACACAAATTCATATGATATAATGAATGTACGGCTCCAAAGACATCGCAATTAGGTGATAACTAAAAAGCCCCTATTCTTTGAAAATCTTATCAAGGGTGGGTCATCTATCGATTGAAATCTGGATCATCGATTATTTCGAATGTGACAATACTTATGTCATTCTATTTTGTTACAAAATTCAGAATATTATCTCCACTGAATATAATTAAACGATTTCCGCTTGAGCAACGTTGGGACTTATTGGGCCAACGAGAAACTGCACGATGATGTCGATTTTCCAGATGAACCTAATTTTCATCTTGATGGGTACGTTAATAAGCAAAATTGCCATATTTTGGGCTCAGAAAACCCGAATGTGGTATTAGAGAAGGCAATGCATCCATTACGAGCGACTGTTTGGTGCGGCCTGTGTAGCGAAGGCATCATTGGCCCATATTTCTTTGAAAATGAGGACGACGCAAGCATTATAGTCAATGAAGATACCTATCGCACCATGATCCGCGATTTTTTTGGTACCCGCTCTTCATGGTATTGAAATTGCCACACATCAATTTATTGCGTCAAACGTTTGATGACCTTTAGGTTAGGTTATGTTAGAGGACGTGTACTTGTCAATTAAGACAAGTGCAGTACCCGGAGGTCGAATTGACCCATTGTATAAAGTCCTTAAAGAGAGAATGATAATAGTGGAAATAGGATAAAAAGGAGAGCATATAGGAAAGGGGTTAATGACCTTTTAATTAGACCAAATTATAATGTCAATTGGCCGCCAAATATGCCATGAAATAATATTCCATTTTTAAACGAAACAATTGTACTTCAAAACAAAAGAATAAATTTGTTTAAATTTCAAACCGTTTTTGTTTTATTGGATTTTGAAATTTAAACTTTTAAATGACCCACCCTTTACAAGTGACTAATCCCGTGGCTTTTGATAAACTCTAGAGACATTGAAGTCGCCGTAGTCTAGTAGGTAGTGTGTTGGCTTATTTGACGTGAGGCCTCAGTTCAAATACCAGGTCAGGCACCTCCAACTAAACGAAATAGAAAAAATATTTCTTCGGCGACTTCTTCTCAGCAGATTTCCGGCAAAAACTCTGATAGTAAATAAAAAAAATTTCCATGAAAAGTTTCTCAAAAAATCCAGAATTCGGAGTGGACTTTAAACTGTAGGTGCCACCGCTCATGTATAAAAATTAACGCACACAACATAAGGGGTGTGAGAAACTAGGTCGTAATCCTGACTAAAGGGTTGTAATGACTAATTATGTATGTATGTAGAGACATTTGTCTCAATTTCCATTGAACTGCGCACGAAAAAGTATCCGATAGAATAGCTATAGATTTCAGGCCCATTACCCTGTACCCATTTTTCAAATTGGAAACCGATGGTTACTGTATGCTAACATACAGCACAGCACTTTTAAAAATTCATTCAAACTTCTATAAAGGATTGGAAATTAATTTCGGTATAAATTCATGTCCTTTTTTAAATGAAAATAGTGTGGCATATAAAATAAAAAAATTTGAAAATGGAAAAACTTTAACGATTATTTTGCTTGTGTTGCATTATTTTTTAATATTTTTCTTCTTATTTTTCTGGGCTGCTGTTGTTGCTTTTCGCTAGCAGCAGCTGCTGCATTTAGAAAAACTTGTCGTGGCTTAAACTAAATAAAGATGCGCTCGCTGCTCTAAATTGTAGACCACGTTCATATTCTGTTGCTTTTTCTGTTTAAAAAAAAATTTATAAAGATTTAAAAAAAAGCAACGAAACAGAAAAAAATAGTTACTTAATCCTGTTTTTCTGTAGAATTTTTCTCTTTTTTTCTAAATTCTTACCAATTCACTAAAAGCTGCTCAATGTTGAAAGAAAAAAATTCACAAAAAGAGAGGAATTGCTGATAAAAATTGCTTGTGGTTGATTTTCTTTTTTCTCCTTTTTTTCAATTTTTTTTTAATAGAGAACATGAAAATCCACTTTCTCGTAAAAATAATAAAAAAAATGTTCAAATATTTTGCCAAAAAAAAAAACAACAAAATAAAATGAAAAAAAAAATAACTGAAAAATGGAATCCTAATTCGTTACAATAATTGCTGTTAAGTGCTTAAAATAATAACAACAATAATAACAACTACAATAATAGCAAATAAATTTTTCTATTTTAATGGAACACACGTTTGTCTATGAATTATTTAAAAGCAGATTTTCATGTTCCTGTTCCCTGTTCCTTATTTGAATGTAATCAAGCCACACTGATATGATGTTGGCAAGTGGTTAATGATTACTACATCGGAAAATTGTAATCGTAATGCATAAAATAGTTTAGAAATTCCATTTCACTGTAGAATTTTTAGTAAATGTTGCCATCAGTTTTAGTTCAATTAGACTTCAAGTCAATCCTTGCTGGGTCTTCATGTAAGCGTCAAAAGAAACTGTACACTAAGGATGAAATTCTAACAATCAGCAAACTCAACTTTTACCACTTGAGGAGAGTGCCCGAAAAAATTTGTTAATGTTTTGAACTTTTTTTTTGTTTCAATTTTAAAAACTGGCAATGAAACAATTTTGAAAACAAAAATAAAAATAATGTCCGGTTTCTTTTGTCGCCCACTGTTTATGAATTCCTGTTAATATTCATTGAAATGTGGCATGTTCTTGTGTATTACTTGAGGTTAGGTTAGGTTAGAGGACGTGTAATTGTCAATTAAGACAAGTACAGTACCCGGAGGTCGAATTGTCCCATTGTACAACGTCCTAATTTCGCGCACCACTTATGTTGTGTGTGTTAATTTTATACATGAGTGGTGGGATCTACAGTATATATCCACCACTGTATCTAAGCGTGCTTCTTGACGCTAAGCCGTATAGGGAAGACCATCCATCAGTTTAAGGTGGCTGTCCCCTCGATGGGGTCATGAGCGTACACACTTAGGCCACACACTGAGTTCCATCGTGATGCCACAGTTTCACATTCTCCCCTAGTAAAGGAACCACTCGGAGCTTTCGATGAAGCGGCTCAGACTGCCAATATCCATGCATGACAGTTCATCCAGATCCTCCATGTAGTAGGCCCCCAGGAGCCTGTTTCTTCTCGGACCAAATGCCGGGCATGTACGCAGTAGGTGAAGAACAGTCTCATCCTCATCCTCCTCCTCCTCTCCACAGCTTCTGCCGAAATCATTTGCAAGGTGTCCAAGACCAAAACGTCTCGCATAAGTTCCTATAATACAATGCCCCGTAATTATCGCAATAACAGTGCTGAGCTTACTTCTTTGGAGCTTAAGCAGAGCCGCCGCCTACCTTTTATCCAGCCTTGGCCAGATTTACTGCGCTGTTCTGCCCGTGTAAGAAGCTGCATCTACTGTTGACAAAATCCAATACTACCGTAAGTATGATAGTTTCGTGAATAATTCCTTTCCGGTACTTGGTTTGCCTTAAATCCTTGTAGAGGAAGTAGTAACGAGGCTTCCTACTAGAAGCTGTTTGTGGATCTTTGAAGCTCGTTTTCAGGAATCCGGGGCTATTAGCCCTCAGTGGAACTTCTTGAAGCAGTGGAATGCAGATAAATTGGATAATGGAGATACACATCTTGGGTGGTGAGAGAAGCTGAATTTGAATTCACTTTCAAAACAATTTACTTAACAAAAAATCACGGAATCTTTTTCATTCTCCTTCCAAATTTTCACTCTCCATTACCATTCTCTACTGATTCCATTACCGAGTCATTTTGATTTACACAACAATTGTATTTCATGGCCTTTTTAACACTCTAACAATACCAAGTAATTTTATGGTGGCCCTTCATCATCATGGCCATTTGCTAGAGTTTTTTTTTTTATCTTTATTTCTTACACTAAATTAAACACACGGTAGTGGCACAAATCAATTTGTATTTTATTTCTGATACCGTTGTTTTCCGCCATAACAGTTTTATTTCCGCTATAACGGTATTAAAGTCTTCTTGATACTACACTGTACTTGTGTTCTTAGCAACAACATAAACACCTACATTATTAACGGTAAAACACTAGCCGGCAACACACACAATAATAAACCATGTCCGATTTACAAAGTAGTTGTTGTTCGGCCATTAAAAATGACTCGTCGTGGTAATACCTCTACTACATGTTGTTGTAGATGTTTGAGTTGTTGTTCGAGTTGTTGGCGTTGTTGTTCCTGTTGGCCAAAAAACAAAATTGTGAATTGTTTGTTCACAGCAGCAGAGAGAACAAACAGAAGAAAAAAAAGACTCTGAAATGAAATAAAATAGCGTAAGAGAGCATAAAAAAGGAATACTTGAGATGGCCACATAATAAGACCATAACTTTACGCTCAGTTTAACAACACTTTTCCTTTATACACTTAACCACCCCCCCTCATACATCTACACACACATACAAATATACGCTGACCTATACAATAACAACCGAAGGTATATTGCATTACTCTACCACCACCAGCATCAAAAAGTTTAAATAAACGACTTGATACTTTTATTGGTATTTGGCTGTAATAAGTGTATGTATTTTTGTATTTGTATGTATATATGTATGTATGTATATGTATGTACGTTATCTGTGTGTGGACATAATAAACAACATAAAATGTCAGTTTAAGTTGCGTTTATCGTTCATATAAAATACAAAAAAAAAAATACAAAAGAAAGTCTAAAAACCCATGGCCAATAAGTGAATTTCGTTAACAGTTTTTATTTTATTGTTAAGTTGTATGCTTCTATTCTTTATTTTCTTTCTTTTGCTTGTTTTTTTATTACATTTTAAGGTGTTTTTTATGCCTCTAGTTTAGGTTTAGTTTACATTGCCAAATATTGGAAACAATTTTAAGTAAAATAATGCCAATTGTTGATGAAGAACGTTTCATGATATTGGCCAAGCAGAAATTTATTAAGACACTCAGTTTTTATGGCCAGCAATTGATTGCTGAGATGAAAATTTTATAAATTAAAAGGATAAGGAAATTTTCTATACAATAAAGCGCGAAGGTACAATTGAAGCAGCAACTTGAAGTGCATAGCCTAATGGAAAACAAAGTAGGGCATTGTCTTATCCTTTAATTTTATAAAAAAAGCGTTCCAAATTAACACTAAGAGACTATTCTCTTTGACAAATAATATTGTTACGAAAATGGAAATGGTGTTTTGATTTTACATCGTTTAACAATAAAATTAGAAACAAAAGCTACAAAAACAAAAACAATGTATTTGTTTACATGATACACCAGTAAACAAAAATATACCAACAAACACCAGCCAATGGGTCAATTCGACCTCCGGGTACTGTACTTGCCTTAATTGACAAGTACACGTCCTCTAACCTAACACCAGCCTAAGAAAAGGAATAAACATGTAAACAAAAATACAACAACAAATACTACAAGAATAAATGTAAACGAAATACTCAAACAACAATAATGAAACAACGAGATTTTGCATTTATAGAGATCTCGAGAAGACGAAGCAGTGAATATTCGCCTTCAAGAATATTTATCAGATAGTTTACGTTGCCATATAAAAAGCAAGTCAAAACAGGCAACGGAGTTAGTAGAAATTCAGTCAGTCTTGCGTAAAGAATAATCGTGGTTTGAAGATCTCCGTTAAAAACATCTGTCGAACAGTTGTTATTCTTTACGCCAAAGTATGTAAAGCGGAATAACAAATAAATCAATTGTTGTTGATTACATCAAGTTGTGGACAGTGGCACACAGTATTGTACGACCAATTCATACATACATAATTGGTCATTACAACCCCTTAAGTCAGGATTACGACCTAGTTTCTCGCACCACTTATGTTGTGTGTGTTAATTTTATACATGAGTCGTGGGACTACAGTTTAAAGTCGACGCCGAACGACAGATTTTTAAGAAATTTTTATTGCAATTTTATTTAAACTCAGAGTTTTTGCCAGAAATCTGCCGAGAGGAAGTCGCGAAGAAATACTTTTTGTATTTTGTTTTGATGTCTGGCATGGGGCTCGAACCCTGGCTTTACGTCTAATAAGCCAACACACTACCTACTAGACCACGGCGACTTCACTATATGAATAAATGTAAACAAAATACATAAACAGCAATAATGAAACAATCTCTACAACAATCCATCTCTAGAAGGCGAAGCAGCAAACATTCGCGTTCACGAACATTCATCAGACTGTTTACGTTGCCATATAAAAGGCAAGACAAAGCAGGCAACGGAGTTAGTCAAAAATTCTGTCAATCTTGTGTGAATAAGTCTTGTTTGAAAAGAATAATCGTGGTTTGAAGATCTCCGTTACAAAGATCTGTCGAACAATTGTTATTGTTTACGCAAAAGGGTGTAAAGCGGAATAACAAATAAAGCAATTGCTGTTGTTTACATCAAGTTGTGAACAGTGGCACACAGAATTGCCTTTTTGCCAGAAGCCTGCTGAGAGTCGCCGAAGAAATATGTTTTGATATTTCGTTTTGCAGGAAATATCTGACCCGGGATTTATACCATGGCCTCACATCCATGAAGGCAATACACTAGCTAGAAGACTACGGTGACTGTTATAAGAGGTGTATATATAACAGATAACAGATATCGATAGCAGATATCGATAACAGACATCGATAACAGATATCGATAACAGATATCGATAACATATATCGATAACATATATCGATAACAGATATCGATAACATATATTGATAGCATATATCGATAACAGATATCGATAATACATATCGATACCATGTATCGATAACAGATATCGATAACAGATATCCATAACAGATACCTATAATATGAAATGAAGTGTAGTCTTAGCATTGTAGCAAGAATTGTACGACCAATAAAGGTTTTTTATTAAAACTAAACATAAATTTATTTTTTTTTATTTGCAATCTACGAGTTCATATTTCAAATATTTGCTAAAGGTAAAAAGTAACAATATCATCACAATCTCATATTGGTGCCTAGGCACAATGCAACACTAGAAAAACACGAGTTCTTTCACATTTTGCAAGCAAGTGAATTGAGAGAATGGGTTATCCTTTCTTGATATCAAATTGAAGTTCAATAAAAAGCACCCAGACCTTTGTTTAAGATGAAACTTTAATTTCATTCTAATGCTAAGGTTCTGCCATTCTATTCGAAATGCAATACAATGATCGCCTCTAGATTAGTTGCACCATTTGATTCACTTGAGTTAGTTTTCGAACGTTTTTCGCTCATTTCAAGCGCTGTGCTGGTGACATCTCGCAAAATATTGCTTTTCAAATGCTTAAGCACTATAAAAAATTTTGTAACAGCTGGCAATAGCTGGATTTTGTCACTTTTCGGAAACTTCTCATGCATGAAATCTAAAATCGCAATATCCTGCTGAAACCACATACCGTCCAGTTTATAGTCTTCATAGTTCATACATACATACAGTGGTGGCCTTATAATTAGACACGACTTAGCAACATGATTGTTTGTTAATTTGTTTTGAAGTTTTCACTGTGTACCTGGGATCAAAGGCTTTGTTTGGAGGACGTCTTACATATGTACGTTTTTCCATCAGGTTGGGACAAATTAAACTTAGATTCGTCACTCCAGAGAACTCTGTTCCAGAAACATCGTTTGTAATTTTAAGGCCACCACTGTACATACATAATTAGCCGTTACAGCCCTTCAGTCTGGATTACGACCTAGTTTCTCACACCACTTTATGCTGTTTGTGTTAATTTTATACATGAGTGGCGTGACTTAAAAGTTTAAAGTCGATTCCGAATGGCAGATTTTTGAGAAACTTTTCATGGCAATTTTATTTTGCCGGAAATCTGCTGAGAGGCAGTTGCCGAAGAAATATTTTTTCATATATTCTTTTTGAGGTCTGACCTGGAGTTTGAACCGAGCACGCTGCCTACTAGACTATGGCGCCATTCCGCACATAATGCCACCAAATGCAAAGTGTCAATAGCAATTTTTTATCTCATATGAAGTGCCTTCCAATTTGCTTTTATTGGCCGATCACAGACGAGAACAATTATGCTGGCACAAAATGGCAGCTTGTAGGCAAGAGGGGTGAGGAGAGTGGTTTTTTGCTGACATAATTCTTCAACCAGCTTCTACTCCGCACAAACCAATACATAAACAACACAAAACCAATACACATACAATTTTATGCCAGATGAAATAGTATCGTGTGTGACTGAAAGGACAAAAATTGTGCGCCTTTAAAAATAGTCTCGTGTGTGATGGCGGATTGAAATAAAAAACTTGAGCTCTTTTTATAATTTTCTTATAACCCAGCTTTATAAACAATAAACAATTTTTATGTTCATGTTTTCATTTCATTTCTTTTAATTTATAAATTCCCCTACCATAAGCGTGCTTCTGAATACTGTGGTAAAAATATTAGTATAACTTACATTTAACAGCAGAGAGAGAGAGAGAGATAGGAAAAGAGAGAGAAAGAAAACAATAAAATAAAAATATTTTTGCTTATAATTTTCTTGAGATAACAGCTACGTATGTACGTACGTATGTAAGTGTAGACTTATCTTATCCTTATTATATGAGTGTATGTATTTGTTTATTTATTTTTATAGGTTTCTTCACTCTGAATACTTGTTTACTTTACATACTCAATCTCTTTCTCTCTCTCTCTGTCTCTCAAACTCTAACTCATGCTTGAAGAATTTTACTTAACCGAAGAAAAAAGAAAAACTGAAGAAAACTTGTGGTATTTATTTAAGGCTTGAGAAAAATTCAGCATAAAAAAGAGACAAAAGGGCGAGAGAGAAGGAGAGAGAGTATAAATAATATTATTGTTGTTTTTATTTGTTTTGCTTGGCGAAATATTCAATTTTTTTGTTATTGTTTCTATACTTATGAGGTCTTAAAATAAACAACAAATATTCGCAGAAAGAAAACAAAAAATTGTTATAAAAATAGTTTATGTACTCTTAAGGCTCTCAATTCTTATATTTATTTACTTTGTCTCAAACCACACACACTCATATACAGACAATTTATTTTTATTTTTTATCAATTCTCTTAACTCTCATACTTATGTTGTTGGGCCAAAAGAAAAAAAAAAACAAATCATTTGAATTGCTTTTGCATTCTTAACTCCAATAAAAGAGAAGAGAACAGCAGCTGATATCACTTGAATATGTATTGAGGATGCGATTATGATTTGATTCTCTTTTATTTCGTTCATATCAGGAGCATAAATATAATGTACAAGTATGTGAGAAAGTTTTTCTGTTTGTTTTTTTTTTTTTTGTGTTTATGGTACAGCCTATAATGTTTCGAAACCTTTTGTTCTGTCTTTACTTAAACACACTTACCAGACAGGTCCCTGTGTATTTATTTTTAAGAGAAGAGAGAGAGAGAGAGAGGGAGAAGAGAAGAAATATAATTCTGTGGTAGAGCTATGGCATATGGTAACATGCTAAGTAAACACTTGATTGAAAACCTTTAAAAACAAAAGTAAATAATACTCACACACACACACACACACACACGAAAATTACAATGGCTTTGGAAATAAAGGAATAATAAACACCAGCCCATATAATTATATCCTGTAAGTCAAATATAATTGGGTGTGGAGTTTACATATATCCCATTAGGGTTAGTGGTATATGTGTTAATGCAAACACATATTGAGTGGAAATGCGAAGAAATTTCAAATCAAAAATCAATAAATTGTTGAACAAATCGTTGATTTGCTCTTTAATTATTTTTTTAATATTTTTTTCTAAATTATCGTCTAGAAAACTATCACTTGTTCGTGTATTCTACAGAAAAGAGTTCATCTTTCACATAACATAACATATCATTTTTCATTGATCATTACAACCCTTCAGTCAGAATTACGACCTAGTTTCTCAAACCACTTATCTTGTGTGTGTTAATTTTATACATGAGTGGCGGGACCTGCAGTTTAAAGTCGACTCTGAACGACAGATTTTTGAGAAACTACTCATGGCAATTTTTATTTACTCTCAGAGTTGTTGGCAGAAATCTGCTGAGAGGAATCCTAACTGAAGGGTTGTAATGACCAATTATATATCTTTGTGTGTGTGGAATATAGCATCGTTCAAATTATTGAACATAAATTTTGCCTGAATGTAGCCCGCGTGTCGTGGGTTATATTGCCTTTAAGGGCAGCACAGATTTGTGGCTTATGCGTATATACCCCCGTATTAAGAAAACCCCACAAGAAAAATACACACGATCTCGATGGCCAGTTCACATATTCTTCACCCTCAAATCGCTTGTGCAGAATATTTAAAGTGACATGAGTTGTGCGGCAAGTGGCGCCATCCTAAATTTAAATCACATGTAGTTATTATCCAAATCATTCAATTCAACCTATAGTGCATGTATTTGCCAGTGATAGGCTTTCCACTATCTTTCTCATTGGAATATGGTTTATTAGAAGTTGGGCCATAGTTCAAACCCCCTCTCGAACAATACGTAACATGAAAAAAAATTTCTTCCACGACTTCACCTCCAGCAGTCTTTTAGTAAAAACTCTGAAATTCAAATAAAATTATCATGAAAAGTTTCTACAAAAAATCTGTCGTTCGGAGTCGACTTTAAACTGTTGATAACGACACACATGGATAAAACGTAAATGTACACATTATAAATAGTGTGAGACGCTAGATTGTGGTCCTAACTAAATGGTTGTAATCACCAAATTAAGTACAATATGGACCAGTGATCAGCAATGAATCGTTTTTTCGCTACTCATAAGCACTCATGAAATTTTGAATATAAGTGAGTCAACAATATTGAAATTTAACTATGTATTCTGATTCATAAGTCTACTCATTCAGATTCATAAGTTTAGAAAAATACTTATAATACTTCCAAATGATTCGAATAATTCATCAAAATTTACATACTTAGTTGTTGTTGCTTATACAAAACAAGGAAAAAAGACACATAAGCAAAAAAAAAAAACAGAGCAGCAAGCAGAGCAAACACACAACCATTTAGTGAATATGTTAGTGTTCGTATTCGTACTCATACTTATTTTGTGCTTCGTGTATTTGTTGAGTTATAGAGACCCGAAATCAACAACATCATACGTGTTGTTAAGTATGAATATGATGAGGACTTCAAACTTTGGATATGAGTAGATGATATTAAATGATATTAAAATAAGTATGAATGCGTAGAAGTATCAGAAATTATGAGAGTATGATTCCATTCTATTCATCTTTTTGAATACTCATTGCTGATCTCTTTCAAGGACAAAATTAACGATAACAACATGTGTGGTGTGGGAAATTATGTTGCAATATTGACTAAAGTGATGTAATGGCCATGCCAATCCAACATTTACTAATCTACTAAAAGAATGCATAGTTTTGCTACTTTTTCTTTAAACTAGTTTAAAAATTTTTTTAATACTTTATCGATCTCCTATCAAAGAATTTCTTTGTGTGATTAAAGCAATTATAAAAAAATTTTAAAAGAAAATATTTTAATTATGCTGAAAGAAAATCTTACAATAAAATTTTCTATTAAAAAAAAAGAAAAAAAAAGAAAATCAAAATTTAATCTCTTTATGAACCCCTAAACTAGGCTAAGCAACTTGTTTATTTCTATTAAAATAAACTTTTCTCTCTCCTATATAATTTGAAATACACACTTATGCAGTTAAACTGCTTTTGGATTATATACACCTATACACACACACATACATTTATGCACACGTACACTTATATATTTTCTTATTAAGTTTGATCTTTAAATAAAAATAAAATATTATTGGAACATAAATTTTATTTCGTTATAAATTTAATTTTTTTTGACTTTTTCTTTGCATTTTTTTTTGATTTATTTTTAGTTTCTGGATTACGGTTGTTGTTGTTGTTTTTATTTTATTTTATTTTTATTTTATTTTTTAAAATAAATTTAGAACGCAAAAATATTATTTATGATTTTCATTTATTTTTCTCTGTATCTTATTTTTCTTGGCCTTAGTGTTGTTGTTGTTGTTGGTTACTTTTTAGTTTTTGTATGTATATTTTTGTGTTACAGTTGTTGTTGTTGTTGTTGCCTTTGCTCTTTATACCATATAATAATTTACTGTCATATGCAGACATTTTCTGTGTGAAATTTCACAAAAAATCAAAAACGAAAACGAAAAAGGAAGAAAAATCGACAAAAAAAAAACAGAAAAAAACTGGAAATAAAAACTGTCTAAAATAAATGCAAAAATGTTTTTCAAAAATGAATATGAAAGTCTAACAAAAATCATAAATTTATATCCATATCAATGTATGTATGTATGCACATATGTATATATATTGTATGTGTATGTGAGATACAATTTAACATAAATATCGCCTTTGGTTATCATACCGAATATGTGTGTCATAAATTTCAAAATGTATCCTGGATATCCATATGTACGTTAACAAATTGCTTTATTGGTATGATCTTGGGAAAAATGTCTTTAAAGAGTTTAAATTTTGATTTTTTAAAACATTAAAAAGGAATTCTATCGTAAAAGAAAGTGAAATAAAGAGGTCGGCGTACATCCTACAACAAATATACGAATTTATTTCAGTTTGTTTAAAATGTTCATATTAAGGAAGGAAAATCAATCCGGACTCATGCTTAAGGCTCAGCGGTCTTGGGCACAAGGCAAATGGCTTCTGCTGGATCTATAGAGATGAAGCACATGTCGAAGGTGAAAAAGACAACAACAAATTATCCATGTTAGGCATTGATAGCCTAAGAAGCTTCGCATATTTCGAAATTAGAGGGAATTTTAAGACTATGATATCACAAAGTGTCATGCGTAAGCCTTATGATGACTAAGTATTATCGATGTTCTGTAAATCACAACATAAGAACGCTGGCCTTACATTTTTCTTTTGTAAAAATACCCTTAAGCAGAAATTTCAATTTACGTAGCCTCCGCGAGACTCAACTAGAAACCTGGACGGAATTTCCCAGACGTCTCTGTGGCACGTGCTTGAGTTTACGCGTGTGTAGAGCATATAGTAATAAAAAAAATTCTGTACCGATTTAGTCGCTGTAGTCTTGTACGTAGTGTGTCGGTTTATTAGACTTGAGGTCTCTGTTAAAAGTCCAGGTCAGACATCTCCACTAAAATGAAAACATGAAAAATATTTCTTTGGCGACTTCCGCTCAGCAGATTCTGGCAAAAACTCTGAGAAAAAAAAAATAAAATTGCCATGAAAAGTTTCTCAAAAAAAAATCTGTCGTAATGTAGCTGTAATGACCATGTATGTAATGTATGTATGTATATATGCAAATTCCAATTACTACGCACATGGCGAAGGTGAAAAAGGCAACAAGGAGATTATAGGAAAATTTAAAACCGTGATATCACAATGGGTCTTATATGGGCCTTATGATGACAAGGCATTATGCATGTTCTGTAAATCTTAACATTACAATGCCTGCCTCTTACATTATCTCGCAAAAAAAAAGCAGGAATTTCAACCCATGTAATCTTCGCGAGACTCATCCAGAAACCTGAACGGAATTTACCAGATGTGTCTGTGAAGTCGTTAGTTTGTTAGACATTAGGGCTGGGTTCAAATCTTAGGTCAGACATCTCCAACATGAAAAAATAATTTTTCGACCACTTTCTCTCAGCAGATTTACGACAAAAACACCGAAACTAAATAAAATTGCCAGGAAAAGTTTTTCTCAAAAAAAAAAAAAAAAAAATAATAAAAAAAAATCAGAGTCAACTTTAAAATGTAGGTCCCGCCACTCATATATGAAATTAACACACACAACATATGTAGGTGGTGTGAGATAGTAGGTCATAATCGTAACTAAAGGTAATGACAATTACGAATGCATGTCTGTGACACGTGCTTGAGTTTATGCATCCATAAAGCCTACAGTAATAAAGAAATTGCTGTACTGATCCTAACAAATCCTGTAGTAACCATAATAAGGGCAATGCTTCCCTAGAGCCTACAGTAATAAAAAAAATTGCCGATCAGTTTCGGCATCTTAACAATTCCTGTAGTAACCCTAGTAAGTGCAATATATACGTTCCGAAATACGTTAAAACATAACATAATTTTCTTAGCAGTGCCTAGAAAGCTTGAAAATTTTCTTCAAAAGGAGGGGAAAGAAGTTTTTAACGATTTGCAAGTGGTAAAGATAGTCGCCCTGAGTTTCATATTTCGACATCATTCATTTGCATCTTTATGAATATTCATCTTTATGCATATTCATCTTCATGCATATTCATCTTCATTCATATACATCTTCATGCATATTCATCTTTATGCATATCCATCTTCATGCATATTCGTCTTCATGCATATTCATCTTTATGCATACTTACCTTTAGGCATATTCATTTTCATGCATATTCATCTTCATACATACTCATCTTCATGCATATTCATCTTCATGTATATTCATCTTCATGCATATTCATCTTCATGCATATTCATCTTCACGCATATTCATCTTCATACATACTCATCTTCATGCATATTCATCTTCATGTATATTCATCTTCATGCATATTCATCTTCATGCATATTCATCTTCACGCATATTCATCTTCATGCATATTCATCGTCATGCATATCCATCTTCACGCATATTCATCTTCATACATATTCATCGTCATGCATATCCATCTTCATGCATATTCATCGTCATGCATATCCATCTTCATGCATATTAGTCTTCATGCATATTCATCTTTATGCATATTCGTCTTCATGCATATTCATCTACATGCATATTCATCTTCATGCATATTCATCTTCATGCATTTTCATCGTTATGCATATTCAAGTCCAATTGCGTAACTAAAAGGGATGACCATATTATAAGCGTGTTACTCAATGCAGTTCTGTCCATTCGCATAGAAGCAGGTTCGAGATTCAATTAAAGAATACAGGTGGTAGTGCCATAAATGACCTTCACCGCCGCCAAGAAAACTGCCTAAGTGTTCTTAATTTTTTAAATATTTTTGAACCTCTGAACGCTTCTCCAAAATTTCTCTGATTCTTGTTGAAAGGTTATTACTACTACCCTTCATATATTTCACTCTTATAATGAAACTGATGGGGAACTTCATCTCTTCTTTTTGCACGTCAATGTTGCTGTCAACCCTATTGCAGAATATTTGTCGCCCACATATGTATGTACATACGGCCATAAGCCATTTTCAAAAATATTCTCAAATAGTTTCGAACAGAATATAACTGTCAAAGGAACATGACACGTACTTTCAAAGTGTTTGGTGGGTGGGGGGAGATGGTTGTGATGTTAAACTGTTGTTTTGGAATTGACAAAATCCACTACAATCCCTAAGCTGCGGATTATATGTATGTAAACATACAACATTTGCAACATGTTTCTGTGTTTTGCTTTTGATTCTCGGATTTTTCTTTTTCGATTTTCTTTTTGGAAATGCTTTACAAGACCGTGAAATAACGTTGTTTAGAATTTAGAGCAGGGTTTCGAAATGTAAAGATATTTTGTTTTCTTTTTGTTTGTAAACCAAAATAATAACAACAAAAGAATGAAAAAAAAAAATAATCACACGAGCCATAAATATGCTAAAATGGTGACACTAACACCAGCATTTGTAATGACTATGACAGACGGAATAATAATAGTTCGTAGATATTTTTATTGTGTTATAAAGTGTCAAATAAAATTCATTTGTTCATCAAAAATATGGAGGGGTTTTCTAAAAATAGAAAGCGAAACTGTTACAGTGATACCACAAGTAAAGTCAGCGGTGAAATGTAGTTGTACAAGGCGACCTCATCTATTATAGTTGGGCATACCTTAGTCATGGCCTTCGATATCTTCTAAATAACAATAATTCAATATCATGTCTGATATATGTTAAATCCTTTGAAATCATATTTTAATTTAAAAACTTCTCATGTCCATTTTTGTTCAATGGACGTCTGTGTCATGTCCAAAAATTGTTAACCCTGAAGCAAAGAAGTAGGGCCTTAGAAAAGAACTTTTGATACTCAATTAATGTCAGTGAAAGCAAACACTGCAGTCTTGTTAACCCTGAAGCAAAGAAGTAGGGCCTTAGAAAAGAACTTTTGATACTCAATTAATATCAGTAAAAGCAAACACTGCAGTCTACCTCCTATAAGGGGGAACAAAGCACATGCATCCTTGTCAACCATAGCGGACTTCTTGATGCGAACACACCTCACAGGAAAGAGTGAAAACATCAATAGGCAGCTAGGTTTGTAGGAAAGATGTAATGAAAACAAATATAAACTGCACCCGGAAATTATTTGACACGTTGTGATCATCACATTAGGAAAAAAGGGGAAATAGAGAGAAAGAGAGAGAGAGAGATTTAAAGTCGGAGAAAAATTTTATAAATGACACGAGATAAAAAAGTATACAAAGAGAGACCGCGTCAGTCACTTAATAAACCTTAGAAGAGCCCGAATATCGACTAACGAAAGAGAGTTCAAATCATCACAGAATTCCCTCCCAAGTTTTTGCAACCTCAACCTACTAAGGGCTGAAAAGTTACAGAGAAGGGGTTCTATAGAAGGCAGCTAGAAAGCTAGAAAGTATGCCACTTAATTTTGACAGTGGCCCAGTGAGTTTAAGGAGTATATCCTCACGCTGTACAGAATTGAGTGATCATTTAATTCGTTTCTACAATACAAAACCACAAGTTTGGTTGTAATTTTTCCTACTCTACTACAAAAAGAGCATAGAAGAACTCTTCCATACTCAATATGCCCCCTAGTATACTAAAAGCCGTAGTCTAGTCGATAGTGTGTTGGCTTATTAGACGTGAAGCCTCGGTTTAAAACAAAGATCAGACATCTCCAACAAAATGGAATTTGAATATTTCTTCAGCGACTTCTTGTCAGCCGATTTCTGGCAAAAACTCTGAGAGTAAATAAAATTGCCATGAAAAAGTTTCTCAAAAATCTGTCGTTCAGAGTCGACTTTAAACTGTAGATCCCCTGACACTCATGTATAAAATTAACACACGCAACAAGAGTGGTGTGTGAAGCTAGGTTGTAATCCTATATGAAGGGTTGTAGTGTAAGCATGCATACTAACAGGATCGCATATACACCAACAGCCTGGACGAGGGCAATTTGGTGCTCATTACAAAGTTGGGACAAAGCGATGTAACACGCACCCAAAATCCTTTATACTCATTACCCCCACAACTTTCACACCAAAAGTACTTCAAAAAGTGGAGAACAATTATATAAAATGTGGGGTATTGAAATGGCCACCACTCCATCGTAAGTAATAGGCATTTAGGGCTGGCAGATATACTTAAACAACTCATGTAGATTTAGTGGGAGTCGTTTACATATGTACATAACATGATTGGTCATTACAACCCTTCAGTCAGGATTACGACCCAGTTTCTCACACCACTTATGTTGTGTGTGTTAATTTTATAAATGAGTGGTGGGACCTACAGTTTAAAGTCGACTCCGAACGACAGATTTTTGAGGAACTTTTCATGTTAATTTTATTTTCCTCACAGAGTTTTTGCCAGAAATTTCCTGCAGACATTTTTTTTTGTATTCTATTGTTGATGTCTCGCCTGGGGCTCGAACCCTGGCTTTACGTCTAATAAGCCAACACACTACCTACTAGACTACGGCGACTTCGAGTCGCTTAGCAGTTCTTAAATAACAAGGAGGTACCTATTTGCTCCTTTTCGCGATATATGGAGGCCACATTAAATAACACTCTTCACGAGATTGGAGATATGTAGATTGAGCATTGAATAGACATACGAATGGATGACTGAGCTCCTACACACACTATCTACAGAAGCAAATGCTGGGCACTAAATAATAACCAGAGCTGGGCCACAAGGTAGGGTACTTTTACTGCTAATGTGGAGTTGAGTTTTGGATGATCTATGTGGTGCCATTTGATTGAATCTTGAGATCGTAATTCATTGATACATGCCAGTCTTAAGCCCCAATTGCACATGGTAGCAAAGACCAGAGCTATGGAGACTGCAGCTTGGATACTGGGAGACTAGGTTAACAAAGGATTTTTCCGAAGTAATAGTAACTTGACTAAACTAGTGACTAATAAAATTGTTCTTAGCCGTCCCCTCTATTGGTATAGAATGTAGTAGTATTGAATGGCGAGATTTGGAGGCTACATGCTCTTTTAAAAGAGTGACCCTTCTATGATATACCAAAATTTCAAGCACGAATAGTGGTAAAATAGCGGCAGTAATCGGCCCTGGATCATTTCAAGCCCAATATTCTATAATGAGAAAGGAATATATATTTGGAAACTATGAATCCCAGAAGTTTTAAAGCTAGACAGAGAGTTACTGACATCAAATCGACGCCTCCGTTCTATAATATCCTAAGTCGAAAAAGTGTGTTGTGAGTTATAAGCTCTCAAAGTTTTCACGCGACATATCACTAAACATATATGTATTCTAAGAAGATTTTTCCCTATAACTTCGGAACGGATCGACGCATCTTAATCAAATTTTGACAGTATTTAAGTTAGAGAACTTAGAATTTAAAAATGCAAAAACATTAAAAACGTTCTAAGTACACTTAGAATGTTATAGAATGGAGGCGTCGAAATAACATCTTGATGTTTGCCAACACAACAGATATTGGTAATTATGAGGATGCCCAATATTGTGTTGAGGTTTCAGAATTGGTCGTATAGTTACATACATAACAGATGCCTTATGTAGAGTGACGTACTATTGTCTAATAAGCACCAATAATAATCGGTTTTGATACATAATTGAACAACATATCGTTCGATTGAGAAAGACTGTATTGCATTACTTACTTATTTAAAGGGTCATTACAACCCTTCAGTCAGGATTACGACCTAGTTTATCACACCACTTATGTTGTGTGTGTTAATTTTATATATGAGTGGCGGGACCTACAGTTTAAAGTCGACTCCGAACGACAGATTTTTGAGAAACTTTTCATGGAATTTTTTATTTACTTTCAGGAGTTTTTGAGAGACATCTGCTGAGAGGAAGTGGCCGAAGAAATATTTTTTCATTTTTTGTTTTGTTGGAGATATCTGACCTGAGGTTTGAACCGTGATCTCACGTCTAATACGACAACACAATACCTACTAGAGTATGGCGACATGTAAAAGGTTCTTATTTTGTCACGTATATTTTGTTTTAGCTCTCTAATGCACCAGGCTTGTTATGTAGACTTCGTTTTTAATCATCTTCATAAAACAAATCTAGTGCTAATGAATATTTAAAATAAAATTACGACCACAAAAATTGCGTGCTGTAGGCCCATAGTTTATCTAACACTGTCCCATTAGAGAATAGCATCATAACTTACGATTCAATTTAAGCAAATATTTTAGGCACTCTTTCTCTACCAAAAAAAGTTTTCATTTTCAATTTTATAACTTCATGTGCCAAGTGAATTAAAGTTTTTTTTTTCTTGTCATGTCATGAAATCAATTTTTATGTGGCATTAAAAAACTTTAAAGTCTTTATGTTACGGCAAAAATAATGTCACAGTAAAACTTCAATGCATGCAGAAGAAAGAAAGAAAAAGAGGGACAGAAAGAGAAAGAGAAAGAGAAAGAGAGAGGGTTGGGACAAAAGTCAATTAAATATTTGTCCATTTCAACACAATTGCATACGACAGTTGCTTGAAACTGCAATAAAAAAAGGAACATGAAATGAATGGAAATGAAAAAAAACAAATAATTGTTGCACAGAAAACGAAATAATTGCTTCAACAACAACAAAACATAACACATAGTAGAGGGGAAAAAAAGGAAAAACTTTCCTAAGCAAAAAAAAGAAAATCTCTCGCTGCAAAATAGTGTAAAGTCTGCCTTTTTGGTCAATAATAATTGCCAGGAAAATAAAAACCAGAAAAACATACCAAAAATGGTACGGGGAGTAGCATAGAAAAATTCCAAAAACAATTAAAAAAATGGGTCATCAACTTGTCTGTGGCAACAATAACTCTCCGTGCCAACAAGAAAAACACAAAAAAAGAAAAAAAAATTGTCAAAAACTTATATGACAGCATTTTGCTGAAAATGAGTAGTCCGTTGCCCAATCTCTTTTGTTTCAATATTGCATGAAATCTGTTCAATTGCAGTCAAGTAGTCATTATTGTGTTTTTGGCTTTAAGCAACAACTTGACAGTCATATTAAGCCGTATCATATTAAAAAAGTAAAAGAAAAAGAAAATGAAACGAATTGCAAGAAAAATAGAATAAAATTTGGTGCTAAAGACCAAGGATGAGATAAGAAATCCTTGGTGAAGCCATTTGGTTTCCCCTTCCCTAGTAGTTAAGCCACCACCGTCACCATCCCCACCATCATCATGTCAATTTACTTTATGTCTGGTTTTACTTTATAAGACAAAAAGCATCAGAAATGCTGAAGCAACAATAGAATGTCATGTTAAACTGTTATTGTTGTTGTTGTGATTACTAAGATATGAAATATTGTCATGATACATGGGGACAGCTTTTAAACAATGACAGCATTTAGCGAGAAGAAGGAGTAGAAAACATAAACAAGCTTTACCCTACATGATGGTATATTCATTGGCTTATATATGATGGCAATACATTGGCACTGTGATAAGGATATTTAACCGAAAATTTTGTTACGATTTTACTTTTTAAAAACGTTTAAAATATAAGCTCGTAGATTGCAAATAAAATGAAAAAAAATTGTGTTTAGTTTTAATTAAAATTCTTTATTATTCGAACAATTCTGTGTATCACTGTTCACAACTTGATGTAAACAACAACAATTGCTTTTCTTTGTTATTCCTCTGTTTATACTCTTTGCATAAACAATAACAATTACTAGAAAATCGTTCGACTGATCTTTGTAACGAAGATCTTCAAACCACGGCTACTCTCTTCAAACGCGCGGGGTTGTCACACAAGACTGACGGAACTTTAACTAACTCAGTTGCCTGCTTTGTCTTGCCTTTTATAAGGCAACGTAAACAGTCTGATGAATGTTCTTGAAGGCTAAGATTCGTGTTTCGCCTTCTCGAAATCTCTATAAATGTAAACATCGTTGTTTACATTTATTATTGTATTGTTGTTTGTGTACTTTGTTTACTTGTTTACCATTTTTGGTATGCTGGTGTTTGGTGTTATATTACGCAGCGCGATAATTTGTAAACAAGTTTGTTTACAGCATTGTTTTGTTTTTGTAGCTTTTGTTTATAATTTTAATGTTAAGTGATGCAAAAGCAAAACTTCAGTATCTAAGGGGTCCGCCAAATAATTTTTTTTTGAAAATGTTTTAAAAAAACTACTGAATATTTTCTCAATTTCTTTTTTTTTTTTTTTGAAAGTACAATGCTTCCGGCTAATAATGGAAAACAATTTAATTCAAATGTCTGCCTGGGCTGGCCATGCAGTAGTCTACACGATCGGTCCAATTTTTAAGCACATTATCGATTGTGTGCAGCTGTATTTCACCAATGGCTTCACGAATATTGTTCTTTAAAGCGTCAATTGTTTCTGGCTTGTCGGCGTAACACTTATCTTTGACGGCAGCCCACAAATAATAGCCCAACGGTGTCAAATAGCAGCTCCGAGGTGGCCAAACGATATCAGCTCTGCGACTGACAATGCGATCTTCAAAAACAGGGCACAAAACATCGAGTGTAGCTTCGGCTGTGTGACACGTAGCGCCATCCTGTTGAAACCAAATGTTGCCAATATCCTGCTCTTCAATTTTTGTGAACAAAAATTCGTTCAACATGGCCCGATAACGATCGTCATTGACTGTAACGGCCTGTCCTTGCTCATTCACGAAGAAAAATGGCCCACTTATGCCTCTGGACCAAAATCCGCCCAAACTGTGACTCGTTTTGGGTGCGTCGGCTTTTAAATGAATGCGTGCGGGTTTTCTGTGCCCAAGTGCGACAATTTTGCTTGTTTACATACCCGCCAAGATCAAAATGAGTTTCATCTGAAAAGAAGATTTTTTTTTTGGCAAAATCGGCATCTTCTTTAAGTCGAAAACGCATTGGATGGTCAATTGGCTTCAACTCCTGAACCAATTGGACTTTGTATGGCGTCATACCAAGGTTTTTATGCAAAATTCGTCTCAATGATGTCTCCGAAATGTTCAATTGCTGAGAACGACGGTGAATTGATGTTGATGGCGCTCCTCGCACACTTTCTGCCACAGCAGCAATATTGTCGGTTGTACGCACTGTTTTTGGCTTTTCACGATTTGGTTTATCGATGAGGATGCCAGTTTCCTTCACTTTTTTCACAAGATAACGAACATACGGATCTGACGGTGCTTTTCTTCTTCCAAAATCCGTACGCAATTTTCGCACGCATTCTGCAACGTTACCATGATTTGCAAAGTAATGTTGCAATATTTCCCAGCGTTGCTCAAGCGGAAAGATAAAACTAATTATCTGTCAAATCAGACATGAGCTAAGTGTTACCATTCACGAAATAAGCACTAGTTGAAAAACAAAAAAGTTAGATGGCGTACCCGATAGATTTTTTAGTTTCGTAAAAATATTTTTATTTTTAAGCATATTTATTTCGTTATGCTGGAGATGTCTGCTCCGGTTGTTGAATCATGGCCTCACGTCTAATAAGTCAACACACTAACTACCTGATTTAGGCGTCTTCAAACCATAAACAAACCTTGAAAATGAAAAAAATACCAACATTCTGGTCTATTTCTGATGCCTGATGCCTCTAAAGTTGTCAAAACTCTAACAGAATTCCAATGAATCAACGAGAAATCAATTTTTCTGTGGAACACCATTCTTGCCTGTCTGTCTCTCTAAATACATAAACGCTTGAAGTGTATTACAAAAGTAGCGCTTTACTGTAGCAAGCAGTTTTCCCATATCCATGTTGTTTAAATTGTTGTCATTGAAGTTCTTTGCAAGACAATGACGTTGATGGTAATGGACGATGATGATGGTGATGATGATGATGACTTTGATACAGCCATAGAGTTGTTTAACAATGATGAAGATTATGATGGTGATGGTGATAGTGATGGATAAGCTTTTAAGTTAGAAGAACAATAGAAAACTATTAAAAGCAATTAAATATGTGAACAATATTGACTAGAATATGGTACAACATTTAGAAAAAAAGAAAAGAGAGAAAAATGAACAATGAAAAGGAGACACAGACAATAGCAAATGAAATCATGATTTGCAACAAAAGTGGCAAAGAGTTTGAAAAAAGAATTTTTATTGGTATTTAAGTTTTATTTAAAATTGCTTGGGTTTAATAAAAATAATAAATTCTCTTCTATTTTATGTAATTTAACGGAAATCATTTATTCCTACATGGTATTGTGATATCAGAGGATAACAAGTCTTTCATAATGTATAATAGGAGTGGAACTAATACAAACTGGATAGAGTTCACCCAAGTTCACGTTTGTGAAACGCTTGCATATATATTTACATACATAATTGGTCATTACAACCCTTCGGTTAGGATTACGACCTAGCTTCGCACACCAATTAGGTTGTGTGCTTTAATTTTATCTATGATTAGTGGGACCTATAGTTTAAAGTTGACTCCAAGTGACAAATTTTTTTTTTGAAACTTTTCATGGCAAATTTTTTTTTACTCTCAGAGTTTTTGCCAGAAATTTGCTGAGAGAAAGTTGCAGAAGAATTTTTTATTTTTTCATTTTGCTGTCTGATCTGAAGTTTGAAACGTGACCATACGTCTAAAAAGTCAACACATTAACTACTAGTCTACGGCGACTTCAACGTTTACACACTCTGCGTTACTATCCCACGGTATTACCTAGAAGTGTTGTCAGCCTACTAGCTGCTCCCCTTATTTTCGCGCTTCTGCCATAGGATACGTTAAGGTTCTCATTTTTTTGTATTGCTTTGTTGACTCTTCCATCATAACAATCTCTTCTCTGGCACTAGCATCCCCATCACCATCATAGTGTCTTCTGCACGATCTGGCCGATCGTGGAACACAATATATTTCGAAATTTATTCTTTATTTACGCTGTGCTGGTATCTTGGCGCGTGTGAGTGAAATTATATGTTATTGTACCATAACAGAAGCCGCCGTAGTATAGCAGGTAGTGTGCTGGCTTACTAGACATAAGGCCATGGTTCAAACCCCAGGTCAGACATCAAAACGAAAATTTGAAAAATATTTCTTCGTCGCTTGCCTCTCAGCAGATTTCTGGCAAAAACTCTGTGAGTAAAAAAAATTTCCATGAAAAGTTTTTCAAGAATTTGTCGTTCGGTGTGGACGTTAGGTCCCGCCACTCATGAACAAAAATTTACACACACAACTTAAGTGGTATGAGAAACTAGGTCATAATCATAGCCAAAGGTTTGCAAAGACCAATTATGTATGTACATATGTATGCATGTCATAACAGAAGCATTGTAGTTAATGTCTGCAATCACATTCCCTGCATATTCTAGTTGACCTTTAAAAAACTTCTGTGGCCCTAACTATGACTAATTTGTATCAGAGGTCAGCAATTAGTATTCAAAACGATGAGTAGATTCGAATCATACTTATAATTTTTGATCCTTATACGCATTCATACTTATTTTTATGTCATACTTATACTACGCATATTCAAAGTTTGAAATACTCATGGTACTCGTACTTAACAATACGCACGATGTTATTGATTTCGACTCTCCATGACTCATCGTATACACGAATCACAAAATAAGTATGATTCGCATACGAACACTACAATACTCACATGCAGGTTGCGTGTTTGCTCTGCTTGCTGTCTTTTTCTTTTTTGTTTACGTGTCTTTCTTCTTTCTTTGTAAATGCAACAACAACTAAGACTGTAAATTTTGGCGAATGAATCGAATCACTCGTATCATTTATAAGTGTTACTCGTACAAGTATTTTTCTAAATTTATGAATCAGAATGAGTAGGCGTACGAATCACATATAGTTCGAATGTTATAAGTTTGATGTCAACGTTGTACTCATACTCATTTCAACCTGTACTTCTAAATCAATGTACGAATGAATCAGAGTAGTTGGATTTCAATACTGTTGACTCACTCATAATCAAAGTTGCATGAGTACTTATGAGTAGCGAAAAAGCGATTCATTGCTGACCTCTGGTTTGTATGCCTGCAGGACAATAGAATAGTGTTCCCTACTTTATTTTCATTAACACAGAACTTTTCAAATGCATGAAGATTTCCTGTAAGATAACATGCTGCCTAATACCATGTTCTTCCTTCTAGGATAAACTATCGCCACACAGATTACAAGTAAGAATTCTGGTCATTCATTTCTATTATCTCAGAAGCCACACATATTGAACTATTCTTAGCAAGTTTCTTTGATTCTGTAGTGCCAATTAAAAAGGATGAACACTATCCCACTATGCTACTTAGGGAATGGTCTCTGCAAAAACATTATCTTTTTCAAAGATGTGTAACCATATTGTCTAAAATGTGCCTAGGGTTCCTAATTTTGTAAATTTCCGGAACACAGAATTTGAAAGTCTTGTTGTTTCTTTTCTATGACCTAAAATCATACTTTATCTGGAACATTCTGATGGAAAAAATTACTTTCTTGAATTCTAATCAATAGTAGGTAGCCATAGCAAATTATTTACCTCCTTCCAAAATGGCGGCTTTCTTTATAACATTTCTACTGACTGGCGTACGTTTCGTTAATATCTGTGGTGTCTGAACTGATTAAGAGCTTTCCGAAAAAGTGAATCAGTATAGCTTAATTCTTTAACTTAGTTTTACCAAAAAACTTCTGATCATTGCACACTACTCCCTTGGAGTTTAATTGTCTTTGGAATATCGAATGAATTCTTAAATACCGTCTGCATTTCTTCTCCACTTTCTTTGACCATTTTGCTATGTATCTCTATCAAGGAATCAATATATCCTATCGCAATATCATTTTATTAGGTTCGTGCAGAATACTACTTTTCACCACTAAAAACTGGAAATCGTTGGAGCCTGGAATACATTTCCTATGCAGTCACGATTTTGTCTCTTCAGTTCTTTCCAGCAACTGAATCTGCTTTTACTATCCGGTGTGCTGTAGTTATAGTAGCATCTTTAATGCTCAGGTTTCTGATATCCAAGCGCATACTCGATTTACCCACAGAGATCTCAGCTTTGTGATCTTGCAGCATTTAGAACCTATGTTCCTGTACCTGAAATGTGCGAAATATTGCCAAGCCAATAGAGACAGCAACAAACTAAGATCTTGAACGCTATAGGAGCGATGCAACTTGAAATTTAGAACAATACTCATCCAGACAGCGGATGGTTGGGGCTGTGTCATAGTAATGAAGATATTTTGAACACAGAAATATGATGTAAAGTTGCAAGTATCTATTATAGGATATAAACATTATATAACATGGGTCTCAGGAGATAACCACTGTTCCTCAGTGCATTGTGTTGGAATACAGTTAATATAATTTATAGAAAAAGGAAGGAAAGGGTAGTAAGCGACTGTAGCATAATTTAAGGCCTAACATTGAAATACTCTGTAATATACTACCCCATGATTATGTATTATTTTCCAATCCATCTACAAAACTCACTTATCAACATTACTTCCTTCGTCTATAAACAATTAAAATATAATTCTAGACTGTAATTGATTCGCCCCATATTTTATCAAATTATTTCCTTTATGATTAATTATACTCTTACAACTGCCTACTTTTAGGCCAACAATGCCTCCTGTGACTACAGAAATAATTGTTTGCCTTACTTCAAAAGTATACACAATAATATTTCATATTAAAATTACTTGCATTTTTCGGCCTCCTCTCTCTCTTTCTCTCTCTCTCTCTTCTTTGGTTTTTGGTAAAATTTTATTTTCATTTTTATGTTAAATTATAATAATGTTGCATAGTTTAAGGTGTTTTCATAACATGTTTTTTCTTATTTTTGTAGTTATTGTTAGCCCTTGTTGCTCTATTCTTGAAGCTATTTCTGTGTATGTGGTAGTTTAGTGTGTAAATGTGTGTGCATGTGTTGGTTATTTTTGTGAGAATTTTTATTAGCCTTGGTGTTTAGTAAGAGGCTGTTTACCTCTGTTGTTAACTTATGTGTTCTAAATAAAATATTATTCGTACGAGGGTAGTGCAATAAGTTGCAGTATCTTTTAAGGAAGTAATGAAAGAAGGTTCGAAAAAGGTTTTATTTTTTTATATTTTGACGACAACGTCAGAATATTTAACGTAGGAATAAATTTAATGTTGTATTTATTCGACCTTTAAATTTGTAATGTAAATGAAATAATTGAGCTCGAGGTCTGTTGTTGTTTTAAATAATTTTTATTTTATTTCTCCGATATTTCGAAATTCATCGAATTTCATCCTCAGGTACACTTGTAAAAATTAAACAAACAAATATATATATAGCTTAAAGTTTATTTTGTTTGTTTAATTTTTACAAGTGTACCTGAGGATGAAATTCGATGAATTTCGAAATATCGGAGAAATAAAATAAAAATTATTTAAAACAACAACAGACCTCGAGCTCAATTATTTCATTTACATAACGTAGGAATATTTAAAATACTGATACAATATAGTGTGGTCACCATAGTCTAATAGCTAGCGTTTTGGCCTAGTAGACGAGATCCCTTGATACAGACATCTTGTAAAAACGAAATATGAACGAAATATTTCGGTCGGTGACTTGCTCGCATCAGTTTTCACACAAAAACTCTGAGGGTAAATAAATTTGCCATGAAAAGTGTATCAAATCTTTCGTTTGGAGTCGATGCTAAACTGTAGAGTGTGGAATTTCAGTAGGGTTTTACAGGCCAAACATACGATTAAAATTCTTAGGAGGAGAAACTTATTCACCTCCTTACCGTTTTGCAACTGCAGAAATTTTATGCTTCGTTTAGTCTTGCAAAAGGATTGTCAGGATTGTCTTGTGTCTAGTATTTCTTATGTCATACGTTGTCATTGCATGTTGTCGGTGGTAGATAATTGTTCGACAGATCTTTGTAACGAAGACCTTCAAACCACGATTACTCTCTTTAAACACACCGAATCTTCACACAAGACTGACTGAACTTCACTCACTCAGTCGCCTGCTTTGCCTTGCTTTTATATGACAAAGTAAACAGTCTGATGAATGTTCTTGAAGGCGAATGTTCGTTGCTTCGACTTCTCGAGATCTGTATAAATGTACACACACATAGTTATTTCATTATTGTTCTTTGTTTATTTTGTCTACATTTATTTTTGTAGTGTTTGTTGTTGTATTTTTGTTTACTTGTTTACCATTTTTGTTATGCTGGTGTTTGTTGTTATATTAAGCAGGTCGATAATTTGTAAACATGTTTCTTTACAGAATTGTTTTGTTTTTGTAGCTTTTGTTTATATTTTTAATGCTAAGCGATGTAAAAGAAAACACCAGTATCTAAATTTTTTCATTATAAAGGGACCGCCAAATAACTTTTTTTTGAAAATGCTTTAAAAAAAAACTACGGAATATTTTCTCAAATTTCTTTTTTTATTTGAAAGTACAATCCTTCCGGTTAATAATGGAAAATAATTTCATTCAAATGGCTGCCTCGGCTGGCCATGCAAACAGTGACTCGTTTTGGGAGCGTCGGCTTTTCAATGTATGCGTGCGGATTTTCTGTGCCCCCAAATGCGACAATTTTGCTTGTTTACATATCCGTCAAGATCAAAATGAGCTTCATCTGAAAAGATGATTTTTTTTTGCCAAAATCGGCATCTTCTGTAAGTCGATCGCAGGCCCACTTAGCGAAGCGAAAACGCATTGGATGGTCAATTGGCTTCAACTCCTGAACTAATTGGACTATGTATGGCGTCATACAAAGGTCTTTATGCAAAATTAGTCTCAATAATGTCTCCGAAATGTTCAATTGTTGAGAACGATGATGAATTGATCTTGATGGCGCTTCACGCACACTTTCTGCCACAGCAGAAATATTCTCGGGTGTACGCACTGTTTTTGGCTTTTCACGCTTTGGTTTATCGATGAGGATGCCAATTTCTTTCACTTTTTTTACAAGATAACGAACATACGGAGCTGACGGTGCTTCTCTTCTTCCAAAATCCGTACGCAATTTTCGCAGACATTCTGCAACATTACCATGATTTTCAAAGTAATGTCGCAATATTTCCCAGCGTTGTTCAAGCGTATACACAACCATATTCGTTTAGCGGAGGCATAAAACTAATTATCTGTCAAATTAGACATGAGCTAAATGTTACCATTCACGAAATAAGCACTAGTTGAAGAAAAAACGTTAAATGCCGGACCCGCCAGATATGACCTCCAAGTATTTCCACTAGATATGACCACTAGATATGACCACCAGGTATGACTACCAAGTATCACCACCAGATATGACCACCAGATATGCCAACCAGGTATGACTACTAGGTATGATCAACAGTTATGACCACCAGGTATTACTACCGGGTATGACCACCAGGTATGACCACCAGGTATCACTACCAGATATCAGGTATGACCACCAGATATGACAACCAGACATGACCACCAGGGATGACCACCAGGTATGACCACCAGATATGGACACCAGGTATGACAACCAGGTATTACAACCAGGTATGAGCACCAGGTATGATCACCAGATCAGATGTATCTCCACTGGCAGTAGTATTCACACAACGAAATCTAATCGGAGACATATTTCTGACACCAAAGGGGTCAAAACATTTGAAACTTCGACCAGCTTCACTGAACATGGGAAGTATATTGCAATCGCTGTGATTTAAGTGAGAACGTAGTTTGAAAAGATTCAAACATCAAGGCCATCACATACAGCCTGAAGGTCTGAGTTGTACAAGATGGGTCAGGAGTTTGAATGAGCCGCGAAGTAATACTGTGTAGAAGTTCATCCTCTGTAGGTCACCCTTAATTTGTGATACAACCCTCCAACCCTAAGTAATATTTTTTCTTTTGCGTATTGTATCCTTAGAAAAATATTTTTTTATAACATAACATGCAACATTTGCTGCATGTTTATGATATTGTATAAAATACAATAAATGTAACAAAAACAAAAACAACAATAAAATATGTAAAACCGAAGAAGAATTGCACTGCAGTTTATACTTACAATTCTAGTGCCACACATTGTTGCATAGACATGAAGAAAAATTCTTTTTTTTTTCTGACAACATTTTTAGGGGAGAATAACTTTGGCAAATAAACAAAAAAAAAAAAAAAAATTGGAAGTAGAAAAAGGTTTTGTTGCAATAGTAATAAAAATAAACAACAACAACAAAAAGAAAAGAAAAAATAACAACAACTATGAATACAACAATAAAAATATTATAACAATAACGTGCATTGTAGTCATACCAGCATACATGCCACTGCGGCATGTATACTCGTACTCGTATACAAAGATATGGATTTGGTAGGCGTTTATATGTACGAGTATATGGAATGAAAGAAGCGTAATATTGGGTAAGAGTAAAAATATATGGAAACGAAAACTGAGTTCTTAAAAAAAAATTTTTAAATTAAAGTTCTGAGTATTAAGGAATTATAGCAGGACCTGTGACTGTTAATTTAGAAACACCAAAGTCTTAGGTTAGAGGACATGTACTTGCCATTGAGGCAAGTACAATACTCGGAGGTCAAATTAGCCCATAGTAAAACAAAAGTCGTAACTTCCTCATTGGATTTATAATTTCAAGCATATTTGAATATTTTGTTTTAAATTCTCTACGAATTTACTTTTACCCCCACCCAATATCAGTATCTGCTATGCACCAACACTTGAACATGAATGTTTTTATTAAAACATGTGTCAGTTAATGTTTCTCTGCTTCTTCTTTTTGGTTTCATTTTCTGTTTTGTTTTTTTCTTTCTCTCTCTTTGGGTTTTTGGAAATTGTGGCAGAAAAGATGCCACACATTGCAGAGATGTATACACTTGTACAAAAAATGAATAAATGGTTGAAGATTGTGGGGGGGGGGGGGGTCAGAGTAAACTGGGGAAACTGGGTTATGAGTTTTTAGTGTCCCTGAAACTTATTTTCGTGCAATGTTTATGTGGCCTACATTTGCCACACAAGCACTCATTTACTAATACGTCTGTACACACACGTACACATATAGAGAGGCAGAAAAGCAAACGAAATAATTTAACCGCGCAACAACATTTTACACTTTAAAATGTGGCATCGAAAAGAAAGACAATTCACCTTCAAAAGGAGAAAATTTTTAAAATTTTTTTTATTTATTTTACAATAAAAAAAATTCTTCTACAAATTATTGCAAATTACATACGAAAAATATTTCCTTTTTTTGTTTATTGCTTCAAATAAACTGTAAAATAACCCATATGTGCTTAACTCTCCTCTAGGCACGTTTATTCATATTGCTTTGCCACCACCACACAGGTAATGTGTGTTGGTACAGTTTCCTTCAATTTTTTTCCTCCACTTTTTTTTCGTATACATTGTGTACTGTGCCTGTGTTTTAATGTTAAAAGTTTATGAACAAATATTTCCATAAAGTTGTAGGTAGGAAAACATTAAAGATGTTGCAAATTTTAATTCATTAAAACAAATGCAACTTGTGCATGAAGTTTTTAAGAGGAGTTTTCTTTTCGTTTTTCGGGGGAAAATTAATGGGGAATGTGGTTACAAATTTTAAATAATTTTGGGAATTTTACGTTGTTTTTTTGTTTCAAATAAAGATGTTACTCGCAAGCCCCTTTATAAAGGGTGTTTTTTATAGAGATATAGAACTTTAAGTTGCAATAAAACAACGATGGATTATTCGATTGACATGAATTTTATTTATCCGAAAGATAATCTTGTGGCATTACATTTTAAATATGATTTCTGGCGTATGACCGCCACGGCTGGCGCGGATGTAGTCCAATCTGGACGTCCAATTTTCGATGACTTTTTCCAACATTTGTGGCCGTATATCGGCAATAATACGGCGAATGTTGTCTTCCAAATGGTCAAGCGTTTGTGGCTTTACCGCGTAGACCAATGACTTTACATAGCCCCACAGAAAGTAGTCTAGCGGTGTTAAATCACAAGATCTTGGAGGCCAATTCACAGGCCCAAAACGTAAATTAGGCGGTCACCAAACGTGTCTTTCAATAAATCTATTGTGGCACGAGCTGTGTGACATGTTGCGCCGTCTTGTTGAAACCACATCTCCTGGACATCATGGTTATTCAATTCAGGAATGAAAAAGTTCATGATCATGGCTCTATACCGATCACCATTGACTGTAACGTTCTAGCCACCATCGTTTTTGAAAAAGTACGGACCAATGATTCCACCAGCCCATAAAGCGCACCAAACAGTCAGTTTTTCTGGATGTAACGGTGTTTCCACATACACTTGAGGATTACCTTCACTCCAAATGCGGCAGTTTTGTTTGTTGACGTAGCCATTCAACCAGAAGTGCGCTTCATCGCTAAACAAAATTCGCTTATGAAAATCGGGAACAACGGTAATCTCGTTTTGGTCGCATTCGACGAATCTACGCCTTACTTGATGATCGTTTGGCTTCAATTCTTGCACGAGTTGGATTTTTTAAGCACGCAAAACAAGATCCTTTCGCAAAATCTTCCATAAAGTGGATGGACACAGATCCAATTCCTGTGCTCGATGGCGGATGGACTCATTCGGGTCTTGCTCAATGCTACGCTCTACAGCAGCAATAGCTTCTTCTGTACGCACCGTACAGCGTCTCTGGGGATGCGAGTTATCAATAAGAGTAAACGTGATGCGAAAACGTTCCATGGTTAATCGAATTAACTGCTCTGATGGACGATTTTGTCGACGATAAAATGGACGTAGTGCGCGATACGTTTTCCGCACAGAACTATTATTTTCTAAATAAAATTGCACTATTTGCAAGCGTTGTTCAGGCGTGAGTCTATTCATGATGAATTGCCAAACCAAACCGAGAATAAATCACTTGACAGCTGTTAAATCGGTCGCCATCTTGAAAAGTAATGCCAACTTAAAGTTCTATACCTCTATAAAAAACACCCTTTATTTATAGACGGCATAAAGTAGTACAACGAAGGAATGAGTTCTCTCTGCAATGCATTCTATGATCTTCAGGGCAATGGATCACCAGCGAATGAGCTGTATTAGCAGCATATGTACTAGTAAACGTATAAGGTTTTTTGGAAAGAAGTCGGTAAATTTCCTTCATGCACATACTGTTAAAGTGGTCACCTAACAGTGAAACACAAACCACATTGCCATGGTGCTGAAATAGATCAATCGATTTGGAAACATATCGTTCTTTACTTATACACTCCTGTAGGCAAGAGAAGAAGAGAAGCAGTTTGCCTACTACTGCTATAGTAGGACAATTAATACAAAAATAGGGTCTTCGGATTCTGTGGATTTATTTAATTTTCTTCTCCTTTGAATCTCATAGTCTTCATGGAGTTATCTTGCGGTGGAACAATCTTAAACAAAAATTGTAATGTGAAGCTCCTTGATAAAGGAAAGACATTTCGTGCGATCACAAGTGCTTTGAGCACCGTGTCTTTTTGTAATGTCTAGTAGGTAGTGTGTTGACTTATTACACGTAACACCAAAATAAAATACTAATATTTCTTCGGCGACTTTCTCTCAGCAGATTTCTGGCAAAAACTCTGAGTGTATATAAAATTGCCATGAAAAGTTTCTCAAAAAATCTGTCATTCGAAGTCAAGTTTAAATTGTGGGTCCCGACACTCTTGTATAAAATTAATACGCACAACATGAGTGGTGTGAGAAACTAGGTCGTATTACTGACTAAAGGGTTGTAATGACCAATTATGTATGTATGTATGTATGTAATGAGAGTAAATAAACTCTCAGACTTTTTGCCAGAAATCTGTTGTTGAGAGGAAGAAGAAATATTTGCGCCATGTTTCGTTTTGTTGGAGATGTCTGACCTGGTGTTTGAACCTTGGCCTCATGTCTAATAAAACAACGAACACACTACCTACTACTATGAAATATGACAAAATATTTCTTCGGCGACTTCCTCTCAGTAGATTTCTGGCAAAAACTCAGCAGATTAAATTAAATTGCCATGAAAATTTTCTCAAAAATCTGTCGTTCGGAGTCGGCTTTAAATTGTAGATCCCGCCACTCACGCATACAAATTAAAACATACAACATGAGTGGTGTTAGAAGCTTGGCCGTAATTCTGACTAAAGGTTTGTAATGACCAATTATTTTTGTTATGTACGTAACGTTCGAGGAACTAATAGGCGCTAAACGCAACTGTATTCATCTGTATCGATAGCAAGAAGACAAAAGAATGACCAAGAAAGTTGCTTACTGGTTTAGCATGGCCTAGGTTAGGTTAGGTTATAGGACGTGTACATGTCAATAAAGACAAGTACAGTACCCGGAGGTCGAATTGACCCATTGTACAGCGTCCTTACAGAGGGAAGGATAATAGAGGGATAAAAAGGAGAGGATGTAGGAAAAGGGAGAATGCCTATATTGTTGTTGATGTCCTGGTGGTAAAAGCCTTGGCTTAAAGTATTTGAGAAAAGGAAACCCAAATTTAAGAAAAAAAATTAAATCCAAAAACCTATAAAAAAAATTTCCATTTCACTAACCTCCCTCATTGTTTATTACAATTAAATTAAACGAAACTAAATGATGATAAAAATTTCATAAATGCCTATCACTTTAGCTTATTATTCTTTTTTGGCACTCCTTTTATAAAGGGTCCGCCAAATAACTTTTTTTTTGAAAATGCTTTAAAAAAGCTACTGAATATTTTCTAAAATTTCTTTTTTTATTTGAAAGTACAATCCTTCCAGTTAATAATGGAAAATAATTTCATTCAAATGGCTGCCTCGGCTGGCCATGTAGTAGCCTACACGATCGGTCCAATTTTTAAGCACATTATCGGCTTCACGAATATTGTCCTTTAAAGCGTCAGTTGTCTCTGGTTTGTCGGCGTAACACTTATCTTTGACGGCGTCCCACAAATAATAGTCCAACGGTGTCAAATCTCAGCTCCGCGTTGGCTAAACGACATCAGGTCTGCGGCTGATAATGCGATCTTCAAAAACAGGGCGCAAAACATCGAGTGTAGCTTCGGCTGTGTGGCACGTAGCGCCGTCCTGTTGAAACCAAGCCAATATCCTCCTCTTCAATTTTTGTGAACAAAAATTCGTTCTCGTTTTGGGTGACATTTAAACTTAAAAATAAAGTTTTCTGAGGAATTTTCACTGAATGGCTTCATCTTAGAATATAAATCCGTCTCCTTGACAATTTTCAGTGGCCATATGTCTAAGAAACTGATGGTACTGCTTATATATATACATAGGAAACTGATACTCAGTAGACTGCCTCTAACAATTCGACAGCAAATAAAACTTTTCTTCGATAGCAATCTTCGTGTCTAATCTGCTACTCTGTCATTCACCAGCCATACCTATGTACGTATGAGTAATATTGTTCGATCAATTCAATGAATTAAATATCACGTATACGTCTAGGTCAACCCTTTGTTTCGTATGAAACTTTAATAAAAATCTAATTATTCTGAATTAATTATAATTACATGAAGGAAAATAAAAAAAATAACTGTAATTATATTCATATTAATTAAATAAAATTAACCTTTGGAAAATTAAAAAATAATTTTTTTTCTTTATTTCTAGTTTTTCCTTTTGCTTTTTCCTTTACAAACCATTTCACTTGTACTTGTGCTTTCTTCTCTATAGTTTTCTCTGTTCTTCTGGTTGTATTTGTTGTTGTAGACTTTATATATAATTTCCTACTTGCATTTCCTTTTTTAGTATTTTCCGCTTGTTTTCACTTTATTAACAGAAAATTTGTAAACGCCAAGAGAAAAACTAACGAAGAAAAAATAGAAAAAAACCGAACAAAGGAAAACTAAAGGGAAAATGTTTTGCGATTTGTTTTTATTATGGAAATGAAAATGAAACTAAAATCAAGAAAAAAAAACCCCAGTAAAATAAAGAAAAATTGTTTTGCAATGAATACAAAAAAATTTACTTTTTTAATGTAAAAACCGTAGTTAATTTATAAATATAAAACCAACAACAATTGCAGTTAGAAATAGTAGAAGAGAAAGTAATATTCAAGGTTATTTTAACATTGTTACAGTTATGCCTCCTCTATTTAAACTGTACTGTAGGTAGCTGCTAAACACAGTTCATTTCCTCTTTTTATTTTATTTTTCCGTTTTTGTTTTTTCTTTCTTTTCTTTTCTTTGTTAATCTAAAACTAAAATAGAAACGAAGCAATGGCAGTTATTTTAAATGCTCCAAACAGTTGGCTGCTTGTACTGTGAGACTCTTAAACAGAAAGCAGTTAAGCAGGCTACAATCAGTTTCACAGCATAAGATGTCTTTAGAAGAATATTTGTGATCAGCATAACGAAATCTATCAGAAGTCAGCTTTATTTAACAGAAGGAAAGAAAAAGATCCTGTCAACAAAAAGCGAAATATTAACCTGGTATAATAAACTGGGTATAATAATCCGGCTGAGGTTCATACAGAAACCGAAATTTGTAGAAAATTAGAAAACAACTGAAATAATTCAGCTGCACTATGGGATGGATTACATACTTATTTGGTCATTACAACCTTTCAGTCAGGATTATGACCTAGTTTCTCACACCACTTATGTCGTATGCGTTTATTTTATACATGATTGGCGGGGGACCTACAGTTTAAAGTCGACTCCGAACGACAGATTTTTGAGAAACGTTTTCATGACAATTTTATTTACTCGCAGAGTTTTTGCCAGAGGAAGTCGCCTCAGAAATATTTGTTTTATATTTCGTTTTGGTTGGAGATGTCTGACCTGCGGTTTCAACCAAGGCCTCGCGTCTAATGAACCAACACACTTTGTACTAGACTACGGCGACTTTTTTATGTACTTACGTACGTAACGTAATTGGTCATTACAACCCTTTAGTCAGCATTACAACCTAGCTTCTCACGCCACTTATGTTGTGTGAGTTAATTTTATACATGAGTGAGGCGACCTGCAGTTAAATGACAAATTCAAATGACAAATTTTTTGAGAAATCTTTTGATGGCAATTTTTTTTTTCTCGGTCATATCGTTCGAAGGGAGGAGGGTGCTCTGGCGGGGATTTGTGGAAGTCACCGAAGAGGATGAATATGTAATTTTTTTTTATTCACCGAGTTTTTATTAAAATATGCTGAGATGAAGTAACCGAAGAAATATTTGTTCAAATTTCGTTTTGTTGGAGATGTCTGACCCTGGCCGCACTGCTAATAAGGTAACGCACTACCTACTTGACTACGGCGACTTCTTGTGGTCGATTATCTTGAATTATTTCAGCAGCAAATACGGCAGCAGCCTTGGGAGTATTTGCGAGAAAAGTCCTACGTAAGATCTTCGGTCCAGCGCGAGTTGGCCATGATTTTCGCATCCGATCCAATAGTGAGCTGTATGAGCTGCTCAACGCCATGGACGTTGTGCAGCGTATTAACATACAACGGCTGCGCTGGCTAGGCTATGTGGTTCGAATGGAAAAGTATGCTCTGGCCGAGATTTGTAGAAGTCGTCGAAGAGGATGACCTTGTTTGTGTTGGAAGGACCAAATCGAAGAAGACCTCTGTCAGCGATTGGTGTGGCCAACTGGCGAAGGCGCTCAAAAAGCTGTAGGCGTCTGGAAGGATGTGTTAAGACAGGCCGAAATCCGTTAATCGGATTGTTATGGGCAAATAAGTAAGTAAATATGTAAGTAAGTACGTACGGTCCTTTGCTGTTAATTTCTCGATATTCTTATGAAATCAGATTTTGTATGAATCTAATAATTAGGATTCCCCTGGAAGCAATCTTAAGTGATAGAAAGTCTCATGAAACCTCACCATAACAAGGAAAATATCAACACAACTTCATATTGCATTAGCAGCAGATTGAAAATATTCAGGAATTTTGCAATATGGAAGGTAAACAGTGACACTTGAAGAGATTATGAGATCCGTGATAATAGGGACCGATAATTATGCGTTCCATGGTACATAGAGGGAAATTAGTGACATATTTCGCAGCCCTGGAAAATATTTTTTTTAACAACTGTAAGGAGTTAGTTGCCTTGCACACTTTCGATGCATCAGATATCTCCCTTGTGATTTCATTACAGTTTAGATTTTTTCAACCTTTGCCTGAGAAGAATCCAAGGGGATTATATTGTGTGTCTAATACTATCAGCATTAGACAGACTTCAACTGAATCCATGAGGATTTTTCTTCCAAATACTATCAGCAATCAACAGACAATAATTGAGATCGAGATACTTGGATGGAGACAACCGGAACTGCCATTGATGCGATATATGATGTTAAACATACAAGAAAGCGACTCCTTTGAACTTGAACGCCTTGAACTCCTTTGAAAATAGCAATTTGAAGAGGATTTTTTTCTAAACATTGTATACCCAAGAATAAGGTTAGCGACGGTAATAAAGTTAAGTAAGTGAGTATCACACAAAACTAGAGGGTTAGCTAAACTCCATGGTGTCTTAGTCAATAAGCATTAAGGGTCCTTCCCACCAAGTATGGATATTAAACATTTGTGTACGAATGCTATACCAATATCCACGCCCTGACATTGACCAAAAGGTGGATCATTTGATATTCGATGAGAAGCTAGAGACACAAATGGCGTCTTTAGCTTGAAATGAATCCAGTATAAGTATATAACATAGTCGCCGTAGTCTAGTAGGCAGTGTGTTGGCTTATTAGACTCTGAGAGTAAATAAAATTGCCATGTAAAGCTCCTCAAAAAAATCCGGCGTTCGAAGTGGACTTTCAACTGTAGATCCCTTCACCACTCACGTATAAAATTAACACACACAACATAAGTGATGGGAGAAGCTAGGTTGTAATCCTGACTAAAGGGTTGTAATGTGCAATTACGTTCATTACGTAAGGTGAGAAATGTTAGGAGAGTGACCAGAAAGAATAATTTGCATGACAAGTCCATAAGAATTGTCGCGAAATGTGTAGCATATTGTACTAATTGTTCTGCTACAGCAGTAGCAGCGCGCTAGCTGCATTCTCTCTCTCAGGTCGTACTGATTGATAGTTTGTAATGACTAATTATGTGTGTATGCATGTGAGTATTGGAGAACAGGTCGGGCATTTGACATTGGAAGAGGAGCCCCAGCCACATATGGTGTCGACAGTCTAAGTATATGAATGGTGGAGCTGAAGCCACTTGCCGTATAAAGAGACAGTGAGCTTAAATATTGAGGTTCTATGCTCCTCATAGCAACAAGGGGAATTTGGCTTGGCTAGCATATGAATAAATATCAAGCAACTGTACTTCAGAGTAAAATGTTTACAAAATTTTAATTCCACTTTATATTGCAATTCCAGTGACAATGGTTGCTTATATATCCTGGAAATAATTGCCCATTTAAGACGATCATAACCATTAACCGGAAAATGCATGAAGTGATAAAAGAACTCCATCAACTAGTTCTTGCACTTGAAAATGTTAATATTTCTGCCAGCATATAAAGGGTTATCAATTTCGTGGTTTTTAAAAGTATTGGACTGGAATTCGGCATCTGTCAAACTAAGTTGTGAAACCAATTTTTTTCTTTTCAATTGAAAGTCTGACATTGACAAAAATGGATCGCTTAACTATCCCACAACGCATAAAAATTATCAAAACCTACTACAAAAATGGTGATTCTGCCACAGCCACGTATCGTGCTTTAAGAGGAGATCATGGTTTACATAATCGTCCAACTACGCAAGGAATTAGCAAAATTGTGAAGAAATTTGAAGAGACTGGAGTGGTTACAAATATTGAAAGGCCTGTGCATCATCATTTCCCTCGTTCCGCTGAAAATATCGCTATTGTAAGTGAAAGTGTTGCCGAAGACCCGACTGTGTCGATTCCTCGTCGTTCTCACGAATTAGGACTGTCTTACGGCACATTATGGTATACTTTGCATTTAGATCTAGACCTACATCCATATAAAGTCCAGCTCACGCAACAACTGAAGCCAGCTGACCATTCACAACGTCGTAGATACGTGGAATGGGTGCTTGAACAACAGGCGTCGGGCGGCAATTTTTCAAACAAAATTTTCTTCAGCGATGAAGCACATTTCACACTCGGTAGGTATGTTAATAAACAAAATTGTTGTATTTGAGGTTCTGAGAATTCTCAAGTAATCGAAGAGCGGCCATTACATTCAGAAAAAGTCACTGTTTGGTGCTCTCTTTGGTCCGAAGGTGTGATTGGACCTTACTTCTTCGAAAACGGTAATGGAACGACTGTCACCGTCATTTTGGAGCGTTATGGTCATATGATAACCGACTTTTTTTTGCCTGCTATTGAAGAATACGACTTGGAGAATATGTGGTTTCAACAAGACGGTGCCACATGCCACACAACTCGAGCGAATATGGCTTTATAGCAAGAGACATTTCCTGGCCACGTAATTTCTTGTCGTGGCGATATCAACTGGCCACCAACATCATGCGATTTGACACTATTAAACTTTTTTTGTGGGGCTACGCAAAAGACCGTGTTTATGCAGATAAACCTTCAACTCTTGAGCACTTAAAAACCAACATTCGTCAAGTTATGGCTGAGATACCGCTCAATATGTGTGAAAAACTGGTCGAATATTACCTCAAAAGAATCAATGCTTGCAACACTTCGCCTGGCAGGTCATTTAAATTATGTAAGGTTTCACACAGAATGTCAACGTTCAAACTTTACAATAAAAAAGAAATATCATGAATAAAAACATTTTATATGTGTTTTATTTACGTTTACTTTTGAAACCACAAAATGGATAACCCGTACAAATCCAAGGAACTGATATTTATAACTGTAGGGTCTTTTAAATGTATCCTTAACTGCTACATTTTCTTTACTGCCATTGTACTTTTGTCTTTAATTTTTAAGCTGAACAATTTGTTTCTATTTTCTATACAGTTTTAACTGCTTTTTTGAGAATTTCTATGGCATTGTTTGCCTGCTGCTGCTGCTTAGTTTGTTAATAATAGTTCGCGCTTAAATTTTTTCTTTCTTTTCTTTCTTCTTTATTTGCATGAACTTCCTCTTTCGCTGTATAACACTTTTATTCTGGTTTTTTTTTTATTTCTTTAGTTTGCTAACATTAAAGCTATGTTTTAAATACCTAAGTAAGTATGTGTGTGTATGCTTATGTTAGCTTGTATTTGTACGCCTAAGTGGCTGCTTTAATTTTCACGCTCTACTTAAGGCACGTTTGTTTCAATAGCTGTGTGCGTTAGTTTGTTTGTTTCAGCAAAAATTCTATACAATTAAACCAAACCAAACCAACTCATGTACCAGAGTGAAACATTTTTGCATAACGAACGAACGAGCGACTACAAAAACACCGGCTAAGTTTCATTTGTGCTTTCCTTTATTTTTTCAATGTTTTTCATGCTTTGTTTTGAAATTTTTTTTTATTTTTTTTTAATTCTTTTAAATTTATTTTTATCTTTTTTGTTTTTATTTTTATTTCTATTTTAAATGGCAAATAAAAAGTTTTTTTTATTTTTTTTTATTTTCGCTTTATACCCGGCTATAGATTTTTTAATGTCTATACTGTGTACCAAAGTTTTTACGTTTTTGGCTTTAGAAAAACTAATTAAAACAACAATTAATGGCAGCATAACAATATACTGGAGTGCACTTTGATTCTATTAAATTGATTTTTAAAAAAGTGTTGCATATTTTAAGGGCGTTTAGCACTATATTTTCATTACAAGTATTTGATTAATTTTAATTAATTTATGTGATGCATTATTATTGATTGACTATTGGACACAGAACACCTTAAATAAATACAAACTTTTTAGAATACATTAGACATATAGTGCTGCACATAAATAAACACTTTCTGTTAATGAAAGTCATTGTGCCATCATCCTACTCTAAAGCATATAGCCACGAAGCTACACATTCATTAAGTTTCTTAAGAAAGCGTATTAAAACATTAAGTCCGAATTAAGCAAAGAAAAGGACAGAGAGAGAGAATGATTTATAGGAGGGACACACTTATATTCATTTAATAAATTACTAAAGGGTCCGCCAAATAACTTTTTTTGTTTTGCAAATGCTTTTAAAAAAACTACTGAATATTTTCTCAAATTTCTTTTTTATTTGAAAGTACAATCCCTCCAGTTAATAATGGAAAATAATTTCATTCAAATGGCTGCCTTGGCTGGCCATGCAGTAGTCTACACCAGAAGATGCCGATTTTGGCAAAAAAAAATCATCTTTTCAGGTGAAGCTCATTTTGATCTTAGCGGGTATGTAAACAAGCAAAATTGTCGCATTTGGGGCACAGAAAACCCGCACGCATACATTGAAAAGTCACCAAAACGAGTCACTGTTTGGTGCGGATTTTGGTCCTGAGGCGTAATTGGGCCATTTTTCTTCAAAAATGAGAAAGGAGTGGCCGTTACAGTCAATTGCGATCATTATCGGGCAATGTTGAACGAATTTTTGTTAACAAAAATTGAAGAGGAGCATATTGGCAACATTTGATCTCACAAGACGGCGCTACGTGCCACACAGCCGAAGCTACACTCGATGTTTTGCGCTCTGTTCTTGAAGATCGCATTATCAGCCGCAGAGCTAATGTCGTTTGGCCACCTCGGAGCTGCGATTTGACACCATTGGACCATTATTTGTGGGGTGCCGTCAGAAGATAAGTGTTACACCGACAAGCCAAAGACAATTGACGCTTTAAAGGACAATATTCGTGAAGCCATTGGTGAAATACAGCGGCACACAATCGATAATGTGCTTAAAAATTGGACCGATCGTGTAGGCTACTGCGTGGCCAGCACAGGCAGCCATTTGAATGAAATTATTTTCCATTATTAACCGAAAGGATTGTACTTTCAAATAAAAAAAGAAATTTGAGAAAATATTCAGTAGTTTTTTTTAAAGCATTTTCAAAAAAAGGTATTTGGCGGACCCTTTACATAGAATACAAACTAAAAAACTGAACATTTTAAGCAGAAAAGTTTTGATTTTTCTTCCTTGTTTCCCTTGTTCATTAAGGCACTAGCACTGTATTACAGCATATCCTTCTTGAACTCCAATCAACATTTTCTTTAAATCCCTTATTATATGCAACAAATTTTCTTTAATTCCTCCCTATTATATGCTGTAATTTGTACTTAATTGGCTGGTATTTAATTTTATGCTATAGGACAACCAACAACAACAACAAAACAGCAAAAATAAAATTAATAGACCAACATGGAGGCGGAACTATGATAATAATGACCAACACATTGTATATTAAAGCCAGAGGAAATGGCTTTAGCGATATAAGAGAGAGGGGATTGGTGAACAGAAAATGGCATTTAAAAATATGTTCTTAAATTGGATAATAAATTTCAGTAAAATTTTTTCATAATTTAATTTTGCTTTTGGTCAGATAAAGTCATTGAAATTGACTTCAGGCACACTTCAAATAGAAGTTCTCCCTATCAAACATTGCAATGTTGCTCGATATTTTTTTTTGCGGGCGTACTTTGCCTGGCGTTGAAGATCATCCGGCGCTTATATGCTTGCAGGTCTATGGGAACCATTCCGGCTATAACTAGGACAGCTTGTGTTGATACTGTGCGCAATGAGGATGTCACTGGCAGAGCAGCTATTCTCTGCGCAGACAGTAGTTTTCTAGCCCTGATCCAGGTTTCCAAAGTAGTAGCCCAGATTTCAGACCAATAGAGGAGTATGCTATTTCCAGCCTCCATGAGTAGCTTCCTCTTACTTGGGAGGGGTCCAAGGGTCTGAGTATCGGTTTCGAGTCCAGTGTAACCCCAAGGTATTTAATCGATTTCTTCGTGGGAATAACTAAGTCGCCTATATTGATTTCGATCTCGATCGGAATCTGTCGTCTGGTTAGTAGAAGCAGCTCGGTTTTATGCATGGCCAGCTGTAGGCCGTGAGATTCTAACCAGTGCAAGTCCGTTGGACTTCGTCTGTGTTTCTGCCCCTAATGAAATGGAAAGTATCCTCCGGCATCTCTATCCTTAAGATTTCATCGTAAGTCAGAGATCTGGTCCCAATATGGACCCCTGCGCCGCTCCGGAAGTGACCTGCCTTCTTCTTAGCACCTGGTTTGTGTCGTATATCAGCACTCTATACCTAATACCCTCCTTAATAACTCTCATCAAATACGCTGGAACATTGAAAGTTGTCTCCAAGGCCTCTATCACATGTTGCTCGATATTAAGAAGTATAATTTCCTACCCAGCAGTTAATATGCATCCGCCTACTTCCATCTTGGATTTATTCATTACTCACAGCCTTCAAGTATGCGTTTTGATCTGTCATTCTCATTCTCTTCCTAACAAGCTGCAATAGGCCCCCCCAACAGCCTCATACATTTTTCGAATGAACCTCACAAGAGCGAAGTGTACAAACGGTAGCTTCACTGTCAGATAGTATTGCTATGTCTCGTCTCTTTATATTCTGTCCATACTTAATTGAGGTGACATAGACAACGGCTTGAAAGATACAAGGTAGTTCCCCGTGGAGTAGAAGTATTTAACTCTGAGACGAAAAAACTTTCGGTTTCTGTTTACGTCATGAAGTCTTAATTTCTTATTAGAATTGTCTCCCATTATTCTAACCATAGTTCTTACAGTTCTGATATTCATTGCCATGTGAAATGGACTTGAATCCAACAAAGCCTCCAGCATCGATGTTAATTAAAATACGATAGTCTGTTTGGTTTTTCCAATGCCTTTGCATTCTTTTGTTTTTCTGTCTACCCATACAATGACACCCTTGGTGGTTATTAGCCTCATTATTATTTATAAAAGACTTCTGCATATCGTTATAGCTTGCCAGGCTTTTTTTGAAATGCACTCTCCAGTACTTTAGATTATCTTCAGTTTATTGAATATATTTCCTTTTTAAAGTATTAATTCTTCTTCTAAATGGTAGTATTGAGTTCTCGCCCGCATTTATATTTCACCACGCTTGCATTCACCATACCTGCTTTCATCATCGACTCTTACCATATCAAAACTAATTTGAGTGGCGCCCGAAACATCTCTTAAAATTTTCCTTTAACAATCCGTTCATTCGAGTAAGATTGAGTTTCTCCATGAGACTTTTGCATCTCTTTGGCATACACTTTGAATAGAGAATGGAAACACATGCAGAATGCTTCAATCTGTGTATGTTAAGGAGGATCATAAGAAGACAATGAAATTACTGTTCATGAGCAAGCCGCAGAAATCCTTACATTTACAAACAGTTCTTCAGTTTCGCTTAGCTAAAGCTGCTTCGTTGGTGACTGCTAAGAGACTTTAAATAATCTCGAGTAAGATTTCTAAGTCCTTAGGGAATATTGTATTGTAGCAGAGACCTCTCTTGTGCGACAAAACTAACACTTTACAAGACACTCATCATACCCGTGCTTCTTTATGGCGCAGAGGCATGGATCCTATTAAGTACAGTTGCAGCGAGCTTGAGAGTATTCGAGAGGTCCAGTGCGAGTTGGCGATGATTTCTGTATCCGATACAATAGTGTATATACAGCGTATTAATATCCAGCGTTCCATGTCGTTCGAATGGAGGAGGATGCTCCGGAGAGACGGGTATTTGATGCGGGAATCTGCGGGAGTCGGCGAAGAGGACGACCTTGCATCCGTTGGAAGGACCAAATCGAGGTAGCCCTGTCATCGATTGGTGTGACCAACTGGCGTAGGCGTGCACTAAGCAGAGTCGCCTGGAAGGATGTGTTGTGGCAGGCCGAAATCCGTTAAACGGGTTGTTATGGCCAATTAAGTAAGTAAGGGAATATTGTTTGAAATCTAGAACAGATTATTTCTATTTGGATCATCGTTGATTGGGTTTGTGAGTGATTTTTTGCACCCTAGCATTACACACAAAAGGAGTAGAGGTATCACAACGATTTGATGCCGGCTTTAAAGAAATTTCAATTGGCTGGGCTATAGCAGTGTATGCTCTCTCTAGATTAGATTTACTTTCTGAGAACGAATTGATAGTTGCTCCTGATCCCCCAATATGCCACTACTACGGTCTCATCACTGGTTGGGTCAGGGAGGAGGATCAGAGGCGTTAAGGGGATGAATGTTATTTATGAATTAATCGATGGCCTGCTATAGACAGTGATAGAAAAGGTTTGCTGCTGGGCTTAGATAAGGCCAGCCTGAGATTAGTTATTGGTTTCAGTGTACGGCACTGGGAGATTAGATAGCTAGCACGGATTTCGAACAGATTCCAGCCAGTTTATTGCAGGGTATGTTGCAATAAAGAGGAGTTGAAAACTATCGAACACATTCTCTGCAACTGTTCAGTCCTTAGTAGATTGAGGAAACTCCTTCAAAGGTTTGGATGCTCTTGAGAGCACATTAGGGCTCTCCATAGTTTTATAAATAGGTTGAGCTGATTGACAAGTCGCCGTAGCCTGGTTATGTAGTGTGTTAGCTTATTAGAAGGCGTACCAACCAATTACTTGGTCTTGGTCGTGACGTCATCTCAACCACAGTGGCCATTGCGTTATGGGTAGATACGCGGAGAGAATGAGGCTCCCATTTAACGACTTCTGCCGTGGATGCAGATCCGCTGACCAAGAGGAGACTATCATCCACTTTCTTTGTCAGTCCCGTCTCTTGCTAGGTGTAGATATATACGTTATTTGGCTCCCCATTCCTTGTCAGCTTGACAGAGCTATCATCCATTGATGTCAAGGATATAGCTTCGTTCATCAAACTTTCTGGCTGGTTTGCCAGTATGGGGTAGTCGTGCTTTTGATATGCAGCCTATGCACTGACCAACTTCTTCCTCTTCCCTGATTTTGGTGGAACTTCGTCAGTACAGGGACTGCGTTCGGCCGTGGCATCTCAACGGGTTGCTATGCGTGCTCAAGTGAGCTTTGTGAAATCAGAGCTACCACTCAGACCTAACCTAACCTAGCTTATTAGACATGAGGCTTCGTTTCAAATCCCAGGTCAGACATCAAAACGAAAATATGAAATATTTCTTCGGCGACTTTCTCTCAGCAGATTTCTGGCAAAAACTCTGAGAGTAAATAAAAAATTGCCATGAAAAAGTTTCTCAAAAAACTGTCATTCTGAATCGACTTTAAAACTGTATGTCCCGCCACTTATGTATGAAATTAACGCACACAACATAACCGGTGTGAGAAGCTAGGTAGTAATCCTGATTGAAGGGTTGTAATGACCAATTATGTTATATGCGTAATTTTCTAAGAGCAATAGGAAAATTTTCAAAAAAAATCTCATAAAATTCAGAAAAATGTATGAAATCTTTATTTGAATCGATAGTACGGTCCATATAATTTAATGTTTGAAGATTTATTCATCAATGTTGACCGCGACTGCACCTCAAATGGTCCATCCATTTAGTCCAATTTTGGCATACTCTTTCCAACATTTCGGCCGGTATCTCACGAATAAATGCTTCAATGTTGTCTTCCGATGCGTCAATTGAAGCGGGCTTGTCTGTATAGACATGAGCTTTAACATAGCCCCACAAAAAATAGCTAAAGGCGTTAAATCGCACGATCTAGGCGGTCGATCGGTCCCGAAAGTGAAATAAAATGTTCACCGAACTCGCCTCTAAATAAGTCCCTTGTTACCCTTGCTGTGTGGTATGTGGCACCGTTCTGTTGAAACCACATGTCATACAAGTCAAACTCTTGCATTTTGGGCAAAAAAAAGTTGGATATCATCTCACGGTAGCGCTCATCATTCACAGTTACGTTACGATTTTTTTTTTCTGGATGCATTGGTAGCTTTTGCAATGCTTCTGGCTGATCTTCACTCCAAAATCGACAATTCTGCTTATTTACGTATCCATTGAGCCAAAAATAAGCTTCGTCGCTGAACACAATTTTTCGATAAAGAAGTGGATCTTCGGCCAACTTTCCAAGAGCCCATTCACCAAAAATTCTGCATTGCGGTAGGTCGTTCGGCTTCAATTCTTGCACCAGCTGCATTTTGAAAGGCTTCACACCTAAATCCTTCCGCAAAATTCTCCACGTTGTTGAGTAACAGAGGCCCAATTGCTGCGAACGGCGACGAATCTATAATTGATGGTCATCATTGTCACTGGCCGGCCGATACAGCTGCGATATTTTCTTCAGTTTGCACTCTATGTAAGAGTGTTGGTGGTTTAATGTCCAAACAATAGCCCGAATAGCCGCTTCAGTGGGTCGATTAAACTGACCATTAAAATGGAAGAAGCACGCGATGAACTTTCTTAACAGAGCACGTATTTTGATAATAAAATTCAATCATTTGCAAGCGTTGTTCGTTTGTAAGACGATTCATGGTTAAATTATAGACCAAACTGAAGATGTTTGACAGTGAAACAAAACACGAAACGTGCGTGAGCTGTTTAAACCAGTGTTGCCAAAAAGATAACACCTAAAAAATGTGATTGAGAAGTGCTAGGCCATCAAGGTTGTAGCCGCGTTCTCTTATGAGTATATGATCCCTTTCCTGCCACCTTTCCAAAGCCAATTTCCCTATCTCCTTCACTGTCCTCTATCTCTCTCTTGTAAGATCATTTTAATCTCTTGCTACTGTACTTGCTCCACTGACAACGGCACGTATTAAGGTTAGGAAGGCATTATAAATTATACACTCGTCTGTATGATTTGTAAGAAATTTAAAAGATTTCCAGCATCAATGTTTAAAGCTGATTTAAATCATTAAGAAAAAAATTTATTTAAATTAAAATACGCCTCGATTCTCACCTTTTATTTCATGGTCTTCTGAACATTGAATTGAAATGAGACCCTTTTTTCCTTTAGCTGGGAATTTTAGATGCTCATTATCTCTTACCACCTCCGTGCTTTTATTTGATTTTTATTTTCTCCAGTCTTGGACATACAAAATTAATTCCATTTTAAATTAAATACATTGAAATTCTTCACGATTTTTTTCTGTTACAAAGGAAATTGGGGAAAACACAAGAAGAAAAATCAGCGAAATGGAAAAAATAGTGGAAATTTCAAATAGAAATGCAAATCGAAGAACAAGCAGAGAGAGGGAGAGAGACAAACAGATGAAGAAAAACAGTGACAAGGATACCGAAATAAAAAATTAATTAAATTCATTTGGAAATTAAAAATTCATTTAATTTTCTTGCAAATCAAAAGAGAAAAATATGCAAAAAACCATGAAAGAATTGTAAAAAAAAAGGGAAAGGAAGCATAAAATTAAACAAGGAATTGAGCACTGAAACCCAACTGAATTGTAGTTTTCCTGTTTGTGTTAAAACCTTTGGAAAACTGAGAGAGAAAAAAATTTTAAATGAAAACCAAAGAAAAATTTGAAAACAAGATAAAAAGAATAAGAAAGAATGAAAAAGAAAGCAAAAAAAAAGATGTCTTCATTAGCCATTAGCTGTGAATTTCTGGTCGTAAAGTATAATAAAGAAACAGTAGAAATGTAAACAGGAAACTAAAAGAGAACGAGAGAAAAAGAACAATAAATTAAAATGTCCTGTACCGGTAAGAAGAGTTTTTCCTTCTTCTTCCTCAGAGAACAAAGGCATATTTTAAACAAATGACTGGCAGCTGTTTCTTAATAATTAACCCAGTGGTAGGGGAGAGGAAAAAAATAAGAAAATACAAGACACGCAAAAGCAAGGACCTTAAGAATATAAATGGAGAAGTAGTATGAATAATATGAAAGCAAACTATAAATACAATATTAGGTATAAGCATTAATTTCCAATCTATTGTGTTATGCAGAGCATGAATTACGATTTTTTGGATTGACTTTTGAAGATCATTTATTCGCCACATATTTATGAACTTGTTGGCGTAAGTAAGCAGATATCTTCTCCCCAGGATAACATTAAATTTTAATCTAACTCATGTGTTCCTTTAAATTCGAACCACACTTGACTACCTCAGGAATTAGCACCAGAAATCAGCAGTGAATCATTTTTTCGCTACTCATAAGCGCTCATGAAATTTTGAATATAATTAAGTCAACAATATTGAAATTTAACTATGTACTCTGATTCATTCATACTCACTACAACGTTGATTTATAACTAGAGGTTGCAATGAGTATGCGTACAACCTTAACATCAAACTCATTCCAATCGAAAAATCTTTGATTCATAAGTCTACTCATTCAGATTCATTACTTTAGACAAATACTTATAATACTTAGAAAAGATTCCAGTGACTCGAATCATATCAGAAATTAAAGGGTCCGCCAAATAACTTTTTTTTTTTTGAAAATGCTTTAAAAAAAAAACTACTGAATATTTTCTCAAATTTCTTTTTTTTTATTTGAAAGTACAATCCTTCCGGTTAATAATGGAAAATAATTTCATTCAATTAATTACATGCAGTAGCCTACACCAGAAGATGCCGATTTTGACAAAAAAAATCATCTTTTCAGATGAAGCTCATTTTGATGTTGGCGGGTATGTAAACAAGCAAAATTGTCGCAAAACGAGTCACTGTTTGATGCGGATTTTGGTCCAGAGGCATAATTGGGCCATTTTTCTTCGAAAATAAACAAGGATTCGCCGTTACAGTCAATGGCGATCGTTATCGGGCCATGTTGAACGAATTTTTGTTCACAAAAATTGAAGAGGAGGATATTGACAACATTTGGTTTCAACAGGACGGCGCTATGTGCCACACAGCCGCAGCTACACTCGATGTTTTGCGCCCTGTTTTTGAAGATCGCATTATCAGCCGCAGAGCTGATGTCGTTTGGCCACCTCGGAGCTGCGATTTGAAACTGTTGGACTATTATTTGTAGAGTGCCATCAAAGATAAGTGTTACACCGACAAGCCATAGACAATTGACATTTTAAAGGACAATATTCGTGAAGCCATTGGTGAAATAAAGCTGCACACAATCGATAATGTGCATAAAAATTGGACCGATCACGTAGGCTACTGCATGGCCAGCCGAGGCAGCCATTTGAATGAAATTATTTTCCATTATTAACCGGAAGGATTGTACTTTCAAATTAAAAAAGAAATTTGAGAAAATATTCAGTAGTTTTCTTTTTAAAGCATTTTCAGACAAAAAAAAGTTATTTGATAGACTCTTTATGAGTTTGAACTTGTTGAGGTAAGTAAACAGATATCTTTTCTCCATTATAACATTAAGTTTTTATCTAACTCATGTGTTCCTTTAAATCTGAACAACACTTGACATTCACCTCAAACATTAGAAGCCAAATTAGGGAACGCAACTCGACTTATGGAGTCGCTGAAGTGATGGGTAATTGTAATCAACGTAGTCTTGTAGGTTGTGTGTTAGCTTATTAGACGTGAGGCCACAGTTCAAATCCAAGGTTAAACAACAAAACGATATACGGCTACTTCTTCAGTAGATTATAGACTACTGTGATCCTATTGTTTCGTTTGCCAGAAGGCTAATGATTACACCCTAGCCTAGTTAAGAAAAACTTACAACTGAAAATGTATAAAAAAGCAAACAAGACAAACAGATAAACAACAAAATACACACATCATACGGTAAACGGACGTTATATCGACAAATATGACGAAATTTACAAGAAGTTAACAAAACAAGTATCAAAAATCCAATAATAGCAATTTAGTAGAAAGGTTTTGAAGCTAACAGACTTAAAAATAAAAGAATATAAAGAAAGCGAAGAACAACGCTTCCAAGCGGTTTTGAGTGGACTGCATTTAGCAGCATTCGTTGTAGTCTTATAGGTACTCTGTTGGCTTATTAGGCATAAGACTACGGTTCAAACCCCAGACATCTCCAACAAAACGAAATATGAAGCAAATATTTCTTCGGGGACTGCCTTTCAGCATATTTCCGGTAAGAACTCTGGGAGTAAAATAAAATTGCCATGAAAAAGTTTCTCAAAACCTGTACTTCCCGTCACTCATGTATAAAATTAACACGCACAACATAAGTGGTTTGAAAAACTAGGTCGTAAGCCTAACTAAAGAGTTTTAATGACCAATTATGTAAGTATGTATGAAAAGTCCCTATGTTTTGGGAAACCGTCGATTGTTTCGCTATCTTCTCAAGTGATAATAAACTGTGGGTCCCGCCTCTCATCTATGAAATTAACACCCACAACATAAGTGATGTGAGAAGCTACGTTCCAATCCTCACTAAAGCGTTGTAATGACGTATTATATATGTATGTCTTTAGGAATACGATTTATGGTCGACAGAGAAGATTTCAACCTTGCAGAAGGGCGGTAGTCAAAAAAAACAGTTAATCTAAATGCCCATTTTAGGGGAGAAAATTCTCAAAATTGGAGCATAACTCAAAAAATTGGAATAGGAAAACTATACGACACTATCTGAAAGACAGAGCTTCATGCTGATGACTCGAATCATAAATTTTGAACTGTAATATCCCTCAGATATCCCAGCATATGCATGTGGGATGCTCTATCTGTGCCTGCTAGAGCTCAAACATAGGCTTGAAAAGTGTGCACCGTAATAAGCAAATGATAATCTAGGATTTTAAGTTGAATCTTTAGACCAAGAGATTCTTATTATCATATAAACAGAACGGCATTATATTTCGAAAACTTTAAAATATTATCCTTCTTTCTATCTTCTTTCACATGAGATTAATTATCCAGATTACTGTAGAAAAGGTTGTAAAGTCTCTCGCTGTGCAAATTCGATTTCCGAGCGGGCATTACATCCATTAGAGAGAGTGTCTATCTCTCCTACCTAATACTGTTCAAAATACCGACTAACACTTGAGAACACAGCGAAATATTCGACCGGTTTCGCAGAACCTAGGGACTGACCTGGCCTGACCAATACAACGCCATAGTTATGCTGATTGGATGCACAGAGCAACAGCCTTACAAAGTAGTGGAAAATGTTTTGTTCAATTCCCCCTTTGTTTCCAAACTTCCTTTGGCTAAATCTATATTCCATCATTATTTTAATAACAGCCTTGAAAGAAAATTTCTTTTGTAAACCATACGCAAAGAAATGATAAGTTTTTAACACAAATTTGCCATCCAAATAAAAGCCAACTAGCAATAGCCCAGAAAGAAACTATTGGCTGGCATTACAAATAAAGCAAACACATCAAAGCGTTTGCCTTTTTCGTTTAATGAAACATTTTTTATTCATAAAAGGCTGCTAAACATAAAGGATAATAATTACCTAAAATTATGCAACAAAAAAAGACCGAACGAATGCCAAAATGTAGGCAAAACTAACGTATACTTGTTTGTTCAACATTTAACACCTTGTGTTCCATTGGTGTGTTGCAGAAAGAAACCATAGCCTACTTTTAAGCGTTTCTAAAAAATCACGAAAGCAAACTATTATGTTAATACTACTGCTCTCTCTCTCTATCTCTCTCTCTCTTCAGTCATATAGATTATGAAGTATAAATGTGTGCAGAAGAGAAGAAATAAGACTCAGAAGAGGAAATCTAAAACACGCATTAAGTTCTTTCCGGTTTATGTGCCATATTTTACACTTCACACATTTTCTTTCTTTCTTCTTGTTTCGTCTTCAACCGGCAAATATGCTGCAAAATGTATATGAAAAGTACTACAAAATAGAAAGCCTACATTTAGGTGGAGCGTGCTTATGCATATGTTGAACTATATTGCGGGAGATTTTCAGTTTTAATGGTAAAAGGAGGAGGGGGAGGGGAGAAAAGCGAAGTATTTCATCATAAACAAGGTCAACACGTAGAGAAATATTTTTGCCCTGGTAATTGTGATTTTTTAGAAATTTTTAACACGTTGCTGCTTTAATTTTTGGAAGAATTTAAAATTAAAAAGATGCATACATTTAGGCGTTCTGTAAATAAATTTTTTTAATGTATACTTATCAGACGTAATTAAAGATTAAAATTTGTTGAAGAGTTACATTACACCACACAAAGGTTGACTCTCACCTTCGTTATCGAACCTTATCCTTAAGACTCTACTAAAAGCTGTAAAGAGGATATGCGGCATATAATCGCTCATGCAAATGTCCTGATGATGAAATCTGGATGGAAATATTAGAATTTATTTCTGTTTTAATGGTAAAATGAATGTAAGCCGGAAGTTATCAGCACAAAGACAGTTTTAGCGTTATTAATAAGGAGCTCCAATATCTCTTAATTAGCTACCATGGCATCAACGGAGTGGCTCTCATTCAATCCAATAAAGTCAAATATTTTGGAGTCTCATTGAACGGCAATGTGTTCTTATAATCCAGAACCATTAAAACTGGTATCAATCTTCCTAATTAAAGCAAATCTGTTGCATTCAGCTATGGTTTGGAAATCAATAAATAGGGTTTGTGTATTATAAAGATGAGGCCGTCATGAGACCATGTGCTCTTAGAACGGCATTATCTAAGGCAGTGTTTAATTCCTTTAACTGGCTTGTAGCAAACATATTGGAAAAATAATTATCAGCGAAAGAGGCAATGACTTCGTGAGCCACAAAAGATTATAAGTATAAGAGCTGCTACGGAGTTTGCTTTCAATCCTGCTTTTATAACCAAAATACCCGTTGGAACCCATTATGGCTTGCACTGACGAATTGGGACACGACATAGACGGATGTGGAATCTTTTTGGAAAAACTGAATCTCAGGTTCTTAGATGCTCTACGCAATTACTGCAGAAGAATATGTAAAGTCTGTCGCTGTGCAAATTCAGTATTCGTTGTCCAAGAATACCGAATATCACTTGAGAAAACAGCGAAATACTCGACGGTTTTCCAGAACATAGGGACTCTGCATACATTTATACATAATTACAATCCTTTAGTCCGGATTACCACCTAGTTTCTCACACCACTTATGTTGTGTGTTTTAATTTTATACATGAGTGGCGGGAACTACAGTTTAAAGTCGTCTCCGAACGACTGATTTTTTGAGAAGCTTTTCATGGCAATTTTATTTACTCTCAGAGTTTTTGTAAGAAATCTGCTGAGAGGAAGTCGCCGAAGAAATACTTTTTGTATTTTGTTTTGATGTCTGGCCTGGGGCTCGTACCCTGGCTTTACGTCTAATAAGCCAACACACTACCTACTGGACTACGGCGACTTCAGAGAAGTACTTATACTTGAATCAACACGATTCAAAGCCATGCTTAGATTATTATAAGCTGTTCCTCAGAGTTTAGTTACAGGCCATAAATGCAGGCTTTGAGGTACTCCACTACATTATCCCTTTGAAGTTGGTTGCATATTGTAAAGGTCAGATGAATTGTGTTCCATGGAGCCACAATTTTTGGCATACGGAACGAATTTGAATACTGCCCAGATGGTATTGTGTTGTATTTTAATAACCAAGACATCGAGAACCAGTTCTACAGCAACGTTGGAGCGTTGTATTTGCTATAAAGTCCTGACAATTGGAAAGATGTCTTCAATTCGATTTTAAAAGCAAAGACAAAGAACGGAACATAGCAACACTGACAATAGTAATATGACAGTCAGTCCGCTAGTAAAGTATACCAATGGAATTGGGAAAACAAGCACCCTCTACTGAATTCCAGATTATGTCTGAATTTACGGTAGCGGGTAGCAGGTTAACTTGCAAGGAGGGAATCTTACCAGCTGCTGAGAAGGCCAAGACGTTTATGTGTAGTGAGAACATATATATGGAAAGAATAATCTGTTGGGTAATTACAATGAAAAGAGATTGGAATCATGCATCAGAGTATTTAGCAGTTACATGAGAATACTAAGCCGGTTTTATAGATAAAAAAAACAATAGGATCGCCTCAATCGCAATACATAGATGCTATGATGAGGAGTATGAATCAAAGGGAAATGATTAAAAAGCGTATGAGATCCTAAGCAGGAACTTGTTCTTATTCATACTGAACAAATTGCTGAATTCGCCTGTGCATTATTATTACTGGTGGGTTCCATATAGAGATTGGTAAGTAGGTTGGTAGCTCACTTGAGCACACATAGCGGCCCTTTGTGATGCCACAGGTAAACGTTAAATATAGAAGGGAATAGGAAAATAGTAACGCACGTCGTAAACGAATGGTTGCCAGATGGATGGTGCAGGTATAAGTGGAAACATCTTTTCAGAATCAGCTGGTACAGCCCATTCAATAAAGCTATCAGGCGATAGCGCTGGCCATAGGAATCATAAGTAAGAACGAAAATATTCCTGTTAAAGATATTGCTATACCTTCTGCTAGCCAGGCGGTTGTAAGGACTTTGGGCTCTAACATAATGGTTGTAGGACGTTCTGCAGCTGCCGCTATGCTCTTGATAAGGTGACAGTTTTACGTTTCACATCACATGGGTGCTGTAACATAGTAATATTCCGAGTAACTTCTGAGCAGATGAATTGACTAGACATGGCATTAAACGTTTGGGTAAGTTTTCTACAGAGATCCTCATTGAAACTCTGCAAACTTAGAACATGTAATTTAGTAACAGATTACATACATACATAATTGTCATTAAAACCCTACAGTCAGGATTACGACCTAGTTTCTCATATCACTTATGTTGTGTGTGCTAATTTTATACATGAGTGGCTGAACCTACAGTTTAAAGTCGACTCCGAACAACAGGGTTTTGGGAAACTTTTCATGAAAATTTATTTACTCTCAGAATTTTTGCCATTTCGTTTTGTTGGAGATGTCTGACCTAGGGTTTGAACCGTGGTCTCACGCCTAAGAAACCAACACACTACCTACTAGACTACGGCAAATACGGGACTTTACAAAGGCAGTTGCAAAAGGAATTTCGAATGAATTATTACATGATAATAAATAAACACATTTGTTTAGAAGACAAACAAATCTTTTCTGCTATGGATGTACACTTACTTACCTAACTGGTTATTACAACTTTTTAGTCCGGTTCAGAACCTAGCTTCTCATATCAGCAATGTTGTGTAAGTTAATTTCAAACATGGGAGGTGGAACCCACTGTTTAACAGCGACTTCGAACAGTATAAACAATACTTTTCTGCTATGGATGTGTACGTACTTACCTAACTTGTCATTACAAGCTTTTAGTCAGGTTCAGAACCTAGCTTCTCATAGCACCAATGTTGTGTAAATTAATTTCAAACATGAGAGGTGGAACCCACTATTTAATGGCGACTTCGAATGTCATAAACAATACTCCTTAATTCCTCAAATCTCTTTAAACTTTGGAATAAAGCTCCTTCAATAACTTGCTTTCATGTTCCATGGCTTTGCCGCAATTAAAGATCTTCCAAACAACTGATTTCGCTTATGTCACGTTATGCACTACGAACAGTTAATGCTTGCAGTTGCTTCTACAAACATTTCCTCGTGCTGATTCATTCACTAACTAGAGTTGCATATTCAAATTAGAACAGCGCTGCTCTAGTTTTATGGAAATCCTTAGCCACCTATGTACATATACAAACGCTGCTCATAATAACTGCAATATATTGCCACCATTTTGGCAACTTTCTAACATTATGTCAAGTCAATATGTTTACACAGCATATACATACATACAAGCAGGACTAAGGTCAAGAGAGAAAGAGATAGAGATAGAGAGTGGGAGAAGGAAAAGAAATGCATAAAATACCCAAAATATGTGATGCTTCTACAAACACAGTTTATTTATGCATACACTCATATGCACACACAAAAATACTCTCCTCTCACAAGTACACTGAGATTTAACGTTTTTATGCATGCGTATGCGTATGAGTATGTGCATGGAGTGTAAGTGCGTGTTGTCCGGTTGTACAGTTCAGTCATGTTACCTGGAGACCAAAAAGCAAATTACGTTGCCACCGCAATCAGTGCAATCAACCATAAAAACCACTTTTGCAGCATCTCATAGGCCGTGCCTGCCTACATAAATGTTTGTTATTGTTGCTGCTTTTTTGATATTTTTTTTTTGCAATACAAACATATGTACTCAGTGATGACCACGTCTAACTATATACACGTACTAACAGCACTCTCATGGACAAACATATTTATGGAGACAACAATCTGTTTTGATTTGTTTTTTTTTTAGAAAAGGCTACAGCGGGGCCTACGTATTTTCCATCCACTTTTGCTATTCCCCTTCCCGTTGCGGCCTCTCATCCCATCTCATGAACATTTTAACATTCAAATGCCATTATCTGCTGCTGTTTTTACACTTCCTGTACAACATGTCCGGGCACAAACTCTAGGCATAGAAATATATAAACGCTTATGCCCCGTCTGTGTAGCAGCATGAAGTCAGTCAAACTCATGCGAACACAGTTGTGCACGTTGTACGTTGGCAGACAGATACGGAAAGCCTTTTTTTTTTGTAGAAAAACAGTCAACAAACACTGCCTTGAGTGTAGAATTTTTAGAAACTCATTAAAGTGTGTAAGTGTATGCATATACGGGATCAAATTTTTATTGTTGCATGATGGCAACAAATCTGTTTCATAAACAAATAAAAATTTAAGCCAAGAGCATGTGATGGCCTTAATTAGGCCTTGTTTAGTCCGTAGTCGTTTACAACTTCTGAGGAATACACGAAAGATCAGTGAGATCGTCTTTCTTACTTAACATGCTTAATTCGTCATTACAACCCTTTAGTCAGGATTACAACCTAGATTCTCACACCACTTTTGTTGTGTGTGTTAATTTTATACATAAGTGGCGGCACCTACAGTTTAAAGTCGACTCCGAACGACAAATTTTTGAGAAACTTTTTCATGGCAATTTTTTTTTACTCACAGAGTTTTTCTAGAAATCTGCTGAGAGGAAATCGCCGAAGAAATACTTTTTGTGTTTTGTGTTGATGTCTGGCCTGGGGCTCGAACCCTGGCTTTACGTCTAATAATCCAGCACACTACCTACTAGAACTACTCCCCGAGTTTTTGCCACAACAGAGTAGAAGTCACCGAAAGAAATACTTCCTTCATATTTGGTTTCGTTTACGATGTCTGAGCTGGGGTTTGAATCACGGGCTCGCATGTAATAAGCCAACACACTACTTACTTACGACTTCAGTGAGATCGTCCGCATCTTTCTCCGACATAAAGCTGGTCATGAAATCAATTTATGAAGAGTGGTTGCCGCCTCATACTAGTCTCTTTAGCTCCTGCAGATGTCATTTGACATTGCCCAAAACCAATGTGTCTCGCACGTAATGACTCTGCCCAGTATACTTTCAATGCGTCTTCTACCAAGGTTTTGGTTCCAGAGCTGCCCACACAGCGTTGACAGAATCAATTAAATTAAATCGTACTCCATCGGATTTTCAAAGAGGTTCTTTTGTAGAGAATTCATCAGAGACTTCTATGTTTGTACCAGGTTTAGTCAGTTCAATCGCTTTGCAGTTGTCTGGAATACCGCTGTAATGTCAATGTCGTACCACTCTGCCATTTCGTTTAGGAATGAACAGCCGCCCTAAAGCACATTAGAGGTTGCTATGAAAGAAACAAGTTCTCTGATAGCCGCCTGGCAATTCCAGAGCTACTTGGGTGCCTGAAAACGCTGCAGCATATCTGGTAGTCTTATAGTGTGAGCGAAACTTTCCAACTCTGAAAAGACCTATTTTACTTTGACCATACTGGCAAGTCTAAATGGACTCAGTTTAGAGGAGGGAGTGTCTAGCAGTTAAAAGAAGCTGTAGTGAAAAAAGTGTTAGAATTGAAATGAAATTGCATTCTATCCCACAATGAAACCATAAAAAAGTGTAAGGAATTGCCCCACAACCAACCTACACTATCACCAATAGCCGCCCGTTTATCACAAGATGTCTTAGAAGTGGTTTGATCACTCCAGCTTGAAAAAATCCTCTCCATATCCTTTTTGGAATGAGCGAACTCTCTAAAATCGGATAAATTGTTAGTCCACGAAGTATTTCAATTCCTAATATTTCATAGTCTTCGTTGGCTTCAATTTTAAGACGAGGTCCATATTTCAAAACGTCCCTTCTATATCCCGAAAGGCAGCCAAAGTATACTTTTTTCTGTGCCAGTGACCTGTCCATCGTACAGGTGAAGGTATACAAGGCAATTTCATAAGACCCCTCTTTACTGCATGCGTATTGATACTTGCGTAGAATATTTCTATATATGGCTAGGCGTAGTGTAATGTTAGGTAGTCTTTCAACAGGAACATAATAAGAAGAAGAAGGAACTAATGGGTCGACATTCTCAATACTTAAATTAGTTTCCATTCATTTCTACAATTTGCGGAAAACTTGGATTAATTTCCATACATTTCTACAATTTGCGGATAATTCTAAACAGAAAAATTTTAAGTTAGTAATTTGCATTTCTACAATTTGTGGATAAATCTTAGCACAAAAGTGCGAATTTACTTGCTTGCACTTCTACAATTTGCGGATAAATTCAAGAATGAAGATTTACACTTACTTCCATACATTTCTGCAATTTGCGGTAAAATTTAAATTTTATTTTGAAACACAAATTTGCGTGTTTAAACCCCAAGTCAATTAATAACTCACCAGCAGACTCATTTGAATATTTAATCGGGAATCCCCCGCTTATCCCCTGCTGTTGCTTTCTGTTAAATTTTTTAATATTCCTTCTTTACAATTGTTATTATTGTTGTTGTTGCTGTTGTTGTTTTTATTACATTTAATTTTGCTTATCATTTATAATTACTTACTAACACTTTTGTATCGTGTTCATTTGCCCTGTATTTATGGTGGGGATTTCATTATATTTTTTAATTCCTAATTTTCTTTAGCCACTCACCTGGAAATTTATATAATGCCACTTCATTGCAATTAATCTCAATTAACGTTGTTGTTTCGTTAGGCAGACCTGCACACTGGCACATGCTATTCAATGGGCAGGCGTATAGCATATCCGGCTGTTGGGAATTGAGTAACGCGGCAAAGCCACCACTGCCACTATTACCGCTGGGTATAACCGGCGGTGGTCCTCGTGCTGCCAGCAGTGTACCTGTACTGCGTGGCAGTCGTATAAGTGTGTGGGTGAGCGGACCAGGACCCAAAGCACCAGGACCACCGCCATCAAATTTCCAACAATCGGCTGTATTACGAAACCAGTATAGCAGGGATATGGAGATGATAAGTAGTTGGGGGCGCTGGTAGTCCATGCTGAAAAGAGGCAAACAAAACAATGACAAGCGAATTAATTAAATTTCATTACAGTTAAACAGTAGAGTAACACAAAAACCACCAAATTTTTGTTTGTAAGTTGAAGTGGTTAGTTTTGTACCACAGTGTGTTAAAAGTGAAAAATTTTGTGGAACATTTTTTTTTAATTGAAACTTAAGCCAATGAATGATTCAGTGAAACATAAATACAAAATTATTTTGGATTCCAATCGATTCCACTCATTGTCTGTACTAGATGACGAAAGAAGACTCCACACACGAATAATGAACTCTCGAAACTTAGAACAAAGCTAAGCTAAGCTATTCTCGCACATATTCATAGGAGTGCATGGCAGTGACATATTAACATACTTTTCGAGTAGTAACTTCTGCAGAAATCATGACGGGCATGCCTACCTATTAGGCAGCAAGGTGTGAAGGACAATAAATGACGAATCGGGAATAAAATAAGTCATATGAAGTCGCCTTAGACAAATATTTATGTTGTGTTGTGGCTGTGTTGGACGTGAGGCCGTGGTTCAAACACCCGGTCAGGCATCTCGAAATCTTAAGCGACTTCCTCTCAGCAGATTTCTGGCAAAGACACTGACAGTAAATAAAAATTGCCATGAAAAGTTTCTCAAAAAATCTCTTTTTTACACACAACATGGATAGCGTGGGATGCTGGGTTGTAATCCTAACTAAAAGGTTGTGAATCGCAATTAAGTAAGTTGAGTACGTTGTTTTAAGAGTCGAATAGCTCTACCTAGTGGTGGAATGAGAGCATTCTACGCAGGAACTATTAGCCAACGCGTGGAATTTTTTCGTAATTTCCAACCAAACAGCCCCCTTACACAAATTGTATGAGGTGTTTCACAGTGAGCTCCACCTGTTCTATCTTTTACGTTCGCAATACTGTTGTAGGGTGTCTGTCTATACACAGAAACTTAAATAATGGAGAATAATTTGACATATCCCTGAGAAATAAGCGACATTTCTGAATAAGATTGTATGTAGCTATGACGTTTGGAAGAGACTTTTTGGCAACCTGGCTGTCAGAGTTTATCTGCATTATCTCAGGTCGATTTCCTGCTCCTAAACACTCATTTAATTACAATTTAATTGCCAACACATAGAAGTGATGCAGGATTCTGTATGAATTCTTTATTTCCGAGTCTTATATTACATCCCATACTTCGTTCATTGTCGTCGAAGTATATTTCCAGAGTAGTAGCCGTTGTAGTCTAATAGGTAGTGTGTTGGCCCGTTAGACGTGAGGCCACTGTTCAAACCCCAGGTCAGACACCCCCAACAAAAACCATTTCTTTGGTAATTTCCTCTCAGCAGTTTTATGGCAAAAATCTCTGAGTGGAAAATGAAAGTGCCATGAAAAGTTTCTCTAAAAAATCTTTCGTTCAGAATCGACTTTAAAATGTAGATCCCGCCACTCATAAATAAAATTAACACCCACATGATGTATGAAACTAGGTCGTAATCCTGACTGAAAAGTTGTAACGTAAGTGGTGTGAGAAGCTAGGTCGTAATCCAGATTGAATTGTTGTAATGTATGTTTTTTACATCCCATCCTTTGTTTTTTTGCGTCTGGTATATGTCCAACGAAGTCGGAACAAGAGATGGCTTTGCGCATCAGCAATTTCTGTATGGGATTGTGATGTTTAAGAATTTGCTTGGGTAATTGTAGGACAGCATCTAAGCAGTCAGTTCTAGAGCTAAATAATATGTCTCTGGAGGTGCTTACACCAACAGTTTACTGAATTCAACCTGAAAGTTTCAATAGTAACCTACAGTTTTAATAGAAAATCATTTAGAAATCAATTTAGTAGTGCGTACAATGCTTTTATTGCTATAGTCCCCAGTCATTGGTAATAACAATGGAATACTGCCTGCTCACACGGCCTAAAGTTTTGCAATTACATTGTGTTGCAGCTGCTGCCCAACACACGATAGATTTATACTGCATTACATATGTATATGTAATTGGTCATTATAATCCTTCAATCAGGATTGCAACCTAGCTTCTCTCATAACTTATGTTGAGTGCGTTAATTTTATACATGAGTGGCGGGTCCCATAGTTCAAAGTCGATTACGAAAGACAAATTTTTGAGAAACTTTTCTTGGCAATTTTTTATTTACTTCCAGAGTTCTTAACAGAAATCTGCTGAGACGATGTCACCGAAAAAATATTTTTTAAATTTCGTTTTGATGTCTGACCTGGGGTTTGAACCGTGGCCTTACGTATAATGAGCCAACACAGTAACTACTAGTCTACAAAGACTTCATACTGCATTTTCGATTGCAATATAGCCAATATGTGAGGGAGAGTTTGGACTTCCATATTGTATAGGCAAAGAGATTCACATGCCCTTTAGATAATATTTTGCCTTAAGAGTTTCGAAGAGGAAATAACCACCAGGTTCAATTTCCCTAATCTAGCAATGTTGTTTTTTTGAATAGTGTGAGGAAGCTCTTCTGGCTGCTAAAATCCAGATCGCTTTCCCTTCTCCACTTGGAGAAGATTTCGAAAGCACAGTTGGTCTTCTCTTTTCTCACTGGCTTTATAAGTAGATTGTCCATGACTACGTTCGATACAAACGGGGATAGCATAAGCCATTAGGGAGCTCTGAAACGTATCTTCCTTGAGGCTTATAACTAGCGGTTCCCATGGTTCAAAAAATTTTGTCAAATATTCACCAGAAAACAGTCTTCAAAAGGCTCATTAAGAAATAAATTTGCGAGAAATTCTTAAAAAAAAATTTTCTTAAAATTTTTCGTCTCTTCTGGCTTTTTAAAGAACCGACTTTAAGAATTTGCCTGTCATGCAAATTTGGCATTCCTTTTGCTTTCGTTTAATTTGCATATTTTTGCACACATTCTGACACATACACTTAAACAAAAAAATGCTTCCAAGGGGGGAAAAAATAATGAAACATAAAAAAGAAGAAGAAATATTCTTACACATGAACACGAAATCAATGGCTTTATGCGATTAACGTGTCAAAATATGCAAATGAGTAATCAAATGACACATACAACTTCATAAACATTCACTCAGTCAATGTGTGTGGGTAACTGTGTATGTGTATCAGTATATGTGTGTATGTGTGGGAGAGTGAATAGTGGTACAAGTCAACACCATAAACAAGCAAATTTTTTGTAACATGTTCATTCATTCATTCATTCGTTTGTTTGTGTTAGTGGGTTTTTTTTTTTTTTTTTTTTTTTTGTCTTGAGCCGGAGGTGGGAATCTTCGAAAGACACTTTTGTTCCAACAAAAGAGTGCACGATTCACCATCACTGGTGCCTACGTACTAAACCCACCCCCTACACACTTCAACCACTCTCCCTCCGCGGGACTGCCGTAAGGTATTACTTCGCGGAGAGCTGGTTAGCTTGAAAGCTTAATCACGTTAATTCAAATTTCGCCTCCGTTCCTCCAGTCTTCGGAGTACTATCAAAACTTCAGCCATTCTCTGGCTATATTGACTCCATAGAATCCTACGATTCAACAGCTCTTCCATTAGCCGGTTTGGTCCTAAACTCGTTTCCCCGGGCCATCTAAATCTGGGACAGCATATTAGAATATGCTCCGCATCTTCCTCCTCATCTACACAGTTTGGGCATATAGGGGAAGTGTCATGACCAAATCTGTGCAGGTACTTCCTGAAGCACCCATGACCAGTTAGGAACTGAGTCACGTAGTAGTTCAGCTCGCAATGTTTGTTATTCATCCAAAGGGTTACATCAGGGATAAGGCGAAATGTCCATCTTCCCTTTAAACTGCTTTCCCATCGTGACTGCCACTTGTGCATGGAAGTCCTTCGTTCCTCCGCTTTTATAGCTGCTATTCGTCCCGGGTGCTCGAGACGGCGAAGGTATATCCTCCTCATCTCATCCGCCAATATATCTATTGGTATTGTCTTTGCCAACACCAATACCGCTTCATCAGACACTGTCCTGAAGCCACTTATCCGTCTAATCGCGCTTAGACGATACACCGAGGACAGTATCCTCCTTGTCGTCCCCACGGAGAGTGCCTCCGACCATATTGGGCAAGCATACAGCATTATCGACGTTATTACCGCCGAAATTATCCTCCTTTTGAATGGACCTGGTCCTCCAATATTTGGCATCATCCTCGCCAGTGCTCCCTGTGTTACAGATGCTTTTTCGCCGATGTATTTCACGTGCTCCTTAAAGTTCAACCTGTCGTCGATAATCACTCCCAGGTATTTTATCGCCCTCTTCGATTCGATCCTTGTGCCTCCAACGGTCACTTCCATCTTCTCCACTATCTTCCGGCCGCTTATCAAGACGGCCTCTGTTTTATGCGCAGCAAGTTTCAAACCTGCTTCATCCAGCCATGCTCCAACCTTTCGAATCGCTGTGTTCGTTTTCTCCTCTATTTCCCTTACCGTCTTAGCTACCGAGACTATGGCTATGTCATCTGCAAAGCCCACAATTGTAGTCCCGTTCGGCAATCGCAATCGAAGTACTCCATCGTACATAATGTTCCATAGTAGTGGCCCAAGTACAGAGCCCTGCGGGACACCCGCCGTCACTACGTATTCCTGCTCTCCTTCATCCGTTAGGTATATTACCTTCCTGTCCTGAAAGTAATTGTTCAGTATCTCCATTAAGTATGGCGGCGTAGCCATGTTAAAGAGGGCTCTCATAATCCGCCCCCAATTCGCTGAGTTGAACGCGTTTCTAACGTCAAGTGTGACAACCGCGCAGTATTCCTTGGTGCCAAATCTCCACCTTTCGCCCTCTATTGCATCTCTTGCAATGTCGACCACTCTTCTTATCGCATCAATAGTGGATCGTCCTTTCCTAAATCCGTATTGCAGGTCCGAGAGAGCTCCTCCTGCCTCGGCACACGTCAGTAGTCGATTGTATATAATCCTCTCCAGTATTTTTCCCATCGTGTCAAGTAGACAGATGGGCCGATACGACGATGGTTCCCCTGGTGGTTTGCCAGGTTTTGGAATGAGAACCAATTTCTGCTTCTTCCATCTACGTGGAAAAACACCCTCGACGAAGCACTTGTGGAACACCTTGGCGAACATATCCGGTCTGAGCCGGATAGCCACCTTAAGTGCCCTATTTGGGATTCCGTCTGGCCCCGGTGTCTTCCTATCTCCTATTCCAGTGCATGCTGCGAGTACCTCCTCTCCTGTTACCTCGGGTATGGTATGAATGGCCTCCGGCTCCCTACTTATAAAAGTGTAGGGCTGGCCCCGTGGGAATAATGTACCAATGATCTCCCGTAGCAAAACTGGACAACCTAGTTTAGGCTGTTCTCGAGCACCGATTCTCTTGCAGACGACTCTGTACGCCGTCCCAAAAGGATTGATGTCAGCTTCCTGGCATATCCGCTGAAAGGATAGTTTCTTGCTCCTTTTAATGGCTCTTCTAAGTTGATGCCTTAGATCCTCATAGGCAGCCCGTTCGGCTTCCCATGTCGGTCTTCCTCTCGTACGCTGGGCCCGTCTTCTCGCCCCAAAGCATGCCGACCGCAGTCTTCGAATTTCGTCATTCCACCAGTAGCAGGGGGAACGTCCCCTACACACAGTTCTCCTAGGCATAGCAGCATCACATGCAGTGTTGAGCATTTGGTATGCGCCACTCACTAATTCTTCGACCGTGCTGCCAGTCGTATGAAAAGACGACAACATCAATCTATACGTCTCCTCGTCAAAGCGGGAGTCCTTCCATTTCGGTCCCGTAAACTTCGGCAATCCGTTTCCTCTCGTGTTGCGCCCAGTAACCGTCATCACGATTGCCTGATGGTCACTATTCGTGAAGTCCTCAGTTAGCCTCCACGCGGTCCGCGAAACAAGGCCATCGCTCACAAACGACAAATCTATTATTGAACTCGATCCAGCTCTCCTAAATGTGCTTTCTCTTCCGTCATTCATCAGCGCCACAGGAAGGGAAGCGAACGTTTCCAAGAGGCAGCGACCCCTGGCGTTAGTATATCTACTACCCCATTCGGTCGCCCAAGCGTTGAAATCTCCTCCTATAATAACGGGGGTGTTCAAGCGCACGTGTGACGCCAGCCTCTCCAGCATATGTTGGAAGTCATCCATTGACCACCTCGGGGGAGCGTAACAGCTGTAGACGAAAACTCCCTTTATCCTGGCCATAACGAAACCAATGTCCCGCGCATAGGTTTGCTGGAAGGGTAATGAACCACAAATCCATATAGCCGCAGTACTAGATCCGTCCGTGATCCAAGTACTATTCCTTGGTACCCTATAAGGTTCGCTTATGATTGCGACATCGATATTCTCCTCCTTTACCCTCTGGACCAATAGGTCCTGGGCTGCTTCGCAATGGTTCAGATTAATCTGTATTAACCTCATCTCCTAGAACGTGATTTAAGAGCGCTAAGAAATTGCGGACACTTTCCGCTCCCCGCGATATGGTTGGCGGATTTCGGGTCGTCCACTTTGCAGAACATGCAAAGAGGTTCCCTTTCGCAATTTCTGGCAATATGCCCCTCCTGTCCGCACTTACGGCAAGTTCCAGAGCGGTCAACCTTACTCCTACACTGACGAGCCATGTGCCCAAACTGCAAGCACCGGAAGCATTTCGTCGGTATGTTTCTCTCGCGAATCCTGCATATGACCCAGCCGATCCTAATTCTTCCTTCCTTCAGGAGAATAGCTGCAGCGTCCGCGTCAAGGCTCACTGTGGCAGTTTGCGTCCCACCATATGCCCTCCTAAGGGCAACTACGTCGGGCTTACCGAAAGTCTCGAGGGCTGGAATCTTCCGTAAAGCCTCATATACATCCTCCTTTTCCGTGATCTCGTCGATGTCCTTGATCTCGATTGTCCTCATATCCTTCAGAGTGCGGATGGACGCGCTATCTCCTAAGAGCTCTCCAATGGCTCCCCTAAAGTTCTCCGTGTGCTCCCCGCTCCTGCTTAGTTGGAGTAGTAAGCCACCCTTGACGGTTCTCCGAATTTTGGTCACATTTTCTCCTAATTCACAAAGCTTAGGGTCCGTTTTAACTCGCCTCAGAATGTCGGCATACGACGTGTTATCTTTTGTCGCTATCACGATCGCATCCGGCTTCGTTTTCTTCTCCTGTGGTTTCTTGTTCCTCCTTTTTCTTTTCGTGACTTTCTGCCACCCTGGTTCTTCACTTAATACCTTAGTATCCTCCTGCCGGCTCAAGGTCACATCTGTAGTCTCCCTCGTTGGAGCCCTTGGTGCAGGATTCGGAGTTCTCCTTTTTGGCGCAGGAATTTCAGAAGTCTCCTCATGTTTCCTCTTCGCCTCCTGGTTCCTCAACAAAGGCGATGTTTGTGTAGCAGAACTACTGCGGTCAGTCGCCTTGGTAGTTTGTCCCTGCAGCTCGCTTGCGTACAGGTCGTATAGGGTTTTGATAGAGTCAATCGCATCCCTCATCGGCTGATGGATTGACCTCCTTTTCCCATCCTCTAACATTTCAATCAGATTCCTGATTTGGTCGCCGAGTTGACCAAAAACACCACTGGCCGCTGACTTCGTGTCGCTTCGCGACGGTTCCGATCTCAGGACCACTAATTCCGAATCCTTCCCGTTAACTGGGGATCTCGGAGTTCGCGTGCTCTGTCCAAACGGGCTTATTTCCCGATTTCGCACCGGAGACCTCTGTATTTTCGAGCTCTGCCCAAAAGCATTCAGCTCCAAAGCGTTCATCTCACATGAACTCGTAGATTTATTTGTAGTTTTATTCTTATTCATCATTTTATTTGGGCCCCAACTCTCGGCCGCTGTCCTAATCCATCGTTGTAGTCGTCACAAAAGACCCCGTGGTTATCTATGCATAAGCAGGGAGGCCACGCGAGGGTTGACACATAACCTCATGGGAATACGTGTTCAGAGCCAGGTCGACGTAAACCAGGGATTCGCATCTGGTCCTACAACACCAACTTAACGGTGATAAATCAGGAACGTACCGACAGACTTGCCATCATTTTAACGGGGCGGGGGCAATGACAGCATTAGCCCGACAGCCATTTCAGCCAGCTATCACACCGCCTACTAAAGTGCCGGAATACTGCCATGGTCAGCCTATATCACCAATTCAAATCCAATTTCCGGTATACCATAATTAGAACCTTACCGGGCTCGGTTCTAATGCCCCAATCAAGGGCGTCGTAGTTCGCCGCTTCGGTGGAACTGAGGGAACCGCGGAGTCGTTACTCTCCTATTTTCCCATCTCTTGAGGGAACCCCCTGTGGGATGATGCCTAGTTAATGGCGGCATCGATTCGCCATGTCGCAGATAACGTCTTCGGTCACTTGTACCTTTTTGTAGTACGCCTCCGTATCTGCCGCTCTTGGTCGGGGACTGCTTATTGGTTATTCGCAGCTAACCTACCTGGGATAGGCCGTTCAGTTATCCGCCACCTACTGACCCCCATGGTAGCCCGAAGCTAAGCCCCATGTTTGTGTTAGTGGGTGTGTGTATGTGTATGTTTGTGTATGGGTAGTTACTGTCAGTGCGTGTTTTAATAACATTTGGCAATTGCGTGAGATGCGTCGGTTACAGTTAAGGAAAGTGAGTGAAAAAAAGTAAATAAACACCAAACGTTGTAATACAAAACTATAAAAATGGATTACAATAAAAAAAAAGAAAATTTTTAATGTGTTTAATAGTTTATGGAATCACCCATACCCTGACAATAGAATTAATTACGGGGTACTTCGAAAGCACTGATATTAAGCAGCAGATTTACATTTGAATACAATTTATGGCTTAAATAAATGTGCGTGCGTGCGTGTATGTCATGCCTTCATTTTCAATAAATAAATAGGCTCGATAGGAACAATTAGATACGAATGTTTGCCTTGTTTTTATTGGTAAACAGGAAAATAAAAGACGTGCCTAAAAAGTTTATGAGCCAACACTACAAACAGATTAACAGCAATACAATATTACTTCAAAAAAAAAAACAAAAAAATAAAATAAAACTAAAGGTTAATAACACCCGAAATTGCCCAGAAATAATAGAAAATTGATTTAAAATTTAAGCAACACTTTCTGTCTCTTCCTGTTTCAGAATTTTTTCTATATAAACCAGGTATTTAATTACCAAAAAAAAAAAAAATCTTGGCTGATTGCCAAAACCTGTAAGTATTTCATTTGCCCTGCCTATCTTAAGCGCCTGAAACTATACACCATTTTTTAAAGTAATTTATATCTACACATACAGCTTTAAAGGCTTACATGTTCACATTTTTTTGATTTTTCTTTTCACAGGAATAACGTTTTCTCATGTCTACACCATGTTAATGACTCTCGCGGATTAGCATTCGAAAAAAAGCTTAAAAAGGCCGTGCTCTTTACTGGATTTTTTTTACTTCACAATGTTGTTTCATATATAGCGTGCCAACATAATGAACACAATGCCGACAAAGAAATCATCATATTCATGAGAACATTTTTAATGGCGGGTAATAATTTTGAAGACACAAAACTAAATATGTAGGTAGGCAGGTGGTAGTGGCTGTAAACTCAAGAACTTAATAGAGACACACTTAGGCCACATGTTCTCCATTGAGATACAATATCGTACTAGTCTTTGTATCATTCAGAGTTTCTAATGAAGCTATTTAAACTCCGTATTGTCTTTCTTGACAAATTACTGGCATTGCCTACGTAGTAGAAGGTTATGTATATTCTTCTCCTCTAATAAGGCGCTGGGCATGAACACAATAGGTGAAGAATGGTTTCCTATTTTCCAACTCCTGTAGAATTTATGTGTAACAGCGTACACTTTCTAGTCTTTGTGGTTAAGTTAGTTTCCGATTTGAAGTCATCTCCAAACCACCGCTGATGAAGTAATCAAATAAAAGAGCATGAAGAAGTATTACATTCAACCTGATGTGTTAATGAAGTGGTGAAGATCGAGTTTTAGTCTTTTGCTCAAAATAATTGATAAAATGTACTTCAAGAAATAAGCAAATTGACAACAGATATTGAAGTTATCGATAACTCTGCTATTGAAAATGAAAATTATCGATAACTTTCCTATAGAAAATGGACGTTATCGATAATTTTGCCAAAGAAAATGTAAGTTACTATAGAAAATGTAAGTTATCGATAACTTTACTATAAAAACTTACTAACTTACATTTTCTATAGTAAAGTTATCGATAGTTTGCATAAAATAAAATAAAAGAGAACCGAGGAGTATTACATTCAACCTGACCTGCTTACAAAGTGATGGAGATTGAGTTTTAGTCTTTTGCTCAGAAAAAGTGATAAAATGTACTTCAAGAAATAGGTAAATTGACTACAGAATATTGAAGTTACCGATAAATTTACTATAGAAAATGGAAGTTATCGATATCTTTACTACAGAAAATGGAAGTTATCGATAACTTTGCTATTGAAAATGGAAGTTATCGATAACTTTGCTATTGAAAATGAAAGTTATCGATAACTTTGCTATAGAAAACGGAAACTATAGATAAATTTGCTATAGAAAATGTAAGTTATCGATAACTTTGCTATAAAAACTGCAGGTTATCAATAACTTTGTTATAGAAAACGCAAGTTATCAATAACTTTGTTATAGAAAACGCAAGTTATCGATAACTTTACTATAGAAAATGCAAGTTATCAATCACTTTACTATATAAAATGCTAGTTATCGATAATTTTACTATAGAAACTGCAGGTTATCAATAACTTTGTTATAGAAAACGCAAGTTATCAATAACTTTGTTATAGAAAATGCAAGTTATCAATAACTTTGTTATAGAAAACGCAAGTTATCGATAACTTTACTATAGAAAATGCAAGTTATCAATCACTTTACTATATAAAATGCTAGTTATCGATAATTTTACTATAGAAACTGCAGGTTATCAATAAGTGTTATAGAAAACGCAAGTTATCAATAACTTTGTTATAGAAAACGCAAGCTATCGATAACTTTACTATAGAAAATGCAAGTTATCGATAACTTTACTATAGAAAATGTAAGTTATCGATAATTTTACCATAGAAAATGCAAGTTATCGACAACTTTACTATAAGAAGTGCAAGTTATCGATAAATTTACTGTAGAATATGAATTCTAATATCCGTTCAATGCCTACATCTTAGGCATTGAAGATTAAATGCATTTTTTCGGGTAAGTACAGTGAGTTTGAAAAGAGAATGACGGGGGATTTTAAAAAGTTTCAATATACTGCCTTTGTTGTAAAAAGGAGGGTTTCAAATAGCACAGAAGGAGATAGGAAACGAAAAATTCTTTTGATAACAGTCGTGTTACACAACAATTCTAAGAATGGGTCCACAACTCCACTAAACTTCATCAGAGTATATTGAAATATTTTGTAGGCAAAATACATAGTATTGGAGGCCGTATCATACAGTCATGTTTGACAAATTTTGCTTCCGTTTCATATCATTTTTGTGGTTGTTAGTCATGTCTTACAACCACAATATGGTGTAAATAGTTGTGCAAACAATGAATTCCCTGGAAACTCATAAATTTTATGGTGAAAGAAAATGTTTTTTTTTTAATGGAAGAAATAGGAAAAGACATGTCATGTCCACACATTTGGACGAGTATAATAACGATGACAGAGAACATGCCTGAACGTTTGTTTAAAGCAATTAAATTAAATGAAACAACACACCTTAAGATTCGCTTTTCCTATTGAGACGTGTAAGTGAGTGGGTATTTGGAGGTGACATGAACTGAAAAATTAAAATGTAAAGACTTTGGGGACAAAATGTAAGTGGATGAGAAGGGAGGAAGAGGGGAGAAGGATACATAATTAAAGAGAATTTTAAACACTTTGAAATTGAATTTAAACAAAGAGTTGCTTTAAGGATTAAAAGGAAGGAGGATATGGATCGAAATGCTGCAGAGGCAAGATCATTCGCATAACCAAAGACCATGTAAATCTTGTAAATCCTTTAGCAGTTGTTTCACAAAGACATTTAACTGCAGATGCCACAGCAGTCTAGCTTGGACTTCTCTTAAGAGAAGACACTACCAATTGAAGAGGTCATGACTTTTCTGGACAAAAGTTTCTCTTTAAACTTCACAACACAGTCACTGATATTGCGGGTACCCGAGAGCCCTGACTATAGGTCCGAATGGACATTTTTAAAATGTGCTCAATGAAGGCCGCTGTCAAGTGCCCCTGTCTTAGACTCTTCTTTAGAAAGAAGGCATTTCCCAATAAGCTAGAACACTCAGTAGACAGCTTCAGGAGACCGTGAGAGTAGGAGTAGGAAAGTAGTGGACAACGTAGCTCATTATCCAGAACCCTTTCCCATGTTTTAAGGCGAATTAAGCTGATACTTATAGGCTAATAGCTTCGTAATCTTATCATTTATATTTGCTCTGCTCGTGGTAATATATGTTTCGTGGTAAAATATGTTTTCAAACTTAAATCTGTAATTCGTGACCATTTTCCTGGAAATTATCTTTAAAACACTGCCACTTCTCCCTCCCTAATTTGCCCCTAAAATCTAACAGCTGTTGTTGTAATTTAAATATCAGCCACAGAATTTTCTTTTTTTGTTCATTAAATACTAAAACGTTAAGCAATTATAATGTAAAGAACCCATGGGTATGATAAACTTGAAAAATATGTACGACGAACAGCATTGTTGTGTGTAAACTTTTGAAATATTGTTCGTTCAGTTTTTGTTTGTTTGTGTGTGTGTGTTTAGACCACCTTCAAAATTGTTCCTGTTCCAATGGACAAACAAAAAACCATAAAAAAAGATAACGACTTAGAAAGAAATGATGACATGCTTGGGGCAAATAAATTTATGGAATGATAGTGTTGGGGTTTTGAAATTCACTGGCAGTGGTGGCTGTTTAAAGCACACTGTCAACGAATGTTTGGCGAACGTTTAACAACAAAAAAACATGTTAAAATTTCTTAAAATATTCTAGGAACGAGGTGCTCTTAATGTGGCCATTATTTGAGAATTACGACTTCATTAGGCTTGTCATAATTGAGCTGCAAGAAGAATAAAATTATAAAATAAAAATTGTGAAGACTGTAACGTCAGAAATGTGATGAAGCCTGATAGTCTTTCCTAAGATACAAGCCCTGCTCAAAATCAATTCCAATAAACAAAAAGTTGCACTTCACAAAACGCATTCAGTAGCATCGCTGTATTCACGGTAAAATGAATGACTTGGAAAACATACGACCTACTGTCTTTAAAGATGATCTCTGGTCTTGCCATGTTGAAGCTGAGCGAATTGCAGTTCAATGTTAAATTCTCAAGTACACTTCGCTACAGTGTCAATGACGTAAACTTTCGTCTGAGACACACAAATCATCATACATCTGAGAGAGAACAAAATGCAAATTCATCAGAAGAAGTATCTGAACCTAAAAGTGCCTTTGTCTTCACGTCCTCAGTAAAGTAGGAGCTTACTTTCTGCAGAAAAAATAGTCTCCTAATCCTGTAGGCCTTACTACAACTGTCGTAGTTGCTTCCATTATGAGAAAGAAAGAAGTGAGAAAATGCTCCACCTTACAATCCCTGGGTCTTAACATCGACTTTGCAGAGACGAATTTGGCAAAGGCATACAGATTGGTCTCATGGGTGCAGATCATGGTAATAGCCAGAGAACTTACTTAATTGGCTCTTAACAACGCGATTAACGGACTTGGGAATGCTGTAACACATCCTTCCAGGCTCTACTTCTTACACATCTACGTCAGTTGGTCACACCAATTGACGACAGGGCATCCTCAATGTGGTCCTGCGAACGCATAACGTCCATGTGGTTGGATCGGATGCGGGAATTATCGCCAACTCGCACTGGACTGCAGAACTAACTTTTCTCTCGAATACTCTCAAGGCGGTTGCATCCCCTTCGAAATTTCCAATGTAATGTTGCTGGCAAATTATCGCTTTATTATCCACCAAATTAGATAAACGATTAAGAAACCGTCAAAGTCCCCTGTTTTAGAACCAGGCCAGACTAAAACCAATTCGCTACCTGGTGTTTGATATGAAACGGCTCAATACCGCACATTAAGCCTTCTGATGATTAGTTCAGCACAGGAAAGAATCTTAATGTTTGCCTGGACCTCTATTCCGAACAAGGGTTCTTTGTGGACTACATTGTCCAGTTAAGCTAATTTCGAATAGTCTGCTTTCATTGTAAGTACTCAACGAAAGTTTAGAGAAAGTTGTCTCGCAAATATCGGCACGAGAATTGCATCCGTCCCCCTATACATACATACATACCTAATTGATCATTATAAGCCTTCCTACCGGATTATGACCTAATTTCTCACGCCACTTAGGTTGTATGTGTTAATTTTATATACAAGTGGCGAGGCCTACAGTTTAATGTCGACTCCGAACGCCGGATTTTTCTCAGAAACTTTTCATGGCAATTTTTTATTTACTCTGGGAGTTTTTGCTAGAATTCTGCTGATAGGAAGTCGCCTAAAGAAATATTTTCTCATTTTTCGTTCTGGTTGGAGAAGTCTGACCTGGTGTTTGAATCGTGGCCTCATGTCTAATAAGCTAACACACTACCTATTAGACTATGGCGATTTTTTGCCGCGTAATGCAAGGAGTTTCTGGCCTTATTAATGGCAGGGAAGCCTTCTTCTTAAGCTTATCAGTCTGAAAATTACCATGAATTTGACACAAGTTGAGATGAAGCAGAGATTGACACCATATTCTCGGCCTAGCAGATTTAGCTGGCTTTGATGATAAGTAGATAAGTTGGAGTGGTAAGTTTGATACTAAAAGCACACTTGAACACGTATAGCGGCCCGTTGTGACGCCACAAGTGAACGCAGTCCCTGTACTGACCAAGTTCTACCAAACTAGGGAAGAACAGAAGAACTTTTTTTTTTGAAAATGCTTAAAAAAACTTCTGAATATTTTCTCAAATTCCTTTTTTTATTTGAAAGTACAATCCTTCCGGTTAATAATGGAAAATAATTTCATACAACTGGCTGCCTCGGCTGGCCATGCAATAGCCTACACGATCGGTCTAATTTTTAAGCACATTATCGATTGTGTGCAGCTGTATTTTACCAATGGCTTCACGAATATTGTCCTTTAAAGCGTCAATTGTCTCTGGCTTGTCGGCGTAACACTTATCTTTGACGGCACCCCGCAAATAATAGTCCGACGGTGTCAAATTTCAGCTCCGAGGTGGCCAAACGACATCAGCTCTGCGTCTGATAATGCGATCTTCAAAAACAGGGCGCAAAACATCGAGTGTAGCTTCGGCTGTGTGGCACGTAGCGCCGTCCTGTTGAAACCAAATGTTGCCAATATCCTCCTCTTCAATTTTTGTGAACAAAAATTCGTTTAACATGGCCCGATAACAAACGCCATTGACTGTAACGGCCACTCCTTGCTCATTTTTGCCTCTGGACAAAAATCCGTACCAAACAGTGACTCGTTTTGGGTGCGTTGACTTTTCAATTTAGGCGTGTGGGTTTTCTGTGCCCCAAATGCGACACTTTTGCTTGTTTACATACCCGCCAAGATCAAAATGAGCTTCATCTGAAAAGATGTTTTTTTTTTTGCCAAAATCGGCATCTTATGGTGTAGGCTACTGCATGGCCAGCCGAGGCAGCCATTTGAATGAAATTATTTTCCATTATTAACCGGAAGAATTGTAGTTTCAAATAAAAAAAGAAATTTGAGAAAATATTCAGTATTTTTTTTTTTAAAGCATTTTCAAAAAAAAAAGTTATTTGGCAGACCCTTTACTACTTGGTAGTCAACCAAGCACAAGCTCTTGTCTCACTGTCCCTTCTCGTATGGTTCCGGTCTTAAAAGAATATGTGGCCTCCAAATTGCTGTATACTCTCTAAGTAGTCAGTCTCATTGGGAAGTAGTTCTTAAAACCATTATGTTTGATAGATTACAGTTAAAAACAGGGATCAGATCATGATCGCTCCTTATGCATATCGTACTAGACTTCTTCTGACAATAGTCTCCGTAGCTTTGATCCTTACTGCCGCTAGAGAACCGGCGATAAGATCGGTGTTTGCAAAAAAAAGAAGGCAAATAAGTCCCAAGAAAAGCTTGCCGTTAAACATAAATTAATGCCTATACCCAATAACAAGATTCAATCTTTATGCCTTATTAGTTAGAAACCGTTATTTTCTTTTCTAGAACAATAATATAACATACGTGTCATATGTCTTGGCAGTAGCGTGCAACAATGGCCAGAAAAAAAAAACGAAAAAAAAAATACTCGACAGGCAACCACAAATTATGACAAAAAACACCACAAAAGTGACAGAAAACAAAGTAAATAATACGGCTGGCTGTGGAAAGCAAAAAACCAAAAAAGGTGGAAAATCGTTATTGCCTCGTAAACGAAAAAAATCTAAACAAAGAAGGGGGGAGGGGTGAAAGAGGAAAACAAAAGATGGACAAGAGAAACAAGTTCAAATCAAAATATAAGTACGGTTTCGGTTTTTTTTTGTTTACCAGGTTGTTGTTTTTTTTGGTTGGCAATGTATATGTATTTTGTAACGGTATTGTTAACATCAATGTTGTTGTTTTTGTTGCTGCTATTGTCTGTCATGTGTTGTTTTTTTTTGTATTTTGACATTGACTGCTACAGGAAATATTTCACCAAAGCAACTAACAATACCACCACCACCACCACTGCACTCCTTAGAAAATATCTTCCTCTCTATCTCTTTCTCTCGCTCCTTCACCTGTATAAACTTACAAAACAGATGCAGAGCTGGGGTGAGGCTATTGTACAGCTGACGGCATTTATGGTCAAAAATAAAGATTTTTTTCTGGTTTTTCGTTTAAGGGCTTATGGCATATAAAAAAAAATGTAAAACTAAACGAACTGAAATGTTGTATGGACTTGAAATTAATGATGATGTTTAAAGGCGATGACAATGATTATAATGATGACTACGGTGATGGCAATGACAAGAGTTTTGATGTTATTTAAAGTTTACTTTGGATATTTTTTGTTTCTCTTTTTTGGGGAGAGAGGAAGGGTGTGCTTTTCCTTTAGCCAAAGCATGACATTTTTTTTGTTGGTTGTTTTAACAAAATAGCCCTTCCTTCTGTATGCTTAGCTAACGCTGACACTGGTTACAACGCATTTGTTGTCATTTTTTTTAATGGATTTTTATTTAAATTAGTTTGTCTGTGGCTTTATTAGCATATTTTTTTAATTTTTGTTTTTTATAAAGCCTTGAGGAAAATTAAATTTTTTTTAATTTCAATTCCAAGAACAAATTAAATTTTAAAAATAATTTTTAACAGAAAAAGCCTTATTAGGGAAACTTTGCTAAAAATTTGTCTAATGATGTACCCAGAATTGTCCTGTGGGATTGAAAGAGAAATTTGAAAGGCTATAGTCGATGAAAAGCAAGATGAAGAGAGGCCTAGATCATTATCAAGCCATATAGTTGTGATACAACATAAATTTTTGGTAAGTATTTACAACAAAATTATAATTAGAGTCCAGAGAGAACCTTAAGATAGCAAAGGACCTTCTGAACATTCACTGCAACTTCATAGTACAGCACATAATATCCTGAAGTTAGTCAGACCAGCAGGTTAGGGAGAGACATTATAGGGACACCCTCTTTTAATGAAAGGCACTACAGTAGATCACATCTAGCTCCTCTACATACATACATACATAAATAATTGGTCATTACAATCCTTCAGTCAGGATTACGACCTAGTTTCTCACACCACTTATGTTGTGTGTGTTAATTTTATACATGAGTTGTGGGACCTATAGTTTACAATCGACTCCAAATGACAGATTTTTGAGAAATTTTTCATGGCAATTCTAGAATTCACAGTTTTTGCCAGAAATCTGCTGAGAGGCAGTCGCCGAAGAAATATTTTTTCATATTGTTACGTTTTTACCTTTTTAAAAACGTATAAATATGAGTTCGTTAATTGCAAACAAAGTAAAAACAAATACGTGTTTATTATCTCTTAAAATCTCTTTATTCTTTACACTATTTTTGTGTACCACCGTATACAACTTAACGATACAACAATAATTTGCTTGTACACTGTTCTATTTCACACTTCTGTCCGCGTTAACACTAACAACTGTTCGTTAGATCTTCTCTGCTTACAACCTTTTTGCAAGCAATGCCGCTTGTACGTTCGAACCGCAACGCGTCTTCACACATGGCTGACTGAATTATAACTGACTGCTGCCTGCTTTGTCCAGCCCTTTTATAGTCCGACAGAACTAGTCTAACGAACATTTTTGAAGTGGAAGGTTCGTGATATCGCCTTCTCGAGAGCTCTATTGTTAATACATTGTTGTTTGTGTACCTTACTTACGTTGTCTAAATTGAAGGCAGCACAGTAGACCCAATCTGGCTCCTCTACACGACTGTAAAAAGGGTAAATACTTCAGTCGATCAACTAATGAGGATGATGTAAAATCTTATTAGCTATGCGGACGTCCTATTCCTCGACCAAAGGCAATCAGTTGGAAACGATTGTTTAACAAACGTAAAATATCCATCACATAACATTTGATTAGAAAGGTGCACGAGAAAGATATTGTCAATCAATTCTGCAAAGGGTATCGTTTTACCATTTACCAGGTAGGGTCCAACAGGGTTAGATACACATTTTGAGATACCCACCAGTATAGAGGTAAAATATTTGGTCATCCTGCTCCCTACTTTGGAATCGAAAAAACATACATTCAGCCTTTGCACAACAAAATTATTACATGGAAAGTCCTGGGTTCTTAACAGCTATCTATAAACCTAAATAGTTAGGTCTACACTATAGTATATAGGGAAAGCCTTCACAAACGGCAGTTATTTCGAAACTCCGTAGATTTCAGCCTAAACACAACAGAAGTAGAGATGTTGTCTAATACGAAAAAACGTCTTAAGACAGGATACTTATCTCGCGATTTTAGTTGAACGAGCTGTCAACATATAGAATGCATTCAGTTCTATAAGCAAATAGGGAGTAAACTGTACGAAAGAGTGGATCAGGGATCATAACGGAATACGAGATGACTGATGCACGAATGTATCCATATTGCGACACAGAATGTGAGAAGCAATAATGGGGCCTGCAGAACAGTAACCGTGAGTAATGAATTCTACACAATATTTGCAATAGTGGACATCGTATGTGTGGTGTATGGGTGTAGAAATAAAGTTACTCGTAGGATGTTAACCTGTCCTCAAAGCTCTCAGGAGTTCCAAGTGATCAGTCAGATCAGAGTGATCAGTCAGACACAAATTATGTTGATGTAGATGTCAGCACTTGATGTGTATGATAAAAATAAGATGTCTACACTTCACCTTCCTCTCTATAGCTCCTGTACCTATAAACAACTGGCTTCCGCAGAAATCGTTTGAAAGGATAAATATTCATCGAGAGGAAATATTGGAATTATACCAACATCTGTGTATAGCCTAACAGAACCGAATCCGGATAGGGTATCTCATACTTGAATACAAAGTAGAGACACATAGTCCTCTAACATAGTCCTATCCAGGTTCTGGGGAGAACCCTACATAGCTGTGAGGATGAGGAATTTTTAGCTTTTAATCTAAAGGTAACTCTTCGCTTCGCAAATCACGTGTAAAAGTAATGATCATTTATGAAGCTGCAAAAGCGATCCTGAGTTAGAAATCTATCATTACTCTGACGTTCAACCACCAATGAGATATCTTTCGAGCGCAATTTTCAATTCTTACTTGGTTATGGACTGCCGTGATTCCCAAGTTCTGCTCTTCTTAGGAATGTCCCAAGAGAGCTTCTGGTGACAGCCAAACAACATTGTAGTACCAGCACATTTGCACAATATCTACGCAACATTTTTCCTTATGATGAGAAGAATATCTCGTTTTTTCGCTAATTCTATCAAACAAGGTCTCTTAATAATTATTGCGACGGTTAAGTTAACATGAACTGAACTGTCACGACGTCTAATCTCATACGCCATTGCATAGTGGGCAGACATTTGGCAAGACTTCGCTTTGCTGCTGCTAAGCTTTTCAGATATTTAAAATCAGTTGAAGTGAATGAGAGTATGCATAGCCCATTTCATATACCAATATCCGTTTCTAGCTTAAGGCAATCTTCTCTCATTTGATACTCCTTTTAACGTTTGCTTAGCGAATATTACATCACTAGATTCCTTAAGCTTTTACGCTTGTTTTTATATAAAATTCAAGGGAATCATGATGTAAAAGGAATCCCCTGTGCTGTCTGTGAGTACTACTCAATCTAAACAGGTAAGTTAGCTTCACATGGCATCATTTCATATGGTATAGCAACTGGCCCCTGTGCTTATTTAAGTGAGCTATGATTTCCAAAAATCTGTCACTCCCTTGTACCCTATCCTAACCTAACATGTCTTTCAGAGCCCATACAACCTATTTTTCTAACATAAAATAATGCATTGAAGGAATAGAAATAGAAAGCTACTGAATGCCGGTTAAAGTCGCCGTAGGTAGTGTGTTGGCTTATTAGAGACGTGAGGCCACGGTTCAAACCCTAGGTCAGACATCTCTAACGAAATACGGCAATTTCCTCTCAGCAGATTTCTGGCAATAAATCCGGGAAAAAAAAAGTTGTCGTTCGGAGTCGACTTTAAACTGTAGGTCTGGCCACACACAACATGAATGGTGTTGAGAATTATGGTCGTAATCCTGACTGAAGGGTTGTAATGACCAATTATGTATGTATGAATGTCTGTTGTAGGGTTGTAATGACCAATTATGTACGTATGAATTCCGGTCGTACATACTAAAAATTGAAAATAATTCCTCGTGATTCCTGCAAAAACAAATTCATGATCTTTTTGTAGAAATTCAAAGGAGGTTTATTTTTAATTTCTTTTATTCGTTCATTAAATTTGTGTGCCCTCCAGATATTTATAGAATTCTTATTTATTTTGCATAAAAATTTTCGAAACCCATTTCCATTTCCATCTCCAATTACCAACGAGACTTATTATTCCAACATTTTCTAATTAGCTGTGCTGATACAGAGATTAATTTCCTTAATTAGAAATTAATTTTAAAACAAGAAAATCAATTTAATTTACTACCACGCAGTCATAATAAAATCCATGTTCCCCTCGCTTATAAATCTTTTAATGCCAATTTGAAAGCATTTTGTTTGCTATTGGAATAGTAAATCGCTAATAGCTTAACAGCCATTAAATCATGTTTTTGTAGAACTAAAGTGTGCTGTGTGTGCATAAAGACATCTTAAATCGAAAGCAACATGCTTGCCAAAAGAGTGGTAATTTTTACTCAATTACCTTGGCAATGCTTACTCTGCCAGAGCGAAACAAAAACGGAGGCGCTTAAAGTATAAAAAACTGTCACGTTTTAAGCAGAACAACAAGCCAGAAAATTTGTGTTTTTTTTTTGTTCTGAGGATTTTTACTCAATAATTTACAAACAACGCCAAAACAGTCTTATTTGGACTAATTTAGTGCGTAGCAAAGGCATTGGAATCATTAGAGCATAATACGGTGGCAAAGCCAAAGGAAAATTTTTGTTGGGAAATTGTCGTGCGAAGTGCGTTACTCAAGCATTTTACTGCGAGCACGCATTACTACAGTCATTGCGTTGGTAACGAACCCTGTAAGCTGGTGTAAGTTTTTGGTGGCTTTTTGTTTGCTGGTTGTTATGGCTCAGTTCGTTGGTTTGCTAAGCACTTACACCAGGCAGGCAGGGGTTCTTAAAATGTTAATTAAAACATTAGTTTCCTGTAGTAAACGTTCCATTTTGGAAATGAATTGCGAGGCAGTTTAATATCCCCTGTGAGATTAATGTAACATGTACATGTACGTACAGTTTGAGAACCACTGTGTTTGCTCTTTTACTTTTTGCTATAACCTTACCAACACATGCTTGCATTATTATTATGATCTCATTAACGTAATCCCAATGAAATTAAATTTCCTGTGAGTTTCATTGCCAGTTTTTTGTCCTCTTTTTTCACGTTTTCTTGCTTAGCGGGCGCTTAGGACACCGTGTATGGATGGCAAATATTTTCGTGTGCGTTTCTTTGCCGTGCCATGAAAATGTTTGAAAAGAAAATAGAAACTCTTAACGGGTCTCTACAATATACATGAAAAGGTAAAAAGGGCACAACACAGCTAAAATGTGATACAATTTTGGTAACAACCTATGGGAGAATGAACACCTAAGGATAAATGAACACCGTGGAGTGGGGAAAGCAGTTAAAGGCCAACCATACGTGAAACGTTACAAGATTAAAGAGATTTAAACACGATTCCACAACGTTTTTCTTCTATTAAACATGGCAGAACTCAACTAAATGTTAAAGGAATTATAGAAAGGAGTACGAATGCAAAATTAGATAAGCAAGGGGGTTCCTAAAAAGGAGTACGAACGCAAAATTAAATAAGCAAGGGGTTCTTAAAGAGGGGGTTTAGAGAAAAATTTTTTAACTCCAAAAGCTTGTATTTTTTCCCACCAGAATATAAAATCTTTAAACAACATTTCATAACACAATTTGCTGGCGGTTTTTATGTGCTGAACTCTATTTCCCTTTCCTTATTAAATAAATAAAAAAATTATTCAAGAAATATGAAAAAATACTTGCAATAAACTAAACTTTTTCCTTCTTCTTCTTCTAAAGAACGAAACAAAGAAGAAGAAAAAAGAAAGAATTGCCCTGAAGTAAACCCATCACCCCTTTTTAGTGGCTGACAACATTTTGTGTCACTGTGTCACTCAAAAGAAAAGCAACTTTCAAGCAGTAGTACCAGCACACAGTCCGTCTTTTCCATTCTTTGTTGCTTTCAACAAAACAAATAACAACAACAATAACAACAACATTAATAAGATGTACAACTTTTTAAGGAAGTCACCCAGTATCAAGCCAGCGAAACGACCCTAAACTATGCAAGCAGCCAGCCATCATCACACAACTGGGAAATGCCATCCGTTATGATGAAGGGCAGATGGTAAGAAAAGAAAAAAAACAAAACTTATGATCGCCTTTTAGGCGTTTTGTCTGCCTCACTAGACTATGCAAACATCATCGCAATAATGAATGAATAAAAGAAATGGAAATATGGCCGTAGTAGAAAGATGGTATGAAAGTTAGGAGGAAAAGAAATGCGGGGGATGTAAGTAGATAAACTTTATAGCTGTTAAAATGTAAGAAAAGACAAGGAAATGTAATAAAAAAAATAAATATTATGGAATAGAATTTTTAGGAGGGTTGAGTTATAAGGTCTTGAAGTCATGCAAATGTTAGACATGCTATCGCGTACTGGCTCTTTCGGGATTTGATGGAACCAACCAGTTAGCTGGGCTGATCATCAGTGCACTCTATTTTACATTTGCTCCACTCAAATGTTTCCTCTTCTCAGCCCTCCATATTGATGCAGAGTCTTGAGGTGACTCAATGCAGTTAAGCCTGCCATTCTGGGAAGACAAAGGATCATCCGGCCCGATTATATAAAGGGCCCGTCAAATAACTTTTTTTTGCAAATGCTTTAAATAAAAACTACTGAATATGTTCTCAAATTTCTTTTTTTATTTCAAATTACAATCCTTCCGGTTAATAACGGAAAATAATTTCATTCAAATGGCTGCCTCGGCTGGCCATGCAGTAGCCTACACCAGAAGATTCCGATTTTGGCAAAAAAAAAATCATCTTTTCAGATGAAGCCCATTTTGATTTTGGCGGGTATGTAAACAAGCAAAATTCTCGCATTTGGGGCACAGAAAACCCGCATGCATACATTGAAAAGCCGACGCACATAAAACGAGTCACTGTTTGGTGCGGATTTTCGTCCAGAGGCATAACTGGGCCATTTTCTTCGAAAATGAGCAAGGAGTGGCCGTTACAGTCAATGGCGATCGTTATCGGGCCATGTTGAACGAATTTTTATTCACAAAAATTGAAGAGGAGGATATTGGCAACATTTCGTTTCAACAGGACGGCCCTACGTGCCACACAGCCGAAGCTACACTCGATGTTTTGCGCCCTGTTTTTGAAGATCGCATTATCAGCCGCAGAGCTGATGTCGTTTGGCCACCTCTGAGCTGCGATTTGACACCGTTGGACTATTATTTGTGGGGTGCCGTCAAAGATAAGTGTTACGCCGATAAGCCAGAGGCAATTGACGCTTTAAAAGACAATATTCGTGAAGACATTGGTGAAATACAGCTGCACCCAATCGATAATGTGCTTAAAAATTGTACCGATCGTGTAGGCTACTGCATGGCCAGCCGAGGCAGCCATTTGAATGAAATTATTTTCCATTATTAACCGGAAGGATTGTACCTTCAAATAAAAAAATAAATTTGAGAAAATATTCAGTATTTTTTTTTTTAAAGCATTTGCAAAAAAAAATTGTTTGGCGGACCCTTTAGTTCCTTAAATTTTTTTCGATAAGAGATTACGATTCCAAGTATGGTCTTCTTCTCTTCTTGAAGTAAACAAATATGGCCCAAAAATGCTGATCAAAGGCGGCTGTAGTATAAATATTAGGAGTTCTAAACGTTTTTATATAGGCTGTCGAACGTCTGCAATGTCTTCCAATAGAAGGTTATTGTCTAGGGGGATTTTCCTTAAAAATATCTTCATTTACTCTGACAGCCAGACAGCCTCATATCGACGTCTATCGATCTTCGAATTCGAATTCAAAGGCATTTCTTATATGAGTTCAGGATGTTCAGAATTCGTTGGAAATTATGTTGCTAAAGGACCAGCCGGGACAGTTACATAATCTCTGTCATATTACAGCGTTTAGATGTGCGCATTGCCTCAGCTACATTGTGCCCACACGCACAATGATGCAGCTTCATGGTAAGACTACCATGGATTGCATCAACACACGTGGACATGACTTCCCTCTTGGTTAGGGGTTGGAAACTATCTAAACTTCACTGTGAAAGTGGTTAAGAGTGTAACGCCACACCGAGGTTGTGCTCTACCCGCGATTTGCGTATAAACCACAGCCACCACGTTGCTCCCACAAGGAGGCCTCACCATGGTGGGGAGAGAGAGACGTATCTGAGGGGCTGCCTACACCCGTGGTACCAGAATTAAGCCTCCGTTCAGGTTTTACAGTCCAGTCTGCTAGCAGTTGAACCCCAAACAGTTCGGGAATGGTGATCCAAGTTTGTTAGGACAATAGGTTCAGTCAAAATATTATAGGAATACAGTTTCAAGATTGAGGGCAGTGTAATGCATCATATTGTTGCAGTACTACATAAGCCCCATGCAACTATGATAATAATAATGCAGATATACATACATAATTGGTAATTACAACCCTTCAGTCAGGATTACAACCTAGTTTCTAACACCACACTTATGTTGTGTGTGTTAATTTTATACATGAGTGGCGGGACCTACAGTTTAAAGTCGACTCCGAACGACAGAATTTTGAGAAACTTTTCATGGAAATTTTATTTTACTCTCAGAGTTTTTGCCAGAAATCTGCTGAGAAAAAGTCACCGAAGAAATACTTTTTGTATTTTGTCTTGATGTCTGGCCTGGGGCTCGAACCCTGGCTTTACGTCTAATAAGCCAACACACTACCTACTAGACTACGGTGACTTATAATTATTCTGTTACGAAACTGGTGTTTTGCTATTACATCGTTTAGCATTAAAATTATAAACAAAAGTTACAAAAGCAAAAACAATGAATTTGTTTACGAATTATCGCACTGCGTAATATATCAACAAACACCAGCCTAAAAAATGATAAGCAAATAAACAAAAATACAACAACAAACACTACGAGAAAAAATGTAAACAAAATACACAAACCACAATAATGAATGTAAACGACGATGTTTACATTTACGAAGATTTCGTGAAGACGCAGTCACGAACATTCGCCTTCAAGAACATTCATCAGACTCTTTGCCCTGCCATATAAAAGGCAAGACAAGGTAGGTATCTGGGTTAGTAAAAGTTCCGTCAGTCTTGTGTGAAGACGCGGTGCGTTTGAAGATCTCCGTTACAAAGATCTGTCGTCTAGTAATTGTTATTGTTTATAACGGGTGATTTTTTAGCTATTATATTTTTGGCAACACTGGTTTATACAGCTCACGCACGTTTCGTGTTTCTTCTGTTTGGTCTATAATTTAACCATGAATCGTCTTACAAACGAACAACGCTTGCAAATGATTGAATTTTATTATCAAAATGCGTACTCTGTTAAAAAAGTTCATCGCGCGCTTCTTCCATTTTATGGTCAGTTTAATCGACCCACTGAAGATTCGGGCTATTGTGACTAAATTTCGCACCAAATTTACATTGTTGGACATTAAACCACCAACACGCTTACGTAGAGTGCGAACAGAAGAAAATATCGCAGCTGTATCGGCCGGTCAGTGTTAATGATGACCATCAATTATCGATTCGTTGCCGTTCGCAGCAATTGGGCCTCTGTTACTCAACAACGTGGAAAATTTTGCGGAAGGATTTAGGTGTGAAGCCAGCTGGTGCAAGAATTGAAGCCGAACGACCTACCGCAACGCAGAATTTTTGGTGAATGGGCTCTTGGAAAGTTGGCCGAAGATCCACTTCTTTATCGAAAAATTGTGTTCAGCGACGAAGCTCATTTTTGGCTCAATGGATACGTAAATAAGCAGAATTGTCGATTTTGGAGTGAAGATCAGCCAGAAGCATTGGAAAAGCTACCAATGCATCCAGAAAAAGTCACAGTTTGGTGCGGTTTATGGGCTGGTGGTATCATTGGACCATACTTCTTCAAAGATGCTGCGAATCGTACTGTAACTGTGAATGGTGAGCGCTACTGTGAAATGATATCCAATTTTTTTTTGCCCAAAATGCAAGAGATTGACTTGCATGGCATGTGGTTTCAACAAGACCGTGACACATGGCGCACAGCACGCGTAACAATGGACTTATTGAGAGGCGAGTTCGGTGAACATTTTATTTCACGTTCGGGACCGGTCAATTGGCGGCCTAGATCATGCGATTTAACGCCTTTAGACTATTTTTTGTGGGGCTATGTTAAAGCTCATGTCTATACAGACAAGCCCGCTTCAATTGACGCATTGGAAGACAACATTGAAGCATTTATTCCTGAGGTACCGGTCGAAATGTTGGAAACAGTATGCAAAAATTGGACTAAGAAGAATTGTGAATTTTAATTAAAACTAAACAAAGATTTATTTTTCTTTTATTTGCAATCTACGAGCTAATATTTTAAACGTTTTTAAAAGGTAAAAACGAAACAATACGAAACTAAAGTGACTTATTGCTCTTGAAGAAATTTATTGAGACGTTCATTAAATCCAAACTTGTTTTAGAAAAACGCTGAGTGACCTTTGGTTATCTCTTATCAGAGTTTCATTCTTTTAACACTTAACTTACAACCCTCGTTATATGCTTATGAGCGAAAAGTCTTGTGTAACTCCTTACAAAAGTCAAATAAAAGGTTTCCTTAAAGTTTTTATTTTTTTTGTATTTTTCTTGATTGAATTTTATTTCCTTTGTTGCAGCTGTTGTTGTTGTTGTTGTTGTTGTTTTTGTTGTAAATATGAGCCACAAAAATATCACAACACAAGTCAAAAGTTCAACAAACTTTAAGAATTTCTAATAACAAACACAGAAATGAAAGGAGCAGCATAATATGGAATAATTTTTCTATGCTTAACAGGCCGTTGCTTATTCAACTCATTTTTCAAACAAACTGGGGCTGTAGAAGGAAGCAGTCTAAGGCAGTAGGAAATATAATTTTTTTGTTTTTTTTATTAAATTTTATATTTTTTTTATTTAATTATATTTTTCCGTTTTCCACACACACTCTCTCTCTCTCTCTCTCGTTCTCTCTTTCCTTCTCTTTCCTTCTTGCTTGCTGTTGTGTGAGTGTGTGTGTGTTGGTATACATTTAAGGTCAATCAATTGATTTTTATGATGAGTTTACTGATGTTAGTGATGCTGATGGTGATTCTGCTGCCGATGCTGTTGCTGAAGATGATTGTTATGATGATAATAAATGTTATCACAGTGTAATCATCATCATCGTTAGCCTTAAACGTTATAATCTATATCATCATCATCATCATGAATTACCGTTTTTTCTTTCTCAATTTTTTTTTTGCATTATTTCCTTGGGCTTGGAGTAATTTATTTAAATTTTAAATTTCCTGCTGAATAGACAACCTTTAGCTTCTCTTTCATTTTCTTTTTCTTTTCCTTCTTAATGTGTGCCCAAAACTTAAGAAACGAAGAAGAGAAGAAGAGAAAAAAAGAAACGATTTTCTAAATTAAAACGTCTAAGAATTCTTAATATTTGATTAAATTTATCTTTTTTGCCAATGAAGGCTAAAAAAAAGTATTTTGAAGGTAAGGCCAGGCAGGCAAGAAAAACTTTTGAAAAATTTCTTTTTTGCTGTTTTTCTTCTTCTTTATTTTCTTGTAAATATTTATAGGAAAGTGGATTATATTGAATGTTATTACGGTAAATGATAAAAGCGCATTTACTTTGATTTCAATTTTTTTTACCTTTTTTTCCTTCGTGCTTTTTCCTATAAAAGAAATTATAAAGGTAGGCTGGCTGGGCACACATACATACAGTTATGATAGGTTAAGTAAAATAACCTTCGTATCAACTTTTTAAGTTAAAAAGGAAAAATAAATAAAAAGGGAAGAAAACCATTTTAATATGGTAAATGATTTTAGATACAGAAGGTAGGTTAAATGCTTTTTTTGATCTGAAGCCAGATTTAAAGGTGAAGTGATATGAAGATATCATCACTTGCAGAATTAAAAGCACACGCTTTATGGTGCTTAACTAAAGGGTGTTTTTTACAGAAAACCCATTTCACATGAACCAGATTATAACAACAATTAAATGAACAACTTCTACAGCATTTAAGATCAAAAAGAAACAAAAAAGTTCACAAAACTGGAATAAATCTACGAAAAGATTTCTACAAAAAAAAAAAAAAAAAAAATAAGGAGGAGAGAGAAGAACGAAATCATCTCACAAGCCAACTAATACCAGAGATGAAAAACTCTCAATATTACAAACTCTAGCAGGAAACAACTCTCTAAGGCCATTAAAGAAACTCCGTTTAAAAATCTTATGACTTGGCATATATATAAAGGGTGTTTTTTTATAGAGGTATAGAACTTTAAGTTGCAATAAAACAACGATGGATTATTCGATTGACATGAGTTTTATTTATCCGAAAGATAATCTTGTGGCATTACATTTTAAATATGATTTCTTGCATATGACCGCCACGGCTGGCGCGGATGTAGTCCAATCTGGACGTCCAATTTTCCATGACTTTTTCCAACATTTGTGGCCGTATATCGGCAATAATACGGCGAATGTTGTCTTCCAAATGGTCAAGCGGTTGTGGCTTTACCGCATAGACCAATGACTTTACATAGCCCCACAGAAAGTAGTCTAGCGGTGTTAAATCACAAGATCTTGGAGGCCAATTCACAGGTCCAAAACGTAAAATTAGGCGGTCACCAAACGTGTCTTTCAATAAATCTATTGTGGCACGAGCTGTGTGACATGTTACGCCGTCTTGTGGAAACCACATCTCCTGGAGATCATGGTTCCTCAATTCAGGAATGAAAAAGTTAGTAATCATGGCTCTATACCGATCGCCATTGACTGTAACGTTCTGGCCACCATCGTTTTTGAAAAAGTACGGACCAATGATTCCACCAGCCCATAAAGCGCACCAAACAGTCAGTTTTTCTGGATGTAACGGTGTTTCCACATACACTGGAGGATTACCTTCACTCCAAATGCGGCAGTTTTGTTTGTTGACGTAGCCATTCATCGCTAAACAAAATTCGCTTATGAAAATCGGGAACAACGGTAATCTCGTTTTGGGCCCATTCGACGAATCTACGCCTTACTTGATGATAGTTTGGCTTCAAATCTTGCACGAGTTTGATTTTGTAAGCACGCAATCCAAGATCCTTCCGCAAAATCTTCCATAAAGTGGATGGACACAGATCCAATTCCTGTGCTCGATGGCGGATGGACTCATTCGGGTCTTCCTCAATGCCACGCTCTACAGCAGCAATAGCTTCTTCTGTACGCACCGTACAGCGAGTTATCAATAAGAGTAAACGTGGTGCGAAAATGGTCCATGGTTAATTGAATTAACTGCTCTGATGGACGATTTTTCGACGATCAAATGGACGTAGTGCGCGATACGTTTTCCGCACAGAACCATTATTTTCGAAATAAAATTGCACTATTTGCAAGCATTGTTCAGGCGTGAGTCTATTCAAGATGAATTGCCAAACCAAACTGAGAATAAATCACTTGACAGCTGTTAAATCGGTCGCCATCTTGAAAAGTAATGCCAACTTAAAGTTCTATACCTCTATAAAAAACACACTTTATTTTAGTTTATTAAAGGTAATGATAAACTGAAATGAGAAAAGAGCTTAGAAAGAGAAAATTTTTCACATACATTTCCATCTTCAACCAGGTAATAATAAGAACGAAGTCATGGCTCGAGGACAGAGGACTCAAACTGGCAACGGAGAAGACAGAGTTGATGCTTCTTACGAGGAAGCCACCACTCTGACGACGCGGAAAGTAGTCAACTATCTTGGTATTCGACTGGACTCTAAACTGACGTTCTCTGCTCAGATACAACACGTTGCAACCAAAGCCGGAAAGGTTAACTCCTTACTTAGCAGGCTTATGGCCAATACTGGTGGTCCTGTACAGAGCAGACGCAGATTATATGATGGCAATAACGCACTCTAATCTGCCTTACGGCAGTGAGATCTAGGCAGAGGCATTGAAGGTAGACTGTAGGATGAAAATTTTATCATCGGTACAACGAACCGCTGCACTTAGAGTGGCATCGGCGTATAGAACTGTATCCAAGTCAGCAATACTGCTAATCAGTGGTGTGATACCCTTAGGTCTACAAGCAAGCGGACGAAAGAAAGTATGGGAGACTAAAAACGTGCACGGAGAGACAGTAAATGCCGACGATGCCAGAAAGCGAACCATACAACACTGGCAAGAGAAATGGAACACTGAGACAAGGTGTAGAAGGTCGGCAAAACTTCTCCCAGATATTACCCGCTGGATGGAGAGGAAATTTGGCGTAGTTAACTACTATCTGACACAACTGTTATCTGGACACGGTTACTTTTGTAAGTACCTATTTAAAATGGGGATGATGACACGATCAAATTGTATATATGATGATGCGGAAAACACTTTCTTTCATTGTGAGAGGTGGAGATTGGAAAGAAGGAATCTTGAGGCCAAAGTCGGCGTCTGTAGTCGGCGAGAACTTCTGCGAGGAGAATTGGAACAGCATAGCCAATTACAGTGAGGCCTTACTTGGCTATTGGAAAGTATGATGATTTTCCGTCCGTGAACATTTTTGTCCACAATAACTTTCACCGCAGCCTGAATTGCTGACACCTCCGCCTGAAAGACGCTGCAATGACCTGGTAGCCTTTTAGACTTGGATATTCCGATTGATTCCGAATAGATACCAATTCCAACGGCTCCTTCCAGTTTTGAGCCATCGGTGTAAATTTGTGCGGAGTCCCTTGGGAGGTTCACTGAACCACTGCTCCCTTTTCGGAATGGATGTCCCAAAGTTCATTGAGAAGTCATACCGCGGTTTCATGTAATCTTTGCTTCCGACAATAGCAATTTCTCCCAGTATCTTTGTATGGCCAATGCATGCCATTGTCCAGTAGCCCAGAGACGCCTGCTAACCTGTGCCGCCACGCTTCTGCAGTAGAAGCCAAGCGGCGGAAGGAATAAGATTATCTCCAGAGCGATCGTAGAAGTCGGTACTCATAAGAACTCAAGAAATATTGAATATAAGTGAGTCCACAATATTGAAATTTAACTATGTACTCTGATTCATTCGCACTCACTACAACGTTGATTTATAAATATAGGTTGCAATTTGGTTGCATTTGAAATATGTTTGATTCGTAAGCCTACTCATTTAGATTCATAACTTCGAGTGACTCGAATGATTCATCAAAATTTGCAGTCTTAGTTGTTAGACATATAAAGACAGCAAGCAGAGCAAATACACAACCTTTTAGTGAGTGTTTTAGTGTTAGAACGCGAAGCATACTTATTTTGTGCTTCGTGTAAATGTTGAATCATGGAGAGTCGATCACCAACAACATCATACGTGTTGTTAGTATGAGTATGATGAGTACGTCAAATATTTTGAATATGAGTACAGGTTCCATGATATTAAAATAGGTATGAATTCGTATAAGTATCAGAAATTATGAGTATGATTCGTTTCTACTCATATTTTTGAATACTCAAAATCATTGAATACTCAAAATCATTAAGAATACTCAAAACCATTACTGAAAATCATTAAGCAATACATACATACATAATTGGTTATTACAACCCTTCAATCAGGACTATGACCTAGTTTCTCACACCACTTATGTTGTGTGTGTTAATTTTTTATACATGAGTGGCGGGACATACATTTTAAAGTCGACTCCGAACGACAGATTTTTGATAAACTTTTCATGGCAATTTTATTTACTCTCAGAGTTTTTCCCAGAAATCTGCTGAGAGAAAGTCGCCGAAGAAATACTTTTTCTATTTTGTCTTTGATGTCTGGCTTGGGGCTCGAATCCTGGCTTTTCGTCTGATAAGCCAACACACTACCTACTAGACCACGGCGACTTCATTAAGCACTGAATAGATTAATTAAGAAAATAATACCGAAAAACGTTTTAAAACATATCAGTTTTCAGCATTAATTCACCATTCAGACTCTTTAAAAAAAATATATTCAAACCATAATGAGATCAAACAATCAAAAAAGTATTGTTTTAAACAAATTTCTTGATCCCCATTAAAGTGTGCTTCTATATTTAGATTGAAAAGGCAAATATAACAACATTATCTATTTTCTATTCACACACACACACACACACATACTCATAATAGTATCATATACTATACGAATGTATAACCAACCAAAAATACATTTACACACTGGCTGTCATATACTTTAACACCCACTTGACTAAAAAGTTTAAAGTGTTATTTTTTGTTTGACGGAAATTGTTTTCGAATTGACAAACCCTTTTCGATTCAAATACCAACCAAATGACAGGACCAAAAATAAATAAAACAAACAATAACAATAACAACAACAATAACAACAACGATGAGAAAGTAATACAATAGAGTGAAAACAATAATTTTGACAAGTAAACAGTGAAAAAAGGAAAAAAAAAACAAAAGTTTTCCATTTTAAGCACATTGTTTATCTACAAATAGTAGGAAGCACAATAACAACAAGAGAAAAAAGAAAGCAGAAAACTAACCCAACTCACACAAATATTCTCTCCCTCCCCTCCCTGCTTACCTTTGATCATTTGAAACATAACGAGGGACAAAACACAAAATAACAATGAATGTGAGGGAATACTCGTATGTATGCAGGGATAAATGAAACCAAATAAATAAAATTAAAAAAAAAAACGCACACACACACACGCATATATCATCTGGAAAATTTGTGTCAGCATTTAGTCATGAGTTGTGTGACAACGTTGAACAAACAAACAAACGAAGACGAAGCTGAAGTGAAAGCCTTCGTGGTATTATGTTGTCAATATTTCAAAAATTTCTTGTCGAAAATATTTTGTGTAATGGAAACAAAAAAATTTTTTGGTTATTTTAAGATGACAGCATTCTTTAATTCCCTTCCTTTCGCTTTATGATTATAATTATTGGGACGTTATTTTTGGTTTTATTTTAAGGCATTTAAATACGCTTAAAAAAAAGGTCTATGTAGGCATATGGAATATATTGCCGGTAGTAGCGGAAGGTCTTACAGATCCAATATGGCTTCCAACATGCGGCGGTTGATAATTGATGCAATCTAATCTGTATCTCCGAATGCCGAAACGGTACGGTATGCATATCCAGAACCTATGGGAAAAAATTTAACACGGGGAAATACTAACAACATCTCATTACAACAGCAACTGATTGGAAACGTACGGCCATTTTACTATTTAGTTAATGGCTTTAGAGTAGACGTTGACTACCATAATAATAGGTCTAGACTAGCTTACATTCAACTACATCCAATGGGGAATTCTCCATAAATTTCGCAGCTCACTAAACTGAATATATTAAGCGACTGTGTAAACTCAGTTGCTTTTTATGGATGCGAATGTATGCGAATAAAAACAGATCTTTTTAACTACAAGATAATGCTGCAGAATCCAGTAGAGTCTGTGCCCATATACTAACGACAATACTGAACTCGTTTGAATTGAACACTTCGGGCAATGTGGTTTGGTTAGGTTAGGTTGGAGTAGTAGCAGCTTTGATACCAAAGCTCACTTGAGCACTCATATCGGCTCGCTCTGACGCCACGGGTAAGCGCAGTCCTGTGACACAATGAACTAAGCTTTTTGTAAGACATTGTGGTGTTGAGAATAGATTTCAGATTATAAATCAGGAGGAGTTGGAGACTGTAGGACATTACCAATGTAGTTGTGCAGGTCTAAGTTAAAAAGTTTGTGCATGGAGAGTTTCCTAGAAGGCTACATCGCGTTATCGTTAGACGATATTCAGGCCTTCATGTGGCTTATTGTATGACTACGTAGGCAAAAGCTCATGTTTCAATCCTCTTGCAGTTGATTCTTTTGTTTGTCCCAACTCTTCTCACTCTTTGTCCAAATTGTTTACTCATTTCCTTTTTAGTTGGTCGGTACATGATCTTCGATTATTTTGTATTGGTTATTAGAACTGTACAAGTCCTCAGTTCTACCCGCAAAGAGCACAATGAGATCAACTACAGCTCAAGCTGATTCATGATGGGAAAATAAGCATAAAGGATACGGATTAATTAAATCAATGTGGCCATGATAATAAGCTGTGTTACAATATTAACGTAGGAAAGCTAACGGTGGCCAATAAGACTCATTTTGAGCGAAATTCCAAAGATGAAAACAAGCCCTAAATGTATTGGCTACGCCATTAAATATAATCCGGCATAGTATAGTAGACAGTGTATTGGCTTATTAGATGTAAGGCCCAGGTCAGACATCTCCAACAGAACGTAATATGAAAAATATTTTTGTCGACTTCCTCTCAGCAGATTTCTGGTAAAAACTCTGAGCGTAAATAAAAAATTGTCCGGAAAAGTTTATCAAAAACCTGTCGTTGGGGGTCGACTTTAACCCTTTGACTGAAAAGCGATTTTGGTGAGAACGTTCGAAAACTGCTCGAAAACTACAATTAATTATTATAATAAGAAAATCTACAAAATTCTATTAACCTATGTATAAAGATTTATAAGGTCTTCTCGTCTTTTAATTTTATTTTTGCTTTTTGACTGAATTTTTATACTGAAATTCGCAGCGCAAGTGCGATTTTCGTAACAAATGAACGCAGCGCTTTTGAGCCGCGTAGCAGTCAAACGGTTAAACTGAAGGTTCCGCCACTAATGTAATAAATTAACGCACACAACATAAGTGGTGTGAGAAGCTAGGTTGTAATCCTGACTGAAGGGTTGTAGTGACTAATTATGAACGCAGCATAATCACCGACTGCGATAGAAACCAAACAGCATAGCGGCCATAAAAATATGATAGGATATCACTGGACTGAATATTGTTACTTAAATGGAAATGGTGTTAGATCGTTTAACATTAAAATGATAAACACAAACTACAAAAACATTGGACTTGTTTACATGATAAACAAGTAAACAAAAATGCAACAACAACAAACAATGTAAACAAAATACACAAGCAACAATGAAACAACCATGTTTACATTTATGGAGATCACGAGAAAGCGAAGCCACAAACATTCGACTTCAAGAACATTTATCAGACCGTTTACGTAGGCGTATAAAAGGCAAGGCAAAGCAGGCGACGAGAGAGTAAAAATTCAGTCAGTCGCTGTGTGTGGAGAGAACAATCGTGGTTTGAAGAACTCCGTTGTAAAGATCTGTCGTACAATGGTTATTGTTTACGTAAAACAGTGTAAAGAAGAATAATAAACAAAGCAATTGTTGTTGTTTACATCAAGTTGCGAACAGTGACACATTGAATTGTGCGAACAATAAAGACTTTTAATTAAAAGTACGGTTTTGGTACGGTCGTTAAACCGCTTGTTGGCTCACCAAAAAGAAAAACTGTTACTGGGGAACGTTACACATACTTCGTAATTTAATTAAAGCGTCCTCCTCTGCTAAAATAACAAGGTTCATGCACTAAAATTTTGTATTCCTATAAAGGAAAACCCTGTATGGTAATATGTATTAAAAGTGGTATGTATGTATGTATGTACATGTTTATATGTTTATTATGAACATTATGTATTCAAAGGTGTTCTCATCATTCTTAAAACGTAAATGATAAATCCTTTTAATAGGAGGAGGCTCTTTTACTTTATTTACATGAGAACATCTTAAAATTGTTTTTGATAACAGAAAGAGAGTGTGCTTTGAGGGGGTGAAGTAAGCCTATAAACACACATATACACATACGCATACATATGTATGATAGATGGGTATGTAAATATAAATAAGGAATGTGTCACTGTGATAAGTATTAAGCTTGTATTAAAGCTTGTATATGTAAATGAATGAAAGAAAGAAGGTAGGTGTGTGTCTATTTATACTTTCGTACATGAATGTATGTGTTTTTTTGTTATTATAAATGATAATAAAAACTCTTTCTCCCTCACTCCCTTTCTCTCTCTCTCTCCTTCTCTGTCTTCTTATATATTTCTTTACTTTATGAGATGCTTTAAGATTTCAGTCTTGAAGTGCTTTTTTTGTGGTGTATAAATGAAATACGAGAGTGTATTGTATATTAAAAGCTTTTGTCTGAGTGTGTGTGTGAGTAGCTATTATAAGTATTTCTTATTTAATAAAGTTCTTGTGCGTATTCTTAGTGAGTATGCCTGTGTATTTGTTACATCTTTTGTCACTTCTGTTGTTCTTGTTGTTATTGCCTTTGTAAAATACAAGATTCTTGTAATTTTTTACGGTTTATTATGCAAATGCCACTTAAATAGGCTTGTAATTTAACAAATATTACAATACCACTTACATACTAGTCGTCTGTTCTTATTCGATTTGTTATCTTTCTTTTGTAGTTACAGGCAGGAGTTTAAGATTTTTAAAGATGCAGCCAAAATGGGTTAATGTTTGTATATTGTAATTCCATAGACTGCGTTGCCGACTTATTAAATGAAAGCTCGAGATTCAATCCCTAGCTTAGACATCTCGAACTTAACCAGCAGTCTTCTGGCCAAAAACTCTGAGAGAAAATAAAGTTGCCCTGGAAAGTTTCTCCTAAAATCTGTCGTTCCACCACTCAGGAGTAAAATTAACACACGCAATATGGGTGGTGTGGAATAATAGGTTGTAATCCTGACTGAAGGGTTGTTGAACCCACAAATGATTGTAAAGAAGCCATTATCTACGGAAAAAAAGATATTATGTGATGAGCCTCGAGACATTGGGCCGATTTTTTTCAAGAATCCAAAGTTAATGTCGTAAGAAGTTCATAGAATAAGCGATTTCTCATTTTGGTGACCTATATTGGCCAACAGGAGACTTTTTTTTAGGGTGACGTCATATACAGGGTGGCTGATATGTATTGCAACCAACTTCAGGTTGTTATCATTTGTAAACCGCTCATCTGACAGCTGACAGATGTATTCCAGTGACAGTTCATTTTATCATTTACAAGCTTACAAATGCATTTTGATCTATTGCATTCAAAAAAAAAGTTATTCGTGATGGAATTCAAGCGTGATAGTGTGATTGCTTTATATTTGGCTGGAAAACCACAGGTGGCTATCGTTAGAGCCCTGCAGCATTTAAATGTGAATAAATCTTTTGTTTCTCGTACCATTGCTCGTTACCGTGATACTGGCAGTGTTGCATCGCGTCCAAAAAGTGGACGAAAAAAAACGGTAACAACACCACAAATGATCCGAAAAGTGAAGGCCAGAGTTGATCGAAATCCACGCCATAGTGGTAGAAAAATTGCTCGTGAGCTGAACATATCGCGTGAGAACGGATGCAACACATATTGAAAAATTAGCTTGGACTAAAGCCATTGAAGTTCCAAAAAGTGCAAGAGCTCACCGATGGACAAAAAGAAAGTTAGACTGGAAAGAGCCAAGGAGTTACTTCGCTTGCACGAAAGTGGCCAGCTGCCGAAATTGGTTTACTCCGATGAGAAGCCATTCCAAATTGAGCAGTTTGTGAACAAACAAAATGATCGGGTTTACTTGGCAAAGAGGTCAGCTGAAAATTTACACTTGCGATTGGCCACCAGAACTCAAGCGCCGCCGATGGTAATGGTGTGGGCCACCGTAACGGCCGATGGTCGCTCCCCGCTCGTATTCATCGACCGTGGGGTCAAAATAAATGCCGAATATTATCGGGAAAATGTCTTAAAGACAGTATTGAAGCCCTGGGCAGACAAACATTTCGGCCGCAGACCATGGACATTCCAACAGGACTCAGCAACACCACACTCAGCACGCGTCAACCAAGAATGGCTTAAAAAGGAGGTTCCTCGCTTGATTTCTACCGCACAATGGCCACCAAAATCTCCGGATCTCAATCCGTCGGACTTTTGCGCCTGGGGCATTTTGGAGAGTAAGGTCCTCACTAAAAAAAATTCCAAAGTGTCGATCATCGCAAGACGGCGCTTCGTCGGGAATGGGCCAAAATACCGCAGAGCCACTTTCGTGCAGCCTGTGATGGCTTTGTCGGCCGTTTGAATGCCATAATTCGTACCAAAGGTGGCCAATTAGATCAAATCTAAACTGATTCTAAAATTGTATGTTATTTCCAACATTTTTTGCTTTTGAACAATAAAATTTAAAAAAAATTAAAAAAATATAGCGCTTTACTTTATTGCATTATATATCAGCCTGTATCCTATACAGATGGGAATAATCGAAACCCAGATATGCATACAGTGAACTGATGCGCTTGTATGTATATAAACTGTTGGTGTATATAAACTGTAGACTCACTCACTCACTTTTGTAGAATTTCTTAACCAATAATACCTATGCTAACCCATCACATTAATAGCCTTTTTTAAACTCAATTAAATTTCTGACAAGTCTGTCTTCAAAATTTTGTTCAAACAGTTACGAATTTGTTTGAATGGCAAATATTACCCCCCACAAAAAGAAAATGAATATTATTTGCAGGCCATTATACTTCCTTCAAAGCAAAAAAAAAAAAAAAAAAGAAAAAAGACGAAACGAAAAACATCAAAATGTTTCCTTTAACTTTATGAAATATAAAGTTATAAATGATAAATTCTCTTGTGTTACTGACCCATAATAAATAACCACAACAATAATTTACTTGTTATTCTTATATACTGTGATTCATGTTCGCTTTTTTTCTTTCGCTTCCCTTTTTACAGGGGCATGTGTAAGAAGTGTAAGACAGGGCGATAAGAGTCTATTTATCAAAATATTATTAACAATTCTTCTTCTTCATACGTACAGTAAACATAATTGTAAAAGCCTTTGTAAACAGACAGAGAAAGAGAGAGAGAGAGGGTGGGACAGAGCGAGCTGGAATGAGCGGTAAAATAGACTTTTACAGAACAAAGTTTTTCACAAAAAAGATAAATTACAAATACCTAAACATTTGACCTGTACACCGAGCATATATACTTGTACTCTCGCTCTCTCTCTCTCTCTCTCTCTCTTTCTCTACCTTCAAACACCCACTTTTAAGGCATAATGATGGCCTAAAATACTACTCAACATTGTGGTAAGTTGTGTTTGAACTGATGGATGTAAAATTTTCAAAATTTGGTGAAAGAGCCAACTTTATTTGGTTATATTTACACTGAGGTGTGGTGGGAACTATTTTCAGTACAGTGGTCTATTTCAGTTGATGGTATTGGCTTTTTTGCTTGGATTGTATTAGTTATATTGTCCTGGAATATTTAATCAACACCTCGCCAGGCAAAGATAGGGACTGCTGATTACATACATAATTTATCATTACAGCCCTTTAGTCAGGATTACGAGCTAGTTTCTCACACCATTTATGTTGTGTGTGTTAATTTTATACATGAGTGGCGGTACCTACAGTTTAAAGTCGACTCTGAACGACAGAATTTTGAGAAACTTTTCATGGCAATTTTATTTACTCTCAGAGTTTTTGTCAGAAGTCGCAGTGTGATGGCTTATTAGACATGAGGCTGCGGTTTAAACCTCATATGAAAAAATATTTGTGCGGCGACTTCTTCTCAGCAGATTTCTGGCAAAGACTTTGAGAGTAAATAAAATTATCATGAAAAGTTTCTTAGAAAAATCTGTCGTTCGGAGTAAGCCTTAAACTGTAGGTCCAGCCACTCATGTAAAAAAACAAACACACACAACATAAGTGGTGTCAGAAGTTACATCGCAATCCTGTTTGGAGGGTTGCAAAGATCAATTGTGTATGTATGCGTTTTATTTGCGGATCCAGCACTGTTTCTAAAGGGTCCGCCAAATAACTTTTCTTTTTTTGAAAATGCTTTAAAAAAAATACTGTATATTTTCTCAAAATTCTTTTTTTATTTGAAAGTACAATCCTTCAGGTTAATAATGGAAAATAATTTCATTCAAATGGCTGCCTCGGCTGACCAAGCAGTAGCCTACACCAGAAGATGCCGACTTTGGCAAAAAAAAAAAATCATCTTTTCAGATGAATATCATTTTGATCTTGGCGGGTATGTAAACAAGCAAAATTATCGCATTTGGGGCACGCATACATTGAAAAGCCGACGCACCCAAAACGAGTCACTGTTTGGTACGGATTTTGGTCCAGAGGCATAATTGGGACATTTTTCTTCGAAAATGAGCAAGGAGTGGCCGTTACAGTCAATGGCGATCGTTATCGGACCATGTTGTTCACAAAATTGAAGAGGAGGATATTGGCAATATTTGGTTACAACAGGACGGCGCTACGTGCCACACAGCCGAAACTACACTCGATGTTTTGCGCCCTGTTTTTGAAGATCGCATTATCAGCCGCAGAGCTGATGTCGTTTGGCCACCACGGAGCTGCGATTTGACACCGTTGGACTATTATTTGTGGGGTGCCGTCAAAGATAAGTGTTACGCCGACAAGCCAGAGACAATTGACGCTTTAAAGGATAATATTCGTGAAGCCATTGGTGAAATACAGCTGCCCACAATCGATAATGTGCTTAAAAATTGGACCAATCGTGTAGGCTACTGCATGGCCAGATCAAATTACTATTGTAAGTTGTAAAGATACTCTGAATTGAGTATATTTTATTTCACATTCAATTCAATATCCTTTTGCTTATTTAGTAATATTGGTATGCAATATTTAAGCCCAGAGCTCTTGTATAGGTTAAGGGTAACACATAGTCTATCTTTACCGCCTGTAATTTGATTACTTTTTCCTTCTTCTTTTTCCCTCTTGTTATTTAGCATGAGACGTTTAACAATATGAATAAGATTAATGATGGTTAAAAGACTTTTTTATACAATAAACCAAAACCAAAAAGAGAGAAGAGCAAGAAAAAAGGCAACAAAAAAATATTCGTATGTAACAAACAAAATTTTTGAAGCAAAATCATTCATCTTTAGACAATTATTTATTATTATATTTTATATTCACAGACAAACAAAAAATAAAATAAAATACAATAAAAAATAAAATAAAATAAAATAAAGAAAACCACAATCATTTTAAATTTTTTCTTCCAACCGAGAGGGAAAGAGAAAATTGTTTTATTATGTGAAAAATACAATTTAAATTGAGTAACAAAACCCACATACTGCCGCCTGGAAGAAAAATCTTTAAAAATTGTTTCTCTTGTCGAAAAATAAGAGATAAACTGTGATGTTTTTGTAGAAGTTTTTGTATATTTTTTTATGTTTCATTTCCTTTATGCCACAATTTATATTTAATAAAAGCAATATGGTTTTATTTTTCTTATTTTATTTATGCCACAAAGAAATGTTTGTATGTGTGTGTGCGGTTGTCTGCTTAAGATGAAGATAAATTTAATTTTATTAGATTTTCATAGACAGCAATAATTCTGAGATGTGTGTGCGCCTAAACACACACATTTAAAACATTGTAATATATGCCCCTATAAATATGCAGCAAATAAATTCAAGAGATTGAAATTTATAAGATAGAGGGAGGTCTACAGTAAATATTATTTATATGGAGGGGTACGCAATAGAAGCCTTTAAAACCAGATAATATGTCTTCAATAACAAAATTATCAAAAAAAAAAGGATCACACTTTAAACATTTTAATATATGCCCCTATAAATATACAGCAAATAAATACGAGAGATTGAAATTTGTACGATAGAGAGGCCTACAATAAATATTATTTATATGGAGGGGTATGCAATAGAAGTCTCTAAAATTAAAGGAAATATTCGAAACTCAACCAAATGATATGCCTTCAATAGTAAAATTTTTGGGGAGCAAATTGTGAAGCATTTCTTAATGATGACCTAGCAAAACTGACCAGGGATTGAAACTCTCAAGGAAGTCGAAGGATCACTATGCAAACCAGAAGCAGTTGGAGAAGTAAGTTGCTTTCAGTAGGATGACTTACAGATCTAGGACAGCATCTGCTTTACTCAGAGTCACGTTACATGGTCATTAGTGTGTTCCGACCACTCGCTAGAGTATAAATGCATAATTTGTGGATAATTTCCACTTGAGATGTATTGGACCTTAACCATTTGTCATCAATTTTTTTTGGGCATTCAGTTTGGCTTCCAAATTTTTTTTTGTTTGGTGGTTAATGCCAAGCTTAGATGATGAGCGCACCATGGCACTCCTCAAGGATTAGAACAGTTTTCGTTACTATTCCAGTCTTGGACGCAGAAATACTACAGAAGCTGCACAAACTGCTTTTTAAAACCTCTCTGATTTTAGTAGTATAAACGGTGAGTGAGTGAAGTCGCCGTAGTCTAGTAGGTAGTGTGGTGGCTTATTAGACGTAAAGCCAGGGTTCGAGCCCCAGGCCAGATATCAAAACAAAATACAAAAAGTATTCCTTCGGCGACTTCCTCTCAACAGATTTCTGGCAAAAACTCTGAGAGTAAATAAAAAATTGCCATGAAAAGTTTTCAAAAATCTGTCGTTCGCAGTCGACTTTAAAATGTAGGTCCCACCACACATGCATAAAATTTAACACACAAACATAAGTGGTATTAGAAACTAGGTCGTAATCCTGACTGAAGGGTTGTAATGACCAATTATGTATGCATGTATATATGTAAACGCTGAGTGAGTTCATCCATAGAAGTCCAAACTTATTCTGTTCAGCTGAACATTTTAAATCTCGGAAGACAATCGTCTAGGCGTGCAGGGAATTGAGCTCTGTTTCTCCTGCACTTTAAATATATGAGGACTATCGTCGATTATAGACTATTAAGGAGGCATGTTACCCTTGAAACGGATTGAAAATATTATGTGCCTCTACTACAGGCCATTAGCAAAAAAAAAATGTGACTTGAAACCCTTCGACACGTACTGGCATACGACTTTAATCAGAATACATTAAGCAATGCTAAGTTGTTTTGCTACCAAACTTCTCCTGAAGCAGCAGCTTATTCTTATGTCATTCAACATAAAAATGATAAACTGTTGGGCTAAACAGTTTCATGGACAAACTGAATTCGTAGAACCCTATTCCTTGGTAACGAATGATTATTTGGCTTCCACGGTCCATCTGCACACATTGTGTAGATACCGTTATCATAATACAAAATTATTTTTCCCCCAATTCCCTGGTAAAATACTCCGATGTGTCCAAGATACACGGGAGGAATATTATAAATATAGGGCTGTTCTACAGCTACTCAGATCGCTGCAGAGTTTTTGAGGCAAGAGTCATGATTTTTCTTATAGCGAATTGCCTGCGAATGTACTGATATACTCGTACAGCGAGCCTCTTGTTCATAGGGCACCTGTATTGTTGGTGTACAGGCCAAAGCGAGTATGAGATTGGAAAACATTATACGTGGTTTGTACAGTATTGGCTTCTTAGACGTGAGGCATCGGCTCAAATCTCAGGTCACACATCTCCAACAAAACGAAAATAAAACAAATATCTCTTCGGAGACTTCATCTCAGAAGATTTCTGGCAAAAACTCTGACAGGAAATAAAATTGCCATGAAAAGTTTCTCAAAAATCTGTCGTCCAAAGACGAATTTACACTGTAGGACCCGCAACTTACGTGTAAAATTAACGCACACAAAATGGATGTTGTGAGAAGCTTGGTTGTAATCCTGGCTAAAGGATTGTAATGCTCAATTATATACTACGTTAGGTATGTGTATGTGGTTTGTGCAATTTGGACAAGGATAAACGATCGCGGGTTGAAACACTGAGAACCTCACTTTTGCCGCATCTGATGTAATGTAAGCCAAAAATTTAGGATAAACGGCATTGGTCGATACAAAATTGAGACTGTTTGGCTTCTTTCATTATGGTGAACAGTGTACACTGTATCCTTTTAAATAAAGGGTCCCCCAAATAACTTTTTTTTTTTTTGAAAATGCTTTAAAAAGAAAAACTACTGAATATTTTCTCAAATTTCTTTTTTTATTTGAAAGTACAATCCTTCCGGTTAATAATGGAAAATAATTTCATTGAAATGTCTGCCTTGGCTGGCCATGCAGTAGCCTACACCAGAGCTGCCTATTTTGACAAAAAAATCATCTTTTCAGATGCAGCTCATTTTTATCTTGGCAGGTATGTAAACAAGCAAAATTGTCGCATTTGGGCACATAAAACCCGCACGCATACATTGAAAAGCCGACACACCCAAAACGAGTTACTGTTTGGTGCGGATTTTGGTCCAGAGGCATAATTGGGCCATTTTTCTTCGAAACTGAGCAAGGAGTGGCCGTTACAGTCAATGGCGATCGTTATCGGGCCATGTTGAACGAATTTTTGTTCACAAAAATTGAAGAGGAGCATATTGGCAACATTTGGTTTCAACAGGACTGCGCTACGTGCCACACAGTCGAAGCTACACTCGATGTTTTGCGCCCTCTTTTTGAAGATCGCATTATCAGGCGCAGAGCTGATGTCGTTTGGCCGCCTCGGAGCTGCGATTTGATACCGTTGGACTATTATTTGTAGGGTGCCGTCAAAGATAAGTGTTACGCCGACAAGCCAGAGACAATATTCGTGAAGCCATTGGTGAAATACAGCTGCATACAATCGATAATGTGCTTAAAAATTGGACCGATCGTGTAGGCTACTGCATGGCCAGCCGAGGCAGCCATTTGAATGAAATTATTTTCCATTATTAACTGGAAGGATTGTACTTTCAAATAAAAAAAGAAATTTTAGAAAATATTCAGTAGTTTTTTTTTAAGCATTTTCAAAAAAAAAGTCATTTGGCGGACATTTAAATGGCTAGTTATGGTACAAAAATCCTCATATATTGGCTTTAGGGAGTGCATACTTCACATGTTTTTATGTGTGGTGATGCCACCTAATCTAATCAATTAATTGAAAATGTTCTTTTTAATTTAAAAAATACGAAATTTTTCCTAAGCATAGTGCCATTGCAGTTGACTTTAACCTATGTTTTCTTGCAAACAATTTTTTATTACTGAAATTCGTTTACTTCCGTACATACTCTTTTCGCTTCTTTTTTAGTCTCATTTCATATAATTTAAGCAATAAATTTTGGTTTTATTGTTTTGCCCATATTTATAGACAATTTGTAAGAGTACAGGCATACATACTCTGATGTGTGTAGTATACTTTATAAGGAACAAAAAAGGAAACAAAAAACACACATAAAATATGTTTCTCTGTAGCATATAAAGAACGTTAAGCATAAAGTAATAAAATTAGTTTGTAAACAAAAACCATGTGAATAATAATAAAAAAACAACAACAGCAAAAAGCCATAAAAAATGTAATAAAAGATTGAAAGCAAAAAAAGAAAACAAAACAGGTGAACAGTTAAAGGAAAACGAATATAATGACACCTCAAGCACGTTTTTAAGGAAAACCAAAAAATGCCAAATGAATCACAGACAAAACATAACAACAACAATACACAACAGAAAACACTCATAAAATCACACACACACATTCATACGCACACAATAAACAAAAACAAATTTTAACAGGGATTTTGTATTAAACTGATTAGTAGTACATGGATAAGTATACCCTGAATACATTACACATATACACACGCATATCCATATACTGATACGTTATAAATTATATTAAAAGCAGCAGCACCACCAGCTCCAGCACTCATACGTACAAGGCACACACTCTTGCAATTTACCTGCAGGCAAACACGAAACGCCTCAAGTTATTCGCACCATTATACCGACGATGTCTTGAGGCAAAAGACAAGCAAGCCATGCACGCACATAAATATGAACAAACATGTTCACATACATACATACATATATGTATGATACATTTAAATAGCGTTGAAGTGTTATATTCATATGCAGAAAGGTATTGTTTTTAGTTAGAAGTACATACGTATGTACGTACGACAATGACGATGATGGCTATGAGTAGCATGTCTGCGAAAAACGAAATTAATTTTTTGGTTAGAAATACTAAACGCCCGGGGGAGTACAGTATTTCGGTTCATTTTATTAAAAAAAATTCTTTCGATTGAATAGAAATTTAAGAACATTTAAGAATAATACACCAGGGTTAAAAAGGCATCAAAGAGCAGAACTACAATCAGACATATTTGCGAAACAATTAGCAAATGCGGAAATAATACTGGAGCCATGGAATTATAGATTATCCAGGATTACGGCCTAGTTTATCCAAGTAGTTATGTTGTGTGTGTTAGGGTAGGTTAGGTTAGAGGACGTGTACTTGTCAATTAAGACAAGTACAGTATCCGGAGGTCGAATTGACCCATTGTACAACGTCCTAGTTTCTCACACCACTTATGTTGTGTGTGTTAATTTTATACATAAGTGGTGGGACCTGCAGTTTAAAGTCGACTACGAATGATAGATTTTTTGAGGAACTTTTCATGGCAATTTTATTTTACTTTCCGAGTTTTTCCCAGAAATCGGCTGGAGAGGAAGTTGCCGCAGAAATCTTTTCTCATATTTTGTTTTGTTGGAGATGAGGCTTGAACCTTGACATCACGTCTGCTGAACTTCAGTGACTTCAAGATATAAAAGCTGTGGTCATATTAAGAGCTTTGTGATCTTCCTACTACTGCCACACAATACCTGACTTTAATATTGAAATGCCGGATAACGCTTTCCATTAATTCTCTGATAGATATTGTTATGAAAATGGAAAATGGTGTTTTGCTTTTACATCGTTTAACATTAAAATTATAAACAAAAGCTACAAAAACAAAAACAATCAACTTGTTTACAAATTATCGCACTGCGTAATATAACAACAAACACCAGCATAAAAAATGGTAAACAAATAGACACACACAAACTTCTTAAAAGCTATTTGACTGCTAGAACTTTTAAGGTCAAATTAAAGGACGAACTCTCTACAGCAGAAAAGATTTCTGCAGGTATCCCAAAGGGAAGCATACTAGGCCCTATTTTATATTTAATTTATACATCAGACATGGCCACAAATCCTAACACATACACTTCAATATATGCAGACGACACCGCATTTATAAGCGTCAACACGGACCTGCAAGTAGCTTCAACAAAACTGCAGTCGCACATATACGATTTGGAAAAATGGTTTGAAAAGTGGAGAATAAAGTTGAATCCATCCAAGTGTGCTCATGTAACCTTCACACTCAGAAGACAAGACTGCCCACAAATAAAAATATATAATATTGATGTCCTTGTTTAAAATCACTTCAAATACCTGGGAGTCCACTTAGACCGGCGTCTAACATGGTCCCGCCACATCGAGGCCAAATTAGCGGCCATTAAGCTGAAATCCCCTCAAATGCTCTGGATTATTGGTCCTAATTCAACACTAGACCTTGAATACAAGGTTGTTTTATACAAACGCTTTATAAAGCCCATATGGTCCCTACAGCTTTGGGGCAGTGCTTGGGCGTCTAACGTTTTGAAATTACAAAGAAGACAGTCCAAGCTTTTACGACAAATTGTCTGTGTTCCATGGTATATTCGTAACGACAATATCCATAGAGATCTGAACATTCCTACAACTCAGGAAGAAATTAAAAAATTCGCCATAAAATACGTGGGTAAACTAACGATTCACCCCAACGTATTGGCAAGGGACCTTCTTCAATTCGACGGCCATCAGAGGTTGAAACGAAGTGACACATTGAGCCTCGCTCAACCGCTGCACTGACCCTAACTTTTAATGTAGTATTATTATAAGATTTGAATACAATATATAGTTAACACGCTGGTGCTAACTATTAACCTTCAAAACTAGCTTTAAGATTTGAAAACTATTGTAAATTTCATTAGGAAAGTTTCAATAATAAAAAAAAATATAACAAAAACACTACAAGAATAAACGAAAACAAAATACACAAACAACAATAATGAAACGAGGATGTTTACATTTATAGAGAACTCAAGAAGACAAAGCCGCGAACATTCGCTTTCAAAAACATTCATCAGACTTATAACGTTGCCATATAAAAGGCAAGGCAAAGCAGGCAACTGAATTAGTAAAAGTTCAGTCAGTTTTGTGTGAAGACGCGGTAAGTTTGAAGAGAATAATCATGGTTTGAAGATCTTCGTTACAAAAATCTGTCGAATTATTGTCTAGTAATTGCTATTGTTTATGCAAATGGTGTAAACAGAGGAATAACAAAAAAAGCAATTGTTGTTGTTTACATCAAGTTGTAAACAGTGGCACACAGTATTGTGCAAATAATAAAGAATTTTAATTAAATCTAAACATGGATTTATTTTTATTTTATTTGCAATCTATGAGCTCATATTTTAAACGTTTTTAAACGATTAGAACGTAACAGTATGTATGTTATGTATGTTTACCAGGAGGTAGAGGTAGATAGCAGTCTGCAGGGTCTGTGTTGCAGTTAGGCTTTAGCAACCTGTTTCCTCGTTTATCCCTATAGTTTCTACTCGAGGAATTGTTACGAAATATTTGTCGACATAGGCTTATGGATCTCCCTTTAATAAAACTATGATTTCCTATTCTTTTAGCACTGCATACCTTTATTAAAAATTTCTCGGAAAATTGCTTTATAAATTGCTTGAAGTATATTTCATCTGACAGACTATCAAACAAAGCCGATAATTTCCTTTAATAAATCTTTAATGCTGTTGCCTAAAAAAACGGTAAATAAACTGATGGTCTATTGCGAGTTGTAGCAGTCAATCGCTTTTTAAATGCAGTTTTGCAGCCAAACACTTTACTTTACACTGTAGAATACAAATACAAAAATTAATAATTCAAAAGCAATTTGCGCATAAAAGTACTTTTCAATCTCAAACTAATTGAATTGTTAGCAAAATTGTAAATTCATATTCGTAACGCAGTGGCAAAACAATCAGGAGGGTTAAAAGGCATACAGGCGTACATCGTCGTTATAAACTATTGCAAGGAATGGCATGGCATGGCATGGCAAAAAGCAGAAAATCAAGGCACTCTCTCTTGCCTTTCCAACACAATATAAAAAAATGTGTGTCATGTGTGTGTGTGTGTATGTATATGGTTTACACAAAATGGTAGAACATACATATGCACTTACATTTATGGGCCATATGTGTATGTATATGTAAGTAAAGTAATGTTATAATAACTATAACACACACATACATGCATACACTTTCCATTCAATATTTACAATCCTGTATTGATTATATTGCAACACTTTCACTTTAACAATATATACGGCATGCCTGCCTCTCTTCTAGTTGTATGTGGTATGCCTGTGTGTATGCAATTGTAAATGCTATAAAGCTATGTGTGTGTGTGAATTGATGATGATGGTATTAGTGTAAATGCGTTTTTCAATTAATTTTGATGACTGACAGAGTGCATGACTTTGTCTATTTTTGTTGTTGTTTTCGTTTTTTTTTTCTATTGTTAAAATGCCTATGAATATGCATTAAAATTGCAACGTTATTCTCATGTGCCTAAATGTATATGTATCTCATGTATGAGTATATATGAGTGCGTATTTGTTGACCACAATGTGTATATATTTGTAACATTCTCTAGGTGTTAATATGACACCATAAAATTAAGAATTTAGAACATCAGATATGAAGTGAACTACGGTTGTTAGGACAAAAGTATGTTGTGTTTAATTATAATTTAAACATGAAATAAAAATTTAAAATTTTCAAAATTTTTTTCAAATTACGATCGAAAATATTTTTTTATTATAAAAAAAAGGAATTCCTTTACATATATAACACACATAATTGGTCATTACAACCCTTCAATCAGGATTACGACTTAGTTTCTCACACCACTTATGTTGTGTGTGTTAATTTTATTCATGACTGGTGGGACCTACAGTTTAAAGTCGACTCCGAACTACAGATTTTTGAGAAACTTTTCATAGAAATTTTATTTACTCACCGAGTTTTTGAGCGAAATCTGCTGAGAGGAAGTCGCCGAAGAAATACTTTTTGTATTTTGTTCTGATGTCTGGCCTGGGTTCGAACCCTGGCTTTACGTCTAATAAGCCACCTACTAGACTACGGCAGGACTACGAGGAATTCTTTTACATCACACAAAGGACAACGGATTAGTTCTGCTTATTATTCAGTAAATTGAGAAACTTTTATGGCAAAAAGTTGCATCTAAAGCAAGCAACTTCATCCCAAATAGTTTTTCACAGAGTCAGCTGACGGCTGAACACCCAGAAAATTTGTAATTTTGAAACAACTTGACACATCAACTCTACACTACATTTGAATTGAAAATATTTTTACTTCTTTACCTTTAAAAACGTTTAAAATATAAGCTCGTAGATTGCAAATAATATCAAAACAAATTTGTGTTTAGTTTCAATTAAAATTCTTTGTTATTTCCACAATTCTGTGTGCCATTGTTTACAACTTGATGCAAACAACAACAATTGCTTTTTTATTCCTCTGTTTATACCCTTTCCATAAACAATAATAATTACTAGACCATTATTCGGCAGATCTTTGTAACGGGGATCTTACAACCACGATTGCTCTCTTCAAACGCACCACGTCTTCGCACAAGAGTGACTGAACTTCACTAACTCACCCGCATGCTTTGCCTTGCCTTTTTTATGGCAGGGTAAAAGCAGTCTAATGAATGTTCTTGAAGGCAAATGTTCGTGATTTCGCCTTCTCGAAATCTCTATAAATGTAAACATCGTTGTTTTCATTTATTATTGTTGTTTGTGTATTTTGCTTGCGTTTATTCTTGTAGTGTTGTTTGTAAATTTTTGTTTACTTGTTTACCATTTTTTATGCTGGTGTTTGTTGTTGTATTTTTGTTTACTTGTTTGCCATTTTTTTATGCTGGTGTTTGTTGTTATATTTTAAGCAGTACGATAATTTGTAAACAAGTTTGTTTACTGCATTGTTTTGTTTTTGTCGCTTTTGTTTATAATTTTAATGTTAAGCGATGTAAAAGCAAAATACCAGTATCTAGATTTTTCATTTTCGTAACAATATAATTGTAGTCGAAGTTCTTTAAAGGTTGTTTTCATTCATCAAGAGAGTGTGACAAAAATACAATCTACTGCACTGCCCTCAATCCATATAGTATGTACTTTTAATATATCCATGATCCAGCGCTAAAAATTTTGCAACTGGAGCCATACTTGCATTGTGTTCATATTTTATTTTAAGCAGCTCGATTTCTAATTGTATACCCGTATAGGCAAGCAGATTTCATGCAGTAGCAGAACGATGATGAATTTCACTGTGTGTTAAGTTTATCAATAGTCTGACGAATTAAGCATGGATGAGAGTCAGTCTTTCTTCTATCCATACGTGTCCAGGAGAGACTAGCAATATTGCAGTAATTTCCTGTTACCAACTAAATTAATCCTTGGTTACGATTGCGATCTTCGGTAACGATTGCGAGACTTAGGTTCTTACACGACTTATTTGTGTGTGTGGTTATTTTATCCGTAGGTGGCGAGACCCACAGTTTAAAGTCAACTCCGAATGACAGATGTTTGAGGAACTTTCCCTGGTAATTTTGGTTTTACTATCACAGTTTTTGTCAGAATTCTGTAGAGATTAGGTTAGTTAGAGTACCCGGAGGTCGAATTGACCCATTGTACAACGTCCCAGTTTCTCACACCACTTATGTTGTGTGTTTAATTTTATACATGAGTGGTGGGACCTACAGTTAAAAGTCGACTCCGAACGACAGATTTTTGAGAAACGTTTTTTGCCAAAAATCTGCCGAGAGGAAGTCGCCGAAGAAATACTTTTTGTATTTTTTCTTAATGTCTGGCATGGGGATTGAACCCTGGCTTTACGTAATAATAATAAGCCAACACACTACCTACTAGACTACGGCGACTTCAAAGAGAGATTTCGTCAGCTAAGGAATATTTTCTTTAATGTTTCGTTTTGTTCGAGATGTTTGACCTGAGGTTAGAGCCGTGGCCCGATGTCTAACGAGCATACACACTACCTACTAGACTACGGCAAATATAGCAGGAATGAAACCCAAAATTACCATACTTCCGCGACTTCAGTTTAACTTACGCAAACGAAATACTTATGACCCGTAAGTATCGCAACTACCCCTGTTTAGTTCATCAGCAATGCAATTGCCAACGATGTCCCTGTATTACGGAACCCATACAACAGCAGTGTTTGAATGATTTGAAGTTTCACTGTGTTATTCTCGTATCCATGATCAAAGACGGTAGTTGAAAACCCACCACAAAACAAGCTGTTTTAGAACAATACTTGAACTGTTTCTATGGCTGTTGGTTGAGTTATTTCTGTCTTAAAGTAGGGGAGACCCTTTCGAAGTTTTGTTGTTTGTTAAGTGGGCAATTGAATTAATACTAATCAGTTACAAGGGCCTGTAACATCACGTTTTTTTGGTGAGCTTATTACTATAGCCGTAGTCTAGTATGTAGTGTGTTTGTTGGCTTATTAGACGTTAGGCCATGGTTCAAACCCCAGGTCAGACATCAAAACGAAATATGAAAAAAAATTTCTTCGCCGTATACCTCACAGCAGATTTCTGCCAAAAACTCTGAAGAGCAAATAAAATTTCCATGAAAAGTTTCTCAAAAAATCTGTTTTTCGGAATCGACTTTAAACTATAGGACCCACCATTCATGTATAAAATTAACACTCACAACATAAATGGTGTGGGAATCTAAACCGTCATCCAAACTGAAGCCTTGTAAAGACCAATTATGTATGTATGTACATATGTACGTATTATTACGTCCTCAGTTATTTTTAAATCTTCATTCTCCAAGAATATCTGTATAATTAGCAGGATTATTATTTTTATTTTAATGTGTAGTAATTTAACAGAACGGAGAGTGTCTGATGGGATTCGAACCCACTACCGTCAAGCTTATAGTCTAATAGTCTACCCACTAGACTACCAGGGAACCGTGGTAGGATTATTTGTAGTACAGTCAATCCTCCTATAATGCGGTGAGTGCGTACCGCGTTCTATGGAAACCGCGCTATAAGAAACACAGATTTAACCATACAATCAGGCTAATTTGTAGCGCGTTCTATGGAAACCGTCTACCGCATTATATGGAAACCGCGCTATAAGAAACTCGAAATTAGTACGAATCACATCATTCGTACCGCGTTATATGGAGACCAAGACAAGATAAATTATAAATTATTTTTATTGAATTGTGTACTGTGAAAGAGCTCTGTGATGACTGAAATCGATGTTGTATTCGGCTATGAGATAAGTTGGCAGGTTTATATAAGCATGTTGTTTATATATCTCGGCTGTGCTTTTGCGTCGAAAACAAAACTGATATTAAACCCTCTTACAATATCTAAATAGTTACTAGGGTCATTCACAGGCTGTGCGGAAGGAACTTATGGGATGTTGTTGAAGGGAAACCGCGCATAAGAGTACCGCGTTATAGGAGGACTGTCGCCATTTCAGTTCCGCGTTATGTGGAAACCGCGTTATATGGAAAACGCGTTCTCAGAGTACCGCGTTATAGGAGGGTTGTCGCAATTTCAGCCCCGCGTTATATGGAAACCGCGTTCTGAGAGTACCGCGTTATAGGAGGGTTGACTGTACTCGTATATGTGTTCACTTAAGCAGCTCAGTGGAGATTCCGTGCTTAACTCATGATTTCTTTTTCTTGTCATTGTAAAAACCATGCCTGTTATATTCACATATATTTACATGTGCCATCAGTTCATAAAACACAGTTCTTAGGCATGTGGCAATATCGATTATTTCATTAAACATATTTTTTTTCATGTTTATTGACTTACAGCACAACATTAGCATGTTAATTGATTCGAAAACTTACCTGAAATGAAAGAAAAAAGCAAACATTTGCCATTAAAGTCATTAATTTGTTAAATTTAGAATAAAAAAACAACGTTTAAAACTTCATTAAATAAAGTTTTGAGTACAAAAACAATCGCAAATAAACAGAACATAACACTTTGAACACACAAAAAACAAAAAAAAACTATAAGTTTTGTTTTCATTGCCTGTCATTTCAATTAAATGACAGTGACTACTTCTAATTTGTTGTACAGCAATTAGACGAAATAAAAATTCAAATCTAATACCCAAAGTCAAAAAGAAAAAAATTCCAAAATAAAAATTCTGCTGCTCTTTGCATTTTATTTTTCCTTCCGAAAAAACCATTTCATTTTCACATAATTAAATTGTGTATGTGTGTGTGTGTGTGTGTGTGTGTCTGCATTTAATACTCATACGTCCTGCTACTGTTTAACAGTTATAAACAAAATTACTCATACATTCATACATACATACGAGCATAAGCATGAATATAATGTTTGTGTGTTGATTGCATACCAAAATGTTTCTGTCCTGACCCCATTACATATGTAATCTCTCTCTCTCTGTATGTTTATCAAATATTCCATACTCTCTTCCTCTCCCTCTCCCTTATTCTCATTCTCCCTTTCCCTTTCCCGCCTTCTCTCTATGGGTCTGTATGCTAAAATATGCTGGAGGAATAAATTTTTTTTTAATGTCTCTGCTGTAAGTCTATGTAAGAGTATTTGTGTATGTGTGTGTGTTGTTTGTGTATAAGTGTTGCATGCAATTTCATTTAGTGCCATGTTTTTAACCAAACAACCACATTTTTGTAACCACCAAAGCCCATTAAAATAATATAATGTTTGCCAATATCTCTCTTCCTCTCTCTCTCCTCTCTTTTGGATTTTTATTTCTGTTTACTCTGTGTACCGTATTTAGGTTCCACTTTGTGCTATGTACACGACAACAACAACAGTCTAAGGGAGAACCAAACAAAAAAAAAACACTAAAAGGTGGCTTAACCGTATAGGAAATATTAAAGAGACAGGACAGGACTATTTGGTGTGTAAAAGCATACTTATATGTAAAGTATGTAATTATTGGGTAGGGGTAACAGTTAACATAGGCTTAAAAATGAAAAGAAAATTTTAGTTCAATACAGAAAACTTTGTAACGGATGCGCCATCTAGCGTTTTTTGTTCAACTAGTGCTTATTTCGTGAATGGTAACACTTAGCGCTCATGTCTGATTTGACAGATAATTAGTTTTAGCCTGCCGCTGAACGAATATGGTTGTGTATACGCTTGAACAACGCTAGAAAACATTGCGACATTACTTTGAAAATCATGGTAATGTTGCAGAATGTGTGCGAAAATTGCGTACGGATTTTGGAAGAAGAGAAGCACCGTCAGCTCCGTATGTTCGTTATCTTGTGAAAAAAGTGAAAGAGACTGGCATCCTCATCGATAAACCAAAGCGTGAAAAGCCAAAAACAGTGCGTATACCCGAGAATATTGCTGCTGTGGCAGAAAGTGTGCGTGAAGCGCCATCAACATCATTTCACCGTCGTTCTCAACAATTGAACATTTCGGAGACATCATTGAGACGAATTTTGCATAAAGACCTTGGTATGACGCCATACAAAGTCCAATTGGTTCAGGAGTTGAGGCCAATTGACCATCCGATGCGTTTTCGCTTCGCTAAGTGGGTCTGCGATCGACTTACAGAAGATGCCGATTTTGGCAAAAAAATCATCTTTTCAGATGGAGTTCATTTTGATTTTGGCGGGTATGTAAACAAGCAAAATTGTCGCATTTGGGACACAGAAAACCCGCACGCATACATTGAAAAGCCGACGTACCCAAAACGAGTCACTGCTTTGTGCGACATAATTGGGCAATTTTTCATTGAAAATGAGCAAGGAGTGGCCGTTACAGTCAATGGCGATCGTTATCGGGCCATGTTGAACGAATTTTTGTTCACAAAAATTTAAGAGGAGGATATTGGCAACATTTGGTTTCAACAGGATGGCGCTACGTGCCACACAGCCGAAGCTACGCTCGATGTTTTGCTCCCTGTTTTTGAATATCGCATTATCAGGCACAGAGCTAATGTCGTTTGGCCACCTCGGAGCTGCGATTTGACACCGTTGGACTATTATTTGTGGGGCGCCGTCAAAGATAAGTGTTACACCGACAAGCCAGAGACAATTGACGCTTTAAAGGACAATATTCGTGAAGCCATTGGTGAAATACAGCTGCATACAATCGATAATGTGCTTAAAAATTGGACCGATCGTGTAGGCTACTGCATGCCCAGCCGAGGCAGCCATTTGAATGAAATTATTTTCCATTATTAACCGGAAGGATTGTACTTTCAAATAAAAAAAGAAATTTGAGAAAATATTCAGTCGTTTTTTGTTTAAAGCATTTTCAAAAAAAAAGTTATTTGGTGGACCCTTTATTTTAAGGTACATACCGATCTATTCGGCAGTCGAATTTAACGACAAACGTAAAGTCAGTTGAATGGAATAGTACGAAGCCCAGCGACATGTGATTTCGTGCCTCACAGCAGATGCCACATTTGATATTTTTCTACAGCGAGAGCGAAGTCATGCTCATCTTACGTGGAGGTAATGTGAACTGGTCACCAAAATAAAGCGATTGGGCCCAATTAGAAGAAGCCACAAGCCCCAAACTCTAGCTAATTAGGTCAGAGCTCATATTTCAACCCCAAGCTCGAACATCTAGACCAAATATTAAATAAGAAACATGTTTATTTCGGTCACTCAGGCTTAGATATCTCAATCAAAAACGAAATAAGAAGCCTGTTTCTCGCGGTGATTTCCTCTCAGCGGATTTCTGGGAAAACATTGCCATGAAAAAGTTCTCATATCTGCCATTCGGAGTATAAATTAAACAGTAGAACCTAACACTCATGGATAAAATTAACACACGCAACATGAATTGTTGTGAGAAGCTAGGTTGTAATCCAGCTTAGAGTAATGACCAAACAAGTAAGTGGGCCTACATTACATTTTTCTTTATCTGTTGTCGTATGAACGATGATATACATATGCTGCTACTTACTTAAGCCTGATAAAATACTGAGCCTCTTCTGTTATATGTAGAGAATTCGAAACTCATTGTGCCTCTATAATTTAAATCAATGGACCAACAGCACTATATAACTGTCATTTGATCTTTATCTTATCTTATGTATGAAGAATAAAGTAATAACTTCATTTGAGTATATTGTTACGAATATAGAAGTAGTGTTTTGCTTTTACATTGTTTAGCATTAAAACTATCAACAAAAGCTACAAAAATAAAAACAATTAACTTGCTTACATGATAAACAAGTAAACAAATATATACCAACAAAGATTAAAAGAATAAATGTAAACAAAATACAGTAACAACAATGAAACAACGATGTTTACATTTATAGAGATTTTGAGAAGACGAATCCACGAACATTCGACTTCAAGAACATTCATCAGACTGTTTACGTTGCCCTATAAAAGGCAAGGTAAAGTAAGCAACGATGGAGTTAAAAAGTTCAGTCAGTCTTGTGTGAAGACGCGGTGTGTTTAAAGAGACTAATCGTGGTTTGAAGATCACCGTTACAAAGATCTGTCGAATAATTGTCTAGTAATTGTTATTATTTATGCAAAAGAGTGCAAAGAGGACTAACAAACAAAGCAATTGTTGTTGCTTACATCAAGTTGTGAACAGTGTTACACAGCTTTGTGCGAATAATAAAGAATTTTAATTAAAACTAAACACAAAACTTATTTTTTTTAAGAGGTAAAAAACGTAACAATATATTTTTGCCCCAACCCAATAAATGTTAATTTATTTACACATGTCGTGCTTAAGTATGTGTGAGTACTTATTTTAATATGTATAGAGACAGAGAGACATGTCCGTTCATTCGAGTGTGTGTCTGTGTATGCATTTAAGTGTATATTATAACGGGAAATGACTTTTTGAATTTGAGGTTAAATCAATGCATTTGATAACTTCATTATCATCTGAAATTAAAAAGCTTCTCGCATTTCTACACTAGGCTAACGCCACTGTAGTGTTGAAATTTCAATAAAAATCCACTCAAATAAAAATATTAACAAGAAAATTTCTGTTTAATGGCATGGAGGCATTATAATTAATAAAAACGATTATTGTTGTAAATAATAGTAAAAAGGGGAGGTTTTAATATTGTTTTTAAATTATGTAAAGGTTTTAATTTTTTGTCTATTTTTTCTGAATTTTATGATAGTTTTTGAGCATTTTTTTTTGGCATTTTAGTAGGAAGTCATTAAACTGAAATGACTTCAGGCAGGTTTATTACAGCGAATTATTTTTAATTTTTCAAATTTTTTTCTTTTTGGGTTTGTTTGATAAATAAATAAATAAATAAACATTAATGCTCTCAAATTAATGCAGAAACTTAACGAATCGTAAATCATTAATAATATCGCCTATGTTTGTAATTATTTTAAATTTTTTGTATGTACAATTTTTTTCTGCTTCGTTTTATTTTTGAATTTTTATTTTTATTAGCAATTCAAATAATTACACAGATAATGTTCAATTTTATCAAAGTATCCCTATAGTAGGTATTAACAAATATTAAAAAACAAATATTCTTTCAATGACATTTTAAAGTTCGCCTCTGTCATTGGAAAGAATTGAGTCCTGCAACCAATTTTCGTAGAACATTGTTACGAAAATGAAAAATCAAGATACTGGTATTTTGCTTTTACATCACTTAACATTAAAATTATAAGTAAAAGCTACAAAAACAAAACAATGCATTGAACAAACCTGTTTACAAATTATCGTACTGCTTAATATAACAGCAAACACCAGCATAAAAAAGAAATGGTAAACAAGTAAACAAAAATCCACAAACAATACTGCCAGAATAAATGTTAACAAAATACCCAACCAACACTGCAATAATAATTGCAAACATCGTGGTTAACATTTATAGAGATTTCAAGAACATTCATCAGACAGTTTACATTGCCATTTAAAAGGCAAGGCAAAGCGGCGAGGGAGTTAGTAAAGTTCAATCAGTCTTGTGTGAAGACGTAATCGCAAAGGGAGTAATCGTGGTTTCAAGATCTGCGTTACAAAGATCTGTCGAATAATTGTCTAGTAATTGTTATTTATACAAGGGGTGTAAACAGAGAAATAACAAACAGAGCAATTGTTATTGTTTACATCAAGTTGTGAACAGTGGCACAAAGAATTGTGCGAATAATAAAGAATTTTAATTAAAACTAAACACAAATTTATTTTTATTTTATTTGCAATCTACGAGCTTATATTTTAAACATTTTTAAAAGGCAACAACGTAACAATACTGAGTATATACTGATTGTAGCGCTTCAAATAATTTTTTTTCTTTATTTTCTGATATGAAAAAACGGAATAAATAATTATACTTTTAAATCGCTTAACAATAAAAATAAATATTTATTACATGAAATGTGTTTATATAGCCGTTGACATAATAAACAGTCACATAATGTATAATTAAAAACGAAAAAAGAAAGAAATTAAAATGAAAGAGAACTACAATTAATTTAAAACCTTCATGCCTTTTTTTATGCACTTTACAGTGTGAAACATTATAAATGAATTTCTTTAGGATCCATGAACTAATACAAGATACCCGGAACTACAACATAATCATCTTTATCCATAGGTCTACACTTTGACTAAAAGCTATACATTATCGGGCAACCATGGTGTTTAAAGTTCTGGTTGTTGTTCTACTACAATAAAACGGACATGGTCAGTGGTATTGTCATTACATACATACTTACATAATTGGTCATTACAACCCTTCAGTTAGGATTACAACCTAGCTTCTCACATCACTTATGTTGTGAGTGTTAATTTTATACATGAGTGGTGGGCCCTACAGTTTATAGTCGAAACCGAACGACAGATTTTTCTGAAGCATTTCATGGTAATTTTATTTACACAGTTTTTGTCAGAAATCAGCTGAGAGGAAGTCGCCGGAGAAATATTTTTATATATTTTCGTTGTGATGTTTGACCTGGGCTTTGAACCGTGGTCTTACGTCTCATAAGCCAACACACTACCTAGCATCATGAAACAAAGGAAAGTCTAGTAACGTTTCCACTTGGGAAATATTAAAACCTAATGAACAAAGTTTTTCGTCAACATATTTAAGAAAATAACAACAACATTTTTGTAGAAAGTGTTGTTTTCAGGTAACAGCAGATGGCAACCCTATGAGCATAGAACCTACTATAGTAGACGAAAAACCTGCTCAGTAGTAACATTTTGATTAAAGACATCGTTAACTTTTACTATGAAAACTAAAGCTTACAACGCCATTTTTTTTCCAGACTTCAACCTGAATACCACAAGATATTTGACCGACAGTGTCTCTTCCATTATTCATTTCATTTTCTTTTGCTGTTCAGCGAATCCTTTACCTTCAAATACAACGCCTTCCAATATTTATTCACTTACTTAACGGATTATTACAACACTTTAGTGGGAATTACGATCTAGCTACTCACACCACTTATATTGTACGTGTTAACTTTATATATGAGTGGCGTGAACTACAGTTTATCGTCTTCTACGGTAAGCCAAGGAATGTGTGCATTTGTACAGAGTCGAGGATCGGCTCCATACAGCTTTTATTGGCGAAAAGTTAAAAGAATTTAAATCTTTTAATTTTTACAATTCAAAAACCATGATAAAAATTTTTTTGCCTTTTTCGGGTCTTGTAGCTGGTCGGCTCGGAATTATAGTCGAGCACTTTATACATTCCACCAGAAACAATTCCTAACAAGCCAAGATGAAAATAAAAATGAAAAACATTCCAATAGAAGGTAATTATTGAACATAATTTAGTAAATAGTGTGTTGGCTTATTAAACCGCAGCTCAGACATCAAATTGCAAATGAAAAAATTTCTCAAAATCCTGTCATTCGGAGTCGACTTTAAACTGTAGGTCCATCACACTCACATATAAAATTAACACACACAACATAAGTGATGTGAGAAACTAGGTTATAATCTAGACTGGAGGGTTGTAATGACAATGTTATGCATGGGTCTGGGAATAAAGCAAAATTCTCTCCACGACAATTTGATTAAGTTGTTGGGAAATATGCCAACCAGCTAAGGCTTGAAATTTGCACGAGAAAGAAATCTGTTTACCTTACAGCTGTAAAACAGGATGGAAATATTACTGAGATACAATTTCCCATCAGAGATATCATAAGTTTAAGCCCTTCAAAGAAAATTTCACACAATTTTAAATTTAAAAAATGAAAAAATACATACAATACATACTTATATACCTCCAATCCAGATTATGTGTAATAATAATTGTTGAATTAAAAATTTATTATTTTGACATTTAAAGACATTTAAAAATAAGTTCAATAACAAAACACGCACACGCACACATATATATTAAATGCAATTAAAAGTGGACAACAAACGCAACAAACGAGAACACCTTTTCCTTGCATAGTAAACACAACGGACACAAATAGATTTCAATTAAATTTTAATCGCAACATTTAAAAACGACCAAAGTGAGCATTTTAAAGGGACTTTTTACACTGGAGGACAAAATAGGCAGACAAAATTTTTCAATATTGTTATGAAAATTGAAGAATCCAGATACTTGTGTTGCTTTTACATCGTTTAACATGAAAATTATAAACAAAGGCTACAAAAACAAAAAAGAAAACAATGGACTTGTTTACAAAATGTAGCACTGCGTAATATAACAACAAACGAGTAAACAAAAATAGACCAACAAACACGGCAAGAATAAATGTAAACAAAATACACAAACAACAATAATGTATGAAAACAAAGATGTTTACATCCATAGAAACTTCGAGAAGGCGTGTCACGAACATTTGTCTTCAAGAACGTTCATCAGACTATTTAGTTTGCCTTATAAAAGGCAAGGAAACCCAGACGAGTGTGTTAGTGAAGTTCAGTTAGTCTTGTGTGAAAACGTGGTGCATTTGAAGAGAGTAATTTTGGTCTGAAGATTTGCGTTACAAAAATCTGTCGAATAATTGTCTAGTAATTGTTATTGTTTATGCAAAGGGTATTAACAGAGGAAAAAAAAGAAAAGCAATAGTTGTTGTTTACATCAAGTTGTGAACAGTGGCACACAGAATTGTGCGTATAATAAAGAATTTTAATTAAAACGGAACACAAATTTATTTTTATTTTATTTGCAATCTACGCGCTCATATTTTAAACGTTTTTAAAAGATAAAAACGTATCAATATTTGTAAAATATTTAAAAAAATTTCTTTTTAATTTTTTAATCGAATATAAAAACCTCGAATAGTAAAATTTTTTTATAAAAATATTAAAAAAAAATATTTAAAATTAAATAAAAAGAATAATGCCAGGAAACCAAACACCATATCAATGTAATGTTAACCAGAAGCTATATAATAATAATGTTGTAATAATGTAATGTAAAGTAATGCTTCAAAGTATCGCAATTTGTAACTGAGAGTTAAATTATAAAACCAACAACACCACGAGCAACAAACAGCAACAACAAAAAAGTGCTATTAAATGAACAATATTTAACTTAATATCCGGCAATTAATTTATAACACATTTATTTGACTGCCTTTTCAGTTTTTTTTATTTTTGTTTTTAAAAATGAACGTTTTTTGCTCAGCTCGGCATAAAGCAATAAACGCTTAAGGACAGATAAATATTATAAATGGATTGATAAGGATAATAATACATTGTAAGTGTGTTATCATCATTTAAGAGGGCATATTTGATAAAAATTAAATGTAAAATGTAATAAAATGTTTAAAATAAAATGGTTTAAATACATATTAAGGGCCACAAGAATTTAAAGGATTAAATTTTATTTATTGTTGTTCTACTGTTTTTTTGCTTTTCTACATTTATTGTTGTACTCTGATACATACAAAACAGGACATGTTTTGTTTTATTCTCTTAGGTGTGCGATTAAAATTTAATTTCTGATAAATTTTTTAAAACTTTTTATTAAAAAAATTCTCGAAAAAAATTGTTTTCCTCATATTTTATTTTATTTAGAACCTGCTGATAACCTACAGGCCCGGTTAATGTAGAAACCCCCACATATAATAGGAAATATTTAATGTTCGGTTTTTGAAAACAACACAGAAAATTTTTAACTGCCTGAATGCCTGATTTAAAATTAAAGATTACCGACTTATTTACATTATTGATCATTACAACATTTTGGTCAGGATTACCTCCGAGCCTCTCAAACCACCCATGTTGAGTGTGCTAATTTTGTTCATGACCTAAAGTTAAACGTCGATTCAAAATGAGTTTTGAGAGGCCTTTCATGGCAATTTTATTTACTTTCAGAACTTTAGCCAAATAGTTAATGAAAAATATTTGTTTTCAAATTTCGTTTTGGCCGATCCTGAGTTGGGCTTAAATCACAGTCTATTGCCTGATAAGCGAACGAACTACTAGACTACTACTAGACTACTACTAGACTTCCACTAGACTACTACTACAATACTACTAGACTACTACTAGACTACTACTAGACTACTACTAGACTACTACTAGACTACTACTAGACTTCCACTAGACTACTACTAGACTACTACTAGACTACTACTAGACTACTACTAGACTACTACTAGACTACTACTAGACTACTTCTAGATTACTACTAGACTACTACTAGACAACTACTACAATACTACTAGACTACTACTAGACTACTACTAGACTACTACTAAACTACTACTAAACTACTACTAGACTACTCCTAGACTACTACTAGACTACTACTAGACTACTACTAGACTACTACTAGACTACTTCTAGACTACTACTAGATTACTACTGGACTACTGCTAGGCTACTACTAGGCTACTACTAGGCTACTACCAGGCTACTACTAGGCTACTACTAGGCTACTACTAGGCTACTACTAGGCTACTACTAGGCTACTACTACACTACTACTAGGCTACTACTAGACTGCTACTAGATTACTACTAGACTACCACTATACTACTACTAGATTACTCCTACACTACTACTAGACTACTTCTAGATTACTACTAGACTACTACTAGACAACTACTACAATACTACTAGTCTCCTACTAGACAACTACTAGATTACTACTAGACCACAACTAGAGGTACTACTACACTACTACTAGACTACTACTAGGCTACTACTAGACTACTACTAGACAACTACTACAATACTACTAGTATCCTACTAGACAACTACTAGATTACTACTAGACCACAACTAGAGGTACTACTACACTACTACTAGACTACTACTAGACTACTACTAGACTACTTCTAGATTACTACTAGACTACTATTAGACAACTACTACAATACTACTAGACTACTACTAGACTACTACTAGACTACTACTAGACTACTACTAAACTACTACTAAACTACTACTAGACTACTCCTAGACTACTACTAGACTACTACTAGACTACTACTAGACTACTACTAGACTACTTCTAGACTACTACTAGATTACTACTGGACTACTGCTAGGCTACTACTAGGCTACTACTAGGCTACTACTAGGCTACTACTAGGCTACTACTAGGCTACTACTAGGCTACTACTAGGCTACTACTAGGCTACTACTAGGCTACTACTAGGCTACTACTAGGCTACTACTAGGCTACTACTAGGCTACTACTAGGCTACTACTAGGCTACTACTAGGCTACTACTACACTACTACTAGGCTACTACTAGACTGCTACTAGATTACTACTAGACTACCACTATACTACTACTAGATTACTCCTACACTACTACTAGACTACTTCTAGATTACTACTAGACTACTACTAGACAACTACTACAATACTACTAGTCTCCTACTAGACAACTACTAGATTACTACTAGACCACAACTAGAGGTACTACTACACTACTACTAGACTACTACTAGGCTACTACTAGACTACTACTAGACAACTACTACAATACTACTAGTATCCTACTAGACAACTACTAGATTACTACTAGACCACAACTAGAGGTACTACTACACTATTACTAGACTACTACTAAACCACAACTAGAGGTACTACTACTACTAGAGGTACTACTACACTATTACTAGACTACTACTAGGCTACTACTAGACTACTACTAGACTACTACTAGACTACTACTAGACTACTCCTAGACTACTACTCGACTACTACTAGACTACTACTAGGCTACTACTAGGCTACTACTAGACTACTACTAGATTACTACTAGACTATTCCTAAACTACCACTACTAAGCTAGTACTAGGCCACTACTAGACTACTACTAGATTACTACTAAACTATTCCTTAAACTACCACTACTAGGCTAGTACTAGGCCACTACTAGACTACTACTAGGCTTAGACGACTTTGCTTCGCTGCTCCTACAGATTATTTCATGTAAATGTTATGCGCTTTCAATTTTGTTTTACTTTTCCCAAGATTTCGGCCGGTATCTTATTACTTCCTTGTAATGTTGCCGTCCAGGGCCAAAATTGTGTCGATAAAGGCGCTGTATACGAGAGATTTTACGTATCTTCACAAGCAATAGTTCAGTGCCGTCAAAGAGTATTACCTGAGTTGCCTCTAAGGTGTTTCAAAAACTCAAGTCATTTGCTTAGCAAAATTGTTTGTCAATGGGTTCATTATATACTGTGTAAAGCGGCTCGGATTTGATGAAACCACACGTCATCATAGTCCTTCATTAAAGTAAGAAAAAAATAAGTATTCCCCATTCCATTTTAAATGGAATTACAAAAACCTGCTAATTACGAAAAATTTCCAAGAAAAAGTCTAGCCGGCACAAATCTTACGATTTCGGTGGCCAGTTCAAATTACATGCACGTTCGATGACCATGATTTGAAATCTCTCTTGTAGGATATACAATGTGGCATGAGCTGTGTGGCACATATTGCCGTCTATTGAAACTACATGCTCTTGTACAGGACATTCAATTCAAGGCAAAAGAAATTGATAAGCAGCCACTTATAGGGTTCGTCGTTGACAGCTCTGTCCCGACCAAAAGCCGACAACTCCGCCAACTCAAAGTCCACAGCAAAGAGTGACTTTTTGGTGCCAAATGCGGAAAATTTGTGTGTTCAGGTATGAACTCATCCAGTAATGGGCCATTCATCCAGCGGTGAAAATCAGGTTTAGAAGCCATTCAGCAAACACACGTCGTTATCTACAGTTTCAAAATAACTTCCAAAAGAAGTTCACCTTTAACTAGCTTTTGCGCTACATATACAATTGATCCCTGCAACATTACAGTCAGGATTACAACCTAGTTTCTCATACCACTTATGTTGTGTGTGTTAATTTTATACGGGACCTACAGTTTAAAATCGCCTCCGAACGGTTTGTAGATTTGTAAGAAACTCTTTCATGACAATTTCATTTTTTCTCTCAGAGAAATCTGCTAAGAGGAAGTTGCCGCGGAATTTTTGTTCATATTTCGATTTGTTGAAGATGTTTGAACTGGAGCTTGAACCGTGGCTCCACGTCTAATAAGCCAACACACTATTTATAAGACTACGGCGCTATATAAGGCAATCTTCATGATGAGATTGCTAATCACCTTAGAACTCAAATAACCTTAAGATGCGGGCTTCTTGGGTACGATTGCTGTAGACTGTCTAATGGCGAATGTATAGCACTGGCCATTATATAGTCACCTAGCAGCAACTCGTTTCCTTGCCGTTCGCATCTTGAGTTTAAATCAAATATCCACAAACACTGCTCCATCTTTCCACCTTCCTATAACCAATTTTCCTAAACCTGCACAATGCACTGCATGAGTAGGGGCCATCCCCTGAGTGCTGGATTTACCAAAAAAAAAAAGTTGAGCGTTCAGCTCAACTACGAGAGTTCTTCTTCAGTATAAAATTGAAAGGGTATCACATTTGGAGACTTCCGCCATCACCAAGGACCTTAAGACTATGATCCTTAATCAGGAAGCACACACATCAGTCCATCTTTTCAATTTCGATCGCGTAAATCAAGTCCTTTAAGTATGATTGATTGTGTAAATAACGTACATATACCATTAATGGAATGCGTACACTGCGTATGAGTAATATTTATTCATTAAATTTTTATTACCCATACGTCACCCAACCATTAAATCTTTTTCGTATTTTATTACGGATTTATATTGTTAAACATTTCATATGCGATTTTAATACACACACATACATACATATGTACATAATATTTTTAGTCTACAGTAATCCTCATTTAATATTATGATTTATTTAGAGAATATTTAAACAGTATTAATTGCATTTTTCGTTATAATTCTCTCGCCTACCCCTACACCCTCTTATTCGGCTTTCAGCAGCCAGCCATTTGCCAAACCATTTGCGGCTACCTTCACTACCTACCTCTACTGTATGAGGAGAGTAAAATATTTAATTTATTATGCACACATTAATCACGGTATGACCTAAAACTTATAAACTATATAAATAAAGAGAGAACGGCAGAGAGAGAGAGAGAGAGCGGAATAGGGGGAGCGCAGAGATTGAGGGAGTAGAGTATATATTTTCAACCAAAAAAAAAAGTGAATGAAAAAAAACCAATTAAGGCCACGTTTAAAAGCAAAAATGTTTTATTTTTCGTTTTTCGCCAACCATTTATAATTCAATAAAAACAAAAACAACAAAAACCGAAAAAAAAAACTGGCGAAAATGAATGGAAATGGAATTGAGAAATGGCACACACCACATGATTTTCATTTCATGGAAATTTTATGATTTGTTTGTTGGCAAACAACAGCAACAAGAACAACAGCAGCAGCACTAAATAGCCACAACAACATATTTGCCATCGAAATATGATACAAAAAGAACCAAAGCACCAGGGCCGTAATAAAAATAAATTCATAAAACACTTAACATAACTATTTTAAATAATTTATGACCTCGTGACACAATGCCAGTCAATCGAATGTTCAAATTTCTAAATTATGAACACCACACACCAAATGTACGAGGGCTTTTGGCAAAATTAACGGAATTGAGTTTTACATTCGGAGAGAGAAAGGCGACATTTTTATAATCATGTTTTAGCGCTTTAGGGGCCACATTATAAGGCATTTTACGCCTGAGCACTCTGGAAGGCCAATAAACTTCTAAAAATAGTAAAAGTTGAACACACATACGTAATACCATCCTTTCTTTAGAAGCGTTTCAGTCCAACCTCTAGATTTTACTTTATTGCAGTGCAATCCTCCCCATTTTAATATATTGGAAGATAAATACAAGCCATGCCATATGATAACTCGACAGGCTCACTTAGTGAACATTTACAAGCCATTCGCATTTAATATTGTTACGAAAATAACAATACTGGTGTTTTGCTTTTATATCGCTTAACATTAAAATTATAACGAAAAGCTACAAAAACAAAACAATGCGGCGAACAAACCTGTATACAAATTATCGTACTACTTAATGTAACAACAAACACCAGCATAAAAAATGGTAAACAAGCAAACAAAAATCCACAAACAATACCACAAGAATAAAAGTAAACAAAAATACACATACAACAATAATGACTGTAAACGCAGTGTTTACATTTGTAGAGGTTTCAAGAACATTCATCGGACTGTTTATCCTGCCATATAAAAGGCAAGACAAAGCAGGCAACGCATCCAGTAAAAGTTCAGTCAGTCCTGTGTGAAGACGCGGTGCGTTTGAAGAGAATAATCGTGGTTTGAAGATCTTCGTTACAAAAATCTGTCGAATAATTGTCTAGTAATTGTTATTGTTTATGCAAAGGGTATAAACAGAGGAATAACAAACAAAGCAATTGTTGTTGTTTACATCAAGTTGTGAAAAATTAAGAAAAGCTGATCACATGTACGTAGTCCTGTACTCTCTACAGTACAGTCCAATCCTCCCCGTTTGAATACATCAGGAGATAGAAAACAAACCATGCCTTATGATAACTCGCCAGACTTCTTGGGTAATACATTTTGTAGTAATTTGTGTTCCTGCAAAAGTTATAGAGACAAAGTTTATCGTCAACCTTAGTGGATGAATTTATGCTGCCTAGTATTATCGCAGTATAGCAAGAGGGTCTTAATCAGTCAGTCAATACCAGGATATGCAGATGCTGTAGTTCTAATGATTAGAAACAAAGAGGTTTTGATATTACAAGTCGGCAGTGCATGTCAGTGGAATTAAGTATAAATCAGGGCAAGGCCACAATGCTACCATTGACAAGAAGGTGAAAACTCGCTAAACAATGAACGTATTTGTCTCCAAAGCAAGGTAATATCACGGAAATAGTCCGTAATGTGTCTGAAAATATCAATGAATTGTAAAGTGATACGGAAACCCAAGTAGAGAGCATTTCATGAAAGGCCAATCAGCCCACTTGGATATGTAGAATGATAGCAGGGAAATTTTAGGGGAGCTTTTAAATACATATGCATTGGATCTACACCATAATGGTCATCGGGAACTGTAAATAGCACAGTTTGTGTTAGACAAGCTATGGAGGCTAGTATACCCGTCCCATAACGGCATTGGATCCATTGAATCCATTGCAGATTTTAATGAGGACAAGTCACTTTGGGACTAGGGTTAGCATAATGCGAGATTCACTGGAGATATATTGACCTAAAAAGTCGAGTCAATGGCTTCTGCCTTCTTAAATGTCATTTGGATAGAGCAAGCAGACACTATACAGACATAAAGGGTCCGCCAACTAACTTTTTTTTTTTGAAAATGCTTTAAAAAAAACTACTGAATATTTTCTCAAATTTCTTTTCCTATTTGAAAGTACAATCCTTCCGGTTAATAATGGAAAATAATTTCATTCAAATGGCTGCCTCGGCTGGCCATGCAGTAGCCTACACGATTGGTCCAATTTTTAGGCACATTATCGATTGTGTGCAGGTGTATTTCACCAATGGCTTCACGAATATTGTCCTTTAAAGCGTCAATTGTCTCTGGCTTGTGGGCGTAACACTTATTTGGCGCACCCTTTACATAATGCGGTCATTACATCCATATAGTCAGGATTACAACCTATCTTCTCTCACCATTTATGTTGTGGGTGTGTTAATTTTATACATAAATGGCGAGACTCCGAATTTTGAGAAACTTTTCATAGCAATTTTATTTTCCTTTCAGAGTTTTTGCCAGAAATTTGCGAACAGTAAGTCGCCGAAGAAATCTATTTTCAGATTTGGCCTCACGTCTAATATGCCTACGGCAACTTCAAGGTACAAGGAACGGTCCTTGGAAATATCATTCAACAGTTAGACCGGCAGCTGAGCATTAGATTAACTCGAAAATATAAAATGGAGAGACTGCTAAAGAATCTTAATCAGCTAGACAGGGGAAATAGCAATTACATGAGCTTGCAATTTAAAGAGCTTTTACCTCGCTGATAGGGAGGAGGAGGGGAGTCTACCTGCGAATTGGGAAGTAATATTTAAAAGTGTGTAATCACGGAAACTTTGTAATTTCTAAATATGTTTGATATAAAGACCAGGCAATTCCAACCTAAGATAAAAACGCTGTCAAACCAAAGGACTGCATTAAGGAAATCATGTACAAATGTTTTTAAAAAATGATTATTTCATGTAAGTGTAGCTCTTGATGTCCTACGCATCCAAATTTCTACCAAACGTTTACTGGAACCACCAAGTTTTTAATTATCTTTAGAAGCACCGTATCGTAACTGATCCCCTTTCTAAGGATCACGCAAATCCATAGTCATTAGAAGAAGAAATACAACTCTGAAGAGAGGTTAACACTTTGTCTACTTTGAGGCTTCCCGAAGGCATACAGGCGATAACAAATGCGTGTATTAAAGGCAGTTATGCTATTCCTTACTTATTTTCTTACTTAATTACCCATTAACAACCCGATTTAAGGATTTCGGCCTGCCGTAACACATCCTTCCAGGCGCCTCTGCTCTTGGTAACACCAATCGATGACAGAGCTTCCTCGATTTCGTCCTTCCAACGCAAACAAGGTGGTTCTCTTCACCGACTTCCGTACATTTTTGTATCAAATAACCGCCTCGCCGGACTATGCTCTTTCATTCGAACGACAGGGCCGAGCCAGTGTAGCCGCTGGATATTAATACGCTGCACAACATCCATGTCGTTGAGGAGCTCATACAGCTCAGTGTTGGATCGGATAAGGAAATAATCGCCAACTCGCAATGGACCGAAGATGTTATGTACGACTTTTCTCTCGAATACTATCAAGGCTGCTGCATCAGTGCTTAATAGTGTTCATGACTCTGCGCCATAAAGAAGCACGGAGAGTATGAGCATCTTTGTAGAGTATTGGTTTTGTCGTATGAGATAGGTCTCTGCTATTAATTGCTATTTCTAAACATGATAATATGGCACACTGCTGTCGAATGCTACTTCCAAAACTTAAACAATTTTGAATATAAGCAGGGTAATACACTTAAATGTTGGACTAAAACAAAGATTTTTTCCCCCTAAAAATGTTTTTTGTTTTTTTTACTATCCTCGCATGCGAGGCATTTTCCTTTCATAACCAAAAACCAATTTCGTTTTCTATATACGAGGTGTGTGCTTTTGTTTCTTTTTTTTTATTTATTTTCATAAATTTATTATTAAACAAACACTAAACATTGATGACGACGTTATGATAAACAATTAAATCCATAAAAACAAAAACAGAAAAAAATATAAAAAAAATGATAAAAATAAAGTTTTTTTTCATGTGATATTTTTAGCATGACATGTTACAGTTGAATGTGAAAATTTTTATGTGAACGAAATAAATTATTCACACACACACACATGACATTTTCATTGTGAGAGAATATAACAACGGAATACCACCACAACATATGCTTGGATATGTATGTTTGGGGGAAAAAACTTTTTGTTATTAAACATGGCTTTTTTTATGAGAAAATATATTCTTTATTAACAACGGTTAACTTCTGTTTTAATATAACTTTTTCAACTTAACGGTTAACGGTTAACAATTTGATTTTTATTTTTGTTTTTGTTTTTTATTTATTTTGAGTGTAGTAGTGCTCACAGTTTTAATTCATTTTTGTTTTGTTTTTTATTCGTCGTTATCGTGCCACTTTAATCAGGAACCATAAAGTTTTTGTTGGTAAATCAATTTCATATGTGGTGGCACACATCAATCGCCAGGGTATAGAAATGTTCACGGGGTTGCATATGGAAAGGTAACAGAGATGAGCAATCGTTTTTTTGGTACTCATGAGCACTCATGAAATTTTTGAATATAAAGGAGTCAACAATATTGAAATTTAAATATGTACTCTGATTCATTCATACTCACAACAGCGTTGATTTATAAGTACAGGTTGCAATGAGTATGCGTACAACGTTGACATCAAACACATACCATTCAAAATATGTTTGATTCATAAGCCTACTCTCATTTAAATTCATAACTTTAGAAAAATACTTATAAATGACTCGAGTGACTCGAATCATTCATCAAAATTTACAGTCTTAGTTGTTAGACACATAAGCAAAAAAGACAGAGCAGAGAGCAGAGCAAACACCCAACCTTCTAGTAAGTATTCTAGTGTTCGAACGTCAATCATGCTTATTTTGTGATTCTAGTAAATATTGAGTTATGGACAGTCGAAATCAACAACATCATACGTGTTGTTAAGTCTGAATATGATGAGTATTTCAAACTATGAATAGGAGTAGAGGTTCCATGATACTTAAATAAGTATGAATGCGCATACATACATACATAATTGGTCATTACAACCCTTCAGTCAGGATTACGACCTAGTTTCTCACGCCACTTATGTTGTATGTGTTAATTTTATACATGAGTGGAGGGAACTTGATTTTAAAGTCAACTCCGAACGACAGATTTTTGAGAAACTTTTCATGGCAATTTTTTTATTTACTCTCAGAGTTTTTGCCAGAAGTCCGCTGAGAGGAACTCGCCGAAGAAATATTTTTTGTATTTTATTTTGATGTCTAGCCTGGGGCTCGAACCCTGGATTTTCGTCTAATAAGCTAACACCCTACCTACTAGACCACGGTGACTTAGTTGTTAGGCACATAAGCAAAAAAAAAACCGAGCAGCAAGCAGAGAAAACACCCAACCTTCTAGTGAGTATTTTGGTGTTCGTACGCGATTCATACTTATTTTATGCTTCGTGTATATGTTGGGTCATGGAGAATCGAAATCAACAACATCATACGTGTTGTTAAGTATGAATATGATGAGTACTTCAAACTTTGAATATGAGTAGAGGTTCCATGACATCAAAATAAGTATGAATGCTTATAAGTTTTAGAAATTATGAGTATGATTCGATTCTACTCATGTTTTTGAATACTCATTTGCTTATCTCTAGTAGGTAGACAGTTATGACGATTGGCAAGGAAGGCAAATATTCAAATTTGATTTCTAAAAATGGTGGCACAATAAAAACTCAAGAGGTCACAGTCACTTTATATCGTTAATGTGGCTTCTAAACTACGGGTAAGTAGTACTTGCATCTGAGGCTTAAGAAAATCCCAAAAGAAAAAGTATAAGGAGGACGAATCGTACAACTTCGAAGACCAGTTTACGGAACCTCCATTTGAGATTGAGATGATCATGCCCTCAACAGCAGTATTTAATCATCCACCTATATTGCTCGCAGTTGACAGTAATGGCCAGAGTCATCCACAGAAATATTAACAGATTATGCCAGCAGTACAAAATCCACAACAAACAGTGACTTGATGAATATTATTTGATTGTCTTAAATCTCATACGGATTGATATCTTCCCAAGTTCATCAAATTTGTATCTTAACGTACCCATACATACAGAAATAAGCCACACTTAGATAGCCCGGGGAACGTGTTTAGGACAAAACCGGCTTATGGAAGAGGTGTTGAATTTTAGAATTCTATGTAGCCAATACAGCCAGAGAATGGCTGAAGTTGTGCTGTAACTCCGAAGGTTGGAGGAAGGAAGGAGAAATTTGATTTACTAGGATAGAGCTTTAAGGTTAACCAGCCCTCCGTGAAGTAATACCTTAGTCACGTAGGGGGAGAGTGGTTGAAGAATGTACGGGGTGGATTTTGTACGTAGGCACCAATGATGGTGAATCGTGCATTCTTTTGTTGGAACAAAAGTGTCTTTCCAAGATTTCAAACTCCGGCCCAACACAAAAGAAAGCCTCGTCGCTGAAGATGATTTTGCGACATAAAATTGGGTTCAATTAACAAGTGCTCCAGAGCCCATTTATTGAAATCTCGGCATTGTCTATAGTCATTTAGTTTCAGCTCCTGGGGCAGTAAAGCTTTGAACTTGTGCAGATCAAAGTCATATATGCGTACATACATAATTGGTTATGACAACCCTTTCGTCAGGATTACGACCTAGCTTCACATATCACTTATGTTGTGTGTGTTAATTTTATATATGAGTAACGGGACCTACAGTTTAAAGTCGTCTCCAAATGACAGACTTTTTGAGAAACTTTTCATGGCAATTTTTGCCAGAAATCTGCTGAGAGGAAGTTGTCGAAATAAATTTTTTTCTTATTTCGTATTGTTTGAAATGTCTGGCCCGGGGTTTAAACCGTGGCCTCACGTCTAATAAGCCAACAGACTACATACTAGACTACGGTGACTTGCCAAGTCTCGAAGCAATATTGGCGGAGTTGAGGTCTATAAAAGGCCTAATGTGTGACATTCTTACGAATAGCGGCGATGTTTGCCTTGAGGTACGAGAGTTAGGTTAGGTTAGAGGACGTGTACTTTGTCAATTAAGACAAGTACATTACCCGGAGGTCGAATGGACCCATTGTACAACGTCCTACTTTCTCACACCACTTATGTTGTGTGTGTTAATTTTATACATGAGTGGTGGGACCTACAGTTTAAAGTCGACTCCGAACGACAGATTTTTGAGAAACTTTTTTTTCATGGCAATTTTTATTTACTCTCAGAGTTTTTACCAGAAATCTGCTGAGAGGAAGTCGCCGAAGAAATACTTTTTGTATTTTGTCTTGATGTCTGGCCTGGGGCTCGAACCCTGGTTTTAAGTCTAATAAGCCAACACACTACCTACTAGACTACGGCGACTACGAGAGGTACGAGAGTTGGTCTTTCGTTATGTTATTAAAGCCACTTGGTTCCAGGCTTCAATAGATCACACGTCATATGATTTTGTTTAATGAAGGCACAGCTTCTTCTGAGACCAAACTAAAGTATGGTAATGTCTTATTTGTCTATAAAACTAGATCCTTATGACCACATAAGTTTCACTTGGCTTCATAACCGTCTGACCTATTTGTGCGTTCATTTTACTTTTGATTTTTGTTTTTATTGCCTGCCACATTTGTGATCTGATTTGTGCTCGTGCAATCGTAAAATTTTAACATTTTTTTTATTACTCACTCACACACAAAAACGCTTCCCTTGTACTGCAAATAACCTTATTGGTAAACTTTTATTATTAGTAACGGTATTGTTGTTCCCCATCGCCCGCTGTGTCACACTGTATGTGGTAAATTATTTGTTTATTATATTAACGAGTCACGAATTGCCATGAATAATTGATTCTCTTTGGTTTCTTCTTTTCCAGTCATTTAAAAATCAGCAAAGGAAAGTAAAAACACGTCAGTCAGTTCGGCAGTCAGCCAGTCAGTCAGTAACGCATTTTTATGTTTTGCTATTGGTTTTGGAAATTCGAAATGAAATACAAAAGTGATGATTGCTTTTTGTGTCATGCATGCGGTTAGAATGGCTGCGTTGGCAGTTGATTGTGAATTTTTTTCTGTTTTTTTTTGTTTTTTTTTTTTTTTTTTTTTTTTTGTAAAACGAAAGAAAATTTTTTTTATTCGATTTGAAGTTAAAAAAAACAAGAGAATCAGAAAAATCAAAATATTTGTAATAAAAGTTTGAGGCTTCAGTTAAAGTGTTGAATACTTAAATAATAAAAGTATTGTGGCTGTATGGTGGCACTTATTAATTGAAAAAATTTATTAAAAAAAAGGGTAAGGATTCTCACGTATTATAAAGGGAAACAGAATGTAGAGGGAAACTTTATAATAACAGTCTATGACGCACTGTGAATAAAAAAATTTCATGTGATTTTAGCCATAATTCAGTCTAAGCGACTGAAAGGTTGTACAGTCAACCCCATCGGTTCAAAATTGTACAGTGAGCTCAAATGAAGGCTGCCTTCCAAAATGTTAGTTGCTTTGTATTTGAACAAAGTATCGTGTTTCATAATGTCGCTGTACAAAATATATACAATGTATTCTATTTCAAAGCGTCGTCAATGTGTATTCTTAACGCAGTCAAAAAGCAATCAAGCATCGGATTTATAGTTGATGCATTGTTTGGTTACTTTGCATATCTACATAGCTTATATTCCGTAGTAGAACTGCATACAAACTTTGTATTGATACACTTTGGAAGGCAGCCGATCTAAGTTAAGCTTGTCTTATGGCAATGTACAATATCTGGGCTTGATATCGTACGCCATGTTCAATTAATTTCTTATTACTCGTCTGCGAGAAATTGGTTTGGTCAAAATTTTAGACCCTTACTCTTCAGGGTCAAGTGATTATGTAAATATCGGATAGTTTTATCCTTCCGCTGAACGAATATGGTTGTGTATATGCTTGAACAACGCTGGGAAATATTGCGAAATTACTTTGAAAATCATGGTAATGTTGCAGAATATGTGCGTAAATTGCTTACGAATTTTGGAAGAAGAGAAGCACCGTCAGCTCCGTATGTTCGTTATCTTGTGAAAAAAGTGAAAGAAATTGGCATCCTCATCGATAAACCAAAGCGTGAAAAGCCAAAAACAGTACGTACACCCGAGAATATTGCTGCTGTGGCAGAAAGTGTGCGTGAAGCGCCATCAACATCAATTCACCGTCGTTCTCAACAATTGAACATTTCGGAGACATCATTGAGACGAATTTTGCATAAAGACCTTGGTATGACGCCATATAAAGTCCAATTGGTTCAGGAGTTGAAGCCAATTGACCATCCAATGTGTTTTCGCTTCGCTAAGTGGGCCTGCGATCGACTTACAGAAGATGCCGATTTTGGCAAAAAAAAAATCATCTTTTCAGATGAAGCTCATTTTGATCTTGGCGGGTATGTAAACAAGCAAAATTGTCGAATTTGGGGCACAGAAAACCCGCACGCATACAAAACGAGTCATTGTTTGGTGCGGATTTAGCTCCAGAGGCATAATTGGGCCATTTTTCTTCGAAAATGAGCAAGGAGTGGCCGTTACAGTCAATGTCGATCGTTATCCGGCCATGTTGAACGAATTTTTTACAAAAATTTAAGAGGAGGATATTGGCAACATTTGGTTTCTACAGGACGGCACTAGGTGCCACACAGCCGAAGCTACACTCGATGTTTTGTGCGCTGTTTTTGAAGATCGCATTATCAGCTGCAGAGTTGAAGGCGCTTGGCCACCTTGAGCTGCGATTTGACACCGATGGACTATTATTTGTGGGGTGCCGTCAAAGATAAGTGTTACGCCGACAAGCCAGAGAGAATTGACGCTTTAAAGGACAATATTCGTGAAGCCATTGGTGAAATACAGCTGCACACAATCGATAATGTGCTTAAAAATTGGACCGATGGTGTAGGTGGCCATGCAGTGCAGCCGAGGCAGCCATTTGAATGAAATTATTTTCCATTATTAACCGGAACGATTGTACTTTCAAATAAAAAAATAAATTTGAGAAAATATTCGGTAGGTTTTTTTAAATCATTTTCAAACAAAAAAAGTTATTTGGCGGACCCTTTACATGGTTCTCTCTTACTACTGATTCTGCAGGCAACTTGATCCCAAGCCTACATACATACATAGATAATTGGTCATTATAACCCATCAGTCAGGATTACGACTTAGTTTCTCACACCACACTGTGTGTATTCATTTTATATATGAGTTGCGGGACCTACAGTTTGAAGTCGATTCTGAACGTCAGATATTTGAGAAACTTTCCATGGCAAAAATCTACTGAGAAAAATTCGCCGAAGAAATTGGTTTTTTAAAATTTCGTTTTGATGTCCGACCTGGGGTTTGAACCGTGGCCTCATGTTTAATAAGCCAATACACTACCCACTAGACTATGGCGACTTCATGGCCGGATTCCATATCAAGTAGAAATACACGGCAATGCTCAGACAGATCAGATTGCAAAAGAGGATGCTTTAGTCCTCCAAGATCTCTACATAATGACCTAAAGACCGGAGGGATATTTAAAGGCATAAACAAGTTTGTATTACGGCAGCTTTTGTTTTCGATAGGAAATATGATCACTTGTTTCTTCTAGTTTGCCTTAAAGTTGAAGCAGTCTTGGGCGAAGACTCGGTTTGAAGAGGATGATCGTGGCTTGAAGATCGTCGTTACAAAGATCTGTCGAACGATTGTCTAGTAATTGTTATTGTTTATGCAAAGGGTGTAAGCAGAGGAATAACAAACAAAGCACTTGTTGTTGTTTACATAAAGTTGTGAACAGTGGCACACAGAATTGTACGAATAATAAAGAATTTTAAATTAAAACTAAACATAAAGAACACCAAATATATCCAAAAACATGTGCAATTACAATTGAAAATGTCATAGAAATGTCCTTTTTTCGAGTTTATAAAAAGTACAAATCCTTACTTTTCATTTTAATTAATACAATTAAATTGTTAATCAATGCTGATTACATGCGAATTCAAACACGATGAAAATTTTATTCAAATATTATTGCAGAAATCAACTCCTTTAGTACGGCATTAATTTTTTATTTTTTTCACTTCAATCGCATTTAAACAATTTTAAATTAATTAAAGTGTTCGGTTGTAATTGTTGTTGTTGTTGTTGTTCTTGTTGTTTTCCTTTCAATATGTTTATTTACATATGAAATGTTGGTTGTTTTTTTGCTTGTTTATTTATTAAAATTTTATTATAATTATTGCTGTTGTTGTTGTTGTTGTTTTATTTTCCATGATTTAACACCAATTCAATGTATGTACCAATGAATGTAAATAATCAAGACATTAATTGGCAAGAGTGTTACAAAAATCAGGCATTCATACATACAACACGAGAGAAAAAGACAAAATGGTGGTGTGGTACAGAAATTGGTGTCACACCATGACGTATGTGCGATATTAATTAATTTGTATTTTTATATACATACGATATTTAGTATGTACTTGACAATGTGAACCCGATGTGCTTCGCTACACAAATTTAAGACTTCATGTGTAAGTAAGATAAGTGGGCGTATGGATGGATACAGCCATACAAGTACACATGAGACATGTGGGAAAAGATGAACACATTAAGAAACGAACGTTGTATATAGTAAATAGATAGGTTTGATCATCATCAGGATCAGCAAGGAGTATTCTCAAAGATGAGTAGAATCGAATCATACTCATAATTGCTGATACTTATACGCATTCATACATATTTTAATATCATGGAACCTCTGCTCATATGCAAAGTGTGAAGTACTCATGATACTCATTCGTATGATGTTACTGATTTCGATTCTCCATAACTGAACATATACACGAAGCACAAAATAAGTATGAATCGTGTACGAATACTTAATAGAAGGTTGCGTGTTTGCTCTGCTTGCTGCTCAGTTTTTTTTTTTTTTTTGCTTATGTGTCTAACAACTAAGACTGTATATTTTGATGAATGATAGTATTTTTCTAAAGTTATGAATCTAAATGAGTTGGCTTATGAATCAAACATATTTCGATTGGTATGAGTTTGATGTCAACGTTGTATGCATACTCATTGCAACCTGTATCTATAAATCAACGTTGTAGTGAGTATGAATGAATCAGAGGAGTTAAATTTCAATATTGTTGATTCACTTTTCATGAGTGCTTATGAGTAGCGCAAAAACGATTCATTGCTGATCTTTGATGGATACAGAAAAGAAGAGTAAAAATAGTAACAAGACACGGTTTGATTCTCAGATTTTTGAAGAATTTTCACGGAAATTTTATTTTCTCTCAGAGTTTTAGCCTGCAAAGAAGTTTTTTCACATTTCGTTTTATTCGAGATGTCTGACCTGATGTTTGAAACACTTCCTAATATCCGTGGCAAAAAATTCAAAATGATGTCAGTCGGGAGATCAAGTACAGGATTACATTTGCCAGCAGGTGCCACTATGGTCTCAATAGGCAATTGAGTAGCAGAGATCTCTCTCGTACGACAAAACTAATACTCTACAAGAAGCTCATCCTCCCCGCGCTTCTTCATGTCGCTGAAACATGGACGCTATTAAGCACTCATGCAGCAGTCTCAGAGTATTCAAGAGAAAAGTCGTACATAAGATCTTCGATCCAGTGAGAGCTGGCGATGATTTCCGATTCCGACCCAACAGTGAGCTGTATGAGCTCCTTAACGACATAGACGTTGTGCAGCGTATTAACATCCAGTGGCTGCGCTGGCCCGGCCATGTCGTTCGAATGGAGGAGGATGCTCCTGCTAGGAGGGTATTTGATGCGGGGATCTGCGAAAGTCGGTGAAGATGACAACCTTGCTTGCGTTGGAGGGAACAAATCCAGGTAGCCCTGTCATCGATTGGTGTGACCAACAGGCGTAGGAGGCAAGAAGGATGTGTGCCCGGGTTGTTAGTATCCAATTAAGTAAGAAGCCAAATCATGGATGGATAGTATTCAACAACACGTGCTAATAATAAAATTGTTTTTTTTTAATGAGTGTCTCGATCGGGCAATGCGCGGAGCAAAAAATTATATTCAACAATGAGCCTACTTCTGCATGAGGGGTACGTAAATGAACAAAAGTTTTGAATGTGTTATCGGTCGGCGTAATTTAGTAAGTAGTGCGTTGGCTATCAGACGTAAAGCCCCGGTTCAAACCCTAGCTCAGGCAGGAGGCAATAAGAAGAAAATATTTCTGCGGCTGTTTTTCTCAACAGATTTCTAGCAAAATTTCTGAGAGAAAATAAAAAAAGGCAATGAAAAGTTTCTCAGAAAAATCTGTCGTTCGGTGTCAACTTTAAATTGTGTGTTCATGTATGAAACTAACAGACAACATAAGTAATGTTAGAAGCTAGGTCGTAATCCTGACTGAAGGCTTGTAATGAACTTTCATGTATGTATGTATGTGAGTGTAGCTCTGATAAAAGTAATGTTTGAATGTCTCTGTCTGGAGCAGGCCATTTTTAAGAAGATTTCTCTACTAAGAGCCCCGGAATCGAAAGTTGGTTTCAGATATCTTATAGGAAATAGGTATACTATACCATACAGCTCTAGAACAAACAAATAGATTTTGAATATACGTACATAAAGCTGTGAGGGTGTGTATGTACTCGTATATGTATTTGTAGTACACAACTGTACGTATATAATCAGCTACTCATACATTAATATCGACGTTGTCTTTTTTTCTCTTTCATCCATGGCTTGTTCATTAAATTTGTTGTTCATTCCATTCATTTGCGTATAACTTTCAGTTTCTCTGGCTCTTTTTTCCGCTGTTTTTTCATTAACAATTTTATATTTAAACAGATTTTTGTTTGTATCTCTACCCTCATTCATTAATTCATTATGTTCCCTCTCTCTTGCTCTCTTATTTCATTTCATTTAAATTTCCAGATTTTTTCCATCTTTTCTGTCGTTTTTTTTTATTATTTCATCAGTTTTTTTTTAATATTTCGCCATCAACCTTCAATCATTGAGTTTTGAGTGTGTTAATTTCATTATATTGTGCTGAGATTTACTCAATTTTTACCAACACTTTTATAGTCAAGTTTCGTTTTATTTTTGCCACGCTAAAGACAGTTAACAAAAAAACGCTTTTAATTGTTCAGGGAGGTTATTTTATAACTTTTTCTCTGCTGTCTCTCTCTCTCTCTCTCTGTACTTCTCATATAATTTTTTTTTTGCATAACATTTCAGATTTATTTCGCTTTTATTTAATTTTCTTCTTTTTTTTCTTGTTAATAAATTTGACCTTTAATGTAAGTCAACAAGAGAGTGTGTGTGTTTTAATTTGAAAAATAAAATAAAAAAATAAATAAAAAACTGAATTTTTATTCTTCTTCTGGCTTTTAATTCATATTTTCTGTTGATTTTTTTCGTTTTTTCCTTTACTCATCTGCCATACCTTTATTTCTGCAGGTTGTCCTTCTCATCGTTGTTGGCCTCTTTTTTCTGGTTTTTTTCGTTTTTTTTCGGTTGCTGCTGTTAATGTTGCTCTTGTGTATTTGTCAACACTTAATGAGATGTCAACAACATATTGAGCAGTTCAATGATGAAATAATTAAATTCTGTTCTGTTTTATTTTTTTTAATTTTTTATATTTAATGAATACAAAAAAAGGTACCACAAGCTTATCGTAGTGCAAACAAATTAATGTGTGTGATGAAATCATGAAAAGTGTTATAGGCAAGGTAGGCTGTAAAGGGCCGTACAATAATTTCTATCACGAAAAGTCGCCGTAGTCTAGTAGGTAGTGTGTTGGCTTATTAGACGTAAAGCCAGGGTTCGAGCCCCAGGCCAGCCATCAAAACGAAATACAAAAAGTATTTCTTCGGCGACTTTCTCTCAGCAGAAAACTCTGGGCGTTAAAATAAAATTGTCATGAGAAGTTTCTCCAAAATCTGTCGTTCAGAATCGACTTGAAACTGTAGGTCCCGCCACTCATGTATAAAAATTAACACACACAACATAAGTGGCATGAGAAGCTTGGACGTAATTCTGACTGAAGGGTTGTAATGACCAATTATGTATGTATGTATGTATTTTTTAAAAACCCCTTCCAATATCAAGACAATACTATTCATACACTATGAATTAACAAAGGTGGACATTTCAAATCCTTTGTTTTTTGTATTCTACATTTATCGATAAGTTATTTTACTATCAGCAATGCTAGTGTTGATCATACCGACTTATTTTAAAACTGAATATCAATTCCATTGCATTTGCGATAAGTTTCATCACAGATTCCATTTGTTTTTTGTAAAGCTGAATATCTCAACTTAGTTCTACTGAATTTCCAATGTGACATTTGCTGCTGGTTCGTACTACCCTCTTGTTCGAATCACATGTCATAGGCAAAAAGATCATCCGATTCAGGCCAAAAGAAATCAGCACTCATTGACGTATAGTGACAGTGATGGCCTGGCATCATTCTGAAACCAATATGGACATCATTTATACAACCATAATTGGTAATTAGAGCACCTCAGTCAGAATGAAGACCTATCTTCTCACGTTATACATAATCACACAATTTAAAGTCGACACCGAACGACAGATTTTTCTGAGAAACTTTTCATGGCAATTTTTGTTATTTTCTCCCAGAATTTTTGCTAGAAATCTGTTGAGAGCAAGAGACCGAAGGAATATCTTCTTTTTATTGCCTTCAGCCTGAGCTAGGGTTTGAACCGGGGCCTTATGTCTGATAAGCCAACACACTACCTACTAAATTGCGGCGACCGATGACGTCTCCAGTTCAAAGTCCATAGCAGCAGTGATTTTCTGGAGAGGCGGTCGGTGAAGAAATATTTGTTTTATGTTTCGGTTTTGTTGGAAATGTTTGATCAGAGGTTTGAGCCGTGGCCATACGTGTAATATCGAAATGAATACAGCTGGAATATCATGCGGATTTGGTATCGTTCCACATTCAAAACTTTTGTTCATTTATGTACGTACTCCTTCATACAGACGTTGGCCTCATGGCTGAATATGATATTTTGTGGCGTATATTGCTCGAATGAAGGAACCATTTTAAAAGACAATTTTTTTATTTGCACGTGTTGTTCAATACTAACCATCATATAGTATCCTTTATACTGACTTGCCTTCCAAGGCGTCAAAAGTGAGATTGAATACTCATGATGCTTATGGTATTAAAGTTTCACAAGAGAGAATGTTTAAGATTGTGAATGTTACACACATACATACATACATAATTGGTCATTACAATCCTTTAGTCAGGATTGCAACCTAGCTTCTCACACCACTTAGGTTATATGGGTTAATTTTATATATGAGTGGCGGGTGTACAAGTTTAAAGTCGACTACGAAGGACATATTTTTATGACTAATTTTCCACGCCAATTTTTATTCACTTTCAGAGTTTTTGTCAGAAGGCTGTTAAGAGGAAGACGCCAAAAGGAATCTTTTTCCCTTATTTCTTTTTGGAGGAGATATTTGACCTTGAACTCTGGCCTGGTAAGCCAATATATTACCTAATAGGGTATGGGGACTTCGACTGGGAATAATAGCGTCAACATAATTAACAGACGAGAACGGATATTTGTTGTAGGGTTTATGCCCCTTGTCCCTTTTTGGATGAAGGTTAATGGGAGAAACCATTCTTCATATTCCGGCTTATTGAACGTATTTTTTTGCTAAAAGAGTTAACGAGTTTGAAGTCATCGTAGTCTAGTAGGTGGCGTGTTAGATTTTGAGATATGAGGCCACGTTTCAAACCCCAGGTAAGACATCAAAACAAAACAGATTTCTGGCAAAAACTCTGAGAGTCAATAATTTTTCCATGAAAAATTTCTCAAAAATCTGTCGTTCGGTTCCACCACTCATGTATAAAAATATTGCACACAACGTAAGTAATGCGAGCAGCTAGGTCGTAATCCTGACTGAAGTGTTGTAATGACCAATTATGTATGTATGTATGCTCACGAGTTTAAGGGAACTTCAAGTTCGCCGTTTTACCGGTTGTGTGGCCTAAGAACTCGTCTTCTAGGACCAACAGAGTGCAAGTTCTTATTAAACCTCATAAGACATGCAACTTAATTCGGAAAAATTAATCCGAATCTTAAATCAGTTTCTTATATATTTTTCTCCTATTATACGAATTAATTTTTTAGATTTTCTTCCTTTTGCTCAATTGTGTTTGTAGAAATTCATGTCTTCATTTCATTTCCATTTCCATTACCATGTAACAAACTTTCTGTCTGTGTTGTAATCAAGCTTCACACTGTCTAACTAACTGACTATCTCTCTCTAATTGTCAGTCTCCGTTTTATGTTTTCTGTTGCCAAACACTGGCAATGTAACTGATATCATCATTATCTGGAAGACCATAAACATTTTCGAGTTGTTACGAATGTCATTTAGATACTCTTGAAAAGCTGGTCATTTGCCAAAAAGTAAAATGAAAAAAATGAAGAGAAAAAAACAAGTGAAAATAAATAGAAATCAACGGCAAGAAAATTTATATTTATTTCTACACGTTTAAACAAAATTTCCTCATTTGCTGTCGTAAGGCAAGTCTAGTTATTTGAGCCAAGTGAAGGCAAGCCAATGTATGTGTCTGCGCCTAATGCAAGTAGACAGCCTTTGCTTAACAAACCTACAATATAAGGGAGATTGAAGGAATTAATTTAAATTTAAATTTTCTTTTTTCCTTCTCTTTCTAAACTTCCTCTCTCTTTCACCGAGGCAATGTATGCATATTTCAGATTTCAGATTCTCTAAGAAATAAGGAAAGTTTTTTTTAATTATTTAATGAAAGTTTAACTAGATTTTGAATGTATAAGTGATGGCTGGGCTTAAGAGAAATACTAACAATATGCTGTGACCTTAATTGGGTTAAGAAAGCAAACAAAAGCAGCAAAGAGAGAGAGAGAGAGAGACAGAGAGAGAAAGAGAGATGAAACTAATGCCAACAAAAATATTCTGATTTTTGATAAGCGTATCTGTATGTGTGTGAGTGTGTAAGCACCACTTGACCAACATATACTATTTAAACACAATCGTTGAATAATAATGTTTTCACAACAATTCTCAGACACACTTCGGTTATATGATGACAAACCAAAGTAAATAATTCAAAAAGATTTTTGAGAAGCACAGAAGTGATAATAATGAAGCTGAATGCCATTGCTGTTGCTGTTGCTGATGATGACTACAAGTTTTTAGGTTTAATTTCATCATCATTTTTGTGTATATATATTGTCATCAACATTGGTGAAGGCAACTTCAATTATCATTAAGTATTCCATTTTAGCATGAAAATAATTTCAAAATGAAAACCTCATTTCAACCATCACCACCAGCATTACCATCACAATCACCATTAACATCACAATCACCACCGCTAACGTCTCATCACTTTATTAAGGACCTGATTATACAATTAAAATGAATTATCACAGGACAATTATCAGTCAGTCAGTTTTCCCAGCCAGCCAGACATATAGAAATATCTTGTGATGTTATTTATGAAGGCTATACAACGTTTATAAATAAATTATTACAACCGCAAGTGGCCGGATTGTAAATTACATAAAATAATGATATAAGTCACAGTGATGAAAAATCTACAAAGAGAATTTATAGAGTAATATAATGGACAGGCTAGGTTAGGTTAGGAAGACCAGAAATGGTTCATACAGAAAGTCAGACCAAATACAGGGAATTGCATTAAAGCAATGTCAATAAGAATAGAAGATAAACATTCATGCATACATACATAATTGGTCATAACAATCCTTCAGTCAGGATAACAACATAGCTTGCCACGCCACCTTTGTTGTGTGTGTTAATTTTATATATGGGTGGCGGGACCTGTAGTTTAAAGTCGACTCCGAACGACAGATTTTTCAGAGAAACTTTTCTGTGTGCCACTGTTCACAACTTCATGTAAACGACAACAATTGCTTTATTTCTAATACTACTTTACACTCTTTTGCGTAAACACTAACAATTTTTCGGCAGATCTTTATAACGGAGATCTTCAAACCACGATTACTTTCTTCATAAGCAACGTGTCTTCACACAAGACTGACTGAATTTTTACTGACCCCGTTGCCTGCTTTGTCTTTCCTTTTATATTGCAGGGTTAACAGTCTGATGAATGCTGTATAAATGTAAACATGTTGTTTGCCTTAGTGTTGTTTGTATATTTTGCTTACTTGTTTATCATTTTTATATGCTGATATTTGTTGTTGTATTTTTGTTTACTTATTGTAATTTTTTATACTGTTGTTTTGTTGTTGTATTTTTGTTTACTTGTTTATCATGTAAACAAGTTCAGTATTTCTGTTTGTGTAGCTTTTGTTTACAATTTAAACGATGTAAAGGCAAAATACTATTTCCATTTTCGTAACAATATGTTCAATAGACTCTGGCTCTACTTTATTGCCACAAATCCGGCTAAAAGATGGAATGCTTCTTTTATAATTATTAGTCCTTCCCCTTCACGAACGAATGAAGAAAATCAAGGAAGATTCTGATAGATTTCCTCTAATAACCTTTAGTGTTCACCTCTGCATGCCAGAGCAGAGAAACCACATATCCACAAACTCTGCAGAAACACCGGGTAGTTCTATCCTACATACTGGTCCTTCCCCACTAGGCAGAATGCCTCGTTAGAAAAACTAGCACGATTTTAATAGATTTCCTCTAAAAACTGTTAGTCAATCCCTCAGCAGGTCAAGAAAAAGACTTAGAACATGTTCAACAAGCTCTCTTAGATTTCCACAAAATGCTGAAGAAAGTCAGAATGCTTCTGCCCTATCTCTTAGTCCTTGCCCTAATGGCTCAATACCCCGTTACAAACCTAACAAGCTCTTAATAAATTTTCTCTGCAGTTTCAGCACCTATTGCGTTTTTTAACAGTTCAACCAGGGCCATACAAGTTTTTATATTCAGAAAAATTCACCATTTTGCCATGAAAATTCCATTCGTCTTCCTATCATTTGAGCCATCAGCCCGAAAAAGTCTTCATTAGGATTTCTTTTATTGGCTCATTGTGAGCCTAATTAACTCAAACATCCCGAAAATACGTCGGTACCCACTCTGTTCCACTCCACTAGCATCGCATGGGAACTCCTGAAGAGTGAAACTAGCTACGAACTAATATAGTGGCCAGGCTAGTTTCACTAGTCGCATAGGTTACCACCTTGTCTACTGTCACTATTCATTCCCGGACTAGCTCCGATGCCTTCGTAATCGTAAAGACCTCCGCAAAACTTAGTTAAAAGTCAGCGACATCTGTAATCAAGGAATCAAATAAGATTACCGAATGTTTATCATTGCGATATGAAATCATCCAAAGGACCATAGGCATGGCAAAAGATTTAATGGCAGCCTAAGCTACATACTTACTGGAATGGAATTTTTTAACTCCACAAGGGAATTTATAATGCTTGCAAGTGGAGCACGAATTTTGCCAACACCTGAAATAAAACGATGTAAAAGAGAGAGGCATATAGGCGGAGAAAGTGGGTGCTACTCACTAATGGACTATGAATAACGAAAAATTAAGGTATCTTGAGGAGTACAACCATTTGAACAAGGAAAGTAGTCAATAGCGCACGTAATTTTCAAATAAGGGAGATTCGGATACTAAAGCTTTTCCAATAAATATGCCAGCTAAACAGCTATCCGAACTACATACTTTGTTAAGGACAATACGGCCTATAAAGCGAACCCGGAACTGAGGCAAAATAGTACAATTTCGCCGATTGCGACAAAGCTTTACTAAAACCTGAGTGCATACTTTCGGACATATGTATAAAGGTCCTTACGTAAAAGCGTTAAGGTCTTCATAGACAATGGTAGATACAGCGACAATGTTGTTTTCAAACTGTGCTTTTGGAATGCGAATTGGTAGTTTAATGTCCAGACCAGAGATCAGCAATGAAACGTTCTTTCGCTACTCATAAGCACTCATGAAATTTTGAATACAAGAGAGTCAACAATATTGAAATTTAACGATGTACTCTGATTCATTCATACTCACTACAACGTTCGTTTATAAGCACAGAGTATGCATACAACATTGACATCAAACTCATACCATTTGAAATATGTTTGATTCGAGTGACTCGAATCATTCATGAAAACTTATAGTCTTAGTTGTTGTTGCATTTACAAAAAAAAAAAAAAAAAAAGAAAAAAGACACACAAGCAAAAGAGACAGAACAGCAAGCAGAGCAAACACACAACCTTCTAGTAAGTATTTTAGTGTTCGTACTCGAATCATACTTATTTTGTACTTCGTATATATGTTGGGTTATGGAGAATCGAAATCAACAATATCATACGTATTGTTAAGTATGAGTACAATGAGTTCTTCAAACTTTGAATATGAGTAGAGTTTCCATGATATTAAAATAAGTATGAATGCGTATAAGTATCAGAAATTTAGAGTTTGATGCGATTCTACTCATCTTTTTGAATACTTATTGCTGATCTCTGGCCCAGACAATAAATTTTCTCCCTACATTTTGAATACTCCGTTCGATGTATTTTATAATTTCTGCGAAGTGGATGTGAATCGCGCAAGACTTTTCCCAGATAGCAGGAGATGTGTTCGTTCATTAGACTTTGTTGTGAAATGCTAAGTCTTACTAGGCTATTGCCACATGCCTTCAAAAATCAAATAGAAAAATACACCCAATAAAAGCAATTGTTTGCAGGCAGAAAAGTAAGAAGAATTTTGCTGAAATAGTTCAGAATTTCGTTCTGATAATATAAGACAATGAATTTGAGCTGTAAATCATTTTCAAGTTCATTTTAACGCTTCTGCCTTAATTTGCAATCATATTAAAAGCCTATTCTTAACATAAGATATGTGGAAGGAAGGGTGCTGGGTACTTATGGAAATAATTTCTAAGCAAATTATATAATTTTGAGTCTCCGTCTAAATCCGGTTACAAAATAACAAGACAATCCAAATCATTGCTGTTGTTTGTTTGTTTATTTGTCTGTCATTTTGCAAAAGCCCACATTTATTTATTTGGTATCATATTCTAGCTTTCATTCATTCATTCATTCATTCAATCACTCATTTATTGATTCAGATTCATTTCATTTATTCCATACAGACATACAATTTCTTTAATTATTTGTTGATTTATTTGTTTAAATCTTATAAATGACCACTCTAACCTCTTGAATTGGAATTGTTTAGAAATTATTAATAAGAACATAAGAATATTGGAATATTCGATATTGTATTATCGTTTATTTATATAATAATTTCCATATTTTAATAAAAAAATAAATAATCTGTAGCATTCTAAATAATTTCCAAATATTTGTTTTAAGATTTTCTTTGATTTCCATTTTTCTAAGAAGAAATTTGTTGACATTTTATTTCTAATTAAAGATTTTTTTTATTTTTTTTTCACTTTCATATTTGCATACCATGACCTTTAGTTTAGATTTTTCGAATTTAATTTCTTTAATTACAAAATAATTGAACAAAACAATAAAAAGAAATTTATTTTCTTTCTATCACAAAAATCAAAGGCAAGTGACCTCAAATCAAAAGAAATTCAGCAGCAAAATAAACAAAAATAATCAATAAATTCGAGGGAAATGTATTTTTAAAGTGAAAATTTGAAGAATTTTAATTCAAATTAATTTTCGATTTATTTTCTAACATGACTGCAAACAACTGTTGGCGTATGAGTAATATTTCTGTTTGTGAATTAAAATATTAAATAATAATCATACGTCTGGGTGGTCAGCACAATTGTATTGGTCAGCAGATTGATGACAAATATAAGGGCATAGTTTAAGGGGATATTGATATGGTTTTATAATTTAGCGAGATGTGGAACATATTGCAGCATAAAGCAGACGGAACATACCACTAAAGGAGAATTTCTCCGAATATATTTCGGAAGTTCTCTGACAATTTTTCTGACAATTTTGCTGACAATTTTTTTGAAAATTTTTTATCAATTTTTTGAAAATATTTCTGAAAAATTTTTAACAATATTTCTAATAAATTGTAGTAGAATTTTTCTGACCATTTTGCTGACAATTTTTCATGCAATTTTTTAAATTATTTTTCTAACATTAATATGACAATTTTTCTGACCACTTTTCTGACAATTTTTCTTATAACTTTTCTGACATTTTTCTTATAATTTTTTAACAATTGTTCCGTAACTTTTTTGACAAAATTTTTCTGACAATTATTTTGACAATTTTTTTAATAAATTTTCGGAGAAACTTTCTGACCATTTTGCTGAAAATTTTACAAGCAATTTTTTAAATCATTTTTCTAACATTAAAATGACAATTTTTCTGATCACTTTTCTGACAATTTATCTTACAACTTTTCTGACATTTTTGTCGTATAATTTTTTAACAATTGATCTGACACTTTTTTGATAAATTTTTTTTTTTTTGACAATTTTTTGATTATTTTTTGACAACTTTTCTGACAAATTTTTAACAATTTCTCTAAGAATTTTTCAAGGAATTTTCAGACAATTTTCCATATAATTTTTTGACATTTTTCTAACAATATTTCTTATAATTTTGCTGACAATTTTTCTGAAAATTTTTTGCGAAGTTTTTTGAAAATTTTTCTGACAAATTTTTGACAATTTTTCTAATAAATTTTCGTAGAATTTTTCTGACCATTTTGCTGACAATTTTTCAAGCAATTTTTTAAATAATTTTTCTAACATTAATAAGACAATTTTTCTCATGACTTTTCTGACTATTTATCTTATATTTTTTCTGACATTTTTGTCTTATAATTTTTTAACAATTGCTCTGACACTTTTTTGACAATTTTTTTTGACACTTTTTTGATAATTTTTTGACAACTTTTCTGACAAATTTTTGACAATTTTTTCAAATAATTTTTCCGAGAATTTTTCAAGCAATTTTTAGACAGTTTTTCATACAATTTTCTGACATTTTTGGAACAATATTTCTTATAATTTTTAACAATTATTCTGACAATTTTTGTGACAATATTTCTGTGAATGTTTCTGAAAAGTTTTCTGATTAATTTTCTAACAATTTCACTTACAACGTTTCCTACAATTTTTCTGTCAAGTTTTGTGACAATTTTGTAACAATTTTCTGACAATATTTCCGCCAATTTTTCCGACACTTCTTCAAGTTTTCTGTTATTATATTTCTGACAATTTCCTGAAAATGTTTGACATTTTACTAACAATTTTTCTCACAATTTTTTTTTAATATTCCTGACAATTTTTTCTGTCAATTTGTCAAACAATTTGTCAAAAAAATTTTCTTACCATATTTCTAAAATTTTTCTGACCACTTTTCTGACAATTTAAGTCGCCGTAGTCTTGTAGGTAGTGTGATGGCTTATTAAACGTAAAGCCAGGGTTCGAGCCCCAGGTCAGACATCAAAACAAAAATACAAAAAGTATTTCTTCGGCGACTTCCTCTCAGCAGATTTCTGGCAAAAACTGTGAGGGTAAATATGCCATGAAAAGTTTCTCAATAATCTGTCGTTCGGAGTCGACTTTAAACTGCAGGTCCCACCACTCATGTATAAAATTAACACACACAACTTAAGTGGTGTGAGAAACTAGGTCGTAATCCTGACTGAAGGGTTGTCATGACCATGTTCTGACAATTTTTCTGTTAGGTTTTCTGGCAATTTTTCTTACAATTTTTCAAACAATTATTCTGACAATTTTACTAAGGTGTCGTTCTATCTCCAAATCTAGTTCTTATTTTTATTAACGTTGTTCTCTCTTTAACATCTAATCAGGAGGGGTTGATCTACTCCACAATGATGTCTATAAAATTTTTGACTTTCATTTGATCGTCGAATCAGCTTTTTAAAGATTGAAATTAAAAGGCATGATACGAATGAGTCCCTATTTATATCCCTAGTCTCTCTTTTAAAAGAGTATGCATCTTCTAGATTACTCCACTCATTGTTATTACGAAGTATTGTTGCGTAACACTTTCCAAAATCATCAAGAGTCTACTGGCTTTGTCCAGGAAGCAGTAACAAAGAAGCTGTCATGTAATTGAATCCTTAGATCGGCCATGAAATAGTCTCCTAAACAATGGTGTTGATTATCTTATTTTGCGGAACTACCGAATTATGAAAATAACTGATCCAAAACTATTTCAAAAGGATCGATTGCTTGCTGCAATATCATTGGATTTGCATTGAATATCGTAAATAATTAGAACGTCCAAGCATTGTAATGCAATTGACGTTGAGACGAAAACTGGATCCACAAGAAGTGCATGTAGCACAGTTTGCTTCTGGAAAGTTTCACGTAAATTTGTTGACAAAGTTACTTAATGTAAACACGGTAACAAATGTTTGTTTAAAATTTTTTTAACTCCAAAAATTTTTTTAAACCGCAAAAACTTAAAACTTAAAACATTTCATTATTCATGCCCCATGCTAAAGGACAACAACATTGAAGTGAAAAAAACGGCCAACAACAAAACAAACAAAAAGGAGAAGGAGAAAGGAAGAAAAAAAGGTTGTCATAAAAAAGGCGGCTATTAAAACTACAAACAAGCTGATGTTTATTTGTATGCTTATTATAAATGCAAACACACATACACACATACACACACATATACACATTTTAGTGGCAGGGCTTCTAGACATAATTAGCATTACCAACTAAAATTTATGACCTTGCCTTGGCTGGGACAGGGCTTGGCTTGGCTTGGCTTGTCATAGTTTGGTATGCCATGGCATGGCATTTTTTTTTCAGCTGCCATTGCTTTACAAGTGCTTTTAGACGGCGGAAAACGTTTGGAAAAAATTGTTTTTTTTTCTGAATTTTTTTTTCGAAACCTAGTGCCGTTGTACTGACATTGTTGTTGTTGTTGTTGTAACAGCAAAAAAAAAAAAGAACAAAAGAAAGAAAAGAAAAATTTTTTTTTCGTGCACAGCTTTATGTCATTTCAAGTTTAATTGGATTTTTATGCAAAACAATTTAAACGCACAACAAAAAAAAAACGCAGGTTTTTTGTTACGCTTCTTTACAAACAAACAAAGTTTGCCAACATACCGTAAAGCTGGTGAAATGTTGGATCACACATTCATACACAACAGTTGTTGCAACAAATTTGTTCATACAAAACAAAAGAAAGAGAACAGAAAAGAAATGAAACGTATGTTGTGATGTGATTTGAATTTAATGGCATTATGCGATGTACGTACGTACATAAACCATACTAAGGACACCAGTCATCGACATTGTAAGGCAAAAAATAAAAATTTTCTATTAAACAACTGCCGGAGTGAATGTTGTTCTGTAATTTATTATTCCATTGTAGCTTTAAATTAAAGAAGAAGAAGAAGAAAAAAACATGAGATTTTTTTCGTATTCGTAATTGATTTTAAATGAATTGCATTCACAAGGAATTAAATTTTACTTTCTTGTTGTGAATTCTAATGATAATGATGTTGCTGCTGCTGCTACTGCTACTGCTACTGCTGCTACTGAACTGGTAATTTGAGAGTTTCTTTCATTAAATGAAAAAGAAACATTTTTCATGATTTCTTTGGAAATGTTATTAATGCCGTCTGTCTGTCTGTCTGTTTGCTTGCTTGCTAAGCATATGCAATTAGAATTGAATTTCAATTTCGATTTTGTTTGTTCGTTGATTAGAATTTAAAATGAAAGCAAATTGCCATAGTAATGGCACCATACAAAAAAAAAATGCAAAGTTAATGAGGCTGGAAAACATATGCAAAAATTTTAGAAATCATTTTGATTTTTAAAATTGAAAGGTTAAAAATTGTAAACAAATTAGAGGGAGGATCATAAACAGAATTAGATTTGGAAATAATGCAATTTTTTGTAGCAGAAATATCTCTTATTGACAGTCCCATGATACAATATAACCACAAGATTTTATACAGCGTTCGTAGGCAACCTGTGTCATCCTTATTACCCAGGGTCTAAGGACAACATCAACCAGGGTAAGCAATAGGAAATTTGCTTTTTATCATTCTTTCCCTACAGCCTTATGTCAATAGCAGTCGCCATAAGAAGCAGTGAATTGCACTCACGAAAATTTTGAATATAAGTGAGTCAACAATATTGAAATTTAACTCTGTACTCTGATGTATTCATACTCACTACAACGTTGATTTATAACTACAATAAGTATGCGTACAAAGTTGGCATCAAACTCATACCATTCGAAATATGTTTGATTCGTAACTTTAGAAAAATACTTATCCTTCACCAAAATATACAGCCTTAGTTGTTAGACACATAAGCAAAAAAGCAGAGAGCAGCAAGCAGAGCAAAAACACACAACCTTCCAGTAAGTATTTTAGTGTTCGTACTCAAATCATACTTAAAGGGTCCGCCAAAAAACTCTTTTTTCTGAAAATGCTTTAAAAAAAAACTACTGAATATTTTCTCAAATTTCTTTTTTTTTTTGAAAGTACAATCCTTCCGGTTAATAATGGAAAATAATTTCATTCAAATGGCTGCCTCGGCTGGCCATGCAGTAGCCTACACGATCGGTCCAATTTTTAAGCATATTATCGATTGTGTGCAGCTGTATTTCACCAATGGCGTCACATATATTGTCCTTTAAAGCGTCAGTTGTCGCTGGCTTGTCGGCGCAACACTTATCTTTGACGGCACTACACAAATAATAGTCCAACGGTGTCAAATCGCAGCATCTGAGGTGGCCAAACGACATCAGCTCTGCGGCTGATAATGCGATCTTCAAAAACAGGGCACAAAACATCGAGTGTAGCTTCGGCTGTGTGGCACGTAGCGCCGTCCTGTTGAAACCAAATGTTGCCAATATCCTCCTCTTCAATTTTTGTGAACAAAAATTCGTTCAACATGGCCCGATAACGATCGCCATTGACTGTAACGGCCCCTCCTGGCCGATTTTCATCATCTGAAAAGATGATTTTTTTTGCCAAAATCGGCATCTTCTGTAAGTCGATCGCAGGCCCACTTAGCGAAGCGAAAACGCATTGGATGGTCAATTGGCTTCAACTCCTGAACCAATTGGACTTTGTATGGCGTCATACCAAGGTCTTTATGCAAAATTCGTCTCAATGATGTCTCCGAAATGTTCAATTGTTGAGAACGACGGTAAATTGATGTTTATGGCGCTTCAGGCACACTATCTGCCACAGCAGCAATATTCTCGGGTATACGCTGACGGTGCTTCTCTTCTTTCAAAATCCGTGTGCAATTTTCGCACACATTCTGCAACATTACCATGATTTTCAACGTAATGTCGCAATATTTCCCAGCGTTGTTCAAGCGTATATACAACCATATTCGTTCAGCGGAAGGATTAAACTAATTATCTGTCAAGTCAGACATGAGCTAAGTGTTACCATTCACGAAATAAGCACTAGTTGGAAAAACAAAAAGCCTGCGATCGACTTACAAAAGATGCCGATTTTGCCAAAAAAAAATCAGCTTTTCAGATGAATCTCATTTTGATCTTGGCGGGTATGTAAACAAGCAAAATTGTCGCATTTGGGGCACGCATACATTGAAAAGCCGACGCACCCAAAATGAGTCACTGTTTGGTGCGGATTTTGGTCCAGAGGCATAATTGGGCCACTTTTTCTTCGAAAATGAGCAAGGAGTGGCCGTTACAGTTAATGGCGATCGTTATCGGGGCATTTGGGGCACAGGAAACCCGCACGCATACATTGAAAAGCCGACGCACCCAAAACGAGTCACTGTTTGGTGCGGATTTTGGTCCAGAGACATAATTGGGCCATTTTTCTTCGAAAATGAGCAAGGAGTGGCCGTTACAGTCAATGGCGATCATTATCGGGCCATGTTGAACGAATTTTTGTTCACAAAATTGAAGAGGAGGATATTGGCAACATTTGGTTTCAACAGGACGGCGCTACGTGCCACACAGCCGAAGCTACACTCGATGTTTTGCGCCCTGTTTTTGAAGATCGCATTATCAGTCGTTTGGCCACCTCGGAGCTGCGATCTGACACCGTTGGACTATTATTTGTGGGGTGCCGTCAAAGATAAGTGTTACGCCGACAAGCCAGAGACAATTGACGCTTTAAAGGACAATATTCGTGAAGCCATTGGTGAAATACAGCTGCACACAATCGATAATGTGCTTAAAAATTGGACCGATCGTGTAGGCTACTGCATGGCCAGCCGAGGCAGCCTTTTGAATGAAATTATTTTCCATTATTAATCGGAAGGATTGTACTTTCAAATAAAAAAAGAAATTTGAGAAAATATTCAGTAGTTTTTTAAAGCATTTGCAAAAAAAAAGTTATTTGGCGGACCATTTAAAAAAAAAAAACAAATCAGTCTTTCGGAATCGACTTTAAACTTTGGGTCCCAGCACTCATGTATAAAATTAACACACGCAACATAAATGATGTTAGAAGCTAGGTCGTAATCCTGTGTGAAGGGCTGTAATGACCACATTATGTATGAATGTATTTATGTAGAGTGAAAGTATTTTGTTTTCCTCAAAAAAAAAAAATTCTTTTGTTTTAATTTCGCCATTCGCCCTGGGCTTTAAAATAATTTCCAATTTAACAGCTGTTTGTAACGTCAGTTTTTTTTTTTTTTTGTTGCTTACAAATATATCCACCATCTAAAAACTCCATTAACACTTTGACCTGCTGTAATTAAAACTCTAAACTACTTTCCCTGTACACCTATTGCCACTAACAACGGTCATCAGTGCTCAGCACTCAATTGTAAACTATTAGCAGCGTATAGTTAAAAGAGGTGATGTTATTGAAGAGGGGGATACATGAATAAAAACTGCAGATAAATTTCATTAAATGCCACAAAACATTATGGCATCAAATTGAAGCCCCATTATAACAACAGAAATAGAGAAATTGAGAGAGAAAAAAAGGAAAAAAAAAATTTTTTTGTTGAAAATAAATTTACAACCCTTTGGAAATGCTCAACAAACTGCGTGTATCTGCAAGAGTTGCTGGTTGCATTCAACACTTTGCACAAAACATTTGCCAAATTGATGAGAAGCAATTGTTATTGAAAGCGAACGAAAAATATTAGAGAAAATGTGTAGGGGAAAACAAGTAGGAAAAACTAAGAGGAAAACAGAAGGGAAAGAGGAATACAATAAAAATTCTCATGGCTTTGAATTTTTCCGAATATTTTATTCTATTTTTATTTGGTTTTTGGTTCCTTTTTTTGGGGGTTTCTCTCCTCTTTAGTATGTTTTCGGTTTACAATACCATACAAAAGGAAAAAATAAAAAAAAATGGAGAAAATATTTCAATTTATTTTGCAATCGACGAGAGAGAAACCACTTGGGGCTGTTTAAAGTTTTTAATTTATTTTCAAATATTTTTACAATGAAAGAGACAGACAGAGAGAGAGAGAGAGAGAGAGAGAGAAAGAGAAAAAGAAAAATATAGTGTCGATTGAAAAAATATACCAGAGAGAGGGCTTGTGTTGAGTAAGAAATAAATTTTATTTTTAAATGTCCTTCTTTTAATTTTCATTTAAAATATGCTACAGCAAGCTCTACTTGGAATGACAGTAGAGCCTTTAAAGTAGCAGTAAGGGACAATGCAATCAACACATGCTACAGTAATCTCTACTTGTCATGACAGTGTTTAAACATCTCTTAAGGTGACTGTAGGCTACCATGCAGTCAAGCAGTTTTGAGAGATAATGGCTTGCGTGTGGTAGGCTGTTCAGGGAGTTGTTTAACCAGCAGTTCAACAAGTATACATAATTGGTCAATACAAACCTTCAGTTAGGATTACAACCTAGCTTCTCACACCACTTATGTTGAGTGTGTTAATTTTATACATGAGTGCGGGCGGAACCTACAGTTTAAAGTCGACTCCAAACGACAAATTGTTTGAGAAACTTTTCATGTCAGTTTTATTTCCTCCCAGAGTTTTTGCTAGAAATCTGCTGAGAGGAAGTCGCTGTATATCGTTTTGTTGGATATGTCTGACCTGTGGTTTAAAACGAGACCTCACTGCTAATAAGCCAACATACTGGACTTTTGCGACTTTAACCGGCATTCACGGGCTGGCTATTCGTTCAAAGCATTATTTTATGTTAGAAAAATAGGTTATATGGGCTGTGAAAGACATATTATGTTAATATAGGGTACAAGGGAGTGACAGATTTTTAGAAATCATAGCTCACTTCAATAAGAACAGATGCCAGTTGCTATACCATATGAAATGATGCCATATGAAGCTAACTGACCAGTTTAGAGCAGTCGACTCCGAACGACAGATTTTTTAAGAAACTTATCATGGCAATTTTTTTTATATTCTCTCACAGTTTTTGCCAGAAATCTAACGAGAGGAAGCCGCCAAAGAAATATTTTTTCCATGTTTCGTTTTGTTGAAGATGTCTGACAACCGTTTGAACTGTGGCCTCACGTCTAATAAGCCAACATACCACCTACTAGACTATGGCGTCATCATGCTAACATATCTTTCTGTTTATCTGCCTAATTGACAAACTTTCTGTAACTTTTCTGTATGCAAGTGGATAGTTTGGGCGACAATAAAGAAAATTCTGTCCAAAGCATTATTTCTCTGTAGGTTCCATTATGGCTTCCATGCATAAGTCATGGCTATACTAAAGCAATTAAATGGCTGCTCATATCCGCTTATCCAGGCTGTAATAAAATTCCTCTCGAACGCCTTATCAAATTTAAGTTTGTCTGTAAATATCATCTGTTTCTAAGGGAGTAAAGAAAGTATTCTAAGATCTCTATTATTAAGGCCCGTAGGCATACCAGAAAACAGCTTTGCTAGTAAGTAAATGGCTGTTCATAACCGAACACCCAGACTGCAATAAAATTCTTCTCGAACGTCTTATCTAATTTCAAGGTTGTTCGCAAATGTCGCCATATTTCTGCGGGAGTGAAGAACTATTCTAAGATTATTAGAGTCTGTGAGTCTCAGTATAACTGAGCTAATCCGAACACCTATGTATGCCTTGTAATATGTCGTAGATTGTAAGCTCTGTCCAGCTCACCAGAAGTTTAATTATACTGGCAATCACTGTAGAGTTGATCTTGAACGATCCGTAGTTTCCTTGAGAAATCTCCATCATTTATAGATGGGTACTCATATAAAAGTGACATTCGTTAGGGCATTCACTGCAGGCTAGCTAAGAGAATAAATTAAGAAACTATACATACCAGATCAACAGGATCGTTACTGTTGATAACTGATAACCTGTTGATCACGATTAATTTGAAATTAAGAGAGAAATTCTGCTCTTTGGCTAACAAACTGCTAAAGTAAGATTATCAAACCTTAACCCACGGAGGATGAAGCATTTTATTTTTCTTTTCATTTCATTTACTACATGGTCTCTCTCCTTACGGAGTACTGCATTTCAAATAAGCACAGTTGTTGTCAAAGTCGGTCTTAAATGATTTCTAGTGACGTGTATTTAAACGTCATGCCTTTTCCAAATGGTCATGCTTGAGGTGATCATAATCTAGCACTACTACTGCGGTGGTAGATGGCAAGATCCTTATATAACGAGACTGCTATACATTTCACTTGTTAGACCTATTTTGGAGTATGCGTCTATTATTTGGAATCCATACTATCGTTGTCATAGTGATTCAATAGAGTCTGTGCAGAAGCAATTTTTATTATTCTGTTTACGTGGCTTAGGATGGGATTGTGCCAATGGGTTTCCGTCATATGAGGCTAGATTAGGTTTGATAAAACTTCCAACTTTAGAACGTAGAAGGGCTGTTTTAGGGGTTTGTTTTGTTTTTAATCTGGTTAAAGGTGATATCGATTCTGAGGTTTTGCTTTGTAACCTAAATTTCAGTATTCCAGCAAGATTTTCACGGCACTATCGTCCGCTTACTTTAGATTTTTATAGAACGAACTATGGATGTAATTTTCCTTTTCGTAGATTATGTAATGATTTTAACTTATATTATGATTTTATTGATTTTAATTGTAGTGTTTGTAATATAAAACGTAGCTTATATGCTGGCATTAATTTGTAAATTATTATATAAAAATGTATTTTTGTTCTTGTCGTAGTAGGTAGTTCCTGTTTATTGTTACTTTATTCAGCTTGTGATTAAGTTCTGTAGCTGATTTATGTTCTCGTTGCCATTACTTTTCCCTTACCCGCTATAGTCCGGACTGTAGTGTGTACGTGTCCCTACGTAATGGGGATGAGCCCTCCGCGGTCGGGTTAGGGTGGGTTAGTGTTAGGCCGGGGACGTTCGAAAAAAAAAAGATTATGAAGAAATTTGTGGCAACTGTAGGAGTAATAATTAAGGTCACGCCTGTTCATCATTGCAATGTACACACTGACGAAAATATCGCCTCAATTAGCACGAAGTTCTTACTAACTGCGACTTCTCTACGGCTCAACGTGGCATATTTTGTGTTTAAATTTTCAGCTCCATGTATATAAAATCCAACTCTTGCAAGAAATAAAGCCATCTGACCGTATAGAATACCATGGGTATGTCCATTGGAATCTAGAGCATTCAACTTTCCATGTACAATTTTCGAAAAAAAATTTCTACAGCGGTGAGGCTTATTTTGCGCTCAGTGGTTACGTTAAATCATCGCACAAGGAGCCCAGAAAATACAGCTGAGGGTGTGGAGAAACCATTGTATCTGGAATAAGTGACTGTCGAGTATGTGTTATGGCCTTGAATGGTCTCTGGGCAGTTTATTTAGGAAAATTACTGTAAAAGCAAGTTTCGGAGCACTATGGTCGTACGTTGAGAAATTTTTTTTTGTTCTGCAAATGCAGGTTATAGACTGGACTGTATGTAGATTCAACAAAACGATGCCAAGAGAGCCATAACTGGACCAATTTTGGCAAGGCTACAGAGAAAATAATTTCAGGATTTGTGGAGCTGTTACTTTGCACGTGAGCATGCCTACACGTATAAGCACATGATGTTGCAATATTTGAAAAACTGCATTTGTCAAGTTATCACCGAAATACAGTACAAAATATACGTCAATTTGCTCGAAATGCACTTCAAAAATCATACCTCCAGGCTTTAGATATAACTCATAGATCCTCTCTCTTTAAAAGAGATGAAGTCGCCGTAGTCTAGTAGTAGAGGTTCAATGATATTGAAATAAGTATGAATGCGTATAAGTATTAAAAATTATGAGTATGATTCGATTCTACTCATCTTTTTGAATTCTCATTGCTGATCTCTGGTGCGTATGTTCTATTAAAGATTGAAACGAGCATAAGTTGCTTATATAGAGCTGTTATCTACTTTGCTTGTATGATTGCATGATTCTTCAGTTAACATATCTGCCAAGTAGCTTTAAAAAAATTATTCTGAAGCATTTTCCTTTCAAGCACGTTGTATTCAAACTGAATATCAGTGATTAAAAATGAACTCTCCTTTCTTCTAAAGGAAATGCTGACTTCCTATTGGCTTTTTTCCCCCATCCTCGAGGACCTTTTCATTTGACTGCCATGCTCTGCAATAAATTTTTCAAACACCCCACACACATACAAATAAATGTCATCATACCTTGTCTTTATTGTATACCTTATATGGGCACTTCAATAAATGTTTTCTGAATGGAATATACGATGTGTGTGTCGGTATCGACTATACACACTGACAAACAAATGATTTCCCTTGAAAAAAAAGAGGAAAAAATACGGTTTTTCGGTTGTGTATCTCGTTGTCGGTTTTTTATATTTTATTTGTGATTTTTATTACTTTGTCGGTGTAGTCGGATTTCTCTCTCGTTTTTTTTTTTTGTTTTTTTTTTTTTTTGTGGAATACATGTACAGAGTTCCAGCCAGGCACGTTTGCTAGTGGGTACTATGGGTTGTCATTGTCGATTTCCTCCAGTTATTTGTCTGTTTGTCAATGTCGTCATTTTTTTCGGAGTGCTGGTTGTGTTTGTATTTGTAAATATTATTTTTATGGCTTTTTTCCTTGATAACTGTTAAAAAAATAAGAGGAAACAAAAAAAAACCATGCTTTTTTTGGGTGCTTTGAGGCCATATGCATATAAAAATATTTTTTTTTTTTCAAACATGTGCTACCTTTCCTCCTAGCGCTACGTTTATACCTTTGATACAGGCTTTACGTTTGTGCTTGAAAGCCTGAGAAACAGAATAAAATGTTTCCTTTTCCTGTCTTGTATATTTCTCTGTCATTGTTATTGATGCTGTTGTTGTTATTGCATTTGTATTATTGTTATAATATGTCACCCATATTACAATTTCTTATTGTCTACCTTAAGGCGTTTATGCTTTACTTTAGATTGTTGCGAGTGTTTGTGTATTTGTAAGCCTGTTAGGCAATTATCAAGAAGTTATTACCCCTACTAAGATCACATTGCTAAGGTGTACGTTAGTTATACGAGGGTAATTTCTTTATAAGACATTTAATTTCATGTGAAATCTCTTTGTATTTGAAAAAAAAATGAAATTTCTTTTTTAAAAGAAAATTGTTTCTCAAACAAAGCAAAGAAAGCCTGTCACTTTCATTAATTTAAGGGGTTTTTGTTTTGTTTGCTTTGTTTTTTTTTTTTGTTCTTCAAATGTTTTCTTAGCAAATAAATCAGTTTTTTATTTCTTTGTTTTTTGTTTTCTTTTTCTTTCATTTGTTATATTTTATGGCTTTTTATTTATTTATTTGTTGTTGTAATTTTTTTATTTTTATAACTGTTTTTGCTTTTAACAAAATCATTTTAGGATTTATTTTTACACGAGGGTTGAAAATAATCCATGTCGTAAAATGGCTTTTTCTTAAGGGAAGAGCAGGAATTTTATTACTCCCCTGATAATAAAAAATAAAAATTGTAAATCAAAAAAAAAAAAAATCAAAAATTGTTTTGTGATTTTAAACTAATTGCCTGAAAAATTTTAAATTGTTCTCCCTTCAAATATCATTAAATGCAGGTAATTTGTATCGAAAATAAATGATTTTTATTAAATGAACAAAGAGACAGGCTAATATTGAAGGGTACAGCAAAGCAAAAGTACGCAAAAGTCCTCCTAATAAAATCAAAAGAGAAAAGAAACACGATATAATCTGATCCTAGGCAAACCAATTTCTCTAGACCTACACTTTCCGTAAAATTGAAGAAGCTTCCAAAGAAAAACTTTTCAGTACATACACAAAGTTGGTCATTACAACCTTTTAGTCAGGATTACGACCTAGCTTCTGGCACCACTGGTTTAAAATGACCGAAGATCAATCCGTGCAATAATCTCACTCAAGGCTAAGTATTTCGTACCTAATTTCTACGGTCATGATATATTGCTAGAAAAAACCAAATTTCTGTAGAAGTTACGAATCAAAGGATACATACATACATATTTGGTCATTATAACCGTAAGGATTAGGAGATAGTTTCTCACACCACTTATGTTGTGTGCGTTAATTTGTATACATGAAGGGCGGGACATACAGTTTAAAGTCGACTCCGAACGACACATTTTCCCAAGACAATTAAATTTTATTTTACTCAGCAGATTTTGGTGACAGAAATCTGCTGAGAGGATGACGCCGATGGAGATGTCTGATCTGGGTTTTGAACCTAGGCCTCACATCTGATAAGCCCACACACTGCCTACTAGATTACGGCGACTACAAATGCACTTCTGTCCTTAAGATATTGGTAGTACAACCTATAATCCAACGTAGTCTAGCAGGTGGTGTGTTGTTTTATAGGATGAGAGACAGTGGTTCCAAACACAGCTTAGATATAGAGAATAAAATTTTTGCCTTAATTTTCTCTCAACAGTTATCAAGCATAAACTCTGAAAGTAAATAAAACTGTCATAAAACTTTCTCCAAACTGTCATCGATAAAACATCATTTCGAACATGTAAACTTGTCTTTCAATGTCTTTCGGCTTAATTTCATGTGGCAGGGAGTCCATATACTTGCTTTTGAATGAATGCTGTTGCTTTTAAATGCTTTTAATGGCCGCCGGAGTCATTTCAAATGTTTATGCAAACCATACTTCACACCCATACAAATCTTTATCGACAAATGCTTCTAATTTATGGTCTCCAAACTCTTTTGGCTGCCCCGTACACTCGTTGTCCTTGATGTCAAAATCGTCATTTTAAAGAAACACGAAACTCTCGATAAACGGTGTTTTTGATAGAGCGTGCTTATGTAAACATCTTTATTTATGAATAGCAAGGTTTTTATTATAGAAATTTTGATTAATTCATAGGTAACCCTTAAATAGCAGTCAGTACACGGCTAACTTATTGGAAATTGAATTGCTGATAAACTAGCCCGAGCTCATATAGAGCTCCCAATCTTCAACGAACTTAGTCGAACCACTTGTTCTTCTGCAGTCATATTACAGAACTTCTAACGGCAAGAAGGCACGGGCGCGGACGGATTTTCTTTTCTACTTCTCTTCTATACTCTACTGAAGTCTAGTCTAGTCTACTATTCTCTACTCTACTCTAGTGCACTGTACTGTACTCTAGTCTACTTTCCCCTACATTTCCATCAAACACACTATTGGGAGTTTAACCTGACTTGACATTCCCTCATATGACTACTACTGGATTTAAGAATAATGGGAGCAGAAAAACTCATCTGTTCTTCATCTCACCTTTCATTGCACAGCTTTTGTTATGAAGAGGCGGTAGTTCTTGATTTCCCGTTTTCTATTATCTTTGACTGAACTATCTAAACTAAGGATTTGCATGGGAATATAAATTGAATTCCATATCTGATCGATAGAGAAGTCAAAACTTAGAAGATGAGGCACTCTATGCACACTGTTTGAAATCTGCGAGACTTATATGTTCTTATTGATGCCCGAAAATGTTGCTGGTTTCGACGTATTGTATTTTGGTATTCAAAACATTCTGAATTCCTGTATCCAATTATGGATAACTTATCATTAATTCCACACTTATAAGCCAAAAAACAATGCGGGCTATTGAGCTCATTAAAATGGTATTCGTATGAAATCCAGAACAATTTAATATCAACGACAAACGTTGCATGCATCTGCATAAGTATGGAAGAGAATTAGAAGTTAGAGGGAGAAGTTCGTAGAAATGAACTCTTGAGGGTCCCCTAAACTTACGCTGAACTGGTTGCTTTGGATGTTTTTTACATTAATTCGTACAGTGTGTTCATTTATAAAGCCGGATATGGATATGGATAAGGAAATTATCGTTACTAACAGCTGTAAGTTGCAATATATAGTTTCTTATGAAAATATTTGAAAGTGAATAGAGATTTACTCTCAACAAATCGGTGATTAAGCTGACTGAACAGTAGTTGTGTAATTTTGAATATAAGTGAGTCAACAATATAGAAATTTAACTATGTATTTTGATTCATTCGTACTCACAACAACGTTGTTTTTTAAGTACAGGTTGAAATGAGTATTCATACAACGTTGACATCAAACTCATACTATTCGAAATATGTTCGATTCGTAAGCATGCATACTTATAATACTTATAAATGATTCGAGTCACTCATTCTATAAAAATTTACAGTCTTAGTTATTGTTGCATTTGCAAAAAGAAAAAGACAGACAGAGCAACAAGCAGAACAAACACGCAACCATTTAGTGAGTATTTTAGTGTTCGTAAGCGAATCATACTTATTTTATGATTCGTATGTATGCTGAGTTATAGAGAGTCGAAATTAACAACATCCCACATATTGTTCCGTATGAATATGATGAGTACTTCAAATTTTGAATATGAGTAGAGCTTCCATAAATTTAAAATAAGTATAAATGCGTACGAGTCTCAGAAATTATGAGTATGATTCGGTTCTAATCATCTTTTTGAATACTCATTGCTGGTCTCTGATACATACATAAGTTTTCATTACAACCATTCAGTCAGGATTACGGCCTAGCTTCTCAACACCACTCATGTTGTGTGTGTTAATTTTATACATGAATGGCGGGACCTACAGTTTAAAGTCGACTCCGAACGACAGATTTTTGAGAAAATTTTCATGGCAATTTTATTTATCTCAGAGTTTTTACCATTTTTTTATGTTTTATTTTATTTGATATATCTGATCTGGGGCTTGAATCGTGGCCTCACGTTTAATGATACATACATACATACATACATAATTGGTCATTACAACCCTTCAGCCAGGATTACGTCCTAGCTTCTCACACCGCTAATGTTGTGTGCGTTAATTTTTACATGAGTGGCGGGACCTACAGTTTAAAGTCGAAGGTGTCTGGCCTGGGGTTTGAACCGTGGCCTTACGTCTAATAAGCCAACACACTACCTACTAGACTACGGCGTTTTGTATCGTTCCCTATAAAAATATTTGAAAGAGAATACTCGTAGAGGTATAAAGTGAAGTGATGTAAACTTACATTCAACACATCTGTGGTTAAGCTGACTGCAACTTACGTGCAGTGATAATTACACGACTTCTGTAGCGTACAGAAACTATTACCAGAAGCCTGTGTTATTGTAATTCATTACTACCAGTCTATTTGAATACTTACTCACTCAACATTCACGTCCACATAATTTTGTTAATTCTACTTTAGAATTCATGTTCTTCAAAATATTTGTGTGTTACCACTGCTCCTTTGTTTTTTTTTTTTTGACAAAGATCAGGCGTATAATTTTTCTTATTTGGCCTAAAGACATAAAATTTACATGCTCCTCTTAGACCTGGTCTGTTCCAAAAGCATTGATGATTTTACCATAAAGTTTACTTAACTTTAATTCTCTTGTTTTGTTTCTCTCTCTCTCTCTCATCACTCTCTTTTCTGTCGCTGTGTGCTGATATGTATTCCTGAATACATTTGCAATAATAAAGGTTCAATGTATGTCAATGACCCTCAAGGGAAATGTGTTAATGTATGTGCGTGTTTGTAATAAAATTAATGAATATACAAATACATACACACATACACACATATACGTAAACATTGTTACTCATATAAATCATATTACCTGTGCCAGAACAAGAGAAAAACTTACTTTGAGTGCTACACACTCAAATAAAACGAAAATTTCTTAACTAAAGCTGAAGTATAGTAAGCTTCAGGCTGGAACTTAATGAAGGCATGAGTAGTTGGGTGGTTAATTTTGAAATATCTTGGCCAGGGTTTCGGTAGTCTATCAAAAAAATAAAATTAAGCAGACATGTCTAACTATATTACAGGCCAGGTACATGACAATGCTCGACAACTTAATTGTATTACAATACTCTGCTACTTCTACTACTTTTAGCCAAAGTTTAAGGTCATATTTTAACCAAAAAACCAAAAAAAAACACAAAAAAATTAAATTCATTTGCTTGTTCCCTTGGCCATCATGGTGTCATTACTTAGCCTTGTACATATATTTACAACTCAAGTACATTAACTTTAGGAGAGCATGAGAGAGCCTTATGGTCTTTTTGTAATTGTTATAGTAAGTGCCACCACCACCACCACCATTGTGCTCTTGTAAGGATGTATTGCCCTATCTTCTTCTTCTGCTTTATTAGCATTTTCTAATTCGTTTTGTAAGTAATTTCTTATTCTTCTTCTTCTCTATATTGTGTGTGCTGCTATTGTATTAATTTTAGAGGTGTTCTCTGAAAAACACTTCAATTATATTTGTAAACGGGGGCGTGCTATTATTAATGAGCTGGGAGTTTAACAATCCCTGTAGTGTAGTGCTATACTGGACGCAAACTTAATTATTATCATGTTCCTAGCGAAATAGGGAATTAAAGTTAACGCTCATCTATCTTTTTTTTTGCTATTTATTAAGTACGGTAAGGAAGGAACTAATAAAGTAACGAAGATCGTAAATACAAAATGTTTACAACACACAGCTGAACAAAAAATACAAATACGGCTGAATACTTATACTCATACGGCACTGACATACATACATACATACATAATTTAGTCAGTCTTACAACCTAGCTTCTCACACTACTTATGTTATGTGTGTGTTAATTTTATACATGGGTGGCGGGATCTACAGTTTAAAGTCGACTACGAGCGCCAGATTTTATTTGAGAATTTTTCATGGCATTTTTTTTATTTAATCTCAGAGTTTTGGGTTATAATGACCAATTATGTGTGTATGTACGTAAGTATGTGTATGTAGAAAATCAATTACTTTCTTCATTTTATTAAAAAAAAATCAAACTCGTTTAGATGTCTAGAAATTTTTTCTTCTGCTCCAGTTTGCCAACATTTTTGAATTTTTATATATCCTTTCGAATATCTCCACACTGTATATAAAATAGTTGGCTTATCAGACGTAAAGCCTGGGTTCGAGCCACAGGCCAGACATCAAAACAAAATACAAAAAGTATTTCTTCGGCGACATCCTCTCAGCAGATTTCTGGCAAAAACTCTGAAAGTAAAATAAAATTGACATGAAAAGTTTCTTAAAAATCTGTCGTTCGGAGTCGACTTTAAACTGTAGGTCCCACCACTCATGCATAAAATTAACACACACAACATAAGTGATGTAGGAAGCTGGATTGGAATCTTGGCTGAAGGGTTGCCATGACCAACTTTGTTTATGCATGTATGTATGTATGTGTATGCATTTCAAAAAAAAAAAAAAAAAATATCAAACGCGTCTGGATATTTTTCTTCTGCACCAGTTTTATTTATCCGTTCGAATATCTCCACACTGTATTTAAAGTAGACGTCGCCGTAGTCTGGTAGATAGGGTGTTGACTTATTAGGTTTGAGGCCACGATTCAAACACCATCTCAGACATCTCTAACAAAACAAAATATGAAACGAACATTTCTTCTGGCAAAATTTCTGAGAGTAAATAAGGATTTGAAGTAGCGTGAGGATATTGTCGATAATGGTCTTGCCAGGTCTAAAGCAGCACTACTAAGCAGCACTTCAATCAGTGTTTGGAGACGAGTGACTTCAGTCGTTCACACAATACGCCAGTAAGAACCTTATATGCGATAGGGGAACGTTTATACATCTGTAGATAGCGCATGTCGCTATGATAGCATCAAAAGATTTCTCAACAACTCTGTCATTGGGAGTCGGCTTTAACCGTGGATCGAGCTTTGTATCAAAAGTGATACATTGCGGTTTCTGAGACCACATAACTTTAATTCAGAAAAATTTAGATGTCTGGAATTTATAATTCGTTAGTATTGTTATTGCCATTATTTTAAAACAAAAAAAAATTCTGAGCAGGACCTAAAAAATTCAAAAATTTCATAATTCTGGCTTATGTATCATTTTTGATACATGCGACTTTCCTTGGAATTCTTTGGTGTTGTGTATGTAATTTTTTTAAGTTTTCAAAAGATTTTGTGAAGTTTTATCTTAAATAACACAATATTTATGGTTTTTGAGAAAGAATTGAAAGTTAAAAGAAAGTGAAAAGGTTGAATTTTCTGTTCTTGATATGTTCTTGATATTGATTGAAGTAGTCGTAGTCTAGTATGTAGCGTGTTACCTTATTAGACGTCAAACCTCAGGTCAGACATTTCCAATTTATAACGAAAGGTTTTAATGACCGATTATATATTAATTACTTATATACGTAATATTCCTGCTGCTAAAGACTTTGGAGAAGAAGAAGATAGAAGCTCGTCTTATGAACTGTAGAAAGTATTGGCAGCAACAAACATGACAACAGGATGTTGTTTATCGCCAAAGATGGTACTACTTGGAACAGAACAAACTGCCTTTAGTAGTTTGGGATGAAAAAATAGTATATACCAATTTTCATGCAGATTGTTAGCAGCTGTTTTCTGAAAAGTTGTAGAGCCTTTCTTTTCTCATTTTCATCTCACGTGCCCGACAACCTTCAAAAAAATGTGTTTCGTCCCATGTTTTATTACAGATGATAATATATCGGTCAACTACATACGTATAAGATAACAGAAGCATTCGCTTTGATTATGATATATTTACACCTATTACGCCTTTTCGAAAAATGAGCTGAAAGTCTTTCAGCCTTTAATAATCATGCTTAAAGCCTTTTTTTGAAATTCGAATGAAAGGGATTTTTTTTCTAAAAAAAAAAAATTAATTATTTTAATTTTTTGTTAGAAAAATTTAACCATTTTCATAAAACTTTTATTACACAACTTGTAGTTTTATGTAAGAAATACTACTGTATAATTAGTTTGGGATTAGCTATCATACTTTCAGAGCATCCCATATATCCTTTTTTAAAGATTTTTAAAAAATTAATTTTTTGTTCGCCTAAAAGATAAGAAAATTAATGAAAATATATTTAAATAATGATGCTTATGTTTTTATGTTTTTTTTTTTTTTTTTGGTATATTTTATCTCAAATTAAAGTTCTTTTAGCAACAGAATTCAAAAACTTTTTAGTTTTATTGTGGAAAATGAAAATTACCTCCAGCGATTTTAATTGAAATTTGATACTTAATGATCGTTAGGCAAATTACTTTAAGGATATTTATATAAATCAAGCTTCATAAAGAGATTTTTAGAGTAATGCTTGGTATTGATTTATGTTTTCTTTCCTTTTGTTTTATTTTATCACCTTTTCAACTCATATTTAATTTTGTCGCTGTAGATTAGTAATTAATTGAATTTGATGGTCGTTATAAATTTCGGGGCCCACCGAAATAGAATTGCCAGTTTTAGATTGAAGTACATGCTACGTGCTTAGCAACTACTTACAGCAGTGATAATAAAATGTAATAATAGTAAATAAATAGTTTTATTAAAATGAATTAAAATAAATAAAAATATTAAAAATTTTTAACACAATCTATCAATAATCGTGATAAGTGTATGTTCTACAAGTATGTATCAAAAGTGATACATAAGCTAGAATTATGAAGTTTTTTTAAGGCTCGATCTAAAGTTAAACTGTCCTGCCACTCATGTATAAAATTAACACACACAATATAAAGGGTGTTATTTTATAGAGGTATAGAACTTTAAGTTGGCATTACTTTTCAAGATGGCGACCGATTTAACAGCTGTCAAGTGATTTATTCTCAGTTTGGTTTGGCAATTCATCATGAATAGACTCACGCCTGAACAACGCTCGCAAATAGTGCAATTTTATTTCGAAAATAATGGTTCTGTGCGGAAAACGTATCGTGCACTACGTCCATCTTATCGTCGACAAAATCGTCCATCAGAGCAGTTAATTCGATTAACCATGGAACGTTTTCGCACCACGTTTACTCTTATTGATAACTCGCATCCCCAGAGACGCTGTACGGTGCGTACAGAAGAAACTATTGCTGCTGTAGAGCGTAGCATTGTGGAAGACCCGAATGAGTCCATCCGCCATCGAGCACAGGAATTGGATCTGTGTCCATCCACTTTATGGAAGATTTTGCGGAAGGATCTTGGTTTGCGTGCTTACAAAATCCAACTCGTGCAAGATTTGAAGCCAAACGATCATCAAGTAAGGCGTAGATTCGTCGATTGGGCCCAAAACGAGATTACCGTTGTTCCCGATTTTCATAAGCGAATTTTGTTTAGCGATGAAGCGCACTTCTGGTTGAATGGCTACGTCAACAAACAAAACTGCCGCATTTGGAGCGAAGGTAATCCTCAAGTGTATGTGGAAACACCGTTACATCCAGAAAAACTGACTGTTTGGTGCGCTTTATGGGCTGGTGGAATCATTGGTCCGTACTTTTTCAAAAACGATGGTGGCCAGAAGGTTACAGTCAATGGTGATCGGTATAGAGCCATGATTACTAACTTTTTCATTCCTGAATTCCTTGAATAACCATGATGTCCAGAAAATGTGGTTTCAACAAGGCGGCGCAACATGTCACACAGCTCGTGCCACAATAGATTTATTGAAAACACGTTTGGTGACCGCCTAATTTCACGTTTTGGACCTGTGAATTGGCCTCCAAAATCTTGTGATTTAACACCGCTAGACTACTTTCTGTGGGGCTATGTAAAGTCATTGGCCTATGCGGTAAAGCCACAAACGCTTGACCATTTGGAAGACAACATTCGCCGTATTATTGCCGATATACGGCCACAAATGTTGGAAAAAGTCATCGAAAATTGGACGTCCAGATTGGACTACATCCGCGCCAGCCGTGGCGGTCATATGCCAGAAATCATATTTAAAATGTAATGCCACAAGATTATCTTTCGGATAAATAAAATTCATGTCAATCGAATAATCCATCGTTGTTTTATTGCAACTTAAAGTTCTATACCTCTGTAAAAAACACCCTTTACATAAGTGGTGTGGCTGAGGGGTTGCTACTCGTTTAACTTTCCTTCCATTTGTATCGCCTATATTTCCATTCAATTAAATTGTTCCAGAAAATCCTTCTTTTTTCTACTATTTAGACAGCAATTTTAATTTTCACTTTCCTCCCATATTTTCCATGGTCTTATCCATGGAACTGTTTTCTGTTGCAAATCAATTATTCAAAATGAAAATTTCGCCCCAGTGACCCAGTTTTTCCTTTTTTTCTTTCCGAATAAATAAATACAAAAAAATCTGTGATTTTCTTTCTGTTCCAGCATTAAAGCTTTTAATTTCAGATTGAAAGAAACAAAAGAGAGAGAGAAAGAGAGAGAAATTAATACTTTTTCCATGAGAAAAGAAGTAGAAAAGGTAGAAACAAATGAAAGAGTTTTGTTTCTGGTTCAAATGCTGTTCTTTGAATCAAAATTAAATGCTTAAGAAAATTAGAAAAAAAAAATGAAAAAAAATGAAGAATAAAATCCATGATAAATGCAAATAAAATCAATATTATGAGGAAGCAATTGAAAACAGATTTAATAATAATGAAAGTGAAAGCAGTTTTTTGCTTCTCGGAAGGAAGAATACCTAAAATAAGTAAAGTATACGACAAGAAGTAAACAGAAACTGCTTTTAAGGATATGCAGATTAAATATCAATTACCACATTATTAAATAGGAAAATAAGGAACACTTTTCAGTATTATATACATACATATGTACATAATCAGTCATTACAATCCTCTAGTCAGGATTACAACATAGATTCTCGTACCGCTTATGTTATGGATGCACCTACAGTTAGATTTCTAGGAAACTGTTCATGGCAATTTTATTTTACTCTCAGAGTTTTTGTCAAAAATTTGCTGAGAGCGTAGTCATGTTACTAATGCATGAAATATTTGTTTTGCCGTCATGCACATTACGACGACAAATATAGCCTGGTTAGTCTAGACCTACTTGTCGGTGTTCTGCTTTAATTTACAGCGACCATGTTTATTCTGAAGTCATTTTAGTCTTGTTGGCTTATTAAACGTAAAGCCGCGATTCAAGCCCGTATAAAACACGTATCAAACACGTATAAAATTAACACACACAACATAAGTGGTCTGAAATGCTAAGTCTTAATCCTGACTAAAGCGTTTTGTGACCAATTATATATGTATTGTTACGTTTTAACCTTTTTAAAAACGTTTAAAATATGAGTTCGTTGACTGCAAACAATGTAAAAACAAATATGTGTTTAGTTTCAACTAAACTCTTTATTGTTCACACTACTTTTGTGTGCCAGCGTATACAACTTGTCATATGTAACAATAATCTGCTTGTTTAGTGCGTTATTCTTCTCTGCTTAAAACCTTTTTGTAAGCAAAACCACTTGCACGTTAGATCTGTCTGGCGTAGATCTTTACAACAGCGATCTTCAAACCACGACGACGTACGCAACGCATCTTCACACATGACTGACTAAACTTTTACTGACTGATTGCCTGCTTTGTATTGTCTTTTTATATGCTAGTATAGAATGTTCTTGTCTTCGCCTTCTTGAGAGTTCTATCGCGACTACATTGTTGTTTGTGTATTTTGCTTTCGTTGTTTGTTGTTACTTTCTTTCATACTTGTCGGTCTCCTTTCCTTTCATGTTGTTGTTGGTGTACGTAACCAAGTTCGTTGTATTTGTGTGTGTGTAGCTTTTGTTTATTTTTAATGTTAAATGATATTAGGTCATTTCCATTTGCGTAATCGTATGTATGTATATTAAATCTGAATATATCAATGACGATCTCACTCTTTCTTAATTGATCTCGAGGTATTTTCCATATCTTGAACTCTTTCATCATAAGTATCATAAGTACGGGCTAACCAATTGATATAAGAAGGAGGAGCCCACAATCTAATCGACCTCGATTGGTAAATTTTTATCTCCAAATAAACCTAATAATCTGAACTAAGTCTCTATAGTCATTAGACGAGAGTTGGTGGTTTAAACCTCAGGCCAGATATTTCGATCAAAACTAGTAGTCTTGTAGATAAAATGTGGACTTATTGAACGAACCTTTGGCTTAGATATGTAGAACAAAATGAAAAAATATTTCATTCGGCAATTTCCTCTCAGCAGGAGTTCCAGCAAAAACCCTGAAACTAAATAAAAATTGTCATGAAAATTTTCTCAATAAACTCTCGTTCTCAGACGACTTTAAACTGTAGGTCCAGCCACTTAAGGATAAAATTAATTAAATGTTGGCTTATTAGACGCAAAGCCACGGTTCGATCCTCAGGCCAGACATCAAAGACAAAATACAAAAAGTATTTCATCGGCGACTTCCTCTCAGCAGATTTCTGGCAAAAACTCTGAGAGTAAATAAAAAATTGCCATGAAAAGTTTCTCAAAAATCTGTCGTTCGGAGTCGACTTTAAACTGTAGGTCCCACCACTCATGTATAAAATTAACACACACAACATAAAGGGTGTGAGAAACTAGGTCGTTGTACAATGGGTCAATTCGACCTCCGGGTACTGTACTTGTTGTAATTGACAAGTACACGTCCTCTAACATAACCTAACCTATTAGCCGTGAGACCACCGATCAAAGCCAAGGTCAGACATATCAAACAAAACGGAGAATAAAAAATATTTCTTCGGCGACTTCCTCTCAGCAGATTTCTGCCAAAAACTCTGAGAGGAATATAAAATTGCCATGAAAAGTTTCTCAAAAATCTGTCGTTCGGAGTCGACTTTAAATTGTAGGTCCAGCCACTTAAGGATAAAATTAACACACACAACTTAAGTGGTGCGAGAAGCTAGGACATAATTCTGATTGAATACTGGTAGGTAGGAAGTTTGGAGCGGCACGCATAACGGCACGTTGTGACGCCACAGGTGAACGCAGTCTCTGTACTGACCAAGTTCCTCCAAATCAGGAAGAAGAAGTAGAAGTTGGTCAGCGCCAGGACTGCACATTTAAAGCACGACTACCCCATGCCGTAAAACCAGCCCGAAAGTTTGATAAACGAAGCTATATCCTTGAAATCAATGGATGATACCACCGTTAAGCTGTAAAAGGTTGAAGAGCTAAATTACCTATAGCTGCACCTAGCAAGAGATGTAGAAGTCGTTAGATAGGAGCTGCATTCTTTCAGCGTGTCTTCCCATTACACAATGACCTGTAAGCATGGCTGCTGAGATCGAGATGACGTTACGACCAAGTCCACGTAACTGGTTGGTGAGCCTTCTATCGATCGAGGGCCAAGTGATACTAACGGTTCAGCAAGACACCTCATTGATCCAGGATAGGTTGACGTCTCGAAAGAATTTCCACGCAGGGGCCAGCTTGAACGAGGTAAGTGGCATTTCCAGGTGGATTGAAGAGAATTCCGGAAGTAGTGTACCAGCTCTGGTGAGCTCGTGGGCTCTGCAGTTTCCCAGAATATTATTGTGCCCGGGTACCCAGTAAGTGTGACACTGAAGCTTTCAGAAATAAGGTCGAGACAGCAGCGACATTTCCTGACAATCCTAGAGTTATTCACAACGGTCGACAGAGATCCTATGGCAGCCTGACTATCAGAAAAGATCGAGATGCGAGTGAAACACCATTGTAGTTGCACTGGCCAATTATGTATGTATGTATGCAGTCCAGTTTTAAAACGACTCCTTTAATGACAGGCTTGGTAATATTTTCAAAACTAGAGAAGCCATCCATGCTATAAACTATCCTCAGAGTGAAATTATTTCTTATTTTTTTCCTCTCTTTTTTTCTAAAAAAATTTTTTTTTTTTGTTTTAAAATATTTTCACCAAATTCCTTGTGCTTAAAACCAAACGGAAATGCATTTTGTATACAACAATAACAATAAAACACCATTTAAGTTTGTCTCGAAAAAAAAAAAATAAATAAAAACCTTCTCTTAGCCTTCTTTGCTACGTTAGGCTATGTGCTGTATGTATGCTATGTAAGAGTATCAAAATTCTTTAAAAACCATTTTCTAAAACACAATACTTCCTGCTCCGGTATACACGTTGTCTTCCTTTGCTTGCTTGCTTGCTTGCCTGCCTGCCTGCCTGCTTGCAACGTTAAATGTTGCCGCTTTCAAAATATTTATACGTTCCTTTTTCCTTTTTTTAACAATTGCCGCAGCAAGCAACGATAACGGCGGCACTAACAACAATGTTGTCAACTATAAATATTGTTGCGGAGAATAAAAACAAAAACAAACAAAAAAAATGTTTAAATCTACATACCAATGGCAAGGTATACGACGTACCTACACACACACACAAAAGTATTCTAATAAAATGCAACAAAAATATTCGTTCTTTTTTTGTTTTTTTGGAATGCGAATATATAAATGGAAAACGAAATATTTTACTGGAATGCAAGGCCAGGGTACGGAAAATAAAAAAATAAAAAAATGTGGAAAAAAAACAAGAAAAAAATTGTAAAATATTAGAACTGCATATTCATGGTTTGCAAAACAGCGTCTGTCCAACCAAATAGTGCTACAAAGTTACCTTTAGAAGACCCTGTTAAAATTCAGTTTTGACAGGGCTCGCCCTGCAAACTATTGCTTCTGATAAATAGAATATACGTGCAGGGGAAGAGAGCAAATCGTTAATCAAGGTTACACTAGATAAACAGGTGATTGTCCACAAAATAATGGAGCAGGCATTTAATGGCGCCTAAAAAAAAGGATCTGTTGTGTTGGATAAAGTGGTAAGGAACTTTGTCCATCTGGAATTCCCAAGAGGTGGCACTGCCTGACCTTTTTATGATGTTAACTGTTGATGTAATATCGGGTGTGCCTATTATCGGTTTAAATTTGAATCTGGCAATACTTATTTCGATTCTGGCAATACTTATGTCGTTCTAAGGCTGGACCCCAGACTGACATTCTCGTATCAGATTCAGTACTCGGCTAGCAAGGCCCAGAAGATCGTTGGACAGCTCAGCAGACTAATGGCGAATATTGGAGGACCGCTACCGGCGAGACGGAGGCTCCTGATGGATGTTGGAAACAGCATTATGCTTTATGGGAGCGAAATTTGGGCCGAAACACTAGATGTTAGGAAGCGGGTAAACTCACTTGTATCGGTACAGAGAACGGCTGCATTGCGTGTCGCGTCGGCGCATCGTACAGTGTCCGCTCCGGCCGTACTGGTGACAGCGGGTATAATCCCTGTGGATCTGCTGGCGGCAGAGCGGATGGAGATTTATAAGGCGAAATCGGCTTGAAATCATATAACCGGTTACTTCAGGGAAACACCATTTCAAAATGGCAACAACGATGGAACGAGGAAGATAGAGGAAGATGGACCACGAGACTTCTCCCGGACATAAGGCCATGGATCGGCCGGAAATTTGGAGAGATAAACTACTACGTTACATAGATGCTATCGTTTCACGGATATTTTAGGAAATATCTGCACAGAATGGGCAAGACCGCCTCCCCTTGCTGTCTTTACGAGGAAGGGGAGATTATTGATGATGGAGAGCACACTGTTTTCGAGTGTGCACGCTGGCAGTGCTATCGCTCTGTACTGACGTCAATAGTCGGAACGATCACAGCCGTTAATATTGTCGGGGTTAAGACTGCGAGTAGTGAAAATTGGACCACGGTAGTGAATTACGTAGAGCGCATTCTGAGACGGAAGAAGAGAGATCTTGAAGCTGCAAGCTGCAGAACGAGTAAGCATGTCGGCATAGGTTAAAATGTCACACGTGCCGGGCGTAAACGAGACGATGATCTAGACGAAAGGAATAGTGGGGACGCTTAGCTATCTCCTCAACTTTCGATACGCAATCCGGACGCGGATATGAACATGAAGGGGCCAAAGGGCCAAAAGGACTCCACTCCGAAGTAATACCACCGTAGTTCCGGAGTGGGCACAAACAAGTCCACAGGAGACGAGGGGGGATTTAGTGGGTGAGGGCCCTACACGAGGAGGATGTGACGACTTCCTCTATGGTGCGGTACATTTACTCCTCCTCGGCGAAAAAAAAATGTCGTTCTATTTTGTTAAAAAATTCGGTGGAGTTAATATTTACTGAACATTATAAATTGATTTACGCTTGAGCAACGTGAAGATTTATTGGAAATTTGTTTCCAAAACAAAGACAATTGGTCGGAAACTGCACGAAAATGTTGTAAAAAAAATTGTTGGCAGAGAAGGACCAAAAGTGCTCGGTATAGGCAAGTTTACTGCTGAAGTTCGTGAAACTGATTTCATTGTTAATGCGGGAGAACGTGAGTGACATCAACTCGTCATCGTTTTTAAGAATTCAACATTTATATAAAATTTTGTGAAAAGATCTTGGTATGACGTCTTACGAAATTCAATTGATTAAAGAGTTGAAGACGCAGAACCATCCGCTTTGCTAGATAGTCACACGAAAAACTGCACGATAATATTGATTTTGTCAAAAAAAAAAATCATATTATCGGGTGAAGCTCATTTTCATCCTGGTGGCTACGTTAATAAGCAAAATTGCAATACTTGGGGCTCGGGAATCCAATACGTGGTCTTACAGAAACCAATTCACCCATTACGAATTACTGTTTAATGCGGCTTGGAACGGAGGCATCGTTGGCCCCTATTTCTTTGAAAATGAGAACAGCGCAACCATAACGCCTAATCGCACCATGATAACCAATTATTTTGTACCCGCACTTCATGGTATAGATGTGAGCGATGTTTGGCTTCAACAGGATGGTATAAGTTGTCACACATCTCATGCCACAATCGAATTATTGCGTCAAACGTTTGATGGCCTCAAATTTGCCCAACATGATGATGTCAATTGACCGCCAAGAGACTACTATTTGACACCGTTAGACTATTTTCTGTGGGGTGCCGTTAAAGAAAAGAGACAATTGAACATTTGAAGGGCAATAGTCATGATGCTACAAGAGATACAACCACATACAGTCGAAAGAGTGTTGTATTTTTAAATTTTAACTTCAGAATGGCCCACCCTTTATTATCTAGAGAATAAAAATCTTTCTCGTAGTTTAATACCTGCCTTACTTATAAAACTTGCAGAAAGAAAATTTTTTGTCTTGTATTCAAGACTAACATCTACACTTCACCATTTCATCGTGCTGACTATAACACTTGAGCTCGTTACAGGATGCCACGCAGTACCCGTACTGATCAAATTCCACACAAATCATCGAAGAAGTTGGTCAGTGCAGGGGATGCACACTCAAGTACGACTGCGCTATGCCAGAAAACCAGTCTGAAAGTTTATTAAACGAAGTTATATCCTTGATACTAATGGATGAAAGCTCCATTAAGCTGATAATATTAGGTATGAATTTTGATCGGCCTATATAGAGGTGTTGAAGTCGTCGTAGTATAGTAGGTAGTATGCCGATTAGGATTCAAACCTCCAGCTCAGACAGCTTCAGCAAAACGAAACATGAATTTCTACTCCGACTGCCTCTCAGCAGATTTCTGGCAAAAACTCTGTGAGCAAATTAAAATTGCCATAAAAAAGTTTCTCAAAAATCTGTCTTTCGGAAGGACTTTAAACTGTCGGTCACGGTACTCATGTATAAAATTAACGCATACAACATAAGTGCTGTGTGAAGCTAGGTTGCAATCCTGATTGAAGAGTTGTTATGACTGTATGTACATATACATAACATAATTGGTCATTACAACCCTTCAGTCAGGATTACAACCTAGCTTCTCACACCACTTATGTTGTGTGTGTTAATCTTATACATGAATGGCGGGACCTACAGTTTAAAGTCGACTTGGAACGACAAATTTTTGAGAAACTTTTCATGGCAAGTATATTTTACTCTCAGAGTTTTCGCAAGAAAAATTGCTGAGAGGAAGTCGAAGAAGAAATACTTTTTGTATTTTATTTTTGAAGTCTGGCATGGGGCTTGAACCATGGCTTTTCGTCTAATAAGCCAACAGACTACATACTAGACCACGGCGTCGAAGTTATATTCTTGATACAAATGGATGATAGCTCCCTCCGTTAAGCTAATAATATTAAGTAGGAATTTTGGTCAATCTATATGAGGTGTTGAAGTCGTCGTAGAATAGTAGGTAGCGTGTTAGCTGATTAGCTCAGACATCTCGAACAAAACGAAATAGGAAGGAAATATTTCTTTCCTGACTGCCTCTCAGAGGATTTCTGCCATAATTTCCATAATAATTGCCATAATCTGACATTCGAGGTCAACTTTAAACTGTAGGCCCCGCCACTCATGTACAAAATAAACACACACAACCTAAGTGGCGTGAGAAGCTGGTGCGAAATCCCGGCGGAAGGGTTGTAATAACCAATTATGTATCTTATGTCTGTATGCTAAATACATTTGGCAACCCTACCATCCTAGAACTTGCTACAGATGGTTCGTCAACTGCTTAGAACCGAAATAAAACAAAAAATAATAAGGAAATGGAGGAGATGAATGCCATAAGTTTCTACTCTGTTTTGTTCTGAGGAACTAAAACAAGCAATAAAAAGCCAAGGAAGGTCCATAAACACATCATAAGTGGTGTGCTGAACTAGGTCGTAATTCTGACGAAAACATTATAATGCGCAGTTATATATGAATGGATGTATGTAGTCGAATAGGCTGCTGTAATTACGGCTTCTTTTTCGTGCCATAAGAAAGCTCTTTCGTAGAAGACTTCCACTAAAAATTTTTTGTTTTTTGGTTGGTTTTTTGCTTTGTCAACATTTTGACGAACGACCCCTGTCTGTGACCATCTCTATATAGGTGTGGCCATTACTGTAGTTACAAATATTTGTAACAAACCATTGTTACGGGTTTGTGTACATTTTAACAGAAAAAAAAAACTTTTTTAATATTTTATTTTCTACCAGGTTTTTACATAAAACTTGTCTTAAATGCTGGTCATTGCTTTTTATTTAAACGTTTCGGTAAATTTATGGTCATTTATGGACGATTTTGTTTGAAAACAAAAAACAAAAAAAAAATTTTTTTTCAAAATAATTTCAAAGCAATTGTTTCTTAAACATTACCCTGCACTTATTACTTGCAATTCTTACAATATCGTAGAATTCTACTTCAATATCCCTTGAATATCATTCATGTCTCGCTCTCTCTCACACTCTCTGTCTCTCTCTTTCGAAGAAGGAAAGGTTTCGTGTTACATGTTAAATTAAATGATGGTTATGTTTTACACACAACGAAAAGGGCGGGGGGGATTTTCTAGCAAATAAATATTGTCACATTGTTTATAGTGTAGCAGTATTATTGTTGTTGTTGCAACAATATCAAATGACACCCAGAGACATATGCTTATACGAGTACATACATACATACATACATAGTGAACTGCTTGTAGCTCTATTGCTGTGCACATGTTGTACTTGGGTAATGCGGCATACATATGTATTGTATTTGCTTGTGCGTTTTGCTTCTTTAAATAAAATGGAAATGAAATGAATGAACAAGTAAATGCATGAGTAAATGAACGAGTGTATGAATGCAATACAAGTATGAATGCATGTGCATTTTATAAAAAAAAACAACAATTGCAATTCTTTTATTTTTATTGTTATTTTTATTTTATTTTTATTTTGTTTGCATTTTTCTACTGCAGCATTTTGGGAATATTTTTTCTACATGGGGAAACATTTTTCAAGTGTAACTACTGCTGCTGCTGAACATTTTTTCATAGGCATTGTTACTGCACAGTCTTTTGTTTTATTTTATCGCTTCTTAGTTCATTTAAATGTGGCATTGTGTTAAACAAAATGATAAAGAAAATTAAAGTGTTTACGAAAATAAATATTAAAAAATGACAAGAAAGAAACGAGGAAAATTACGGATCGGTTACATGGTTGCTTCCATCATTAGCCATTAAAGTTAGCCTTGCGAAAAGGAAAAATCTAGATACTGGTGTTTTGCTTTTACATTATTTAACATAAAATTATAAACAAACACTACAAAACAAAGCAGTTAACTTTCTTACAAATTATCGCACTGCATAATATAATAACAAACACCAGCAAAAAAAAAGTAAACAAGTAAACAAAAATATACCAACAACCACCAGCATAAAATAATAGTAAACAAGTAAAGAAAAATACAACAAAACACACAAATACTACAAAAATAAATGTAAACAAAATACACAAACAATCGTAATGAAACAGCGATGTTTACATTTATAGAGATTTCGAGAAGGCGAAGCCACGAACATTCGTCAGACTGTTTATCCTGCCATATAAAAGAAAAGGCAAAGTAGGCGAGTATTAGTGAAGTTCAGTCAGTCTTGTGTGAAGACGCGGTGTGTTTGAAGGGAGTAATTGTGGTTTGAAGAGCTCCGTTACAAAGATCTGTCGAATAATTATGTAGTAATTGTTTTTGTTTATGCAATGGGTATAAACAGAGAAATAACAAAGAAAAGCAATTATTGTTGTATACATCAGGTTGTGAATAGTGGCACGCAGAATTGTGTGAATAATAAAGAATTTTAATTAAAACTAAACATAAATTTATTTTTATTTTATTTGCAATCTACGAGCCAATATTTGAAACGTTTTTAAAAGGTAAAAATGTAACATTAGGAAATAATTGTCTTACCTTACGCTCTTCCCAACATTATTCAATATCTAAGACACTTAGCTTATTGAAAGAATTGTTTAACTTCTTCATATAGACATCAAGAACAGACTTAACCACACTTTTTCTATTTTCAATATGGAATATGTTTGGTTTAGTTAGGGAATGCCATTCCTTCACTTCATTTTGGAAATGTCTGACCTGCTTTTTAAACCATAGCCTCGCGTATAATAAGCTAATACCCTACCTACTACGGCGACTATACAGCTAGATATACCTCTAGCTAGTGAATCCCATTCTACAAAGCCTGTTATATCTTTAAGCAACCACTGCTTCCGTTGCTAACCTGCAGACAAGGATAGTAGTGACATAAATACGAGCCACTGTTTGTTCTGTGTAAACGCCATAGTCTAGCAGTTAGTGTGTTGGTTTATTAGACGTGAGACGAAATATAAAAAATATTTCTCTGAGAGAGTAAATAAAATTGCGATGGAAATGTTTCTCAAAAATTTGTCGTTCGGAGTAGACTTTAAAGTGTAGGTCCCAAAACTTATGGATAAAATTAACACACACAACCTAAGTGGTGTGCAAAGCTAGGTTGGAATCCTGGCTGAAGGGTTGTAATGACCATTGTATGTATGCTGCCAGTTGTTCAGTTGTAAGTTCCTTAACAAATTGGCAAGACAACCAATTGCTTACCTGCAGACATGGACAGTAGGGACATAAATATGAGCCACTATATCTTATGTTGCATTCATTGATCCTATTCCTAAAGGAGCCATGTTAAGGTAGCTCTTAACTGCCATCTTGCCATTGTTTCTTCTGTTACATACATTGGTCTTGTCCCTTAAGGAACCATGCTATAGTAGTTCCAAGCTTCTTCTATTCACTAAAATTTAAGATTAGTTCCATAACTTTAGTACTAAACTTAAGCGATAAGAGGCTTATAACCTTGCTGGTGAGTGAATTGAACCTTCTCACAATAATTGCAAGGAAAAGCCTTGTTCCAGTATTTATTTTCCAAAGATGATCCTGTTCATCTGTAATATCGTAACCAGTGACATCACCATGATCAGGTACCTGTCACAGTCTAATTCAATAAAGCGACATAGAAAAGGACCCTTAACAGAGTTCTACACTCCCTTAGCGGTTGTGAGGTAAAAGTATATCCTTTAGCGCATCGGTAGTTCGATAATCCATACAAATTATTATTTCTGAGCTCTTTGGCTTACATATCTGACTAGTTCCATGGCTTTAATATTCCCTAATATCTTTGCCTGAAGAAAATTACATTTTAATGAAATATTATATGATTCTGCGATGAGTACATGTGCTCCTGTGCCCATCTGCACTTCTCAGGCACTTGTGAGGTTAGTCCAGATAACGAGAAGTTTTTCCAAACCTATCCAGTATTCTTAAGCCGACGTACTTGCTTCAAAGTGCCATATTTCTGGTATTCAATCAAAGAGGAATCCTAATTGAAGTATAATCAACAAAGAAAATGTATGTATACTCGATAGTTTTATAATTATGGCAGCATACTCATAGAGCGACTACAGTGCAATCTTAAATGGGTAGTTAAGCAACAGCAAACCGTAAAGCATAGCCATATGCTGCCAAAAAGAGATCTGAATGCACCTCCTGATTATTTCATGCAATCGCTTGCCTTGTAGGGTATCATAAAGATTCGTTTAACTGTTCAAAAACCTCCCTACTTCTGTGTTTATTTACACACAACACTTACTTACATATGTAACACACATTAAAAGTTTCGATAAATCGTTTAATCGTTTAACATGGGTTTCCTTTATGAATTGTTCAAACAACTTCTTCTGTTTTTAGAACACAATTCTTCATCACAATCGAAAAACAATTGAAGAGAAAAAAAAGTTTGTTTTTCTTCTTCTTCTTGTGATTTTATTATGAATTTGCCGCCTTTTGTGATTGCCAGTCAAATAATCTTGGAAAAGTTTTTGACATTTTGTCACCTCTTTGTTGCACACATACACACACACACACACAAAATGTAACAAAAAGTTTTTCTTTTCTCCTGCCCCCTTTTTTATTTATTTTCTTTGAAAAGAAATTGTTCCTGTTGTTCTATTGCCATAAACGTGTATCCTTTTTTTCTTTCATTCATATGTGTGTGTGTGTGTGTGTGAGAGAGTATTTAGGCCAAAAGTTTTATTAACGTGTATGCCAGGATGAATGACGAAAGTATGAGTATGAGTGCATGTGTATGTGTAGATGGCTGTTTGGCTGTTATTGTAGTCAGAGCTGTTGCTCTTGTCATTCTATTGTTGTGTGTGTCTGTTACGTTATAAACGTTTTTCTTCCATGTCAAGACCTAAAAGGCGCCCAAACACACATACACACACCCACTTATACTACATATGAATACACTTGATTTGTTGAATTTATTGTTGTTGTTGCTGTTGTTGTTGTCGTTTTTCATTTTCATTTTATTCTTCATACATCAAACGGAGTTGTGTCAAGTTGTACAGAGCGAGAGTGAGCGAAAGAGAGTCAGTTGAGTAGCGTGAGACAAAAAACGGGTAACTTGGAGTGGCATTTCAGGCAGGAGTCCTGTTAGCACAGTGTGAGAGAGGCAGAGCAACCGACAGACTGAATGCCGTAACTGTTACAGGAACTAAGAAAAGAATAAAAGCGTTACAGTGTGTGATAATGTTTAAAAAGCGGCTGAGATTGCTTCAAAAGTGAGAGGCAAAAAAAAGAAAAACTTTTTCTTGTTGTTTTTCCTTATTTTTTATTAATTTCTTCCCGGATTGTTGTTGTGTTGTGTTGTGATTTCGTTAAGAATTAAGGAAACACAAGGAAACACAATAAAACAGCTGGTGTTTGTTTAACTCAAAACCGTTATATTTCATTTCATTTTCATCCTCTTCTTTTTTTTAATATTTTTTTCATAAAAAAAATAAATCTTGTGTTGGCAAAGTGATGGCAATCGGGTGTTGGCAACACAAGACAGGCTGTTGGCATCAGCATTAAAGTGTTGAAGAAATTTATGATTCTTTATTCTTTTTATTTTTAAAGATAAATTCCCAGCCAGAGAGCTTTTGATGAACAGGCTTTAGAATAAACAAGGAAGGGAATCTGGTTTATAAAGGATAGTATTTCCTTACCAGTGGGCACTCTATACTTTGGCTAAAATAACAGTAATTATTGGTCAAAACAAATGGCAATAAATGGCTTAAAATAAGGAGAATATCTAGGAATTATTATTCACCAAAGAGATGGGCTGCTGCAAAGGAACTCCGAATAATCACTCCGGTATTGTGTATGCCTTTTGACAGATAGTAGAGACTGAATGTCCTGATCAAATTGTTATACAGTGAGCGAACCGTTGTTTCTATCTTAATTTTGGGGGAAAATTCCAAGATAGAATGATATTGTTACGAAAATGAAGAATCTAGATACTGATATTTTGATTTTACATCGCTTAACATTAAAATTATAAGCAAAAATATAACAACAAACACCAGCATAAAAAAATTGGTAAACAAGTAAACAAAAATACAGCAACAAACACTACAAGATTAAATGTAAACAAAATACACAAACAACAATAATGAAACTATGATGTTTACATTTATAGAGATTTCGAGAAGGTGAAGCAGCGAACAATGGCCATCAAGAACATTCATCAGACTGTTTACTCTGGCATATAAAAGGCAAGGCAAATCAGACGATTGAGTTAGTAAACTTCAGTCAGTCTTTTGTGAAGACGCGGTGAGTTTGAAGAGAGTAATTGCTTAATAATTGTTATTGTTTATGCAAAGGGTGTGAACAGATTAATAAAAACAAAGCAATTGTTGTTGTTTACATAAAGTTGTGAACAGTGGCACACAGAATTGTGCGAATAATAAAGAATTTTAATTAAAAATTAAAAACAAATTTATTTTCATTTTATTTGCAATCTACAAGCCCATGTTTTAAACGTTTTTGAAAGGTAAAAACGTAACAATATAATCGTCCTCACAAAAGGATCGAAACAGAATGAGCGACAACTGGAAGCGTCAATTGAAAATATTTGCTTTTAAGACCTTAACCTTACTTTCTAGAGTAAAGACGCTAATGTTAGCCTAGAACCTTTTTATATCTGCCTCTATGTCTTCCACTTTTTTGTTCTGCTTTTCTAAAGCGATCAGTTCCGTAGAAATAGGCGACATAAATAGACAACATCGAAAGACACTGTATTAATATTATTTCGCTAGTCCAACGTAGTACTCGCTAGTATTACCACCTACTTTCTCACACCATTTATGTTGTGTGAGTTAATTTTATACATGAGTGGCGGGACCTATAGTTTAAAGTCGACTCCGAACGACAGATGTTTTTGAGCAACTTTACATGGCAGTTTTTATTTACTCTCGAGAGATTTTGGTAGAAGTCTTCTGTTTAATCGTTATGAGAAAAACTGTACCAGTGGCTGATATCATTACACACAAATTGTGTTCATTTCCACAGAATTTAGAAGGCCTCTACTCAAGACAAAAAAGGTTAAATACCAGTTCAAATAGTGACCATGAATCTAAACAGTACCGAAGATTGTTCCAGCTTGCCTATGGAACTACTTAGGCCAAAAATGTCAACTAGTTGGCTTGCAAACTGGCCAGAAGTGAAGTTTCAATATAACTAAACGATCGATAACTTTTCGGAGGAAATTTGCGAGAGTCGAAGACTCTTTTTCTAAGTCCGAAAGATTTCAGACAATCTAAACAATCTATGAGAGAGGCAGTCATCAAATTGAACTGAAGTCGCCGTGGTCTAGTAGGTAGTGTGTTGGCTTATTAGACGAAAAGCCAGGGTTCGAGCCCCCCAGGCCAGACATCAAAATAAAATACAAAAATATTTCTTTGGCGACTTCCTCTCAGCAGATTTCTGGCAAAAACTATGAGAGTAAATAAAATTGCCATGAAAAGTTTCTCAAAAATTTGTCGTTCGGAGTCGACTTTAAACTGTAGGTCCCACCACTCATGTATAAAAATTAACGCACACAACATAAGTGGTGTGAGAAACTAGGTCGTAATCCTGACAGAAGGGTTGTAATGGCCAATTATGTATGTATGTATGTAAACAATCTATGAAGGCAAGATATTTGCGTTAAACATCCGACTGTTCAGAAATAAATTGAGAATAGTAACCGATCCACTGGATAGACACAGACACAGACTCGAAGAATATTTGTTAAGGATAGGGATCGCTTCAAGCTCAATATGATGCGCGGATTCCCAACAACTCATTTTAGTCTTAAATTAGATTGAGCACTACAATATAAAAATTGCTGCAATGTCAAGATTTATTTTGGATGGGCTCGCACTCCCTACTTCACTACGACGACTATAATAAGCAAAACTAATTCATTTTAATTCCCTATTATTTTTACCACCTCGTAAGAGATTATCAGGAAATCGTTGTCTTTAAAAGAGTAGTTAAGTTACTAATGAATTGTAAAAACATGCAATTATTCCCTGTTCTATAATTTAATGCCTTCATTTCACATTTCCTTTTTTTCGCTTTCCCACAACAACAATTACAAAAGCAATAAAGTTTTTCTTTTTAATGTTTCTATTTCTTTAGGGGTGCCTTATAATTATCGATAAACCACCCTTCTTTTCTAAAGGAATTCTTATAATTTTCTTTCAAAAACATTTTCAACCATTTAACAAGCATTTATAGCTGATAACTGTAGAGCGGGGTATGGGGCTGGGATGGGTATTGTTGATCATTTGTAACACAATGTTTGTTTGTAAAATTACAATATTTTTGCAAAATTTATTACATTTTGATGGTAATAAATCGACTGCCATACCAACATTTAACATCGATAAATATATCGAACACAGAGAAACGCAGAGCAGAGAAACGGAGAGAGAGAGAGAGAGAGTGTGTGTGTGAGTATAATTGCACAACCACTACAAACAATTCCACGTTCAATTATAAAGCAAACCATACTCAAACCCATAGCCATGCTGATACCAATACCCATAACCATACCCATACACATGACATACTCGTTTAGTACAGACGGCGTAATGTGAACGTGGCCATAAATACAAAACCATATAAATTCCCTTAATGCCCCGTCACAACATATCAAATGAGTATAAGTATACATGCTATCGAGAGAGAGAGAGACAAGGATTGAGTTTGCAAGTATGTTCAAGTCTTTAGAGTGATAATTTACAATTAGTAGTTATACGTACGTACTTTTTTTCATAGTATTGCCCAGTAATTACCACAGTCAAACCCTTTTAGCTTTTTTTTTTTTGTTTCAAACTTTTTCTTCTTTTCCTTGGCATTTTGGTTATCGTAGCATGTGTAATACTATGCAACCAAGCTGCGAGTATTAAATATTCAATGGTTCAGTTAAATGTTGAAGTTAAGGGAAAGTGTAAAAAAATGTGACCATATTCAAGGATAATAAAACAAATGTGGTTGACAGTTGATAGCTTACCTGTTATGGAAATTTAAGTTAAAAACTTTTAGAAAATATTTGTGAAACTTACCTGAAATATAAGAAATTTTAGACGATATTAGTAAGCAGATAATCGGATAGGATTAAAGAAACATAAATCGTTTGTAAGGTAATTCATACCTTAAATGTGTAAAGTAAAGTGGTTATCACCCTAATGATATATTTTTATTCATACATAGACTAAATATTACAGATGCCAGTGTAACCCCATTAACAGTCAAATTTTTGATATTTAATATCACTGTGCCAAACACATATAACATAACTTGTCTTTAAAAAAATTTAGCCAGGATTACAACCTAGCTTCTCACACTTCTTAAGTTGTATGCGTTAATTTTATACATGAGTAGCGGGACCTACAATTTAAAGTCCACTCAGAAAATTTTTCTGAGAAATCTTTCATGCCAATTTTATTTACTCCCACAATTTTTGCCAGATTTTTGCTGAGAGGCAGTAGCCGAAGAAAAATATTTTCATATTTCGTTTTGTTCGAGAAGTCTCACCTGGGGTTTTAACCGTGGCCTCATGTCTAATATGCCAACGCACTACCTACCACACTACAGTGACTTTACGCACACATTAATTCAACTCTCCCTTAGTACTCACAAATTCATGCCCCGTCACTAACTGACAACTCATGATTTCGTGACAGCGTTATTCTTCGCTTCAAAATCTTTTTGTAAAATGGTTTTTATTTGCTTTTTAATCCTTGTTTTGCTTACTTCTTAATGCACCATAGAGGAAGTCGTCACATCCTCCGTGTGTGGGGCCCTCACCCACTAGATCCCCCCGCGTCTCGTGGACTCGTTGTGCCCACTCTGGAACTACGGTGGTATTACTTCGGAGTGGAATCCCATTGTCCCTTTCGGCCCTGAGTGTTCATATCCGCGTCCGGTTTGCATGTCGAAAGTTGAAGAGACATCTAAGTGTCTCCACTATTCCTTTCGTCCAAGTCCCTGCTTCGAATTTCGCTTGACACGTGTGCCAGTTTCATCTATGCCGGCGTGCCCACATGTGTTCCGCAGCCTCAAGATCCCTCTTTTTCAGTCTTAGAATGCTCTCCACGTAATTCGCCACTGAGGTCCAATTTTCTCTACTCGCGATCATAACCCCGACAATGTTACCCGCCGTGATCGTCCCAACTATCGACGTCAATTCAGAGCGATAGCACTGCCAGCGTGCACACTCGAAAACAGTGTGCTCTGCATCATCAATAATCTCCCCTTCCTCGTAAAGACATTAAGGGGAGGCGGTCTTGCCCATTCTGTGCAGATACATATTTCCTAAAATATCCGTGACCCGATAGCATCTGTGTAACGTAGTAATTGACTTCTCCAAATTTCTGACCAATCCATGGCCTTATGTCTGGAATAAGTCTCGCCGTCCATCTTCCTCTATTTTCCTCGTTCCATCGTTGTTATTTTGAAATGGTGTTTTCCCAGAAGTGAGCGGTTATGTGACTTCCAGCCGATTTCGCCATATAAATCTCCATCCATTCCGCTGCCAGCAGATCCACAGGGATAATACCTGCTATCACCACTACGGCTTGAGCGGATACCGTACGATATGCCGACGCGATACGCAATGCAGACGTTCTCTGTACCGATACCAGTGAGTTTGTCCGCTTCTTATGTATTTGTCAGTATAACATTCGTTTACCGTATGATGTGTATATTTTGTTGTTGTCTGGTTACCTTGTTTACTATTTTATACTACTAATGGCTAGTACATAACCTTAATGGCTTAAAGGCTAGAATGTAACCATCGGTCTTCTGTTAAACAAAACAAGGGGATAACAGTACTCTAAATATTTTGAAATAAAATTACTTGCCGGAGCTATGGCCATATAAATTGCTCGTCTATGTGCCGACAATACTAAGCCTTAAAACAGTGATTTGAGTGTAAACTTGTATTGCCAATAAAGTCATCAGTTGCCAGCCTAGAATAAAAAAATAAATGCCAAGGATCCGTAGATATACACTTACCAGTCTGTCACACAGCCACGTAATATATCTAACGACTCCATCGTTTTGCTAACACAGATGGTATTGAGAGTCTTAAATAAATTCAAAAATTTTTTGAAAGCAGCCGTCGTAGTTTAGTAGGTAATGTGTTGGCTTATTAGATGGGAGCTCGTGGTTTAAATTTCAGCTAAGACATCTGGAACAAAGACTCAATCTTGCAATAGAAGAGGTTTACCCAAATCTATGCAGCAGCCTTAAAGGGTACTATGGTGGTTGTATTTTAAATCAGAGAAATGAAGCTTTGAAGGGTAAAAATTGACGTCAACAAAGGAAGAATTTTTAACACTTAGGCAGGCTTTTTAACGCCATCAATATTGCTCAAGAAATTTCAAACAACTGGCACTGGCAAGACATTAAACTATAGGAATTGGCATTCTCATTCGTCTTGGGAGTCTTAAATAGTCTCGAAAGGATGTTTAAAGAAGTCGCCGTAGTCTAGTAGACAATGTGTTGGCTTATACGACGCGAGCTCGATGTTTAAACCCCACATAAGATAGCTCGAACAACGGACTCAATCTTGCAGTAGAAGAGATTTTCCCAAATGGATGGAATGCCCTTAAAGGCTGCTATGGCGGTTGCATTATATATCAGAGAAATGAAGCTTTGAAGCCTAAAAATTGACTTTTTACAACGCCAGCAAAGGAAGAATATTGAACACTTGGGCAGGCTTTAAGAGAACATCAATATTGCTCATGAAATTTCAAACAACTGTCACTGACAAGGCATTAGACTGCAGGTAGTGGGCATCCTCATAAGCCTTGCTTAAAATGATTGATGATTGATTGACATGCAATCGTACAAGATCTTATGCAGTCGTTAGTTTAATAAAAGTGCAGCAGCCTACTGGAGGATAAGTCTGAAACGTTCCGTTTACCGTATGATGTGTGTATTTTGTTGTTATTTGTTTGTCTTGTTTTGCTATTTTATACATTTAGTGTTGTGAATTGTGCTTAACGGCTAGGGTATAATCATCGATGTTCTCTCAAACTAAGCATAAGGATGACAGTAATGCATAATTTTTTGCTGGAGGCATGGCCTCAAAGTGGTGGTCACTACCCAGGCAATCGGCTATGGATACTGGGCGTCCTTATTTGCCTTGCCTAAAATGTTTGATAGTGACTTCATAAAGCAAATACATATCAAACTATCTGTACATGTGATTGTAAAAGATCTCATGCAGTCGTTAGTTTAATAAAAAAATGCAGCAGGATAAGTCTGAAACATTCCTCCATCGTCCTAATGATATAGCCGACCTGGACTTTTGTGATGTTAGGAAATTTTATTTGTTCAAGAGTTTTTTAAAATTAAAGAGGACACGATTGAGTTCCTTTTAAAGAAAATATAAAAAACTTCTTCATTTTGTTCGCCTTTAGTTTAGCGATAGGCCTCCAATGGTTACAATAAGAAAATCTAAAATAGAAATTTCAATAAATTTCCAATTGGCCTTCATGTCCACCTTACTTCCCTGCTCCTTCCCATGGACAATACTTTACAAAACATTTTAAACTCGATGTAGTTGTTGTAGTTGCAACAGACAGAACAAGTTTATGTATATGATGCGATGCGACAGGAATAACTCCATGTATGTATTCATTCGATACATTGTTATTCACAACGGACGAAGGATATTTGCCACATGACAATAATTTCATGTAATTTTCTCAGGCAATTTATCTCTCTCTGTGTGTGTATGTGTGTGACTAAAAAAAATATGAGTTTTTAGATTATTTTGCTGCACACAAATTAATTGTATGCTTAACACGTACACATCATATGAAAGTGTCAATGAATGGAGATTTTTTTCAATTTTTTTGTTGTTTTTGTTGTTGGAATGCCAACATACAAAGGCAAATAGACACATTAAGACAGATGTATGGGCTTATAGGCACAGACAGACAATTGTATGTAGACAAATAAATTGTTGTTTTTGTTGTTGTTGTTTTATTAATAAAAATAAATAAAAATTCTTTGTAATTATTTAACATGTCATTACAGACACATGAATGAAATTTTAATTTCATTTGTTGTTGTTATTATGCTTCGTCTATAAATAATGAATTCGAAAAAGTTTTCTTATATCCGGCAAAGATAGAGAGAGAGAGAGCTGAGAGAGTGTGTTTAGAGAAAATAAAAGTTTTTCTTTTAATGTCACCTACTAATAGGGGCTATTAAGCAACGTAATGTTATAAGAACTTAAGAGTTTGAAAGAAAACAAAAGTCATGTTCGTCCCTATTACTTTTTTTTTTTTTTTTTTTTTGAAAGGTTATTATTACAGGTGTGCCATGTTATTATTGTCAATTCTTGAAGTTGTAATTGTAGATTGAAAGCATTTTTAGTAAATAAACTTCAATTGTTTTAATAATTTACGGAAGCACCAGCACAATAATAACGCGTGCCACACATATTACTTTGATGAAAGTATTTTCTAAAGGATTCGCCAAATAACTTTTTTTTTGAAAATGCTTTAAACAAAAAACTACTGAATATTTTCTCAAATTTCTATTTTTATTTGAAAGTACAATCCTTCCGGTTAATAATGGAAAATAATTTCATTCAAATGGCTGCCTCGACTGACCATGCAGTAGCCTACACGATCGGTCCAATTTTTAAGCACATTATCGATTGTGTGCAGCTGTATTTCACCAATGGCTTCACGAATATTGTCCTTTAAAGCGTCAATTGTCTCTGGCTTGTCGGCGTAACACTTATCTTTGACCGCACCCCACAAATAATAGTCCAACGGTGTCAAATCGCAGCTCCGAGGTGGCCAAACGACATCACCTCTGCGGCTGATAATGCGATCTTCAAAAACAGGGCGCAAAACATTGAGTGTAGCTTCGGCTGTGTGGCACGTAGCGCCGTTCTGTTGAAACCAAATGTTGCCAATATCCTCCTCTTCAATTTTTGTGAACAAAAATTCGTTAAACTTGGCAAGATAACGATCGCCATTGACATTCAAATCGAGTTACAACAGCATCAACTCAGACCTTTGCAAGCCTAAGAAATTGAAGATCCATCATCATCCTTGACAACAGATCACTTCACTTGAATTAAAGAAACGAAAGAATTGCCCATTATTTCTAGTCACGCTGTAACCATTTTGACCATCTAATGGACAGAAAGATGCAGAAGATGACCACAAACGCTTGGATAACCAAGCCTACCAGACAACTTCTGCACAGGAATCTTCATCTCCTCTGGTTAAAACGTAAAATAGTGACAGGGGAAGTGCTTGAGAGTCTCATTTTCCTTCACATCTTTGCAGCCCCCATAAAAATCATGATGTAAAGGGTGTTTTTTATAGAGGTATAGAACTTTAAGTTGACATAACTTTTCAAAATGGCGACCGATTTAACAGCTGTCAAGTGATTTATTCTCAGTTTGGTTTGGCAATTCATCATGAATAGACTCACGCCTGAACAACACTTGCAAATAGTGCAATTTTATTTCGAAAATAATGGTTCTGTGCGGAAAACATATCGCGCACTACGTCCATTTTATCGTCGACAAAATCGACCATCAGAGCAGTTAATTCGATTAACCATGGAACGTTTTCACACCACGTTTACTCTTATTGATAACTCGCATCCCCAGAGACGCTGTACGGTGCGTACAGAAGAAGCTATTGCTGCTGTAGAGCGTAGCATTGAGGAAGACCCGAATGAGTCCATCCGCCATCGAGCACAGGAATTAGATCTGTGTCCATCCACTTTATAGAAGATTTTGCGGAAGGATCTTGGTTTGCGTGCTTACAAAATCCAACTCGTGCAAGATTTGAAGCCAAACGATCATCAAGTAAGGCGTAGATTCGTCGAATGGGCCCAAAACGAGATTACCGTTGTTTCCGATTGTGAATTGGTCGTATTCATCGACCGTGGGGTGAAAATAAATGCCGAATATTATCGGGAAAATGTCTTAAAGACAGTATTGAAGCCCTGGGCAGACACAAATTTCGCCCACATACCATGGACATTCCAACAGGACTCAGCACCACCGACTCAGCACGCGTCAACCAAGAATGGCTTAAAAAGGAGGTTCCTCTCTTCATATCTACCGCAAAATGGCCACCAAAATCTCCGGATCTGAATCCGTTGGACTTTTGCGCCAGGGACATTTGGGACAGTAAGGTTCTCACTAAAAAATACCAAAGTGTCGATCATCTCAAGACGGCGCTTCGTCGGGAATGGGCCAAAATACCGCAGAGCCACTTTCGTGCAGCCTGTGATGGCTTTGTCGGCCGTTTGAAGGCCATAACTCGTACCAAAGATGGGCAATTCGAGCAAATCTAAACTGATTCTAAAATTTGATGTTATTTCCAACATTTTTTGATTTTGAACAATAAAATTTAAAAAAAAAATAAAAAAAATATAGCGCTTTACTTTGCTGCATTATATATCAGCCACCCTGTATAAGCCTCTTTATTTTTATTTTTTGCCTTTTTCCCTCTTTTAATAAAATTACAAACGATGCCTTAAAATATTTATTTTCATCACGCTTTTTCAATTTTCTTGACTTCAATTCGTTTTATTTTTTTTAATGCTTTTTTATGGGAAAATTTTTTTTGCTTCAATTCAATTGTCGACTTTTATTTCAATTCTCCGATGTTTATTGCTTATTTTGCTTGCAACCAATATGTGTCAAATGCAAAACTATTCAATATACGTAGTGAGTGCTGCTTAATGCAACAGCAGCTGCGTTGCAGCAGCAGCATTATTAGTGGTAGTGTTAGTGGTAGCTATGGCAGCAAACTACAGTTCCTTTCTCCCCTCTTACTCCTACTCTTTTTCACAATGATGATGGTGGAACCGAAATAAAATGGGATTTGAACAGAAAAAAATTGCAAAAATAAGAAAAGAATGGATCTTATTAGAAAAGAATGCAAAAAAAAAAACAAAGAGATAAAGAAAATAAAAGAAGAGTTAAAAAGCGTTTTATTCTCTTGCCAGGCTTAATGTGACAATGGCACTGGCGAAAAATACCCGCAGAGTATTAATGTTTAGTTCAGTGCGTTCAAAAAGAGAGAGAGAGAGAGAGAGAGCAAGTGATTTTTGTGAAAATGACATGAAAATGATTTTTATTGCAAAAGTAATGCTGCAGGCACTATTCGAAGTGTAACATGAAGTAAGTGGCATCTCATGCCAGTAAATATGCAATTTTATGCATTTTAAAGACAATTTTTAAATGCAATTGATTTAAAGAAAAATATTTGAATAGAAATTTAGAAAACATTCAAAATATGGATGGCTTTCAAATGTAAATTTTAATAAGAAATTGTTCCAATAATAAGTGAAGACATAAGAAATAAATGTTATTTAGAAAATAAGAAAATTATTATCAAACACCAGCCTATATGTAAGCTTTAGAAACCACTGTGCAAATCTATTGCACAGGCTAAGGTAATTTCTTTTGCTTTTAAAGATTTAAAGAGAAGTTTCTATTTGAGCATGGCTTTCCTCAATTACAGAGGGTGTTTTTTATAGAGGTATAGAACTTTAAGTTGCAATTATTTATCCGAAAGATAATCTTGTGGCATTACATTTTAAATATGATTTCTGGCACATGACCGCCACGGCTGGCGCGGATGTAGTCCAATCTGGACGTCCAATTTTCGATGACTTTCCCAACATTTGTGGCCGTATATCGGCAATAATACGGCGAATGTTGTCTTCCAAATGGTCAAGCGTTTGTGGCTTTACCGCATAGACCAATGACTTTACATAGCCCTACAGAAAGTAGTCTAGCTGTGTTAAATCACAAGATCTTGGAGGCCAATTCACAGGTCCAAAACGTAAAATTAGGCGGTCACCAAACGTGTCTTTCAATAAATCTATTGTGGCACGAGCTGTGTGACATGTTACGCCGTCTTGTGGAAACCACATCTCCTGGACATCATGGTTCCTCAATGCAGGAATGAAAAAGTTAGTAATCATGGCTATATACCGATCACCATTCACTGTAACGTTCTAGCCACCATCGTTTTTGAAAAAGTACGGACCAATGATTCCACCAGCCCACAAAGCGCACCAAACAGCCAGTTTTTCTGGATGCAACGGTGTTTCAACATGCACTAGAGGATTACCTTCACTCCAAATGCGGCAGTTTTGTTTGTTGACGTAGCCATTCAACCAGAAGTGCGCTTCATCGCTAAACAAAATCCGCTTATGAAAATCGGGAACAACGGTAATCTCGTTTTGGGCCCATTCGACGAATCTACGCCTTACTTGATGATCGTTTGGCTTCAATTCTTGCACGAGTTGGATTTTGGCAAACCAAGATCCTTCCGCAAAATCTTCCATAAAGTGGATGGACACAGATCCAATTCCTGTGCTCGATGGCGGATGGACTCATTCGGGTCTTCCTCAATGCTACGCTCTACAGCAGCAATAGCTTCTTCTGTACGCACCATACAGCGTCTCTGGGGATGCGAGTTATCAATAAGAGTAAACGTGGTGCGAAAACGTTCCATGGTTAATCGAATTAACTGCTCTGATGGACGATTTTGTCGACGATAAAATGGACGTAGTGCGCGATACGTTTTCCGTACAGAACCATTATTTTCGAAATAAAATTGCACTATTTGCAAGCGTTGTTCAGGCGTGAGTCTATTCATGATGAATTGCCAAACCAAACTGAGAATAAATCACTTGACAGCTGTTAAATCGGCAATTTTATTTCCTCTCAGAGTTTTTACCAGAAATCTGCTGAGAGGAAGCCAGCGAAGAAATAAGAAAGGTGTTTGAACTGTGGCCTTAAGTCTAATTAGCCAAAACACTACCTACTAGACTACGACAACTGTATAAGTAAATTCAGGCCGCCTCTATGGAAAGTTCTTAAGAAAGCTGATATTGTTTTCGTTTATAAAACTTTACTTGGCCCCCTTTAGATTACGTGATAAACACTCATTGAATTGTAAGGTATACTTACGACCACAAAACATATTCAAATCATGGATCAAATACCCTCTCTAGGTAATCATTCCTACTCCAAAACAAATCTTGTTATTGAACCAATAATTTATTTTGAATACTTTAGTCATAATTGACTGAAAATAAGAAGTGAACAACCTCTGCCTCTCTGGAGCAAGAGCACTGACACATGTGATGAGGAACTCTGAGTGTAAATAAAAATGCCATTGAAAGATTATCAAAAATCTGTTGTTAGGAGTCGCCTATAAACTATAGGTCCCGCCACTCATGTAAAAAATTAACACTCACAACATAAGTAGTAGGAGAAGCTTGGTTGTAATCCCGGCTGAAGAGTTGTAATGACCCATTATGTATGTGTTTATGTAAACTAAACATCTATGCCTAGTCCTGGGAGATTTGCGGATACAATATTTTTTTTTTAAGTGAAGTATGCTGCAGTTCGGCTTGTTTAACTTAAACTTTCTGTTTTTCCTTCTCTTATTTCCTATTTCTACCTACAGTTCCTTAGTCAATACAATTTTATAAAATTTCTTATGCTTTTTAGCCTCCTTGGCTAGTGAAGCAAAAACTTTAATCTGCCCATAGGCTGACAAGTAGTAGGCACTTTTTCTTTATTTAAATTCGATTTGAATTTTTTTCTTTTTTTTTTTTTTCTTTTAAGAACGACCTTAGAGGCCAACATAAGAAATAAGAAAAAAAATTCTTTTTAATTCCATTTTATCTCTGCAGTTGCTTTTGTTTCCTTTCCTTTCTCCTGTTGTAACCAAAAACCCATGGAAGGAAAACTTTTTTAACATTTTTCCAATGGTCAGGATAAGACTACATTGTCAATAACGGAAGTTTTAAACTCATATTAGTATGTGGCATAGAATGGCAAACACAATATACCTGTTAACTGTTGGCAACAAGGCAAAATTTATTGTTATTGTTATTGTTGTTGCAGCAGCAGCAGCATATACTATTTGAATATCGTAACGTAACATAACATAACATAACAATGGCTTTAGTATTCTTCTTTTATTGAAAAAAAATTGCATAAAAAAGGCCACACAATAAAGCCATTGTAAACGTAAAATGTGGGCCACACAACTAAATTTCCATTTTCTGAATTTTTTTTTAATTTTTTTTTCTTCTTTTTCATTTGGTTTATGTGGGCCTTTAGTAAATTGTTAGTTTCTATGGTTGATTTCGATTTTTTCTATTTTTTTTTTAATTTTTTTATGCTTCACAAGAAATTTGTCTTGTGCAGTACAGGCCTGTCATATGCACCATAATTTATGCAAAAAAAAATATTTTTTTTCTTTTAGTTTTTTTTTCTGTATTTAATCAATAAGAATGTTGGAGAACAATTTTAACGAAAAAAAATTTTTTTCTTTGAAAAAAGTTTCCAAGAAAACCAACAAATTCCTGGGTGCTAAAGAGAAAAACAAATTCTTTTAAAATTATTTGCCTCTTAAATTTCATTTCATTTTATTTCATTTTGTTAGATTTTCTTCTTCTTGTTCCCCTTCTCTTTTTCCATTGAATTTCATTGATTTTGGCTTTTTTCCTTCTCCTCCATCACCCCACTAACTATTTGACATACACCGCTGACAAGCTGCCATAATCTCGACATGAAACCACACAAAAATCAAGTGACACCCATTGAAAGCAAATTTAAATTCGAAAGAAAAAATCATGATAAAATCAAAGAAAATGAAATAAAAATTTATTAAAAAAGAAATTTAGAATAATAGAATAATAAAGAATACAAAAAGAAAAAAAAACATTATAAAAGTATAACGAAATTAAAAATGAAAGAAAAAAAAAACGAAGAAAAAATCCTTAGCGACTGTCATTGAAATTTTGATTTTGAAAAAATAAACGAAAAAATATGTTTAAAAGCAATTGCGGTGATTAAAATGAAAAAGAATTAAAGCAGAATTAAACTAAAAAGCATTATTTAAACTATTTATTTGAAATAAATTGAAATTCTTGTCTCTTATATACAGGGTCTTCCAAAGGGCCGTAGCTTTTTAAATTCCTTTGACAGATTTTGTATTAAAAAGTGTAGGTTTTCTTAAAAATTACTTCAGTTCCATTTAACAATCTTCAGCAATTGTTTTCAAAAATCTGTTTTATTGACTTTTGTTAGAAAACCGTTTCAAAAATTTTCCAAACTTTTCCACATTCTAACTATCTTTGACAGTCAGATTGTAGGGAGTATTGCTTAATAGTCTTTAGATCGGATAGTGATATCAGTTGTTCCTGGATTCCTGTTGTATATTACGGTTCAAGGAAACGAGAGGACTAGCTGTTGTTCAAAATTCTCTTTGTTGTCATTGCAGATGAGCCCAGAAACTACTGTACAGTTGCTGGAACAACAGATCGTGTTGCTAGGCAGTGAGGAACCTTTGGCCAACTATTGACAGTGGTAGAGCACGATCTCTGTTATGAGATGGTAAACTCATTGTAACATCAGGTCGCTCACGAACAACTGATACAAATCCCTGCAAGCTTTCTGCAGCTAACTAATATGAGATGAACTTAGAATCAATGAAACAATGGAGTTGCCGTGGTCGAGTAGGAAGTATGTTGACTTAAATAAGCCTCACTAAGGGTTTCCAAACAAAAAGTTAGCAAATTCGATTTAAAGTTAGAGTTTGTTTTGCTGTTTAAAATTAATCCACTTCTATGGGCTGGGCTTATAGCATGAAATTTATTTTGGTGTTCATATCATATTCATAAAAATATTTTTTTTAAATACACCACAACACCACAAAAAAAAAAGAACTCTTATCTACGTTCGAGGAAATTAATTATTCTAACTACACTCCTGTAAATATTACGACGCCTTAAAAAATATAAACATGATAACTTATATGCCACTAAAGCCACTTTTTATGAAAGTTTTCATTACAATTTTCTCCTTCTTTCTGTTAAAAATTTTTGTATACACATACCATAAGTTTATTTTTATGAATTGTACTGAATTTTTATTTGTTTTATTTAACACTCATAACTCTCTCTCTCTGTAGTACGTACTCAATTTACCAAACGCACTCCTTATAATTATTAAAAACCCACTCTTCACCAGCAAAAAAGAAAAGAACGAGCAAAAACTATAAAAATCAACAAAAAAAAAACTGTAGACAGACTTGGCTTGTATGGATAATATGAGCCAAATTTTTATTTGATATTATATGCTATATGTGAGTGTATGTGTATGTGTATGTGTATGTGTATGTGTATGTGTGTGTTTTATTATGGCCACACTTTTATGTACATTGTGAGCATAAAAAAAACTATAAAAATATTATTTTAAAGATAAACTTTCTATTTAAAAAAGCAAGAAACTAAACTAAAGCAAGAAACAAGTAACTTTTGATATTCTGCCAGCTTAACACACACACACATACACACACATTCACTCCGAAGGATACAAATACTAATAAACACACACTTCATTTCCTTCTTCTTTCATAAAAACAACATGTAGACGAGTATAACGAGTAAACTCGTGTAACAATACCAGCTAAAAGCAAACAGTTGAACAAATTTTCTTCATATGCGAGCATAAGGATACAAACACACACATGCTGTGCGTGTTGCTTTCTATTTTGGGGGATACACACTTGGCTCGTAGTTGGAACAAAAAAACGAAAACGAAAAAAAAAAAAACGAAATAAAAATTTGAAATTATTATTACAACACAATCATTAAAAATAAAAATTATATTATGGCAACAACAACAACAACAACAACATTAAGAAATTATTTAAAACAGTGTAGGGTAAAACAGAGTCGATTAGAAAAGGGAGAAAAAACAAAAAATATTTTTTTTATTGAACGGCGGCGCCTAAGTCAAGAGATTGAGAGTTCTTTTACTGGGGGAGAGCTTTGTGTTCAAACCTTAGCTCTGATATCTTACATAAGAAATTATTGTTACGAAAAGGAAGAATCTAGATACTGGTGTTTTGTTTTTACATCACTTAACATTAAAATGGTAAACATACATACATAATTGCCCATTACAACCTTTCAGTCAGGATTACGGCCTAGCTTCTAACACCACTCATGTTGTGTGCGTTAATTTTATACGTGAGTGGAGGAACCTACAGTTTAACGTCGACTCTGAACGACAGATTTTTTGAGAAACTTTTTATGGCAGGTTTATTTACTCTCAGAGTTTCTGCCAGAAATCTGCTGAGAGAAACTCGCCGAAGAAATATCTTTTTTCATATATCGTTTTGATGCCTGACCTGGGGTACGAATCCGGGCTTTACGTCTAATAAGCCAAAACACTACCTTCTAGACTACGGCGACTTCAAACTGGTAAACAAGTAAACAAAAATACAACAACAAACAGCAGCATAAAAAATGCTAAACAAGTAAACAAAAATACAACAACAAACACCACATGAATAAATGTAAACAAAATACACAAACAACAATGATATTTACATTTACAGAGATTTTGAGAAAGCAAAGCCACGAACATTCGCCTTCAAGACAGATCTTTGTAACGGAGATCTTCAGACCACGATTACTCTCTTCAAAAGCACCGCGTCTTCACATAAGACTGACTGAATTTTTACTAACTCAGTTGCCTGCCTTTTGTATGGCAACGTAAACAGTCTGATGAATGTTTTTGAAAGTGAATGTGTGACCTACAGTATAAAATCGATTTCGAGCGACAGATTTTTGAGAAACTTTTCATTGCTGAAATCCTCCGTTGAGGCGTTGGAAGTCGGCGAAAAAATGTTCTTTATATTTCGTCATGTTTGAAATATTTGTCCTGGGGTTTGAACCGCGGGCCTCACATTTAATAAGTCAATACACTACGTACTACACTATGACTGTAACACACTGCGTATAAAAAAAAACCGACGAATGGAAGAGCAATCCAGAGCCTGTTCATTCTTATAAAGAGCGGTAGTTTTTCAAAAAGGGGTAAAGCTGAAAACAAAGTCTGTGCTTCAGGTTTGTTGCAAAGGCAAGACACCTTGTGGGATCTAAGTTATTATAAGCCAAGAAAGTTTAGAAATTCGATTGCTGAAAAGCCGTTTGATTATGCTTAAAATCCTTGAAACTGACATCATTCACTAAATTCTATTAAACAACCACTTAACTTTATTTTCTCTTTTATATTTTCGTTTTCCTATATCCCGAACTCTTTATTATAATACATGTTTACCGATTCATTCGTCTACATATTCTATACGTTAAAAATTTCTGCCCATAATCCTCACTTATAGGCTGTAATTGTAATTCATTTGAAACGAATTCAATGCCTTTCTCCTCCGGCCTATTGTCCTGTTCATTCTATTATTTTTATCTGATTTTCTTGTTTCAAGCAATTCCATTTAATTTCTTAAATTTAATTTCTATTGCTTTTTAGATGCTGCCCTGGTTAAAATATGATTGTTTTGCTTCTTAGCTTCCCATAAAAAAATTTTATAGCCGTGCTCTTCCACACATTGGTAATACAAGCTCAGAAACATTAAATCTTTTACTGCCATTAGCAAATACCAGCTTCTTACAACATAGCACAGTGTATGTAAAATAGGGGAGGAGATGGAGAAGAAAGAGCAAGTAGAATAATATATTCAACACTTAACAAAGTATAAACCAACATTTTGTGTTGTAATAACGCATAATATTTTGCATACAATATCCTTAAAAAAAATGAAAAAGCGTACATACTTACAGGCGCTTAAACACACAGACAAACACGAATACAAAGATAGATGATGTCTTATAAGAAAGAATATAAATTCATGACATAAACTAACGCTACATACTCTCTGTCTCCCTCTCTCTCTCTCTCTCTCTCTCTCTCTCTCTCTCTCTCTCTCTCTCTCTCTCTCTCTCTGTAAATGTTAAAATAATGATGACAGTGTAAAAAGGAATAAAGAGAACTGAAATGAAGGAACTTAAGAGAGATGGAAATAATTTCTTATGAGTAAATATAATCAATGCAAAGAAGACCCTAACTATATTGTAAGGATAGGGTTAAAGATGCCATGAAATGCAGCAAATAAAGGGAGCCGTGGGTGTATTATTGATCGTGTTTGCTTCATCGTTTTTATTTGATGCCTTGTCAATATGATCTTGACAACCAAGTATTCTAATATTCTCCTATTTAAATTCCTTGGATATTTATTCTGCTGATGTAATGTGCAGAACAACATTGATCGCTAATCGCGATCAGAAAAATTCCTCGTAGTAGTCTAATAATATGTCGCCGTAGTCTAGTAGATAGTGTGTTGGCAAATTTCAGCAATGAAAAGTTTCTCAAAAATCTGTCGCTCGGAATCGATTTTATACTGTAGGTCACACACTCGCTTTCAAAAACATTCATCAGACTGTTTACGTTGCCATACAAAAGGAAAGGCAAAGCAAACAACTGAGTTAGTAAAAATTTAGTCAGCCTTATGTGAAGACGCGGTGCTTTTGAAGAGAGTAATCGTGGTCTGAAGATCTCCGTTACAAAGATCTGTCTTGAAGGCGAATGTTCGTGGCTTCGCTTTCTCAAAATCTCTGTAAATGTAAACATCATCGTTTCATTATTGTTGTTTGTGTATTTTGCTTACATTTATTCATGTGGTGTTTGTTGTTGTATTTTTGTTTACTTGTTTACCAGTTTGAAGTCACCGTAGTCTAGTAGGTAGTGCGTTGGGTTATTAGACGTGGTACCTGACGTATCCCAGGGCAGACATCAAAACGAAAAATGAAAAAAAAATTATTTCTTCGGCGGCTTCCTCTCAGCAGATTTCTGACAAAAGTAAGTAAAAGTTTCTCAAAAATCTGTCGTTCGGAGTCGAAGTATAATATTAACGTTCACTCACGTATAACATTAACGCACACAACATGAGTGGTGTGAGAAGCTAGGCCGTAATCCTGACTGAAGGGTTGTAATGGCCAATTATGTATGTATGTATGTATGTATGAATAGTCTACGCGATGGCCTTTCCAATGCGTGTTGCTCTCTATCTCCAAAGTACTTTAAGCGTTCAGGCTATACTCGTATTGTTCAATTGCCATAAAAAATGTACGCAAAAGAACGCACACATCTTGTTGTTATGCCACGCCCTCTATTCGACCTTGTAATCTACTTTTGTATACTTTACTGGCAGACAAGGTTTTGAGGCCCATATTCAAGCAGCATTTATATCAATCAGTCGTATTATGAGGTAATTTAAGCAGCTATACTAACATTGCCAACTGTCATGCTAACTCTCTGTAGGGTACAGCACGCAGTATATCGGTTTTGTTTGTGGCTCACTCTAGTCCATGTTATTGCTGCCATCTCTTTTTGGCTGTCATAAATAGATATACCAACAGACGTTACCAGATTTTTTTATGGTATCCTTGTTGATCATTGACTACCAATTTCTCAATTAGGCATTACAGCCACTTAGCCAGGATTACAACCCAGCTTCTCACAGCACTCATGTTGTGTGAGTTAATTTTATACATGAGTGGTGGGTCCTAAAGTTTAAGGTCCACTCCAAATGACAGATTTTCGAAAAACTCTTCACGACAATTTTATTTTAACGTCAGAGCTTTTGCCAGAAGACTGCTGAGCCGCTGAAAGAAATATTTTTAATATATTTCGTTTTATTCGAGTTGTCTTAGCCAGGTGTTGAACCATGGACTCTCGTCTAATAAGCCAAAACACTATATACTGGACTACGACGGCAGGATACAGGCCATTGAAGTGTGATTATATCTCTTGAATTCTCTGGATACTGATGCCAACTTTGTTACTTTTAACACTTTGACTGTAACGCCACGCATATTCGGGTGACAGTAAAGTTTCTGATCGGTCATCGTCAGTCAACGTGTTAATAGGTCTCTGACGATCATACATAGTTTGTCATTACAACGCTTTAGTCGGGATTACAACCTAGCTTCTCATACCACTTATGTTGTGTGTGTTAATTTTACACTTGAGTGGCGGGACCTACAGTTTAAAGTTGACTGCGAACGACAGATTTCTTGAGAAACTTTTCTTGGCAATTTTATTTTTTACTCGCAGAGTTTTTGCCTGAAATCTGCTGAGAGGAAGTCGCTAAAGAAATATTTTAAAATTTTCGTTTTTATATCCCCTGACCTGAGATTTGAACCATGGCCTTACGTCTAATAAGCCAACACAGTTTTTTTAGACTACGGTGACTTCTCTAACGTTCTACTATTCGAATTGTGGTCTTGATTTTAAGCTGAAGGTTATCACAAGTCTGGGCTCACCTTAAAATCTTTTTTGTACCGGTTTCTACGAACTCTACTCTCATCAGTAGTGCTTAGGAAGCCTACATAAGCGAATACGAGAAATCAGTACAGTGGTGCAAATATTGAGGCAGCTCTGGCGTATATGCATTTCTCACTAGCAGCCTTTATAGATATTGCGGGCCTTTTCAACAATCTATATTCGAAGCCAGTGTTCCCGTCTCTGGGTACCTGCAATATCAATGATTTAAGACAAGAAGAATGGAGTGTACATTCTCATGTATGCGTTCTATTCCTCCTGGTCTTATTTAATTGTATCGTAGCATTTTAGTTACACTGTTTCCACTGTGTTTATACAATGTTTTCTTTAGAAATAATAATATTTTCATATACGTTGGCTTATACACATGTATGCATACACTCACACAAACAGAAAGAAAATTATTGTGATATTTGTTATGCTCGTACTTGCTTGCATTCATTCAAACACAGAAAATAAAATATTCATACGAAATGGTATTTTAGTGAAGTGAACATAAAACAAATTGCATGAAACCGAATACTCTTCACTCTCCCTGGCTCCCATGGTTTTCCTATTGTGGCCTTTTGTTGTAAAACAAAATAACTTCCTAAGCGTTGGTGAATGGAAACAAAACTAATTTAAGAAAATCGGCAACCAATCCGGTTATTGCAACACTTTTTAATGGGGCTTTTTAAATTCAGGATATTGTTACGAAAATGAAAAATCTAGAAACTTGTTTTGCTTTTACATCGCTTAACATTAAAATTATAAACCAAAGCTACAAAAACAAAACAATGCAGTAAACAAACCTGTTTAAAAATTATCCTACTGCTTAATAAAGCAACAAACACCAGCATAAAAAACATGGTAAACAAGTAAACAAAAATACAAGAACAAACATCAGCATAAAAAAGTGGAAAACAAGTAAACAAAAATTCGACAACAAACACCACTAAAATTTCCGCCAAATAACTTTTTTTTTTAAAAATGCTTTAAAAAAACTACTGAATATTTTCTCAAATTTCTTTTTTTATTTGAAAGTACAATTCTTCCGGTTAATAATGGAAAATAATTTCATTCAAATGTCTGCCTCGGCTGGCCATGCAGTGGCCTACATGATCGTTTCAATTTTTAAGCACATTATCGATTGTGTGCAGCTGTACTTCACCAATGGCTTTACGAATATTGTCCTTTAAAGCGTCAATTGTCTCTGGCTTGTCGGCGTAACACTTATCTTTGACGGCACCCCACAAATAATAGTCCAGCGGTGTCAAATCGCAGCTCCGAGGTGGCCAAACGACATCAGCTCTGCGGCTGATAATGCGATCTTCAAAAACAGGGCACAAAACATCGAGTGTAGCTTCGGCTGTGTGGCACCTATCGCCGTCCTGTTGAAACCAAATGTTGCCAATATTCTCCTCTTCAATTTTTATGAACAAAAATTCGTTCAACATGGCCCGATAACGATCGCCATTGACTGTAACGGCCACTCCTTGCTCACTTTCGAAGAAAAATGGCCCAATTATGCCTCTGGACCAAAATTCGCACCAAACAGTGACTCGTTTTGGGTACGACGACTTTTCAATGTATGCGTACGGGTTTTCTGTGCCCCAAATGCGAGAATTTTGCTTGTTTACATACCCGCCAGAAGTCGCCGTAGTCTAGTAGGTAGTGTGTTGGCTTACTACACGCAAAAGCCTGGGTTCGAGCCCAGGCATCAAAGACAAAATACAAAAAGTATTTTTTCGGCGACTTCCTTTCAGCAGATTTCTGGTAGAAACTCTGAGAGTAAATAAAATTGCCATGAAAAAGTTTCTCAAAAAAATCTGTCGTTCGGAGTCGACTTTAAACTGTAGGTCCCACCACTCACGTATAAAATTAACACACACAACATAAGTGGTGTGAGAAACTAGGACGTTGTACAATGGGTCAATTCGACCTCCGGGTACTGTACTTGTCTTAATTGAGAAGTACACGTCCTCTAACCTAACCTAACCTAACCTGCATACCTGCCAAGATCAAAATGAGCTTCATGCGAAAAGATGATTCTTTTTTGCCAAAAGATCGATCACAGGCCCACTTAGCGAAGCGAAAACGCATTGGATGGTCAATTGGCTTCAACTCCTGAAGCAATTGGACTTTGTATGGCGTCATACCAAGGTCTTTATGCAAAATTCGTCTCAATGATGTCTCCGAAATGTTCAATTGTTGAGGACGACGGTGAGTTGATGTTGATGGCGCTTCACGCACACTTTCTGCCACAGCAGCAATATTCTCGGGTTTACGCACTGTTTTTGGCTTTTCACGCTTTGGTGTATCGATGAGGATGCCAGTTTCTTTCACTTTTTTCACAATATAACGAACATACGGAGCTGACGGCTGACGGCTCTTCTTCCAAAATCCGTACGCAATTTTCGCACACATTCTGCAACATTACCATGATTTTCAAAGTAATATCGCAATATTTCCCAGCGTTGTTCAAGCGTATACACAACCATATTCGTTCAGCGAAAGGATAAAACTAATTATCTGTCAAATCAGACATGAGCTAAGTGTTACCATTCACGAAATAAGCACTAGTTGGAAAAAACAAAACGTTAGATGGCGGACCCGATACATATATATATATGTACATCACTCTCACAATAATATTTATATCCCCATAACGCTGTATACTTTTATTAATAATTTCAATTCGTATTCGTATTTCAATTGCAATTGATTTGAGACCCAAGGAAATAAAAGAAAGAAAAATTCATTCGTTATGATATTCGATTTTATTTTTTTTTTTATTTTATCGCTAACGTTGTGGAATATTAACAATTCATTGAATATCCACGCGTAAGTAATTTACAAGGTGCCACTTTCTCGCTCTTTCTCTCTCTGTGTCTCTGCTTTTTTAATAAAACAATTTCCCTTTGATTCAGTTTTATCATTGATTCTTCTTCTATTCTCTTTTATTCTCTTTTTTGATTATAAAATATTATTGCATTATAAATTTTCCATAACATTTGATTCTTATAATTTTTATTTCAATTGCTTTTGCTTCAGCTCCAGCTCCTGCTCTTGCCTCTGCAACTCACAATGCTTAGATGATTTTTTCAATACACAAAGGAAGCATGCAAAATGCTCGTGATAACTCTCTCGCATGTAAGCACAGACACATAAGCCACACATGAATTGTTGAAAATAAAAAAAATATTTCAAACAAAAAAGGGGGAGAGCATGATATAGAGTGCTTGCGAAAAAAATAGAAGAGACAAATCACTATTTTGATGTTGAAAAACGTTAAGATTTTCTTTAACCCTTTGAGGGCGAAACACAGCTTGCTCAAATGAACGAAATTTTTAATTAAACTTCATATACCAATACATCCAAAGCGTCCTCAAAGCCTCCATTCACAAACACTATTGGTCATTACAACCCTTTAGCTTGGATTACAACCTAGCTTCTTACACAACTTATGTTGTGTGTATCAATTCTATCCACAATTGGCTGTACCTAAAGTCGACTCCGTACAACGAATTTTTTCAGAAACTTTTCATGGTAATTTTTATTTACTCTCAGACTTTTTGCCAGAAATCTGCTGAGAGGAAGTCACCGAATAAATAATTTTGTATTTCGTTTTGTTGGAGTTGTCTGACTTGGCCTGGCATCTAATAAGCCTACACTCTACCTACTAAACTACGGCGACCGTCATAGGTAGTAGACATAGTTTTAAACAACAGTTAGCAGTTGTTTATTTTGAACCTGAAACGATAAATCGTGCCTTATAATGCTTATTAGTAGTTCTCAGGGTAAAAAAGGCGGCTACTGCTAGTGAATGTGGACTCCGACACTTTTTACGTTGCGCAGATAACGGGTGATTTTTTTAGCTATAATCTTTTTGGCAACACTGGTTTAAACAGCTCACGCACGTGTCGTGTTTTGTTTCACTGTCAAACATCGTCAGTTTGGTCTATAATTTAACCATAAATCGTCTTACAAATGAACAACGCTTGCAAATCATTGAATTTTATTATCAAAATCGCGCGCTTCTTCCATTTTATTGTCAGTTTAATCGATCCACTGAAGCGGCTATTCCGGCTATTGTGACTAAATTTCGCACCAAATTTACATTGTTGGACATTAAACCACCAACACGCTTACGTAGAGTGCGAACTGAAGAAAATATCGCAGCTGTATCGGCCGGCCAGTGTTAATGGTGAGCATAAATTATCGATTCGTCACCGTTCGCAGCATTTGGTCCTCTGTTACTCAACAACGTGGAACATTTTGCGGAAGGATTTAGGTGTGAAGCCTTTCAAAATACAGCTGCTGCAAGAATTGAAGCCGAACGACCTACCGCAACGCAGAATTTATGGTGAATGGGCTCTTGGAAAGTTGGCCGAAGATCCACTTCTTTATCGAAAAATTGTGTTCAGCAACGAAGCTTATTTTTGGCTCAATGGATACGTAACTAAGCAGAATTGTCGATTTTGAAGTGAAGATCAGCCAGAAGCATTGCAAAAGCTACCAATACATCCAGAAAAAGTCACAGTTTGGTGCGGTTTACGGGCTGGTGGCATCATTGGACCGTACTTCTTCAAAGATGCTGCGAATCGTAACGTAACTGTGAATGGTGAGCGCTACCGTGAGTTGATATCCAACTTTTTCTTTTGTCCAAAATACAAGTGCTTAACTTGCATGACATGTGGTTTCAACAAGACGGTGCCACATGGCACACAGCACGCGTAACAATGGACTTATTGAGAGGCGAGTTCGGTGAACTTTTGATTTCATGTTCGGGACCGGTCAATTGGCCGCCTAGATCGTGCGATTTAACGCCTTTGGATTATTTTTTGTGGGGCTATGTTAAAGCTCATGTCTATACAGACAAGCCCGCTTCAATTGACGCATTGGAAGACAACATTGAAGCATTTATTCGTGAGATACCGGCCGAAATGTTGGAAAGAGTACGCCAAAATTGGACTAAGCTGATGGACCGTTTGAGGCGCAGTCGCGGTCAACATTTGCATGAAATAATCTTTAAACATTAATTTATATGGACCGTACTATCGATTCAAATAAAGATTTCATGCATTTTGCTGAATTTTATGTGTGTTTTTCTTTTTGAAAAATTTTTCCTACAGCTTTTAAAATATCACCCAGTGTGTATTAATTTTATCCATAAGTGACGGGACTTGTAGTTTAAAGTCGACTCCGAACGACAAATTTTGTTTTTTGGCTGAATTTTCATGCCAATTTTTGTTTACTCTCAGAGTTTTTGCCGGAAATCTGCTGACAGGAAGTTGCCTAAGAAATACTTTTTCATATTTCGTTTTGTTGGACATAACTGACCTGGGGTTTGAATCGTGGCCTTACGTCTACTAAGCCAGCGCACTACCTACTACACTAAGGCGACACCATTCTGCTTTTTAATTTAGTATTCAGTAAATGGAAAGAAAATTTCTTTGTATAATATTTATATTCAAGTCCTTTGATTGAACCTACGACCAATCAAGTCCATTCCAATCATTTCTCTTCATTGTAAGTATTTTTATTTCATTCTACGATTCCTTTCCTTTCTTTCCCTATTTCAGTTAAAATAACAGGAAGAGAAGCCTGATCTGCTCTAAAAACATTTCTGGTTTAATATCATCAATTACTAAGGGGATATGACGTCACATGTCCCCATCACATGTATTAGCTCCACATTGATTCTCGTCTTTGCAAGGCGGGAATTTTTAAAGTAAAAATGTCTGATAATTCAAAAATATCTATGATATTGGTTAGAGGTCGTAGGGATATCATTTAAATTTCAATGCTACTGGACTGGTCAGGACTACGACAGAGCATAGAATTTATGTTACAGAGCATAGGGGCCTTCCGCGGTTGTTTAACCTTAGGTTTAACAGCAGGTTGTTTTGTAAGTATATATGTGTGTATATATGTATGTGCAGTATAAGCAGGCTCTGCTGATGGATTAGGAGATTGGCTTCTATCCCAAAATCATACGCGTGCCAATAGATTTTTCATTTCTTCAAAAGATATTTGCAGCATCTCTCCCTCTCTTCTAGGGCGTCCTTACAATGGGCCATTTTGACCTCTCAGTATTGTACTTGTCCAATTGTCAAATACACGTGTTTAAAGCTAAACTAGCATAACCTATCTGCAGCATTTGTGGATCGCAGGAAGAGGAGGAACCCGGCTTTTGCTTTGAAGAGGTCGTTGTAGTTGACTTTTTATTTTCTGCCCTCTTTGACTAAACTCTTCTGAATCAAAATTACCGGAATATTGCGATCTATTTTAAAATCAAGAGGTTTTTCTATAGGAACTGTGTGATCATTCGGTTTAATTTCGATTTGTGCTACTGCACAGGGCCTAATCTTCATAATGTAATCTAAATAGGTGACGTACCCTTCTTGAAGAGTGATGCATGAGATTCATGAGACCCTTAGAGGACGTGTACTTGTCAGTTAAGACAATTACAGTACCCGGAGGTAGAATTGACCCTTTGTACAATGGGACCCTTGCTGCTGTTATTCATTTTAATAATTCACTACCAAAAGCAGCAGACTGAAATCCAATAGAACTGCTCTGAAGAGGTCGCCGTTGTTGACTTTTTATTTTCTCGCCTCTTTGGCTAAACTCTTCTGAATAAAAATTACTGGAATATCGTGATTTATTTGGAAATCGAAAGGTTTTTCTAAAGGGACTGTGTAATCACTACCTTGGATTTTGATTTGTGCTACTACACAGGGTCTAACCCATGGTTTAAATAAAAACTTGCTCTTCAAGACGGACACCTATAACCTATTTAGGTAGCGTACACCCTGCTTGAAGAGTGATGCATGGGATTCATGACACCATTCCTGCTGTTATTCATTGTAATAAAAGTTTTTACCCTCTACACTTAAAAATAATAGACATCCGGCTGTTATTTCAAGAAATTTAACTTCAAATACTGCTTAACAGAACTTGCTAGAGGCCTTTAAAGCGTTAAAGAACACATTAAATCTCACACACAGTCACAGTTTCACATATATTTCGCCTTGTACTCTAATTTATAAACGTCAATACGTTTTTACTGTTTTTTCCTCTTCTTTTCTTTTTATTTTTTTAATAAGAATTTCCATTTATTTTTACTCCTCTCTCTCTCTCTCTCTCTCTGTTACGTTTTCTTCTTCATTTGATTCCGTGTTTTTATAGAAAATTGTCATACACCATTGAGTAGTAGCGTTGCTAAACACTCACATGCAGCTTGGCATAGAGTACAAATGCCTCAATTCCCCATATAATCACGCAAAGAATCAAACACACATGAGTTATTAAAATACGTAGGGGCTGCTACTGCATGGCAGCAACAATTGTTTAAACATCAGCAATAGCACCAACACACAACACCCAACATATTCCTCTTCGTCATGCAGCTCACATTAGATGCAGCCAGCAGCGTTTGAAAATTGTTTTGCTGTAGCATTGTTATCAGTGGAACGCATTTAAGCATCACGTAACAAATTCTCGAGAGAAAATTACGTAATCAATCGTTAGAAAACGATTCTTCTGTGAACGACAAAACGATGAGTTTTTTCATTGTGTTTCCTGCTCTTCAAATTTCGAATTCATATGATGCTGCTGCTGTTGTTCTATTGTTCAGAGAGAGAATGTTATTGGAATGCAATTGATGTACGGATGACTGTATAGAGGGGGTTCTTTGTAATCTTGAGTTTAAAAATGTTGCAACAGAAAAAGTCCTCCGCTTGATTTAGCTACGGATTATAAAGGAAAAATATTAAATGAGTGTCCTTAATGAATTGATTCAGACTACAGGTGAAATGAGATTCATAGCAGGAAGTTAGAAATGTATTCTCAAGCCTTGTAGAAGAAGAGTTGTAAGCTTAGGTTTAAGTCTGAGTGGTAGCTCTGATTTCAAAAAGCTCACTTGAGTACTGACTAAGTTCCACCAAAAACAGGGAAAAGGAAGAAGTTGGTCAGCGCAAGGGCTGCACATCAGTTGTAAGCTTAACAGAAATAATTAGACAATCCTTGAGCACCAGTTTTGCGAGCATGAGCTTTGAGAAACCAGGAAAGGTCCATTACGAGCATTTTCAATTTCAAAAAGAAATCAAAACTTAACAAAAAACAAAGAAAAACGATGCAGAAAGTAAACTTAGGGGAGATCAGAGATGAATGTCTCCAGCTCAGTATTACTAAGAGATACCAGTTCTAGTAGGCAATTGAAGATATCACGGCCAGGAATACAAAGTGCTTTCAATTGCTTGGCACAACAGACTCACAAAATGTGTTCGAAATATTCTGGCATTCCCACATTGTCGCAAACTTTGCAAATTCAATTTCGTCGCCGTGTTTTAGGTTCGCGATTTAAATACTCTCATGCGTTGCCTCTGTATCTGGAGGCAATGAGAACCTGTGCCTCGTTAGTATTGGAAACTCTTTGCACTTAAACTTGTTGCCCAAGGTAAAGAGAATCAGGGCTATGGAGATCATGGTTAAAATCATTCTTATGTTAGATAGAGCCGGGGGCAAATTGAACTCATAAATCGAGTAGCTGGCAGCATCCTTCTTTAACTGATGCCTGGACAGGAAACTCTATATTTTGGAACATATTTCTCAGTGTGACAAAAAATTACGGAATTTGAAGGTCTTAAACACTTTTATTTTTTTGCCGCCTGCGAAGTAATCAAGAACAAAAGCGGAATAAAAATGGGAATGTTTCATTCCAACTTGAAATACTCTAAGCTTCACTCAGAAATTAGTAAGGTATAGTATGGGATGGAAGGAATGGGAAGGTATAATAACGGCAAGGTTACGATTGTTTATATATTTTTTTTTACTGGAGATCGGCATATTTGATTGACTTAAGAGCGATAAAATCAACACAATAATTTTTTTAATGGTTTTCATCACATTTGAGTGACTAAAGCCCTGGTTAGCCAAACGTCCACAGAACTTAATGGTACGTATAATAATGATTACTGAACCGTAATATAAATTTGCTCTTCATATACTCCGAACGATTCGTACGTTCTGTTACGTTCCGTGAACGTTTGGCTAACCGGGGCTTAAGGAACAGCAGTCATTTGAGCGCTACACTGCTTCGTAAGTGCCTCAGTTGCAATACTAGGAGAATTGTGATGGCTTTGAGGACGCAAGTCTGTGATTACACAAACTTTTCAGTTTATCTTATCACAATTAATTGGCTGTACCTACAGATGCTCGATCAACACGTGAATATATTATTGACTGAAGGGAGACAGTCATGTTGGCAAAAGTCTCCCTGTTTCCCTAGTTGCGTAGGTTAGAGAATTAAAGATACGATTGCTTATAGGGAAATTGGGATGGCGTTAAGATCGCAAGTCTGCGATTACACAAACTTTTCACTTTTTATTGTCATAATTAATTGGCTGTGCTCGTAGGTGGATAATTTCTTGACTGAAGGAAGACAATCATGTTGGCAAAAGTCTCCCTGTTTCCCTAGTTGAGTACATTCGATAATTAAAGTTACGATTGCTTATAGTTTTACTGGAGGTCGGCATATGTAATTGACTGAAGAGCGACAAAATCCATACAATAATTTTTTCTTGGGTTCATCACATTTGAGTGACTAAAGCCCTGGTTAGCCAAACGTCCACGGAACTTAACGGTATGTATACTCATTTCTGGAATACGAAAAGCAATACGAACGATTACCGAACCGTAATATAATTTTGGGTAAGAATTTACATTACTCTTCATATGATAAAAACGAACGTACGTCCGGTTGCATTTCGTAAACGTTTGGCTAACCGGGGCTTAAGGAACAGCTGTCATTTGAGCGCTAAATTAACTCATGAATGCTCCCCAGTAGTAATGCTAGGATAATAGTGATGACGTTGAGAGTACAAGTCTGTGATTATACAAACTTTTCACTTTTTCTTGTCATAATTAATTAGCTGTGCTCGTAGGTTATCGATCAGCATGTGGATAATTTCTTGACTGAAGGAAGACAGTCATGTTGGCAAAAGTCTCCCTGTTTCCCTAGTTGCTTACATTAGAGAATTAAAGTTACGATTGCTTATAGTTTTACTGGAGATCGGCATATTTTGATTGATTGAAGAGCGATAAAATCGACACAATAATTTTTGACTGACTAAAGCCCTGATTAGCCAAACGTTTACAGAGCTTAATGGAATGTCTCCCTGCATACTCCCTAGTTACATACGTTATAGAATATTTATCATTTTTATATCCAGTAACTGAAGCAGGCCATTACTTTTGTGAACTGCTGTAATAAGATGTGACTTTCGAATACATTTTGCTTTGACTTCAAAGCATTTTGGATTGCCAGGCAGGAGACATGATAGATCCTAATGTAATGACAAAGGATTTTCAAACCTTTTATGATGGAATAAAAGCCGCAGGTATATTTTATTTTCTTGAAAGTATTGTTTTGTTAAGATTTTAGTTCTTAAGTGTTTGGAAAGTCCTTTAAAATACGTATGGAATAAGTCTTTATTATAGGGTCCGCCAAATAACTTTTTTTTTGAAAATGCTTTAAAAAGAAAAACTACTGAATATTTTCTCAAATTTCTTTTATTATTTGAAAGTAAAATCCTTTCGGTTAATAATGGAAAATAATTTCATTCAAATGGCTGCCTCGGCTGGCCATGCAGTAGCCTACACCAGAAGATGCCGAATTTGGCAAAAAAAAAGACATCTTTTCAGATGAAGCTCATTTTGATCTTGGCGGGTATGTAAACAAGCAAAATTTGTCGCCTTTGGGGAACAGAAAACCCGCACGTATAAATTGAAAAGTCGACACACCCAAAACGAGTCACTGTTTGGGGCGGATTTTGGTCCAGAAGCATAATTGGGGAATTTTTCTTCGAAAATGAGCAAGGAGTGGCCGTTACAATCAATGGCGATCATTATCGGGCCATGTTGAACGAATTTTTATTCACCAAAATTGAAGAGGAGGATATTGGCAACATTTGGTTTCAACAGGACGGCGCTACGTGCCACACAGCCGAAGCTACACTCGATGTTTTGCGTCCTGTTTTTAAGATCGCATTATCAGCCGCAGAGCTGATGTCGTTTGGCCACCTCGGAGCTGTGATTTGACACCGTTGGACTATTATTTGTGGGCTGCCGTCAAAGATAAGTGTTACGCCGACAAGCCAGAGACAATTGATGCTTTAAAGGACAATATTCGTGAAGCCATTGGTGAAATACAGCTGCACACAATCGATAATGTGCTTAAAAATTGGACCGATCGTGTAGGCTACTGCATGGCCAGCCGAGGCAGCCATTTGAATGAAATTATTTTCCATTATTAACCGGAAGGATTGTACTTTCAAAGTAGTTTTTTTTTAAAGCATTTTCAAAAAAAAAAAGTTATTTGGTGAACCCTTTATATGACCTTTGAACTACATATCCTTTGTATTCAATAACAACAATTTCAAAGGATTATGTCTTTGTAATATTTCTTTGATGTCCTTTTAAAAAAGAGGCTCAAAATAAATGATAATGATTTGTACCACAATGATGTGTCACTTTTTTAAGGGGGGGTTTGACTTTTGAAAGTCATAAATAACAAATGATTTGAATTTGAAAAACCATTCTGTTTATTTATTAACAAATGCCATTCAAAATTGTTTGGAGAATATATTTATTATAAACATTTGAATAAAATAGAAACAGAAATAGAATGGCATTCCTTGTTGTTCATGGAAAAAGACAGGAGAAAGCCTATAAATTCAGAAATTATTTGTAACTTGTGTTTGCCCCTTTTTTTTTTCTTTGGCTATAAATTATGGCCAATATTTTATTGTTTAAAGACAACATCACACTTTACTACAACAGACATACAAACTACAAATATATTTCTAAGGAAAAAAAGAAAGAGAAACCAAGAGAAATAAATAAAAACGAATTATTTTTCCAACATTTTTTTCATGGCTTTAAAGAAAGGCGTCTCTCTTTATCTTTTTCAAATTTATTTTCTTTTTATTTCTCTTTCTCTCCACCGATAGTTGTGTGCGAGAAAAAAAGGCGTTAAAATGGAAAAACTTGTCTCAAATCTGTTTAAGATGAAAATATTTTGTGTAACATAGGCTTGAATAGACACGACCAAATCACATTAAAATTTAATCAGCCGTTAAATAGAAGGCAAAATGGAAAAGAGTCAAGCAAAATACACGATTACATGGCAAGGCTAAACCAACCATAAATTGTGTTTTTTGAAATATTCTTGGAATATGTATTAAAGATAAATTATATTTCTGTTTCGTTTTATATTAAAGCAAATTGTATGAATTATTAAAGATTTGACTCCATTTTTTGTAAATTAATGGAGTTACACATCCAAGCGTATGATTAATATTATTATGAAGCCAAATATAACATGACGTATGAGTAACAGAGACTTGAATAGAAATTCCTTAAAATGCCAACAGAGTTAAAACACATTTTAAAACGTTTTAAAGTTAGATAACGCACAGTATAGAACACCGATACTGGTAAGGAAATCTTCTCTAGGAATGGTGTAAAGCCAAACTAATGGGTGATTTTTTAAGAGCCATAGGAAAAAAATTTCAAAAAGAAAAACACATAAAATTAAGAAAAATTCATGAAATCTTTATTTGAATCGATAGTACGGTCCATATAATGTGATGTTTGAAGATTATTTCATGCAAATGTGGACCACTACTGCACCTCAAATGGTCGGTCCATCCGCTTAATCCAATTTTGGCATACTCTTTCCAACATTTCGGCCGGTATCTCACGAATAAATGCTTCAATGTTGTCTTCCAATGCGTCAATTAATGCGGGCTTGTCTGTATAGACATGAGCTTTAACATAGCCCCACAAAAAATAGTCTAAAGGCATTAAATCGCACGTGAAATAAAATGTTCACCGAACTCGCCTCTCAATAACTCCATTGTTACGCGTGCTGTGTGGCAGGTGGCACCGTCTTGTTGAAACCACATGTCATGCAAGTCAAGCTCTTCCATTTTGGGCAAAAGAAAAGTTGGATATCATCTCACGGTAGCACTCACAATTCATAGTTACGTTACGATTCGCAGCATCTTTGAAGAAATACGATGCAATGATGCCACCAGCCCATAAACGGCACCAAACTTTGACTTTTTCTGGAAGCATTGGTAGCTTTTGCAATGCTTCTGGCTGATCTTCACTCCAAAATCGACAATTCTGCTTATTTACGTATCCATTGAGCCAAAAATGAGCTTCGTCGCTGAACACAATTTTTCGATAAAGAAGTGGATCTTCGGACAACTTTCCAAGAGCACATTTTGATAATAAAATTCAATGATTTGCAAGCGTTGTTTGTTTGTAAGACGATTCATGATTAAATTATAGACCAAACTGAAGATGTTTGACAGTGAAACAAAACACGAAACGTGCGTGAGCTGTTTAAACCAGTGTTGCCAAAAAGATTATAGCTAAAAAAATCACCCGTTATATACTCCTTGATTAATGTGCAGACTAGGTCTCTGAAGGGATTGCACCGTTTGGTAGCGTTATTATTTGCCAGTGTAAATATGCTGCCAGAAGTACACTGACAAAGTAGTATAACAGCTCGTTGTTGATTTCCATCTGCAGAATAGGTACAGTGTGATACTATGTTAGAATTCTGGGTATTGGGACATACAGAAAAATTATGAGATGAATTATGTGTGTAGTAAGGAAGGCATTGCAAAATGTATTAATCAGGTGGAGCACGCAGTTTTCGAACTATTCTTAGGTATAATTTAGGTTTAGGTCTAGGTCGGAGTGGTAGATTTGATATCACAAAGCTCACTTGAGCACTCATAGCGGCCCGTTGTGATACCACGGTTGAACCAAGTTCCACCAAAATCATGGAAGAGGAAGAAGTTGGTCAGCGCAAGAGCTGAACATCAAAAGCACGACTACCCTACATTGGAAAACCAGCCAGAAAGTGTGATAATACGAAGATATATCCTTGATATCAATAGATGATAGCTCCGTTAAGCTGACAAGAAATGGAGAGCCAAATAGCCTATATCTACACCTAGTAAAAGACGGGCACTGACAAAGAAAGTGGATAACAGTCTCCTCTTCCTCAGCGGATCTGCATACACGGCAGAAGCCGTTAAATGGGATCCTCATTCTTTCCGCGTGTCTACCATAACGCAATGACCTGTAAGCATGTCCTCTGTGGTTGAGATGAAGTCACGACCAAGACCAAGTAATTGGTTGGTACGCCTTCTATCCATCAAGGGCCAGGTGAGTCTAGCTGCGGAGCAGGACTTCTCATTGACCCAGGATAGGTTGGCGTCTGGAAAGAATTTTCGCGCAGGGGCCAGCTTAACCGAGGTAAGTGGCACTTCCAAGTCTATTGAAGAGGATTCCGGAAGGAGCGCACCAGCTCTGGCGAACTCGTCGGCCCTACAGTTTCCCGGAATGTTACTGTGCCCGAGGACCCACACCAGTGAGACACTGGTGAAGCGCCCAGAAAGAAGGTCGAGACAGCGGCGGTTTTCCCCAACGGTCCTAGAGTTATTCAGGAAACCCGATAGAGATCTTATCGCGGCCTGACTACCAGAAAAGACCGAGACGCGAGTGAAAGGAGCACCGTTGACGAAGATCTATTGAGCGGCCTGGTAAATTGCCATCACCTCCGCCTGAAACACGCTGCTATAGTCCGGCAGACGGAGAGAAATGTTCAGGTCCAGTTTCCCAGAGTAGACACTGCTTCCAACCCCATTATTGAGTTTAGAGCCGTCGGTATATATATATATCCAGGACTTCCGGGGGGACAAGCGCTTTAGGATTCCAGTCGTCCTTATTCGGAATCAGAAAGTGGAAACCCCTGTCGAAGTAATATTCAGCAGGGAGAAGGTCGATGTTCACGGGGGCCACTGTATCAACCTCCAACATAGTGGAGTGACCAGAAGGTACAATTTGCCAACGAGACAGGGCATTAAGTCTAGTCGCAGCAAACTTAGCCGCCTGCTTAGCGAGAAGCACAGTGGGAAGCCAGTTGAGCATTGCGAATAAGGCTTTCATGGGGGTTGTGCGCAAAGCGCCAGTTATATAAATAGCCGCAGACCTTCTGCGTCTGCAGAAGTCTGACGTTGTGTTGTCTGTTTAGAGCAGTCCACCAGAAAGCAACACCGCATAAGAGGTTGAGTTCGATGAACGTAGAATATATCCAACGCATGATATTTGGGCGAGGACCCCACCTGGTTCTGACCGCTCTACTACAGCAGTAAGCAGCACATGCAGCCTTACGTGCCCTAGCAGCCAGATTCGCCCTCCAGTTGAGCTTGGGATCGAGGTTCAGGCCCATTTTAATTGCATCCCCCGGTCAGACGTTCACTTGCTATTCTCAGACTGCTTCGGAATAGTTTCATGGGTAACTTTAATCACATTCTGCTGTAATTATGCAGCAAAAATTTCGATTGTATTAAAACTATTTGGTTTTTTCTGTCTCCATCTTCCTGATTTGGCAAGTATACCGTCCCAAACTGCCTTTACCACTCCACAAAAGTTTTAACTTAAATAGCGATGTGGAAGCTGCCTTCCCCATAATCTCATCTGCCCGCTCATTGTTGAGAATTCCTATAATAAGTGGGATAATTCGGAAGGTGCTCAGCTGATTCATGATGTTTTTTCTCTGCAAGAACATTGTGAGGAAAATATTTGATCCTCAAACGAAAAAAAACTGTTTAAAACTCTCACAGTATTTAATGTATTTGCTCCTAAAAATAGGCTTTGCTATCAATCATTCATTGCTTAAAATATGTCCAACTTGTCTCCTTGGCAAACTGTGATTGAAAGCCAAGAAAAATTTGTATACAACCACAATAAAACTCAATACATTCATACCCATACATACATATATCCTATACAGACCCTCTCCTTATCTCTCTTGTTTCATGACTCTTACTTTTCTATCCCAATAAGACAACATTAAGCTCTCCTCTTTAAATTATAAGAACAAAAGGAAGAGAAACAAACCAAAAAGAACTGCTAAACAACATCTAATCTTTACGTAATCTTTGCCTTCTAAAGGCAGGACAAAAAAGAAGGCATAAAGAAAGGAAAAGAAACAGAGAGAAAGAGAGGAAAAGAAAAAAGAAAATTAAACGAGTTAATCAGTATTGAAAAATCTTTGTGTTGCTTAATAAAGTTGGAAGAAAGAAGAGAATGAGAGAGAGAGAGTGAGAGATTTGATTAACATTGTAGGACACTTCCCTTTTAAGGTAACCTTTAGAACCTTGAACTAAAAAAAAGGAATTAAAATTGGAAACCATATTTCAAAAGAAACATGTCAACTTGACAAAACGTACCAAAAAAAAGAGAAAATTATGCCAACAATCTTAGGAAGTGCTAGAGAAATTGTATGAAAGAAAAATATTTTTACTGGCAAGCAATACTTTTTGTCAAAGTCAAGAAAGATAAGAGCAGCAGGAATATTTACTTTTTGCATGAGATGAAATCATAGATATTTGTATGTATGTTTGTGTGCATATTAGCAATATTGAGCAGAAAATTTAATTTACAAGGGAGAGTATCTTGCCATTTCAAAAATAATGAGATCGTTGAACGTTTTTACTTCCTAGTAATGCTTGGATGTTTGGCCATTATATGAACGAAATTCAATGTCATTTAACTGATCGCAATCTCCTCAAGCAGTTTTTAACGTTTTAAAAATTATTGTGGCCTTAATTTAACGATTTTTGCTTTCCAAATGCCGCTACATATGGACATTATCCGCGCAGTCACGATTGTCTTATGATCTCATAGAGAATATAGACTACGGTGCCGTATAAGTAGTGCCATGGAGTTTGCATGAGTGCTCATACTGCATTAACTTGCAGGCAATTTGCTGTGCTATAGATACATACAAACATACATACATAGTTGGTCATAACAATCCTTCAGTCAGGATTACAACCTAGTTTCTCACACCACTTATGTTGTGTGTGTTAATTTTATACATGCGTGGTGGAGGACCTACAGTTTAAAGTCATCGCCGAAAGACAAATTTTGAGAACTTTTCATGGCAGTTTTATTTTATTCGTAGAGTTTTTAACCAGCAAAATATTAAGAGGAATCGCCGCTGAAATACTAAAATTTCGTTTTGTTGGAGATGTCTGACCACGGGTTTCTAACATGGCCTCACGTCTAATGAGCCAACACACTACCTGCTAGACTACGCCGACATACTTTACATACATACATAATTGGTCATTACAACCTTTCAGTCAGGATTATGGACCTAGTTTCTCACAACACATAAGTGGCGGGACCTAGAATTTAAAGTCGACTCCGAACGACAGATTTTTTTGAGAAACTTTTCATGGCAATTTTATTTGCTCTCAGCTGTTTTGCCAGAAATCTTCTGAGAGGAAGTCGCAGCTGAAATATAAAAATTTCGGTTTGTTGGAAATGTCTGACCTTGGGATTGTATCATGGCCCCAAGTCCAATAAGCCAACAAACTACCTACTAGACTACGGTGGCTCACTATGCTGTTACTTATTTCGGAGTAAAAAGATGTCTTGTGTCCTTCCTTGTCGCCTGTCAATCCTTACCATATTTGAAATTCTCACGGGCTACTGTCTTATTGCAAGACATCCCGATCGAATTTGCATTGCCTCAAATGACTTCAACAGGAGCTAAGTGATGTGCAAGTGATGTTAACGGATGTGCCAGTACCAGAGATCATCAATGAGTATTCAAAAAGATGAGTAGAATCGGATCATATTCATAATTACTGATACTTATACGCATTCATACTTATTTAAATATCATGTTACCTCTACTCATATTCAAAGTTTGAAGTACTCATCATATTTATACTTAACAACACATATGATGTTATCGATTTCGACTGTCCATAACTCAACCTATACACGAAGCAGAAAATGAGTATGAATCGCATAGGAACACTAAAATACTTACTAGAAGGTTGTGTGTTTGCTCTGCTTGCTGTCTTTGTCTGTTTTCTCTTGTTGTAAAGGCAACAGCAGCTAAGCCTGTAAATTTTGATGAATGATTTGAGTCACTGGAATCATTTCTAAGTATTATAAGTATTTTTCTAAAGTTATGAATCTAAATGAGTTGGCTTATGAATCAAACATATTTCGAATGGTATGAGTTTGATGTCAACGTTGTACTCATACTCATTGCAACCTGTAGTTATAAATCAACGTTGTAGTGAGTATGAATGAATCAGAGTACATTGTTAAATTTCAATATTGTTGGCTCACTTATAGTCAAAATTTCATGAGTGCTTATGAGTAGTGAATAAGCGATTCATTGCTAATCTCTGGCCAGTACCCTGTACTTGCAATAAGATGGCGAAGATTCTTAAGCTCTCATTTTCTGTTATCCTGGATTGTACTCGCCGATATAAAGATTGTTGCAATAACAAGGTCTGGTGTCGTTTATGTTTACCCGTACATAATTGAACTTTACAACCCTTTAGCCAGGATTACAACCTAGCTTCTCACACCACTGATGCTGTGTGTGTTAATTTTATACATGAATGGCGGGACCTAAAGTATAAAGTCGACTCCGAACGGCAGATTTTTTGAAAAACTTTTCATGGCAATTTTGCTGTCCTCTCACAATTTTTACCAAAAATCTGTCAGAAATTTTTTTGTTGAAGATGTCTGACCTGGGGTTTAAATCGTGGCCTCATGTCTAATAAGCCCATAAGCTACTTACTAGACTCGGTTATGTTTCTTTTAGAAAATATACAATCTCCGGGTTGGAAATATTTTGTTTTTTAAATTCCTTTCCCTTTACACTTTGGCCTGATTAAAGAAATCATTAAAGACTGAACTTCATTTTACCGCAAATGCATTTAATGGCTTTCATTTCCCACTGTATACAATAAAAACACACACAGAGAGAGAAAAAAAAACACCAAAAAACACGAAGTAAATTATCGCTTAATAAAAGAGAACAGAACACAGAAAAAAATTGAAAGAGAAACAATGAAAAGAAAAAAAACTGGACAACAAGATTTTCGTTTCCAAAAAAAAAACAGAACTCTGGCCTGCATGTAGTTATTGTTGTATTGTTTGTACAAGTAACTCCCCTGTTAATGTCCACCATTGTTTTGCTTTCGTTTTTTTGTGCTTGTGTTTGTGGGTGTTTGTTTTTAGTTTACAGCATGCTTATGCTTGCTTTTAAGTGTGTGTAAATGTAAGTTACTAGTGCATTAACTGTTATACTCTTTTGTTGTTGGTTTATTATTATTGCTGTTGTTGTTGTTATTTCCTTAAATAAATTCTTTTGAGGTTTTAGATAATGGCATGATTTTCGTTTATTTTTTCTTGCTCTCAGTTAACTGTTGCACTATTTTTTTGTATTCTCTCTCCCTCTCTCTTCCTCTCTCTCTCTCTCTCTCTTTGGTTGTTTACCATCTTTTATCATTATAAACAATACAAGTGGTAATGAGCTTTTGTTTATTTTTGGTTAATTTTTTCTTCTTCTTTTTTGTGTGTTATTTTTTGTTTTTTATTGTTGTTGCTTTCGCTGTTTATATTTTCTTTGGTTTGTTTGTTTGTTGTTGCAATTTCCCTGGCTGGTATAAGCATTATGGTTGGTTATTATGGCATATTGTGTTGTGTTGTGGCGCTCTATCTTTTGTTTTGTGTAAATGTGGGGTAAACGGCACAATTATCGTGTAATTTTTTCTTTGTTTTTTTTGGTTTTTTTCTCGCTTTTGTTGCCAGTTTAATTTGTTTTTGCTGTTTTACTGTTTTTATTCGCCGCAATTAAGACAGATTTTAAGGCATTATTTTGCCGCATTATTTTCATTTCTTTCATATTTTTTCGCTCTCTTTCTCTCTCTCTGTTATTTTCTCATTTAAATTTTGATTGAAACATAAAAATGAGGCTGGACGTGAATGGACTTTAATTTTATTTAAAGTGTGTAGATTACAGAGCTCAAAAGTGAAACAAATTATCATTATTATGAGCTTAAAAAATAAGTTTTTTTCAAATGCAAATATAAAAAGGTAAAATAATACAACGGCAATGGTTGGAACAAATTTTTATAAAGAGAAGGTTGTCTTAAATTATTTTTAAATATAAAAATATTTTTTAAATATTCAGTCTTGTGTGAAGACGCGGTGCGTTTGAAGAGAGTACTCGTGGTTTGAAGATCTCCGTTACAAAGATCTGTCGAATAATTGTCTAGTAATTGTTATTGTTTATGCAAAGGGTGTAAACAGAGGAATTACAAAGAAAAGCAATTGTTGTTGTTTACATCAAGTTGTGAACAGTGGCACACAGAATTGTGCGAATAATAAAGAATTTTAAATAAAACTAAATACAAATTTATTTTAAATTTATTTGCAGTCTACGAGATCATATTTTAAACGTTTTTAAAAGACAAAAGCCTAATCTCAGTCTACACTTTAATGACGAGGAGTTGTATATTACCAGTAGTTTCTGAATTTCTGATGAATTAAGATTTCAATTCCAAAAAAGTAACAAATTTTACTTCATAATTCGTTCTTGTAACGAAGACTATGTACACTTAAGAATATTTAAGCGTTTTCAGAATACCTATTCCTCTTTGCCAATTATTTTTATAAATAGGAATCTGAAAACCAAATTTTTAATCAATAATGCACAAAAATTTGTTCTAAAAAGCATTTTTATACGAGTGTCAGAATTATTATTTCACAAAAAAGTCAACTCATAAGTGATTAGAATTAGAATAAGTGATTAGCATTCAGACTTCTTGAAAAATAAATTCTTTCTTCAAAATCTGTTCAGCAATCTTCAAACAAATGCTCTGAGAGTAACTAACTTCCATTAAAATCTTGTCAAATATGCCATTCGCACTCGATGTAAACTTTTTCTTTCTGACCCAATTAAAGTAACATAGGCAACATGGGTGGTTAGTCCAGGGCTTTACGTGAGTATCGCCATGATGACATACCCACGGTTTGAAACAATGCGTTTACCAACGCCCCCACGCACAATGATGCAGCCTCATTGTAGGAATACCATAGATTACGTCACTATATGTGAGTAACCAGTCGAAGCCATGCATTTGAACATGACTTCCTCTTGGTTAGGTGTCGCAGACTATCTAAACTCCTTTGTGAAAGTTGTTAAGAGTGTAACGCCACACCAAGCTTGGGCTCTTCCCGCGATTTGGGTATAAACCACAGTTGCCACGTTGCTTTCACAAGAGGGCCGCAAAATGTCGGTCTCCCGACACCCTTAGGTTAAGTTAGGTTAGGTTAGAGGACGTGTACTTGTCAATTAAGACAATTACAGTACCCGGAGGTCGAATTGACCCATTGTACTACGTCCTAGTTTCTCACACCACTTATGTTGTGTGTGTTAATTTTATACATGAATGGTGATACCCTACAGTTTAAAGTCAACTCCGAACGACAGTTTTTTTAAGAAACTTTTTCATGGCAATTTTATTTACTCCCAGAGTTTTTGCCAGAAATCTGCTGAGAGGAAGTCGCCGAAGAAATACTGTTTGTATTTTGTCTTGATGTCTGGCGTGGGGCTCGAAATCTGGCTTTACGTCTAATAAGCCAACACACTACCTACTAGACTACGGCAACTTCTCCCGACACCCTTAGTACCAGAATTATACTTCCGGTCAGTCTTCGTAGTCCAGTCTGCTGCCAGTTGAATCCCAAACGGTACGGGAATGGTGACCCAACAGGAAAAGGGAACATGGGTGGTGTAAAAAGCTCGGTTTTAATCCTGACAAAAGAGTTGTCATGAGCAATTAAGTAAGTAAACGCAACATGTACAGCTTCAGATACAAGCGAAATGGCACTGGAAATTCCTGTACTGTTGTTTGGATTCATGACTGACATTATATTCTCGGTAATCAAGTAAGTTTCAGAGGTTTTGATTATACTTTTCAAAGACTTTTACATGAGTTGTAGAGGTATAGGAGGATACTGTTATTCGTCTGTTGAATATATACGCAGTATGTGCTCAGCATTACGCTTGAAGAAAAATCTCTTGGGTTTTTACTATGCAGATGATCTTATTTATCTGTTGAGTATGTCCATTGACAGACTTAATGCCTCTGGATAGTACCGCGACTAGAAGAAACAATCGCCGAAACTTGGCTTAAGTATTCTCCACTGACATAATATTTATAATAGCCTGTCAGCATTATTCAGGACTACGCGTAAGGGTTTTATTGTCGTGAAGAAGCGACTCAATTTTTCTTCTCCCCAAACTTAATAGGATATCCCTATAACGCCTACTCCAAGCCTGTTGCAAAACTTGGCCTATGTATTCTCTGCTGACTTAAAATCTGTGCAAAGAGGCATTCCTTTAGAAAACATCTGTAATTCCTTTATTTAAACAACGAAAAGTAGCCAATGATGGGCAACTGCTTCGTTTTCTGTTATACTTTATAACCATTTGAACAGAGGGCCTCAACCATCCTTTCAAACGGACTCTAATACCAAAGGTTTGGCTGGCTTATTCTAAAAGGAGTTTTCTACTGTCATTTCGGCCTCATAAAGGGTCCGCCAAATAGCTTTTTTTTTTTAAATGCTTTAAAAAAAAAACTACTGAATATTTTCTCAAATTTCTTTTTTTATTTAAAAGTACAATCCTTCCGGTTAACAATGGAAAATAATTTCATTCAAATGGCTGTCTCGGCTGGCCATGCAATAGCCTACACGATCGGTCCAATTTTTAAGCACATTATCGATTGTGTGCAGCTGTATTTCACAAATGGCTTCACGAATATTGTCCTTTAAAGCGTCAATTGTGTCTGGCTTATCGGCGTAACACTTATCTTTGACGGCACTCCACAAATAATAGTCCAACGGTGTCAAATCGCAGCTCCGAGGTGGCCAAATGACATCAGCTCTGCGGCTGATAATGCGATCTTCAAAAACAGGGCGCAAAACATCGAGTGCAGCTTCGGCTGTGTGGCACGTAGCGACGTCCTGTTGAAACCAAATGTTGCCAATATCCTCCTCTTCAATTTTTGTGAACAAAAATTCGTTCAACATGGCCCGATAACAATCACCATTGACTATAACGGCCACTCCTTGCTCATTTTCGAAGAAAAATGACTCAATTATGCTTCTGGACCAAAATCTGCACCAAACAGTGACTCGGTTTGGGTGCGTCGGCTTTTCAATGTATGCTTGCGGGTTTTCTGTGCCCCAAATGCGACAATTTTGCTTGTTTACATACCCGTCAAGAGCAAAATGAGCTTCATTTGAAAAGATGATTTTTTTTGCCAAAATCGGCATCTTCTGGTGTAGGCTACTGCATGGCCAGCCGAGGCAGGCATTTGAATGAAATTATTTTCCATTATTAACTGGAAGGATACTTTCAAATAAAAAAAGAAATTTAAAAAAACATTCAGTAGTTTTTTAAAGCATATTAAAAAAAGAAGTTATTTGGCGGACCCTTTACAATCAATCTTCTTTATTCAAATCTACCTAATTAAACACATTCATATGCACAACTTATGAGTTGCAAAATTATTATTTTTTTATTTCGGTTATTAACTCAAAAAAAGCAACAACAAAAGAATAATTTGTATGGCCTTAAAGCATATGGCAATAACCCAGTAGTTTGACTATTTGATTCTTAACATTTTCCTGGGTAGCTGTTGTTGGCATCATGAATTCAATAAATTTTGTTAGGTTGGCTTAATAAACTTTTGTTTTATGGCTTAACGAAGGGGCAAACGGAATACATTAAAGGGGTCAAAATAATTTCACTTCACGTTTTTTTTTTTTAGTTTCTTAATTCACCATCAAACATAATCAACATAATTCGACATTCGAATGAAATGAAAAGAATTTCTTTCCATTTTCGTGGTTATAATACGAAAACAGAAAGCAAATACAGACTGAAACTTTTTTGTTCTGTTTTGCCTTTCGTTCCAAAAGGCCAAAATGTCTAACAATGGCAATAAGTTTACAGCAGCTAACGAAATATGGTATTATACGTACGTATATACGTAAGTATGTACGTACGTCTGTACATACATAAGTTTATGGCCATAACGAGACCTAAAAACTAAATTGTTTAACAATAACGTTCAAAGAATGCTAATGTTTTCAATTCTATTCTATTTCTGCTTCTGCAGTGGCTATGGCAAATAAGGCCCATTGATATTCCTTTCAGCCATACGAGCAAATAAATACTAACAATGAATGGCATATTATTTTATAAAGCCTTAGCATATTGTCTAACCCACCACTAACCATCACCACCACCACCACCACCACCACCACCACCATTATTTGAAGCCAAATAGTGAAACTTTAAGCCTTCCTCTCTGCTACTATTTAATAACGTATGCATTAAGGTTAAACGGAAAACGAGAGATACAGTAATAAACATAAATTCTATTTTATTTTGTATTGTTGTTGTTGTTGTTGGTGTTATTGCTGCTAAATAGACAGAAACAAACGTGGCTAACAATAAAAACCCTTTGCCAAACTATAATTCAAATTGACCTCAACAGGTTTTTATTCAGGCATTATTGGCTGTTTATGTGGCCATAAAGATTGGCTTCATAAATGAACAGAAAAAAAACAGGAGAAGTAAAGTTGAATTAATTTTTTAAATATTTTCTTACACATTTTCTCTGTCTTTAATTGGAGGCCTATTTATTAAAGATTTTTCTTTAAAAACTATAATATGGTAGACATTTTTAAAATGATTAGACAACAACAAAGAAATGATGAGGACAGACGTACAATTACAAAAAAAAAATAAAATATGGTTAAATGTGTATTGAAAAATTAAATTACAACAACAAATCAACAGTAAGATTCTAGAAGTTGTCAAGCAGAAAATAAATGAAGTCGACATAGAGCAAAATATATTAAGAAGTGAGACATTTAAACACAGTTGATAAATCGGGTCCGCCATCTAACGTTTTTTTTTCAACTAGTGCTTACTTCGTGAATGGTAACACTTAGCTCATGTCTGATTTGACAGATAATTAGTTTTATCCTTTCGCTGAACGAATATGGTTGTGTATACGCTTGAACAACGCTGGGAAATATTGCGACATTACTTTGCAAATCATGGTAATGTTGCAGAATGAGTGCGAAAATTGCGTACGGATTTTGGAAGAAGAGAAACACCGTCAGCTCCGTATGTTCGTTATCTTGTGAAAAAAGTGAAAGAAACTGGCATCCTCATCGATAAACCAAAGCGTGAAAAGCCAAAAATAGGGCGTACAAACGAGAATATTGCTGCTGTGGCAGAAAGTGTGCGTGAAGCGCCATCAACATCAATTCACCGTCGTTCTCAACATTTGAACATTTTGGAGACATTATTGAGACGAATTTTGCATAAAGACCTTGGTATGATGCCATACAAAGTCCAATTGGTTCGGGAGTTGAAACCAATTGACCATCCAATGCATTTTCGCTTTGCTAAGTGGGCCTGCGATCGATTTACAGAAGATGCCGATTTTGCAAAAAAAATTATCTTTTCAGATGAAACTCATTTTGATCTTGGCGGGTATGTAAACAAGCAAAATGGTCACATTTGGGGCACAGAAAACCCGCACGCATACATTGAAAAGCCGACGCACCCAAAACGAGTCACTGTTTAGTGCGGATTTTGGTCCAGAGGCATAATTCGGCCATTTTTCTTCGAAAATGAGCAAGGAGTGGCCGTTACAGTCAATGGCGATCGTTATTGGGCCACGTTGAACGAATATTTGTTCACAAAAATTTAAAAGGAGGATATTGGCAACATTTGGTTTCAACAGGACGGCGCTACGTGCCACACAGCCGAAGCTACAATCGATGTTTTGCGCCCTGTTTTTGAAGATCGCATTATCAGCCGCAGACAAAATTCGTGAAGCCATTGGTGCATGGCCAGCCGAGGTAGCCATTTGAATGAAATTATTTTCCATTATTAACCGGAAGGATTGACTTTCAAATAAAAAAAGAAATTTGAGAAAATATTCAGTAGGTTTTTTTCTAAAATCATTTTCAAAAAAAAATTAATTTCTCGGACCCTTTAGTTGCCGTAGTCTTGTAGCAGTAGTGTGTTATCTTATTAGGCGCGAGCTCGTGGTTTCAACTCTAGCTCAGGCATCTTGAACAGAACGAAACATCGAAAAAATATATCTTTCAGCGACTTTACCTCAGCAGTCTTCTGGCAAAAACTCAGAAGGCAAATAATATAGCCATGAAAAGTTTCTTAAAATTCTGTATTTCGTAGGTCAGTCCTTTCATGGGTTTTTTTAGAATTAAAAGTGGAAACATTTTCACAATTTAATACTGATTTAAAATAAATACTGATTACAGCATATTTTCCACATCCCTAAATTATGCTTTAATTTTAAATTTATTTTTGCATGCTTAAAATAGGCTGCAAATTTAAATGCGCCTAAAATAACTCTTTTCTTAAAAAGAATTTCTTAAAAGAAAAAAAGACCCTTAAAGGACTTCTTTTTTTGTTTTCTTTAAGCAAATTATACCATTTCGAAAACACCTTTTTTCTGAATTGGTCACCAATTTAATCGGCCTAAACACGAATCCTTTAATAAAATTTAGCACAATTTGTTACAAATTCAATATTTATTCTTTTTATTTTCGTTCTTTCTTTCTTCTTTACAAGTCCTTTTTTGTCCTTTTTGCATATAAAAAGGATTCGTTTCGTTTTTGCTCATTTCTTAACTGAAGCGTCGAAATATAATTCCGCCCAGTTTAAATATTAACGAGAGAGAGAAAGAGCCTAGGTTTTCGTTTTCGTTTTTCCATGCTTATATGCAAATACTGTAAGGAAACTGTGTCCTTTTTTGTTTTTCTTCTTCTTCTAAAGGGTCCTTATATTTTAGTTTTATTTCATGGGCAAAATATTAAATTGGAAATACATATGTACATACATACATAAGTAGAAAATCTGTTTTGTTAAACATATTTAAGCAAATTAGTTTTGTCTCCTCTACGCCTTTTTGATACCAATCTTCTGGTACCAATTTTTTTTTGTATTTCTTCTAGTTTAAGGAGCAAAGGAGTTCAATTCTAAAATTGGATTTTCTTTTTTGGCATACCAAAAAAGGACAACAAAGTATTATCGATTTTCTTATGGAATCCATTTATGACTTGCTTTTTTTTCTGGTGTATCAAAGAGTTTACGCAATGGCAGCATTACTGGTTAATATAAAATAGATGCGCAAGACTTTAAAGAGCAGGCCTTTAGTTAAATATCATTTCAAAACTTATTTTTGGCTAAATGCAGTCAAATCCTGATCCAAACTAAACAAGAGAGATTCTACAATACTGACAAGTCATAGACATCTTCGATTTGAATTCATGGTTTTTTTTATAATTTTTTGGACACAAGATTCAAATTTTGGATTGTCTGACGCTTATGGGATTTCCAATAGGCCCTTTTAGTATGCACAAACAGCTCTAAAATACGGGCCCAGGCTCTGGACCCTGGGATTTTATATGGTTACGAAAATGAAAAAATCAAGATACTGGTGTTTTGCTTCTACATCGCTTAACATTAAAATTATAAACAAAAGCTACAAAAACAAAATAACGCAGTAAACAAACCTGTTTACAAATTATCCTACTGCTTAATATAACAACAAACAACAACATAAAAAAATGATTAAACGAGTAAACAAAAATACAACAAAAAAACACCAGCATATAAAATGGTAAACAAGTATACAAAAATACAACAACAAACACCAGCATAAAAAATGGCAAACAAGTAAACAAAAATCCACAAACAACACTACAAGAATAAATGTAAACAACGATGTTTACAATCGTAATCATCAGTGGCAGGCAGACAGTTAGAGATGGTTGTTAACCAAAGACAATGGAGTAGACTTACTGAAGTTCTTTTTCCCACTCCCAAATAGTGTTGTTAAAGAACAATTTTCTTCTTTTCCTTGTCTGTACAAGTTCTGCAAACATTACTCGGTAATGTGTTCAAGTCAACGTATGCCTATAAAGCAATGCCCTGAAGTGAGTTTGAATAGACTTTTCTCATACCTTCTACTTCTACATACAAACATACATAATTGGTTCTACAACTCTTCAGTCATAATTATGACCTAGCTTCTCACACCAATTATGTTGTGTGTGCTAATTTTATACATGAGTGGTGGGACCTACAGTTTAAAGTCGACTCCGAACGACAGATTTTTGAGAAGCTTTTCATGGCAATTTTATTTGACTTCCAGAGTTTTTGCCAGAAATCTGCTGAGGAGATCGCCGATGAAATATTTTTCACATTTCATTTTCAAAAGGCTTGCCAATAACGAGCGTGAGAAAATCGAGTTGTACAGATGCAGGAATGACGCTCGAAAATTCTATCAAAAGGTTAAGCGTCTAACCGAGGGTTATAAGTCCGTAGCGTCTTCCTGCAAAGTAGAGAACGGAACGGAACGGAAACTTGGTAACAGATCCACAGGGGTTATGAGGAAGCACTTCTCTACTCTGCTACAAGGCGATGACGATACCAATTCCGCCTTTAGAGATGATGTTCCGAACCCGATCAATGATGACGGCATGGAGATTCCGCCGCCTAGCCATGAAGAGGTCAAAGTCACGATAATGCGTCTTAAAAACAATAAAGCGGTTAAAGCCTGATGGCCTCCCCGCTGAATTGTTTAATGCCGGATGTAATGAGTTGGTAGGGCGTATGCACCAGCTTATTTACAAAATATGGCTAGAGGAAAGTATGCCCAACGATTGGAACCTCAGTGTCCTCTGTCCTGTCCTGAAAAAGGGAGACCATACGACATGCGCCAATTACAGGGGTATAAGCCTTCTCCCTATCGCATATAAGGTTCTTGCAAACGTATTGTGTGAACGACTAAAGCCACTCGGCAAAACACTGATTAGACCTTATCAGTCCACCATCGACCAGATCTTCACACTACGCCAAATCCTGGAAAAGACACACGAACGACAAGTAGACACACACCATCTTTTTGTCGACTATAAGGCAGCCTTCGATAGCCCCATAAGGGATCGTGTTTTTGTCGCAATGTCTGCGGAAGTCGGAGAAGAGGACGATTTCCATCCGTTGAAAGGACCAAATCGAGGAAGCCCTGTCATCGATTGGTGTGACCAACTGGCGTAGGCGTGCAAGAAGCAGAGGCGCCTCTAAGGATGTATTGCGGCAGACTGAAATCCGCGAAACGGGTTGTTATGGCCAATTAAGTAAGTTGCCAATAAAGACAACTTAAGGGAGAGTTCGGAGGTCGTATTCGGAGGTTATGTCTGACTGATTAGTTCACCCGCTCTTCAGTAACGTGACCAGGTACTAGTCATAAACCATAATTGAAATCATTACTCATCACTGCCATAAATTTACTGGGTCAACTCCTATACTCTTAATTTCTAGCCAAACTTTTTTTTCAATTAAAAGCATATGATGCGTGTTTGATATGCTTCCAGCTTTAATTTAAGGTTAAGCTCAAATCACATTTAAGAAACACTCTGAAGCACAAACATCTTATAATTGACCAGGAACTTTTGAAATAAGAGCATGAAACAGAGTATATAAGGTATTATATAAAACAAATTATATGCCAAAGCCTATATACATAACTACATATGTATGCATGTTTAAGGGCCTAGCATGTCCTAAACATTAACTATACACCTGGTTGGCTTTGACTGGTTTTCTACTTCGCCAGAAAAACAAAGGAAACCAAACGAAAGACTAAGCTGTAGCCAACTACAATGGAAGTGTACATTTTCATACAAAAAGAAATTTAAAGCATACTTTTAGATTTGCATATCTATGTGTGTGTTGTCTGTGGCATTTGTATTGGCAAGTAAATGTTGCAAAAGAATATAACACTGCCATACACAGGCTTAGATGTGTGTTGCGAGGCTCTCTCTATCTTTGTCGATAAACATTTATTTCCTAAGCTTATGTGAGTACTTGCATGTTACTAGAGTGTGTTTGTATGTTTGTATGTATGTATATTGTGGAGACATATTACCCTCCACCATGTGTATTTGCTTTTTGTATTTTTCATTATTTTTTTCTTTTTCTCTCTCTCTCTTTCTTTCTCTATGCCTGAGCTTGTTCTTGTTCGGGTTGTTTGTTTTTTTTTCTTGCTTAAGTGTTGTCTCATAAATTTTCGTCCCAACAAAACGTTAAAATATGTTGGTATTAATGTGACCATCTCTGTCTCCTTCTCCCTCTATCTCTATCTCTCTCTCTTTCTCTCTTTCTCTCTCTCGTATGTATGTGTGTGTAGTATTATCATCATCATCATGTTTTTTTAAGGCCATAATGTATTTATGTGGGTAATTTATGTTCCCCCCGATCTATGTTTACACATCCACACATGTTTTATGATTGCAACTCCAAAGACGTATAGTGAGTCCAGTTTTGCATTTAAAAAATTTAAAGAGTATTTTAAGGCTGTAGTGTAGTGTAGTGCCATAGAAAATTAGCTTAACATGGCTGAACTTAATTTCATTTTAAAACATTCGGCTCGTTTTGAATACGTTTTCTTTTCTTCCTGGTTTTTTTCTTCTTTTTGAATAAAGCAGGAGACACTTCTGGGAAAGAAAATTTATATTTATTTTGTTGTTGTTGTTGTTTATTCTTAGCAAGAGGCATAAAAATGTGAGAACAATAGAATATTGAGTTATCTTGACAGTCATAAATCTAAGTTTAGCAGAAGAGTGTAATAAACAGGAATAAAAATTTTACAATAAATTTTAAACTTGATTGTGTATATAAAATGACAGTGGTGGTGGAAGTTGTTTAAGAAAAAAAATATTTAGTCCATATTGGAGGTCCTTGTCTACGGGCTTATGCCCTTTTGATATTGTACGTTTATAAACGGCACACGGAATATTCGTGCCGCAAAACCGATCACTGTAGTTAACGTGTTAACTAGAATGGTACACAATATATAGGTTCTCCAGATATATTCAAAAAATGTTACACTTACAAGCAGCAAACCTCATTGTCCTTTATACACACAGTTACTAAAGTATACATACGGTTAACAAATTTCAGAAATTTTTTAACCAATCCGTTTTCGTTGAAAATCTTTATAGCTTCCTCGATTTTAAGACGGTCTCTTGCATTGGTTAGAAAATTTCTGAAATTGAACTGAATTGTGGCCCTGCACATCCCCATAAAAGTGTACATCCGATTAACAAATTTTACAAATTTCTGAACCAATGAAAAAGACCATCTTAAAATCGAAGAAAGATGTCAGACAATTATAAAGATTTTCAACGAAAACGGATTGGTTAAAAAATTTCTGAATTTTATTAGCCGTATGTATACTTTTGTGGCTGAGTGTAGGTACGCAAATGAAAATTAATCACTAATGTCCACATCAAGAAAGTTTTCTGTGTTTGCCTTTCGAAGAAGCTGTCTTCGATTTTGTAATGGATACTCCACAATATCTCATACGTATCATGAAGTCGCCACAGTCTAGTAGGTAGTATGTTCGCTTGTTAGACGTAAGGCCATGGCAAAAATAACGAAACTTGACAAAATATTTCTTCGGTGACTTTCTCTCAACAGATTTCTGGCAAAATCTTACGAGAGTAAAATAAAATTGTCATGAAGTAGGTTCTCAAAAATCTTTCGTTTGGAATCGATTTTAAGCTGTAGCTCAAACCACTCATATATGAAATTAACACACTCAACATAAGTGGTATGTGAGAAGGTAGGTTGTAATTCTGACTGAAGGGTTGTAAGTATTATTTATGTATGTATGTATGTAAACCAAAATATTTCATGCATAGCATGTTTATATATCAAGAGAACAAAAAAACGAAAAACGAGAAATCACAGTTTAGAGCCATTCGACAAACCTGAAGACAAGAATTCATTAAAAATTAACGCAAAAGATTGTAGAGAGATAGAGGGAGTTGGATAAGCCGCAAGCATTTAAAGGCTTGATTCAGTTTCTAGCGGAGCATGAGGAATACAAGATTTGCCTCCATTAAAATAAAAACAAAAGCTACAAAAACAAAACAATGCAGTAAACAAACCTGTTTACAAATTATCGTACTGCTTAATATAATAACAAACAGCAGGGTAAAAAAGTGGTAAACAAGTAAACAAAAATACAACAACAAACACCAGCATAAAGAAAATGGTAAACACGCAAACAAAAATTCATCAACAACACTACAATAATAAATGCAAACAACGATGTTATCTACATATATGTCTATATGTATGTATATAGAGATCACGAACCTTTGCCTTCAAGAACATTCATCAGACTGTTTACCCTGCTATATAAAAGGCAAGGCAAAGCAGGCGACTGAGTTAGCGAAGTTCAGTCATTCTTGTATGAAGATGCAATCAAGAATACTTTCACTGTTTACAGCCAAAGATATACGAGTATATGGTACTTCTGTGTAAAAACATTTGGCACTTTGTCTCGTTTATTCTTCCGCTATAAAGCCTACAATCAGTGGCAATTTTCAAAGGAATTATTATGGACTTTGATCGACGAATGGGTAAAAGAGAAAGGGGAAGAGTACAGCACTTTGCCATCGGATATTACTATTGTTGCAACTGAGGTAATCAGGCTGAGTGTTGCAAGTAAGGAAGTTTTCTAAGGGAAGGGTCTGTACTGCTCTCTCTAATATATTGTTACGTTTTTACATTTTTGAAAACGTTTAAATATGAGTTCGTTAATTGCAAACCAAGTAAAAGCAAATATGTGTTTAATATCAGTTAAACTCTCTTTATTCTTTATACTACTTTTGTGTTCTACCGTATACAACTTAACGATACAACAATAATAATCTGTTTATTCACTTTACTAGTTCACACAATTGTTCACTGGATCTTTACAACCGCGACTTGTTTTGTTCACACACAACTTCACACAAGGCTGACTGAATTCATACTGACTGCTGCCTGCTTTGTCCAGCCCTTGTATAGTCCGACACAACCAGTCTAACGAACATTCTTGAATTGGAAGGTTCGTGATCTCGCCTTCTCGAGAGCTCTATTGCTAATACATTGTTGTTTGTGTACTTTGCTTATGGTGTTTATCTCTTTTTATCACATACATGTTGTTGTTGGTACCAGGCGCAACCAAGTTCGTTGTACATATGTGTGTGTGCAGCTTTAGATAATCAACACGTTCATTGTATTCTTAGTGTTAGTGTGTACTTGTATCGTGTGGCTTTTGTTTACCGTTTTTGTTGTTAAACGATATTAGGTCGTTTCGATTTGCGTAACAATATGCCTAGCGAAAGTGGTATGTAATCCTTAAGAGCATATGATGTCTGAGATTTTAAACTTGAGAGCATTTTATACGCGGAACGCTCTCTTCAATTGAAGTCTCATGGGAAAAACTTATGGACAAATACAATACATGCCCATGTTATATTCAGGCACTCTTTTTAAATTTTAAACAAAAATATTTACCAGCATAATTCCGTAATTTTTCTTCTTTATTTTTCTTTCTTTTTTTCCGAAAACTTTTGCTTTGTTATTCTAAGAGCTCAGCTGTCTAATTTGACTTAATTTTTGGCTACTAATCTTGTTGTTGTTGTTGTTGTTGTCACAACAAATGACAATAATATTGGCATTCTTGTGGTGTTTCTATTGGCATAAGCCCGGCTATTATTAGATTTCAACAAAATTTAATTCAATTTCACAATATGAACGAGCAACACAACACAACACAAGACATTCAGTTTTAAAGTTAAAGTTTTTCACTTGCTAAGCTGTTTTGAAAATTTAATTTTTTTTTCTTTTTTTCTTACGAGGGCCACTTTTTTTCTGACAAAAATTTGTCTATTTTTGCAGGGAATAATGATAAGCACCAGCATAGCATGCTGCAAGGCTTGTGTTTTTGTCTCGGCCAACAGGATAAACTCAAGGCAACAACAGCCTTATGTGCTTTGAGCCAGAGGAGAGAAATAAAACGAAAGAAAGACAAGGAAAATCTTTCCCTGCGTTTGGGAGTTGAGAAGAAAGATGAGCATGGCATTCATAGTGTTGAGAAGAAGAAAGGAATGGCAACAGCCAGCAAACAATTCGTAGAAAAGTTTACGCATAATGTTAAAAAGTTAAAGAAAGAAGATAAGAAAGTTTCTCTCTCTGTCACTCTCTCTTTCTCTCTCTCTATTCTTTTATAAGGAAACATAGCAACAAATGAAAGAAAAAGAAATTGCAAGAAAACAGTGTAGAATACTTAAAAAATAAAATTTTTTTTGGAAAAAAAACAGAAAAATTGTTGGTCAGTTTCATGTAACATTATTGTTGTTATTGTTTTTGTTGTTGTTGCTTTAAAGGACTTAAAATGCCCAAAGTTATATTAACATTTTCAAAAAAAAAAAAATTAAATTTTCTTTCAATTGCTTAAGCACGATGAAAAACAATTTGAAAAACGACAGAAAAATAGAAAAGTTTTCAAATTTTATTTGTCAAAATCATAAAAGAATTACAAGAAAATAATTTAGTTTCTGAAGATTATTTTTTATTTATTAAATTATTGTCTACACAGTAGTGCAGAGGATGTGAAAATAAACATGCGAAGAAAATAATTCAACGCTTTCAAAGATCTTGTAAGAGCAGAAAGCAATTCGATTAGGCATACGGTTAAAGCATTTCGATTTGTTGCATACAAAATATCGTTTTCTTGGGTGACAAATTTTCTAAATTTATTGTTAAGAAAATGGAAAAATCAACATACTGGTGTTTTGCGTTTACATCGCTTAACATTAAAATTATAAACAAAAGCTACAAAAACAAAACAATGCAGTAAAGAAACCTGTTTACAAATTATCGTACTGCTTAATGTAACAACAAACACCAGCTTAAAAAAATGGTAAACAAGTAAACAAAAACCACACAAAAGAATAAATGAAAACAACGATGTTTACATTTCTAGAGATTTTAAGAAGGTGAAGTCACGAACATACGCCTTGAAGAATACTCATCCGACTGTTTATAAAGGCAACCAAAGCAAGCGACTGAGTTAGTGAAGTTCAGTCTGTCTTGTGTAAAGACGCGGTACGTTTGAAGAGAGTAATCGTGATTTTTTCGTTTTTAAAATGTAAAAACGTATCATTATGTTGCTAACGAAACACGATGACTGTCAGGAAGAATCTGACTTTCAGAGTCAGTGTTAAACTAGAGCTCCCGCCGCTCATGTATAAAATAATACACACAATACGGGTGGTGTAAGAGGCTAGGTTGTAATCCTGAATAAAGGGTTGTGATAAGCAGCATATGTGGTGCTACAAACATTTAGTTGAAGAAGACTTAGGTGGTTTAAATAGTACAGAAAGCATACCAATCAACTGTTGAAACTAAACTGTAAGACAATATTTGTTATTGCATCTCCATTTACGTCCCCTTGTGCAAATTTTGAAAATGCTGGCCATACAGTAGCCTACACGATCGGTCCAATTTTTAAGCACATTAGTGCACAGTGTCTTCGCTTATCTGCCAATAACTTCTGCAGTTTTTGTGCGAGACTTCCGAACTTTGGCAGTTGGTAAGGGCCATCTTGTTGAAGCTTCATTTATGATGTCCGTTGTCATTCCGTTTCCGTTCATTTGCCAAATCTCCATCGATATCCGTACACTATGACACGAGTTTGATGAATGGTTTCTGAAGCAGTTAGCAAGTGAACCAAATTTTCATTGAAAAACCATCTTCGGCAATACAAATTTCTCTATGAACTGATATGTGAACCAACAAAATTGTTAAATTTAAATCCTTTGGATCTAAGAACGAACAATTCACACCGAAAAAGATAACATTTTTGGAGTGAATATGAATTTTTAAGAACAATGTTGGCCAAGACACTACTGTCAACGGCGAGCACCCTATAGTGATAATACTAACTTCTCTTAACCCGAATTGAATGATGTGGACACTAGCGGAATTTGGTTTATATAGTACGGCGGTACGTAGCCCGTAGCTCATGCCACATGGGATATTCTGCATGAGCAATGGCAGGGCATTATTGCCTCACATGGAGGCGATGTATACTAGACACCGAGATCATGCGATTTGACTCCTTTAAAGCTTTTCTTGTAAGGTTTTCTTAAGTCCTTGATGGAAGTGAATAAGCCACAAACCAAAGAGGTCCACAAAGCCGCCGACATCAACGGCCAAATTCAACTTGATTGATACGCCAGAGTAATGGAAGATTAAATACTTTGGATGCGCTTCACCCTCATTGCACATTTGAATGATATTTTATTCCACACATACATGCATACATAGTTGGTCATAATAACTCTTCAGTCAGGATTACAGCCTAGCTTCACACACCACTTATGCTGTATGTGTTAATTTTATCCATAAGACCTTCAGTTTAAAGTCGACTCCGAACGACAATTTTTTGAGACACTTTTCATGATAATTTTATTTGTTCTCAGAGTTTCTACCAGAAATCTTCTGAAACGAAGTCGCCGAAGACATATTTTTTTCATACTTCGTTTTGTTGGAGATGTCTGACCTTGGGTTTGAACCGTGGTCTCATGTCTAATAAGCCAGCACACTACCTACTGGACTACACCCAGCATAATGGCTTTAATATGCCTTTCAAACAAGTTAAAAACTTCCAATAATATTCCACAAACATAAATTGAAAGATCGGAAGCACTTAATAAGTATTGCCTACCCAATTTGCCAGCATATGTCTCTCATTGAATGCTGAACTATTGTTAATTGATTTCAAATTGTGTGTGCTAGATTTATCAATGAGTGGCGAAACCCACAATTTAAAGCAGACTCTAAACGACGTACTTTTTACCTGGAGACTGTTGAGAGGAAATGGCAGAAAAAAAAATATTTTTTCATATTTTGTTTTATTCGCGAAGTCTTTGCTGAGGTTTGAACCACGTACTCGCATCTAATAAGCCAACACACAGCCTACTAGACAACATACATACATACATAATTGGCCCTTACAACCCTTCAGTCAGGATTACGGCCTAGCTTCTCACACCACTCATGTTGTGTGTGTTAATTTTATACATGAGTGGTGGGACCTACAGTTTAAAGTCGACTCCGAACGACAATTTTTGAGAAACTTTTTCATGGCAGGTTTATTTACTCTCAGAGTTTTTGCCAGCAATCTGCTGAGAGGAAGTTTGTTTTGATGTATGACATAGGGTTTGAACCCGGGCTTTACGTATAATAAACGAACACACTACCTACTCGGCTACTAGTTAACGGTGACTTTAATTACTAGATTTGCTTTACTATTGGGCTAGTCTTTAGCTTAATTTTAAAAAAGTCCTGCTTGAATGCGAAGCTCTGTTGCTGATTCTCGAGGTCGGCTCGTTTTTGGGCTGGCTCTGCGAATTGCTTCATGAAATATCGATCGCTATGTCCGGTGGCGGTTTGTTTGGAGGTACATATTTATGTTAGCCTTAAAGATATCGACACTTCGTTAGGTACTTCGCTACTCGAAGATAATCGTATTGATTATTTGATTAGAAAGTGTCATAGAACGTAGCGTTAGGACTAGTGCAGTTAAAACAAGGGTTTTAAAGTCTTTTTACACACCCTACTGGCCCAATTAAAAATAAATTTTTAAAGGATTTTTTTTTTTTTTGATAAAATTGAATTGAAGTTTCTTAAATTGCTGTTCAAAGCTTTTTAATTAGGATTACAACGCTACAACACTGAATTGCACATTGAAATTTGTTTCACGAAATTTTTTGAAAGGAAATATGTTTTTAAACTCCTTTTTATATGCCAAGCAACAGCCGGAAATTGAAACTAATTATAGGCCCTGTTTTCTAAAAATACAATATTTTCTCCAAACAAAAAAGAAGAAAAAGAAAAATTAATTAAAGCTTAAAAAGAGAGAAGCTAAAAAGGATTCCTTTAAAAATCTATCCCCTAAAATAAAATTAAAAAAGAGGACAACAGTTGCTCGATATAAATACATACCAAGACCATATAATCGCAATTCCAGACTCGTTAAGTAGCTTGACATGCAATCTGTTTTAGTGAATAAAAACAGCAACAACAAACTGGAATACAATACCCAAATGTAAATACATACATAGAAAAATGCTCAGAGAAAAGGAAGAAGAAAAAAATGCAAGTTTTACTCGAAGATTTTTAACTGAAATGCCAAAAACCTTTTGGTCGTAAAAATTCTTCAGCTTTCCTATGCAAGTGGGAAAAGGAAGGCAATAAAACAAGTATCACTGCAGGGGAAATAGCACAGAGCAAAAGAGAGAAGAAGAAAAAAGCAACCAGAATGTCACTTAAGAGTGCGGTAACGAAAGCACCGTATTAAACAAGAAAGCTGGAAAAAAATGTTGCATACTTTGCAGCAGCAATAACAACCAGCTATTACTCACTACACTAACAGCAAAAAAAGAAACAGCATTTCATACTCTAGAGTTACAGTTACAACAGTTACCCAGGGAAAGAGAAAGACAGAGAGACTAGAGATTAAGAAAGAGAAGAAATATTGACCTCAATTTTTAAACAAAGTTTAAGTTGAGCAAACAAGCAAGAAAAAAATTCTACAAGAAGTATAGTTTTCATAAGATTTAAGCCAAAAGGTATGCTTAACATTTTTTTTCTCAAATATTTATTGCATAGTTTTAGGCATGTTAAGGTCTTATATTTTATCAAGAAATAAATTATTAAGTTTAGTCGCTTTAATTGGAAATTTTTAAATTAAAAATTTATTCTTAAATAACCAACATACTCATTGGGTTAGACTTTTAGGCTGTAAGCATAACCTTTTATGTATTTCCCCAACAGGGACAGCATATATTCAAAAACTAAAAATATAACAAGCATGTAAAAGCAAGGTTACAATGCTACTTGAAAAAATATAAAGCATACTTTTAGGTACGCAATAATTTGAAATATGTAGAGTATACTTTTAGTTTACATGAAAGAACGTTTATGGATTAATTGAGAATTAATGAGAATTAATACAAGATTTTAGTGGTATTTTTTACTAAACTCCATTCAATAACTTCATCGGAAACGTTGTCACTTCGTTGGCCTACTAGCTGCTTTTAGCACAATATTATGAACTTATATTCCTACATGTGTTATATCCGGATTCAGCCAGTAGTGGTACAACTTAAGATTTTTGTTAAAATCCCAACCTACTTTTAGGGTATATAGAGCAAGGGGTGTAATTGAATGGACTTCCAGTGCAACACTAGGAGCTTCTCTTCTATATGGGATGTAATCTAACGCAGCCAATAGAGAGACAACTTTTCTCTTAGAAAATTCTGTAAAAGTCAACTGCAGACTACAAATGCTATGATTACGGTAACATCTCGGATGGTTGATCTGGGTATATCTATCGACTACACGATAAATGCTTCTTTGGCGATCCTGATTTTATAACAGAGAAACCGGATAGGTCCTCTAATGATAATGGCATACACGTCCAAGCAAATGTCATTCAAGTTTTCAGTGATGGATCCAGATCTTGCAACAAAATCGGGTATCGAATATTTTCAGAACAGCTGAATATTAGATCTCACCTTGCACAACCCGTCTACTGTGGTGCTTTTTACGCTGTAATAATGGGTATAAAAATTGGTGACGGGCTAATTCGGTATCATAGTACATTGTGTGATGATGCACACATATTTACATACATATATAATCATAGCCTGCAGGAGATCAGTTCTCAGGATGAATTCAGCCTTCCGCACGGTGTCTACTGATGCAGCATTGGTGATTGCGGGGATGATGCCCCTGAGGCTAGTAGTGGATATTGAGAGAAGGAAACTTGAGCCAGGAGGGTAATGGACATTTCCAATCCTGTTCAGTTAGTGGGTGATGCCATGCATAGATGGCAGCAAGACTGGTTCAATTCAACCAAGGGAAGATGGATTAGGACCCACAGACTCATACCGAGCATAGGCGAATTGACCAAAAGGGGACACGGTCAGGTAAACTTCTACCTGACACAGTTACTAACCGGTCATGGATGTTATAGGGCCATGGTCATGACGTAGACGAGGCATGCCCAGAATGCCGTAATGAAAGGGAAACGACGGAGCATGTTTTCTTTACTTGCCCGCGATATGTTGGTCAACGAAATTGCCTGGAGAGGACAGTAGGATTCCAGGTAACGCCCGATAACATAGTTAACCTGATGTTAACCTCATGTGACAATTGGAACACAGTATGTGTTTTCGCAAGGAAGGTATTGACGCAGCAAAGATTGACTGAGATAGCAAGGTCAGCAGAATTTGAAGGCAGCACTCGCTAAATCTCCACCCTCCCGAAGTAATACTTAATTATGGTCCCGGCGGGGCAAATGAATGAAAGTGTGACGAACTAGGTTGTGTTTAGTACGTATGCGTTTAGCAAGCATAGAGTAAGTCTTGCGGCGAATCGTGCACATTGGTAGGACGGGCTACCAATGTCTTTCGAAGATTCCCAGCCTTTAGCTCGTAAAGCCATACATACATACATACCCATAGAATACTTGGGTGTGATTATCGACGGCAGTTTGAACATCAAGGAGCACGTGAAATTCATCGACGAAAAGGCATCTGTAACCCAAGGAGCACTGACGAGGATGATGCAAAATATTGGAGAACCAAATCCATTAAAGAGAAGAATAATATTGAGGGTTATAACATCGATAATGTTATATGCTTGCCCAATATGGTCGGAGGCACTCTCCTTTGGGGACGACAATGAGAAATTTGTCCTCGGTGTATCGTCTAAGTGCGATTAGACAGATAAGAGGCTTCAGGTCTGATGAAGCGGTACTGGTATTGGCAAAGACAATACCGATAAACATATTGGCGGATGATATGAGGCGGATAAACTTTCGCCGTCTTGAGCATCCAAGACAAACAGCAGCTATAAAAGCGGAGGAACGAACGGCTTCCACTTACAAATGGCAGTTACGATGGAAGAACAGTTTAAAGGGAAGATGGACATTTCATCTTGTCCCTGATATAACCCCATGGATGGAGAACAAACATTGCGAGCTGAGTTACTACGTGACCCAGTTTCTAACTGGTCATGGATGCTTCAAGAAGTACCTGCATAGATTTGGACATGATACTTGTCCTATAGTATGCCCAAAGTGTGTAGATGAGAAGGAAAATGCCGAGCATATTCTAACATGCTGCCCCAGATTTGGATGGCCCGGAGAAGCGAGTTTTGCGCCAAATCGGCTTATGGAAGAGATGTTGAATTCTAGGATTCTATGGAGCCAATACGGCCAGAGAATGGCTGAAGTTATGCTAGAACTCCGAAGGTAGGAGGAACGAAGGCGAAATTTGATTTAACGTGATAAAGCTTTAAAGCTAACCAGCCCTCCGCCAAGTAGTACCTTACGGCAGTCACGCGCGGGAAGAGTGGTTGAAGATTGTAGGAGATGGGTTTAGTACGTAGGCACCAGTGATGGTCGTGGCCACAAAAAAAAATTGTCGTTCGTAGTAGACAAAAAACTGCATGCTTGTGGTGTTAAACTCTCGGTCGTAATCCTAACTGAAGGGTTATTATGACTTATTCTGTATGTTTGTATGTATGTAATCAAACCACAGGCGATACTTTCAATGGAAGTGAATGTTGTAAATAATTAATCCATGAACCATGAACATTTTAATGACAGTAAATGTTCTATGTGTGCCTAATTAAACTTCACTTTTGAAATCCACACAATGGTGCGTTAAAATTTCAATTTTAATACCCTCTTTCCGAATGTTTGTTTTTGAAATTTAAAAACTTTTTTTCTGTCATTTCTACTTACTGTGCTCACTTAGGCGTATGATAATTATAATTACATATTAATTACACGGCACATACATTAATCATACGTCACAGTGAACTTATTAACTCAGCTCTGCTCATTTCATTTAATTTTCTTAGCAACATTACTTGATGTGCCGTATCATACGAGAGTGAAAAAAAAACAGAAAATAACTTGACAATCCAGCACTATTAGCTTAAGAAGAGTAAGTAACTCTTCTGTTATGAAAATTTCTTTAAATTGAGACGCATTATAGGAAAAAAAAGTGTCATTTAAATTTTCCTAAAAACAACAAAAAAAAAAGTCAACAAAAAAAGAAAAGTCGAAGAAAATTTTCAAAAATCGTTTAAATTAAGTCCTACACGTGCACGTGCTTTGGAAATTTATATCTTGAACGCCCACGTAGTCACACTTACCAAACGGAGTGAGTGCATAAAACATTTTAATTTTATAATTTCGTTTGGCTGGCTGCCTGGCTGTTATTATTCCCCTTGAGGACGGTAATGAAGTTGAAGGATTTTAATTTATCACTTCATGGCTGTGACTGTGTGTGTGTGTGTGTATGCTCCACTTAAGGGAAGAAGGATTTCATTTTGAAAAGTAATTAAAGGAAAATTTTCTTGTTGTTATCTTCTGTGATATTCTTTATACGCAGATTTATATGTATTCTTTTAATTTATTTAAATTGCTTGTGATATACCCCAACAGTTTAATGATTACAGGGGGAATTGTTAAATAAATAACGATTTGTGAAACGAATATCATGGAAATTAATATAAAAAATGAATCTTTTTTAATATAACAACTAATAGTCAAGGGATTTATAAACAGAAATTCTTATTAAAACGAAATGTAAACGATATCTGGGTTCTACCAGGTCACGTTGTAATACCAGTATTACCTCTTCCGTCATATAATTACAGCCATTCCAAAAGTCTTTTTTGGAATCGCCTTTGGCTAGTTGTAGTTTTATCACAAAATTTTTTATTTTTAAGAAATCTTTTTCTCGGGTCTTCAAGTGCCAGACAATGATAGTCTCTTCATCTTCCTCATTGTTTCAGCTACTGGAGAAGTCTTAATAAGGTATTGTTACAAAAATGGAAAAATCTCGATACTGGTGTTTTGCTTTTACATCGTTTAACATTAAAATTATAATCAAAAGCTACAAAAACAAAAACAATGGATTGTTTACAAATTATTGCACGTCGTAATATAACAACAAACACCAGCATAAAAAAATGATAAACAAGTAAACAAAAAAATTTAAACAAACACCAGCATAAAAAATGGTAAACAAGTAATTAAAAATGCAATAACAAACACTACAAGAATAAATGCAAACAAAATACACAAACAACACTAACGAAACAACGATTTTTACATTTATAGAGATCTCAAGATCTTCGTTATAAAGATCTATCTAACCATTGTCTAGTAATTGTTATTGTTTATGCAAAGGGTATAAACAGAGGAAAAACAAACAAAGCAATTGTTGTTGTTTACATCAAGTTGTAAACAGTGGCACACAGAATTGTGCGAATAATAGAGAATTTTATTTAAAACTACACACAAAATTTATTTTCATTTTATTTGCAATCTATGAGCTCATATTTTAAACACTTTTAAAAGGTAAAAACGTAACAATATATACAAACTAAGTACTACTCAAAAGAGAAATAGCTTCGAAATCAGCTTAGACTAGCACAATCATGTAAGCCGAATAAAAAAATAATCGCCATTTTATTCATCATTGAACAACATTCCTTTGGTAGAATTGCAGGCAATTAGATATTCTCAATGCCTTTATATAAGCCATGCTATTTAAATGATTTTGAATATGCAATCAGGAATACTTTCACTGTTTACAGGCATAGATATACATGGTACTTCTGTTTAAAAGCATTTGGAAAAGTCTGTTAGGATAAGAGACTTTCTTTCATCTATTCTTTCGATATAAAGTTCAAAATCGGTTCCAATTTTCAATATAGTTGTTATGGACTTTGAACGCGGCATGGTTAAAAGAGAAACGAGAAGAGCACAGCACTTTGCCATTGAATATTACGACTACTGTTGCAGAAAGTAGTGTCTGAGAAATTAAAAACTTCAGACATTTTATACACGGAATGCTCTCTTCAATTGAAGTCTCTTGGTAAAAATTTATGGGCAAATACATGCCTACGTTATATTCAGGCACTCTTTTAGAATTTTTAAACAAAAATATTTACCAGCATAATTCCGTAATTTTTCTTCTTTATTTTTCTTTCTTTTTTTCCGAAAACTTTTACTTATTTGTTAAGAGCTCAGCTGTCTAATTTGACTTAATTTTTGGCTACTAATCTAGTTGTTGTTGTTGTTGTTGTTATTGTCATAACAAATGACAATAATATTGGCATTCTTGTGGTGTTTCTATTGGCATAATAAGTAAAAACGTAACAGTATTTTCAGCCTCCCAGGGTGAACACACAGAGGCTAGTATCCCAATATAATTGCCATAAGGCTCCTTGATAAGTTTAAAACGAATTCTGTTCCACATATATAAATGTCGAGCCAGATCCATCTGGTAGATCTGGATATGACTTCATGATCCCATGTCATATCATATCAATGAGTGAAGTTTTTGCGACACTATGTGAGACCTCTTGGAAAAGGAACGCTAATTTCATGTCCGAATTCAGTTGAATTTTCTATGGTATCAGCTTTTGCAAATGCGTTCTATATCTGCGTGTCCAGGAACTCAAATGAGTGCAAACGTCGAATGTCTTGCGTAGACATTAGTCCATGGTTTTATGTGCGTATCGCCGCGATGGCTTACCCCACGGTGCTATAAGCACGGGTGGAAACAATGCGTCTACCAGCGCCCCCACGCACAATGATGCAACCTTGCGCAATGCATCTTTACGTCACCATATGTGAGTACCAATTCGAAGCCTTGCATTTGGACAAGACAAGGTTAGGTGTGGGAGACTATCTAAACTCCACTTCTCCAATGGTAGAGAGTACAACGCCACACCGAGCTTGCGCTCTTCTCGCGATTTGGCTTTCAACCACAGCCACCACGTTGCTCCCACAAGGGGGCCGCTCCTCTAAAGACAATCGTAATTCTTGGAGAATCTTAGAAAAGCTGAATACGTTCTCTAGGGATATATGTAATGGCCGCTTTATTGTCCGTAAATATGCGTATTAAATAGTAGTCGCCGTAGGCTAATAGGTAGTGTGTTGACTTATTAGGCGTAAGGCCACGGTTCAAACCCCAGATCAAATGTCTCCACTGAAACGAAATATGAAAAAAATATTTCTTTGACAAATGCCTCTCAGCAGATTTCTGGCAAAAACTCTGACAGAAAAATAAAATTGCCATGAACATTTTCTCAAAAATCTGTCGTTCGGAATCGACTTTAAACTGTAGGTCCCTTCAATCATGGATAAAATTAATGCACACAACATAAGTGGTGTGAGAAGCTAGGTTGTAATCCTAGCTAAAGAATTGTAAAGACCAATTATGTATGTATGCATTGACACATCTTTGCAAGTGTATCCTTGCATAGGAAGGTTTATGAAGAGACTTCCCTTACTTAGAAATGGCCACTGCAGAGGCTTAAAATCGATTAAAAAAGACGAAAGCATTGTCAGATTGATTTATTAGTGCTTGCCTATGGTTGGATGCAGATTTCTCCCATTTTTATCAACCATTTTTGACAGTTTGCACTCTGGTCTTATTAAACCTTCTGGCTGGTTTACAGGCCTGATGTTGTTTGTCAACTTGTCTCAACTTGTCCTAATTATAGCTTTGTTTAGTTTAATAAGGATTTACTAATAAACAGAGTAGGATTTAGGCAAGATGGCTGAATCCTTCAAGGGAAGGACTCCCCCCTTACGCCAGCATTTAGTCCCATTGTGATAAGAGTATGGTTTACAACTGCACAAATTGCTTTTGGAAATTCATACAGTTTTAAAATGAATTGTATATTTTGTAAGATGAAATTTAAAAGAAAAACTTCGTTTCCTTCAATATTTTCATTTCAAAATCGGTCAACTTTAAAGTCTTTAAACCTTAATATATTGTTGCAATTTTATTATGTTCTTTCGTTTTTGTAAGACATTTCCAAACAATTTCTTTCTAAAATATGTTGAGTTTTAAATTGTTTGTAATTATTTTTACCAGCAGAATAATTAAATTTTACATAGAAAAACTAGAAAACATTACTTACATCATATGATTGGCCAATAGAAACACTTCCATCGTTTTAAATATTTTCATGTGTCTGCACAATAATTTCCACTGTAATTAACTTTTTTCCTCTCTTTTTTCAACCTTTTTTTTTAATTTTTTTTATTTTAATTTGTATTTTCTGTTTTCTTTAATAATAAAACAAAAAAAACGAAAGAAAAACCAAAAAAAAAAATTCTTTTAACGTTGAAGTCTATGACCGAGTTTTTGTCACAATAATTATGGTGGACACTTGAATTTTTATTTTTGTTGAATTTAATTTTTTAATAACACACCGCAACAACATTTTCGTTTACTTTGTTATTTATTTTTTTATTTGTATTTGTATTTGTAATTTTTCTTTCTTCTTCTTCTTTTTCGTTTTTAATTTTATTTTAATTTAAACAAACAAAACAAAGAACAATTTCACTTCACTTCACTTGTTTTTATTTTTTTGTTTGTTTTTAAACATGACACGCACTAGAAATTTTTCGCTTTTTCATGACGGGGAACTCTGTTTTCAACAACGTTTTAAGCGAACGAAAATATTATGCAGACGTTGGGAGGAACAAACACTGGCAGTGAGTGATGAAAGTTTTAAAAGCCAACGAAATGCTGAAAGCAAAAAACAAAAAGAAAAAGAGAAACTAGATTATAATGGATTTAGTTTAGGATTTGCAGAAATTAAAAAAAATATTCTAAAATTTGTAGTAATTCCAAGCAAATCTTTTATTGCCAAAGCTAAGCTTATAATGAATTTCGAAAACTGTTTTCTCTCTAAGATTCTAAGCATTTTTAATATACAAAATACAAAATAAATTTGTTTTTAAAATAGATTATCATTCCTTTCTTTTTTTTAGTTGGTTTCCAATTCATCAAACAAAGCTGAGCAGGACTGAGTACATGCCGGTATACTATTTCACCAAATTTAAACATATTTGTATTATTCAGATGAAATTATTTTTGGTGCTTTATTACACATGGCCTAATTCTTGACAAATTTAGCTATCACAAAACCAAAATAATTCGCATGTACTCAGTTCTGCACCTATGTGTTTTCATCACTAACATAAATGGAAAGTCAATTTATAGTTTTATTTATTCATTTTGCTATTGATTATCAGAAAACCAAAATAATTCGCATGTACTCAGTTCTGCACCCATGTGTTTTCATCACTAACATAAATGGAACGTCAATTTATCGTTTTATTTATTTATTTTGGTATTGCTAATCAGAAACCAAAATATTTCGCATGTACTCAGTTCTGCACCCATATGTTTTCATCACTAACTTATATGGAAACTCAATTTATCGTTATTTTATTATTTTTGGTATTGATCATCACAAAACCAAAATAATTCGCATGTACTCAGTTCTGCTTCCCATGAGTTTTCAGCACCAACATAAATGGTAAATCAATTTATCAATCTTTTATTCATTTTGGTATTGATAATCGGAAAACCAAAAGAATTCGCATGTAATCAGTTCTGCACCCATGTCTGTTACCCATTACATAAAAACGCATTTAATTTAACGTTATTGTATTATTTTGCTTTTGCTCAGCACAAAACCGAAATACGGCACATGTACTCAGTTCTGCACCCATGTGTTTTCAGCACCAACATAAATGGTAAGTCAATTTATCGATCTTTTATTAATTTTGGTATTAATTATCAGAAAACCAAAATAATTCGCATTTAATCAGTTCTGCACCCATGTCTTTTACCCACTACATAAAAACTGATTAAATTAATTGTTATTTTATTATTTTTATTTTGTTCATCACAAAACCGAAATACAGCGTATGTACTCAGTTCTGCTCTTATGCGTTTCACCACTAAATCAAAAAGAGATTCAGTTAATCGATGTTTTATTCTTTTTAGCATTGCTTATCACAAAAACAAAATCATTTCTCATGTACTCAGTTCTATACCCATGTGTTTTATCTCTACAATAAATAGAAGTTAAATCTTTCTTTATTCTGTTGTTTTTGACATTACTCTACAGGAAACCGAAATTAGGTGCATGTACTCAGTTTTGCACCCATGTTTTCATCACTTATCTAAAAAAGAAGTTTTTGGTATTGTGTTGTAAGTATTAGTTGAATCTGGGAATTAATTACTCTGACAAGAACATGTTATCACGTGCAAAAGCCAAAAAGTTGAAAATTAGGCAATCTGTAGTCATTACGACTATGGAAAGTGCCACAATATGATAAGAAAACATCAAAACTTATTGACAATCAAGTATGAACCTCTAATGATGAGAAGACAAGATCAGAACCCTTCTTTGAAGTAAGGACAGGTGTTTTGAAGGGAAAGCTCAGCTAAAGGGGAGATAAAACCAAGTAAATTTAAGGCAATTAAAATTTTTGCCTTAATATTACAAAAAGTGGAGATCTGAGTGATGCAGCAGACTGTCTAGGAATAACCTGAGTTTGATAAACCAGCCTTTGATAGAGCACTGTTGACTCAAAGTACACTACACTGATTTATAGCGGTAGGTTGCCTGGAGCGGAACATATAGATTCTGTGGCGATGAGAGTAAATCAGCTGAGTACATTCTTGAAACCTACGATACATTGTTGACACCGAACAGCATCCTGAAATTTATCAGGACACTATAGCCATTATTACAGAGATATCCTGTAAAATATGAGGGGTCTTCAATAAATCGTACTGCTGCAGTTCGAAGATAACTCTTCGCCACAATAATAGTAGAACTTCAGTAGAAGACTTCATTCAAGTACGTCGGTTGAAACAAACAAGTATGTTCTTGAAATGGGGCCCTATTTAGTACCTAAGATTCGACTACAATTGCAACAGCATCTGTGAGCATTCGCCCAGATGCTGTCTTCATTTCAATTACCTATCCAGCATAAAAACCAACTATTTACCAGGTTGGATAACTTAATCTCCTTGTCAGGAAAGCGAGGAACAATATAATAAGAGATCTTAATTTTTTATTATAAGCCGTGTTGCATTGTATACTAGATTTAGAGCATGCCCCTCTCTTACCTGCATAGATGGATTCTTATACCCTAGAAGTATTAATGCAGCCTGTACATACCAGATTAATTTAAGCTCCTTGTTGGTTAATGTTCCCAAAGGTCTATGAATGCTAATGACAGGTGAAAGCCTCCTGTGAGACTCGGAAGCCTTTTGTGAATCCCGAAAGTGTTCTACTCTTACTTTTCGTCGCTTTTAGTTATGTTGTGTATTCGCTTTAATATAGTCATCTAAAGAGTCCGCCAAATAACTTTTTTTTTGAAAATGCTTTAAAAAAAAATGCTGAATATGTTCTCAAATTTCTTTTTTTATTTGAAAGTACAATCCTTCCGGTTAATAATGGAAAATAATTTCATTGAAATGACTGCCTCGGCTGGCCATGCAGTAGCCTACACGATCGGTCCAATTTTTAAGCACATTAACGATTGCGTGCAGCTGTATCTTACCAATGGCTTCACAAATATTGTCCCTTAAAGCGTCAATTGTCTCTGGCTTGTCGGCGCAACACTTATCTTTGACGGCACCTCACAAATAATAATCCAACGGTGTCAAATCGCAGCTCCGAGGTGGCCGAACGACATCAGCTCTGCGGCTGATAATGCGATCTTCAATAACAGGGCGCAAAACATCGAGTGTAGCTTCGACTGTGTGTCACGTAGCGCCGTCCTGTTGAAACCAAATGTTGGCAATATCCTCCTCTACAATTTTTGTGAACAAAAATTCGTTCAACATGGCCCGATAACGATCGCCACTGACTATAACGGCCACTCCTTGCTCTCTCAATATTAATTCATACTGCATGAGTACCTCTACGAATCTCTCTATGTAGAGCGGTCTCCTCTAATAATTTTTTGATAAAGGCATGTTTATTTAAATTTCAGCCTTTTATCGAATAATTTGCTTTTCAAAATACTATCGAAAATCCTCTTCATGACTTTGGCTGAAAGAGGAGTTTTTGATAATCGAATAAAAAAACCTTTAGGATTGTATAACCAACAAGTGCCAGTTTCCGGTACAAATGCCTTCCTCACCTACTACCAATTTTTAGCTAAGTATGCAACATATTTCTCCCTTTTGCCCCTTCCCTACAAACTGCCTTTAGAATGCCAACTAAAATAATAATTATACGAGTAAGAGCCATAAGTCTTGCTTACAATTGTAAATCTTATTCGAGTGTTCAACAAAAATGTTGCAAAAGACAGAGAGATTGTGTTGAAGCTGACGGTCAGAATTTATTAAATTGGCTAGAAACGATTTTTCTCACAAATTTCTAAGTTTTATAAGGAACTCTGTTATATTCGAGCTTAAGCTTTAATATATTATCCATTCATTTCTTAACACTTAAGCACTTTTTTCAAATTTCATTACTTTTTGATTACTTTTAATCAAACCCCCCTAAAAGTATGCTACAACTCAACAATTCTTGTAGGCAATTAAAATTATAATTCAGTTTTTTTTTCTTATGATTACAAAATATTTGCCCTTAGATATGCTTTAAAAAATTTTATTATGATTTGTAAGCTTTTATGGTGAATGCTACTTGAAAATTTTTAATTTAATTTTTATTATTATTAATTCCAAAAAGGAAGACCAGAAAAAAACGGTAGGGCATGAAATGGAAAACTTTTTTATGATTACTGGTTGTTGGTGGTGTTGTTGTTGTAGCCACAAATAATATTTAATATAAACAAATTTAAATTTAATTTATCCGATAACAAACAATCTTCTACAACTTGATGCACTAAGACCCAGCTGAAATAAACACCCACAAAAAATACATCTTAAAACAGGCGAGGTTAGGATTACAGGCACAAGAGGGCTTACAGGGGTAACGGAAGTGAAAGACAATACAAATTCGCTTAAATCACCAGCCATGACTTGTAAAATGGATAAACGTTACCCTCCTTAAAAAGAATAGAAAAAACGCACACAAAAAAAGATGATAAGTGAGTGGCTTTTAAATGGCTTTTCGTTAAAGAAAACAACAACAACAATGGCAAAAAGCAAAAGCTAAGTTACCAAAAAATACAAGGAAAAGAATTACAACAACAACAACAACTAGGAAAAAATGGAAAAACAAGAGAGAGAGAGAGAGAGAGAGAGAGAGAGAGAGAGAGAGAGAGAAGGAGCGATAAACAATAAATCGTTTGGTATTGCCGCTTTATGAAAAAGTCCTTAAAGACAGCAGAAACAACAACAACAACAACAACAATAACATTGATAAACATTATGACAAGCAGTCATAAGATTTAGTAAATGACAGCAGCAACATTTACAATGACACTTTAGGGTGGAGGACATGACAACAATATCGACAACAATCACAAACAACAAAGCCAACAACAACAACAACCAAAAGCAAACAATCTTATAATGAAAGCTTTAGATTATGGTTAGAAACACAAGAAAAAAAAGAAAAACATCTTGTAGTTCTTTAAGGCCAAGAGTCATTTTTGAACTCATGCTCTTGTGCCACCCTGCCATACTCCGTGCCCCATACTGGTTGACTGAATTATGACACTTTTCTATGCTTAAAAGAAGAAGGACTAGGACTGGGAGGAAGTAGTACAAAAGGGCAAAGCAATGTATAATAAGAAAATGAAAAGAAAATGAAAAGAAAATTAAGTAGAATGTTTAAGACAGTTTAATAATAATATTTTGATTATGATTTCCTAGAAATCATCATCATCACCAACACCACACAGAGAGACAGAGAAAGAGAGAGAGCGAGAGAGAGGTCATGACGTAAATGTCATGGTAAAAAATATTTGTACTGGAAACCTTTTTCAGCAAACCAAAGGTAGGCAGATGAAGACTGTTTTTGTATTGGAGTTTAAAATTAGCAATGTTATGTAATGGTATAACAAATGAAATGACCTTTTCAAATGCCATTCATTACTTAACCATTGACTATTTGTTTCAAAAGAGGCATACGTAACAAACATATGCTATGAATAGATGCTTAAAACCCTTCTTTCAGAAACTAGGCGAACATTAATATCAAGAAATAGATTCAAATCTCTAGTAGTCTAGTAGGTAGTGTTGGCTTATTAGACATAAGGCCACGGTTCAAACCCCAGATTAGGTATCAAAACGAAATATGAAAAATATTTCTTCGGCGACTTCCTCTCACCACATTTTTGGCAAAAACTCTGGAAGTCAAATAAAATTGCCATAAAAAGTTTCTCAAAAATCTGTCGTTCGGAGTCAACTTTAAACTGTAAGTCCCGGCACTCATGCATAAAATTAATACACACAACATAAGTGGTGTGGGAAACTAGGTCGTAATCCTGACTGAAGGGTTGTAATCACCAATTATGTCTGTAATAGATTCAAATCAAAAGACTTTCCTTATAATCTTAACACTTTCAAAAATATGTGAACATTTGCTTTTTGTTTGGTTATGCATGAGTAAATTAGGCTTCCAAAAAAAAAAAAAAAATTTTTAGAGTGAAACCACAGGCATGTGTGAATAACACGTGGCCAAATTCAAGATGGTTTTCTGCTTTACGCCCCTTTGATTTAGAATATTTATACAGGAAAATTTTAAATATATGGTTGACTTATGGAAACGTAAGAGAAAAAAATTTTTTTAACTGAGACCTACACTGAGAGAATGTCATCGTGCAAAGCATTGTATTCGAATCAGATATCAGCAATGAATCGCTTTTCCGCTACTCATAAGTACTCCTGAAATTTTGAGTATGAGTGAGTCAAAAGTATTGAAATCCAACTACTCTGATTTATTCGTACTCAGTACAACATTGATTTATAAGTACAAGTTGCAATGAGTATGAGTACAACGTTGACATCGAACTCATAACATTCGAAATATGTTTGATTCATACGCCTACTCATTCAGATTCATAACTTTAGAAAAATACTTATAATACTTATAAATGATTCGAATCATTCGTCAAAATTTACAGTCTTAGTTATTGTTGCATTTACAAAGGAAGAAGAAAGAAAAAGAAAAAGACAGCAAGGAGAGCAAACACACAACCTTCTTCTGAGTATTGTATTGTTCGTACGCGTATCATACTTATTTTGTAATTTGTGTATACGATGAGTCGTGGAGTGTCGAAATCAATAACATCATGCGTATTGTTAAGTACGAGTACCATGAGTATTTCAAACTTTGAGTATGAGTAGTATGAGTATGACATTAAAATAAGTATGAATGCGTAGAAGTATCAGAAATTATAAGTATAATTCGAATCTACTCATCGTTTTGAATACTCATTGCTGACCTCTGATTCGAATATCCGAAAGTATTGTTACGAAAATGAAAAATCTAGCTACTGGAGTTTTGCTTTTACATCGCTTAACCTTAAAATTATAAACAAAAGCAACAAAAACAAAACAATGCAGTAAACAAACCTGTTTACAAATTATCGTACTGCTTAAAATATAACAACAAACACCAGCATAAAACAATGGTAAACAAGTAAACAAAAACAACACCACTACAATAACAAACGTAAACAACGATATTTACAATCATAGAGATTTCAAGAATATTATCGCCTTCAAGAACATTCATCAGACTATTTACCCTGTGATATAAAAGGCAAGGTGCATTTGAAGAGAGTAATCGTGGTTTGAAGATCTCCGTTACAAAGATCTGTCGAATAATTATCTAGTAATTGTTATTGTTTATGCAAAGGGTATAAACAGAAGAATAATCAAAAAGGCAATTGTTGTTGTTTACATCAAGTTGTGAACAATGGCACACAGACTTGTGCGAATAATAAAGAATTTTAATTAAAACTGAATACAAATTTATTTTTATTTTATTTGTAATCTAATATAATAAATAAATAAATAAATAAATAATCTATGAAGTCATATTTTAAACGTTTTTAAAAGGTAAAAACGTAACAATATATACGAGTCGCTAAATATTCGTTCCAGCAAAGAAACTTATTCTACTCTGTACATAGAAAGATGTTTAAATAGAGGGAATTTTGCAATGTTAGCATAGGCCAGATGAACATACATGATTAGTTACTCACTTAATTGATTCTTACAACAATTTATTCATGATTACGACCCAGCTTCTCACACCACTTATGTTATGTTTGTTAATTTTATACATGAGTGGCAGGACCTACAGTTTGAAGTTGATTCCGAACGACAGATTTCTGAGAAACTTTTCATGGCAATTTAATTTACTGTAAGACTTTCGTAATAAACTCAAACTAAATTGTTCTACATATAATTCTATTGTTAAACATTTCAATTGTTAAATAAACATTAAAAATTTTATTTTTAAACTTAAAAAAAAAGAAAGACAAAAAACAACGCTCTTAGCTAGCAGGCAACACTTGTTTTTGAAGTGCGTAACAATTTTATGATAGAAATTCATGCCACCACCATCAGGGCCACTAAAGCGTATGATGAATATTAATTTATTACCGTTAAGTATGCTACGAAGTTATGCTGGGGAAAAGAGCCAAGAGACCAAGCAACAGAAAGAAAGGGAGAGTCTTGTTGAACACTGGCTAATAAAAAGCACCTGTTGTAGTTGGTTGTAGTAATTTATGAAAATAATAATATTAACAAAAACAAAATGTACAACAGCAACAACAGCAACAATGATAATAGCAATTTTAATAAGAAACTTACAACAAAACCAGGCAATAAATTATGCAAAAATAAATAAAATGGCGTACAAAAAAATAAAAATATAAAAATAAAATTTAAATTAATGGCTTTAAACAGATAAAGACACAGACACCTACACGGCCATACATAACTGTACACATAACTATAACAGTGAACTGTTATTGTTATTTTAACCCTTATTGATGTTATTGTTATGGTTCTTGTTAAACAAAATGGCTTTAATTTGCATTTTATGTTGAAATTTTGTTGTTTTTTTTTAAGAGAGAGAGAGAGAAACATAAATTAAAATTATTTTAAAAAGAAACAATTTTTTTAAAAAATATTTGTTCTGTTTTTTATTTGTTTATAACCTTGTTATTCAGTAATGTAAGCTTTACAACCCTGCTGATAAACCATTATTGTGAAAGTAATACAAATTCAAGAGAAAGTTTCTTCTGCAAACAAAAATTCCCACACATTTAACAATCAAAAAAATTATTGAAAAAAAATGTTAAAAATAAAAAACAAAATTCTGGTAATTGACACATAAAAATTGTATTTCAAAAAGTCCAAAAATTCCACTAGTAAATCGCCTACAGATTACATAAACTCTGAGAGACAGAGGACTACTAAGGAAAGATATTTCGTTTCCGGAAAAAAATTGTTTTTCTCCGTTGAATCGAATTCTAGCGACTTCTGGAAGCGTTTAAATAACGCTTTTAGGGGGAAAAAATCAAGATTTCTCTTAAAATTAAATCATGTAAGTGCATCTGCTTATCCTCTACTGCGTTGCACAATTTCCTTGAATTAATGTTTCAATGGGTCAATTCGACTTCCGGGTACTGTAATTGACTGAATTGACAAGTACACGTCCTCTAACCTAATGTTTCATTGTGCTGCATCATAAGATTTCTTTGCATATTTAAAAAATATGCTTATGGTAAAAGGTTCTTGAGCTATTAGATGTTACAATGAGGCAAACTGTTGATTGGTTAAACTTGTAGGTCCCAAAATGATCCTAATCTATCACACATCTTAGTCGTCTCACAGATCTCCACATAGTGGCTTCTAGGCGAAATTGTTCTGCTAGCATTACGAACTAGAACTTCACTTTATATTGAATGATGACTGTAGCATCTTTCAAGCAGTACTTTTTGCTATTCTGAAGGCTTCTGAAGCCGTAGCTGGCCAAAACTCTTCAAATACAAAATTTTACGTGAAAGAAGATTTCACGACAATAAAATGGAATCTGTTCAGTTCTGAGTAAAATGAAAGTAAAAAACCTTGCTAGGGCAATATTTGATGGTTTATGTGATTGCGCACATTGTATGGGACTGGAATTCGACATCTGTCAAACTAAGTTGTGAAACCAATTTTTTTCTTTTCAATTGAAAGTCTGACATTGACGAAAATGGATCGCTTAGCTATCATACAACGCATTAAAATTATCAAAACCTACTACAAAAATGGTGATTCTGCCACAGCCACGTATCGTGCTTTAAGAGGAGATCATGGTTTACATAATCGTCCAACTACGCAAGCAATTGGTAAAATTGTGAAGAAATTTGAAATCGTTTCGCTCGTTCCGCTGAAAAAATCTCTATTGTTAGTGAAAGTGTTGCCGAAGACCCGAATGTGTCGATTCTTTGTCGTTCTCAGGAATTAGGACTGTCTTACGGCACATTATGGCGTATTTTGCATTTAGATCTACACCTACATCCATATAAAGTCCAGCTCAAGCAACAACTGAAGCCAGCTGATCATTCACAACGTCGTTGATACGTGGAATGGGTGCTTGAACAACAGGCGGTGGACGGCAATTTTTCGAACAAAATTTTCTTCAACGATGAAGCACATTTCACACTCGGTGGGTATGTTAATAAACAAAATTGTCGTATTTGGGGTTCGGAGAATCATCAAGTAATTGAAGAGTGGCCATTACATCCAGAAAAAGTCACTGTTTGGTGCGCTCTTTGGTCCGAAGGTGTGAGTGGACCTTACTTCTTCGAAAAAGACAATGGAACGACTGTCACCGTCAATTCGGAGCGTTATGGCCATATGATAACCGACTGTTTTTGCCTGCTATTAAAGAATACGCCTTGGAGAATATGTGGTTCCAACAAGAATGTGCCACATGCCACACAACTCGAGCGAATATGACTTTATTGCAAGAGACATTTCCTGGCCGCGTAATTTCTCGTCATGGCGATATCAACTGGCCACCAAGATCATGCGATTTGACACCATTAGACTTTTTTGTGGGGCTACGCGAAAGCCCGTGTTTATGCAGATAAACCTTCAACTCTTGAGCACATAAAAACCAACATTCGTCAAGTTATGACTGAGATACCGCCTAATATGTATCAAAAAGTGGTCGAAAATTACCTCAAAAGAATCAATGTTTGCAACACTTCACGTGGAGGTCATTTAAATGATGTAGTGTTTCACACATAATCAGTCAACGTTCAAACTTTACAATAAAAAAAGGAAATATCATGAATAAAAATATTTTATATATGTTTTATTTATGTTTACCTTTGAAACCACGAAATGGATAACCCTATATTTAATTTTATCTATTCTTCTCACACTCTTTCTTCTTCAACACCATCAAGAAGAATTTTAAGACGATTAAATTATGTGTTATGACCTCTGAGAGAATTAGCACATGCCTTCATAACTGGCAACTGTAATGCTTAACGACCAGGCTTCTTACACCAGCCGCGTAGTGACCTGATAGCAAAAAAATTATTTGACAAGCTTTCTGCAGCCGCTAACACTGTTACTAAAGTCGGATGCTCTACATTTTACTAATCGATGGAGTTGACACTATTTGCAGGAATCTATAGAATTCTATTGGTTAAAAACAAACGAACAAAAATCTGGCAACGAACTTAATTCCGATATCAAACATCATTTCGAGAATTCTCCAGAATGCAATGAAAAAGTTTTTTTTTTTTTTATTAGGACAGAAGCAGACAGATAAAATCACTGTCCGTAATGACAAGAGGCACTGCAATAATTATTGTTGATAGAATATGAATCGTTTCAAGCCAGAAGAGTAGATTTTATTGTGAGAAGAGTGAATCATTAGAAGTATAAACACGTCGTGGTGAGTATCGAAAAATAACCCAAAACTTGTCAATACAACTGGTTTAAAGGAGACATTATTGGGATACCGTGTATAGGGATTAAGGCTAGAGTAATAAAGGGTGATTTTTTAAGAGCCATAGGAAAAATTTTCAAAAAAAAACACATAAAATTATTTGAATCGATAGTACGGTCCATATAATTAAATGATTGAAGATTATTTCATAAAAATGTTGATCGCGACTGCACCTCAATCCAATTTTTGGCATACTCTTTTCAACATTTCGGCCGGTATCTCACGAATAAATGCTTCAATGTTGTCTTCCAATGCATCAATTGAAGCGGGCTTGTCTCTATTGACATGAGCTTTAACATAGCCCCACAAAAAATAGTCTACAGGCGTTAAATCGAACGTGAAATAAAATGTTCAACGAACTCGCCTCTCAATAAGTCCATCGTTACGCGTGCTATGTGGCATTTGGCACTGTCTTGTTGAAACCACATGTCATGCAAGTCAAGCTCTTGCATTTTGGGCAAAAGAAAAGTTGGATATCATCTCACGGTAGCGCTCACCATTCACAGTTACGTTACGATTCGCAGCATCTTTGAAGGAGTACGGTCCAATGATGCCACCAGCCCATAAACCGCACCAAACTGTGACTTTTTCTGGATACATTGGTAGCTTTTGCAATGCTTCTGGCTGATCTTCACTCCAAAATCGACAATTCTGCTTATTTACGTGTCCACTGAGCCAAAAATGAGCTTCGTCTCTGAACACTATTTTTCGATAAAGAAGTGGATCTTAGGCCAACTTTCCAAGAACCCATTCACCAAAAATTCTGCGTTGCGGTAGGTCGTTTGGTTTCAATTCTTGCACCAGCTGTATTTTGAAAGGCTTCACACCTAAATCCTTCCGCAAAATTGTCCACGTTGTTGAGTAACAGAGGCCCAATTGCTGCGAACGGCGACGAATCGATAATTGATGGTCATCATTAACACTGGCCGGCCGATACAGTTGCGATATTTTCTTCAGTTCGTACTCTACGTAAGCGTGTTGGTGGTTTAATGTCCAACAATGCCTAATTTGGTGCGAAATTTAGTCACAATAGCACGAATAGCCACTTCAGTGGGTCGTTTAAACTGACCACAAAATGGAAGAAGCGCGCGATGAACTTTCTTAACAGAGCACACAATTTGATAATAAAATTCAATGATTTGCAAGCGTTGTTCGTTTGTAAGACGATTCATGGTTAAATTATAGACCAAACTGAAGATGTTTGACAGTGAAACAAAACACGAAACGTGCGTGAGCTGTTTAAACCAGTGTTGCCAAAAGGATTATAGCTAAAAAAATTACCCGTTAGATCAGAAAGTCGCCGAAAGAAACTAAGCCACAGTTATACTAGTTTTGACGTCGCTTTTTTGACTTTCCTTATAATCTTAACACTTTCAAAAATATGTGAACATTTGCTTTTTGTTTGGTTATGCATGAGTAAATTAGGCTTCCAAAAAAAAAAAAAAATTTTTAGAGTGAAACCACAGGCATGTGTGAATAACACGTGGCCAAATTCAAGATGGTTTTCTGCTTTACGCCCCTTTGATTTAGAATATTTATACAGGAAAATTTTAAATATATGGTTGACTTATGGAAACGTAAGAGAAAAAAATTTTTTTAACTGAGACCTACACTGAGAGAATGTCATCGTGCAAAGCATTGTATTCGAATCAGATATCAGCAATGAATCGCTTTCCCGCTACTCATAAGTACTCCTGAAATTTTGAGTATGAGTGAGTCAAAAGTATTGAAATCCAACTACTCTGATTTATTCGTACTCAGTACAACATTGATTTATAAGTACAAGTTGCAATGAGTATGAGTACAACGTTGACATCGAACTCATAACATTCGAAATATGTTTGATTCATACGCCTACTCATTCAGATTCATAACTTTAGAAAAATACTTATAATACTTATAAATGATTCGAATCATTCGTCAAAATTTACAGTCTTAGTTATTGTTGCATTTACAAAGGAAGAAGAAAGAAAAAGAAAAAGACAGCAAGGAGAGCAAACACACAACCTTCTTCTGAGTATTGTATTGTTCGTACGCGTATCATACTTATTTTGTAATTTGTGTATACGATGAGTCGTGGAGTGTCGAAATCAATAACATCATGCGTATTGTTAAGTACGAGTACCATGAGTATTTCAAACTTTGAGTATGAGTAGTATGAGTATGACATTAAAATAAGTATGAATGCGTAGAAGTATCAGAAATTATAAGTATAATTCGAATCTACTCATCGTTTTGAATACTCATTGCTGACCTCTGATTCGAATATCCGAAAGTATTGTTACGAAAATGAAAAATCTAGCTACTGGAGTTTTGCTTTTACATCGCTTAACCTTAAAATTATAAACAAAAGCAACAAAAACAAAACAATGCAGTAAACAAACCTGTTTACAAATTATCGTACTGCTTAAAATATAACAACAAACACCAGCATAAAACAATGGTAAACAAGTAAACAAAAACAACACCACTACAATAACAAACGTAAACAACGATATTTACAATCATAGAGATTTCAAGAATATTATCGCCTTCAAGAACATTCATCAGACTATTTACCCTGTGATATAAAAGGCAAGGTGCATTTGAAGAGAGTAATCGTGGTTTGAAGATCTCCGTTACAAAGATCTGTCGAATAATTATCTAGTAATTGTTATTGTTTATGCAAAGGGTATAAACAGAAGAATAATCAAAAAGGCAATTGTTGTTGTTTACATCAAGTTGTGAACAATGGCACACAGACTTGTGCGAATAATAAAGAATTTTAATTAAAACTGAATACAAATTTATTTTTATTTTATTTGTAATCTAATATAATAAATAAATAAATAAATAAATAATCTATGAAGTCATATTTTAAACGTTTTTAAAAGGTAAAAACGTAACAATATATACGAGTCGCTAAATATTCGTTCCAGCAAAGAAACTTATTCTACTCTGTACATAGAAAGATGTTTAAATAGAGGGAATTTTGCAATGTTAGCATAGGCCAGATGAACATACATGATTAGTTACTCACTTAATTGATTCTTACAACAATTTATTCATGATTACGACCCAGCTTCTCACACCACTTATGTTATGTTTGTTAATTTTATACATGAGTGGCAGGACCTACAGTTTGAAGTTGATTCCGAACGACAGATTTCTGAGAAACTTTTCATGGCAATTTAATTTACTGTAAGACTTTCGTAATAAACTCAAACTAAATTGTTCTACATATAATTCTATTGTTAAACATTTCAATTGTTAAATAAACATTAAAAATTTTATTTTTAAACTTAAAAAAAAAGAAAGACAAAAAACAACGCTCTTAGCTAGCAGGCAACACTTGTTTTTGAAGTGCGTAACAATTTTATGATAGAAATTCATGCCACCACCATCAGGGCCACTAAAGCGTATGATGAATATTAATTTATTACCGTTAAGTATGCTACGAAGTTATGCTGGGGAAAAGAGCCAAGAGACCAAGCAACAGAAAGAAAGGGAGAGTCTTGTTGAACACTGGCTAATAAAAAGCACCTGTTGTAGTTGGTTGTAGTAATTTATGAAAATAATAATATTAACAAAAACAAAATGTACAACAGCAACAACAGCAACAATGATAATAGCAATTTTAATAAGAAACTTACAACAAAACCAGGCAATAAATTATGCAAAAATAAATAAAATGGCGTACAAAAAAATAAAAATATAAAAATAAAATTTAAATTAATGGCTTTAAACAGATAAAGACACAGACACCTACACGGCCATACATAACTGTACACATAACTATAACAGTGAACTGTTATTGTTATTTTAACCCTTATTGATGTTATTGTTATGGTTCTTGTTAAACAAAATGGCTTTAATTTGCATTTTATGTTGAAATTTTGTTGTTTTTTTTTAAGAGAGAGAGAGAGAAACATAAATTAAAATTATTTTAAAAAGAAACAATTTTTTTAAAAAATATTTGTTCTGTTTTTTATTTGTTTATAACCTTGTTATTCAGTAATGTAAGCTTTACAACCCTGCTGATAAACCATTATTGTGAAAGTAATACAAATTCAAGAGAAAGTTTCTTCTGCAAACAAAAATTCCCACACATTTAACAATCAAAAAAATTATTGAAAAAATGTTAAAAATAAAAAACAAAATTCTGTGTATTTCCTTATAAAAATTGTATTTCAAAAAGTCCAAAAATTCCACTAGTAAATCACCCACAGACTACATAAACTCTGAGAGATAGAGGAGTACTATGTAAAGAAATTTCGCTGCCAGAAAAAAATTACTTTCTGCCGTTGAATCGAATTCTGGCGACTTCTGGAAGCATTTAAGTAACGATTTAGGGGGAAAAAAGTCAAGATTTCACTAAAAATTAAATCATGTAAGTGCATCTGCTACTGCGTTGCACAATTTCCTTGAATTAATGTTTCAATGGGTCAATTCGACCTCCGGGTACTGTACTTGACTTAATTGATAAGTGCACGTCCTCTAACCTAATGTTTCATTGTGCTGCATCATAAGATTTCTTTGCATATTTAAAAAACATGCTTATGGTAAAAGGGTCTTGAGCTACAAAACGTTACAATGAGGCAAACTGTTGGTCCCAAAATGATCCTAATCTATCACACATCTTAGTCGACCCACAGGCGAAATCGTTGTGTAAACATTTCGAACTGGAATTTCACTTTATATCGAATGATTACTGTAGCATCTTCCAAGCAGTACTTTTTGCTATTTTGAGGGCTTTTGAAGCCGTATCCGGCCAAAACTCTTCAAATACAAAATTTTGCGTAATCTTCGTTGACATTCAGGCAGGGTATTTTGACTGATAAAGAAGATTTCACGACAATAAAACACCTCCGCGAAATCTGTTCAGTGCTCAGTAAAATGAAGTTAAAAATCCTGCTTAGAGGATTATTTGATGGTTTGGACTGTCTTTTGTTAGCCGCCATTAGTAGTCACATGGGGTTTGCAGTGTGATTGCACTCATTCAGTGATGCTCTCTGATGTTATTATAGATGACGAGTTTTCTCTCTGTGGTTTTATTCTGTGGCACCTATTTTATTTTATCTATTTTTCACACCCTTTCTTCTTCAACCCCTTCAAGAAGAATTTGAAGAAGATTACAATTTGTGATATGACCTCTGAGAGGAATTTGCACTTGCTTTCATTACTGGCAACTGTAATGCTTTAAGACCATGCTACTTACACTACCCGCGTAGTGACCTGATAGGACTTACATAACAAGTCACAAAAAATTGATTTGTCAAGCTTGCTGCACCCGCTAACAGTGTTACTAAACTCGGATGCTATACATGGAGTTGACACTAAGGCTGCCTTCCAAAATGTATCAATACAAAGTTTGTATGCAGTTCTACTACTCTATATAGACTATGTAGATATGCAAAGTAACCAAAAAATCCGTCATCTATAAATCCGATGCCTGATTGCTTTTTGACTGCGTTAAAAATACACATTGACGAGGTTTTGAAATGGAATACATTGTATATATTTTGTACAGCGGCATTATGAAACACGATACTTTGTTCAAACACAAAGCAACCAACATTTTGGAAGGCAGCCTATTTCCAAGAATCTATAAAATTCTAGTGGTTAGACGCCATAAGCGGAGCACTTTAACTATACAGTTCGTATGCCAGTCAAAAAACCTGAATTGAGAAAACGAATATAAATCTGGCAACGAACTTAATTCCGATATCAAAGACATTTCGAGAATTCGCCAGAATGCAATGATAAAGTTTTTTTTCTTTTTTTTTTTCATTAGGACAGTCGCAGACAGATAAAATTACTGTCCGTAATGCCAAGAGGCACTGCAATAATTATTGTCGATAGAATATGAATCGTTTCAAGCCAGAAGAGTAGATTTTATTGTGAGAAGAGTGAATCATTAGAAGTATAAATACGTCGAGGTGAGTACCGAAAAATAACCCAAAGCTTGTCACTACTGGATTAAAGGAGACATTATTGGGATACCGTGTATAGGGATTAAGGCTAGAGTAATAACGGGTGATTTTTTAAGAGCCATAGGAAAAATTTTCAAAAAAAAGAAAAACACATACAATTCAGAAAAATGCATGAAATCTTTATTTGAATCGATAGTACGGTCCATATAATTTAATGTTTAAAGATTATTTCATGCAAATGTTGACCGCGACTGTGCCTCAAATGGTCCATCTGCTTAGTCCAATTTTGGCATGCTCTTTCCAACATTTCGGCCGGTATCTCACGAATAAATGCTTCAATGTTGTCTTCCAATGCGTCAATTGAAGCGGACTTGTCTATGTAGACATGAGCTTTAACATAGCCCCACAAAAAATAGTCTAAAGGCGTTAAATCGAACGTGAAATAAAATGTTCACCGAACTCGCCTCTCAATAAGTCCATTGTTACGCGTGCTGTGTGGCATGTGGCACCTACCGTCTTGTTGAAACCACATGCCAAACAAGTCAAGCTCTTGCATTTTGGGCAAAAAAAAAGTTGGATATCATCTCACGGTAGCGCTCACCATTCACAGTTACGTTATGATTCGCAACATCATTGAAGAAGTACAGTCCAATGATGCCACCAGTCCATAAATCACAACAAACTGTGACTTTTTCTGGATGCATTGGTAGCTTTTGCAATGCTTCTGGCTGATCTTCACTCCAAAATCCTCAATTCTGCTTATTTACGTATCCATTGAACCAAAAATGATCTTCGTCGCTAAACACAATTCTTCGATAAAGAAGTGGATCTTCGGCCAACTTTCCAAGAGCCCATTTTGATAATAAAATTCAATGATTTGCAAGCGTTGTTCGTTTGTAAGACGATTCATGGTTAAATTATAGACCAAACTGAAGATGTTTAACAGTGAAACAAAACACGAAACGTGAGCTGTTTAAACCAGTGTTGAACAAGAAGATTATAGCTAAAAAATCACCTGTTAGATCAGAAAGTCGCCGAAAGAAACTAAGCCACAGTTATACTAGTTTTGACGTCGCCTAGTAGGTAATGTGTGGGCTTATCAGACGTAAGGCCTCGGTTCAAATCCCAGGTCTGCAATCAAAACGGAAATATGAAAAAATATTTCATTTGACGACTTTCTCTCAGCAGATTTCTGTTAAAAGAACTGAAAGTAACTAAAATTGCCTTCCCGCCACTCTTGTATAAAATTAACACACACAACATAAGTGGTGTGTGAAACTATGTTTATAATCCTGAGTGAAGGGTTGTAATGATCAATTATGTAAGTTGTATACTAGTTCTGTAAATAGATCTTTAACTCCAACTAGAATTAGACTTTCTACAAAGGCAATCTAGACTAACGTCTCCTATGGCCTTAAGTAACATAAGCCTGCGGCTTATTGTTGCTTTAGTAATGAAAGGAAATCATTTGTATAATAATCGACTATAAGTGCTCTTAACTAACACTTAATATTTAATCAGAAATCACTTCATTTGAGAGCACTTTACACTTAATCACTTACTACTATTTTAGTGACTTGCCAAAGGCATAAATCTACTTCCTGATTAATCAATTTTCGTATTTTCTATCGTAAAAATCTATTACCCCTGCCCCACATCACTTAATATCTTTGTATTACAAGTAATAATTTCAATTAATTTCCTTCAGAATGTGACAAATTGTAAAATTGATTTCCATAATCCCGGCCTATGTAGTGTATGTAGTCAAAGTAATTACAAAGGAAATCATTATTGTTTCAATATTTCCCCCCAATACTCCCCGGCGGGCGCTTGAAAGAGCCGTCACAATTATTTAATAATTCATCATGATTATTAATAAATAATAAAACGATTCTATACTTTGCTTTTCCTTTTCCATTTATAATGAATTTCATTGTCGATTCGATTCTCTCGATTCTATTGTTTTAATTTAGAAAGCAATTCATCGCTTAATAACACTTAAGACTGCCCACAATAAAAAGCAACTACCGCAAGCAACAGCAACAACTACAGCAACAACTACAACTTCATTCATTTAATACATATTTTAACAATTTTATTTACACAAAGAGCCCCTTAGAAATAGAAATAGAGAGAAAGAGAAAGAAAGAGGGAGAAAAAATAAATAATCGCAACGATTAAATCTATTTGATGGCTAAAGAACTGAAATGAAATCAAATGAAACGAAATGAAATGAAAACGAATCGTAATTGAAGACCAAAACAATACGAAGAGGAAGAAAACACGGAAAATCATAAAAGCCCATGCCTACTACACACATAAAAACAAACATGTGTGTGCAGAGCAGAGCAGGAGGGTGGGGTAAAACACAAACAATAACAACAAAATAAACACATTTAGTGGAGACTTTGTGTCGTGAGAGGAAAATTAAAAGTCAGCTGTCACTTGCCATTGCCGGCGGAAATGTAATTCAAATAATAAAAAAGAAAATAAAAACAAACAAAAAAAAAACAGAAAAAAACAGAAAAAAATGAAAACGAAAATCAAGGGGAGAGATTTACTAGAGGCTTAAAACGAATTTGTAAGGCTCTATACAAACAATAAATAGAAGGACTTTAAGCAATAAAAATTGCTGATTACCGACCAGAAGATTAATTGATTGTGAGAAATCATTGCAGTTAAATAGGAGTCACTATTCTGATCTTGATTATTACGAGGATGTCTCAAAATACTAAACAAAAGAGTGTTAAGAAACCTATCTTTAGGCAGAGAATACTTAATAAAAGAAATCATGATCACAGGCTGGTAAAACCCTACAAACGATTTTGGAACCTAAATTGACATCATAGGCGGCTATATTCTGGTTTAAAAAGAACTGAACTCTACATACATACATAGCACAACCCTGCATGGGTTTTGCAAATAAGATGGCTCCAGGTGTTCGAGAAAAAGGGGGTTGATTCCCCTAAAAATAGCATTTTTAGCCATTTTTTAAACATTGTAGAACTAAACACTGACGTGCTAGAACCATCGCATTGTCAGAAATTGGCAATTGATGTTTGCTCTTTAAAATGAGCCCAAAGCCAAATTGTTTTCATGCACGCTTAAAGTAGGGAGTGGGTTTATGTCAAGGGGTGCGAGAGAAAAAAGAAACACATTACGGAGGTCCTTAAAAATTAATCAAATTTACTTGAAAATTATTACTCGGGGGTTTTTGGGGTCGCTGATTACAGATCTTTATTCAGATTTAAAAAATTCAAAATGGCGGATCCAATATGGCGGTCGAGGTTTATAAAAATTAATCAGATTTACTTGAAAATTGTTACTCGTTTCGAAAACCTGAACTGATGGAAAGTTTTTGAAACCAGATTCGTGTTCAGCGCGCAATTTTCAGGGCTCTGTAATTGGTCATTATAACCCTTCAGTCAGGATTACGACCTAGTTTCTCACACCACTTATGTTGTGTGTGTTAATTTTTTATACATGAGTGGCGATACCTACAGTTTAAAGTCCACTCGGAAAGACAGATTTTTTGAGAAGCTTTTCATGGCAATTTTTTATTCACTCTCAGGATTTTTGCCAGAAATCTGCTGAGAGGCAGTAGCCGTAGAAATATTTTTTCCATGTTTCGTTTTTGTTCGAAATATCTGACCTGGGGTTTAAACCGTCGCCTCACGTCTAATAACCCAACACACTACCTACAAAACTACTACTACTACCTCTATGAGGAGTCTCTATTCTTATCGTGATTATTAAGTGAATTGCTCGAATCCTAAACGAAAGAGTGATAATAAAATCTATGTTTAGGCCTGCAGCTAAGCCCATAATAAAAGCAATCATGATCAAAGGCTGGTAATTCTATGCAAATGACTTCAAAATCTAAATTCACATCATAAGCGACCATGTTCTGGATTAAAAAGGAGAATATTCACTATGGGCTGCTATAGTCTGACAAAATTATCGACTCTAAACTCTATTTATTACAACTTTTGCATTTGAATGAAGCAATTAAGCGAGACCAACTTGAAGAAATGTTGCGTTCCATCACTTACCAAACGCTGACTGCCTTTATATGCAAACCTCTCTTGATAATAAAAATTGTTTAGGCAAAAAGCCACTAATATTCCTTTGGCTAAGTTTGTGGTGTAAAAGTTTACTTTACTAATTGGCAACTACAACCCTTTAGTTAAAATTACGACCCAGTTTCTCACACCACCCCTGTTAGGTGTGTTCATTTTATCCATGAGCGGAGGGACCTACAACTTAAAGTCCCCTCCGAAAGACAGATTTTTGAGAAACTTTTCATAACAATTTTATTTTAAACTCAGACAAACAGTCGATTCCGAACGACAGATTTTTGAGAAGCTTTTCACGCCAATTTTATTTCTTAATATCAAAGTTTTTACCAGAAGACTGCTGTGAGGGAAGTCGCCAAAAAAATACTTTTTTCATATTTAGTTTTTCTGCGAGATGTTTAAGCTGCAATTTGTACCACGGCCTTAAGTCTAATAAGCCAACACACCTGCTACTAGACTACGGCGACTTCAACTATTAACATGTTGTTCAAATCGTCTATACAGTCGATGCCAAGGTATTTATTCTTCTTTCGCATAGTGCTGAGCATATACCCAATAAGTGAAGTATAGTTTCCGACTCGTTTTCATCCCTACAGCTTCTGCAGAAACCATTGGCCATGTATCGCATGAGTGCCCGTAAAAACAATACTGGGTGTACTACTATGGAATTTATGAAGGCTTTCCGCAAGCCCTCTATTTAGATTCGATCAGATTTGCTGTACTATTCTGCCGGCTTAAGAAGCCACTCAACATGCTTTGAAATTCTAAGCTCTCTTGTGTTAGTTTTTAGATCTCAGATTTCTAGATGTTCGGTTTTTGTGCCATGCCAAAGAAATATTTTTTTTATTTTGTTTTGTTTCGCGGTATTTAAGCTGGAGTTTCAAGCACGCTTTTATGTCTAATAAGCCGGCACACTAGCTACTATGCTACGATGGCTTCCAATAGAGTGGAGACTATTTCTTTAGCAGGCATCACAACGGGCCGCTATGCGGGCTCAAGTGAGCTTTGTGATATCATAGCTACCACTCCGACCTAAACCTATTTCTTTAGCTGGATTTCAAGCACTTATATAAGACGCTTATAATGCGAAAATATACCTGAGAATATTATAAGACCCATTGATAGGTCTTCAAGTCCAAGTTGAATTAGCCGTAGTCTTGTGGGTAGTAGGCAGAGAAAGAAAGAGTGGGAGTATACGTAAAGCAATCATCCCCACAATCAACTGTTGGGTCACAAAGAAAAAAATAGGAGCATAATATTGCTCGGCATACCGTAAGTCTAGTAGGTAGTGTGTTGGCTTATTAGACGTGAGGCCACGGTTCAAACCCCAGGTTAGACATCTGCAACAAAACGAAATATGAGAAAATATCTCTTAGGCGACTTCCTCCTAGCAGACATCTGGCAAAAACTCTGAAAGTAAATAAAATTTTCATGAAAAGATTCTCAAAAATCTGTCTTTCGAAGCCGACTCTAAACAGTAGGTCCCGCCAAATTAACAAAATTAACACACACAGAAGTCGCCGTAGTCTAATAGGTAGTGTGTTGGCTTATTAGACGTAAAGCCAGGATTCGAGCCCCAGGCCAGACATCAAAACAAAATACAAAAAGTATTTCTTCGGCGACTTCCTCTCAGCAAATTCCTGGCAAAAATTCTGTGAGTAAAAAAAAAATTCTCATAAAATAGTTTCTCAAAAGTCTGTCGTTCGGAGTCGACTTTAAACTGCAGGTCTCGCCACTCATGTACAAAATTAACACACACAACATAAGTGGTATGAGAAGCTAGGTTGTAAGCCTGACTAAAGGATTGTAATGATCAATTATTTATGTAAGTATGAATGTAAACTATAACACATATGCTGTGCATTAAAATGCAGCAGCGTTCTCTTCTATTTGTTGTTGGGTTTTTAAAAGGCCATCGTATAGAGGTATTTGGCCCCACGCTTTTTCTAGTTTTTATAAGCCAAGAGGTCATAAAAGAATAAAGATTTGTGAGGATTACTAAGGACGAATAAGTTTAAGATTATATCAAGGCAAGAAAGTTAGAATAGAGGGGAGTAATTTTTAAGGTTTGAAGTCGCCGTAGTCTAGAAGGAAGTGCGTTGGCTTATTAGACGTAAAGCCAGGATTCGAGCCCCAGGCCAGACATCAAGACAAAATACAAAAAAAGTATTTCTTCGGCGACTTCCTCTCAGCAGATTTCTGGCAAAAACTCTGAGAGTAAATAAAATTGTCATGAAAAGTTTCTCAAAAATCTATCGTTCGGAGTCGACTTTAAACTGTAGGTCGCGCCACTCATGTATAAAATTAACACACACAACATAAGTGGTATGAGAACCTAGGTTGTAAGCCTGATTAAAGGGTTGTAATGACCAATTATTTATGTAATCCATAACACTCTCTGCTATTTGTTGTTAGGTTTTTAAACGGACACCGTATAGAGGTATTTGGCTCAACGCTCTTTCTAGTTTTTATAACCCAAGAGCTCATAAAAGCATAAGGATTTGTGAGGATTATGAAGGACGAGTCTATACCGGGGAATGAGTTTAAGATTGTGGCAAGGCAAGAAAGTTAGAACAGAGGGGAAGATTTTTTAAGATGAATTCAATAGAAAGCTATCTTAAAAATAAAAGGAAATTTTGTTCAAAAACTATATGAGTTTGTTTTTAAAAATGATTTGCTTTCTCCAGCAATTTCAATGTTTTTCATACTGCAAGAATAAAGCAATTTACCTTAGTACCTTAACTCATAAAAATCCTTTCAAATTCTATAAATCTGCTAACGCAACTAAACTAGTCGCGTCTCCTTCTATTACACAAAACGAACGAACTAGGTATAGGGTACCTCTAAACCCCCCTAATAAGAAACGTTGTCATGTTATCAAAACATAAACAAAAACCATTAATAATAAATGAATTACAAATACGTATACAAATACATATACGAGGCTACATATGTAAAGGAAATACAAATACAATGAAATTATAACACACACTGACACTCTTACAAATTCTAACTGTTTTACAACACATTCGTCGTAATAAAGTGTTTGCATGAGGCGGCTTTAAATGAAAAAAAATCTCAAACTAAGACCATAAATTTGGTGCCTTTGATTGCTTATAATTTTGTTTTAACAGCATATGCTTTTTTGTTACTTTACACTGTGTAACAAATTTTATAAAAAAAACAATTTTTTTTGATTCTGAAATTTAAATAAAAAATTTAAAAATTTTTCTTTGGAAAACCAAGCGGAAGTATTTGGTTTTTCCCATGTTTTTTTCTCTTCTATTCTTCTATTTTGTTTTGTTTTCTTATTTTGTTAAGCTTTTTGTGTCATTGTATTTTAGTTTCATTGTATTTCTTTGTATTTCTTTACATATTCCTCATGTATGTTTAAGTAGTTGTAAGTATTCCTGTGTACATACGTACATAGGTTTTTGTTTAAGGTGTAGCTAGGCTTTCTTTCTTTCTTTCTATGGGCCTAAGAAGAATTTCGTTTTCTTAAGTAGAATTTCCTTTTATTTTCTCTTCTTTTTTTTAGGAAAACATGCTGTCGTCTTTTCTTTTTATAAATTTTTCTTGTTATTCTTGCATTTCTTGTGTTTTTTTTTTGTTTTTTTTTTTTTGCTGAAGAAGAAATTCTTTATTTTCTTTTGAAGATTTCTTTAGTCCGCTTTTCTTTCTTTTTTTGGTTGTTTGGTTTTTTTCTAGTTCATACTAAGTAGACTTTAAAAATAATTTTTAAGCCCCCAGTAGGAAATTTAAAAATTTTTTTTCAACGGAATTTTGCCTTTAAAGTGAACGTTATTTACTGTTCATTTGCAAAAGTAGCACAGAGGTGAGGTTATTGGGTAAAACCATAATAATAGGATTAAAAATTATTAGAATAAAGGGCATGACGCCTCTAAATATTTATAAAACTATACATACAAAAAAATATTGTTAAGTTTTTACCTTTTTAAAAACGTTTAAATATGAGTTCGTTAATTGCAAACAAAGTAAAAACAAATGTGTTTAATTTAATTTCAGTTAAACTCTTTATTCTTTACACTAATTTTGTGTGCCACCGTATACAACTTAACGATACAACAATAATAATCAAAAAATAACGAAGATTCTTGAAGTGGAAGGTTCGTGATCTCGCCTTCTCGAGAGCTCTATTGCTAATACATTGTTGTTTGTGTACTTTGCTTAGGCTGTCTATCCCTTTTTATCACATACATGTTGTTGTTGGTTCCAGGCGCAACCAGGTTCGTTGTACATATGTGTGTGTGCAGTTTTAGATAATCAACACGTTCATTAGTGTGTATTGTGTCGTGTGTATTGTGTTGGTGTAGCTGGTAGCTTTTGTTTATCGTTTTTATTGTTAAACGATATTAGGTCGTTTCGATTTATGTAACAATATATTAGTCTCCGTAGTCTAGTAAGCAATGTGTGGGCTTATTAGACGTTAGGTCACTGTTCAAACCTCAGGTCAGACAAAATAGAACACGAAAAAAATATATCTTCGGCGACTTTCTCTCAGCAGATTTCAGGCAAAAACTCTCAGAGTAAATAAAATTGTTGTGAATAGTTTCTGAAAAATCTGTCGTTCGAAGTTGATTTTAAACTGTAGGTTTCGCTTCTCATGTATAAAATCAACATACGCAACGTAACTGGTGTGAGAAGCTGGGTTATAAACCTGACTGAAGGGTTGTAATGACCAATTATGTATGTATGTACATAAAACCAACTCACAGTTCTATACTTACGAAGGGAAACTACGTAAACAACAAACTCAACAGCTTAAAAATATATACTGAGGACTACCAATTGCTACTCAGTACCAGTGAAACAAAAGCTAACTGCAAGCTTTGATGAACCATTGCCAGGAACACATTCTTTGCATATAGAGGCCCTACAATTGAATATTCAATTCGATGTTTTATAGAAGATTTAGACAATAATAATAACACTCTTGTACAGCAGATGAGATACTGGAAATGACAGTGGACTAAACATACGTTACAATATTGCAATAATGGTCCTCAACTATAATCCGTACGGCACACGGAACCATAATCGAGAGAAAATCAGTTGATGAAGAACTAAGCTGGTCGCAGATCGAAAGACTCACAAGAAATCGTAGCGAATTCAAAAAATTTTGTAGGGCACTACACAGCCTTAAGCGACTGACTTATGTACTTAATTGGCCATTAACAACCCGATTAACGGATTCCAGCCTTCCTTAACACATCCTTCCAGGCGCCTATGCTTCTTGCACGCCTACGTCTGTTAGTCACACCAATCGATGACAGATCTTCCTCGATTTGGTCCTTCTAACGCAAACATGATTCTCCTCTTCGCCGACTTCCGCAGATCCCCGCATCAAATACCCGTCTCGCCGGAGCCTCCTCCTCAATTTGAACGACATGGCCGAGCCAATGAATGTTAATACACTGCACAAGGTCTATATTGTTGAGGAACTCATACAGCTTATTGTTGGATCTAATGCGGAAATCATTGCCAACTCGCACTGGACCGAAGATCTTAAGTAGGACTTACGTAGCCTTACGCGACGTGAAAGTTAAAATACTTGTTTACTTAACTCAATTGGTCATTAGAAACCTTTAGGCAGGATTACGGCCTAGCCACTCGCTCCCAACCAAGTTGTGTCTACTAATTTCATGAGTGAGTGTTGGGACCTACTGCTTAATATCACAAAAATTGTCCACGAGTTGCGAGTTTCTTTGAATGACATATCAATACGATTGTGCTGTTACTCGCATAAGGCTTTCGAGGCATGGATACATAAAAGGCATTAGTTGGTACAACTGCTCATTGTAATGGAAACATGAATCCTCTTCAGAGGTTAACAAATGTAAAAATGATAAGCAACTAGAAAAATTTTACCATTTATGTCGGATTTATGAATGATAAGTGGTACATGTGTGCGGTACATCTAACCAAAACTCATCTTAGGAATCTAATAACCGTTAGAATCAGATACTGGCTGCAAGGCCTATAGAATAACATCCCGCAATGTCATCTGCAGAAATGGCGATCAAGAGATGACCACTGAACATCTTTTTCTTAGAGTTCGATTTCCAGGAATTTTAGACACCCAAACCACAATTGGCAGAACTTGTCTGGCAATACATATGTACATAACATAATTGATCATTGCAACCCTTCAGATAGGATTACGACCTAGCTGCTCACACCACTTATGCTGTGTGTGTGTGTTAATTTTATCCAAAAGTGGCAATTTAAAGTCGCAGTTGAAAGTCGATTCCAAACGACTGATTTTTGAGAAACGTTTTCATGGCAATTTTATTTAACTTTCAGAGTTTTTGCCAGAAATCTGCTGAGAGGCAATCGCCGAGGAAATGTTTATCCATATTACGTGTTGTTGAAGATACCCGACCTGGGGCTTGGAACCATGGCCTCATGTCTAATAAGCCTACTAGACTATGGCGACTTCAAATCGAAATCCATATCTTCATGAAATTCACCGAATGGAGAATAAGAAATCTCAGTTAGGAATTGTGTGGCTTATGATACTATAACTGGAACAGTATTTCAATGAAATTGCAATGGAGCTTTTGAAGGGATTCATAAGAGCTAAGACGACTGCTAATGTAGCTTAGTCTTGGCTAATATATCCAAAGCCTGAAATAAAAAAAATGGAAAGTAGTACGAGTTAAGCACTGCTGCGCGAAAATATTGTTTCAATTAAATTATGAACAGAAATTGCTTTTTCAAAAGCCATGTATGTAGGATGGCCAATAACCTTCGATAACATTTGCTAATGGCGTTTACTGTAGAGGAAGAAGAATCTTAACTATACTCTAAGTTAGGTTTTAAGGCATGTGAACAAAAATTCGTTCAAAATGTCCCGATAACGATCGCCATTGACTGTAACGGCCCCTCCTTGCTCATTTTCAAAGAAAAATGGCCCAATTATGATTTTGGACCAAAATCCCCACCAAAGAGTGAATCGTTTTGGGTGCGTCGACTTTTCAATGTATGCGTGCGGGTTTTCTGTGCCCCAAATGCGACAATTTTGCTTGTTTACATACCCGCCAAGATCAAAATGAGCTTCGTCCGAAAAGATGATTTTTTTTTTGCCAAAATCGGCATCTTCTGGTGTAGGCTACTGCCTGGCCAGCCGAGGCAGCCATTTGAATGAAATTATTTTCCATTATTATCCGGAAGGATTGTAATTTCAAAAAAAAGAAATTTGAGAAAATATTCAGTAGTTTTTTTAAAGCAATTTAAAAAAAAAGTTATTTTGCGGACCCTTTATAAAGACTGAAGAGTCTAACAATGACGCAAGATTTTTCCTTAACCTAGGATTTGTCAGCGGCCAATAAATCGATTAAAAAATTTATTTTTTTATTAAAAATTTCTTCTGCAAAATTGCAAATGTAAACTATAGCCAGCGCTTTTTTCAATTCTATCTCCTCGTATTAGTTTGTCTGCCTTTTGCTACTGAAATACATTAAAATTTTGGGAAAAATTTTATAAAATTTGATGAAGTTTTTGTGGAATTAGCAATTAAAAAAAAGAAATAAAAATCTCTTGTTTTTTTACAACCTTAAATATAATTTATTTTGTTATTTTTTTACAATTTTGGACTTTCCCACCAAATTATTTGCTAATTAACAAGAGGCTATAATTTGCAAACTTTTATTCTTTCATGCCATATGAAAAGGCCTAAAAAAATCGTCTCTTTTTTCTCTTAGAAAAATATAAAAAAAACAGAATTCTAGACAATTGCTTGCAATATCATGAAATTTATTTGCAGCTCGAGAATCGTAAAAGTTTTTCTTAAAGTACTTTTTTTTTCTCAGATTTCTTCCTTTCGCTCTTTTTTTAATTGCAACTGAAATGAGACCAAAAATTATTGCGTCTCTATTGAAGAGAATAAAAATTCCCTAATTAACCTTCTTTTGTTCAGAGTGAAAGAGAGAGAGAGAAAAAGAGACAGAAAAAGTTAGAATCGTAACACTTGTAATTATTACCACAGTGATGTCAACTCAACTAATGCAAACATTAAATTACAATTTCTTCTACTGTTTCCATTCTCTCTTTCTCTGTCTTTTGACTATTAGGCCGTATGGCTTGTTTAATTTTAGGCATTTGGCTGTGTCCACTAAATGTTCCAAATAGTCCTTTTGTGTGCAACCATACATAAGAAGACACAATAAATTCTTTTTTTTACTTTTGCTTCTTTTATCACAAGAAATGAAAGAATGAAAAAGAAAAGAAATGAAAAGCAAGAGAATAAGCAACATCACAAAAAAGCCTAAAAATTTATGTGTTTTGAAAATATGCCTGAATAGCTTTCGTTTCTTTTTCTTTTCATTTTAGGTTTGCCTTTTATTTTCTTTTTTATGGATACCCTACACAATAAACTATAGATACAGTAGATAATGTATTGTATATTGGCATTGGTTGTTAAACTGCAACAGGTTCACTACAGTAAGTAATTCGTTAAGTCATCCACCATATCTTCACCAATTAATGGGCACCACCATGTACAACTATTCAGTACTCCAATCACAGGCTGGAATTTCAAAGAGTTTTTGAAGAAATTTTTAAGTCTTAAATTTCTTACATCCTAAGAAGAAGAAGAAGAACCGTTTGAATACAGTTAAGCCTGCGAAACCATTTCCTGTGTATATAATAAAAAACATTCCCAGATGACATACAATATTTTATTCAAAAATCCTAAAAAAAAGTGGAAAATGTTGACACTGCAGCTTTACTGGACCATTTTAATCAGAAATTTTCCTTAAAATATAATTACTTTTCAAATTCGTTAAGCCCACACGATTCAAAAAGCACACGTTAAACAAAATTATCCCTCGATAGAGGAGTTAGAGTGGCCATTTATTTCTTGACACCGCATGGATGTCCCACAATAAAATAAGCAAAGCTGCGACCCCTCAAAATTTCACTGATTATACTCTTAAACTAAATGTATTGATTTCTGTACCGTAGTCTAGTAGGTAGTACGATGGCTTATTAGTGACAAGGCCACGATTCAAGTCCCAGGTCAGACATCTCGAACAAAAGCGAAATGTTAAGAAATATTTCTTCGCTCTCTTCCTCTCAGCAGATTTCAGGCAAAAACTCTGAGAGTAAATAAAACTGACATGAAAAGTTTCTCAAAAAATCTGTCATTCGGAGTCGACTTTAAATTGTAGGTCCCGTCACGCATGTATAAAATTTACACACACAACATAAGTGGCGTGAGAAGCTTGGACGTAATCCTGGCTAAAAGGTTGTAATGACCAGTTATGTATGCATGTACGTATGTATGTATGTACTCATGCAAACCACACGACTTCTGCCGAAGCTGTAGAAATAAAAAAGAGAACGAAACTGTTCTTTATTACTTGAGTACATTTTCAGTGTTATGTCGTAGAAGGTAGGTATGTAGGTAGAGGTGGCTGCCGCATTGTGCCAATTGTGCTACCACAGTTATCCACTATGCCCTAGTCTCGAAACCACTCGAAGATCCTGATGAAGCGATTTAGACTGCCAATGTCAATCCCTGACAATTCCTCCAGATCATCCATGTAGTAAGTATTCAAGTAATTCCTTCTCCTTTGGCAAAGAGCCGGGCATGTACCCAGAAGGTGAGGAACAGTCTCCTCCTCTTCCTCATCTTTGCAGCTTCTGCAGAAGTCGTTAGCAAGGTGTCTAAGATCAATGCGCCTCGCAAGCGTACTCATAATGCAATGCCCCGTAATGACACCGATAACTACACTGAGCGCGCCTCTTTGGAGTTTATGTAGACTCATTGTCCGCCCCCAAATGGGGGGAGGGTAGGAGAAGGTAGAAGCACTCATATTTTTTCTATACAGATAACCTCACTGATCCGCCAAGAATGAACGTTCAGATTCATTCGTCACAACCTCCGTATGATTCCACTGTTAGAGAAAATAGAGAAATGAAGGACCATAATGAGCCATGCGTAGCCTAAATAAGCCACGCATAGACCAAATATGTCTGTCCCATTGGACTGATAGCCACTTTCACTTAGAAAATGTATATCCTACTTGCTGGAAAGCAGGTTTCAAGTCGGCTAAGTCAACTAATGCTTACCAGTTTACCAAAATGGCTCAAAAGTGTACACACTGGCAGTTCTATGCCATTTATATTACACCGTTCTTCAGTGAAATCAAAAAACTGGTATTTATTGTAGAAGCAAACGTTAGATTAACTCAATGGCATAATAATTGACTCTCATATATAATTCAGTCAGGATTATAACGTAGCTTCTCATGCCACCCATGTTATGTGTGTTCATTTTGTCCGTGAGTGGCGCAGCCTACAATTTAAATTCGACACCGAACAACAGATTTGTGGAGAAACTTTTCATGATCTGTCTGGACAGCAAAATTTACTCCAATTCAATATTAAATTTAACTTAAAAATGGTTTATAATCTAAGTTTTAGGGTGGTGCCCTGATAGTCTAGTGTGTAGTGTGATAGACTATTGGCGTAAGGGCCTTGGGTTCGATTCCTGCCAAAGAGTCTATTCTATTGTCCACATGGGCTAAAATATGAGTCATTTATATGCAGTAGCATTGAAAGGGTAAATAATTGTTAACCACATTCTGTCACAAAAGGCGTCACAACGATTACGGTTGAATCCTTTCGGGCTTCTATTTTATATTATTCTGGACTTGGTTCCAAAAAGCGATTTTCACAATAATATCTCCTTAAAATTTTCTAGAAAATTAGGTTTGAAATGAAATATAGGAAAAGGCAAAAACTCTTTGCTTGAAATGAGGCTCCAAGAAGTATTCATACCAGTGGATATCGGATAACAGAGCGCTCGTCTAGTAAGACAAACATTACGTATTAGGCTATGGCGACTGGAGCCTACTATATTTATTAATGGAAGACCGCACAATGACAACGATGAATGAAGTGTAAGATTAATGCGAAGCTAGCCCGTCTTTCTCTTCATTTTTCAATACGTATGTAAGGTCACGAGATGTTCGAAGCTGCCTTTGAATCATTGAGGCACAGATAGCTGTTTTCCTAGTTTTCGAATTTCATTTTCTACTAAAACTTTACATTATAATATAGGAGACAATTTAAACCGATTATAACCACTGTTCCTATGTTATTGGTTTTCAAAAATGTAGAAGACAAATAAATTCAAACAATACAGCAGGTTATAACCCAGTTTGCCATGATTGTTTGCTAAATCACACTTTTACAAGTGACTAAAAATTTTGTTTGTCACAAAAAAAGAAAAGAAAACTTTACTCTTTTTGCTCTATTATTTTACCCACATACACATACATACATAATCAAGACACAAACACATAGACTTTTATGTTAAAGGAAATCAAATAAAAAGTCTCCACAAAATGAATGAAATTTAGAAGAAGAAACCCCCGCCTTTAAGTTTTCCATTTTTGCATGAATACCTTGGCTGTTATTTAAGCGTTTCTTTCTCTCATTTTTATTTTAGTTTTTTTGCTGATCAAAATTTTCAAATAACTGCTTAAACACACACATACACCCACACGGCTATGGATAGACACTCAGCCAGAGACATTTTCATTTATGTCGAGCACAGTTCATTTCAGCTCCATTTTTTTTCCTCCTTTTTTATTGGCACGTAAATTTGTTTGAAATTATCAGCACAGACTACGAATACAATTACAGTTACACACAACTACAGTGACAACTTACAGCAAACAGCACAGCGACTGCAACTGAACTATTTAACCTGTATGCTGCAGCAGTTATAAAAGTGCAGTACGTGTGCTTTTAAGCCAGTTTTAAGCCAACGGCTGGTGGCGGGAATGGTTCCAACACAAATAAAGGCAAGTCTCTTTATCAAAAAAAAAAATAATAAAAAAAAAACGTGAGAGTGAGTGAATGAATAAATGAATGAAAATAAAAAAGTTTGTGAATGAGTTGTTGCTTGTTTTACAACAAAAAAAAAAGAGGAGAAGAAAAAACTGAAAGAATTTTAACAAAAATTAGGTGGAACAAGTTTTATTGCATTTCAGTTTTTTATCCTTTTTTCTGTGTGCTGTTTCAGCTAAAATATTTAACAGGTTAATGACACTTTTTTCTCTTCTCTCTGTAGCCAAACAAACTTTTGTAAAAAAGTTTCTCGTTTTCGTTTTTTTTTTTTTTTTTGATGGCAAGAAAACTATTTTATTAGTAGACGTTTAAAAATGAAAATTGTTCACAAAATTATTATTAAAGTTCTACCACTCCACTTCATTATTGTAATGAATGAGGACTGGAAGTGAATGGAATATCAGGTGACAGATAATTAAAGGTACAGAAAAGCTGACAAGCCAAGATAGTCTGAAAAAAAACAGAATCAGAATCCATTACGGGGTTGTATAGAAGCTTCTATACATACATACATACATACATACATACATACATACATAGATACATACATACATACATACATACATACTCCTTGAACTTCAAGGAGCACGTAAAATACAACGGTGAAAAAGCATCTGTAACACAGGGAGCACTGGCGAGGATGATGCCAAATATTGGAGGACCAGGTCCATTTAAAAGGAGAATAATTTCGGCGGTAGAAACGTCGATAATGCTGTATGCTTGCCCAATATGGTCAGAGACACTCTCCGTGGGGACGACAAGGAGGATACTGTCCTCGGTGTATCGTCTAAGCGCGATTAGACGGATAAGTGGCTTCAGGACAGTGTCTGATGAAGCGGTACTGGTATTGGCAAAGGCAATACCAATAGACATATTGGCGGATGAGATGAGAAGGATATACCTTCGCCGTCTCGAGCACCCAGGACGAATAGCAGCTATAAAAGCGGAGGAACGAAGGACTTCCATGCACAAATGGCAGTCACGATGGGAAAGCAGTTTAAGGGGATGATGGACATTTCATCTTGTCCCTGATATAACCCCTCGGATGGAGAACAAACATTGCGAGCTCAACTATTACGCGACCTAGTTCCTAGCTGGTCATGGATGCTTCAGGAAGTACCTGTACAGATTTGGGCATGATACTTGCCCTATAATATGTCCAAACTGTGTAGATGAGAAAGAAGATGCCGAGCATATTCTAACATGCTGCCCCAGATTTAGATGGCCCGAGGAAACTAGTTTTGGACCAAATCGGCTAATGGAAGAGCTGTTGAACTGTAGGATTCTATGGAGTCAATATAGTCAGAGAATGGCTGAGGTTATGCTAGAACTCCGAAGACTGGAGGAACGGAGGTGAAATTTAAATTAATTTGATAAAGCTTTCAAGCTAACCAGCCCTCCGCAAAGTAATACCTAACGGCAGTCCCGCGCGGGGAGAGTGTTTGAAGTGTGTAGGGGGTGGGTTTAGTACGTAGGCACCAGTGATGGTGAATCGTGCACTCTTTTGTTGGAACAAAAGTGTCTTTCGAAGATTCCCACCTCCGGCTCAAGACAAAAAAAAAACATTCATACATACATACATAAATACATACATACATAAATACATACATACGTACATACATGGTCATTACAACCTCTTAGCCAAGATTACAACCTAGCTTTTTAATACCACTTATGTTGTGTGTATGAATTTTATACATGAGTAGCGGATCGTGAAGTTTAAAGTCGCCTCCTAAAGACAGATTTTTTAAGAAACTTTTCATGGTAAATTTTATTTTCCTCACAGAGCTTTTGCCAGAATTCTGCTGACAGGAAGTCCCCGAAGAAATATTTTTTCATATTTCGTTTTGATATGTGACCTGGGTTTTGAACCCTGACCTCACGTCTAATAAGCCAACACACTACTTACTAGACTACAGCGACTGCTACAGTCTTCTTTATTTAAAGCATTAATAACTACTCAGGAATAAACAGGAGAATATGCCTTAGCTGTCTTAAGCTCCTGAAAGTAGATTACAAATTAAAGTAAAAAAGAATCCCTGTATCCAACGGTTTCACTATGAATCTGTCTGCTTATATAGAAACAATTCATTTCTATTAATAAGCCCTAAGAAACAAGCTTCCTGTATATTTTAGTTCAAACAGTGTTGCCTCTATTACGTCTTATTGGATTGGAAATATTTCCTTACTTCTCTCGTATACATTCTACTAAGCCTCAAAACTTTATATAGGAAAAATAAAACCAAGATCATATGCTTTCTATCATTTTTTGACTCGTTTTAATTCACTGCAAATTAAAATTTTCTTGAGCTCCTAAAAGTATGCTATAAAAATGGAAAAAATTTAAAATAATTTTTTTTAAGTGTCGGTTATTTTCTTATATTTTCAACACAAATGTAATCACATTCGTCCATTTAATTATTTCTAAATGCCTTTCCATAGACTTCCATTTTTCTAAAGCTCCTACATGTAGGTTAGGTTAGGTTATAGGACGTGTACTTGTCAATTAAGACAAGTACAGTACCCGGAGGTCGAATTGACCCATTGTACAACGTCCTAGTTTCTCACACCACTTATGTTGTATGTGTTAATTTTATACATGAGTGTGAAAATAAAAATTTTGTGCACCACTATTCTTGGTACCATTGTTGGATTATTGATTAACTCTTTAATAAAAAAATTTTAAATTTGATTATATTTATTACAAAAAAAGAGGTGATAACATCTTTAACTCAAACTTTACAAAATATTTAACCTATAAGTATGCCACAAAAAATACTTATTTCATAGCACTGATATTTTCTATTGTTTTAATTTGCAATTGAAATACATTTCTGCAGAGGCAAGCTCATGATTCTAATCTCTTTTATTCCTTTTTAACAAGTTTGTATATATTATTTCCTTTATACTCCTGTAAGTATGCTATAAAAATTCATTAACGTCAATCTCTTTTGCTTTTTATTGCCACATATATTTTCTACTTTAAAATCTCTGCATTTATTAATAGATTTTATTATGGTTTTTAATGGTCCTTAAAGTCTTGTCTGCCAAAATCAATAAATTATTGCAATTAAAATTTAATCAATTCAAAATTAATCAATTCTTAAGCCAATAAGCAAGCCAATGTTACTGCATTAAGTAGAGATTTATTATAGACATTGTTATTTATAACATCTTATAAAATGTATATTTAATCATAATTATTATTGTTGATGAAAATGCTTAAGAGACCTAAAAGTATGCTACAAATATATAAACACTTTAGTTTGTTGATCTACATCTACTCCTTTTTAATCCTTTGTCTATGATTTGATGATTTGGTTTGAGTGAAAATATAAATTTCACACACTTTTCATTTCCATAGAAAGGCAATGGCCCTTGAGGAAAACTTCAGTTTTAATAAAAAACCAATTTAATTCAATTTATTGTGTGTGATATTTTTGGGCGACTTCCAAGAATTTAATAGAAAAACAACTGCATAAGCATTGTTAGTGCTTGATATGCTGAATGGTGGGCCAAGAAAAATATTTTCTTTTTTCAATTGAAAAGGAATGGTTAAATAGCCGCACGTGATGTTTTTTTTTATCACCAATTTGGAAATGGCATCCACTCCTGGCAGTCACATTATAATGAAACTAGGCAGGCATAAAATTTGAATATTTTTTGTATTGTAGGGGGTGGGGAAGACTTAGGTAAAAAGAGCATTCCTACATTAAAGAAAAAAACGTTATATTCAATAACAGAGACTGAATCACTATATCACTATATATATCACGGATTATCTCTGTAGCAAAGTTTTTAAATATGGAAATTGCTTTTTTAGTAAGGACAGAGAAGAGTTCTATAAAATCTATGTACTTCACCAGTTTTGTCCAGGGTTGTGGGAAATTACAAAAACTAAGCACTCTTTTCATGAATCTAAATCCAAATTAAACAAGGCTTACAGGAAGGCAACTTAATTCTTATCAGATACTTAATCTCTTAACTGAAGCTCTCATCCTGATAGATATAACATCCAGTATTTTACTCTCTATACATACATACACAATTGGTCATTACAACCCTTCAGTCAGGATTACGAACTAGTTTCTCACACCACTTATGTTGTGTGCGTTAATTTTATACATGAGTGCCAGGACCTACAGTTTAAAATCGACTCCGAACGACAGATTTTTGAGATACTTTTCATTGCAATTTTATTTACTCTCAGATTTTTTGCCAGATATCTGCTGAGAGAAAGCCGCCGAAGAAATACTTTTTTGTATTTTGTTTTGAAGTCTGGCCTGGGGCAAGAACCCTGGCTAATAAGCCAACACACTACCTACTGGACTATGGCAACTTTACCCTCTATGGATACATGATACAAGGATTGTGTGGGATCCTTAAGTAGAATATTTATACTCGTATTGTTACGAAAATGAAAAAATCTAAATCCTGGTGTTTTGCTTTTACATCGCTTAACATTAATGTTATAAAGGAAAGCTACAAAAACAAAACAATGCAGTAAACAAATCTGTTTACAAATTATCGTACTGATTAATGTAACAACAAACACCAGCATAAAAAAATTGTAAACAAGTAAACAAAAATCTACAAACAACACCACAAGAATAAATGTAAACATAATACACAAACAACAATAATGAATGAAAACAAAGATGTTTACATTTATGGAGATGTCGAGAAGGCAAAGTCACGAACATTCGCCTTCATGAACATTCATCAGACTGTTTACCGTGCCATATAAAAGGCAAAGCAAATCAGCCGAGTAAGTGAGTGAAGTTCAGCCAGTTTTTTGTAAAGATGTGGTGTTTTTTTAAGAGAGTAATAGTGGTTCGAAGATCTCCGTTTTAACGATTGGTCGAACAATTGATAAGTAATTGTTGTTGTTTACATAAAGTTGTGAACAGTGGCACACAGAATTGTGCGAATAATAAAGAATTTTAATTAAAACTAAACACAAATTTATTTTTATTTTATTTGTAATCTACGAGCGCATACAATATGAAGAAGTCTCGAGAGCGTCTACAGACGCCCAACACTAAACGATTTAAAAATGTTTAAAACCACAGCTACACTCTGGCTGAAGGAACTAATTACTTAGGTTAGGTTAGATTAAGACAAGTACAGTACCCGGAGGTCGAATTGACATATTGTACAACGTCCTTAAAGAGGGAAGGATAATAGAGGTTTAAAAAGGAGAGGATATTGGAAAGCGGAGAATGGGAAGTGGTGGAATTACACAGATAAGACGCAACTAAAAGGCGGGGGGGGGGGGCGCGACTACACTGATGAAGCCCTAGCACCACTCAACCAGCCACTAATGCATCTGTGGAGAGCCTAGATGTCGGCTCTCGACACAGAATTCAAACTCTCAAAGAAGGCCCTGCCAAGGGTCCTCAACCTCAACCTACCAAGGGCTGGGCAGTTATAGAGGAGGTGTTCGATAGTCTACAACTCCTCCTCATCGCAACATGCCCTGCAATAGTCCGGCGTCTGCAACCTAATCTCGCAGTGCCCCGTGATAAAACCGACAACCAAACTTAAGCTGGCCTTATCCAAACTCAGCAGCCAACCTGTTCTACTATTGTCCTATTGTGGACAACTGATTACTTTCTTTTAAGATATTTTCCAAAGATTCCCGGTCTGATAAATAATTTGGAATGGAGATTGTTTGCTGCTAACTTAATTTGTTCATTACTAGCCTGTAATCAATACCACCCATATCGTATGTGTTAGCCATGAGTGGCGGACCTATAGCTTAATGTCGACCCCAAACGACAGATTTTTAAGTCCAATTCAGTCCCATTAGACAAATGCATTTAGGCTACGTGTAGGTCATTGTGGTACTACAGTTTTCCATTTTCTTTAACAATGAAATCACACAAAGCTTCTGATAAAGCCATTTAAAACCTCAGTGTCCATTCTTGGCAGATCAATGAACATGTCTGTATAGAAGAAGTCTGATTGCTTCTATCTCCTACAACATAACGCTGAAAACGTACTCAAGTGCTGAAGAACAGTTTGTCCTCTTTCCTATTTCTACAGCTTCGACTGAAGTAATGCGGATTACTTAAGCACATACGTACATACATATATATGTACATAATTGTTGTAATGGGTTGTAGTGACCACCCTTCAGTCAGGATTACGACCCAGCTCCTCACAAAACCTATGTTGTGTGTGATAATTTAATTCGTAAATGGCGGGTCGTACAGTTTAAATTCGGCTCCGAACGACAGATTTTGGAAAATCTTGTCATGGCAATTTTATTTTTCTCAGAATTTTTAGCAAAAGACTGGTGAGAAGAAAGCTCAGTTAATCAGTATTACAACCTAGCTTCTCACACCACCCATCTTGTGTGTGTTAATTGTATTGATGAGTGGAGGGCCCTGCAGTATAAAGTCGACTCCGAACGACAGATTTTTGAGAAACTTGCCCTGGCAGTTTTATTTATTCTCAGAATTTTTAACAGAAGATTGGTTAGAAGAAGTCTTCAATGAAATATTTTTTCAATGTTTCGTTTTGTTCGCAATGCCTAGGCTGAGGTTTGAACCATGGGTTGACATCTATTAAGCCAACACACTACCTATTAGACTACGGCGACTACTAATATTCCACAAGATATTTTACAAGCCGATGGACCTTGAAGAGTGCTACATTTATTTGCTGCACAAGTATTCTTATTATTAGCCTTGGTGTCACATGTTACGAGGAGCTTATAGAGTTAGTTTATATGAGCAAGACCTTAAAAGAGCACCATTACTACTACACCATGCCAAAAATATTTGAAAATCAAAAACAAGACTATAAGAAAATGCTTTTATGTTTCTATTAATTTCTCAACCTTTCTTTCGAAATTTTTTCTCTTTTTTTATTTCTTTGGGAGCAAATTACACGCCCCTAAATGTCATATTTTCATTTTGTATGGCGATTAGTCGAAAATACACAATCGATTAATCAATCAGTAAATCATAGAAAATAAATGAAATAATTTAAGGCAACATTTAACTCAACACGCCATTCGAACAAGTCGAGTGTATGTCAGCTACACGTTTGTAGTCACACGTCATTTATTGTGTCATTGAGTCCATTTATTTGTTCATATAAAATTCTCTATAAAAACAACAAACAGCAGCAACAAAAAATTGGTTATTTTTGGTTTATTTTATTGCCAACAAAATAAAATCAAAATTAATGACCATTTTCGACTTACAGAAGGAAGCATGTTGAAGACATTGATGGCGGCGCTGTTTTACGATTAAAGGTTGATTTAAAAGTAAATTTGAGGACTAAAAAATAACGAAATCTGTGCAAGATATGTAATTTGTTTGTTTTATTGAATTAAGAAAAAAATTGAAATATTTCCTTAAAGTATGCAATAAAAATTTTCTACATAAGCTCCTCTAAATAGGAAAAAGTTTTTTTTGAAGAATTTCAGTTTTGGTGGAATACAGTTTCTTTTCCTTTTAAAGACTAAAAACTGTTAAAATTAAATCCTGTAATATTTGCTAAGTTATTGTCCTTATATTTACTCCTGTTTTTATGCTACATTCTAATTTGTCTTTAAGCTGCTTTATTTGCACAATGTATTCATATACTCAAATGTATTCCCTGCTTGCCAAAATTGTTGCCTTAAAAATCTCTCTCTATTTATTGTTTATATTCCGACTGACCTACTAGCATTTATTATTTTCTCTGGGTCTCCTTAAAGTATGCTATAAAAATTAATAAACTGTATGTTATAATCATTAATATCAAACTATTATGCTTTTAATGCCAAATATTTTCCTAATATCTTTGCATTTATTAATACAATGTAATTAGTTATGGTTACTACTGGCTTTGGAAGCTTTTGAGGCCAAATCAATAAATTATTACAATAAAAATTAACCAGCTAAGCATTAATCAATTTGTTGGCCAAGATAAGCTTAGTAATGTTTATGGGAAATTTATTTGCAAGACATTTTTGTTATTAAAGCATAAATGAAAATATTTTATGAAATATATGTTTCTCAGGGAATATTTAGTAGCCTAAAAATAGGCAATAAAAACAATTTGATTGTTTATTACACAAGCCTTAAATATATACAGTAAAGTTCAAAATATTTTAATTTATTTTAGAGAAACGATATAAGATAACGTAATTTCAATAAAAAAAATAGTCCGATAGGTTACAACAGCCAACTTATTTTAACCTGAATCGGATAATCTGAACAAAAGTCACGTGTGTATTCAACATTATGGCTCTACGTCCAGCACATTGATACCACATTGATATCCTGTACGAGGGATATGAGAGGATGGTCATATCTCGTAAGGATGATGTCAGCTAGCCATCGAAATTGTGTGATTTTAGACCATTAGACTTTATCTCTGCGTATATTGTTAAGTTGCAGGTGGATGCGAATAAGCAAATAAAACAGGCCTTAAAAAGAAGACACCCTATGCCATCTATAAAATATCGTCTGACTATCGCTTGCACTCCACCCAAAGTATCCCGGGCTACCATTTCAATGATTAAACAAATGAAATATTTCGAGGATAACTCATCGATAGGAAGGACAGAAAGGGCTTAATATACGACATACATAACATAATTGGTCATTACAACCATTCATTCAGGACTATGAACTAGTTTCTCGACCACTTATGTTGTGTGTGTTAATTTTATACCTGAGTGGTGAGACCTACAGATTAAAGGCGACTCTGAACGGCAGATTTTTGAGAAACTTTTCATGGCAATTTTATTTACTCTCAGAGTTTTTGCCAGGAATCTGCTGAAAGGAAGACGCCGAAAAAATACTTTTTGTATTTTGTTTTGATGTCTGGCCTGGGGCTCGAACCCTGGCTTTACGTCTAATAAGCCAACACACTTTAGACTTTAGTAGTAGACTACGGTGACCTCAAATAATATACGAACCTTCATAAATTTCCACATCATCAGTGTATAATTGACCACCATAGTACTTTGTCGTATCCAGTAAAACATTGATGTATGGACAGAATAGTAAAGCTCTGAGAATTGAAGCTTATGGAAGCCCTGTTCACACTATCGGGTTGTTGAAGGATTAGTATGAAACAAAACTATTTAAAATGGTATTATAATTTGTATTCGCAAAAGTTAAGAGCCATAGGAGAAAAATAAAAAAGAGTTTCTTTAACAAAATTTGTTAAAATCTTGACAGTGATCCAATGCAACAGAAAATATCATATTCTCGATGAGACCAAACCCTGAATTTTTATACATCTACTCTAAACAAAGTCTTTATTTCACATCTAATGACAAACATTTACTTATACAATTCTTGCTAAAGTAAAAATATTGCCTTTTCTAAACTCCTAAAAGTAAGCCTTTTTATTTTAAACAATAGCGCCTTAACGTATGCTTTAATTTATATCAAAAACATATTTTAATATACACAACAAGGCGAATTATTAAACAAAATATTACTAAATATTCAGGAATTCAATGTATTATTTATAAAAAACCAACCTAAAAGTATGCCATGAAAATTTAAATCAAAAGTCAACATTACGTTAATTAATTTACCAACAATTTTGTTAATGTGAAATGCTTTAAAACTTTTAAAATAATTACTTATAATCCTTGTTAATTGATTTTGGTTAATTGTTAAACGATAATTAATGGGCACAGATTAATTTTAACAATTAACAGCAAACCTCAAACAATCTACGATTTACATTTATAAGGGGATATACAAAACGTTGTTTAAATGCAAACAGAAGGGAATACAGTTTGAAGAGCGTAAATAAATTAAAATTTAAATATTTCAACACATACAATATAGGCATATGCTTTATGTTAATTTTGTAAATGTTTATTTGTTTAAGCATACTTTAGGGCTGTTGTAATTTTATTTATTTTGGAATATTTATTTTTAATTATTTTTAATGGTTTTTGTTAAAGCGTTTTAAATAATAAAATTCAATTCTTTAAAGTATTTGCTTTGATTGTGGGATTTCTTTTAATGTTTTCTTTACTTCTTTTCCATTTTTCTTATAAATAGAAAAAACTTTCTTTCTTAAATCTTAACCTACTTTTGGTTGCTGTCGTTGTTTATTAGAAAAAAAATGTGAAATTTTTCTCTTTGCAAGTTTCACAGCTGCTTTACTTTCATCATTAGCGTAGTATTCCTTAAAGTAGTGGTAATAAACGAGAAGTTTTCTTTACAAGTTTGAAACAAAAAAAAAATTTTTTTTTATTTTTTTAAATCCTTTTTAATTTATTTTTTTAGAATTTTTTTTAATATTTTTACACTTTCTAAAACATTGGTAAGGGCTTATATTTTGACCTATTCACGGAAGAAATTAAAATTTTATTTTTTAAAGCCTAATTTTAGGCTTAAGAACTGTTTAAAAAAATGTTTTCTTTACTTTTGGTTTGCAACACACACTTCTCTTAAACTGTATATATTTACACATATTTTTTTATAATTTTTTAATTAAAAATGAAATAAATTTTTTTTAAAGAATTTTTTCCAATTTTTTAAAAATTATTTTGAATTTTTTTTAAATATTTTCATTAATTTTTTTTTTTTACACAAAACACACACTTTTTTGGCATTCTTAATTATAAACCATGTTAACACACATATACCGTAAGCTTTCTTTTTTTTTTGAAAAATCTGTTAAATTATTATGCCGTTCCGCAGCATTTTAGCGTGCTTCGTTAGCAAATAACGTCCGTGTACTGAATTTGTGTTACGACAATTGTCGCAGTTTTGTATACGACACATATAAAATGTATGATGATGTTGTTGTTTTTGTTTTTTTCTTTCAATCTTCATCTTATGTTGTTATTGTTGTTGTTGTTATATTTCTAGCACTTCGGCCGTAAATGTGTTGTGCTTTTTTGCTTTGGCTTGTGTTCGATTTTTTACTCAGACGAGAGTCGAGACTTTTTTAGTACTCTTTGGCCTACAACAACTAAAATACGAAGAAAAAAATCACACACAAATTTTTTATTTATAATACACTTATAAATACTATTTTTTTGTTGTTGCTGTTGTTGTTGTTTTCTGTTATAAATAATCATAAGCTTAAAAATCTCTTGCCTTAACGAAATTCTCTTCTCTCCAGTTCGTGCTCTTTTTTTTTTGCTTCGCCTTAAGAAAAACCAGTTTGTTTCGGTTTTTTTTTGTTTTCTTCGTTTTCCTTCAAATTTCATTCAATAGTAAAAATGTTGTCCTAGTCCCAAAAAATTATTTGTAGTTGTTGTTGTTGTTGTCCTTTCGAACATGTTTGTTATCAGAAGTAAAACCGAAGCATTAACTGTAAACAGTTTCAATTAAAGCATACATACCATTACAACACATAATAACGTTCTAATAACGCTAAGAGAGTAAAATTTCTTCGGAATTTTGTTTATTCTCTCGTATTATACATTTTATATGCCGGTTAAACACGTGAGCTGCTCTTTAGCTCTCTTGTTACGAGAGATACTCTCTTATTACAAAGCGCAGGTTTTTTAGTACTTTCGAAATGAGTATTAAGATTAGTTTGAAAATCAATTTTAAGCTGGCAATGTCATGAGTTTAAATATTTAAAAAAATAGTCTTTAATAAACTGTTCATTAATGAATGTTTTTGTATTGCAATATATAGGCTCAAAGGAAATAATATTACAATAAAAAAACTGGAATTTAAGAAGGATATTCTTGACTTGATTACCCTTCTAAAAGAATTTTAAAAGACAGATCTCAACAAATTTTAAAGCATATATTTAGGGAGCATGATGTATGTAGCATACATTTAGGTGCTCGTAGGCTTTACGATACAAATTAATCATAAGAGAAAACTCTTTAAACACAAATTTGCAGAGGCTAACATGCTTTATACATATTCGATATTCTACTTGTATGGCACATACCAATACTTTATTTAGACTTTAATTCGCCACCACATTGAAGTCTAAGTAAAATATAAACAATAAACGACTCCAAGAATTAAAAAATTCTTAAGAACACCTACAAAGTAGGCACCAAAAATGTTTACATAGCGAAAATTTCAAGGGGTAGGACAATACTCCATTGAAGAAGTCCTGAAATATCAGTGAAGGTTCGGAAATAAAGAAAAATGTTTAATGAGGTCAAGTTGACTGACTACAAACTCATATTACGTGATGGTAGTCTATTAGGTAGAAAATGGAAGGGTCCAGAGAGGCTAGTAGAATTCGAAAGTTTTTAACAAACAGCAGGCTGAGATAACAATGCCTGGACTTCAGCTCAGCAAGTAACTTTGAATTTGAGCGCCACTTCATTGGGGCCCAACAGCGGTATAAAGTGGTCTCAATCGATTGATTCTAAAGGCTTTATACATCCTTGGCTGTAGAACATGTATTATGCTTGTCTTAAATAATCTCATATTTCCGCTGAGAGGAAAGAAGCAATGGTTGTTTTCATCGCTAAGGAAGGGACAGCATTGATTTCAATCACAGAAGAACTCAGAGAGAAGGAATATAGGCCTGTTCAATTTAAGCTCTGCATTGTGAAGTTAACCACCAGAAGAATAATTACGGCTTTTGCTGGCTAATCTCCTCTTGCAAGGCATGTGAATAGAGAGACACTGCAAGATGGAATTCTTTTGAATAAGGTTTCGGCAGAATACCGTTTGAGGTTTGTACAACGATGTGGTTTTAAGGTTTTTGGTCTTACGGATGATCTGGTGATTGTGGAATCTAACTTTGATCATTGATTACAAAATGATGCTCGCCGTGTGTGGTTTAGGCATCAATCTCCGCGAAAGGAATAAAAGATACACTCCTACGGCGTTCAACTATATTAACTTTTGTAGACTTTTTCAGTCATATCTTCGAATTTAGAGTCTTGGATGTTCAACATCAAGCTATCGGACGAGAGCTAGAGCTTTTACGCAATTTCAAATAAGCTGGATTTTGTTTCACTACAAGATCTAACATTTTAGCTTCCTCAGCTTCACCCTCAGCCTGGACAATCTTCTGTTGTTTTTCTTGTTTTGCGCATTTCACAAAGAAGACAGCACGTTGAGCTTCCTGTTGGGCAACTTGTTTGGCTTCAACAGCAGCAGTATTTTCTTTATCAAAACTCAATTCAGTTAAGGAAACATCATCCAAAATAATGTTAAAATCACAAGCACGTTCAACCAATTCACGGCGAGTCAAAAGAGAAACTTAAGCACGTTAGGTAATCAGTTGTGATGCATTCAACTTTGCCACCACACTCTTGAGTAGCTCATTACAAATAGAGGACAATACTTTCTCGTTATAATCCAAACCCAAATTACGGTGAACCAAGGGCAAACGCATTTAGTCTGTACGCGACAGGACACGCAATGAAATATTAATCATTTGCAAATCCTTAGAACCGGTGGGTGATGAAATTTTACGGGGACGAGAACGAATATCATAGATGATGGGGTATTGGAACCATGGAATGCGAAAATGTAAGCCTTCAGAATAAATATAATTTTGTATGCCAGCAAGTCTGCTAACGATAATAATACAATGACCACCGTCGACGGTATATAATGATTCATTGACACCATAGGCCAAAGCACCTAAACCAGCTAAAACTTTTAAACCAGTAGTCAAATCGGTTGGTCCACCTTTGCCGAATTTACCAGCCAAATCATTCAATTTGCTTTGAGCCATTTTTTTTAACACACAACTTAATTACACCAGAAGAATTTGCGATAACCTGGTCCCGTCCTATGCCTATGAAGAGAGAAAAAGAATCTTTTCGTTTATCCTCGTACATTAAAGATTGAAATTTCTTGAGGCAATTGGGGATCATTCAGAGATTAAATTACCAGAATATAGAGACATAAACGGAAATTACTTTGCTGGTAGAGATCCCACAATCTTCAACAATGCATAAGTGTTTGGCTTGGCTCAGTTAAATTGGACATTCTCTCATCATTATACAGCGAAGCTCAAATATTTTAAAAGCATGCAGAAACATTTAATATTACTAGTCACTGTTCAAAAGATATGGGTATGTGAGGATTGATTGTCTTCGTTCTTTAAATTCCCCTGCCAATCATAACATTATTGCAGTGTTGGCAGACTCCTGCTAGAATGGAAGACATGGTGATAGACTTGGCATTCCCTCCAATGGCTTTTAGATGTTTTCGGAAATTAAGGATTAGTACAGTACACACATACATACATAATTGGTCACTACAACCCTTCCTTCACACATGCTTCTCATACCACTTATTTTCTGTGTTTTAATTTTACATGTGAGTGGCAGGACCTACACTTTTAAAGTAGACTCCGAACGCCACATTTTTTGAGAAACTTTTCGTGGCAATTTTATTTTACTCTCAGAGTTTTTGCAGTTTAAAGGGACATTTCACCTTGTCCCTGATATAATCCCTTGGATGGAGAACAAACATTGCGAGCTGGACTACTACGTGACCCAGTTCCTAACTGGTCATGTATGCTTCAGAGGGTACCTGCACAGATTTGGGGACATGATATTTGCCCTATATGCCCAAACTTTGTAGATGAAGAAGTCGCCGTAGTCTAGTAGGTAGTGTGTTGGCTTATTAGACGTAAAGGCAGGGTTCGAGTCCCAGGCCAGACATCATAGCAAAATACGAAAAGTATTTCTTCGGTGACTTCCTCTCATTATTCCTTCTGAATAAAATTGCCATGAAAAGTTTCTCAAAAATCTGTCATTCGGAGTCGACTTTAAATTGAAGGTCCCACCACTCATTAATAAAATTTAAACACACAGCATAAGTGGTGTGAGAAACTAGGTCGTAATCCTGACTAAAGGGTTTTAATGACCCATTATGTATGTATGTGTGTGTAGATGAGGAGGAAGGTGCGGAGCATACTTTAACATGCTGCACCAGATTTAGATGGCCCGGGGAAACAAGTTTTGGACCAAACCGGCTTATGAAAAAGATGTTGAATTCTAGGATTCTATGGAGCCAATACAGCCAAAAAATGCTGTAACTACGAAGGTTGAAGGAACGAAGGCGAAATTTGATTTAACGTGATAAAGATTTAAAGCTAACCAGCTTTCCGCGAAGTAATACCTTACGGCAGTCCCGCGTGGGGAGAATGGTTGAAGAATGTAGGGGGTGGGTTTATTACGTAGGCACCAGTGATGGTAAGTCGTGCACTCTTTCGTTGGAACAAAAGTGTCTTTCAAAGATTCCCACCTCCGGCCCAAGACAAAAGAAAAACATGATTAATGATTCAAAGTGACCAGAGAGAGGCTTTCTCAGAAGTTTTTTAGCACTTCCTCACAGTGACTCCACTTCTAATTTTAAATTTATTCTTTACATGAAAAAGGATCCAAGACTAGAATACTCTGTGAAATTTAACAGAACAACTTCTTCCTTCCTTATCACATTTCTTCAGCATTAGAACGCATACCCATCAAACAATTCATTTTAATTTAATATCATGCTTATCGTATCTCAGTTACTTTTATTTTCTAAGAGAAATACATCCTCTCATCAATGACTTACTACTACAGACACTTGATTTCAATACATTTGTTTGAAACACTTTAATTTTGATGATCCAATCTGAAATTCTTTCCAAAAAAAATTGTTCATTTAAAGCACGTTTTTTAATTAACCTTAGCTCAACCGTACTCACCATACTGAAGCAGTAAACTGTAAGTCATTTTTTCCATTCCCTACCCCTTCCCTTCCCTTCGTTTACTACAACTCTTCGGTTTTTTTTCTTTTTTTGTTCGTTTCAGGTTATCACAGTAAAACTACAGAACGTGTAGTCATCATTGGTAAATACGCATAAAATCTCAACACGTAGCTGGAGTTTGGAAAAATAAAAACGAAGAAAGAAATTTTGAAATTAGCCCTGAAGCCTTAGAGGGTAAGAGAAAAGGAGGAGTGACATACATTGTAACGACTACTATTGTTAAGGGTATTGGCCGCACAGGGAAGGAAATTGAAAGAATTCTTCTTTTAATGCCTTAATGCGTAACGAACAATCGTATCGAAGAAGAATCAATACGAACGCTGGCATTTGAAAACGATTTGGAAATGCTTGTACTTTTTTGGCATTGACAGGCAATGTGGATGGATTTTCTTTAGCTTCTAATCTCTCACTCCCTCCCTTTCGCTCTCTCTCTCTTACTCTCTCAGTTGATTGTGTTTTATTGAAATTAGTTTGTCTGTCATTAAATTTTGTTTTAATTTATGGATTTTAATTAAGTTTCCAATAGAGTTGTAAAATTCGAAATAACAAGCAGCGTTGAAAGTTGAATTCATCAATGGAAACTGTTGGCAATGCCAAGCAAAGAAAGTTCAAGGAAACCATACAACATTTCCGATTTTTTCTTCCCCCTTAAATGGAAAAATATCTTCTTCAATTATTGTATTCTTATCACAAAAAGGCACTTACACGTTTGTATATAAAAATAAGAGGATAAAAGGACATGAGATGAGTTTAAATAAATAGCCCTCCATGTCAAAGCCATGATTAAGGATCAATTCCTTTGCATATGTTTTAAAATTCTACCAAGAATCGTGTCAGATGACAGAGGAGCATAGACAATGACGGAAGCAAACATTTCAAGGCATTTGAAAGCTGCAAGATTCACTGAAAAACACAAATGTTGAGGAACACATGAACTAAAGCCATGAAGTTTTTATAAAACGATTCTGCATGGAAGAGAAATGAATGTGAAGACCTAGACGCGAGACTCCAAGTTTCCATCACATATTGCAATGACAGTCAAAAACTAGTTTATCATCAAATGTATTGTTACGCAAATCGAAACGACCTAATATCGTTTAACAACAAAAACGATAAACAAAAGCCACACGATACAAATACACACTAACACTAAGAATACAATGAACACACACATATGTACGACGAACCTGGTTGCGCCTGGTACCAACAACAACATGTATATGATAGAAAGGGATAGACAACATAAGCAAAGTACACAAATAACAATGTATTAGCAATAGAGCTCTCGAGAAGGCGAGATCACGAACCTTCCACTTCAAGAATGTTCGTTAGACCGGTTGTATCGGACTATAAAAGGGCTGAACAAAGCAGGCACCAATCAGTAAGAATTCAGTCAGCCTTGTGTGAAGTTGCGTGTGAACAAAATAAGTCGTGGTTGCAAGGATCCAGGGAATACTTGTGTGAACTAGTAAAGTGAATAAACAGATTATTATTGTTGTATCGTTAAGTGTGAACAGTGGCACAAACGTAGTGTGAATAATAAAGAGAGTTTAAGAAAAACTAAACACATATTTGTTTTTTTAAAGGTAAAAACGTAACAGTATTATAGCCTAGACCTTCACCCTTCTATCATTTATCTCATACTATGGAGAACTCTCTCACTGGAATACATATCACTTTAGAACAATTCATTTTTAATCTCAAATGGCTAGCAGTTTTTTTTAATTTTTTTTTTCGATCTTCCTATGGAAGGCGTCACAATGGTCCGCTATGCATGCTCAAGTGAGCTTTGGTAACAAAGCTACAACTCTAACCCAAACTACCATGCTTCCAAAGGACAATACTTTGAATGACATGTTCTTTCAAAATACTATGATACACGCTCCACACTGTGCCGCAAAGTAATACCACGAAAAAACAGTTTTGTGATCGAGGCCTTGCAGCCTTTCATATACTCCTCAGAACAGTCTATGAGCAGGAATATAAATGCAGAATCATGAGCCCGACATGGATATTCAGACTAAATTTTTCGTTTAATCGTGGTTATTTCCAAAGACAGAATACCTTCAACAGTAATTGGGATTGGAATACAGGAATGACTAGTATTTGCAAGCTATAGTAACATACTCATGATGTTTTTAAAGTCAACTTGACTAACAGTATATACAGTATATGACTTACATACATACATAATTGGTCATTACAACCCTTAAGTCAGGATTACGACCTAGTTTCTCACATCCCTTATGTTGTGTGTGTTAAAATTATGCATGAACGCCGGCACCAAAAAGTTTAAAGTCGACTCTGAACGACAGATTTTTTAAAAACTTGTTCATGGCAATTTCATTAAGTCTGACAGTTTTTGTCAGAAATCTGCTGAGAGGCAGTCATCGAAGAAATATTTTTCCATATTTCGTTTTGTTGGAGTTGGTTTGAACGTAACCTCAGGTCTAACAAGCCAAGACACTACCTAGTAGACTACGGCGTCTACAAAGTGCCACAAAGTAATACCACGAAAAATTGCATCTCCTTTCGAGGCCTTGCATATAAATACAGCTTGTCGCATGCATTACAAGGGCGCGATGAGCAGCCCCATTAACGTAGGCTGAGAACTACGCCAAAGGTGTCCAAAATCAATTATACAGTCTAACCGTGGCTTTTGCCAGCATCAAAGAGAAGATAATTTCAACAGTAATTGGCGTTGAAACACGATGATGAGGATGAGTTTTCGCAGGCTCATGAATTTGCAGACATGCAAACAAAACTGAGTAAAACAGAAGCTAAAGCTATAACAGGCCGAGCATTAATAAACATACTTATGACCAAAACTTTTAAAATCAACTCGACGAACAGTTGCCAGTTCAATTGAAAATGAACAACCGTTCTGCTTCATATCGTGCAGAATGTCATCCACTGGAGGCTGATATTGTCAGGTCTTTGGATTACTTAAACAAGTAACGTCAAGTATGAAACAACTTTACCATCTCCAATAATTGTTTGAAATCTGCTGGTCTATATGGAGCTGAATCATAGAAGTTAACTCACTGAGACCTTTGAGCATCTCAAGTTTTTATCACTTTCTGCTTTCCGTAAATTTTCAGATTTTTTTTTTGAGCACAAATTAGTCAAACTCATGGAAATCTAATTACGATTATGGAAGTGAAAATGCTTTCGTCATGTTTTGGATTGGTCGGGCAATTCAACATAACCTGAAACGCTAGAGTCTTAGAGAATACAAATGCAATTTCAGACAGATGGACACTTAAACCACACATGGTATGGAGCTACCAATCTCCAACATATTACAGGGCATAGATATTTCCATTGCTTCGCTTAATTTGGATATTCTCCACTCATTCTACGAGGAGGCAGAATCTTATTAGCAGCAGGAGAGTACGTGCAATGTTGCCAGACTCTGCTGAATACGTATGGACAGCTAGAGGACCGACTAATTTCTGGCCTTAAATACTATTGCCATCCATCGCACAATGGCGATCCATGCGATCCACTGTCCTTTTGGTAGGCATGCGGGAAGACATGGCATTCGTACTAATGACTTTTGCAGAAGCTGTGTGTCTAAGAAGGAGGAAGAGACTGTCCTTCACCTTATGTGTTAGTGTCGTGCTCTTGCCATAAAGAGACGGCCATGAATTTTCCGACATCGTTGACCTAGCTCTGTAATACAAAGGATTTTGCAATAGCAAGATTTATTTTGAACTCTGAATGGTTTTCTCCAGGGAATGCTTGATCCCGGTTGGAATTAATTGTGGTATCACAGTGATCCTAAATACCGGCCTAAGTGAGACCACTTCCTTCGAGGTGGGTCCGCCAACTAATCTAACCTAGCCTAAGTTATAACATGAAAGCAGTAAGAAAAGATACAACAAGAAACGAATTGAAGCCTTTGCCATCAGCCTAAGGAGAATGTAATCCAATTGTTGAACCCCTGGACTTCTTATAGCGGCGTAAGTAGCTGTTATTTAAATTGTGTTTCCGTTCCATGAGGATAATTGGTCATTACAACCCTTCAGTCAGGATTAAGACCTAGTTTCTCACATCACTTATGTTGTGTGTGTGTTAATTTTATACATGAGTGGTGGGTCCTACAGTTTAAAATCGACTCCGAAGGACATATTTTTGAGAAGCGAACTTCCAGACTGTGCCTGTGCTAGCAATACGCAAATCAAACATTTGGACAAATATTATGAGCTGAAATAAGGTCAAGCAGGAGATTTATTAAAGAGAAGATACTAGCAGCTGTTGTACAACTTGTAATCAGTTTCCTTATGCTATCATCATCAAGATTAAATCTACACGGTCTGCTTCAATTCATTTGCAGTCCATGTATTCCAATCCTGTGATTAGCATTTCTTTAAGTTTCTTAAAAATTTACTTCTTAAGTATGTAAGTAGTATTGTTGCTGTTGCTGTTGCCATCTTTTTCCACTTACAAGTTTTATCTTTTCCTTATGCTGCTTGCCCTTGCGAGACTTCATTATTATTATCTCTCAACATCATAATCATTGTTAAGGGCTACAACAAAAGCAAAACAAAACAAAAATTCCAAAGAAAAGTACATGAAAAGTACATGAAAAGAACTGAAAGCAGCTGCTAAAAGGAATCACTGGCAAATGGAGACATATTTAATGCTGCTAAGAAATCTTAGTTGAGGATTAGTTGTTAATTAGTTTGTACTCATATTACTATGGGACAAGTGACGTAAATTAACTGCTCATTTAGCTGCCCATCTTACCCAGACAGCCACCCACTCGCCAATACGCACAACCACATAGCCACACAGCCATTGACACAGCAAAGTAAATGAGGAATTATTGTGTGAAAAAAGATTGATCACAGCGAAAACAATTGAAATTCTTAGAGACTCATAAAAATGGCCAATAATAAATTTTATTGTGGCTCATAAGGAGAATGAAGAGAAAGGAAAGAAAAGAAATCATGAGCAGGTTAATAAAAATCGTAATTAGTTTTTAACTAATTGGGTTGAGAGATTGTTTTTATGGTCTTCAAAGAGAGAGAATACCACCATAGACAGGGGAAACAATAAAGACAAGGAGACAATTTTATTTAATTAACCAGACACACTTAAGCTTATACGAGTACGTAATATTAGTCATCATACGTCTGGAGGGGGAGGGGTTGGTTAATGAATGAGTAATTTGTTGGAATTAATTTAAGTAAGCGTTCTATTATTAAGACTAACTAATGCACGAGCAAGGGTTTCCTATTCGTTCCCTTTATTCTATTTGATTGAAATTTAATCAAAGTTTTTCGAAACATACTTTAAGGGGAGAAGGACGAAGACTCTTTACAGAATTTGAAAGACAATTGTTATGCAGGCCCCAATTTGTAAGAATCATGTTTTAATTTCGATAGCCTTGATACAAAGTAAATCAGACTACCATATAAATTTGGAATAAAAATTTGCTCCTTTTATTCCTCCTAAGCTTTTGGACAATTCCTCGATATTGGTTGCAGTCTGCACTCTGGACAGAAACAAAGTTGTACTGTTTTGGGATCCAGACCATTGCTATATAAGGAGTAACGAGTTTGCAAGTATATTGACTAGGGAAAAAGCATTGAAGGGAACAAATCGGATGGCCGGACATTTTCGTGCTAATCTATCAGGTAATAAGACCGGCATTGGAATCTTCCCGGTGAAACATTGGGTTCTTGTAGTACATGCCATTCCGTAATGGAATGTGAAACTATTTTTTTTTTATAGGAGCCTTGAAGCAAGAACAAGACAAGAGAAGCATCCCATCTTTATAAAGGATCTGTTGTACATCGGAGCGCCAGCATTTGGGGAGCATATCCTACGCCTCACACGCGGTATTCTTGGCTGCCATTTCCTCTTTATACAGGATCTGTTGTACCTCGGAGAGCCAGCATCTGGGGAGCATATCCTACGCCTCTGTTCTGCTGTTCAAAGAACACACGCGGTATTCTTAGCTGTGATTTCCTCTTTATATAGGATCTGTTATACCTCGGAGGGCAGGCATCTGGTAAATATATCATGTGCCGCTGTCCTACTGTTCAAAGCACATACGCAGTATTCTTGGCCGTGATTTCCTCAATATCCTTAGTGAGTTAACTTCTTCTGTGATTTTTCTGATTGTACCTCGAAAATGATTTCAGTCTGCAGGAAGGCCCCTACGAGGCTTCTAGACAGAAACGTTGTGCTACGGTGTTGGCTGATGAGCTGGCAAAGGGAGGAAGCAGCAAAAATTGTGAGCCTGTGGAATGAGGGCGGCCCTGAGGCATTGATCATTACAACCCTAAAATCAGTATTACAACCTAGCTTCTCAAAACATATACGTTGTTAATGCTAATTTTATACAGGAGTGGTGGGACCTACAGTGCAAAGTCGACTCCAAAGAAACTTTTCATGACAATTTTATTTACTCTGGAGAGCTTTTTCCCTCCAATCTGCTGAGAGGAAGTAGCCGAAGAAATATTTTTTCATGTTTCGTTTTGCAGGAGATGTCTGACCTGGGGTTTGAACCGTGGCCTCACGTCTAATAAGCCGCACTCACTACCTACCAGACTACGGCGACTACAAAAACCCCGGTGTTGCATAACGGGACTTTGTCATATATGATTTGGCAAGTCTGCAGATGAGCTGGCAAGAGAAGAAGCGGCGAAGAGTGTGACCCTGATGGATTAGGCCTCCCCTGAAACACATTTCTATGCTAATCGCTCAAGTAATAGAACAGAGAGTACACTGCTCTTGACAGAATAGAGGAGATAGTGGACCCTCTAGACTTTTGTGGCCCGGGTTGAGCAATGTCAGAGCGGTAGTTGTAGCTTTCTTGGTAGGATATTGCACCTTGAAAGCAATTACCAGTGTGTGGGACAGATGAACATATTCTTCTTGCTCTTTGAAATAGCATAGGGAAGACGTATTTTGCTCATCAGTTCCTGTTTATCTGTCCTAGTGCGCGTATGTGTAAACTGAAGACTGTTGGCCGTGGTTTAGTTTATGACTAAGCCTCTGCTGATTGGTATTATATCACTAGGAACATGACTATTGTTTCCCTGTGTGTTCTTTTCTTTTCTTTTTCTTTTCCTTCTTTGTTACGTTTACAAAGGACAGCTTTTTGCGTTCCAGTGGAGGTGTCCCTGAATAAATCCTATAAAGTCGTATGCAACTGAATTTAAATGCAAAAAATGGAAACAGTAAACTTATGTTGAAAGTTGGCTATCATAAGCGAGTAAAAATTTAGTCAGTCTTGTGTGAACAGGCGTTGCGTGTGAAGAGAATAATCGTGGTTTGAAGATTTCCGTTATAAAAATCTGTCGAACAATTGTTAGTGTTTACGCAAAAGTGTGCAAAGAAGAATAACAAACAAAGCAATTGTTGTTGCTTACATCAAGTTGTGAACAGTGTTACACAGAATAAGGCGAACAATAAAGAATTTTAATCAGAACCTAAACACAAATTTATTTTTATTTTATTTGCAATCTACGAGCTCATATTTTAAACGTTTTTAAAAGGATCACATCTTATATTGTGCTGTTCTTAAATTCTTATAGAATCTTCATCATCCAGCTTACTATCTCTTCATATTGCCATTAAATACTCTTACACTGGCAAAGGCGCATATAATTTTAAATCTTATCCTTCTTTTCTTTCATGTACTTTTCGTTTATACAGTCGATATTTATTATTATAATTATACCTTCCATGTCCTTATTGCCAGCTTATTAATAAAAAGGAAATCAAATAAAAATATTTTCCATTCAGAGTCTTTACATACACGCCCACGCTGCCAAGAATGAGCGTCTGAAACAAACTGGTAAGATGACAAGCGGAATTATAAAGAATATCTTAAGAAATGTTGTTGTTGCCTTTATTAATTGGAAAAAAAAGCAAACAAATGCAGGGGGAAAGAGGAATGAGCGATGAGATAATAAAGAAAATCAATATTGTTTAATAATGTCAATTAAATATGCAAAAAAGGCAGCAGCACACGGTTAAATGAATTAAAGGAAAAAAAGGGATTCAGAATGAAAGGCAAAATTCGAAATTCTTCTTATTGATTACCTTGCTGTTGTCTTATTAAATCCTTACATTTCTTAATGAAGGTGTAGCCACAAAATATGGTTACGGACAGAAATGGTCAATATTTTAAAGTATAATGTACCCGTACTACTGTGTAAGACTATCGGACTACGTTAGCCTAAGTATTGTTACGTTTTTACCTTTTAAAAACATTTAAATATGTGCTCGTAGATTGCAAATAAAATAAAAATAAATTTGTGTTTAGTTTTTAATAAAATTCTTTATTATTCGCACAATTCTGTGTGCCACTGTTCACAACTTGATGTAAACAACAACAATTGCCTTTGTTTGTTATTCCTCTGTTTACTCTCTTTGCATAAACAATAACAATTACTAGACAATTATTCGACAGATCTTTGTAATGGAGATATTCAAACCACAATTACTCTCTTCAAACGCATCGCGTCTTCACACATGACTGAATGAATTTTATTGACTCAGTCCCCTGCTTTGCCTTGGCTTTTATATGGTAAATAAGTCTGATGAAGGTTCTTGAAGGCGAACGATCATGAAATCTCTATAAATGTCAACACCATTGTTTACATTTATTATTGTAGTGTTGTTGGTATATTTTTGTTTACTTGCTTACCATTTTTTTATGCTGTTGCTTGTTGTTATATTAAGCAGTAGGATAATTTGTAAACAGGTTTGTTTACTGCATTGTTTTGTTTTTGTAGCTTTGATTTATAATTTTAATGTTAAGTGATGTAAAAGCAAAACACCAGTATCTTGATTTTTCATTTTCGTAACGGCATCACTTTGATGTAAAAGGTACAGTTTTTCTTTATTGCTACAGATGGCGAAGGAATAAGTGGCGATAGGCTATATCAATACATCATTATAGTGTACACTCCGCTCCTCTTAAACATGTCTGTTATCAGATTATAAATAGGTAGCTACACACAGTTACTATAGTATACATACGGTTAACAAATTCAGAAATTTTTTAACCAATCCGTTTTCGTTGAAAATCTTTATAATTGTCTGACATCCTTCTTCGAATTTAAGACGATTTTTTACATTGATTAAAAAATTTCTGAAATTGAACTGAATTGTGGCCCTGCATAGGCCCACAAAAGTATACATCCGATTAACAAATTTCACAAATTTCTGAATCAATGCAAAAGACCGTATTAAAATCGAAGAAGGATGTCAGACAATTATAAAGATTTTCAATGAAAACGGATTGGTTAAAAAGTTTCTGAAATTTGTTAACCATATGTATACTTTTGTGGCTGAGTATAATTAGGTAGAAGTGGCTGTCCATCTAAGAGAGTTTGATGGACACACTTAGGCCACACTTGTGTTCCCACAAGTTTTTCACTATCCCCTAGCCTCGGAACCACTCGGAGCTCCTAGTAAGGCGACTTAGACAGCCAATGTCAATCCGTGACAGATCCTAAGTACACCTAAGTACTTTTTTTCTCCTTTGCCGGGCATGTAGCCAGCAGGTGAAGGGCAATCTTCTTCTCTTACTCATCCCTACAACTTCGCATGGGTAGCTATAATGCAATACCCCGCAATGACCGCGATAAGTTTACTCAGCGTGCCTCCGCTGAAGTATAAGCAGACTTACTGTAAGTCCTTTATCCAGCTTTAGCCTGAGGCCGCCCATCTGTCGTTGACAGAATCGATGATCGCATTATCAATTATGAGGCTCTCATAGGGATTCCCAGAATCGAGAATTCATCGCAGAGTTCGATGGTTGTGCCCTGTCTGGACAGATCATATCATATCACTGTACCCCGTTACCCATAGGATATGGACATCATATCGCTCTACTACCACGTTGAGATATCTGCAACAGTTAATTGCAGTTCATCACGTTGGAATTTAGAGCCCTAATAACCGTATGGCTATCAGAAAGTATGGTAACGTTCAGCTTGGAGAAAGCAATGCAATGAAGATCATTAAACTGATTCGAGTTTTCTATAGGAACTAGACGTGTATGTTCTTGTAGGACTATGTCCTAGGCAGCTAGGTTGGTCAGCACAATGTGGTTACAAAGGCCATGTATTTTATTAACATAGGCACTCCAGTTAAACCTATTGTTAACAGCACCGAAGGGGAATGGTTCTCCTATTATTCTTATTGAAACCAAGTGGTGGCCATATAGGGTGTGGAAAAAATATTTCCATTAATTTTTTTGCTTTTAATAATCCACTTCATATGCATTAATTAATATATTAAACAAATACCCTCATCATTACTTAAGCTGATGAATTAATGAATTAATGAATAAAAAATTTTTTGTGCTTTCCATAAAACATTAATCATTCTGTGTTAAATACCATTACAATTATATGTACGTAATACCCCGTGTTATTATTAGTGTTTGGGTCAAGTTGTATAAAAATTTATAAAAAATGTTGCAAGTTTTGTTGCAATATTAGCAAGTGAGTTGAGGACACTTAAATTCTCTATTATTTGTTAAGGAAAGTAATTCATAATGATTACATACGTATTAATTTTTCATTAAATTATACACTTTCTTAATGAATTTGAAACCATAAATAGCCTTGTATTGTTTGTTATTTTAAATGAAAATCGGAAGAAAGGGTTTTAATTCGAATCTAAGCAAATCGATTTCCTTCGACTCTGAAGGTTGAAACATTTTCCATATTCTTTTCATATTCTGACAGCCATTTTACGAGCGTGACTGCATTAATCAATATAAGCCTGAAGGCCAATGAATTTAACCAAAATTATTCCTGATTGTGGGTAGGAATACCTCTTCCCCCAGATTGATAATGAGCACTAAAGAACTAGTAAAGGTTGCACTGCAAGCTTCACTGGATATTGTACGTCAAACCTCTCTCCAACTGCCTGAAAGAAAATGACGAACGGAAACAGTAGCAACCCATGCTAATTCCATTTACTAAGAGAACGCCCGTCTAATTGGCTTGTATAATTTAACTTTTTGTTACCATAAGCGAGTATCTAGGAGACAGAAGATAACAGACTTTATATATGACAGAGCCAAAGGAAATGGTGGTACCAAAGGACTTTAAACTCAAAAGATGTCATAATACAGGCATAATAGACGTGAGGACATGAGTAAACCTGACCTAGAATCTCGAACACGGCTTAATATAAAAATAAAAACATTTATTCGGCGACTTCTCTGCAGATCTCTGGCAAAAACTCTGAGAGTTAAATAAAATTGCCATGAAATGTTTCTCAAAAAATTCTGTTGTTTGGAGTCGACTTTAAACTGTAGTTCCCTCTACTCATGTATAAAATTAAAATTAACACACACAACCTAGCTGGTGTTAATAGGGGCTGAGAGGAAGTTGCTGGAAAACTTTCTTACTTCGTTTCATTCCAGATGTAGGGCAAGGGTTAGAACCACGGTGTCATATCTAAGAAGCCAACACACTACCTACCCAAGCTACAGCAACTTATGTTCTTAGCAAATAGACCGAATCGGATCATCGAAAGTCGCCTAGTCTAATCGGTAGTGTATTGGCTTATTAAATATGAGATCACAGTTCGAACCCTAGGTCACATATCTCCTACAAAACGAAATTTGAATACTTCTTCGGAATTCTGGAGAGAATATAAAATTGCCATGAAAAGTTTCTTCAAAAGTTTGTTGTTCGGAGTCCACTTTAAAGTGTAGGTCTCGTCACTCATGTATAAAATTTGCTTCCACAACATAAGCGGTGTGAGCAGCTACTTAGAAATCCTGATTGAGGGGTGTGTATATATGTACATATGTATGCATTATCGATTATATCACGCATACCTGTGCTTAGTATTATTTCCGTGTTTTAAACCAAGACAGAAGTGTATTACTCTCGATGTCTTTATGGCAGGCTTGGTTGGAAAAACTTTTCAAAACTGTTCTACTAATGCATCAAAAACAGTTTAGGTTAGAGGACGGGTACTTGTCAATAAAGACAAGCACAGTACCAGGAGGTCGAATTGACCCATTGTACAAAAACAGTTTAAATGCGTAGAGAAGTGTACAAACTAAAGCCTAGCAGTCTCCAAAGGTCAGATTGCCTATCTACAATTTTTTCCATGTGAGGCAGAAAATGGAAGACGATATTGATTCGAATTGTTATGAGCACACCCAGAAAGAATAATATACTGATAGAATCTAGTGTTTTGTTTTTACATCGCTTAACATTAAAATTATAAACAAAAGCTACGAAAAAAAAACAATCCTGTAAACAAACCTGTTTACAAATTATCCTACTGCTAAATATAACAACAAACACCAGCATAAAACAATGGTAAACAAGTAAACAAAACTACAACAACAAACACCAGCACAAACAAAATGGTAAACAAGTAAACAAATATATACCAACAACACTACAATAATAAATGTAAACATAATACACAAACAACACTACAATAATAAATGTAAACAACGATGTTTACATTTATAGAGATTTTGAAAAGGCGAAGCCACGAACATTCGCCTTCAAGAACATTCATCAGACTGTTTACTCTGCCATATAAAAGGAAAGGCAAAGCAGGCGACTGAGTTGGTGAAGACGCGGTGTGTTTAAAGAGTGTAATCGTGGTTTGAAGATCTCCGTTACAAAGATCTGTCGAATAATTGTCTAGTAATTGTTATTGTTTATGCAAAGGGTATAAACAGAGGAATAACAAACACAGCAATTGTTGTTGTTTACATCAAGTTGTGAACAATGGCACACAAAACTAAACCCAAATTTATTTTTATTTTATTCGCAATCTCCGAGTTCATATTTTAAACGTTTTTAAAGGTAAAAATGTAACAATATTAGCACCAATGGTGCGCAGATAGCGTTTCTCCTAGAGGAGACGGGACGAGACGCTATGCAATCGATAATAACATATAAAGAAATCACTTTTTATTCAAAGCTCTGCCGTTAAAACTCTGAAATTGAAATTGAAATTTATCTCATAGCGCAGCCTCAGTTATTTCTGAAGCAAACAAAAAATGGTTTTAAATCCTTTGGACCCCGAAAAGTAAACAGAAAAGTTTTGAGTTAGTTAGGTAAGGGGAAATAAATTCTAGACTTACACCAGAAAAGAACTATTACAGCTACTTTAGCCCAGCCTAGGCTAAAATGTTGCCACATACTGAGTGAGTAAGCACTTACAACAGTTTTAAAGGTGTTGGCATAAAATTTTAAAAATAAAAAAAAATTATTTTAAAGAATTATACTCTGAATGTCCTGTAATAAAACACCAAAGTGGTGGTGGTGATGGTAGTAATGGTGATGGCAATGATGACCAATTGTCGTAATGAACTAGACAGCAACATGCCAACGTAATGCCATTAAATATCCCCAGTAATTTGTTATTAAACTTAAGGGAGAAGTGATGGCTTATCACGCAATTGACAACTGATAGACGTAATCATGTGTATGATTGTCGGTCTGTACACAGGCGAACCAAATAACTCATGTACTTAAACGTATTGACAGGTAAATAGTAATGATAACAAACACTCAATATATGTATATGTATGTATGAGAGACACATGTGTAGGTCTGCCACTAGTAGAGAAAGGAATAAAATAACAAAAAAACATTTTAAAAAGAATTTTCTTTTAAAGCATTCACATGCTAAATTTAAATATTAAAAACTGTTCCTCCCCTTAATTGACAATTTTTTGAAATTTCAAAAATTTGTTACTCCATGGAAAACGCCACGGATCCTTATCGTTTCCATTTATTTTATTCACCACACCCACCACTTGTTAACGTTGTTAGTTATGCTATGTCTTATCAGGCTTTAATGTTGACATTTTATATGACAGTTAAATGTCAATATGGATTAGACATTCCACACAAATAGAAAATAGTTAAGCGATGATTTTATTATGGCTTATGAATGGCTTATGCAAAGGGTGATGGTAAAATAAAGTACCAGTATATACAGTGGGCAACAATAGAAACTGTACATTAAAAAAATATATGTATTAATAAATTACCGTTATTTTTATTTTTATTTTAAATTTGAAACAAAAAAAATTACAAAAAAAATTTCGAAACACTGTCGAATCTCTCCATAAATGGTAAAAGTTGTGATGTACAGTTTCTTTTGATGTTCACTGTAGCTGGATGAAATTGAAAAAAAACTCGGAACAAAATACAGGAAAAATTGTATTTTTATTTACATCCACAATTCAATATTTGCTGAGAATATACACTCAGCCACAAAAGTATACATACGGTTAACAAATTTCAGAAATTTTTTAACCAATCCGTTTTCGTTGAAAATCTTTTATAATTTTAAGACGGTCTTGGTTAAAAAATTTCTGAAATTTGTATACTTTTGTGGCTGATGTTTGCACAGGCCTACAAAAGTATACATACGGTTAACAAATTTCAGAACTTTTTTAACCAATCCGTTTTCATTGAAAATCTTTATAATTGTCTGACATCTTTCTTCGATCTTTTGCATTAGTTCAGAAATTTGTGAAATTTGTTAATCGGATGTATACTTTTGTAGGCCTGCGCAGGGCCACAATTCAGTTCAATTTCAGAAATTTTTTAACCAATGCAAAAGACCGTCTTAAAATCGAGGAAACTATAAAGATTTTCAACGAAAACGGATTGGTTAAAAAATTTCTGAAATTTGTTAAGCGTATGTATACTTTAGTAACTGCGTGTATATGTCCACACTGACAGTCATGTTCTTGGAAATGTTGTTTCAATGACTAGCTTGTCTATGAACAGCTATTGTCTATTTCACCGGGAGGTATTAGGTTCTTTGAAGGTCTCCAGTATTTATAAATCTGATCGTGAGATGTAGACCGAGATTATGTTCACTTGGAACTGACCAGAACGGATATCAAACATTACAATGTCTTATGTTATGCGAGCAAAAAGCCAACATAAACTACGACGAGGCTGGTAAGTAAGAAATACATTTCACTGCACATCTGATACTTCCCGAGATAGAAGAGGTGAATGGCCGAATATTAATCCCTGCAATTAAATTTTTCTTAAGACTTACGTCCTTTCTACCTTTCTACATGGAATACTGCTAGAGAGAGTAAAACTTCTGTAGAAGTTATGACTCGAAGTACACATTAATTTTCCATTGCCAAGCACTTGCGCTTCTGTACCTGATTTCTACATTTCCGGTATAGTGCTAGAAAGTAAAATTTCTGTAAAAGTTATGAATCGGAGGCTACAAACTATTTCTCACAGAATTTTGCCTTGCCCAGCCACATGCAAAATTAACTGCGATGAGGCTTGAAAAAAGAAATAAATTTCATTGCTCAACCTTATACTTCCGAGGTATACGATATATACGGTCCATGGGTTAAAGTGGCCGATTATCAATCCCTTCAGTACAATTTTTCGCCAGACTTATGTGCTTTCTACCCCCATGGAATACTGCCAGAGAGAGTAAAACTTCTGTAGAAGTTATGAATCGAGGTACACAAGCTATTTGGCATTCTCAGAAATCCTGACGAAATTTTTGGAAACATTGTTAAAGGGCATTATTTGGTCATGAGGAAGCGATTATGAGGACGAAATTTTTGAAAACAACGTTGAAAAGCATTCTGTCGTTATGAGGAAGTGCTCATGAGGACGAAATTTTTGAAAACAACGTTGAAGGCCATTGTGTGCTCATGAGGAAGACTACATTGTTTGGGTGAACTTGCCTAATGGCTCAAAAATAAATGCCTAAACTACTCTCCCTCTCTCGAAAATTGGCACTACAAAGGGCCCAATTATCTGGTCCTGCCAAGACTGTTACAACAGAAAATTGAAATTGAATTGAATTGAATTCCGACATTAAATTGGCATTCCTCTACAAAAGGGCATACAAATGGTGGTGTGTGAGGCCATTTGCAAAAGATATCTGGGATCTGGCGCAATATGAAAGAATTTGGAATAAAATTTGACTTAAACTGCAACTAAGGAACCTCATAGTAATTATAACAGAACACTGGCCGATGAGAGCATACCCCCTAACTTCTGCAGAAGGTGTAATGGCAAGATTAAGCCTCAATATTTGATGTGAGCACTGAAAAAGTTGTGAAGGTTGCACTGAGATCACCAACTGCGTGAAAGAAACAACGCACGGAAAAAGCAGAAACCCCTGCTAATTCCATGTACAAAGCTTTTATTTGCAAGATGGAATAGATAATAGCAGTGTTACAATGTGACCTTATAGGACCTAAGAAAGCTACGCTCACAGAGGTGACTGTCAATTCAACCTATTCTAACGTATACTAACCTAACAACAAGGGATAGCTCCACCAATATTTTCTGGAAATGAATTTTGCCTACGAAAGATTCGAGCACCATGGTTTGTTAGATTTTTTTATTGGAGTAGTCATCGTAATCCAGTAGATATTGTATCAAAACCTCATGTCAGACTTCCTCTCAGCAGATTTCTAATAAGAACTCTGGGAATAAAAAAAAATTACCATGGAAAGTTTCTCAAAAATCTGTCGATCGGATTCGACTTTAAACTGTAGCTCCCGCCATTCATGAATAAAATTAACGCACACAACATAAGTGGTATGAGAAGCTATTTCATAATCCGGACTCAAGGGTTGTACTGACCAATTATGTATGTATGTATGTATGTAGTTGCCAGAGCTAAATAGTTCGCCTTATATTCTATAGGTTGTATAAATCCTTGAAAATGAAATTCCATTAACAACTTCCCTGTAGTATAGACATTGTGGCCATAAAATAACACAAACGATTGAAACAGCCTTTCCTGAGTCATGATACTCCACCTTTAAACCAAGTACTTTGCTTTGCTTTTAATTATCGATATTAATTACTTGCTAACCAAGTTAACACCTAAGATAGCTTTTTTTTTTGTATTAACCAAAATATCTACACGTACATCGTTAATAAACTGACATATAAGGCCTAAAGTATGTATTAAAGTGTGAATAATTTCGTATAAAATTATTTGTGAAATTATTAATGAAACCTGCGTTTTAAATATTAAGCAGCTATTAATGCCATGATAAGGCATTTTGTACACCAAAAAACATACACGTGATTCCTTTCGCCATGAGATTAAAAAACAAAAATTGAATTGAAGGATACCAAGTTGATGTAGTGTAAGCCAATAACAATTATAAGGCATCAGCGTGCTTAAACGAATTTCGATTTTTCTGTTTTAGAAAAAGGTTATTATCCTCGAAAATAACTACAGAGTATAGGAAGTAAAAGACAGAGCCAAACAATATTTAAAACTATTAAAACGAAAGCCTATCAACTAAAGGAACGACGTTAGTCAGGAATATTATTTTTAGGATTTAATTTAATAACATTTGACGTGTAGAAGGAGATTATTGTGATATAAGATACCTATACATACACTCATGTGAATTAGATTATTGAAGAAAAAAAATAAAGAACTTATTATTAGGCAGGATCGACTGCGTGGTCCTCTACACTACTAGGTACTATTAACTTGTATACATTACAAACAAGGCTCATACAGATGATAGTTGAGCAAATTGATACGATACCAGATAACATACCAAATACCATTTTGATACAACAGTTTTATACTATGTTCTATAAACGGCATTATTGATCTCAATATTTCATATAAAATGTCAATTCATTATTGCTCAATAAATTCATAAATTGTTATAATATTGATTAAAACTTGAAATACAGCACTGTCATAAGTACGTTCAGTGAGCATATTACAATTTTCCGAACACTTTCTATTGTTATTTGACAACTCAAATCTAAACAAGGACAAAAAAAAAAAAAAAACGGACAAAACAAAAACAATGTTGTTAAAACAACCAGCTGTATTGTTTACCAGCTGTCAAATGAATATTGAATAAGCAGCTGAACTGCGTATATTGTTATGTCTAAACACTTAAAATATTGTAATCAATAAGCCGAATATTGACTCAATAAAAGTGCATGTCTGAACATAGCATTACCTTACAAGGGGCCCTATAAAGTCCCATTGTAACACCGATATTATCTATTCCATCATGCAAGTACAACTCTTGGATGACAACCCTCAGCTTTTCGCTCACTTTTTTTTTTGTTGACTTATAAGACGAGAGCTCTTGGTTCAACCCCTGTCTCAGACAATTCAAACAAAAACGAAATGTGAAAAAAATATTGCTTTCGGCAACTTCCGCTCAACAGATTTCTCGGCAAACACTCTGAGAGTTAAATAAAATTGCCATGAAAGTTTCTCAAAAAGTTTCTTTGTCATTCGGAGTCGACGCCAAACTAAAGATCGCGTTACTCATGAATACCAATTAACACACACAACATTCCACAACACACACCACTTATGGTGCGTTCAATACATACATAATTGTTCATTACAACCCTTCAGTCAGGATTACGACTTAGTTACTCACACCACTTATGTTGTGTGTGTTAATTTTATACATCAGTGGCGGGACCTACAGTTCAAAGTCGACTCCGAACAACAGATTTTTGAGTAACTTTTAACGGCAATTTTATTTGACTTCCAGAGTTTTTGCCAGAAATCTGCTGAGAGGAAGACGCCGAAGAAATACTTTTTGTATTTGATTTTGATGTCTGGCCTGGGGCTCGAACCATGGCTTTACGTCTAATAAACCAAAACACTACCTACTAGACCACGGCGATGCGTTCAATATAATCCACAAAACCCTCTTTGAAACCGTGAAGATAGTCTACGTCAATTTCCTTTTCTCCAATAAGGAGCATGATTCCTTTTTTTTAACAACATCTGCTCCATGACATTACTGACGACGACATTTTGTATTGTGCGTAGAATATGATCGAACCAGTTTCCGCCATAGAGTACTGCGACCATGCAATTTACTACGCCGCCCTTTACAGGTCAGGTCATTGGAATTATCCAATAAAAGTTTAAATTGTTTCAAACCCATCTAGCTTCAAAAGAAATGTGCACTATGACTTTTCTGGAGCATTCGTTTCCAAACTTTCCATTCCACTCCAAGTTTTTGGTCTCATTTAATGACATGGAAGCTTCTACCGTCTCTTAAAAATGTTTGTAGCCTCCTAACGTTTCATTAAGTATTATTTCATCTGTTGTATCAAGAGGATAGTTAAGGAGAACGCTATCAGCCTCTCGACTTTTTAGATTATAATTATTCCTGATTAATCTCGTATCAGATTTGTCTCCCAATATCCTAGCTATAGTCTACATAACTCCGTGCAGCTCTCGCGGTTGCCAATTTCTTCTATGAGGTCGTTGGAATTTGCCATTACGTGGCATTACAATGGGCTGCTATGTGTGGTCAAGTGAGCTTTTGGTATCAAAACTACCACTCTTACCCGACACAATTCCGGTCTTCAATAACATATCCAGCTGGCGTAGATCCAACAGAGTTTCTAGCGACGCTATAAGACAGATTTTGATGCAGTATGCAGTGCATCATTAGCTTTTTGTATATTGTTATGGCCTGCGCGGCTTCTAATTAATGTGCTGCATCGTCTTACAATCTCAAGACCTCTTTAAACAGGGCCTAAGTTAAATTATACACAGCTTTTAAAAGCATTTGATTAAAATCTCACAATATATGGTGTAGCCCATTCAAAGCTATCGTTGCGTTTTTACCTTTTAAAAACCTTTAAAATATAAGGTCGTAGATTGCAAATAAAATAAAAATAAATCTATGTTTAGTTTTAATTAAAATTCTTTATTATTTGCACAACTCTGTGTGCCACTGTTTACAATTTGATGTAAACAACAACAATTGCTTTGTTTGTTATTCCTCTGTTTATACCCTTTACATAAACAATAACAATTACTAGACAATTATTCGACAGATCTTTGTAACGGAGATCTGCAAAACACGATTACTCTCTTCAAACACACCGCGTCTCCATACAAGACTGACTGAACTTCACTAACGACTCGCCCGCTTTGCCTTGTCTTTTATATAGAAGGGTAAACAGTCTGATGAATATTATTGATTCGTGACTTCGCCTTCGCGAAATCTCTATAAATGTAAACATCGTTGTAGTATTGTTGATATATTTTTGTTCACCATTTTTTATGCTGATGATTGTTTAGCTATTATCTTTTTGGCAACACTGGTTTAAACAGCTCAAGCACGTTTCGTGTTTTATTTCACTGTCAAACATCTTCAGTTTGGTCTACAATTATCCCATGAATCGTTTTACAAACGAACAACGGTTGCAAATCATTGAATTTTATTATCAAAATCAGTGCTCTGTTAAGAAGGTTTACGCGCGCTTCTTCCATTTTATGGTCAGTTTAATCGACCCACTGAAGCGGCTATACGGGCTTTTGTGACTAAATTTCGCACCAAATTTACATTGTTGGACATTAAACCAACAACACGCTTACGTAGAGTGCGAACTGAAGAAAATATCGCAGCTGTATCGGCCGGCCAGTGTTAATGATGACCATCAATTATCGATTCGTCGCCGTTCGCAGCAATTGGGCCTCTGTTACTCAACAACGTGGAAAATTTTGCGAAAGGGTTTAGATGTGAAGCCTTTCAAAATACAGCTGGTGCAAGAATTGGAGCCGAACGACCTACTGCAACGCAGAATTTTCGGTGAATGGGCTCTTGGCAAGTTGGCCAAAGATCCACTTCTTTATCGAAAAATTGTGTTCGGCGACGAAGCTCATTTTTGGCTCAATGGATACGTAAGTAAGCAGAATTGTCGATTTTGGAGTGAAGATCAGCCAGAAGCATTGCAAAAGCTACCAATGCATCCAGAAAAAGTCACAGTTTGGTGCGGTTTATGGGCTGGTGGCATCATTGGACTGTACTTCTTCAACGATGCTGCGAATCGTAACGTAACTGTGAATGGTGAGCGCTACGTTAGATGATATCCAACTTTTTTTTGCCCAAAATACAAGAGCTTGACTTGCATGACATGTGGTTTTAACAAGACGGTGCCACCTGCCACACAACACGCGTAACAATGGACTTATTCAGAGGCGAGTTCATTGTGAACATTTTACTTCACGTTCGGACCGGTCAATTGACCGCCTAGATCGTGCGATTTAACGCCTTTAGACTATTTTTTGTGGGGCTGTGTTAAAGCTCATGTCTATACAGACCAGTCCGCTTCAATTGACGCATTGGAAGACAACATTGAAGCATTTATTCGTGAGATACCGGCCGAAATGTTGGAAAGAGTATGCCAAAATTGGAGTAAGCGGATGGACCATTTGAGGCGCAGTCGCGGTCAACATTTGCATGAAATAATCCTCAGGCATTATATTATATTGACCGTACTATCGATTCAAATAAAGATTTCATGCATTTTTCTGAATTTTATGTGTTTTTCTTTTTGAAAAATTTTCCTATAGCTCTTAAAAAAATCACCCATTAGTATTGTTGGTATATTTTTGTTTACTTGTTTACCATATTTTATGCAAGTGTTTGTTGTTGTATTAAGCAGTACGATAAGTTGTAAATAGCTTTGGTCGCTGCATTGTTTTGTTTTTGTTGCGTTTGTTTATAATTTAATGTTAAGTGATGTAGAAGCAAAACACCAGTATCTAGGTTTTTCATTTTCGGAACACTATGTTTGAATGAAAGATATTTGAACTCATGCCAGGAATGAAGGCTTGCGTATACAAGAAGATGTGTTCTTAGCATAAGTTGAGCAGTAGGGTATTAAATGTTGAAGTATGGCTAGAAATTATTCTCTCTGAAATATATGCCCTTGCCTACAAATTCTCTTGGGGATGGTACATGTGATTTTGGCTTTATTAAACACACGTTTAATTTGGTTTCTTTGCTGACTTAATATGCTTGTATGTAACCAATATCAAGGCGTTTTTGTTTTACATGAGTTGTTAATGTTGTTGTCTTTCTCTTCTTTTTTTGTAAAATAAAAGCCATAAGGTGGCAAAAAAGGCGTTAATACCCACTAATGTGGTTAACATCCATGTATAGAAGTTTTGTTGTCATGTTTTATAATAAAAAAGTAAGAAAAGCCAAGTATGGCTGTCGTTATTGCTCACCAGGATGATGATGATGATAATGATGCTGACGATGTTTAACTTTTTTTGTTGTTGTTTTAAGAAGCAATATATCATATATGTATGTGAGCTTCTTAGTATATGTTATGTATCTTAGAGGGTGACTTTTCCTTACCTACCCCTGCTTTGCATTTTTTTATAACTAAATTAACAATGATTTGTGATTTTGTTTTTGTTGTTCTATGTGCTATTATATATGTACGTACATATATATATAGGCATGTAGCAATAAATAATGCTGTTAAACATCGTATATTTATTGACTTTTATGGCATACATGTCAGCGTATGTTTTTATTACTTGCTATAGGTAAAGCATTGCATACTTTTAGGGATTTATTTTATAAGGATGAGAACAAAATTAAGTCATTAAAGTTATTTTACGTCTCGTTTGACTTAATTTTATTATTTGGAATGAAATTTTATTAAAAGACGCAGAGAGAAAAATAACTTTGTTTTCAATCTCATTTCATCAGGATATTAAGTTACCATGTGTTATGCCATAAATTCCTTAAATTTTGCGTTAACAGCTGTACGAGTTTTCAAAACTAAAAAGCGAAATGAAAATAAAGGAAAAACAGAAGAAATAATGACCGCCAACCATATGTGTGTTCAGCAGCTAATGTAGAAAATGCTAGAAATGTTGAGTGGTTTGCAGAAAACTAAAATGAAATCTTGGTTTTTGAGGAGAAATTAAAAAAATGGAAAATTTTTACCAACATTTTAACGAATAGATTTTTAGATGTGGTAGTGGTTAGATGGAGGGTATTTTGGAAGGTTAATTCGAAAGCTTTCAACACAAACCGAAAGACCACGAATTTTAATTATTTTGAGTTGAGGAAAACGCTCCTTTAAATCAATTCATCCTTGTAAAGACATCGGGAACCTTGCAAGCAGGATGGTAAGGATCATACGATTCTTTATAGGTTATCCATTTCGTGATTTCAAAAGTAAACGTAAATAAAACAATTTGAACGTTGTCATTATTTGTGAAACACTACATCATTTAAATGACCTCCACGCGAAGTGCTGCAAGCATTGATTCTTTTGAGATAATTTTCGACCACTTTTTGACACATATTTGGCGGTATCTCAGCCATAACTTGACGAATGTTGGTTTTTAAGTGCTCAAGAGTTGAAGGTTTATCTGTATAAATACGGTCTTTCGCGTAGCCCCACAAAAAAATGTCTAATGGTGTAAAATCGCATGATCTTGGTGGCCAGTTGATATCGCCACGACGAGCAATTACGCGGCCAGGAAACGTCTCTTGCAATAAAGCCATATTCGCTCGAGTTGTGTGGCATGTGGCACCGTCTTGTTGAAACCACATTCTATATTCGTATTCTTCAATAGCAGGCAAAAAAAAAGTCGGTTATCATATGACCATAACGCTCCGAATTGACGGTGACAGTCGTTCCATTGTCGTTTGCGAAGAAGTAAAGTCCAATTACACCTTCGGACCAAAGAGCGCACCAAACAGTGACTTTTTCTGGATGTAATGGCCTCTTTTCAATTACTTGAGGATTCTCAGAATCCCAAATACGACAATTTTATTTATTAACATACCCACCGAGTATGAAATGTGCTTCATCGCTGAAGAAAATTTTGTTCGAAAAATTGCCGTCCACCGCCTGTTGTTCAAGCACCCATTCCACGTATCTACGACGTTGTGAATGGTCAGCTGGCTTCAGTTGTTGCGTGAGCTGGACTTTATATGGAGGTAGGTGTAGATCTAAATGCAAAATACGCCATAATGTGCCGTAAGACAGTTCCAATTCCGACATATTCGGGTCTTCGGCAACACTTTCACTTACAATAGCGATACTTTCAGCGGAACGAGCGAAACGACGATGCATAACAGGCCTTTCAATATTTGTAACCACTCCAGTCTCTTCAAATTTTAGTTGGACGATTATGTAAACCATAATCTCCTCTTAAAGCACGATACGTGGCTGTGGCAGAATCACCATTTTTGTAGTAGGTTTTCACAATTTTTATGCGTTGTGTGATAGTTAAGCGATCCATTTTCGTCAATGTCAGACTTTCAATTGAAAAGAACAAAATTGGTTTCACAACTTAGTTTGAAACTTTTGAAACCACGAAATGGATAGCCCTATACATACACAATTGATCATTACAATCCTTCAGTCAGAATTACGACCTAGCTTCTCACACTACGTATGCTGTGTGCATTAATTTTATACACCAGTGGTGGGACCTACAGTTTAAAGTCGACTCCGAGCGACAGATTTTTTTGAGAAACTTTTCATGGCAATTTTTGTTTACTCTCAGAGAAAGAGAAAAAATATTTTTTCATATTTCGTTTTGATACCTGACCTGGGGTTTGAACCGTGGTCTTAGGTCTAATAATCAACAGCCTGGGTTACAGAACTCTACAAGTATTTCCAAAATAATTAAAAATTAATTTAAAGAAGTGTGGTTTTAAAGAAGAGTTTTAAATTGATTGCTCCCTAATATATGTGCATGCAAATATTAATACAACGCCTTAGCATATGCCAATAAATATAATGTTTACACACACACACACATATATATATATATATATATTAAATAAAAATGCATAAAAACATATTAAAAAAACAACAATAACAACAACAAAGAGACAAAAAAAATGGAAAATTTATTTTTGAAAATTGTCTACACCTTCACTGTACAAATTGATACAAAAATTATGACAAAAACATACATACTGTTACACACACGCTCGCACAGAGAGAGAAAGAGAGAGACATATACGAATACAATAAATTAAAAACGGGTTGTGGGTATATGTATGTACGTGTGTTTTGGGGTTTTAAATGAGACATTTGCTTACATTTATTATGTTAACACATGTAAACACACACATAGACACCTACATTCATACATCTGTTATAAATATGTATCCAAGTATATATGTATGTATGTATGTGTCATGTATAAACATACATATGTATGTATACGTATGTATGTATGTATATGTTGATTAATATATGGTTATAACAGCCATACATAAACCAAACAAATTGATTTTCATTTCATTTATTTATTGATTGATTTGCAATCTCATTGAATTGAAATCCTATGGAAAAATGTGTTTCTCTGTGTGTGTGTATATTATACAATTGCCTTCCTCTCTCTCTTTCTCCTTCTGTCACTCTCTCTTTCTCTCTCCTTCTTTCCTTTTCCTTTTCCTGTGTTATATGTTACCACTGGTTTTAAAAGCACCTGCATATTTAAAATTAAAAAAACGAGAGAAAAAAATAAATTCCGAATATTTTTTGGTTCTTGATAATGTTTATTTTATATTTAAATGTGTTTGTGTTTATGGCAATATGAGTGTGTATGTGTAAGTCGTTATTTATTGCTTTCCATGACGGGTCATTCTACAGTTCATTTTATTCGAAATGATTAGGATTTGCTTTAACTATCATTGTCGTAAATTTTAGGAACCGTACACTATCATAAGAAGTACGGGGAGTTATAAATCTCTTGCTTCCATCTGTTCATCATACATGCATACATACATTACAACCCTTCAGTCAGAATTACGACCTAGCTTCTCACAGCACTTATGTTGTGTGTGTTAATTTCATAGATGAGTGGCGGGACTCGACTTCGAACGACAGATTTTTTCAAAAACTTTTCATGGCAAATTTATTTTCTTCTCAGATTTTTTTCCAGTAATCTGCTGAGTGGAAGTCTTCATAGAAATATATTTTCACTTAGTTGGAGAGTGTCTTTAAGGCGGAGGTGTTGGCCATAAAGGCTGCTGCGAGTATTATTGGGGACCGAAGGGTCTCCAAGCGGAACGTCACCATACTTTCTGATAGCCAGGCGGCTATCAAGGCTCTGAGTTCTAATATGATGAACTCCAAGACGGTGTACGACTGTTGCAGATATCTCGACGAAATAGCGGAACGATATGACATCCATATCGTATGGGTACCGGGGCACAGTGGTATTCCGGGTAACTGTAGAGCTGATGAACTTGCCAGGCGGGGCACGACCATCGAACTCTCCGATGACTTCTCGAATCTGGACATACCTATGAGGACCTGCAAGCTCATAATTGATAATGCGATCGTCGATTCCGGCAACGACAGGTGGGCGGCCTCGGACACGGGTAGAACGGCTCGTAAAAACTGGCAAAGGCTGGATGAGGGGCGCACCATGAGTCTACTTAAACTTCAAAGAGGCGCGCTCAGTGTAGTTGTCGGTGTCATTACGGGGCATTGCATTGTGGGTACGCATGCGAGGCGCATTGGTCTTGGACACCTTGCCAATGACTTCTGCAGAAGCTGCAGAGATGAGGAAAAAGAGGAGACTGTACCTCATCTGCTGGGGACATGCCCGGCTCTTTGCCAAAGGATAAGGAAGTACTTGGATACTTACTACATGGATGATCTGGAGGAATTGTCAAGGATTGACATTGGCAGCCTGAATCTCTTCATCAGGGTGGTTGCGAGACTAGGAGATAACGGATGACTGTGGTAGCACAATGGGCCCAATGCGGCCTAAGTGAGTCAATCCAAAAATTTTTCTTGGACTGGCAGCCACCTCCTCGTACCTACCTTGTTGGAGATATCTGACCTGGGGTTTGAACCGTTGCCTCACGTCTAATAAGTCAACCCAATACCTACTAGATTACGGCAACTTCAATCTTCATCTTCATCTGTTCATTTGAATTTTAAATTTTCTATTCAGAATTGTCCCTTTGCCTTGTGCAGTTTTTAATGGAATTTTCCGTTTGAGTATATGTCCTTTTTCCGGGAGGGACACCTCAACTGAAGCAAAGCTATAAGCGGAGGGAATAAAAGTGTAAATCGGTGCTTGTCATGATTGTGTCCCATCACCGCTTTTGTTGAATACAGTCTTAGCCACAGTTCTTAAAAGCAATCTACACAAAGGTAAAGAAATTACATGCAAAACTTAAGCTCGTCTAAACGACCTCTATTACTCAGAGGGTATTTGTACTCTTTATCTCACAACCGCTTAGATGTTGTCCCAAATTAACGGAACGAAAAAAAAGACAAAGATACAGCAGAACTAACTTCAAAACCTTTTGAATTAATGTGACATCGAAGGAATAATTTACAATTAGAGTCCACCAAATAGAAGATGTTGTCCAGTTTGATAATCTCCAGAAAATCATTTCTCAAAATAACAGATAGAGAAAGGGCATTAGCAACTGCATAAATACAACGGAATTTTGAAGCGCTAAAGACCTATTTGGTATTAAGCTTTCCATTAAAGCCTCCTGTGTACTTGTGAGAGATGGAAATCTGCTCCTTGCATTGTACAGAAGATGTTAACGAATCTTATAATGCATATTTTGGCCTAGAGTGGTGGCCAACTGTAGAGTTTCAGAGAAACCCATGGCAATACAAATTCGTTAATGACTCCCGGCATTCTGTTTAAGGTATTGAACATCCTCAAGCATACAGGCAGATGATATGGTGAGAGGCTAGATGGATTTGAAACTCTTCAGTAGAAAGGAAGCAAATGTTTCGAAGGTTATTCCCCATTAAAGGGAAGATAACTAAAGGCAAAGTCGCTCCTCAAATCAAAAGCAGTTTGAAGCAATCAAAACTTTTATGGGTGAATTACAATAGGAGGAGATTTAAGTCATGCAGAAGATGCATGCATACGGCGATTGTAGTCGTCGTAGTCTAGTAGATAGTGTGTTGGTATATTAGATGTGAGGCCACGATTTAAACCCCAGGTCAGACATCTCCAACAAAACGAAATTTGAAAAAATAATTCTTCGGCGACCACCTCTTAGCAGATTTCAAGCAAAAACGCTGGAAGTAAATAAAAAATTGTCATGAAAACTTTCTTAAAAGCATGTCGTTCGGAGTCAACGTTAAACTGTAGGTCACGCCACTTAGGGATAAAATTAACACACACAACATAAGTGGTGCGAGAAGGTAGATCGTAATCCCGACTGCAGGGTTGCAATGATCACATTATGTATGTGTTATGGCGTGGCAAGCTGCCCCTGTGTTACTTTGTTTTAGGTCGGGATAACTGCCATAGTGTAGAGAATCTACAACCACTAGCATTTCTATATTGTCTGATAGCTAGACAGCTAACAGATTTCTTCCGGATGCAAACTTCAGTTATCAGCTTCATAGACGGGTAGTTTTATTTGGGTTCCTGGTCGCACATACATACATAATTGGTCATTACAACCCTTCAGTAAGGATTACAACCTAGCTTCTCACACCACTTATGTTGTGTGTGTTAATTTTATACATGAGTGGTGGGACCTACAGTTTAAAGTCGACTCCGAACGACAGATTTTTGGGAAACTTTTCATGGCAATTTTATTTTACTCTCAGAGTTTTTGCCAGAAATCTGCTGAGAGGAAGTCGCCGAAGAAATTTTTTTTGTATTTTGTTTTGATGTCTGGCCTGGGGCTCGAACCCTGGCTTTTCGTCTAATAAGCCAACACACTACCTACTAGACCACGGCGACTTCCTGGTCATACCTTCCTGTAAATTGTGCAGCCAACTAGACTTACTTCTTCACAACGGGCCGCTATGCGTGCTCAAGTGAGCTTTTGGCATCAAGGCTACCACTCTAACCTAGACTTACTTCTGAACCCCAAAATATGTAAGAGCGTTGCCTTTGTTAGGCTACCCATTAGACAAAGACTGGATATTCGACTAGACTTTGGGCTAAGAAAGAATCTAGTTTCAACATGATACGTGAGAGGATAATAGTAAGATGAGCTTGCAAAGTTTCAGAAATTTTTAGAAAGGTATTCTTATTGAAAGGAAAGATAATAAGAGGCAAAGACTCTACTCCAAGCAAGTGGCTTCAGGAATAACAGAGAGATGAGCTCGAGGAGAAGTGGCTTCGAGGCAATGGAATTTGAAAAATGAGAGGCAAACACTCTACTAAAACCAAGTATTTGCGGAGTAAAGAAAACTTTTGTTGGTAAATTATAAGAGGGAAAATATTTAAATCATGTGTTAGATTGTCTAGAATTAACCTAAGGTCCTAACAGGGTTTTGACGGGGTTTTGACAGGACTGTATAGGCTCAAAGCAGACTTGTTTAGAATGCAGATCTTTCGAACCCAACATATTGATACTGTGGTGATGAGGATGAATAATCAGAACACATTTTTGGAAACTGTAAGGCATTAAGGCACTCCTTCTGGAGTGCATATCAGGGGAAAGGAACAGAATGGAAGCAATGGTGCTGCACATCGTGCAGCATATTGAAATTTTCTTTTGACAATAGTCCTGGAAGAGAAAGCCCTATGGGATTATGTTCTATATAATGGATTTCCAATCAAACCCATATCTTAATCCAAAGCCCCCTACAAAGAACTGACACATTACTTTTTCCTATTAAATCACCCCCATTGCCGTATTTCTCTCTCTCTATGTATGCATTTCTCTGGTTAAATATTGGCGAAATATTAACATTAAAACATTCTCTACAATGTTGTTGTTGTTGTCGTTGTTATTGTAATATTTTATCAGTTTCGTATTTTATTTTGCAATATTTATGGTTGAGTATAAAATATTTTCAAATCTTTTTTTTTAGAAAGTTTTTGGCCAAAATATATGGCCGCGTATAAGCTGCTTTACTATTGATTGATTTCAAATAATTTTCTGTGGCACAATCATCATACTTTATGGCATTAGAAAACGTATACAATTTGAATGATAATAATATACGTACGTAGTTTTTGATAAATTATAAAACGATTACTATTAGATGGGGAAATATATACGAATAGGATGGTAGAATAGGATGGTAGAGGGCCAACAAACTACATAATAAAAGGAGGGTAAAACACCTGTATGCCTCTCCTTTAAAGTAATGTCTTTCATTTATTTTTTAAACATCCTTTTTAGCTCACTTTGTAGTCAACAGTAACCCGTTGATATCCTTTTAGATTTCGAAAAATATTTGAAAAAATTATTTCAAACGCATAAGGCACCCTTTGCTCTTTTGGTTTATGAATTGAAAATAATATTTCAAAACCACATTGATTGCTACAAATTAGTTTTCATATTAAAATTTTATAACCAGAAAATGATCAGTTCACCTACAGCAACCTTCAACCAACATTTGAAAACATTTTATGCCACAGCCACAGGAATAATATATGAAAAGAATATCAAATTCAGAGCAAGCACACAGACAAAGTTCGTTTAAAATATTAAAAACATGGATTTCGAGCCCCAGGCCAGACATCAAAACAAAATACAAAAAATATTTGTTCGGCGACTTCCTCTCAGCAGATTTCTGGCAAAAACTCAGAGAGTAAAATAAAATTGCCATGAAAAGTTTCCCAAAAATCTGTCGTTCGGAGTCGACTTTAAACTATAGGTCCCACCACTCATGTAGAAAATTAGCACACACAACATAAGTGGTGCGAGAAGCTAGGGCGTAATCCTGACTAAAGGGTTGTAATGACCAATTATGTATGTATATATATATATATATATGTATGTATGCATACGTGCACTCAAGTGAGCTTTAATTTAAACATAGCTGCCACTATCTCCTATCCTCCTCAGAATGCAGTTGCCTTAGTTCCATTATTTCTTAACTATTTTGATGGGTATGCACCTGTTCTGCTAGTTCTTACAAGTTATGTTCTGAGACTTTGAGAACTAGGAAGTGACCAAAAATATCGTTTTTCAATCCGAATTCATAAATTTTTTCTCTTGAAGTGGTATATAAAATTGACTTTCTTCTACAGTTAAAAGCATAATCTCTCTGTCTCTACTACCGTAGATTACATCACTTATCCTTGAATTAAAATTTCAAAAATTATTATTGTTTTCTGAATAAGAAATTAACAAAAAAAAATTTTTATGAATTATTTCGTTATGATTTATTCAAATTTCTGTTTTCCTTCCTCGGTTTTGTTTCTCATTAACAAAAAAAAACATCCTTTACTTATGCCATTAGGACAGGAGAACCAAAAAACAAAAAAAAACAAAAAAAACGATTCCATTGAACAGAAACCAGAATAAAAGAAACGCTTTGCCAAACAAAAATACCAAAAATAACTTGTAAATTTACTTCATTACAGTGACTGGAAAAATCATGCCCATGGAAGTCCATAACAACAAAAAAGGAGTCCTGATTATTTGGACTTTGTTTTTAACAAACGGCAGCAGAAGCAGCAGCATAAAAAACAGTTATGGCAGCCACAAAAACCGCAACTTCCTTAACAACAGGACGACTTTTTGTTTGAAGCCAACAAAAAAACCGAACCGCATAACTACACATACATACTCATGTAAGGCAAGAGAGAGAGAGAGAAACGAAAATCCTTTTTTACAAACATTTAACCACAGGAAAACAAAAACGGATCAGCAAAGAAACAAAAAAAGGATACCACCGACAACAACAACAGCAACAACAACGAAAAACAAAAACCATATGACTTGAAATGAAAAATAGCCACTTAGACCGATGAATTCATTTTCGAAATTTAAATGGCCGCAGTGCAGAAGGCCATACCAACAGAAAGAGAGAGAGAGTGAGAGAGGGAGACAGAGAAGAACTTATTGTCCATAGAAGCACATGTAAATTTGATAATAAATTATACACAATATTTTTAAGTAATTCTGGCTTTTTTTCCTACCATAGATAGGCCTTCTAAAAAAGGTTCCTATGCATATACGTTGTACATGTGTATGTTGTTTTGGTATGTGTTAAGGAAAATGAAAGTTGAAAACATTAGTTTTTTTTATTGTTATTTGTCCAGCAGAATTAATTGAAATATCAGAAAAACAAACCCCCGCCCTCCTTACACACAAACGCAAGCATCTGTTCCATGCCTCTTTCGTGGTAAAAACAAATAGTTGTGGAGGAGCAACAAGGGCACAATAGTTTATCGAACTCTTTAAACTAATACCACAGAAACCAAGGATTCAGAATACCCGCTGTGCTTTGGTATCCTTAGTTGGATTGTAAAGGTAGGATTAGCCGAACGTAAACGGCCACATGGGACCCAATTTTTCGTTATCCTCTACTCTCGAAATTGCATGGAGCTTCTCAGACTGACAATGCCAGTGTGCGACATTCCCTCCAGATTGGTTACATAGTAGGCACCAAGATATCTTGTTTTTCTAAGACATAGTTGCGGGCATGTACTCAGTATGTGAAGCATAGCCTCCTTGCCTTCCTTATCTTTATCGTGTCCACGCCACACATGCTAGCCTGCAGAAACAAGGCTGCAGAATACCCGTTGTGTTTTGGTAACCTCAGTTAGAGTTTAAAGGTAGGATTAGCCGAACGTAAACGGTCACATCAGATTATTATCCTCTAGTCTCGAAACTGCTTGGAGCTTCTGATTGTCTACATAGTAGGCACGAAGATATCTCCTTTTCTAAGACATAGTTGTGGGCATGTACTCAGTATTTGAAGCATAGTCTCCTCGTCTTCCTTATCTCTGCGGTTTCTGCGGAAATCATTCTGTATTGTGTCCACGCCACACATGCGTGCCCTTAATGAACCCTACAACCACACTAAACATGCTTCTAAGGAGTTCAAACAGACTTGTCATAGGCCGTCCATGCAGCTTTGGCCAGATTTTTAACGTCGTTCACGATCACCTCACGATTAGGCTGAAAATTTTAGGAAGAATTGTACTTCTTGCTGAGAAAACCTCAATTGAGAATTTTAATGTGACACAGTCTCGATGTGGATCTCTGCAAGATCAAATTCAAACTGGGCTTGCTAAATATCTTCTAAACGTGCTTCTAATCAGTTCAAACAGCCTGTTCGTACACTTTCCATCCAGCTTCGCCCAGATTTTTGGCATCGTTCACGCTTAGGCTACGATTATGCTGGAAATTGAAGGAGAATTATACTTCTTTTTGAGAAAACCTGTTCAATCGTTTAGTTGAGAATTTTAATGTGAGACAGTCTAGATGTGGATCTCTGCAAGATGAAACTCACACTGGGCGTGCTAAATATCTTCTCAGAACCCCTTACTAAGAGCTTGGTCAGTACATAGACTACGTTCACTAGTGGCGTCACAACGTGCCGCTATGCGTGCTCAAGTGAGCTTTGTGATATCAGAGCTACCACTCCGACCTAACCTACATACATACATAAATAATTGGTCATTACAACCCTTCAGTCTGAATTCTACCTAGTTTCTCACGCCACTTATGTTGTGTGCGTTAATTTTATATATGAGTGGCGGGACCTACAGTTTAAAGTCGACTGCGAACGACAGATTTTTGAGAAACTTTTCATGGCAATTTTATTTACTCTCAGAGTTTTTGCCAGAAATCTGCTGAGAGGAAGTCGCCGAAGAAATATTTTTTGTATTTTGTTCTGATGTCTAGCATAAGCCAACTCACTACCTACTAGACTCCGGCGACTCCTAACCTAACCCCTTACTAAACATGCTTCTAAGTAGTGCAAACAGACTTTTGGTGTGCCTTCCATCCAGCTTTGGCCAGATTTTTAGCGTCGTTCACGATTAAGTCGCGATAAGGCTGAAAATTGAGGAACAATTCTACTCCTTGCTAAGAGAACCTGTTCAATCGCTTAGTTGAGAATTTTAATGTGAGACAGTCTCGATGTGGATCTCTGTAAGATGAAACTCATACTGGACGTGCTAAATATCTTGTCAGAAGCTTACTGAACGTGCTTCTAAGGAGTTCAAACAGTCTTTTCTTGCGCCTTTCATCCAGCTTTGGCCAGATTTTTGGCATCGTTTACAATTAGGTCATGATTAGGCGGAAAATTGCGGAAGAACTCTTCGATTTGATGAGAGAACATGTTTCACCGCTTAGTTGAGAATTTTAATCTAGGAGGGTCTCGATGTGGATCTCTGCAAGATGAAACTCACCATGGGCGTGCTAACTATCTTATCAGAATTTTCTACAACCAACTGATCTTCTAAAAGAACGTCATGGAAAGGGTTTAAATGAACGACGACTGCCAATGCGATGTTTTGTCAGTGGATGTTGATCGTCAAATTTTGCTAAGTGTGGCGTTCTCCCATGGAGAACAGAGAATAGACTCAGTTTGCTTTGTGGTCGCAGTAGTCTAGTAGGTAGTATGTTGGCTTATTAGACATGAGGCCACAGTTAAAATCCCATGTCAGAAATCTCCAACTAAACGAAATATGAAACGAATATTTCTTCGGCGACTTCCTCTCAGCAGATTTCTAGCAAGAACTCTGTGAGTAAAATAAAATTGCCATGAAAAAATTTCTCGAAAATCTATCGTTCGGATTCGTCTTTCAAACTGTAGATCCCGCCACTCATGTATAAAATTAACACACACAATATATGTGGTGTGAGAAGCTAGATCGTAGTCCTTCCTGTCTAAAGGGTTTTAATGGACAATTATGTATGCATGTGAGTCAGTCGTCTTGAGCTAGGTTTAGCTGGCAGGACATTGAGATGTAATAATTTGCTTCTGTCCTATATTGGGCGTCCTGGAATATCGATAGTATGAACTCGATCCCTATCATCATTAGCTAGATGCGTTCTTTCTGTCAATAAATTTTAGTTGCCCTAAAACTCCGAGAATAAATAAAATTGTCTTGAAAAGTTTTTCAAAAATCTGTCGTTCGGAGTCTACTTTAAACTGTAGGTCGTGGCACTCATGAATAAAATTAACACACGCGGCTTAAGCGATGTAAGGAGCTAGGTTGCAATCCTGACTGAAGGGTTGTAATGGCCAATTATGTGTGTATCCGTGCTTTACATACCACACTAACTACTACTGTGTTAGTGAATAAGGGTATGCCAGCAAACTCAACATTTTGCCTGAGGAGTATTTCACGATCGCTGATGTCTGTAAGGAAAATGTTCCCCAAGGGAAGGTGAGGATTGTTTTGCATGACCACTTTTGTAAGGCAGTTTTTGTAAGATGAGGTTCGTGGATTGAATAGTGTCGCCGCTAAATAGAATGGACTTAACAAAACCCACAAGATTTTTGATTTTAAGTACTCTGAGCACATCTAAGTTGTAGATTCGAAGGCCTGGAGAGAAGGCTTAAAGTTTCAGCAGTTCTGCAGCTAAAGTTTCCAAACCAAAAGAACAAACAAACAAATAGATATGCAATTTTGTATATAAAATATGTATAGTTTTAGGCTACTGTTCCTCCTGCTCTTAAAATCTATTTTTCTATTGTCTATATTTAGGCTTCAAATAACAGAAAAATTATACAAAATATTTTCTAATTTATTTGAAGCACTTAAAAACTGATTTCAGTCTTTTGTTTTTTGTTGATTTTTCTACTCCTAATTTTTCCCTTTCCCTTTTCTGCAAAACGAAAAGGTCATTATCTTTCTAAGCAAACAGAAAAGTTCATTTCCATAGCCTACATTTAGGCCTTAAAGACCAAATGAATTCAAATCTATCAGAAACACTAACAACAACAACAACAACAAAATATGATGACCATAAAAGTCTAGAACAAGTTTATTAATGTGTTTATTGGCTTAAAATTGAAAATAATGTGGCGTGAATTATGTTGTTTGTTCCTTACCACCCACAAATATTTATGGTCACTCGTTAGGCATACATATATAGGCTCATTTGGCTGTTGAGATGGATGTTTTAGGTATTAAATATTTATTTAAATTATTTATAGGATTTTGAAGAAAAGGGTTACAAAAAACGTATACTTAAGGAAGTGATTGATAGTCTGGTCATCTGTTTACATAGAATCTTTTGTAAGTTTTTATTTTTAAAAGAGATTGAAATCTTTTCCTTTTCTTTGTTGTAGTTGTAGCTGTTAAGAAAATGCTTAAGAAATATGGCTAATAAAAATAAAGTATTGCATACATTTAGGGGCTTATAAAAAAAAAATTTGCGTACTTATAGGAGTTTATGTTGTAAATCAATAGTTTTTAAGAGTTTTAAATTTAATTTTTGTAGTTTTTAGCATTGGAAAGCTTGCTTATGGAGAAAAGACTTCACAAATTAGCTTAACATCCTAAACATGATTATTTAAATATTTTCTAAGTGCTACTGACACGTTCTAGCTTTTTAAAGCCTACCGTTTATGTCTATGGACTGACCAGATATGATACAACCATTGAACTCTGCGAATGAATTCTGTACTTTGGGAATCCCTTTAAGGACCTTCAGGCTTATAATTGACAATGCTGGTGAAGGATTTCATTAACGACAAACGTACGATTTCGAATACGATTAGAACTGCACAGGAAATCTAGCCAAAGCTAGATGGAGGTTAGGTTAGGTTAGGTTAGAGGACGTGTACTTGTCAATTAATACAAGTACAGCACCCAGAGGTCGAACTGACCCATTGTACAACGTCCTCGTTTCTCACGCCACTTATATTGTGTGTGTTAGTTTTATACATGAGTGGCGGGACCTACAGTTTAAAGTCGACTTCGAACGACAGATTTTTGAGAAACTCTTCATGGCAATTTTTGATTTACTATCAGAGTTTTTGTCAGAAATCTGCCGAGAGGAAGTTGCCGAAGAAATACTTTTTGTATTCTGTCTTGATGTCTGGTCTGGGGCTCGAACCCTGGCTTTTCGTCTAATAAGCCAACACACTACCTACTAGACTACGGCGACTTCAAGGCTAGATGGAAGGCGTAAGAGAATCTGCCAAAGGAGAGCCCTCGATGTAGTTATTAAAGTCATTACTGGATATTGCGTTATGGGCAGTCATGCGAGGCCCGCCGGCGTTTGCCAAATGGCAAATAGCTTCTTCGGGAGGTGCAGAGATGAGGAAAGGAGGAAACTTTTCCTCACTTACTGGGCACCTGCTCAGTGCTATATGAGAGGAGGGAAGGACAAACTGATGACTACTTTCTGAACCGGCAATCATGGATATTGATAGCCTAAGCAGCTTCATTAGAAACTCCCAGTAGTTTAGAGGCTAGGGGAAGTGTTAAACTGAGGTATCACAATACGTCTTATGTGGCCTTAGAGTGTCTAGTCAATTCGATAGACAGCCACCTCTATCAACCTCATATACATTTCTAAATAACCATTCATTGTTGCTAAGCTGACAAGGTCGCAAACACTTTCTATGCATTCGAATGTTTTTTTTATCCTTTGAACTTTAGAGTTCTTCTGAGCGACATTACGCTCTCATCTTTCGAGGGCTTCCCATTATGCTTGTCCGTTGGCTATCTTGTGGCAGAGTAGGTAAATATCATTCCAGTAATTCAAATCTTCGAATTGGAGTGAGAGACTCCTTGTTATTTCGCTTCTCTCTCAACAGATTTTGTTTCCGATTTAATCCATTCATCACGATCATGAATAATTACAAATTTAATGGCCGGGAAACTATTCACAATCGGCACAGTCTAGTAGGTAGTCTAGGAAGCTGCTAAGCCGTTTTTATAGCCAAAGACTTCTGAGTAGTAGGTCGGTAGGGAAGATAAACCGCAGCAAAGACTCTTCTCAATACCAATGAGCTTGAAGCAATCAAAACATTTGTTGGAAAATATAAATAAGAGAAGATCTGAGTCGTGCATCAAACTATCCAGGCATAACCTGAGGTTTGTAAGCAGCCTTCTGACAGGCCACTATAGACTCATTGTACACTTCTTCAGGACAGGGACTATCTCGAGAACTTCTTGTAGATATAATTCATGGAAACTGTGAGGTAATTGTCTCCATAGACTAGCAAGTGGTGTGTTGACTTCTTAGACGTAAGGCCACGGTACAAACACCAGATCAGACATCTCCAACAAAACGAAATACAATCAAGTGATGTGAGAAGCTGGATGGGAATCCTGACTAAAGGGTTGTAATTGCCAATTACAATTACAGTTAACACAAACGTCACAATCTCCACACAATCTCGGAGACATATTTTATTAATGAGACTTCCGTCTAGAAGACAGAATATTTATTTTTTTTTATTTTATTTTATTTTATTTGCCTATGGAAATATTCCTTACAGGCAATTTAGTAATGTTACAAAATATCAATTTTAAAAAACTACGAATTTAAATATATAATTACATTATTTTTTATAACATTATTCGATGAAGAAAAATTGAAAAATCAATTTATTAAATTCTTTACACATTCTCCTTATTGGATCAGCACCAGCATAGTTCGATCTAAAAAATTGTATTGATAATGGAGAAAAATGACGTGACGGACGTTGATATTATGGATTAAAAAACTGAAGCCTATATCACCAGTAATTACATTGAATATGAACGAAATATTTAACATAGTTCTGCGGTCGAAAGTTTAATTAATGCTAGTCTGGCAGAATAAGAAGGTAAACTTGTGGGATTAAAATTCAGTCCTCGGAGACAAAACATCAGAAATTGCTTTTGTACAGATTCGATGACGTCGGAATTAATTTTTATATAGAGGATCCCATATTATCGATCCATACTCAAGTATAGGCCTTACAAGAGATGTGTACAGCGATTTGGTAACATAAGGATCGTTAAATTCTTTTGCCCACCGTTTTATAAAACCAAGTACGCTTCTAGCTTTATTTACTGTCATAGTTTTGTGTGGAATAAAATTTAGTTTGGGTTCAAGTAGAACTCCTAGATCCAGGAAGTTATCTACAAGCTCAAGCTCGTATCCATCAAAAACATAGTTTGCAGGAATCGGATTCTTTCTTACAAATCTCATGTATTTACATTTTTTGAGATTAAGCTGCATTAGATTTAAATTACACCATAATTGAAACGAATTTAGGTCATTTTGAAGAAGTTTTTGATCGGAACTTTGGCGATAACTTAAGAAAATTTTTACGTCATCAGCGTACATTAGGATAGTGGAATAGTGAATCGTATCAGGTAAGTCGTTAATAAACAATGAAAACAGGAGCGGTCCAAGATGGCTACCCTGAGGTACCCCAGAAAGGACATCAATACTTCTGGAGCAGCAGTTTTTAAAAAGTACGGTTTGTTTTCTGTTAGTTAAATACGAGTAAATCCATTTTAGACTAAGATCGGAAAATCCCATTAAATATAGTTTCTTCCTCAAAAGTACATGATTGAAAAAATTCTCGATAAACAACTGTTGAGAGATGAAGCAGGTTTGTTGTAGTAGAACACTTTTTTCTAAAACCGTGCTGATAAGGAGATATCAAGTTAGAAACTTGATAACATAAGTCATCAGTAACCATTTTTTCAAACAGTTTTGGAATTATGCTCAGTTTTGCAATACCACAATAATTTGTAACATCGGTCTATTTCCTAATTTGAACAAAGGAATAATGAATGAATCCTTCCAAACATTAGGAAAATAACCACATATAATCGATTTATTAAATAAGTACGATAGTGGAACAGCTATAGCGTCGGCATAATTATATTAAGATGCTACTAGGAATGTTATCAGGTCCGTTAGTTATAGGAGAACTTTAGTTTTCTCAATTCCATAGAAATAGTAGGAACGTTGATTAAAGATATTGACACTGTGGAATTTGTATTTATTTTAATGGAATAATCAATGGAATCATTATAAGTTGCATCCGAATAAGTTGTGGAAAAAAGTTGGCAAATAAATTACTGTATTACTTGGCGGTTAACCCGATTAATGGTATTACCCAGGCCAATATGGTAGCTGAAGTAATTCTAATGCAACATTTATTTATCACTTCAAATCATTTTCAAATTTCTCATTCAAAAATTTGCATGTTTTTCAAACAATACCTTCTCTTCGCCTCTCGTCCTAAATTGCCACTTAAGCTAAAATTGTTAAATTAATGTAAAGTGCTTGACTATTTTATTAAAAAAAAAATTGTTTTCAATGATATTTTCAGTAATTTCTTGTTTCTATTCGTTTGTAGTTGTTGTAATTTACAACAAAAAAAAGATAAAAAAAATTGAAAACATATTGTGAATGAATAATTGCAACTAAAACAAGTATATGTTGTACATATACACACACTTGTTAACATGTATACTTACGTTTTAATGTATGCGTGTATTTGTAGTTTTAAGCACCTTTTTGTGTTTCATTAAAATTTAATTTGTGACACCATTTAAGCACTTGTAACGTAACATAACATACATAACGTAACGTAAATGTAACGTATGAATGAATGAATGAATGCATGAATAAACAGCCGTTACTGTTCTGTTCATGCAATGGTCAGATACATTCGTTAAACATGACAAAAAATATACGAAAAAACATTAAAACGAGAAAATTTCAAATGAAATGTGTTTTACAATATTGTTAAAGTATTTTACAACTAATTTTATAAATAATTTAAATAATAATATGTACGTACAATATTTAAAAGTGTAAATGCATACAAATACAAATGCAAATACAAATAATGTTGATATGTACTTGACAACAACAACAACAACAACAGCAACAATAATACATTAACAGCAATAGCAAATACAAAAGAAAGTTCTATTTAAGTCATAGCGACTAGATATAGAGCTACACAGGTCATGCATAAAGTGGCTGCCTTCCAAAATATTAGTTGCTTTGTGTTTAAACAAAGTATCGTGTTTCATAATGCCGCTGTACAAAATATATACAATGTATTCTATTTCAAAACGCCGTCAATGTGTATTTTTAACGCAGTCAAAAAGCAATCAGGCATCGGATTTATAGTTGATGCATTGTTTGGTTACTTTGCATATCCACATAGTTTATATACGGTAGTAGAACTGCATACAAACTTCGTATTGATACATTTTGGAAGGCAGCCAGTCATAGAGCGCATAGGTTACGTCCTTTGAATGTAAAGAAAAATGGAATTCTTTGGAGTAATTAATGCACTTACTGAAGTCAAGGTTATTAGATTTATAGACGATATTGTACTAATAAATGCATGTATATTCTAATGACATACATACATACCTAATTGGTAATTACAACGCTTTAGTCAGGATTATAACCTAGTCTCCCACACCACTTATGTCGCGTGTGTTAATTTTATACATGATTGGCGGAGCCTACAGTTTAAAGTCGAAAGATTTTTCAGAAACTCTTTCATTGAAATTTTATTTACTTTTTGACAGAAATCTGTTGAGAGGAAGTCGCCGAAGAAATCTTTTTTCATATTTCGTTTTGTTGGAGATGACTGACCTGGGTTTTAACCGTGACCTCACGTTTAATAAGACAAAACTCTACCTACTAGACTACGGCGACTTTAATATTCAAATGAAGATGAGCTGAAGCCGTAAACAATACATTGATATAAACAAAGGAAAATTTCTTCAACAGCGACTTTTATGTCAATAAGCACATTGAAATATATGTATGTACATCAGTTACCATGTCTTCTTTAAGTAGTAAAGAACCTTCATTTGAATTTACTTTCTAATCATACAAGCTTTGAATATCAGACTATTACCTCTGAAGGAATTAAATACATGGCATTCACATTGGCACTTTACCAGAACATACATACATACATAATCGATCATTACAACCCTTTAGTCAAGATTACAACCTAGCTTCTCACACCACCCATGTTGTGTTTGCTAGTTCTATCCATAAGTTGCTGGATCTACAATTTGAAGTGGAATCCGAACGACATATTAAGGAAACTTTTCGTATTTCAAGATGCTTGAGCGGGGGTTTCAACCACAACCTCTCGTCCAATAAGTCGTCCACACTACCTATAACACTACGACGGCTACATGCCTGGAATTTGGTCTGTGCTCCTGTGAGAATACTAAAGTGAGGATACTACTGAGTGAGCATAAACGAAGGCAAAGGATTGAAGTTCGAAACATTGTAAAAGTGCAACAGGGCAACTGTTCTTCACCTCTGTGGTACATATTCATCGTTAGGCCATAGTAGAGGGAATCGTCTCCTATACTTCTTCTTTAATTCAAATTGTTGCACACCCACTACTTATGCCAAAATGGTCAAGTGTAGCGCAGAATAATAAAAACAATTTACAATAACAATATTTAACAAATATAATCATTTGTATTCATATGCAAACACACCAGGTGAGAGTGAAATGCTTTGAAAATAATACAGTGGGAAACAAAATTTGTGTAATAGTTCAATAGAAATATCAAAAGAGGCGTTGAACGTATTCTGCTGCAATAAAGTTCCTTAGAGAGTGAATAAAGTTGCCATAAAAAACTTTGAAATGTAGGTCCCGCCATTCATGTAGAAAAAATTAAAACACACAACATAAGTGGCATGAGAAACTCTGTCATAATCCTGACTAAAGGCTTGTAATGACTAATTACGTTATTTATGTATATGGGATATTAATGCATCTTAGGAAGCAACATCCGGGTGCATATCAAGAGCTACAAATCGTTTATGATATTAAAAAGGAGCTCGATTTTCTTGGTGTGTTATAACAAATTTTTCTATTTCTTACAATCTATACTAAAAATTTCTTGACCTGGAACCTGACCTCTTCTCCAGATAGTTTTTTATAATAGTGGGTCAGCCAAATAACTTTTTTTTTTGAAAATGCTTTAAAAAACAACTACCGAATATATTCTCAAATTTCTTTTTTTATTTGAAACTGCAATCCTTCCGATTAACAATGGAAAATAATTTCATTCAAATGGCTGCCTCGGCTGGCCATGCAGTAGCCTACACGATCGGTCCAATTTTTAAGCACATTATCGATTGTCTGCAGCTGTATTTCACCAATGGCTTCACGAATATTGTCCTTTAAAGCGTCAATTGTCTCTGGCTTATCGGCGTAACAATTATCTTTGACGGCACCTCACAAATAATAGTCCAACGGTGTCAAATCGCAGCTCCGAGGTTGCCAAACGACATCAGCTCTGCGGCTGATAATGCGATCTTCAAAAACAGGGCGCAAAACATCGAGTGTAGCTTTGGATGTGTGGCACGTAGCGCCGTCCTGTTGAAACCAAATGTTGCCAATATCCTCCTCTTCAATTTTTGTGGACAAAAATTCGTTCAACATGGCCCGATAACGATCGCCATTGACTGCAACGGCCACCCCTTGCTCATTTTCGAAGAAAACTGGCCCAATTATGCTTCTGGACCAAAATCCACACCAAACAGTGACTCGTTTTGGGTGCGTCGGCTTTTCAATGTATGCGAGCGATTTTTCTGTGCCCCAAATGCAACAATTTTGTTTACATACCCGCCAAGATCATCTTCATCTGAAAAGATGATTTTTTTTGCCAAAATCGGTATCTTCTGTAAGTCGATCGCAGGCCCACTTAGCGAAGCGAAAACGCATAGGATGGTCAATTGGCTTCAAATCCTGAACCAATTGGACTTTGTATGGCGTCAATGATGTCTCCGAAATGTTCAATTGTTGAGAACGACGATGAATTGATGTTGATGCCGCTTAACGCACACTTTCTGCCACAGCAGCAATATTCTCGGGTGTACGCACTGTTTTTGGCTTTTCACGCTTTGGTTTATCGATGAGGATGCCAGTTTCTTTCACTTTTTTCACAAGATAACGAACATACGGAGCTGACAGTTCTTCTCTTCTTCCAAAATCCGTACGCAATTTTGGCACACATTCTGCAACATTACCATGATTTTCAAAGTAATGTCGCAATATTTCCCAGCGTTGTTCAAGCGTATACACAATCATATTCGTTCAGCGGAAGGATAAAGCTAATTATCTGTCAAATCAGACATGAGCTAATTGTTACCATTCACGAAATAAGCACTAGTTGGAAAAAAAAACGTTACTTGGCGGACCCGATGTATGTCTACAATTCAAAAACTTTCAGAAGGTGAAGTGTATTTCATCCAGGTTTTATATGAACCGTCGCTTGTACGAACAACCCTTCAATTTCTTATTTTCTGGACAAAAATATGTTTAAAAAAAATTACTTTTTAACGCTACTATTATCGCCCACTGTATTGTTTACATGCCTGCGAATGCATATGTCACCGTAAATTGTTTTTGTTTTGTTTTCTATTGTCATTATACAATAAATGAGTGTCTGTGTGTGTCCATTCAAATGTACATATGTATGTATGCATATATGCATGTATGTATGTATGTAAGTATATGTATATTAAATTTGATTAATTTTATACAAATTAGATTTTTTTTAATTTTATTTTTATTAACGTTTTTCTATTTTATTTAGATTCCTACTTAAATATCCAACAAAAGTGTTATAATTTTATGAAATGAAAACAAAAATAACAACAAACATACATAAAATATTTAAAAAATTTTTAAAATAAAAATTAAAATTAAAACAGAAAATTAAACTGAAAAAGAAAAAAAATTAAGTGGAATAATATTCATTAAAAATAATGTTAACACGGTAAAATTTTTGAAAAATTAACACCCAACACAATGGAAAACATTGTTCATTTAAAATTCGTTCGTTCATGGCAACAGCTTTTGAAACGTATCAGATCAGCGTATTTGGAGGGGACAGTGCTTGTTTATACGTTAAACATTCATAATACATAACCGTTTTAAGCATATTTATACATACGCACGTGTGAATATATGTACATGAATTTTTCAAAATTTTAATTTAAATTTAATAAAGTTTTTGAAAAACCTTTCCCCCCAAGCAGCAACATTCAGCATCATCATCGTATCACAGCAGCACTTATAGGCCATTATAGGTAATGCCACACACATATATAATTAATAGAAGACAACAACAACAACAACATACAAAATAATATTTATTATAATCAACTAAAGTGCACATAAATATTTCAATAATTTCGCTAAATTTTCTAAAAACCCCAGCAAAATTTGAAAAATAAAAGCAAGGCGGGTAACGCATAAAATTAAATGATTTTTTTTTTTCAAAATTCATTTCATATCGGGGCGTATAAGGGGAGTGAAGGGCAGGGAAGTGGTGATTGCAATATTATAATCGGTTTATATTTCGTTGTGATTGCATAATTAATTTTTAAAAGGTTTCTCTTTGTGCTGGTGGCATAAATGGCATTAATTTTGGGGGGACAAATTGAAGTTTTTGTTATGAGTGGGTAGACGAGGTTTGCCGAAACAAAAGTGTTCTCTTCAGATTTGTATTTCCATTGGTCAATCTCTAATCAGTCCCTTAGCAATCAATTTTTCTCAGATATTAACCCCTTCAGCTGGTTCTAATGCCCTTAAGAAAGTTCTCATAAGAAATCTGCTGTATAGCCTGGACTAATGAGAGTTAAATTATTAAAATGCTTGAAATTAAACTTCTTTTGAGCTAATCTGGATTTTCATTCTCTTTATTGAACAAAAAACTTTATTTACTAGGTAGTAAACAACCGTCACAGGTTAATAATTTGGAGGATATTTACATACAGGATATTTTTTTTTTATCTTAAACTAATCATAGCGTCAGCACCAGTAATTGATGGCATTAGAGAGGCATGTTGGCAACTTAATTAGATATTCATAAAATATAATATTTACATAAGTATATACATTTATTTTGTCCATATACAATGCCTAGGCATATATACCTTATCCATGTATACGCATGCACATGCACACATATGTATACATGCATATATAGAGGATGTCCCCATATTAAATAAAACATAAGAAAGAAAAATGTATACGTATGTATATATCAATAAATGTACAATTCAATTTCCTATAAATAATAATATTACAAATCTACATAAGGAGTGTCTCAATGTTCATTAATAAACATCTTTTCAATTCCCTTTTAAAAACCGCAAATGTTTCTATATTCTTTAATAACATAGGCAGGTCGTTGTATGTACTCGGCCCAGCAAAGCTAATACGCTGTTTCGTCAATTCCAGCCGACATCTTATAACAGTCAGAAACTGACTTTGCCTAGTTTGTCGATGTGTTCTTTCAATATTTTGTTGAAGCAGAATGGAACCGTGTCCCAGATTCCTAACTATTTTAACCCTTTCATGCCCGAATTTTTTGGGCCAGAGCTAAAATTTTTTTAAGGACATGTGTTTGTTAGTCATGGACTAAATATGAAGTGATGTTAAATTCAGAGTCCTACGTATTCTGGTTTTACACGTTTTTGACCAAGCTTGTTTGCAAAAATAAATCTTTTAAAAAAATTAAAAATTACGGGGTTTATGAACAAAAATGTACAATTTTGCCTATAGGCAACATCGGGCATGAAAGGGTTAAAGACATATTTCAAAAGCTGCAGTTTGTACAGACTCCTTATGGGTAAAATATTATTCGCCTGATTTCTAAAAAGATCCAACGTGTGATATTTAACCGGTAAATTAAAAACTAATTTTAAGGCCTTATTTTGAGCAGACTGCAATGTTCTGAGAGCAGTACAATTCCTAGCACCATATATCATCGGCAGGAAAGAAAGGTGACTATGAATCAAAGTATTATAAATCATCATCCTCGTCCTAAGGCCAATTTTCCTCCTTAATTTGTATATAGCTCCAATACCTGAAGATATCTTTTTATTAATACATTCAATATGGTTATCCCAGCGAAGATTGTTGGTGAAAACCATGCCCAAATATTTAACCGACTCTGATTCTTCTATTAACTTCCCTTCAATGTGTACAGCTATTTTTTCATCATTTGGTAATTTACATGGCCTAAATCTTATAAACTTAGTTTTATCGGTATTAAGTATGAGTTTATTAACTCTTATAAATTCCCCAAGTATAGTTGCATCATATTCAACTTGGGTCTGCAATACCCGAACATTTCTGTATGGATAAAGCAAGCAAATGTCATCAGCAAACATGAATAACCTATTTACATACACACATCCAAAATCGGCATCTTATTGTGTAGGCTACTGCACGGCCAGCCGAGGCAGCCATTTGAATGAAATTATTTTCCATTATTAATCGGAAGGGTTGTACTTTCAAATAAAAACAGAAATTTGAGAAAATATTCAGTAGTTTTTTTAAAACAAAAAAAAGTTAAAGTTATAAAAAGGGTCCGCCCTTTACCTACATAGCTAAACTAATATTCATTCCGTGTGATTTGAAAAGAACAAAAATTGTGCGATTAAAAATTGTTCTCGCCTGAATTCAGCCATTAAGAATCTAACCTGCATTCGTAATATGAATTTCAATACTTTACTTGCAATTTAATACCAAAAATTTATTTTCAATGGTCATATAAGCCTATAACCCATACCCATAAGTCCATTTTTTTTATTCTGCTGACTTACAATACAAATTTATTTCATTTACGCTTCATGGCTTATATTCTTTATTACGTTTTAGAATAACAATAAAAAATAAATGAATTTTTTTTTATTATAAAAAATTAAACAAAAAAAATCTAATAAATGGCAAAAGCTACTATTTAATCTGTACAGAAAAGAAAGAAAAAAAATATCCTTTTTGCTGAGCCAAATAAAAAATTAAAAAAAAATTTTTTTTTCCATAAAAAAAATATTAATTTTGTTGAGCATATTTTGCACAATTGAAATGAAGTTGTCAGGATAAATTGACAGCTTAAATAAAATGTGACACGAGAAAAAGAAATCGAATCAATGCAATTGCCTTTACATTGAACGGAGCAACAAAAAAATGAAAAAAAAAACTTGAAATTGAAAATTAAAAAATAAAATCAAAAAAAAAAATTAAATGAAATGAATTGAATTGCATTGAAATGAAATAAATTGTGATTAAATCACTGAAATTGCTTTGGCTTTGGCTTTGGTTTTGGCATTGGCTTTTTAGCTAAAATAGTTAAAAGAGATTAAAAAATATTTTCTTTTTTTTATTAAAAAACTAAAATGCTTTACAATTCTAACCTTGAACTAAGCAAGAGCATTTTTAAATTCAATTTGCCATCAACAGCAGCAGCAGCATAGAAATTTCTGTCAACAGCATGTCATCGACAAGCAGGAAAATCGTTTAATTTTAATTTCAATATTTTTTTTTCCTTTTTTCGAAATTTAATACTGGATTTGGCAATAAAACTAATTTTTAAGAGTTTAAAAAAATTAAATAAAAACTAAATGAAACTGTATTAAATTTAATAACACATGACAAGTGTTTGTTTGTTTATTTTTTTTTAAGGTTATTTATTTGCATTTGAAAATACATTTCCGTTGAGTAATTTTAAAGTTTATTTCCTTCTGACGTGACATGACATGCCCATGGCGTATGAGTAATATTTAATTGACTTCAAATAACAATCATACGTACAGGGGGGAGACTAGTAATAGCATCATTGTAATGTGTTACATATTATAAATGCAATGCTAAGAATAGTTATTATGCATCTTTGTAATACAAATTCCTTGTAACAAATTTCTTGTAACTGTCATTCGTATAAAAAAAAAATTCAATCAAAAGAATCAAGAATTTTGGTTTAATCAGACGCCTAAGCCTGCTGGGCTTTCATGAGTTTGATTTAATCCACAAACACTGTGGATAACTTCATTTACAGATCAGCAGCTTAATAGCAATTCTATTTATTTTTCAAGCTTTCGGTAATTCATTGATTCAGTTCCTGAATTTGTAATGAATGAACGTGTAGCGTATGCATGTACAGGGTGGCTGATATATAATGCAACAAAGTAAAGCCCTATATTTTTGAGATCCGGAGATTTTAGTGGCCATTGTGCGGTAGAAATGAAGCGAAGAACCTCCTTTTTAAGCCATTCTTGGTCGACGCGTGCTGAGTGCGGAGGTGCTGAGACCTGTTGGAATGTCCATGGTCTGCGGCCGAAATGTTTGTCTGCCCAGGCCTTCAATACTATCTTTAAGACATTTTCCCGATAATATTCGGCATTTATTTTCACCCCACGGTCGATGAATACGAGCGGGGAGCGACCATCGGCCGTTACGGCAGCCCACACCATTACCATCGGCGGCGCTTGAGTTCTGGTGGCCAACCGCTGGTGTAAATTTTCAGCTGACCTCTTTGGCAAGTAAACCCGATCATTTTGTTTGTTCACAAACTGCTCACTTTGGAATGGCTTCTCATCGGAGAAAACCAAATTCGGTAACTGGCCACTTTCGTGCAAGCGAAGTAACTCCTTGGCTCTTTCCAGTCTAACTTTTTTTTGTCCATCCGTGAGCTCTTGCACTTTTTGGAACTTCAATGGCTTTAGTCCAAGCTCATTTGTGAATATGTGTTGAATCCATTCTCGCGATATGTTCAGCTCGCGAGCAATTTTTCTACCACTGCGGCGTGGATTTCGATCAAATCTGGCCTTCACTTTTCGGATCATTTGTGGTGTTGTTACCGTTTTTTTTCGTCCACTTTTTGGACGCGATGCAACACTGCCAGTATCACGGTAACGAACAATGGTACGAGAAACAAAAGATTTATTCACATTTAATAATGCTGGAGGGCTCTAACGATAGCCGCCTGTGGTTTTCCAGCCAAATATAAAGCAATCACGCTATCACACTTGAATTCCATCACGAATAACTTTTTTTTCTGAATGCAATAGATCAAAATGCTTTCGTAAGCTTGTAAATAATAAAATGAACTGTCACTGGAATAAATCTGTCAGCTGTCAGACGAGCGGCTTACAAATGATAACAACCTGAAGTTGGTTGCAATACATATCAGCCACCCTGTATGTATACATAGTATGGGACTGTCAGCAGGAGCTTATCCTCTACTGGGTTCCAGTTAATGTGAGAATTCCCATGTATAATTAAGCATATAAGCTTGTGAACAAGACAGTTTCGGTAATAGATTTCTAATATTTCCATTGACTGAACAGAGATGTAAAGGTATACTCAGTGAAGCATAAGATAAAAACTTTTCTTAGATCAAATGGGTCTGAGGCAGTCTAAAGATTTGCTAGGGAATTACAATAGAACGAGACTTGAGTTGGAAATTTGAGATTTAGTGGTAGGAATTATCCGAGTTTAGCAAACAGTCTTTTGATAGGACATTGGCTACGGACTCTTTACACCACAAGCACACTTTTTTGGCGAATGCTGATCTTTCGAATTTCGTAGATGCTGTGTGTTACCTGTTTATCTAACAGGTGTTAAACAGAGAATTATTCTGCGAACATTCTAAAATTTCTTATGGTAATAGGCTTGAGATTTGACATCGGCGCAGTCTAGTATTTCGAATCGAAACAAAAAATTTTTTTTCGGAGACTCCTTTTCAGCAGTCTTCGGCAAAAACTCTTAGAATGAAATGAAATTGTGCCATGAAAAGTTTCTTATATCTGGTGTTCGAAGTCGACTTTAAACAAAGACAACGTGGGTGATGTGAGAAGCACAAGACAAAAGGATTGTAATAACCAACAAATAGGCTAATTACAGACATGCAGAATTCCTTTCTAATTTTGTTCCCCTCCCTTTCATCCTCTATTCTATTTTCGTCTTTATTATCCTATTTACTTTTCTCCCAATTGAAGAGTCACAATGGACCGAAAGGTCTCTTGGTGAGGCTGTGGAACGGTTAATACAGTAAAGCCTATCTAATCTAAATTAACCTATGATTGCGGTACAATAGCACCACTACACGTCGGCAATAAACTGACTTGCCTTTGAATGAATCCTGCTGCTTTTAAACACTTTGAAGTGACTGCTTGAGTTACGTCTAATGGTCTAATACTTCACTAGATTCTGACAGGAATGTTTATCCAGTAATATTTATAATTAAAGGTATTCAAATTTTTTTTATTTACCAAGGATGTACTTCGCCTTTGTTGTCAAAATCGCATTCCTTGATATCACTTAATACACTGTGGTATCACTTGATACACTGTGGTATCACTTGATACACTGTGGGTTCGATAGACCGTGCTCATCATGTGTAATTCCACAAACAAACGATGACTCAAACGTGCAGTATTTTTGGGCAAATAAGTTACTCAACAAGACTTCTGCAAATAATATCTTTCGTCAGTTTGGAAGATTTTTCAACGTGAAAAAAATTATGATGTGCACAACCAATCCGAACAATATTGTTACGTTTTTACTTTTTTAAAAACATTTAAATTTGACCTCATAGATTGCAAATAAAATAAAAATAAATCTGCGTTTAGTTTTAATTAAAATTATTTATTATTCGCACAATTCTGTGTGCCACTGTTCACAACTTGATGTAAACAACAACAATTGCTTTGTTTGTTATTCCGCTGTTTACATCATTTGCGTTAACAATAACAATTATTCAACAGAACTTTGTAACGGAGATCTTTAAACCACGATTACTTTCTTCAAACGCAACGCGTCTTCATACAAAACTGACTGAACTTCACTAACTCAGTCGCTTGCTTTGCCTTGCCTTTATATAAAAGGCAAAGTAAACAGTCTGATGAATATTCTCGAAGGCGAAGGTTCATGTCTTTGCCTTCTCGCAATCTCTATAAACGTAAACATCGTTGTTTATGTTTATTATTGTATTGTTATTGGTATATTTTTGTTTACTTGTTTATCATTTTTTATGCTGGTGTTCGTTGTTACATTAAGCAGTGCGATAATCTGTAAACAAGTTCATTGTTTTGTTTTTGTAGCTTTTGTTTATAATTTTAATGTTAAGAGATATAAAAGCAAAAAACCAGTATCAAGATTTTTTTTATTTTCGTAACACTATTGACTGATTTTGACAGCTTAAAAATTGCTCTGTCATATGACGTAGACAACATTGTTATAAAACAATGCACAAGCAAGTGCTGCCATCTAACAAAATGGGTTTGATAATCTATTATTAAGGAATTGATGTGTTTGATTTCAGAAATTTATTATGAAACCTCTTGTTTGAAGATCATGCCTCTCTTGGATAAAATTGTGTGGGTGCTGTGAAGAGCTAGGTTGTAATCTCAATTATATTTTCTTTTTTTTATTTCAATTATACAACTACATTGGAAAGTCTATTTACTAGGCTGTAAACAGAGTTCAAATTCAAATTTCCATATTGTGTGGCATGCAATATTCTCTCTCTCTCTCCAATTATATTTTGCGTTGAGTGTCATTTGGCCTTTTACCTTATAACACTGTATTCATAGCATATTTATAAGTTTTTTTATGAATTTTTTATACATACTTTTGCACACATATTGTTGGCAATAAAAAATATTTTAAAAATTTCCCTGTCATTTAATTTCGAAAAGCATACTCTGTTGCATAAACCAGAAATAAAAAAATATGTCAACAGCCAAATATTTTGCAATAAAAAAATAAAAAAAAAATAAAAACATTTTAAATGTTTCGCCAAAATTGTTGCAAATAAAAGTAAAAACAAATTTAATTTTTTTTATTTTAAATTTAGAAAATTGGTTGCAAGAATTTTATGATTTTAAAAACCTTAACCGGTGGTTATATTTACTTGGCTAAAAAGGTTAACATTTGAATGCAGACAAAAAAGAGAAAGAAAATTGACTTAGAAAGAGAGAGAAACTGCATCTCTGATATACTACTTCTCATTGCCTTCGTATGTGTATGTATATCCCTGAAATAGACAGGCCCAGGTTAAGGACATTTGCTGTAGAAGCAAAACAAATTTTTGTGGTATGTTTTACTAGGTTTTGTTTCTCTTTTTTTTTCTGTAGTTGCTGCAGTTGTTGCTGCTGCTGTTGCTAGTTATGAAATATTAATTGGTCAAGAGTAGTTGTGCATGTTATAACTGTAATTGATATAAAGTTTTAATGAATATGTTATGCTGGTGTAGTGTGGTGTGGTGTAGTGGTAGTGGTATGAGAGAAACACAAATTTTTACAATGACTATGAATGGGTCAAGGTTCTCTTGGATAAGGTAAATCATACTTTAGTGGCAAAAATTCAGAAAAAAATTAAAATTTAATACGCTTGGAAATTGTGAAATTTGTGGAATTCCACAATTCGTCAAAAGTATACTAATATAGCAGGCAGAGAAAGCGAAAGATTTTCAATATAAAAGGATTCCTGGCATGCGGCAGGCCAGAAATACTCAATAAAGCTTGCCATTTTACCCTGGATAGACCCGCAGATGTACAGCGCTCACAAAATATTAACTTTTGCTATCAAAGAAATATGTTTTCTAAACTAAACTATGTCAACAGAAAAAATACTTTCACCTCTTATTTGTATTTAACCAACAAGGGTCTTGAGACGGTTTACTTCCCAGACGATTCCTGAATTAAACTTCAGAGTGTTAAGAATCTGAACCATCTGTACAGGCGAACGGAACACGAATATACAATTAGGCACAACCAAAGAATCTGAGTGTTAACCCAAAGAAAAGCGATATATTTTTATATACCGGGTTATCCATTTAGTGGTTTCAAAAGTAAACGTAAATAAAACGCAATAAAATATTTTTTTTCATGATATTTCTTTTTTTATTGTAAAGTTTGAACGTTGACATTATGTGTGAAAGACTACATCATTTAAATGACCTCCACGCGAAGTGTTGCAAGCATTGATTCTTTTGAGGTAATTTTCAATCACTTTTTGATACATATTGGGCGGTATCTCAGCCATAACTTGACGAATGTTGATTTTGAAGTGCTCAAGAGTTGAAGGTTTATCTGCATAAACACGGTCTTTCGCGTTAGCTCCACAAAAAAAAAAACAGTCTAATGGTGTCAAATCGCATGATCTTGGTGGCCAGATGATATCGCCACGACTAGAAATTACGCGGCCAGGAAATGTCTCTCGCAATAAAGCCATATTGGCTCGAGTTGTGTGGCATGTGGCACCGTCTTGTTGAAACCACATATTCTCCAAGTCGTATTCTTCAATAGCAGGCAAAAAAAGTCCGCTCCGAATTGACGCTGACAGTCGTTCCATCATCGTTTTCGAAGAAGTAAGGTCCCATCACACCTTCGGACCAAAGAGCGCACCAAACAGTGACTTTTTCTGGATGTAATGGCGTCTCTTCAATTACTTGAGGATCCTCAGAACCCCAAATACGACAATTTTGTTTATTAACATACCCAACGAGTGTGAAATGTGCTTTGTCGCTGAAGAAAATTTTGTTTGTAAAATTGCCGTCCACCGCCTGTTGTTCAAGCACCCATTCCACGTATCTACGACGTTTTGAATGATCAGCTGGCTGCAGTTGTTGCGTGAGCTGGACTTTATATGGATGTAGGTGTAGATCTAAATGCAAAATACACCATAATATGCCGTAAGACAGTCCTAATTCCTGAGAACGACGAGGAATCGACACATTTGGGTCTTCGGCAACACTTTCACTTACAATAGCGATTTTTTCCAGCGGAACGAGCGAAACGATGATGCACAGGCCTGTCAATATTTGTAACCACGCCAGTCTCTTCAAATTTCTTCACAATTTTGCCAATTGAGTGCGTAGTTGGACGATTATGTAAACCATAATCTCCTCTTAAAGCACGATACTTGGCTATGGCAGAATCACCATTTTTGTAGTAGGTTTTGATAATTTTAATGCGTTGTGTGATAGTTAAGCGATCCATTTTCGTTCAATGTCAGACTTTCAATTGAAAAGAAAAAAATTGGTTTCACAACTTAGTTTAACAAATTTCGAATTCCAGTCCCATACTTTTGAAACCACGAAATGGATAACCCTTTACAATTAGGCACAACCAAAGAATCTGAGGGTAAACCTAAAGAGCGATATATTTTCATATACAAACAAAAGAAGAAAAAGAAGATCGTTCAGTATGATAACCTTCGCCTTCGCAGCAAAGATATTAACGTATACAACCCATTAAAATACTTGGCTATTATCTCTGATATGAAACTGAAATGGAGACAGCAAGGTCCCATAGGTCCAGATGATTCATTGGTTTGATAGAAGCGTATCTAGTGGGCTGGACATAGATGGATAGGAAATTCTACAATAGAATAATTCCGAAGATTCAAAAAATGTGTTAGTTGTGGGTAAATAGTGCGACAATAATACCACATGTAAGAGCATTGAATACAGCTGCAATTCGTGACTTAAACTTGGCTTTCAGTTCGCTGAAGGTATGGCTACAAAAGTGAAGAGAAAATCGTGAATATTTTCAGACTGAATGGGGAAAACATACAATATTGGTGTGAAGATTAATGGAGAATGCAGGCTATGTGGTCAAGACATCGGAACAATAGCGTACTTTAAATGTGATTGAGATCCCGATATTAAGATCCCTATATTATAAAGGAGAAAAAAGCGCATAGCAAGCTTACTTAGCGGGTAACCGATTGGATGGTCTCGCCTGCATCAACCTATCTGAATACATAATTGGTCATTAGAACTCTTCAGAGAGGATTATGACCTAGCTTCTCACACCACTTATGTTGTATGCGTTAATTTTTATACATGAGTGATGGGACCTAGAGTTTAAAGTTGACTCCGAAAGACGGATTTTTGAGAAATTTTTCAAGGCAATTTTATTTCACGCTCAGAGTTTTTGCCAATCTGCTGAGAGGAATTCGCCGAAGAAATTTTTTTTTTTGAGATTTAATTTTGATGACTGACCTATCTAAATACCGAACATAATATTCCAGGTCGGATCATAATCCATGAACCCGCATGAGTAGAGTTTCCACAAATCTTTAAGACCATGCTACCTGACAGTTGGCGTCTAAAACGTTTAACTTAACTTGTGGGGATTTCGATTTGTTACACCTAGATGTCGATTGCTGTTTAACAAAAAAGCTAAAGTGGGTTTGGATGTCTCATCAAATGGGCTCTCTCTTTAGGTATCTCTTTATGGGCAGGCCACCTACACATTTCCTTTACAGTTATGATGTCTAACAGTACGGGATAATTTTTTGCGCTAGGGACCAGACCTTTTAAATTTCCATTTTTCTTAATCGGATATCAACAATGGACTCTTTGCTATCCATTTTGATGTAATGTCGGTACTCCAAACTACAGGAATAAAGCGAAGAGGTGGATGATAGTTAAGTTGTAGCCTTCTAAACGTCCAACTTGCTAGTTGACTTCGGTTTCTTTTAATTGTAACAGCCATCTGAGCGTGTAATGGCCGATTCTTATTGGAAAGTGTTGGCTTTTTAAGTACCTGTGAGACTACTTTATGCAGCCATAGATATTCGTTGACGAAGAAGTGCCTCAAGGAAATCTTACTTTAATCTTTTTTTCTTCTTATCACGGTTAAGCTTTAATTTTTCTTACAATTTTTAAAGCCGCAGCTCTTAAGCTTTTACTGCTAAAAATAAAAAAAAGCAGAAAATTACATTAAAAGTGAATGGTTTTCATACTTTTGATTGCATTTGAGGACTTTTCTTTTTTCGTTTCGCTTTTGGAAAAGATCTTAAAGAAAAGTGGAATATAAAGTTAAGCGAAAACAACAAAGTTTTCCATAAAAGTTACTGTGGCCAACAACTCTCGCAACAGAGATTTCAATTTGTAATGTTTCGTTTCGTTGTTTCCCTTTTGATTTTTATTTCATTAAGTTTAGGGCTCTTGGCACTCTCTCTTTCTCTCGCTCTCTCTCTCTCTCTCTGGCTGGTTAATAGCAAATACATTAAAAGGATGAGAGTGCGATTTGCTGGCTGGCCTTTGTTTTATTTCTTCATTTATTATGCTTCAGTTCAGTTCAGTTCAGTTTCTTTGGTTACCACAGTAGTTGTAAAGGGTGTTTTTTATAGAGATATAGAACTTTAAGTTGCAATAAAACAACGATGGATTATTCGATTGATATGAATTTTATTTATCCGAAAGATATTCTTGTGGCATTACATTTTAAATATGATTTCTGGCATATGACCGCCACGGCTGGCGCGGATGTAGTCCAATCTGGACGTCCAATTTTCGATGACTTTTTCCAATATTTGTGGCCGTATATCGGCAATAATACGGCGAATGTTGTCTTCCAAATGGTCACGCGTTTGTGGCTTTACCGTACAGACCAATGACTTTACATAGCCCCACAGAAAGTAGTCTAGCGGTGTTAAATCACAAGATCTTGGAGGCCAATTCACAGGTCCAAAACGTGAAATTAGGCGGTCAACAAACGTGTCTTTCAATAAATCTATTGTGGCACAAGCTGTGTGACATGTTGTGCCGTCTTGTTGAAACCACATCTCCTGGACATCACGGTTATTCAATTCAGGAATGAAAAAGTTAGTAATTATGGCTCTAAACCGATCACCATTGACTGTAACGTTCTGGCCACCATCGTTTTTGAAAAAGTACGGACCAATGATTCCACCAGCCCATAAAGCGCACCAAACAGTCAGTTTTTCTGGATGTAACGGTGTTTCCACATACACCTTCACTCCAAATGCGGCAGTTTTGTTTGTTGACGTAGCCATTCAAACAGAAGTGCGCTTCATCGCTAAACAAAATTCGCTTATGAAAATCGGGAACAACGGTAATCTCGTTTTGGGCCCATTCGACGAATCTACGCCTTACTTGGTGATCGTTTGGCTTCAAATCTTGCACGAGTTGGATTTTGTAAGCACGCAAACCAAGATCCTTCCGCAAAATCTTCCATAAAGTGGATGGACACAGATCCAATTCCTGTGCTCGATGACGGATGGACTCATTCGGTCTTCCTCAATGCTACGCTCTACAGCAGTAATAGCTTCTTCTGTACGCACCGTACAGCGTCTCTGGGGATGCGAGTTATCAATAAGAGTAAACGTGGTGTGAAAACGTTCCATGGTTAATCGAGTTAACTGCTCTGATGGACGATTTTGTCGACGATAAAATGGACGTAGTGCGCGATACGTTTTCCGCACAGAACCATTATTTTCGAAATAAAATTGCACTATTTGCAAGCGTTGTTCAGGCGTGAGTCTATTCATGATGAATTGCCAAACCAAACTGAGAATAAATCAGTTGACAGCTGTTAAATCGGTCGGCATCTTGAAAAGTAATGCCAAACTTAAAGTTCTATACCTCTATAAAAAACACCCTTTACTTTAAGTTGGGAAGGGGTAAAGAAGGGTACCAAAAGAACAAAAAAAGGTACTTTTAATTGCTACCAAACAAAACTTAAATGGCATGTGGTTACTGTTAATGCCGAACATATTTGGTAGTAGGTAGTAGGGTGTTTGGATGGTTGTCTGGTTGCATGATCGTCTTAAATTGGGTTGCCTTAGCTTTTGAATATGTATATGGTGGTGTTGATAGTAGTGGTTTGAGTACGAATAATTAATTTTAATGAGGCACTGTAAGTAAGTAACTTTATACTCAAATGTATTTACTCCCCCTTCTTTATTATTTTTCTCTTTTAGTTTCTTTTCCTTTTCTGTTCATTTCTTTTCTTTGTCTTTAGTTTTATTAGATTATTTTCGGTTTCTAGGTTGCTATGGTTGTTTTAATTTCATATGATTTATTTTGTTGTTGTTGTTGTTGTTGTTGTAATTTTCCTATTTTCATTTCCATTTTCCTTTTTATTTTAAAAATGATTTTCTATTTTTCCTTAAATTTTCTATCGTCCGTATACTTCGCTGTGGCTGTGTGGGTATGTTCCATGAACTTGACTTATGTGTTTGTATTAATTTTTGTGTTAATGTTTCAACGTATTTAACTGGAAATTAAATTTCAGGTTCATTTTCCATATGAAAATATACAGCAGACAGGATGTAAGCCAGAATATAATGAGCACATGAATGTAAAACCAATTAAAAAGGATTTAATTTGTGTTACTTTTGGCAAATCATATCCGTTTATAATGCTCGTTCATATGACGAATAAGGTTGTGTGTGTGTTATGGCGATAATGATTGTAACAATGCGATAAAGTTTAGCACCCAGATTTGCGAGTGGAGTTGAAAAATTTGGTTGTCAATTTAGCAAACAGAAACAATCTGTATGAAGTTCAGACAAGAACCAAAACCTAGAAGGCTCTGGATGTTATCGTTCACTTACATACATACGTAATTGGTCATTACAACCCTTCAGTCAGGATTACGACCTAGTTTCGCACACCACTTATGAGTGGCGGGACCTACAGTTTAAAGTCGACTCCGAACGACAGTTTTTTTTGAGGAACTTTGTCATGGCAATTTTATTTCACTCCCAGAGTTTTTGCCAGAAATCTACTGAGAGGAAGTCGCCGAAAAAATCCTTTTTGTATTTTTGTCTTTGATGCCTGGCCAGGGGCTCGAACCCAGGCTTTGCGTCTAATAAGCCAACACACTACCTATTAGAATACGGCGACTTCATATTTATTCTTAAGTCATGGAAATTTTCACTTACAACTGTTTCACATCAATATATCCATCTTCGCTTCTAATCAAAACCCTGGAGTTGTTAGTTGACGATTAAACCTTAGGGAAAGCAATCACCAACGCTTTAATGCAAGAGGCAGATCAATATCTCTTAGCTCTCTAGTGAGCTACATAGTAAAATTCCTTCATTATAAACATTTCAGAACAGATTTCTTTGTTTGTTTGGGGGCTCTCCCAATAACATCAAATTACTGGCTGCTGTTGAAGTCAGTTGCACGCAAAATGTTACTACTACTACTGCTACTACTATACTGATACTACTACTGTTTCTACTACAACTACTGCTACTACTATAACTACTGCTACTGCTTCTACTACTACTACTGCTGCTACTATTGATACTATTACTGTTACTGATATTGCTATAAGTCTACTGCTACTACTACTACTACTACTACTACTACTACTACTGGTACTACTGCTACTATTGCTACTGATTCTACTACTATTGTTACTACTATACTGCTACTACTGTTATTGCTATTGCTATTAGTGTACTGTTACTACTACTACTGGTACCACTGTTCCTATATTGGTACTATTACTACTACTACTGGTACCACTGCTCCTATATTGGTACTATTACTACTACTACTGGTACTATGCTGGTACTACTGTTACTACTGCTACTACTGCTACTCCTATTACTACTACTACTGCTACTGCTACTACTGTTACTACTGACTATTACTGCCATTACTGCTACTACTACTACTAATATAGCCCTACCTCTACTACTGCTGCTACCACTATGTCCATGGCAGTTGTGAGTATTCAGACAGCAGCAATAGCCTCATTTTGAAATAGGAAAGTTTAAATGGGGATTCTAAAGAATTCAGTACAATTGGGGAACATCAAAACAACTGGGATGGGAGTGGCCCGACACACAATACAATAGAAGAAATACTTTTTGTAGTTTGTCTTGATGTCTGGCCTGTGGCTCGAACCCCTTTACGTCTAATAAGCCAACACACTACCTACTAGACTACGGCGACTACCGATTGAAGTGTCTCCTAAACCGAATAACGTAGGTCTCATGAGTTGCCGTAAGGTAAACTACTTGGAACTGCTAAAACAACTAAACTGGCTGGGTCAAGCCCAACGGCATCGTCTGCTTTCTTTAACTTCCCTACTTAATTAGTTACAAGCCTGTAGTCAGGATAATAACCTAGTTTCTCACACCGCTCATGTTGTGTGGTTTAATGTTATCCATGAGTGGTGAGATCTACATTTTAATATGGACTCCGAATGACAGTTAATGGCAATTTTATTTTACTCTCAGAGTTTTGTGTCAACTATTGTTAGAAACTAGGTCGTAGTCCTAACAAACGTTTACAATGACCAAATAAGTATTAAATAAGGTTCATGTCGAAACTAACAACATTTCCGATGGATATAGAAATCGAAGGTAATCTGGTATCCGACAAGAGGTATTGTTGTGGACATTTAATATCTGAAATTCACAAAAAGGAGATCAATTTTGCTGTGCGTTTTGGGTCCTTAGAACTGTGATTGCCTAGGCAAATTTTGTGGGAAATTATTGGCTTCAAGAGAGAACTGCAGGTGTGAATTAATAGTTGTACTATCTTTTAAGAGTGCATCAGACTTGTTGTTTGCTTTTAAGTATCCATGTCTTGATGGATGCGTCTTTATCTCTAACGAAGACAGCGGGCATTATTCCAATTGGTAAACAAATGAGTGACAAGCCTACCAGCCGAGTTGATTGAATTATTTAAAAAAAATTAGGGGAAATAACTAACGAACATCTTAATTTCAAGAGCCAAATGCACTGTGCTTGCAACCAGGGAACGTAAACTTGTCAAATGTAGGAGCAACTAAGCAACTGTTGGTGTTGAGTGCTGGGATAAGTGAGCTGGCCTGGAGAAATAGTGTCACAGGTTATATGGGAATTCATGGCAAAGAAAAGGCAGATGAACAAGTGGTGAGGCGAGCTACTACAACAATATTGGAAGTGTTTCTGTGGAGTGGAATGTCAGTAAAAGAGAAGAAATAAAGACTCGGGAACTCATCTTAAACAAAATGGTTTTGAACAATCGAAATATTTGTTGGATAGTTAAGGTAGAGGAGATTTGTGTTATGCATCAGACTATCCAGAGGAAACCTGTTATTGGCTTTTTCACAGCCCACTGTAACTCAAGAAATATTTGTTGAGATCTGTTGGGGATGAGAATGTGTTATTGGAACCCATATTTGGAACCTATGCGGCATTAATGCATGTCAGAAGGGAAAACCATATCGAATTGTTTTTTCTGTCATTGAGTAGCATTTGTAAGATTGTCAGAGCAATTGGATTGGAAAAGACATTAAAGGCTTGCCTTATGGTATGTACTCATGATCGTATTATCGTAGACTGTGTGTGGAAAAGACATTAAGGGTAGGCTCTGTTTTCTGCTTCTCATTCCTAGTAATTTGATCCCGATATAATTTATCTGTCGAATTTCTTATTTATATCCGTACATAACTCCATTCAATTGTAATTTAATTTTTCTCATCATAAAAAACAAAGAAAAAACAAGAAACAAAAACGAGAAAGGGCGAATGTTATATTAGAGTCATTAATTTTTTATTGCCTGCTTTTAGGCCATGTAATATTAATTTTCCTTTGTTTGCAAATATATTTTATCATGCCTTTATTTGCAGTTAATATTTCTTATGTTTCATTTTGTTGTTTTTTATGTTGTTTTGAAACATAAAATTTTAGTTTTTTATCAATTTTATTCATTCGAATATAGTGTTAATTTTCTTATCACGTGCTAAGACTCCATAAAGTATGCAATAGTTTCTTTTGTAAATTGTATTTTGAAGAGAAGAGTAGAGAGAGAGAGAGAGAAAGAGAGAGAATAAGAAAGCAGTTGCCATTTAACAGCTCAATTTACGCTATAATCTAAAGGTAATCTAAATTTCCTTTTTATTCTCCAAAAAAAAGACACACACACACACTGACTAAGTGGAAGTGAAATAGTAGTAGCAATGGTGATGGCAATGTCGATGTCGACGTTAGTATATAAAATCGTCCACTTATAAATATTTTACATGCTTTTCTTATTGCCCTCCATAATATCTGGGAAAAACAACTGACAATGACCAATTTGCTGCCATGCATAAGAGGGGTTTTTGAAATGATAAAAAAAAGAACTGAAAGAGAGCAGAAAAAACGTAAAACAAAATTGCGAACATATTTTTGTTAGGAGAAATATCACCATTAAAATATCCTCTATAAAGTATCCCCTATAAAATATTATGGCATTTATATGTGTTGGTTGTATCGCTTAATGTGTCCTTTTACGAGTATGGTCACTATCGCGTTAAGCTCTTTAGAGAAATATGTGCTGGTCGTTTCACTCAACTGTTGGCAAAATTTCTTTCTTTTCTATTCTTTTGTGTTTTTTTCAATTGCTTACTATGTTACGGAGTGTATATGTGTTATGTGTTACAGTAGCTTTGAATTAAAAAGAAATGGAAATTCATGTGAGAACATTTTCAAAAATAAAGCGAACTAAACACTCAGCTTAGAAACAAGAGAATTACACATACATACGTAATTGAACATTACAACCCTTCAATAAGGATTGCGAGCTAGCCTATCACACAACTTATTTGTGGGAGCGTTAATTTTACGCATGAGTGGCGGGACCTGCAGTTTAAAATCGATTCCGAGCGACAAATTTTTTGACAAACATTTCAGGACAATTTTATTTACTCTCGGCGTTTTTGGTAGACATATGCTGACAGGAGGTCGCCGAAGAAATATTTCCTTCATATTTCGTTTTGTTCGAGATGTCGTATCTGCGGTTTGAACCGTGGCCTCACTTATAATAATAAGACAACACACTACATATGAGACTACGGTGAGGATTACTCGCCGATTAAACTTGTCATAATCGACTAACTGTTCAGGAATCGGCAAGACTGTAAAGCAATTTTTAGGGGACAGTCTAGCCAATGGATCATCGCATGTATATGCTGCTGAAAATAAGCCCCATTTCTCTATTCTATGGTGTAGTCACCAAGTCGGTATTTTGAATTTGGATTTGCCTCCGCATCCGTATAAAGTCCTGCTCATTCAACGGTAAAGAGATTTAGCTTGAGCAACTGGTTTACTGTGGCGATTTTTAAAATAAAATTTTTCTTAGTGTTGCAGCACATTCTTTGACTAACTTCTCCTGCTGAGAGGAAGTCGCCTTAGAAATATTTTTTCGCATTTCGTTTTGTTGGACATGTCTGACCAGGGTTTGAACTGTGGTTTCACGCCTAATAAGCCTATATGCAGCCAACTAGACTACAGCGACTATACTCTGCTGAAATGATTGCTTCTATTAGTGAAATTATGGAGGGTACACCGAAATTCTCTATTCCATGGCGTAATCACCAACTGTCCCTATGCCTCCATATGAGTCTGTCGTATTGGATTTGTCTCCGCTCCTGTGGGAAGTCCTACTCATGTTCAATTTAAGTCAACTGATCATTTATAAGGATGTCGATTTGCTGCTAGAGAAACCGGTTTTTTGTGGCGAGTTTTGAAACAAAATTTTTCTCAGCGTTGTAGCATATTTCTTGCTCGCTAGTTACGTTAAAAATTACAAGCTTTTGTACAGAAGCCATTGCATTGGAGTGAAGGTACTGCTTTGTGCTGCCAACCAGTGGTAATTTAAATTCATTTCATCGGATTCCTAGCTTTATGGGTGTTTTATTTAAGTTTTCTTTTGGAATTGAAAACTAAATATCAATTTATTTAGCCCATAGTGCTTTGGTTGCTGAACTGAGGCTCTGTACAATATTCTATAGAGGATTACATGGCTTAGCGGTTTGATTGTCAACCATTAATGGAAAGATATAGGATAGGATAGAGTTACAAGGGCTTTCAATGATTGACTACGTTCATAAAGAATACGTAAGCGTCTCTATTCGACCATAAATAGATGACCAATACAACTGCCAGCAAATAGTGATGAAAACCATGAATTTCATATTCTTCTATTTCAGTCGTCAGGACGAGGATCTTTTTTATAACAGACAAGGCTTTTTAACTTGCATTAGAGTCCAGTAAACCTTAACTGTCACTTTAAAGTTGAATAACTACAAACCCGTCATTGGCATTCTTGCAATTCCTCTGTGGAAAAGTCGCCGTGGTCTAGCAGGTAGTGGGCTGGCTTTTTAGACGTAAGGCCAGGTCAGACATCAAAACTGAAATATTTCTTCGGCCAACTCCTCTCAGCAGATTTCTGGCAAAAACTCTGAGACTCTCAAAAATCTCTCTTTCGAACTCTACTTTAAGCTGTAGGTCCCTCTACTCATGTATAAAATTAACACACACCACATAAGTGATGTGGGAAGCTAGGTCGTAATCCCGACTAAAGGATTGTAATGGCCAATTATGTATATATGTGTACGTAAAACAAGTCTGGGTTTTTTTGTCTTGTTTTCAATTTTTCTTGTTTGGTTTTGTCTTCTTTTCAGTTCACATTTAAAACGTAATTGAAAAAAAACATCCGTATTTCTATTTAAGTAACCACTGCTGCTAGTTTTAATCCCTGTAAATACATGTGAAAAACTGCATGTTTGCTTGTAAGTACGGGAGTATATGTGTATGTGTATCGTCATAATAACGGATATTTAAATGGTTGACGACAATAAGCTTTTATTTGCTGTTGTCTAAATGCGTGTATTAGTGTGTGTGTGTGTGGACATGTTTAAACTCTTAAAAAAATATTTAACAGCTCCTCTAAGCATAACACTATGACTTTAAATATTATGAGGGTAAGTACCGTTAGTGGGGAGTGTGTGTGTATATGTGCGGTTGTGTTTGTGGGCAAGTAAGTGAGAGTTTTTACTCATAAACACCATTCACTCACGGTATTGCGGGTTTAAAGTGTTTTGGAATTTTTTTGTCCTCTTTTTGTTGTTGCTGCCGTTATGTTTGTATTACAACTGTTTACCATGTTTCTGTTTTTGTTTACCATCTAAGTGAGTAAGTATGTAAGCGTGTGTTTATTTTGTTGTTGCTTTTTCGTTGTTTACATGCGTCTTTACAAACTGTTTTGGCTGCCTTCGAAAATGTGTGTGTCTCTGGCTCTGTGCCGGTGTTGGTGTTGTGCCTGTGTCGGTGTCTGTGTATTTATGTATGTGTGTTTGCTGTTGTTATTATTATTGTTGATGTTACCATAAGTTTTTAGTGGGTGGTTTTTGTAAATGTGTATTCGTCTCTTCACTTTCACTATCTCTCTCTCTCTCTGTCTATCTCTCTTGTACTTTTTTTGTGTTGATATTTTTAAAGTGTCCTTAATGTTTTCGGTGCGTTGTTAATACTGTTGTTTACTGTTGTTGCTATTGTTGTTGTTATTATTTCTTTAATACTGTGTGCTATTGTTGTCGCTGTTGTGCTGTTGCTATTATAACTTAATGACACTGTGTGTATGTGTGTAGTTGTTTGCTAAATTGTCGATATTAACAACAATGTTTGTTAAAATGTGCATGTGCGTTAACATCAACATCATTTATTATATGGTTTGTCAGCTTTTGATGAAGAATCTTGTTAAGTAAAGATTTCTTTGTAAATTTGTTAAGAAATCCTAGCCGTGTTGCTTAAGGGAATAACAAAATTCGGCAGATAATAAATCACACACACATTTTTTTCGTCTTTTCTTAAGAAAATCAGTCAGTTTTTTAAGGTGTTTAGTAGATTAACTTTAATGTTCGTTGAAATTATAAGCTTTTGTTTTAAATTAAGTGGCTTTGGTAGCTAAACTAGAGATCAGTGAGCTAAAATGATTTATAATCAGTAATGTAATTTAAGTTATTTATGTGAATTACTTGAGGGTAAATTCATTATGAGAGAGAGCAGTCTGAGTTGGACTATAAATTGCTTCGTGAAAATATAAACTTCTCGGCACTGATGGTACAGTTTTTGCTGACTTGCAGTTTACTTAATATTGCTCTGTATTAGAGAGGTTGGTCTGGATCTTAGGTACATTCCCTGTCTTAATATTTATTCTTAAGGCATGGAAATTTTCACTTACAACTGTTTCAGATCAATATATCCATCTTCGCTTCTAATCAAAACACTGGAGTTGTTAGTTGAAGATTAAACTTTAGGGAAAGCAATAATCAACATGCTAATGCAAGAGACCGATGTATTGAATCATCTCTTAGCTCTCTAGTAAGCTTAATAGAAAAATCCCTTCACCTCATACATTTCTGCACATAGTCCTTTGTTTGTTGGGGGTTCTCCTAATAACACCAAATTACTCACTGTTGTTGAAGTAAGTTGCACGCAAAATGATATTACTACTATACTGCTACAACTACTACTACTGCTACTGCCACAACTACTACTACTGATACTACCACAGCTACATTTACTACCACTACTACTGCTACTATTGCTACTATTACTGCTACTATAGCTACTACTGCTACAGCTACATCTACTACTACCACTGCTACTATTGCTACTACTACTGCTTCTACTACTAAAAAAAACTACTAGTGTTACTATTGCTAGTATTGCTACTATTATACTACTATTGTATTGTGTAGTAGTGTAGTACTACTACTGCTACTGCTACTAATGCTACTATTGCTAGTAGTGCTACTATTATTCCACTATTGTATTGTATAGTAGTATACTACTACTACTACTACTACTACTGCCACTACTACAACTATACTACTACTGCTGGTACTACTGCTCATATAATACTAGTATTACTGCTACTATACTACTATTACTGGTACTACTACTGCTACTACAGCTACTACTAATACTACTGCTATTACTACTGCCACAGCTACATATACTACTACTACTACTGCTACTATTGCTACTACTACAGCTACTATTGCTACTATTACTGATACTACAGCTACTACTGCTGCTATGGCTACTGCTACTGCTACAACAGATACTGCTGCTACTTTTGCTACTACTGCTGCTACTACTACTACTACTACTACTGCTACTATTATACTGACACTACTACTACTACTGATACTACAGCTACTACTAATACTACTGCTACTACTACTGCTGCCACTGCCACAGCTACATCTACTACTACTACTGCTACTTTTACTACTACTGCTGCCACTTAGGAACATGACCGTTGTGGGTATTCAGACAGCAGCAATATGCTCACCTTTAAATAGGAAGATTTAAATGGTGATTCTAATGAATTCAGAGAGTACTATTGGGAAACAAACATAGGCTAGAAACCTTAGCACAACTGGAACAGGAGTGACCCGACACACAGTGCAATAAGGAATGGAAGACAGTGGTAGTTCAAATAAGATTAATTACCATACAATGAATGAAGTAAAAATAATGTATCATTATCGAAGTAAAAGGATTAAATATACATACATATGCTCTTCTCAAATTCTTGCCTCCTAAGGAAAATAATTCGTAGCTTTTTAGCAGACTTAAGCTCTTCAATGCGCTTGAAATAATAGCCGTATTCGATAAATGTTTCCTTTTTCATTAAATTAACAACATATACTAACATTTATTCGCATACAAATGCATGTATGTATGTATGTATGTATGTATGTATGTAAATGACGTCAAACATTAAATTAGAATTTCTAATTTGATTATCTCCATATGGAAGCCATCATAACCATTCATTCAAGCATGACAGAGCAATCAAATTCTTAAGCACTCGATTCAAAATGCGAGCAAGCATGCCTACATATGAATGCCTATATATGTGTGTATGCTGATATGCCAAATGAAAATTTCTTTTAATTTTTCTCCAGAGCATATTCATATTAAAAGCGAAATAACTTTTTTGTTTTGTTTGCATATCTTGGCTAATAACTATGGCAGTGACAATGATAAAAAACCAATTTGTTTGGCCTAATTTTAGGCAACTTAAGCCTCATATTTGCAAAGCGATTGCCAAAGTGATTGCTTATGCGTGTTTAACTGTTATAATGAGCAGCCATTACATAAAACCGGAGAGAGAGAGAGAGGAGCAAAATATAAAATGAACATTAAGCTTGGAAAAAACGCTTAAGTGCGTGAGTTAACAAAATTTTTTATTCAATAAAAATATGCGCCACAGTATGTACAACTTAAGGAAATTACTGCAGTCGAAGCATTACTTTTCATTGGGCATTTTTCAAAAAGAGAGAGAGAGAAAAAAAAAGAACGTTCAGGGAAAAGCTAAAATCAAATGAAATGTTATTTCTCTAATGCCATTAAGGGGAATGGAGCCTATAATCTTATGGGCATATTTGGAACAATTTGATTTTCGTAATAAAATGAAAATCTTTTTGAATAAAAAAATATTTATTAAGGGTTTCATAAACAATGTCCCATGCAAACAAATGTATTTGAGTTTATTTTTATTCTTTTGCAGAGGTTTTCGTAATAAAATTGTTGTAATGGACTTGCATCAAACAGTAAGATAACTTTCGGATTGAGGAGATTAAAGCAATAAAAACTACGAGGTAATAAATCCTTTAGTGACTCTTGATACGAATACAATATAAGTCGTTAATTAAGATTTTCTCTTTAAATCGTAGAATTTTCGTAAAAAAATTTGTAATAAGACAGTTATTGCACTCAAGCTGCCACCGGATAATCTGATATGACCTTCTATTGTTATTACCCAACAAAAGTTTAAATTGCCTCATATACGTCATCTATTCTTTCCCTTAGTATACCCTTACAAACATATCTTCCCATTTCAGAGAAAGATTCTGGTCTCATTAGTGATGTGTGAGAGCCCCTCCTTGTAAATCCTTCTGACGGTTCATTGTCGTGACTAAGGCCCTGCAGAAAGTGATATTATTTTCCTTATTTAGCTGATACAGCTTACCCACTCAACCCCATAAAATTTTAGATTCAATGTCACAACAGCCGAGTGTTAGAATGTCAGTCTGACTGTCAGATAGTATTGCTATGAGGATTCCTCTGTGGTTACTCTCCAAGTTGTATTGAAGATACACGCAAGTGTTGTAATAGGTTTGTAATATTTCGTTTTGGAATCAAAAGTTCCCGCTCCTATTCCAAAATCCATACTCGAGTCATTTGAATATTGCAGACATACTGTTCTCTTTTAAGACAGTATGAAGCCTCCAGGTTACTTCATTCATTTTTGTTGCTAAGTCTCATTGTGAAGCATTTAACAAAATCATAGAGTCCCATTCCCTTTCAGTCATCTAGAGAGATGTCTGTCAGTCAATTTAAAAGGCCAAAAACTCCCTTGTAGTATTAAATTTCTAGCCAACTATCCCAACCGTAGCCTCGAAAGCTCTGATCTTAACTACCATGTGCGATGAATTTGAATTCAGCAGAGTCTCTAAGGCCGCTGCAGGACATTGACTCGGTTAAACTACCATAAGCTAGTCTTTGCAGCTTATCAATCTCCATCTGATCAGTTTGGTTTTTGTCCCACTATCCCAACCATATCCTCCAATGCTATTATTTGCAATGAATTTGAATTCAGAAGAGCCTCTAGGCTCGCTGTAGGACATTGTCTCGCTTAAACTATCAGAAGCAAGTGTCTGTAACTTATCAATCTCTATCTCAGCAGTTTGGAGATTTATCTTGCTTACTCAAGCAATGGTCCATAGGTTACTATTGGCTTGGTAATCGTGGTATACGTCCAGTGCATAATTCTTGCTTAAAATTTTTTTCCCGCAAGCGTTCTGTATAACATTATGCAGTGTTTAGCCTTCTTTGAAATGCTTTCTACAGGAGTGTTCCACGTAAGTTTATATTCCCAAATGTTTAACCTCCTTCTAAGGCACTAAAACCGAGGTACATATACGTTACAAACGTTTTTCTTTTATTTCTTAGTAATTTTAAAGAGTTCCTTCGAACTACCAGACATTACACGACTGATAAAAAAAAAGGTTGTGCTCTTGGCTTTTTTTGTATTTCCATGGCAGTTAAAGTCCCTTCGTCAAGTGTTATGCTACAGCCCTGTTAAAAAGTTTGTGGACATTTTTGATGGCAGTGTTTTTGTGGTGAAGAAGGAAGGGGAAATTGCAGCAAGGAAGCTGAGAATTATTTATGGCCAACACATAACACATAATGGCCTGACCATTCAAAGTGAAAAATTCTCTTTTTGTAATGGCTCTGGAAAAATCTAAATGCTGGTGTTTTGCTTTTGCATCGTTTAACATTAAAATTATAAACAGAAGCTACAAAAAGCAATGAACTGGTTTACAAATTACCGCATTACGTAATATAACAACAAAACACCAGCATAAAAAAGTGATAAACAAGTAAACAAAAATACAACAACAAACACTACAAGAATAAATGTAAACAAAATAAACAACAACAATAATGAAACAACGATGTTTACATTTATAGAGACGTCGAAAAGGAGAAGCCACGAACATTCGCCTTCAAGAGCATTCATCAGACTGTTTACGTTGCCATATAAAAGGCAACTGAGTTAGTAAAAGTTCAGTAAGTCTTGTGTGAAGGCGCGGTGCGTTGGAAGAGAATAATCGTGGTTTGAAGATCTCCGTTACAAAGATCTGTCAAACCATTGTCTAGTAATTGTTATTGTTTACGCAAAGGGTGTAAACAGAGGAATAACAAACAATGCAATTGTTGTTGTTTACATCAAGTTGTGAACAGTGGCATACAGAACTGTGCGAATAATAAAGAATTTTAATTAAAACTAAACAAAAATTTATTTTTTTATTTCCTTTGCAATCTACAAGCTCATATTTTAAACGTTTTTAAAAGGTAAAAACGTAATAGTATCTTCTACCTATTGATTACCCCAAATCGTTTTTCACTACTCTCTCTCTCTCACACTTAATTAAACTTCAAATGCAATATGAAGTCCATCGCTTTACCACGTACATAAACACTAACAAAACTTAACATTAATTACAGTTACACATACAGTTTTACACAATCATAATAATAAGAATAATAACCATGACAGTATTACAGTTCATTAACTGTCTTTAAAATGTCATGCCATTTCAATGTCGTGCTAGTGGTCGCTGTTGTGGCTTAAGTATATGGCTCGCTCTCGCTCTCTCTCTCTCTATCTCTCTCTGTACGTTTTATGTTGGTTGTTTTTGAGACACTAATCTTTCGATTTAATTTCATATTAAATTGACACACACACAAACATACTCATAGATATGCACACGCTAACATGCATACATGCATAGAAACACATGAAAACGCGAATTACTTACCAACACCCATGGACAATATAATCCCTTAAGGCAATAGCAACAACAAGCAATAATACTTGCAACTAAACATTGAAATAACAACAACAACAACAACAATATTAAATGGTCAATATAGACTTTAAGCTTAAATAAATACTTTCATGTGTATGTGTATGTGTGCATGCATGTGTGTGCGAAAGTAGAGATATGCTGTGATTCAATAGTGATTAAATGTTCATGTATTTCCAACCTAAAACCATTTGAATCAAATGAAGCCTCTAAAAACAATGTCATTTAAAATACAGGCTCTCTCTCACTCTCTTCCCCGCACTCTCTCTCTCTCTCTCTGTCTCTCCGTTTCTTGCTTTCTGTTGCTCTTTATCTGTCTGTCATTCATTTCAGTTGCATTGCTAGTAAGCCAAACATTTACAATCAGTAAGCAACACACAACTTAACTGACAAATGGAACAACAATTACAACAACAACAACAACTAACTATAGGCCCAAGATTAACTAAATGAACAAAATTTTGACAAGAGAATTTACAAAGCGAAAGAATCACTTGGCATTAGAGAGTGACATATTTTTGGGGCAGACGTAGAGAAACTTTACATCATTACAAACACATGTACACAGACACATACATGTACACATACACACACACAGAGACAGTACCAGAAATATTCGTCGTAAATAGAAATGCATTTGATTAAATGCCACACAATCATATGAAATCCACATAGAAATGCTTGGAGTATTTATTTGTCATTTCAACCCAAGGAAACATTATTAATTTTGTGCCTTTAAACGAGGGTCGATAAAATGGAAATTGATGCTGTTTGCATGACTGACTTACTTACTGGATTGGTCATTACAACCCTTTAGTCAGGATTACAACCTAGCTTCTCACACCGGTCATGTTGTACATGTTAATTTAATCCTTGAGACAGTTTAAGACCTACACCGAACGGCGAAGTTTTGAGAAGTTTTTCCTTGATTTTCATTCAGTTTTTCCTTACTTACTTAGAGAGTTACTCAGAGTTTTTGCCAGAAGACTGCTGAGAGAATGTCGCTGAAGAAACATTGTTCATTACAACCCTTTAGCCAGGATTACAGCCTAGCTTCTCACACTTGCCATGTTGTATTGCGTAAATTTTGCCCATGAGTGGCAAGACTTAAAATTTAAAGTCGACTCCGAATCACAAATTTTTTGTAAAGCTTTTCATTGCAATTTTATTTACTCTCAGAGTTCTTGCCAGATGACTGGTGAGAGCATAAAGGCTCTCCCCCTTTGGTTTGGTAGAGAAGTCTGCATAATGAATTGAACCTTGGACCTACTATACTACGACAACTTAAAGGTATTCATAGCTAGTTTTGCTACACTACCAGGCTAAGGCAAATATAATATAAGCGGACCGCCACTATTATTACAAAACCTTTGAGTCCAAACAACACCATTTCAAAGGAGAAGAAGAGCGAACCTTTCTCTAATTCTTAATAATCCCTACCGAGAACCTTAAATGGTAGACCGTTCGTTGTTGCCATGATTCAAATCAAACCATGGCTTTAGCAAGCCAAATACCATACATAGCTGCCTAGGCCGCAGCATAAGATCCTTGAAAATTTTACATGAGTCCTGCATGATCATGCAGATTGATCCGACTACTCTTGATACGTCATTCTTCGCTCGAAAGTATTAAGTGAACTGGTCCACGCCTGAAGTAGATCAGCGAAAACCTAATTGCCCCCTGTATTCCTGTAGTCTTGGTCATGGAACGTGACTCAAGGTATAATGAGAGCCTTTCTAGATTCGTACTGACTTTGATTAGGCTGCCCATCACTCCCAAGTCACTTTCAGCCTACTGCTGGTTAATGTGATGCATCATGCAATTCTCTTCTCATTGCAATTACGTAACAGTTTTGTGATTACGTCGGACCCACTTCACCGAGAATACCATTCCAAACATCTCTTTTCAATTCCCAAAATATTTCTGAGCTTACCAGTGGCGTATAAGCTCCACTCCTCATGAGCTGTCTGCTCATTATCGTAAATTTTCATCTGATCTGAGGTCCAGAAGGGAATACCCCAATTTCCCTGTCTAGCTAACCAGACAGGCTTATATATTCATAAGTTAACCTCATTCGAACAGAGCGCTCTAATGGTAGCCTCACTGGCCGAACTGTATTACCATGGGATGCGTTTTATACTTCCTGTCCAAGTTAAATCAAGCATATCTTCCGATGACTACAACTTCCGCTTGAAAGACACCTGCGGATTTCTCCAAGCGTTCCGAATATCTCGCTCTGGAAGCAAACACGTTTGATCCAGTTTCACTATTTGTTCTCGATCTATTTATAAGCCACAGAATATTCTTCTAAATTTTTCCTTGCACTCTTATTACTCAGTTTCGTTGCAAAGCATTTTCGCAAAATCTTAGGTTTTACGTGGTTTGTGCAGAGGAGGAGACAGGTCACTAGATTTGTCGGATCACAATGCCTCGTGACCAATATGTTGACCTTCACTGCATTATACAATGAGCTTAAGTCCAACAGACTCCTCAGCGACGCTGTAGATACTCATGCGTTTGTACATACACATGCTAGTCTAGCTTTCCTGCGAGAATGCTTATGAAATGCATGGCAGGATGACTGCCTCTCCCAACAATTACTGCTGTGGCCTGGCATTTTTAGTGGAAAAGTCCTGACGTTGATAGGCCTATCACATCGGTAGAAGTTCTCAAGAAATTTCATAAGTAAACTGTTGCTCAGCCAGTGGAGTGATGTTGATGTCAGCGGAATTAATGCTTTTTTGACAGAGGCAATAATTTCCAGGCCGAGTCATTCAGGTCTGGTGATATGATCTATCCATTCAGATCGTCAGACTGCAAGATTTTCTGGTCTCCGAGATATCTAGTATTAACGAAATAGACAACAAATATTGGAAGCTGGTATTGGAACAGATAAGGGCATGTTACAATTCAACAAATGCTCAGAGGATTGTCATTTAATCGAGACACCTTTCTGAACGATTTCATGTTCTCAACTGAAATTTTAAAAGCTTTGTTTGGGATTTTATATTAAAAAGACTAAACGGAGAAATTATTTCATTTTATTATCATTCCTTTTGCAATTGTTCTTTAAAATATTTCTTTCGAGTTTAATTAACTCGTTTCAAGCACTCTTTCATGCCATTTCCTCTTCTAATCATCACACGTGAATTGATTAATTCATCACACGTGAATTGATTAATTCACCATACGTGTAGAGAGTAGAGACATTAACATGCTTCCCTTCTTACTTCTTCCATTGTTTAGATTTATATTTCCGTGTATGTGTAAGTGTAAGTATGTATGTTTTTCTCATTTGTCCGGTATCATTATGCGATAGTCAAGTTCATTTTGCGTGATTCCTAATCTAAATCTGTATTTAAATTTGTCAAACTGTCTCTGAATGTCTGGCAATCACAGTTGAATGTCATTTGTTTTTTCCTTCCTAAAGTGCTGCTACAATTAAAGATACTTCTTTGCGCCTAAATGTATGCTTTACAATTTGTTTTAATTGTAATTATCTATTGTTAGCTGTTGTTTTTTCTCTTCTTCTTGTTGTTTTTGTTATTTCATTAAGCTGGGTTTATTCTTTTTTCTTTTTGCTTTCCATTCTGTTGATTTCTGTAGAACAAACATGAAAAATTAATTGTTGTTGTTGTTGTCATTTTAAAACCATAAGTATATAGGCTAAGCGCATACATATCTTCCATACACACACACACATTTGAGGCCTATTTTACAATTCCTGTAATTTCCGGTTGATTTTCTACGTACACTTAACTTTTCCTATTGTATGCGGTTCACCTTCGGTGTATTTGTTTTGGTCACGCAATAAAAATTGTGCTGCATTTTGGCTGTGGATTGTGGCCACCACGACCACCACCTCCACCACCAATATCATCATCAAGCAAACAACCAACAGCCATTAGCGGGAGTTGGACAATAGAAATTGAAACAAGAAAATCATGATCATTGTGATACACACAATGATGTTTGCATTCGAAAAACATAAATTTTATGTGGCTGGAGATTTGAAAATGAGGGAAAGCATTTAAAAAAAATTTTAAAACATACTTTCAGGTGGCATAATAGAAGTTTAGAGATGGAGGAAGGGGGTAAACATATTGAAATGAGCTTAGGCTACCCTATGGGGATTAGCCATCGCTGTATAGTTGGACGCGTGTGGTTAGAAACGTCCGCAAATGACTCTGTATTATGAAAGACGTATGCCAACTGTGCCTCTGAGAAGAATCCTTTGTCCGCTGACATTACCAGTTGCAGAACGCCCAGCACGATTTATATTTTTTTTTTCAATGGAAAGGAATAGGAGTCTGCTAACCTTTGTGGAAGTATTTACTGGACGCTGTATTGTTAAACGCATGAGGAAACATAGGACATATATTGTAGCAACTATCAGGATTACCGTTTGCAGAATATCTACAACGGTTTGGACTTGGTTGTCAATGGAATTCTACTAAAATTTGTGGAAGTATTTAATGGGCACTGCGAGTTTACTCGCATGGTGAAACATACGACATGCATTGTAGCAACTATCAGAAGGAAGAGAAGTTGCTGTCGCTTTTTAGTATCTTAGACTTAGGCATTATGGTACCTATCTTTTCCATGATCTGGGGTGTCTAGCTATCTATACCCCACAAAATCTTGTACTTTTTATTAGGCAATGATTACATGACACCGCAATATGACTTCTTAATGAACTTTGGGACATCCATTCCGGAAAGGGAGGACTGGAGTTGTGGTTCAGTGAACCTCTCAAGGGACTCCGCACAGATTTACACCGAAGGCTCCAAACTGGAAGGAGCCGTTGGAATTGGTATCTATTCGGAAACAATCGGAATATCCAAGTCTATAAGGCTACCAGATCATTGCAGCGTCTTTCAGGCGGAGGTGTCAGCAATTCAGGTTGCGGTGAAAATTATTGTGGACAAAAATGTTCACGGACGGCAAATCACCATACTTTCCGATAGCCAAGCGGCTATCAGGGCATTGGATTCCAGTGTAATAAACTCCAAGATGGTGTACAACTGTAGCAGAAAACCAATGAGGTGGCGAATGGATATGATGTTTGTATCACATGGGTACTACGACATAATGATATTCCTGGCAACTGTAGAGCGGATGAACTGGCCAGAAGGGGCACGACCATCGAACTCTCTGATGAATTTTCTACGTTGGGGATCCCTTTGGGTACCTACAAACTTATAATTGACAATGCAACCGTAGATCTCGTCAACAGAATGTGGGTAACTTTGGATAAGAGCAGAGCGGCGCAAAAGATCTGACCGAGGCTGGTTAGGAGGCGCACGGCGACTCTGCTTAAACTCCAAAGAAGTAGGCTCAGCACTGTTATTGGGATTATTACGGGACATTGCATTATAGAAGCGCATGCGAGGCGTATTGGTCTTAGACACCTTGCAAATAATTTCTGCAGAAGCTGTGGAGATGAAGAGGAAGATGAGACTATTCTTCACCTATTGTGCACATGCCCGGCACTTAGTCGGAGGAGAAAGAGGTACCTGGGTGCCTACTACACGGAGGATATGGATGAACTGTCATGTATGGATATTGGCAGCCTGAGTCGCTTCATCGGAAGTTCCGAATGGTTCCTGGAATAGGGGAAATGAGGAACTGTGGTATCACAATGAGCCCTTTGTGCGGTCTAAGTGTGTCCTACCTATCTACCTATCAGGCACCCGGTTCCAGAGAGAGTTCATGGAATGAAAGCGGTATTCATTGTATTGGTTTAATTGGAAATTACAACCCTTTAGTCAGGATTACAATCTAGCTTCTCGCCAATGTTGTCTGCGTTAATTTTATTCGTGAGTGGCGGCATCTACAGTTTATAAACGGCTTTGAATGACAGATTTTTGAGGAACCTTTCGTGGCGATTTTGTTTTATTATGAGTGTTTTTGCAAGAAATCTGTGTATATTTCGTTTTGATCGAGATGTCTTAGCTAATGTTTGAGCCACACTGTCTATCGACAAAAATGCCCGCACACTACCTTCTAATCTACACTCTAATCTACGACTTTCAACCCCTAGAAAGTCAATCAGTTTACCAAGTAAAGTGTATTGGATAGTACAGATGGATGAAGTAATAAAAACGCAGGCGGTCCTTGTTACCAAACATCCAATATACAAATCCTATCAGTGTTGTATTCAACGATGTTACTCCCTAACCAGGAAACAAACAGTCTGTGTTAGACCCCCCCCCCCCCCTTACAAATGTTTTGTGTAAACAATGTTCTTCAAATAAATAAACAGATCCTGGTATTATACGCCTGTTTTGTTTTCCTAGGAAAACAAAAGGAGGCCTTATGCTTACGACGCTGTTATGGATCTTCTTTGTTTTGAGTGTCAATAAGATTTCATTGAAATTATCTTTCCATTGTTTATGAATACCCAGAGAATTTTCCTCAATAACAATATGTTGTGAGTATTCTTGGTATATTCCCAACAATTCCATGGTTTGTTTGCAATTGCTGTTGTTGTTGTAATATTTGTTTTAACAATTTATAACACTTTAGCAAATTTTATTATTTCCTCCCCACCCCACCCCTCACCTTTTCTTTCATATGAAAATGATTTCCCTTCTTTTTTTTCTATTTTTTTGTTTTTCTTGTTATTTTCTACTAAACACCGCAACATGTTTTAAGGTTTTTCGTTTATTTTCTTGCGTTTGTTTTTTCTTTACCCCGCTTAGCTATTCTATTAAATTAATCAACACTGACTGTCATGATTCCCCAAAGAAAATGTATGTGTGTGTGTGTGTGTGTGTGTTTATGTTTGCATACGTATGGATATGTGTGAACATTGTTTATAAATTTAAATAAAACAAACACTTGCTTATGCATGAGTGTAAGTGTGTTAGGGTACGTGGTAGGGAGTAATACTTCAGTGGAGAAAAATATTGTAGCATACCTTTAGGTAAACAACAACTGCTTAAAATGTAGCATAACCATGATGGTTTTTGGTTAGGAATGGGGGGGGGGTACAAGTGTAGTGTTTTAAATAAAGAAAATCACTTTTGACACGTAAGACAGCAGTAAATCAAATGAATATAAATTTTACATTAGTTGTGGTAATTGAGATGAGCACGATATTTGCCAGAGGGGCTAAATACATAGAATGCTTATCACAGTTGTTCGCTGGGATAAACAAATATTGGCATAAACTCAAATGGAATTTTTATAACAGAATAAAAACGAAACATTTTATTTGTTTATATTTTAGGAGGTGTTGCCAACTAATTTAAATTTATTTATTGAAAGCAATCGAAATGGTTTTTTTAGTTGCTGCGGATATATATTCTCACATGAGTTGTAACAGCCATTTTGCTATTCGTCCAAGGATATAATGAACGTAGTATTCGGATCTCAAATCTGCTCCAGCAGTAGCAGAGGTTACTGTTTACTTTTCTTACTCTTAACCAGATGCTTCTAGGTACAGTTTTGTTCCTGACTGTAGAAAAAACATGATTTCAGCAGGCACTCAAAAATTCTTTTCAATGTACATTACAATCGTGTTGCATGCGACATATAACATGTGATAAAAGCTCATTTAAATTGGGGAAAAGATTAAAAACAATATTACGGAGTATCAGTTACTAAATACTGCTTTAAGGAATACAGGTCACTAAGCAACAGAAACTATAAAAATATTGAAAGCTGAAGTTTTGTTTTAGTAAAGTGCTCCTGACTTAATACTTCATTCAGAAGGATTTCACCAACGAATACAACGGACAATGGGTCGAAATCCCTTATTATTTTATCTATTTTAATTGCTTTACAACTTAATTTTCTATTACAACCCTTTAGCCAAGATTTCAACCCAGCTTCTCACACCACCTATGTGGTATGAGTTAATTTTATCAATGAGTGACTGGACTTACAGTTTAACGTGACAGATTTGAAATACTTTTCATGGCAATTTTATTTATTCTCAGAGTTTATGCCAGAAGACGGGTGAGAGAAACGTCCTGAAGGACTATTTTTTTCATATTTCGTTTGCTTCGAGATGCCTGAGCGGAGGTTTGAACCAAGAGTTCGTGTCTAATAAGCTAACAGACAATCTATTGGTCTTCGGTGGTGCTTGCTCCTTAAAAATTAGCCTTATTTCTGAAGTGCATTAGCTATGCAGCTACCTTTTATATACTCTTGTCCAGTAACAGATGAAGAATTTACAATTTTATCCATTGACTCTCTGATCTCAGAGGGCCCTTGTACCAGTGTGGCAGTGTGCTGGGATACAGGGTATTGGTATATTGAGGTTGCAGAAGATTTGAGAGGAGACACAGCCGAACTAGTGGTGATCAACAAGGCCTCCCTTGTGACACTATTTCGGTATGAGAGTGGATACTTCATGATGGAATAAATGAGATAAATGAGACCAAAACCTAAAAGCTATTATCGCCTACATTTAATTGTTCTGGAACAGACTGAATGCTGAATGTAGGTAGAGAAGCTATTCGGGTTTTTAAAGATTCTTTAATTTAGAATAATATTCATAGGGCAACGGAAAGTTTGTTGAGCATAAGCATATGCGCTTGTTGTACAGTTTGTGGATGTGTGAAGAAGCTTGAATCTGTCGAGCAATTTCTATTTCTCTGTTCTGTTATGCCTAGGCCAAGACTGAGAATACTTGGTAGGAATTTCTTCTGTTAGGATTTCATAAGAGTTTCATCTTTAATATTCGTTACACGAACAGATGAGTATTTTTCTGCTCCTCCTTCTCTATCTCCATTTTGTTTTGACTTCTGACACTTGTCAGTCCTTAAATAGTTTTCAGTCGTTCAGTAGTTTGTTTTTTCCATTTCTTTCTATGTTTCTTTTCCTTTTATTGTTGTTTTGATTTTATTCTTTAGCTTGAATTGCTATATTGAAGGTAGTAATAATAGAACGTTTCTAGTCTCAGGATGGAGGCTAGCTAAATTGGATATTAGTTTACATTCCTATTCAACATACCCTATCGGACACCTCCTCTGTAACTGTGCAGTTCTTAGTTGGTTGAGGTTGAGGACCAGGATTGAGGTTGAGGCAGGAGCTTCTTTGAGGGTTTGTACTTTTTGTCGATTTGTCGGCATTAAGATTCATTCTATAGTTTGAGCTGGTTGAGGACTGCTAGGACTTCAATGATGTAGTCGCGCGCTCTTGTGTGTTTGCGGTCTGTATTATTCCTCCGCCTCCTTATTCTCCATACCTTACCTCCTCTTCTTTTCCTAATCTCCTTACAATGGATCAAGCACACGTCCTCTAACCTAAACCTAACCTAAACCTACCCTGGTGTTGAACTCGTTCCTTGATTGCCTTTACTGGCATTATAACAGCCTCAATTATCCTATCAACTGACCTGAAAAAAGTTTCCTTTCCTTGAGATCCAGATCGGTTAGTGAATACCAAAATTACGTTCTCTGGAAGGTGTTGATCGTTGTATAAACAGGTTAAAAGTTTCAGAAGATACGTATAGGCACTAGCCTTTCGGATCTCATGCCTGCAGGCTGGGTATACCTCACAACGAATTCCACAGAGTCTCTAATTATGGAGATGAAGGGGAACCTGCAACGAAGGATTCATGGGCAACCAAAATATGAAAAATTGGGAAAAACGAAGAGCGGGTGAAGCTAAATGTGATTTGCATTGAGTCCATTGCATTACATTGCATTAATTGGCCATTAACAACCCGATTAACGGATTCCGACATGTCTTAACACATCCTTCCAGGCGCTTCTGTTTCTTGCGGGCCTACGCCAGTTCTTCACAACAATTGATGACAGGGCTTCCTCGCTCTGGTCTTTCCAATGAAAACAAGGTCGTCCTCTTCGGCGACTTTCGCAAATCCCCGTATCAAATATTCGTCTCACCGGAGCATCTTCCTCCATTCGAACGACATGGCAGAGCTAGCGCAGCCGCTGGATGTTAACACGCTGCACAACATCCATGTCGTTGAGGAGCTTATACAGCTCACTGTTGGATCGGATGCAGAAATCGTTGCCAACTTGCACTGGACCGATGATCTCGCATAGGACTTTTCTCTCGAATTCTCTTAAGGCTGCTTTATGAGTGCTTAATAGAGTCCATGCCTCTGCGCCATAAAGAAGCACGAGTAGATGAAGGTCTTGTAAAGTATTAGTTTTGTCGTACGAGAGAGGTCTCTGCTACTCAATGGCCTACTGAGACCATAGTAGCACCTTCATGAAACTATCGGCTTAGTTGACAAAAAATGTACCTTATAGGAACGAAGTAAGCTGTGGCATTTATACGAAATCCTTTCAAAGTAATAACTTAGTGAATATCGCTTTCACGGGAATAACTCGAATGTAAACATAATTTAGTTCTTATGAAGTCGCCGTAGTATAGTAGGTAGTGTGTTGGCTTATTAGACGTGAGGCCACGGTTCAAAACCCAGGTCAGAAATCTCCAACTAAACGAAATATGAAACGAATATTTCTTCGGCGTCTTCCTCTCAGCAGATTTCAAGCAAGAACTCTGTGAATAAAATAAAATTGCCATGAAAAAGTTTCTCGAAAATCTGTCGTTCGGAGACGTCTTTAAAACTGTGTATCCCGCCATTCATGATTGCCATGATAAATATTCTCAAAAAAAAATGTCATCCGGAGTCGACTTTAAACTGTAGGTCCTGTAACTTATGTATAAAATTAACACGCACAACATGAGTGATGTGAGAAGCTAGGTCGTAATCCTGACTGAAGGATTCTTATGACCAGTTATGCATGTATTTAAGGTGCCTGGCAACTTAACTTAAGCAGAACAACCTCAAAATGATCGAATGCTGCAATCAATGCATAGGTAGTCATTTGAATGATTTTGTATTTCCGATATGATGAGAAAGAAACCAAAGTTCTACAGAAATCTTAGCTTTATTGCTTTATTACCAAAATTTAATAAACTTTTCTGTCCTTACTGACCATTTGGGATGTTGAAAGTAAAAGGCGAGCCTCAACGTTAGTATGCAGGTCATGGCTTTGAAAATAATATTTTGCTTTCAGTATTTCTATCATTATTAGACAATAATATTGTTATAAAAACAATAATTAATGATAAGAACAATAATTTTAAAATAAATTTATTTAAAATTTAACAATACTTCCATAAAACAATTGCATTATGAGGAGAAGTTTAAATAAATTTGAAATAATTTTCTTCATTTAAATGTACTTGTCAATAGAGATGTCAATGAGACAATAAACAATATTTTGTTTTTAAATCATAAATTTAAATACAATACACAGACAATACACACATACACATACACATACAGACACAGACAGTAACAAATTTAAATTCAAAATTTTTTTTGGTTGCAATTATTGGCAACTTTAATTATTTAAAAAGTCAAAATGAAAATCCACTCTTCATTGGTATTTTTTCTCTCTTTCGTTCTCTCTGATTTTTTAAAAATATTATTTATGCACACACTTGTGTCTTATTTAAGCAATTAATATTGACATAATAATAGTTGTTGCAATTCACTTTTTATTGTTGTTGTTGTTGTTGTTTTATATGAAAAGTTTTTTGTTGTTATCATTAAGCATGCAATATGGGCTATACAGGGTGGCTGATATGTATTGCAACCAACTTCAGGTTGTCATCATTTGTAAACCGCTCGTCTGACAGCTGACAGATTTATTCCAGTGACAGTTCATTTTATTATTTACAAGCTTACAAAAGCATTTTGATCTATTGCACTTAGAAAAAAAGTTATTCGTGATGGAATTCAAGCTTGATAGTGTGATTCCTTTATATTTGGCTGGAAAACCACAGGTGGCTATCGCTAGAGCCCTCCAGCCTTTAAATGTGAATAAATCTTTTGTTTCTCGTACCATTGCTCGTTACCGTGATACTGGCAGTGTTGCATCGCGTCCAAAAAGTGGACGAAAAAAAAACGGTAACAACACCAGAAATGATCCGAAAAGTGAAGGTCAGATTTGATCGAAATCCATGCCGCAGCGGTAGAAAAATTGCTCGTGAGCTGAACATATCGCGAGAACGGATGCAACACATATTGAAAAATGAGCTTGGACTAAAGCCATTGAAGTTCCAAAAAGTGCAAGAGCTCACCGAGGACAAAAAAAAAATGTTTGACTGGAAAGAGCCAAGGAGTTACTTCGCTTGCACGAAAGTGGCCAGTTACCGAATTTGGTTTTCTCCGATGAGAAGCCATTCCAAATTAAGCAGTTTGTGAACAAACAAAATGATCGGGTCTACTTGCCAAAGAGGTCAGTTGAAAATTTCCACCTGCGATTAGCCACCAGAACTCAAGCGCCGCCGATGGTAATGGTGTGGGCCGCCGTAACAGCCGAAGTTCGCTCCCCGCTCGTATTCATCGACCGTGGGGTCAAAATAAATGCCGAATATTATCGGCAAAATGTCTTAAAGGCAGTATTGAAGGCCTGGGCAGACAAACATTTCGGCCGCAGACCATGGACATTCCAACACGCGTCAACCAAGAATGGCTTAAAAAGGAGATTCCTCACTTCATTTCTACCGCACAATGGCCACCAAAATCTCCGGATCTCAATCCGTTGGACTTTTGCGCCTGTGGCATTTTCGAGAGTAAGGTTCTCACTAAAAAAATACCAAAGTGTCGATCATCTCAAGACGGCGCTTCGGCGGGAATGGGCCAAAATACCGCATAGCCACTTTCGTGCAGCCTGTGATGGCTTTGTCGGCCGTTTGAAGGCCATGATTTGGACCAAAGGTGGCCAATTCAAACAAATTTAAACTGATTCTAAAATTTGATGTTATTTCCAACATTTTTTGCTTTTGAACAATAAAATTAAAATTAAAAATGAAAAAATACAGCGCTTTACTTTGTTGCATTATATATCAGCCACCCTGTACGTGCGCAAACATACACATATTGTATGTACATATATATGACGTTTTGTATGTGTATGTGTGTGTAAATTTGTTTATTTTAAATTCATAAACAGTAAAATATTCAAACTTAATTTGTGAAACAAATACGTATACATCTATACGTCTATACACACATGCACATACACATCAAACGTAATATTGTCATTTGCACGCATGTATGAACAGAAATCTCTGCTGGATATCTGCCCATAAGTGTGTCTACCTATTGTATATACAACGTATGTATGTATGTATGTATGTATGTATGTATGTATGTATGTATGTATGTATGTGTATTTTATTTGTAGAGTGCATGTTAATAAATTTCTGTAAATGTGTGTGTGAGCTTGTATAAGTGCATATATGTACACGAAATTTTCTGGTTGTATGCATTTAAAGGAGAAAGTATAGAGATTTCTGTATAACTCACACAAACAGGGTGTTTATGAGGGATTTTGTAATGGGAGAGAATTCGCCACAATCTAGTAGGTTGTCTGTTGACTTATTAGACGAGAGCAGAGCCTGTGGTTCAAACCCCAGATCAGATATCTTGAACGAAACAAAATTTGAAAAAAGAATATTCCTTTAGGCGACTTCCCCTTGGTAGCACTGGCATGCAACGTATCCGAGGCGGCTCATGGATAATATTAACACACTCAACATATATAAAAGCTTTCACCTTTTATATACAAACTTTATATATTTACAGAGAAGTGATGGGATAAGGAACTCAATTGCGTAGCGACAAGACAAATCTGCCACTCTATGAATATATGCAGGGGGCCGGCCTTTCGATTCTCACGGCCAGAGGCTGTGCATACATACAGAAGCGCTAATAACGGGGACGAAGAACTTTCTCTATTGTTGAGACGTAGAAGTCTTGGGCAACTAAAATTTATTGACATAAAGAACGCATCTAGCTAATGATGATAGGGATAGAGCCCATACTATCGATATTCCAGGATATGCAATATAGAACAGAAGCAAATTATTACATCACAACGGCCTGCCAGGTTAATCTAGCTCAAGATGATTGACTCACTTGCATACATACATAATTGATCATTACAATCCTTTAGACAGAAAGGACTACGATCTAGTTTCTCACACCACCAATGTTGTGTGTGTTAATTGTATACATGAGTGGCAGCGCCGACAGTTTAAAGTCGACTCCGAACGACAGATTTTCGAGAAATTTTTCATGGCAATTTTATTTCATTCACAGAGTTCTTGCTAGAAATCTGCTGAGAGGAAGTCGCCGAAGAAATATTCGTTTCATATTTCGTTTAGTTGGAGATTTCTGACATGGGATTTTAACTGTGGCCTCATGTCTAATAAGCCAACATACTACCTACTAGACTACTGTGACCACAAAGCAAACTGAGACTATTCTCTTTGCCTTACTCAACAAATAGAGGTAGAGCCACTTCTCCATGGGAGAACGCCAAACTTAGCAGAATTTTACGATTAACATTCACTGACAAAACATCGACTACGACGATGACTGACTTATTTTCATCCTTAAATCACATGGCAGTTCATCGCACAATAGCGATTCATTCGGACAACTGTCCTTTTGGTAGGTTTGCTGGCAAAAAATGACTTGTGCAGGAGCTGTGGGTCTCAGGAAGAGTAAGAAATTGACTTTCACCTCAAGTCTGCCATAAAAGGACAAAGGCTTTCGATCTCTCAGTTCCTAATGTTCTTGACCGAGATCTCTAATACAAAGATTACTGCAATAACATGACTTATTTTGGACTTGGGTTGATTTTCTCTAGGCAATGTCTGATCTCCAGGGTGAATGCATTGACTGTGGTATTATAATAGGTTCGTCACCTTACTTTATCTAATGGAACACAATCAGACTCAAAATGACTGACTGCTGCTAACAATACAAAGGCAATTATTTTAATAATTTTTTATATCGCATAGGAAGCAACAAAAATTTCATTGAAACTTTACCATAAAATGTGGAACCCTTTATTGAAACAGAAACATTTGCTGTATGAAAACCCTGTAGCCAATATTGTAGGCAGTCATTTAAACAAACTCGAGTGGTTATGAATTTGCATGCTTGACTAATTGCACTTTAAAATGCATATGAAAACGACGACGACTGAATGCATAAACATAGAAACACACAATCAGTCACACGCATATGAGCATATAAGTACAGGCAGTTGACTTATTTCTGGCTTTACAAGTAGGCAGTCAAAATACTACAACAAAAACAACAACAACAGTAATAGTAATAACAATAGCTAACGAAAACACAACAAGAACAACAAGAATAAACGAACGGTAACTATAATAACAAATAATATTATAACAACAAAAGCAACAACAACAATAGCCAGAAACAACTTCAATATCAACGCAATAATCATCACAACAACTAACCACTGCTTATACACACACATGCATAGGCATTTTTTAAACGAAAGTATTTACTCCTACATACACACTTGCAAACACATCCGTTAAAAAAATATGGCTTCTCATTTATGCTTGTGCACAGACACATACGCACATATTCACAGGCAGTAATATTAATTAAGAGGCAAAAAAAAAGTAAAAGAAAATCCAAAAAAAAATAAAAAAACGGAGTGGAGTGGAAATGTAAAGAATTTAAAATTTTATTCAGCTTAAGTGCAAACTGTTGTTGATTTAATTTTAAAAATTATAATTTTATGCATTCAAAAAATTAGTAAAAAAAAAAAATAGAAAAGAAAAGTTTCATTAAAAAGGAAGAAGTAGTAGAAACAAATTAAATTGTTTTTAAAAACTTTTAGTTTTCATCATTAACCTCAACTATTTTTTTTTTCTGTGCGTCAGATTGTATTAAAAATTTAATTTGAAACTATTTTTCCTGAATACTGCCCTTACACTTTACAAGGTATTCTTGTAATATTTCTGCCAAGCCTATTGGCATAACAAACTAACAATAAAAATGCTTTGCTTAGTACCTGATATGTACCCACGTGGTTCCTTCTGCGAAGCATTTCTGCCTCGATGGTTCTAAGAAAGTGTTCTGGTGATTCATTCTCATCATTACGAAATTTATAAGTTAGGCTCGAGACAATTCCCATTCTGAACAAGAATACTTTGAGTCTCCAATGAGCTGTTAAAACACTAGTTTTAAACACTAGTCTCTGACGTATGACATACATACATACATACATAATTGGTCATAACAACCCTTCAATCAGGATTACGACCTTGCTTCACGCACATCTTATGTTGTGTGTGTTGATTTTATACATGAGTGGTGGGACCTACAGTTTAAGGTCGACTCTGAACGACAGAATTTTGAGAAACTTTTCATGGCAATATTATTTGCTCTCAGAGTTTTTGCAACAAGTCTGCTGAAAGGACGTCGCCGAACAAATATTTTTCAAATTTCGTTTTGTTGGAAATATCTGGTCTGGGATTTGAAACGTGGCCTCACATCTAATAAGCCAACACACTACCAATTGTACTCAAGCGACTTCATGTTATCATGATCTAAAGGGTCCGCCAAATTACTTTTATTTTTTATTTTTTGAAAATGCTTTAAAAAAAGAAAAACTACTGAATATTTTCTCAAATTTCTTTTTTATTTGAAAGTACAATCCTTCCGGTTAATAATGGAAAATAATTTCATTCAAATGGCTGTCTCGGCTGGCCATGCAGTAGCCTACACGATCGTTTCAATTTTTAAGCACATTATCGATTGTGTGCAGCTGTATATCACCAATGGCTTCACGAATATTGTCCTTTAAAGCGTAAATTGTCTCTGGCTTGTCAGCGTAACACTTATCTTTGACGGCACCCCACAAATAGTAGTCCAACGGTGTCAAATCGCAGCTCCGATGTGGCCAAACGACGTCAGCTCTGCGACTGATAATGCGATCTTCAAAAACAGGGCACAAAACATCAAATGTAGCTTCGGCTGTGTGGCACGTAGCGCCGTCCTGTTGAAACCAATTGTTGCCAATATCCTCCTCTTCAATTTTTGTGAATAAAAATTGGTTCAACATGACCCGATAACGATCGCCATTGACTGCAACGGCCACTCCTTGCTCATTTTCGAAGAAAAATGGCGCAATTATGCCTCTGGACCAAAATCCGCACAAACAGTGACTCGGTTTGGGTGCGTAGGCTTTTCATTGTATGCGGGTCTTCTGTGCCCCAAATGCGACAATTTTGCTTGTTTACATACCCGCCAAGATCAAAATGAGCTTCATCTGAAAAGATGATTTTTTTTTTTTGCCAAAATCGGCATTTTCTGGTGTAGGCTACTGCATGGCCAGCCGAGGCAGCCATTTGAATGAGTTTAATTTCCATTATTAACCGGAAGGATTGTACTTTCAAATAAAAAAAGAAATTTGAGAAAATATTCAGTAGTTTTGTTAAAGCATTTTCAAAAAAAAGTTATTTGGCGGACCCTTTATTAGTGATTTTGCATTCATTTTATGTTTTAAAAATGTGCATGGATTAGTTTTATGCTAGTAATGCGGAGTTGTAGCTGGTGCCGAAAAACCATTCTCTTCACAACTCTTGCCTATCAACTATCATGTTACGCCAACACAATTGTTCTCGTGTGAATATAGCCAATGAGTTAATCGCTCATTTCGAATATCCAATGTGGCATGAGCTATCTATCATGTAGAGCAGCGGTAAAGGCGATTTGGCAAATTCTACTAAACAAATGACAACCGATTTGGCAGATGTATGTATGTGTTCAACAAGAAGACCGTTATTAGCTGTCAAAGTTCAAAAGTTTCTTTTGGAAGACACTATATAAAGGACGCTATTTGAGTACAGTAGATCTGCAACATACAGTCAAAACTCGAACACCAAGAAAAATTGGCTCGCAACGTTGGACTTGCGATAAATATCAAGAAAACCATAAATGAGAATTAACAACACTAGCACAGAAAACATCATGCTACAGGGCCAAATAGTCGAGTACGTCGATTGCTTCTGCTATCTAGGCAGTACTATAACAACAAACGGCGGCGCAGAAACAGACGTAGATTACAGACTCAATAGAGCAAGAGCAGCATTCTGGCGACTGCACTCAACGCTACTATATAGTAGCGAAACTTGTCTTATATCTAACACCATCACGTAAAAGCTTTAGGTATTCATCAATAAATGCCTAAGAATCATATGTAGAATATTATGGCTCAACACCATCAGCAAAGCAGATCTCTGGACTCTCACAGACGAGGAACACATACAGAAGCAAAGGCTTAATGACCTGACATGGGAAGGCGCAAAAACCAGGGCGGAGAATCGTGTCACATGGAGATGCTTTGTGGAAGCCATATGCTCCCTAGAGGGGTAATGGGAAAAAAAAGTTGAGTAGTGAATTGAATATATTTATCTGGGCTCCGCCGTTACCACGCAGGATCACTCTTGCCAACAGGTTCTACTATGGTCTCAATTGACAATTGAGCAGAGACCTCTCTCGTACGACAAAACTATAACTCTACGAGACGCTCATCCACCCACAGAGGCATGGACACTATTAAGCACTCATGAAGCAGCCTTGGGAGTGTTGGAGAGAAAATTCCTACGTGAGATCATCGGTCGACGATTTCTGCAACTGATCCAACAGTGAGCTGTATGAGCTCCTCAACGACATGGATGTTGTGCAGCGTATTAATATCCAGTGGCTAACCTGGTTCAGCCATGTCGTTCGAATGCCAGACGGCGTATTTGATGCATTTGAGTACTCGACACTTATGAAATTAACTCGAGAATAGTATGGTGAACTACTCACCGTAGTCTACTAGGAAAAATAAAGGGTACCACTGTAGCACATATTAGTCCTTGGATTTAAGGCGTAATGTCCCATCAAAAAACCATCAAGATCCCCATATTAGTCCCTGTATTAGTGTAGTAGATAGTGTGTTGGCTTATTAGATATGGGACCGCGATTCAACCCCCAGGTCAGACAACTGCAAAAAAAAATTTTGAACAAATATTTCTCAGGCAATTTCCTGACAGCAGCATTTTGACAGAAACTCTAAAAGTAAATAAAATTGCCATGAAAAGTTCCTCAAAAAAATCTGTCATTCCAGATCAACTTTAAACTTGGTTACTCGCCACTCATGTATAAGTGGTGTGAGAAGCTAGGTTGTAATCTTGGCTGAAGGATTGTAATGAGCAATTATGTATGAAAAAAATTTTATTTAAGCTTGTAAAACAATTTAAGTCCTCCTGTGTTAAGGTCATTTCAAAGACAAGGCATTTTAATAGTTTCAGCACCTTTATAAACAACAAAAGCTTACCTTTTCTTAATTACCTTTTTTTGGGAATTTAATAGTTCCTCTATAGTTTTAATGAATTTCTTAATTTTTCATTTCATTACCCCCACAGAGATTTATTGCCATTTTAAGCATAATAAGCCACGTGTAAGCCTTATGCGCCTACATATGAAACAAGTGAGTGTGTGTGACGGCATATGCTTCGGCTTTAATACCCGCATAATGTGTGTGCGATTAGTATCTGTAAACATTTTAATTTATATTACCCCGGCTATAAAATGTACGTATTTTTTATGGGCCATTGTAATGCTATTTGCCAGCTATTGGCAGGGGTTATGGCTACGGCCATGGCAGTGAGTAAGTAGAGTTATTACGCAGCTACAGCTACACACATATTTTTTATAACTTTTGTGTTTGAAAAACAATTTTTTTTCTTTACATTTAAAGAGCAACACAATGGCACGTAGCGCGGGCCAATACCATTACAATTATAAACAGACAATAATAGCCTGGTTTTATTTCGTATTATATGTATGTGTGTTTAAGGACGATTTTGTTTTGTGACCCTCGGAAATTTAAAGTCAAATGTTAAGCATTTAAGCGAAAAGGCAACGCTATTTATGGCCATTGTTCACAGCGAACGAAAAGTCATCAAGAAGTCTAAACCCTAAGGAGGTCAACAATGGATTTTATGTTGTTATTAAGATTTGCGATTTAAGATTTTCTCATCATTTTCCTACTTATTGAAGTTCAAACATTCAAGTGCTGTGCTCTTAAGGACTGTTGGTGGTCGGAGAAAAAATAACTTTTTAATGACTCAATGCTATCTATGCATACTTCTTCGTATTCTTCTTGTTGCGCTGATGAAAGCCAATCACAAAAGTTGATTTTTATGACTCCAGGAATATTTGCAACTTGTTTTTAATATTATTAAGCCACACATAAAAACAAAAAAAAATTCTTTACAATACTGTGATGTTTTTATGTTAAAATTGTACACAAAAATTCCTTTCCTTTTGTTTCGAGAGATTAAAAAAGGCTTAATTTTTATGTGGCAACAACAACAATAATAATAAAATATTTGAAAACTTCTTGCTGTTGGCCCTTTTGATTGTGGTTAACTTGGCTCTCAAATGTCATCAATCATTGTGTTATCAGAAGCTGATAGATTTCCATAAATTTCTACAAAATTGTCTACTGAAGTGGCGGGAAGGCTTTAAAATCAAATTGTTTTTATAGCCCAGCCCATAAAAAAAGGAATATTTAAGCAGATTAATGTTTGGAAAAGTAATCATTAATAATAGCAACGAGTGAATTTATTTATTGGTTTTAAATATCCAAAAAAGACAGGAAAAAAACTCAAAAAAAAAAGGTTAAGAAAAGCAAAAGCTTATCGTGTCGCCATAGGTTTCCTCTAGGATTAAATTAAAATTGCCATGTCGTTCGGCTTCGGCTTTAAACTGCAGCTCCCTCCACTCATGTATAAAATTAAAACACACAAAATAAGTGGTGTGGGCAAGCTAGGGCGTAATCCTGGCTGAAGGCTTCTAATGACCAATTATGAATTTATTGTTACGTTTCTATCTTTTTAAAATCGTTTAATATATAAGCTTGTAGATTTTAAATCAAATAAAAATAAATTTTGTGTTTAGTTTTAATTAAAATTCTTTATTATTTCTACAATTATGTGTGCCAGTGTTCACAACTTGATGTAAACAACAACAATTTTTGTTTACTTGTTTACCATTCTAATGTTAAGTGATCTAAAAGCAAAACATCCGTATCTAAAGTTTTCATTTTTGTAACAATACATACATACAAATATACATAATTTTACGTAAATATACATTACAACCCTTCAGTCAGGATTACAACCTAGCTTCCCAAACCGCTTATGTTGTGTGTGTTAATTTTATACATGAGTGGCGGGACCTACAGTTTAAACTCGACACCGAACGATAGATTTTTGAGAAACTTTTCAGGGAAATTTTATTTCCTCTCAGAGTTTTAGCCAGAGTCTGTCTAGAGGAAGTCGCCTAAGAAATATTATTTCGTATTTCGTTTTGTTGGAGATGTCTGAGGTTTGAACCGTAGTCTTACGTCTAATAAGCGAACACGATATCTAGCTTCTCACACTATCCGTGTTGTGTGCTTTAATGTTATCCATGAGTGGCGGAACGTACAATTTAAAGTCGACTCCGAACGATAGATTTTTGAGAAACTTTTCAAGGAAATTTTATTTCCTCTCAGGGTTTTTGCCAGAAATCTCTCGAAAGGAAGTCGCCGAAGAAATATTTTTTCATATTTAATTTTGTTGTTAATTTTATCCATGAGTGCCGGTAAGAAAATTTTCGGCAATTTTTAAAAAAAACATTTTTAAAGAACGACCTCCCGACTAACGAAATTGAGAAGTACTAATCTATGTTGTTCTCCGGAAATGGGGTCCTCCAGCATACCAAATTTTCAAAATGTATTTGTGTTTTTATTATCTCAACCATGACTAGTAGTGTGTTTACTTGTATTATTCTTAGAAAATCATATCCGTACCCCGCTTGTAGCAGGTGTCATAGGTTAAATGTTCCATACACTTGGACACACATTCATTCTGTTCGAAAGAGACTTTCTTACATATTTACCTCATGATATTTTTGTTTTCTTTCGTTTTTTTTTTTTTTTTTTGTTCGAACTTATTTGGAATCCTTGGAATCCATAAATAAATTTATTCAACAGCAAAATACAGCAAAAGACGGAAAACGGAAAGAAATAAATAATAAAAAAACATTTTCTGTCTTTTTGCACTGCTAAAGTCCCTTGAGAACTAACAAATAACGCGCTTGACTGGCTGATGCAATTGGTCTTTACTTTGTTAAAAGTAAATATGCTTCCATAACATCTACTATCTACACAGTTATTCTCGTTTTTTTTTCTTATCATATTTATTATTTACTCACAAGATAAGAACACATACATGCATACATACATAGCATATGTTTGCAAGGACACATACACATACACGTCTATTTATAGTCAATAAACTTAACATTTATTTCGTTTTTTATTTCATATTTTTGTTGATTTTTTTTGCTCGTCTTTTGCCAAAAAACCCGAACACAATTCAATTCTCTGTTGACCTTTGCTTAAGGCCACAAAACTAAGTTATTTTATAGAAAACTACCGTTAGTTTTACGTTTATATATGTGCATAAATGTATGAGCATATGTAAGTATGTTTGGCTGTGACTGTATATTCCATTGCAATTATTTGCTGTTTTCTGAGACTTTTTTGAGATGGGATTGAAAGAAAACTTTCCAGAGCTTAAAGAAACAGAAAATTATTAAAAAAAGTATTGAAAGACTTCAAAAAAATGTAATTATTGCAACTAAATTAGTTGCTATGCCTTTTTAATGTTTTTCAATAGGTTCGTTACCCTGCTGAGAGCTCTACAGCATTGTCATCAATAATGATTGTCAGGCTTAAAAATCCTTGAAATTTTCCAAAATATCGTACTTGAGACCTTCAGATCTATTAGTCTTTGCTTGTTCATGTTGAAGACTCTAGAGAGTCTCCATCAAGCGGACAATTTCATAGGTGTGCCTGGTGGGGAGCGGGTATGTAACTACAAGGCAACGCCACTGATTGGTTTCAACTTGGCGAAGCCCGGGGCTATCCCTGCTAGTACATGCCAAGCAGCTCATAGCCTCCGTATCTTAGATCAGGCGCTCCGCGGGTACTGGTACTCAGCATCCGCTGGGTACTTGCTAATGTGAGAAGGCAAGATTGACGATTCGGCACGACCTTGACTATGCATTGGAAATCGATTTTGAAGATGACGCAAGTGGGCTGACGTTTGTTGCATTCTTTTACCTGAGTACACCGAGTGAAAACTGGTCGAAATGGCTTTCAGGCTAATGTTGCAGACGCCTCCCTTCTGTTAAATCCGTGGCAGGGCTTCAAGTACGTTCGATTATCCTCGCCATTTAGTTGGTGACGCAGGTTTAGTTGAGATGACTTCTAATTATTGTCCGACTTGGCTCTGAACGCAAACTCCTATGAGGATTTGCGTCAACCCTCCCGAGGACCTCACTGATTACCATAGGCACCGTCGGAGTCTTTGAGGGACAACTGCATATTCGATATGAGATAGCGGCTTGAAGGTGGAACCCAAGAGAAAAGATGAATAAAAGAATATTAAAAGTGGAAGAGACGATGCAGGGAGAGGTTGCCTTTATGAGCAGCCCGAAGATCAGGCGATCGCCGGTGAAGAAGTCCCAGACGACGACGAACTCTCAGAGCACGTCTACGAGGAACACTGGGATTAAGAAGGGTGACACGACACCAGAATCTGTGCAGGAAGGGGCGCAATCGCAACCGGCCCATAGTGGAACAAAGGAACCGCTTTTGGGGCACAGTTCCCCTGACAGGAGTTTATATGCAAGATGAGAAACTCCGAGGAGGAGACCCTCACTAAGTGCCAAAATGTTATCCGCAAGATTAGAGGGGCAATGACGAAGGCAAGGAACATCCGCATGGAAGTTCAGTGCGGAGTAGCTGAATTAGAAGAGCTCATCGACGTAATGAGGAGCTATAGCGAGAACTGAAAGACTGGGGAAAAGGAAAAAGAAGCGAGTAGAGCACTCGAGATCAGCAAGAATAACAGGAACGACTGTGATGTATCCACACCTGTTAGTTCCCTCAACAAGAGAGGCGCCTCAAGCCCGCCGGAGAGCCGCCCTGAAAAAAGGCCGAGAGAAAAACCGATAGACACGATACATTGCAAGCCTTCAGTCAGGATTAGAACCTAGCTTCTGACAACACTTACCTTGTGTGTGTTAGTTTTATACATGAGTAGTGAAATCTACATTAAAGTCGATTTTTTGAGAAACTATTCATGGTAACTTTATTTACTTTCAGAGTTTTTGGCAGAAATTCGCTGACAGTCAATTGCCGAAGAAATAATTTTTTCGTATTTCCTTTTGGTGAGATGTCTGACCTGGGGTTTGAACCATGGCCTCACGTTTAATAAGCTACTATATTATGTACTAGACTACGGCGACTACAGTTGACTGCCTTGATATTAAAATAGCAGCTTTCATTAGTAATTGGCTACATATCAGAGATCAGGAATGAATCGCTTTTTCGCTACTCATAAGTACTCAAGACATTTTGAGTACGAGTGAGTCAACAGTATTGAAATTTAAATTTGTACTCTGATTCATTCATACTCAGTACAACATTGATTTATAAGTACAAGCTGCAATGAGTATGATTCGAATCATTCGTCAAAATTTACAGTCTTAGTTGTTGTTGCATTTACAAAGAAAGAGGAAAGACACATAAACAAAAAAGACAAAGACAGCAAGCAGAGCAAACACACAACCTTCTTGTGAGTATTGTAGTGTTCGTACGCGTATCATACTAATTTTGTGATTCGTGTATACGATGAGTCATGGAGAGTCGAAATCAATAACATCATGCGTATTGTTAAATATGAGTACCATGAGTATTTCAAACTTTGAATATTAGTAGTATGAGTATGACATTAAGATAAGTATGAATGCGTATAAGTATCAGAAATTATAAGTATGACTCGAATCTACTTATCGTTTTGAATACTCATTGCTGATCTCTGCTACATATCCTGCCAATGTGTAGATAACTTGTACCAAAAGCGCGCCAGAAAACATTGAGCTAGCTGAGTTGTGGCCATTTAGTTCAGCTGCAACATTCTAGGGCGTTGTACAAAGGGTCAATTCGACCTCCGGGTACTGTACTTGTCTTAATTGACAAGTACACGTCCTCTAACCTAACCTAACCTAGCATTATAACGTTGAAGTGAGTATAGTATTTTATAAATGGCGAGCTTTACGAGCTTTCTAAATGTCTGCAAAGATATCTTTATTATGACATGCTATGGTCTAAAGCCGAGTAAGTTAGTGAAGTTCAATCAGTCTTCTATGAAGACGGAGTGTTTAAAGAGAGTAATTGTGGTTTGAAGATCGCCGTTACAAAGATCAGTCGAACCGTTGTCTTGTAACGGTTATTGTTTATGCGAAGGGCAAAGAAGAGCAATTGTTGTTGTTTACATCAAGTTGAGAACACTGGCACACAGAATTGTGCGAATAATAAAGAATTTAAATTAAAACTTAACACAAATTTATTTTTATTTTATTTGCATCCTACGAGCTTATATTTTAAACGTTTTTAAAAGGTAAAAACGTAACAGTATGCATGTATGCATGTTACGACGTTCCAGATCATTAATTAAACCTTATTAATTAGAAATTCCAATACAATGTGAGGTCGCCGTAGCCTTGTAGGTAGTGTGTTGGCTTATTAGACGTAAAGCCAGGGGTCGAGCCCGAGGCCAGACATCAAAACGAAATACAAAAAGTATTTCTTCGGCGATTTCCTCTCAGCAGATTTCTGGCAAAATCTCTGAGAGTAAATAAAATTGCCACGAAAATGTTTCTCAAAAAGCTGTCGTTCGGAGTCGACTTTAAACTGTAGGTCCCACCACTAATGTTTAAAAATTAACATACACAACATAAGTGGTGTGAGAAACTAGGTCGTAATCCTGACTGAAGGGTTGTAATGACCAATTATGTATGTAATACAATGTGACATGATTAGCTCTCAAACTCTGGTTATTGATATTAAAAGTTCTCATGCTACTAAAAAAAGGGGCAGGATATTATTTTTTTCTTTTTTTTTATTAAACAATAACTTAATTCATAGCCACTTTTATCGATTATTATTATCGATAATTTACATCTTATCAAGTGCAATAACAACTTCATTTTAATGTTATTATTCATAAAAAAAAATATGAAATAAAGCACTTAACCCTGCCTTTTCCTAGAGATAAAGATGAAAAAGAAAAAGTATTGTTTTTTTATGGCATTGCAAACTGCTATTAAAGGAACAAATTTATCTCATATTTATAATGCGAAGCAATTTATACGTTACAATTTGTTTTATTTCCCTCCTTTTTTACCTATATTTTTTTATTTTTTATTTTCAACTCGTTTACGTAGAAATATTGAATATTTATTGTGAATTTTATACTCTACTTAAGACAATATATTGTGCTCTTGGAAATACAAAAAAAGAAAAAAATAAATCCATGCACACATCCATACGTACGTGTTTTTCATACCTTTACAATAATAATAATAAAAATGAATAGAAAGAAAGGATAGAGAGAAAGAGAGAGAGTAAAAGATATATGTGTGTGTATGTGTGTGTCTATTTATGCATTATAATCCTTTCATAAGAAACCTGTAAACGTTTCCTTTTTCTTACTTGTTATAGATTCTCTAACAAATTTTCTTTTTTTCTTTATCTCTTCTCTTTTTTTTTTCTTACAACTCTAAGCATACTCTGGTAATAAATAAACAAACATCGCATCTCTCTTTCTCTGTTCATCTCTTTCTATTTCAAAAAGTAGCGCCAGAAAGCATACATACTGCCAGGCGTATAGTACAGCAGTGTTACTGTGAGTATGGTGCTTGAGTTGCATAGAAGGACTCTCTCTTTCTCTCTCTCTTCGATTCCTTCCTTTAAAACTGTACCATATAAACATGCATGCATGCGTGCATGCTCGTATGCTTTTTTCCCAGGCTATATGAGCCAAAGAAATATTCCGTACTTAAAAATAACAGTTTTACGCTTCAGTTAAGTTTTTAATGCTGCTGATTTCTCTTTCTCCTACTACACCTACTATTCGTTCTCTTTTGTCTTCTTCTTTTATTTTATTTCTACTACGTTTGTAAATGTAAAAAAAAGCCAAGAAAATTTTTTGAGAAAAATTTTGTCTTGTTAGCTTTGTTATGGATAATGGAGGAATAAAAGAAAAATGAGAATCGAAAATGAAATTGAAATTGAAATACAATTATTCAGCAACTGGTTTAAATCTGTGACACACTGCCTCTTATACGAGTACTTTACTTTAAAGTTACAAGAAAGAACTTCTACTGAAGCCGAAGAGCTATGTTAATTCATAAAACACGTTATCAGTAAGACATTTTGGCTATGTTATGTCAGATTCACTTGTCAAGAAGTATTTTATAAATACTAAGCAAAGTACAAAAGCAATATTTTAAAGCCTTGCCATTGCTTATTGTCATTAAACTGTAAACATATCCATAACTCTGGTAAGTATGACCGCTGGTCGGAGTAATTTCTACTTTAGTCAAGTAATTTTAGCCAAATTAGGTAAGTATTTAATGAATTACCACCACCCCGAGATCATAAACAGGCGTTTATGGTGCCCAACAGAATTGTAGATCAAATCAAAACGGAGACAATAAATCTAAAATCAATGGAAAACGCCTCACCCACTAAATCACCTCCTCGTCTCGTGGATGTGTTGTGCCCACTCCGGAACTACGGTAGTATTACTTCGGAGTGGAGTCCCTTTGGCCCTTTGGCCCTGTGGCCCCTGCGTGTTCATATCCGCGTCCGGATTGCGTGTTGAAAGCTGAAGAGACATCTAAGTGTCTCCACTATTCCTTTCGTCCAGGTCCCTGATTCGAATTTCGCTTGACACTTGTGCCAGTTTCATCTATGCCGGCATGCCCACAAGTTCCGCAGCCTCAAGATCCCTCTTCTTCAGTCTTAGAATGCTCTCCACGTAATTCGCCACTGAGGTCCAATTTTCTCTACTCGCGATCATAACCCCGACAATGTTACCGGCCGTCATCGGCCCGACTACCGACGTCAGTGCAGAGCGATAGCTCTGCCAGCGTGCACATTCGAAAACACTGTGCTCTGCATCATCAATTACCTCCCCTTCTTCACAAAGACAGTAAGGGGAGGCTGTCTTGCGCATTCTGTGATTGGCCAAGAATATAGAATGTGCTAATGCACTACGGCTTCCACATACTACGAAAAATCCTGGAAAATGAAAGGGTAACTCTGTCGCACAAGTCAACTAATGCTACGAGTGAAACTATAAAAGTCAGCAATCCTTACCAAGAATTGCAAATGTGCTAGAGGCACTACAGCTCCCACATATTACCAAAAATCTTTAAGCAAGAAGGGGTACCTCTGCAACACATATTAGTCCTTGGATTTAACCCATCAAGATCCCCATATTAGTCGCTGTAGTATGGTAGATAGTGTATTGGCTTATTAGACGTGAGAGGCCATGCTCCAAGCATTAGATCAGACATCGCGAATGAAATTTGAAAAAATATTTCTTCGAGACTTCCACTCAGCAGATTTCTTCAAAACCTCTGAGAATAAAATAAAAAAAATTGCCATGAAAAGTTTCTCAAAAATTTGTCGTTTGGAGTCGACTTTAAACTGCAGGTCCCGCCACTTTTGGATACAATTAACAAACATAACATAAGTGATATGAGAAGCTAGATCGTAATCCTGACTGAAGGGCTGTAGTGACCAATTATTATCTCTGAATGCCAGGACAAAACGCAGAATGTGAACAACGCTCTTCAGCTCCCACATATTTATCCTGGAATTTAAGGAATTTAATATTCCCCGTAAAAAAATCTATCAAAACCCTCACATTGAGATTACTTTCCATTCTAGAATGTTCTAAAATGCTAATTGCCGACACCTCAGAAATAAACTCCCACTCCAATGCTAGTATCCATTTTCAAGCTACTCGCAAAGATTGCAGGACTGCTTAGTAGATTACTCACGCCATGAAAAATCCCTAAATGTAGCCTGCAGAAGTCCACATAGTCCTTGACCATAGAATCCGTAAAGCCCAGAAAACGGTCATATCCAAACTTCTTTTTCTTGACAATACTCCTTCCAAATAACCCCGATAAGTTATTTGCCGAAAGTCCCCACTGATCACCACGAGGCTTAAAGAGCAATTCTAACCATTCCTGATATGCCTATAAATACACTTTAATTTTATTTTTCGCCTCTCCAGGTCCGCAGCCTCCTACTATATATAGCAACCACATAGGAGAACATGTATCACCACAGATACACGAATATGTAGCATCAGTTCTAGTAGATCCAATAGTTTTTATATCTGCTCCAATCGTCATCAGGCAGGTAGTGTGTGGGCTTATTAAACGTAAAGCCAAGGGGCAAACCCCAGATCGGACATTAAAACGAAATAAGAAAAAAAATATTTATTAGGCGACTTCCCCTCAATGGATTTCTAACAAAAACTCCGCGAGTAAAATAAAATTGACATGAAAAGTTTCCCAAAAAAAATCTGTCGTACGGAGTCAACTTTGAAATGTAGGTTCCGCCACACATGTGTAAAATTAACACACACAACAAAAGTGGTATGTATGTAATCGTGATCAAAACTAATCGACTTGACCCCTTTAAAATACTTTCGAGCGAGTATCTTCCAGTCCTTAGGCCCATTTCGTGGTTTCAAAAGTATGGCACTGGAATTCGACATCTGTCAAACAAAGTTGTGAAACCAATTTTTTTCTTTTCAGTTGAAAGACTGACATTGACGAAAATGGATCGCTTAACTATCACGCAACGCATAAAAATTGTGAAAACTTACTACAAAAATGGTGATTCTGCCACAGCCACGAATCGAACAAAATTTTCTTCAGCGATGAAGCACATTTCACACTCGGTGGGTATGTTAATAAACAAAATTGTCGTATTTGGGGTTCTGAGAATCCTCAAGTAATTGAAGAGAGGCCATTGCATCCAGAAAAAGCCACCTTTTGGTGCGCTCTTTGGTCTGAAGGTGTGATTGGACCTTACTTCTTCGAAAACGACGATGGAACGACTGTCACCGTCAATTCGGAGCGTTATGGTCATATGATAACCGACTTTTTTTTGCCTGCTAATGAATAATACGACGTGGAGAATATGTGGTTTCAACAGGACGGTGCCACATGTCATACAACTTGAGCGAATATGGCTTTATTGCAAGAGACATTTCCTGGCCGCGTAATTTCTCGTCGTGGCGATATCAACTGGCCACCAAGATCATGCGATTTGAGACCATTAGACTTTTTTTGTGGAGCTACGCGAAAGATAAACCTTCAACTCTTGAGCACTTAAAGAGCAAACTAATGCAAAACTTCAAAGAATTTGGTAATAGACACGATATATGGCATCCGGTAGCTACATTGATCTATCGAGAAAGAAATATTTTGTACATCGAAGTTAAAAATGAAACAAAAAAATCTCTATGTGTAGTCTTTGATCTTGTTAGCGTTTGTTATTCTCATGTCTTCTTACAAAACGTAATTGGCTTATTAATGTTTTTGCTAAAGTATAAATGACATAAAAAAATCTCTAAATAGGATTTTATTTTGTAACAATGTGAGTCAGAGTATTTCCTTGTTTTTATTTTATTTTATACAATGTAGAGAAAATGCCTTGTTACAGTGGGGTGCTTGGGTGTAAAGCAAAAAGCAAACCCCAAAAAACAGGGGCCACATAAACGTGATCCTTGGGAGGCATGGCACTACAGGAAAGCATGTCTTCTTCCTTTTTTTTTACTTGGTTGTCATTTAAAACTTTGATTTATTTTTTTCGTCTTCTTTTTAAGTAGGCTTTTAAAAGAAAAATCCACTTGGACGTATGAGTAACCTGACAAAGATTTAATATTAATCATACGTACTGTTGACTAAGATGTAGAATTGATATGAAAAAAATCAAAAAAATACAAGCGCTTACCACGTTTGTTTTTTTTTAGCAACTTCAAGCAAATCTAATACGATTTCCTAGCGCATCCCATTTAAAGCCTTACCTGCTGTGCTAAAATAAAAGCACGATTTTTCTTTAGAAAACAACAAAGCAATACAACGAACGAAAATAGGGTAGAGATCTCTAAAACCAAGGTTTTTTTGCTACTTTATTTAGTTTAAAAAAAATTGGTTGTTGTTGTTGTTTGCTTATTTCTTTCTTTCTTCCATTACTGCAGTTGTTGATTGTTATTGCTGTTGTTGTTTTTGTTGTTGTTATTATATCATCTGCCATAAGAACTGTAAAAAGTTTTGCAGTTGTTCTAACATTTTTACCGTAATACCGCAAAAGTGTAACAAAGTTTTACAAATACTTCCGCTTCAAGTGTCTTCTTTAACTTCAGCTGTATATACATACAGAAAAATACATACATACATACATACATACATACAAACAAACATACATACCTATACCCAATACATGCATACATACAAACATAGTTTTTAAGTTACTTATTTAGAGGAGATAAATATTGTGTTGCTCGTATCGTATCGTATCGTATCCGTACATCATATTGTCTGTGATGCGGTATATAAATTGAATTGATATGAGCAAGTAAATGCTCATGTTTTTTACTGTTTTCTTTTAGTGCTAAATAATACGAAACAAAAAAAATACAACACAATCCAGTTTTCCTGTTTTTGTTTGTATTTGGGGAAAAAATTTTCCTTATTTTAGTTTTCTTTCATTGCTCGTCATAATAGCTAGCGTTCCACAACATCTTTTGCCAAAAAAAATTGTGTGGCATACTTAATGCAAGGTATTGTTGGTCCAAAGCGGGTCAAAGAACTTTTCTTTAAAAGGGTCTTTAATATAGGAATTTTCTTTTTTAATATTGTTACGTTTTTGCCTTTTAAAAACGTTTTAAATATAAGCTCGTACATTGCAAATAAAAAGAAATTAATTTGTATTTAATTTTAATTAAAATTCTTTATTATTCGCACAATTCTGTGTGCCACTGTTCATAACTTGATGTAAACAACAAAAATTGCTCTTCTTTTCCCTTTGCCTAAACAATAACAATTACTAGACAATTGTTCGACAGATCTTTGTAACGGAGATCTTCAAACCACGATTACTCTCTTCAAACACAATGTCATACAAGACTGATTAAACTTCACTAACTGACTCGGCTTTAGACCATGGCATAGTAACGGCATCTTTGTAGAAATTTAGAAAGTTCGTAAAGCTCGTCATTTCTAAAATACTATACTCACGTCAACGTTAGAACGGACGGAATTAATTCGCCACAATTCAATTATTCAAATCTTCTGGTGCGTTTTTGGAACAAGTTACTTACACATTGGCAGGATATTTACCCAATTAGTAATGATAGCTGCTATTTGAATACCAAGGCAGTCAACTGTAGTCGCCGTAGTCTAGTACATAATATGGTAGCTTATTAAACGTGAAGCCATGGTTCAAACACCAAGTCAGACATCAAAACGAAACGAAATGAAAAAAAATATTTCTTCGGCGACTTTCTCTCAGCAGATTTCTGGCAAAAATCTGAGAGTAAATAAAATTGCCATGAAAAGTTTCTCAAAAATCTGTTTTCGGAATCGACGTCAAACTGTAGCTCCCGCCAATCACGTATAAAATCAACGCACGCAACATGAGTGGTATGAGAATTTAGGCCGTAATCCTAGCTGAAGGCTTCTAATGACTAATTATATATGTATGTATGTAAACAGTCTGATGAATATTCTTGAAGTTCGTGGCTTCGCCTTCTCGACATCTCCATTATCGTTGTTTCATTATTGTTGTTTGAGTATTTTGTTTACATTTATTATTGTAGTGTTTGTTGTTGTATTTTTGTTTACTTGTTTGGCATTTTTTATATACTGGTGTTTGTTGCTATATGTGTGTTTACTTGTTTATCATGTAGACAAGTTCATTGTTTTTGTTTATAATTTTAATGTTAAACGATGTAAAAGCAAAACACCAGTATCGTGATTTTTTTATTTTCGTAGGTTAGGTTAGAGGACGTGTACTTGCCAATTAAGACAAACACAGTACCCGGAGGTCGAATTGACCCATTGTACAACGTCCTAGTTTCTCACACCACTTATGTTGTGTGTGTTAATTTTATACATGAGTGGTGGGACCTACAGTTTAAAGTCGACTCCGAACGACAGATTTTGGAGAAACTTTTCATGACAATTTTATTTACTCTCAGAGTTTTTGCCAGAAATCTGCTGAGAGGAAGCCGCCGAAGAAATACTTTTTGTATTTTGTCTTGATGTCTAGCCTGGGGCTCGAACCCTGGCTTTATGTCTAATAAGCCAACACACTACCTACTAGACTACGGCGTACGTACATTTTCTTAACAATATCTTAATTAAGTAGTTGCTCTGTCTGGGACATTAATACGCATTAAATACAGAATTAGTCCGTGACTCTTTGAATTTCCTGCCTCTTAACAGAAAGAGCAGCGGTATACACATATCTGTCTAGTAACTTTAATCCACATTTAAGCTACTGATAACAGACTACTGTTCGAGCTTAAATAGAAAAAGAAAAAACAAACAATTCAGTAAGCTCGTTGGGTAAAATTTTTTGTAGGAAAAAAACCCCTCGGGGAACAGTTCGAAAAACCCTCAAGTATTCATATGATGTGGCATCAGGAAGGTAAACAGTCTGTCTGGAATCCCAATGTGTTTAAAATGTATAGATCGTAGTGTATATCATTATAAAGTCGACCTTGAATGAATATTACTCTTGCTTCACGAGTTTTAAATGTATTTTTCAATCCATAAGTCTATGAATACATATTGCAAAGGGAAAACCATAAAGCGGTGGTAATTTCTTCAGAAGCTGCTTATTTGTTATTGATTTATTGTATAAATGCATAGATTTATGTCGTTTGAGAACTAAACAACAGAGCTTTTAATATGCAATTGATCACACCGAGCTATAAAGGATGGAAATTAGGAGCGTAAATGGTTTTATTAGACGGTAAGGGACTCTTTAAGATGCTTTGAAGAGGGTATTGTGAAGAAAGGAAACTTTTGATATGATAGGCTTCCACGGACTATTTGGTCAAGGTTAGGACTTCTACAAGCTACATTTGGTGGTCTTTTATGGCGTGTTTAACTTATTAAGCACTCCTTCAAATCTTTGCGGGCAGCTCGAAAATGGATACTAGTACTGGAGTGGGACAATATTTCCAAGCTAGGTCCCATAATAACTCCGATATGCGGATGTCAGTATTTAAAAACGGTTTAGAAAGGAAAAAATCCTCAATATGGAGATCATACAGGCATGATTGGTCATTAAAACCCTTTAGTCAGGATTACGACCTAGCTTCTCACACCACCTATGTTGTGTATCTTAATTTTATATACGAGTTGAGTGACCTACCGTTTAAAGTTTAAAGTCAACTCCGGCCGACAGATTTTTTAAAAACTATTCATGACAATTTTATTTACTCTGATGAAAAGAAGTCGCTAAAGAAATATGTGTTCAGACTAGACTACGGCGACTTCATTAGACTTTCCAGATAAATTAGCTGAAAAACTCTGTTACCACACTAAATTTCTCGCACCGCGCATTTAATTTGAAGAAAGAATTTTGGCACTCCTTAAAGGCTATCAAACTCTTCGGTTGGGCCTGGGCCTGTAGGCAGATGGGTAGAAGTGGCTGTCCTCTATATAGAATTAAGAGCGGACACATTTAGCCCACATACAAATGCAATTTTGATACCACAGTTTCACATTTTTCCCTAGTCCAGTAACCAATCGGAGCTTTCGATAAAGCGACTCTGACTGCCAATATCAATGAATGGCAGTTCATCCATTCTCCTACATATAGTAGGCACCCAGGCGACTCTTTATCCTCCAACCAAGTGCCAGGCACGTCTACAGTAGGTCAAGAACAGTCTCATCCTCTTCCTTATCTCCACAGTTTCTGCAGAAATCATTTGCAAGGTGTTCAAGACCAATACGCCTTGCATGGGTTTCTATAAGACAATGCCCCATAAAAACACCGACAACAGAGCCTACTTCTTTGGAGTTTAAGTAAAGCTACCACACGCATTCTATCCTGCCCAGGCCAGATTTTCTGTGCCATTCTGCCCGTGCAAAAAGCTGCCCATCTACTGTTGACAAGGTCCACGATTTCTTTGTCAATTATAAGCTTGCAGGCACCCAAAGGGATCCCCAATGTCTAGAATTCATCAGAGAGTTCGATGAACGTGCTCTTTCTGTCTAGTTCATCCGTTCTTTTGAAGTCGCCGTAGTCTAGTAGGCAGTGTGTTGGCTTATTAGACGTAAGGCCAGGGTTCGAGCCCCAGGCCAGATATCAAAACAAAATACAAAAAGTATTCCTTGGGCGACTTCCTTTCAGCAGATTTCTGGGTAAAACTCTGAGAGTAAATAAAATTGCCATGAAAAAGTTTCTCAAAAATATGTCGTTCGGAGTCGACTTTAAACCGTAGGTCCCAACACTCATGTATAAAATTAACACACACAACATAAGTGGTGTAAGAAACTAGGACGTTGTACAATGGGTCAATTCGACCTCCGGGTACTGTACATGTCTTAATTGACAAGCACACGTCCTCTAACATAAACTAACCTCATCCGCTCTGGAATATCTCTCGGTACCCATGTGATACCAAAATCATAACAATTCACCACCTCGTTAAGACATCAGCGGAAGAACATCCTGGAGTTCATTACATTAGAATCCTATGCTCTGATAGCCTAGGCCTGGGATTTAAAATAAAGTTTTGGAATAGGTGACAAAAAGACAACAGTCAGTCTTGTGTGGAGACGCGGTGCGTTTGAAGAAAGTAATCGTGGTTTGAAGATCTCCGCTACAAAGATCTGTCGAATAATTGTCTAGTAAATGTTATGCAAAGGATGTAAACAGAAGAATAACAAACAAAGCAATTGTTGTTGTTTACATCAAGTTGTGAAAATTGTGCGAATAATAAAGAATTTTAAATTAAAACTAAACACAGATTAATTTTTATTTTATTTGCAATCTGCGAGCTCATATTTTAAACGTAAACGAATTTATATTTTTAATTTCGTAATTCAACAAATGGTTCATCCTTTTCATTTGAAGTGTAAACGTTGCCATGTCTACATTCTTTCCGGTTTTGTTTTTATTTGTTCAGTGTGTGTTGCATGCAACGTTACTGCATAGTATGTTTATCAATTAGTTTGTTATACATTCAATCCTAAGCACAGTTACACCAATACTCTCCCTCTCTCTCTTGTTCGCTAGCTCTACGTCTCTCATCCTTTCTCTTGCTCTCCATAACTTATTTTATGATGATGATTATGATACATCGTTAAGGAATATGCTATGTATTCTTTATTTATTTTGATTTTATTTCTTCTAATAATTCATATCTATTCAGATACAAGGTATGTATAAATATATATGTATACATACATATGTAAGTATAACATACATATGTTTAAAGAAAGAGAGAGAGGGAGAGAGAGGGAGAGAGAGTGAAAGAGGGTATTTGTTTTAATGGAATTTAGATGAGGCATTCAATATATTAGAAAAACAATGGCATACCTATAGGTGCTGGGAAATAATTCTCTTCACTTTATATAAAAACCTTTTTTCGCAATAATTATACGTACAACCCTAATATTTTCCATACTATGTACAGCATATTTATAACAAAATATTTTATTTATTTATGGAACTTATAAAAATTAATGTTTTTGTATACTTCAACCAGAGTGTAATACACAAGCTATTACATATGTGTACAGAGAGAGAGTGAGTGTGTAGTTGTGTGCATAATGTAATCAAGATTATATTAGAAAACTATAGCATACTTATTGGATTTAAAAGAAATTATAATTTAAAGCATATTTAGGTAGGTATTAAATAAACATATTGCAAGTTTCTTAACAAGATTTCTTTCATATTTATTTTCATAAATAAATTAAAAAGAAAAAATAATAGCAACAACAACAGCTACAAGAGCAAATAAATATAAATTTCTGATGAGTTACTCAAAGGAATTGAACATTTTATTTCAGAATTCTGTTGCTGCTGAAGATGAAAATAATTAAGAGAGTTTAATGAAGAAAATTTTGGAAATGAAATTTTGGAGTTCGATTAGGAAAAATAATTAATTATAGCAAGCAGGCAGTATCGTACAGTGGAAATATTCGAAATCCATTTAGGCAGACTGCTAAGGAATTGTTAGTATATCAATAGAAAGAAAAATATAGAGAAACATTTTCTACACTGGCAAGCGGTTTTACTGGAACAGAAAGTCGTGCAAATTGTGAGACAGCTTTAAGACCTTGTAGCTCTAGGAAAAAGAGTATGAGATAAGTATAAGTATAATATGTTTGCTGATTTCTTCGCCAGTACTTATTCTAATTCTGCTTACAAGGATACAAATATTTACCCTTACTCGCTGACATCGGCTTATGTAATATCTATTCCAACATTTAATGACTATGATATTTTCGTGAACCTGAAAAAGTTAAAGATGTCTTTTCGTCCTGGTCCTGATGGGGTTCCAAGTTGTGTTTTAAATCGATGTGCAGAGTCATTCATCATTAGTCATATTGTTTAATACCTCGATTAATTATGGATATTTTCCTGTGTTTTGGAAGAACTCATATATCTTACCGCTTTTTAAATCGGGCAATAAGTCTGATGTTACAAATTATAGAGGCATTGCAAAACTGAGTGCTATTCCAAAAATGTTTGAGAAACTGATTGCTGATTTTTTGGTTCATCATACTTCATCGTTATTATCACCTCATCAACATGGTTTCCGAAAAGGGTGTTCAACAACAGCCAATTTACTTCAGTTAACATCCATGATAAATGCGGCCTTTTCTCAACAGAACCAAACTGATGTAATTTTTACGGATTTTAGCAAAGCGTTCGATAAAGTGAATCACAAATTTCTGTTAACAAAATTGGATTTAATGGGTGTAAATTATAGGAGTTTAAGATGGCTTGAATCGTATTTGGCTGGTAGAAAGCAGACAGTATGTGTGAACAATAGCTTATCTAAGTATATTTATGTGCTATCTGGAGTTCCTCAAGGCAGCCATCTTGGTCCACTTCTTTTTTCGCTGTTTATAAATGATCTTCCTAACATAATTAATTTTGCCAATATCTTGATGTATGCTGACGATGTAAAAGTTTTTTTCTCGTTTAATAATTTCATCGAACATATTTATCTTCGAAATGATCTCAATAATTTATTTTCGTGGTGCGAGTACAACATGATGGAGCTGAATATTAAAAAATGCAAATGTATGCGGTTCTCAAGAAATAATTTTATCAAGGTTAATTATTTGCTTGGTGGTCCTCAATTGGAGATAGTGGACTCTTTTCTTGATCTAGGGATCCTATTGGACACAAAATTAAACTTTAATGATCATGTCACTTTGACTGTAAATAAGGCAAGAAGCACTCTTGGCTTCATAAAACGTTGGGCAAAAGAATTTTCTGATCCATATATTACGAAACAGCTTTATGTATCACTTGTCAGACCAATTTTGGAGTATGGATCCATCGTATGGGAAAAATATTTTTTTACAGACGTAATTTTCCGGGCACAACGACGTATATCCACTGAATGTTCTCTGGAGTATTTGGCAACTGGCCCTAAATGTTATTGAAAAATTATCTTCAGCGATAAGATGATGGATGAATAGGTAGGGTTATATATATATATAGGTATATAAAATTTGAGAGGATACCAAACCAGGATCCAAGAGCAACCAATGCATCCCAAAAAGTCACTTTTTGGTATAGATTTTGAGCTTTTGATGATCATACCACATTTTTTTTTTACCTTACTGGTAACGCCGGTCTTTGTATTTCGATTACTACCAACTTCTTTTGGCCTAAATTGGATGGTCTGAATGCCAACAACATCTAGTATAAACAGGACCACGTAAATCAGACCACATTATATATCCTGCACGAGCAATTATTGGATGGTCATCTTCCCTGGAAGTGAAGCGTCAACTGGCCACCAGAAAGCTGTTATATACCACACATCAAACAAATAATATGCGATCATATTTCGCACACACTCTTACAGGAAAGATATGCCGCAGAAAACTGTCACCCAGGAACCCAATAATTCAAGGAGATGACAAAAGAGAAGCTTATTTGAGTAATCATTGAACACAATGCGAACTATGGCGAGTACTTTCTAGCGGGATACATTTTCAATTCTACTTTAGCAGGGGTTTTCATGAAAATTAATCGGAATAGTCCAGGACTACTATCTCAATGTAAATCTGGTATCGTGACCATATGGAATTAATTTCTTGGACCGATGAATGCAATACAGAAACTATTAATAATGCCTCTTGTCGATTTTTCACAGAGGGTGACGTCTGTCACCACATTTCCTGCCATTCTCTATGGCACTGAAGATATTGCTACGAAAATCAAAAATCTGGATAATGGTGTTTTGCTTTTACATCGTTTAACGTTAAAATTATAAACAAAAGCTACAAAAACAGAACAATACAGTAAACAAACCTGTTCACAAATTATCGTACTGCTTAATATAACAACAAACACCAGCATAAAGAAATTGGTAAACAATTAAACAAAAATATACCAACAACAATACAATAATAAATGTAAACAAAATATACAAACAACAATAATGAATGTAAAGAATGATGTTTACATCTATAGAGATTTCGAGAAGCCGAAGTCATGAACATTCGCCTTCAAGAGCATTCATCAGACTGTTTACCCTGCCATATAAAAGGCAAGGCAAAGCAGGCGAGTGGGTCAGTAAAAGTTTAGTCAGCCTTGTGTGAAGACGCGGTGCGTTTGAACAGAGTAATCATGGTTTGAAGATCTCCATTACAAAGATCTGTCGAATAGTTGTCTACTAATTGTTATTGTTTATGCACAGGGTATAAACCGAGTAATAACAAAAAAGGGCGATTGTTGTTGTTTACATTAAGTTGTGAATTGTGAGAATAATAAAGAATTTTAAATTAAAACTAAACACAAATGTATTTTTTATTTTATTTGCAATCTAGGAGCTCATATTTTAAACCTTTTTAAAAGGTAAAAACTTAACAATATCTGGGAAATTTTGGAAAGAATTGGAAATTAAAAATAGGCTTTTTAAGCAATTTTATGAGAATGCAAAAAAATTGTGCTGTGGAATTACTTTAAGGGTTCCTTGAGAGTAAACCGGATTCACTAGGCCATCTAAATTCTATTCTAATTGTTTTTTTAATTCTTGGACATGAGATGGGCATGAGATTCTACTACAGAATGTATATGGAATTTGTTAAGGAGTTATATTAAGACAATTTCAATTATTTCTTTATTTTTTATATTGGTTAGTGATAGGCCTTCTGCTTATATTATTACCACGTTCCTTTCTGTATTGCAAGTTTCTTCAAAAATTATTGGAAACTTTTAATTTTACACCTGCTCTGCTATTTGTTTGTGTTGTTTTTTTCTGTTTAATTTCGAAAGTCATCAAAAAATTTCTTTAATTTGCAACACATTTGATGACAAACAATAAAAACAAAAGAAATAAATTTATTTAGTTTTTCTCACAGGCAATTAAAAAAACTAAGGTGGCAAGGTGGCCCCACACACTGTACTGTAGTAAATCTAATAAAATACGTGCTATAATTTCAATTCAGTGTTGCCAAGCCATTATTGAATTGATGACAATTTGTTTTTCCAGCACTTTTTTCCTTAATGGCCCAACAAAAATCGTAATAAATTCTTTGGGTGTGAGAAACAAAGAAACTTTTTTTTTATTTTTGTATTTGACAACCCAAAATTGTTTGTTTGTTTGTTTTTTTATAATTTGTACTCCTCCTTCCTTCCCCCTTCTGTTTTGACTGCTGAGCGTATAATAAACAATAAAATTTCAACATTTTGAGCGAAAGTATTTCTTTATTTTCTCTCCAACAAATATTTGTGGAATGATTAAGGCCTTCCCCTGTTGGTTGTATGTTTGCCAAAAGAAAATAAAATCTTTACAATAATAACAACAACAACAAATGATATCTTCAATACAACAATAAAGTGTTTGTGTGTGTAAAAGGATACCTTGCTAGAGTATAGAGTAGTTATCTCAAGTGTTAAATCACCTGATGCCGTCAGCATGATTTATAGCCAAGAAAAAAATAAAAAAACACACAAACAATGGGAACTTAACATTGGCATCAGAGTATGGCTAAAGAAAATAATTTAAAGGCCACCAATAAACAAACAAAAGGCACAAGTGATGAGTAAGGCATACTTTTAGGTAGCACAACAACAACAACAAAATGGTCAAAACACTGATAAGCTATCAATACACGACTAAAAACTGGGCAATCGTTGGATAAAATATAAGGTTGGTGGTGGTGTTAGTGCTAGTGTTGCTGATAGCCGGACAAGGCTCTCAATAAAACTGTAACTGACCCTTTTCTTTAATAGCATAGTAGGTAGGTGTGTGTGTATGAGTTTTTTATTTCCGAACCATAAAAATTATTTTCAAATGTTTCACTTTCAACTCACGTTACTGTTTTGTTGAGTAACCAAAAAAAAACAACACCACAGAGGGGAAAAAATTGAAAATTGAACTCCAAAATCATCTCGAATATCTTTGTTTGCCTGCCCCCAAGGAACGCAATCAGTGGCAATACAAGTTTAGAAGTTTTATTGCTATTTTCTCTTCATCTGCTGCTGCTTTTCGTGCTGCAGCAATACAAACACAAGCAATTGTAAAACTTAATATTCACACACATACACACACACATACGTACAACCATTACACATACCTTTCGGTTGTTTTATTTTATGATGCCAGTTTTTTTTAGTTTTTCTCCCTTTTTTCCTTGAATATTATAGTGTATGTGGAGAGAGAGAGAGAGAGTAAGAGAGAGAGAGAGTGAGTAAGAGAGAGAGAGAGTGAGTAACCAGTTCCATAAGAAACTTAAGTTATTATCAAGATTTGTTTTGGTTTTCTTGATTTTTTTTTTATTTTCTTCATCTTTTCAAATATTCTTTCTACTCCTTTTCCACAGGCTGGAGTTTAGTAATGTAACGCATTACCCGAAATTGTTTGAATATTGGGTAGGGGAAAAACATATTCAAACTAATTACTGCCATTTCTTAATATCTTTTCGATTTTAATGCATTTAGGTACAACCATTTCGTGGTTTCAAAAGTAAACGTAAATAAAACACATATAAAATATTCTTTTCATGATATTTCTTTTTTTTTATTGTAAAGTTTGACCGTTGACATTATGTGCGAAACACTAAATCATTTAAATGACCTCCATGCGAAGTGTTGCAAGCATTGATTCTTTTGAGGTAATTTTCGACCACTTTTTGACACATATTGGGCGGTATCTCAGCCATAACTTGACGAATGTTGGTTTTTAAGTGCTCAAGAGTTGAAGGTTTATCTGTATAAACACGGTCCTTTGCATAGCCCCACAAAAAAAAGTCTAATGGTGTCAAATCGCATGATCTTGGTGGCCAGTTGATATCGCCGCGACGAGAAATTACGCGGCCAGGAAATGCCTCTTGCAATAAAGCCATATTCGCTCGAGTTGTGTGGCATGTGGCACCGTCTTGTTGAAACCACATATTCTCCAAGTCGTATTCATGGAGCAGAAATAGCAGGCAAAATAAAGTCGGTTATCATATGACCATAACGCTCCAAATTGACGGTGACAGTCGTTCCATCGTCGTTTTCGAAGAAGTAAGGTCCAATCACACCTTCGAACCAAAGAGCGCACCAAACAGTGACTTTTTCTGGATGTAATGGCCACTCTTCAATTACTTGAGGATTCTCAGAAACCCAAATACGACAATTTTGTTTATTAACATACCCACCGAGTGTGAAATGTGCTTCATCGCTGAAGAAAATTTTGTTCGAAAAATTGCCGTCCACCGCCTGTTGTTCAAGCACCCATTCCACGTATCTACGACGTTGTGAATGGTCAGCTGGCTTCAGTTGTTGTATGAGGTGGACTTTATATGGAGGTAGGTGTGTAGCCATAATGTGCCGTAAGACAGTCCTAATTCGTGAGAACGACGAGGAATCGACACATTCGGGTCTTCGGCAACACTTTCACTTACAATAGCAATATTTTCAGCGGAACGAGCGAAACGATGATGCACAGGCCTTTCAATATTTGTAAACACTCCAGTCGCTTCAAATTTCTTCACAATTTTGCCAATTGCTTGCGTAGTTGGACGATTATGTAAACCATGATCTCCTCTTAAAGCACGATACGTGCCAGTGGCAGAATCACCATTTTTGTAGTAGGTTTTGATAATTTTTATGCGTTGTATGATACTTAAGCGATCCATTTTCGTCAATGTCAGACTTTCAATTGAAAAGAAAAAAAATTGGTTCCACAACTTAGTTTGACAGATGTCGAATTCCAGTCCCATACTTTTGAAAGCACGAAATGGATAACCCTTTATAACGAAAAAGATAAGAAGACGCAATAAGAGTTTGCATAACTATCAAGAGTGACTCAAAAAGGAATTTAAAAGCAGTAGGATTCATTCAAAATGAAGGAAATTGGTTGCCACATGAACTGAAGTTGAGGTATGATGAAAGACAATTATTCACGTCTGAGCTGTTGTTTGGTCGCTTTAAAAAGAATTCATTTTTGCTTGGAATTATCTGTGGCAATGAATAATGAATTCATTGTGACATATAATGGATTTCCAAGCACAGGAAATCATATGTGCAGCGTGGGAAAAGAGCAAAATCTAAAATATCCATTATGGTTAGACAATGTTCTGTATTTGATAGGCTCAAAAAGATGTAAACATACATGCATACATAATTGGTCATTATATCCCTTCAGTCAGGGTTACGACAAAGGTTCTCACGCTACTTACATACGTTGTGTGCGTTAATTTTATCCACAAATGATGGGACCTACAATTTAAAGTCTCCGGCTTCGGAAAACAGATTTTTGAGAAACTTTTCATGGCAATTTTAATTTAATCTCAAAGTTTTTGCAAGAAATTTGTTGAGAGGAAGTCGCCTAAGAAACATTCGTTTCATGTTTTGTTTTGCGGGCAATGTCTGGGCTGGGATTTGCACCGTGGGCTCACGTCTAATAAGCCAATACACTACCAACTAAACTACGGTGACTTCTAGACCAACCCAAAAATTTTTTCCTCGGAAGATTTTACAAGCGTCGACACGTGTTTTTTAGAAGGTTGCCCTAAATATCCTAATGTCGTTCATTCAACCATTTAATATGGATAACCCTACTGTAGTCAAAATCTCGGGTCTTGTAACAGAATCTTCTGTGCAATGATCGTAATTTTCATTGAAAAATAATCTTCACCGCTGAGGTTCATTTCCGGATGAATAGGTACGTCAACAAACCAAACGATACTAATCCATATAAGATCCACCAGCTCTACTGCATCGTGCAAAAGCCACCTTTAGATATAGATTTTAGTCTGGCGGCTGGATCGGTCCATATTTCTTTAAGAACAATATTCGCTCGTACCAGATTTTATATCCTGCACAAGCGATTTGAGGGTATGATCATCATCCAGTAAAGATGTTGTAAACCGGCCACCGAGATCCAACAATTTCACCACATTCGACTCTTTCCTGTGGGATTTTATAAAGTGACACGTTTGTGTGAGAGAGTTAGGCACCGTAGTCTAGTAGGTAGTATATTGGCTGATTAGACATAAAGCCAGGGTTCAAGCCCCAGGCCAGACATCAAGACAAAATACAAAAAGTATTTCTTTGGCGACTTCCTCTCAGCAGATTTCTGGCAAAAACTTTGGGAGTCAAATAAAATTGCCATGAAAAGTTTATCAAAAATCTGTCGTTCGGAGTCGACTTTAAATTGTAGGTCCCACCACTCATATATAAAATTAACACACACAACATAAGTGGTGTGAGAAACTAGGTCGCACTCCTGAATGAAGGGTTGTAATGACCAATTATGTATGTACGTATGTACTTACATATGTATGGCACGTTTATGTGACTGGTGGAAGAAGGGAGAAAGTGAAAGAAAAGTCTTTAAGTAAGCTTACTCCGGAATACTATCGGGGCTCTACATTTGGAATCATTTCCACAACAATGCTTCTCATTTGAGTTGCAAAGGGCTTTGGATCATTTCGCAACATGCAGGTAAGGTCACTCCATAGGACTATCGGGGCTCTCCAATTGGAATCATCTGCACAACACGCAAATAAGCCTACTCCTCAGGACTATCGGAATTCTACTCTACAACACGCAAGTATGTTCACTCCACAGGAAAATCGGGGCTCTCCATTCGGAGCTATTCTACAACCCGCAGGTAAGCTCACTCCGCAGAACTATCGGGACTCTCTATTTGAAGTTATTTCCACAACACAAAAGTAAGCTCACTCCACTATACTCTCAGAGCTCTTCATTTGGAACCATTTCCACAACATCTATACTCGCATGTTAGCTTACTACCCATGAAACTAATGAGGCACGCAAAATAAGTTGCAAGCGATCTGCAAATGCGTGTCTTAAAGCCAAGAAAATATATTGTTACGTTTTTACCTTTTAAAAACGTTTAAAATATGAGCTCGTAGATTACAAATAAAATAAAAAGAAATCTGCGTTTAGTTTTAATTAAAATTCTTTATTATTCGCACAATTCTGTGTGCTACTGTTCACAACTTGATGTAAACAACAACAATTACTGTTCTTCGTTATTCTTCTTTTCTTTATTAGACAGTTATTCAACAGATCTTTGTAACGGAGATTTTCAAACCACGATTACTCTTTTCAAACGCACAGCGTCTTCTACTAACTCGCTCGCCAGCTTTACCTTGCCTTTTATATGGTAGGGTAAACAGTATGATGAATGTCGTTGAAGGCGAATGTTCTTGTCTGCGCCTTCTCTATAAATGTAAACATCGTTGTCTACATTCATTATTGTTGTTTGTGTATTTTGTTTGTATTTATTATTGTAGTGTTATTGGTGGATTTTTGTTTACCGTTTTTTATGCTGGTTTTTGTTGTTATATTAAGCAGTACGATCATTTGTAAACAGGTTTGTTTACTGCATTGTTTTGTTTTTGTAACTTTTGTTTATAATTTTAATGTTAAGCGATGTAAAAGCAAAACATCAGTACAGGTATCCCACGTTTAACGCGGTAATTCTACAACGCGTTTTCGATATAACGCGATTCAAAAAAAAAACAGTTTCATTACAACGCGAAATTTCGACTTGTATAACGCGAAATTGAAAATGACAATGCTTTTTATTTTTGCCTTACACAGTTTGTCATGCATTCCTGGGAATTACAATTTTGTACTGTTAATACTAGATAATGCGCCAGGACATCCAAAAGACTTGAATTATCCCAATGTAAAAATAGCTTTTGTACCACCTAATACAACGTCTATCATTCCACCGTTAGACCAAGGTATAATTAATATCTTCGTTCAAAGCGTATTATATTCAGCAAACATTTCAACATTTTCTTAATAAAATCGATTCGAATGCTAACATGACGGTTACAGAATTGTGGAAAACATTTTCAATTTTATTCATTCACTGTATTGAAATAGTAGCATCGTCTATTAAAGAATTGAAACAGTCTACTTTAAACGGATCTTGGAAAAAGATGTGGCCGGAGAGTGTTTTAAAACATAGAGTGGTACCACCATTGAATTTTGAAATTAGTCGGATATTAAATGTGGGCCACCGATTTGGTGGAGAAGGTTTTGATGATATGCTAAGATGATATTAATGAAATAGTATATGAAGCTGCAGATTTCAACGAAGAAAAGTTGATTCTATTAGCAACTGGATCTCAAACTGCTTCAAATATCGCACATGAAAATGAAGACATTGATTCTGAGGAAGATATCTGTGAATCAATTCCAGATTTCACCCTAAAGCGCATACGAGAGGGCTTTAATTTGACTGAGAGATTGAAATCTTTTTTTTTTCAGATAATGATCCTTCAATGGAGAGATCAAGCAAATTTAAGAGGCAAATGGAGATGAATCTAGCGCCTTATTACGAAATCGAAATACAGTTAGAAAAAAAGCAAACAAAGGGTGGTAACTGATTTCACAATCGCACAATCACTGGAAGAACGTCCAACAAAATGTTTTTTTATCAAATGACGAGAACAATGCCGAGGAAATTTCTTCTGGTGAAGTTATACGCCCAAAGCGCTCACTATTTCGACGTAATATGGTGATGAATTTTGATTTTGAGTTGTAAACGTACATACATCTTTAATTTAGTACCAATTTTATTTTGAAAAAAGCTTATTGGAACATAACCCTCAAATTTATATGAAAGCTAAGTCTTCTATGACGTGAATTACATAACGCGGAATTTTCCTGGAACGTAAACACCGTGTCATACGATTAAGATTTTTCATTTTCGTAACAATATGTACATATTTTTGGCAATTACGCTTAGAATCAAATTACTGAGTAGAGCAACATAAAATCCTTACCGTATATGTATGTATCTGCAGACATTTTCTCTAATATTTGTATGCTTTTGTAGAAATCATGAGACAGGAAGAGAGGGAACGAAGGAAGCTGTAGAAATGAGTTTGTGTGATTATTGTCTATGTATGTACTCGTATGTGCTATCCATTCATTGCCTGTAAGTGTATTCACTTACCGAATGTGAAGTTCCTTGCTTGTATTTGTTCCTTTACAGCGGAAGCTTTAAAATTTTCTTGTTTGCTATTCTTGTTGTTTTTTCTTTGTATGTTTTCTTGTTTTGTTTCCTATTTTTAACGTTTTTCCTGATTATTGTTGCTTTCAAGTGATGATGTTATTATTGTTGTTGTTGGTTACTTAATAATTCTTTTGTTTGTTTTTGTTTTTTTTTTTTCTTTATCAGTTTATTTTTCCTTCCTTTTGATAGATACTCGTTGTGTTGTTCTTGGGTGTTGGTGTTGCTACTGCTTTGGATTTTTTAACGTCTCTTTTTTATAATTTTTCTATGTTTTGTTGAAGTCATAAATTTTTCCAAATATTTTCCCCCCTTTTTTGTATTTGCTTTTCTTTTTTACGAGTGTTATCATCGCTTCAAATGCTTGTATTTCTTATCCTTTATTTGCCTTTCCTTTCTCCACTGTAGTGTTTGTTGAGAGGAGTAGATAAATCGCTTTGTAAACAATTTTTTTTATTTATTTGTTATTATGAATGGATGATGCATTAATAAAACATAAGAAATATCGCAAATAATAAAAACAACAAAACGAAATAAAACAAACAAACAAAAAAATTGCTATAAAAAACCAGCCTGTAATTTGATACAAACATTTGAAAAGCAATTGAACAAAAGCCAAATATTTATTTCCTTTTCTTCAAGTGTTGCTTTGATATCCTTTTTCTATTTGTCTCCTTTGTTAAGTACCAAGTTTAGATTGTTGAAACTGTGCCGGGTAGCAATGTGGCAAAGATAACAAGTCATCAATAACTGTGTTTCTGCTGCCGATATTAGAATTTAATTTGAATTCCTTTCTGTTTGTTTTTCTTGGTTGCTTGCACTTGCTCTTAATAAGGGTCAATCGAATTGTTTTTCTTTTTTTCGAAGGAAATATTCAAACAATATTAAGAAGACCAACCAACCATATCCTTAGGGACTTCCCAAAAAGGTAAAGCAAACGTAATTTTTAATAAGTTTTTGAAGGCACTAAATAATGGAAATCAACAGGTAATCTTTGAAAAATGAAAACCAATAAATAAACCAAACGGGGGGGTTATATTTCACTTTAAAGGCCAAACTGTGATATACGACAAGTGTAAGATAATGCGTAAGGTAATATTGATGCGCCATCTATTTTACAACCCGTATGGTGGGATACATGATAAATAACAGGCTTGCTCAACAGTTAAACTGTCTACCAAAATGTTAGTTGCTTTGTGTTTGAACAAAGCATAGTGTTTCATAAAGCCGCTGTACAAAATGTTTACAATGTATTCTATTTCAAAACGTCGTCAATGTGTATTTTTAACGCAGTCAAAAAGCAATCAGGCATCGGATTTATAGTTGATGCATTGTTTGGTTACTTTGCATATCCAAATAGTTTATATACAGCATAGTAGTAGAACTGCATACAAACTGAGCCTTAGTGGTGCAATTCAACAGTATCAAGAGAACACACACTTTCTTACCCGAATGACCTGGTAAGCATATTGTTACGAAAATGAAGAATCTTCCTACTACTATCGGGTCCGCCATTTAACGTTTTTTTTTTTTTTCAACTAGTGCTTATTTCGTGAATGGTAACACTTAGTTCATGTCTGATTTGGCAGATAATTAGTTTTATCCTTCCGCTGAACGAATATGGACCATCCAATGAGTTTTCGCTTCGCTAAGTGGGCCTACGATCGACTTACAGAAAATGCCGATTTTTGCAAAAAATATTTTCAGACGAAGCTCATTTTGATCATGACGGGTATGTAAACAAGCAAAATTGTCGCATTTAGGGCACAGAAAACCCGCACGTATGCATTGAAAAGCCGACGCACCCAAAACGAGTCACTGTTTGGTGCGGATTTTGATCCAGAGGCATAATTGGGCCATTTTTCTTCGAAAATGAGCAAGGAGTGGCCGTTACAGTCAATGGCGATCGTTATCGGGCCATGTTGAACGAATTTTTGTTCACAAAAATTGGAGAGGAGGATATTGGCAACATTTGGTTTCAACAGGGCAGCGCTACGTGCCACACAGCCGAAGCTGCACTCGTTTGGCCACCTCGGAGCTGCGAATTGACACCGTTGAACTATTATTTGTGGGGTGCCCTCAAAGATAAGTGTTACGACGACAAGCCAGAGACAATTGACGTTTTAACGGACAATATTCGTGAAGCCATTGGTGAAATACAGCTGCACACAATCGACAATGTGCTTAAAAATTGAAACGATCGTGTGGGCTATTGCATGGCCAGCCGAGGCAGCCATTTGAATGAAATTATTTTCCATTATTAACCGGAAGGATTGTACTTTCAAAAAAAATTTGAGGAAATATTCAGTAGTTTTTTGAAAGCATTTTCACAAAAAAAAGTTATTTGGCGGACCCTTTACTACTTTAAAAGGGTTAACAAGTAAACAAAAATACAACAACAAACACCCGCATGAAAAAATGGTAAACAAGTAAACAAAAATACAACAACAAACACCCGCATGAAAAAATGGTAAACAAGTAAACAAAAATACAACAACAAACACTACAAGAGTAAACGCAAACAAAATACACAAACAACAATAATGAATGTAAACAACGATGTTTACATTTACAGAGATCTCAACAAGGCGAAGCCACGAACATTCGGCTTCAAGAACATTTATCAGACTGCTTACCCTGCCATATAATGCGTGATTTTTTAAGAGCTATAGGAAAATTTTTCAAAAAAAAACACATAAAATTCAGAAAAATGCATGAAATGCTTATTTGAATCGATAGTACGGTCCATATAATTCAATGTTTGAAGATTATTTCATGCAAATGTTGACCGCGACTGCGCCTCAAATGGTCCATCCGCTTAGTCCAATTTTGGCATACTCTTTCCATCATTTCGGCCGGTATCTCACGAATAAATGCTTCAATGTTGTCTTCCAATGCGTCAATTGAAGCGGGCTGGTCTGTATAGACATGAGCTTTAACATAGCCCCACAAAAAATAGTCTAAAGGTGTTAAATCGCACGATCTAGGCGGCCAATTGACCGGTCCCGAACGTGAAATAAAGTGTCCATTGTTACACGTGCTGTGTGGCATGTGGCACAGTCTTGTTGAAACCACATGTCATGCAAGTCAAGCTCTTGCATTTTGGGCAAAAAAAAAAAAAAGTTGGAGATCACCTCACGGTTATTCACAGTTAAGTTACGATTCGCAGCATCTTTGAAGAAGTACGGTCCAATGATGCCACCAGCCCATAAACCGCACCAAACTGTGACTTTTTCTAGATGCAATGCTTTTGGCTGATCTTCACTCCAAAATCGACAACTCTGCTTATTTACGTATCCATTGAACCAAAAATGAGCTTCGTCGCCTGAACACAATTTTTCGATAAAGAAGTGGATCTTCGGCCAACTTTCCAAGAGCCCATTCACCAAAAATTCTGCGTTGCGGTAGGTCGTTCGGCTTCAATGCTTGTACCAGCTGTATTTTGAAAGGCTTCACACCTACACCACATCCTTCCGCAAAATTTTCCACGTTGTTGAGTAACAGAGGCCCAATTGCTGCGAACGGCGACGAATCGATAATTGATGGTCATCATTAACACTGGCCGGCCGATACAGCTGCGATATTTTCTTCAGTTCGCACTCTACGTGTTGGTGGTTTAATGTCCAACAATGTAAATTTGGTGCGAAATTTAGTTACAATAACCCGAATAGCCGCTTCAGTGGGTCGATTAAACTGACCATAAAATGGAAGGAGCGCGCGATGAACTTTCTTAACAGAGCACGCAGTTTGATAATAAAATTCAATGATTTGCAAGCGTTGTTCGTTTGTAAGACGATTCATGGTTAAATTATAGACCAAACTCAAGATGTTTGGTAGTGAAACAAAACACGAAACGTGCGTGAGCTGTTTAAACCAGTGTTGCCAAAAAGATTATAGCTAAAAAAAATCACCCGTTAAAAGAGTAATCAGGCTTTGAAGATCTCCGTTACAAAGATCAGTCAAACAATTGTCTTTGTTTATGCAAAGGTTGTAAACAAAGGAATAACAAACAAAGCAATTGTTGTTGTTTACATTAAGTTGCGAACAGTGGTATACAAAATTCAGGAAATAATAAAGAATTTTAATTAAAACTGAACACAAATTTATTTTTATTTTATTTGCAATCCAGGAGCTTATATTCTAAACGTTTTGAAAAGGTAAAAACGTAACAATACTTTCCTTACTATTGTCTACTTTTAGGCATATAAACATGGTAATTAAATAACAAATAAATAGCAGACTCTTATTTATTTTAATCGATAGAGAAACAACAGCAGCAACAACTTCTTTTTGTTGTTAATTTTAACAAATTAATGCCGCTACTGCCTGTTAGTCGCATAACATTTTTTCCTTTTTAATAAACTGCAGCAGAATCTTCCTTTGTGTGTGTCTGTCTATCTGTCCATTTGTGTGTGTACTTGAGTGTCGTGACAGTTTCCATTTTAGATTTTTTAACTCTGAAAACAAATACAAACGTTGTGAAGAAAACTTCGAATGACATCAAGTATACGAGTGAATAGCATTGCCACTGTAAAATCCAGGACATTCATAACAAAACTCAGCTCAGTGCAGAAAATCTGACAGACATACCATGGCACTGAAGCCGAATCTCTCTCTGCTAGTCGTAGTAGCAGTTGAGCTAATGAAGTTTTTTCTTTTGCTTGCTTGCCTTTCCATAGAACAGCTCGCGTTACTATTTAAATCTTGATGTTTAACTTTGTTGTAGTTTTTGTCATTAAATAATGACACTTTGACACTGTATGTCCCAAAAATTGTCAGTCCTGACAGTGTTGGGGCAATTTTTGGGATTCGCTGCAATTTATCACTTTTTTCTCTCTACTTTTGCCGAGCAGCAGCAAAGTATTGTTGTTGTTGTGTGTGTGTGTGGAAGCAACTATAAAAGAAAATTAAGTTTTTCCTTTTTAACGAAAATATACGGAAACATTGTTTTTCTTGCAGTTCGGGTACCCTACGCTAGGTGTGTTAAAAAGTTGGTTTGGAGAAGGCAACATTGGCAATAGTTGGAGAATACATTGGTTCATCCCCACGCATAATAATGCAGCTTCATGATAAGACTACCATAGATTGCAGCACAATACGCGAGTTGCAAGACACATTAGTCCATGGTTTTAACGTGAGTTTCGCTGTGACGGCATATCCCACGGTGCTCAAAGCACCAGCGCCCCCATGCACAGTGAGTACCAATTCAAAGGCATGCATTTGAACATGACTTCCCTCTTGATTAGGGGTCATCTTAACTTGTTTTTGACAATGGTTAAGAGTGTAAGGCCACACCAAGCTTGCGTTCACCCCGCGATTTGGGTTTAAACCACAGCAACCACGTTGCTCCCACAAGGGGCATCACTGTGGTCGGACAGAGACAGGTCTCTGGGTCTCCCGACATCCGTGGTTCGGGACTGGTGACCCAAAGATAAAAAAGACGCACAAGCAAACACAACAGTGGACACTACTCACCAACGATGAACGCAGACAACACAGACCACCCAACTCGGCAACCTATTAGCGTAGTATGCGCACGTAAACGTCGAGCTTCCTGGACCGAATACGACGAACGGCGCCGTAAGGGTAACCTACCATCAAACCACCATTTTTTTCCTACTAAAGACAAGACGAGCGAACTCGTCAAGTCTTTGCTTAGTCCGATCCATAGCTAAGGCCCTACTAAAGCAGCATATCCCCCGTCTCTATGATGCCTATCGCTTTTAAATCCCTAAGGTCATCGTGAGTTGTAGGGTACAACGATGAGGGGTTTTACATGGATACCTGTCCGCGTGGACTTAATCCCATGGTGCTCTTCGCACCATGGTGAAATACTATGCGTCTACCAACGCAACCAAATGTAGCACACTGCTACACCTGAGTACCGATTCGAAACCATGTATTTGGACATGATTTCCCCCTCGGTTAGGAGCGGAGCCTATCTAAAACTCCCTCCGATCTTTGGGTCACGGCACCCGGTTGAGAATGCAACTCCACACTGAGCCGAACTAGACTCTTCTCGCGATTTGGGTCCAAACCACAGGCACCACGATGCTCCCAAAAAGGGCCACACCAACAGCCAGGCTGGAAACGAGTTTCCAGGGGCTCATGGCTCCCGTGGTACCAGAATTAAGTCTCCGGTCAGACCTCGTAATCAAATCGATTACTACCATTTGAACTCCAAACAGTTCGGGACTGGTGGCCCACAGCAACACAATAAACATACATCGACATAAAGGACAACACTTACATTACTGACATTGAACAACGTCCTCACGGACGACTCTTTGGCCACATGGTGTGGCACCAGGAGTGGACAAAACAAACGTGACAGCAGGACATACAACAACGCAGCAGGCTTGGCAGCGGTGGTGACGGCGATAACGGGCATGATTGGGATGACTGGGATGACGAGGATGATGACAGCAAGGGAGAGGGGCAAATTGGGCCCACACATAAACAGCAGCAGCAGCAACAGGAACGGCGAAGCGGAACAAAAGAACCAGCAGCAATAGAGTCAAAACTGTCAACGATCGCATGCCTATCTACGCCCAGGGACAGACGAAAGAGTTGTAGGGTACAGTAGGATGGGCAATTAGGGTAACCTAATGAAAAACAGGCACGTCAAGGAGTTCAATACAGCCTCCCGTAGTCGCCTTTGACTGCTGCTAACTCTTTGACTGGTCTTGGCTTTTCATTCTTTTGTTTAAATTATGTTTTTGTTGTTGTTGTTTTAGTTGTTCCTTTGCATTTAGTTTGCAACGCAGCAGCATAAATGCTCAACAATAAAAATTCTTATTAAAAACAACAACAACAACAAGACACTCAACTCTCATTGCATTGAAATGGTAAATAGAAGGAGCAGCCAACAAAATAACACTGACAGTGTTAGTCGGTAAGTGATGGCAGTGTTGTGTGATGGCATCAGCAGTTGCCTGGCAAATAACAAATGGCAGGCAAACGTTAATGACGGCAATTTGGCAAAACTTTGTTGCAACTAACCGGGTAACTACTACGGTTGCTGCTGCTGCTGCTTCTATTATTGCCATTGGAGTCTTATGCATCAAATGCAGCTTATCTTTCTGTCTGTTATTAAATAGGGGTCCACAACTGTATTCGTTTACATCTTTATTTAGTAATTTCAAGTTTTGTAAACAAAAACTATTTGTTTGTCTCGCTATTATTTTCTTTTTTGCAACAACAAATAGTTTTCAAGTGAAATAAGTTTGAGTTCATCAAAGGTAACCTCATGTAGTCTATGATAACTTTGATTTCCTTTCAAAGGATATGTTCATTTCTCATGAATTTTTTGTTAATTTCCTAGAAAACATCAGCTTAAATTTAAAAATCAAATCAAAATATTTTATTTTATCATCTAAAATTTAAAAAATAATAAATTTATATACTTTCCACAGCCTAAAAGTAGGCTACATATAGCATCTATATGTAGGCATAACATTAAGCCTTAAGCTTAGGCAAAACTTTCTTATAAACGCCTGTAAAAGGCGGATGTTCAAGCGGATGAGAGAGTTAAATCGTATGAAATTGTATGCAAAAAAAAAAATGAAAAACCAAGGGAAAGTAAAAGAAGTTTTGCTGGGCGTAAAGTTTTGCTCACATTTTACACAAACCACTGTGGCAAACGAGTTCTTTTTCCTTTATGGGCGTTTTGAAAATTATGGGGCTTTAAAAAATTTATGAAAATAAAAAATTTATAGGAAAAAAGGAGGGAAAGTACAGGAAGTTATTTTAGGTGAAATATTAAAGAAGAAAACTTTTATAAAAATTATTAAAAATATTTAAAAAAATAATTTTTTCAAAATTTTAAGACCTTAAATTCGTAATAAAAAATTTTATTTGTGGATATTTCATTAAGTTAATGGATAATATCGTGCTCTCAACTTTGTCACAGGGTGTTAAAACAAAGCTACATCTTAACTCATCAGAAACATACCTTTTTTTATAAAGGGTCCGCCAAATAACTTTTTTTTTGAAAATGCTTTAAAAAATAAGTACTGAATATTTTCTCAAATTTCTTTTTTTATTTGAAAGTACAATCCTTCCGGCTAATAACGGAAAATAATATCATTCAAATGGCTGCCTCGGCTGGCCATGCAGTAGTCTACACGATCGGTCCAATTTTTAAGCACATTATCGATTGTGTGCGGCTGTATTTCACCAATGGCTTCACGCATATTGTCCTTTAAAGCGTCAATTGTCTCTGGCTTGTCGGCGTAACACTTATCTTTGACTGCATCCCACAAATAATAGTCCAACGGTGTCAAATCGCAGCTCCGGGGTGGCCAAACGACATCAGCTCTGCGGCTCATAATGCGATCTTCAAAAACAGGGCGCAAAATATCGAGTGTAGCTTCGGCT